>JAWHQI010000314.1:600000-3178316 GCA_033032865.1 Dactylorhiza incarnata | reverse complement strand
CCGCTCGCCGCTTTGTGTCGATTGACGACAGTGGACGCTGGACACATGGGGCATTGATTCCCTTCGTTTCGGCGTCCGGTTCTCCTTAATCCTGAGGGGATAGTTCTTCCTCCTTCCTATACCTGATTTTGCCTTCTTTGAGGGTTGCTTTCCCGGGATCGACTTCATTTTCATCTTTTTTCTCTAAGTGAAAACCCTGGTTCCGTGCTTCTATCCTTTTTTTTTTCAGCAAACCTTTGATTTCTATTATCGGTTTGCTATGTCTGGGAGTATTGAGTCTCCGCATACGTCCTCCGACGAAGGCGTCTCTTCTATTCCAATGTCCTCTATGGGATCTGGCTGTGTCAATCTTGATCACTACACCCCTCAAATTACCACCATGAAACTGGATGACACCAACTATCTCCTGTGGGCTCGCTCCATCACTCTTGCCCTAAAGAACCATCGTATGTTTGAAAATGTCAGTGACACCACTAGAGAACCCGCACCGACATCACCAGAGTGGTTGACAATGGGAGTCTGAGAACTCCTTAGTGATGTCATGGCTTCTCAACTCTATGTTGGAACCTATTGCCCGAAATTACCTGTTCCTGGATACTACTATTGATCTCTGGAAGCGAGCTGAGATAACCTATTCCTGTCGGGGAATGCCGCTCAGATATTTCAATTGCGGCGACGGATCTTTCTTTCTGCGTCAGGGTGATCGTCCTCCCCCAACCTACTACTTGAAATTAAACCAACTATATCAGGAATATGATCACTTCGATTCGCTTACTTTTGTGTCTCCCAAAGATGACGTGCTGGTTCAGGTTAGAGAAGAACGCAACTTGATCTTTGAATTTCTTCATGGCTTGCATCGTGATTTTGATCCTATTAGTGTTCAAATTCTTGGGTGCTCTCCCTCCCCTCTCTACCAGAAGTTTACAGTCTTGTGCAACAAGAATTTGATCGTTGATAGACTTTACTTACATACTCTAACTCAGAGGGCTTTGCTATGGCTGTTCAGTTCAGCCATGGTGGTTGTCCTACCCGCGACACTAGGCCCAAAGTTATCTGGTCTGTGACTATTGCGGAAAGATCTGTCATACTTGGGACACATGCTTCAAGCTTCACGACTTTTCCTCCTCCACATGGCGGTCCTACAACTCGAGGAGGTTGTGGCTATGGTCGTCTCCAGGGTCGCCCCTCTTCATTACGATCTACGCATCTTTCAGATGCTATGGAGGACTCTTCTCCCCACAGTTGACCAGATCTATGTTTAATACAGGTTTTGTGTCCTACACCCCTTTGTCGGATAGGGGAAAAGTAAGTATTGGAGATGGATCTTTCTCCCTTATTGCTAGGAAAGGATTCATCCCTTGCTCCTCCCTTGCTCTCTATTCTATTCTCCATGTTTCAGAGTTTACTCGCAATCTTCTCTTTATTAGTCACTTAGACTAACTCTATGAACTGTTTTGTGACTTTCTTTCCCACTTCTTGTATCTATTAGGACCTGAAGACGGGGACGGCGATTGACCCTAGTAAGACTGTGTGAAAGCCTCTACGTGGTTGACCCATCCGACTCTACTACCTCCATCTTTGTTGCACCACCAAAGGCTCTTCATGCAGATCAGTCTTCTGATTTGGCTTCCTGGCATTGTCGCATAGGCCATCCTTCGATTTCTACAATGGAATTTTTGTTTCCTACTCTGTAAACATTTTTTCTTAATGCTTTCCATTGTGATGTGTGTGAACTCAGTAAACATTATTGCGTTTCTCTTTCTAATGTTTCACCGCCTAGTACTATGCCTTTTGCCATTATTCATACTAATGTTTGAGACACTTGCCCAGTTGCGTTTATTTCTGGTTGTTACTGGTTTATTACTTCCATAGAGTGTTTTCGCCTTGCACGTGAGTTTATTTAATGAAAAACAAAAATTGTGTGCTTTCTGTCTTTCAACGCTTCCATAAAATAATTTCTGCCATGTTCAATGCTACTATTAAAGTCTTGTGCAGCGACAACGACTGTGAGATTGACTCTAGGTTTGCAAGCTACCTCAGTGACCCTGGGCATCATCCACCAAACCTGCTGTGTTTACACTCCTGCTTAGAATGACGTCGCTAAGCATAAGAATCGTCACCTTCTTGAGGTTGCTCGGTACCTCTTACTTAAGATGCACTTTCCTAAATATTATTGGGGGATGCGGTTCTTACTGCCGCGTACCTTATTAATCGCATGCTTACCCGTGTTCTTGGACATAAAACTCATCTGGACACCCTTCATGTTACTCCCACTAAAATCCCCCCCCCCCTCGAATCTTTGGATGTGTGTGTTGTGACATCCCAAAACAAATAAATTGGATACATCAAGTGAAAATTTTATTCTTAAATTATGATAAATTTTCTTAATTTTATGATTATACAAGTATTTAAAAAAATTTGAAGAAAAACTCAATTAAGTAATTATATTTAGGTATGTAGTATAAAAAATAAAAATAGGGGGGGGGGGGGGGTAATAAAGAAAAGTAAGTGAAACCATCCTAATTATTTAAATAAAACTTAAATAAATGAATTTTGTTTTATAAAAACTCTTCTCTTAAAACCGGTTCACAAGTATAAGGGATTTAGAACCCTCTTTCCCGTTGGTCCATGCCCAGAAGACTCCACGGGATAAACCATAGAGCTGACACCTCTCCTGGGCCCGTCACTTGCGTGGGAACCTTCCCGTGAGTTCGTTCCTGCCCTGCGACACCTGGGAACACACCAAGAGCGGCGGCTGACTATCTCAAGCCCCCTTCAAGTCGATTTAAGGCCTCCATCTCTCTTTTTGGTAAGTTTCTTTACCCAAACCGTGAGTTCTCTTCCTACCCTAGCTCTACTCCGAAGCCTCTTTGCCTTCTTCTTGCATTCAAAGGCTTTTTTCATGGATTCTATGACTTATGCAAGGAAGGAAAAGACTCATATGGCTAATGAGGTGAGATTTCTTCTTGCCCTAATTTCTAAGTGTTTTAGGACTTTATATGAAACCTAAAATTAATGCTTCTAAATTGATTAATTATGCATTCTCTATTTATGAAAGCATCTATTCTTAGAGAAATTTAGCATTGTTCAACTTAGGGCTTTAATCCCTAATGCCAAAAATTGTAAATTAATAAGTGTATGTACTTATGTATGCCACCATGAATGTTTCAGTCACCATGTATTTATCCAAGTATATTAGTCAAACCTAACATTTTAAAGTTTATTCAAGAATGAGATTTTGTTCTAAAGGTTTAGTTGCTATTAAAACAAATGTAATATATTAAGACTCTCATGTAAGCTTTGTTTTCCTATGTTACTAATACGCTCAAGTTATAAATTTTTAGTGTTTCATGACACATGTTTACTCTAGAAAATAGTATTAAACTTGGGTGATAAATCATTGTAATGCTTCATGACAATTATTTTAATAGTAAACTCAATGTAAATTACATGGTTTTATTGTGATGATAAATCTTGTAAAATTATTTGGAGCAATTATTCTATTATGAAAAATATTGATCTTTATCACCAACAATTCCCTTTGTTAATTAGAAACTCTCCCAACATTAGTGGGGTGCCTAAAAAGATCAATAAAATGATCAAAAACTCTAATTAAAATCTCAATCAGCAAACACTATTGTTGTTTGGTAATTTCTTAAGCTTTAGATAGATTGCTAAATATGGTTTTCCCACATTAAGAAGGCCAACTAGCAACCATATTGCTGTTTGGAAGTCTCGTGGGTCTCAAAAACCTATTACACCTAATATTGAAGTGTTAGATGCAAATTTTAAAAGCCAACCAGCAACGAGTAATTAAATTACAAATAAAGAATCAAAATTTTATGAAGTACTCATGCATTTAAAACCCAACCAGCAACCTTTATTGTTGTTTGGAAGTATTCCAAGCCGCAAAAATGCATTAAACTCATTATTGAAGACAAATACATAAGATACAAGAAGTAACCAGCAAAATAAATGCTGTTTTAGGATGATTTAAATTATTAAAGAGCCTCCAAAAGCTCTTTTATATTCACTCTAACAAGAAATCAGCAAATATCCTCTTAAATGAGGTTGAATATTAATAACATATGAGTATTTAGGAAAAAGGTAAGCTTACCGGTGAATGCACTTAAAAGTAAATCCATAAGAACATGGTTATACCATGCCAAAGTTAGGTGGAGTTCCATCATATTCCATGCCAAAGTAAATCCATAAGAACATGGTATGGCCACTCAAGAGGGGTTAAACCCTCAGGCGATGAGGCTTCTTGTCCACCATAGTTAATGCCCAGCAAAGAGGTAAGGGTCACCTTACCATAGTTTAGAAATCATGCTAAAGATAATAGAGTTCTCATTTAACAGCAAGGGTTAAATCTTGGATTTATATTACACTAGGATACCTCTCCCAAACACTATGTACAAGAGGGGATTGCCCAATGGGGTATTTCACCAAGAACTAAATTATGAGAAATATTTTAAGGAATAATCTCATAAATGTTTTAAGAACAAAAAGGCTTGAAGAAATATTTAAGTTTTATATTAATTTCAAGTAAGGATCTAAGAAAAAGAAAAACTAAGAAGAAATTAATATAAAAACGTAAGCCTAAATATTATAGAAATTAGAATAAGAAGGATTTCTCATTGGGCATGTGTTATACTCACCCTTTAATTCTATCATTTTTTGGGGGCTTAGAAGGTGCCCCTGAGGTTCATGATGATATAAATCTCCCAAGACCCAAAGCAGAAGTACGTGTATTTTGTTAAAAGTTGTGTGGCCTAAGTGCCAAGTTGTAAGTTGTAATGGTGTTTAATTAAGTATTGTAGTTTTTTGCTAAAAAGGTGTTTTATGATAATAAAAGATGTTTTAGTAGTTGGCACTTTGTGTTCATGGGGTATGGAACCACTGCGTAATACTACTTAGCTTACAGGTATATTATTAAGTAATATTTTACTAAAGAATAATGTGTAAAGCTTACGTAATCCTGCATGTGTGCTAGGATTTCCTTTATAGATGTTACAAGTGTTTTGTTCATGTGCATCACACATCCAAACTTGATCCCCGTGCATTGCGGTGTGTCTTCATTGGCTAATCTCCAACCCAAAAAGGCTATAAATGTTATCATGTGACCAAGAGGAACTTTGGTACTATGGATGTCACATTTCGGGAATCCGAAGCTTACTATGGGAACTCGCTTCAGGTATATATATAACGTAAGGAAAGATTTATACAATCTTAAATACGCACGTATGTATATATGGGGAATTATAGGGTGAGAACCGATTCTCTCCTCCCTTAGGGAGAGAACCGGTTCTCGATGCGTCGCTACGGGCTTCGCCCGCTTGGCATTCTCGGCGGGCTTCGCCCGTCGGGAGTCATTTACAATGGAAGTGAGCTCCCCTTCTCTACCTCTACCGATTTCTCCTTTCTTTCAGCCTCCTAGTCCTACTCCTCCTAATCCTATTGGTAGGGTGATATCACCCCCTCCTTTGCAGGTTTATACTCGGAGACGCGGGGGGACAAATACATAGGCTTCGCCCATAATACCTGGTCCAACATCAGATCCATCTTCTGGTACTCAAGGAGGTAATCACACTTCTACCCAGCATTCTCTATCTCACTTTATGACTTATGACTCTGTCTTCTTCGCATAGAGTGTCACATCTTTGTCTTCCATATTTTTTCACTCTTCTTGGCAGGAAGCCCTTAGGCACCATGAAAACAATGCTTGAGGAAATGATGGCTCTTGAAAAAAATTGTACGTGGGATCTAGTGCACCTTCCTCCAGGAAAGACTATGGTTGGGTGCAAGTGAGTTTTCTTTGTGAAGCAAAACTCATAAGGGCTTGTTGAACGATACAAGGCAAGATTAGTGGCTAGAGGCTATACTCAGACAACTGGGATTGACTATCAGGAAACCTTTGTTGTAGCAAAGATGAACATCATTAGAATTTTTCTCTCTTGTGCAGCGTGTAAAAGGTGGAACCTTAGTCAGTTAGATGTGAAGAACGCATTCCATGGGGATTTAGAGAAGGAAGTCTACATGTCCCTACCTCCTGGTCTTGCTCAAGAAGGATCGTGCGGAAAGGTTTGCAGGTTGAAGAAGGCTCTATAAGGCTTGAAATAGTCTTCTCAAGCCTGGTTTGGGAGGTTCCATAGAGCCATGATGATGTTTGGTTACACAGAGCAATGCCGACTACACCTTGTTTATAAAGCACCAACAAGGAAAATTGACCGCCCTTATTGTGTCTATGTGGGCGATATTGTTATAACATGGGATGACATAAAGGAGATCAAAATTTTGAAGGAGAGGCTAGCAAGGGAATTCGAGGTGAAAGGCCTTGGGAATCTCAAGTATTTCCTGGGTATTAAAGTCGCCAGATCTAGGCATGGGATTTTCATTTCTCAGAGAAAGTACATCCTCGATTTGTTAGAGACATCAGGGATGAGTGGGTGTAGATACGCAGACACTCCTATTGAGGCCAACCATAAGCTAGGAAGAGACGAAGGGAAAGTTGTTGATGACAAGTTGACAACACGGAATTCCAACGACTGGTGGGGCGACTTATCTACTTATCACATACTCGTTCAGACATCGCATACACGGTCAGAGTTATCAGTCAACATAGGCATTCACTGAGGTCTAGACACTTGGATGCTGCTCACAGGATCATACGTTATCTCAAGTCCTCTCCAAGAAGGGAAATCATGTTCTCACACGGTAAAGAGTTGACAATAGAAGTCTACACAGATGCTGATTGGGCGGGATCCGTTGATGATCGGAGGTCCACGTCTGGGTATTGCTCTCTGGTTGGTGGCAACCTTGTGACCTGAAGAAGCAAACAACAACATGTGGTTGCCAGGTCAAGTGTTGAAGCGGAGTATAGAGTTGCGGAGTATAGAGCTATGGAACAGGAAATCTATGAAGGACTGTGGATCCAATCCATCATAACGGATCTTGGCAAATGACATTGAATGCAGGAGGCCAATCCGCTTTACTGTGATAGCAATGCAACCATCAGCATTGTACACAATTCTGTACAACATGACCGCACTAAACATGTGCAAGTTGACAGACATTTCACTAAGGGATTGAGTCTGAGTTCCTTTGGAAAAATTATGGGCAAATTAGGCAGGGCAGATATCACACACCCAACTTGAGGGGGAGTGTTGGATATTGTGTTTAGAATTAAATGTGTTTATTTTGAGTTTTTTTCCTTCATGTATTACTTATTCCTATATATTAAGGAGTATTCATATTCAACACGTATTGAATGATAATTTACGACAAATATACCTTCAAAAAATAAAAATAAAATAATGAAAAATTGAGTTGGACGCATCGCAAGTTTCAATCATTCAGATGACGACCCTACAACCGTCAATCACAAAAATTGAACTTGATCATATCCTAGTTCGTGTGATCAGAATGATGTGGTTGGTCTCCATCATTCGATCTCCAGCTTGAATCATCCTAAGCCACATGTGAAACTATCATCTGTTTGGGTAATAATCTAGAACGAGACATGATCACCCGCTTGAGGATAGCCTACAAAGGTAACATGATCGTCTGTTTGGGTCTTCATAATTTGCAAGAGAATTAGTTTCCTTCCTGGATCTTCATAAGCCACAAGGGAGACTTAGTCACCGCATGGGTAATAATTCTATAATTCCCCGCACTCAAAATTAGATCTCAAAAGCTTACCCGTACTCAATTTCCCATCAAATTCCAATCAAATTCAAGGGTAACATGAGGATGGTGATCAATATCTTACTACAGATGCTATGTTATGCAATTCCTTCTTTGACTATACAAGAGAGTTGTTAAATTGGAAAGTGAAGGTCAGAAATGAATTTACAAAATGCAATCTCCATGTAAAAACGTAAACTGTCTATAAAATTCCAATTCAGTTTTCCATTGGGTGTATACCTGTTTGCAGCAGTAAGGCTATCTATTTGTTCTCATTTCCAGTTCAGTTTACCATTTTCTTACAGCCGCAGAGTATCCTGCCTTCACGGAATCGCCACAGACCTTACGCCATCACTGGAGCACATCTTCCGACGAGTTCTTCGGCAGCGAGCAAGTTCGTCGACGGGCTCAGAAAGCTGGACAATGGGATCGAGCGATAGGTCGCGGATGGAGTAGAGAGGAAAAGGGCCACAAAGAAGTTGGGATTTTAGGGGGGGGGGGGGGGGGGGGGGGGTTCCTGGTTTTCTCGTCGCCAAACTCAGAAAGCGTCGCCAAACTCAGAAAGCTGGAAGGAGAAGAGAGCTCCAGAGGGTAGCGGGGGACTGGTTGACGCGATGGTGAACGAAGCCGCCTTCTGCATTCCACAGAGGCGCACCTCTGGACGCACGAAAAGCTGGTTTTTCCTGTGGTTGGACTTAAAGCTATACACGGCTTTTTAAGAAAATGGAGTTTTGCTAAACATCTCCGTCAAATACAGCTTATAGATAAAATTGCGTTTTGGCCTAGCCGCACCGGAGCTTATCCGCCCAACCAAACGCCACCTTAGTCATCCACTTGGGTCTTCATAAGTCATGGTATATACTTGGTCATCCGCCCAAGAATAATCAGCATGGGATGATACATGCACGCACACATGGGGATAACTTGCATATGTGACATAATTGTCCGCCTTCACTCTTCATAATCAACAAGGAAAATTTAATCGTCCTCCTGGGGATAACAAGGAAAATAGTAGGGATGCTACCCTTAGTAAGGTAAGTAACTTAGATTCTTTTTCCTCCATCCACTTCCACTACCTGCTTCTCTCTATCCTATGTGCCTAAATGATTATATGTAAGATGCAAGATCCGACGATGAGATCAATTTAAGCAATAAATAATCAAATCACACTTAGATAATTTTAGCAAAAAAAAAGCAAAATAATTTTCTTAAGCAAACAAGCAATGATTTTCCTCCGCGTGGAGGGTCAAAACAAAAGCGCAACACGAATAGTTCCTGCAAATCACAAAATAAACTAGAACAAAAGTCCTACGATGATATTTATCCAAACAAGTATAAGATCACAACACAATATTTAAATGATGAAAACAAGAGTTCATACAACAAGAAAACTCACAAAAGTATGAGGGCCGCTCGAGGTGTAGAGATCCGGTGAAGCACGGTGCGGTGTAGACGACCCGGAAGGGAAAAAAGGGCTGGTTGGGCGGTGGGAAGGTAGATCCGGATGTATGGAGGTGGATACGGGATGCGGGAGGGAGGATCCAATTGTATGAAGGCGGATCCGGGCTGCGGGAGGGTGGATCCGGGCTGTGGGGGGACAGATCTGGATGTGGCGAGTGCTGGAAGCTTGAAAGAGGGGCGGTGGAAGGCTGAGGTGGTTGGGAAGAAGGCGGCGGACAGCAGGGAAGTGGCTGGAAGGGAGGCAGCAGTTTCTGGACAACAAGGAGGGGCTGGCGGCGGGGAGTTTAGGGGGTTGTATGGGCGGCTGTAGGCAGAGGACTGGGCGGTTGTTGCTGGACAACAGGGAAAGGGGAGCGCAGGCTGGGTGTTAGAGAGATATGGGGGTGGCGGTGGAAGGATTTGAGGGCGGGGGAAGATGGCTAAGGGTTAGAGTTACCTTTGGGGAGCGGGAGAGGGCCTAGGAGTCGTGACCTAGGGTTCCACGGAGTCGGCACAGTGGAGGATCGCTGGGTTTCGAGATTTCTTCTTCTCCAAAATCTGCAATAGCCTTCAAGCAGCCCTCATACCTCTTATTTATATTAAAACATAATTAGGGCACCACGGAATCAATGGCTATGATTGACCGGGGATGCGGAGAGCCCGATTACACTAAATAAAACTGAAATGCAACAATATAATATATGAAAATGTAGGCAAACGACGAGTCGGACGCATCCGTGGAGTCGGATCATCGATCCGGAAACGCCATATATGGTAGGTAGCCAATCGGCCCAAAACTCATCCTTCGCTACGGGCCCGCGTCTCCATTCCGCATCATTCTCCCCGGCTTGAAGGAATTCATCTCCTGATGAATAGAGATCAGAATTCTCTCAGTGTATGTCAGGTAAGACTCGATGAGGCCCACCAGAGGTCGTCCAAGTATCGTCGATGGTAAAGTATCCTCTGCCTGCTTGACTGGCGCGGCTATGCATGCATAAGACACGATATATATAATGCTCTCAATAATCCACTGCTGTGCTGGAAGTCCCGGTGCGATCACTGGAGCAGACAGTGAAGCCATAGGTGACTGACCCAAAGGCAGGTGAGGCTCAGAAGTGGATTGGGTGCATGACTGAGGATGTGGAGGTGTGGGCTCTAAAAGATGTAGAGGTGTAGGCTCAAGAGGATCTCCACGAAATGATTCCACATGCTCGTGAGGCTTGTAAGACGGCGTTAAGTTCTCAACATTAAATATGGGACGGATACTCATGCTCGTCGGGATATCAAGATCATAAATATTTGCTCTGATCTGTCTCATGATTGTGTAGGGATCCATTCGCCTAACACTCATGTTTTAGCAGGCCTCCCACGGAGTCTCACAACGCGGATTATCATCATCACCTGCTCGCTTTCATGAAATACCTGCTTTTGCCAACGAACATCCGCATGCAATTTATAAGATTTATTACCATTATTGATTCTTCGTCGGACCGACTCATGACACACATGCAAACAACTCAACAGACACTTACGAATGATGAAGAAACGACTCAACAGACTCATGCCAATGATGCAAATGAAACACGACATGCACGTCACACTCGCTAGGGGAAAATCTAATAATGACCGGGGTGTCTTTAAAATGTGGTGGTCTATCAGGAGGTACTTTCGGTGGAGAGTAGAAAAACTCATCGAGTGTGCGACGAGTGTCCAAATGACTGTGTGAGACATCAACACTCAAATACGAGCTCGTAAAAAGCCAAATGTCTCTCAGGGAACGTGACACATCAGGGGGCTCACCAGGAGGTATTTATGAAAAGTCATCGCGAATGCGTCGACCACCTGAGTGAACTCTTGGCAAGTGTCCCTGAAAAAAAGAACTCATTTGGTGGGTCAGCAGGTGGTGTGTTCCAAAACTCATCAAGAATGTGATGCGTCATAAGGTAGGCTCTCGAAATAACGGGAGTATGCTCAAGTGTACATAAAGAAAGCCATACATACTTGATGCTCCACTCAAGATCCATTCTCTGGGGCAAAATCAAAGGCAATAATGGGAGAGACGTCAATAAATCGATGCTCATAAATGAGTGGCTCACCTGAATCTCATCCTCACCAGGACGTGGTGGTTCATCAGGAGGCTAAACAGGGGGCTCGCCATAGGACCCGTCAACAGGGTCAAGATCCTCCAGATGAGTACCAACGTAAGGGGCAATGTCCTTATAAATGTGTGGGATAGCCACTATGAGATCTCGGTCGTGATGACTCGGAGCAATAACAAGGGGAGAGGGACATAGACCTACTCTCAAGAATGGGTCTGTCGGTGCGGTGTCAAGAAATGAGTCTTTGGTAGGGGTGCTAACTGACTCAGTGCATGGCAGAAGAAGAGGTGTAAGTGAGGGACACAACACTATAAAATCAATAGGTCGCTCAGACTCACTCTCAGTCGGGGTCACCAGAGAAGAGTCGGAAACAAAAGATAGATCACTCACCGGACTAAGCACCTCACTGGGGTGAGAGAAATCCGTATCAGGTATCATTTCTCCCGTGTCAGACAGGACAATAGTAGACATCGTGGTGACCTCGGTATGTGAGGGACTCGTACTGCGGAGGTCAAATACTATGTATGAATCTAATCGACCAGCTCTTGCGGATCTCAAGGATTGTTCGCGATGAAGGGCGAGCTGATATGTCTGCTCAAGGGACTTCGAGTTGTGGTAAGCCAACTCAGTACATATGTCAAATTTAAGTCCAGATCAAAATCGGGAAGTGGTCATAACTGACTCCTCTCGGATATCACCCCTCACAACTAACTCATCAAAACGATCCTTGTACTCAGCGATATGACGGAGGCAAATAATTGCTCGAGCAAGCGTCTCCGATATGACGGAGGCAAATACCTCTGACACAAAATATGTTTCATCTCCACCCAACTAGTGATGCGATGAACGCGATCTCGCTCGCGGGTCCTCTCAATACTAGACCAATATGCTCTTGCCTGATCTAGAAGCCTAAGTTACGGAAACTTGATGTGTCGCTCACCAAATAACTCAAAATGGTCGAAATAATACTTCATATCCACGAGCCAATAACTGAAAAACTCGGGCCTCGATGAGCCGTCAAAAGAAGGGGCATCAGTGCAAAACTGCCACTCGAGATCCCTCTCAAAACATCGATCCTCAAAATAATCATCCCTAAGATAATCGAATCGTGTTGAATGATCAACACGATCCGCTCGAGCGCAGGAATACGGATGGAGGTAGTCACCATAGTGATCATCTCTCGCATAATGGGATCGTGTCGATGGGTCAACACGATCTCTGTAAATGGTGTGCTGTGATTGGGAATAATCAACGTAGTAACGTGAGGGTCTCTTAGAAGGAGCTCTATGGGATCTGGTGTGAATAAACTCGAGATCCCCAAATTGAGGAGAGGAATGACGATGATTACTTTCCATAAATGAATCTAAGGACTTTATATAACCTACCACTATGTTTATAAATGTGGCCCAAACCTTGGGCTGTGATACCAACTGATGTAGGGTAGGCTACGTGGGTGCGCGACTAACATGCAACCCTATGTGAAATGTCGGGGAAACAACTCGACAACCCTAAATGATTATATGTAAGATGCAAGATCCGACGACGAGATCAATTTATGCAATAAATAATAAAATCACACTTAGATAATTTTAGCAAAAAAGCAAAATAATTTTTTTAAGCAAACAATCAATGATTTTCCTCCGCGTGGAGAGGGCCAAAGCAAGAGCGCACGACGAATAGTTCCTGCAAATCACAAAATAATCTAGAACAAAAGTCCTACGATGTTATTTATCCAAACAAGTATAAGATCACAACACAATATTTAAATGATGAAAACAAGAGTTCATACAACAAGAAAATTCACAAAAGTATGAGGGTTGCCCGAGGTGTAGAGATCTGGTAAAGCACGGTGAGGTGTAGATGACCCGGAAGGGAAACAAGGGCTGGTTGGGCGGTGGGAAGGTAGATTCGGCTGTATGGAGGCGGATCTGGGATGCGGGAGGGTGGATCCGGCTGTATGAAGGCAGATCCGGGCTGCCGGAGGGTGAATCCGGCTGTTTGGAGGTGGATCCGGGATGTGGGGGGACAGATCTGGACGTGGTGAGTGCTGGAAGCTTGAAAGAGGGGTGGTGGAAGGCTGAGGTAGTTGGGAAGAGGGCGGCGGACAACAGGGAGGTGGCTGGAAGGGAGGCGGCAGTTTCTGGACAGCAGGGAGGGGTTGGCGGCAGGGTGTTTAGGGGGCTGTATGGGCGGTTGTAGGCAGAGGACTGGGCGGTTGTTGCTGGACAGCAAGGAAAGGGGAGCGGCGGCTGGCTGTTGGAGAGATGTGGGGGTGGCAGTGGAGGGATTTGAGAGTGGGGGAAGATGGCTAAGGGTTATGGTTACCTTTGGGGAGCGGGAGAGGGCCTAGGAGTCAGCACCTAGAGTTCCACGGAGTCGGCACCGTGGAGGGATCACCGTATTTCGGGATTTCTTCTTCTCCAAAATCTGCAATAGCCTCCAAGCAGCCCTCATACCTCTTATTTATAATAAAACATAATTAAGGCACCCCGGCATCAACGGCTATGATTGGTCGGGGATGCGGAGGGCCCGATTACACTAAATAAAATTGAAATGCAACAATATAATATATGAAAATGTAGGTAAACAACGAGTCGGGGGCATCTGTGGAGTCGGATCATAGATCCGGAAACGCCATATATGGTAGGTAGTCAATCGGCCCCGAACGGGCCCAAAACTCATCCTTCGGCGCGGGTCCACGTCTCCATTCCGCATCATCCTACCTTCCTTATGGCGTTACAACTAATAACTACTTGAGATCTCCTGCCTTGACGAGCTCCTTGATGAGCCCCTGAAAGAACCTACAATTGTTAGTGTGGTGATCATAATCCCAATGATATTTGTCGTAAAGCGTTGATCTTTCGTCCTGCAGGTAGTTTTTTGCTGGTGGCATCATTTTGAAAAAAAACTTATTATCTCTGCCATCATGGCGTTCAACCGGGCCCACCGTAGAGGGATGTCGTTCGGGTAGGTCCACAGGAGAGCCTCATTGTGATGTTCTTCTGCAGCGTTGAACAGATACTTGGGATATTGTTTTCTCATATCTGTGAACCAATGTTGAAGTCCCGGTGAACTATTCTCCTTCCATATTATTCGTTGCTCTGGTATGCGGGATCCCCTCAGAGGGGAGGATCCCTCCTATCCTCCATGTCGTCTTTTTCCACAGTGATGTGTGTAGGCCATGTTGAGGATGTCTCCGTGAGTGCTTTGGGAAGGGGTGTTAATCTCGTACCTCATCTGCCTTCTTTTAATCCTCAAATCATATCTTCCTTTCCTCTTTTGAAGTTGATATCATCGGTATCCTCTACGACCTTCTAGAATTTGCCCATGAATGCCTGCAAGGTCTCCGGTTCACCTTGTCTGAGATCGAAGAGTGTGCAGGTCTCACACTTCCTTTTCCTTGCACTAGCGAAGTGTGTCAACAACTTCCCAATAAACTCTTGGAAGCTTCTCATTGATCCTACTGAGAGGTCGATGAACCAAGCTTGAGCCCTTTCCTGCACAAGTGTGCGGAGGAGCAGGCATTTGAAGGCTTCGTGTAGCTTCTAAAAAAGAACCTCCACCTTGAAAAATTGGAGGTGCTAGCTCGCGTCATGGTAGTCTTTGCAGTGGCTCAAATGAGGTTCTGTTAACCCTTCTGGTGTTCCCTCCGCCCGAATCTTGGTTCTAAAAGGGAGATAGGGTGCCATATACGTTATCCAACTCCCCATCCGACTCGTTGCCGAAAAGGGGTTAGCGGATCCCTTGGAAGCGTGTGGTTCGGGAGGCAGCAATCGAAGGCCCCCTGCTATCCGCATCTTCTGTCCATCTGAGGTTTGACTGAATGGAAGCAACAATGACAACCTGCATGAGAGGTGCGTTCAATGATGTTGTTACTTCCATTGTTAATTGGTCCTCCAAAAGTTGGAGGTCTTGCCTGGTGGCTACACTTTCGTTTAGGTTAACTACTTGATTGTGATTGTTGCTTGTCTCAGCCAATGTGACATTTTCTATATTGATGCCAACTAGTCCATGCTCACCGCACATTTTCGGGTGTTGGGCCTCGATTTGTCTATGGATTGTTATTCTGGTACTACTTGTATATCAATGGAGGTATCGATGGACGTAGCATCAACATTTTCTATATTGATGCCAACATTTTAGGGTGTTGGGCCTCGATTTGTTCATGGGAAAATTCTGTCGATCTTGTTTAGGTTGGCAGAGAGATGAATATCTACTATCTAGCTATTGAGACAGGGATGATGCTATTTATTGATGAAAGACCCACCAGTGATTCAAAAATATTAATGAGCTCTCCCTCCAAGAACCAATAAATACAATAAGTGATAAGAAGAGAATGATCGGGTGTACAGAGTCCGAATCCTTCTTCATTTCAAATTATATATAGTGCTAGGTGAAGAACAAGGTTTTGGACTTCTCTTGGGAGGCGCGATTTAACAATAGTCTTGGCAGGGGATCGCGCTGGCCGTATTAATCCTGACAACTGTCATGTCTATAATTAATGTGCAGGTGGCGTATGCCACATTGGCCGCATTAGTTGTTAGGTGATACCTACGTCGTCTTATCATTTATGAAAAAGGGGCTAGATTTCAGGGGTCGTGTCTTGATGAAGACCGCCCTTCTGGAGAGGTGATTGTAGGGATAGTCCTTTAGGAGAGCGCCTCTAGGATATGGGGAGCTCTAGGGGAGACACCTCAGGAAAGACTTCCCCGGAAGAGACCATACGAGAAAAGCCACGGTAACTGGATTCAACATTGGAGATGGATCCTCTCAGGTTGTAGCATTCTCTAGAAGTGGTCACCGCATGCATGATGTATCTATGATTTAAACATAAGAGGTATAACATCCTCAAAATTTACCAAATAGAGCAAAAATATGAGATTTACCTTCCTTTGCGTACTGTCTGGCATTTTAGAGCCAATGAAATTTTGACTGGCAGTGTTAACAGACCTACAAGTCCAATTTTCCCGGGAGTGTGCAGTGACATCCTCAGTAGGTCCAGAAGGAGTAGAACCATGAGCTGACTTCTCAGATACTTCTTTTGTAACTGATACAGCCTTTCTTGATGGCAGATTCCGCCTCTGTTTATAGGAAGCAGAGCTCATATTCATCCTATCTAAAATAGGCTCAGTAATCAGATCAAGCTCTTGATCCTTCTTCAACTGAAGATCATAATCATGATTACCCTGCAAGAGCATTTGCGATCCATGCTCTGAAAAATTCCTATTACAGTTGGACTTCTCACCAATTCTTTCAACATTATGTCTTGGTCGGATCCGAATACTGCGCCTGCGTTTAAATTTTGGTTGGAGAACCTGTTCTTCTTCAACATCTTCTCGGTCATGAGCCCAACTTCCTGATTGTTGAAGATCAATTTGAGAATCTCCTGATACTGCAATTTCTCCTTCCTCCAGCTCATCTGGCTGGAATGTTAGAAACATAATTCCATATTATACAACTACAGGAGGATATATTAAGAAATAAACAGGATTCGGTTAGAAACATTCCCTACGTACCGTACTTTTTGAAGGACAGTTCCTAGATTCTAATGCAGAAAGTGATCCGAATTTCTGAGCAGAAAATGGAGTAGCAGATTGAGTCAGCTTTCTACTGCCAGAAGAAGAGCCCGTGGAACCTGCTTCTTCAGGAGTATGAACACTTCTGCGACCCTCCATCATATGGGAGGAATTGTAAACACTATCATCACAATCCAATCCATCATCATCTGATTGGTCATTGTTACTTGGAGGCGCATCAATGACACCATTATGTTCTTCCTCTTCAAGTTCCCCAGTTTCCCCCTCTCCATCTCCTAACAAATCCTCCGAGCTAGCATCAAATTCATCACCATCTTCATCATCCAATTCCACATAAATGGAACAATTTTTGGCATTTGATAAACCTTTTAGACGCCCCCTTCTCTCAGTTTTACTTAGGGAAGAACCGGAGAATATTTCGGTGTGATCCACATGAAAATTGCTTTCCAGCATGTTCTTGGATGGCTTCTTAGATAAGCTAGCAATGACAGCGTTTAATTCATTGGAGTCGTTGCAAACCCATTTAGGAATTTGGCCATATTTTACCATATCCCCTGTCCAATCAAACTCCTCATCCATTTGGTCGAAAAGCTCAACTTCTCCTTCGTTGCGTGCGATCATACGATTTACCTCTTGTAGAGAGGGAACATCATGCACAGTTTCTTGGTATCGTTCCTCATCATGTAACAATGTCTCTAGAGTCATTCGCCGCTCTTCATGTGTTGTTCTCTGATCAAAACGGCCTGCATTTATGACCTCATCTGCCATATCAATCTTATACTGCTGAATGTTGTTACGGATAAGACTCTCAATTGATCCCACATATCTATCTTTACCAGCTAGTTCATCATCTAAATCTCCATTACCTCCAGTCCTTACCTCATCTTCCCTCTGAAAACTTGTTATTTTGTCAACAACAGATTCCAAATATATGACTTTAACCTCTCTCTTCTGCCCAATACGATGAGCCCTAGCAACTGCCTGCTCCTCGTTCTGTGGGTTTGGATCCGGATCATATATCACCACTGTATCTGCAGTTTGGAGATTTAAGCCTCTCCCAGCAGCACGAATACTGAGCAAAAAAATGAAACAGTCAGAGTCACGACTGTTGAAGTCGACAATTGCAGCCTCCCGATCTTCTAGGCTCGTTGTACCATCGATCCTTCTATAAATCAGATGGCGCCACTGTAAATATTCCTCTAAAATGTCAAGTAGCTTTGTCATAGTGCTAAAAAGGAGGACACGATGACCTGCCCTGTGAAGTTTTAAGAGAATCCTATCAAGAATCCAAAGTTTACCACATGATCCCACGAGGAAGTGCTTAGAATGGTCGCTGTAATAAGGATAGTTAAGAAGAGGATGGTTGCAAACTTTACGCAATTCCATGCATTTATTTTTAAGACTTCTAAACTTCTTGATCTGGTACATTGGGTTCTTCTGAGCTTTGTGTAACTCTTCCTCAGGGTTGACTCTGATAGTACCAGTAGACTTAATCCAATCATAAAGTGCACTTTGCATAGCTGACATTCGACATTTCAACACAATGGATACCTGTAAGCATGTTCCAGGAGATGTTTCAACCTTATTATAATGGACTAGACAATCTGCAAAGTAAAACTGCATAGTACCTTACGAGGAAGAGATCCTTCCACATCTGCAACACGTCGCCTCAACATAAAAGGTTCAAGAATTTGATGAAGTCGGTGGATGATAATAACTTTTTTCTCTGTTTCAAGCCAGTCATCTTCCTCAGTGTTTTGTGAGGGACCGTCCCTCTGGAAGGGCTTGGAAAACCAGTCATGAAATGCTTTCCGGTTATCAAAAACTTCTGGAAGAAGTAAATTAAGCAGTGACCACAATTCCTTCAAATCATTCTGCAGAAGGAAAAAATAACATTTACTTCAAATTGCAACAGCAAAAAGCAAGCACTCATATATAAATTGTTGAACATCATCAAATTGTACCCCAAAAATCAATCTTGGTAGGAAAAATTAAGAAAGAAAATTCATGAAAGCTAGAAAAAATAATTTTAAATTTAAACCAACATGCACACAAGCAGTACTAAGACACACCTGCAAAGGAGTTCCAGTTAGAAGCAAACGTCTCTGGCAACGATACCTATCAAGATCACGGGCTAAAACTGATTCCCTGTCCTTCATACGTTGGGCTTCATCAATGATGATGTACTTCCAATTAATTTTAGACAGTTTCGAGCGATCATACATGATAAACTCGTATGTTGTCACAAGCACGTTAAACTTCATAGACAAAACTTCCTGTACAGAGAAAAGACAAATCTATTGGAGTAGCAGATCATCATGAACTCAAACAAAAATACTCATACTATCGGGTATATTGTAAGTGTAAACGTATTAATGATTCATGCATTTTCAGTGTGATGCTCACCAAGTTATAGCAAGATTTATATTCTATATCAAGAACTAAAATTGCAGGACCAATGGCATCATGAGAGTACATAGTGTTCGAAGTTTCAGAATAGAATTCTAACTATATGAGCCCTACAAATGACAGGATTTTTCAGTGAAATTCTAACTCAACGTAGAGATTCAAATATGGACTAAGACTAAGAAGCAGGTTTCTAAAATTATACACCCCTCCCTAAAAAAATGTCATGTCATTGGAAGAGCTTCACTTCAAGAATTCCTCTTAGGGATTATATCCCACAATTCCATGAATACAATCATAGCCTACAACTACTCTTTTGAGAAGGCGCGCATTGATAATTATAGACGTCCAAAGTTGGATGCAAAAAAAATCTACAAAAATTTTTGAATAGAAAACTTTAAGCGCAATACTTACTCCCAGAATGATTGCTAAATTAAAATTTGAATGTTAAAAGGAAAGTGAGCTCGCTCATCCATACATCAATTTCTGATTCTGCATATCAATGATATATATTCAAGAGGGAAATATGGTTAACCTACAATATTATTCAGCATTGATTATGCAAATAATGATTCCTTCAAATTGGCGGAGGAGAATTAGTTCACATGCCAAAAAAAATCCCTAAAGTCAAGATTCTGGAGAAGAACATAACCACCTCAGAACATATATTCATATACGGTTAATAGTTCTTAAAACCTAGCATTCTCTCAACTCGATCACAAGAATACTTATCCTTGATTGTAGAATCATCCTAAAGGGTATTTAAAGAATACTTATCCTTGACACCAAACATGTTAAAAAGTAATAAAACCTCAATAAGTCCTTGGCCTGAATTTGATACGATCTACAGAGGAAAAGAGAGAGAAAGAAAGCTTGTGGCATTCCCTTCCCCATAAGGAGCCAGCTTGTCCTCAAGATGGAAATCCGGATAGAGCTCCTTGAATTCCAGCATGTCAACCCAGGTGTTGTGGGACGGCGTCATGTGCTGCCACTGTACCAAAACTTCGGGATGATACTCAGTGCCCCGTTGCTTCCAGCGAACCATCAGAACCTGCTCGGGCAGTGGCCGTAGCTCGCCTGCAGTAGTGGCCTCCGGTAGGAGGGGACTGACGTGCACGGACTCACCCAACTTTCTCTTGAGGAGAGAGACATGAAAAGTCAGGTGGATAGTCGCGACCCCTCTGGTAGAGCCAAGGTGTAAGCGACAGGACCCACCCGGCGGATGATGCGGAAAGGTCCGTAGTAACGAGGTGCAAGCTTCTGGTTCGTTCGGCGGGCCACAGATAACTGACGGTAGGGCTGAAGTTTGAGGAAGACCTCATCCCCCACTGCAAACTCACGCTCAGTCCGGTGTTTGTCGGTTTGTAGCTTCATCCGATCCTGTGCAATACGCAAATTGTCTCGAAGAGTAGCCAAGGTACGGTCGCGGTCTCGTAATGCTCGGTCCACCGCTGGTACGGTCGTGTTGTCCGGCTCATAACTACTCAAGGTGGGTGGGGTACGGCCATAGACGGCCTCAAACGGGGTCATCTTGCTGGCGGAGTGGTATGCGGTATTGTAACAGTACTCAATCCAGTGCAGCCACTGGGTCCAGGTCCGTGGCTCATCCATCACAAAGCATCGAAGGTACGTTTCCACGCCGCGGTTGAGAACTTCTGTTTGTCCATCCGTCTAGGGATGGTGCGTCATGCTCATCCGTAGGCAAGTTCCTTGCAAGCGGAACAACTCCTGCCAGAAATTACTTACGAACGTCGGGTCCCGATCCGAAATGATAGCCCGCGGAATGCCATGAAGCCGAACAATCTACCGGATGAATAGATCTGCAACCGACACGGCCGTGTAGGGGTGACGTAAGGCCAGGAAGTGCCCATATTTGGAGAGTTTGTCCACGATGACTAGAATGACGGACTTGTCCTGCGACTTGGGTAGCCCCTCGATAAAGTCCATGGAAACCGTGTCCCAGATGTGCTGAGGGATCTCGAGAGGAGTGAGGAGGCCTGCCGGAGCGGTAGTTTCATACTTCTGCCTTTGACAGACGTCACATTGCTGAACAAATTTCTGCACATCGCGTCTGAGCCCCTTCCAAAATACATTTGCCCGAAGGCGCTGGAGTGTCCGAAGGATACTTGCATGCCCCCCAGTAGGTGAGGAGTGAAACTCATGAAGCAACATCGTCTTCCATGGGGAGGTGGGAGGAATGACCACTCGATCCTGATAGTACAACCGCCCATTCCTTAACTGATAGCCTGGGTAAGTGAGCTCCCCTCTCTGAAGAGTTGCCACAATAATCCCGAGTTCGGTATCTCGCCGGACCTCTTCCTGAATCTCGTCCAAGGAGTCGATGAACGGACCTGAGATCTGATGAAGCGTGCCCTCAGGCAACCGGGATAAGGCGTCAGCGACCACATTCTCTTTGCCTTGCTTGTAAATGATCTCATAGTCGTACCCCAGTAATTTGGTGACCCACTTCTACTGAAGAGGGGATGCCACCCGTTGCTCCAAGAAATATTTCAGGCTCTGGTGATCGGTGCGGATTTTGAAGTGTCGCCCAAGCAAATACGGCGGCCAAACTGCGATAGCATGGATAATAGCCAGCAGCTCCTTTTCGTATGTCGACAATCCCAGCGTGCGGGGCGCCAGTGCCCTGCTATAGAAGGCTAGAGGGCGGCCCTCCTGCATCAGAACCGCCCCGAGCCCCACCCCGGATGCATCCGTCTCCACCACAAACTCCTTAGTAAAGTCTGGAAGTGTCAAAACAGGAGTGGTCGTCATGGCTCCTTTTAGAGCCTGAAAAGCAGCCTCGGTGTCGTCCTGCCACTGGAACGCATCCTTCTGTAACAGCTGTGTCAAGGGTCGTGCGATCTTGCCATAATCTTTGACGAACCGTCGGTAGTAACTGGTGAGCCCCAAAAATCCCCGAAGAGCTCTAACGGTTTGAGGACGCGGCCATGTGACCATGCTCTCGATCTTCCTAAGGTCCGCCTTGACTCCGTGTATGGAGACCAGATGACCCAGATATTCCACCTCCGGCTGTCCAAAAGAGCACTTGGACTGCTTCGCGTAGAGCTGATGCTGACGGAGTATGGTGAACACTTGCTCCACGTGAGCGACGTGTTCCGCCCAGTTGGCGCTGTAGATCAGGATATCATCGAAGAAGATCAGTACGGACCGCCGAAGGAGAGGTCGGAAAATCTCATTCATGACGGCCAGGAAGGTAGAGGGAGCGTTCGTGAGGCCGAAATGCATCACGAGGAACTCGTAGTGCCCGTCGTGCGTCCGAAAGGCCGTCTTGTGGACGTCCCCTTCGTGCATGTGTATCTGATGGTAGCCTGACCGTAGGTCCAGCTTGGTGAATAATGCGGCGCCATGTAGCTCATCGAGCAGTTCTTCGATCGCTGGAATTGGAAATTTGTCCTTGACGGTTGAAGCGTTCAGCCCTCTGTAGTCCACGCAGAATCTCCACGACAAAATGATTGGAGAAGAGAACGAGCTGGTGCTGGGTCGGATGATCCCTGCCGATAGCATCTCCTTGAAGCTTCTTTCGATCTCCGCTTTCTGTATGTGTGGGTAGCGGTATGGTCGGATATTTGTCGGCTCTGCCCCGGCCTTCAACTGGATCTGGTGGTCCCTGAACCGTCGAGGTGGGAGAGTGTGCGGCTCCTGAAACAAGTCGGAATACTGCCTCAACAATCCCTGCATCTGTAATGGCACGTCAGTTTGGACGGTAGGATTTGTCTTGATCTCCATGACGAGGGTCATCGGCCTATCCTATTCCCCCAGTCGTCCCAAGCTGCCGAAGGAAATCTCCTTCAGTGGGGACGATTTAAGGCCCCCCAAGCAATACTCTTTACCACTCTGGATAAACTCCATGACCATCTGTTCCCAATCAAAAGTCACCCGCCGTAACTGTTGCAGCCAATGTACCCCCAACACCATATCGGAACCCCGGATCGGTAATAAATATACGTCCGTCCGCCCGACGTAGCCTTGTATCCTCAGCTCCACCCCTTTGATGACTCCCTCACATTGCAGCTTGCTTCCATTCGCCACCATGACGTGGAAGGTCGCGCCACGGTCGATGTCGTACCCTGCCTTCTGAGCCACTGCAGGGTGGATGAAGTTGTGTGTACTTCCACTGTCCACCAAAATGGTCACCTTCGCCTGACCCACCTTACCAGCGATGCGTAGGGTGAGTGGTGCGGTGCACCCCTCCATGGCATGGATAGATACCCCAAAGTCTGTCAGATCCAGCCCCTCCTCGAGCTCTGTGCTGAGCTCCTCGTCTACCTCGTCTTCTTCCCGAAGCATAAACACTTGGACCTTCTGGCAAGCATGTCCCCGAGTGTACTTCTCGTCGCAATTGAAGCACAGGCCTTTTTCTTTCCTCGCCTGCATTTCTGGCCACGTGAGTTTAGTCACTGTTGGACGGACGGGGGGTGGAAGATCCTTCCGAGACGCCATTTGGGTGGCTGGGGCTCGGGTGGGGGCTCTGTTCCGCTGTCTGTTGAACCGCTCCTCCTGTATTCGTGTGAGGCTGATGGCATGGCTCAGGCTCAGAGGCATATAAGCATGGACCTCGTCTCGTAAATGATCTTTCAAACCGGAGACAAAACAGCTCGGCATGGTCTTTTCCCCCCAGGAGACCCGGTTCGCCAACCTCTCGAACTCGGTCCTGTACTCCATCACCGTTCCCCGTTGCCTCAGCTTCTGTAAGGTGGCTTCGACGTCCTCATAGTCCAGGGGGCCGAAGCAGGCCGAGAAGGCCCCCACGAACTCTGCCCATGGAGAATAATCACGGCCCCTCATGAACCACTTGGTCCACTGATAAGCGTCGTCCTCCAGGTGGAAGGCCGCTAACTGCACCCACTGATCCTCCGGAATTTCCTGGTAATTGAAAAAAGTTCCGCTTTTTGCACCCATTCCAGAGCATCACCCCCCCCCCCCCCCCTTGAACTTTGGAAAATTCATGCGCGTTCGCTTGGGTTGCATGTAAGGTCGGGGATTTGCCCCCCCCCCCCCCCCCACCCTCCTTGACCTTGGCCATACCCTCCTTGCCATTGTTGTTCTGCAGGCTGATTTTGTCGACCCCACGCTTCCGGATAGGGAACTCCCCCATGGCCGCCGCCCATTTGCTGCCCTCCGCCATGAAAACCCTGCCACGTGGGTCGTTCATTCCACGGTTCTCCATTTCGAATCCCCATTGCTCCTCCGAACATTGGTGGTGCCGGCAATAGCCCCGCTCCTCCTCCAATCGGAGCACCCATGGCCCCGGGTGGTCGGAAAGGACCCACCGGCGCCTCCCGACCTCGCCGTGCCTGCTCTGCTGGAAGCCCGCCAGGGCCGCACCCTGGCGCGGCAGCCGGTGCTGGCTGCTGCATAGCCGGCCGCCGCCGGCCACCCGCCACCTGGTCGGCCGTAGCCGGTCCCCTCTGGCCAAGTGAAGCCTCCCCCCTGCCCATACGGCGCGTCACCTGCGGTTTGAGTCGATCCCGACGCCGCTAGGGTCGATCCCGTCCACGCGTGTTCCGTGCGGCCTGGATCGGGTCCGGATCCGCACGGGGGTGCACGCTCGATCCCCCTGGGGCACCGTTCAAGGATGGTAGCGTCGCGTGAGACGCCTCCGCCTCCGAATCGCTGTTTGGTACAGTTTTTCCTCTTAACGATTGCACCAACAGTGCTTTCAACTCCTCCAGGCGACCATCCATGTGTTCCTCCATATTTTTTTGGGATGTTTTCATCTGATCTTCGATCGCCGCTACCGCATCGGTCAACCCGACATAGTTCTCTTCGATGGCTGCTAGGTGAGCGAATTCGGCTTCGGAATGTGTTGCTACCATGGCCGCAGGAGCGGTGCTCTGATACCAAATGATACGATCTACGGAGGAAAAAAGAGAGAAAGAGAGCTAGGGCTACAAGAAACTAGGGTTTAGGAAGAAGATGAACCTGAAATTAGTCTTCAATAATCCTCTCATCAAGGGGGTCCGGGTTTATATAGCTCTCCCGGACCCAAGGGGGCCGGCCGGCCCCCATAGGGGCTGAACCGGTTCGGTTCAGCCCTGCTTCTTCTGTTTTATTGTTGGTGGGCTGAACCGGATGGTTCAGCCCTTTCTTCCTCCGTTGCCTCCTTCAGCCTACGCTTGTATTGGTACCCTCGGAATCGTGACGCGCCGCCCGGCGTAACAAAATTTCCCCTCAGATAGTAGAGTATTGCCCACATTCACCTCTACAATTACACTATATCCTGTCATTTGCCCTATCAGCATGAACACCATCAAAAAAGCTCAGAACAAGATAAATTCATATTACAAAGAAGTCCTATCTTTAGTTTTGTCTTCTTTGGGTTAGGTAGGGACTCTAGCTGCAACAGGAGGAAACTGTTAAGTGCACTGTGGCAGACAATCCAATCATTGAGATTCTGTTACCCCTAAGGGGAAGGGGGGAAGGGGGAAAGGGGAGGAGAACGACGAGAGAAATTCAAGGAACACATTGGCCATCCCTACGCTCTTTTTTCAATTGATCAAAAGATACTAATGTTCATAATTCATATAGACATTTACTTAAATAAGCCTGAGGAAAACTAGTAATTAATTCCAAAAAGTGAAAATCGAGAAATAAAAGAGGTTATAAAAGATGATGTTGCGCTAGTGTTCAGTTCTCGATAGCTCCGTCTGGATCGGCAGCATCCCCCGCCACAAATAGACGCACCACGGTTGCTCTGGTGGTGATCGACGCCGACAACATCCTCTGAAACAGTTTCTCACAAGGAATAAAAAATATGAAAACAATGGATTCATTCAAAAGCTGAGTCTGTATGTTGGACAGATAGAGGACCGTGTGAAGGGAAAGAGTGCCAAAAGCAGTTTATGCAAACAGATCCTTAAACTCACATTCTGCCGGTTTAAGAGTTGGAAGGCATGCTTAGATCGTCTACCAAAACTTGCCTATATTCCAAACTCCCCCATTGTGCAAGAATAGACACTAAGTTTCTTTGTAGATAGCAAAATAAAACAAAAATAGTAATGAAATTGCGCATATTAAAAAAATGACAAAAAGCAACGAAAAATAACAATTTATCTAGAAACCATCTGTGTATGTCCTCACATGAACAAACGATGACATTGAAGTTCACTAAAACTTGCTATGAAGTACAACATAATATCTTCTCACAATAGAAATTAACACCCGAAAATATGCACGCTTGATAACTCAATTTGAAATCTAAGTCAATCTAGTCAAAACCAGATCGAAATCCAAGTCAATCTAGTCAAAACCAGATCGAAATCCAAGTCAATTAGAGATTGATTCAATTTTATTCAATTCAAGTTTGGCGCCAATATCTTGGCTCGAAAAATTTGAGCTGACTATGCCAATAGAGAGATTCTTGAACTAAATATGGGTACAAATGCAATTTAGAGTAATTTAGAGATTTGTTTCATATTTATTATTATTTTATATATATATGAGTCGAACGGCACGGGTCTACGGCCCTACGTGAGTGCAATCGGCGGGCGAACCGCCGCCGGTATGCGCGTTGGAGGCCGCCGCCGGTGGCGGAGCCCCCGGCGGCCTGCCCTGAGCCCACCAGCAAGGTCGCGGACTACCCCCGGCGGGTGTTCGCCGGCGACTCTGCTGGTGGGCTCAGGGCAGGCCACCGGCGGCTCCGCCGCCGGCGATAACCCAAATGGGAGGGTTCGGTTAACAGCGTAGGGGGGCTCGGGATTTTTGGGAGAGGGAGGGAGGAGACATTTCTTCAAATGACTATTTGCATGCCATATTGATGAAAAACATGGCTTCGTAACTGCGGTTGGGCAATGAAGTCGACTAGCAAATCAACACACGGCACAACATGTCAAGTCAATTGTTAATAACAGAGAGACGACTGCATGAAGAAGAACATTAACATTAATCTTCGAGAAAAATGCTATCATGCAGTTAACAATCGAGGGCTAGTTCTCATGCCTAGGCAAAGACTGAACCCAAAACCTATAAGCGAAAGATGAAACACTACATAACCTTCCCTTATATAAGGATATAACTTACACTAACCGATATTACCAAAATGCACCTACCAGTATGCAACTATACTAATGCACAAGCTATTCAGGTCACGGCCCTCGTAGTCGTAACATACCGCCCCTAACGGTTGATAAAGAAAACAAGGTATGAGATACAATGGAAAATTATAAAAGTTAGACTGCAGTTAAGTCCTAATCATCGAGATACCTAATAAAATGTGCACAGTGAGGTTGTCCACAATGGCACGCAATTATTGAATGAAATTAAAATTCAATAGGTTGGATTGTTGCTAACCCGGTCTTTAAAGTGGCATGCAGACCCTACACATGATTCCTATTAGGAGAACAATTAGGGGTATTTACAAAAAAGAGAGTGAGAGTTAGCGTGGAAGAATCAACCAATATTGGATTTTTAGTGGATGAATTATGAACTAAATGAAATTGAAATAATCAACAAATGATGAACGGAAAACATTCTAGATTCATATAAGCTGTGTTTGGATGCTGGGAATGTAAGTGAAATGGAAATGAAAAAGAGCTAGTAAGTTCAAATTAATAATTGTAGATTCATAATCAATCAACAAAATGTTGACTTTTCATTCATATAATTTCCTCTCTCTTTCAAACCAAACAAAGTCAGGAGCAGAACTTCTCAGCTTTTCAGAATCAAGAAGTATGCCAGTCAAGCCCTATTTTAGTAAGTTTCATCTTTTTTATAGGGAATTTATATAGGCAACCCGTGTTTGGCTATTGGCAGCCCGAAAAAACCGAAAAAAAAACCATTAAAATACTCTTAAAGCCCCTCTAATAGCAGCCCTAGGTTTTCGGTTCCGCCCTCCCTCCCGATTTTCTTTCTCGCCGGCCTCGCACAGCACCGATTCTGCTCGGAAGTCGCCATTCTCCCACGCCGGCCGCCGGAAACCGCCGGAGAAGAAAACTAGGACGCCGGCGAACTCCTCTGGGCCGTCCATCAGTCCCCATTTTGCAGTTGGCCGTCCGATTCTCCTCAAGAAAAACCCTAAATCTGGTATAATATCTCCTCATTTTGATTTTTTTTCCTCCTAAATTATATTTCTCATCTTCCTTATCATATGGAGAGAAAATGGATGTATTTTTGGACTTTTTATCTTCCTCATTTTTTTGTTTTAAAAGTCAAATGTTGGTTTGCCATTGTTTTTTTTCATGGTTTTATGTTGAGGCCCGAATGATGAAAAACTGGATTTTTTTGGGTCAAAATTATGAAAAACTGAAATTTTTTGGGTCAAAATGATGAAAAACTGTATTTTTTTGGGCCAAAATGATGAAAAAACTGAATTTTTTTCATGGTTTGAAACGGTATTAGGTCTAAGTGATGAAAAACTGAATTTTTTTCATAGTTTTATCTCATTTATCTCATAATAAATCTCTAAAAAAACTGTATTTTGTCTAGTGTTTTTTGTTTAAATTTTTTTTGAAAAAATGTTTTTAGATTGAAATGAGTTCCGAGGGATCGATAAAATTGTTGACCTATGGAGATTCCTCCGAAGAAACTTCAGTCAATGTTGGAGAACATTTCATGACAAATAGGACCTTTTGTAGCAAGGAGGAAATGGTTGACTGGGTCAGAAATGTTGGCAAAGGACTGGGATTTGTTGTAATCATTACCAAAGCCGATAAAATTGACTCAAGGCCAAATCCTAGAGTTATGATTGGTTGTGATCGATCTGGATTCATAAGAGAAAGTCCAAGTAAAGGTTTCGTTAAAAAACATATGAGAAAATCTAGTTCCAAACGTTGTGGGTGCAAATTTGTTGTTAGAGGTCGTAGAGAAGCGATTGAAGAATGGAAAGTCGACGTTATGTGTGGTGTGCATAATCATGCCTTGGTTCATACAAAGAATACTTTGTATCATGTTGGATTAATATGTATTTGCATTTTGGCAACACGAGCACGAACCGTGTTGAAGGGGGTCATAGTGTGCTTAAAAAATTTCTTGAAGTTTCTATTGGTAGTCTCTGCACTGTATGGAAAGCTTTCCACCAGATGATTTTGCTACAACATACAGAGATAAAAAAAATGTTTGGACAGAGTCAAATTCAAGTTAGCAGTTCTTATAAGAATTTGTTGTACTCGGAATTGCTTGGTAATGTCTCCATAACGGCCTTGGAGATCATTAAAAAAAAAGAGCTCTCTTTAAAAGATGCATGTCCGGACCAAAATATGTGGACATAAGGTGCGGTATACACTTGGTCTTCCGTGTGGGCATGAACTTGTTCCATACACGAAGCAATGTTCTCTCTATCTCGTAGGACTGATTCATAAGCATTGGAGAGTGTTATGTTTGAATGAGACGGAGGAGAAGAATGCATCTACAACAGAAACACATGAGGCTAATGATTTAGAAAATGAACTAGATGGGTTACTGAAAAGGTATAAGAGCATTAGTGATTTACAGCGGAAGGAAATGAAAAAAAATTACGTGAGCTTGTTAACCCTCCCATTACTCAAACTTTGAAACCTAAAATGCCGGCAAACTTAAGGGTCGGCTAAAAGGCAGTTGGAAAAATTTACAGATGACTACAAATCCACAAAGAGGGATCCTTCTCACTTTGAGCATGTCTTAATGCTTGAACAAACAACAAAAAATACCAATATGAAAAAAGTTGCAAGAAAAGTGTGGAGAAGTAGAAAAGACAACTTTGTAGAAAAGGTTAGGAATCAAATGCCGCATAATATCTCTTCGCATATCATAGATGTCATTGATGCGATGGGCGATGGACACTGTGGTTATAGGGTCCTAAGTGTTGCAGTTTACATGAACGATAATTGGAATCAAGTCCGAAATAATCTTACACAGGAGATGCATCAACAAGAGATGCAGCTTACTTTTTAAATATTGATTTGCTACATAATTTACTGCAACATAATTATAAATTATTCTACATGTACAGATAGATGGAAATTTTGTGGCATTTGGAGTTACATGAGCATTATTACAAGTGTGCGCAATAGGGTGAGTTCTTTAACAAAACTTATTTATCCGTTTTAGATTCTTTAAAAATTAATATTTACAATAATGTGTGTACTTTTATTGTGCAGGGGGGTTCATTTTGTGGGTGAGCCTAAGGAGTATATATTCCCATATTTAGTGTTTGTATAAGAACAATGGACTGCTTATTTTTAATGGTTACTTTTTTGGGTTAATGGACTGCTTAATTATTTTGGTGTAATGGACTGCTTATTTTGGGTTGTAGTACTACTCCTTATTAATGGACTGCTTATTTTGTATAAGAACAATGGACTGCAAACATGTTTAATAATTTTTTTGTGGGCTGCCAATAGCGTTAGTGAAAATTGGGCTGCAAATAGCGCTTTGTCGGGCTGCTATTATCTTCGGGCTGCCAATAGCCAAACACGGGCTGCCTATATAAATTCCTTTTTTATATTCAATCAATAAAAAAATCTTGATGCTTTACTAACAATAAGAAATTTAGAATTCAGTACATAATCGAATGAGAACGCCTTACATGTGTGAAGAGCTTTGACCTTTGATCTTTCGTACCAACATAAAATATGCATGTTATAGAAGGCAACCAATTAAACAGCTCGCTCTGTAGGAAAATACATATCAGGAAACAGCTAATGCAAATCAAAATCGAAAGGGGGAGAACAGCATATACTGAGAGCAAATTTTGACCTTCCAATTTACTAAAACAGCATTTGGAACTATAATAAGATGTGGCCCATATTCCCCCTTAAACTCCATCAAGTAAGCAATCAGTGCCATCACCTGTTTGACATTAAAAAGGTAACTCAATGTTGATAGCTAAACATAAATTTCAAGTGTTCTAAGACACAAATAGCATAATACATAACAAAAATAGGGGACTAGATGCAAAAGAAGTATAATGACACATGAAAGAATAATCCCTACTATGCGACAAGATTCTATACCCTTCAGGTATATCAAACCTAAAATTCTAGATGCAAAAGTAGGGGACTAGATGCAAAAGTATAATGAAACATGAAAGAATAATCCATACTATGCAACAAGATTCTATACTCTTCGGCTATATCAACTATCAAGCCTAATAATCAGATTACGACTTCCCTGACGACCTTCCTGATGGCAGGGGAGGACTCATCTCCACCTCGCTGAGCACTCTTGTTTTCATTATGGCATTTTATATTTCCTTTTCGTCCATAGCCAATAAAAGAGAGTGTACTGGAGCTTTAGGGTTATCTTTTGGAAATTTTAGGAAACTTCTCTCTTTGGAGAGGAACTCCTCGGGGATACCTTGCAATTTATATCCCTCGTATTAGTTTTAGTGCAATCATTCCGTTTCTTGTTTCTATCACCCAACCATCTGATTGTAAATTTTGAGAGTAGAAACAAATGAAGGGGTCACATACATAAATGGAAAATAAACAGGAACATCAAAGGAGAAAGGTGAATCACAAAAACTCTAATAATAAAAAATGCCATTAAATAAAACAATGAGTCTGATCATAAGAAGCACAACCTGTACAGTCTTGCCAAGACCCATTTCATCTGCCAAAATACCATTCAACTTATTGTTATACAAGGACAGCATCCATTGCAGCCCAACCTGGAAAGATAGGAAAATGTATGGAAAAATTAAGTTGCAAGTTTTTTGAGAATGAATCCATCAAAGAGTTCATAACTCACAAGCTGATAATCTCTTAAAGTTCCAGCTCTCAACATTGATGGCTGTCTCATAACTCTTTCGCTTACAGCATGTGCCAAATTATAATACCTGTAGAGCATGAATTTTTTTAGTCTAAAATGTTAGATACTTAGAGTGGAACAAAAGCATCAAGCAGTGTAATATAACAATTATCTAACAAGAAATCAACATAACTTACACTTAGTGAATCTAATGAGATAATGGCATAATTCACATGAAAGTAATTTCTTTTAGGGTTAGAGAATCAAAGGCACAGCAAAAATCGATAGTCATTTACTTAGACGTGTTTATACTCATTTATTTAGATAATAAAGCAAGCATGATAAATAAATTTAAAGTTTTGAACACGCTTGACATATAAATGAACAAGCTTGGAAATAACCCACTTGTTTGTTATGCTAGTGAAATTGCTTTTTCCATCTACCTACCTCGCTAAGATCTCAATAATTGCTCATTTAATTATTCATTTACTTGGTGAAAACTTAAAGGCAAGTTTTATCATACTGCAATTAAACCAGCAATGCTTTACGGTTCTGAGTGTTGGGCACATTCTTGTCACGGCGTCGCCTAGGCGACGCCTAGGCGTCCAGGCGCCTAATTGAAAACAAGGCGACGGGCGCCTTATTTTTTTTTAAAAATAGGAGAATAGACAGCGGTTTATATAAATACCGCTGACTATACTCGAATAGACAGCAGTTTTTATATAAACCGTTGTCTATTGTACCAGGAATGATACAATAGACAGCGATTATTATAATAACCGCTATCTATAGTCCCATGACAGTCACTATAGACAGCGGTTATTATAATAACCGTTGTCTATAGTCTTCTGGCAGTCACTATAGATATCGGTTATTATAATAACCACTGTCTATAGTCTTCATTTGTTTTATAAAAAAAATTAATTGTCGCCTGACATTTGCTCGCCTTATTGTCGCATAGGCGTCCGCCTTGTCGCCTAAGTGTCAAGGCGCCTGACGCTCGCCTTGGTGCGCCTTGACGCCATGACAAGAATGGTTGGGCAGTGAATGGTGTACACGAGCAAAAAATGGGAGTTGAGGAGATGAGAATGCTTAGGTGGATGTATGGTCACATGAGACTGGATAAAATTAGGAATGAATGTATCAGGGATAAGACAGAGTGGAGCCAATTGTAGAGAAGATGCGAGAAGCTCGTTTAAGATGGTTCGGACATGCAGAGAAGATGCGAGAAGCTCGTTTAAGATGGTTCGGACATGTACATAGGAGACCATTAAAGGCAACTGTTAGGCGTTGTGAGAGTTTAGTCACTAGACATGTTAAATGGGGGAGGGGTGGACCAAAAAAGACTTGGAGTGAAACTATAAAGAAAGACATGATGTATGGCATTAGTGAGACTATGAATAAAGATAGGGCGCAATGGCGACAGAGGATCCATATAGCCAACCCCACTATGGTGGGATAAAGGCTTGAGTGTTGTTGTTGTTGTATTTGATGACATACATTATGTTCTTGTACCAATTTCTTTTATCATGTGCACTTTAAAATATTAAATATTATTAAAGAAAATAGCTAGATGGATAAGTTAAAATCATATTTTGTTCTCTATTAATAATTGAACTTTACCAAACAAGAAATAGTAGGTGTATTATATCCATTCTTGTCATGGCGGCAAGGCGAACCAAGGCGAGCCCCGGGCGCCTGGACGCCAAGGCGATAAGGCGGACGCCTAGGCGACAATAAAGCGAGAAGTCGCAAGGCGACAATAAATTTTTTTTTTAAATAATAACACAAAAAGACATCGGTTCTTCATTTAACCGCTGTCTATAGTGACAGTTATTAAACTATAGACAGCGGTTAAATGAAGAACCGCTGTCTATAGTGATGCAGATATAAAATTCAAGACATTTTATATATAAGCTGTCATTATAGACAGCGGTTACATATAACCGTTGTCTATAGATATTAGAGACAGCGGTTTTGTAGGTTAACCGCTGTCTATAATACTATAGACAGCGGTTAAAAGTAACAAACGTTATCTATAGTTTTTTTTTTTTTAACGCAACAACATTCAGCATTCAGCCAACACAGTATTTTTAAACTGCAAGTCTTCCACCCAACATGAATCACAACAAGCCCAAGTCAGTACTCACTAAGTATTCAGCAACATGTAAATCTAAAGTTTGACACAGAGCAGCGACACAGTAAGAAGTAAAAACGGCGAGGTAAAATCTAATTTCCGGGTTTCGGGTATATATAGATAGAATAGACAACGGTTAATGTTAAAAACCGCTGTCGTACCTCCATTCGACAGCGGTTATATATACAACCGCTGTCTAATGTACGGTTTAGCCTACATTAGACAACGGTTGTATATATAACCGTTGTCTATACTTGGAAAGACAGTGGTTATATATAAAACCGCTGTCTAATATAGGTTTTTTTTTTAAAAAAAATAAGGCGGTTGTCGCCTTGTTTTCACTTGGGCGCCTAGGCGACGCCATGACAAGAATGATTATATCAATATTTTTGAAAAAAATATGAATGAGTATGTTTACTATTGAGGATACATATTTAAATCAATAACAACCTCAAGGTTTAAACTAGATAAGAAACTTAAGAAACAAAGCTTTAACAAAATTTAAAATGCAGGTCATTTTCAAGCTTCGGAAAAAATTGATAAGAAAATAAACAAGAGAACTTCAAAAGGCGGTAATCAACTAGAATTTGTTGACATGTAGTGTTAGAATTAAATGTTAGAGCAAGGGTAAGAATATAATTTATTTTTCTCTTATTGACTAAATATGTCCTTCCTTGTGACCTAATTTTCATTTCAATTCATTTTTTTATCTCACATGATATCAACATCAAGTAGCTCTCTTCATCATTTAAGTCTGACGTTTTCAATGCTTCAACTAACTTCAATGTTCCTTCGCTACAAGAACCCTATTGCTTCTTTGAGAATTTCACTGCTCCTCATTCTAAAAGCTCTTTCTCAGAGAGACTTTCATCATCGAAGCAGAAGTTGTCACCGCTCCTGTAGATATTTCTCGAGACAATAATTGTTGGTGTTGTCTCTACTTGTTGGTCATGTTAGTTGTCGTTTCTATTATATGGACAAATTCGTTCTCCTGATTGATGAACTGGTATGCTCACCATCACTTCCTCTGCTTCCAAGCTCAGTTCCTTGATGTTTACATTCTCAGAACAAAGTTACTCACTACTTGCTGAACAAAATTGCTTTGTTTCTTTTCTCCAGGTTTGTCGTTGATGTCTTATCGATGCATCTCTACTATTATAAGTTAGTGTACTATTGATGTCTTCTCGATGATGCAGCAATGCTCAATGCATTCTAAATTTTTTGTGTCTTCCACTTCGTCGCTCCATTGTTATCGTAGTCGTTATTGTAATTGAAGATGCATGTGTCGTTAATACTATAGTAGTTAGTGTTATCTTCATTGCTCTCTCCCACTGACACGATCTCCGCTTCGTTTAAATATACAATGTTGACTCTAACTACTTTAGCCTTGTCGATTGTTGCCCTCATTACCAATGAAATTACCTATATTGGCAATCAACCCAGCGACTCGATAGAGAGAAATAAAATTTCTTTACAAATATGGAAATATTGTCGACATTCATCTTATGATTCCACGGAAGCCATAGTTTATGCATTTAATGAATTTTTGTTGCGTATAGGCTCCGGATAGGTTCCTTTACGGTAAGAGAAGAACCCAATAGTGAGGATCACTCCTCACTCCAATAGTGATGGGTACCTTTAATGCAATAAATACTGTTATCTCCATTAATTTGCATGTTTAGAAGTCTATATAAGGAGTGACTTGTAATGTCGATGGATCATCTATCTAGTAAGAGTTTAGGTATTGTGTTGGCCGAGAGAATTAGCCCTCTAGTGGTATTCAACGAGAGTATGCCTGTCAAGTGTTAGTGTATCATTTTTCTCAGTGCAATCTATCATGTGCTCGTATCTATTCTCCTAGACATCTAACAATTTGTTGATATGCGCTAACCAACAAGGATCCAACTACTCTCAGCACAGGTGCTTTTCTCATTCCATTCTGCAACTCCTTTTTATCCACTTGTGATTGTATGGATGCTACCATTGTCAACATCAATACACTTCTGCATATTCAACTCTACACTACCACGGCCAAATCAATAACCACATTCCCCATCCCCAAAGTGACCCAGCTCAGGTTCTAACTCAGTCCGACACAATGTCAGAGCATGCTTATGACTCTGTACTAACTTCTCAAATTCAAAGCACTGCGCCTCCCCCTAGTTCTGCACACCACAAATCAAATAGGTTACGTCGTATCTGAACATGTATTTTGTTAGGGCAAGGGAAAGAGAGAGGAGGGGGGGAAGAAAAATGAACGGGGGGGGTCACAATTTCCAAATACTTCATGTCTGCCAAAATACAATAGTTCTCCGGCTTATATATTTGTCGGGCTAACTAACAAAACCGAAACATAAAAGATACCCATAATATAAATAACACCACTAGACACATGTCGGCAAGGCAGGCATGTAACGCGCGCAGCGCTAGCGACGTCGATACACCCTCCATACTGGTGGTCGCCCTTCGCCCTCGTCCGCTCTGTCGGTGTCCATAACAATTCTGCCCTCTGAGAAATTCGTCTTGTCCTCAAGACAGAAGTCTGGGAACTGGTGGTGCATATCTGCTCGATCCACGCATGTCACCTCCGAGAGTGGGCGATCCTGCCAAACCACTAAGACCTGCTCCATTGGCTGCTCCGCGCGGAGGATCGTGTGTGTGTCCGTAATGCGCTGGGGAAGGAACACTAATGGGATGGCGCCAGATGCTGGAGGAGGAAGAGCCTCCTCAACTGGGTGATCACTGATCACCGGCTTGAGCTGGGAGACATGGAACACAGGATGAAGGCGGCTCTCCAGAGGTAGGCGGAGGCGGTAGGCCTGAGTGCCCACCCGGGCGAGGATCTTAAAGGGGTCGTAGAACTTGGCCGCCAACTTGGAGTGGGTCCGCGGGGTCACCGTCACCTGGCGGTGTGGTCGGAGCTTGAGAAACACTGAATCACCCTCGGTGAATTGGACGTCGTCCGATGGCGGTTGGCTGAGGCCACCATCTTATATTGTGCGCGTTGGAGGTGCTGGCGCAGCTGACGGAACATGACATCACGGTCGCGGAGGAGGCCATCCACGTCGCCTCGAACGGTGTGGTGTCGGCGCTAGAGTGGAAGGATGTGTTGAAAGAGTACTCGGCCCAGGAGATCCACTCAGCCCAAGCACGCGGGTGATCACAAATAAAACAACGCAGATAGGCTTCTAAGCATCGATTAATGACCTCAGATTGTCCGTCCGTCTGCGGGTAGTATGATGTACTCAGGCGAAGTTGCGTACCCTACATCTTGAACAGCGCCTGCCAGAATGAACTCTGGAAAAGGGGGTCACGGTCACACACAATGGAGTGAGGGAACCCATAAAGACGGACCACCCCGTCAACGAAAGCAGCGTCCACGCCGGGAGCCATGAACGGGTGACGGAGCGGAATGAAATGAGCATATTTGGACAGGCAGTCCACGACCACCAATATGCAGTCCCATGTCTTGGAGCGGGGAAGCCGGGAGATAAAGTCCATAGAAACGTCTTCCCAGATCTGAGTCGGAATGGGAAGCGGCTGGAGGAGGCCCCCAAGAAAGGTAGCCTCGTACTTGGCGCGCTGGCACGGTAGGCAGGCCGCGACAAAGGTCTTGACAAGCTGGAACATTCCTAGCCAATACAGCGATGCGGCAAGGCGGCGATATGTCCTGAAGGCGCCCGCGTGACCCCCTTCTGGAGTCGCATGGAACTCGAAGAGTAGGCAGGGGATCATTTGAGACGAGGCGGACGGTACTAGATGATCATGATAGTAGAGGTGGTCGCCCACAAGACGATAAGGTGAGTGGGACGTGGCGTCCACCCGCAAGGCCCCCACAATCGACTGTAGCTCGAGGTGGGCTGCAACTTCGCGATGAAGAATGGTGGCGTCCTCCCAAAATGGTCGGGAAATGGTAGTCAAAATCGCCGTCAACGGATGGTGGGAGAGAGCGTCGGCCGCCCGGTTGGACGAACCCGCTTGAAACTCAATGTTGAAGTCGTATCCTAAGAGTTTGGTCACCCAAACCTGTTGTGCAGGGGTCGCAATCTTCTGGTGGAGGAGGTAGTGCAAACTATGATGATCTATCTGGATCGTGAAGTGGCGACCAAGCAGATAGGGCCGCCAATGTTGTACTGCTAGAACCAATGCCAACAATTCGGACTCATATGCGGAGCGGGGGCGCACGGCGGCGGCAAACATACGGCTGAAATAGGCGATGGGCTGTCCCGCTTGCATCAAAACAGCACCGACGCCCGAGCCCAAAGCGTCGCACTCAACCACGAATGGTTGTGAAAAATCTGGCATAGCTAACACGGGGGCAGTGCTCAGTGCCTGCTGAAGGGTCAAGAATGTCGCGACCGATGTCGGCGTCCACTGAAAACTGCGGAGGCAATCCACTGGGATGGATTGCCCGGGCGGAACAGTTCTTCAATATTCAGCAGATCGCGGAGGCACAGAAGATCAACACGACATTGATAAGCATGGAGGATTCCGCCCTCCACTGGGTGCGCAGACTACGACAATCCAAACCGGCCATGTCTTGGTAGGACCTTCAGCAGGAGCTCATTCCCCGTTATGACACTCGCTACTCGGGCTCCGCGGTGGAGCGACTCTACAACGTCTGCCAGACAGGCTCCCTTGACGAGTACATTGATGAGTTTATCTCCCTCGCGACGCATGTGTCGGGCCTTCCGCCGGAGCACTACCTCTGCTTCTTCATGCATGGGCTCCTGCCACACAGCCGTGACGGTATCCACACCCACCATCCGTCATCGATTGCGGAAGTCATGGATCTCGCCCGCTTGGTTGAAGTGGAATTCCAGACTCGGCCTCTGGACCCGGGCAAGCTGCCTCTAGCACGCTCGGTCAACCGACCGGCAACGGCCTACCGACCAGCAACGGCCAACCGTCTCCAATCAGGAGTAACATTATCTGCGTACCAAGGGTTTATGGTTCCGCTGAAAACAACCCTACTCTCCTACGCACGAGTGTCCGCTGAAAGACCTCCGGATCCTCATTGGCGAGGAGGAACCCGAGGTGACGCTCACAGACTTTGAGGCCCTTGAGTTGGATATTGTGACCGAGGGCCCCCCAGCTGCCACATTCCATCGCTTGGACCTTCCACTGTTTACCGGTGGCGGCTTCTCGGGCCCACAGACGATGAAGCTCCGGGGACGCTTCACGGAGCCTCTGTTGTGGTGATGATTGATAGCGGAGCGAGCCACAACTATATCTCTCAGCACCTGGTGGATCATCTGGCGCTGCCAGTGCAGGCCGTCGATCCCTTCTCAGTCTGCTTAGGAGATGGTAGGAGGCGGGCGACAGGTGGCATGTGTGCGGCCCTCACTCTCACCATAGGCTACAACCCATTTAAGGCAGACTTCTAGGCCTTCTCTCTAGGCGGGGTGGATGTTATTCTCGGGGTGGCTTGGCTCCGCACCCTTGGAGACGTCAGCGTCAACTGGGACCGCATGACTATTCGCTTCCTCCGTGGGGGAACACCCTACTTGCTGGAGGGCGACTCGGCCTTACTTCGTCAGCTCGTCTCCTTACGGTCCCTTCAGAAATCCACCAACGTGGATTGGGAGGCCTCCTTGTGGCACGTGGAGGAGCAATCTGCCAAGTGATCTCCAGCCACCCCGGCGTTGCAGGCTATTTTGGACCTCTTTCCAGACGTCTTCGCCGACAAGACCCGTTTTCCCCCAGCCAGGCCGACGGATCACCACATCCCCCTGCAAGGGGGTGTTTCCTCCATCTCAGTTCGATAGTATCGTTGCGGCCACGCTCAGAAGAGTGAGATCGAGACACTGGTGGGCGACATGCTCGCGGCAGGCATCATTCGCCCCAACGCTAGTCCCTTCTCGGGCACTGTCCTCCAGGTCCGCAAGAAGGACGACAGCTGAAGCTTTTGCGTGGACTACCGGGAACTCAATAAGGTCACCATCCCGGATAAGTATCCTATTCCGGTCATTCAGGAGCTCTTGGACAAGTTACGGGGGGCGGTCTATTTCTCTAAGTTGGACCTACGTGTCGGCTAACATCAGATACGGGTCCGAGAGGAGGATGTTCCAAAGACGGCGTTCCGCACACATGACGGCCATTATGAGTTCCTGGTCATGCCTTTTGGCCTGACGAATGCTCCCGCCACTTTTCAGGCCACTATGAATGATCTGTTCCATCCGGTCCTGCGCAGGTATATATTGGTTTTCTTCGATGACATTCTAGTTTACAGCTCATCTTGACAGGACCGCCATGACCATATTCGGGCAACTCTCGCCACTCTCCTGGAGCACTCTTTTTGTGTGAACCCCAAGAAATGCATCTTTGGTCAGACAAAGATTAGTTACTTGGGGCACACCATCTCCGCAAACGGCGTAGCTATGGATCCAAACAAGGTTCAGGCCGTCCTTCAGTGGCCCACACACCGATCACTTTGCGACGTTCGTGGATTCTTGGTCTCATGGGGTACTATCGTCGGTTCATCCAGGACTATGGAAAGATTGTCAAACCTCTCTCCAGCTTGTTGGAAAAAGTCAGAGACCCGCAGTTCGAACTGTTCGGCCCATAGTATCGGTGTCGTTGAATGAGGGAACATCAAAAGAACTTGGTCCCGATGAGAAAATCCAGGGGTTGTTGTTTGGTAAGGATCTGGGGGAGCTCCGAGAAGGGACGGCGAACCCGCGTTGGACGACGCGGACGTAGTAGGGCGGTCGGCCTAGAGGAAGTCGATATTTGCATACATGCGTAGTATGAGGGTCGGCAGCGATGCGAGTGAGCTGTCGTGGTCATCCAAACGACGAAGGATGGTTGGATCCGTGGATGGGGGCGGCGGTGTTGCGTCGGTGTTGACCATCGATCGCAGCCTAGGGGGCATGCACTCACCGGGTGGAGGGAAGGGAACCGGGAAGCGGATGAAAACCCTAGAGCGCGGAGAGACGGCGCCTGCTGGAGCAGCGTCTAGGGCAAGCGAAGTGAGCAATTATGGCAAGGAGGGACTGCGACGTGAAACAAGCGCTGGGACGGAATGTGTGGACGCGGGACTGCGACGCGAAGCAAGTGCCGGAACGGAATACGCAGACGCGGGACTACGATGCGTGGATGGCGAGGCGGGAGCGCAGGTCGACGAGACGCGGGGGGCTGCTTAGGCGCGGGTACTTCGGGCGGCGGAGACCGCGGCCGGAAGGCGGCAGGTCGGACCAAATTGTTAGGGCAAGGGAAAGAGAGAGGAGGGGGAAGAGAAATTAGAGGGGGAAGAGAGGGAAACGGGAATCACAATTTCCAAATACTTCAAGCCTGCCAAAATACAATAGTTCTCCGGCTTATATATTTGTCGGGCTCAACATAACGAAACCGAAACATAAAATATACCCATAATAACGGATACAATAACACCACTCAACACATGTCGGCTAGGCCGGCATGTTACGCGCGTCGCGCTCGCGACGTCGATGCACCCTCCATACTGGCGGTCGCCCTTCGCCCTTCGCCCTCGTCCGCTCCGTCGGTGTCCGTAACATATTTTATTCACACAAAGCTAGATTTATCATGGTCAAATGTTATATCAAAAGTAAATGTAGTTTTTTTGTGTGGAAATAACATAACGTGGAGAAATAAGATGTTGTCAGATCTAGTGTAGCAACCTAATACGGAGCCATGGTCCTAGGTGTTCGTCAAGTTGTATGACTCGGGATTCTAATGAAAGGTCTTCAGATGCTTGCTAAAGATGGATTCATTTGTGGCGACATTTTTTTTGTTTCTTTTTGAGTTGCCTACAAAAACAAGTTGCCATTAATATTGCTCATGATTCAATCAAGTATGACCATACAAGCATATATAAATAAGAATTTTAGAAGAAAACATAATAATGATTCATTGTGTACTCCTTCAATTAAATCTAAAGAGCAACTTTCAGATATTTGTACTTACTATAAGTTTGAGTTTTTATTTTTTCTGCAAATGCAATCAAGCTAGGTATGGCTACTCTTCCTATTCAACTTGAGGGAGGTGCTAGAACTAAATATTAGAGTGGAGGAAAGGGTAAATAATGTAATTTCATTTTTCTCTTAGTGGCTATGTGACACAGGACGAATCTATAGGCGGCGATATAATCGGCGACCTAACCCTACATGCTATGCAAATCCGACGGTGTGAATCAAAATTAGATAATAGATAATTAAATCCCACACAAATATTTCAAAGCAAGACAAAATAATTTATTAAGCGAATAAGCTCTGGTTTCCCTCCGCGTGGAGGGCCAAAGATAGAGCGCGCGGTGAATCGGTCCTTCCTGCAGTTAGAGACTTTTCAAGGAGCAAATAACATAATAAACTATAATCTCAAGCAAGCATCAAATAACCATACCATAACAATGTTTTACAACCAAATACCAATACAAAAACACAACACAAATATTAGGGCTGCTGTAAATAGATCTAAACGTTTGAGGGCTTAAAGAGGGGTTCTGGTGGTGGGTGGACTGGATCAGGTAAGAGGAAGGTTGATTGGGTATTGGGAGGGCTGGATCGGGGCGAAGGCTGGCTAGATCCGGGCTGAAATACCAAGATCTGGGCAAACCTAACGGTGGAAGGAGGTTTGGAGGTGGTTCCACGTGAGGGGGAGGGGTGGCAGTGGCTGGGAACAGGGAAAGGGAGGGCTGGCAGCGGGATCTGGACAGTACCGGGGAAGAGGGGAGGGCTGGCGGCAGGACAGCAGGGAGATGGAGGGGCTGGTGGCGGGTCTTGAACAGCACGGGGAGGTAAGGGGAGGGCTGGCGGCGGGCAGCAGGGAGAGGGAGGGTTGGCGGCAGGACAGCGGTGAGGAGGCGCTGGGGGCGGGATTTGGACAGCAGGGAGGGAAGGGGCTGGCTGGCGGCAGGCAGCAGGAAGAGGGAGGGTTGGCGGCGGTTTGGCGGGCTGACAAGGGTGGACAGCAGGGAAGTTTCCTGAAGGGAGGGTAGCTGAACAGCAAAATAGGAAAGGTGTGGGGGTGAGGGAGGAGAAAAAAAATACAAAGATACAAGACCTTACCCAAGGAGTCGTCGCCAAGGGGTTCCACAGAGTCAGCACCGTGGGGAGATCACCGGAATTGAGGAAGAGAAGTCTCCAAATTTCATAAATGAGAAAACAGCAGCCCTCAATATCCTGTATATAAAAAATGAAGATTAGGGCACCAGGAATCAACGGCTATGATTGGTCGTTGGTTTCGGTGCCAAAACTACGTGAAAAAATAACCGAAAAATACAAAGCTATATGTGAAATTGACTCGCAACACGAATCTGGACGCATCCACGGAGTCAGATCGTCGATAAGGGCACGCCATATATGGTAAGTCGCCAAATCAGCCCCGAATGGGCCCAAAGCTCGTCCTCGCCTCTGCTCAACATCAATCTCCCTGGCTTGAAAAAATTCATCTCCCGATGAATAGGGTTCAGAATTCTCTCGTCGTATGCCAGGTAAAACTCGAAGAGGCCCGCCAGAGGTCATCCAAGTGTCGTCGCTGAAAAGTGGCCTCGCCAATCAACTCCTCCGGACTGAAAAGGCTCCATCCCCGATGAGTGGAGACGGGCGTACTGAAGTCGAAGTCCGGGGGCGAATCGATCAAGCTCTGCTGGCAGTATCCAGGTGTCATCGGTGAAGGGCCGCCCGCGCCAGCAAACCAGGTAGCGGCACACAAGACCGTCTGTAGAGGGGGTGGGCTCATGCGTAATGATCTCAGTGATAAGCTCATCTCTCAACACACTAGTAGAAGGATCCGGTGGGATCCAAGGTGCCAATGGTGAAGCTGTTGGGGACAGGGTCCCGGGTAAGTGCGGTTCGGGGATGGGCTGAGCACGGGGCAGTGAATGTGGTGGCAAGGGCTCGGGGGTAGACTGAGTGGTGGGTGGTAAAAATAGTGGAAAAGGCTCGGAAGGGCAGACAAGATGTGGGCCCGAATACTCGTGAGGTGCAAAGGATGGCATCAGGTTCTCGACATTGAACATAGTATGGGTACCCATGCTCGCGGGGATGTCCAACTCATAAGCATTTGTCCTGATGCGTCTCAGGACTGAGTAAGGACCCATTCGCCTAACGCTCAAGATTTTAGCAAGCCTCGCACGGAGCCTCGCAACGCAAATTCTCACCATCACCTGCTCGCCTTCATGAAGTACCTGCACTTGCCAATGAACATCCGCATGTGATTTACAAGATTTATTACCAATATGGATTATTCGTCGAACCGACTCATGACACACATGCAAACGAGGAACAGACAACAGACTCATGCAAATGATGACGAAATGACTCAACAGACTCATGCAAATGATGTAAATGAGACACGACGGACACAACATGCTCGCTATGGGAAAGGCTAATAACCACTTGAAAATCTACCAAAGGAGGTGGCCTATCAGGAGGCTCTCTCGGGGGAGTGTAGAAAAACTCATCCCGTGTACGACGAGTGTTCAGATGATCTCGTGAGACATTTATACTCAAATACGAGCTCGTAAAGATCCAAGTGTCTCTCAGGGAACGTGACACATCAGGGGGATCACCCGGAGGTGTGTAAGAAAAGTCATCGCGAATGCGACGACTGCCTAAGTGAAAATCGTGTGCACCGACAAGAAGACATGGCTCTATAGTGTGGTGAGTGTCCCCGAAAAGAAAGAGCTTGTCTGGTGGGTCAACAGGTGGTGCATCACAAAACTCAGCGAGAGTGCGATGTGTCAACAGGTGGTGCCCTAAATATTGGATGCTCCTCACAATATCCATCCTCTGGGGCGGGGTCAGGGACGATAATGGAAGAGGCTTCCATAAACTGATACTCATACAAGCGGGGCTCACCTGAATCCCATCCTCATCAAGGTGTAGCGGATCATCTGGAGGCTCAACTGGGGGCTCGTCATAGAACTCGTCACTAAGGTCATGGTCCTCCAGATGAGTACCATCGTGAGGGGTAGTGTCCCCGTGAATGGGTGACGTAGCCACTACGGGATCAACACCAGGCTCTGGGCTCTCAGTCGTGATGTGACTCAGAGCAATTACAATGGGAGGGCGACATAGACCTACACTCAAGAATGGATCCGTAGGTGCGGTGTCAGAAAGTGGGTCTGTGGTTGGGGTGCTAACTAACCCGGTGGATGGCAAAGGAAGAGGTGTGGGTGAGGGACACAACACTACAGACTCAATAGGTCGCTCAGGCTCGCTCTCAGTCGGGGTCACAAGAGACGATCCAACCGACCACTCACTGGGCTAAGCACCTCACTGGGGTGAGAGCAATCCGTATTAGGTATCACTTCTGCCATGTCTGACGGAACAATGGTAGGCATAGTGGTGTCCTCGGTGTGGGAGGAGCTCGTACTGCGGAGGTCAAAGTGACGATCCAACCGACCAGCTCTTGTGGATCTCAAAGGTTGTTCGTAACGAAGGGCAAGCTGATACGCCTGCTCGAGGAACTTCGAGCTTTGATAAACCACCTCAGTACATACGTCAGATCGAAGTCCAGATCGAAATCAAGAAGTGGTCATGACTGGGTCCTCTCGGATATCACTCCTCACAACTAACTCGTCAAAGCGATCCATGTACTCAGCGACAGACATGGATCCTTGCTGAAGGGAGAATAATTGGTCGAGCAAGCGACTCTGATACGACGAAGGCAGATACCTCTGACACAATATACGCTTCATGTCCACCCAACTAGTGATGCGATGTAGACGGTCTCGCTCGCGGGTCCTCTCAACGTTATACCAATATGCCCTCGCCTGATCTAAAATTCTATGTTTCGCAAACTTGACGCGACGTTCACCGAATACCTCAAAATGATCAAGATAATACTTCATATCCACGAGCCAATAACTGAAAGACTCGGGACTCGATGAACCGTCAAAGGGGCAGCAGTACGAAACTGACTCTCAAGATCTCTCTTGGAACGACGATCCTCATAATAATCATCCCTAAGATAACCGGGTCGTGTCGAAGGATCAACACGATCCGCACGCGTGTACGAATACACGATCCGCTCTCGTGTACGGATAAGAACGACGACAATCCATACTGATCGTCTCTAGCATAGTGGGGTCGTGTCAGTGGGTCAACACGATCTCTGGAAGTGGTGTACGGCGTTCGCGAATAATCATCGTAGTATCGTGAGGGTCGCCCTGAAGGGGATCTATGAGGGCGGGTGCAAGTGGACTTGAGACCTTCAAAGTGAGGGGAGGAATAATTGTGACACTTAGGCATAATGAAAAACCTATAGACTCTACGACTGCGTATCGAAAAGTGCGCGCAACCTGGCTCTGATACCAATTGACGCAGGACGAATCTATAGGCGGGGATATAATCGGCGACCTAACCTTACATGCTATGCAAATCCGACGGTGCGAATCCAAATTAGATAATAAATAATTAAATCCCACACAAATATTTCAAAACAAGGGAAAATAATTTATTAAGCGAACAAGCTTTGGTTTCCCTCCGCGTGGAGGGCCAAAGATAGAGCGCGCGGCGAATCGATCCTTCCTGCAGTTAGAGACTTTTCAAGGAGCAAATAACATAATAAACTATAATCCCAAGCAAGCATCAAAATAACCATACCATAACAATGTTTTACAACCAAATACCAATACAAAAACAGAACACAAATATTAGGGATGTTGTAAATAGATCTGAACGTTTAAGGACTCAAAGAGGGGTTCCGGTGGTGGGTGGACTGGATCAGGTAAGGGTAAGGCTGATTGGGTATTGGGAGGGCTGGATAGGGGCGGTGGTTGGCTGGATCCGGGCTGAAATACCCAGATCTGGGCAAACCTAACGGTGGAAGGAGGTTTGGAGGTGGTTCCACATGAGGGGGAGGGGTGGCAGTGGCTGGGAACAGGGAAAGGGAGGGCTGGCAGCGGGATCTGGACAGTACCGAGGAAGAGGGGAGGGCTGGAGGCAGGACAGCAGGGAGATGGAGGGGCTGGTGGTGGGTCTTGGACAGCACAGGGAGGGAAGGGGAGGGCTGGCGGAGGGCAGAAGGGAGAGGTAGGGCTGGCGGTAGGGCAGCAGTGAGGAGGAGGGGCTGGGGGAGGGATTTGGACAGCAGGGAGGGAAGGGGTTGGCTGGCGGCGGGTAGCAGGAAGAGGGAGGGTTGGCGGCGGTTTGGCGGGCAGACAAGGGTGGACAGCAGGGAAGTTTCCTGAAGGGAGTGTGGTTGGACAGCAAAATAGGAAAGGTGTGGGAGTGAGGGAGGAGAAAAAAAATACATAGATACAAGACCTTACCCAAGGAGTCGTCACCAAGGGGTTCCACGGAGTCGGCACCGCGGGGAGATCACCGGAAATGAGGAAGAGAAGTCTCCAAATTTCAGCAATGAGAAAACATCAGCCCTTAATATCCTATATATAAGAAATGAAGATTAGGGCACCCGGAATCAACGACTATGATTGGTTGTTGGTTTCGAGGCCAAAACTACATGAAATAATAACCGAAAAATACAAAGTTATATGTGAAATTAACTTGCAACACGAATCCGGACGCATCCACAGAGTCGGATCGTCGATCCGGGCACGCCATATATGGTAAGTCGCCAAATCAGCCCCGAATGGGCCCAAAGCTCGTCCTGCCTCTGCTCCGCATCACTATGTATGGCCTTCATTGTAAGCTAACTTTCTACTCAATTCATTCTTTTATATTGACTAGTATATAATTATAAACAACCAAAAGAAGGATAGTTAACAAGACTCAGATATGAACTCACTTGTTTACAGAAGAATTTTCTTTGGGAGCATTAATTTCTGAAAATTTATTTCTAATCAAGACCTCCTGCCCTGCACAGGTAGCTGCAGCCTTGACTTCTTCTTCTGAAAAACCCTGTTTATAAAGGCTTCTCTTACAATCTTGCAAATCAATAGAATAAATTGATATAGAAAAAAATGGTTTCACAACGATGATGAAAATTGTGTGATAACAGTATAAAAAAATACCTGGGCTCTTGCAGATGCAGCAGCACCATTGGCTGCCTCTTCCATCTCTTGATTATTCTTCGCAGCAGCTATCTTTCCTCCAAGCTTGAGAAGATACTCTTCGGTCTGAGACAAAAAAGATGACAAAACAACATATCTTTGAGCTGCATCAGCAGGAACATTTGTTTGCTGCTCCATCAACATCTCACGATATCGATCCACATCATTGTTCTTCAAGGCCTCCATCCTTTTGTTTCTATCATCGTCCTTCTTCTTAGAAAATTCTCTCAACATTCTCTCATGATATTTAGCAACTCCTCTATTACGAGTAGTTCTTGCATCACGAATAGACCAATGAGACTCAAGCAGCTTCTTACGCCATTGAAAGATTGACTTGAGTTGTTTTTCTCTTGAAGCTTTCTGTAGCAGTTGAACTTGTCTAATAAGTTCAATACGTTGACGCTCACACTGTTTAACAAACTTGCGGTATGGTCTGTCAGACATACCCATAATCTCTTGTTGTTCTTGATCAACCTTATCCCTTAAGCGAGCTTGGAGATCTAAAAGTCTGAGCTTTCTTTCTTCAATCTGCAGTTTCAACACAAGGTCGGGTCTAATTCTCTTCCTCTCCAAGTTAACAGCGAGCAGGCCATTGATTTTCCTCAAATTTTCCGCTCGCTTCTTGTTAAGTAAACCCACACCTTTATCAAATAGAAAATCTTTTGCATCATAGGACAACATCAAATTGCTTGAGAGATTAGCAGCATTAGGTCCTGATTCATGCTTCTTTATGAAAGAAGGGAAGTCAAAAAGTGGACCAGGATACTTCCTTATGGGAGCATCTTTTGAAAGTGCTGTGTTGGCTATAGTAACAGGTTTTTCTGTTTGCCCAGCATCCGCTACATCACTTAATCCTGCCATCCCTTTGACATTATCAACACTATTAGCACCTTTGATAGATATACTTTCGCTATTCTTTTCAACATCATGTGGCTCAGATTTAACAAAAGACTTGCTGTTTTGCTCAGCATTCACACTAGATACAGTCTGAGCAGATTCATTTGTGAAACCTGTTGCAAATTGTGAGTGACTTATAATGGCCCCTTTTTCTTCTCCGGGGAGATCTTCTTTAGGAAAACCATGTTCTTTTTTCAGAGAAGGAAGCTGTAGAACCTTCGCCTCAGTCTGTAAATGTCTTGGTCCTTCAATGTTGTTCATAGGTTGCCTTTCCTGATTAACCATAGTTGATTGAGGTGAAGTTTGCTGCAACTGATTATCTAGTGGTGGTGGTGCAATTGCTTGAAGAACTTCTGGTGGAAGAGAATGTTCACCACGCTGTAATGTGTCAAAATTACTAAAATATCAAACTCTTAATAGCAATAGACTTACTTTACATCGGACAGGCACTTACTAAGTAAAACATTGAAAACCATACTCATCCAATAAGATCTTCTATGCACGCACTTGGGATATATAACAATCACATGTATCAAGGTATGCAACAATACCACATATCAAACGTAGACATGTCCCTTGTGCACATGCATGAATCCAATACGACATGTATCTGGTTGAACATAGAAGAAATGTGTCCGAAATAGCTATTTTTCAACATGCATGCCTGGGCATGTATAAGACACATAGGAAAGAGAAACAATGCAAACATCTCCAATGTTAGCAACTTTTACAGTTCTCCCAAGGAAATTGAATTCCTCTCTTTTGACACAAAGGAGCAATGCCACCTATATCGCCATTCATTGGCATCCTTATTCTTTATTTTTTATGTTATTAAGTTTTTGATGTTGGAATTTTTTTTTAAGATTTGCAATATGAGTTTTTGTTTATGATTTTATGAGTTACATAATGAGAACAAGAATTATGTTTATTATTTTCACATTTTATTTAACATTTGATCATTATTGCAATATATATGTCATGTCCAGTCCGTGCCTCATACTCCACGTGAATTTTTGCTTCCAGTACTAGTAAAATCGCATCGCTTTCCACGTGTGTACAACAAAGTATTTTCATGCTACTAGTTATAAAACAAAATAAACTCAAGTAAATTGTGTGAACGTGTACGGTTTCAAGCGAGTATAAACATTGGAAATCTTAATGCATACTTTCTATTAGTACCTTGAGACGCCTAAAAGCCAATATTTGAGCTTTCAAGACATACAGTTGAGCCTTTGTAAATCCAATAGACTGGAAGGGCATATGCATGGATACACTTTGAGGTGGCAACTGAACAGTCACATTCTCATTAGAGGTGACAGGTGGAGTCATCAATGTTTGTGTTCCTGGAGCAAGCTTCACATGTTGCATCCTTTGTGCATCAGAGCCTACATTATCTGCATTTATCTGGTCAAAACTCGGTTTCAACATACCAGAAGACCTTGGCATTTGCATATTAGATCCCCCATTTCCAACAGACGTAGGTTTAACAACCTTATCATTATGGTTCTCCCTAATGAGAGGCGGCACTTGCTGCATTTGCATATTGTACAAACTTGGTTCACAGGAAGAACCACTATTATTAACTAAAGATACCGAAGAAAATGTTTTCTGGCTGTTCGCAGTACCAGACGGAGTAACTAGATCGCTGGATGAATTCCCAGGTCCAGTATTTTCATTTCCGCCTGGTGAAAACACGGCCTGCTGCTTCGATGAAGGCAAGTTTGACTGAGAAGCTCCCATGTTGGGTTCATTGTGCTTTTGAATTGCCCCCATTCTAGCCTGTTGCCAAATTGGAATAAGTTGAGTTATCATGTTCAAGTTTGAAGGAAGAGAAAGATCAAAGTTGTGCTCATGTGCCCAAGTTTGCATTGCTTGAAACTGGGTCATAGAAATGTGACTACTTGGGGTATTCTGTATGGTTGGTTGTGAATTTGGCTGCATAGTCCTAGTCGCATTTGGAGCAGTTAACTGCCCTGTAACCATCTGAGGAGGCTTTAGTTCACTATTTTGATCGATATTAGGTTGACAGTGCTCTGTTGGCTTCTCATAATGTGCATAAGTTTCACCCGGTCTCTTAAATACAGTGGCATGTGCCTGGTTGGCTGCCTGAAGGGAAACAAGATCCTGCATTTTCAAATTGTTCACAGGCATGTCTTGATCTCTCCCAGTTGGGTCAACTTTACCTTGCTGCTGAGCTAGCATATTTCCATGGTATTTCTGTTGAGCAGACTGCATGGCAAACTGAAGGTAAGCTTGATGAACTGGGTTCTGCATTTGTTGCGATAAGACTTGCTCTCTGTTCTGATTTACATCATGTGGCTGACCAGAGCCATCATCAAATTTCCTTTGTGGCTGAGGCATAGGCATGGCACTAGAAGAGGAAGGGAGGTTACTCCTGCCTATTACTCCATGTATACCACCAAAACGATAAGCCATGAGAGGATCTTCTCCTTCAGCTCTTCTTACATGTTGTTGATGTTGTTGTGATTGCTGTTGCTGTTGTTGCTGTTGTTGATGTTGTTGATGTTGTTGATGTTGTTGATGTTGTTGAAAAGACTGCATAGTTTTCTTTTAAGATATTCAAAAGTTAAAATATGAACTATTAAAAAAGCCAAACAACAATTAATAAATAACAGTAATAAGTTACACATAGTCAATAAATAAAGTGCTTCTTTAGCATTGAAGTACAAGTCGAGTTGGAACAGTTCACAATACCAAGCATTTTGGGCAACCATAACAGGAATTCTACTCCTCTATCTCCTGCTTAATTTATCCATTCGAACTGAAAATTGTTGGCCCAAACTGGTCTGGAAACCTAGTGCCAGTTCAAACTCACACATGAAGTATACCATGATTGCCTAGTGAAAATGTTACTTAGAAAATATTTAAGATTATTATTTATCAGATTCAGGAAAAGATGAAAGGGAAAAAACATGAGTAACGCAAGGTAAGGTCCAATCGGGCTAATGGATGATTTCTAAATGCAGACACAAATCCTACAACTAACTTGCAATAATGAAACTTTAAATCAAATTATAATAGATAGATTACAGTTGATGAGGCTTAGCAAATAAGAAAGCAAGTATTGTTGTACAAGTGCGAGAGAGCACCCAATCAAATTACTCGAGCAAATAGGGACATACAAAATTACAAAAGTTCGGCAACAATAATTACAAAGCAGATATAACTAGAGCAAGATCGGACTTTTCAGACAGGTCGAAAACCACTTCATAAAATGTCGAAGTAAGCAGTGGCTTACCGGGCCCTTGACGGATATGTTCCATTAAGCCATTAAGATAGAACTACGGTATACTCATCCATGAACGAGTATCGCACAACTATGAAGTAGAGGGCTTGGCGGGTATCCGGCAAGTCTCAGGTGGTCGGGAAAGAGGCTATAGACTGGATTAGGTCCTCCGTCGAACTCAATTTGCTGAACTGGGCAGCTGTAGGGCTGGATGACTGGGGAACAGCAGCTGGGAAGATTGTGGTGGCTGTTTTGAGCCGCTGAGGAGCTGGAGAACAGAGAACTGGGTGCTGGATTTAACCTCAGAAGCTGGAATCCAGAGTTGGGAGAGATCCTGGGCGGTTGGGGGGTGAAGAGCAGAAAATTGGGCTGCTGTAATTAATTCCAGAGGCTGGATTTTAAGCTGGGAGGGGGCCTGGATGGTTCGGGGCTGACAAGAGGGAAAACTGGGCGGCTGGGACGAGATTCCAGGTGGCTGGCGAGTGGCGACAGCTTTTGCTTCCTGGACAGGGTCTGGGCAGAGGTGATGGAGTTGTGGGACTGGAGGTATTGGCCTAAATTTTAGGAGGAGTGGGACTAAATTGTAGGAAATCGAGATAACGGGGAGGTGCTTTCCGGCGATCGGCGGAAAACTGAAAACGGAGAAACTTTTAAGTGGTGGTGGTGGAGAAATCTTGAGGTGGTAGTGGCTTGAGGGAGGTGGCTGGCTGGAATGGGGATGTGAGGAGGGGATGTGTGGGTCTTGGAGAAAGGCCGGCTGGAGAATTGTTGGGAAGGGATATGGTGGGGCTTGGTGGAGACCGGCTGGATGCTTGTGGAGGGGAATGAGGTGGGGTTGGGTGAGAGACCGGCCGGTTGATGTTGGGTGAGAGGCCAGCTGGTTGTTGTTGGGGAGATCAAAAGGCAGCTTTCTAGCTCAATCTTTCAGTAGCCTTTCATGGAGCCTTTTACTCGTATTTATAGCTTCGGGAGAGACAATGATAAAAAACACAAAATGAAAATAATAATAAAAACTACAGTAACATAAAATACTACAATCGGTGATCCGCTCGTGATGAACGGTCTCGATCGTCACTGGGTCAGTGGTCGACGCGAATAGACCTCAAGGGTCGTGAGGCATGATCCTCATCAATGAGTATATTTTATACCCAAAATTATACTTCTAGGAAACCTCAGCTTGTTGACTATGGGTTCATTTGGCAGCGTGCATACCTTGTGGGGCGGATACGGCAAAACACATGGCGTTCTGCGGTGGCCTCGGCTGAGCCAAATTTCCCCTATGTCAACGGAAGATTGACTGCCACGTGGTGACCATCTATCAATTTCTTGCGAGAACCAACATCAATATGGCAATAAGGTGCATGTCTCAGCATGCGGGATATCAGCATAAATAATTAATACAAAGCAATTACTCGCCAAGTGAGTAATCATCTCAAATTGTTCGGGATTAGGTACTCGGTAGAAAATGATTTGCCAAAAATAATGTATTTGGTAACATAAGGATATCAGTGTGCTGCCGTATGGGTAACACTTCTATAGGAAGAGTAAAAAGGGCAGCCCGATGCACAAAGCATCCCCGCGTAGCGAGGATCCGGGGAAGGGTCCCACCGCAAGGTGAAATGTAGGCAAACCTTACCCTGCATTTTTGCAACAGGCTGCTTCCAGTAATCTCAAGGTCACACGGCAACACCTCAACCGATGCACCAAGGCTCCCCTTCCTTCTATAGGAAGAGTATTCCTGCTTAAAGAAACCTATCCAAAGCAGACACCATCTGCTTGGCTAAAGATGAGGTGGGGCTCCAGAAGTAAGTAAGATGAAGCAGATATATGAAATTACTTCTATAAACAACCTTTTATTGTGTCTGTAACAGGGATGGGATCCAAAAATACTTCAGAAATCCCTGATTTACTTGAGCTTTGTTTGTTCTACTCTCTCCAAGATCAGTTCTTCATATCATGTGGATCTTGGGAAACCTAGTAATCCAATGATAGCTTCTGCTATCATCAAACGAAAATAAGTAGATTAATGCGAATGAAAATACAAGATATCGAGACAAGCTCGATTCAATCTACAGGATCCCTTTAAGAGCCTACTCTGCAAGTGAGCGAAAGATCTAAATGATCCAAGATATCTCACTCTAATACTAAGAGCTCCTGTTGAGAGTATTAGTTTTATTTCATTTAATAGTCTTTAGGAGTATTTGAGATTTATTCCATGTAATAGTCGTTTTTATGTGTCTTTACATTTCGTTGCTTTGTTGTTGTTGTTAAATATATGTTTGTCTTAGTCTTGCCTATATGCATGTGAGTTTCACATGAGGGGGAGTGTTTGAGACAAAGGCAACTCGGATGGTATTTCCCGACTCTCGCCTTAGTCTCACACGGCTTATGTCGTGTGTTGTTTCCTTCTCCCCAATTTTTATTTCCATTGGTACAATGTTGTGGTGCGATCGTTGTAGGTTGTCTTAATCTCAGTGGGTTGTGTCGTGTGGGATCGTGTCGTGCGGGACTGTGTCGTGTGGGACCGCCCTTTGGGCGGATTATCCCCGACGGATTATCCACGGTTTCCCGTTTGATGATTAGCCCGACATCTTCCATTTCCTTCCACATGTGTGTAGGTGATGTTGGTTGACCTGATTCCAGCAAGTCCACGTCGTGTGTGGGTCTATGTCATGTGTGGCTATGTAACCAACTTGATTCCCCGGTTTGGAATTTCCCCCGGTGGCTCGTCTATTGTTTTGTCCAACTTAGCCTACCACCATTACCTTTCCTTTTATGATGTTTCCAAGCTTGAGATTTTCCCTCCAACTTGAGGGGGAATGTTGAAAGTATTAGCTTTATTCCATGTAGTAGTCTTTAGGAGTATTGGGGATTTAGTCCCACACTCCCAAACCATAGTTTTTTAGTTTGAGTGTCCATGTAAGACCTATTTATTACCCCATTGTGGAAGAATATAATGCATCAAGTATTTCCTTTCTTATTATTCAACAGCTCCTTATACAGATAGAGACACTACAAGACGAAATATACTAGAATACAAAATACGTATATGTATCAATACACTCATCTTAAAAATCGGCTTTGTCCCTAAGGTCAAGCGAGGGAGAACGGACTTGAAGGCTTCTGTAGTGGTGGAAACACGGCAGTTGGGTTAAGGCTTCGGCCAGAATCATGACAAAATGAAGAAAGACAAAGCAAACCTGTCGTGGTATTTCGCAAGTTTTTGTGCAAAGATAATTTCTGCAAATAAAAGAGAACTGATGGTTGCATAGTGGTGCCAACATGAATGAGGAGAGGATGCATGTGGCGGAAAGAAGTAGTAAGTAGCAACATGAAGAAGAAATTGTAGAGAAATGATTTTTTTTATTAAAGGGGATGTGTTGAAAAGGAGCAAGGGATGGGCCGACTGTGGAGTCCATGGTGCAAAAAGAGACTAGGCGTGCACTTTTCTTTGATAATAAGTTGGATATTCACATCTCACACAATAACACATCACATGAGGAATGACTCAAACAATCCTACAGGACAAGACAAAATGAAGCACTTTGAAAGTCATTGACATTTCATAAAGGGAAAAAAATTAGATATTGTGTTGATTAGCACAAACATACTGAAGCTCAACTAGTTGATGCTTTCACCTGGGGATTGTCAGCAACGAGATTGTAAGAATTAATAAGTTGTTAATAAGAAACATTTACTCACCAGCTTAAGGAGGATTGTAGGAAAGTGTACTTTTTCTTCTTCCTAAATCCCTAATGTAGAAAATTCTTATTACCCCCCCCCCCCCCCCCAATAATAGTATTACTTCAGTGAGGGTGTTTTCTTTCAAGCATTTTCTTTCTTTTTTCTCCTTTCCCTCATTTGAATGTATATCTTGGTGTATACACAGCCAGTTACCCATCAATGATATAAGAAAGCAAGTACTCGTTTTCTCCTTTCTTTGATACTTCTAGTGACTCTTTGATACACATAAGTTGCTACGAAACCACGTGGCCAGGCCACCTTGCATTTACGCTTGAAGACGCACAGAGCACCGTGTCGGTGCTCGACGACACTCTCAAAGAGATGCGGGAGTGAATTTGGAAAGCTCATATAATTAGCAATTAATTAATTTATTAATGTTATCAAGGCGCATGCCTAGGCGCACCTGAGGCGCCGGGCGCACACATGGTCGCTTCTGCAAGCCAAAGGCGGGCGAGTTGAGTTAGGCGCGATTCAGGCGCTCCTAGCGTGCGCTCAAGGCGCAGCCTAGGCGCGCCTCGTCCACCCCCGGTTTAAAAAAGTTGCCCGGCTCGATTTAAGTGATGTTTAGGGTTTCTTCGATTTTTTATATTTCATTCGCAGACGTCTCTCTCGCCATTTCCACGTCTCTCTGAGTTTCACGTCATTTCCACGTCTCTCTTGCCGTTTCCTCCTCTTGCCGCCGGATAACTCTTCTTGCCGCCGGATTACTCCTCTTTCCGTATCTCTCTCTCCATGTCCTCCTCTTGCCGCCGGATTAGATTTTCCGTAGATAACGAGTTCACGACCCAACATTTTGGTTTCATAAACCAAGTTTCAGGTACCATTTTATTATGAAACACTCCACTTACATTAACTATCCACCTAGACATGCTCAAGGATGCAGATTTTGAAATGCACATGTTCAAGGATGCAGATTTTGAAATGCCAGAGTAAGCACAGGATCATGAAAGAAGATGAGAAATTCAAACCTACATCCAACAAGTCCTCGTACTTTTTGATTGGTCATTTTAATGACAGATTTTGCATCAACTTGTTTTAAAAAGCTGGTGCATGCCATTTTTTATGAGTTTTAAAGCATATCAGGGTCAGATTTAATGCTCAAAAATATGATCCATACATCAATAGAGGTTTTCCTTTACTGCAGCTTAATAAGCTCATATTTGTGGGGTTGCTAGAAATTTAGGTATACGCAATACTTTTTATGGCTCAAACTACCATTGTAAAAAACCCATTTTTTTACTAGAAATCACAAACAGTAGAGACGAGGAAACCGTGGATCTGGAAGAACCGAAGAAGGTCCCTGTGATCTCAATGCAACAAATTCTCACTCGAGCTTGAGGAGAAGCTTGAGTGGAGGGGAGAGATGCTATAATCAAATCGAGGCAAACTCAACTAATTAACTTTCAAATTTTATGTTTTGAATTATCATTGCACTTTATCCGGCCTTTTGTTAGTTATTTGAAATTTTTGTCTATGTCAATGTAATTATGCAATTAGTGAAATTATGTGGGCTAAACCTCATGAAATTATATGTTATATTTAAGGAGGCCCTTGGGCCCTTGCATTGGATCAGCAAGAAATTATCTACTTGCTCTCCTCTTAGTCCCCCCCCCCCACATTCTCTAAAATCCTATGTTGTATATAATCGTTGTAGTGGGTAGGATTTAAAAACTACAGCAACAATCCGTTGTTGTGGGTAGGATTTTTTTTAGTAGCGTGGGAGTACTTAAAACCCCATGCAGCAGTGATTAGCATGTCACATATCTATGCTCACAATAAAAGTGAGAGTTGTTTGTTGTTGACCACAAGGTTTATTCCGCCTAGTACTAATGTACAATACCGCCTTCATTCTCTTCTTTTAGATAACCTTTTTGTACAGATAATGTTGATCACTTGAGGTTGCATATCGTCTAATGTTGATCACTTGATTGGATAACCTTTTTGTACAGATAATTTTGATGAAAAGAGGTTTGTTCATTTCAATTTAAGGGGTCTCTCTCACCATTTCCGCTCCAATATTTGTTTAGACTAATGATTTTATTTGTTTAGAAGGGGAGCCTTGGCACACCAGTTAAGGTGTTGCCGTGTGAACTTGAGGTCACGGGTTCGAGTCCTGGAAGCAGCCTTTTGCAAAAATGCAAGGTAAGGTTTGCCTACATTTCACCCTTGTGGTGGGACCCTTCCCCGGACCCTTGGTGCTCGAGGATGCTTTGTGCACCGGGCTGCCTTTTATTTAAATTTTGCTACTTGTAGGATTTATTTCCAATTTTCCACTAATTCACTTGTTAATAGGTTGAAATGGAGGTAAGTGGTTTTGGTTCATCGAGTGTACAATCAAGGACTAATCCAGGCTGGAAGTATGTGCGCCAGATTTCTGCTGCCAATAAAAATGATTTGACTTGCAATTTTTGTGAGAAAGTCACAAAGGGTGGAATTTACCGTGCTAAACAAAACATTGTTGGGGGATTTAGAAATACAAAAGCTTGACTCAAATGCCCACAACATGTACGCATGAAAATACAAGAATTTATGGAAAAGAAAATGAGTGCAGGCAATGCAGAAAAGCAAGCATTCCCAGATTTCGTAGATATAGATACTTTTGGAAGCGATGAGGAGATGGATGACAATGGAGTGAAGAAGTAGACCAAGCGGTGTGTCCAAAAAGCGTCGGACCAAAGGACCGATGAATGTTTATTTGGCACCTAACATCAAGAAGAAGATGCAAAAAATGGCCAAAACTAATGAAGCAAACTACTATTAACGAAGCGTGTAAGAAGGAACTTAGAGGGAGGGCTTGCAAGAATATAGCTCAATGGACGTATGATGCAGCTATCCCTTTTAATGTTGTTAATTATCCTAGTTTTGCAGTGATGATTGAGTCTGTTGGACAGTTTGGGTTTGGAATGAAACCACTCAGTTGCCATGAAATTCGAGTGCCTTTGTTGAATAATGAAGTAAGTGAAGTCAAGAGTATGATGAAGAGTTATGAGGATGAGTGGAGGTTGTATGGATGTTCTATCATGGCCGACAGATGGACAGATAGGAAACAAAGAACTCTGATAAATTTTTGGTGAATTCACCTAAAAGAACCTTTTTCCAAGAATCTGTTGATGCATCCGATTACGCAAAGACTGGAGAGAAGATGTTTGAATTGCTTGATATAGTGGTGGAATGCGTTGGAGAGGCCAATGTTGTTCAAGTTGTTACTGATAGTGCAAGCAACAATGTACTAGCAGGTAAATAATTCAATAATCATTAAATATATAATTTTAATCAAATATATTGATTTGTTTTTTTACTTTGTTTGTTTACACGGTGTTAAATAGGAAAATTATTGGAAGCAAAACAACCATATTTATATTGGACGCCGTGTGTTGCTCATTGCATTGACTTAATGCTGGAGGATATTGGGAAGATGTCTAGTGTTAGTAGAACAATAAAGAGGGCAATGACCATAAATAGTTATATTTATGTTTGTCCTGGACTTATCAACATGCTTAGGAGCTTTACAGGTCAAGTGGAGCTTGTTAGACCTGCTGTGACGAGGTTTGACACTTCTTTCCTTACGCTTCAACGCATTCACAAGCAGAGAATCAATCTAAGAAAGATGTTCATTTCACCTGAGTGGACATCAAGCAAGTGGGCAAAAGAAACAGGAGGTAAGCAGGTACATGTCATTATATTAATGGTCTCTTTCTGGAGTACTATTGTGTATATTTTGAAGATTTTTGGACCTTTAGTTCGGGTTCTAAGATTGGTAGATGGTGAGAAAAGACCGGTCATGGGTTATATCTATGAAGCTATGGATAGAGCAAAAGAAACAAACATTAAGTCTTTTAATGAGAAAGAGGAAAAATACAAGGATGTCCTCGAAATTGTGGATAGGAGATGGGAAAACTAGCTTCATCGACCATTGCGCGCAGCGGGTCATTTTTTAAATCCAAGATTCTTTTATTCAAACCCGGATTTTGCATTAGATGGAAAAGTAATAAGAGGTTTATACCAGACATTACAAAGGATCATTCCAAGCCATGGCGATCAAGATAAATTTTTGAACCAACTAAGTTTATGTAGAAAGGTTGAAGGGTTATTTGGAATGCAATTTGCAATTTGGCATAGGAAAACAAAGTCTCCAGGTAAATAAATTAGACATTATTCAAACAAACATTTTATTTATTAAGAATGCATTATTAATTTGTGGATATTCATTATTTTGGCAGCTGAATGATGACAATCTTACGGAGCCGATACTTCTAATCTAACTAAATTTACTATAAAGGTTCTAATTCTTACTTACAGTGCATCTGGATATGAGCAAAATTGGAGTTTTTTTGAACATGTAAGTACTTAAATTTTATTTTTGGAGATTAATATGTTAATGTAATTGTGTTGACTATCGTATTATCAATATCATTATATGTTTAATTGTTTATTTGTTTATATTGCAGGTTCATAGCAAGAAAAGAAATAGGCTAGCTCAACAACGTCTAAATGATTTGGTATTTGTGAAATATAATCGAGCGTTGCGTCGGCGATATGATTCGCGTGACCGTATTGATCCAATCTGACGGCAGCAACGAATGATTAATGGGCAGAATGGAGGAAGATGATAAGGCTGGGCATGATGAAGAATTGGTTTATGATGATGATTTATTGACTTGGGGCGCAATTGCTAGGGCCACTGGAGTAGAAGAGGACATTTATCAGACACGCTTATCCAAAGGGAAGAATGTGATCCAAACAAGTGCAAAGATAGTTGAAAAGGGGGCACATCTAGGACAAGGGCTCCTACTCCAGTAATCCTTACAGATGATGTCAAGGATGACGAAGCTGAGTACAATAAAGAAGAAGAAGATTATAGTGAAGAAAATGAAGACAATATTTATTCAGAGGATGAGTAATTGATATAGAAATATGACGAGGCCGAGGGTTCAAAGTTTTATGTTGCTAAATACTAGCTTTTATTTATTTAGTTCCACACTTCTACTATTCTTGTATCGTGGTCTGCTCGTAAACTAAATTTGTACTTATTTAGTCGATGTTCTCTAAACTATTCCACTCTCTGATTAGCCTTGGTTATAGAGTTTTGATTGTTGAGTTCAATAGTTCATGTAGCTACGAAGCTACCCCAAAAGAAAGTTCTAATCCTTGCTGCTTAGTGACTCGCGTGTCGTCTAATTTGTGATTTCATTTCAATATTGCATGATATGCATTGATTAGTTGGTCGCTCATGTAGAATTTGATTTAAAAAAATATAATCGTGTTTCTAATGTTTAGTGCAAGTCATAATTTGGTCTTTTGTTTTTTAAATGACCAAACATCTCCCTTTTTTACCTAGAAAGTAACTATATTTTGTTTGATATTTCTGTTAATCTTATGGATGACTTTTTTTACTTTTTTGTGTCTCACATACGTCAGGCGCGCGCCTGCGCCTTGCGTAGTTGCGCCTAGAATCCAGGACCCCTTTGCGCCTTGGTGCGTCTTGCGCCTTTAATAACGTAGGTCCCATACCGTAGTTTTTGAGTTTGAGTGTCCATGTAAATCCTATTCATTACCTCATTGTGGAAGAATATAATGCATCAAGTATTTCCTTTCTTATTATTCAACAACTCCTTATACAGATAGAGACACACTACAAGACAAAATATACTAGAATACAAAATACGTATATGTATCAATACACTCATCTTAAAAATCGACTTTGTCCCTAAGGTCAAGCGAGGGAGAACGGACTTGAAGGCTTCTGTAGTGGTGGAAGCACGACAGTTGGGTTAAGGCTTCGGCCATAATCATGACGAAATGAAGAAAGGCAAAGCAAACCTGTCGGGGTATTTCGCAAGTTTTGGCGCAAAGATAATTTCCGAAAAAAAAAAGAGAACTGATGGTTGCATAGTGGTGCCAACATGAATGAGGAGAGGATGCATGCGGCGGAAAGTAGTAAGTAGTAACATGAAGAAATTGTAGGGAAATGAATTTTTTTAACTGTAGCTACAGGAAGACCCAAGAATAGAAGTAATTAAAGGGGATGTGTTGAAAAGGAGCAAGGGATGGGCCGATTGTAGAGTCCAGGGTGAAAAAAGAGACTAGGCGTGCACTTGTCGGTGGGTGGTCACGGGTGGGGTAAAATTATGAAGGTTTTGTTGCAGTCGGTCCCTCGGTGGGAGAAAAAAACAAAAAGATGACCCATGCATTGGCGTGGAGTGTCAAGTGGGGTGCTCGGGGTCTTGGGAATGTAGTCACGCACGACAGATTGTCAAAAAAAAGTCAGTGAAAGGAATGATTGCATGAGTTGGGTAAGTCATCATCATGTACGCACGTGGGGAAACAAATAACAGCGGTGAAGCCGCAGGGGGTGGGGTGCATGGTAGGCATTGTGTGATCGATAAAGAGGTGGAGTCGCTGAGGTGGCGGACATAGAAGGAGATGGGTAGGATGTTATTAAAGGCGCAAGGCGCACCGAGGCGCAAAGGGGTCCTGCATCCTAGGCGCAGGCGAGCGTCTGAGGCGCGTGAGGCTCAAAAATGAAAAAAGATAAAATATATCTTATTAAAGAAAAAAACACATAAAATAAATCTACCATCATATCAATACACTAGAATTGCATATATCACCCCCCCCCCCCCCCAAATAACTAGCATTAAAAAATTAGATTTTGAAATTAACTGTGTCCCCAATTCAGTGAACTATTGCAACTTAAAAAAGACAAATTCAGTGAAACTATAAGGAAAGACATGATGTATTTAGGCATTAGTGAGATTATGACTAAAGATAGGGCACAATGGCGACAAAGGATACGTATAGCCGACCCTACTATAGTGGGATAAAGGCTTGAGTGTTGTTGTTGATAGTCTCGTAGTGGCATCAATCCCTTTGTGACATTTTTCCAGCATTGGACCTCCGATATGAAGCCATTATCCAAGTGTCTCGGGCAATGAAGATAATTTTGAGCCAATACATATTGTTGATGAAGCAAGGCGCACCCGAGGCGCACGCCAAGGCAGGCGCGCCTGAGGCACCTCGCCCGCGAGGCCCGGTGCGCCTGGCGCCTCAAGCGCGCCTAGGCGCGTGCCTTAACTAACAGGATATCGAGTGGAGACTAGCGAAGCAAGGGCCAAGGGTCAATTTCATAAGGCTAAGAGGAGATTATGTCCCGAAAGCTGAGATCGACGGTTGCGAAAATGGCCGCATGGAGCGACGTGGAGGTGCTAGGAAGAAGATCATTGAGGAAGAAGGTAGGAGGTTCCCAGTACCGGAGGACTCGGGGATAGGGCACTACACGTGCGGGGGTGGCGAGCCCACCGACGATGGGGTGGGGAATTGGTGTTCCTTGGTCGACGATGTGCATAGCAAGATCAGAAGGAACGGCTGGCATGTGCAGAAACCGGGAGGATGGTGGGGAGGCGACGGACAAAACAAGGATTGCCATGCATGATTTCTTCAGGGCAGGATGGCAACGGGCAACGAAGGTCATCCCTGTGTTGCAAAACAATGACGTTCTTTGAAGGGTGTTATCGTGTGACAGGCTGGGCAACAGGGCCGAGTATCGCAAGGAATGCAGTTTCCTTCCGGGGTCCAAGAGGAAGGAATCATTGGTGAAGTGTGTGCGTCATTGCAACTTTGCAAGGATATCAACAAGATTGGCGTTGATCCTAACGAAGCGGGTGCACAACGATTTCGTGGTGATGGTCATGGCGGAAGGGAAGGAGAAAATTGGTTCCCATCGGTCGAAAGAACGGCGAGCAGAGAACAACATGTCGGACCAGTTGATAGCCTCTGATATTGTCAAACGACAATAAGTAGATTAATGCGAACGAAAATGCAAGATATTGAGACAAGCTCAATTCAATCTCATGAGGGCAGTATCCCTCTAAAAGTCTACTCTTCAAGAGAGTCAGAGAACCTAATGATTCAAGACATCTGACTCTCATATTAAGAGCTCCTTATATAGACGGAGAACCGCTACAAGACAAAATACACTAGAACACAAAATATGTAAGTAATTAAGAATACAAGATAATCCATAAAGGTAGCCACATCTCCGCTCACGCATAGTGAGGCCGATCATCTGAGTGTCACATCTCTGGAAGGCGTATATGTATCATCCAATCTTTCATATACATAAATAATAAATTACTCTCGTGTAATCCAAGTTTCTTCCATAAACTCCAAATACTTTTGACTAATATTGTACTAGAAACTCTCCAATATGGACATGTAAGGTGCGGTGAATGTCAGTTTGAATATCAAATTTTAAAATAGTTGAAAAACAAAAAAAAACAATTGGCCTTGAATCATCTTCTATAGAGATATTTTTCCTGATGATGGTTTCAATTAAAGTGCATAAGGACCTTTATGAAGACACTATAAGGGCCCTCCATTATCTCATCCTTTGTTGTGATTGTAGTGTCGCCAACAGATGAACAAAAGTGCCTCATATTGGAGGAACCTGGATGCCTCTTCCAGCAGTACTTGTGTACTTCTCTGCGACTTCCAAAGCCTGTCATCATATGCACTTATGACTACTTGGTTGTTGACCATCCAGCAAAGACTGGAACAAGTCGCTTAGCTCTTAATGATGAATATTTCTCCTCGTTGTTCAGTTCTAACATGTTAAGTGGGCTAATTTCTAGTAAGTTCAAGGAACCCAACCTTAATACTTACTTTAGGTGAGTAGATCATGTTGACCACATCGCTCTCTTTGGTCGATAGTTTCTCTCGAAAACTTGACTGGGGTCGTTAAAGTGTGGCATACTCTTTACTGCCCTCAAAAAATAGCTCCTACAAGGTTTTACAATTTCCTTCTGAATCTATCACGAGCATCGTTGAGCATAGGAAGTAGCTCACCGCTAGGTTTGCAACTACGAAATAGAGGAGTGGTGGAGCTCTAGCTTTACAATACATTAACCAAAAACTATCTAAGAGATTGTAGGAGTAATCAATCATTGTGGCAGGAGATGAAGGGAATCCATAAGTTAGAGTCCGTCATTGCCCAACTCGCTCTAACTTACGACAAGAGGTATGGTCTATTTAGGTATCAACTCAATATCACCCCATTGAAACTCTTAGAAAATATGTTGGAGAGGAGTAATGCTCATAATAATGCTGATGATAATAATGTGTCAATTTTTCCGTTTGGATCTGGACCAAAAGAGCAACTTGTCACTTATTACATGACATGAACAAGAGAATGACTTCTAGTTCATGGCTTTACTCATCTCATGATGGAACATTTTTAATCACTCCTTCAAGCTACGCCCACAGGTTGCAAGAATGTTTTCTTTTCAACAAACACCTAATCAAAAAACTATCCCACGTCAGTGCATATGACCGCCACATTCCGTAATGCACCTCCGTTGTCAGCGAATGTGTCTGAATCAACGATAAACCATTTAACCGTCTTCCTAGGCAAATGTTTGCGACACCCGAGGCTAGAAATCCAAGTCAATATTGTGCTCCGTCGAGACCATGGGCATACCACTAATTGTTGTCGCCAACATCATGATTTAATTGAGCCGCTAGTACAACAAACGAAACTATAACTCTATAAGAGTATGCCTTGATTAAGCATGGGCCTCTAGAGAAGAAGTGCATGTTTAAAGATGAAGTTGACAGGACATTGGAAATAAAGTCACATGATGTGACAGGCGAATTGTTTACTATTCACGACGATGCATGATTTGAGTCAACAAAAAATCTAGTCTGCAGTGTTTTAAGACGGGAGAGGTTTTCATTGCCTCGCACTTCATTCAACATCCCGCACAGTGGACCAGTACATTTTTCCAATAAAGACAAATCACATATATGCAATCCATAAAACTATGATGTAGCTGTCAGCACCCTTATTGCTGACTATATAACAACACTCAAGTATTGATCCTACCATAGTGGGGTCGGCTATATGGATCATTTGTCGTCATTGCGCCCTATCTTTAGTCATACTCTCACTAATGCCTAAGTACATCATGTTTTTCCTTATAGTTTCATTCCAATTCTTCCTTATAGTTTCATTCCAAGTCTTTCTTATAGTTTCAACTATGATGTAGCTAAACTCTTACAAGCCTAACAGGTGACTCTAATGGTCTCCTTTGTACGTGTCTGAACCATCTTAATCGAGCTTCTCGCATCTTCTCTACAATTGGTGTCACTCCTGTCTTATTCCTGATACATTCATTCCTAATTTTATTGCCGACCATAATACTCATAAAATCATTGTTTCCTGAAAATACCAAAAATGAGCTGAAGGATGAAGAAGATTGTTAAGCAGTCGGGATAAGCTTTGAACTTATGCATCACCAGCATTACAGCTTATGTTGGATGAAGAAGATTCGATTTATAGGATAAAGAAGTGGAAACTCTGAGTTCAGAAGTCATATTGATAACAAGAAAGAAGGGGATGACATAAGATAGTGATTTTAATTTCTGTGAAAAACACACATGAGTACACTCGGGTTATAATTGAACCATGCAAACTGCATTTAATCCAGTATGATAGTATATGCACAAAAATCAAGGTGTACTCCAATCATTATAGAAATACACAAGCTAACAGAAAAAGGTCACGGATTAAAGTAGTGAGAAAGGTTAAAATCTAAGAATTTTCGTCGGACACCCCCCCCCCCCCCCCCACACACACACACACACACACAGACAGGGAATTGTGGACATGGAAAAGAATAATTGAATCGGAAGAGGAGTTGGAAAAAAGAATTAACTTGGAACCAGTACAGATGACAGCCAAAGAGCATGACAAGTTTAAGGTCGCATCTAAGGGGCCCAAAAAGTGACGAAAATCTTATCGAAATCCCACAATATGCATGCAGCGAGAGTAACCCGAGATGGAATCCAAACCGTAGAATCTGAAAGTAAATCCTACAAAAACGCCAACTCATGGACTCCAACACGCCCCATCCCGTCCCCACTTCCCCCAAATCTGGAAACAATATTAACCGTCTTTTTCTCAGTGCATCACCCTACAAGCACAACGGTCGGACACCGAAAACATAATTTTGAAGTATCGGAAATAAAGGGCAGCACCAAACTCGCACTCACCTGTCGAAAAGCTAGCTGCTGCTGCTGCTGTTGCTGCTGCTGCTGCTGTTGCTGCTGCTGCTGCTGCTGCTGCTGCTGCTGCTGAAACTGCAGCTGCTGCATAGATTCGAACCCTACATGACCCTGGGTAGACAACGCGGAAGAGGAGGACGACGGAGAGGCGGAGGAAGACGACGGGGAACGTGCCGGAACCGCTTGATTCCGGCCATTCCCAGCAACACCACTCCCGGATTGCATCACCGAACTTCCGTCCAAACAATTCAGAGTCGCAGAAATGGCTGCATCAGAGGAAAAAACAATTCTCTAGGCCACCACTCGCATATTCCGGCACCTGTCGCCGCAGATCCGGACGATTCAAGCCGCCTCCAGTTCGCGGCGATGGGACCGTCGTCGAAAAAAGCGATTGCAAGGAAGGGGCAAAGGCAGTTTTCCGGCACCAGCCCCGCCGATTCATGGATTTCAGAGAGCAGATAGAAGAAAGTCTCGACGGAGAACCGCGATCTTGCCGCGGGGAAGCCAATTCACCCGCATAATTTTCAAAACTTCGATTGCCAATTCCCAGTCAAACCCTAACCTTGGCCAGATTTTTCTTTTTCTTTTTTTTCTATTTCACTCACTTTTTTCCGGGTAACGCCCGATTTGTGCATCGTTTGCATTTTTAAAACAAATAAATGGTCTGTGGGTCTACTAACTGCGGTTAGATGACCTCCTAGGTGGGGTAACACCGCACCCCGCCGGTGCTAGGTTAAGCGTGATTGTTGGCCTGTAACAAAAAATCAATCTGTTATTTACATTAAAATTATTTTAGAGAATTGTTAGATGCAACTTACTTTTGGCTATTCCTTTTGTTAAAGGTACCATAATCTGCTAAATGCACCTAAAATTATTAATTGCACCCTAACTTGAATTTCAAAGCGAGGGTGAAACCCTCAAGAACTTTTTTCGTCGCTTCACGTTTGAAGGGCGGCAGATTCCAGGAATCGAACCTCAACGCCTGCGTAGCTTCCTCCTGGGAGGGCTCCAGCCCAGCGGATTTTACTCAGCACTAATGAGGGAGATGGTCTCCAGTTACCCCGACCTCGTACGCCGAGTCGAAGCTCAGATTACGGCAGATGAGGCGATCAAAGCTCACCGACAACAGTTTCAAAAGAAGTTCGAAGCCGAAGGAGCGAGAACAGTCGTCGCCCCTAAAGAAGAGCAATGACCGTTATGGTGAATGTACAACCCCGTATCTGTCGAGTGGGCCCCCAGACTTAACAGTGGCAAAGGATCAAGCAAGGAGGGCTTTTGCCCAGACAGGAGGGGGCAGAAGAGTTTAGGGGGGAGTCCCCACTCGCATGGTGATTCGTCAACTTGAATTTCAATAAAAAAGAAAAATCATAGAACTACATCATAAATTTCAGCAAAAAAAAATTGGGGGGATTCGTCAAAGTGAGGGTGAAATCGTCAAGAACTTTTTTCGTCGCTTCACGTTTGAAGCGCGGCAGATTCCAAGAATCGACCCTCAACTCCTGCGTAGCTTCTTCCTGGGAGGGCTCCAAACCAGCAGATTTTACTCAGCACTAATGAGGGAGATGGTCTTCGGTTACCCCGACCTCGTACGCCGAGTCGAAGCTCAGATTACAGCAGATGAGGCGATCAAAGCACACCGACAGCAGTTCAAAGGAAGTTCGAAGCGGAAGGAGCGAGAATAGTCGTCGCCCCTAAAGAAGAGCAATGACCGTTATGGTGAATGTACAACCCCGTATTTGTCGAGTGGGCCCCCAGACTTAAGAGGGGCAAAGGATCAAGCAAGGAGGGCTTTCACCCAGATCAGGAGGGCAGAAGAGTTTCGGGGCGAGTGTGGCCCCACTCGCGGGGGCACTCGCATGGTAGAAGGGTGGATGTATCAGTAGTCGGGCGAGTGAAGGGGGGGACCCCACTCACCTAGAACACTGAAGACCCGGCGAGTGGTGCCTTCACGGACCACTCGCCTAGAGGGATCCGAGGGTGAAATTACCTGGATACCCTTGGTGGTCTGCTCGTAGCCTCTTAGAACAGCGGAGCTTGGCTGTTAGCAGACCATTTTGGGGTTCGTTTAGTAAAACCAAAATGCGAATTCCCGTTATTAGCAGACCAGACAAGAAAACTATATATAGACCTTGAAGGGCAACTTTGGAGAGGATTCCAATTCTAATTCTTGATTTCTTCCTCCCTAGGTTCTTTGGTTAGCCCCTCAGGCTCTCCAAGGGTGCTCAGCTTCAACTTTGACTTGGGAGGGGAAGTGCTCTAAAGATCTTCCGAGTGTGTGGTGGAACCTCCACGCTGTAGCCAAGGGTCTGTGTCTAGCTCTAAGTCTCCGGTCAGGTTCCCCTTTGGGATCAGTAGGTGCTAGTCCCCCCCCCCTTACAGGGGTCTGAACTCCTCGTTGGGCCAGATACTAGTTCCAATAGTGAACCTCGCACTCAACAACATCAGAACCACACTCCCCTCAACACTTCCAGGGCCAACATACTTTACGCAATCCAAGATAAGGTGGCGCTTCATAGGCCCAAGCCGGTCGCTCCAAACAAAGGAGACCAATTACAGCATTGTGAGTTCCACCGTGGACGTGAGCACGACACCGAAGATTGCACCAAGCTGAAGAAGGAAATCTAGCATCTTATCCGCCAAGGGCTTCTGAGAAGGTTCTTGTGAAGTAAAACATTAAATCGACTGACGCCACCCGGGCTGGAGAGAGATCGGCCGCCCGCTTGCCAGGAAAGACTGGAGGGCAACCCCTAGAAGTAATCGCACCAGGAGAAAGCTCTCTCCTCATTCACCGAGTTGTACTTATATGCCTCCTCTCCACCATGTCAGCTTTATCAGTGTTCCATAAAGATGTGTGATTGAACTTACGCACATTGTTTTTGTGAATTACTTTTCTGACTTCATTTACTTCATATGTTTCAGATAACAAAATTACAATGAGTAAGGTCAAACCTACACCCGCCATCACCAAGGGCCCGCCCTCTTTGGCGGTCGGTCCCTGCCAAATAACAATGGGTAAGGTCAAACCTACACCTGTCATCGCCAAGGGTCTGCCCTTTTTAGCATTCGATCCCTGCCAAATTACAATGGGTAAGGTCAAACCTACACTCGTCATCGCCAAGGGCCTACTCCCTTTAGCGGATGGTCCCTGCCAAATTACAATGGGTAAGGTCAAACCTACACCCACCATCGCCCAGGGCCTGCCCCCCTTTGGCGGTCGGTCCATGCCAAATTACAATGGGTAATGTCAAACCTACACCCGCCATCGCCAAGGGCCTGCCGCCTTTGGCGGTTGTTCCCTGCCAAATTACAATGGGTCAAGTCTAACCTACACCCTCCATCGCCAAGGGCCTCTGAGCAGTGCGCTCAAAGCACCTTCCTTCGGGTAGCGCGCTCACAAAACCTACCTCCGGGTAGCACAACAACAACACCAACCATTGGGGAAGCACTCCCCCAGCAAGCTCGTAATTAGAGCAACCACCTGTGTAGATCACTCATACGCAAATAACTCATCATAAAGCACCTGATCCCAATGAGGTGCGCCACACTTCAAATGGAGTTCACAACGCTCCTCAAAGAGCCCAAGTGCCCACCAATTAATGACACATGATCTGCACACATGCGCCCCGCACAAAATCACGTCGACACGACCATGCCCTGTGCGCGAGCGCGCGAGCGCAAACATGCCCACGCATAAGAATGTGAGGGGACTGTGCATGCCTGTGAGCATGCGTGCGCACCGCGTGCAAGCGTGCAGGCGCACGAGCGCACCTTGCGTGCATGCGCACGGACGACTGCATGGGCACCCCGTGTGGATGCCTGCGCACCCCCCGTGTGGACGCCTGCGCGCGGACCCGTGCGGGCGCTTGTGCGCTCCCCTTACATGTGCGATGTGCATGCCCCGCGTGCAAAAGCGCGCGTGCGTACACACATTCCACCCTTGTGCTGCCTTCCCCTTTCGCGGATCTCCTTCTATGCCATCACCGCCCCGCCTACCTCTGACATGGTCGCGGTAGCCCGTCCACACACGCAACTTGGGAAAAGTTCTCGCTCTCCTCTCGCTCCGGCTGCGGATCCCGGAACTTGGGGGGCAAATGATATGGGCACCCTAAATTTATAGGGATTCCGAGCTGCGGATAGCCAGAATCCCCATGTTCCCCACTAAATCCATGTCTGAACTGCCCCGCACCGCCTCGGCGCCATCGTCGTCACGCCCCATCATCCGCAAAACCACCCAACATGGGTGTGCACATGGCGAAATTCCCATCATGGGTGTGCAAGTAGCGAAATTCTCATCATGGGTTTGCGCATATTGAAATTCCCATCATGGGTGTGCGCATGGCGAAATTCCCATCATGGGTGTACGCATAACAACAAATCACACGTAATGGGTGTGCATATAACAAATTATATGATTAGTGTGTTTGTGTAGCCATATTCATAACTGGTGTGTGTATAACAATAATACATGCATAATAGGTGTGCAAACAATAAATTATATGGTTACAGTGTGTGCGTAGCCATATTCATAACAGATGTGTGTATAGCACATAAATTGATTATGATGTGTGTATATCACATAAATTTGTTATGGTGTGTAACACATAAATTGGTTATGGTGTGCGGTAGCCGCATAACCACCATAGCCACCCTAACCCCCAATTTAATTACGGAAATGTCACCCTCAAAAACTATAAATAGGATTCATGGCCCTCCTTCATTTTCAACTTCTCCTCCTACGCACGAGAGAGCTCTTTCGAAAGTCTCCTTGCGTATTCGAAGAATCATTCAAAGATCTTCAAGCGTCTTCGAAGATCACTCGAAAATCTTCGATCTCCTTCGAGCGCCCTTGCGCACATTGCCCATCGCGCACATTGCCCCTCGTGTACATTGCAACTCGTTCACAATGCACACCGTACATATTTCACCTTGTGCACGTTGCCCCTTGCGCACATTGCATCTCGTGCACAATTCACCTCGCGCACACTTTGCGCACATTGCGTCTTACGCCCGCCTTGTGCGCGTTACGCCCCGCACATATTCCACCTAACGCATGTTCTACCCTGCGCACATTTCACCTTGCGTGCATTTTGCTACGCACTCGGCACGCGCTCCGCGCGCACCGCATCAAGCGCCCCACGCACACTACAACAAGCATTCTGCGTGCAACGCACTCACAAAGCTCACAATGCCCTCAACTCAGCTGGAAGCCCTCTAGTCGAGAACAAGCCCACTGTTCCAGATCCATCTGCGCGCTACAGAAGACAAGCCGCAAACGCCGAAACGCGCAGTGCGCGTACCTCCAGCTTTCAAGCACCAGCAGAAGACCTCAAAGCGTCCCGAGCACATCGCTCTCACTGCAGCAAAAAGAGACTTAGCTCCGTGAGCGGTGACATGTCACCCTCCGAGCCCATTTTTCTCTCTTTATCGACAATTGTAACGAGGAGCGGCATGTCGCCCTCGCCTTCTCAAACAAACTCTGTGCAACAACATCAAATAGTGAAGTTTGGTCGGCATAGCCCCGATCACGTGGTTTTCCACGTTAAAAGAACTCTCTTGTCAGTCATCTCCTATTTATTGACTGTTTGCACACTCAACCGCTCTTGGGTTAAGATGGTGCGATCTAGACCGATCTGCAGAAGCCTCGAGTTGACTACAATAATGATTAATTTGATGATGTAATGATAAATCTTCTCTTAAAATAACAGAGAGTGTGCATCTCTCTATATATTACTTTGATCTATTTTTATCAATTTTATTCAAATCATTTATTTTTTATTTATACATGTACGAGCATCTTCGCACGGGCTACGCCCGTGCTCGATGCTCTCGGGCGGCATTCGGCCGCATCAATGCGGACTTCACCCGCATAAAGTCCGTGCGAAGATGCTCACACGGGCTTCGCCCGTGCTGGCTGACTCTTAGCGGGTTGCGCCCGCATTCGACAGTACCCGGTCGGCGACGGCGGGCTTCGCCCGCAACATATACATATGAGTACTCAAAATGACCGTAAAAAAATATGCATCAATATTTTTTCAACAAAAAATCATTTTATAGTGAGCCATTATATTTTGAAATTAGTTTTGTAGGCCTAATGATAACCTACCATTGTAGGTTTACGAGGTCAACTAAAAACTTTTGGATATTATGTATTTTCATTATTATTTTATTATAGAAATTTTGTGTAATTACACAAATAGTCATTATATTTTATGAATTTCTATTTTTTTAATAATATATGTTAAGTCATTGGAGTAAAAGAATGGGGCAATATTTGGCAATTTTGAATGTTGCACCAAAGGCAACTTCTTCTATACAGTAGTTAAAGATGTATGCACAACTATTATCATGTTGTACACCCGTGAAGGCCTCAGGACGCGCCCAAAGAAAACCTCGCAGAAGAGAGGTGGGGGCAACGATCGAAGCACGCACGAGCCCCAGATATGTACGTAACCACGCGCAAAAGCGCATGGCAGCGCGCGGGCTACACCCCTCGCCGCAAGGAGATAGCCCGAACGCGTCCCGACCGCACCACCTTGAGGGGGCCCGGCTCACTCGCACCCCCCAAGGAGAATGGTCGACCAAGTCGCACCCCTCAAAGGGGGTACGGGCCGACCACACCCCCAAGGGGGTACGAGCCGGCTACACCCCCAAGGGGGTGCCGCATCCCCCAAGGGGGTGCGGCCAAGCCGCACCCCCCAGGGGGGTGCGGCCAAGCCGCACCACCAGGGGGGTGCGGCCCGGCCGCACCCCTTGTGGGGTGCGGCCAAACCGCACCCCCCAAGGGGGTGCGGCCAAGCCGCACCCCCCCCCCTTGGGGTGCGGCCAGTCCGCACCCTCCCCGCTCGGGGGTGCGCGGCCGTACCCACTCCTTCTAGGGGTGCGGTCCGGCGCCCGCTCCCCTCCGGAGGACTTCAACCGCTCGCTAGGGAGCGGCTCCTCGATTCACCGTCCGTCCGAGGCATCTCCCGGGGCCCGTCGCGCATTCGGGGAGCTTCAGCGCTAACCCGCGCTCAGAACGTTTCTGAACGCAGTCGGGAAGCCTTCTCACTTTTTGTCTTTCCGGCTTCTCACATTTTGTCTTTCCGGCTTCTCACTTTTTGTCTTTCCGGCTTCTCACATTTTGGGTTTCAGGCTTCTCACTTTTCAGGAACAGTTAGTCGCCTTTTTCACCTCCAACGGAACTGCCCGAACTGCCCAAACTGCCCAAGATGCCCGAGGGGCAAGGTGGTCATTTACGAAAAATAGTGATCCGAGGGCCCCGAACCGGAGAATATGATTCGTCCACCGAGCATTTATGGAAACTGCCAACGGCAAAATTACCGGGCCGCCCCCGGCAAAAACTATAAAAGGAGCCCCATGGCTTCATTTGAGAGGACCTTGACTTCTGGACCCGGGAGAGCTCCTTGCAGACTTTTGCGGAATTCTCCTTCGGCGCTTGAAGATCTCCTTCGTGGACTTGAAGATCTTCATCATCCCAAAATGCGACTAGCCTTCTCACTTCCGAAAGGCGACAAACATTCTCAGAAGGAAAAGGCGACTAGCCTTCTCACTTCCGAAAGGCGACAAGCATTCTCAGAAGGAAAAGGCGACTAGCCTTCTCACTTCCGAAAGGCGACAAGCATTCTCAGAAGGAAAAGGCGACTAGCCTTCTCACTTCCGAAAGGCGACCAACATTCTCAGAAGGAAAATGCGACTAGCCTTCTCACTTCCGAAAGGCGACCAGCATTCTCAGAAGGGAAAAAGACTTAGTTTTTCCGAGAGGTGGCCTGTCACCCTCGAAGCTCTCTTTCTCCAAGTATTGTAACGAGCAGCGGCCTATCGCGCTCGAGTTCTAGCTCCCAAGTTGTAACTCCCCCAGAAGATAGTGAAGTTTGGTCGGCACAGCTCCGGCCGCGTGGTTTTTTACCCTTTCCGGGTTTTCCACGTTAAAAAGTCCCTGTGTACTCAGCAGATCTCTAATTGACTGTTTGCGCGCTTAGTTCGCTCACGAGCTAAGGTGGTTCAAGTGGACCGGTCTACCAGAGCCCTAAGCGTTCCGCAACAGTTTGGCGCCGTCTGTGGGAACATTCCCAGAACTTTTTGAAGGCCAACCGCAATGACAAGGAAGAGTACTCGCACTGCGGAGGGATCAGCGCTGGAGGGACGCGTCGACCCAGCTCCCTCCCCCTCGCAAATCGATGCACCACCCGCAGAGCAGGCACCGCCCGCACCAGCAGCTGGGCTGGAAGTGCGCATGCAGCGAATCGAAGAACACCAAGCCGAGATGTTGGCTCTCGTAAGGGATCTCGGAGCTCCTCAAGCTCCGGTCCAGCCTTCAGCTCCGAACCCCCCGCCTCCCCCAGTTCTAAACCTTGTCCCGAACCAAGAAGCCGTCCAGGAAGACGAGGCTTCAGAAGGATTCTCCAACGCGGCGAGTTCCGCTCACCTTGCCCCGCCGGCTGGAGGCCCGGAAGCTGGCCACCGTCGCCATCACCCCAGAAGAGCTGCCCCTGAGCGGGTAACGGAAAGGACTACGCGCGAAGAAATACGTGATATGATCGAAGAAGAGTATGCCCAAGCAGGACGACGCGCCGCGCTCGCTCGCCGCCCCGCGCATCAGGGCTCCCCCCTGTCACCTCAAGTCCTAGCTCATCCAATCCCGAATGGCTTCAAGCTTCCTAACATCGAGACATTCGACGGGACGGACGACCCTTTGGAACACGTCAATCACTTCACCACCGTCATGAGGATCTACAGCGCTCCTGATCAGCTCCTCTGCCAGGTGTTCCCGGCAACCTTGAAAGGCCAAGCGCGCACTTGGTTCCATTCTCTGCGGAATGGGGCCATCAACAACTTCACGGAAATGGCGCAACAGTTCGTGGATCAGTTCATCGCCAACCGCCGAATTGTCCGGGATCCCTCCCATCTCTCAGGGATCCGCCAGAACGACGGAGAGACACTCAAGGACTTCTTCCGACGCTTCACTACCGAGGCACGGCAGATCCCAGGGGTTGACCCCGAACTCTTGCGAGGAGTTTTCTTAGGAGGACTCCGCCCAAGTGGATTCTATTCGGCTCTCATGAGAGAAACCGTACCAAGCTATCCCGACCTTGTTCACAGGATCGAAGCGCAAATAGCTGCAGATGAGGCCATCGAAGCGCACCGTCGGCAGTTCGAAGGAAGCCAAGGAAAGAAAAGGGGAACAGATCAAGCCCCTCGCGAACGAGAAGATCGTCGCAGCGAGGAGCGCCGCGGTGACGGACGTCGGCGTGACCCCCGAAGGGATCTGGGACCGCAGCCGCCCAGGACCTACACCCCGCTGAACACCACCAGAACGAACGTGCTCTACGCCATTCAGAACAACCCCGAACTTCGCATGCCCCGGATACCCCCGCCAAATCCGAGGGGTGACCAGTCCAGATACTGCGAGTTTCATCGAGGAACCGGACATACCACCGAAGAGTGCACCAGGCTCAAAGACGAGATCGAGCGCCTCATCCGCCAGGGACTCCTAGGAAGATTCTTACAAGGCCAGATTCCCAATCAGCCCCAGCAGCCCAGGGAGGCAGGAGAGCAACCCCCCGCCCCCCGAGGCGCAGGTGGAGGAAGGCTGATGGTGGGAGAAATCGAGACGATCGCCGGACCGCCAGTCCTGGCGTCGCAGATCCTCTCGATCGCCCAGCCCGTGAGAGACCACGAAGACAAAAAACTCAAGCAGGATATTACGATAGCTTTCGGAGATGAAGACTTACGAGGGTTGCGGCTTCCACACCAGGATCCGCTCGTGATCAGCGCAGGGATCGGGGATCCCTGCTTTAAAGTAAAGAGAATACTAGTCGACAATGGAAGCTCGGTCGACGTCTTGTTCCTCTCCACCTTGCAAAGTATGAAGCTCACCAAAGACCAGCTTAGTCCGGCAGCCGGGCCCGTCTACGGCTTCGACAACAGGCCCGTCCCGGTGCAAGGCATGATCATTCTCCCAGTCACGTTGGGCGAATTTCCAAGACAGTCAACGCACAACATCCAGTTCATGGTGGTAGAGTCCACCTCCGCCTACAATGCCATCTTCGGAAGACCGCTCCAGTCAATCTTCGGGGCAATCCCCTCTATTCCACACCTAGCTATGAAGTTCCCCACTGCCGCAGGAATAGGAGTCGTAAGAGGAGACCAAGAGGCAGCCAGGACTTGCTACCTGAAGCAGGCTCAGCCAGCAAGGGCGACCGCTCTCAACATCAATAACTTCGACCTACGAGACGAGGCGACTCTGCAGCGAGGAACGCCCGTTGAAGGGCTAGTAGAAGTACCGCTCTCCCGGCGAGACCCGACTCGAACTGTTCAGGTCGGGTCACTCTTGACATTACAAGAGCAAGAGAAGTTCACCACCTTCCTGCAGGAGAACGAGGACATTTTCGCATGGAGCCCGGAGGACATGCCCGGGGTAGATCCCGACGTCATCTTTCACTCGCTAAACATCAACCCCGCCTGCAGACCCGTGATTCAGAAAAAGAGGAACTTCGCCCCCGAGCGCCTAAAAGCAATCGAGGAAGAGGTAGCTAAGCTCCTGGAGGCACGATTCATTCGTGAAGCAGAATATCCCACATGGCTCGCCAACGTGGTCATGGTCAAGAAGGCCTCGGGGAAATGGCGAATGTGCGTCGACTACAGCAATCTGAACCAAGCCTGCCCGAAGGATAGTTTCCCCCTGCCAAGGATTGACCAGCTCGTCGACGCTACAGCAGGCCACGAGCTACTCCGCTTTATGGATGCTTATTCAGGTTACAACCAGATAAGGATGAACCCTGCAGACGAAGAGCATACCGCCTTCCGCACCGACCGGGGAGTCTACTGCTACAAGGTGATGCCCTTCGGCCTTAAAAACGCCGGAGCCACTTACCAAAGGCTGATGAACAAGGTCTTCAAGGACCTCATCGGAGAAACGATGGAGGTTTACGTGGACGACATGCTAGTAAAGAGCGTCCACCGACGCGACCACTTGGAAGACTTAGAAAAGTGCTTCCAGCTTCTCCGTCGCTTCCAGATGCGGCTCAACCCCAGCAAGTGTGCGTTTGGTGTGACGGCGGGGAAGTTTCTAGGTTTCATGGTAACCCATCGGGGAATCGAGGCCAACCCCGAGAAGATCAGGGCGTTGGAGGATATGTCGCCACCTCGCTCAATTAAGGAAGTACAACGCCTAAACGGGAGGATCGCAGCTTTGTCCCGTTTCTTATCACGAACAGGAGACAAGTACCTCCCCTTCTTCAAAATCCTCCGGGGAGCGCGACATTCAGGTTTCCAATGGACAGACGAGTGCCAGGTGGCCTTCGAGCTTCTCAAGCAGTACCTGGCTTCGCCACCGCTTCTGTCAAAGCCCACCCCCGGGGAAACTCTGTTCTTGTACCTGGCCGTATCGCCTACGGCTCTTAGCTCAGTGCTTGTGAAGGACGAAGGAGGAGTGCAGCGACCGATCTACTACCTCAGCAAAGTCCTCACCGATACCGAAACCAGATATCCGGCAGCAGACAAGACATCCTTGGCTCTTGTTTTCTCGGCTAGAAAACTCAGACCCTACTTCCAGGCTCACGCAGTCAAGGTATTGACACAACTCCCATTACGGGCGATCCTCCAGAAGCCGGAAGTCTCGGGGAGACTTGTAAAGTGGGCCGTAGAACTCGGCGAATTCGACATCCAATTCCTGCCTCGCCCTGACATCAAGTCGCAGGTGCTCGCCGACTTCATGGTAGAATACACCATCCCGCCAGAAACAGCCCTCATCAAAGACACCGCTAGCACCCGGTGGACCCTCTATGTCGACGGCGCCTCGGGAGCTGAGGGGGCCGGAGCAGGATTACTCCTTATGAGCCCCGAAGGGATCACCCTGGATTACGGACTCCGGCTAAAATTCCCCGCAACAAATAACATCGCGGAATACGAAGCACTGATCGCCGGTCTCCGGCTCGCTATCGACTGCAAAGTCGAGAACCTAACGATTTATACAGACTCCCAACTCGTGGTCTCACAGGTTGAAGGAGATTACGAGGCTAAGAGCGAGCAGATGGCGAAATACCTCGCATTCGCAAAGTCACTTCTCCAAAAGATCCCATCATATCAGATCCTACACATCCCCCGAGAGCAGAATACCAGGGCGGATGCTCTATCCAAGCTCGCCACCTCACCCTCCAGCTACCAGTCTCGAAGACGCCGAATCGAAGAAGTTGTGATCCCAAGCATTCAAGGGCCATGGGAAATCACAACCATCCACCAGGAGGAGTCGTCCTGGATGACCCCATTACGAGCCTACCTGGAGCAAGGGCACCTTCCTGAAGATCGCCTAGAGGCGCGAAGGCTGCGAATGCGGGCTGCATCGTTCACCATTATAGACGGGGAGCTTTACAAACGGGCATTCTCAGGACCATATCTAAAATGCCTGCCGGCAAGCGAGGCGGACTACGTACTCAGGGAAGTACACGGAGGAGTCTGCGGAGAGCACCTAGGCGGGAAGGCATTAGCGCGGAAAATACTGCGCCAAGGCTTCTATTGGCCGACAATAAGAAAGGACGCGACCGACTTTGTCCAGAGGTGCAAAAGCTGTCAGCTACACGCCAACATGCCTCATCAACCCCCGGTCTCACTTACCACGCTGCAGAGTGCGTGGCCATTCACGCAATGGGGGATCGACCTCCTCGGTCCCCTACCTCTAGCATCTGGACAGAGTAAGTTCATCATCCTAGCCATCGACTACTTCACCAAATGGGTGGAGGCAGAGCCCCTGGCCAAGATCACCGAAGAAAACGCCAAACAATTCGTCTAGAAGAGCATCGTTTGCCGCTTCGGCATCCCGGCTACGATCATTGCCGACAACGACACTCAATTCACTGGGAAGTCCTTCACCAAGATGTGCGAGGATCTGAAAATCAACCTGCGCCACACGGCCGTGGCGCATCCACAAGCCAACGTACAAGTAGAAGTCACGAACCGCACCATCCTCAAAGGACTGAAAACACGCTTGGAAGAAGCCGGGGGACAGTGGGTAGACGCGCTCCAGAATGTATTGTGGGCATATCGCACAACATAAAGAACTCCTACATGAGAGACACCTTATAACCTCTGTTACGGGACCGAAGCTATCATCCCCGTCGACATCGGCGTTCCGAGTGCTCGAGTACTCACCTTCGACCCCAACAAGAATGATGGACTGCTCCGAGAAAACCTCGATCTAATCCCCGAAGTCCGGGACAACGCTGCTTACCGTGCTGCACTCTACCAAATGCGTGTAGCCCGGACCTACGACAGGAGGGTGAAGCCCAGACCAATCAACGTAGGAGATCTCGTCCTACGCAGCATCGAGGCCGCCGGTAAAGGTCCCCAAGGAGACAAGCTCTCAGCGGCCTGGGAAGGCCCGTACGTAGTCACCGCAGTCGTAAAACCCGGAACATACAGACTCAGGACGGCGGAAGGGAAGACTTTGCCACGCACCTGGAACGCTCAAAACCTGCGCCGCTTTTACCAGTGATCCCAGGACCTCTACCATGTACTAAGCCACAAGCTCAAACTCGTGCAAACTTATCTTCAATTTCTGTACCAAGCCGCGAGCTCTGACTCGTGCAAATCTATCTTATAATTTATGTAAAAGTCGCGAGCTCAGACTCGTGCACTATCTTATCTTACATAAAGCTGTGCACCGAATAGCTATGTTTTGACACCTTCACACACTTAAGAAAAACTTTGCAACGAGGCCCTGCCTCGGGGGCTTTGCACCGCCGTCGATTGAAGGTTCGCCCTTCTCCTCCGCCGTCAAGTCCCAGCGTCGTAGGGGCCTGCCCCCTTACGTACGCCCCCGGTTTGAATACACCAGCTATTCACCGGCCACTTCGAGGCCCTGCCTCGGGGGCTTTGCACCGCCGTCGATTGAAGGTTCGCCCTTCTCCTCCGCCGTCAAGTCCCAGCATCGTAGGGGCCTGCCCCCCTTACGTACGCCCCCGGTTTGAATACACCAGCTATTCACCGGCCACTTCGAGGCCCTGCCTCGGGGGCTTTGCACCGCCGTCGATTGAAGGTTCGCCCTTCTCCTCCGCCGTCAAGTCCCAGCGTCGTAGGGGCCTGCCCCCCTTACGTACGCCCCCGGTTTGAATACACCAGCTATTCACCGGCCACTTCGGGGCCCTGCCCCGGGGACTTTGCACCGCCGTCGATTGAAGGTTCGCCCTTCTCCTCCGCCGTCGAGTCCCGGTGACGTCGGGGCCTGCCCCCCCTGCGATCACCCACGGTTTGAATACAAACGCTATTCACCGGCCAAGCCGCAAGCCCGACTCGTGCAAGAAAGCCGCAAGCACAGACTTGCGCAAGCTAAATTTTCTATTGTGAAAAAAGCCGCGGGCTCAGAACCGCGCAAGCTAATCTGTCACTTTGCAGAAACCCCACAACCCACGCGGATATCAGAACCTGACAGCAAGCCCACGACAACCTCAGAGAACCAACACCCTCCGACATCAACTCCTACCCAAAAAAGCGCCACACAGAGGACAAGGGGTAAAGCCGCCGAAGAAAAATCAAAACCTTCGAACTCCTCGCTCAGGAACTCGGACTCCGAAGGTTTGGGGGGCTTATGTTGTACACCCGTGAAGGCCTCAGGACGCGCCCAAAGAAAACCTCGCAGAAGAGAGGTGGGGGCAACGATCGAAGCACGCACGAGCCCCAGATATGTACGTAACCACGCGCAAAAGCGCATGGCAGCGCGCGGGCTACACCCCTCGCCGCAAGGAGATAGCCCGAACGCGTCTCGACCGCACCACCTTGGGGGGGCCCGGCTCACTCGCACCCCCCAAGGAGAATGGTCGACCAAGTCGCACCCCTCAAAGGGGGTACGGGCCGACCACACCCCCAAGGGGGTACGAGCCGGCTACACCCCCCAAGGGGGTGCCGCATCCCACAAGGGGGTGCGGCCCGGCCGCACCCCTTGTGGGGTGCGGCCAAACCGCACCCCCCAAGGGGGTGCGGCCAAGCCGCACCCCCCAAGGGGGTGCGGCCAAGCCGCACCCCCCCAAGGGGTGCGGCCCAGCCGCACCCCTTGTGGGGTGCGGCCAAGCCGCACCCCCCAAGGGGTGCGGCCGAGCCGCACCCCCCCTTGGGGTGCGGCCAAGCCGCACCCCCCCCCCTTGGGGTGCGGCCAGTCCGCACCCTCCCCGCTCGGGGGTGCGCGGCCGTACCCACTCCTTCTAGGGGTGCGGTCCGGCGCCCGCTCCCCTCCGGAGGACTTCAACCGCTCGCTAGGGAGCGGCTCCTCGATTCACCGTCCGTCCGAGGCATCTCCCGGGGCCCGTCGCGCATTCGGGGAGCTTCAGCGCTAACCCGCGCTCAGAACGTTTCTGAACGCAGTCGGGAAGCCTTCTCACTTTTTGTCTTTCCGGCTTCTCACTTTTTGTCTTTCCGGCTTCTCACTTTTTGTCTTTCCGGCTTCTCACATTTTGGGTTTCAGGCTTCTCACTTTTCAAGAATAGTTAGTCGCCTTTTTCACCTCCAACGGAACTGCCCGAACTGCCCAAACTGCCCAAGATGCCCGAGGGGCAAGGTGGTCATTTACGAAAAATAGTGATCCGAGGGCCCCGAACCGGAGAATATGATTCGTCCACCGAGCATTTATGGAAACTGCCAACGGCAAAATTACCGGGCCGCCCCCGGCAAAAACTATAAAAGGAGCCCCATGGCTTCATTTGAGAGGACCTTGACTTCTGGACCCGGGAGAGCTCCTTGCAGACTTTTGCGGAATTCTCCTTCGGCGCTTGAAGATCTCCTTCGTGGACTTGAAGATCTTCATCATCCCAAAAGGCGACTAGCCTTCTCACTTCCGAAAGGCGACAAGCATTCTCAGAAGGAAAAGGCGACTAGCCTTCTCACTTCCGAAAGGCGACAAGCATTCTCAGAAGGAAAAGGCGACTAGCCTTCTCACTTCCGAAAGGCGACAAGCATTCTCAGAAGGAAAAGGCGACTAGCCTTCTCACTTCCGAAAGGCGACCAACATTCTCAGAAGGAAAAGGCGACTAGCCTTCTCACTTCCGAAAGGCGACCAACATTCTCAGAAGGGAAAAAGACTTAGTTTTTCCGAGAGGTGGCCTGTCACCCTCGAAGCTCTCTTTCTCCAAGTATTGTAACGAGCAGCGGCCTGTCGCGCTCGAGTTCTAGCTCCCAAGTTGTAACTCCCCCAGAAGATAGTGAAGTTTGGTCGGCACAGCTCCGGCCGCGTGGTTTTTTACCCTTTCCGGGTTTTCCACGTTAAAAAGTCTCTGTGTACTCAGCAGATCTCTAATTGACTATTTGCGCGCTTAGTTCGCTCACGAGCTAAGGTGGTTCAAGTGGACCGGTCTACCAGAGCCCTAAGCGTTCCGCAACATATCTATAATATGATATGACATAATTACCTTAAAAAAACGATACAATTACTAAGTTAATAAAATATTTGAAATATTAAAATATAATCTATTTATACTATGGCTCTGTTTGGCACACCGTCCCGGCGGCACGCCGGCGAGGAGAGAGGTAAGCGCCGTTCAGAACGGCGGACGGAGCTCGGGAGTTCAGTTCAATTTTTGCCGGTTTCGCACCCTTTCGCGCCGGTCGTTCCCGCCGGAGCCCGCTAAAACTTCCCAAACATTTTTTCGCGGAAAAAAACCAGTCCGTTCGAAATGAAACGGCACGCCGACGGTCTCCCAAACAGAGCCTATATCGATAAATTCTCATTATTAAGTAAATAAAATTTATATATTATAATAATATAAATATTTAATAAAATTGAATAATATTTACGATAATTGTAAAAAATATAAAACAAAAAACTGAAAAAACTTATAATCCCTCCCATAAAACCCAAATCCCTTCCTCCCAGTCCAACGCTGCCAACATCAGTTCTATTGCCTGGTGTTGTCTACCTCCAAGCCCGACGTCGACTGTCCAAATTCTCCCTGCATGCTATTTTCTTCCTCCAAGGCTGACACCGACTGTCCAGATCTATCACCTGCTCACCCGCCTGCTATCTTCTTCCTCCCAGCATCTCTCCCTCCGACTCTCCAGATTCGTGGGTCTCTGTCTGACTTCCATAAACCCTAGATCCTTGGGTTTCTTCATCCCGAGCACTTTGAGGTATAACCCTAACTCTTTGAACATAGTTTATATAGATTTTTGTGGTGTGTGTTGGATTGAGTAGTTATGATTGATGAAATTTTTTGTCCTAAAACAATTAACGGTCTGGATTTTTCAAAAAAAATTTGAAGATATTAGTGTGTTTATGTAATGTGTGCAAATTTAAATTCCAAGGATTCGCTCAAGACAATTATTTTGTTCGGTTGTTGATCAAAGAAGAATGTTCACTGCCTCCTATACTCACTCTGTGGTTACGATATCATGAAAAGATTGCAGGAGACTAAAATGAACAAAACAAGTAGATGAGAATATAGTTAATTTGATCGATAATTTAAACGGTGTGTGAAAAATAACTTTACCTCAATATTTAGTTTCATGTTGCATTTACTCAACTAACTTGTATTTTAACTTGCTAATTTCATGCAAGTTAGTTTGCGGGTCAAAATATTAGATGAGATATATTTTATTTGATCGATACTTGAAACGGTGCAAAAAATTACTTTATCTCATTACAAATGTTATTGTTAAATTTACTTAACTAGTATTTTCACTTGCTTATTTCACGCAGGTTAAGTTCTGGGTCAAGCACCGAGTCCAATAATATTTTTTTTGAAAATTTTAATGTAAAAGATGGTCTACGATGTATCGGGACATAATTGGTTTTATGTTCTGTTTTTTTTTGTTGATTTATGTTTTGGTTGATTTATGTTTTGTTTTCATTTTTTTGGGTTAAGGTTTGCACCAAAATTTTAAATTTTGGGTACTAAATTTCATTTTTTAGCTCAAGAAAACATTTAAGAAAAAAATTCAAATATGTGCTCTTACAAAAATGGGTAGCAAATAAATTTTCGTAGTGTACTCGTATCAATGATGTGCTCATATCCAAAATATATTGCAGAAAAATTCCGTGCGAACTCAACCGGCCAGGTGATCTCCGCTACAATAGAACCGTCCTTAAATAAATAGAGAGGGGCCCGCTAAAATTTTCTCTTTCTTTCCCGCTTATTCGATCACTTCGGCGTTTCGCTCCCCCCTAAAGCTAGTCGGCCGCTGGAGTAGCTTCATCGCCGGAAAAACAACCGACGGCCGACGGGTAGCTTCCTTATTGTCTAATGGTTGTAACTTCCTACCTCTTTCGGTCTCATTAATCATCTCCTACACTACCAAGTGCAACATTCTTTGGGGATAGAGGGAGTCGTCGTCGCTCTAACGCCGACAACTTCGAAAAAGGTTCCTACGTGTCCGCCCTTGCTCACTGTAAATCTTATATTCCTCATGACTTCAGAATCAACTGTAAGTATTTTTATCCTGCTTTATTTTCTAATTAATGCATTTTTGAGGTGTTATATGATTTTATATCTGATTCTATAAAGTGTTTTTGGGAACTGTAATTACGATGTGTTTTTGAACTGTAAATGTTTATTTAACATATTATATATTATGTATTCTGGAACTATACTTGTTAACTGATGATTTTGGATTTCATGTTGGGCTGTAAATCAACTGTAAAACGAACTGTTAATAGAAGTGTTTTTTGAACCGTAAGTCCAACTGTAATTATAATTCGTTTTGGAATTGTAAACTTTATATCTGATTCTATAACTTTTTTTGGAACTGTAATTATAACGATTTTTTGAACGGTAAATCTTTATCGAACCTATTATGTAATTTGTTTTTTGGAACTGTAACTTATAAAGTTTGATATTTGTTGTAAAATTGTTAATTGATGAATTGATGTTGGGTTGTAAACCAACTGTAAGTTCAACTGTATGTCCAACTGTAATTATAAGTGTTTTTTGAACCTTAAGTCCCACTTTAATTCTAATATTTTTTTGGAATTGTATATTTTAAATGTAATTTTAAATATTTTTGGAACTGTAATTTTAAGTTTGAACTGTAACCTGTAAAGTTACATATTTTAGTAAAATTGTTAACTGATGATTTGAATTTCATTTTGTGTTGAAAACCAAATGTAAGTCCAACTGTAATTTTAATTAGTTATTTGAACAGTAATTATAATTCTTTTAAGAAATGTAAAATTTAACCGTAATCGCGAGTGTTTTTGGAACTGTAATTTTAAGTTTGAACTGTAACTTGTAAAGTTAGATATTTTAGTTAAATTGTTCACTGATGATTTGTATTTCATGTTTGGGCTATAAGTCCAACTGTAATTATAATTCATATTTTAACTGTAAGTTTAGCTGTAATTATAATTATTCTTTGAACGGTAAATTGTAACTGTAATTGCGATTGTTTTTTGAGCTGTAATTTTTCTTATGTAATTATAATTATTGCTGTAACTGTAATTTTAATTGTAGTTGAAATTTAATTTGTTGCATTTCTTTAAAAGGATCTCGTTGTGTTTCCCGTAGTGCATTCAGAGGAAGAAGCTTATAAAATGTAATGTGACTATGCACACTGAATTGGTTTTAGTGTGCACAAATAACACATTATGTATTGGACGCATACAAGAACAATTAAAATTAGAGAGTATAGTTGTTCAAAAGCCGAAAATAAGCGAATAAATTTATCTTCGAAGAAGTTCCACAAATTAGATACACGCACTGGTTGTCTTGCTTGTATTCACTTCCATGTTGATATAGATGACAAAAATTGGACAATAACAAAGTTTTTTGAGGAACACAATCACCCCCTCGCAACAGAGAAAGAGAGCCATTTATTGAGATCTCGTCGTTCGATATCTGAAATGCAGGGTAATCAGCTGAAAACATGACAGACGGCGGGTATTAAACATGTTGTTGCATACAACTTTATGTTAGACGAAGCTGGAGGTCATGAAAATATTGGTTTTAGCAAGCTGACAGATGCTTTAAACTACATTCAGCGTGAAAGAACATCATTAATTGAAAGCGGCGACGCTACTGCCTTGCTTGAGACATTACAGGATAAGCAATTAAAGGATTGAACAACCCCGGTATTCGCCACGAGGTGAGCAGAGGATAATGGGTCAACAGGCAAGAAGGATAAGCAAGAGGGCGAGCCAGGCGCTCGCAAGGGGGCGAGCCCGGTGCTCGCAGGAAGGCTCGCGAGCTGGGATCTCGCCGGCTGCTCGCAGGTAGGCGAGCGGGCCGAGCCTTCGTCGGTCGCCCGCGGGAAGGCAGGCTAGCCAGGCCTCTCAGTTCGCGAGAGGGGTCCCTTGCGGGTGGCTCGCCCAGTAAAGGTATAGGGGTGTTTTTTACTTAAAAACTCTTGGTGGTCTGTCGTTAGCCTCTCCAAGCAGCGGAGTTTGGTTGTTGACAGACCATTTTGGGCCGCGTATAGCAAAGAAGTAAGGCGGAATCCCGTTATTAGCAGACCAGACTGGAAAAACTATAAATAGACCTTGAAGGGCACATTTGGAGGGATTCCATTCTCAGTACTCTGAGTTTCCTCTTCCCTAGGTTATCTTGGCTTAGCTCTCAGGCTCTCCAAGGTGCCCAGTCTCAGCTTTGACTTGGGAGGGTAAGCGCTCAAAGATCTTCCGGGTGTGTGGTGGGACCTCCTCGCTGTGACTAAAGGTCTGTGTCTAGTTCTGAAGCTCCGATCTGTTCCTTCCGAGGAATCAGTAAGAGCTAGCTGCCCCTCAACTTGTTGGGGGCCTGAGCTCCACAAGAGACCAAGTCTTGGTTTCAACAAGGATAACATGTTTTCATACCATGTCCGAACAGATGAGCTGAATAGGTTGATGTGGATGGATGGCAATAGTAAACTAGATTACGACTGTTTTGGTGACGTTTTGATTTTCGATACCACATATCGAATGAATAAGTATAATTATGCATGTGCGCCTTTCATTGCCGTGAATCATCATTGACATAATATCTTCGTAAGAGGAGTGTTCATTGCTGATGAAATAATTGAGTCATTTATTTGGGTTTTTGAGTCATTAATGAAGTGCGTTGATAGAAAAGAACCAATATCTATTTTCGCCGATCAGGATCAAGATATGTTTGCTGCAATTGAGCAGTGTTCACTAAGACTAGACATCGGTTGTGTCAATGACACATCTCCAAAAAGGCGTCTTCTAAAGTTCCTAGCTTTAATAATGACAGTAGTATTCGTGCATTTTTTTTATCATTGTATGACAAAGTGCGATGAGGAAATTGAGTTTGATAGAAATTGGTATGAGATGATCACTAGAGGCAATCTACAATCGATGGTTGAAGGATTTGCACAGTGCTAACAGGAAGTGGTCGACCGCTTTTAACAAGGATTGTTGGACCTTGGAATTTTATCTACCCAAAGAAGTGAATCCGTTAATAATTCCTTGCATGATTGTTCAAAGGGTACTAGTTCTTTAGTTGAGTGTTGTCTTGGTTTAGATAGGCTTGTTGCATCATGGCGTCGGGGTGAGCATGAGGAGGATTTCATAAGCAAGCATGGTACGGTTACCTTGAAGCACAACACATGTGTCTTACTAAAGCACGCTTTAAAATTATACACTAAAAAAATGTATGGAATTTTTGAGAAAACATACACGGATGGGGCGCTTGGATTATGCATAGTAGATGAAACGTGATATAATGATGAGCACATGGTGTTCGTAACAAAAAACTGTGATGATTCTGCGGATGACAAGAGATAGTTTGTAAATTTCAACTCAATAACATTTGATTCAGATTGTTCGTGTTAAGGATTTGAAACAAGAGATCTTCTATGTCAACATATTTTTAGAGTCCTCAATTTGAGGAATGTAAAACAAATTCCAATGAAATATGTGCTAAAACGATTCACGGTTGATGCAAAAAAGGCATGTACCTTCCGAATATACCATCTATTGTAGAGCATGATTCGAACAATATATTCAGGAACCACCTTATGCGTTCTAATTACAATTTAACTCCCCGCATTGAGAACTGCAGACTTGCAAAAATTCACGTTATGTTAAGTACACTGATGAGATGATGGATAAAGATGAAAGGCAAAAGAAAGGATTTGTAGAAGAGCAAAATCCTAATAAGTCATCAACTCTTCGAGATCCACCAGCCAAGAGGCGAAAAGGTGCAAGCAATGTTCGTCAAAATGATCATTGGGAACAACGGACCAAGAATAGACGTAATATTTAAAACTTTCATTCTAAAGATAAAAGCATTTCGTAAGGTGTTTCATTTTTACAAGATGATTTATAACTTTCATTTATCTAAATGATCTTCAACATGTTGCAGAGAAAAAACTTTGGGCCAAAAAAGAGATATCGTTGTTGATGAAGAGTCTGGGACGAGGAACGAGTTGAACTTTATGGGAGATTGCAGTTGCGACAGACATTCAACGCCACCCGGAGCGTCAAATTGTTTGCAAATACAAGATGACTGCCTCATGAACTCTACTATAATATCTTCTTTTTTAGTTGAAAACTGCAGGTGCAAGCATTTTTGCGAAGGATTTCTGTCCTAATTTCACATTCTGAAAAAGCAAGTTGTCTTTATGTTACTATATATCTTAAATCATTACTGTGGGTTTGTGGTGTCTCGCATCTTAAAAAATAGCATGATCTCATACAAAAGAATAAAAAAAGTGACATGAAGGTTTGCTGATTACAGTTACAGTTGTAAATTACATGTTTATTTACAACTATAAATGTAACTATAAATATAAAGTGATCCCGCAAAATTTAGCAATGAGAGATGCAAAGAGGTGAACTCTCAAATTCAACAACTCATTCATCGATGTCAATTAATTGTTGTAAGCCTTTTTAGGGTGACAAATAATAGCACATGGTACGTACTACCCACAAATAATTTAGATATTTTTGTAAATTACGGTAGCAAAAAATGTCTACAAAAGTTTAGAACATGTAGCATGTTCAAATAATGTTACTACTCAACTTATTTTAGCAAATATTGCGATTAAATCAACTGCAATATAACAAGAGATTTACAGATGTTCATTAATCAAATAGCAAGAGATAAAGATTAAAATGGTATTTATAACTGTAATTGTAAACTGTTATTTTGAGCTGTATATTGGACTTAAAATTAAAAATAATTTGTACAATAAGATAACAAATTAAGGTAGGAAGAAAAGAATTTTCAGAAATAATTGTTGTAAGACTTAGTAAGGTGACAAATAATACCAAATGGTACGTACTACCCACAAATATTTTAGTTAAACAATAAATTATGAAAGCAAAAAATATCTCCTCAAGTTTAGAGCATGTAGCATGTTCAAATAATGTTATAAGTCAAGTAATTTTAGCAAATGTTGTAATTAAATCAACTACAATTTCTGCACAGAATTTTGAGGTCTCAGATGACCAATGATTGCATTCCTCTCATGACATCATGCGTTGATACAACCGCCTCCATAAATTTTAGAACGAATACCCCGCAATCATCACCATTTGCCTGTTGAGGCAAGCCAGGAACTTCTACAATTCGCCAATTTTTAATGTCGGTTGGGAGTGCTCTATTTGCCTCTTCATGGAGTAATTTTACCTGCAACATAACTCAGAATTAAAAAAAATACAAATATTAATATCACTTCAGTGATAAACTGTAAAGCTTACCAATGCTAGTAGGCTTGTTAAGTGACGTTTTCTTTTCATGGAGTCATAAAACTCTCATTTACATTTCTTTAAGCGACACACCAATAAGGCTCAATGATTGGTTAGGTGGTATGACATGATAATTCGTTCATTGTTTTTAACATTGGTTGTTGTTAAATGGCTGATTAGGCACCTAGTGTTTTGTGTATTGATTCTCCTATAGTACTGTATTTCAAGATTAGTAAACTAAAATGCAAATTGTAATAAAAGTTGTATCGCTGTGATAGTATACTTACAGCATAGTCCGATGATACATAAAGGAATCTTTTTACATTCCCCTTTGATTGCTTGTTTCTGGATTTGAGTTGCAATGCATACGCATTTAAATGTGTGTTGTGTAGCCACCGACCTCCAAGTAGGTCATCAATTGTTCCTTGTGTCATCAAGATATTTCCATAATTCAAAATAGTGTCACTACTGAAAATAGCAAACAAAAACATTACTATGCAAAATGGATTTTTTAAAATATATACATTAAATACAAGAGCGATATTACCTTTCTGGGAATTTTTCCATCATAACATCTATAACCTCACGTGACGAAGTCGATATGTATGCTTTGCCCGGGTAACTGTCCTCCTCTATTACCTCATCTTTTACCTTAACTTTGCCTTTCATAGGGCTATTGGATGATTTCTTCTTTCTAGAATTTCTGCTCTTTACATTTCTAACTAATGTACTAATAAGAAAATTATCCTTATTGGTCTCTAATTCTATTTTGACTATAAACCAAGCTGGTTTTGGAGAAGAAACGGGCGTCAGAGGGGGTGTTTCTTGTTGTGGTTGTGGTCCACCATAGGATTTGGCTTTCAACCTTTTAAACCATGATTCTCAATAAACTTTTATTGATTCTACCCCCCTTTGGATTCCTGCTTTAATGAATTTTTAGCTTGCCTTATCTCTTCCTTCTTTACCTTCCTCTTCGCCAATTCTCTCCTAGCTTTCCTAAACAAATGGTTCAATTTTTTAGCAGTAACTCGTTGTTCTTCAGTACTAAAAATATAACCTTCTATCTCAATTTTTAACTCCAAATCAGCTTGATCAACAAATTCATTGACTACCGCACCCTTCTTCTTCTTCTTCACTGGTTCAAAGTCAGATTCGTCCTCTTCTTCCGCGAGTAAACATTCCTCATTCTTCAAAATCTCCACAAACTTTGGTTTAACCTACAGCACAACAACAACATATGTTTAAAGTACATTGTAATAAATCATATTACAATTACAAAGACTTAACATTTGTAATAGCCTCATTTTTCATTTGTAGTTGTGTAAGTAGATTGAAACAAAATTGAGCTCTGTAACTTTTTCTATCTGACCACCTACAAATTCTAGGTCCTGCCAATTCATTCACAACCATCTGAACGTTAGTGTGCTCATATAGACTTACCTACAACCAAAAATGCTATTAATACAAAATGATTAATATAAAGAATATGCATTGAATTTTATCCTTCTTACCAATAACACAGTTGCACATCCCTCTAGGTATCCCAGATTTATACCATTCTTTTTTACTGCACTAGCTTGATTTAAAGCATCAACCTGTGATAGTAAAAATTGATGTATTACCTTCGACCAGTTGTACTTTACGAAGGTCGATAAACCATGAATTTTGTACAACGAAACTGGGATCTTCATACATTTCAACGAAAAAAGAAAACATTAACAAAATACCTTATTAGGGCATCCACTCTCCTACTCTCCAACGGTGGAGACCAATCATCAATAGCGAGATTATTCATTTCCTCAATCAAATATTTATGGGTTAAATCCGTGCATGGTAGTCTAAAAAATGTTAAGTCTAGTCCACGATTTGGTAGACCCAGAATCAAGGCTACCTCATTGACTGTCAACTGCAAGTAGTAATTTTCTATCATAAAAGCTTGTTTATCCCTATTGAAAGATCTTACAAGAACATAAAGCATGAGAATATTTTGAGGCAAACTGGGCATTTCAAATAGCTAAAGAACACCTACTTCCCTCAATATTTTCTTTGAATCCTCCTCCAAAATGTCCAACAAAGGACATGCATTCATTTTGAAAGTCGACACTGCACATCTAGAGTTTAGATAGTTAATCCCAGACACTACAACAAAGTTTATGAATTAGCATATATAAATACAAATAAAATCACATATAATGTGTAGTTAAACATGCTTGTAGTTCTTGGACCAAAGAACAACTAAGAAAATTTATAAACTTGGCTTGGATGTCACCTATCGTCAGAATGTATTACATAACAAATGATAACATTACTAAACAATGAATCATAATAAACATAAAAGTTACAACATGAACATTGAATTGGAATGTTAAAAAAAATCCTTAAGCCACTGGAATAACAAAAGAGTGAAAATAAACATTTAAAAATGTAATTACAAATGTAATTACACAAAAAATATAAGTACGACTATAATTAAACCTAAATTAAGGTTGTAATTTCACACAAACTTTGAACAGTAATAAATACTTTAATTATATCTGCAATTATACCTAAAAACCAAACAGTAAGTATATACAATTCAAACGAGTCACCACAAACATTTACAATCTATAACTTATTAATGGTAACATTACCAAACAATGAACCATAATAAACAGAAAATTTACAACTGAAACATTAAATTGAAATGTAAAAAAAAATAGCTATAATTTTTTTTGACACTAACATCTAATATCTAGTTAGAACTACAAATATTGTCTTCAACGTCACTGTAAGCATATACAAATAAACAAACACAAACATTTACAATCAATTACTTAAAAATGATAACATTAACAACATTGAACGATAAGAAACAGAAAAATTACAACTGGAACATTGAATTAGAATGTTACAAAAAACTAGCTAACATTTTGTTTGACACTAACAACTAACATCCAGTTAGAACTTCAAATATGGTCTTTAACGTCACTGTAAGCATATAAAAATGAGCTGTCACAAACATTTACAATCTTTGAGATGCAAATGACAACATTACCAAATAATTAACCATAAGAAACAGAAAAGTTACAACTGGGACATTGAATTGGAATGTAAAAAAAACAACCTACGACTGGAGAACTTACAACTGGAATCATGACAGGTGATAGAAAAAAACTTGAGAAGTCACTAACAAAATATATATGACCCCAACTATATATAATATCATAACTTAACTTATAAGCATGTGCATAAACTAAAATCTTCTTATACTCACAAAGATGAATGCTTTAGAATATAGTGATTCATAGAATATAAGCATAAAAAATGTCCGGCCAGAGATGAATGCTTTAGAAGTTAGGTAAGCGTAAGAAATATTTACATAAGAGGTTCGAGCAGCCGGAAGAGGTGATTAGGCCGGCCGGAGAAACACGCTTGAGTTCCTCACGAAGTTGGAGCTGCAAGAAGTAGTGTAGGAGATGATTAATGACGCCGGAAGAGGGGGGAGCCTACCGCCATTAGACAATAAAGAAGCTACCCGTCGCCCGTCAGTTCTTTTCCGACGATGAATCTACTCCAGCGGCCAGCTAGGTTTACGGGTTGAGGAGCGAAACGCCAAGGTCTTTGCAAAAAGCGAAAGGCCACAGTTTGGAAAAAAAAATAAACTGGATCATCTATTTATTTAAAGACGGTTCTATTATACGTAAGTGTAAAGAAAATTTTCTCCGCGAAAGAACGCCCACCATTCGGACCTTAACCTGGTGGCCCTTCCCGTAATTATCAAAAAACTCCAGCCTATTTTCCAAAATTTCAGCGTAAAAGAAAAATCCGCAAGCTGTATAAATTCCCACCCATCCGAATCGAAACTCCTCAGATTTCTTCCACCTTCCTCTTACAGGCCCAATACCTGTCGCCGGCGATTACAAAGATGGGGACGCGCTACGAAGTGGAGCTCACGGTACTGTCGGCCAAGAACCTCAAAAACGTGAACTGGCGCCACGGCGATCTTCGTCCCTACGCCGTGGCCTGGATCGACAAGTCCGCAAAAAGTTCGACTAAAGTTGACATCGACCACGACACCGATCCTGTGTGGGACGAGAAGATCACGATCCCCCTTCCCCCAAATCTCTCCCTCCGCGATGCCACACTCTACGTTGACATCGTCCACGCCAACGCCGACGAGGACATCAAGCCCCTCGTCGGCTCCGCCCGCCTCCCCCTTTCCGAGGTCATCGACGAGGCCAGCATCGGAGGAAAAATCGATCGGACCCTCAAACTCAAGCGCCCATCCGGTCGCCCACAGGGTAAGCTCGATCTCCGCGTATCCATCAAAGAGCCCCAACGGTACTACGACCCCTACGGCCAGCCGCCTCCGGCGTATGGACAGAGCTACGGATCTAGGGATTACCGCGATCCCTACGGCGCGCCTCCAGGTGGCTATCCCTATGGTGGACCTCCGCCAACAGGATACCCCTACGGTGGACCGCCTGCAGCGGCCCCGCCTTCCGGTTACCCCTATGGTGGGCCTCCGGCTCCGCCTTCTGGCTACCCCTATGGAGGGCCTCCGGCAGCGGGATACCAGTACGGAGGATCTCCGGGGGGAGGGCCATCAGGGTACCAGTACGGAGACTCCCAGTCGGCGTACGGGCAGACTGCATCGGGATCGGGGAATAAATCAAAGTTCGGGATGGGGACCGGGTTGGCGGTGGGAGCGGCGGCGGGCGTGCTGGGTGGTTTGGCTCTGGCTGAGGGCGTGGATTACTTCGAGGATAAGGTTGCAGAGGATGCCGCCGAGAAGGTGGAGGACGACTACTACGGCGACGATTTTTAGCTGTGCGAAATTCTGCTTCGAATGCCATGCGGAGCTCGCATGCTTGAAATAATTAACTAAATTATTGTGCCTGTCGTTCCTTTTATTTGCTTGTCATTTCCCTTTGTATCGGAATTTGATATCTTTTTACATGTTTTTTCTGCTGAGAGGGTATCGGAAATTCAGAACGCATTTTGGAATTGGATTCTTCGTTTTTTTTTTGCTTTAGGTGCAGTAACGAAAGCAGGGTGGTGGGAATAAATGCTCCGTTTGGCATGGTGGTGGCGGTCATGAAAGCGGTCCCAAACTCACCTAAGGAACTTATCTGTTTTTTATGTTCAAAACAAGTTCTTTTTATGTTCAAAACTAGTTCTCTTTTCTTGGCGGCGGTTAAAACCGTTGCCCTGCCAAACATGCATTCTATGATGACGTATTTCTCCAAACTCGCCGGAGCAAACACGCTGCCGCTCCAAACTGATCCAAAACCTCCTACCTTTCGCTGGAAATGGAGGCATCTTGCGGTGGCAACGGAGATCAAAAATGAAAGTTTTGACTAACCCCACAAATGCTCCGGCGCAAATGTAGCTTTTTGAAATATAAGGGTTTGTTTGGAAATCAGATTCTCCTCCGGTGCGGTTGCAGCAAACGCCACTGCTGTCCGCCTTATTGTTTGTTTACCCACCTTTCCGGCGCCTTTATGCCGCCATTCCTAGGAAAAAAATTTTGGTGGCCTGAGGACACGATGCTCTACGTGCCTCAATAAATAGCATTTTCAAAACCCGGGCCCACCCCCTCATTTTTCCGAAAAACAAAAAGTTTCTCCCCTCCCGCCGGTTTCGTCTTCCTCTTTCCCCGCCTAAACCTTCTATTAGGGTCCGTTCGGTTTGAAGGAAATGGAATTTGGTTTTCGGTTTTGGTTTAAGTAAACCAAAACATGCGTTCGGTTCGCGGGTTTTAGGCGTGGGTTTTGGAATCGCTGAAAACCGCGGGTTTTCATTTAACCCTAGCGCCAATTCTTCTCCATTCCCCTGATTTTTCGCGCAGGTTTTCACTCCTCTTCCGCAGAGCTCCCCCTCCACGACTCCCGCTCGGGCCGCTCCCCGCGCCTCCTTCTTCTCCGGCGACCGGCGACGGCTGTAGGTATTTTCCTCTTCCGTCGTCCTCTTCCTTTATTCCGCCGCTCCACATTGATGCCCTAGGGCACTTTTTCGGCCGGTGTTTTTGATCTCGTTCGGTTCCCCTTTCTGCAGGCATTCCGCTCGACGCCGCTCGCTATCCCCGCGCCTCCTTCTCCGGCGACCGCTGTAGAAGGTAAACTCCTCTCCCTTTTCCCTTGTTGTGTTTCCTGTTGGTAGGCGGATCCAGTGATGAAGGATCGGCATATTTTCCTGTAGAAATGCATATTTTCCTGTAGAAATCCAGTGTGTGTGTTTGTGTGTTCATTTTTGTGTGATTGGAGGAGTGTGTATTTGTGGAGGTGTGTGTTGTGTGTTCTTGTTTGTGTGATTTGAATCTTATTTGTGTATGTGTGTGTTTGTGTTTTTTTGTGTGTTTAGGTGTATTATTTTTGATGAGTGTGTGTATGTGTGCATTTGTGGAGGTGTGTGTTTGTGTGATTGGATGAGTGTGTTTTTTTTATTGTGTGTGTGTATTTGTTTGATGATTATGTGTGTGTGTGTGTGTTTTTTGGATGTGTGTGTGTATTTATTTGGATGAGTTTGTGTATGTGTCCATGTGTGTGTGTATTTATTTGGATGAGTGTGTGTATGTGTGCGTGTGTATTTGTTTGGTGTGTATATGTGTATGTGTATGTGTGCTTGTGTGTTTGTGTGTTATTTTTGTGGATGTGTGTGTGTGTATTTGTTTGATGATTATGTGTGTGTGTGTATTTATTTTGATGAGTTTGTGTATGTGTCCATGTGTGTGTGTGTATTTATTTGGATGAGTGTGTGTATGTGTGCATGTGTGTGTGTGTTTGTTATTTTTAGGTGTGTATATGTGTATGTTTGTATTTGTTTGATGATTATGTGTGTGTGTGTGTTTTTTTTGGATGAGTGTGTGTATGTGTGCATGTGTGTGTGTTTTTGTTATTTTTAGGTGTGTATATGTGTATTTTTGTATTTGTTTGATGATTATGTGTGTGTGTGTATTTTATTTGGATGTGTGTGTGTGTGTATTTATTTGGATGAGTGTGTATGTGTGCACGTGTGTGTGTGTGTTTGTATTTTATTTGGCTTTGCCAGAGAGCATGAGGCTGACGTGGCTTCACTTGCAATTCTATGACTTATGAGCGCATGAGGATTACGTGTTTATGTTTGTTCGCAGTTTATTGTATTTCTAGTTTTTATGTTTAGCGGGCTGTCACATTTTAGCTGCTTTTGGATTCGTGGTTTTATTTCATGCAGTTTACTTGAACATTTTGTGGTTAATGAATGCTTAGTTCGTGTTATTTTTATGTCTATTTTTATTTTTTAAATTTTGTTTGCCTTACTGTTGGTAAAATTTTAAACAAAAATTCGGATTTTATGCAATTCCTGTGAATGAATTCCATCCTGCAGCCGAACAGCATAATTGCTCAATTCCAATTCCTGCAGCTGAAAACCTTCCTGCAACCGAACAGCTTTTTTGGAATTCAGCAAAACAAAAAACCAGTATGTTTTTGGTTTTACTGAATTCCAATTCTTTAAAACCAAAACCCGCGATCCGAACGGACCCTTAGGGTCCGTTCGGCGCGCAGGTAATGGCTTTCTGGAATTGGCTTTGGCCAGAAAACCAATATCTGCAGGAATTGGTTTTGTGCATAAAACCAATTCTGCTGTTCGGTTGCAGGATGTAATTCAGTGAACAGAATTGAAATTGATATCTGTAAGTTGTTCGGCTGCACAATGGAATTGGCTTTCTGGAATTGAAATTTTTAAAATTCAAATTTTTAAAAGCGCGCGCTCGGGAGAAAAGCGCGCGTCCGGGCAAAAAGCGCGCGCCCGGGCAAAAAGCGCGCGCCCGGGTGAAAAGCGTGCGCCCGGGCCAAAAATGGGCGCCCGGGATAAAATATCGCGCTAGGGCGAAAAAATCGCAACCGGCGAAAAAATCGCGCACGGGCGAAAAAATTGAGCCCAGCCGAAATAAATGCGCCTGGGCAAAAAAATTGCGCCCGGGCGAAGAAATTGCGCCCGGCCGAAAAATTCGCGCCCGGCCGAAAAATTCGCGCCCGGCCGAAATAAAACGCGCCCGGGCGAAATAAACGCGCCCGGGCGAAATAAGCGCGCCCGGGCGAAAAAATCGCGCCTGGGCGAAAATATGCGCCTGGGTGAAATAAACGCGCCCGGACAAAAAAATCACGTCCAGGCGAAAAAATTCCTCCCCGGACAAAAAAATCGCGTTCGGGCGAAAAAATCGCGCTCGGGCGAAAAAATCGCGCCCGGGCGAAAAAATCGCGCCCCGGGCGAAAAAATCGCGTCCGGGCAAAAAAATAGGGCCCGGGCAAAAATATTGCGCCCTGCCGAAATAAACGTGCCCGGGAGAAATAAAATGCGCCCGGGCGAAATAAACGCACCCGGGCGAAAAAATCACGCCCGGGCGAAAAATTTGCGCCCGGGCGAAAATATGCGCCCGGGTGAAATTAACGCGCCCGTGCGAAAAAATCGCGCCTGTGCGAAAATATGCACCCGGGTGAAATAAATGCGTCCGGACGAAAAAATCGCGCCCGGGCGAAAAAATTCCTCCCCGGACGAAAAAAATCGCTCTCGGGCGAAAAAATCGCGCTCGGGCGAAAAAATTGCGTCCGAGCGAAAAAAGCGCGCCCGGGCGAAAAAATCGCGCCCTGGGCGAAAAAATCGCGCCCGTGCAAAAATATCGCGCCCGGCCGAAATAAACGTGCACGGGAGAAATAAAATGTGCCCGGGCGAAATAAACGCGCCAGGGCGAAAAAATCTCGCCCGTGCGAAAAAATCACGCCCGGGCGAAAATATGCGCCCGGGTGAAATTAACGCGCCCGGACGAAAAAATCACGCCCGGACGAAAAAATCGCGCCCCGGGAGAAAAAATCCCGCACTGGCGAAAAAAACTCTCCTGAGCGAAAAAATCGCGCCCAACCGAAATAAACGCGCCCGGGAGAAATAAATGCGCCAGGGCGAAAAAATCGCTCCCGGGCGAAAATATGCGCCCGGGTGAAAAACGTCCGTCTGGGAGAAAAATGAACGTCCGGTCGACAAGCACGCGCCCGACTGAAAAACACACCCTGCAAGAAAACGCACACTCGGGCGAAAAACCCGCGCGTAGGTCGAAAAACTCTAGCGTAAATATTTGATTATGCGGAAAACCTATGGCCGGAGGTAAGAATTGCTATTTTATTTTTTAGTTCATAGTAAAAGCCATGGGTTTTCACATGAAAGCCAATATCCGCTTAAATTTCGTTGCGCCGAGCACTAGAATTGGATTTCTAATCTCAAATGCCAATTCCAGAAAGCCAATTCCTTCCAAACGAACGAACCCTTAGGGTTTCAAAATTATACGGGCGTACAGGACGTCGAGGTCCCCGAAGTTTTGATCCGTCGGTTGAATCCAGGTTTTCGAATACCTGTTTTCTTCCATTTTCGCCACTTTTCAAGCGCGATAACAGCAAGAATTGTTCGAGCTGTTCCGGATCAAAGACCAGCAACTACTATGACAGATGATGAAATATCTCCCAGTGATCCCAATCGCAATTACGGTTGTAACGTAGTATACAGCTACCAAACAATGAAGCCCATTACAGTTGTAAAATGCTGGAACTTACTGTTACGGCTGTAACTTACAGTAACATACAACAAATTACTACATTTAATACAGTAATTACAGTCGTAATTTAGTATTTACGGTCTTTTTACGACCGTAACTTGAGTAGAAATGCACAAAAAAGCAGAAACATAGAATACAGTTATAACAGAGTATACAAATCAATACTTTACAGTAGTAATGTACTCATTGCTGAAATTTTACAACCGTAACCTAGCATATGCTGAAATTTTACAACCGTAACCTAGCATATGGTTTCAAAACGAATGAAACTGTTCCGGATGGAGTCTTTCCTTCTTCCCCCACAGACGACTCCCCCTGCAATGTCAAGAGTCGCCGCCGGAAGTTCAGTGTCGGCATAATTTCAAAACCTAAATAACCGGAATGAAGAAACTTCGGGAGGAAGGGGAAGAGGAAAAGACGGGGCGCGAGAGAAACTTTTCATTTTTCGGAAAAATAAGGGGGTGGGCCCGGGTAAAAAAAAGGCTATTTATTGGGGCACGTAGAGCATCGTGTCCTCAGGCCACCAAAAAATTAAGCCGCCGCATCCAAAGAACGGCGAAGTAGCCTCGTTCTTTGCCGCTGCCCCTACCTCCAATCCGCTTCTCCGTCCGCGTTCATCTCCCTTCCAAGCTACCGCCAGTGGAAAAACCCTAAGTGTTAATTTCGGTGAGATGTTTTTTAATTATAGACGAAGTTAAAATGCCTAAGAGGGTCAATTTCGTTGTAAGGATTTGGCCAAATGGAATTGGAATTGAGTATTAATAATTTAATTGCGGGTGTTCAGTTGGACAGAATTGATGCAGAATTGGTATCGAGTCAAAACCAATGGTTTTCATTTTACCGTATGCCCAAATCCTGTCCTCCCGTCGGTTTTGGGAAATTTTCGGGCAGAAGGAAACCCTCGCCGTGTCCACGCAAGGTTGTGGCACGCCGCAACTCGTTCCATGCCAGAAGTATCTGAACACTTGGAAGCCGCAGGAAGCCCTTTGTTTCCCTTGTTACTCCAGTTATGGAGATCCAGTCCATTTTCACCCCTTTGTTTGACTTTATATGAACTACTTCTGTTCCAATTGTTTTTTTATTCAATCCAATACAAAATGGATCAATTTTGGTCAATTCTAACCTGCATTTGGACAATATGATTGAAATTCAGCTCAATTCCTATTCCCGCGGGTTTAGAAATTGACTTAATTCAATTTACTCAATTCCAATTTCGTCGAATCGAACGGACCCTGAACAAACATGAGTTGGATCCTTCGTCTGTTTTTGTTTGAGGCGCATCTACGAGCGGTGTAAATGAAGGGAGTGATGCGAATAAAAGCTACCATACTGCGGTGGGAATGAAGGCTGAAAATGGTGCTAAAATGTCTAGATAAACAGGAATTGGATCCTTCATCTGGTAGGAGGGGTTCAAGTCAAGAGTCGCCAATGGTATTATATATATAATATAAAGGGCAATGTTAATAGCATACTAGATTTCACTATTAACCCCCCTGTGATATTAGCACTCCATAAAATTCTATTTTCACACAAGAAGATTATTAGCATACGACCAAAAAAATATAAATTTCTCCATTCATTTCGAATTCGAGTGTTGATAAAATTGGAGATGATCCTTGCTTCGAATCCGAGTATTGATAAAAGGATACAAATTAAGAAAATAACTTCAGTAGAACTGTTTGAAGGGAGAAAGGGAACTATTTGGTAAAAAAATCATCAAAAAAAAAAATTTACCTGCTGAAATCTCCTCCAATCTTCAACAACAACCTTCCCCCGGTTGCTCCGATCACAACAACGAGAGGGAGAATTGCAATTCCAGCGGTGCGAGGTGCCGGTGGAGTGAAAGCAAGACGACCGGTAACGAGAAATTAGAAATTTGCAACCCTTCTGAACTGCTCGAATAAAGATTTGGGCAAAAATGTAGCCAAAGAATACTTTGTCGTTTTCTCGAGGAGGATGTTGAGGAAGTTGACGGTGTGGATTCGGAGGTCGAAGGCAGCGGCGGCGGTTGACAAATGTGGAGGTAAGGAGAGAAGAGACGGACTCGCCGGTAGGATTTGCATCGGCAAGATGAAAGGAGATGCGTGAATTAAGTGGGGTGCTATTAGATCAATTAAATATTAAATTTTAATCTAATTTATGGAGTGCTATTAGCATTGCTCTGTATAAAACGATAGCAATTTTAAACTAAAGAGAGCTGATCAGGCTTAATTATATGGAAGGGCATGCTTTTGTTTGGATTATTCTTTGGAAGAAGTACATTGTCTATATGGTGGCGGGTTTGTTTGGCGATAAATTTTTTGACTTGGTCTAAGAAAAATATAATTTTAAATGTTGAAACCATATTTATTACATAAAAAATGAATTATAGCTTTAGTTTCATTTGCATCAATAACCTTGCGGTGAACCGGTAGGTTTGTTAAATCGGTTCACTTGACTGAAGAGGACATTAGTTTCATCAAGTGTCTGTTCGGTTCGCAGGAATTGGAATTCATCAATTTCAAAACTTGCAGGAATTGTGGTTTTGCTGAATTCCAATTCTATTGTTCGGTTGCATGATAGAATTGAAGAACAATAAATAAAATTGAGCAATTCTGCTATTCGATTACAGGTAGAAATTGATCTAACATAAATTGATCCATCTAAAAGAGAAAGTGGTTTTAGGAAGAGTAAAAAAAAAAAAATGCATACAAAACATGTTTTCATCAAATCCAAACCTCAATATAATTACTCTAAGCACATGAAATGGAGAAAAGAAAAATAACTATTATTCAACATCATAATCACGATATACCTAACCTGAAGTGCTGAGCGAAAAATTCAAGAAGCCGTGACATATCACTTTTTATGCCCCCGAACGCGTTGCGATTCACGGGGCATCAATATGCTCGACGACCAAAGGAGGCCACAAGGAGCAACGGGGCTGAACCATCCGGTTCAGCCCCCAATCACTAAAAGGAGGCTTGCGGGGCTGAACCACACGGTTCAGCCCCTATGAGGGGCCCGGCCGGCCCCCTCTAATCCCGGGGTATTTATAACCCCGAGACTCTCCTGGATGAGTATGAAGATTATTATTCAGGTATTTCCCCTTCGCCCCTCTCAACCCTAACCCTAATCTCTCATTCTTCTCTTGATCTCTCTCAATCTCGCTCTCTTCCTTCTACGTTCATAACATTTGGTATCAGAGGATTCGTTCCTCTAACTATGGTGAACACCTGCTTGCACGAAGAGGCCGGTCGACTGGCAACCTAGAAGAGAATTGCGTCGGCTTGACGAACACGGTAGCGGCCATCGAAGAAAGGATGAAGACCACGACCCAACAATTGGAGGAGTGAATGAACGCTCGCATGGAGGAGATCAAAACCCTCCTAACACAAAACCTGAAGGGCAAACGATCGACCAATGAAGGATCGGAGGCGAAAGTGTCGCCTCCGCTGCACCATCCGCCCCCGTGGACGGGCAGAACATAGCCGTAGCAAGCCAGCAAGCATGCGGTGGGACGATGGCGATGTCGGCGACGGGGGGACCCGGAGGGAACCCGCAACACTCGTCCGGCCTGGGCGTGCCACCGTCGGCTTGGGGAGAACCCGGAACAGGCCGCATGACTTCCTGGCGACCACCGGAGCAAGCGACGGGGTCGTCCGCCCTGGGCGGCCCATCAACGGGCTGGGGCGAGGTCGGGACATGCAGTACGACCACTTGGCGCTTTCCGGAGCACGCAACAGGGCAGTTTCGACCTCCCAGAAATCTGGGCGCTTCGATTGGAGGAGTTGCTGGACTTTTACCCCTTCCACGAACCGTCGGACAGCCGACATGATACGGGAATGGCGATCAATGGCACATACGGCCGCTACCGACCGGTATCTACGGAGGAGGACAACACATGGACAACAGACAAGGAAGGGAACGATTTTTCCCGGCCATGGCCCAAGGAGGAATGCATTTTCCCAGACCCCAAGGACCGCCCCCCTATGGAACAGCAGAGGGCAACGGGGTACGGACAGGAACTGGGGAGGGGGGGGGGGGGGGGTACGTGCAGGCAAACCAGAGGGCCTACATGCCACCGAAGAGGACTTGCATGAATTTCCCCAAATTCATAGGAGGAGATGCGTTGGAGTGGGTGCAGAAAGCGGAACTTTTTTTAATTATCAGGAAATTCCCGAGGAGCAATGGGTGCAACTGGCAGCTTTTCACCTCGAAGATGACGCCTACCAGTGGACGCAGTGGTTCTTGAGGGGTCGTGATTACGCGCCATGGATTGAGTTCGTAGAGGAATTCTCAGCTCGATTTGGCCCTCTGGAGTATGAAGACGTCGAGGTCATGCTACAAAAGCTACGACAGAAGGGAACAGTGATGGAATACCGCACAGAGTTTGAGAGGTTGGCCAACAGGGTCCGATGGAAGGGGGGAACACTGTTGAGCTGTTTCGTCTCTATTCTGAAGGATCATCTGGGGGACAACGTTCATGCCTATCTGCCCCGCAACATCAGTCACGCCATCAGTCTGACACGAATACAGGAGGAGCGCTTCAATAGACAGAAGAACCGCACCACAGGTAGAACTACTACGACTCCCACACCCGCTAGGACAGATCCGTCGACGGTCGGCCGGCCGACGGTGACAAGACTGACCTGGCCTGAGCTGCAGGCAAGGAAAGAGAAAGGTTTGTGCTTCAACTGTGATGAGAAGTATGGTCCGGGGCACAAGTGCCAGAAGATCCAGGTTTTCCTGCTGCGAGAGGAGGAAGAGGAGGATTTGGATCTGACAGAATTCGGGGTATCCATACAGACAATGTAGGGGTGTACGACCCCCCTCACTATGCGCATAGCGGGGAAAGTATTCCCAGGAGCGGGTTACAATTCTAATTGATAGTGGGAGCACCCACAACTTCATCAACCCAACCGTGACAATGAAGGTGAGACACGAGGTAGATCGGGGTGCCGCTTTCCAGGTCATGGTAGCAGATGAGAGCAAACTGAGGTGTGAAGGGGTGATGATGGGAGTAGAACTGCGGATACAGGGGTACACTTGCCGCACCGACGTCTACCTTCTGCCCATCCGGGGATCTGATATGGTAATAGGAGTCTAGTGGCTAAGACAGTTGAGGAGAATCACCTTCGACCGGGACCAGATGACCATGGAGTTCACACAGCTTGAAAAGGATTACTGTCTTCACGACCTCAAATCATATCCGTTGAAGGAGATCTCTGTCAGGAGTTTGGAACGTCTGAGGGAACAGTGAAGCTCGATGGCGATGATCATGGGACTAGCATCTTCCACTCATACTCCATCAGAGGTACTAGAGCAGATGTGACCCGTGTTGACCCAGTACGAAGATGTCTTCGAGGAGCCGCACGCACTTCCCCCGCCGAGCTTCCGAGACCATGCGATTCAGCTCAAGGTGGGGTCGGAGCCCACCAACATCAGACCGTACCGCTACCCGCACATACAGAAAGCGGAGATCGAGCGTAGCTTTAGAGAGATGCTTACTGCCGGGATCATCCGTCCCAGTACCAGTTCCTTCTCTTCGCCCATCATTCTAGTAAAGAAGAAAGACGGCTCTTGGAGGTTCTGCATTGAATACCGAAGCCTGAATAATTCTACAATCAAAGACAAATTTCTCATCCCCATGATTGAGAAACTGTTAGATGAGCTACACGGAGCGTGCCTATTCACCAAGCTGGACCTGCGTTCCGGCTACCATCAGATTCAGATGCGGGAGGAGGACATCCATAAGACTGCTTTCAGGACCCATGATGGACATTATGTGTTTCTCGTGATGCCTTTCGGGCTATCCAACGCCCCTTCTACATTTCAGGTCGTGATGAACGAGATCTTTCGGCCACTTCTACGCGTTCAGTGCTGATCTTTTTCAACGACATCCTGATATACAGTAGCGGTTGGGAGGAGCATCTAGAGCATGTGAAGCATGTCCTCGCCATATTGCGCCAGCATCAGCTATACGCCAAGCAGTCCAAGTGCTCTTTCGGCCGAGCAGAGGTCGAGCATCTAGGCCATCTGGTTTCGGCACAGGGAGTTCGGGCCGACCCACACAAAATCTAGAGCATGGTAACTTTGCCCCATCCTACGACGATCCGGGCTTTGCGGGGATTCCTAGGTTTCACGGGCTATTACAGTCGGTTCATGAAGGACTACGACAAGATTGCGAGACCGCTCACTCAGCTATTACAGAAGGAAGCCTTCGTGTGACACGAGGACACCGAGCCGGCTTTCCAATCTCTAAAATGGGCCATGACGACTACGCCGGTTCTGACTCTATCAGATTTCAGCAAGGAGTTTGTGTTGGAGACCGATGCGTCCGGGGTAGGCATTGGCACAGTTTTGATGCTGGAAGGGTGACCCATGACCTATTTCAGCAAGGCACTAGCTCCAAGGACCCTGGCGTTGTCCACCTATGAGAAGGAGATGCTAGCCATCATACATGCGGTGGCCTTGTGGAGGCCGTACTTGCTGGAACATCACTTCAAGGTTCGCACAGACCATCAGAGTTTGAAACACTTCCTTGAGCAACGGTTAGCCTCCCCTCTTCAGTAGAAGTGGGTGGCCAAGTTGTTGGGCTATGATTATGAGATCGTCTACAAGCAATGGAAGGAGAACGTGGCCTTCGATGCTCTATCACGACTCCCGGAGAGCTCGCTCTCCCACATTTCGGGTCCCTTGATCGACTCCCTCGACGACATACAAGAGGAGGTACAATAGGATCCCGAGCTCCGGATCATCGTGGACGCACTACGATAGGGGCAAACGACCACACCGGGGCACCAGTTACATGGAGGACACCTTTATTACCAGGGCCGAGTAGTCCTTCCACCTACCTCAGCCTGGAGGACAGTTATGATGCATGAGTTCCATTCTTCTTCGATGGGGGGACATGCAGGCGTGCTCTGGACTCTCCAATGGCTGAGGACGAATGCCTTTTGGAAAGGCTTATGTTGTAACGTACAACAGTTTGTGCAGTAGTGTGAGGTTTGCCAACGACAGAAATATGAAACAACCTCCCCAACGGGCTTGCTTACTTTGCTGGAAATTCAGCACCATATCTGGGACACGATCTCCATGGACTTCATAGACGGCCTACCCAAATCTCAGGGCAAGTCAGTCATCTTGGTCATGGTCGACAAACTCTCGAAGTACGGGCACTACATCGCCATGAGCCACCCCTGCACCGGGGAATCCGTAGCCGATCTTTTTTGTTCGAGAGATCGTTCGACTTCATGGCGTGCCCCGGTCTATCATTTCGGATCACAATCTGGTGTTCGTCAGCAACTTCTGGCGGGAACTTTTTCGGTTACAAGGTACGTGGTTGCGCCTTAGCACAACCAACCATCCCCAGACAGACGGAGGTTCTCAATCGGGGGGGGGGGGGGGGAGACATACCTACGATGATTCATGATGGACGAGCCAGACACTTGGACCCGCTGGTTACATTGGGCGGAGTACTGCTACAACACCTCTTATCATACAACCAGCAAGCTTACCTTGTTTGAGGTCGTCTATGGCCGCCCTCCACCATCCTTGGGTTCTTATGAGTCATGCAACACAACTCTTCCAACGGTCGACCGAACATTGCGCGACCGGGATCGCACCTTGGCCCTCCCGCGGGACAACCTTAGAGCGGCTCAGGACAGGATGAAAGCACATGCAGACAAATATCGGAAGGAGCGGGAGTTCGCGGTCGGAGACGAGGTCTTCCTCAAACTCCAACCTTACCGGCAGCTCCCGTCTCCCGCAGAGCAAATCAGAAATTGGCACCACGGTACTATGGGCCGTTCTGCATTACTCAGCAGGTAGGACCGGTGGCCTACACCTTAGCGCTTCCGGAAGGCTTCCGTATACACCCGACCTTTCATGTATCCCTACTCAAAAAGAAGATTGGTGACACAGTTCAGGCGAGTCCTCTATTACCTGAAGCCACTACAACGGGAGAACTGCGGCCCTCGCCGGAGGAAATATTGCTGACCAAGTGCAAGAAGCGGGACACTGAATACCGTCTTGAGATCCTGGTTAAATGGAAGAACTTGACAGTTGCACACAATACCTGGATTGATCTGCTAGAGTTCTGCGATTTGTTTCCAGACTCCCATTTTGGGGACAAGCTGGTGCTTGATGGTGAGGGGAATGTTATGCCCACGAACGCGTTGAGATTCATAGGGCATCAATATGCTCGACGACCAAAGTAGGCCACAAGGAGCAACGGGGCTGAACCATCCGGTTCAGCCCCCAATCACTAAAAGGAGGCCTGCGGGGCTGAACCACACGGTTCAACCCCTATTGAGGGGGCCGTCCGGCCCTCTCTAGTCCCGGGGTATTTATAACCCCGGGACTCTCCTGGATGAGTACGAAGATTATTATTCAGGTATTTCCCCTTCTCCTCTCTCAACCCTAACCCTAATCTCTCCTTCTCTAGATCTCTCATTATCGCACTCTTCCTTCTACGTTCATAACATCACTTGTCCAGCCTGATATACCTGATATGTTTGATCTAAATAATGATTTACCCTTGCCTAAAACTTTATATATTGTGTGGAAGCAACCATAATAATATATTGATTTAAATCTTAGCAATATGTACTAAATTTGTATGTGAAATATTTGCAAACTCATGAAAATAGAAGACAACACAATGAAAATATTGCTGTTAAAATAGGCAATAACTATATGCAAGCCGACAGTCCTCGTCTATGGAGATAAAGGACATGAAGAAAGTGGTGCATGCTAACCATTGCGATACATAGCCAGTAAATGCCCCGGAGGGATGCAAATATCACTACTGAAATTGGATCAAAAGTTGATTAAATCTTAGCTATATGTTGATTAAATAATACTATTAGCAAGAAATCAAAAGCTACATTTGCAAAAGATGTCAATAGGCGAGAAAGCAATAGGAGGGGTAGAAGCAACCACGACATCAACGTGCGAGAAATATATATATTTTTATAAATAAATTCATTGTTATGTCATTGTTTAATATATAAAAAACAAATTCATTATTATGTTCTTATTTAAAATTTATTTTTTATAAACAAGTTCATTAGTATGCTACTAATTAAAGTTTTTTTTAATAAACAAGATAATTTTTACGTTGTTGTATAGAATTGTTTTTTATAAATAAGTACATTTTTATATTGTTATTTAAAGTTTTTTTATAAATAAGTTCGTCTTTATGTCATTACGTACAAATATCGTAAATATTTAAAAAGAATTACGATATTCAAACAGTTCATAAATGACTATGAAGAGAGGTTTTAATTTATAATATATATTATGTTTACGTTAATATTTACAATTTTTATTATTTTAATTATTTCCTAATTATATATGCCTTAAGAACTTGGTACTTTTGTAAATTCATTAAAGTATTTGCAAATTTCATTATTGTAATTACTTCCTAATTATATATGCCTTACAAGCTTTGTATTTTTGTAAACTCATTAAAAGTATATAAAACTTAATACCTAGTTGATGTCAAACAATAATTATTTAAAGTATTATGATGAAAAATAGAAAAAAATCCCAAGTGTAAATAAGTAGGTGCAATAAGTAAATTGGTTTTTTAACTTTACCTATTTATAAAATCAATCTCAATTTTCTTAGAATTTTAATCTTAAAATTTTAAATTCTACTCTTTATTATTTGAGAATCGATTCATGTTTATGAAAAAGACATAGCAAAAATAAAAGGATTACAATAAAGTATATGCATGCCATGATTATTTTTTTTCGTGTGATTTCATTATAAGTAGTTGTATACAATTCATCTGATCAAAACCTCATTATATAATTATAGAGAGATGAAGGAAGACTTGTTTTGATATCATATTAAAAAAATATTTTACCAACACAATGAGGTTATCATGAGATGCTCATAGAAGTTGAAACATCATAGAGGAGTATTGTAAATGATGTTATTTCCCCAAATTGATTAACTATTGTAAAAAAAATGTGATATTAGTATAATAGACATATTTTTGTTATATTTGTCAATTTACTTTTATTTTGTGTTTCGCCCACACTGAGCAACTTCTATGTCCGCCACTGGTCATGTCAGTGTTGTTATTTAGAGGTTTGATATACATGTCGTGTCCTTTATTTTCATGTAAGTGTGTTTTGGTAATTAGCTTGACATGTGTTCCTTTTAATTCTATTTAAAGACTCCCTTGTGTCTTGGAATGCAAGCAAGAAATAATTCCTCTTTTCATCTTTTTAGTTCCCTCTTCTCTCTCCCTAACCATAATCGATCCACAATTAAGGCATTGTGATGTTGAGCTCGGCTCCCTCGCCGCATCTCGTAGTTAAAGCGCGTCTCCTTTTGAACGACTCCACTGTATCTTCAGCGTCAGCCCCACCCTTGTTACCTCCGGCCACCTCTCAGGGGTGTTACCTACGCGCTATTATTGGTCCGTAGTAAGGTGCATAAAGGTCTCTTATAGAGACTTAAAACGAGCAATATGATTAACCTAGGATAATGTAAATCCAACATGATGGGAAGATATAATGGCGAATAGTCAAACAACCTGTTATGGGCCCTCTTCTGAGCCCTAGTGCGAGGAGGAGGAAGGGGGAAATCCCGGAGAGGATCGGCGTGACCCTTACGAGAGCATCTCGACCCTATCTCGCCGGAGGGAGATAGATGAAGGGAGGAGGCGGTGTCGGGCGGGAACCGAAGGGGGATCAGCGATCTGTCGCGGCAGCGGTGTACGAAAGAGCGAGCGAGCGCGTGGGGTGCGGTTTAGGGTTTTACGGGAATTAGAGAGAGAGAGAGAGAGAATAGAGAGAGAGGGAGAATTAGATAATTGATTTCATAAAGCCAAACACAAACAAGCTCCCGCCCATATGGGGTTGGAAACCCAACCGGTTCGACCGAACCAAAATTCCATAACATAACAATATCATAAATGCGGGAAATAAAATACGTGCTGAAATAAAGATAAATCTTCCTCCTAAGCGGTGTGCGCCGGGTTGCGGCGCTTGTACGTAATCCCCCAACGTGGGTTCACGACATCCGTAACATCTCCGCCCGCGTCGTCATCAAGCTTGTCCTGGAGCTGTGGAGGCAGGTGGACCAATGGCTCTAAGGTGGAACTCCCACGAACGGCTTGAGTTGCGAAACGTGGAACACGTCGTGGATCCGGGCATCGGCCGGAAGCTGCAGACGATATGCTACCTCGCCAATGCGCTCTGAGATCAGGAACGGTCCATAGAACTTGGGCCCCAGCTTGTTGTATGAACTCGTCGCCATGGTCCTCTGACGATAAGGACGGCGTTTAAGTCATACCCAATCTCCTGGTGCAAAGAACAGCTCGCGGTGACCCGATTGTAGGCGGTCTCCATGCGGGCCTGAGCATAAAGAAGCCTCTCACGGGCTAAGGCGAGGATCTGATCTCGAGTGGCCAGCTCCGTATCAACAGCGGGTGAGCGGGCGGACGCGCTGGCATAAGTGAGTAGGGTAGGTGGATCACGACCATACACTAGTCGGAAGGGGGTGGTCTGAAGAGCTGAATGATAGGAGGTGTTGTAGCAGTACTCCGCCCACGGAAGCCAGCGTGCCAAATCCTTGGGGCGGTCCCCCGTAATACAACACAAGTACATCTCTAGTGTCCTGTTAACCTCCTCCGTCTGGCCGTCACACTGCCGGTTGTACGCCGACGAGAGTGCTAACTTCGTGCCACATAAGGCGAATAACTCCTGCTAGAAGAGGGATGTGAAAATCTTATCCCTGTCGGACACGATACTCTCAGGAATGTCATGCAATCGGAACACCTGGTCGAAGAAGATGTGTGTCACCATGTCCCCTACAATAGGGTGACTCATCGCCATAAAGTGAGCCCCCTTGGACAAGCGATCGATGACCACGAAGATGATGGAACGGCCCCTCGAAATCCGTAATCCCTCAATGAAATCCATGGAAATGTCTGCCCATATCTGTGTTGGAACGGGGAGGGGCTGAAACAGCCTGGCTGGTAAGAGCCGTCCGGCCTTGCTACGCTGGCAGGTGGGGCAAAGAGCGATGAACACCTGGACCCGCCTTTTGAGCCCCTTCCAAAAGAACTCGGCCCGGATCCGCTGAAGGGTCTTATGAACCCCTTCATGTGTGGCATCGTGGATCCCAGTCGAAATCTCCGGAATCAAGGGGAAAGTATCTGAAAGATAGAGCCGATCCTTGTATAGGATGAGCCCATCCCAAACTGTCCAATGTGAAGGCAAGCTACCCTCTTCAATGCGGAGGAGAAGCTCCTGAAGAGTCGGAATGTCCTGAATCTCTGTCCGTAGGCGGTGTTGAAGCGGCGAAGTCGGAAAATAGATTGCCAATAAGGATCCTTCCTCGTAATCGCGGCGGGAGAGAGCGTCGACTGCTCGGTTCAAGGCCCCCGCCTTGTACTCCACACGAAAATCAAAACCCAGAAGTTTGCTGATCCAACGTTGTTGTGGGGCCGTGGTAAGGCACTGCTCCAGGAGGTACTTCAGACTGAAATGATCGGTGCGAATCAGAAAAGGGCTCCCCATAAGTACGGCTGCCAATGTTAGACCGCCTTGGCCAGTCCAATCAGTTCCTGCTTGTAAGCCTGAAGCTTCTGGTGATGAGGGGCGATGGGGCGACTGAAATAAGCGATGGGGTGGCGCTCCTGTTGGAGGACAACACCGAACCCCTGGCTGGAGGCATCGCACTATACCTGGAACTTCTGATAGAAATCTGGTAGACGTAGAACTGGAGCTGAGACGAGGGCTTGCTGGAGCGCGCGAGAAGTCGTCGTCGCCGAGTCCTCCCATGCAAAGTACTGCCTCTTCAAGAGGGCAAATAGTGGCGCCGCAATAATGATGTACCCCTCAATGAATCACCGATAGTAACCTGCTAAGCCGAGAAAACCCCTGAGTTCCCGTTGGGATCGGGGAAGGGGCCAATCTGTCACGCTCTGAATCTTGAGGGGGTCAGCGGACACCCCCGTACTATCAACCACATGGCCCAAGTAGGAGACCCTGTCCATCCCAAATGAACACTTGGTGTGCTTCAAGAATAATTTGTGAGTCCGAACTAACTGAAAAACTGCTCGAAGGTGGTCTAGATGGGAATCCCACGTAGCGCTGTAGACCAAAATATCATCAAAGAAAACAAGCACACAACGACGTAAAAGGTCGTGAAATACCTCATTCATGAGGGCCTGGAAGGTGGAGGGGGCATTTGTGAGCCCGAAGGGCATCACAAGGAACTCAAAGTGGTCATGATGGGTGCGGAAAACAGTCTTCTTCACATCCTCGGGGGCCATGCGCACCTGATGGTACTCAAAGCATAGGTCCAGTTTGGAGAAGAAACGGGGGCCGTGTAACTCGTCCAATAGCTCCTCCACGATTGGAATAGGGAACTCGTCCTTCACCGTCCGCGCATTCAGCTCACGGTAATCGACGCAGAAGTATCACGTGTCGTCCTTCTTGTTGACCAACAAGACCGGAGATGAAAAGAGGGATACGTTGTGGCGGATGATGCCCTGCTTTAACATAGTAGCGCACTGTCGCTCAATCTCGTCCTTCTGGCGGAACGGATATCGGTAAGGGCGAACAATTACGGGAGCCGTCCCGGGCAGGAGACAAATGCGGTGATCATGGCATTGCAAGGGAGGAAGTCCCGTTGGGGTGGTGGTAGTGTCCTGGTACGCCTGTAAGAGTGCCTCCAGGTCAGAAGGCTCTGTCTGGTCGCCCCCTGCTAGAAAAATTTGTCGGTCGTCGGTCGTCGGATGGCCCTGCCACACTGTCTGATGAGGGTGACGACCCCATGTCATCGTGAGCGTATCAAAATCCCACAAAAGTGGCCCCAGGGTGCGGAGCCAACGTACTCCCAGTACTGCCTCGAAACCCCATAGGGCGATCACATAAAAGTCCACAGAGGAATGGTAGCCTTCCACTACAATAAGCACCACACAAGAGACTCTGGTGCAAGCCATGGCCATGTCGTTGGCAACTGAAACTCGTAGGCTCGGACGGGATGTGACCGGTAGGTGAAGATGTTGCGCTGTGAGGTCGCTAAGAAAGTTGTGTACTACCCGAATCCATGAGGGAAATCAACGGATGGCCCACCACCGAAATTTGTATCTGAATCGTATCCCCGACTGGGGTCTTGTTATAGCATGAACAGAAAGCTCGGGGTCCCCCGGGTCCTCATCCCCAATGTCCTCGTCAGAGGGGTCCTCCACCTCAAGCTAGAAAAGACGCTTGTACCGATGTCCTCGGGTGAAAGACTCGTCACAATTGAAACAGGGGCCCTTAGCTCGGCGGTCCTCCATCTCCTGAGTGGAAAGCCGCCGAATGGTGGACGGTCATTCTCCCTCCTTGCCCTTGTCGGCTCCTGTGCTGGGCGGTGGAGTAGAAGGGCCAACACCCCTGGAGGGCTCCTCACCATATCGACGAGCCAAATACAGACGGTCCATCATCAAGCGTTTCTCGGAAACCCGGGATAAGCTCATGGCTGTGGAGAGGTCCTGAGGAGACTGTAGCTCGACGTCCAGGCGAAGTCGCTCGTGAAGGCCGACAGTGAAGAAAGGCACCTGATGCGTCGCTGGTACGGAAGGAGTACGGAAGAGGAGCACCTGAAACCTCTCGATGTAGTCATCAATGGAACCCATCTGTCAGTGGGAGATGAGGTCGCCAATAGGATTTCCGCGAAGGGGAGGTCTGAATCGGAGGGTGCATTGCGACTTAAAATCCTTCCACACCAAGTTCGGACGTTCACAACGGAGCTGCGAGAACCAGAGGTGTGCAGAGCCCATGAGATGGAATGAAGCCACGCCAATCCAATCCTCTTTCGGAGTTCGTTGGGTTTCGAAGAACTGTTCGCAGCGTGTGAGCCGCGTGAGGGGGTCTTCCCGGCCGTCGAAGAGTGGAAAATCCATTTTCACAAAGTGGGGAAAATTTCCCCCGTCATTCCGTGGTGGGAGAAATCCATTAACCGTTTGCGATGAGCCCGAGGCGACATGTGGAGCTGGCGGGGAACCTTCCGGTCGGAGGGCCTCAATGAGAGCTTTACTGTTCTCCATCATCATGTTATGAAAAGACTCCAAGATCTGAGCCAAAGTGAGACCGGCGGGAGTGTCGTCGTCCATGGGGAAGATCCTAGCGGGGGAAAAAGAGGACGGGGGAGTGGGCAAATGGCCCGTGCTATCCGACAGCAGAAGACTGGCGGCCAAAGCCCCCAATAGGACTGGCGAGCCCCGAGGGTGCGGCGGAAAGCCCGATCCGGGCGCTACAGAAGCGGGGTGGGGCTGGAGCGTAGATGCGACAGCGGGATCTGCACTTCGGCGGCTGTAGGGGCGGCGGTTGGGGGCGTAGGGGGCGGCGGAGCAGCGTTGGAGGAGGAGTCCTCTGATACCAAGGTGTTATGGGCCCTCTTCTGAGCCCTAGTGCGAGGAGGAAGGGGGAAATCCCGGAGAGGATCGACGTGACCCTTATGAGAGCCTCTCAACCCTATTTCGCTGGAGGGAGATAGAAGAAGGGAGGAGGCGCTGGAGGAGGCGGCGGCGGGCGGGAACCGAAGGGGGATCGGTGATCTGGCGCGACAGCGGTGTGCGGAAGAGCGGGCGAGCGCGTGGGGTGCGGTTTAGGGTTTTACGGGAATTAGAGAGAGGGAGAATTAGATAATTGATTTCATAAAGCCAAACACAAACAAGCTCCCACCCATATGGGGTTGGAGACCCAACCGGTACGACCGAACCAAAGTTCCACAACATAACAATATCAAAATGCGGGAAATAAAATACGTGCTGAAATAAAGATAAATCCTCCTCCTAAGCGGTGTGCGCCGGGTTGCGGTGCTTGTACGTAATCCCCCAGCGTGGATCCGCGACATCCGTAACACAATCACAAAAAATATGAACACAAAAAGTAAGGATGCACATAATATTCCAGTATTCCACCATCAAATGTATGTCGGTGTACAAAATCAGAGGATAGTAAGAAGATCTCAAACCCTCTTTTAGGATCTGACAAGGAGAAGACCTCAAATCCTCTTTCTAACAAATAAACCATAATGAACCATAACTAACTCATCAAAATGAGGATTAAGTTTATATGTTACGTTGCAAGTTCTGTAATGTTTTCCAGCTCCAAAGTGCCCAATAACCTTGGATAAATAGGCATCTCACATCATTGCACCCAATCAAGTACATTTAGTATGCATATTTCCTCCTTTGTAAAGGAGGTTCTCTCTCTATTTGTTCTATGAAGGTTATGTCTTACCAAATATTCTTCGAACTCCTTTGAAGAAGGAATCCTAACCAAATTGCTCCATGTATTCTATTTACAAAAAAGTTCAATATGTAAAATAGCACTTAAACAAAAAAAGTGTCAGTTGTAGCAACAAAAATAGCACTTCTGGTATCTGATCACCGGATTGATGTATTGGAGATATGTGATCCACTTATGTGTTGGCGTGCTGAAGTTTTGTCTGAATCTATACATATTGAGGCAGGGTGTGATCTATATGGATCACAATCTCCCCGAGGGGTAGACATGTCAGTTTAATTACTTGATGAAGCACCAACATACAACAATTGCTTGTGATATGTAATGAATTCTTGAATTCATTTTCCTTTGCGTCTCCTTAGGTTATGTTATTATATCTTCCCAATTGATTTTGAAATATCGTGGACATGCAAAGTCTCTTCGCCGACCACATAAAAATCGCTTGCCAGCTGGTCCTTCCTTTATCAAACTGTCATGCCAAGCTTCTTCATCGATGATCAACACAAATTCACTTACCAAATCAGTGCGGATCTGCTCTTTCCCACGCCGGTTGGATCGCAAAATTTCATATCTGCCTAAATTTCTCACTATAAAAGGACCTAAAAACCCTTCTTTCCCAGATGCTTTTTATCGATCCATTTTATTTTGTTCTGCTCACATTCAATATTTGTACCCAAATACTATGCGGATGTGGGTATACAACAACCTCACATTTCTCTTTCTTCTCCTTTTTCCCCTTCGTAGAGGTTGTGACCCACTCTTCACCTTAAATAACTCCACAGAACGACCGACAAAGATAGCAATATCTTGTAATTTCTCCTCACTACTCTAATTCGAGTTGTGAATATCATTAGAGATCAAACCACATTAAATTGTGTGCTTCTCTTTCTTTTTCTCTTTAGTTTATGTATCTAATCTGTGACTCCTGTTTTGGTAGTATTTATCCTCTTTTCTTTTGTGATCTTGAATGTGTTCTTTGACGGGGACAAAAAACACATTGGTTTTTCATTATGATGAAACATATCATGGAATATTCTTGCTCTTAAGAGAACCATACAGAAATTTATGACTCGTGGCTTGAAGCACTTGAATTGTATTTTGTGACCTTTGGTGGCATTAAATTCAATAATTCTAGTGCTTTAAAATTCTAAAATTCGTGTCCCGCATATTCATTCATTCTAAAAGATCTTATACTCTCTATTTTGTGTGCAATGTTCCTTATTTCTTCCTTTGATATATCAGGGAGAGGGATAAGGACAAAGATGAGAGACTTAATTTCCAAGAATAATTTAATGGACTATTTGACTCATTACACAATGTTGAAGAATGAAGAAGCTTCCAATCACTTGGCTACCTCAGATGAAGCACGATCCAATATATTATTTCAAAAACTTGACGAGGATAATGATGGGTAAGCTTGAGTACTGTTTTTGATGTTAAGCACTGAAATTTAGGTGCTGATTATTGTTGTTTTCGTTCAAGGTTTCTTACGAAGGACGAACGTATGCCTGCCATTGGTAATCTTCATCCTTCGGAGCGTTTCTATGCTAAGCAACAAGCTGATTATGGGTTATCTCAGGTATTATCTGCTGAAGCCTAATGTATGATATTGTTTTACTTTTTAGATTCTTTATCTTCCAATTCAAATTGTTGTTGATATTGAACTTATAGAAATAAATATCATATTAAATTTATAATAACTATTTTTTGTGCATATCAAACTCATGTAAGTGTGAGAAGCTCGTATGAGACATAACTAGCCTACATGCAATTTCATAAATCTAATTCATTCATCAAAAAGTTGTTTAGGGTTTGTTTTCGATTTTGTGATTAATTTAATTTCACGCTATACAAGTATTTTCTATTTTTTACATATAAAAATTTTGTAGGAGTATTCTAATTTTGTAGTGAGAATGGGAGCCTTGGTGCACCGGTTAGAGTCCTAGAAGGTGCTGTCGTGTGACCTTGAGGCCACGAGCCCGACCACGCCCACGTCCACTACCCAAATCTCTCTCCTTGGGCGGCTTGGGGCAGGCAAGCCTCAGATGACCCACTCCCCACAGTTGTAGCAATGACGGGTTTCTTCCCTCTGCCCAGTAACACCAGGGCCAGCAACTGCCAATGCTGACTTCACAGTAGTGGACTCTCATGTCACTGCCTGAAGTTTGAGAAGTGTCTCCTCCTGGATCATGACAGAGATGACCTCGGTAAGCGTAGGAATCTTCGTACTAGAAAGAAGCAGGGCTCTCCGCTGATCAAACTTGCCATCTAATCCCTTCAGGAACTTCATCGTCCTCTCCTCCACGATGATCTTGGAAGCCCGACACTGCGAGTTGCTGCAACACATCTCTCCAGAGGCATGATCGTAATCCACCCATAGACGTTCCAACTCGGAGGCATACTTCTGCACCGTCTTCTCTCCTTGAACAGTGTCATCAATTTCTCCCTTCACCTGGAAGACCCGCAGAGTGTTCCCCACGCCATCATATATATTCTTCAGCTTGTCCCAAACCCCCATGACCGTCTTAAGGCCATCAACCGTAGCGGCAATCGATGGGACAACCAAGCTGAGAAGCCACATAAACACTGTCATATAGGGCGACTCCCACTCATCTCCTCCAGTCTCTGGTTTCTTCAACGCTCCCGTCAGGAAGCCCCCCAACCTGTTTCGCTGCGAGGATTTTCTTCACGCAGCGTGATCAACTTAGGTAGGTGGTCGGTCCATCAAGCTTCAGATCAATCGGTGGAAGTTCCAACTTCGCCGGTCTGTGCGATGAACCCAACACCTTCAACAATGTGGCCAACTCATCCGGACCCAACTTATTGAGGACCTCCTCCATCGTACCGTCCTTCGGCGCCACGGATCAACTTCCTCACGGATCACCACATCAATCAAGCAAGGTCTCCTCCTGCCCTAGATCCAATCATCTCATCGTTCCCTGTACAGTGAGAGGGAGAAGGAAAACAGGAACCTACTGGCCTCTAGGAAGGCCCACAGCGATGCGGAAGATCCGTCGGCGCGGAAGACCTGCTGCGGCCGGCCTGGCCACAGCCAGGGACGCTGCATTCGCGCTGCTAAGAGGGAGGAGATGCGCTGCTGAGAGGGAGGAGATGCGCTGCTGAGAGGGAGATGTGCCGCTGGAGGTCGCGGGGGATGGATACCAGCCGCTGAGAGGGGGGAGATGCGCCGCTGGAGGTCGCAGGGGATGGATCGATCGCGGAAGCGTGCGGCTTTGCCTCTGATACCAAGTTGCATAAAATGCTCTTGTTATTTCGATTAGGGCTCCCGGCGGCTTTATCTATATGCCTACAATTATATATTACAACAGGATCAACGGCAATGAACGAGCCTCGACATGTAACATGAACGAAGCGGCGAAAGGGCGTCGTCGAAGCTGCGGATCTTGTGGATGTCGCTCGACGGAGTCAGATCTCGGGAGAAGATGTGGAGAACGCAAGCGGAATCGTCGAGGGAGACGAGATCGACGATGGAATCGTCGAGGGAAGCAACATACTGGCTCGACAAGTTCGACGAGGCCGGGAGAGAGTTACTCTGATGGAAACTAGCGATAGAGAAGCACAGTCGGGTCTGAACGTCGAGCGACGACGGGGAAGCAGCTGAGTCCACGCATGATAGTGAGAAGAGATCTCGCGCGGGCAAAGCGGCTAGGGTTCCGAATCATGGAACGGACGAAGAATCATTCTTGGCTCTGATACCATATTGGAAGGTATAAAACATAATAGATGGATGGATTTTATTCTTCCACATAAGGGGATATTTTAAGCATTACAAGAGACTCTTAAAGACGGACAGACAATGTGAGACTAAACCCAACTACTACTAAAAATTCTAATAGACCGACATTGCTCGATATTTCCAACACATTGAGCAAGACCACTAGTTTAAAAACAAACACTCTAAAAGCAGGTAGAAAGAAAATGAACCATAACAAACTCTTACCACGAGAAGATTCAACATCCAAAATCAGATCCAGGGCATAATCGTAGTAAGGAACTTGGCTTAAGCCACAGATTGGAATCATTCTGTGTCTACACATCATCCACTTCACAGAAGAATTCATTGCAAGCTACGGAACCATGAAATACATTAAGTATTGAAGTGTCATCTTCATCAAAACCATTAGCATGCGAAGTTCACTATCTGATTCAGATTCTTTTGCGAGATGTTAAATTCAAAAGGAAGAAGAATGCATAGAAGCAATCAAAGTAGTAGTGTTATTGTGGATGATGAACCAACAATAAACTACATATCTATATGCGGTAATGAAAGATTCCACATTTTCACACCCTCACACTTGCATCATCAACATGCACAAGAAGATGGGGAAGGACAAAAGAGCATCAAACCAGGAAAAAAATAGGAAGAGAGCTCATCACCAGAGCATTTGCTCTTAGAGAGGCTAAACACATCATTGATCTGATTCCAATTGAAGGTGACAATCTCGATCTTGGTCGCACTCATCCCAACACCCACTCCTTAGACATGCGCTGACATGCTGAGAACGATAATGCGGACTTAATACACTAGGTAAGGAGCATGCGAAAGATGGGGAACTTAGTGGAATGATCCAATCCAATTACCTATTATCCGGCCTTGTGCTTGAAGGATGGAATTGGTGAATTTCATTAGCGATCCGTGCTCGAGAATATATGTACGACGCTCTTTGCATTGATTATATATAATTGTTACGTCTGATTGACGATCTAATGGTTTAGTTATATTCAGATTGCCAGACAAGTTGTCTTGAGGCGGACGATGGTAGCAAATGTTTTGCTGGAAAAAATGAAAATTGTTGGGCCATCCTCAAATTTTCAAGGAAGCATCTTCTCCCAACCATCAAACGCACTTTTCCGAGTGCAGTCAAAGAATATTTTTGAATTTGGGGTTTGTTGAGTGGTTGGGAGACATCCACGACCTTATTTTAGGGTTAGAGATTCTTTCCATTTGGGACCAATTTGAGAGATTCATTTCAAGGTCCAGATTTAATCTTATGTATCTAAAGGTGCAATTTTTTATATGGAAAAAAATGAGATTGTTTAACCAATCGGATGAAGGAGAAACAATCTAAATTGTAAAATGAATGTTATCCATTTGCTTTCAAATGGATTTTTTTTCTCATTGTAGATGCCCAAAATGATATAATTTTACATAACTAATAATAATATATAGAACATCACACATTTTTTTTCTAAAATATGAATAAATAATTTCAAAAAAGTTTTTTTCTTTTGAAAATGGGAACCTATCAAATACTAACATATTTTTTCAAACTAATTTCACTTTAACATTCTTGACAGTTTAAATCAGAATGATTAAATTCCCATATACATAATCTATTAAGTTAAACAGCTTAACAATATTAAATATTATTAATAAATTGCTGACACAATGATATGAACATTTAAAAATATTCATCTCAAAGAATATAAAACAATAAACATATAAATGTGAGTTATGCAGCTCAAAGAATAGTAATAAAGTTGGAACTATGATAAGCCAAACTCCATACAGTGAGTTATAATCATTTAACTCCTAAGAAGAAACAAGCCCACACCTGTGATGATAAGTGTTGATGGGAGGCCGAACTGGAGATGTTTGTAAAATGAGAGATTGTAACTAAATTTCGCTCTCCTCGCTTGCTCGCAAACTATCAGGTTTGCTGCAGATCCCAACAGCGAAAGATTTCCGGCCACTGTGCTCACCCACGCTAATATGAGCCAGGCTCTTGTCTCCTCGGCCGGAGATATAGCCGCAGCTGATGATGCCACACGAGCACCGAGAAGAAGAACTGAAACAAGGAAAAGAGTTGTGGGCACCGAATCAACACCGGCATTGCACTTTTTAATAAGCGACTTTTGAGCTACCTCCCTCCAAAAACACAAAACGTTAAGAGCATATGAATATGTGATTATTTAGAGCTGAGCATATTATTCAAAGCTCAACAGTCACTCGGATATTGAGACAAATCGGAATCGGTTACAATTAATTCGACTCAATTTGATTCAAAAATTTTGATTTCGAGTTTAGCCGGAATTGCTGATCAAACTCAACTCGAAATTAGCACTATTATTATTAAGAGTCTGCCTGGGGCAAATTTTTCGGAGCAGTGGAATGCTTTCCAATAGCCACCGTTGGAAGTACGGTGTTTCGTGAGGGGAAGCAAAACAATGACGGCCACTACCCCTGCCACAAAATTGTAGGGCGCCAATGTTTCACTGTCACAGAAGCAGTCACTGAAGCATTCCCTGCGATCACCATTGAAGGACAGGCACGGATTTGGCAAAATCCGCGCAGCTGAATCTGTGTCAAAGGGAGGAGTTTGAGGGCCTAGGAATTCCCAGAATAGAGAGAGGCGAGAGGTGTCCGTCGGCTGAGAGTGAGTGCGGATAGGTTTTTTAGAAGGCGCTAACAAAAATCTAATTTTTGAGTGATAATAGCCAAATTACAAGTGCTAATAACAATCCCCTACTTTTTTAAGGATACTTTCAAATGGTCGTAAAGAAAGCAAGTGGTTATATAGGTTCTTAGATTTTGATTGGCGAAATATACAGGAAATAAATTAGACTATCACAAATTTTATGAATGAATGGCCTGATTAAAACAATGACACTTGATTCATTTACAGGTTTCATGTCATAGACGAAAATCAAGTAGTGGATATGAGTTATTGAAGTTAAGAATGGATAATATTTATTGTACATGGAAAGTTCTCATTTAAAATTTTCTCAAGACTTGAATGTTGTATGTGAGGTAGGGTAGGCAGTGGAGGAGCTGTAACACTAATGCAAATCTCAGTAAGTGGTGTTGGGTTGATTTGTACAAACCCATTATGTATGATGCGTGAGTGATGTAAATTAATCCGGATTAAATTTAGCAGCAATGAATCAATTGACGATAACAGTGCTATACGGCATTGGCTACAGTTTCACTTGGCCGAACAATACACGATTTCCTTCGCACGAAGGGCTATAAGCTAAGACTTACACAAATGAGTTTTATAGAATATTAGAAAAAACAATAGCACAAACAAGTCAAAGTTTCCAAGTAATTATACAATATTCATCGAACATACAATAATAAAGAGGAAACACAATACGAGATACTCACAAATACGGGGGAGGGGGAAAGGGGCAGTGGTTTTGCGGTTGATGTAGGGAGGGAGGCGTCGTTTTGCGGCGGGAACGAGAGGAAGGGTTGCAGCTGTGCAATTTAGAGGTGGGGAAGGAAGATCGATGAGATCGGCTTGCTGGATGTGCGGCAGGGAAGAGAGAAGGACTTGCGGTTAGCAGCCATAGAAAGGGGAGATCGTGCGGGAATAGGGTTACGAGAGTAGGCAGGGAACGAAAACAGGGAAATTAACCAGGACGTCGCACCATGGGATCTCGTGGCATCGTACCACGATCTAATTGCCGACTCTGGATGTTCACAAGGCTAACAATGCCTCCCAATGGATGTTATCACCCCTTGTTTATAATAAAAGAGGGTTAGGACACCCGACATGAAAACTATGATTGATTGTTACGCCCGGTGTCCGATTATTGCTAAAGAAAGTCCAAAAAAAACATAAAAATAGGAAAACGACGCTCCGTACGCCTCTGGTATCGGATCGCTGATCCGATCAACGCTTCTTGTGCGAGTACACATAAGCGGGCCCGCCGAGCGGCGGCTCGATCTCCACTGTCGACCCTGCGGCTGATCCCCATCAATATGAGTCTTGTTTGGGTACCTAGAGGAGACTTTAATAAAACCATTCTTAACCACATAATGTGGTTAGATGAATTTCAAAGAGCTGGGGTTCGTTAGGCGCCGCTTCCAATTTGGGTAAATTATTTGACTAGTCATATATGGTCGGGCTCTGTAAACCCATCAGAGTTCAGTTAGATCTATAGACTCTTTAGAAATGGGTAAGTTTCGTAGACACAGTGACAGTGAGTGTGGATCAAAGGGTGAACCATAGTTGGGCTGATAGATAAATGGTTGAAGTACCTAAAATCTTAATCTCTCTATGGCCTCTTGTGGTATGTCGTCCCTTTTTTCGTAAAAATACTTTCGTCTGAAAAATGTCTTGTACTCGAGGAAGAACTCCTGGAACTTGGAGAATAAACATCATAATCGATCCATGCGGCCTTAATATGTGGTCAATTTTTCCAAGTCACAAGAACTATCGAACTTCCTGCCTCCGCTCACCCCAAAGAGGCACTCAAGAATAGAGGCAGTGTATATAACGGTAGTGGATCGGCGACCATGTCCACCAGAATCGAATTCTTCACGAGGTGATCCCCAACCAATCGTTTCAACTAAGACACATGAAATGTCAAGTAAACAGAGCTCTGCAGCAGAAAGCGTTGACAATATGTCACCTCCCTAATACGGATGAACACAATGAATGCCCAAAACAATGGGTGGCCAATTTCTGATGGACTCAACTGGCGAAGGATGTATGGCGATGTGGACGGAGCTTCACAAAAATAGAATTCCCCACTTGGAATTGAACGTCTTGATGGTGCTTACTAGCATGATTGAGCATCTTTTGTTGACCGCGGTAGAAGTGATCCTTGATCGATGAAGGATCTCATCTGAGACATGCAACTTAGTAGTTATTGCCTCGAAGTCACATTATGGTAAGTGGCACAACACAGTTGGGGTGGTTGAACATACACAACTTAGAATGGAGTTGCGTCAGTTGTTCAGTGGAAGGCGGTGTTGTAAGATTATTTCATCCAACTGATTCATTTTGCCTAACCACGAAGATGTTTGGAGATGAAACATCGAAGGTATGTGTCCAAGCACCTGTTTAGGACCTCCATTTAGCTGTTTATCTACAAGTGATATGTCATGCTCATACGCAATTGTCGTTGTAGTTTGGTCAACTCTTGCCAAAAATTGATAATGAAGACGGGTGAGTCTCTATCGTTGACTATGGATCTCAGAAAAGTCATCTTGTATTTCGCTCATTGGCATGACAAAAAACTGTCATGACCTGTTCCATGTGACGAAGCATGTCACGTGTTGCAATATGCCAGTATGTTGTCAATGCCACGGATGATCGACAATAAGGGTGCAGTTAAACTCTACTAATAATTGAGGAATCATGTTGAGGATATCGACGACACAATTGGCCACATGTGTGGTCGCCGCCATCAAGGAGAAAGGTGGGGTGTGCAGCTGGGTAGGCCCACACTACCTCCATGATAGTTGTAGTGGTGGATTGTCTCCACTTTAGGGTCGATGAGGGAGGCCACTTCCCAAATTGCACGAGCGACCGCCATGAGAGAAACTGATTCGAATTGTCGAGATAGAGCATTGATGGGGAGATTGGTCTTCCCACTTTGAGATCCTCCACAAAATCATAATCCAAGAATTTTGCCACCCACACATGTTGAGCTGGAGTAGAAATATTTTCGCTGAGTAGTGTAGGCTATGATGATCAGTGCGAACGATAAAGTGATGACCTAACAATTTGGTCGCAGTGTTTCCCGGTGAGGGCTAATGCTATCAACACATTTTCTGAAGTTGAACGAGACTGGACGATGGTCGAGAAGAAGCAGCTGAAATATGCCAGAGGCTTGGAACCCTGCATGAGTACTACACCAATATTCGTCTCAGAAGCATCACACACAGAGAAAGGGATGGGAAAAAGAAGGCATAACTAGCACTAAATTGGCTGCTAAGGCATGCTGAAGATTTGTGAAAGCCGTTGCGACCTTGCAGGACCCCAAAACAAGTGATGCATCGCTCTTCTTGAGGAGGGTCGTCAACATTCATGCCATTCCACAATAATTACAGATCGACAATAGCATCTAGTAAGGCCGAGGAAACCACACAACGAAATGATCATAGAGTTAGCCATTGGAGGGCCGTCACGACCTTGTGCTGATCTACTGAAACATCACAGGTAGAGATGGTATGACCCAGGTAATGAATCTTGTCCAAAGATATATTTCTTTAGGTTTCTTTGGACAAGATGATTTTGCCAGGTAATGTTGTTCACAAATATGTCATCAAAAAAATACTAAAATGTACCTCCACAGTACCAAAATGAAGATGTCATTCATAATGGCTTAATGGCCTGAATGTGGTAGGAGCATTTGTCAACCTAAAAGACATGAGCAAGAACTTGTAATTGTCATCATGTATTTGAAACACAATCTTGTGAATGTCATTCGAGCAGACCCGAATATTATGGCAAACGGAGCGTAGGACCAACTCGGAGAATAAATTATCCCCTTGAAGTTCATTAAAGAGCTCCCAAATCACTCAAATAGGGTACTTGTCAGTCATTGTTACCTTATTCAGTTCACAGTAGTCGACACAGAATCACTAACTATCATCTTGGCAGACGAGGAGCACTGGGCTTTGCGCACCACTAACATCATTCAAATACTCTTCGCAAGAGAAAGATTTTCACTTCGCAAGAGAGAAATTTTCTCTTCGCAAGAGAGAGATTTTCTCTTCGCAAGAGAGATTTTTTCTCTTCGCAAGAGAGATTTTTTCTCTTCGCAAGAGAGATTTTTTCTCTTCGCAAGAGAGATTTTCTTCGCAAGAGAGATTTTCTCTTCGCAAGAGAGATTTTCTCTTCGCAAGAGAGATTTCTCTTCGCAAGAGAGATTTCTCTTCGCAAGAGAGATTTTCGCTTCCCAAGAGAAATTTTCTCTTCCCAAGAAACTCCTATCCCAAAAATTTAGCCCATGTTTTCACCCAATCCACGTAGAATATGCATTACCTCTTTGTCAACTAAGATTTTCTCATCAATGTAACATAAATGTCCTACCGTACTACCAAACATGAGCAAAAAAGTTCACATTTTCTATCTCCACACTCATAAAGACACCACTTAGTATTTCATCTTCCTCCCTTGACATTCCACTAACTGAAAGCCAACCACCACTTGTAACCCCACTATAAAGTCTTCCACTTAGACTTATTCACTGTTAGAATCTTGTGATCTAGAAGTAGTCACAAGAATAATCTTACTGTTAACGTGATATGAGCCTATAAGACCGCACATAAGAACATGCGGAAGTTGAAGTGATTGATCATGTTGGTTTATGTAACCAAGTTCTAAATACGTATATTAGATATACGTTAGATGACATTTGATTAATTAGGAATTAATCATAAATGGAATTAATAAAAATGATTTTGAACCAAAATGAGAATTCTCAATACCATTAAAGTTCTCACTGATAGAATGAAAGATTCAATACTTTACTCAATAATAGGTATACATATATATACATGAGAGGGTTATCGTAACACCCGAGGTGAGCCCAAGCATCGTCTACCATGTACAATATCTCTAACACCCCCACCCTCAAACTCACGGGGCATCATACACCGAGAGTTTGGGAAATAGATAGGTATGTTGGGTCCGCGTCTGTGGCTTAGTCATCAAATATGCAAATTGTTGCTCAAAAGGAACAAAGTAAGGAGCAAGAGTGCTACGATCATACTGCTCACGTAGGAAGAAATCAACCACTCTGATATGCTTGGAAAGAGAGTTTCACCAGGTTCAGAGTAATCTGAATGTCACCGGTGTTATCACACTGGAGTGGAGTGAGATTCGGAGAAGAGACACCAAGGTCCTCAAGAAGCCAGCGGAGCCAAATAATATCCTCAGCGGTGGTAGACATGACCCGAAGCTCAGCCTAAATGCTGGAACGAGAAACACCGGTCTGTTTCTTGGACTTCCATGCAATAAGTGAAGAACCCAAGAACGGGCAGAAATCGGTGACAGATCGACGGTCAAGAGGATCACTGGCTCAAATAGCATCTGAGTAAACACGGAGCTGCAGAGAACTACAGCTGGAGAAGAAGAAACCACGTGAAGTCGTCACCCGGAGATAGCGTAGGAGTCGTAGTAGGTGACCATCATTCTCAGAGGTAGGCGCACTAACAAACTGGCTCAACACATGAAAACCATGAGCAATGTCGGGACGAGTAATATTAAGGTATACGAGACTCCCAACAAGGTGACGATAGCGAGTAGGATCAGAGAGTGGAACCCCATCATCCGGACGTAGTTGAAGGTGAAGCTCCATAGGGGTGTCCACGGTGCGAGAGTCAGAAAGAGCAGCCCGAGCTAAGAGATCTGATGTGTAATGTCGTTGAGAGAGCTGAAAACTACGATCTGTAGAGATGACCTCAAGGTCCAAGAAGTAGCTAAACTGTCCAAGGTCAGTCATCTGAAACTGCTGCTGAAGGTGATGTTTGACGAAGGCCCAATGAGAAGGATTATCACCAATAATAATCATATCATCCACATAAAGTAAAGAGTCCGTCCACGAGAGGAGGAGTGCACAAACAAGGCAGGATCATGTGAGCTCGGCTGAAAACCGACGACTTGTAATGACTGAGCTGAAACGTGCAAACCACGTGTGGGGCGCCTGTTTGAGCCCGTAAAGAGCTCGCCACAAGCGGCAGACAAGGCCTGGAGAAGAGGAGGGAGCGTGTACACATCCTGCTGAAAGCCGCCGTGAAGAAAGACATTCTTCACGTCGGGCTGGAACAGAGACCAGTGGCGAACAGCTGCAACTGCAATAAGAGTACGAACCGTAGTCATGTGGATGACCGTAGCAAAGGTCTCGTCATAGTCTCGTCCCTCCTGCTGAAAACCATGAGTCACAAGCTAGCCTTGTAACTCTCCACAGAACCATCTGAGCGAGTCTTGACCTTGAAGACCCATTTGCAAGTAATAGGAATAACACCAGGTGGAAGAAGAACAAACTCCCAGGTAGGAGTGTGCTCAAGTGACTCCAACTCAGCAGATATGGCAGCCTGCCACTCAGGTATCTGGGCAGCCTCACGGTAGGAAGACGGCTCTGCAGTACCTGTACCACAGACAGTAACAGGAAGGGCAGGCAGATCCAACGGTAGTGTAGTAAGGCTAAGGCGGTCAGGAGGATGTCTCGCACGAGGTAGGTTGTGACACGCAGGAGGATTATCCACAGGATACTCGCTGGAGGATACAAGAACTGAGTCTAGGGGCAATGGAGGCGAGGGAACAGAAGGAGAGCGACGAGTGTAATGATATGGAAAGGGGTCAACGAGCTCATCAGAGGGAGAAGTGGGTGGCGAAGGGGAGGAGCGAGGTGAGACTGGAGAGGTCGGAGATGGTGTAGACTGCGGCAAGCGGAGAGGAGGAGAACATACTGGGGGAGAGCAGGCATGAGGCAGTGAGATAGGAAGGGTGAGAAACTGCACATCAGAGGGAGTAACAAATGAGTGCGAGGTCGAGGGGACAAAGAACACAGAGAAAGGGTGAGACTCGTCAAAGGTGACATCACGTGAGATGCGAAGTTGACCTGCAACAGGGTCATAACAGCGCCTTATGCTCTGGACTGTATCCAAGAAAGACACAAGGAACAGAGGTACGCTCACGTGGAGGGAATAAAATATAGCGTCGAGAACCAAAAATATGACGATGAGTGTAACGGTGGGGGGGGGGGGGGGGGGGGGGGGTCAAGAGTACAGACACGCACCAGGACTCTAGACCTGGAGGAAAGTGGAAGGTTGCAGGTTAATAAGGTAGACATCAGTGGAAACAGTCTCAACCCAAAAATGAGGAGGAACATGGGAGGAGATGAGGAGGGTGCGGGTTGTCTCAATAATGTGGCGATGCTTCCTTTCAGCGGTGTCATTCTGAGCGTGAGCATTGGGACAGGCAAGCTGAGGGAGAGTGTCGTGGGTAGCTAGCAGATCACGAAAGACATGAGAGAGGTACTCCCCCCTGAGTTAGAACAAAAAATACTTATGAAAGAAGAAAACTGGGTGCGCATCATAGCAGAAAAGTAGCATAAATCTGAAAGAACTCAGAACGAGAATGCATAAAGTAGACCCAACAATAACGAGAATAGTCATCAACAAAGAGAACATAGTACCGGTGTCTACCCTTTGATACAAAAGGTAAGGGACCACATACATCAGAATGAACTAAATCAAAAGGACGCAGAGATCTAGACTCACTAGACTGATAGGGGAGTTGTAGTTGTTTACCAAGCTTACAACATGTACATGAGTGGAACCGATCAACAGAAACACGACCAATGAAACCATGACCAATGAGAGACGCGACACGCGGACCACTGAGATGACCAAGACGGTGATGCCAGGGTCAAACAACCAGTCAGAGGGAGAGATACATGCAGGGGCGGAGGCAACCGGTTGAGAGGCGGAGGCGTCGGAAGCATCCGGTGGCAGCACGGAGGCAGATGAGCAAGGGAGAGAACCGTGAGAGAGTTGCTGGCAATCAGCTGGGCAAGCTTAGATATAGAGAGTGACTGCGCCGGAGCAGAAAAGTGAGCTGAAGGTTCTCTAGAAACACGCTGCTAACCAGACTGTTGGGCCCTCTGAAGCTTGCAACACTCAGATTTGACATGACCAAGACACTGACAGTAGTGGCAGCGGACATGCGGGCGACGAGGAGCACCAGACTGAGCAATAGAGGGCGTCGGAGGAGGACGAGAAACAGGGCGCACCGGAGCACTATAAACAGGCGACGACAGCAGTGGAGCACTCACAAGAGAAAATTGTGGTGGAAGCGATGTCATCGAACCAATGGAGGGAGGAGGTGACTGGCTAGCTCAGGAGTGCACTCGAGAGAAGACAGAGGAGGCAGTCGGGGTCCGGTGGGCTGTAGAAGGCAACGAAGAAGGTCGGTAGTGTTAGGCGGGCTGCGGGAGGCAGCGGACGGGCTCGGCGAGACGAGCGAGATAAGAAGGAGCGGCGGACGGGCTCGGCAAGACGAGCAGGAGGAGGCACTGGCAGTGGTTGAAGGTCAGGCCGGAGAAACGCAACGGCTGTAGACGAAGAAGAGCCGGTTAGGTCTCAGCAAACAGGTCTCGGCAGGAGAGAAGAAGAGTCGGACATGTCTCGACAAGAGAGAAGTCGGACAGGCGAGGAAGGCAGAGTTAGACAGGCAAGGAAGATGAGATCGACGAAGTACCAGGCGAGATCGGGATCTACAGGTGAAACATGGCAGCGACAAGGTTGACGAGATCGACGAAGTACCAGACGGGATCAAACGACGACGAGGTTGACAAGAGTAGGAGGGATCAACGAGATCTTGGATGGAGGCTAGAGGAAAGTGGAATTAGGGTTAAGCTCAAATACCATGATAAAATGAATGATTCAATACTTTACTCAATAATAGGTATACGTATATATACATGAGAGGGTGATCGTAACATCCGAGGTGAGCCTAAGCAACATCTACCATGTACAATATTTCTAACACTCACTCTAGCGGTTTAAAAGGTGTGTAGTTTTGGAAACTACTTAGCCGTGCTTTTAGAGCGTTTTGAGTGGATGTGTCTTTCAGTTTTATATAAGCATGTCATGGAAAACCAAAACGCCACTTTTTCGTCCTTCCCATTCCGCAGTGAAAAACCGTTATCTCTTTCTTATTCTCGTGGTGGAGAAATCGTAAGATTGAAGAGGGAGAAGGAAAACTCTGCAGAGAATGAAACTATCATTTCGTAGCAGATAGAGAGAGAGACAATCATCTTCAAGCCACGAGCCCGTTGGACGGACTGTGAGGTGCTTACGTCGTTTGTGTGGATACCTCTAGAGACGTGGATACTATTCTGCATTTTGGTCTCAAACGCCAATTATTCTTCTCGAAACTTGATTTCAACGTAGGTATAGTACACGTTTCTTGATTTGCTGTGTTTTGTATGGATCCTGTCAAGGGTTTCCTATATTTCCGCTGCGCATTTGATGTCCTAGAAACCCAACATTCACTAGCCCCACTACATCACTTGGGCTACTACTAATATTAAGCTATAAATATGAGAATTATATATATGGTAAAGTAACATGTATGACATCTTTAAGTAATACAATTACAAATTTACAAAATTCTTGCAATTTCTTCGTTTGCTCCATCTTCCATTAAGTGAAGGACCTATTGACTCAAGTTGATTATATCCCAATCTTGGTTCCCCCTGTGATCAAGTCACAGCGTAGCGGAAAGTTTAGTTGAGAGTAATTGAAATTCAATTTGAGGCGAGCATGATGATAGATGTGAAAGATTCTCGTGTGCCTTAAAATATTTTATTTAGACAACAATCAATGCAATTATACAATTTTATTCCTAAAATAAAAAAAACACTATCTCACAAAAATAGAAAAGAACTGTCTCAAAAGTTAAACATAAATGTTTTAATCATGAGCTAAATATCCCAAGCCAATACTTTTCATATAATTGCCAACCACGCCTTTTGCCAGGAATTCCCTTGGAGGCTCACTAGTAAAGGAATACATGGATGAACTAAAGGAAGATTTTATCCATCATGAATACCTTCAGTTACATGTTGGGGATAACGCGGAATCCATCCCCCAGGCACAACCAAATTGATACATGTGGACACAAGAAGCGCACAAAAATCCCGAACCACGTGCATCGCATATATAAAAATATATAACTGCAATATTCAATATACGCAGAAGTATACCGACGTCCGTTACAGAAACGTCGCGGAGAAGCTGGACTCGCTCGATCCGCGGGAGAGAATAATCTTGACTGCAATCCGCTAGCACAGCGGACGCACAAGGTTCGTGACAGAACGAACCTTCGTCGACGTTAGACAACCCACCACCACCGAAGAAGCACCCGACCACACTCGTTGTAGCCTGTCGCAGCCTTGCCGCACTCATTGCAGCCCGTTGCCGCCTTGTCGCACTTGTTGTAGTCCGCCGCCGCCTCGCCGTACCAGCATTCGTCGGCCTGCTCCCACCGACATGCTCTGGCGTTCGCCGGAGCCCGCCAGCACCGGCCGCGGTCCTCGGCCGCTCTTGGCCTCGTGATCAAGACGACTGGTGCTCTTGCTTTCCTCCTCCACGTGAAGTTTCACTGGTTGATCTGCTTTTCTCGGACCCCCATCTGCTAATGCCAACCTCTTCTTTTATAGGCAAAAGGAAAGTATAAAATATTTTAATTTCATCGTATGTGCTACTTCTAAGTCAAGGATGAGGCTCCTTTTTTTCATTCTTTGATCCTCACGTGGGGGTTGCATGGGTTGGGTAGGAAAGTTAGGTTTGATCTCCTCTTTTTGACATGTGGTGGGGTGTTGAAATTTCAATCCAACTTAACAATCACCACCTTTCAAACACCACATTTTGCACATAGCATGATTTTGCACGAAGCACTGTCTGCACATAACACTAATCTGCACAAAGCAATGTCTGCACCAAGCACCACCTCATGTCAGAGGTGTCAGTCGACTAGCTCCAGTCGACTCCATCTCTGTTTTGGCTTAACCCCTGAATGTCGTCGCAAACTGATCGCTGAAACTAACTCGCAGTACCCGAGTCTCAGAAGGATGATCTCTTGCACCACCACGACCATTCACCATGTCGGCCTCAGAGATCATGGGCACACCACCTCACATCGTGGTCCCCATCAGCCGGTATAGACTACTGCACTGCACAACTCTCCTGAGCACGGCACGCCCTAACTTCACCGTCAGGACTCCACCTCAGGACACCCAATCGTAGCCACTTAAGTCCAATCTGCTCAACGACGCTGAATCCCTACGCAGCTTGGGCATTATATGCACCCTCTCAAACTTGCGCACCACCCCATCATGCATCCTCATGTCAACCGTGACCTCGTACCTCGAGTCGTCACCTCCAGAGAATAAAACATTGAGCATCGGAGCAATTGTGTTGCGACACACCAAGATCCAACATCAAGCTGTCATAGTTGCTCTGACTCTCAGTGATGGCGAGGACATCATCACTCTACACCCTGACCTAGCGTCACTCAGTCCGCACCCTGGCCTCGAGGCCTTTTTGCACATTGCGAACTCGCTCTCCTGTGTGACCGCACTGTCTTCAATGGTAACATATCATACCCTCCTTCGACATAGATTGAGATCGTGTTCTCTCAATCCCTTGCCGAACTGCCTCACCTCACCCTTCGCTGTTGTTAAGATGTGACCGCCCCCAGGAGTAGGTCCCTTTGACATCTGTCTGGATAGCACCGCGATCGTGACCTCCTCAAGCTTCATTGTATCCTTCTCATACAAGAGCTTTGTCACCAAGGCCGGTAAGTCTTTGTGAGCGAGGTAAGAAGTGATAGGGTCTTCGCGGCTTCCTCTGTATCTGTGTCAATTGCCTTTAACTGACGCAGAAAACCACTGAACGCATTTTGGTGTTCCCACAGATTGTCTCCTCCTTGTAACATATTAGCAAGCATCATGACTCTCTCATGGACATGCACCTGCCATAGGTCAAACTCGGCATTGCCGTTGAACTTCTTCAATGAAAAACTGTTCAGATTCGCGTTGTTCCCTGCCATGGTTGTCCTCTGGCATGACTAGGAGACCTGATTAATTCAAATGTTGAATTTGAAAGGATGGGGAGCGGACCTAGTCGTCACCCACCGCAGTTAAACTTTCCCTAAATGTTCAATCAGTCGCATACGGAACCTGCCTCTGATACCACTTGTTGGGGATAACGTGGAATCCATCCCCCGGGCATAACCAAATTAATACAGGGTGACACAAGAAGCACACAAAAATCCTGAACCACGTGCACCACATATATAAAAATATATAACTGCAATATTCAAAATACGAAGAAGTGTACCGACGTCCGCTACAGAAACATCGCGGAGAAGCCGGACTCGCTCAATCCACGGGAGAGAGAATAATCTTGATTGCAATCCGCTAGCACAGCGGACGCACAAGGTTCGTGACAGAACGAACCTTCGTCGTCGTTAGACGACCCACCACCACCGAAGAAGCACCTGACTGAGACTTGGTTGTGTCGCGTCTATGTGGCCTCCACTATCTCACCGCCAACCATAAACTCATCACACCCTCTCCAGCCCGCAGCAACCTTGCCGCACTTGTTGCAGTTCGCCGCCGCCTCGCCGTACCAGCATCCGCCGACCTGCTCCCACCGACGTGCTCCGGCGTTCGCCAGCGCCGGCCGGCGCCGGCCGTGGTCCTCGGCCGCCCTTGGCCTCAAGATCAAGACGACTGGTGCTCTTGCTCTCCTCCTCCACGTGAAGCTTCACTGGTTGATCTGCTTTTCTCGGATCCCCATCTGCTAATGCCAACCTCTTCTTTTATAAGCAAAAAGAAAGTATAAAATATTTTAATTTCATCACATGGTCTGCTTCTAAGTCAAGGATGAGGTTCCTTTTTTTTTCATTCTTTGATCCTCACGTGGGGGTTGCATGGGTTGAGTAGGAAAGTTAGGTTTAATCTCCTCTTTTTGACATGCGGCGGGGTGTTGAAATTTCAATCCAACTTAACATTACACAATACAACAAAGAAATGTGCATGCTATGATTGTAAAGATGACTCTTTTTCAAAAAAAAAAAAAATGAAGTTATGTAAGATGAAATAGTAGTAACTGGCTCACCCGTAGGTACATTGGAGGCAACATTTGAAAGGAAGAGAATAACCAGAGTTAACACTGCAACTCCTTGAAGAGTATCAATGTGAGCATAAGGTTCCATGAACTCCCACAGGGCACTTGGCAAACCAGTTTTGTTGAATCCATGAACAGTTATAAACATCCCACAAAAGAAGATCAACAAAGAATATGATACCTGTTAGAATATGAAGCTAAATATATTAACACATCCAGAGGATCAGCAAAAGAGTGCTCCTCATCCTTTAAAATCTACCAGTTTTCTCTTCAAAATGCTGATAATTAACAGAAAATTCGAACACAAAGGGTACCTACCTTCTCAAAACAAGGCCCTGCATCCTTGAAATCAAGCACAATCAAAACTAGAGCAGCAGAGATAGCAGTCCATGACATATTTAACCCCATTAGAAGCGCAATGAGCATTCCTGCTGTCACAAGATAAACACATGCACTCCATAGAAGCCTCTTCCATCTTTCAGTAGAACCCTCCTTCTCATTCAAATCCAGAGAGATAAAACTAGCCGTTGAACAGTTGATCCTACTGCTAGCTCTCTCAGTCGTGCCCAACTGTGCTCCATTCTCACTAACGCGTACTGTGTTTCTTGGATCATCACCAATCGCATCGATGAAATCCGGACAAGGCAAATATTTCAAGTGTGACATTGTTGCGGGAGAAAACCGGTGGAAACTAACGTCACCTTCAGGAAACACTTCGACCACTGACTCCACATTCTCTTCACTGTTCACAGACGACAACACTTTGGAGAAGAAAATGAGGAGAATGACAATGTTCACAGCTAAGCCCACCGCCATTGCAGGAAGAATCCCAAACAAGAACTTCTCAAAAGTGATTTTGCTCTTAAGTGCGATGACCAGGTTCTGGGGATTACCTATTGGGGTTGTGGCTGATCCGATGTTAGCACTGGATGCCAGGGCCAGCAGAAATGGCTGCGGAGGGAGATTGTTCTGGTAAGCGACTTTTAAGATGAACTCGGTCAGTACCACGCAGCAAGTGTCGTTGGTGAATAGGGCACTGGAAATGGCGGAGACGATGCAGATTCGGCAGAGCAAATCCCTGCCGCCTCTACTTCTCCATGAGAGCAATTTGCCCAAATGCTTGAACATGTCTGCCCTTTCGAGAAAGACGCTGACCACCATTGTTCCGAAGAGGAGACCGAGGATAGGGAGATCGATGGCCGCGAAGGCTTCTTCTGGGGTTATAACCTGGAAGATTACCATGAGAACGGCACCCAAACAAGAACCTGCAGTTCTCCCAATAGGAAGGAGGGGAACTGCAGGGAAGACGGCCAATACCCAGAAGATGGCGAAGGCTATAGAGCCCAAAATTAACCTTACAGTGGGCGCCATAGAAAAGTTTTCCCCCTGTTCGATCTACTACTTCAAGGAAGAGAACAAAGACTCAGAATCAAGGTGTAGATTAGTTGCGACACCATGATTTGCTTCTTCAGTTCTTCTTCCCAGCAGATTGATCGAGCTATCGCTTTTGCGTGCCACTACTCCTTTCATGATTCTGAAGAATTTGGATTGCAGAAGAAGTGGTCGAGAGTCGATGGCTGGGACACCAGTGATGTATTAAATGATTAATTTGAAAATGGATAGTATAATTAATGAATATAGGCTAATTAAATTAAATTATATTTTTTTCATGCTATATTTATAGTTAACATATTTTTTTGGAATTAGCATGTCTATGATTTTGGTTTCACAAGAGTCATAATGAAATTATTCACTATCGGTTTGGTCCGGTTCTATTCGGTTTCAGTCCAATTCAGTTCGATTTCTATTTCTAATGAATCAGCATTATTAAAGTTGATGTGCACCCGTAAAAATGATACGAGATGCGATCCCGCAAAACGTATCCGGACGGGTACCGCCGCGCACACAAGCACCACACGTGGCGTGAAAATCAAAAGGTGTCACGCGGCAAGCGACACATATCAATCTACATGCCAATATGCGCGTCAATTACGGTGCCAAGAGGGCGCGATATTCGTCGCGCCAAAAAGGTGCGGCATTCGCCGCGCAAAAGAGGCGCGACATTCGCCGCGCCAAAGTGGCGCGTACTCGCCGCCTTGCGAAAGAGGCGCGGCCTTCGCCGCGCCAAAGCGGCATGGCAGCCGCCGCACGGAAAGATGCGGCACGTGCCGCCCCAAAAAGGTGTGGCACCAGCTGCACCAAATTGGTGCGGCAATGCCGCACCTGGGGGGTGCGGCAATGTCGCACCCCCCATCGCCCATTTAATGGGCGCTGACCAAGTCAGCGCCCATTTTGGGCGCCGACTTGGTCAGCGCCTATGTGGCACTCCCCCATTGGGGAGTGCCCCACTCGCCATTTGGGGGAGTTATGTGAATAGTAACTCCCCAAAGGGGAGTTATGTGAATAGTAACTCCCCAAAGGGGAGTTATGTATTCAGCACCCCAATTGGGGAGTGTTCGGCACTCCCTAATTGGGGATTGCTCCCGACCACCTTGGCCTCGAGGTCTTCTCACGGTCGTGCATCAATCGCATTCGCGTTCACCGCGCTCAGAACGTTGATCAAACTCCACGCCGAAACATTATTCTTGCATCAATATTATTCCCCCGTGAATATTATCCGCCGCGCTCAGACCGCCTCCGCGCTCAGAACGCATTCGCGCTCACCGCGCGCTCAGAACGCCTCTGCGCTCACTGCGCGCTCAGAACGTCTCCGCGCTCACCGCGCTCTCAGAACGCTCTCACGTTCGTTGCGCGCTCAGAACGCTTCTTTGCGCGCTCAGAACGCCTCCGTGTTCGCCGCGCTCTCAGAACGCTCTCATGTTCTTTGCGCGCTCAGAACGCTTCTTTGCGCGCTCAGAACGTCTCCCCGTTTGTTGCGCACTCAGAGCGCTTCCCCATTCGATGCGCGCTCAGAGCACTTTCACATTTCGGGCACGCTCACTTTTTTATCTTTCTAATTTCTCAGATTGCAGGAACGGCTTGTCGCATTTTTCGCCTTCAACACAGCTGCCCGAACTGCCCGAACTGCCTGAACTGCCCGAACTGCCCGAGGGGCGAGACGGTCATTTACGAAAAATGGCGATCCGTGTGCTCCGAACCGGAAAACGTGATTCGTCCGCCAGGTGGTTACGGTGGTTACAACGGCGAAATTACCAGGCTACCCCCGGCCAAAGCTATAAAAGGAGACCAGAGCCTTCATTTGAGGGGACTTTGTCTTCTGCTCCCGGGATAGCTCCTTGAAAATTTTCACGGAATTCTCCTTCGGCGCTTGAAGATCTCCTTCGTGGATTGAAGATTTTCTTTATCCCGAAAGGCGACTCACCATTCTCACTTTCGTTCTCCGGAGCATTCTCAGTTTCTCACTTTTGTTCTTCACAGTTCTCAGAAGGAAAAAAGACTTAGTTTTCCAAGAGGTGGTATGTCACCTCCGGAACTTTCTCTCTCTCTCTATTATTGTAACGAGCAGCGGCCTGTCGTGCTCGAATTCTAAGTACCTAACTGTAAACTCTAAAAAGATAGTGAAGTTTGGTCGGCACAGCTCCGGCCGCGTGGTTTTTTACCCTTTCCGGGTTTTCCATGTTAAAAAGTCTCAGTGTACTCAACGAATCTCTAATTGACTGTTTGCGCGCTCGGTTCGCTTCCGAGCTAAGGTGGTTCAATTCGACCGGTCTACCAAAGCACATGAGCGACCCGCAACAGTTTGACGCCGTCTGTGGGAACCGAGTTCCTGAAATTCCGCAAAGACTCACTAGAAGAAGCACTAGCCGACAATTGCAATGGCGAGAAGAAGTGCCCGCACTGCTGAAGAATCAATCCCGGGGGCGCGTCGACCCAGCTCCCTCCCACTCGCTTATTAATGCGCCTCTCGCAGAAGAGGCAGTGCCTGCGCCCGCAGCAATACTGGAAGAGCGCATGCGGCAGATGGAAGAACAGCAAGCCGAGATGCTGGCTCTTGTAAGAAATCTCAGGGCTCCTCGAGTTCCCGTTCAACCGCCAGCGTTGAACGTTCTGCCGCCCCCAGCTCCGTGTCATGCCCCGAACGAGGAGGTCGTTCGAGAGGAAGAAACCTCAGAAGAATTCTCCGACGCAGCAAGCTCCGCCCATCCTGCTCCCCCAGCCTAGAGCTGATATCGAGTCGAGTTCGAGCGATTTGGGCTCAGCTCGAAATCGAAATTTTTGAGTCGAACTCGGCTCGAATTCGAAATCGATTTCGAGTCGAGCCGGCTCGGCTCGAAATGACTCGATTCCGAGCCGGCTCGAAATCGAATCGAGCTAGCTCGAAATCGAATTTGGATGGCTCAAAATCGAATCAAGCTGGCTCGAAATTGAACAAATTTTCTCTTTATTCCTAGTTGGCTCGAAATTAAATTAGGGAACATTTAAATTTAGCAAATGAAACACTTAAAGCCTTCAATATTTGTATTTGTGTTTAAAATTTAGTGTTTTTAATTTTAAAATAATAATATATTAATAAATACATAATGTTTTTAATCAATTCGAGTTGATTCGAATCATATTTCGAGCGATTCAGGGCTGACTCGAAATCGACTCGAAATCATATTCGAGTCAAATTGAATCGACTCAAATTGAGTCGAATCAATCGTAACCGATTCCGATTCGGCTCAATATTCGAGCGATTTTTGAGTGACTTTCGAGTTTCGAATAATATGCTCAACCTTGCCCCAGCCAGAGGCCCAGGAGCTGACCACCATCACCGTCTCCCAGGAAGAGCTGTCCCTGGCCGAGCAGTAGAAAGAACCACACGAGAAGAAATACGCGATATGATAGAGGAAGAATACATCCAGGCGGGGCGACGCGCAACCCTCGCTCGCCGTCCCGCACACCACGGCTCCCCACTATCGCCTCAAGTCTTGGCCCATCCAGTTCCAAACGGTTTCAAGCTTCCTAACATCGAAACGTTCGACGGGACGGACGACCCACTGGAATATGTCAATCACTTCACCACCATCATGATGATTTACAGCGCCCCCAATCAATTCCTCTGTCAAGTGTTCCCAGCAACCTTGAAGGGACAAGCGCGCACTTGGTCCCACTCCCTGCGAGATGGGGCCATCAAAAACTTCACAAAAATGGCGCAGCAGTTTGTGGACCAGTTTATAGCCAATCGTAGGATTGTCCGAGATCCCTCCCATCTCTCAGGAATCCGCCAAAATGACGGAGAGACTCTCAAGGATTTTTTCCGATGCTTCACCTCGGAGGCTCGGCAGATCCCGGGGGTCGACCCCGAGCTCTTGCGAGGAGTCTTCCTTGGAGGTCTCCGCCCAAGTGGCTTTTACTCAACTTTAATGAGAGAAACCGTACCAAGCTATCCTGACCTCGTTCAGCGAGTCGAGGCCCAGATAGCAGCAGATGAGACAATTGAAGAGCACCGCCGGCAATTCGAGGGGAGCTCGAAGAGGAAGAAAGAGGAGTCGCTGCCGCAGACAGTTCCCAATAAAAAAAATAAGCATTACGACAACTCCAGCCGAGACCGAGGATCTCGCCAACATCAGGACTACACCCCCCTGAACACTACCAGGACTAACGTACTGTACACAATCAAAGACAACTAGACGCTCCGCAAGCCTAGACCCCTCGCTAAAAATGCGGGGGACCAGACAAAATATTGTGAGTTCCATCGTGGACAAGGACATGACACGGAAAATTGCTCCAAGCCTAAGGATGAAATCGAGCGCCTCGTCAAACAAGGCCTACTGGGGAAATTCCTACGAGACTAGGCGACGTTTCGGCTAACAGGAGATCAGCTAGCGGCCTGCCAGGAAGGACCGGGAGCAACCCTTAAGGCAGTCATCCCACGAGAAAGCTTCATACCCATCAGCGGGGCTTTACCAGCGCCACTGAAATATTCTGTCAACTTTGTTTTTGTAAAAACTGTGTAAATTGCCACTACTAATTGTTTTTAAAAGTTAATCATTCCAGGCATGTCATATCCTGCGCTATCGAAACTACGTAAAAACGTCCATTTGTATAAACAGCACCTGCCTTCGGGCAGTGCGCTAATGAACAGCACCTGCTTCTGGGCAGTGCGCTAATGAACAACACCTGCCTCAAGGCAGTGCGCTAATGAACAGCACCTGCCTCCGGGCAGTGCGCTAATGAACAGCACCTGCCTCCGGGCAGTGCGCTAATGAACAGCACCTGCCTCCGGGCAGTGCGCTAATGAACAGCACCTGCCTCCGGGCAGTGCGCTAATGAACAGCACCTGCCTCCGGGCAGGACGCTAATGAACAGCACCTGCCTCCTGGCAGAGCGCTAATGAACATCACCCGCCTTCAGGCAGTGCGCTAATGAACAGCACCTGCTCCAGGCAGTGCGCTAATGAACAGCACCTGCCTCCAGGCAGTGCGCTAATGAACAGCACCTGCCTCCAGGCAGTGCGCTAATGAACAGCACCTGCCTCCAGGCAGTGCGCTAATGAACAGCACCTGCCTCCAGGCAGTGCGCTAATGAACAGCACCTGCCTCCAGGCAGTGCGCTAATGAACAGCACCTGCCTCCAGGCAGTACGCTAATGAACAGCACCTGCCTCCAGGCAGTGCGCTAATGAACAGCACCTGCCTCGAGACAGGGCGCTAATGACAGCACCTGCCTCCAGGCAGGGCGCTAATGAATAGCAGCTGCCTACGAGCAGCGCGCTCACAACAATCTCTCACTGTCGTTGATTGAAGGTTCGCCCTTCTCCACCGCGGTAAGGTTTTGACGTCATAAGGGTCTGCCCCACTTACGTTCGTCCACGGTTTGAATACGTACGCCCTTCACCGACAAAAACTTATCTTTTATTATGAAAAAAGCCGCGAGTTCTGACTCGCGCAAACTAATTTTCTATTATGTAAAAAACCGCGAGCTCAGACTCGTGCAAACTAATATTCTACTAAGACTCGTGCAGGCTCATCCTGTATTTTGTGAAAAACCATCAAGCTACTCAGGTATCAACGCTAAATAGCGAGCTCGCTGCAATATCTGATGTAATCGCTGTGCAACAAGCCCGAAGCCGATCAAAACGAAATAAAAGTTTCTCCCACAACTAGAGCCGAGCGTCGACTTCCGACATGTCGCACGAAGATGACGATGATCCAAATTGCCGTTGTACAACCCTTATTCTCCGAGGGTAGGACCCACTCAAGGCCATGTAGATAGAAGTCAAAGGTCAAAGGGTCAGCACAGAGACCGGCAGTCCAAGACACAAGACAAATCAGCCAGCAGGAGCGGTAGAAGGTTGGCGAGTATTGACTAAATACTCGCCAGGTGGGCGACTATGGTCGAAGATACGTGCCGAGTATCCCGTATGTCGCCCCGGGGGTAGTCAAACCACAGAAGACCTGCGCGAGTATCGGCCCGGCTTGTGCGAGCAGCACCCAATACTCGCCAGATGGGCGACTATGGCATAATACTCGCCGAGTAACCCATAGTCGCCGGGTTGGGGGCTGGACTATAAAAAGCCCCCTACCCTTTGGTTTTCCTATAAATAGGACCCCAGGGGTACTTGGATTGGCACCTGGACTTGAGCTTTTGGACCCCGATTCCCGAACTCTCGAGCCCGTTACCCTTGCTTTCTAGCCAAGTTGGTGCCTTCCTCGTACCCTGCTCAGCCATTTTTGGTCTTGGAGGGGAAGTCTCTTCAGAGCTTCTGGGTACGTGGTGGGACCTCCCTGCCGCAGCGACCTGGGGTCCTGTTGTTGTTGCTCTCATAGCTTCCTCGTAGTCGCCAGCTTAGTCATCTCTTCGAGCCACTTGGCAAGTAGTCTCCGGCTGCATTTGTCCGAATCTTGAGGTCAGGATTTTCCTGGCGTCAACACTTTGGTGCGGTGAGCGTGGACAGTAGCCAGAGAAAGAAAGCTTAGTGGGAACAAAAAATGGTTGTAGTAGGCGACCATGAGGATGCTGTCGGCAACTCGTCGGCCGGTGGTGGCGAGTTTGTGACGTTAGCAGTCTTCGAGGAATTCGCGCGGCGGACAGAAGAGTCCTTGCGAGTAGTCCTTCAATCTCGCACGGAAGGAACGGCGACCTCGCCTCATCGCCCGATTCTGACCGAGGAAGGTGCTCACCCTCGGCGAGCAGGGAAGGAGCATGGAGAGGAGCTGGAGCGACCAAGGAGGTCGCAGTTCAACTCGCAAGTCTCGCAGGGAGCTGGTAGAATCCGATTCCGCGAAGAGGAGGAGCAGGCGAGGTACTTCGGTACTCGCCATGTTAGCGAGTATGGGGGCAATACTCGCCAAGAAGGGGGTCTTCTCCAGTTTGGTGAGAAGCCATTCTGGGAGGAGACCGTCGCTGCGCCAGTGCCAGAAGGATTCAGAGATCCCACGATGAATTATTGCTCGGGGAGAGACGACCCTATCCTTCGGGGGAAGAGACGTAACCGGAGGAATAGCCGAAGGAGGAATAAGGATCGGGTCAGCCAAGAATGTCAAAGAAGGATCAGGGCCGGGGAGGTAGGAGTGAGTTTTGGAGAAGCGGAGCTCAGATCTTTCCGCAAAACGAATTTCCACCAAGCCTACCGCCAAGATGTCGCTCCAACCTCTCAAGCGCCATCCCCGCTAGAGAAAATCACTTTCTCGGAGGAGGGCATGTTCAGGGATGAGAATCCCTTCCGTGATGCCCAGGTGATTCATGCGATCGTCGAAGACTCCACCGTCAACCGGATCCTGGTGTGCAGCGGGGGTTCTGTATGTGTCGTCTTTTCGTCGTTCTTACGGACACGTTTGACAACCTGGAGATCAAGGCGAGAAGGATGACGATCTTGGATGGTTCCCTTTTTTGATTTCTCAGGTAAGCGAAAGAAGGCGGACGCGACAGGAAGGACAGCCGCCGTCGGGAAGCTCAATCCAAGACGGGAAGAACCCTTCATTGTGAAGGGGAGCTGTTGGAAAACACCTGGAAGGGCGACAACCTGAAAAGGTTTGGCTGCTAAGCGGGAGTATGTACATATCCCACCCCTGTAAATTTATTGTCCATAAATAAAACCATCACCTCCCTGAAACATGGGAAATGGTGAGTCTTTTGTCACTTCCAGCTATGTGTTTTCAAGTAAAAGAAGAAAAGCAGACAAAACCGATCTCCGCGTTAGGTTGGGAAACTGGCCTCCGACTTGATTCTCATAAAAGCCCAGAACGGGTGATGGGACAATGCCTCGGGTATACGTCCCCCTAAGTCCAAGCCTCTGCAATGACGACCGAGATCAGCTCCCCCCTTGCACGTGGCCGCGGTTCCCACCGACTACATTCCTCATCCGACTGGTGAGATTATCAGGAAGAAGTCTGGACGCCAACCTCCCAATCCGACGAAGGAATAATCGACTTCGGCAAAGGTGGTGCTCACCCTTATCTGCTTCGTCAAAAATGTGTTTTCAAGAAAAAGAAGAAAAGCAGGCAAAGCCGATCTCCGCGTTAGGTTGGGAAACTGGCCTCCGACTTGATTCTCGTAAAAGCCCAGAACGGGTGATGGGACAATGCCTCGGTTATACATCCCCCTAAGTCCAAGCCTCTGCAATGACGGCCGAGATCAGCTCCCCCCTTGCACGTTAGCCGCGGTTCCCACCGACTGCATTCCTCATCCGACTGGTGAGATTATTAGGAAGAAGTCTGGACGCCGACCTCCCAATCCGACGAAGGAATAATCGACTTCGGCAAAGGTGGTGCTCACCCTTATCTGCTTCGTCAAAAATGTGTTTTCAAGAAAAAGAAGAAAAGCAGGCAAAGCCGATCTCCGCGTTAGGTTGAGAAACTGGCCTCCGACTTGATTCTCGTAAAAGCCCAGAACGGGTGATGGGACAATGCCTCGGTTATACGTCCCCCTAAGTCCAAGCCTCTGCAATGACGACCGAGATCAACTCCCCCCTTGCACGTTGGCCGCGGTTCCCACCGATGGCATTTCTCATCCGACTGGTGAGATTATCAGGAAGAAGTCTGGACGCCGACCTCCCAACTCGACGAAGAGATGATCGACTTAACTGATCAGGGGACAGTGCCTCGGTTGTTCGTTTCCGAGTTCTTCCTCCTATTGTGTGAGTTAATGTGCTTAAGTGTGCTTAACCCCCCGTTCAAATTGTTGAGCAACATGAAACAAGTTGGGTCGACATTCAGCACCCGAGTAGGATGGGGAACTTATGATGTTGTGATCCCTTGGAAGGTGCTCCATTGGAATCCCCCTACTGTCATTCCCTACCGGACGATCTGCTTGTTAATATCCATCACCGCCAGTTGGGAAACGAGCCTCCGACTTGTACCTCGTAAAAACTCAGAACGGATGATGGGACAGTGCCTCGGTTCAGCAACCCTCTAAGATCAAGCCTCTGCATTGACGATCGAGATCAGCTCCCCCCTTGCATGTTGGCCACGGTTCGTATCGACTGCGCTTCTCATTCGACTGGAGGGATTACCAGGAGGAAGTCTGGACGCCGATATCCCGACTTGGACAAAGAGGTGATCGATTCGACCGACCGAAGAACGAAGACTTCAAGCATCCAAGTAGGATGGTGGCCTAAGGACGGTGTGTCCCCTTGGACCTATCCGGCTGCCATGCCGTACTTGACGTCATCCTTCGAAGACACCAGGCTTTCAAGTAGGAGAGAGTCCTCGGGATGATATGTCCCCCCGGGCCTCCCCAACTGTTGAACCCTACTTCTGCCTTCCCTTGAAAAGCTCCTTTGATTATTGCATAAATCCTAAACGAGCTCTCCACTAGGTGCAAGTCAAGGCCTTGGGAGCAAATAGGCGGTTGCAAGTATGCAGGTGCGAGTATGATGGTGCGAGCATGCATTGGCGAGTATGCAGGAGCGAGCACTCATCCTCGCCGAGATTCTAAGAGCCTAGCGAGCACTCAACCTCGCCTCGAGCCTAGGAGTCTAAGCAACACACAAGCAAGGAAGTAAGTACAAGAAAGAAGAGCAGGCACGCAATCAATCCAGTTCCTTTCATATGCAAAAATTCTTGTGTGTACTACAAGTTGCAGGTATATTGAAGAACTGCACAAAAAAGGTCGCTGGGCGAGCAAAAAGGGAGCCCAGGCGACTAGGCGACATCCTCGCCTTCTATATCTACATCGGCCTCATCAGCAGCACCATCATCGCCATCGTCGTCGTCATCATCATCATCGTCATCCTCGTCATCGTCGTCCTCGACATCGCTAGATAGCGGCGATGATGCTCGCAGGGGGGAGGTGGACTCCGCGGCGAGCAGTGCCGGGATGAGGTCCATCACCGTCAAATCCATTGCTTCCGGCTTTAGGAGATTATCGGCCTTCAGCTGATTCAGGATGACATCCCCTGTTGCTCGCGCGATCTCCCAGCGCATATATGGCAGATCGTCGCCATGCATCCTTATTCGCTTGCCGGCCCGAGAAGGACCCGTCTCTGCCGGTTGTTGCTCGGCGGGCCGAGTTTCCAACTCGGCGATGCGAACCTGGGCGGCCTCCAAGGCCGCGCGAGTATCCTCCAGCTCCTTCTCAGCCCGAGAGAGTCTCTTCGCCGACTCCAGCTCGGCAGCCTGCGAAAGGTAAAAAGAAGAAAAGTTAGTTTAAAGTTGTCGGCAAGGTGGCGAGTATTTCAGAAACAAGCAAAGTCGCAAGGGCGAGTACCTCGAACTCCTTGATCCGGAGCGCGAGGGCGATCAGCTTCGGACCCTGCACCTTGATCGTCTGCTCGTACTCAAGTAGTCGCCTTGCTGTTGCGTGAGCCAGCTCGGCTGACCGCAAGAGGGAGCGCGAGGTCTGGTGAGCCAGATCCTCGGCAGTTGTGTCCTGCAGGACTTCGGCGTCCGCGCGACCATACAGGATGTAGGTCACGTCGAATGCCTCCCCTTGTCCTCCCAATCTTCCGACCAGGCGGGGAGGTTGGAGCTGAGGGTCACCTCATGGGCGCGCTCAGCCCAGGTCACCAATGGGCGACCATATGCATCCTCGCTTCGGGTGCCCTCGTTAAAGAAAGGATGGCTGCTCGGCTCGCCAGCCTCCGAGGGATCCGCCTTCTTGCCCAAATCCCTATGAGTGACCTCCTTCTTGCTCCTCTTGGGCTTGGAGGCCTTAGCATTGGCCGCTCACCTCTTTGAAGTCCCGGCCCCATCGCCGGCGACATTAAATTCGTCGCCCCCTGGCGATAAGACGATTGGGGAGGAGCCCCCAACCTCGCGCGTCGAGGTTCCCGCACCCCCTTGGGTGGCGGTCGTCGCCTTCGTCGCAGAAGGAAGAATGTCGCGAGGTAGAGCTCGCACTCCTGTAAAAAGAAGACCAAAGATTAGTCGCCTGATCGAAGCCAAGGGGCGAGTATGGCTGATGCTCGCACGAAAAGTACCTTCCCCTAGGCGAACTTCCGTGAGCTCGTCTACTCGCCTCCTCCAGTGCATCACATCCAGGCGACGATGCCTGAAGGAGTCAAGCAGTTTCTCCTGACTCTCCTGCAAAAAAGGGACGGTGAAGACATTCTCTGACGGCTGGATGGGCGAGCTGGAGATGCCCGCGAAGTCGCCCTCGATGACGACTAGTCGCTCCACCCAGCGATGGTTCTTATTTGAAGTGCCCGCCAGCGTGCAGACGTGACTGCACAGGAAGATGACGCCCTCGCCGGTCGCCACGACCGAGAATACTCGCCTAAAGACCGAAAGGTCGAAGACGATATTCTGGTCCCGAAGGTAGCATAGGAACCCCACGATGGTCGCCACCCCGTTGGGATTAATCTGGGCGGGGACTATCCCGAAGAAGCCGAGTATCTGACGGAACTCCGGCCACAAGGGAAGTCGCAGACCGACCTCGAAGTGACCGATGGGAAAGATCATCGCCAAGGGCGAGGAAGTGTTTAGTCGCTCAGACTCGCGAGGAAGCCTGGCGACGTATCCTGGCGTCGCGAACTTGGCGTTGAAATCGTCCAAGTCCTTCTGAGTCGTGATCGGCTTCTTGAAGGAGTTCTCCTCGAAGTTTTTGGCATGGTTAGCTCGCCTGATGGTCGCCTCGTCAGTCATCTCGGAAGGAAGGAAAGTAGGCGAGTATCGAAGAAGGGCGAGGAGTAGAAGTTCGGAAGATACTCGCACAGGAATCTGAAGATCGCCAAAAGCGTATTCAAGGCTCACCCACCCCTATTTATAGTAGTCGGGTATCCTGGCTTGTCGAACACGACTCCGCAGGTACGACTAGAGGTGGCGAGTATCAAACGAAGTCGCCAAAAGCGCAGAGCACGTCAATTACCGACCTTCAGCTCGCGAGTACCTGCATCACAGAAACATGAAGAAGCTCGCCAAAATGCAGACGACATTCAACCAATGCTCGTCAAAAAGAAAAAAGAAGATAGAAAAATCCAACAAGAGCGAGTGGAGTCAAGCAAGACAGAAAGAAGAGCGAGTATTCAAACACTCGGCGGATAAATAAATCTTCAAATATAATAAAGTTCAAGTACAAAGAATGCTCTCCAGGAGCTACAAGCTACAGAAAGAAGAAACTGCTAAAGAGGGGCAGCAGCTAGGGTTGTGCTTGGATGTTCGCCTGGGGATCCTGAGGCTGAGGGTGACGCCCGACCCAGCCCATGCTGCGAGCACGCTTGAAGTGCTCAGAGGCCACGGACATAGCATCCTCGCCTTGTCACAGCTGGTCTTAGATCCTCGCCAGCCTCCCCGCCGAGCCCATGCTCGCGCGCATCCCAACCAGCTCATCGTGGTGCAGCTGCTGCCGGTGCTCGATCCTTGCCACCCTGCGCTCCAAATCGCTGATAGAATGAAGGCGAGCTTCAGTACCCGACAGGCGAATATCAAACTCCTCCAACAGGGATACTCGCGCCTCTAAGTCAGTCAAGCGGCGGTGAGGGTCACTAGCCGCCAAGCGCTCAACCCGCAACTCCACATCAGTCAGGCGGCGATGAGGCTCGCAGATCGACAGCCGCTCTATCTTGGACTCCAAATCCAAGATGGCGCGAGTAGCCCTCTCCTGGTACTCGCGAGGGGGGAGCCCGACAGCGTCGATCAGTGCTCCCACGGGAGTATGAGCGCGACCTGCAGAAGAAAAAATAAAGAGTCAGACCTCCGGCAAAAAACAGAAAGCAGTACGAACTCCAGTGGCGACTATCCAAAAGCAGCGACCAAGTACCTGGCCGAGGACTCTGGGTATGTCAGCGATCAGGGGTGCGAGATCTCCGGCGAGGAGAGACCCTTCCTCGATGCGGGGAGGGGCTGCGACGAACGCCATCTCGGCGAGGAGTGTGCCCCCTAGGATGATCCCGGTTAGAAGGCATGCTCCCCCGACCGCGACCATCTCCTGGTCGCCCTCCACCCCTTGGAGCAAAGAAGCCCGAAGACCCTCTGGTCCCACCTCTGCGCGAGGACTCCCCTTGGTGGGAGGAGGGAGCAGTAGAAGTTGATGGGCGCTGGTCGCCCAGAAGAGCCGTTGAGGGCGGAGGTCTAAAAGGAGGTGGCAGAAGTCCACCCTCGGGCAGTTGCGAGTTAATCACCGACTCTGGACGCAAAGGAGGTGGTGGCGGCGGAGGAATGATGTTCGTCAGAGGAACCCCATGCTCGCTCATCGGCCTCTTCTCCACGGAGGAGCTGTGGAGAATCCTCACCGAGCGACCACTCCGAGATCCCCCTTCAGGCGAGATCATGGAAGAAGACCGCAGCGCCAGGACAGCCAAAGGCTCCTCCTGAGCCCCAGTATTCGGCAAATCTGCGAGCAAGATCGAAGACGTTAGAATCGCGCCAAAGTAACAACAAGAACTAGAGAAAAGGCGAGTAAAGAGCTCACCTCGTGCAGGAGGGAGATCCGGTTGGGCTTGAGTCTGGGCCCCAGCCCTACTCGCCTCCAGGGCGACCTCTGCCAAAGAAGGAGGAGGAGCGGGAGCAGGCGAGTTCCCCACATGGGAGAGGCCCAAGTCGTCCAGCAGCTGCTGGCGTTGCTCACCCAAAGGGTCGGCGACGTTCTCTGTAGTCGCCTCCTTCTTCTTCCCTTTCTTCTTCTTCTTAGCAACCCTCTTCCTCTTCTTAGTGGCGAGGAAGGCATCGAGTTCGGCATCACGAGAAGGAAGAGCTGGAGCGCCAATCAGACTCGAGAGGCCAGCCATGGCTTTTTTAGCAGCCTCGACATAGTTGAGCGACATTGTAGGCGAGTGCAGAAAGGCAGTTCGGTCAGAGACCCCCCCTTTCTATAGATAGGGTCCGGGCGTCGGCCAGCGAGATGCCGAGTATCGCCCGATACTCGACAAGGCGGAAGCTCGTCGAATAAAGGTTGGATGTTTCTTTCCGAGCAACTGCGTTACTCACAAAGAGCGGGGATTATGTACAACCCTTATTCTCCGAGGGTAGGACCCACTCAAGGCCACGTAGACAGAAGTCAAAGGTCAAAGGGTCAGCACAAAGACCAGCAGTCCAAGACACAAGACAAATCAGCCAGCAGGAGCGGTAGAAGGTTGGCGAGTATTGACTAAATACTCGCCAGGTGGGCGACTATGGTCGAAGATATGTGCCGAGTATCCCGTATGTCGCCCCGGGGGTAGTCAAACCACAGAAGACCTGCGCGAGTATCGGCCCGGCTTGTGCGAGCAACACCTAATACTCGCCAGATGGGCGACTATGGCATAGTACTCGCCGAGTAACCCATAGTCGCCGGGTTGGGGGCTGGACTATAAAAAGCCCCCTACCCTTTGGTTTTCCTATAAATAGGACCCCAGGGGTACTTGGATTGGCACCTGGACTTGAGCTTTTGGACCCCGATTCCCAAACTCTCGAGCCCGTCACCCTTGCTTTCTAGCCAAGTTGGTGCCTTCCTCGTACCCTGCTCGGCCATTTTTGGTCTTGGAGGGGAAGTCTCTTCGGAGCTTTTGGGTACGTGGTGGGACCTCCCTGCCGCAGCGACCTGGGGTCCTGTTGTTGTTGCTCTCATAGCTTCCTCGTAGTCGCCATCTTAGTCATCTCTTCGAGCCACTTGGCAAGTAGTCTCCGGCTACATTTGTCCGAATCTTGAGGTCAGGATTTTCCTGGCGTCAACAGCCGCAAAGAAAAATCAAAACCTCCGAACTCTTCCGCGAAGTAATTCGGACTCCGAAGGTTTGGGGGGCTTATGATGTGCACCCGTAAAAATGATACGGGATGTGATCCCGAAAAACGTATCCGGACGGGTACCGCCGCACACGCAAACACCACACGTGGCGTGAAAATCAAAAGGTGTCACGCGGCAAGCGACGCATATCAATCTACATGCCAATATGCGTGGCAATTATGGTGCCAAGAGGGCGCGGCATTCGTCGCGCCAAAAAGGCGCGGCATTCGCCGCGCAAAAGAGGCGTGGCATTCACTGCGGCAAAGTGGAGCGGTACTCGCCGCGCGGCCTTCGCCGCGCTAAAGCGGCGCGACAAACGCCGCATTGAAAGGTGCGACACGTGCCGCACCAAAAAGGTGCGGTACCTGCCACACCAAATTGGTGGGGCAATGCCACACCAAATTGGTGCGGCAATGCCGCACCTGGGGATGCCGCACCCCCCCCCCCCCCGCGCCCATTTAATGGGCGCTGACCAAGACAGCGCCCATTTTGGGCGCTGACTTGGTCAGCGCCTATATGGCACTCCCCCATTGGGGAGTGGCCCATTCCCAATTTGGGGAGTCACGTAACTCCCCTTGCGTGAATAGTAACTCCCCAAAGGGGAGTTACGTGAATAGTAACTCCCCAAAGGGGAGTTATGTATTCAGCACCCCAATCGGGGAGTGTTCGGCACTCCCCGATTGGGGATTGCTCCCGACCACCTCGGCCTCAAGGTCTTCTCACGGTCGTGCATCAATCGTCTTCGCGTTCACCGCGCTCAGAACGTTGACCAAACTCCACGCCGAAACATTATTCTTGCTTCAATATTATTCCCCCGTGAATATTATCCGCCGCGCTCAGAACGCCTCCGCGCTCACCGCGCGCTCAGAACGCCTCCGCGCTCACTGCGCGCTCAGAACGCCTCCGCGCTCTCAGAACGCTCTCATGTTCGTTGTGCGCTAAGAACGCTTCTTTGTGCGCTCAGAACGCCTCCGCATTCTCCGCGCTCTCAGAACGCTCTCATGTTCTTTGCGCGCTCAGAACGCTTCTTTGCGCGCTCAAAACGCCTCCCCGTTCGTTGTGCGCTCAGAGCGCTTCCCCATTCGATGCGCCCTCAGAACACTTCTGAGCGCGCTCAGAGCACTTTCACATTTCGAGCACGCTCACTTTTTGTCTTTCTAATTTCTCAGATTGCAGGAACGGCTTGTCGCCTTTTACGCCTTCAACAAAGCTGCCCGAACTGCCCAAACTGCCGAACTGTCCGAACTGTCCGAACTGCCCGAACTGCCCGAGGGGCGAGACGGTCATTTACGAAAAATGGCGATCCGTGTGCTCCGAACCAGAAAACGTGATTCGTCCGCCAGGTGGTTACGGTGGTTACAACGGCAAAATTACCGGCCTACCCCCGGCCAAAGCTATAAAAGGAGCCCAGAGCCTTCATTTGAGGGGACCTTGCCTTTTGCTCCCGGGAGAGCTCCTTGAAGATTTTCACGGAATTCTCCTTCGGCGCTTGAAGATCTCCTTCGTGGACTTGAAGATTTCCTTTATCCCGAAAGGCGACTCAGCATTCTCACTTTCGTTCTCCGGAGCATTCTCACTTTTGTTCCCCACAGTTCTCAGAAGAAAAAAGACTTAGTTTTCCAAGAGGTGGTCTGTCACCTCCGGAACTTTCTCTCTCTCTATTATTGTAACGAGCAGCGACCTGTCGCGCTCGAATTCTAAGTACCTAATTGTAAACTCTAAAAAGATAGTGAAGTTTGGTCAGCACAGCTCCGGCCGCGTGGTTTTTTATCTTTTTCGGGTTTTCCACGTTAAAAAGTCTCAGTGTGCTCAAGGAATCTCTAATTGACTGTTTGTGCGCTCGGTTCGCTTCCGATCTAAGGTGGTTCAATTTGACCGGTCTACCAAAGCACCGAGCGATCCGCAACAAAAGTCATGGTTAATTCACTTACCGGGTTTTTTCTTATGCAATATATTAATCATTTTGAACATTGCACGTTAGTAAATAAGACCGTTTATGAAAAAAACACACGTTTAACTTTATCCATCGAAGTACACCGGTAGAAAGGAGACGAACCGAGCTTCTTTCTTAAACAATGGATGAAAGCAAACGAGAAGAAATTTAAAACAAGAAAATGAAGAGTTCTCTTGACAATGAAAAAACTTGCATATATTATCATTTATTTATGTTTCATGACCTCAAATCCACACACAAAAAATTGAACAAAAAAAATCAAAAATTATTTTGATATAAAGCGGATGTTTCGGGATTTTTTAAGGGTCCGTTCGGCGAAATTAATTCTGTTGTTTGGCTGCACGATGAGATTCAGTGAACAAAAATATAATTGATATCTATAAATTATTCGGCTGCACGATGAAATTGCTTTCTAGAATTGAAATTTTTACAATTTATATTTGTTAAAATTGAAGCAAAAGATATACTAATTGATATCAAAGAAACAGATGCTTTACTAAAGATAATTCAAACTCAAATATGTTAAGATTCAAACTTGAACATGAATTATATTCGGGATCTTTTTTTGCAAATCAACCTTTGGGTTAAAATACTCATGTCTTTTAATTACTTTTTATAATATACTATAATATATTATTGTTATGGGTCGCTCGGCGCTCTTACGAACTGGTCGAATTGAATCGTCTCAGCTTGAGATTGAGCCGAGCGCGCAAACAGACACAAATATATTCAACAGTTGACAGCAATGCGTTTGACGTGGATATACCCGGAAGGAAAAACCACGGGTCGGATCGATGCCGACCAATTCCACTATATTTCAGAAGTATTACAAAAAGTTGTTTCTCGATGGTGACAGACCACCACTCATTACAATAAGCTTTCTGGATCTTGAGAAACGCTTGGAGCAGAGTGTTGGAAAGCATGCACGGGAGCAATCTGTAAGGATGAACGCAACAATGTGGGTCTGGACTCGAAGGACAGAGTTGAAGAAGATCTTCGAGCTGTCTTCAAAGAATCTTCGAACTCCGAAGGAGATTTTTGAATGCCGAAGAAGATCTTCGAAAGAATCTTCAAACACCAATGGAGAACTCTGGGAAATCTTCGAAGGAAGACTCGGGAGCTCTCTCTGGCGCTGAAGGCAAGATGTCATCAAATAAAGGCTCATGGTCGTTTGAGAGGGGCGTCCCGGTAATTGCGTCACCATTACTACTGGACGGGTGAGTGATAACTCTCGATCTTAGGCACACGGATTGCCATTTTTATGATTATGACGATGTTGCCACCCGGGCCGTTTGGGAAGGACTGGCGCTGACGACGGTGACGATGGCGGCGACGGGAGGGGATGGGAGGCGACAACGGCGATGGGAGGCGACGGGGAGTCAAGAAGCGACAATGAGTCGGGAGGCGACGGGGGCGTCGAGAGGCGATGACAAGTGCGGTGAACGCGTCGGAATCCTGCAGCAATTGCGGAGAAAAGGCGGAAAAAGAGGAAGCCCAGACGCGCGCGAGTGGACTCACACAATCATGCGCGCAGGAAGGTCTCTGAGCGCCTGCGCACGCGGGAGACTACCAGTGCGCAGGATGCGTGGGGCACGGTCCTGCTCCGATCGCACGACGCCGACTAAAGATGAAGTGTTTGAGTCGTTCTCTATGCAACCACAATCGAGGGCTTTCAATAGTATCACAAGATGCACGATCAACTAACGATGAAGTAGGAGAGCTCTGGGCATACTTCTTTTATTTGTAGTCCAGGTTGACCGTGCTTTATTAATGTGATGAAAAATCTGAGAGCTCTAAAACAAGCATAGTAAAGTTTTCAGAATCAAATCGGGCCCAGGCCCGGCCCAGGCCTCAGCAAAATAATGGGCCTGCTTGAGACTACAAGACCAGGCCCAAGCAGACCCCAAAATAAAAAAATATTCTATAATATTATATATATTGCTGCATTTTGGCAGCCATTATGTTGGGCGGCCACGCCCAACATTAAATACTCAAACTCCAGCAGCTGCAGCATTTAATGCTGGGTTCTGCCCAGCTTTATAGTTGGGCTTGCTTGGGCCCGGCCCGGGCCCGGCACCAGGCCGGACTCTGGTCAAATAAAGGGGCCTGGTGAGCCCCCTTAGGCCTGGCCCGGTCCTAACCGGGCCCGGACTTTATCGGGCTAGATCAGTCGGACCCATACCAAATTTGCACACCTAAGTGTGGGTGACCGTCCATACCGAATTTTATAAAGAAAATTCACTGATAGAAATTAAATTAAAAGTAATTATTGTTCTTATATGTATTATATATTGCAAATATTCATTATTTTTTAATAAAATAGGATTGACATATTTGGTTTCATCTCATGTCTTTTGTGTTAGAAGTTATGAATTTGATTTTCCGTGGTATCATAATTTTGTCAAAAATTCTTTACAAAAAAAATCATTAAAAAGTATTTTTCACATCGACACATCACACATTGCATAAAAAATTATCACAAATATAAATATATTTTTTCTATGTTTAAATATCCTACAAAAAAAATATTCATTAAAAAATATAGACATAATGTAGAAAAATATGACATTAATATAACATAAACATATATTTTTATATTTGTTGATCAAATTTAAAAAAAAAAAATTTAAGACGATTGTTAACCGCAACTCGTATTTGGCTATCCACACCTCAAAATTTTAAAAAACATAAATTATTTTTTTGTTTAACCCCAGCCCGAATCTTAAAACTGTAGCATCGCTATGTAGAATACGATTTCTCTCCTTTTATATAGCAAGCTATGTAGAAAGCTTATTCTACATATAGCATTAGCAATAAAAACTCCAATAATAATCTTCTTCATATTAAAATTTGTGTTGCGAGAAGCCAATTATCGGATTACGGTTAAAAAATTCCAAATTTTTGGATTGCAGTTAACATTGGGATGTCACAAGCCAAATTCGAGTTGCGATTAACAATCGCCAAAATTAATACCTCAAGCACTATTCTCAACTCACTATTAATAGTGTGTTAAACTCTCAAGACGATTCGCACTACCGACTCCTTCACTGGACTGCAACAAATATAACTTCTTCGTGGCAATGAATATAAATCTCTGCTCAAGCCCATTATAATTGGGCTGGGTAAGCTAAATGGGCCCTATTAGCCTATTTGGTACCCGCATTTGCGGCAAACGCCACCGCAAGGCGGGTAAACAAACGCTCGGCAGCAGCGTTTGCCGCGTTTGCACCCGCCGCGCCATGGGAAAAGCTCCAAAACGGAGCTTTTCGAGCCCCGCCTTCTCCCCTCCGTTTCCAAACCTCCCTCTCCAACCGTGGGTTCTGCCCGCCACCGCCGCGCCAAATAAAGCCTTAATGTTAAAATTTGACTCTGACTAAGGCTACGTTTGGCGCGATTTATTTCCTCCTGTGAGTTGGGTCAAAAACGCGATTATCATAGATTGTATGTTTGACAAGACAGGTTATGACCGCTGCCAAGAAAAATAAACTAGTTTTGTGCATAAAATGCATGAATTTTTTTAGGTGAGATCGGGCGCTCACGAACCACGGTTCATGACCACCGTGTTCACGACCGCCACCACCGTGCCGAACGAAACCTAGGACTCCGTTTGGCGCAGTGTTTTTGTTACCGTCATAGAACGTATGTTTGACATGACAACAAATATGACCGCCACCAAGAAAAGAAAGCTAGGGTCGAACATAAAAGTGGATGAAGTTCCTTAGGTGAGCTCGGGCGTTCAAGAACGACGGTTCATAACCACCGCGTTCACGACTGCCACCGATGTTCCAAACGGAGCGGAAGACAATTAGTTAGCATCTAAAATGATTTAAAATTAGATTATATATTAATGTTTATTAATTATCTGTAATTTATATTAAATTTACAGTGTTAACTAGCTTTGCTGGGTATCAGATTAAAGTCTTAAATCCGAGTTTGTTATTGCAGCTGAAACTTTGAGTGAAACGCTAAAGTTTTGTTTGGCACAAATTTTTTTGCTCCGGTGAGTTTGAATAAAAATATCACTATCATATAATGCATGTTTGGCAAGACAATTGCTATGACCGACACCAAGAAAAAAAAAATTGTGTAAAACGACAAGGGAGCTCAAACCGCTACTGTCACCCGCAGGAGCCCAACGTTAGCTACGAACGATGAGCAGAACGACAAAAATCTTGTGTAAAACGGCGACAACGGCGGCCGTTAGGGGCGTCATCGTTGGGCCTCTGTCGACGAGACAACGGGGCTGTTAGGGGCGTCATCGTTGGGCCTCTGTCGACGCGGCAACGGGACACACCGCCGTCCACTAGACATATACACTTAAAACACTTAACTGTTGTAGCCCATTTATCTCCCCTCTTTAGAACTTGACAGGCTTATTTATGTCAATAAAGACTAATTAACTAGAACATGGATGATAATAGGATATTCATTCAGGTGGATCTTACCTCTATGATTATTCTTAAGGAAAATACTTTACACTATTAATTTAATTATAACAATTGAATAAATTTTATATTTTAATTACAAAATATAATTCTTGAGATAAATAAAAAAGGATAAAACATATTTGAAGACATATTTTGATTGACTTTAATGATAAAATAAAATAAGTTGAGTTGGTGTTTTAAGAACCGGATTGAACTTTATGGTCGGACGGGTTGGATTGTGAACCGGACTATAAACTTATCTGATCATATTACTTAAGAATCATTGCAGCCGAGAACTGCTAAAGAACCGGAGAATTGTTGGGTGAACCGCTAAATCGGCAAACCAGTCATGATTTTGGAAACCGAGTGGTTCTCAAATCTTTCCTCAAAATTTTTTTATAGGAAATTTTAAATTGGGTTCTGCACATATGCTAGACAGAACTATGAATGATTTCTAAGCAATATATATTCTACGCAAAAAATATTATTATTTGTTATATGAAACTTAACAATAAAATATAGGTTTGAAATAAATTTGGATGTTGTTGCGGGTCGCTTAGGGCTCTTGGTAGACCGGTCGAATTGGACCACCTTAGCTCGGGAGCGAACTAAGCGCGCAAACAGTCACAGAGAAATTCGTTGAGTACACTGGGACGTTTTAACGTGGAAAAACCCGGAAAGGGTAAAAAAACCACGCGGCCGGGGCTGTGTCGATCAAACTTCACTATCTTCTGAGAGGTTACAATCCGGTGTTTAGAATTCGAGAGCGACAGGCCGCCGCTCGTTACAATATTAGAGAGAGAGAGAGAGAACGTTCCGAGCGTGACATGCCACCTCTCGGAAAAAACTAAGTCTTTTCCTTCTGAGAGCGGTAGAGAACGAAAGTGAGAATGCCTTGTCTGCTTTCGTGAAGACGAAAGTGAGAGCGCTGTGTCCGCTTCCGTGAGAACGAAAGTGAGACTGCCGAGTCGCCTTTCGGACGAAGGAAAACTTCAAGTCCACGAAGGAGATCTTCAAGCGCCGAAGGAGAAATCCGTGGAAATCTTCAAGGAGCTCTCTCTGGTCATCAAGGCGGGGTCCCTTCAAATGAAGCCTAGGGGGTCCTTTTATAGCTTTGGCCGGGGGTAGCCCGGTAATTTTGCCGTTGTAACCACCGTAACCACCTAGCGGACGAATCACGTTTTCCGGTTCGGAGCACACGGATCGCCATTTTTCATAAATGACTGTCTCGCCCCTGGGCAGTTCGGGCAGTTCGGGCAGCTTTGTTGAAGGCGAAAAAGGCGACAAGTCGTTCCTGCACTCTGAGAAACTGGAAAGACAAAATGTGAGCATGCTAGAATGACAAAAAGTGAGCGTGCCCGAAATGTGAAAGTGCTCTGAGCGCGCTCAGAAGTACTCTGAGCGCGTAACGAACGGGGAATTGCTCTGAACGGAGTCCGGAGCCCGAAAAGAGGGCGGCGAGCCGGAAGAGGGGGGACTCACCCCAGCCTTGCCACGGGGGAGAGCGGTTGGACCGCACCTAAAGGCGGGCGAGGCGCGGCCGCACCCGGGGGAGGGACGCGGCTTGGCCGCACCCCACATGGGGTGCGGCTTGGCTCGGTCGTACCCAAGGGGGTGCGGCATGGGGTGCGGCCTGGCCGCACTCCTCATGGGGTGCGGCTTGGCCGCATGCGGCTATTCGCACCCCACTAGTGGGGTGCGGGCTAGTCGCACCCCAGTAGTGGGGTTCGGTTATGGCGGGGCGTGACGTGCGCAGGGGCGGACCCACCTTGGGGCGAGTGTGGGCGGCCGCCCACACTCAAATTTTAAAAAAAAAAATTTAATAGTATTAGCCACGGCAAAACGCCGTGGCTAATACCTTTGTTTTTTTAAAACTTTAATACTGCACCGGCGGACCACGGGACCACACTCAAATTAATACTGCATCGGGAAATTAGGTATCCTGCGGAGTGCGGACCTGCGGTTCTCTCGCTCTCAGACGACGAAACCCTTCTCCTCTCTCAGTCGGACTGCTCGCGACGACGCCACCTCCGTCTTTCCCTCCAAGCCGACGACAGTTGCTGTCTTGCAGACCCAGCCCTTCCTCTCTTGAGGACTTGCGGTGGCATCCTCGTCGAGGTCGAGTCCGTCGACACAGTTCTTCTCCTCTCCAACATCGCTCATAAGATTTGCTTCTGCCGTTCTGCGGCTTCTGAGTCCTGCCTCCACTTCGGCACTTCCCCCATTGAATTTCTTTGGTTTCTTCTGCACCTAAGGGTTTGTTTTCTTCTGCACCTAAGGGTTTGAATTTCTTTGATTTTCTCTGATATTAGGTATTTGTCAAAGCAGAAATTTCTCTGAATTTTCCTAATATTAGGTATTTGTCAAAGCAGAATTTGTCAAAGCAGAGATTTCTTTCTGATATTAGGTATTTGTCAAAGCAGAATTTGTCAAAGCAGAAATTTTCCTAATATCTTTGTATTTGAATTTCTTTCTGATATTAGGTATTTGTCAAAGCAGAATTTGCAAAGTGGGAGCCGTTACGGTCGATTCAATTACTTGGAGGCACGCTTCAAGGGTAACAATCTCTTTCCCCGGGTTATTTATATCTTTCTACTATTGTATGTGCAACTTTTGTATAATTTATGTCATATTAATGTGCTTGTTTCATATTTTTCGACTTATTTATTTTTTTGCAATTTTTTAAGTCCGCCCACACTGGAATAAATTCCTGCGTCCGCCACTGGACGTGCGTTTCGTGCATGTTGGCGGTTGGCGGCGGAAATGGCGGCTTCGGTTTCTTCAACTTGGGTGATCATGCGGTGACCGCTGACCCTACCTCCCGTTAGTGGAGTTTTTCCTAGACGCACCCCAAAGCCTCTACGAATATGTAACAGATGTAATTATAAATATGATATAATTTAAATAATGTAAATATATTTTCTTTAATATTTAAGTTATAGCGGTTCTACAACATTTGAACCAGTTAAGCCGTTCTAACCTTGAACTTCACCTTCTCCCAGTTTAATGTCCGGTCTGGTTCTAACAATTTTGATTTGCACCCCATCTATCTTTGAAATTACAAAAAGCTTCTCGGCAAGTTTACACATTTCAAAACATGCATGCACAAAGAGATTAGAATGATGTTATAAGCCGTCCTGATATGGCTATTCGTACTCCAAAAAAAACATGGAATTTCAAAATTTAATCGCAGTCCAAAAAAACCACCATCTCCCACAGGCGCTCGGCATGGCTCTCCCTCCAGTCAGCTTCTCCTACATCCTCCACCCATCTCCCGCCTCCGGTTACTAGATCTGCCCATGCTTGGGCACTTGCCCCGGCATGGCTCCACTCGTCTCCATCACTTCTCCTCCTCAAATCTTCCGAGTCACCGCAAAGGTTTGCAACCTCGCTTTGATACCACTTGTTGGAAGCGATATGGGCACGACACTACACTTGCGAGACCTCTCCGGCAAGCACGACACCTCGCGAACGCACCCTTCAATTCAGCGAGCACTCGACCGGCGAACACTACCACCTTACGCCGAGCACTTCCCACGGCGAGTACTCCACTCGCACACCTCCACTTCAACAACACAGCGAACACAACTCAAACTCCAGCGAGCTCCCTCAACTCACGGCAAGGTACAGGCTGCACGGGCAAGCACTTCCAATGCCCTATGCGAGCACTCCACGCCTTGGCGAGATGCACACGGCGAGTCCAGGCGGCGGGTGAGACTCCTTCAGCGAGAGGGTGGCGAGAACTCACGCTACACTTCCGACGAGATGACTCCTGCTCTGCGAGCTCAACAGGCCGCGAGTTCCCCCATGTGAGAAGGCCCGACGAGATGAACAGGCGAGAAGGAATATTATTCCTGCGGGAATAATATTTTTATCTTTCTATAAAACTCTCTCCCTCTCTCTCTAGTTTCTGTCGAAACAACAACTCCTCCACTCACTTTCCCCCTCTCTCTCTCTCTCTAACTACTGTTCGCAGGAAAGAGGAAATACCAAAGCTTTTCACAACTTCTATTCACAGCACCAAATACTTACAAAGAGGGGGCCTATTTATAGGCAACAACAAAACATCAAATTTCTCTCTCCGCAATAAATGCGGGCTCTCTCTCTCCTCCACCTATGCATTTTAAAATTCATAAAAATAAAATACAATAAAACAAACTAAAACCATTGACCTGGTCAACACAGCTCAAACCAACAAAAACTTGCCACCGGATTTATGTGAGGGAAATAAAGATTGTAAATTGAAAGCGTGAATGAACTGCAGATATCAATGAACTGTGAATAACCACATCAGGGCTTCGTTTGGCACGTCTTATTTGCTCCGGTGAGTTTGATCAAAAACGTCATTATCATATAATGTATATTTTTCAAGACAGGTTTTGACAGCTCCTAATAAAATGAACTAGTTTTGAGCATAGAATGCATGAATTTTTTAGGTGAGGTCGAGCGTTCACGAACGACGTTCATGACCACCGCGTTAATTCAAGACCGGCACCACCGCGCCAAACGCAAGCCTAGGACTGCTTATGGAGCCCCCACTTCAATGTAGAATCCACCGAGGCGGCGACGACAACTTCCTCCAACAGGAGCGCCGAAAGTCCCGGAGGCGGGGACCGCCACGGAGAGGACGGGACATCTCTCCCCCCATCGGCCGGCCTACTTTATAGCTAGACGGCCAACTCCGGGGGGGGATCTTCCATGGCCAGAAAAAGATACAAACCTCGAAGAGATATTCTAATGATCAGGAGCGTCAATCAATATTATTTGAAGGTTTGGAAATAATTAGTTTGCCGAAAATGGGGGAGGCAGCAGCAGCAGAGCACTGAAAGATCTGACGGCGAAGAAGAAGACAAAGCCTCCGCTGTTGTTTTGGAAAACTTCACCGACGCGTCAATGAAAAAGGAGGAGTTGACGGCACATGAAATCTTTGGGGGAGACTGCAGCTTCATGCCAGCAGATGCTCTTTTTCCATGAGCAGAAATTCGGCCCGGATAAATGAAATACAGGAGAAATTTTGTGTTTTGTGGGGTCCGTGGTGCACTGCACTGTGCATTGTAGGCCCCACTAATTCCTCAGTTCTCTTTGATTTCCCGGACCGTGTTTTTCGTCTGTTTTTTCTTTCTTTTCCATTCCTGCGGAAGTCCCCCGTTGTAGCCGCCCGTACTCATCCGCACCAGCATCGTTGGATCCGGTGAATTCATAGGATCCAGTTAAATGTAAGGTTCAGTTTGGTGCAGCGTTTTTGCTCCGGTGAGTTTAGGCAAAAACTTATATCACCTTCGTAGAATGCATATTTAGAAAAATCAAATCCGGGCAGGAAAAAAGTCCGCTTACGAAAGAAGAACGTCCTCTATCCATCTTGGAATGAATCACATAAACCTTGCATTCTTCTACATTTGCGTGTTTGCCGATTTTGACGAATTTTGTAACACAAACTGCTCTACGTAGACGTGACATCTAACATGATTTTTCGTGAAAGAACTAAACACAGACCTAGACTATCATCGAACTAGAAGATACAAGATGGTCACTTTACGCCCGGTTACATAACAAAATTGTCTTCTGATTTCTTACCGAAGTAGGGTGCTTGCAACCTTTGACAAATGCCAGTTTGAGAGGTAATGTTGAAAACACTTAGGCTTCATTTGGTTTAGCGGTTGCGGTTGTAAAGGGAGCTGTTGGAAAGGGAGGTTTGGAAATGGAGCTGGTGGAAACTGATGGGTGGAAATGGAGATCTGTTTGGGTAATCTCTGTTTTCAGAGCTATTCAAAACAGAGAAGCATTTGGAAAAACTGTGGTGGCGTTTTGTTAATAAATTTTATAATTTAAAAAAAAAAAAAATTATAAGAAAAAAAAATTAGATAAGAACATATACACGAGTCACAGTTCAAACATATACAAGAACACATGCCACAGTTCAAACATATACGAGAACTCCAAATACTTCTAATAAGATGTAAACAACCAAATAGTGAATAATCAAAATACAACAAGTTACTACGCATCAGCGGCCACATCAGTTCAAGCTCTTTGTAGTTGTTCGGCAATGGAGTCGCGCAATGCCATCATCTCATCCACCCCTACCCGAATCCCTCTAACATGGTCTCCACCCTCACTTTCATTAATCTGTCCTGTTGTTCTCTGAAGGCCCACCGGGTAAATGAAGTTCTCGTCTTCATCGCAGGCACGAAAATGGGTGTCTGAGCGGGATGGATGCCTTCGAATGTAATTATGTAAAGCCATTGTTGTAATGACAATGTCCCGTTGTTTTGCCAAACTGTACGGTGACATATCTCTCAGTATTTTCCACTTCTTCTTCCATACACTCAAACACAAACACAAACACAATCACACACACAACATACAAAACATACACAACATACAACAACATACAACACATAAACAATCACATACACTTAACACACACACAACATACACAACATACAACACAATACACACAACACAAGCACTTAACACACACACAACATACAACACAATACACACACACAACACAACACTTAACACACACAACATACACACAACACAACACACAACATACAACACAACATACAACATACAACACAATACACACAGACAAACACAACACTTAACACAACCATTCATACACAGCGCACACAACACAACGCTCACAAACAACACATGCATACAACACAACAAACACACAACACAACACACCACATACAAACATACACAATCAATTATAACACACACACACACACAAGATACACAAACACTTAACACACATACAACACACAACATACAACACATGCATACACACAACACAACACACAACATACAAACATACACAATCAATTAACACACACACACACAAACACTTAACACACACAACACACAACAGACAACACATGCATATAACACAAACACATTCCACACACAAACACAACACACAAGATACACAACACACACACATACAACACAACACATTCCACATTACATACACAACAATCATCAAAAAACATATTTTCATGTTACACAATGCATGAAAAACAAAACAAGAAGTCCACATTACCATTCCAAACCACATATAAAAATCCAAACAACTTTAGGAGCATATCAAATTGAAAAAAACATGATTGTCGTAGGGCCCGTGGAGCATACCAGATTAGAGCAGAATCTGAACTCGGAGAAGAGTGGAGCTGCACTGCCTTGACGGAAGATCAGAGCTCTGGCATGCGGGAAAATCAGAGGGGAATGGATCAGACCTCTGCTCGTGTATTTAGGAGAATAAAAAAAATATTGAATCCAAAAAAAAAATCGTTTGCCTACCTTAGATCAGACCTCTGCTCGGGTTCAACAAGGAAGAAGAAGAACAGGTTGAAATGGAGGGATCTGCGCGAGGAGAAGGGGCTTTGAAGCTGCGCTGAGAAGAAGGAGATGCGCTGGATCTGTGCGAGGAAGGGGAAGCTGCGCTAGATCAGGGCTGGATCTGCGAGAGGGATGTGCGATGGATGTTCGAGGGGTTTGCGCTTGATCTCCGACGGATCGCCGCGCTGGATCTGCGGGGATGTGCTGCGAAGAAGACGAGCTGGGAGAAGGAAGAGGCGTCGCTACCCTAAACGCGATCGACTGGAGGTCATCACGCCGGTTTGAGGACGCGCGGTTTTTCACAGCGGGGATTTTGCGTGCGGCTGGGAAAGACAGCGGAAAAACAAATGGGAAAAGAGATCGCGTTGCGTTTGCGGAAAACGCAAAGGAGGAAAAACGCTAATCCAAATGAGGCCTTAATATTCAAATGACGGTTACTGTAAATTAATATTAATATTCATTTTTACCGGTCAGACGGTTACGACTAAGGTCCGGTTCATGCGGTCGTAACCGCTTGACCGGTGAAAATAAGTTCCCCCAAACAGAGTCTTAGTTTGTTGATATATAATGATTCTATAGTTTTATTTTGTGCAAAAACCTCTATACCTGTTGCGGAACGCTTAGGGCTCTTGGTAGACCGGTCCACTTGAACCACCTTAGCTCGTGAGCGAACTAAGCGCGCAAACAGTCAATTAGAGATTTGTCGAGTACGCTGAGACTTTTTAACGTGGAAAACCCGGAAAGGGTAAAAAACCACGCGGCCGGAGCTATGCCGACCAAACTTCACTATCTTCTGGGGGTTACAACTTGGAAACTAGAACTTGAGTGCGACAGGACGCTGCTCGTTACAATATTTGGAGAGAGAGAGAACGAGCTCCGAGGGTGACAGGCCACCTCTCGGAAAAATTAAGTCTTTTTCCCTTCTGAGAATGCTAGTCGCCTTTCGGAAGTGAGACGGCTAGTCGCCTTTTACTTCTTAGAATGCTAGTCGCCTTTCGGAAGTGAGAAGGCTAGTCGCCTTTTTCTTCTGAGAATGCTAGTCGCCTTTCGGAAGTGAGAAGGCTAGTCGCCTTTCGGGATGATGAAGATCTTCAAGTCCACGAAGGAGATCTTCAAGCGCCGAAGGAGAATTCCGCAAAAGTCTGCAAGGAGCTCTCCCGGGTCCCGAAGTCAAGGTCCTTTCAAATGAAGCCTTGGGGCTCCTTTTATAGCTTTGGCCGGGGGCGGTCCGGTAATTTTGCCGTTTGCAGTTTCCATAAATGCTTGGTGGACGAATCATATTTTCCGATTTGGGGCACACGGATCGCCATTTTTCGTAAATGACCACCTTGCCCTTCGGGCAGCCTGGGCGGCTCGGGCAGTTCTGTTGGAGGCGAAAAAGGCGACTGGCCGTTCCTGAAAAGTGAGAAGCCTGAAAGACAAAAAGTGAGAAGCATGAAAGACAAAAAGTGAGAAGCCTGAAAGACAAAAAGTGAGAAGCCTGAAAGACGAAAAGTGAGACAGCCGGAAAGACAAAAAGTGAGAAGCCTGAAAGACAAAAAGTGAGAACGCTCCCGAATGTGTTCGGAAGCGTTATGAGCGCGCGCGAGCGCTAAAGTGTTCTGAGCGTGCAACGAACATGGAAGTGCTTTGAACGCGCTTGGAGGCGTTCTGAGCGCGCGTAAGCACGGAGGCGTTCTGAGCGCGCGCGAGCGTAGAGGCGTTCTGAGCGCGCCTAGAAGCGTTCTGAGCGCACGTTAGCGCGGAGGCGTTCTGAGCGAACAGTGGGGCGGAGAGTTGTCCCCCAAATAGAAATTGGGATCTGACGCACCTGACGAGGGGGGCGCGACTGCGGCAGGGCGCCTTGCGAGCTCTCCTGCGGAAAAAGGCGAGGGGAGGGGGCCAGACCGCACCCTATGGGTGGTGCGGCGGAGCCGCACCCCGGGGGGGGGGGGGGGGGGGGGGGGGGTTCGGCCGGGCGTACGCGCTACCGTGTGTGCGGTAGCGTACGCGCTTGCGGTTTGTTCTCCGCGCGCTCTGTTTCTGGCGGTTGTCGGCGGAAATGGCGGGCTCGGTTTCTTCGATTCGAGCGATTGCGTGTTGACTGCTGACCCCATATCTCTTTAGTGGAGCTTCCTTTAGACGCACCCCAAGGCCTTCACGGGTGGTATAACATAAGCCCCCCAAACCTTCGGAGTTCGAGTTTCGGTGCGAGGAGTTCGGAGGTTTTAATTTTTTTTGGTGGTGCCTTGGGTAGGAGTTGCCGTCGGGGGTAAGCGTGGTTGACTTTGTTCCTTTGTTCTGGTCAGGCGTTCCTCGCCCTGTGCTGTGACCTGATAGTCCTCTGATGGTCCTGCTGCCCTGGTTGCCGACAAAGTGTTGATTGAGGGAAGACGCTTTAAGATGGCCGACGAAGGGTGCTGGTTCTCTGAGATTGTTGCTGGCCTGCTGCCTAGCATCGATATTCGTATAGGTTGAGTGCTTTCTGCAAAATAACAGATGAACTTGTGCGGTTCTGAGCCCGCGACTTTTATATAATGGAAATTCAGCTTGCACGAGTCTGTGCTCGCGGCTTTTACATAATAGAAAATTAGCCCGCGCGAGTCTGAGCTCGCGGCTTTTTACATAATAAAAGATAGGTTTGGGCGGTGAAGAGCATATGTATTCAAACCGTGGAAGAACGTAGGAGGGGCAGATACTTATGACGTCGGGACCTTACTGCGGTGGAGAAGGGCGAACCTTCAATCGACGGCAGTGAGAGATTGTTGTGAGCGCGCTGCCCGAAGGCAGTTGCTGTTTATTAGCGCACTGCCCGAAGGCAATTGCTGTTCATTAGCGCACTGCCCGGAGGCAATTGCTGTTCATTAGCGCACTGCCCGGTGGCAATTGGTGTTCATTGGCGCACCACCCAGAGGCAATTGCTGTTCATTAGCGCACTGCCCAGAGGCAATTGCTGTTCATTAGCGCACTGCCCGGAGGCAATTGCTGTTCATTAGCGCACTGCCCGGAGGCAACTGCTGTTCATTAGCGCACTGCCAGGAGGCAATTGCTGTTCATTAGCGCACTGCCCGGAGGCAATTGCTGTTCATTAGCGCACGGCCCGGAGGCAATTGCTGTTCATTAGCGCACCGCCCGGAGGCAATTGATGTTCATTAGCGCACTGCCCGGAGGCAATTGCTGTTCATTAGCGCCTGCCCGGAGGCAACTACTGTTCATCAGCGCACTGCCGGGAGGCAATTGCTGTTCATTAGCGCACTGCCCGGAGGCAATTGCTGTTCATTAGCGAGTGGACGTCTTTACGTAGTTTCGATGACGCAAGATATGACATGCGTGAAATAGAACTTTAAAAACTCTTAGTTGTAGTGATAATTTACGCAATTTCTTCAGAAACAAAGTTGATAGAAACAAAGTTGACAGAATATTTCAGCGGCGCTGGTAGAGCCCCGCTGATGGGTATGAAGCTTTCTCCTGGGATGAATGCCTTAAGGGTTGCTCCTGGTCCTTCCTGACAAGCCGCTAGCTGATCTCCTGCTAGCCGAATAGTCGCCTAGTCTCGTAGGAATTTCCCCAGTAGGCCTTGTTTGACGAGTTGCTCGATTTCATCCTTAAGCTTGGAGCAATTTTCCGTGTCATGTCCTTGTCCACGATAGAACTCACAATATTTTGTCCGGTCCCCTGAGTTTTTAGCGAGGGGTCCGGGCTTGCGGAGCGTCTGGTTGTCTTTGATTGCGTACAGTATGTTAGTCCTGGTAGTGTTCAGGGGAGTGTAGTCCTGATGTTGGCGAGATCCTCGGTCTCGGCTGGAGTTGTCGTAATGCTTGCTTTTCTTATTGGGAGTTGTCTGCGGCAGCGACTCCTCTTTCTTCCTCTTCGAGCTCCCCTCGAACTGCTGGCGGTGCGCTTCAATTGCCTCACCTGCTGCTATCTGGGCCTCGACTCGCTGAACGAGGTTAGGGTAGCTTGGTACGGTCTCTCTCATTAGAGCTGAGTAAAAGCCACTTGGGCGGAGTCCTCCAAGGAAGACTCCCCGTAAGAGCTCGGGATCGACTCCTGGGATCTGTCGAGCCTCCGTAGTGAAGCGTCGGAAGAAATCTTTGAGTGTTTCTCCGTCATTTTGGCGGATCCCTGAGAGATGGGAGGGATCTCGGACAATTCTGCGGTTGGCGATGAATTGATCCACGAACTGCTGCGCCATTTCTGCGAAGTTGTTGATAACCCCATTCGGCAGGGAGTGGAACCAAGTGCGCGCTTGCCCCTTCAAGGTTGCCGGGAACACCTGACAGAGGAGCTGATCAGGGGCGCTGTAAATCCTCATGATGGTGGTGAAGTGATTGACATGTTCCAATGGGTCGTCCGTCCCGTCAAATGTTTCGATGTTGGGAAGCTTGAAACCGTTTGGAACTGGATGGGCCAAGACTTGAGGCGATAGTGGGGAGCCCTGATGCGCGGGACGGCGGGCGAGTGTGGCGCGTCGCCCTGCTTGAGCGTATTCCTCCTCTATCATATCACGTATTTCTTCTCGCGTAGTTCTTTCCGTTGCTCGCTCAGGGGCAACTCTTCTGGGATGATGGCGACGGTGGGCATCCCCTGGGCCTCCAGCTGGTGGGGCAAGGTGAGCGGAACTCGCCGCGTTGGAGAATCCTTCTGAGGCCTCGTCCTCCTGAATGGCTTCTTGGTTCGGAGCATGATTCAGAACTGGGGGTGGTGGCGCGTTCGGAGCCGGTGGCTGATTCGGAGCTTGAGGAGCCCCGAGATTCCTCACGAGAGCCAACACCTCGGCTTGCTGTTCTTCAATCTGCCGCATGCGCCCTTCCAATCCTGCTGCGGGCGCAGGCACTGCGCCTTCCGCGGGAGGCGCATTGATAAGCGAGTGGGAGGGAGCTGGGTCGATGCGCCCTTCCGGGATTGATCCTTCAGTAGTGCGAGCACTCTTTCTCGCCATCGCAGTTGGCCTTCAAAGAGTTTTGGGAATTTTCCCACAGACGGCGCCAAACTGTTGCGGAACGTTTAGGACTCTTGGTAGACCGGTCCACTTGAACCACCTCAGCTCGTGAGCGAACTAAGCGCGCAAACAGTCAATTAGAGATTTGTCGAGTACGCTGAGACTTTTTAACGTGGAAAACCCGGAAAGGGTAAAAAACCACGCGGCCGAAGCTATGCCGACCAAACTTCACTATCTTCTGGGGGTTACAACTTGGAAACTAGAACTTGAGCGCGACAGGCCGCTGCCCGTTACAATATTTGGAGAGAGAGAGAACGAGCTCCGAGGGTGACAGGCCACCTCTCGGAAAAATTAAGTCTTTTTCCCTTCTGAGAATGCTAGTCGCCTTTCGGAAGTGAGACGGCTAGTCGCCTTTTCCTTCTGAGAATGCTAGTCGCCTTTCGGAAGTGAGAAGGCTAGTCGCCTTTTTCTTCTGAGAATGCTAGTCGCCTTTCGGAAGTGAGAAAGCTAGTCGCCTTTCGGGATGATGAAGATCTTCAAGTCCACGAAGGAGATCATCAAGCGCCGAAGGAGAATTCCGCAAAAGTCTGCAAGGAGCTCTCCCGGGTCCCGAAGTCAAGGTCCTTTCAAATGAAGCCTTGGGGCTCCTTTTATAGCTTTGGCCGAGGGCGGTCCGGTAATTTTGCCGTTTGCAGTTTCCATAAATGCTTGGTGGACGAATCATATTTTCCGATTTGGGGCACACGGATCGCCATTTTTCGTAAATGACCACCTTGCCCTTCGGGCAGCCTGGGCGGCTCGGGCAGTTCGGGCAGTTCTGTTGGAGGCGAAAAAGGCGACTGGCCGTTCCTGAAAAGTGAGAAGCCTGAAAGACAAAAAGTGAGAAGCCTGAAAGACAAAAAATGAGAAGCCTGAAAGACGAAAAGTGAGACAGCCGGAAAGACAAAAAGTGAGAAGCCTGAAAGACAAAAAGTGAGAACGCTCCCGAATGTGTTCGGAAGCGTTCTGAGCGCGCGCGAGCGCTAAAGTGTTCTGAGCATGCAACGAACATGGAAGTGCTTTGAACGCGCTTGGAGGCGTTCTGAGCTCGCGTAAGCGCGGAGGCGTTCTGAATGCGCTTGGAGGCGTTCTGAGCGCGCGCGAGCGTAGATGCGTTCTTAGCGCGCCTAGAAGCGTTCTGAGCGAACGGTGGGGCGGGGAGTTGTCCCCAAAATAGAAATTGGGATCTGACGCACCTGACGAGGGGGGCGCGACTGCGGCAGGGCCCCTTGCGAGCTCCCCTGCGGAAAAAGGCGAGGGGAGGGGGCCAGACCGCACCCTATGGGCGGTGCGGCTTGGCCGCACCCCCTGGAGGGGTGAGGCTGGCCTCACCCCTTGAGGGGTACGGCTGGGCCGCACCCCTTGAGGGGTACGACTGGGCCGCACCCTCAAGGGGGGTGCGGCTGGGCCGCACCCTCAAGGGGGGTGCGGCTTGGCCGCACCCTCAAGGGGGGTGCGGCTTGGCCGCACCCTCAAGGGGGGTGCGGCTTGGCCGCACCCCCTGGAGGGGTGCGGCTTGGTCGCACCCCCTGGAGTGGTGCGGCTTGGCCGCACCCCTGGAGGGGTGCGGCTCCGCGCGAGCCGCACCCCGAGGGAGGTGCGGCGGGGCCGTTCCCCCGCGACGGGGGGCGCTTCCCGCGCGCTACCGTGTGTGCGGTAGCGTACGCGCTTGCGGTTTGTTCTCCGCGCGCTCTGTTTCTGGCGGTTGTCGGCGGAAATGGCGGGCTCGGTTTCTTCGATTCGAGCGATTGCGTGTTGACTGCTGACCCATATCTCTTTAGTGGAGCTTCCTTTAGACGCACCCCAAGACCTTCACGGGTGGTATAACAATACCCTCTATATCTTGAGAAGAAGTTACGTATGAAACCTAGATCATACACATGGTCCGGGTGGACGGCAATACATTTGGAACGGAGGGCTGCAAATCTTCCTAACTGCTAATCGGAGGGCTGCAAATGCAACCTGGACCATGAGAATGGTCTGGGTTGCGGGCGAATTTTTTTCCCCTATATCTTCCAGATTTTGCTGAACCTGCTTCTCAGCCATTGATTCGAGGTACACTCCTCTCTCCGATCTTCCAGATTTGCTAAACATTTATGCGTGAAACAATGAATCTCGACCGTTGGATGAGCATGATTCAAAGAATGGCCATTGGATCCTATTGATGTGGACTATACCAATAACATTTCCTCCCAAAAAACACATTCTCCCGTTTCCGCCAAAAACTTCCGCGCGCATCCTACTGCCGTCGGCGGCCTACCCGTCGCCCACTGGGGGGTTCGCCGGACAACCCCCGGCGGGTTCGCCGGAGGCCGGCGAACCCCAGGGTGGGCGCCAACGGATGTCACGGGATTTTGTATTATTTTTTTTTTAATTCTTTCTTTTTAATTTCTATTTTAATAATTAATTAAATAAAATAAGTTTTTTAATAATTAAATTCTAATAATTAAAATTTATATAACTTTAAAATTTTAAATATTAAATAACTGTTCGGGGGGCGGGCGAAACCCGCCGATTGGGCGGGTCGCCTGAATGCGGAATAATGAAAATTTAGAAAACTTTAAATTTTTTAATTTTAAATAAGGGTCTTTATATTGGCAGCCCCTATTTGACTATTGGCACACCAATTTCTATGAGTTATAACGCGCCTTTTGAAAATATGCATTATACATGCATATTTAGGAAAAATGTTCAACACAAAAATTGTAGATCTCATCGAGCTCTACAACTTTCGTGTTGAACACTTTTCCTAAAAATGCACGCACAAGACGTATTGCCACCCTGATCATAATTATAGCAATTTTTTGACATATTTTTGAAAATAAGCTTTGTACATGCATTTTTAGGAAAAATGTTCAACACGAAAGTTGTAGATCTCGATGAGATCTATGAGATCTACAACTTTCGTGTTGAACACTTTTCCTAAATATGCATGTATAATGCATATTTTCAAAAGGCGCGTTATAACTCATAGAAATTGGTGTGCCAATTATAGCCAAATATATAGGGGCTGCCAATATAAACACCCTTAAATAATTGCCGGGGCGGATGAAGCCCGTAACTGCCGGGGGGGGGGAGGGGGAGGGGGGCGAAGCCCGCCTGAATGTGGCCGAAGGACACAACGCCGCATCGAGAACGGGCGAAGCCCCCAGCGACGCATCGTGAACGGGCTTGAAGATGCTAGTATATAATATTACAATATTTATTTTGTAAAAAAATATGCGTATATACTTAGAAAGATTATTATTTTTCTCTCTCTCTCTCTCCGCCGCACTCTCTGATCTCCCTCCCTCTCTCTCTCTCTCCGATTTTAGTCATGGGGAGCTCGGGATTTTAGGGGGGAGGGAGGGATAAGGATTTAGTCCAAATGGATATTCACAGGCCATTTTGATGGTTTGATTTGAGATCAAATAGTGGAGATTGTCTCAATGTCCCCTTTAGGTAGTCTATTTACCTTGTCATGACCAAAATTTATACTTCTTTATAATAGATCATATATATATATATATATATTAATGATTACTTATTTATATAGGAAGCACTTTTAATTTTCATTTATATCAACGAGTGACATAGCATGGCCCACCGTGCGGCCGCGACAGTACTTCCTCTACGGAAGTGCTCTTGTGCGACAACACTCCTGCCGCTTGCTCGGGGGTTTGTACGGGAGGCCGGGAGGCCGGGAGGCCCCTATAACGCCCCTGAATTTTCAGGAATTATTTTAATCCTTCTTTGACGTCTTTTTGACGTAAGCGCGTTACGTTAGTTCGGAGTTAGCGGTGCGCCGTCGTTTGCGCGTTTCTGTGTCCGTTCGGTCAAGTCGACCAAATTTTGGAGCATGCCGGAGTTGGAAGATTTTGCGTTAGAAAATTAAATTAATTAATTTTTAGAAAGCCTCGTCGATGTTTCGTTGTGATCCGAGCGATATCAGAGTCCCGATGAATTTCCAAAGATTTGTATAATTATCGTTCGCCGTAAACTGCAAAAATTTATATCTAGAGTTTGGCTCGTCGGATTTTGTTTTCGACTTCTCCTTTGGATTCGTAACGCCGACGTTTGTTTTCGGTGCGATTTTCGTTGGAATCGGCGACCGTTGGTTCGACCTTTCTTTCTTTATTATTATTATTATTATTATTATTATTACTTTTTGTTTGGCTGTCATTCATTATCTCTTATATATTATTATACGTACTATTCTTCTCCATCTTCTTCTTCCTCCCTGTTTATCGAGCCAGAAGTTTTGTGAGAGAGAGAAAGAGAGAGAGAGTGGGGTTTTTCGGAGCTTTTCGACCGCCGCCGACGGAGCTTCGGTGCACGAAATCTTCGTCGGAGCATAGATTTGGAAAGCTCTCGCCGTGCTCTCCGCGTGCGTGGTAAGTTTTGTCCGTTTCATAGGTTTTTGACACTAGGGTTAGCGGTCCTAACCCTCTTTTTGTACAAATCTTCGTAGATTCTCCGTGCTTAGGCCGTGTTTGAGCAGATCCTTGATGTGAGGGGCTTGAGAGGTCGTTTTTCGGTGGTTTGAGATATAGGCAAGTAATGGTTTGTTTTTTTCTTTTTTTCCCTTGGCATGTTCCCCAATTTACTTCTCCTTTCTTATCTTTGTATCTTGGTAATTAGTGATGATTGGGTTACTTACCCTAATTGAAGTGTTGGGGTTGAGATTTGTGCTGGTAGTCCAGGGCTGGGCTTTGATAGAAGTAAGTTAGGTTTGTTTAGAAAAAAGAAGAAGAGTGTGTGCTAAGTCAAAATCGACGAGACATCCTGTCGATCGAAGGGACCTCCCGTCGATCGACGAGACCATCCCATCGATCTTTGGCCTTAGCTGGGGAAAATGTTCTTCCCTGTGCATTAAGTGGAAATCGACGGGACTACCCGTCGATCGACGGAGCGTCCCGTCGATCGGCGGGACCACCCGTCGATTTTTCCCCTTTTTCTCCCTTGTTGGAGCTTTTTTTCTTGTTTTGTTTCCCTTCTCCTTTAATGTAAGTGCAGTTTTGTCTATGGTCTTTCTTGTTGTTCTGATAGATTTTTTCAGAAAAGTTATTTTCTGTGTATTCTTAGAAATCAGGTTTCTTCCCGAGTGTGTTGATTCTTGTTTGTACCATAGACTTGTTCAGAAATTCTCTCTGTGTATTTCCAGAAATTTCTCTCTTTCAGTCCAGAATTTCTGTCCAGAACTCCAAGGTTTTCTGTGTAACTTGCCATTGATTTTTGAGTATTTAAACTCTTCCAGACTCAGTCTTCTATGTAATTTGTATTAACTTTCTCAGTGAGGGGTAATGCTTCTTCCTCACTGCCTTTAGTAATTTGGCTGGATATAAAGGTTCTCTTAGTGGTTATGGGCTGCAGATAGCAGTCCTTCTGCTTGATGACCCTTTTTCCTGAGATTTAGTTATGCTAGGCACTCCTGTTAGTTGTGCTCTTCAAGCAGCAGTAGTCCTCTTTGACTTGTTTTGTTGAGTGACTGAAGGACCTTCTTTTCAGTCCTCTCCCACTTTCTTGTATGTCTAGCCTGTTGAGTTTAGGCTAGTGGCTGTTGTTTTTCCTTATGGATCTTATTTGGCTTTCTTGATTTCCTGTTGTCATTCCCTTGAGTGTAGATAATCTCTATATTTACATGTTTAGTTATGCTGCAGGTAGCCTGTTAAGACTTCCCTTGGTTTAGAGAAGATTACTCTTCTTTAGAGTGTTTGTTTATTTCTTCTGAAGCTTTTTCAGGTGTTCTGGAGTTGAGTTTGAGCTCTGGTAGAATGCTTTTGGTGGTTAGAAGAAATTTTGTAAAATCCTAAGTTAAAATCGGCATCCTGTCCCTTCGATCGACCTCCAGTCCCGTCGATCGACGGGAGAGAGCAGAGAGGTCAAGTCTGTTGATCTTCTAAGTAAGAATCGATGAGACCTCCCGCCGATCGGGCTCCCGTCCCGTCGATCAGGCCCTCTTACAGCCGATTTTTCCTTGAAGCTTCCCGTCGACTTTTGTTAAGTCTCCCCGTCGACTTTTGATAGGTCTTTCTGTCGATTTCATCGCATATCTCGAATTATTTCATCAATAATTTAAGTCCTTTTTGTCAAGGTGTTCTCGGGTATCTTAAATTATGATGTTGAGCGTTTCGAGTTTATTTGTTGAGATTTAGATGAAGCTATGCTTTATTCGCCAGGATCACCCCGATATTTGACTGGATCATCTTGATCCAGTTTCTTTAGTCTTCAGTTTGCATTTTGAGCCTCCCAACCATTTCTATTGGAACTTATATGATTGTTTCCTCATGTAATCCAAGGTAACTTTTCCCTTGTCTTATGCATGATATATGGTTGATCATGTGGTTATTGTCTGAATGGTTAAGATAAGTGAAAGCATGAGTTTCTTTCTTTTGGAATTTTATTCCTTCATGATTCATGTATAACCCTCCTTGAATGCCAAACCAAGTATGTTGCTGATAAGTATAAATTGAAAGGATATTTTCTTATATACTGTAGCGTGGGTGGATATGCCAGGCCCCCACCACAGTGGTCTTTTATACTGGAGTGTGGGTGGTATTTCAGGCCCCCACCATAGTGGCTTCTTTTTAGACTTGAGTGTGGGTGGATATGTTAGGCCCCAACACAGTGACCTTATATACTGGAGTATGAGTGGTATTTCAGGTCCCCACCACAGTGGCTTCTTGTTAGACTGGAGTGTGGGTGGATATGTCAGGCCCCCACCACAGTGGATAATGATGGATTTGTTTTGAACTGGAGGGATGGGTAATGGGAACAATGTGGGCCTCCATCACAGTTCTTTTAGTAGTGGTTGGTAGGACAATGAGACCACCACCACGTCATCTTTTTATACTTTTAGGCTGCGAAGTCCCTTATACATCAACTTTCTTTGCTTGATGCCCCCATTTATGAGCTTGTTTTCTGTGAACTTGTGTACTTGTTCAAGCTGATTATGCTAAATATATGCTTACCCTTGGCTAGTTATTAATCCTGTTGCGTAATAGCTTTCATTTTTATACTTGTTGTTACTTGCTCCCTTTTGAGCTGAGGCATTCTTTTCTTTTGAGTTCCCCAGGTTCAGGTCAGTAGCTGCGGCAAGTGGTAGAGCTGTGGTTAGTTGATGAGTCCTGTTGAAAATTGTATTCACAATTACCTTGATTTGTGAGAAGTCACCCTTAAACTAAGATTGAATTGCTTTTGTATTTGACATGCTTTTCTAGTATTGTCTTGCAGAATATCATTGCTAAGTGTAAATCAATGTCAGGTCACAATGGGTCTGCAAACACAGTTTCATACAATGTAATCCCTCATTATATGAAAGATGGTGATGACTCATGTGTGATCTCTCTATTGGGGTACACTTTATTTTCAAGACTATTGAAGACCTTGGAGTGCGGTTGCAGCAAGTGTTCAAGAGAAGAAAAGAAAATTGTTGAAAACAAATTTTCTAAGGATATGTCTCGAGAGATCATGCATGTCTCGAGAGTTCTGACATGTCTCGAGAGGCAAGTTCCTTTGGATCTCGGTATTTCTGTTCTTGATATCTCGAGAGATCAAGCATGTCTCGAAAGTCCTTCTTACCGAAATCTTTGTAATGTCTCGAGAGATCATCGAGTTCTCGAGACATCTCTTTCCTGCTCTCTTTGCTTCATATTTCGAGAGATCCGTCAGTTCTCGATACTTTAACCTTTTGTTCTTTCATCCTCAGTTCTCGAGAGATCCCTTATGTCTCGAGAGAACCATTATGTCTCGAGAATTCTGTCCGTTTTTCTCTAATTTGTTTTCTCGGTTCTTGACGGTTTGTAAACGTTCCTTCCCGATCCTAACGGCTATATGGAGTGCATTTAAGGCCGATTTAACCCTTAATTGCTTCCCTCTATATATAGGATCGCTCTTGGGTTGCTTACGATAAGCTCTTCGAATCTTTCAAAACCCTAATTTTCTCTCCCGATAAAAAAGAACGAGAAAAGCGCCGCCTCGCCGTCGCCTACGATTGGAGATCGATCTACTCATTTGAGTTGCTGATTTCTATCAAAGAAGGATTCGATCGATCCGTGTTCTGTTTCTACAATCTCTATTGGATCGTTTCGGATTGCCAAAGACAGATTTGAAGGATCGTTGTTCTTCCTCTTTGTTCTCAAAAACCATTCAAGAAGAAGGAAGAAAACGCCTCTGTTATTCAGATCTGGTATCATTTTATTCAAAACCTTTTATCATCTTTGTAGGAGTTGTTATCTCCGAGCTGTAGGAGAGGTTGTTCTCCGAGTTGTAGGAGAAGTTTTTCTCCAAGTTGTAAGAGAGGTTCTCTCTGAGATTGTAGGAGTTTGACTCCGAGTTTGTAGGATCATTCTGATCTGAGTTTTAGTTAGTAGTCAAGTCTAGCTGTGGTGCTAGATTGGCGAGGCCGGCAGTGGAGTACCCAAGTACGGGGAACCACTATAAATTCCTGGTGTTATCTGTGGCTGTGATCTATTTTGTGTGCTGTGCTTTACGTTTAATTTTTAATTCCGCAAAAGACGTAGAGATCACCTATTCACCCCCCTCTAGGTGATTTAGGTAGGCAACTAGATACTTCAATTGGTATCAGAGGGTCGCTGTTCATTGCTAGGTTAACACCTTGAACAGGGTCCATCCTTCTAGTTGCTAGCAAGCCATGGATAGAGTCAAGGAATCCTCTCTGAAACTGCCCATCTGCACTAAGGCCAACTTTCCTATGTGGAAGGAAAGAGTCCGTTTTTATATGAAAGCTGCAGATCCCAGAATCTTCCAAGTCGTGGAAGAAGGTCCCCATGTGCCAATGACCGCTTCGTCAACAAATCCTACCGTTCAGATACCTAAGAAAATGATGGATTTGACTAAGGATGAGATAGCTCTTATTGCTCTTGACAAGAAGGCTAAGAACATAATTGCTAGTGCAGTGGACGATTCCATGTTGCAAAACTTAATCCACTACAAATCAGCCAAAGAGATGTGGACATCCTTAATTGTTCTAATGGAAGGTACTGACGAGGTAAGAGAAGATAGAAGGTCTCTACTTAATCAAGAGTACGAGGCGTTTAAGCAGAATAAGAAGGAGTGCATTGCTGATGCGTACGAGCGATTCTTCAAAATAGTCAATGGTCTGAGGAACTACGACAGGGAGTTCACAAACGGTGAACTAAATGACAAATTCTTGCGTTCCCTAACGAAAGACTGGGATAGCAAAATTGTTGCCATAAGAGAGTTTGGAAAACTGCCAAGTCTAGAACCTCAGAATCTGTTCGGGAAGCTGCTGTCTCATGAATTACAAATGAACATCCGAAAGTCTGAAGAGGATGTCAATCGAGCTTCAAGCAAAGAAAGAACATTAGCTTTGAAGGCAGAGAGTTCAAAGAAGAGCAAAGCAGTGACACCGATCAGAGAAAAAGAATCTGACAATGAAGAAGAATCGGAAGCCAGCTCCTCCTGTTCCGAATTGCCTGATGGGGAGTTCTCCTTGATTTCCCGTCAGTTTAAGAAACTACTGAACAAACGAAGGCACATGAATAACAAGCCATCTTCCTCGGATCATAAACATTCTCGTCGTGATGGCGACTATCACAGGAAGGGCTCAAGCAATAATGACAGGTACAAATCGAAACAGAACAAACATTTTTCTTCTGACATTATTTGCTACTGTTGTAATAAGCCAGGGCACATAATTGCTGAGTGTCCCTACAAGAAGAAAGAAGGTGGAAGAAAAGAAGACAAGAAATCCACTCACGGAAAGAAGAAATCAGATAGAAGTTTCGTCGCTAAGAAAGCCAAAACTCTGAGCGACAGTGACTCCGATGAGTCGAGTGATGAAGAAGAAGCTTATTTCGGCCTGATGGCCATGTCTGATGATGAAGAAGCACCCCCGTACACCGGAAAGGTAAATGATCACACTATCCTATCTGATTCTGATTATGCTTCGGCTGAACAAAAGGATAACCCCTCAGACAATGAATCTGAGCTCATGTCTCAATATACCAAAATTCTCCAAAGCTTTGACAAGTGCCGAAAGGTTGTCAAAACTCAGGGTAAGGAGATCATGGCTCTCAAGGAGGTGGAATCTAACTTGAGAAAAGAAGTTGAAGAACTTTCTTCTCTCAAAGAGGAAGTCCAAGCCTTGAAAGACAAGATCAAAAGCTCGGAAGAGACTCTTGCCCTGAGAAATCATTCGATAAAAGTCTTGGAGGAACAGCTTGCGGCTGAGAAGAAGTTGGTTGAAGCATTCTCTCAACCTAAAACTGTTCTGCCAATTATTGGTACTTTTACCACGAAGGCAAAAGGAAGCGGTATAGGGCATGAAGCTAGTACTAGCAATTCTTCTAAAAACACAATTGCTAAGAAGAATGGTTTGGTTGCTAAGAAAGCTATCACCAAAGAAAAAGGGAAAGCTCATCAAGAGCCTGTAGCATTCAAGAGAGTTATATTCCCTACGAATGCTTATGATATGGAGAGTTCCTATGGTCATTTCACACGACCAATTTCTTTTACGCCTGTGAATGATCATAAGGAATGGGCTCCTCCCCGAAACTTTGGTGATAGTGCTTTTCAATCACCCTATCAAGAGATTAATCGGAAAGGGTACGGTCCATTTGTTCATGGCCCGAGTGCTAAGAAAGCACCAAAAGTAAAGGCTGTTGCACCAAAGCCGAAGAAGACAGTACCACCTTGTGTGTGCTGCCCCCATGAGGCGTCCTCATCTAGAAGGACTGCTCCTGCAAGAGCTAACATTCAAAAAGTTAAGCAGGAGAGTGTAAAAAGAAGGTACAACAGATTCGACTGTTGGTGCTGCGGCAAAATTGGTCACTTTGCCGTTGATTGTTGGTTCAACACAACATATACTAGGAGACCACAAGTGAACGTTGCAAGGCAGACCACTCGCAATGTTAACATTCATCGTTGTGCTCAACTGACAAGGGACCAAGGACCCAAATCTGTTTGGGCTCCTAAGGAAAAATAATCTATTTTTGCAGGTATGTCCAAAGGCCAATAAAAATCCTATCTGGTACTTGGACAGTGGATGCTCTCGGCATATGACCGGGACAAGAAGCCTTTTGCAAAACTACATTCCAGTTGCGAACGATCCAATAGTTATTTTTGGCGGTTTAGACAAAGGAATAACTAAAGGCTATGGTATGATTTCTAATGGTAATGTATCATTTTCCGATGTAGCTTATGTGGAAGGATTACAACATAATCTGATAAGCATAAGTCAACTTTGTGATAAAGGATACATTGTTGATTTTTATAAAGATAAGTGTTTGATAAAGTCGGCTGAAAATCATGAAACGATTTTATCAGGCACTCGCTGTAGAAACATATTTTGTTTAAATTTTCTTTGTATATCATCTTCTACACCCGTGTGTCTTTTAGCTAAAGATAGTGCATCTCTTGTTGATCAATGGCATAAGAGATTAGCACATATAAATCTCAAAACTATTAATAAATTGTTTTCTCAAAACTTAGTGCGCGATGCACCAGATGTTAAGTGCGTTAAAGATAGACCTTGTCATGCATGTGTAAAAGGCAAGCAAACAAGGGCTACCTTTAAGAGCATTATTGGCAAAGATTCAACCAGGTGTTTGTACCTGCTCCATATGGATTTGTTTGGTCCTTTGCAAATTAGGAGTTTAGGAGGAAAGTCTTACACATTGGTTATTGTGGATGATTACTCTCGTTTTGCCTGGGTATTCTTTCTGAAACACAAGTCAGATACCTTTGACACTTTTACTAGCTTTGTCAGGCAAGTCCAGAATGAATTTAACTGTTCGGTGGTCAAAATCAGAAGTGACCATGGTACAGAATTTGAATCTGGAGCCATGACAGAATTTTGTGAAAGCTTTGGTATCTTTCATGAGTTTTCCTCTCCTCGAACCCCACAATAAAATGGAGTAGCTGAGAGAAAGAATAGAACACTTATTGAGGCTTGCAGAACCATGTTGAGTGACTCTTCACTACCTGAATATTTCTGGGCTGAAGCTGTCAATACTGCATGCCATGTGCAAAACAGAGCACTCATAAACAAAAACCATGAAAAGACTCCTTATGAACTTCTAAAAGGCAAGAAACCGACCATTTCTTACTTTCGAATCTTTGGTAGTAAATGCTTTGTGCTAAACAATGGAAAGCATTACAAAACTAAGTTTAGTGAAAAGAGTTTTGAAGGTACTTTTGTAGGTTATAGCAGCCATAGTAAGGCATATAGAGTTTTTAACAAGAAAACCCTAGTGGTAGAAGAATCTATTAATGTTGTATTTGATGAGACGAGCATGCTACAAGGCAGCTCCTCTAGGATTTCTTCTGTAGACACAGGTTCAAAGCTGCAGGACTTAAGCTTGGATCAGCCAGTTGAAGAAAATTCTCAACACTTCATCAAGATTCCCCCAATAACTACCTATGAAGAAGATCATCCTGATGAAGAGCCAATCCAAGTGGAGGAAGATACTCCAACAGTAGAAGAAACTCCTATTGGTTCAAATCATGCAAGGAACCTCGGGCTACGACACATGAGGGATCATCCAGTTGATCAAATCATAGGAGATCCTCATGAAGGAATAAGAACAAGACGAGGTACCATTAACGAGAATATGCATTTGAGTTTTGTATTTGACATGCTTTTCTAGTATTGTCTTGCAGATTATCATTGCTAAGTGTAAATCAATGTCAGGTCACAATGGGTCTGCAAACACAGTTTCATACAATGTAATCCCTCATTATATGAAACATGGTGATGACTCATGTGTGATCTCTCTATTGGGGTACACTTTATTTTCAAGACTATTGAAGACCTTGGAGTGCGGTTGCAGCAAGTGTTCAAGAGAAGAAAAGAAAATTGTTGAAAACAAATTTTCTAAGGATATGTCTCGAGAGATCATGCATGTCTCGAGAGTTCTGACATGTCTCGAGAGGCAAGTTCCTTTGGATCTCGGTATTTCTGTTCTTGATATCTCGAGAGATCAAGCATGTCTCGAAAGTCCTTCTTACCGAAATCTTTGTAATGTCTCGAGAGATCATCGAGTTCTCAAGACATCTCTTTCCTGCTCTCTTTGCTTCATATTTCGAGAGATCCGTCAGTTCTCGATACTTTAACCTTTTGTTCTTTCATCCTCAGTTCTCGAGAGATCCCTTATGTCTCGAGAGAACCATTATGTCTCGAGAATTCTGTCCGTTTTTCTCTAATTTGTTTTCTCGGTTCTTGACGGTTTGTAAACGTTCCTTCCCGATCCTAACGGCTATATGGAGTGCATTTAAGGCCGATTTAACCCTTAATTGCTTCCCTCTATATATAGGATCGCTCTTGGGTTGCTTACGATAAGCTCTTCGAATCTTTCAAAACCCTAATTTTCTCTCCCGATCAAAAAGAACGAGAAAAGCGCCGCCTCGCCGTCGCCTACGATTGGAGATCGATCTACTCATTTGAGTTGCTGATTTCTATCAAAGAAGGATTCGATCGATCCGTGTTCTGTTTCTACAATCTCTATTGGATCGTTTCGGATTGCCAAAGACAGATTTGAAGGATCGTTGTTCTTCCTCTTTGTTCTCAAAAGCCATTCAAGAAGAAGGAAGAAAACGCCTCTGTTATTCAGATCTGGTATCATTTTATTCAAAACCTTTTATCATCTTTGTAGGAGTTGTTATCTCCGAGCTGTAGGAGAGGTTGTTCTCCGAGTTGTAGGAGAAGTTTTTCTCCAAGTTGTAAGAGAGGTTCTCTCTGAGATTGTAGGAGTTTGACTCCGAGTTTGTAGGATCATTCTGATCCGAGTTTTAGTTAGTAGTCAAGTCTAGTTGTGGTGCTAGATTGGCGAGGCCGGCAGTGGAGTACCCAAGTACGGGGAACCACTATAAATTCCTGGTGTTATCTGTGGCTGTGATCTATTTTGTGTGCTGTGCTTTACGTTTAATTTTTAATTCCGCAAAAGACGTAGAGATCACCTATTCACCCCCCTCTAGGTGATTTAGGTAGGCAACTAGATACTTCAAGTCCTAATTATATACACTTTTATGGACTCATCCGGGTTAGTTTTCATTCTCTTGTGCGTCATTACCGAGCTATTATTGCATCTATTTCTCTTATGCTCATTCATGTGCACTTACGTGCTTCGTGCTCCTTTTTTGGCCCGTTTTGGTGTGCATTTGCGCTCCACGTTATTGGGGTTAAGCACATGGTGCTCCCCAATCCATTTTCTATGTTTGATTGGTGCTGGAGGTGTATTCTCAGCTGATTTGCTGTGCTTGCAGGTGTTTGGATCATCTCCTTTTGCCCAGAATTCATGAGTGTGTATATCACACGGTCGTGCGTTTTCTTGACGCACAGACGGCTGCGGTCGAGCGCCTTCATCTGGGGAGAAAACTGGTGATCTGAATTTGATCGTGCGTTTTTACGCGCGGGCGGATCGACCGTGCGCGAAGGAAACACACGATCACCTGTTTCGCCTATATTCTAGCCAATCTGAATTTGTTCGTGCATTTTTACGCACGGGCGGATTCGCCCGTGCGTGAGTAAAACGCACGGGCGCTGGTGCTTCTTCCACAAGCCTATTTTCGCGTTAAATAACGCACGGGCAACGCACGGTCGTGCGTTCGCCCGTGCGTGACTAAAATTCTGCCCATTTTGTATTAAAAGCAGGAAATCTGCTGGAAGAGAGAGCCCCGCGGGAAAAGCTTCTAAAGCCCGCCATTTTCGCCCACTTCGCCGCTCCACCGCCATTTTGACCTAAGAGGAGCTCCGGTGACCTTTGGCTTGCAAATCTACCGCCAAAGCTCCCTCCTTGGCCTCCTCCATCATCCTCGAGCTCAAGAAAGCCATAGATGGAGAACTTCCGCAGCATTCCAGGTGTCGAACAAGAGCTACTTCAAGCTAGACCACGAAGAAGACGGGTAATAGTAGAGGAAGGTGACAGCTCCTCCGGACCCCGGACGCAACTGAAGACCGAGACGGACGAGGCCAGACAACCCTACGATTCCGGCCGAGAATCTTCAGCATAGTCTTCGAGCTTTGGTTGACTCTTTTCCCCTACGCTTGTTTCAGAGTTTCTCTTTATATGTATTTGAGATCGTGGATGATGTTCATAAAACTTATGCTTTAATTATTATGATTTCATGTTGTTGAGATCTTGTGTTGTTTATGAGATTTGAGGAGCGCCGTAGTCCGCCATCCACTCCACCGCTCTTAGTGCTCCGCACTAGCAATTGTTAGTTGCGTGTTTCGCGACGAGGTGCCTACGACCCTCATCCGCCAGCCTTCTCGTCCACCCTCTCACCGAAGCACGACATCGCGGCCTGCACTCCATCCCGACAAGCGAAGTGGAGCTTTAAGCCCGCATTTTCTTTCTCCATTGATAGCATAGGAAAACCACTTTCAAAACCCCCTTTTTTATTAAGTGTTTTAGAATCTTTATAAGTTTCCCTAGTAGGCAAATCATACTACCCAACTTGCAGTCCTTTGAGAACGATATTCGGGGAGTTTCTCCCTACTTTTATTACTTGACAACGACCGGTGCACTGCTGTCGTACCGCATTTCGTGCTTGTTAATTAGCAGTGCTGAAATCGCGCGTCAAGTTTTTGGCGCCGTTGCCGGGGATTGCAAGCATGTATGATTCGCCCTTATCGGGAAATTAGCTTAAAGATATTCTTGTTTTTGAGTTCTCTTTTTGTGTTGTAGTGTGTGTATGCACCGACGAGATCTCGGTGGCTTTGCAGCTTTTGACCCTGAAATAGAGCGTACCCTACGGGTGCGTCTCCGTGCTGCTGTCACCATGGATGCCAATGGAAATCAGATCGATCCCATGGTGGGAAATGCACCAGGAGGTGGTTAGGCTGCTGACGAGAATGAAGTGGCTAGGCCACGACCCAGGACCATGAGAGACTACACTACGCCCACTGTTGGGAGTGTGTACCCCGGATTCGGCCCGACCATCACAAATAACAACTTCGAGATAAAGCCGACCATCCTGAATATGATCCGCAACCAGGCCCAATTCTCTGGCTTAGTCAGTGAAGACCACCATCTTCACTTGATTGAATTCGCAGAAATATGCGGGACATTTCGATACGCCGGGATTGCTGATGAGACGGTGAAACTCTGGCTATTTCCATTCTCCCTCCGTGACAAAGCGAAAGCATGGCTCCACACCATACCACCTGGCACAACTACCACTTGGGACGCTCTGCAAGCAAAATTTATGGCGAAGTTCCATCCTGTCGACAAGGTGGTAAAATTGAGGAGGGAGATCGCAACCTTCCGACAGCATGATCAGGAGACTCTCGCAGAAGCATGGGAAAGGTTCATGGACCTTCTCCGGAAATGCCCCCAACATGAGCTGCAACCATGGACCATCGCGGAAAATTTTTACTTTGCAATTGAGCCTAACTTCAGGGCCATGATTGATGCAGCTGCAGGAGGAACTCTGATGAACCACACTCCCGAAGATGCATTGCGGATCCTCCAAGACACTGCCATTCATAGCTCATTCTGGACTGATGGCAGAAACGCCCCAAGAAATGCTCAGGGACTCTTTGAAGTGAGCACATATGGTGCATCCGCTGAGATGACATCAACACCTTATGAAAGTGCGATGTTGCTTAAGAGGCCTGCTCTTCCTTCTGCCCCAATGATGGTTATCTCATGTCAAGGTTGTGGAAGCCCGGGGCATCATGCATATGAGTGTCCTACAGGTGAGCAACCTAACGAAGTATCTTATGGTGAAAGTGTTAATTATATTAATGATCAAAACCACGGAGCCCCTTTTAATAATGTTTATAACCCAGGTGTGAGGAGTCATCCGAACTTCTCTTGGAAACAGAACGTTCCTGGCCAACGATGGCAAGGAGGCTCGCATCAATTTGATGCTCAAGCCTCCAGTAGCCAACCGCGGCCACCTCAATCGAGTTATGATCAAGGTGCTCCCGCTCCTAAGAAGAGCAACTTAGAAGAAATGATGGAGAGGTTTATGCAGGCCGCTAACTCGAATATGGTTAACCAAGCTGCGTCCATGCGAAACTTGGAGACGCAATTGGGCCAATTGGCTCAACTGCTAACCGAGCGTTCGCAAGGGACCCTTCTCACCAACACTGAAAAGAACCCAATCAATCAAGTGAAGAGTCTCACTGATGCGGAACTGAGTAACCCAAGTAAGTTGGTAATCACTTGCTCCATAAATAATGTCGAAACTGCTGCCCTGTGTGACTCCGGTTCATTTTGCAACGTCCTTGCACTGCAGGATGTTGCTAAAATGCATCTTGAAATGAACACAGATGACCGGAAGTCCTTAGTGCTAGCGAATGGGACCGTCATTCAGGCGGAGGGAGAAGTGAGAAATGTTGAAGTTGTAATCGAGGGGACGGTGGTGATCGCCGATTTCCAAGTATTGGGACCTCGTGAAAATCAATCTATTCCCATCTTGGGAGTGCCGTTCTTGAAAGAGAGCGGCGCCACTTTGGATTTCTCTGCAGGGAGTGTTATCCTACCGAGTAAGGTAACACCCCCTGCTTGCCCCAAGATTGCAACTAAAACATTGATTCGCCCTCCCGACTTTATTATTAATGAACAACTTAGTAATGCAGAAAAAAGATCGTTGGATGGAGGAAAGGAAGAGAAGTTGTCGAGTAGTGAAGAAGATGATGTTGACTCTCGGAAAGAAGATGACTCCGAGAGGGAGGAGAGCTTCATTTCTGAACCTGTCGAGCCAAATGCAACTCACAACGTCCCATTTTTATTTTGTAATAAACTGTGTAACAAACCACTTAAACGCTCTATCTCGTGGGCTGATCCAGTTGCCACTGCGGCAACGGAAGTGATGCCACCCACCACCAAGGTGGGAAATTCGGATGACTATCAACACTGGCGCTCTCCAACAGTGGAGAAGCGTAAACAGGAAAGACTATTGCGTGGTGCACGCTTTGCTGTTCTCCAAAATGGCAAGATGGCGGAAGCTAGGGAAAAATTGGGTGATACCAATTTTGGCCCTAAAGCTTTCACCTCCATCCTACGAGCCACTGGAGATGTGCACTACAAAAGTGCGTATATCTGATTTAATTTTTCTTGTTCTGTGATCTTTGTGTGTGTGAACTCTTCTTGAAAATTTCTGCTTTATGAACTATGCTTTAATACAGGTATTTAGTTCACCTTAAGGACAGTAAACAAAAGGGCTTCTTGGGAGACAACCCATGAGGGAACCATTCGGTTCCGGCCTTTCGTTCAGATTTTTGTTTATTATGTGTTGTTTTGGGCTTTTTGCTAACATCGCAGGTTTAAGCTCTTGCTTAGGAGATGAGGAAGGAGCACTTTCAAGAAGGAATTGCCGCACTTCTGGCATGCTTATTCGTGAGCATAGGTCCACTCTACCCCCATTTTCCTTATTCATGAACTCTTTATTTTATATGGTTTTGATCGAGTCTGGGGGAGAGATAGATTATGCACGTGCACGCACTTTGCATAGCATGTTAGAATGTGCTGAGTTAGGATTTTCAATTCTGTTGCACACATTTGCACCTAGTTCACGCGTACTTGATCACACCCGCTTATTGGGTATTGCTGCGAGGTTCCCCGCCCGTAAGAATTGGATTGTTAGTGTAGGAGTGAGTGGTGGAGAAAAATGTCGACTCGAGTAGTGCTCTAGTCGAGTGCTCCCGTCACGCCTAGAAATTCAATTAGAGTAGAATAAAATTCAATGTTATAATTTAATTATTTCTATTATAGTAGCTGCAATTTATTTTACTTTAGTGGTGAATCCGGTGAATCCAATGATAGCATATGGTCGAGTGTAGCTGGATTAGTAGTAGCTTATTACTAGGATCGGAAGGACGGATAACCTTTCTCGATCGGTGGCTAGAACTTGCACCAGACGACTCTTGAAACGATTGCGTTGAATAACTCGTTATAAAGCGTGATGTAGGCCGTTTCTTGATCCGTTTGTGCTTTTGAAATCCTAACCAATGTAATCACCCTTGCAAGCCCACTTGAGCTTTCCTATCCTTCTTGTTTAGCTCCACTTAAATTTCACCAAAGCCATACGACCAAGCCTATTTTCGCACCAACAAATGAGTTGAAAGAAAGTTATATCTCCATCACGTGGTGTTATCTCTGGTGTATGATGGCTGGAAAAAAAAAGCTAAAGGAGAAGCTTAAAACGTGCTTACAAAAGATATTTATGTCGAGACGAGAAAATAAAAAAATTGTATAAAAAGAACTTTCAAATGCAATCTCTCGACAAAACAATGTGTGGTCGGCTTAGCACACACCTAGTGTCCAGTTGAAGTCTGGGGGTGTTGTGTGTGGTTCTTAATTTCCCTGTATTGGTGATTTTATGCTCTCGTGTGCTCAGGTTATGTTGAGTGCGGTGCCCATCGTTCTTCTACTTATCTAACCTAAGCTCATCCTAAGCCAAATCTTAACCTATAAGCCTTATTGATTTTAGATATGAGTCGTCTCATGCAGTGGAGAGAGTGCGAACGTGCAAGATGGACACCGACTTTGATGGATTTCTTAGGAGATTGTCCCGAGCTTTGATTCGAGTAATACTCTACTCATTAGTCACACTATTTTCCCTTGTGCGCGACCGAAAGATTCACCGGGATTCACCATCCGAGTAAAGTAGATTTCAAATTACTATTCTATAAATAGTTAAATATAATCTTGAGTTAAATTTTATTCTAATGTATTTCTACGCACATGAGCATGCGACTTCACATGGGTCTCTACCGCTCAAACTCACTCTAACACCCAATTATTTAGACGAAGAGCTGAGTAGTTTGCCCGAGACGTGCAAATGGTTAAGTCTGGGGGTGTGATGAGTCCCAACTATATACACTTTTATGGACTCATCCGGGCTAGTTTTCATTCTCTTGTGCGTCATTATCGAGCTATTATTGCATCTATTTCTCTTATGCTAATTCATGCGCACTTACGTGCTTCGTGCTCCTTTTTTGGCCCGTTTTGGTGTGCATTTGCACTCTACGTTATTGGGGGTAAGCACATGGTGCTCCCCAATCCTTTTTTCTATGTTTGATTGGTGCTGGAGGTGTATTCCTAGCTGATTTGCTATGCTTGCAGGTGTTTGGATCATCTCCTTTTGCCCAGAATTCATGAGTGTGTATATCGCACGGTCGTGCATTTTCTTGACGCACGGACGGCTGCGGTCGTGCGCCTTCATCTGGGGAGAAAACTGGTGATCTGAATTTGATTGTGCATTTTATGCACGGGCGGATCGCCCGTGCGCGAAGGAAACGCACGATCACCTGTTTCGCATATATTCTAGCCAATCTGAATTTGTTCGTGCGTTTTTACGCACGGGTGGATTCGCCCGTGCGTGAGTAAAACGCACGGGCACTGCTGCTTCTTCCTCAAGCCTGGTTTCGCGTTAAATAATGCACGGGCAATGCACGGTCGTGCGTTCGCCCGTGAGTGATTAAAATTCTGCCCGTTTAGTATTTAAAGCAGGAAATCTGCTAGAAGAGAGAGCCCCGCGGGAAAAGCTTCTAAAGCCCGCCATTTTCGCCCACTTCGCCGCTCCACCGCCATTTTGACCTAGGAGGAGCTCCGGTGACCTTTGACTTGCAAATCTACCGCCAAAGCTCCCTCTTTGGCCTCCTCCATCATCCTCGAGCTCAAGAAAGCCATAGACGGAGAACTTCCGCAGCATTCCAGGTGTCGAACAAGAGCTACTTCAAGCTAGACCACGAAGAAGACGGTTAATAGTAGAGGAAGGTGACAGCTCCTCCGGACCCCGGACGCAACTGAAGACCGAGAAGGACGAGGCCTGACAACCCTACGATTCCGGCCGAGAATCTCCAGCATAGTCTTCGAGCTTTGGTTGACTCTTTCCCCTACGCTTGTTTCAGAGTTTCTCTTTATATGTATTTGAGATCGTGGATGATGTTCATAAACCTTATGTTTTAATTATTATGATTTCATGTTGTTGAGATCTTGTATTGTTTATGTGATTTGAGGAGCGTCGTAGTCCGCCATCCACTCCACCGCTCTTAGTGCTCCGCACTAGCAATTGCTAGTTGCGTGTTTTGCGACGAGGTGCCTACGACCCTCATCCGCCAGCCTTCTCGTCCACCCGCTCACCGAAGCACGACATCGCGGCCTGCACTCCATCCCGACAAGCGAAGCGGAGCTTTAGGCCCGCATTTTCTTTCTCCGTTGATAGCATAAGAAAACCACTTTCAAAACCCCCTTTTTTATTAAGTGTTTTAGAATCTTTATAAGAGTTTCCCTAGTAGGCAAATCATACTACCCAACTTGCAGTCCTTTGAGAATGATATTCGGGGAGTTTCTCCCTACTTTTATTACTTGACAACGACCGGTGCACTGCCGTCGTACCGCATTTCGCGCTTGCTAATTAGCAGTGCTGAAATCACGCGTCATTAGTTGCAGTTGTTCATTTCCTCCTCACTATTGTGAGGTAGTTGTTTCTTTACTTTAACTTTAGTTTTCTAGTGTTAGATTACTTGCTAGCTTTTCTGTTGTTACTTGCTGGTTATTTTTCATACATACTATTTGGGAAGTCTTATGTTAGGTTGTATGAGTTATGTATAGCAAATGACATTCTTGCATAACATGATTTTATGTAAATGTCAACTACTTTGAAGATCGTAGAAAAATCCTTCTTTACTTATACTAAATCTAGAGATGTGCATATCATTGCTAGGATGTTTGATTTTCATGCTCATGTAGGATAAAATGAAACTATCTTTCTGCTGCGTATGTATAGATTTCTACTCGTGGACTGGTTGATCCACTGGACCGAGGGACACAGTCTTAAGCTAAAAAATGTAAATCCTCTATTTTACTCAAACAAATTTATGTCTTTTATAAAGTTTCGTGAGTAACGGCTGCCTGAGCATCTGTAGTTGTCCTCTGCAAGACGTGACATCATAGCATGTATTTTCCCTTTGCTCTGATAATATTTATTAAATTCGTGGGAAGAATGCGGGCTGTGATTGCCTCTTTAGTTAAGACATCCTAATTCTCAAGCGAGAGTTGTAGTATTTTGATCATGGTACAATTTGAGGCTCATTCGATCTTTGTGTAGTTTCCTTCATATTAAAAAACAAATTAAGATTTAATTTTATATTTTATCTAGTAATGATAATAAAATAATGAGATTAATGATTTTAATAGATTACATGTAAACACAAATAGGCAACAACCGCACCGTCACTCTTGTGATAACTGAAATTAATTTATATAATAATCATGTATTCCAATTGATTTCTGTATGCAGATGCTTCGATAATTGAATTATTATAGACACACACACATATCTTTAACTACTATATACAAGAAGTTGCCTTCGGTGCAACATTCGAAATTGCCAAATATGGCCTCATTCTTTTACTCCAATGATTTAACATATATTATGAAAAAATAGAAATTCATAATATATAATGACTATTTGTGTAATTACACTATATCTCTATAATAAAAATAATAATGGAAATTCATAAAATCCAAAAGCTTTTTAGTAGACCTCTTACACCTACTATGGTAGGTGAAAGTATCTAGTTGCTACCTAAATCATCTAGAGAGGGTGAATATGTGAGTTCTATGGCTTTTTAAGCGGAATTAAAATCTATAAAGATAAGCTCGCAGAAAACAAAGATCACACACAAACATAAGGATTTTATAGTGATTCTCCGATGTGGGTAGTCCACTTTCCCGTCTCACCTATCTAGCACGCCCGACTAGACTAGGCTACTTCACTAATCTCAGATTATGAATAATCTTATAACTCGGAGTACAACTCCTACAAGCTCGAAGAACAACCTCTCCTACAAAAATCTCAGAGAATAATTTCTCCTACAAACCGAACAAAACTCTCCAACAAACTCTGTCCTCTAAACTAGGATCTACAAAAACTCGGAAGATAAAGCTTCCTACAATAATATGTAAAAAGATATTACAAAAACTTTGGATTGAAAATCCAATCTCTAATAATCTCAAGGAGATTCTACTTCTTCAGATCTGAAAGAGTAGGTCTTTTTCTTCTTCCTTGAAATAGATGAAATCCTGAACTTGAAAGAGGAAGAAGAAATCCTTTGTCTTGAATGATTTGATCTGAATACTTATTGACACAACAAGATCTAGAGAATACTTGAATCAATCTGAGCACTGAGATCTTGTTGAATCGAGACTTGATGAAGAATGGTGCACTGGACTTGTCATCGGCAAAAGATCGTCTGTGGGAGAACGAGAGAGATGGCCGACGGAAATTACGAAGTCTTTCTTTCAAAATAACACGATTGGGGTTAATAGAAACATATTTTAAGTATTTATAGCACTCCTTCAAACAACTATAAACATGACTTAAGGAGAGAGGTCCATGTGCACTGTACATGGACAAAAAACCCTAAAAGGAAAAACGCGTCGAATAGAAGAAAATGTGCTATGTTTGGATTCGTCGAATGGACTCATCGAATACAAGATTACCCGGCGAATTCTTGTTATGACTCGACGAATTTGACATAGAAATAAGAGCTGAGACGGGAAGAAAAGAACTAAGACCACTTGAGGATTTCACGAGAGCACTCGACAAATTCGTCGAGTGTTCACGAGAAATCGACAGATCACTTGACGAATTCGTCGAGTGTTCTCGAGTGAACTAACTTTTACTCGACAAAAATCACTTAATAATTTTTCTGAGACTTCTCGAGTAAATTCAACGAATAGCTAAGTCTTCACGAGTTATCTCGACGAATTTACTTGGATTCTTCGAGACCACTCGACGAAAAGGACTTAGACTATTTTTCTTCCACTTCTGAAATCAGCAATCTCTTCAACTTGTCTTCTCCATAGTGTTTGAATATGAAGTACATCCCAATAGAGAGATTTCATATGAGTCAATACCTTAGTCTACATAATGAGGGATTGCATTGCATAGGCATGTGTTTATGACTCATTGAAACCTGATATTGGTTTGTACTTAACAATTAAAGTCCTACAAACACACAACTAAGAAACCTCATCAAATACAATATCAATTCATCTTAGTTCAATGGACACTTCTTCAAATCAAGGTTATTGTGGCTACAATACCCAACAATAGGTAATCATTAGACCTCCTAGACCTACTTTAAAATGATTTTTTGTTAAAATATAAATGTTTTGAGAAAAAACAATTATAAAATTAATTAAATTTTTTGTGCGGTCATTTTGAGTACTCATATGTATATATTGTGGGCGCAACCGACTTGATGCGAGCACAGCCCGGAGCGTCATGGGCGAAGCCCACCGGGAGCGGGTGAAGCCCGCCGGGAGCGGGTGAAGCCCGCCATCGCGGGCCGGGTACTATCGCGCTTGGCCGGGGGCGGGCGAAGCCGGCCGGGGGCGGGAGAAGCCCGCCTGCGCGAAGCCGGCCGGGGGCAGGCGAAGCCCACCGTCGCCGGCCGGGTACTGTCGCGCTTGGCAGTAGGGGCGGAGCCCCATGCCTGTCACGTGTGTGTATATATATATATAGACACACACACATACATATATATATACACACATATACACATGTGTGTGTATATATGTATTCGACGAGTCCATTCGACGAATCCAGACAGAGCGCATTTTCTTCTATTCGGCGCGTTTTTTCCTTTTAGGTTTTTTCGTCCATGTACAGTACACGCGGACCTCTCTCCTTAAGTCATGTTTATACTAGTTTGAAGGAGTGCTATAAATAAAGGATGTTTCTATTAACCCCAATCGTGCTATTTTGAAAGAAAGTCTTCGTAATTTCCGTCGACCATCTCTCTTGTTCTCGCACAGACGATCTTCTGCCACCGAGAAGTCCAGTGCACGATTCTTCATCAAGTCTCGATTCAATAAGATCTCAATGCTCAGATTGATTCAAGTTTTCTCTAGATCTTGTTGTGTCGACAAGTATTCAGATCAAATCGTTCAAGACAAAGGATTTCTTCTTCCCCTTTCAAGTTCAGGATTTCATCTATTTCATGGAAGAAGAAGACCTACTCTTTCAGATCTGAAGAAGTAGAATCTCCTTGAGATTCTTATTGATTGGATTTTCAATCCAAAGTTTTTGTAATATCTTTTTACATATTCTTGTAGGTAGTTTTATCTTCCGAGTTTTAGTAGATCCTAGTTTAGAGGATCGAGTTTGTAGGAGAGTTTTGTTCTCCGAGTGTGTAGGAGAAATGGTTCTCCGAGATTTTTGTAGGAGAGGTTGTTCTCCGAGCTTGTAGGAGTTGTACTCTGAGTTGTAAGATTATTCATAATCTGAGATTAATGAAGTAGCCTAGTTTAGCCGGACGTGCTAGATAGGTGAGGCGGGAAAGTGGACTACCCACATTGGGGAACCACTATAAAATTCTTGTGTTTGTGTGCTCTTTGTTTTATGTGCACTTATCTTTATAGATTTTAATTCCACTTAAAAAGCCATAGAACTCACATATTCACCCCCTCTACATGATTTAGGTAGCAACTAGATACTTTCAATTGGTATCAGAGCAAGGTTGTTCGTTAAGAGGTTAACACCTTGAACAAACTCCTCCATTTAGTTGTTTAAAGACACCATGTCTAGAATGGATAGAAATAAGGATTCTTCCATGAAGCTGTCGGTCTGCACAAAGGAGAACTTCCCCATGTGGAAGGAAAGAGTTAAGTTCTACATGGAAGCCGCCGACCTAAGGATCTTTCAGATAGTTGAAGAAGGTACTCATGTTCCGATGATGACATCTACAATCAACCCTGCTATACAAGTTCCCAAGAAGATGCTGGATTTGAACAAGGACGAGATTGCTCTTGTCGCATTGGACAAGAAGGCGAAGAATATAATTGCAAGTGCTGTGGACGATTCCATGCTACAGAATCTCTTCCATTGCAAATCTGCTAAAGATATGTGAGATTCTCTAGTCTTCTTGATGGAAGGTACATAAGAAGTAAGGGATGATCGAAGATCTCTGCTCAATCAAGAATATGAAGCATTCAAGCAGGATCCGAGGGACTTTATTTCTGACACGTATGAGAAGTTCTTCAAGATCGTCAACGGTCTTAAGAACTATGATCGGGAATTCACCATTGGTGAACTGAATGACAAGTTCTTGAGATCCCTAACAAAATAATGGGATACCAAGGCCATTTCCATCAGAGAATTCAGAAAGTTGACTACTATGGAGCCACAGATTCTTTTTGGGAAGCATCTTTCCCATTAGTTGTAGCTCTGCATCAGGAAAGCTGAGGAAGAAGTCAGCAGGACTTTTGGAAAGGAGAAGTCTGTAGCTCTGAAGGCTGAAGGATCAAAGAAAGCCAAGGTCATGGTACCGGTAAGGACACAGTCATCAGAGGAAGATGATGAGTCTGTGGCTTGCTCATCAAGCTCAGACATGTCCGATGGAGAGTTCTCCCTACTCTCCAAGCAATTCAAAAGGTTGCTGAACAAAAGAAAGCAGAGGAGAGGTCAATCCTCCTCATCAGATCACAGAAGATCAAGACGTGATGGTGAACATCACAAGAAGGGATACAGTAATGACATGTACAAAACTAAACCGAACAAACATTCTTCGACTGATATTATTTGCTACTGCTGTAATAATCCAGGGCGTGTGATTACGGAGTGCCCATACAAAAAGAAGGATGGATTGAGAAAAGAAGAAAAGAAATCCTTCAAAAGTAAGAAGAAGGCGGAAAAGAGTTTTTTGGCTAAAAAGTCAAAAACTCTGAGCGATAGTGACTCAGACGAGTCAAGCTCAAAAGAGGCCAAATTGACCAAAGTCAACCCTAACCCCAAATTGGTCAAAGTAGCCTAATTAGGGTCAATTGACCTCCACCATGCCCAATTGACCGTTCCACTACCCTTATAAGGTTATTAGGGACTAAATGGACCAAAAATCCCCATCATGGGGCCACCAATTTGGCCAATTTGACCTAAGTCAACTCTAGCTCTATTTTGGTCAAACCAACACCTTTTGGATAAATTGGCCCAATTGGGGCACCACCATGACTCGACCAACTTTGGGTGATGTCAAGGGACTCAAGACACACCACTTGGACCAGTCAACCCATCAGTTGACCAAGTCAACACCTCAAGTCAACACTTGGTCAACCTTGCCCAAAAGAGGGGAAAAAGCTAACTTAAGCTCAATCCACTTGGGCTAGGCCCAATTGAAGTGACACTCTAGTCTCATGAGGCTAAAATTACATGGAATGCCATCCAATTTCTGGAGGGGGTGACTAGGAGAGAGAAATTGGGAGTTCCCCCAATTTGAAGAGAGAGAAAAGGAGGATTAATGACATTCATGGCCAAAGAAGGCCAATTGATCTCCCAATTGATGGGGATTCATCTCCTCTGACTGTTACAAGAAGTTTGGGGGTTTTTCCTGCCACATGGGGAATCAAGAGGAAGTCAGTTGGCCGAAATTCACTATTAATGGTGATAATGGTGATTGATAATTTGGCTCTTCCCCTCCCCCAATTGGACCTTATAACACCTTCAGTGGATGAAGAGGAGGAGTTTCCCCACCTTCCCCAATGAAATCGAGCACCAGAAGCTAGGCTCGACATGGCGCCGAAAGCTCCACCTCCGGCCATGGAGACTCGTCGTAATTCGCGCCACCAAACCCCCACATAGGTCTGATCCGCCTCCTCTCCCTTAGTGCTAGATCTTATGATAATTTGGGGCTTGATCCGAGCTCAATTGGGCTCTGATCGTGCTTCCGAAAGGCTCGATTTGAGCTCTCTTTCCCCTCCTCTAAACCCCGATTCCGACCACCTCCGGCCGGCCAACCACCCCTATCGCCGGCCACCACCTCAATGGAGGTGGTGGTGGCATTGGCCGGCCGGGAAGAGGCACAGGTGGCCGGGAAATCATCCCGCAAAGAAGCCCAGGACGGGCTGTCGCGCGCCGTCCATCCATCAGGGACGATGACTATGAGCCGTCGGATCTACCGTGATCAGCTATTCACAGATTTAAATGATTATGTTATAACATTATTTCATTAATTCGTCGATCTGAGTAGAAGAAATTCATTGAGCTGTAGGCTGAGTTCGTAGAACTGATAGTTGAGTTCGTCGAACTGAATCCGAAGTTCATCGAACGGAATTCATTCGTCGAACACACTCTGGAGTTCGTCGAACTGATTGTTGAGTTCGTCGAACTGAATCCGGAGTTCATCGAACGGAATTAATTCATCGAACTGAATTAATATTTTGAACTGAATATGGAGTTCGTCGAACTGAGAGATAATCTGCTGAACTGGATGGAGAACTGATTTCGTCGAACTGAAGCACGACGTTCGTCGAACGCAGGACAGATTTCAGTGAAAAGTGCCCAACATAAATCAGAGGAAAAAGTGCCCAACATAAATTTTGTAGCCCTTGGTGTCTAGTTTAAGTGAAAATTTATTTCAGGTCAATAGGGGCACTATAGCCCCCTGTGGAGTCATTTTTCTAGGACTGGTCCCTAGGGTAGGGCAGCCACCATTCCTTGTATAACTTTTGATTGGGTCATGGTATGGCCTTGAAATTTAAAACCTAGGCTATTTACACCTACCCACACATCATACCCAAAGATGGAATTTTAGGAGAACCTTTTTCTAAGGTTTTTGTAATAATTTCATAAATAAAATATTAATTAATTAGTGGCTCAAATGACCTCCAATGCCCTCCAAATTTTGGTGGGTGCTCCTTGGGGTTATTGTATGACCTTGGTAAAAATCTCAGCCAAATTGGGACTGATTTGGTTGGGTAATTTGTCAACCCAAGTTAGGTCAAATTGGGTCAAAGTTAGGGCATGGTGTTTATCTTGAGATATGATGGTCAGAACTCATCACCATGAGTTGAAACCTTGGCCACTGGTTTAGGATCACCTAAAACACCTTCATGAGTAAGATGGGGTGGTGTAGAGGTGGATATGCCCTAGGACACTAGTTTTACCCCTTGGGGTGCATATAGAACCTTGTGAAGGCCATGTGGTCAAAAGCCCTAGAATGGCCATGTAATTTAGGAGATATGTTCATGGGGTGTGATTATGCTTTAGGGAATTTTGAGAGAATTTTAGGAGTACTTATTTCCCCTAAATTAGACCATAACCCCTTTAGGGAAATTTCTTATAAGAGATATTTATATGCTCAAATGGTCTTGGATGATGATGAAACCTTGGTAGTGCCTTCATAATCATATGATGGACCTCTGGTAATTTTTGTGTAATTAATTAGGTGATTTAACCAGCACTTCATTCACAAGGCACTTATTTTACTTTAATCTTAAGAAATATAATTAAGGGTCCAAACCTCTCTGGAAAAATGTGCAACTTGGTGATATGATATTTCAGAGCACTAGGAATCTCTGTAAATTTTTATATAATTTTTGGATGTTGTTATCTGTAGGCTACTTCACAACATGCTCATATTAGGATTTCTTTAGAATATTTATTGAAGTGCTTAATATGCCTTTATAAATTCTAAATTTTGGCTTGAAAACTTTTCTGATCAATATAAATGTCTGGTAATATTCCCATAATTTTTGGACAAATATTATTGGTGGTTGCTTCTTTAATTTCTAATTTTGGTTAAATAGTCAATATTATAATTAGAGGACAATTCTTGATTGTAAAATTATGACACACTGTACTTACTGTTATTTTGGCATGATAGATTTATCCTAATTTTACGGGAGTCATTTCATAAGAATACCTTACACTTCATGCTCATATTCATACTTGGCAAATATTGGAGGAATTAAAATAAATGCTAAAATGTCAAGGAAAATTATGAATCTTTGGATTTAGTCTTATAATGCCATGATAGCCCTCCAGTAATAATCTTGTGTCATGAGGATGAATATTTGGAGTACTTCTACTTATAAACTTCATATAGTTAGTTTGGTTTGCGTATAGTTAAAATGTGAAATTTGGGTATTTAGGGGCCTACCAAGTGGAAGTGGCATGTAGTTGGTGTGCATGGTCAGGATGAAGAGGATGAGGTCATCAAAAAGGAGTTTAGGAGATAAGAGTGCTAGGTGAGTTAAGGGTAAAGTCGTGCTTGGGATTGACAAAAGATCGTCTTTTCCCTAGCGTGTCATAAACCACCTAGGGTTAATACAAGTGAAAAGGTAAGAGGCTTAGGCATATGGGTAGTTACCCATAATATTAAATGCCTTGAGAAAGGGAGCCTTGGGGTGTCATCCCAGTATAGTTCCTAGTACCGTAGCGAGCCCCTAACAGGGTAATCCTCGGGAAGTCCAAGGTTAACCATAAACTGTAGGGCTAAGTTGTTATACAAGATTAACTAAGTAATATACTCACTCACACTCCATTGTCACGAGTGCTTAGTCCATTTGATCTCACGAGCGGTAGGCTCGGTGGTCATAGTAATAGACTTATTAGTCTGGTGAGTTGTGACTCAACCATGTTTGTTGTGCCGGACAGGTTAGCCCGAGGAGTTTATGGCTCGGGATATAGTAGAACATGTTTGTGAAAGAAATCGTTGTCTACCTAAATCGCCTAGAGGGAGGTGAATAGGTGATCTCTACTGTGATTGCAGAATAAAAATTTTTGCACAAACACAAAAAAAAACACAGCACAGAGACACAAGATTTATAAAGGTTCCCCAAGGGTGGGTACTCCTCTCTCCCGCTCCGCCTATCTAGCACTTCGGGTTAGCGTCGGCAACTTCACCAAAACTCGGATTTATCAACAAATCCTACACTCGGAGACAACGACTCCTACAAACTCGGAGAACAACCTCTCCTACAAACTCAGAGTAAACAACTCCTACAACTCGGAGTAAACAACTCCTACAAAATAGCTCAAAGTAAAAACTCCTACAGGAATTAAATAAAGATTGAAACGAAACTTCTCTTGAATCTCAATAGAGATTAACTTCAGATCTGGAAAGACTGAATCTTCTTCTTCCTTTAGAGTGGAAGCTTGGATCTTCAAGGATTAGGAAGAATGAAGAATCGGCAAACCTGATCTGAGTAGGCCCTTTGATTAACTTGAAAAGATCTTCAATAGAGAGCAGCAACTAGATCAAAGGCCTTCTTATCTGAGAAATCTCTAGCAACACTGAAGAACAAATCTTGAGCGGCGCACTGAAGATCTCAGAAACTTGTTCAGCAAGCAAGAAAGAAAGAACGGCTGTCTTCTTCTTTTTCAATCAGGTTATGTCTTTTTTCTTCTTGGACTTGCCCTAAAATAAAAGATTATTTATAGGGAGACCTCCAACGGCTCGGGCGACAAACAAGGAGGGATCGCCACGTGTACTGAACATGGCTGCCAACCCTAAATTTCAAAAACGAAACATAAATTTGAAATCCGTCTGTCCGTCATTCGTCGAGACTTCACGTGAACATTCGACGAATTGACTTAGCCATTGAAAATACTGATCAAAGCTTGAAAACTGTCTTCTGTTTTCATTCGTCGGAATTCGTCGGGAGTTCTCGAGAACATTCGACGAATTGACTTAGCCGCACCATTTCCTTCACAAGTCTGCCTTTTTGACTTCTGTCTGCGTTCGTCGATATTCGTCAGGAGTTCATGAGAACATTCGACGAATAGACTTAGCCGCAGAAATTTCTTCTTTAAACTGGAAATTTGGCTTCTGTCTGGATTCGTCGAGATTCATCGGAACTTCACGAGACATCTCGACGAATTGACTTAGCAAAAATTTCTTTTCTCCTAAAAACCTGCTCCACTCCTCAAACTTGAAAACCTTTAGTTATGAGTATATGAAGTACACCTAAATAGAGAGATTACACATGGACCAACACTTTGTTCTACACAATGAGAGATTACATTGTCTAGAACTGTGTTTGGTGATCCATTACAACCTGACTTTGGTGTGCACTTAGCATTAAGACCTGTCATAACACATCTAAACAGAAATCATCAAATACATACTCAATTCAATTTAGTTCACTAGGGGACATCTTCAAATCCAAGTAATTGTGGATACAATACCCAATAATCTCCCCCTATTTGAAGATGTCATAACCCTATGCACTAAGTTGAATTGTACAGAAAATATAATGAATAAGAAGAGCACTAAACAGACAGTAATATTTAAAGAAAAACTCAATGTTTATCTTAACACAAATATATATATATATAAACAAAGAAAACAGCATGATTCCAGAACAGCTCAGCTCATGCTTGATCCTTGCCTTTCTGCTTTCCAAAAATTCTTTCCACTGCTTCAGCTCTCTTTTTCTGTTCAGATTCCATTCTTTCAAAAAATGCCTTTGGCTTAGGCCAATATTTATCAGGAGCAGTTTATTCTCCTCTATCTTAGACACCATACTCTCCTCCCCCTTTATGACATCTTCATGTAGGAGGACATAGAGTTTGGCCAGTTGCCTTTCAACTTGATCATCCAAAAAATTAATCCCTTGATCATTTTTTAATTTGCCCATTTCATGCCTTATTTCAGTCATTTCCTGCCTCAAAGCACTATCAACAATTGGAAACTCCCCCTCAACATGTTCACCTCTTCCCTGATCAGGAGCTGGACTAGGTCCACTTCCTCTTGAGGATTGGAATCACGTGTTTTCAATATTTATATATAAAAAATGGGCGCGTACCTGATTTCACGGATGGCTCTTCGGATCCAATAAATTGTATGTAATAAAAAGATTTCACGGGAGACGTGTCCGAGAAGAGAAATATTTTGACAAGTGAAATCCCGTGAAACTTCATGAAATTTCAACAGCCCCGTCTTCAAGATTCCTTGTTAAGCATTCCAAGTTCCATTTTGAAGAAATTGAACTTGGTCTCGTCCAGAGGCTTCGTAAAAATATCTGCAATTTGTTGGTCAGTATTGACATATAATAAATTTATATCCGTACTCTCTACATGTTCCCGGATGAAGTGGTAACAAAGCTCAATGTGCTTCGTTCTGCTGTGAGAGACTGGATTATTTGCTATGGCAATAGCACTTGAGGAGTCACAGAACATGGGGATTTCTGTGAGCTTTAAGTTATAGTCCTCAAGCTGATTCTTTATCCACAAGAGTTGTGCACAGCAACTGCCGGCAGAGATATACTCCGATTCAGCAGTTGATATTGCAACACAATTTTGCTTCTTGCTACTCCATGAAACAAGCCCTTTTCCCAAGAATTGGCAAGTTCCTGAAGTACTATTTCTATCATCTTTGCTACCTGCAAAATCAGCATCTGAAAAACCAATTAGTTCAAAGTCATTGCTTCTCGGGTACCATAAGCCGAGATTTGGTGTACCCTTAAGGTATCTCAAAATCCTCTTTGCAGCGGCATAATGAGATTCCATACAGTTCACCTGATACCTGGCGCAAACACATGTTGAAAACATTATATCAGGCCTACTAGCAGTAAGGTAAAGCAAGGACCCAATTATGCTTCTGTACTTGGTTTCATCAAAAGGTTTCCCTTTCTCATCCTTGTCCAGAGACATGCTTGAGCCCATTGGAGTCCTCATAGAGGTTGCACTCTCAATTCCAAATTTCTTAAGGAGCTCTTTGGTGAACTTCGTCTGAGAGATGAAAATTCCATCTTCAGATTGGTGCACCTGGAGTCCTAAGAAATATTTCAGCTCTCCCATACTGCTCATTTCAAACTTACCTTGCATCAAGTTAGAAAACTTTTGCAAAGTTTGTCATCTGTAGAGCCAAAAATAATATCATCGACATAGATTTGCACAAGCAAAATCTCGCCTTTCACTTCCCTAAGAAATAATGTCTTATCTATTGTTCCTCTTGTGAATTTGTTCTCAAGAAGGAACCTAGACAATGTCTTATACCAGGCTCGGGGTGTCCGTTTGAGACCATACAAAGCTTTATGTAAATAATATACATGATCAGGAAAGTTAGGATCTGCAAAACCTGGAGGCCGAGCTACATATACTTCCTCTTTAAGATCTCCATTCAGGAAGGTTGACTTCACATGTAACGACCCAATTTTCAATACGTGTAAAAATAAAATAAAAGGAATGTAAGAAATAACTCCCCATGAAGATTGTGCGTGAAGAGTGAGTGAATGCGATGAAAATATAACTATATATTTGTGTGCACTAATGACACTTAAAGAGTTTTAATACAAATATGAAGGTGTGTGAATAGTAAAAATATTGGTGTGCGTATAGTGAGATTTAAGAAATTCGGTGTGCCAATAGAGAAATAAGGCTTAATTACATATTGTAGAACTACATTGGGTGTATTCAGAAATTGATTGAGTTTAATTACATATACAATTAAAACATTTGGTTTGGGCTGCCATTAGAATATTATTATAATGTTAAGAGCGGTGGATATTGGATTGATTAAACATGGGTATAATTTACAGTGGGCTGAATTCTTGTGGGTTCATTTATAGTGGGCTGAATTCTGGAATGGATATATAATCAAAGGCCTAAAAAGGTGGCTGAGCTATTTAATTAGTGGTGGTGGTAGTTGGGGTTGGTAAGGACACTTGGCTGGTTGGTGGCTGTTTTAAGAGGTGGCTGATTGTTGTATTGTTTCATTAAAGGACACTTGGCTATTGGTTTGGAATGAACATAACACTTGGCTGATTAGTTGGGAGGGGATTCAACACTTGGCTGTTGGTTTGGTGGCTGTATTATTTCTTGTGCTATTAAAATGACACATGGGTTATGAGTTGGCTGCCCCTCACCAACCCCACCTCCCCTCCTCTTCTTATAAATATGCAGCCCCCTCTCTCCTTCTTCCCTCACAAACCTTACCTTGCTGCCTCTACCATTGGACTGCTGCCCCTCCTTGCCCCACCTTCCGCCACCTTGCCTGCTGTTGCCGTGGCTGCTGTGTACTGCTGCCCTTCCTTGTGCTGCCTTGTGCTTCCTTGTGCGTATATGTTCTTTTCTTCTTGTTGGGAGTGATGATCTGACGCTGGCTTTGGAATTTCTATGTTAGGGTTAAATTTCTGTTTTGGTTGTGCTGCGTTGGGGACATGACGTTATTGGTATTATTGATGGTCTTGGTGGGTGATTTGAATGTGTTGGCCGGCTGTTTCCTGTGGGTTCCTATTTTGCTTGGCTGCCATTTGCTAAATTGGTAGTTGGTTCGAGGATGGCATCCAGAGATAAACTCGATGAAAATACAATTACGATTAAAGGAAAAAGAGGAAACCAAGGTGAGCACTTATCGCTTTAATTATGCTTAGCTACTGTATTTTCGGAATATAAAATTGCATCACCTTTGTATGTGCATTAACATAATTTGGATGAAAAATAAAGAGAGAGAGAGAGTTTAGATAAAAACAATGGAAGGAAACATTTAAGTGTTAAATGAAAATTTCGCATTTATGAATTTAATAGAATAAGATGTACGAGTTAACGAAAGATTATAGATTGTATTAGGAAAAGATAAAAGATGTTAAAACTCTACATAAGGAATTGTGATGGATTTTGAATCGTATGTAGAGGTTATCTACAGATGGATTCACCAGTGTAGGGGTGAGCCTACATTTACGCCCTTCGGGGGTGGGATCCTCGTATCCAATTCAAGTTTGCATGCCTTAACAATTCCCGTAAGATGAAATTAAAACTAACACTTTGTGATATGTAATGAAATATTTTTGCCCTAAAGGGGTGTTATAAACGACATATTATGGTGATGTTGCTTTCATTTATAGAGTTATGAAATTAAACTTTATGCGTCTTATTATTGGAATTTTGTGCTTGTATAGCAGTTAAAGGGGTATGTTGTTCGCTTAGTCATATTTTTATGACTAAGCCCGTCGTCATTTTGTTTAGGTTGCTATGGCGAACAGGTGTGCGCAAATGTTAAGTTGATCAAGACAGAATAATAACGATAATAATTTATTCCAAGGTATGAGAGAAGTTCTTATTATGTATTTTATTTTGTACTCACTCACCTTACTTCGTCCTGGGGCAATTATGGTAAAAAGTAAATTAAGACACGGAGATCTTGTGAGGTCCAAGACGGGGCCTTACAAAATGGTATCAGAGCCCAGGTTTCCAAGAAGTTCGGTTGCAATGAGTACGAAATAAATTCACATAATGTGACTTTGAGAGGATCGCGCATAGAAGTTTAGGTATATGAAACCCGTGCAAATCAATTACCCGCTCGTTCAAGTTAACTTAAATATAAGAGTTTGAGAAAAGCTTAAGCAAAACAAGATGTATTAAGAAGCAAACAGATATAGATGAGTTGAGAATAAAGCGAGATGACTTGGATGTTAATAAAATTTTTGTAATGAATGTTTGAGCGACATCTAGTGAGAAATTAATTACCATGAAAATTATTGTGATAGTTTATTCGATGAAGGTTTTCATTAAAAATTGAGATTAATTAGAATACTAAAAGTTGAAATGAACAAGTGCGATATGAGAATAATAATGCAATAAGAATTGTAATCTCACTTTCGTTCTATGTACTGTATTTAGGATTTTGGCCAGATCCTTTATATAGTAGGTAGTTTGGAAAGAGTTATTACAGAGGAAAAGATAATAATAATAAGGGCATAAAGATAAAGCTTCATGAACATTTGGTGCGATAAAGGTAAATACAATATCCGAATTAAGGATTTGAAGAGTTGAAGATAGAAAAAAAAAGAGGAATTGTGTTAAAGATTTAATAAGTTGGAGATTTCAGTTTAGAATTGAGATTGCGTAAGATTTTCGAGGACGAAAATTCCTACAAGAGGGGAAGAATTGTAACGACCCAATTTTCAATACGTGTAAAAATAAAATAAAAGGAATGTAAGAAATAACTCCCCATGAAGATTGTGCGTGAAGAGTGAGTGAATGCGATGAAAATATAACTATATATTTGTGTGCACTAATGACACTTAAAGAGTTTTAATACAAATATGAAGGTGTGTGAATAGTAAAAATATTGGTGTGCGTATAGTGAGATTTAAGAAATTCGGTGTGCCAATAGAGAAATAAGGCTTAATTACATATTGTAGAACTACATTGGGTGTATTCAGAAATTGATTGAGTTTAATTACATATACAATTAAAACATTTGGTTTGGGCTGCCATTAGAATATTATTATAATGTTAAGAGCGGTGGATATTGGATTGATTAAACATGGGTATAATTTACAGTGGGCTGAATTCTTGTGGGTTCATTTATAGTGGGCTGAATTCTGGAATGGATATATAATCAAAGGCCTAAAAAGGTGGCTGAGCTATTTAATTAGTGGTGGTGGTAGTTGGGGTTGGTAAGGACACTTGGCTGGTTGGTGGCTGTTTTAAGAGGTGGCTGATTGTTGTATTGTTTCATTAAAGGACACTTGGCTATTGGTTTGGAATGAACATAACACTTGGCTGATTAGTTGGGAGGGGATTCAACACTTGGCTGTTGGTTTGGTGGCTGTATTATTTCTTGTGCTATTAAAATGACACATGGGTTATGAGTTGGCTGCCCCTCACCAACCCCACCTCCCCTCCTCTTCTTATAAATATGCAGCCCCCTCTCTCCTTCTTCCCTCACAAACCTTACCTTGCTGCCTCTACCATTGGACTGCTGCCCCTCCTTGCCCCACCTTCCGCCACCTTGCCTGCTGTTGCCGTGGCTGCTGTGTACTGCTGCCCTTCCTTGTGCTGCCTTGTGCTTCCTTGTGCGTATATGTTCTTTTCTTCTTGTTGGGAGTGATGATCTGACGCTGGCTTTGGAATTTCTATGTTAGGGTTAAATTTCTGTTTTGGTTGTGCTGCGTTGGGGACATGACGTTATTGGTATTATTGATGGTCTTGGTGGGTGATTTGAATGTGTTGGCCGGCTGTTTCCTGTGGGTTCCTATTTTGCTTGGCTGCCATTTGCTAAATTGGTAGTTGGTTCGAGGATGGCATCCAGAGATAAACTCGATGAAAATACAATTACGATTAAAAGAAAAAGAGGAAACCAAGGTGAGCACTTATCGCTTTAATTATGCTTAGCTACTGTATTTTCGGAATATAAAATTGCATCACCTTTGTATGTGCATTAACATAATTTGGATGAAAAATAAAGAGAGAGAGAGTTTAGATAAAAACAATGGAAGGAAACATTTAAGTGTTAAATGAAAATTTCGCATTTATGAATTTAATAGAATAAGATGTACGAGTTAACGAAAGATTATAGATTGTATTAGGAAAAGATAAAAGATGTTAAAACTCTACATAAGGAATTGTGATGGATTTTGAATCGTATGTAGAGGTTATCTACAGATGGATTCACCAGTGTAGGGGTGAGCCTACATTTACGCCCTTCGGGGGTGGGATCCTCGTATCCAATTCAAGTTTGCATGCCTTAACAATTCCCGTAAGATGAAATTAAAACTAACACTTTGTGATATGTAATGAAATATTTTTGCCCTAAAGGGGTGTTATAAACGGCATATTATGGTGATGTTGCTTTCATTTATAGAGTTATGAAATTAAACTTTATGCGTCTTATTATTGGAATTTTGTGCTTGTATAGCAGTTAAAGGGGTATGTTGTTCGCTTAGTCATATTTTTATGACTAAGCCCGTCGTCATTTTGTTTAGGTTGCTATGGCGAACAGGTGTGCGCAAATGTTAAGTTGATCAAGACAGAATAATAACGACAATAATTTATTCCAAGGTATGAGAGAAGTTCTTATTATGTATTTTATTTTGTACTCACTCACCTTACTTCGTCCTGGGGCAATTATGGTAAAAAGTAAATTAAGACACGGAGATCTTGTGAGGTCCAAGACGGGGCCTTACATCACATCCATCTGGAAAACCTTAAAGCCCTTATATGCAGCATAGGCCAGAAATAATCTGATGGCTTCAAGTCTTGCTACTGGTGCAAAGGTCTGATCAAAATCAATCCCTTCTTCTTGCATGTATCCTTGTGCAACCAGTCTTGCTTTGTTCTTTGTAATGATGCCCTTTTCATCAAGCTTGTTCCGGTAGACCCATTTGGTTCCAATCACATTTTGTCCTTTGGGTCTTGGTACTAACTCCCAAACTTTACATCTCTTGAATTGGTTGAGCTCTTCTTGCATAGCAAGGATCCAAGATGGATCGGTGTTTGCTTCTTCAAACTTCTTCGGCTCAATCTGTGAAAGAAAACTTAAATGTAAAACTTCGTTAGTTGTACCTTTTCTCGTTAGAACTCTGCTTGAAGGATCTCCGATAATCTGATCAGCTGGATGATCTCTTGAATATCTGACTCCCAAGTTACTTGCATTTTCAGGAGCAACTTGAGGTTCAGCCACCTCTGGAAAATCTTCTTCTTCATGAACTTCTTGTTCATCTTCAGAGTGATCTGAGATCTCTTCTGCCAACTTTGGTTCATCATCTGTAGTATTTACTCCATATTTCATAGTGAGTTCCTTTAGCTTTTCACCTGCATCTTCAATGAACACACTAGACGAGTTGCTATGCAGCAGGCTCGTCTCATCAAATACAACATGGACTGTTTCTTCTACCACCAGAGTTTTCTTATTAAAATTCCTATATGCCTTACTATGACTACTATATCCTACGAAAATACCTTCAAAACATTTTTCACTAAACTTGGTTGTAGGATGTTTTCCATTGTTAAGTACATAGCATTTACTGCCAAAAATTCTAAAATATGAAATATTTGGTTTTCTGCCCTTTAGAATCTCATATGGGGTCTTACGATGGTTCTTATTGATGAGTGCTCTGTTTTGCACATGGCAAGCTGTGTTGATAGCTTCTGCCCAGAAGTATTCTGGAAGAGTAGAATCACTCAACATAGACCTGCCAGCTTCTATGAGGGTTCTATTCTTTCTCTCGGCTACTCCATTTTGCTGTGGAGTACGTGGAGAGGAAAACTCATGGGAGATACCTTGACTTTCACAGAACTCTGTTATGGCCCCAGACTGAAATTTTGTTCCATGGTCACTTCTGATTTTGACCACTGTACAGTCAAGTTCATTCTGAATAAGCTTGACAAATGTAGTGAATATGCCAAAGGTTTCTGACTTAAGTTTTAGAAAGAACACCCATGCAAACCGGGAATAGTCATCAACAATAACCAAGGTGTAAGCTTTCCCACCTATGCTTCTAACTGACATTGGACCAAATAAATCCATATGCAGCAGACGAAGACATCTGGTAGAATTATTGCCAATTATGCTCTTAAAGCTAGCCTTTGTTTGCTTACCCATTTGGCAAGCATGGCAAGGGCTTTCTTTAATGCATTTAACTTTGGGGGCATCCCTTACCAAGTTGTGAGAAAATAACATAGATATAGTTTTGAAATTAATATGTGCTAATCTCTTGTGTCATTGGTCACAAAGAGATGCACTATCTTTGGCAACAAAACACACTAGGGTAGAAGACTGTAAACATATAAAATCCAAACAGTATATACCACTACTCCTAGAGCCTGTTAAAATAGTTTCCGCAGACGCGGACATCTTTATCAGGCATCTATCTCTAAAGAACTCAACGGTATAGCCTTTGTCACACAGTTGGCTTATGCTGATCAGATTGTATTTCAATCCTTTCACATGAGCTACACGTGTGAAAACGACTGAGCCGTTAGTTATTGAACCATAACCTATAATAATACCTCGTTTAGATCCGCCAAACTTTACTTTAGGCCCATTCTCAACTGGAACATAATCTTGAAGTAATCTTCTTCTCCTGGTCATATGCCGAGAGCAACCACTGTCCAAATACCAGATAGGAATTTCGTCGGCCTTTGGACATTCCTGCAAACATGATCAATACCCCTTAGGAGCCCAAACATTTTTGGGCCCTTGGTTCCTTGTTAGTGGAACACAACTTGGAACATTAACTTTGCAAGTGGTCGGTCTTGCACTGTTAACTCGTGGAGTTCTTGGCACAGTATGATTGAACCAACAATCTATGGCAAAATGACCAATTTTGCCACAACACCAGCATTCAAATCTATTGTATCTCCTCTTTGTGTTCTGCTGAGCCTTTTGAACGGGTGGCTTTGCAGGAGGAGCAACCTTGGAGGTAGAAGCCTCGTTGGTGCAACATACACAATTCTTAGGCACAATAGGCTTGACCTGCGGTGCCTTCTTAGCATTTGATCCTTGAACGAATGGTCCATGATGCTTCAATTGAACTTCCTCATAAGGAGCCTTGAGGGAGCTAGAACCAAAGTTTCTGGGTCTGGTCCACACTGAGTTCACCTTGGCAGGCTCAAAATGGGTTGGTCTGCTGAAGTGACCATAAATGCTCTCGAGATCATAGGTGTTCGTAGGAAGAATCACCTTCTTGAAAGTTGGAGCATACTGTGGACCCTTACCCTTTGCTTTAGCAACTCTTCTTTTGGCTGACTTACTTAGGCTCTTTTCAGCAACATGGCTCAATCCACTACTACCAGAACCAGCAGTGAAAGTGTCTATGATAGGCAAAACTGTCTTGGGCTTAGAGAAGTTCATTGTGATCTTCTTTTCAGCCTCAAGCTGTTTCGTCAAATCATTGATAATTTCACTCTTCTGAATGCCTGCTGAAGTGGCCTCGGAGAGTGCAATCTTCAAGGATAAGATTTCTTCCCTGAGTAGGTTAGATTCTTCAATCTCCTTTCTCAGGTTTGATTCTTGATCCTTTAGGGATTGAATCTCCTTTGATTGATTTTTTACAAGCTTTCGACACTTATTAAACCCCTTCAACATTTCCTCATACTTAGCAGTCAACTCAGAATCCTCTTCTGAATAGTAGTTTTCATTAGCATCAGATGCCGTTTCTGAACATGAAAGAGGTGTAGAAGATAATACCTGACCGGTGAAAGGAACAATATCTTTGTCATCATCTGACATGACCATTAGACTGTAGAAGCAGTCTTCTATGAGACCTTTTCCTCTATATTGACCAAATTGGTCTTCTGTATCAGGTTGAGCCATCAATCCAAAGAATGCCTCTTCATCTGAGTTAGACTCATTTGAGTCACTATCACTCAGAGTCTTGGACTTCTTGGCAACAAAACTCTTCTCCTCTTTCTTCTTTCCTTTGAAGGACTTCTTTTCTTCTTTTCTTGAAGATTCCTTCTTCTTGTGTGGGCAATCAGCTATCATGTGCCCTGACTTTTTACAACAATAACAAACAGGTTCAGTATAATCATGTTTGTTCGGTTTAGAACCATACCTGTCGTTTCTGTCACGGTGTGATCTCTTGTGATCTCTTGAGGAAGATGAGCCTTTTCTCATTTGCCTCCTCTTGCTAAGCAACTTCTTGAATTGCTTGGAGAGGAGGGAGAACTCTCCTTCAGATAGTTCTGAGTCTGCAGAACTGCTTTCAGCTTTATCCTCAGAGGACTCGTCCCTCACAGGGGACAGAGCCCTGCTTCTCTGGGAGCTTTCAACCTTTAGAGCAATGGTCTTCTCCTTGCTACAGCTCCCACTGCTTTCCTCTTCTGACTTCCTGATATTCAACTTCAGCTCATGGGAAAGCAGCTTCCCATACAGAATCTGTGACTCCGTAGTAGCCAACTTACCATATTCTCTTATAGCTATCACCTTGGGGTCCCATTCCTTAGACAGGGATCTAAGAAATTTATCGTTTAGTTCACCCATGGTGAATTCCCTTCCATAGTTTCTCAAACCATTTACAATCTTGAAGAATTTCTCGTATGTGTCAGAAATTGTGTCTTTGCCTTGTTGCTTGAAGGCTTCATATTCTTGGTTCAGCAAAGACTTCCCGTCGTCTCGAACTTCTTCAGTACCTTCCATCAGAACCACAATAGAATCCCACATCTCTTTTGCAGACTTGCAGTGAATCAGATTTTGTAGCATTGAATCATCAACTGCACCTGCTATGATGTGCTTTGCTTTCTTGTCCAGAGTGACAAGTGCAATTTCATCCTTTGTCATATCCATTAGTTTCTTTGGCACCTTTTTGGTGCGATCAATGGTAGAAGCAACCGTAGGAATGACGGGACCTTCCTTAACTATCTGGGAGATTCGGGGATCATTTGCTTCCATGTAGAAGATGACTCTTTCTTTCCACATGGGGAAATTCTCCTTAGTGCAAACTGGGAGCTTGGAGGAAAACCTTTCCATGCCTCTGTCCAAAGATAGAGATCTTGACAATGTAGAAGGATCTTTAATCTAGGTGTTAACCTCTTAAAGATAACCTAGCTCTAATACCAATTGAAAGAAATCGTTGTCTACCTAAATCACCTAGAGGGGGTGAATAGGTGATCTCTACTGCGATTGCGGAATAAAAAATTTTGCACAAACACAAAAAAAAAATTACAGCACAGAGACACAAGATTTATAGAGGTTCCCCAAGGATGGGTACTCCTCTCTCCCGCTCCGCCTATCTAGCACTTCAGGCTAGCGTCGGCAACTTCACCAAAACTCAGATTTATCAACAAATCCTACACTCGGAGACAACGGCTCCTACAAACTCGGAGAACAACCTCTCCTATAAACTCAGAGTAAACAACTCCTACAACTCGGAGTAAACAACTCCTACAAAATAGCTCGGAGTAAAAACTCCTACAGGAATTAAATAAAGATTGAAACGAAACTTCTCTTGAATCTCAATAGAGATTAACTTCAGATCTGGAAAGACTGAATCTTCTTCTTCCTTTAGAGTGGAAGCTTGGATCTTCAAGGATTAGGAAGAATGAAGAATCGGCAAACCTGATCTGAGTAGGCCCTTTGATTAACTTGAAAAGATCTTCAATAGAGAGCAGCAACTAGATCAAAGGCCTTCTTATCTGAGAAATCTCTAGCAACACTGAAGAATAAATCTTGAGCGGCGCACTGAAGATCTCAGAAACTTGTTCAACAAGCAAGAAAGAAAGAACGGCTATCTTCTTCTTTTTCAATCGGGTTGTCTTTTTTCTTCTTGGACTTGCCCTAAAATAAAAGATTATTTATAGGGAGACCTCCAACGGCTCGGGCGACAAACAAGGAGGGATCGCCACGTGTACTGAACATGGCTGCCAACCCTAAATTTCAAAAACGAAACATAAATTTGAAATCCGTCTGTCCGTCATTCGTCGAGACTTCACGTGAACATTCGACGAATTGACTTAGCCATTGAAAATACTGATCAAAGCTTGAAAACTGTCTTCTGTTTTCATTCGTCGGAATTCGTCGGGAGTTCTCGAGAACATTCGACGAATTGACTTAGCCGCACCATTTCCTTCACAAGTCTGCCTTTTTGACTTCTGTCTGCGTTCGTTGATATTCGTCGGGAGTTCATGAGAACATTCGACGAATAGACTTAGCCGCAGAAATTTCTTCTTTAAGCTGGAAATTTGGCTTCTGTCTGGATTCGTCGAGATTCATCGGAACTTCACGAGATATCTCGACGAATTGACTTAACAAAAATTTCTTTTCTCCTAAAAACCTGCTCCACTCCTCAAACTTGAAAACCTTCAGTTATGAGTATATGAAGTACACCCAAATAGAGAGATTACACATGGACCAATACTTTGTTCTACACAATGAGGGATTACATTGTCTAGAACTGTGTTTGGTGATCAATTGCAACCTGACTTTGGTGTGCACTTAGCATTAAGACCTGTCATAACACATCTAAACAGAAATCATCAAATACATACTCAATTCAATTTAGTTCACTAGGGGACATCTTCAAATCCAGGTAATTGTGGATACAATACCTAACAGTTTGCATGTGCATGAAGGTGGTGGGTCTTCGGTATTGGACGGTAGTTCACACCGACATCGATACGTTGACTCGGCAAGTGTGGAATTTGCACTTAGCCATAAATGTCTGGTGGTCCAACCAGTAAGAGTACGCAAATGCTCCGCGGTTTTGCATTGAGGCGTACGATAGGTCTAGGTTAGGTAGTGTGAATACTAACCTAGAGGTGGGTGAGACCCAACCCACTTCTTCTGTTTGCCACTATGGGAGTATCCTGGGAGTCTTGCTAGCTCCAAAAAGGGGGAACTAAAGGTCTGTGTGCATAGAGTCGAAGTGTGTGAGTTGCACTTGTATGAACATAGCATAAACTGCATAACTCTGCATGTCATGGCATAACATTGCATTTCAACCCCTACCCCTATCGTATAAGTCGGTTATGGGACTTCTTATACGATAGACCTTGCTAAACGACCCCTTGGTCTATAGATTTGTATGGGCATTCCTATAAATCAATGATTACTTTTTCTATTATACACACGTCTTTACTTACTGTACCTTATTTGTTCTTTACCCTGTTTCACTTACTGCTTCAATTATCTATATACATATGTGTAGTTGTAGAAACATTCCCTGTAGATTATGCCCCTGTCACCTGCTATTGTTTATACCCCTTGATGTCCTCCGCTTCATCCTTCCCGCACGGTGCCTAGGAGTCACCGGGGGAGGGGTGGGGGATTGGCTTAGTCTTTTGACTAACGGTCGGTGGACCTTATCATTTTAGGGGACCGAGGAGATGCTGCAGCACTAGAGTCCAGTGCAGATGGAGGCGGGCCAGTCTAGTACAGGAGGACAAGTTTCAGGATCAGTGAGTGATTAGTAGTTAGCTTCCGCGAGTGATCTTGTAGTGATGACATGATGTACAGGGCATGTGACCTTTATTATTGTAACATTGTTATTTCAGTTATACCATGTGGACATTTATTATATATAGTATGTGATTTGTGGACTTAAACTTCTATTTGTTCGTTTATTCTTTCTTCTTCTGTGATCGATATGGCCGGCAGGATCGACGTTTTGTAGTGGCGACCTTCCCGAGTGATGGTGTCACCGCAAAGCGGCGGTTCTGAGCATAAGACCCGGGTTTTCAATTTAAAAAAAATGAGGTCTTACACTTCAGTCTCATGGCTCAGACCGACGAGAAAAACTACGACACCCTATATGAGGGGAAGGTAAATTCTCATACACCTCTCTCTGAATCTGAGACGGATTCCATTGCGGATAAAGGTTACTCCTCAGAGGAAGACTCTGCTATATTAGTTCAGTACAAAGCCTTACAGAAAGGATTTGACAAGTGTCGAAAGGTAGTCAAATCTCAGACAAAGGAGATTGAGTCTCTCAAGACCGTGGAATCGGATCTGAGAGAAGAAATTGAAAAATTACTTCCCTTCATAGATGAAGTCCAACCCTTGAAGGACGAACTCCTAAGCACTACTGAACTATTAAAGCAAAAGGAGAAATTCATAACTGAGCTGGAAGGAAAGCTAGTGGTAGAGAGAAAGCTAGTGGAAAGCTTCTTTAAGCCAAAGACCATCCTTCCTCCCATTGATGACTTTTCTGCCCCTGCGAAGGGTAGTGGTATCGGTCATCAGACCGAGAAAAGTATGGCAGCTAAGAAAAAAGCCGTTAAGGGAAAGGGTAAGGCTGATCAAAGTCAACCTTCCTTCAAGAAGGTAGTGCTTTCTACAAACGCATATGACTTTGAAACATCGTATGATCACTTTACAAGACCAACTCACGTTGAGTCAAGTAAGGACAACCAAGGATGGAGCCGTCCCCGAAGCTTCAGAACGACTGCTTTCAAATCACCTTACGAAAATATAGTCCTCAAGGACTATGGCTCATTCGTGCATGGACCGTCTGCAAAGAAAGCACCAAAGGTTAAAACTGTTGCGATGAAACCACTTGAGAAGGAGCCGTGTGTTTGCTGCAATCACGAGGCTTCTACCTCTAAGTCAGTAGCCCCTGCTAGACCCCCCGTTCAAAAAGTCAAGCAAGAGGGTAAGAGAAGGTACAACAAGTTCGACTGCACAGACATATAAATACACACACAGCAGCTACGCACGGGCTTCGCCCGTGCTCGCTGACTCTTAGCGGGCTGCGCCAGCATTCGACAGTACTCGGCTGGCGACGTCGGGCTTCGCCCACAACTTATACATATGTGTACTCAAAATGACCGTACAAAATATACATCAATATTTTATAATTATTTTTTCAAAAACATTTATATTTTAACAAAAAATCATTTTAAAGTAAGCCATTATATTTCGAAATTAGTTTTTGTATGCCTAATGATAACCTACCATAGTAGGTCTAGGAGTTCATCCTCCTTCAAGCAAGCGTTCTGCTCTTCGAAGCCGCCCTTGAAGATCCTTCAAGCAATTTGAAGACGGCTCAGAGATTTTCATCCTCCCTCCTCTCCTCGAAGACGCCCTTGAACATCCTTCAAGCACTTCGAAGACGGCTGAGAGATCTTCATCCTCTCTCCTCTCCTCGAAGACTCCTTCAAAGATCTTCGAGAGCCTTGAAGATCCTTCAAAGGTGTTCCTCCTCTTTCGAGCGAACGTTCTGCTCCAAGCGCGCCTCTATGCGCTCTGCTCTCAAGACCGCTCCAAGGGCGCCACCGCTCCAAGCGCGCCTCCACACGCTCTGCTCTCAAGACTTCTCCAAGCGCGCCTTCGCGCGCTTCGCTCTCAAGATCGCTCCAAGCGCACCACTATGCGCTTCACTCTCAAGATCGCTCCAAGCGCGCCTCCGCGCGCTTCGCTCTCAAGGCCGCTCCAAGCGCGCCTCCACTTGCTTCGCTCTCAAGCCCGCTCCAAGCGTGCCTCTGCGTGCTTCGCTCTCAAGATCGCTCCAAGTGCGCCTCCGTGCACTCCACTCTCAAGACCGCTCCATGCGCTCCTCCGTGCACTCCTCTCTCAAGACCGCTCCAAGCGCGCCTCCGCGCATTCCGTTCTCAAGACCGCTCTAAGCGCACCCCCGCGTACGCAACAACAAGCACTCCGCACACTCAAGATCATCACTCCAAACTCCTCTCACGCTGTATGAGACAACCCACAAAGATAATGACACACAAAGCGCACCAATCCAACCATCAAGCAACAATTGAAAGCTCCAGAGCGCTCAGAGCGCAGCATCCCCTTCTGCAGCATGCCAAAGATTTAGCTCAGTGAGTGGTGGTCTTCCACCTTCCGAGCACCTCTCTCTCTCCCAACAATTGTAATGAGGAGCGGCCTGTCGCCCTTGCCTCCTCTTAAAAGGCTCTGTACAACGCCAGCAAATAGTGGAAGTTTGGTCGGCACAGATCTGGCCACGTGGGTTTTCACCCCTTTCCGGGGTTTTCCACGTTAAAAAAATTTGCCTTGCCAGCTTTCCCTTTTTTTGTGACTGTTTGCGCGCTCGAGCGCTCCCGAGCTAAGATGGTTCATTCTAAACTTGTTTTAGGAGCCTCGAGTAGACCACAACAGTTTGACGCTGTCTGTGTGAATCAGGTCCCCCAAAGCTTAAAGAAGACTATGAAGACAGTACTCACTGCACAACAGTACTCGTGACTAGAGATCATGGCAGGAAAAGTCGTCAGCGCAAGTGGAGGATCAATCCCCAGGGGGCATGCTGATCTAGCTCCCCTCCACTCGCGTATCAGCAAACCCGAAGGAGAGTTCTCCGGTACGAATGTCCAAGACTGCGGGGCTCATCCTAACGGAGGCCCTGAAGCTCAGTATCACTGCAACTGCCCTGAAGCGGCAAACCATGAGCCTGCAGATGGAAGGCTCATGCATGAAGAAGTTCATGACATAATTTTTGAAGAGCACGAACGTGCCAGGCAGCGTGCCGCTTTGGCCCCTCGCCCTCTCCATCACCGCTCACCATTCACGTCTGAGGTTCTGGCACATCCAATACCCCTTGGCTTCAAGCTCCCAAAGATTGAGATATACAACGGAGCGGGCGACCCGTCAGAGCACGTCAGACACTTCACGATCATGATGCAACTCTGCAATGCCCCAGATCCACTGTTGTGCCAAGCATTCCCGATGACTTTGAAAGGAATGCTCGCACCTGGTTCCTATGCCTGAAGAAGGAGAAATCAGGGATTTCGCAGAGCTGACTCAATAATTCACGGACCAGTTCATCGCTAGTCATCGGATAGTCAAAGAACCCTCCCATCTGTTCGGGATCCGTCAAAGTGAAGGGGAAACCCTTTCACCACTGAGGCAGACAAATCCCTGGGATAAAATCGGACCTCCTGTGTGGGTTTCTCCTCAGAGGGCTTCACCCTGGTGGCTTCCACTCCGCACTAATACGGGAGGCTGTATTCAGCTACCCCGATCTAGTTCAACGGATCGAAGCCCAGATCGCCACCGACGAAGCAATTGAAGCATATCAACAACAATTTGATAGTTGCATAAAAAGGCTGAGGGAGCAAGAAGCTTCATCAGTCTTAGAGAAGAGCAATGAATATCGTGGCAACCCACAACCTCGGCATCGCCAAAGAAACACGCCCCTCTATACCTCCAGAACAAGCATACTCTACGCAATTAAAGACAACCAGGCACTCCGCGAGCCCATACCCCCCGCTAAAAATACGGGGGATCAGACGAAATATTGAGAGTTCCACCATAGATAAGGACATGACACGAAAAATTGCTCCAAGCTTAAGGATGAAATCAAGCGTCTCATCAAACAAGGCCTACTAGGGAAATTCCAATGAGACTAGGCACCGATTCAGCCAGCAGGAGATTGATAACTTCCCAAAAAGAAGTTATCTTGCTCTATTATTTTAACTCTTTAGCTAATTTATTTGATAAATATGATTTAAAAGTTTATATAAAATTAATAGATTGTTATTTGGATTAAATGCTACCATTAGTGTTGTTTTTTGTATGTTTTATCGCAGGAAATACAAAGCTCCAAACGTAGCATCAAAGGATAATCATATACTAAAGCCAAGAAGATGTTACAACAAGTCACAACAAATCCGGTGCAGTTTTTATGAAGAAAATTTCAGCAGAAGATTTGTTGTAACAAATTTTAATTTTGTTACAACAAATCCTGATCCGAAAATTCCAGGCAAAACTGTGCAGAAAAATTTGTTGCAACAAATTCAGATTTGTTGCAACAAATCGGCGGAACTAAAAAATTCAACCTCCGAAATTATTTAAAATCCGGCAGTTTTAGGATGATAGGACACACCCATTCGGCTATATGGACTTCCTAAAGTTGGCGTATGACTATATATGGGAGAGAGGAGAGAGAAACACCACCTTCTTCATTATTTCAACTTCTCCATTTTCAAAAAAAGGGGAAAAAACAGGGGAGAAGACAGAAATTCGAATTTCAGCGCTATGTACTGTAAGATCTCTCTAATTTTGCGGCGTTTTTCCGTAGTTATGAACTAAACTCTATAAGTCTTGTGTGAAGAGAGTATTGTGTGTGTTTTGATGGTGTAATCTTCTCATTTTGAGTTTGTTTAATGAATTACTTTTGGTGAAACTTATGAATTTATTTATGAAACTTTTGGCTTATGCTTTCTTCTACTATTTCGCTACGAGATTCGAGAGATGAGTGCGTAATATTAGTTTGAAGGCTATCGTATTGCACCGCGAGATTCGAGAGATGAGTGATGTAAATTTCTAACCAAAAGTTTCTATTCTTACGGTGTGTTTCGAGATTCGAGAGAGGAGAAACACAATCATTCATAATTTTACCATAGTAAAGAAGAAAGGAAGAGATTCCCTCCTCTTGCTAGCATTTCCGACTTCTATTGTACAACCCTCATTCTCCGAGGGTGGACCGACTCAAGGCCACGTAGACGGAAGTCAAAGGTCAAAGGGTCAGCACGGAGACCAGCAGTCCAAGGCAGAAGCAGAAGAGACCCTGGCGAGTATACAAGTGATACTCGCCAGGTAGGCGAGTATTAACCAGAGGAGCTCGTCGCGCGCAGGAAGCAGCAGATGTTGAAATTTTGAAGTGAAGTGGAGGAGACCGGGCGGTCTGTTTTGGGAGACCGCCGAGACCGCGCGAGTTGTTTTTATATCTTGCCGGTCTGTTCTGGCGGACTGCTGGTTCGGCCGGTCTGTTCTTGGTAGCTGCGGTTTATTCCCGAGTAGGTCTGCTGGTTTGCCTGGCTTCCTTGTTGGAAGACCGTGCGGGTTGTTCCTATATGACCGTCTATCCGGGCGGTCTGTCCTGGCGATCTGACGACTTGTCTGAAGTCGGCCTGATGATTCTTAGCTTGCTCCTGGTGGTCTAAGGAAAGAGCGTTGTTGAGACCGCACGGCTTGTGCGCGGTCTCATGTTCGCGCGGCTTGTGCGCGATCTGCCTGCTGATCTGCGGTCTTGGACAGAGCATTGTCCAAGTGTTGTGATCGAGCGGTCTGTCTTATGAGACCGCTGGCGATCTGACGGGTGGTGATTGTATCTCTCCTGTGCGTTGACGACATCCGTCTACCCGCCTATAAATAGGGGTGCATGGCCCGTCATTCCTAACGAGAACTGTAAGAACTGAGCCTGAGTTAATTCGTGTGGTCTCACTTTGAGGTCGGGCGGTTTGGAAGCGAGTTGACTGTTTGTTGTGTTCGCAGGTTTGCGGTCAGCAGGTTGCGGTCTCCTTCCTTGGTGATTCCCAGCGGCTTGAATAAACAGCTCGGCAGCGGCCTGTCTGCGAGCTGGTTTATGTTCGTTCTTGTGCTGTTCGCAGCGTGCTCAGCGATCAGGCGACCTTCAACGGTTATGCGATCTGAGTTGCGGTCTGGCGACAGCTTCAGTTCTTTGTTCCAATAAAGCTCCAGTTCGTGCGGTCTGAGGTGCGGTCTTGCAGTGCTGGCTATCTGTCTGGTTTCTGTTTGTGCGATCTCAGGGCAAGCCGGGCGAGTTCTGGAGTGGTGCGGCTTGTGCGGCTTGTGCGGCCTCAGCTTGTCTAGCCGCCAGCTTTGTTTTTTTGGTGTGTTTTGTTCTTCTCATCTCCGTGATTATGATGAATCATGTCTCGCCATGTATACCTCACACTGTAATTGAAGATTGTGATTCAATAAAGTTTCTTGTGTTTCTGTGTGGCATTGTGGTTGTTTGACTATAACTCAGTTGATACAACTCCTGCTTACTTCTAAACGGTCCAATTTCAAATCAAAATTTTTTAACATGGTATCAGAGCTAGGTTGTTGGAGTGGATAAGCAGTGATCAACTTAAGTTGCCATCGTCTTTGTGAAGAAGAGACCACATAGATTGCCATGGAAGGCGGATTCGCAAGAGGGCTTGGTATTGAACTTCTTACTACGACTAACTATAAGAAATGGAGGTCGTGTATGGAGAGCTATTTACTTGGCGAGGATCTATGGGAGATAGTTGGAGGAGAAGACACACAAGAGGTGTTCCTAGCAGGAGATAATATGGCAGAGGTGAGACTTTGGAGGAGGACGAATGCTAAGGCAGAGTTCACTCTTAAGAGGGCTATTTCACCGGAGCTGTTTGATCACATCATTGGATGTAAATCTGCTGCTGAGATTTGGACGTCCTTGGATGGACTGTTCAATAAGAAGAATATAGCTCGGCTACAGTTTCTTGAAAATGAGTTGGCGAGAGCCTCTCAAGGTGATCTTTCGATTTCTACTTTCTTTCTCAAGATGAAGAACCTCACAGTAGAGATTTCTGCATTGGACCCTGATGAGCCCATCTCGGAGGCAAAACTGAAGAGGCATATCATCCGCGGGTTGCGGAAGGAGTATCTTGCCTTTGTGACTTCAGTTCAAGGTTGGGCAAATCAACCATCTCTGTTGGAGCTGGAGAACTTACTTGCGTCGCAAGAAAGTTTGGCAAGACAGATGGCGGGGACTTCTATCTCTGGGGGAGATAGTGATGTGTTGTTCTCTGGAAAGAAGAAGAAGAAGTGGGAGAAGAAGAAGCCGGGTTATGATGGACCATCTACTTCAGGTCAGCAGGATAGGAGTTATGCTCCTAAGTCTAATGGGAAGAAGAAGGGAGATGGACCAAGGTGCTTCAGGTGTAATAAGACCGACCACTTCAAGAAGGATTGTCCGGTTAATCTTCAGTCAGGACATGTAGTAGAGAAGGAGAAGCCAAAGGCTGATGAAGCTGGATGGGGAGGAGCCTTTGCGGCTAATATGACGGCGATGCCCGTTAAAGCCCTGGCTGCCATCAACTTCGAAGAGGATTGGATTGTTGATTCAGGGTGTGGACATCATCTCACCGGGGATGAATCAAAGTTCTCTTCTTTGGCGCCTTACTCAGGTAAAGATGCTATCATTACGGCTGATAATTCTGTTCATGATGTCGAACAAGAAGGTGTTGTCTCCCTGAGCAGTGATTAGGGTCCACTCACTTTGAGGAGTGTTTATCACGTGCCTGGTATGAAGAAGAATCTCTTCTCTGTGACCAATGCGGTCGATGTCGGTTATCACGTTCTGTTTGGCCCAACAGAAGTGAAGTTTCTTAAAACTCAACCGGAGATAAGGGGAGATGTTATCCATGTTGGAAAGAGGGTGAATGACTTGTTTGTGTTATCGACAAGTACTTATGTTGATAAGATGAAGACCAACGATATCGCGGCTATCTGGCATGAAAGGTTGGGACATGTTGGCATGGACAAATTGAAGGCAATGGCGGTAAGGGGCCTTGTCAAGGGCTTGCCTAGCTTGTCCTCTTTTGGAGACGGTCATGTTTGTGCTGGATGTCAGTTTGGTAAGTCTCATCGATTTCCATTTGATAAATCACAAACTAGATGCAAAGCGCCGTTGGAGTGCATCCACGGTGATTTGATGGGACCGACAGCCACCCCAAGCCTTGGAGGCAATAGATATATGTTGGTGTTGATTGACGATTACACTAGATATGTCTGGATGTATTTCTTAAAAGAGAAGTCAGAAGCCTTTGCGAAGTTTGTGGAGTTCAAGGAGCTGGTGGAAGGTCAGTTAGGCCTGCGGGTGAAAAAATTGAGAACTGACAATGGTTGGGAGTTCACCTCTGGTGAGTTCTCTAGTTTTTGCAGGAAACACGGCGTTCGGAGAGAGCTCACTTGTGCCCATACTCCACAGAAGAATGGCATTGCGGAGAGGAAGATCCGTCATCTGACGGAAACCTGCAAATGCTGGCTTCATGCCAAGAGTATCCCAAAGTCTTTTTGGGCGGATGGAATGTCTTGTGCGGCTTACGTCATCAACATGATGCCTCTAAGTCCTATCAACATGAAGACCCCTCACGAACTGATGTTCAAGGAGAAACCAAGTGTTGCACACCTTCGGGTGTTCGGATCAACCTGCTATGTGCATATTCCTGATGCTCTTCGGACAAAGCTAGATGCTAAACCAAGGAAGCTAGTCTTTGTTGGATATGATGAGCGGAAGAAAGGATGGAGATGCATGGATCCCGAGACACGGAGGTCAGTGGTATCTCGGGATGTGGTGTTCGATGAAGTGACTTCTTACAAGGGGAGTTCAAGAGTTGAACTACCGGAGGGCAGGGTTGATGAAGCAAGGAAGGTTGCGAGAAATCTTCAAGTAGAGTTGCCTGTTTCACCAGGAGCTCCAATTGTGTCAAGCTCTGAGATGGAGGCTTCAGATTCTGGAAGCAGGGGGAGCGATGCTCCAAGTTCATCTGGAAGAGAAGATTGCACAGAAGAAGCAGCTGAGGAGGTGGCTAGTCAAGTGCAACCTCTTAGGAGGTTGAAGAGGACTATCAAGCCACTGGATCGATACATAGGAGGAAACATGGTGAGCTTCGTCTCATGTTTCTTCGCTGGTCCCTTGGATGAAAGGGAGCCGTCGAGCTTTGAGAAAGCCAGAGGCGTGAAGCAGTGAGATATTGCTATGCAAGAAGAGATGGATGCTCTCAAGAAGAATGAGACTTGGTCTTTAGTGCCCAGGCCTAAGGGCATTACCCCTGTAACTTGCAAATGGGTTTACAAGCTCAAGAAGAAAGCTGACGGCACGATCGAGCGATACAAGGCTCGCCTTGTAGCTCGTGGGTTCTCACAGCAGTACAGTGAAGATTATGATGAGACGTTTAGTCCAGTGACAAAGATGACTTCGGTTCGATTTGTTATTGCTTTGGCGGCATCTAGAGGATGGGAGATGTGGCAGCTCGACATTAAGAATGCCTTCTTATACGGCGAGATCGACAAGGATATCTTCATGATCCAGCCGCCAGGTTTCATTTCGGAGGATCGTCCTGACTACGTCTGCAAATTGAAGAAGGCCCTTTATGGTTTGAAGCAAGCGCCTCGGGCGTGGTATGGGAAGATCGCAGAGTATCTTCTATTCTGCGGGTTCTTTGCTTCAGATTCTGATTCTAGCTTGTTCGTCAAGAAGGAGGGGGTGCTTCGGGTTATTGTGCTGTTGTATGTGGATGACATGATTGTCACCGGGAACTCAAAGGAGGCGGTAGCAAGGCTGAGAGCTGAGCTGGCTATCAGGTTCGAGATGAAGGATCTGGGTGAGCTTCACCATTTTCTTGGACTCGAGGTTCAGAGGCGGGAGAGCGGAGTGCTTGTTTCTCAGGCCGGTTATGCAGAGAGGATCGTTCAACGATTTGGCATGGAGGAAGGGAAGAGTAGTTCTATACCTCTGGAACAACATCATAAACTTCGGAAGGATGAGGGAAGAGTTCTATCTGATCCGTTGGTGTTCTGAGCTCTGGTGGGGAGCTTGATCTATTTGACCATCACGAGGCCTGATATTGCTTATGCAGTTGGCAAAGTGAGTCGGTACATGGCGGAGCCACGGAAGCCTCATCTTCTGGCGGCAAAAGGGATTTTGAAATATGTGAAGTCGACCTCTGATTTGGGTCTCCTATTTAGGAGAGGGTCAAGCTTGGAGTTGCATGGATACATGAATGCTGACTACGGGGGAGACGTGGATGATCGGAGATCAACGTCTGGTTATGTCTTTATGACAGGCCCCACAGCTATCTCTTGGTGCAGCAAAAAGCATGACTCGGTGTCCGTATCCACAACAGAAGCGGAATACAAGGCTTCGGCCTTGGCAGCTCAGGAAGCCGTTTGGCTCAGGAGGTTGGTGGAGGACGTTCATGAGGAGGTTCGAGGTCCCATTGTGCTACGCGGAGACAATGAGAGTGCTCTCAAGCTAGTTAACAATCCAGTCTGTCATGCGAGGACCAAGCATATTGAGATTGAGCACCATTTCATTCGTGAAAAGGTGTTGGGAGGATCTCTTATGGTCGAGCATGTTCGGAGTGCGGACAATATCGCAGACATCTTCACAAAGCTGCTGGCGAAGGGACCGTTTACACGGTTGCGGAGTTTACTCGGGCTGGTCTCCACTTCCCACTTCAAGGGGGAGTGTTGAAATTTTGAAGTGAAGTGGAGGAGACCAGGCGGTCTGTTTTGGGAGACCGCCGAGACCGCGCGGGTTGTTTTTATATCTTGCCGGTCTGTTCTGGCGGACTGCTGGTTCGGCCGGTCTGTTCTTGGTAGCTGCGGTTTGTTCCCGAGTAGGTCTGTTGGTTTGCCTGGCTTCCTTGTTGGAAGATCGGCCAGGTTGTTCCTATATGACCGTCTATTCGGGCGGTCTGTCCTGGCGATCTGACGACTTGTCTGAAGTCGGCCAGATGATTCTTAGCTTGCTCCTGGTGGTCTAAGAAAGGAGCGTTGTTGAGACCGCACGGCTTGTGCGTGGTCTCATGTTCGCGCGGCTTATGCGCGATCTGCCTGCTGATCTGCGGTCTTGGACAGAGCATTGTCCAAGTGTTGTGATCGAGCGGTCTGTCTTATGAGACCGTTAGCGATCTGACGGGTGGTGATTGTATCTCTCCTGTGCGGTGACGACATTCGTCTACCCGCCTATAAATAGGGGTGCATGGCCCGTCATTCCTAACGAGAACTGTAAGAACTGAGCCTGGGTTAATTCGTGCGGTCTCACTTTGAGGTCGGGCGGTTTGGAAGCGAGTTGACTGTTTGTTGTGTTCGCAGGTTTGCGGTCAGCAGGTTGCGGTCTCCTTCCTTGGTGATTCCCAGCGGCTTGAATAAACAGCTCGACAGCGGCCTGTCTGCGAGCTGGTTTATGTTCGTTCTTGTGCTGTTCGCAGCGAGCTCAGCGATCAGGCGACCTTCAACGGTTAGGTGATCTGAGTTGCGGTCTGGCGACAGCTTCAGTTCTTTGTTCCAATAAAGCTCCAGTTCGTGCGGTCTGAGGTGTGGACTTGCAGTGCTGGCTATCTGTCCGGTTTCTGTTCGTGCGATCTCAGGGCAAGTTGGGCGAGTTCTGGAGTGGTGCGGCTTGTGCGGCCTCAGCTTGTCTAGCCGCCAGCTTTGTTTTTTTGGTGTGTTTTGTTTTTCTCATCTCCGTAATTCTGATGAATCATGTCTCGCCATGTATACCTCGCACTATAATTGAAGATTGTGATTCAATAAAGTTTCTTGTGTTTCTGTGTGGCATTGTGGTTGTTTGGCTATAACTCAGTTGATACAACTCCTGCTTACTCCTAAACGGTCCAATTTCAAATCAAAAATTTTAACAGCAGAAGCCCTGGGCGAGTATTGGCCCGGCGTGTGCGAGCAGCACCCAATACTCGCCAGATGGGCTACTATGGCATGGTACTCGCCGAGTAACCCATAGTCGTCGGGTTGGGGGCTGGGCTATAAAAAGCCCCCTACCCTTTGGTTTTCCTTTAAATAGGACCCCAGGGGTACTTGGATTGGCACCTGGACTTGAGCTTTTGGACCCGGATTTCCGAATTCTCGAGCCCGTCACCCTTGCTTTTAGCCAAGTCGGTGCCTTCCCTGTACCAAGCTCGACCACTTTGGTTTCGGAGGGGAAGACTCTCTTGAGCTTCTGGGTACGTGGTGGGACCTCCCTGCCGCAGCACCCGGGGTCCTGTTGGTTGCCCTTCTAGCTTCTTCGTCGTTGCCAACCAAGTCATCTCGTCAGACTGCTGGGCGAGTAGCCTCCGGCTGCATCGGTCCGAATCTTAAGGTCAGGATTTTCCTGGCGTCAACATCTATTCTATGCAATATCCATTATTCGTCCTAAGTTAGAGATGACTAGGGGAATACAGAGTGTTAAGATCTCCGAGATTCGAGAGATGAGGAGTTCTTCCATAAAATTCGTTGCAAGATAATTTTATCAAACATTCTCACTTAATATTATTTGCATGCATCATTTCAACATACACAAGAAATCTGAAATACAAGACTGCTTTCTTTCCAATTGTTAAAAAGCAATTCTATAATCTTTATAATTTGCTAAATAGTTTAAATTTTTGTTAAAATCTTTAGTACCTTGAAAAATCACCTTATTCGACTTGCTTGGATTTAAATAAACGGTGTAACTAGTATTTGCAAGCGTTAGATTAATCACTTTTCCGAGGGAACGATCTCTACTCACACCTTATTACTTGATACGACACGTGCACTTGCGTTAATATATATATATATATCCAATTCGGGCGTATCAAGTTTTTGGCGCCGTTGCCGGTGACGTGCGGTCTAATAGTTTATTTCTTGCAATATTAGTAAAACCTAAGTATTTAGAGATCAAGTTTTTATTTTATGTTGTTTGTGCTTATATCTAGAATTCTGTTTAGTGCATGTCCAAATATCGGAATACTCAAGTACTTCCGTTAAATTCTGAAATTGAGCGCACCTGTAAGCAGAATAGAAAGAGTCATAGAGTGAACCAAATAATTCATCCTGCGATAAATAACAATAGACAAGCCAATATGAATGAAAATGAAGGTCAAGCGAACCCTAATGGACATGTTGAACAAAATGTTCAACCTCCTGAATCAAGAATGACATGTATGGATTATAATGCACCTTTAAGAGGAGGTATGCACTTTAGTATTGTAAGACCACCAATCGAGGCTAATAACTTTAAAATAGATTCTACAGTCATGCAATTAATACAACATAGTAAGTTTGGAGGTCTAAATCATGAAGACGCAACTGCTCATTTGAGAACATTTTTACAGATTTGTGATATGTTTAAGTGCAATGGTGCATCTGACGATGCAATTCTATTAAGACTATTCCCATTTTCGTTAGAAGGGAGTGCTAGTGATTGGTTAGCTTCAGTGCCACCAGATTCGATTACCACATGGGATCATGTGGTTGAGAAATTTTTAAGCAAATATTTCCCTCCTTCAAAAACTACAAAACTAATTAGGGACATTACAACCTTTATGCAAGTCCCCGGGGAAACTCTTTATGACGCTTGGGAGCGTTTTAAAGACTATTTAAGAAAATGTCCACATCACGGGTCAGCCCAACACCAACAAGTTTCCACATTTTATAATGGGTTACAAACCGCAACTATGATTTTAGTTGATGGTGCTGCGGGTGGGTCATTAATGAAGAAATACCCTGAAGACGCTTACACTATTTTGGAAGATCTAACATCTAATAACTACCAAGCCTTTGAAAGACAAGTAAATAACAATCCGGTCGGAGTCCACCAAGTAGATCAAATTACATCATTAGCTGCTCAAATGGCTTCACAATTCAACATAATTAATAAGAGGTTAGATTCATTATCTACCCCTACATCTAATGCACCACTCACGGTAGAGTAATTAAATCAAATCACTGAAGAAGCAAATTACATTGGTGGACAACCAAGACAAGTTCCACCAGGATTTGCAAATCACTATCATCCAGTGTGGCGAAATCATCCCAACTTCTCATGAAAAAAAATCAAGGAATGAATCAGCCATCAGGATTTAACCAAAATATAAATCCATTACAAAATCCTCCTCCTAATAATCAAGTGAACTCTAGGAAATTAACCGATGACTACATTTTGGGAATGTTTCAAAAGAATGATTCTAGAATGGTTGGCAGTGAATCTTCTCTCCGATCGATGGAATCCACATTAGGTCAACAAGCAAATGCACTAAGTCAACGACCAGTTGGAGCACTACCATCTAATACGACACATAATCCTACAAGAGATGAGCAACCTAGCCATTGCAAAGCCATTGCCTTAAGGAGTGGAGTAGAAATTTCAAGCGGAGATGAGTTGTTGGAGAGAGTCAGAGAAGAAGAAGAACGTGAGAAAGCCAATAAAGAAAATAAATCAGAAGAAAAAGAAAGACCCATAAAAAATGAGGAACCGGAAGTAGTGGAAGTGCAACAACAAACTAACAAAAATAAAGAAATTGTATACCCTCCTCCACCGTTCCCTTCTAGACTAACGAAGACAAAGTTGGATAAACAATTTCAAAAATTCATGGATATCTTTAAGAAACTAACCATAAACATTCCATTTGCTGAAGCATTGGAACAAACGCCAAGTTATGTGAAATTTATGAAAGGTATTCTATCTAAGAAGATAAAGTTTTTAGATAAAGAAATCGTAGCGTTAAAGGAAGAGTATAGTGCAATCCTACAAAAGAAGCTACCGCCAAAACTAAAAGATCCCGGGAGTTTTACTATACCATGTTCAATAGGAGTAAAATTTTCTGGTAGAGCATTATGTGATTTGGGAGCTAGTATTAATTTAATGTCATTATCCATCTATAAAAAGTTAGGCTTAGGAGAGATCGCTTCGACATCTCTTACCCTTCAACTAGCCGATAGAACCTTGGCATTTCCTAAGGGAATTGTCGAGGATGTATTGGTGAAGGTAGATAAATTTATTTTTCCAGGCGATTTTGTTGTGCTAGATATGGAAGAAGATAAGGATGTGCCCATCATTCTAGGAAGACCATTCTTAGCTATAGGAAGAACACTCAAAGATGTTCAAAAGGGAGAGTTAACGATGAGGGTGAATGGGGAAGAAATAACATTTAATATTCTTAAAGCAATGAAATTTCCATATGACAAAGAAGAATGTTATTCTATTGAAGAAGTGGAAGTGCCAATCAAATTAATTAAAGATAAATATGACTTGGAACAAAAACATTTAACAATATTAACTAATGAAGAGTGGGAAGAGGATTTGGAGATAGATGAATGTGTCAAGACCTTTGATTCACATGAGAAGTTACCATTTGTTAAAAAGTTTGAAGCAATTAATAGGTCAAGTGAAATTAAGAATATTAAACCTTCTATTTTAGAAGCACCCGCTCTAGAATTAAAACCTCTTCCTGAACATTTGAAGTATGTTTTTCTTGGAGAATGCAATACTCTTCCGGTAATTATTGATGCATCTTTAGAACATGAAAATGAATTAAAATTAATTGAAGTTTTGAAGAAATTTAAAGGGGCCATGTGTTGGACTATTGCCGATATTAGAGGAATTAGTCCTTCTATTTGTATGCATAAAATAGTGTTAGAAGATGATGCTAGTGGTTCCATTGAACATCAACGTAGGCTTAGTCTCCTATGAAGGAAGTAGTGATGAAAGAAATAATTAAATGGCTTAATGCCAGTATTATTTATCCTATCTCGGATAGTAAGTGGGTGAGTCTGGTGCAATGTGTACCGAAGAAGGGCGGAATGACTGTTATAAAAAATGCAAATAATGAGTTGATACCGATTAGAATGGTGACGGGTTGGAGGATATGCATGGACTATACAAAATTGAACAACGCAACTAGAAAAGATCATTTTCCATTACCATTTATCGATCAAGTCTTAGATAAGTTAGCAGGGAGTGATTACTTTTGTTTCTTGGATGGATATTCAGGTTACAACCAGATTATGGTTGCACCAGAAGATCAGGAAAAGAGTACTTTTACATGTCCTTTTGACACTTTTGCATTTCGCAAAATGCCCTTTGGATTATGTAACGCTCCCGCCCCATTTCAAAGGTGTATGATTTCGATCTTTATGGATTTAATGGATGAGGGAATTGAAATATTTATAGATGACTTTTCAGTGTTTGGACCGTCATTTAATAGTTGCTTGGAGGTATTGAAGAAAGTGTTGGATAGATGTGTGCAAACAAATTTAGTTTTAAATTGGGAGAAGTGTCATTTCATGGTGCGTTAGGGAATTGTGTTAGGCCATAAGGTCTCAAATAAAGGATTAGAAGTTGACCGGGCTAAGATTGAAGTTATTGAAAAACTTCCTCCACCGTCAAATGTTAAAGGCATTCATAGCTTTTTGGGGCACGCGGGGTTTTATAAACGATTCATTCAGGATTTTTCCAAAATATCTAAACCATAATGTAGCTTATTTGAAAAAGACAATCCTTTTGTGTTTGATGACAAGTGTTTACAAGCCTTTCAAACATTAAAACAAAGTCTAGTTTCATCTCCAGTTGTTATTGCATCGGATTGGTCATTACCATTTGTTCTTATGTGTGATGCTAGTAATTATGCGGTGGGAGCCGTGCTAGGACAAATGCGTAATAAAATTTTCCATACTATATACTATGCAAGCAAAACACTTATGAATTCTCAAGTAAACTATACAACCACAGAAAAGGAACTCTTAGCAGTAGTATTTGCATTTGACAAGTTCCGTTCTTATTTAAAAAATTCTAAGATTATAGTTTACACGGATCATTCTGCAATTCAGTATCTAGTGGAAAAAGGGATACGAAACGTAGACTTATTAGGTGGGTGCTTCTCCTCCAAGAATTTGATCTTGAGATCAAAGACTGAAAGGGGGCAGAAAACTAAGTTGCTGACCACTTATCACGCTTAGAGCAAAATAATGAGAAGAATAGACAACTAGAAATAAGAGAAAATTTTCCTGATGAGCAGATTTTGGCTATCACCGATGGAGGTATTCCTTGGTATACAGATTTTGTTAACTATACTGTTAGCAACATTTTTCCTCCTGATATGGATTATCAAGAGCGGAAACGATTTTTCCATCAAGTGAAATCCTACCTTTGGGATGTTCCCTATTTATTTAAAATCTATCCGGATCAAATAATTCGTAGATGCGTGCCGGAAGTAGAGGTCCAAAGTATCTTGGAAAAATGTCATGCATCTCCTTACGGGGGACATTTTAAGGGAGAACGGACGGCTACAAAGGTATTAGAGGCCGGTTTTTACTTGCCCACTTTGTTCAAAGACACTCATTTATTTGTGAAGGGACGTGATAGTTGCCAAAAGACTGGAAACCTGAATCGAGGAGCGAGCATGCCATTGAATAATATTCTAGAGGTGGAGGTGTTTGACGTATGGGGAATTGACTTTATGGGATCATTTGTAAACTCAAATAGGAACCTATATTTTTTATTTGCGGTTGATTATGTCTCAAAATGGGTGGAAGATGTAAGGGTGGTATTGAAATTTCTGATATCAAATATCTTTACTAGATTTGGTACACCTAGAGCCATCATTAGTGATGGTGGAGCGCATTTCTGTAACTTGCAATTTAAATCACTCCTAAAGAAATATGGAGTAACACATAAAGTCGCTCCCGCCTACCACCCACAAACCAATGGTCTAGCTGAACTTCCTAATAGGGAAATTAAGTCGATTTTAGAGAAGACGGTGAGTGCAACCTGTAAGGATTGGTCACAGAAACTAAATGATGCGTTATGGGCATATAGGACTGCTTTCAAGATGCCCATAGGATTGACCCCTTACAAGATGGTGTATGGAAAGGCATGTCATCTTCCTGTAGAGTTGGAGCATGGGGCATACTGGGCTATTAAAAAACTGAACTGTGATTTTCAGGAGGCCGATAAAAAAAGGTTATTCCAACTAAACTAACTTGAAGAAATTCGTTCAAATGCATATGAAAATGCTAAACTATATAAGGAGAGAACTAAAAAATGGCATGACGCTAGGATAATAAAAATGGAATTTATCAACGGGCAATTAGTTCTTTTATTTAATTCTAGGTTGAAAATTATTTCCTGGCAAACTAAAATCTAGATGGTCAGGGCCATTCCGAGTGAAGGAAGTTCACCCTTTTGGCGTTATCACCATATGCAACGAAAAAGATGGGACTGAATTTAAGGTTAATGGATAGAGACTTAAGGACTATTTCATGAACGATGATCGCTATAAGGCGACTGTAATTTCCCTAGCATAAATTCTCCAACATTAAAAGGTCCTGCCGGGACTTAAAATTAGGCGCTTTATGAGAGACAACCCAAGTTTTAGTTTTTTTTACTATTTTCATTTTAATGTTTTAGTAGACTGACTCTTACAATATCAATCATCCGTCGATTTAATGCAACTTAAATGTTGTTTTATTAATGAACAAAATTTTATTGTAACAAATTTATATTTGTTGCAACAATATGTTTCCTGTCCTTTATGTTAAATTTTCACGTTGGCTGTTGGTTCAACTAAACCGGAGAGTGTTTAAAGGCGCCGTGTAAACATCTGGCGGTTCAACTGAACCAATGCATTAATGTGAATAACGTCGATTTAGGGGAATGGCATTGTAAGGGCGGTTATCCCACGTTTCTCCCCTCCTCGAGTTTGGGAAAGGTCGACGAACATCGCCAAGCACCGCAAATCGGAAGTGCTCTGGATAATCGACGACGGGCGGCAATCATCCTCTGATTAGTACGGTCGGCGATTGAAACTCTCTATAGATCCATAGGCGCAAACGCTTTCGGCTTGATATTCGGTTTGCTTGTGTTGAGGCCCAGATTCGCTATGAGACTCTCAAGCTAAAACCAGTAATTTTTGAGAGAGGGTTCCACGTTGAGATTAGAGGGTGGAACAAGGCCTATCTTGATCATATTACGCATCAAGGATTGGATTCTTTTTGTCATCCACGGGATGAAGCTATCTTACAGTGGGTTTATGAGTTTTATTCAAACGCATTTTTCCAGAAAAATGATAAAGTGCTAGTGCGTGGCAAAGAAATTGACTATTCAGCAGAGGCTATCAACCAATGTTTCGACATCGCGAACATAGCGGATAGAAGTTTTGAGCGATTACTAGAAACTATATCCCCCTCGAGGTTGCCACAACACTATCAATTTCATCTCATGTCGAATGGGCTAATGAGACAAAAAGAGTGCTGCTATCTTCCGGTTTCAAGCGCGAGGCAAAAGTGTGGCTGCTGTTCGTCAACACAAGCATTTTTCCAACCAAAAATCCAAATCGGGTATCATTCCCTCGCGCTGTACTAATATATTGTATCCTTAAAAGAATTAAGGTCAATGTGGGACGGCTAATTTCTCAACAACTTAAAGAAAGAGCTGAATCTAAGGTGGGACAACAGTTGTGGTTCCCCACACTTATTACATTTTTATGTCGCAATGCCGGAGTAGAGGAGAAAGACGCGGTCATAACTTCGGTAAAGCACCATATTACTCGGACAATCATATCCTCTAACATCAAAGTTTCCTCTCCAAATGATAAGCTCAAGCTTGTATCCAATCCGCAACCATCCAGCTCTACCAAAACCGACTCTAATTATACCCTTAGAAGTACTCCACCTAATTTAACACACGTACTGTCGTATTTGAAACACAACTCTGAGTATCAACGACATCATCACAACATTGTCACTCATCGATTGCAAACTCAACAAAGGAATCAACAAAGATTTATGCAGCAAGCAAACATCCAGCTTGATGACCAATCCTTACCTATCCTTGACCCGTTTGATGCTGATGGTTACTTGTATACTGCTCGGGGCGAACATGCAAACCCATACAAATCGCCAGAAGAGGAAGGCCTTAGTGACGATGACTATTGGGATTGGCAGCAAATTGATGAAGAAGATGAGGAGGAAGATAAAGACGAGGAAGATGAAGAAGAAAATGAGAAAGCCGATGAGAAGGAAGATGAAGACGAGGAGGACGATGAAGACGAAGACGACGACATGGACAAAAGCAAGGATTAACTAGTTTCTTCTTCTTTTTAGTTATTGGTACATTTTGATGCATATTTAACACTGCACTTTGGATGTTCTGTGATAACTATAATTTTGCTGTTCGGCATGTGGACTTGTGTGATTCCTGCTATTATTTGTTGATTATGATATTAGTTTATCTGATATGAAGTAGCATGTGGGCTTTTAGACATAAAGTTAACATGCGTGATAATAGTCCATCTGGTATGAAATTCGAATGTGTGATAATAATCCATTGTGTTGCTGTCAGGTTATTGTGTCGCTCAATTTAGACATAATCCATTAACCATGTTAGTATGATAGTTTATTGTGTTGTTGGTTACTTATACACACCCATTTTCAGTTACCATTTTATTCCAGTTTGATGTTGGTTACTTATTTATATTACATGTTTACTGTGACCATTCCATATTGCTTAGATATGATGATTAAGACCTAAATTGGGCAACTAGTTGGGTTCTGGATTTGTGTACAACCCTTTTGCAGGTCACTTATGTACTTACCATTGCGGTTGGCTTTTCAACCGACCATTAACAAACTATAATCAGACGACAAGGAGTAGCAGAATTGATACGTTGACCGGAACATTTCAGGGGAGTACTTTGTTCTATGGAATTTTATTTTCAATATTTATTACACGCTTTGCTAGGGACTAGCAAAGAAATAGCTGTGAGGGTGAGATAACCTCCACCGAATGAGAGAATATTAATTTGCAGTGCCTAAATTTTTTACCCTTAATAAGTATTTGTTATTCGAGTTACTCAAGTTGAATTGATTGGTAGACTAGTCAATCATAAGAGTTTAAACTATGACTTTGAAGTTAGTGCGATATGTTAGGGCCCGTTCGGATCCCTGGAATTGGAATTGGGAATTAGAATTGGGCAGTGGAATTCCAATTCCAGTGTTCGGATGTAAGGAATTCCCGCGGAATTGGAATTGGACCAATTCCATGGAATTCAGTTTTGTACTATGGCCAATTCTTAGGGGTAAAGACAGATATTCCATGGAATTCAGTTTTGTGCTATGAAGAATTCTTTGGAGATATCATCGTTGTTGCCCGATCTCGCCGTCGTCACCTTATCTCGCCGTTGTCGCATGGTCTCGCCGTCGTCGCCCGATCTCGTCGTCGTCGCCGGATCTCGCCGTCGTCGCCGGATCTCGCCGTCGTTGCCGGATCTCGCCGTCGTAGTCCGTTCTCGCCGTGGTCGCCCGATCTCGCTGTCGTCGACCGATCTCTCCCTCATCGCTCGATCGCGCCGTTGTCGCCCAATCGCGCTGTCGTCGCCCGATCGCGCCGTCGTCGCCCGATCGCGCCGTCGACGAACGATCTCACCGTCGTCAGCCGATCTCGTCTTAGGAACAATTTTAGCAGGTTCGACCCTAACACAACACTCCATAGTGCTCTACCATAAAAATGATGACATTAAAGAATTTCTAAAGGCCTTCCAGCTGCCAAAAAAGAGATGAACATGGGGTTCAAACTTTATTTTGTAATTAATATAATATAATTACCTTGACAAAGATAAAATATTTTCAACCGAAACATAATTAAGGAAACAATATAATCACTAGCCAAATAATTTTCAGGATAACGATAAATTACTAAAAATAAATACAAATTTTCATTTTCCCAAATAATTGATTGAGAAAGAGTTGGATATTGCAAAAGAAAGAAAGAAAATTCAAAATTAATTATTGTGACATTGCAATTTCAAACCAATTCCAATTCTAGAAAACCATCCTGCAACCGAACAACTGCATTGGAATTCGGACCAATTCCAATACCTGCAGGAATTGGAATTGGTTGAATTCCAATTCTGCAATTCCAATTCCTGTGATCCGAACGGACCCTTAGAGTTCTTTTAGGCTTTTCGAATATGCACTATACTCCCTAAAAGAATTTGCTCCCTACAAAATAAATTGATTAACCTATTAACATAATGGTGGAAGGATGAGTATGAACTGAGTCAATGTCGTAAGCTTAAACATGGAGTGTAGGTAGTCATTTGATTAAAATGATTAAGACCATCCTTTTCTCACTTCACACCATGCAACTAATAATTGTTGAGATATTACATTACCCTTTGAGCTTGAGCCTTGTCATTTTGATACATTTAACCATGCATAATTTCCCTACATTTCTACTAGTTAATGCTTAGTTAACTTCCAACTTTAGGTGTTAAATAAAAAAATGGAGAAAAATTATAATGACATAGTGATATGTGGCCTAAGTGTGTGTACACCTACTTGGAATGATCCCAACTATGATCACAAATAAAAAAATAAAAAAAATGGAGAAAAATGTATAATGACATAGTGATATGTGGCTAAAGTGTGTGTACACCCACTTGGAATGATCCCAACTATGGACTAATAAAAAATTTGATGATTGAGAAATAAACCTCAAAGTACGGAATGTTATTAAGAATATGAACTAGGGAAATTTCCCCCACTATCAAAAATTTATCCTTCAGTTCCTTACCAAGCCAAAGCCTTCCCTACCGCAAGCCCTTATGATTTTTAGTCAAATTGATCTATTAAACTCTTGTGGAAGTCAAAACAAAGACGCGACTTATTCTTATCCTTCCTAATTATGAGGTAGTTTAACTCTTATCAAACAACATAATGGTCGTTTTGGAGTGAATAATTTTATGGAATAACACACACAACACTTGAAAAGTATATTTGAACTTTAACTCTTATCAAACTAATGGATTTGTGCATATTTGAAGTTTTAACGATTGACATGTCCACCATTTGTTAATGTGAATTACTTGAGTAATCTCGACATTATATTCAGGGGTAAGGAGAATCAGACTTATATGTTGGTAAATATTCGCTCATTCAATAGCTTGCAATGATTTATCATTGCTAGAGACTAGCAAAGAGCTAAGTATGAGGGTGTGATAACTTCCCAAAAAGAAGTTATCTTGCTCCATTATTTTAACTCTTTAGCTAATCTATTTGATAAATATGATTTAAGAGTTATATAAAATTAATAGATTGTTATTTGGATTAAATGCAATCATTAGTGTTGTTTTTTGTATGTTTTATCGCAGGAAATACAAAGCTCCAAACGTAGCATCAAAGTATAATCATATACTAAAGCCAAGAAGATGTTACAACAAGTCACAACAAATCCGGTGCAGTTTTTATGAAGAAAAATTCAGCAGAAGATTTGTTGTAACAAATTTAATTTTGTTACAACAAATCCTGATCCAAAAATTCCATGCAAAATTGTGCAGAAAAATTTGTTGCAACAAATTAAGATTTGTTGCAACAAATCGGCAGAACTCAAAAATTCAACCTCCGAAATTATTTAAAATCTGGCAGTTTTAGAATGAAAGGACACACCCATTCGGCTATATGGACTGCCTAAAGTTGGCGTGTGACTATATATGGGATAGAGGAGAGAGAAACATCACCTTCTTCATTATTTCAACTTCTCCATTTTCGAAAAAGGGGAAAACACGGGAGAAGGCAGTAATTCAAATTTCAGCGCTATGTACTGTAAGATCTCTCTAATTTTGCGGCATTTTTCCGTAGTTATGAACTAAACTCTCTCAGTCTTATATGAAGAGAGTATTGTGTGTGTTTTGATGGTGTAATCTTCTCATTTTGAGTTTGTTTGATGAATTACTTTTGGTGAAACTTATGAATTTATTTATGAAACTTTTGGCTTATGTTTTCTTCTACTATTTCGCTACGAGATTAGAGAGATGAGTGCGTAATATTAGTTTGAAGGCTATCATATTGCACCGCGAGATTCGAGAGATGAGTGATGTAAATTTCTAACCAAAAGTTTCTATCCTTACGGTGTGTTTCGAGAGAGGAGAAACGTAATCGTTCATAAGTTTACCATAGTAAAGAAAAGAGGAAGAGATTCCCTCCTCTTGCTAGCATTTCCGATTTCTATTCTATGCAATATTCGTTATTCGTCCTAAGTTAGAGATGACTATGGGAATATAAAGTGTTAAGATCTTCGAGTTTCGAGAGATGAGGAGTTCTTCCATAAAAGTCGTTGCAAGATAATTTTATCAAACATTCTCACTTAATATTATTTGCATGCATCATTTCAACATACACAAGAAATCTGAAATACAAGACTGCTTTCTTTCCAATTGTTAAGAAGTATTCTATAATCTTTATAATTTGCTAAATAGTTTAAATCTTTGTTAAAATCTTTAGTACCTTGAAAAATCACCCTATTCGACTTGCTTGGATTTAATGAAACGGTGTAACTAGTATTTGCAAGCGTTAGATTAATCACTTCTCCGAGAGAACGATCTCTACTCACACTTTATTACTTGAGCCGGCACGTGCACTTGCGTTAATATATATATCCAATTCGGGCGTATCAGAGATCAACTAGTAGCCCGCCAGGTAGGACTAGGGGAAACCCTCAAGACGGATATCCCTGGAGAAAGTTTCGTACCTATCAACCAGGCTCTACCCGCACCACTGAGTTTTTTTACCAAACTTTATCTTTCTATAAATACTTTGTGTTAATTACCACTGTGACTAATAACATTTAAAGTTAGTTATTTCATGCATGTATAAGACAATCATCGTCCACGCTACCAAAGCTACATAATCACAACGCCCAAATGAAAGGACGTCAATTTGCATTAACAGCAACTACCTCTGGGAAGCGTGCTATATTAACAGCAACTGCCTCCAGACAGCGCGCTATATTAACAGCAACTGCCTCTGGGCATCGCGCTATATTAACAACAATTACCTCAGGGCAGCGCGCTATTTTAACAGCAAGTGCCTCCGGGCAGGGCACTATTTTAACAACTGCCTTCGGGCAGTGCGCTATATTAACAGCAACTGCCTCTAGGGCAGCGCGCTATATTAACAGCAACTGCCTCCGAGCAGCGCGCTATATTAACAACAACTGCTTTCGGGCAGCGCCCTATATTAACAGCAACTGCCTCCGGGCAGCGCACTATATTAATAGCAACTGCCTCCGGGCAGCGCGCTATATTAACAACAACTACCTCCGGGCAGCGCGCTACATTTACCACAACTTCCTTTGGGCAATGAGCTATTTTAACAGCACCTGCCTCCGGGCAGCGAGCTATTTTAACAACAACTGCCTCTGGCAATACACTATATTAACAACAACTGCCTCCTGACAGCGTGTTATATTAACAGCAACTGCCTCCAGACAGCACGCTATATTAACATCATTTGTCTCAGGACAGTGCGCTATATTAACATCAACTGCCTTCGGGCAGCACATTATAGTAACAACAACTGACTCCGGGCAGCGCACTATATTAACAGCAACTGCCTTCGGGCAGCGTGCTATATTAACAGCAACTGCCTTCGGGCAGCGCGCTATTTTAACAGCAAATACCTTCGGGCATCGCGCTTACATCAACCTCTCACTGCCGCTGATCGAAGGTCCGCCCCTCTCCCCGTAGTAGGTTGCAGCGTCGCCAGGGCCTACCCCCCTCGCGCTCGTAAATGGTTCGAAGCGTTCGCCCTTCACCGCCACTATCAACGACTTCCCCCAGGTCGGCAATCTAGAATCCTCACTACTCGGCTTGAAGCGTCCGCCCTTCGTCCACGTAGTAGGTTCCAACGTCACCTGGGTCTCGTCCTCTACTATCAACGACATCCCTCAGGTCGGCAATCCGGACTCCTCACTACTCGGCTCGATGCGTCCGCTCTTCGCCCACGTAGTAGGTTCCAACGCCACCTGGGTCTCATCCTCTTTTATCAATGACATCCCCCAGGTAGGCAATCAGGACTCCTCACTACTCTGCTCGAAGTGTCTGCCCTTCGCACACGCAGTAGGTTCCAATGCCACCTGGGTCTCGTCCTCTACTATCAACGACATCCCCAGGTCGGCAATCCTGACTCCTCACTACTCGGCTCGAAGCGTCCGCCCTTCACCCACGTAGTAGGTTCCAACGCCACCTGGGTCTCGTCCTCTACTATCAATGACATCCCTGGGTCAGCAATCTGGACTCCTCACTACTCGTCTCGAAACGTCCGCTCTTCGCCCACGTAGTAGGTTTCAACGCTATCTATGTCTCGTCCTCTAAATGTCAACATCAAAGAAGTAAAACACAGTCGACCTCACAAAATGTCAGTTCCAATACCACAAAAGCTCTACTATCACAAGCCAGTGCTTAAAGTTAGAACAATGGGCAAATAATCAAGCAACGCTCAAGGTGCGACCAAAGCTCCGTAAACAAAGTACAAAGCTACTGCAAGATGCAAATGTGCAAAGAAACGGAAAGGATGAAGCCACGCCTCATACACATCAACACTAAATCCCCCCTCTCACCCTTGAAGAGACCTCTAATATCAAGCTCGGCTATATCTCAACGGCGCGACAACACCGCCGTACATGGGAACTTCACCCTAGGAATTGCAGGTATCCCATACCGTCACTGTCAAACATCAACATGCTCTGCAACTAATGAGGAGCGCCACTGCATCAATTTCTCATGAGAGCAACGACTCGCTACCTGAAGGACCAAGGAATCGCTCGAGTTTTCACAAGCAAAAGTTTGCAAGTACGAGCCACAACTCACATCGCACAGGCGCCCGTCCCATGTGCACACAGAGCGTGGGTGCACGTCCCCCGCGCGCACTGCGCGCGGGCACACTCCATGCGCGCGCACAGCGTACGAGTAGCCTTCTTGTACACACACCACACGTGCGCCGCACGGGCGCACATACTGCATGCGCACAGTGCGCGGGCGCACTCCCCGCTCGCTGCGCACGAGCATCCATCCCGCGTGCGCATACCGTGCGAGCGCACGTCCCACGCGCGCACGTCCCAGCGCACGGGGGCATGTCCCAGCGGGCGCGCGCATGTCCCATGCGGGCGAACGTCCCGCGCGGGTGTAATACGTGGGCGCACGTCCCGCGTGCGCACAGTGCGGGCGTACTCCCCACTAGGCGTGTAAACGAGTCGAGCTCGAGTCGAGCTTGGCAAAAATCCCAAACTCGAGCTCGAGCTCGAGCTAAATATTTCGAGCTCAAGCTTGAGCTCGAGCTCGTCGAGCTCATCATGCTCGGCTCGAGCTCGAGCTCGAGACCAGTGTAATGAGCTCGAGCTCGAGCTTTCGAGCTCGCGAGCTTTTTGCTCATGAGCCTATTTTTATTTTTATTTTTATTTTTTTATAAAAAAAATACCCAAAAAAAGCTCGCGAGCCGGCTCGGGAGCTCATGAACAAGAACAATCGAGCTCGAGCTCGGCTCGAAATCGAGCTCGAGCTCGGCTCGAAATCGAGCTCCCTGTGCTCGAGCTCACGAGCCAACTCGGCTCAACTTGCATCCCTACTCCCCGCGTGCAGTCGCACTCCCTGTGCGCGCTCAGCATGCGGGCGGCCATCCTACGCACGCCCGATGTGCGAGCCCGCATCCCACATGCACACATCACATAGGCATACATCTCGCGTGCGCACAACGTGCCGACGCATATCCCGTGCGCACATAGCACACGAGCACACTCTTCACGCACGCACAACGCACGGGCGCCCCTTCCGCATGCACGCAACCCACATGTACGCAGACCGCATGCACACCTTCCTCACACCATTCCTAGCGCGTGATACACCCCGTGTAAGTTCCTCCCTCCGCACCTCCCGTGCATCTTGCTACGCGCAAAGACACAAGCAAGCTCTCCGCCCGGTGGCTACCCTATCTTGTGAACCTCTTAGACATTTTGTCGTATAGACACCACCGCCAAACATTTTGGGAGTCGTCCAGATTTCGAGTAAAAGTCCCCACTCTTCATTCGCTTCGACTCGAAGTTGCGGGGACTTGGGGGGCAAATGATAGGTATCCCCTAATCCAGGATGCGAATGGCCAAAGCACCCGCTTTATTTGGTGGAGGAAATGAGGTTGACAAAAGTAAACCCCACTTGCCCCGTAACCACCCACCATTTGGTGCAAATACTAAAATCCTCCAACGTGAGGGTGCAAATAGTAAATTCCTCTATCATGGGGTGCAAATACTAAAATCCTCCAACATGGGGGTGCAAATAATAAATTCCTCCATCATGGGGGCACAAATAGTAAAATCCTTCAACATTGGTGTGCAAATAGTAAATTCGTCCATCATGGGGCGCAAATTGTAAAATCCTCCAACGTGGGGGTGCAAATAGTAAATTCCTCTATCATGGGGTGCAAATATTAAAATCCTATAACATATGGGGTGCAAATAGTAAAATCCTCCATCATAAGGTGCAAATACTAAAATCCTCCAACTTGTGGGTGCAAATAGTAAATTCCTCTATCATGGGATGCAAATACGAAAATCCTCCAACATGGGGGTGCAAATAGTAAATTCCTACATCATGGGGTACAAATACTAAGATCCTCCAACACGATGGTGCAAATACTAAAATCCTCCAACATAGGGGTGCAAATAGTAAATTCCTCCAAACAGGTGTGCGTATAATACATAAATTGGTTATGGTGGGCGGGTAGCCGCATAACCACCATAACCACTGTAACCAGCCACTATGGGTTGGTGTAAATGTCCAAAATTATATCGGGTTGCGTATAGAATAATACCGGAATTATATGTTTCTCAAACCATATAAGCCCGACCTGCGCATAATAATTATGGTGGTTACGGTCTGCGAATAACCATATACTACCAGAACCACCTCTGGGGCCTATAAATAAGACCTCAGGGCTCTCCTTCCATTCCATCCTTTTCTCCTCCTCCTTCCTCTTAAGTTCAAGAGAGAGAGAGCTCTTGAAGATCTCCTTCATCTTCGAAGCCGCCCTTGAAGATTCTTCAAGCACTTCGAAGACGGCTCAGAGATCTTCATCCTCCCCCCTCTCCTCGAAGACTCCTTCGGAGATCTTCTTCGCCTCCTTCGAAGATCTTCGCTTCTTCGAAGATCTTCGAGCGCTTTGAAGATACTTCGAAGGCATCCTCCTTCAAGCAAGTTTTCCGCTCTTCGAAGCCGCCCTTGAAGATCCTTCAAGCACTTGGAAGACGGCTCAGAGATCTTCATCCTCCCTCCTCTCCTCGAAGACGGCCATGAACATCCTTCAAGCACTTTGAAGACGGCTAAGAGATCTTCATCCTCTCTCCTCTCCTCGAAGACTCCTTCGAAAATCTTTGAGCGCCTTGAAGATCCTTCGAAGGTGTTCCTCCTCTCCTTCGAGCGAACGTTCCGCTCCAAGCGCGCCTCCGCGCGCTTCGCTCTCAAGACCGCTCCAAGCGCGCCTCCGCGCACTTCGCTCTCAAGACCGCTCTAAGCGCGCCCCTGCGTACGCAACAACAAGCACTCTGCACACTCAAGATCATCACTCCAGACTCATCTCACGCTGCAGGAGACAAGCCGCAGAGACAAAAGCGCACAGAGCGCACCAATCTAACCTTCAAGCAGCAATCGAAAGCTCCAGGGCGCTTAGAGCACAAAATCCCCTTCTGCAGCATTCAAAAGATTTAGCTCCGAAAGTGGTGGTCTGTTACCCTCCAATCACCTCTCTCTCCTAACAATTGTAACGAGGAGTGGCATGTCGCCCTCGCCTCCTCTTAAAAGGCTCTGTACAACGCCAACAAATAGTGAAAGTTTGGTCGACACAGATCCGGCCACGTGGGTTTTCACCCCTTTCCGGGGTTTTCCACGCTAAAAAAATTTGTCTTGTCCGCTTTCCCTTTTTCTGCGTCTGTTTGTGCGCTCGAGCGCTCCCGGGCTAAGACAATTCATTTTGGACCGATTTTCGGAGCCTCGAGTAGACCACAACAAGAATGATTGACAGTCGTCCATCAAGCATTAAGATTCACATGCTCGTGATGAACATCAACGCCATTATTTCATAATAAAGAAAATCCCCATAAATAAATAAATAAATCTTTCTAATATTTTTTTCCCTTTAAAATATTTCGTTGATGAGACCCTAATGGTTCCAGCCAGGAGCCACATTATCATGTCTGCGGACTGCACATGGATCCAAGCCATCATATCTCTCGGCATCTTCTTATCCGCATCATTGGCCATACAATGATGGAAAATGCTGTCTTCGGCCGAAAATAATGTTATGTGCGCAATTATCGGGCGTATGCTTAGTCATGCATGCGCCGCAAAAATGTGAGCAAATCGTTAAAACAGTTAGAAAATCAAGACACAGAAGACACAGATTTGCATGATTCATCTCAAGATGGGCTACGCTCACATGCATCAACAATCCGTTTTTCACTAGATCGTGAGTAGATGCGGTTACATAAAGTGGACGGATTTCAGTTTCCAGAATAATCCAAACCCTGGGATGAAAATTAGTTTATATAACATTTTTAACTACCTCCGAAAAATTTCGACGACATGAGTTAAGATTTGAGGCATATAGCTAGTTAACAGCGTGAATGCGCATAACCGGTCGAGCTTAACAGGTAGAATATGAGTGTGCGGTCGATCTCCGTGTGCGCGAGAATATTTTTAGAAGATTAAAAAGAAATTAATAAAAATAAATAATAATCCTGAGCTCATGTATCATTCAAACAATGGAGGAAGACTTGCTGCCTTATGGGTTCTCCTGGCAATGATTCCATTAGCACCATGACAAAATCCACAGTGGAATAGCAATATTTCATGTCTCCTTAGTGCTTACAAAAATAAATAAATAAACTTACAATTTAAATAACTCAATTCCACATCTCATTAATTATTATTAAGAGGTTCTGGATTTTAATTTCTTTTAAAAAATTGTTTTTTTTCTAACATTCTAAATTATCTAATATTTAGAGTAATTTATCGCTAATGAATGAAGACAATAGTGCTGGGCTACATACTCCTCAAATCTATGGAATTGACACGTGTACAATTTGAATTTACTTATAACAAAACGAGTGACCCCCCGTGCCCCGCGCGTCAGTACCCGGCCCGCGGAGGCGTGCTTCGCACGCCCCTGACGCGTTGCTGTCAGCATCCAGGCTTTTCAAATAAGATAGAAATCGATCTCGAAATCGTAAAAAATGTGTCTCACAAATCATAGAAATAGTCTCACACCGGCTATTTTGTTTGCAGTTTTAAATATATAAAGCATGTGAGACGATTATTTGTTGAAGTGTTGCTTGTAGCAGGCTTATAGCGGGCTTGTTTTGGGCTCGATTTTGGGCTGATAGCAGGGGAGTGTCAGCTAACCAGAGTTTCAAATATTTTATGCCTTATAAAGGGGCAAATTGTATTTTTACATAGGTTTAGGGCACCCTAGTAGTAGGTTTAGGAGACCTAGTAAAATGTGGAGAAAGGGTGAATTGATTGAGCTCGATCGAACGTCAGCAGAATTATGAACCCGTGATCAGACGGTTGTGATTGATTTGATGGTAGTCATTACATCATTAAGCACTACAACATTTTTGGCCTTTAGCAACACTTTATTCGGCAACAATCAAAAAATGTTGCCTAAACATGGAATAGAGAACAGTTTATAAATGTTGCCAATAAGTAGCAGTTTTAGGCAACATTTGTGTCGCAACATTCAATAAATGTTCCCTTATCAATTATTGGGAACAGTTTCAAAATATTGTTTTTGTCGACGCACTTTAAGCAACAATTGTGCGGTATTACCTTTTAAATTAATATTTTGCAACACATTAAAAATGTTTCTATAGATTTCTATGACTATTTGCACACCCAAAATTTCTATGACTGTTGGGTCTCTAAATAGCCATATCGGCAAATTTCCACGAATTCTTGTTGCACTACAAGAAGAATCATCTAAATAACCATGCTTTGTTTGCGATTAGAAAACATTGCAGTTGAATATTAATTTTGCGACATTTTCTGTAAAACACAGCGAAAGATAATATGTTTTACGATATTTTTATTAAATCACAATAAAAATTAATATATGTTTACGTTTTACTAACATGGAACGAGTCCTCGCAATGAAATATATTATGTTTTTACGAAATTTTTACTAAAGGGCGAGGGAGTTAATATTTTTTCCCTCCTAGATATTTCATTTTGGCGCTCTAGTACTCCCGACTTTTATGATTATTCCGCTCAAAACCCTAGCTTTTCACGATCTAGTACTCCCGGCTTGATCTCACATCGTCTCCTCTACCCCCGCTCCAAATCCGGCGTCGACCTCTACGATCTAATCAGTTTCGCGACTCTCCACTTCAAATCGCGATCGCGAGCGGCCTTCACCTCCTCTTCGTGTAAGAACGACGACCGAAGGTACTTTCTCGAGTGGTCTCCTCTACTCCCGCTAAAAATCCGGCGTCTTCGTCGCTTCTACAAGTGTAATAGCGATCGATCTTCCATTCTTCTAGATCACCGTCTTCAAGGTCCGGCATTGACATATTTCTGCTCGATCCCATCTTCCAGATCCCGTCTTGCATCAACATTGGTAAATTTTCCCCATATCAGTTTCTTCCTTTTATTTCCTTGGTTTGTGATAATTTTTCCTCGATTTCTGCTTCTATTTTGATCTATTTCTGCCCAATTTCTGCTTTATTTTGGCTTAATGCGGTGAATTACTTTTCTATTTCAGTTTTAGCAACAAAAAAAAATTTATCATCCTCTACAAATCAATGCGTAATCAGATTTTATATGTTGTTGAGCTACTTATACATGTGTAATAGATGATTTTGTTGTGGGCTACGAGTATAAGCGGGTTACCACCCATAAATATAGTGGAAGATTATTTATGCAGCGCATCACCACCCATAAATATAGTTTTTTTATTAGAGCAATAATATTAGGGTGATGTTAAGGGCTCCCCTTCTCGCAGTTTTAACCTTTTGCCAGGCAATTCCACCCTCCCCCGCCGGCGTGCGGGTGGTTTCTCTGTTTCATTTTATTCTCGACAAAATCATCTCCGTTGCTCGCCGTTTTCTGCGTCCCGCTCGCATAGTGTTGTTCGGATGGAGCATTAGCATCAACAGGTCTCGACTGTTGAAACCAGGGAACTGGTCTCGACGTTCGAATGAGAGATGCAACTAACCCTTACTTGACCCGAGCTAGAACCCTTGACCAGTTGTCAGGAACCGAAAGACCTTCCCTTGAAGAACACTTGAGTCTAGAAACAGACCCCTTAAGCTGCAGCGTGGAGGTCCCACCACACACCCGGAAGTTCAACGAGAGCTTCCCCTCCCAAGGCAATGCTGAGCCTGGGCACCTCGGAGGGCACTAAGGACCACCTCACCGTCAACCTTCACTGACAGGGGGAGGGGGTTGTGCTTGCTCACAATACACACGCGAGGGGGGTTACCAACATCCCTTCCCAAGGTGCCCATGGGGGTCTATTTATAGACTTCCCAAAATTGGGCTGCGGATAGCCAAAAATCTACTATCCGCAGTTCAACAACGAATCTGAACGACCAAAATAGGAGGGGGCGAGTGGAGCTTGAGACGTCCACTCTCCCCCTTGTCGGGGGGTCGGGAGAGTGGACCGAATGGTCCACTGCCTGGGCTTGGACGAGTGGACCACTCGGTCCACTCTCCTCAGGGGCGAGTGGACCCATGGTCCACTCACCTGAGTACCCGGGGCGAGTGGACCACAGGTCCACTCGCCCCTCACCCTGGGCGAGTGGACCATGGTCCACTCGCCATACCTAGGTCCACTCGCCCGGGGCTTGGACGAGTGGACCACTAGGTCCACTCGCCCAGGAAGTGGATTTCCGGTCCACTTCCTCCCCCCTGAGACTTCATCTTTGATCCTGACGGCCTCCAATTGGTCGATCTTCTGCGTCACGGTCACGCTCTCTATCACGACCTCTCCGCGTCGGATCACACCGACTCAGAAAATATGATGGTTGTACATCGACTAACTATCACCGGCATGTAAGCACTGTAAACCCTCGCCCTTTGCCGTGTCTTCCTCATTTCAGTTCTTCATTCCGGATTTCCTATTTAGTTGATTTGCAGGATTTTGTCATATCCCGCAATAAGCATATATCTTCATTATGGTTCTTCATTCACACTTTTCCTACTGCAAAAGAGATCTCTAGCAAAGGGATTAGAGTTCGGCGACCTGCCCTAGAGAAGGAAAACGTGAAGATCGCATGAAGGCTCGGAGGTATCGAGCGAATAAGTGGAAATTAGGTGGCTTACCTTTAACTAGTACGGAATAAAGATAAAAAAAATTATGAAAATTTTCTTGTTGTGGTCTACTCGAGGCTCCTTGAACCGGTCTAAAATTGACCGTCTTAGCCCGAGAGCGGACAAGCGCGCAAACAGTCACAGAGAAACGAGACGGCTGGCAAAAGAATCTTTTTAGCGTGGAAAACCCCGGAAAGAGATGAAAAACCACATGTCCGGGACGGTGCTGACCGAACTTCACTATTTGATGGCTCTTTACAGGGCTTGTTTGAGAAATAGAGGGAGACAGGCCGCACATCGTTACAGTGGGGGTGGGGGCGAGTGAGAGAGAGAGATACTCGGAGGGTGACAGGCTACCGCTCACGAAGCTAAGTACTTTCTTCAGCCGCAGTGGGGAGCACCACGTTCTGGAGTCTGGATGGTCTTTTTCGCACCCTGGGAGTCTGGAGCTTAGTGTTCTGAGCGTTCAAGCGTCTTCACCATTCACTTGGTGTGGCCCGGAGTCTAACATCTCCTTGGTAGCGATGACCACTGCGCGATCCTGCACGGAGGGAAACTTGAAGGAAGTGTGAGAACTCTAAGCGATCTTCGAAATTCTTGAAGGATCTTCAAGGGCGGCTTCGAAGATGAGGGTGATCTCCAAAGGAGGCTCTCTCTTCTGCACATATGAGGGAAGGGGGGAGAAGGAGAGAATAAAATAGAATGGAGAAAAGAAGAGGAGCCTGAGGTCTATTTATAGGCCACAGGGGTGGTTATGACAGTTACTGTGGATAATCACATACTGTAACCACCCAAAATACTAAATGAAGACCAATTTTATAAGCATCACGGTGTGTATTAATTAAATAATCCTCTATACGCAAACCAGGGTTATTTCGGATATCCGCACCCGCCCACACGGGCGGTTACGCCGACGGTTACGTGAATGGTTACCCGCCAATCGGAAGGTGGAGAACGCAAGCGGACGATCAGACGGCGGCAGACTTCGGCCGGCGAGGACGATTGGCCGGCGAGGGGGGACGCCGACGAGGATGGGGGCCGGCGGGAGGCCGAGGGAGCGGCCGACCCCGAGCGACCGGCCGTAAGGACCAGGGCCGCTCGCGGCCTCTCGGCCGCAAGGTCGAACCCGACCGACCGGGTGGTCGGTCGGGGGCGAGGCGGTCGGCGAGCGGTCGGCCGCAAAGCACGCGCCGACCGCAAAAGCACGCGCCGACCGCAAAGCACGCGCCGGTCGGCCAGCGGATTGGCCGCACGCGCCAGAGGCGTGCGGCCAAGCGGGGCCGGCCGGGCGGCCTAGCCGCACGGCCAGGCCGCATGCCGTGGGCGTGCGGCCATGGGCGGCCGGCCGCCTGGGCCTGCGCCGACCGCGGGCGTGCGACCATGGGCGACGGGCCGCCTGGCCGTGCGCAGTCCGTTCGTGCGCGCGGAGGGCGCGCGACCAAGGGGGCTGCCGACTGGCTATGTCGTGGCGACGGTTTGGCGTTGATCGTGCACGGGGATCGCATGTGGTGATTGGGTGTGCGATGGTTTTCTCCTAACTCCCCACTAAGGGAGTAGAGGTTCTGAAATTCCGGCTATTTGCAGCCCGGAATTCCTCTAAAACGGGGGAGACCCCATCATTTCTAAAAATTGATGTACATATAGCCAATTTTGATGTGCGCTTAGCACCACACCACCCTAAATAAATATATAGCTAGGGGTGTGTTTGGCGGGACGGATCTCGTGCGGTCGCTCAGACCACACTGCGCGATCGAGTTCTTGGCCTTTTTGGCGCGCCACGGCCCTGAGGCTGGGATCCGCCCCGCCTTCGATTGCCGCGGATTTTCAGCGAAAATCGACCTTGAGGACTGCAGAAAACCCGCCGAGCTAAACCCACCCTGGATTCTCTAGATTTTTAGCAACACTGACAGCGAAATGAATTTTCAATTCCGGCTCCCTGCCTCGTATTTCTTCCTGTCTTCATCTTCCAGTTCAAACCCCTGACCTCTCTGTATATCTCCCAACAGCCGTCTTCTCTTCCTCTTGATCTTAGCTGCATCTCTCATCCCTTCTTTTCACACAAACATCAACACATCTTACTCTTCCCCAATCACATGCCTCCTGAGAGAACAAATCCCGACATCATAATACCATCATCACCGCCGCTGCCGCCGGCAGCACCACCACCGGACTCTTTGGAGTCCAGCTTCCCAATAGTGACAATTTCAATCATAGGCATCCTCGCCACCGCAATCCTCCTCCTCAGCTACTACGCCTATGTCACCAAGTGCTGCCGGAACTGGCGGCAGTTCAACACCATCACCCGCCTCCACCAGTCGCTCCGCCGTCACCGTGAAGACCTCCTCGGACTTCAACCCGGCACCGCTGTCGTCCACGGGCTCGACGAACTCGCAATTCAGGGGATTCCGACGTTTCGATATCGAAGAGGCCAATCCCAACTCTCTTCCAACGAATGCACTGTTTGCCTGAACGAATTCAAAGAGGAGGAGAGAGTCAGGCTGCTGCCGAACTGCCTCCACGTCTTCCACATTGACTGCATTGACGCATGGCTTCCTATGCATGCAAACTGCCCACTCTGCCGGTCGGAAATCACCAGCACGCCATTAATGCCGGCAAATTCAGTCACGGAGCTTTTGGTGGCGAGGGAGGAGGATGATTATGTTCGCCGGCCAAGCAGTGAGAATGGCAATGGCGGCAGAGAGAGAAAGCTGTCCCATGCGTTCAGTATGGGGGATGAGGGCATTGATATCAGAAGCAGGGGAGGGGAGTTTGGAGTGCAGCTGATGAGGAGATCTTTCTCCATGGATTCCTCGAATGTTCAGGAGATTTTGCGGAAGAATTCGGATATGCAAATGGCTGTCGAAGAGGAGGCGAGCAGCAGTACTGGAACTGCAGGCAGGGTTCGAAGATCCCTCTTCTCCTTCGGACATTACGGCAGCTCGAAGAACTCTGTTCTTCCAATCGACAGTGAAGTTTGAGGCAAAAGTATGCGTGTCAAAAAGCAGAGTATGTTGTTCTATCAGAGTTATCCTTGATCGATGAATCTATTTTAAAGAGAAAGACTTGGGGGCGATTAATCCATGTGCTGTTCGTTGAAATTGGCGATGTTATGAGTTATAGCTGCGTTGAAGGAGGGGACTTCATTTACAAACGCCGAGAGAAAAGCAGAGGAGGCGTGGGAAGAAGATGGAGTTTGGTCAACTTCAGGGAACACATTTCAAAGTGTGCTAGTCCTGAAGTCAACGCCCATTTAGCCAAACATGCTTTGCTAGGTTGGAATACTTGGAAGTCTTCACCAATAATGATTGAAATAAATTAAGAGAGATGATATTAGCAGTCTAATTCTCACTATTCTCACTCCAAAAAATGTAAAAATTCTAATTATATTCGCAGTCCAATTCTCGCTAATCGCAACTCATCAAATAACCTCCTCTCCATCTCTCTTTCGTTGTCTAAACTCTAGCAGTAGTTCTATCGGTCGCGTCATTTTTCCCCTCTTAGATTTACCTTCAAAAAAGAAGAAAATTACCCAGCGAAAATCTCAAAAAAGTAGTCAGTTGTCTGGTAGAGGAAGGTTTGCATGTCATTTAACTTGGTTTAGAGTTAATTTTTCTATGCATGTAGTCATTTAACTTGTTTTTCTGCTAAGCTTTTAAATTGTTTGTCTTTAATATGTTTTTCTATATTCTTAGTACTTAATAAATCAACAAAGTGTTTCGCTTATTTGGGTTGGTAGTGGGGTGCAAATAAAAATTTGGACTACAAATAAAATTTATGGACTGCGAATAGTGATGGAGTGCGAATAGCCAATTCCGGACTGCTAATATCAACTCTCTAAATTATGGAGAATTTAGTGGCGTGCTTTCATATAATTACTAAGTGAAGCACAATAATGATTGATCTGTAGAGCTCTCTGTCTAATTTTGCGAACTTTTAAGCAAACATAATTGAAATGATTGCGCTCCGCATCTGTCGTGGGCGAGACAGTACCTGGCTGGCGACCGCATCTGTCTGCGCTCCGCCCGTACTGCCAAGCGGGATAGTACCTGGCCGGCGACGGCGGGCTTTGCCCTCCCCGTCTGACTTCGCGTGGACGGGTTTCGTCCGCCCTCGGTGGAACATATACATATGAGTACTTAAAATGACCGCACAAAATTTTTAATTAATATTTTATAATTTTTTTTTCAAAAACATTTATATTTTAACAAAAAATCATTTTAAAGTAGGCCTAGGAGGTCTAATTATGATAACCTACCATAGTAGATGTAGGAGATCTACTAAAAACTTTTTGATTTTATGAATTTTTATCATTATTTTTATTATAGAGATATAATGTAATTACACAAATAGCAATTATATTTTATGAATTTCCATTTTTTCATACTATAAGTTTAAGTCATTGGAGTAAAAGAATGAGACTATATTTGACAATTTTGAATGTTGCACCAAAGACAACTTCTTGTATATAGTAGTTAAAGATATATATATATATATATATATATATATATATATATATATATATATATATATATATAGATAGATAGATAGATACGAGTGTCCGCTGCCCCTACGGCCAAGCGCGACAGTACCTGAACGACGACATTCGGTGGGGGCGATCTATATTTATATACCTATATATAAAACATAATTCAATGTTGTTCAACAAAAATCATATGGTGTGATAGTTGTCATCTTTGCTTAACATAGTGGAAACTGGGTTCAAATCTCACAATTATCAATTTTTTTGAGATTAAAAAATGGGTCATTTGACCCTCTTTTTTCTAATAAATTTAGGAGTAAAATTGTAATTTTATGTTGTAGGGTACCCTACACTTTCATAGTTTTAGGTCACCCCTAGTAGGTTTATGAGACCTATGAAAAAGTGGAGAGAGAGAGAGAGAGAGCGGTTTGATCCGACGGCTGATGAAATATCATGCCAGATTCGACGGCCGTAATCATTTCAACGACTTTAAAATTCATTGGTTTGATATTTCTCTATATATGGTAGATATATATATATACACAAGCGCGAGCAGTTCCGCACAGGCTTTGTCTGTGCTCGCTGACTCTTAGCGGGCTGCGTCTGCCTATGATTAAAATATTCAGTACCAAATCAATCTGAAAATAATATTTTGGCACCATGTGAATGAAAATGAATATAGTTTATTAATCAAACCAAAATATCATGCAAGTTTAGCAAATTATAAATAAAAGAAGAGCGTATTCTTGAGCATGGAGCAACGACTGGGGAGAGATTCATGTGCACACAACTCAAGTCCTACCTTTGAGTAGAGGTGTTTTCAATGGATAGAATTTTAGACCTTCTGTTAAGGTATATTTAGCAATGCTGACAGGTATTTAACGGAATCCTAACGAGTCCGTTAAAGCACCCATAACGGGTCGTCGGGGATTTAGGGTTACGCCTATAAATACCCATGCTGGGGGCAACGAGTAGAGAGTTCCAAACTTGACGCTCACTCGGATGCTTCGAGTGCACTATCATTCTCGAAGTTGAAACCGCTCGTGAACCCTAGCCCCCTCTCCCGTCGCTCTCTCTTGCGCGCATGAAGGAAATCGCATACAGCGCCGTCGCCCCTCTCTCGCTCGCTCGTCCGAAGGAGCCGCCGGCCTCCCCTCCTGCGCGTTTCCCTCCGATGAAGTAGATCCTCGCCGTTCTCTGCTTCGTGCGACCGAAGGAGGAGTGCAGCGTCGCTGCTCTCCCTCTTGCTTGCACCGTCGCCGTCGAGCCCTTGTTCTTCCCGATCGAAGGAGGAGTTCGCGCCGTCCTCTCTTGCTGATCTCCGTCGTCGATTGGAATATCGTCGCCGCTGTCAAAGGAGATCGGGTTCATTCTTTCTTTCGCAAGATCTCTTCGTCGAACCCTAGCCGACACCGCTCCTGTGCGTGCGCCGCTAGCCAAAGATCTATCGCCACCTGCCATCGATCGACAGTGGGAGGAGTAGTTGTCGCTCTTCTCTGTGGTCTCTGCCGTTTCGTCGCGCCAGTTCAGTGCAGCACTGCCGCCCCGCCGCTGCTTTGCACCCATCGACGAAGGAGAAAGAATTTTTCCCGCCAGTTCGTCGATCGGAGGCCGCCCAGAGACAATTCGTCGATCGACCTGCATTCGTCGAACGCTCTATCGTTGAGCGCTCATTGGTTTGTAGATCGGAGGCCGCCTAGAGACAGTTCGTCGAACGCCCCGCCTTCGTCGAACGCTCATTCGTCGAGCGCTCGTTGGTTCGTCGATCGGAGGCCGCCCAGAGACAGTTCGTCGAACGCCCCGCCTTCGTCGAACGCTCATTCATCGAGCGCTCGTTGGTTCGTCGATCGGAGGACGCCCAGAGACAGTTCGTCGAACGCCCCGCCTTCGTCGAACGCTCATTCGTCGAGCTCTCACTGGTTCGTCGATCGGAGGCCGCCCAGTTTTAGTTCGTCGAGCTCCCAGTTTTCGTCGAACGCGGTTCGACGAACTCCCAGTTATCGTCGAACGCAGTTTGACGATCTCCAAATTTTCGTCGAACGGAATTTTTCAACTGTGAGGCCTTCTCCAAATCAACCGATCCTAGGTGCTGCTTTAGTGCAGTGAATTGCAGTGCATTGCCTCTCCAGATCAGCCGATCCAGTGCTCCAGATGGCTTCATTTTCGAAGGGCAGCAACCTCTCCTTTCCTGTGCCGATGAACAAACTGGAGAAGTTCTCCCATTCCGAGTTTAGTGCTGGAAGCGAAACACGCAGTTCGGTATGAAATATCTGAATATCTTTTATACACTGCAGACTGATTTCGCAGATTTCAAGGGAGGAGATGATGAGGATCAGTGAACCAATGATGAAGATTTCTATCGTGATTATCTTCTCAACTGTCTCTCCAATTCTCTAGCCGAGATGTTTGGGAAGCTGAAGACTGCGAAGGAGATCTGGAATGCGCTGGAAGATTAGTTCAAAGAGGAGGAGAATATGTCCAAGACGCATCTGGTGGACAAGTTCATGGGATTCACTTTCTCCGAGGACAGGGAAATCCTAACCCTGATTGCATACCTGGAGAATCTGGTGGTCAAGCTCAACAGTGAGAACGTCCCTCTGCCAGATGGGTTTGTTGCTGGTGCCATCATTTTCAAGCTCCCCTCAGCGTGGTACTCTTTCAAGACGGAGATGTATAGAAAGAAGACGTAGGTCAGTCTGAAAGACCTCAAGCGGTTCATCTGCATTGAGGACGAGAATCGAACAAGGCATGTGAAGGAGGTGGCGAGCAAGCAATAATCTGGTGCTAACATGATCACACACCCAAAAAGGAAGCCTAAGTTTGATAGGACTCGACCTCTCTCCAGTGCACCCACAGTAATAGACACCAACAAGAAAATAAAGAAGTTCGAGGGCAAGTGCTACAACTGCAACAAGTGGGATCACTGCGCTTCTGACTGCAGGCAACCCAAGAAGCCTGATGCCAACCCACCAAAGCCTGATAACAGAGCTCATATGCTCCATCAGACTGCGCCCTCCCACTTTGTTGCCATGGTTGGGAACGGTCAGGCCAGTACTGATTGGTGGTTGGATTCGGGGGCGACCTGCCACGTCTGCAACAATTTCGCTCTGCTGAAGGATGCCACTCCAGTCTCTAAGTCAGTTACAGTTGTAAATGGAGCCACTGCTGAGGTACTCCAGACAGAGAATGTGGATTTGCTACTCTAGTCAGGTACATATTTAATTTTGAAAGATGTTAAATTCATTCCTACATTAGCTGCTAATTTAATTTCAATTAGTCTGTTAAGCGATGCGGGTATGTCTTTTAACATTAGTGGTGGTAGGGTGACCCTTATGGTCAACTCTTATTATTTTGGTTGCGCTTACGTTCTAAATGGGATGTATATGTTGAGTCTAACAAATGAAGTAGTCAATCAAGTTAGTTCAAATCTCATAGATCCTAAGACTTTACATGCCAGACCAGGACACGTGAACTATAGGAAACTACTTCTGATAGCTAAAACTCATAACATCCCCTTAGACACTAAAACCAAATTTGACAAATGTGAGATATGTGCTCAAACTAAGATAACTAGAACACCATTCAGTCAGGTGTCTAGGAGTACACGTTTACTAGAGTTGATACACTCCGACATTTGTGACGATAAGAGTTTTGTAACACGTGGTGGTCGAAAGTACCTGATAACTTTTATCGACGACTTCACTAGATATACTCACATTTATCTCTTAAAATCCAAAGATGAAGCTTTTGAAAAATTTTAAATTTTCAAAAATAGGGTTGAGAACCAATTGGATTTGCAAATTAAAAGACTTAGGAGTGATCGAGGAGGCGAGTATGTCTCGGGTGAGTTTAAGGACTTTCTTGCCAGCAATGACATAATTCCTGAAACCACTGCCCCTTATTCGCCTCAGTCAAACGGTATTGCCAAGCGGAAAAATAGAACTTTGACAGAAATGTTGAATTCTATGTTGTTGACTGTCGGCATGCCTGCAGATATGTTGTTGACTGCCAGCAATCACATCCTGAATATGGTTCCTCATGCTAAATTAAAGCAAACCCCGTATGAGCTTTGGTTTAAGAGACCTCCCAAATTTGATAATCTCAAAACCTGGGGCTGTATCGCCTATGTTAGGATACCTGACATAAGGAGATCTAAGTTAGGACCTAAGATGAACACTTGTGTATACTTAGGATGTGCGGTGGATTGTGCTGCAGACAGATTTTTAGATCTCTCTACCAACTCAGTCATTGAGTCTAGAGATGTTGTGTTCTTTGAGAACAAGTTTCTTAAAGATAAAAACCTGACTCTTCCTGGTCTGCCAGACACCAGTTCTGATACCCTCATTGGGACGGAACTACGACTCCCTGACACTGAGCCAGTTCACACTAGTGCCCTAGAGTCCACTAGGCTATCTAATAGGGAACGCGTTCCTAAAAGCTTCGGTATAGACTTTGTAACTTACCACGTTGAAGCTGATCCATCCACCTATAAGGAAGCGATGCGATCCAGGGATTCCCTGTTATGGAGAGAAGCCATTGATGATGAGATGAACTCTCTCATGGAGAACCAAATTTTCACATTAGTTGACTTGCCCAAAGGAGCTAAAACCATTTGGAGCAAGTGGGTTCTTAAGAAGAAACTGAATCCAGATGGGAGTATCGCTAAGTACAAAGCACGTCTAGTTGCAAAAGGCTTCACTCAAGTGAGTGGAATAAACTACTTTGATACATACTCACTTGTTTGTCGCATTGCAACGATCAGGGTTCTTCTCGTTATCGCATCTATTGAACGCTTCGTCGTTCATCAGATGGACGTAAAGATTGCATTTCTAAATGGAGATCTTTCTGAGGAGATCTACATGCGTCAACCTGAAGGGTTCGTCGTAGAAGGTCTAGAAACCAAGGTCTGTAAGTTGATTAAGTCACTCTACGGATTGAAGCAAGCACCGAAGCTATGGCACGAGAAGTTTGACACTTGCGTAAAAGGCCTGAATTTTAAATCCAGCCTGCCAGATAAATGCATGTACATACGGACAAGTCCAAATTCCGTCGCTATAATCTGCTTGTATGTTGATGACATGCTAATTCTGGGTACTGATCAGTCTGAGGTGGAAGACATTATAGTTACCTTGAAGTCAAAATTTAGCATGACTGACTTAGGTGTGGTGAAAACCATCCTAGGAATGGAAGTGAACTTTACGAATAAGGGTATCACCCTTAGCCAGAGTCACTACATCAGAACTCTACTAGAGAAGTGGGGTTATGATACGTGCAGGAAGATTGAGACTCCATACGACTATAATAATAGACTGAAACCTCACGATGGTTCACCTATTCGACAGTTGGATTACTCCAAACTCATTGGCAGTCTAATGTACACTACTACCTGCACTAGACCCAACATAGCCTTTACGGCCGGCATGTTGAGTAGATTCACTAGTAATCCTGGAAAGGACCACTGGGACGCCTTGGAAAGGCTAATGCGATACTTAAAGTATACTGAGCAATATGCTTTATGTTACAGTGGACACCCTCCTGTACTTGAAGGGTACTCTGACGCCTCCTGGTGCTCAGACATTGGTGATAGTAGGTCCACTAGTGGTTATGTGTTTACCCTAGGAGGAGCCGCAGTAGCTTGGAAATCTAAGAGGCAAACGTGTATAACACTATCCTCTATGGAATCCGAACTCTATGCTCTTGCTTCAGCTGCCGAAGAAGTAGAGTGGGTTAGATATTTGGTTATGGATATTCCAATGACGAGTCTAAAAAAGAACTATATTTCGATATTTTGTGACAATCAAGCCACAAAAACCATTGCAACTAATTCCCTGTTCAATGGTAAGCGAAGGCAACTATGGATGAAACAGGTCTGGTTGACCTATCTCACTAGTCAAGGGATCATTTCCCTCTTAGACGTGAGATCAAAAGATAATGTAGCAGATGTCCTTACCAAGGGCTTATGCAAGGTTCTTACATCTAAAACATCGGGGGATATGAGATTAAAGTCTATTTAGTGGGACTTAATACCTATGTTTGTTTAAGATTTTAGAACCGAGTCTGCCTACATTCACTCATCTAGACTGAGTACACTGAAGTATTCCAGATGCTGCTTGATGAAAGCCTGAGATTGGATGGTTGTCAGTCATTCCAAACTTGACGACTTACACAACTATTTCTTTTCAAAGGCTGAATTGAGCATCATTCCAAAAACGAATACTGAAGTTGCTGATATGTGTCCTGATATTATGATCATTACTTATATCATTCTAAATTAACTTGATGATATATTGGTCACAACTTAATGTATCATTCCAAACTTGATGACATAATACAATTGTGAAACGTTTGGTAATAATCTTGATAATCGAAGGAACATAGCTTGGTTATATGAAATCAAATTTCTAATTTTGTGTAAATTAGATAGAGATGCGGACCTGCGAGTCTTTCTTCCTAGTTAGAGTATTATGTTCTAAATTGTTAGAACTAATCACTTTACTTTTGATATGCATATGTATGGATTCATTGAGTTTTGTTCTCATGACATTCTAATGTTTAAATGCAGATCAATTGAAGTATGGAGGAGAGAAAGTGGATTTCGACATTGATGGAGATGATCTGCTGTTTGAGTAGACCGATCCATCACTAGTTTTGAGTTTTTTGCTTCAGATTACTGTTCTTGCTTTTGCATGTTTGGAACCCGTTTGAGTTTAGACATTTGCTCTAAAACTCTTGTTGTTTTAATCTGAAACTCATTCTGTCGTTATCTAACTTATATGTTTTGTTTAACCCGTTATGTGATACAATTGCTAAAATATATGAGGAGAATGTTAATGTATATTTAGCAATGTTGACGGGTATTTAACGGAACCCTAACGGGTCCGTTAAAGCACCCATAACGGGTCGTCGGGGATTTAGGGTTACGCCTATAAATACCCCTGCTGGGGGCAACGGGTAGAGAGTTCCAAACTTGACGCTCACTCAGATGCTTCAAGTGCACTATCACCTTCATATTACAATAAAGACAATTTATCCCTGAGGAAGACCTCCCCTGTAGGACAACCAATTATGTAATGATGTAAATATTGCCATTCCTTTGGGCTGTGCATATTACAATAAAGGTAATTAAACATTTGAGCGGGCTACGTCTGCTTATGAGCAGACCCGAAAATACAACTTTAATAATTTTTAAATTAATTTCAATATATTTTTATAATGTAATTGTATTTTTTATAAATTTTATTCAAAATATATACATGTGAGTACTTAAAATAATCGTATAAAAATATAAATAGATATTCCAATTTTTTTTTCTAAAAAATGTACATTTTTTATCTAAAACATCAATCTCTGCTTCTCCCCCTCTATCTCTCTCTCCCCCATCTCTCCCCCTCTCTCAAGATTATCTCCCCGTCTCTCCTTACTCTTTCTTTTTCTCTCTTCATTTTTATAAATTTTATTCAAAATATATAGATATGAGTATTTAAAATGATCGTAAAAATTATGAATTTATTTTCCAATTTTTTATTTTCTAAAAATGTACATTTTATCTTTCTCCCTCTCTTTCTTACTCTTTTTTACTCTTTCTTTCTCTCTCTTCATTTAAAGGTTGAGATTAAAAGTGTAGCACATATTGGATGTCTAAAATTAACTCTTCTACTCCAAACTGCTTCTTTAATATAATAAAAGATATATCTTTATTATATAAGTGAATATAACATTCTCAATGCTCTTAACGTGCATTCATTTTTCACCGTTAGACCTTTCACATGTTTTATCCGAAACATCTTTATTATATAAATGAATATAAATTTCTCGAGAGGGAGAGAGAGTGGGAGAGAGAGAGAGAAAGAGAGGAGAGAGGGGGAGAGAGTGCGGCGAAGAGGGAAAAAATAATCTTTTAAAGTATATATGTATTTTTTTTACAAAATAAAATATTGTAATATTTATGTATATTTTTTACGGTCATTTCAAGTACTCATATGTATATGTTGTGGGTGCAGACCGCAAACACGCAGCCCGCAGACTCACCGAGCACAAGCTAAGCCCGTGTTGAGGCGGGCAAAGCCCGCCTGGATGCGTCTGGAGGCCTCCCTACAGCATCGCGCCGGAGGTTGGAGAAGCCCATCGTCGTCGAGCGGATACAAGTGCCCGACACGGGGCTCCGCCCATACGACCAAGCGCGACAGTATCCGGCCGGCGACGACGGGCTTCGCCCAACTTCGACGCAATGCTGTCGGGAGGCCTTCGGCCGCATCCAGGCGGGCTTCGCTCGCCTCAGCACGGGCTTCGCCCGTGCTCGATGTGTCTGCGGGCTGCGCCCATAACATATACATATGAATACTCGAAATAATCGTAAAAATATATACATCAATATTACAATATTTAAAAAAAAAATACGTATATACTTTAAAAGATTGTTTTTTCCTTCTCTTTTTCCCTCTTGGCCGCACTCTCTCCCCCTCTCTCCTTTCTTTCTCTCCCTCTCCTCTCTTCCTCTCTTTCGGATAAAACATTTGAAAGATCCAACGGTGGAAAATGAAAGCGCGGTAAGAGCATGGAGAATGTTATATTCAATTATATAATAAAGATATATATAAGTGTGAATGCATTAATGCCAATAAATTAAGGAGAATTTAGTGGTAGTCAAAGTCATGCAATTTCGTTATCAAAATGAATTTAGGCTAGGCTGCTAGCTTTACATAATCACAAGATCGACTTTTTGCCTTTATTATAGCAGAGCGCTGATATTTGCATGTCGTGACCAGTTCTTTGATATTTGCAATCCTTAAATCGATATTTGCAGTCCTATAAGATATTTGCAGCGGATAGTAAAAAAAACTTCAATTTCAATTTTTCTATATTTCTCTCTGATGAAAATTTGAAAAAACATATACTTTTTTGAATTTCTTTTCTAACTTATAACACCGATAAAATTTATAATATCAAAATAAATGTGCATGTCATTCAAACAAAATCAAAACTTCATCATTGGATTTTCTTTTATGAGCCAGCAGGTTCATAGCAATGATGAACACATATATCATTCAACATGAATACATCTTTTCTAAAATGAACACAAAACCTGCGGAACGCGGGATACCTAAGGGTCGGCGGAAATGAGGTTTTGAACGTGGGGCTGCAAATAGATCTTTTTAGGTTTATTAATAAGTAGTATTTTTTTGGATTTTGGGGATGCAAATATATAGCGGTTTGAGGTCTGCAAATATAAGCGTCCATTATAGAACTCTATTTTATTATATTTTGATAAGCATTAATATTGTTAATTTGGTTAGGTCTTAGGTATATAGACGTAATTCACATTTGTTTAGGTTTATTACTAGGGTTGCTTATGATACAACTTTGTGAATCCTATTAAATAGTTGAAAAATAATTTATTTTGAAATTAAATATTTTTGTTATGTGCTTATAGGCTTCAAGTTGTAGGTGAAAGTGTAAAATTGTCTGTCTACATTTAATTTATACACTAGAAAACTCAATTGTTGTGCATATTTTAAGCTTTTTCATTTTGCCTCTCTACTCGTCGAAATTTGGATGTTGGAGCTGGAATGGTCCGTCGATCTAAACGCAACGTGCGGAATGTCCATCACGAGCAAGTGGAGTGATTTCAAGGAAAAAAAGAGCATTTCTGTTTCGAGTCCTCTGTCTTATTTTTTTTTCTTTTTCTTTTGATATTGATATTTTGTAAATGTACGAAGTATTATATAAACTCATTTTAGTTATAAAGTTATAAGTATTCAGAAATCTAAAATTCTCCTATTTTCTGTAACCGCCTCTGTTCTTGATCTAGTGATAAAATTTGTATTAATGCTTTTGATCTTCTGTTTGCTCGATCGTTCTACGAATTACGCTCATTTTCGCAACAGATTAGTGAATGAGTTTCATTCAAAAACATTATTTTATCTTCATCTCCAACCGCCATCGTCCATCCAAATAGACTCACCTTGCGGCGTTCCAAACGAATGCGTTCATATTTTATTAATATCCAAACCATCTACAAATTGCCAAGCAGGCCTTTCTTTTGGTTGGATATGAAACAGAATTCACAAAGTTAAATTATGAGTCATGAAACAATAAATGTCTTGAGGCTTTAATGTTCTCTATCATTTTGCGAGAAAAATTGTAATACTATTTGAAGAACGCGGAATGTGGCGAAGGGCACGACCAAATGAGTGGTGTTGGAAATTAAAGTGACGACAAATCATAAAAGCAATTCCGAAGAAATGATTTGGTTGATTTGAAAATGAATGTCGTCGCCAACGCTTTTCAATGAGCTTTAATTAATTTGATCAATTCATAAAGGGCAATGTTATAAGCACTTCATTAATGGCTTTTATTGTTATACCACGCCATAAAACACTCAAAATAACATCCAAATCCTAATATTCTCACGCGCACCCCTCCTTTAAGCGCACATCATTTCTCTCGCCCGACCTCCGTCTCTCCCGTTCGCAACTCCGGTGTGAAGAGAAGATGGAAGACAGAGAAACGGAGGAAGAGGGCTTCATGGTCTCCGGCTTCTCTCTCAACTCCGAAGTCCTCTGCCCCCGCGCTAGCCTCCTCTGTCGCCTTCCTAATCCTCCTCCCCTCTGCTGCCGCCTTCGTTCATCTCCACGATAGCTCATTCTCTTTCACTTTTGTCGACGCCCCTGCCCAGTTCGCCGTCCCCATAAACTCCCCTGGCATTTGCCGCCTTCGTTAGTCTCCACGGATTGGATGATGATCTTTTGCCCTCTTCTGCCTTGTCAGGGTGTCTTCTGTTGGACATGTGTCTCACACCCCTTTGTTTGAGAATAACAAATCTCATATTATATTTGAACTTGCTTGTCGTGTGTTTATATTGTGCATGAACTATATGTGCAATACTTCATAGGTAGACAACAACTTCAAATCAAATTCTTTGAAGGAGAGCTACCGTCAGCGCTAGGGATACCGCCTGGCGCTAGCGCTACCGCAGGCGCTAGCGCTAGCTCGAGTTCGTGCACACAACATCACGCCGCGACGGTTTCGTAACCGCTTCTCCACGAACGCTACCGCAGGCGCTAGGAGCTACCGCAAGCGCTAGTAGCTACCGCATGCGCTATCTCCAAGATATATAATTTGATGCCTTCTCTCTCGTTTTGGCTAGATATCCCAGAGAGATTACTTGTGCCAAAATTTAAGAGCTGTTACTCTGCCGAAAGTTCATCTCTCACTCAAAGTCAAAGAAGATTTCTAGAGAAGGAAATCGCCACGCTGCATCCGAAGAACGATCGTTTCAACCTCGCTTTAGCTACATCGATCATTCATCCTCATCTTCAGAAATCTCATAGAGAGAGTTCTTGTTATTTGCTTTATTTCATTATTGTGAATTTTTGTAGTAAAATCGCCCTGTGTTGGCGACTAGGTCCTTGCGCAGCTTAGGGGGTAATTCGTCGCGTGAGTTGGCGACTAGGTCTAGGAGATTAGATCTAGGGGGTGCTCGAGGTCATATCCGGGGAATGATTGGCTAGAGTGGCTTGAGGCCATATCCAGGGAAGGATATGCTAAAGCCAACCGGTTTGTGGGGATACAAGTCTGTTGCGGAACGCTTAGGGCTCTTGGTAGACCGGTCCATTTGAACCACCTTAGCTCGTGAGCGAACTAAGCGCGCAAATAGTCAATTAGAGATTTGTCGAGTACGCTGGGACTTTTTAACGTGGAAAACCCGGAAAGGGTAAAAAATCACGCGGCCGGAGCTGTGCCGACCAAACTTCACTATCTCCTGGGGGTTACAATTTGGACGCTAGAACTCGAGCGCGACAGGCCGCTGCTCGTTACAATGATGGAGAGAGAGAGAACTCCGAGGGTGACAGGCCACCTCTCGGAAAAACTAAGTCTTTTTCCCTTCTGAGAACCAAAGTGAGAAGGCTAGTCGCCTTTTCCTTCTGAGAACAAAAGTGAGAAGGCTAGTCGCCTCTTCCTTCTGAGAATGCTGGAGAACGCAAGTGAGAAGGCTGGTCTCCTTTTCCTTCCGGGAATGCTGGAGAACGAAAGTGAGAAGGCTAGTCGCCTTTCGGGATGATGAAGATCTTCAAGTCCACGAAGGAGATCTTCAAGCGCCGAAGGAGAATTCCGCAAAAGTCTGCAAGTAGCTCTCCTGGGTCCAGAAGTCAAGGTCCTTTCAAATGAAGCCCTGGGGCTCCTTTTATAGCTTTAGCCGGGGGCGGTCCGGTAATTTTGCCGTTGGCAGTTTCCATAAATGCTTGGTGGACGAATCATATTTTCCGATTTGGGGCACACAGATCGCCATTTTTCGTAAATGACCACCTTGCCCTTCGGGCAGTATGGGCGGCTCGGGCAGTTCGGGCAGTTCCGTTGGAGGTGAAAAAGGCGACTGGCCGTTCCTGAAAAGTGAGAAGCCTGAAAGACAAAAACTGAGAAGCCTGAAAGACAAAAAGTGAGAAGCCTGAAAGACAAAAAGTGAGAAGTCGGAAAGACAAAAAGTGAGAAGCCGGAAAGACAAAAAGTGAGAAAGCTTCCTGACTTGCGCTTAGAAATGTTCTGAGCGCGCGCTAGTGCTGAAGCGTTCTGAGTGCGTAACGAACTACGGGGGCACCTCGGGCGGACGGCGAATCGGGGGGTCGCCCCCTAAAGAACGATCAGGACCTTCAGCGAGGACAAGGGCGCCGGACCGCACCCCAAGGGGGGTGGGCACGGCCGCACACCCCAGAGAAAAAAGGGGGGTCGCACCCCCTAAGGGGTGCGTCTTGGCCGCACCCCCCAAGGGGTGCGGCTTGGGCGCACCCCAAGGGGTGCGGCTTGGCCGCACCCCAAGGGGGGTGCGGCTGGGCCGCACCCCCTTGGGGGACGCGGCTTGGCCCCTCCCCCTTTGGGGGGTGCGACTCGGCCGGCCGCACCCCCTTGGGGGGTGCGGTGTAACATCCCCCAGACAGCTAGACCCCCCAGGTGAATCTGTCTTGACAAGTTCATGACAAGGCCTTGGTAGAGTAAAAATCCCTTTAACTTAGGCAAGATTAGGATTGAAAGTGCCTTGGACTGCAAATAGCAATTTCTAGTGACCAAGCTTAGGGTTGGACTTTAGGGCCTCAACTTGATCATTTGACCCCACCATAGTATCCCTAACCCTTTAGGGGTCCCCTTAGGGCACCAAGGACCCATTGGGGTCAACCAAAGAGGCCAAATTGACCAAAGTCAACCCTAACCCTAAATTGGTCAAAGTAGCCTAATTAGAGTCAATTAACCCTCACCATACCAAATTGATCACTCATCTAGGTCTAGAATACCATAAGAGACCTATTAGACCTAAAAGCCCTATCATGGGACCCCCAGTAGTGCAAATTGACCAAAATGCCCTTTTTAGGTCAAAATGGCAATTCTTCACTAAGTACCCTAATTGACCACCACCATATTAAATTGACCCTACCCATAGTGTTATCATGGCATAGGGGACCCAGTGGACCAAAAAGCCCCATGACTGGGCCAACCCTAGGGCTCAATTTGATCAAAGTCAACTTAGCCTGTTTTGGTCAAATCAACTCAAATTGGGTCAACATAGGCTCATGTGACCAAATTGACCCCACCAGTAGTTTCTAAACCTAATTTGGAGTTCAATGGACCCAAAATCCCCATCCTAGGGTCACCCAATTGGTCAATTTGACCAAAAGTCAAACTTGCCCAAATTAGGTCAAATCTCTTGAACCTAGCCCAATCCCTTTGGGCTAAGCCCAAATTGACCACTTGACCAGCCTAGTAGACTGATAATTAACCCAGGAGAGAGAGGAAAATTGGCCATGGTGAGTAGGAGAGAGAAAAACTCAATTTGGGGAGAGAGAAAGGTGGGGCCATCAATGGAGGAAGATGAAACCCCCTCAATCCTCTCTATTAATGGCTGGATTCGTCTCCTCTAGGGGAGAGGAGGAGTTTCCAGCCATTTCCCGGCCTCCTAGGGGTGAATGCCTTGGGATTCCACCATGGCCGAAATTCTCCATTCATGGCCTTAAATGGCATTGAAGCCATGGCTCTTCCCCTCCCTCAATTGGGGCCTTTAAAAGCTTCACCGGGCAGAGAGGAGTGTTTTCCCCCACTTACCTGAAGGATTCGTGCATCTTGCTGTGGCGGTTGCAGAGCTTGGGAAGGATGGAGGTCGTACATGGCTTTTCTTCATCAGACAAGGCACAACTTTACCAAGCAGGTCTGGTTCTCTTCCCCTCTCTTCAGTGGATAGATCCCCTCAATCGGCGGCAAGGTTCGAGCCCTATCGGCTCTGGATCGGGCCGACCAAGAAGCTCGAAACCGAGCTTTTATTTCCAACCTAAATGCCCTGTTCCGGCCACTTCCGGCCGGCCAACCACCGCTATTCGCCGGCCACCACCTCAATGAAGGTGGTGGTGGCATTGGCCGGCCGGGGCGGCGCCTAGGTGGCCGGGAAAACAGGGATCAAGGTGGCCCAGGCGCGGGCGATCCTGGCCGTTGGCCAGAGGAAGAAGATGACCACGCGCCGTCCGATCCGCCCCAGGATTCGTGCTGGACGATTTATTAAGAATTTAGATATTATTATTAATTTGTTCCTTGAGATTTTATAATTGCAGGAGTATTTTAAATATTAAAAATACTAGATGCCCTCTACAGAAAAAGTGCCCAACATGAAAGTTGTAGGCCTTGACCCCTAGGATCATACAAAATTAAGTTCACACCATTTGGAGCCCTGGTTTGACCTCAGCATCCATTCTAGTGCAAAGTTTGATTGAACTTTGAAAGGGTGCCCACACCAATCCACAACTCCAAATGACTTGATATTTGGGGTGTAGGCTATTCTGGTAAACATCTAAGACATATCCAAAATTCAGAATTTTTGGAGAACATTTTCCTAAGGTTTTTATAGAAATTTAATAATCCTTGCATAAATTATTTGGAGGGTCAAATGACCTCCAATATCCACCAAACTTTGGTGGCGTGTTATTAGGGTCATGATAAACCCCTGGTTAAAATCTCAACTCATTTGGAGTTCATTTGATTAGGTAATCATTAGGCCAAAGATTTGTCCATTTAGGGGAAATTTGTGAATAAGGGCTATTTGGGATTTTTCATGGCCAAACCACCTCCTATTGGAGTGGGACTTTGGCCACTGCCCTAATATCACCCAAATCACCTCCAAGAGAGTTATGGGGCCATGGGGAGTTGGATTGCCCTAGGTCATGGGTTTGGAGCACCTTGGGGTGCATTTAGCCAAGTAGAGACCCATTGGTCAAATGGGCCCATAGAGACTTGAATCTTCTTGGGAAGGTCAGTGGAGTCAATTTGAGACCCCATGAGGAAGATTTGTGAGCATTAGAGTTGATTTGCTCAAGGCCATAGGGTTGATCCCTATGGAGTGGAATTTGGGGTTGTGAAGGGCATAGGAGAGTTTGTCCTTGGAGAGGGGTGTATTGGACTCCCCTGAGTCCTATAAGTGTTATAACACCCTCACAAGTAGTTTGGGTGGATTTGGAGAGGTTTTGACCATAACCCTAGGTTAAACCCTAAAGGGGTGCAATTAGAGGCCAATGAAGGAAAAGGGGTCAAACCTTAATGGTTTGACTTGAAATTTTGGGGATATGATCTTGGTGACCAGAAAATGCTACTGTGAGAAATTGGTGGGGTTTGGAGTTGCCAAACCTAGGTATTAAATCCTTGGGTAGATTTGTAAATATTTAGGGTTTTGGGATTTAGGAAGAAATAATACTTAGTGATTAACCATCTTCTGTCACAAACTTAGTTTTGATGTTATTAATCCCTGGAGATTTTGTTAGAGCCATTGGAAGACTTTTGGAGGTCCAAATTGTAATTATTCATATTGTTGACAATTTTTGGGATGAACAATTTTAGGGTGTTTGTTTTCTGTAATTGCATGAAACCTTGCTGGATGACCTTTCATACCATTATAAACCCACAGTATTTTTCTCATAATTTATGAATTAATATTTTTGGTACCTCTAGTTCAATTTGGAATTAATTGCAAATATATCCTTTGTGGAAATTACAAATGTATCCTCTGTGGAACATGGTCAAACTTTGTAGGACTGCATATTTTAGTATGTTTCACCTCTGTATGAAGTTGCATAAGGTTTGGAGTTCATATGAGGGTACCTCCTTTGGAGTTTATTGGAAATAAATGGGTTTTGGAATTTCTAATAATAGTAGATCTTGCTGGAATTCCCTACAAATTCATGTATACTGATTATTAGGTACCCTTGAGTTATGTAAAAAGTTGGGTAGGCATTGGAAGTCAGGAAAGTATACTTGTAGTTCAAACCCTAGGAAATTGTGTTTTGGAAAAATGTCTTAAATATTATTAATAATGGGAAAATTATGAAACTCTGGGTTTGATCTTAAACAGGTAGCATGGACCCCCAGTAAAATTGTTGGGTCATGGAGTTGACTAATTAGTGTACCTCCCTTCATGAGCATCAAAACGTTAAGGGTGGTCTGCGTTTAGCAATTTAGCAACCTTGGGGTACATTGATTGGAGAGGTGAGAAGTCTAATGGTGATCACTTGGATATGAGAGGACCCCTGGAGATAATTAGGGTTGATGAGTTCTGGGGTGGTGGGGTGCCACCCTTGGGGTAGGTCATCTTGGGATTGACGAAAAATCGTCCCTTCCCTTTAGTGTCTTAAAGCACTTAGGTTTAAATCAGGTAAAAAGTATTAAGAGGGTTTTCTTATGGGTAGATACCAATAATGCTAAGTGTCTTGGGAAAGGGAACTTTGGGGTGTCATCCCATTGTAGTTCCTAGTACCGTAGCGAGCCCCTTACAGGGTAACCCTCGTGAAGTCCAAGACAAGCCCTAAATTATAGGAGTAAGACAGTGTACAAGAATAATTCATCTCACACTCACCCCGTGGTTTCGGGAGTTTAGTTGGTTTGGTGCTGCGAGCGGTAGGCTCGGTGGCGGTGATAGCGGATTGCTAAGACCGGTGAGCTTGTGACTCAGTGGTGTTTGATGGCGGGCAGGTTAGCCCGGGGAGCTTATGGCTCGGAAGGTTACTGATGGCGGGCAGGTTAGCCCGGGGAGCTTATGGCTCAGAAGGTTATTGATGGCGGGTAGGTTAGCTCGGGGAGCTTATGGCTCAGAGATAGGAAGTAGAACATGTTGCTTGTGCATTGAAGGTGGTGGGTCTTCGGTATTGGACGGTCGTTCACACCGACGTCAATACGTTGACTCGGCGAGTGTGGTATTTACACTTAGCCTTGAAAGTCTGGCGGTCTAGTCAGCAAGAGTACGCATACGCTCCGCGGGTTTAGTGGAGGCGTACAATAGGTCTAGGTTAGGTAGTGTGAATACCAACCTAGAGGTGGGCGAGGCCCAACCCACCGCTTCCGTTTGCCACTACGGGAGTATCCTGGGAGTCTAGCTCGCTCCAAAAAGGGGGAACTAAAGGTCTATGCGCATAGAATCGTAGTGGGTGAGTTGCACTTGTATGAACAGAGCATAACAACATACTTTGCATGACATAGCATAAACATTGCATTCAACCTACCCCTAACGTATAAGTCGGTTATGGGACTTCTTATACGGTAGGCCCTGCTAAACGACCCCTTGGTCTATAGGTTTGTATGGGCATTCCTATAAATCAATGGTTACTTTTTGCTACTACACTTACTGCTTACTGCTCTTTATATACTTTTTACCATGCTCTTAATTACTGTTTCAATTATATAAATACACATGTGTAGTGTAGAAACATTCCATGTACCATCGTCACCTGCTCTTTGTTATACCCCTTGCTGTCCTCCGCTTCATCCTCTCGCACGGTGCCTAGGAGCCATTGGGGGTGGGGTGGGGAACATAAGGCTTAGTCTTTTTGACTAACGGTCGGTGGACCATATCATTTTAGGGGTTCGAGGAGACGCGGCAACACCAGAGGCCGGAGCAGACGGAGGCGGGCCAGACTAGTACAGGAGCACAGGATTCAGGATCTGTGAGTGATTAGTAGTTAGCTTCCGCGAGTGATCTTGTAGTGAGGATATGATGTACAGGGAACGAGCCCTTTATTATTGTAAGACCCTTGTTTTCTTTTATTCAGTTATATCATGTGGACATTTATATTTCATGTTGATTATGTGGACTTGTCTCCTCTTTTATGTACTTTTCTTTGTGATCGATTTGGCCGGCAGGATCGGCGTTTTGTAGTGGCGACCTTCCCGAGTGAAGGTGTCACCGCAAAACAGCGGTTCTGGGCCTAAGACCCGGTGGTTTTTGCAAAAAAAAAAGGGGTCTTACATGCGGCCGGGCCGTACCCCCAAGGGCGGTGCGGTCGGGGTGCGATCGGGTTGCTCTCTCGCGGCGGGGGGTGTAGCCTGCGCGCTACCGCCTGCTTTCGTGCGCGCGGTAGCGTACATACCTGTGGCTTGTGCGCTCTTTGATCGTTGACCCCACCTCTCTTTTGCGGGGCTTTCTCTAGACGCGTCCTAAGGCCTTTACGGGTGTACAACATAAGCCCCCCAAACCTTCAGAGTCCGAGTTCCAAAGCGAGGAGTTCGAAGGTTTTGATTTTTCTGCGGCGGCTTTATCCATTGCCCCTTGTGCGGCGCTTTCTGGGTAGGAGTTGATGTCGGAGGGTGTTGGTTCTCTGAGGTCGTTGTGGGCTTGCTGCCCGGTATTGACATCCGTATGGGCGGAGGGGTTTCTGCAAAATAACGGATTAGCTTGCGCGGTTCTGAGCCCGCGGCTTTTACATAATAGAAAATTAGCTTGCGCAAGTCTGTGCTTGCGGCTTTTTTGCACGAGTCTGTGCTCGCGGCTTTTTTGCACGAGTCTGTGCTCGCGGCTTTTTGGCACGAGTCTGTGCTCGCGGCTTGGCCGGTGAATAGCGGGTGTATTCAAACAATGGGTGAACGCAAGGGGGGGCAGGCCCCTGCGCCACCGGGACTTGATGGCGGAGGAGAAGGGCGAACCTTCAATCGACGGCGGTGCAAAGCCCCCGGGGCAGGGCCCCGAAGTGGCCGGTGAATAGCTGGTGTATTCAAACCGGGGGCGAACGTAAGGGGGGCAGGCCCATACGACGCCGGGACTCGACGGCGGAGGAGAAGGGCGAACCTTCAATCGACGGCGGTGCAAAGCCCCCGAGGCAGGGCCTCGTTACAAAGATTTTTCTTAAGTAGATGCAAGTGTCAAAATATAGTTTTATAGTAAGAAATCATTTGACGCACAGCTTTATGTAAGATAGGATAGGTGCACGAGTCTGGGCTCGCGGCTTTTACATAATACGTAATAGAAGATAGGTGCACGAGTCCGAGCTCGCGGCTTTTACATAAATTATAAGATAAATTCGCACGAGTCGGGGCACGCGGCTTGGTACAGAAATTGAAGATAAGTTTGCACGAGTTTGAGCTCGTGGCTTAGCCCATGGTAGAGGTCCTGGATCACTGGTAAAAGCGGCGCAGGTTTTGAGCGTTCCAGGTGCGTGGCAAAGTCTTCCCTTCCGCCGTCCTGAGCCTGTATGTTCCGGGTTTCACAACTGTGGTGACTACGTACGGGCCTTCCCAGGCCGGCGAGAGCTTATCTCCTTGGGGGCCTTTGCCCGCTGCCTCGATGCTGCGTAAGACGAGATCTCCTACGTTGATTGGTCTGGGCTTCACCCTCCTGTCGTAGGTCCGGGCTACACGCATTTGGTAGAGTGTCGCACGGTGAGCGACGCCGTCCCAAACTTCTGGGATTAGATCGAGATTTTCTCGGAGCAGTCCATCATTCTTGCTGGGGTCGAAGGTTAGTACTCGAGTACTTGGAACGCCGATGTCGACGGCGATGATAGCTTCGGTTCCGTAACAGAGGTTATAAGGCGTCTCCCCCGTAGGAGTCCTCTCTGTTGTGCGATATGCCCACAACACATTTGGGAGCGCGTCTACCCATTGTCCCCCGGCTTCTTCCAAGCGTGTCTTCAATCCTTTGAGGATGGTGCGATTTGTGACTTCTACTTGTCCGTTGGTTTGCGGATGCGCCACGGCCGTGTGACGTAGGTTGATCTTCAGATCCTCGCACATCTTGGTGAAGGACTTCCCAGTGAATTGAGTGCCATTGTCGGCAATGATCGTAGCCGGGATGCCGGAGCGGCAGACAATGTTCTTCCAGACAAACTGTTTGGCGTTTTCTTCCGTGATTTTGGCTAGGGGTTCCGCCTCCACCCATTTGGTGAAGTAGTCGATGGCTAGGATGATGAACTTCCTTTGCCCGGATGCTAGGGGTAGGGGACCGAGGAGGTCGATCCCCCACTGTGTGAATGGCCACGCACTCTGCAGCGTGGAAAGTGAGACCGGGGGTTGATGAGGTATGTTGGCGTGCAGCTGACAGCTTTTACACCTTTGGACAAAGTCGGCCGCGACCTTCCTTATCGTCGGCCAATAGAAGTCTTGACGCAGTATTTTCCGCGCCAATGCCTTTCCGCCTAAGTGCTCTCCGCAGACTCCTCCGTGTACTTCCCTGAGGGCGTAGTCTGCCTCGCCCGCCGGTAGACATTTTAGATATGGACCTGAGAATGCCCGTTTGTAAAGCTCCCCGTTTATGATAGTGAACGATGCCGCCCGCATTCGTAGTCTTCACGCTTCTAAGCGATCTTCGGGAAGGTTGTCACAACCCGCATTTTCTCCGAATTTAAGAATATCAGAGTAAGAGAAAATACACGTCATGATGCCACGTCATACATGAGACAACTGTAGATGCTCAGGCGGGAACCTATTACTTAACTAAACAAACATGATTATATGATAAGTCATCATTTGAAATCATTTATTAGGGGTTTTGAGATAAGAACTGTGTCTCTCAGTTCGTGGATCAACTAGTCCACCAAGAAAGTATATATACTTGCAGCGGAAAGTACTTGATTTAGTTTACTTAAAGTCCTACATGTATTCAAACGACGGAGCATGAAGTAAATGATATGCACATAACTAGGCGTACTGTAAGAGTAGAAAATACTTTTATGCGACTTTAAAGTTAAGGGTTTCAGTTAGAAAGAATGCAATGAGGATGAAGAAAAACCATTTTATAACTATAGTGCACCTAACATAAATCATTCCAAGAGGGTAAGATACACAAGATCTAAAAGTAGTGGCATAATCTGGCAAATAAACTATAAAGTATAAAAAGGGCACAATGGGCGTCAACAACATGACACTAACCCATCGGCACCAACTAGTATGTCTGAGCACAAGAAGTAACTAAAAATAACTACCTCGCAGCAGCGGGGTGAACAGCTACTAAAACTCTGAACTTCAGGCTACACCACTAGCCGCTACGGCTCTGAACCTGAGGCATTCAATAAAACAAAGAACGCCTCAGCAAGGAATTACAAGTGGCAGAAAACTAGCAGAAAAATAAGCAAGGCATAAGGGGTACCAACCCAAGCCAAATTTACCGAAAGAGAGCTCTAAACAAAGAGTCAACAAGCATCAAGTGCACTAAATACCAAAAGAGGAACAACACGTTCATTTATTTAGTTTCATCAATTAAAGAGACTGATCAGCTCAAATTATACGGGAGCGGTTAACTACCTCCGCTACCCAAAGCCCAAAACCAGGTGGGGGTACCACTAGGCCCAACCACCCAAACACGACTACCGTGCAAGGCTATAACATTTTCCCCCACTGTCCCCCAAACACAACTACTGTGTAAGGCTAAAGACAATAGTTCTTATTAATTAAATTTTAATTAAACACGGGACGCTGCCCGAAAGGATAAACACTGGAATGTCCTAAGAAATAGGGTCAAGGCAAAGTACACATCAATCAATATGAATCATAAGAGTAACTCAAATGTTAACAGACCGCAACGAGTAAAAAGAGGTTCAAACGAGAGGGATTCGAGATCAGGAGCACCGAAAGGTCACTGGCCATCATCCAAGTGCACCCGAGGGAACACGAGATTCAAACATAAAACTCAACAAAATCACATGCGTTCCGGGCGGGGTTCCAAGGGGCCATGCCCCTGGCGGGGTCTTAGGGGCAGAGCCCCTAACGGGGTCCAAGGGGCAGCGCCCCTGGCGGTGGTCTCGGAAGCCACACAAGGAACTTCTCGAGAGATAAATGGATTTCTCGAGAGATGGAATTTGATTTCTCGAGAGGAAGGCAGGGATTTCTCGAGAGAGGACAAGGGATTTCTCGAGAGGGATCAGGGGATTTCTCGAGAGCTCAAGGGATTTCTCGAGAGAGGACAAGGGATTTCTCGAGAGAGGACAAGGGATTTCTCGAGAGAGGACAAGGGATTTCTCGAGAGGGATCAGGGGATTTCTCGAGAGGTATAGGGGTTCCAGCGGGGAAATTTCTCGAGAAGTCAAGCATTTCTCGAGAGGTAGAGGGGTCTTCTCGAAAACTTGGCTAAAACAACTTCTCGAAAACTACCAGGACTTCTCGAGAGGGACAAATCAACGGATAAATTAGGGAACGGTGGTGCCTTCCGGGAGGAAATTTCTGACACTACGGATGGGGGAAAATTAGGGTTTTCTATCTATCAAACAAGACGCTCGAAACACGAGCCCACAGTTCACCAAGAATCTATCAGGAGAAAGAAAAACCACGTCTTAACCAAACAAAGAGGAGGAGGAAGCCACTTGCCTTAAACCTTGCAAACTCGAAGATCTCCGCTCCGAAAGCTATGGATCGGCTAGGGAAACACACGAGCACAGATTCCTGAAACTTTTCGGGTCGAAAGAAGGGGTTAGGTCACTACCCTAACTCCAAAAATTCCATAAAACGGGAAAAGCTTACCGCTAGAACGAAGATCTCGCCGAGAGCTTTCCAAATCTTCTCTCCAAACGCGATTCCGACTACTACAGCCCTAGAAATCGCCGATCGAACGCTCCTCGAAGCTCCGCACTCGCCCTTTCGCTCGGCGACTGATTTGATCGAGGGAGGAAGAAGATGAATAGGGGAAAGGGATTTTAGGCTTTATATAAGACCTGATTAATTAATTAATTAATTAATTAATTCCCCAATTTACTTAAACTGCGAGGGCGACCAGATTACCTCAGATTTCTACGAAATTCGCACCTTAACTAAAACACGGCGCTACGAATCCAACAGCGAAGTCAGAATTCAATTCCGACGAGCCAAACTCGGGCTAAAGCCTCCCGAAGCTAAAATCTTGAAATCCACCCAAAATCTTTACTTTAACTCGAAACGATGCGAAATCTCGCACGCTCGATCTACAAGACATACTTTAACTAAGCTAAGGCTCAACACACTACTAGACGAGCTGACGTAACGCCCTTATGCCAAAATTACGTCACAACGGGCACGTAAAATAATTAACGAAAATCAGGGGCGTTACAAAGGTACCCGTGCTCGAGGTAAGCTCGTAATGGGGTCATCCAGGATGACTCTCCCTGGTGGATGGCTGCGATTTCCCATGGTCCTTGAATGCTTGGGATCACGACTTCTTCGATTCGGCGTCTTCGAGACTGGTAGCTGGAGGGTGAAGTGGCAAGCTTGGATAAAGCATCCGCCCTGGAATTCTGCTCTCGGGGGATGTGTAGAATCTGATACGATGTGATCTTCTGAAGAAGTAACTTTGCGAACGCGAGGTACTTTACCATCTGTTCGCTTTTAGCCTCGTAGTCTCCTTCAACCTGCGAGACCACGAGTTGGGAGTCTGTGTAAATCGTTAGGTTCTCAGCTTTGCAGTTGATAGCGAGTCGGAGTCCAGCGATCAGTGCCTCGTACTCTGCAATGTTATTTGTTGCGGGGAATGACAGCCGGAGTCCGTAATCCAGGGTGATCCCTTCGGGGCTTATGAGGAGCAATCCTGCTCTGGCCCCTTCAGCTCCTGAGGCGCCGTCGACATAGAGGGTCCAACGGGGGCTGGTGGTGTCTTTGATGAGGGTTGTCTCTGGCGGGATGGTGTATTCCACCACGAAGTCGGCGAGTACCTGTGACTTGATGTCGGGCCGAGGCAGGAATTGAATGTCAAACTCGCCGAGTTCTACGGCCCACTTTACAAGTCTCCCCGAGACTTCCGGCTTCTGGAGGATTGTCCGTAATGGGAGTTGCGTCAACACTTTAACCACATGAGCCTGGAAGTAGGGTCTAAGCTTTCTAGCTGAGAAAACAAGAGCCAAGGCTGTCTTGTCTGCTGCCGGATATCTGGTTTCGGTGTCGGTGAGGACCTTGCTGAGGTAATAGATCGGTCGCTGCACTCCTCCTTCGTCTTTTACGAGCACCGAGCTAAGAGCCGTAGGCGACACGGCCAGGTACAGGAACAGAGTTTCCCCGGGGGTGGGCTTTGACAGAAGCGGTGGCGAGGCCAGGTATTGCTTGAGAAGCTCGAAGGCCACTTGGCACTCGTCCGTCCACTGGAAACCCGAATGGCGTGCTCCTCGGAGAATTTTGAAGAAGGGGAGGTACTTGTCCCCCGTTCGTGATAGGAAACGGGATAACGCAGCGATCCTCCCGTTTAGGCGTTGCACTTCCTTAATTGAGCGAGGTGGCGACATATCCTCCAACGACTTGATCTTCTCGGGGTTGGCCTCAATTCCCCGATGGGTTACCATGAAACCTAAGAACTTCCCCGCCATCACACCAAACGCACACTTGCTGGTATTGAGCCGCATCTGGAAGCGACGGAGAAGCTGGAAGCACTTTTCCAAGTCTTCCAAGTGGTCGCGCCTGTGGACGCTCTTTACTAGCATGTCGTCCACGTAAACCTCCATCGTTTCTCCGATGAGATTCTTGAAGACCTTGTTCATCAGCCTTTGGTAGGTGGCCCCGGCATTTTTAAGGCCGAAGGGCATCACCTTGTAGCAGTAGACTCCTCGGTCGGTGCGGAAGGCTGTATGCTCTTCGTCCGCGGGGTTCATCCTTATCTGGTTGTAACCTGAATAAGCATCCATGAAGCTGAGCAGCTCATGGCCTGCCGTAGCGTCGACGAGTTGGTCAATCCTCGGGAGGGGGAAGCTGTCCTTAGGGCATGCTTGGTTCAGATTGTTGTAGTCGACGCACATTCGCCACTTTCCCGATGCCTTTTTCACCATGACTACGTTAGTGAGCCACGTGGGATATTCTGCTTCGCGTATGAATCGTGCCTCCAGGAGCTTAGCTACCTCCTCCTCGATTGCCTTCAAACGTTCGGGGCAAAGTTCCTCTTCTTTTGAATCACAGGTCTGCAGGCGGGGTTGATGTTTAGCGAGTGATAGATAACGTCAGGATCTACCCCGGGCATGTCTTCCGGGCTCCAAGCGAAAATGTCCTCGTTCTCCTGCAGGAAGGTTGTGAACCTTTCTCGCTCTTCTTGCGTCAAGAGTGACCCGACCTGAACAGTTCGAGTCGGGTCTCGTTGGGAAAGTGGTACTTCTACTAGCCCTTCGACGGGCACTCCTCGTTGCAAAGTAGCTTCGTCTCGCAGGTCGAAGTGATTGATGTTGAGAGCGGTCGCCCTTACTGGTTGGGCCTGCTTCAGATAGCAGGTCCTGGCTGCCTCTTGGTCTCATCTTACGACGCCTATTCCCGCGGCAGTGGGGAACTTCATAGCTAGGTGTGGAATGGAAGGGATTGCCCCGAAGATCGACTGGAGCGGTCTCCCGAAGATGACATTATATGCGGAGGTGGACTCTACCACCATGAACTGGATATTGTGCGTTGACTGCCTCGGAAATTGGCCCAATGACTGGGAGAATAATCATGCCTTGCACCGGGACAGGTCTGTTGTCGAAGCCGTAGACGGGCCCGGCCGCAGGACTAAGTTGGTCTTTCGTGAGCTTCATACTCTGCAAAGTGGAGAGGAACAAGACGTCGACTGAGCTTCCGTTGTCGACCAGTATTCTCTTCACCTTGAAGCAGGGATCCCCGATCCCTGCGCTGATCACGAGCGGATCCTGGTGCGGAAGCCGCAACCCTTGCAAGTCTTCATCTCTGAAAGCTATCGTAATATCCTGCTTGAGTTTTTTGTCTTCGTGGTCTCTTACGGGCTGGGCGATCGAGAGGATTTGCGATGCCAAGACGGGTGGTCCGGCGATCGTCTCGATTTCTCCCACCATCGTCCTTCCTCCACCTGCGCCTCGGGGGGCGGGGGGCTGCTCCCCTGCCTCCCTGGGCTGTTGGGGCTGATTGGGAATCTGGCCTTGTAAGAATCTTCCCATGAGTCCCTGGCGGATGAGGCGCTCGATTTCATCTTTGAGTCTGGTGCAATCCTCGGTGGTATGCCCGGTTCCCCAATGAAATTCGCAGTACCTGGATTGGTCGCCCCTCGGGTTTGGCGGGGGTATCCGGGGCATGCGGAGTTCGGGGTTGTTCTGGATGGCGTAGAGCATATTCGTTCTGGTGGTGTTCAACGGGGTGTAGGTCCTGGGTGGCTGTGGTCCCAGATCCCTTTGGGGGTTACGCCGACGCTCATCGCCGCGACGCTCTTCGCCGCGATGTTCTTCCCGCTCGCGAGGGGCTTGATCTGATCCCCTCTTTCTTCCTTGGCTTCCTTCGAATTGCCGACGGTGCGCCTCGATGGCCTCATCTGCGGCTATCTGCGCTTCGACCCGATGAACGAGGTCGGGGTAACTTGGTACAGTCACTACTAAAAAACAGACTTTTGGCCAAGGTAAATTGCCGTGGCAAAAAGTCCAAAACCGTGGCTAAAGAGTATTTGCCACGGTTTAGCCACGGGAAAAATTCGTGGCCAAAGGTCGCGTGGAGAAAGGTATTTAGCCACGGATTAGCCGTAGCAAAAGGTTTTTGCCACGAACCAAAATTTACCGTGGCTAATACCTAGAGTATTAGCCACGATTTACCCTCGTAGCAAAAGAATTTCAATATCTGAATTTAGCACTTCTTGCCACGGCATGGGGCCGTGACAAATGCCGCAATTATTATTCACAGTTTATCCGTGGCTGATACTTCAATTATTAGCCACTATTTTGGGTAATTCTTTTATTATCTTTGTACTTCGTGCGAAAACGAAATCCATTAATAAAATATCCATCATATCTCCATGCCCAATTATCAGGACCTTCACTAAGATGTTCAACTTCTTTGGATAGATTGATGTCAATAGACCTAACCTGCAGAGATAGTCAAAACTTGAAAGAAATTAATGAAATGATTCATTAAAAATTTGATCTCCATTAATATATTGAAGAACTTACATATTGTTTAAACCATGAATGAAATGATTCATTATGAGCTTTATCAATTTGATGTTCGGTCATACGAGGCATTGTCTTTTTAAGTTCTTCGATGTGCTTTCTATATAAGAAGACATTTTGATATTAAAAAAGTAACATCAAAGTAGATTGATAGGAAAAATATGACAACTCACTTTAGAAAAGGTGTGATTGCATCTGTGTTGAAAAGAATATGACGATGCATTTGTGTCCAAGAAACCTCATCAAGTTGTACCTTTTTCCCCTTTTTAAAAGGCCGACCAATGTCATGACCTCCATCATAATTTCTATTTTGCCGATTAGATTTTGTTTCAACGCCATCAAGATATCGTTCACAAAAGTTCATACATTCCTCCATTAGATATCCTTTCGCAATAGAACCTTCTGGATGAGCACGGTTACGAACATATTTCTTCAAGGTAAGTAGATACCTAATTCCAATATATACAATAAGTTAATAAAAACTATAATATATATATATATTCAAGTATTTGAAATGTTAATTACCTTTCAATAGGGTACATCCATCGAAATTGCACCGGACCACCAACGGAGGCCTCTTCAGCTAAATGTATTGTTAGTGCTCCATAATATCAAAAAAAGAAGGTGGAAATATCTTTTCAAGATGGCATAGTGTAAGAACTATGCGTTCTTGTATGATCTTCAAGTCAACATGCTTAATAACCTTTGAGCACAATTGTCTATAAAAATTAGATAACTCAATAAAAACCTTCACAACATCTGGTGGCAATACTTTTCTTATGGCTATTGGAAGGAATTGTTGCATAAGAATATGCATATCATGACTCTTAAGACCCCAAATATTTCTCTCTTTCAAATGTACACATCGAGAAATATTAGATGCATAACCATCTGGCACTCTGATGTTTTTTAACACTTGTAGGAAAATATCTTGATGTACTTTATTCATTGAAAATCGAGCTGCAGGTAAGAGGGCCTTACCGGATGCAAGGTGTTGTGGGTGCAATTTTGTTCGAACACCCATTTCTTTTAAATCTTGTCTTGCTTTTAAGCCATCTTTTGATTTTCCTACAACATTCAATATTGTGTAAAGCAAATTTTCACACATATTCTTCTCTTGGTGCATTACATCAATGAAATGACGTGCTTGAAAACTCTCCGAATATGGCAATTCAAAGAAGATACTTTTTTTCTTCCAACCCTTTTTTTGACCAATATTACTAACTCTACGATTATCTTCTCTCTTCCTCTTTTTAAGATCATCCTTTTTGTACTCAGTAAGTACATCATTCAGTTGTGTCGTGATATCACTTCCCTTTAACATAGGAGGTTTTGCTTCAAATTCGCGACATCCATTAAAAGCTGCCTTATCTCTTCGAAACCTGTGCCCACTGGGTAACCATCGACGATGACCCAAGTAACAATATTTTCTACCATTTGTTAGCCACTGTGATTTAGTTTGCAAATTACAATTTGCACAAGCATACTGACCTTTTGTACTCCATCCTGATAAGTTTGCATATGCAGGATAGTCATTGATTGTCCAAAATAATGCTGCACGTAGAGTAAACATCTGATTTTTTGATGCATCATATGTTGCCACACCATCATTCCATAATTCATTCAATTCATCAAGCAATGGTTGAAGATAAACATCAATTTTATTACCAGGTCCTTTCGGTCCATCAATTAGTACTGTAAGAAAGAGAAAAGATTGTGTCATGCACATCCATGGTGGTAAATTATAAGGAACTAAAACAACTGGCCATGTGCTATGAGCAATGGACATGGTTCTATATGGATTAAACCCATCAGATGCCAAACAAAGTCTAATATTGTGACACTCTGCTGCGAATTGAGGATAATCTTTATCAAACTTTTTCCAAGTTGGAGAGTCAGCTGGGTGCCTCATAGTATCATCATTAGTACGTTCCTCTGCATGCCATCGCATGTAATTTGCAGTTTTTGATGACATGAATAGCCTCTTAAATCTCGGTTTCAAAGGAAAATATCTTACTTGTTTTGCTGGAATTTTTGCAATTGTATTTTGCATGCTACTTCCATTGTCATTGAGTTGTTTGTATCGTGACTCGCCACATATCTCACAATTTTCAAGTGTAATATCATCTCCTTTAAAAATCATGCAATTGTTGGGGCATGCATCCCAAGTCTCATAAGAAAATCCCAAATCTTTAGTAATCTTTTGAGATTCATAATAAGACTTAGGTATCTTTATGTTCGGAAAAGCATCAATAAGAAACTCCAATAGCCACGTAAATGAGGTATCTATCCATCCATGCATGACTTTACCTTGCAGTAACCTAACTATGAAAGACAATGATGTATACTTGACACAATTAGGGTACAGTGGACACTCTGCATCTTCAACAAGTTTTATAAATTTGGCATCTTCTTCGCTAGGACCATCCATTCTTGGACTGCTTAATGATGGCGGATTCTCAGACAAATTAGCACCAATAGGTGGAATTCCAATTGCTTCATGTATCATCCCCATCATATCATCTCTAAAATCAGAACGCTACTCATCCCCACTACAAGATATATAACAATATGATTCCCCGTGAAGGGTCCATATCTTGTAGTTAGATAGAAACCCATTTATAATTATATGCTCACGAGCAACGACCCTCTCCACCAGATAAGTATTACAACATTTTTTGCAAGAGCAGTAAATTCGAGTCTCAAAATTATTTGTTTTATTTTGATATGCATAATCCAGAAACTTGTCAACACCTTGAATGTATTCAGATGAAGCTCTATTTTGCAAATCAATCCAACTTTTATCCATATTTAATGCCAGAGAAATCTAAATAAATTTAAAAAAATCAGGGTTAGAAAAATAGACGATGGACAATGAAAATATATTATGTTGAGTTTAACTTTGACACTATAATAGCAATGAAAATGAATATGATCAATGCTTAATATATAAAGAAAAAATCTAACAATGATTTCATATACAAGATCCAATTGCCAATAGTGGTGTCAAGCAAATTCAAAAGGCAAAAAAGTATTTAAGAAGTTGTATCTAATACTGAATCAGTTCACTATTGAGCAAAAAAGTAATGTATATATCCTTCCTTCCCCAAATAATAAATATCCATCTCTTCTCAAAATTGGTTCTTTAAGCTATCTTATGAGACAACTTATGGAGCATCATATATATATCAATAAATGTTCATAGTAATAATAACTATCTTAATAACAATAGCTCCATCAATAATCATATTCGCTTTAACATTTTATCTTTCAACTATGAATTTCATAACATTTTATCTTCCATCAAAAATTTATCTAAATTTTCCAACTTACAAGAACTTGTAACCTTCCTTATGAATTTCATAATTTTTATTAGATTTATTGCAAACAACAACCTTCACATTTGTATTCATTTTATTATTTTAACATAATTCTTATGTCTGGCAATCAACCAAACATCAACCCTAAACCTTTCACAATCGCACTAACAGAAGAGATTTCTCCTAAACCATCATCTAAAACTGCACAAAATAAATAAAAACAATGATTAATGCCACATTATCAAAGAAAAAAAAGACAAACCAATCTACTTCACTAAATACTTTGAGCAAATTGTTTAGTAGCTCTAGATTATATAAATTATTTGTGTACCAACTAAATTATCTGTAGATAATGCCATCTATAACAATTTAAGCAAAAAAATTTCACCTTGTAGAGCATCCAATGCGACCACAGCCTGGCTGGGACCAATAAAAATGGCAAAGCAAAACATAACAAGTTCAGGAAATCAAGAATTTGATTATGTGAAACAGAAAAACAAATCAAATCACATTTAAATAATTAATTTAAAAGAGGGAAACTGAATTTAGAAACAAGAATCTGATTAGGTAAAAGGTCACATTTCTGTAGCAAAAACAAGAATCCCGCTAACCGCGATCTGAAAAATTTATGAAGCCAATTCTCTGCCTCTAAAAAAAATATGGAGATCTGAAAAATTATTTGTTTTAAGTACTGGCATCTTTAATCAAGTTTAGCCAACCTGAAGATATCCAATGGTGAGGGAGATTGGAAAGCCCTAGCAGTGAAAGGGACCAGTCTTTGGAGTTCTGGCAAAGAAGAGTATCGGACTTTGGAGGTCCAATGAGAGATTTAGTTCATGCATGAGCGTTAATTGAGGGAGAGAGGGAGATGAAATATGGTCTTTGGGAAATACAATATAGAAGATGAAAGGATTTGAATGTTCAATGAACCCACAGGCGAGCACAGTCGGCGACGAGATGGGTTTGGGGAAGCTCCAGAAAAACCAAGGGTCGAGGGGTCGAAATAACATAACGCAGGGACATCTAAAAGTTAAAGTGAGAAGAGAAATATGCATACCCTAAAACGGAGGAGAGAGCAATGGAACCCTAGCGGCCTCTGGACTTTCCTTCCGCACCACGCACGCGATATGGAACCGATCGTCAGGAACTTCTTTTGCAGAGGAGAGAGCAGTGAGAGAGGGATCTTCAGCTAGGGCGAGAGAGCAGCGAGAGCGACGAGAGAGCAGCGAGAGCGACGAGAGCGAGAGCGACGAGAGCGACGACGGGTAGGGTTTGGGTAGGCGAGAGATCGCAAATGAAAAACACGGGAGCGACGGCTAGGTTTTGGCTGTAGAGCAAAAAGCGCGAATGAAAAAATGGGGAGCGCCAAATGAAATAACCGTGGCTAAAAGGGGGCTATTTGCTACAAAAAAAATAATTTGTGGCAAATATTATAATTTGTTGCCACGATTATGAATTTTCATGGCTAATACGTAAGTATTAGCCATGACTTTTGCAACCGTGGCTAAAATATAACTATTAGCTACGAGTTTTTTAAGTGTAGCTAATACTAGTGTATTAGCCACGATTTTTGAACCCTGGCAAAAAAATGTGTAGCTAATACCTATTTTTCTAGTAGTGAGTTTCCCTCATGAGGGCCGAGTAGAAGCCACTTGGGCGGAGTCCTCCTAGAAAAACTCCTCACAGGAGCTCGGGGTCAACTCCTGGGATCTGCCGGGCCTCGGTGGTGGAGCGTCGGAAGAAATCTTTGAGTGTCTCTCCGTCGTTCTGTCGGATCCCTGAGAGATGGGAGGGATCCCGAACAATTCGGCGACTGGCAATGAACTGGTCCACGAACTGCTGTGCCATTTCCGTAAAGTTGTTGATGGCCCCATTTCGCAGGGAATGGAACCAAGTGCGCGCTTGTCCCTTCAAGGTTGCCGGGAACACCTGGCAAAGGAGCTGATCAGGAGCGCTGTAAATCCTCATGATGGCAGTGAAGTGATTGACGTGTTCCAACGGATCGTCCGTCCCGTCGAACGTCTCGATGTTGGGAAGCTTGAAGCCGTTAGGAATTGGATGGGCTAAGACTTGAGGTGATAGCGGAGAGCCGTGATGTGCGGGACGGCGGGCGAGAGCGGCGCGTCGTCCTGCTTGGGCATACTCTTCCTCTATCATGTTGCGTATTTCTTCTCGCGTAGCTCTTTCTACCGCTTGCTCTGGGGCTGCTCTTCCGTGGTGGTGGCGGCGGTCAACTTCTGGGCCTCCAGCTGGTGGGGCAAGGCGAGCGGAACTCGCCACGTCGGAGAATCCTTCTGAAGCTTCGTCTTCCTGGGCGGCCACCCCGTTCGGGGCATGATTCAGAACTGGGGGCGGTGGCGCGTTCAGACCTGGCGGCTGAATCGGAACTTGAGGAACCCCAAGATTCCTTACGAGGGCCAACATCTCAGCTTGATGTTCTTCGATCTGCTGCATGCGCACCTCCAACCCTGCTGCGGGTGCAGGTAGTGCCTCCTCCGCGGGAGGTGCATTGATAAACGAGTGGGAGGGAGTTGGGTCGACGCGCCCTTCCGACATCGATCCTTCAGTAGTGCGAGCACTCTTTCTTGCCATGGCAGTTGGCTTTCAAAGAGTTTTTTGGGAACTTTCCCACAGACGACGCCAAACTGTTGCGGAACGCTTAGGGCTCTTGGTAGACCGGTCCACTTGAACCACCTTAGCTCGTGAGCGAACTAAGCGCGCAAACAGTCAATTAGAGATTTGTCGAGTACGCTGAGACTTTTTAATGTGGAAAACCCGGAAAGGGTAAAAAACCACGCGGTCGGAGCTGTGCCGACCAAACTTCACTATCTCCTGGGGGGTTACAATTTGGACGCTAGAACTCGAGCGCGGCAGGCCGCTGCTCGTTACAATGATGGAGAGAGAGATAGAGAACTCCGAGGGTGACAGGCCACCTCTCGGAAAAACTAAGTCTTTTTCCCTTCTGAGAACCAAAGTGAGAAGGCTAGTCGCATTTTCTTTCTGAGAACAAAAGTGAGAAGGCTAGTCGCCTCTTCCTTCTGAGAATGCTGGAGAACGCAAGTGAGAAGGCTGGTCGCCTTTTCCTTCCGAGAATGCTGGAGAGCGAAAGTGAGAAGGCTGGTCGCCTTTTCCTTCCGGGAATGCTGGAGAACGAAAGTGAGAAGGCTAGTCACCTTTCGGGATGATGAAGATCTTCAAGTCCACGAAGGAGATCTTCAAGCGCCGAAGGAGAACTCCGCAAAAGTCTGCAAGGAGCTCTCCCGGGTCCAGAAGTCAAGGTCCTTTCAAATGAAGCCCTGGGGCTCCTTTTATAGCTTTAGCCGGGGGCGGTCCGGTAATTTTGCCGTTGACAGTTTCCATAAATGCTTGGTGGACGAATCATATTTTCCGATTTGGGGCACACGGATCGCCATTTTTCGTAAATGACCACCTTGCCCTTCGGGCAGTTTGGGCGGCTCGGGCAGTTCGGGCAGTTCCGTTGGAGGTGAAAAATGCGACTGGCCGTTCCTGAAAAGTGAGAAGCGTGAAAGACAAAAAGTGAGAAGCCTGAAAGACAAAAAGTGAGAAGCCTGAAAGACAAAAAGTGAGAAGCCGGAAAGACAAAAAGTGAGAAGCCGGAAAGACAAAAAGTGAGAAAGCTTCCTGACTTGCGCTTAGAAACGTTCTGAGCGCGCGCTAGTGCTGAAGCATTCTGAGTGCGTAACGAACTACGGGGGCACCTCGGGCGGACGGCGAATCAGGGGGTCGCCCCCTAAAGAACGATCGGGACCTTCGGCGAAGACAAGGGCGCCGGACCGCACCCCAAGGGGGGTGGGCACGGCCGCACACCCCAGAGAAAAAAGGGGGGCCGCACCCCAAGGGGGGGTGCGGCTGGGCCGCACCCCCTTGGGGGATGCGGCTTGGCCGCACCCCCTTGGGGGGTGCTGCCGGGCCGCACCCTCCTGGGGGTGCGACTCGGCCGGCCGCACCCCCTTGGGGGGTGCGGCCGGGCCGTACCCCCAAGGGCGGTGCGGTCGGGGTGCGATCGGGTCGCTCTCTCACGGCGGGGGGTGCAGCCTGCGTGCTACCGCGCGCTTTCGTGCGCGCGGTAGCGTACATACCTGTGGTTTGTGCGCTCTTTGACCGTTGACCCCACCTCTCTTTTGCGGGGCTTTCTCTAGACGCGTCATAAGGCCTTTACGGGTGTACAACAAAGTCGGTATAGAAAAGGAAAAGATATTTACTTTTGTACGCCCTCGATTTCTAGCGATATTGAAATCAAATTTATGTAAACACTTTTTCATATAATACTATCATGTCTCTATTTGTGTTTACTTAATTTCTTTCATTTGGTGTAAATTTTATTATTGCAAATTACTTTTTGGTAAATTGTTATTTTGCTCTCATTTATTCCTAAACAATTTAGTAATTTTCTTAAACATCTTCATCATTCCACCAGTGCTGCCGACTTAAGAAAATTCTTTCTGGTTTGAGAGTTGAAGGTGAAGAGGGGCGATGGGAGGAGGCATTGACGCAACTTTGCGAAGTACTATCGATTGGGACCGAGAATTCTTTGGTATCATTCTCAGTGGACTCTTTTGTGCAGGCTAGGGCTCTTACTCATCTATGTGATGTGTTGTCTTCGTCCCGTGCTGCAGTGGTGCATTATGGCGATGTTCCCTGCTTTTGCGCCCGTCTTCTCACGATTGAATACATGGACTTAGCTGAGCAGGTATCTTATATCATTCTCTTGTGTTTGTGCTAATTCAGTCTAGTTCACTTGGTTTACATAACACTTTTGTTTTACTTGTGTTTGTGTTTCTGATCTACGGGAAATTTGTGTCCAAGCTCCAGATAGCGATTTTGTCAGGGGCACATCTGAGATGTCATTTCCGATATCTGATGAGTATGTCAAAATATCTTAGAAAAAATCAAACTTTTACTTTGATGTGCATAAATCATTTTTCAACTTTGGTGCGTAACAATGAAAATTTTAAATATGGCGTGCGAAAATTAAAACTTTTACTTTGGTGTGCATATAAAAGTGTGAATGCATTAATGCCAATAAATTAATGAGAATATAGTGGTAGCCAAAGTCATGCAATTTCGTTATCAAAATGAATTTAGGCTAGGCTGCTAGCTTTACATAATCATAAGATCGACCTTTTGCCTTTATTATAGAAGAGCGTTGATCTTTGCATGTCGTGGCCAGTGATTTGATATTTGCAACTCTTAAATCGATATTTGAAGTCCTATAAGATATTTGCAGCCTATAGTAAAAAAACTTCAATTTCAATTTTTCTATATTTCTCTCAGATGAAAATTTGAAAGCACATATTTTTTGAATTTCTTTTCTAACTTATAACAACTATAAAATTTACAATATCAAAATAAATGTGCATGTCATTCAAACAGAATTGAAACTTCATCATTGGATTTTCTATTATGAGTCAGTAGTTTCATAGCAATGATGATCTCACATATCATTCAACCTGAATACATCTTCCCCCAAATGAACACACAACTTGCGGAACACGGGATACCTAAGGGCCGGCGGATATGGGGCTGCAAATAGATCTTTTTAGGTTAATTAATAAGTATTAATTTTGGGATTTTGGGGTTGCAAATAGCGGTTTGGGGTCTGCAAATATAAGCGCCCATTATAGAACTCTATTTTTATTATATTTGATAAGCATTAATATTGTTAATTTGGCTAGGTATACAGACAGAATTCACTTTTGTTTAGGATTATTACTAGGGTTGTGTTGGAACCGAGAATCATCCTAACGAGAAGTTTGGACTCCTAAAAGGGGCAGCTAACACCTACTGATCCCGCAGAGGAACCTGACCGAAGATTTAGAACTAAAAACTGACCCTTAGCTACAGCGTGGAGGTCCCACCTCACACCCGGAAGATATTAGAGCGCTTCCCCTCTTAAGCCAAAACTGAAGCCGGGCACATTGGAGAGCCCGAGGAGCTAACCAAAGATATCCTAAGGAGGAGGAAGCCGAAGAAGTGGAGTCCTTTCCAAAGGTGCCCTTCAGGGTCTATATATATATATAGATTTTCTGGTCCGGTCTGCCAATAGCGTAACTCCGCCTTTTAGTTTTACTATTCGCACTCCTAATTGGTCTGCTAACAGCCAACCTCCCCTTTTCTGAAGGGCTGTTGGCATCCCACCAAGGGTATTTTGGTAAATTTGCCCCTGGACCCTTGTTGGGCGAGTGGCCCATGAAGGCGCCACTCGCCAGTCCTCTCGCGAGCAGGCCTCGTGAGGTCTCCCTATGCGAATGGCCCGTGAGGGCGTCACTCGCTCGCCCCCTGGCGATATAAATACCAGCCTGGGTCGCCTCTGCGAGGTGGCGAGCCTTCGCTCACCTCGCCATTGCTAAATGCACCCCAAAGCGATGAGCCGACATCTGCCTCGCCCTCTCACTACGCTCCTCGCAAGGAGGTAAGTCTGGCTCGCCTCACCCTCGCGACTCGCTCGCTGCGAGTCGGAGAGCCCCTACCTGCTTCGCATACGCCCGATTCTCCATCCCACCCTGCGGGGAACACGGGATTGTACAGGTTGCTTATGATACAACTTTGTGAATCCTATTAAGTAGTTGAAAAGTAATTTATTTTGTAATAAAATATTTTTGTTATGTGCTTATTGATAGAGCGCTCGAAGCATCCGAGTGAGCGTCAAGTTTGGAACTCTGTACCCGTTGCCCCCAGCAGGGGTATTTATAGGCGTAACCCTAAATCCCCGACGACCTATTATGGGAGCTTTAACGGACCCGTTAGGGTTCCGTTAAAGACCGGACATTAATGCACAATATACCTTAACATTCTCCTCCTATATTGTAGCAATTGATTCACATAACGGTTTAAACAAAACATATAAGTTAGATAACGACAAAATGAGTTTCAGATTAAAAACAACAAGAGTTTTAGAGCAAATGTCTAAACTCAAACAGGTTTCAAACATGCAAAAGCAAGAACAGTAATCTGAAGCAAAACTCAAAACTGGTGATGGGTCGGTCTACTCAAACAGCAGATCATCTCCATCCATGTCGAAATTCACTTTCTCTCCTCCAGACTTCAATTGATCTGCATTTAAACATTAGAATGTCATGAGAACAAAACTCAATGAATCCATACATATGCATATCAAAAGTAAAGTGATTAGTTCTAATAATTTAGAACATAATACTCTAACTAGGAAGAAAGACTCACAGGTCCGCATCTCTATCTAATTTTCACAAAATTAGAAAATTTGGTTTCATAGAACCAAGCTATGTTCCTTCGATTATCAAAAATATTATCAAAACATTTCACAAGTGTGTCATACCATCAAGTTTGGAATGATACAACAACCTATGACCATTATATCATCATATTTGGAATGATATGATGAATAATCCTGATATCAGGGCACAAACAGTAACTTCAGTATTCCTTTTTGGAATGATACCCAATTCAACATTTGAAAAGAAATAGTTGTGTAAGTCATCAAGTTTGGAATGACTAGCAACTAAAAAATCTCAGGCTTTCATCAAGTAGCATCTGGAACACTTCAGTGTACTCAGTCTAGATGCGTGAATGCAGGCAGACTCGGTTCTAAAATCTTAACCAAACATAGATATTAAGTCCCACTAAATAGACTTTAATCTCATATCCCCCGATGTTTTAGATGTAAGAACCTTACATAAGCCCTTGGTAAGGACATCTGCTACATTATCTTTGGATCTCACGTCCAGGAGGGAAATGATCCCTTGATTGGTGAGATAGGTCAACCAGGCCTATTTCATCCGTAGTTGCCTTCGCTTACCATTGAACATGGAATTAGTTGCAATGGTTTTTGTGGCTTGATTGTCACAAAATATCGAGATAGAGTTCATTTTTAGACTCGTCATTGGAATATCCATAACCAAATCTCTAACCCACTCTGCTTCTTCGGCAGCTGAAGCAAGATCATAGAGTTCGGATTCTATAGAGGATAGTGTTATACACGTTTGCCTCTTAGATTTCCAAGCTACCGCGGCTCCTCCTAGGGTAAACACATAACCACTAGTGGACCTACTATCACCAACGTCTGAGCATCAGGAAGCGTCAGAGTACCCTTCAAGCACAGGAGGGTGTACACTGTAACATAAAGCATACTGCTCAGTATACTTTAAGTATCGCATTAGCCTTTCCAAGGCGTCCCAGTGGTCCTTTCTAGGGTTACTAGTGAATCGACTCAACATGCCGACCGTAAAGGCTATGTCTGGTCTAGTGCAGGTAGTAACATACATTAGACTGCCAATAAGTTTGGAGTAATCCAACTGTCTAATAGGTGAACTGTCGTGAGGTTTCAATCTATTATTATAGTCGTATGGAGTCTCAATCTTCCTGCACTTATCATAACCCCACTTCTCTAGTAGAGTTCTGATGTAGTGACTCTGGCTAAGGGTGATACCCTTATTCATAAAGTTCACTTCCATTCCTATGATGGTTTTCACCACACCTAAGTCAGTCATGCTAAATTTTGACTTCAAGGTAACCTTAACGTCTTCCACCTCAGATTGATCAGTACCCAGAATTAGCATGTCATCAACATACAAGCAGATTATAGCGACGGAATTTGGACATGACCGTATGTACAAACATTTATCTGAAAGGCTGGATTTAAAATTCAGGCCTTTTACGCAAGTGTCAAACTTCTCGTGCCATAGTTTCGGTGCTTGCTTCAATCCGTAGAGTGACTTAATCAACTTATAGACCTTGGTTTCTAGACCTTCTATGGCGAACCCTTCAGGTTGGCGCATATAGATCTCCTCAGAAAGATTTCCATTTAAAAATATAGTCTTTACGTCCATATGATGAACGACGAAACGTTCAATAGATGCGATAGCGAGAAGAACCCTGATCGTTGCAATGTGACAAACAAGTGAGTATGTATCAAAGTAGTCTATTCCACTCACTTGAGTGAAGCCTTTTGCAACTAGACGTGCTTTGTACTTAGCGATACTCCCATCTGGATTCAGTTTCTTCTTAAGAACTCACTTGCTCCCAATGGTTTTAGCTCCTTTGGGCAGGTCAACTAATGTCCAAGTTTGGTTCTCCATGAGAGAGTTCATCTCATCATCAATGGCTTCTCTCCATAACAGGGAATCCTAGGATCGCATCGCTTCCTTACAGGTGGATGGATCAGCTTCAACGTGGTAAGTCACAAAGTCTGTACCGAAACTTTTAGGAACTCGTTCCCTATTAGATAGCCTAGTGGACTCTAGGGCACTAGTGTGAACTGGCTCAGTGTCAGGGAGTCGTAGTTCCATCCCAACGAGGGTATCAGAACTGGTGTCAGGCAGACCCGGAAGACTCAGGTTCTTATCTCTAAGAAACTTGTCCTAAAAGAACACAGCATCTCTAGACTCAATGACCGATTTGGTAGAGAGATCTAGAAATCGGTCTGCAGCAGTATCCACCGCACATCCTAAGTATACACAGGTGTTCGTCTTAGGTCCTAACTTAGATCTCCTTATGTCAGGTATCCTAACATAGGCGATACAACCCCAGGTTTTTAAATGATCAAATCTGGGCGGTCTCTTAAACCATACTGGGTTTGCTTTAATTTAGCATGAGGAACCATATTCAGGATGTGATTCGACGCGAGGGTTGCTTCTCCCCAATAAGCTGCATGCATACCGACAGTAAATAACATAGAATTCAACATTTCTATTAAAGTTCTATTTTTCCGCTCGGCAATACCGTTGGACTGGGGAGAATAAGAGGCAGTTGTTTCAGGAATTATGTCATTGCTGGCAAGAAAATCTCTAACTCACCCGAGACATATTCGTCTCCTCGATCACTCCCAAGTCTTTTAATTTTCAAATCCAATTGATTCTCAACCCTATTTTTTGAAAATTTGAAATTTTTCAAAAGCTCCATCTTTGGTTTTTAAGAGATAAATGTGAGTATATCTAGAGAAATCGTCGATAAAAGTTATCAGGTACTTCCGACCACCACGTGTGACAAAACTTTTGTAGTCACAAATGTCGGAGTGTATCAACTCTAGTAAACGTGTACTCCTAGACACCTGACTGAATGGTGTTCGAGTTATCTTAGTTTGAGCACATATCTCACATTTGTCAAATTTGGTTTTAGTGTCTAAAGGTATGTTGTGAGTTTTAGCTAGCAGAAATAGTTTTCTATAGTTCACGTGTCCTAGTCTTGCATGTAGAGTTTTAGTATCTATGAGATTTGAACTAACTTGATTGACTACTTCGTTTGCTAGACTCAGCCTATACATCCAATTTAGAACATATGCGCAACCAAAATAATGAGAGTTGACCATAAGGGTCACCCTATCACCACTAATGTTAAAAGACATACCCGCATCGCTTAACAGACTAATCGAGATTAAATTAGCAGCTAATGTAGGAATTGAATAAATTTAACATCTTTCAAAATTAAATGCGTACCTGACGAGAGTAGCAGATCCACAGTCCCTGTCTGGAGTACCTCAGCAGTGGCTCTATTTGCAACTGTAACTGACTCAGAGACTTGAGTGACATACTTCAGCAGAGCGGGATTGTTGCAGACGTGGCATGTCACCCCCGAATCCAACCACCAATCAGCACTGGCCTGACCATTCCCAACCATGGCAACAAAGTGGGAGGGCGCAGTCTGATGGAGCATATGAGCTTTGTGATCAGGCTTTGGTGGGTTGGCATCAGACTTCTTGGGTTGTCTGCAGTCAGAAGCGCAGTGACCCCACTTGTTGCAGTTGTAGCACTTGCCCTTGAACTTCTTTATCTTCTTGCTGGTGTCTACTACTGCGGGTGCACTGGAGGGAGGTCGAGTCCGATCAGATTTAGGCTTCCGTTTTGGGTGTGTGATCATATCAGCAGAAAATTGCTGCTTGCTCACCACCTCCATTGCATGCCTAGTCCGATTCTCGTCATCAATGCAGATAAACCACTTGAGGTTTTTCAGACTGACCTGAGTCTTCTTCCTATACATCTCCGTCTTGAAAGAGTACCACGTTGATGGGAGCTTGAAAATGATGGCACCATCAAAGAACCCATCTGGCAGAGGGACGTTCTCACTGTTGAGCTTGGCCACCAGATTCTCCAGGTCTGCAGTCTGGAGTAGGATGTCCCTGTCCTCGGAGAAAGTGAATCCCATGAACTTGTCCACCAGATGTGTCTTGGACATGTTCTCCTCCTCTTTGAACTGAACTTCCAACGCATTCCAAATCTCCTTCGTTGTCTTCAGCTTCCCAAACATCTCGGCTAGCGAATTGGAGAGACAGTTGAGAAGATAATCTCGGCAGAAATCTTCATCGCTGGTCCACTGAGCCTCTTCGTCTCCTCCTTTGAATTCTGCGAGATCAGACTACAGTGTATAAAAGACATTCAGATATTTCATACTGAACTGCGTGTTCGGCTTCCAGACACTGAACTCAGAATGGGAGAACTTCTCCAATTTGATCATCGGCACAGGAGAGGGGAGACTGCTGTTCTTCAGAAGAGAAGCCATCTGGAGCACTAGATCTGCAACGTATAAAATACTGCACTGCAGCAAAAGCGTCGAACGGGCGTTCGACGAACTCCGAACAACGAACGAGCGTTCGACGAACGGCGAAAGGCCACGATCGACGAATGGCTACGGTCGACGAACTGCGTCCGACGAATGGGTGGGAGCTCGACGAACTGGCTCTGGGCGGCCTCCGATCGACGAACGGGCGGGGGATCGACGAACTGCGTTCGACGAATGGGCTGGAGATCGACGAACTACCTCGGGCGGCCTCCGATCGACGAACGGGCGGGAGATCGACGAACTGCGTTCGACGAATGGGCGGGAGCTCGACGAACTGACTCGGGCGGCCTCCGATCGATGAACGATCGAGAGATCGATGAACTGCGTTCGACGAATGGGCTCCGATCGATGAACTGAGTTCGACGAATGGGCTTCGATCGACGAACGAGCGGGAAAACGGCTTCCTCCTTCGTCGATGGGGGGCGCAAAAGCAACGGCGGTTTCAAGTTGCGGTTCTCCTTCGCGTACGAGAGAGACGGCGGCGGACTGCTCCGTGCGAGAGGGGAGGCAGGCGGCGGCAACTGCTCACAGCCAACGAAAACTCGTGAATAGGGAGTTGGCCTCTTCTTCGTTGCAGGGAGACCGCGAACAGGGAGACGAACGGCGTGTCTCCTTCGTTCTCCTCGCACGACGGGAAGAGGGGCGACTCAGGCGGTTCTTCTTCCTCCTTGCAGCGATCAACCGGCGACCTCCTATCGTCGATCGACGGGAACCGTCAAGGCGCAAGAGGGAGAGGCGGTGAAACCTGCAGGCTGGCGGCGCACGCACGGGAGGAAGTAACCGCTCGAGGGGGGGGGGGGGGGGGGGGGGGGGGCTAGGGCGCACACGAGAGAAAATACTTCGAGAATGATAGAGCGCTCGAAGCATCCGAGTGAGGGTCAAGTTTGGAACTCTCTACCCGTTGCGCCCAGCAGGGGTATTTAATTATAGGCGAACCCTAAATCCCCGACGACCCGTTATGGGTGTTTTAACGGACCCGTTAGGGTTCCGTTAAAGACCCGACATTAATGCACAATATACCTTAACACTTATAGTCTTCAACTTGTAGGTGAAAGTTTAAAATTGTCCGTCTACATTTAATTTATACACGAGAAAACTCAATTGTTGTGCATATTTTAAGTTTTTTCATTTTGCCTCTCTACTCGATGAAATTTGGATGCTGGAGCTGGAATAGTCCGTCGATCTAAACGCAACGCGCGGAATGCCCATCACAGGCAGGGGGAGTGATTTCAAGAGAAAAAGTTCATTTTTATTTGGAGTCCTCTGTGTAATTTTTTTCTGTTTGTTTTGATATGAGTATTTTGTAAATGTACGAAGTATTATATAAACTCATTTTAGTTCTAAGGTTATAAGTATTCAGAAATCTAAAATCCTCCTATTTTTCTGTAATCGCCTCTGTTCTTGATCTAGTGAAAAATGAACTGACCCTGCCCCTGGATGTAGCCCATTTTAGGGTGAATGAACCATTAAAATTTGTCCTCCGTGTTTTTGATCTTCTGTTTGTCTGATCAATCTACGCTCGTTTCCGCAACAGATTCCTACAACAGTGAATGTGCTTCATTCAAAAATATTGTTTTATCTTCATCTCCAACCGTCATCACCCGACCAAATAGACTCATCTTGCGTTGGAACAGCGTTCGTATTTTATTAATATCCAAACCATCTACAAATTGCCAAGCAGCCCTTTCTTTTGGTTGGATGCGAAAGAGAATTCACAAAGTTAAATTATGAGTCATGAAACAATAAATGTCTTGAGACTTTAATGTTCTCTGTCATTTTGCGAGAAAATTTGTAATATTATTTTGCCTGCGCTCGATGACATTGCGGCCGACAATTGCGTTCGACGAACTTGAAGTTTCGTTCGACGAAATTGATTCCGTTCGACGAAATTTTGTTCTGTCACGATCCCGTTGGTTTGCACGATCCTGACGGTTGCGGTTTTTTCCGTTCGACGAAGGGTGTGTTCGACGAAGGCGTGTTCAACGAAATCAGTCCCGTTCGACAAAATTTGGTTCTGTCACGCTTCCGACGGTTTGCACGACTTCAGCAACTGCCAGACACGATGCTTAACGCTGGCGTTAACGCTAATGTCAGGCGTTAGCTCCCGTGTCTATTTAAAGACCTGATTTCGTTGTTCAAGAGAGCTTTTTCTGGAAGCCTTCACTCCAATCTTTTGAGAGAGCATTTCATCCCCGAATTCAGAGAGAACTCCCAACACCACCATTGAGGAAAAAGAGTGAGAAGGAGATTTGCAATGGTAAATTTGAAGAAGGACGCTCGCTTCAACTCCGATGATGATCAAAGCGTGTCTTCAACATCTCCTTCAGCGCTCTTCAATATAGGGAGTCTTTTATTCTGATTTTTATCTTTATCTTTTCATTTACTTGTAACCGTAGTGAAATCGCCGCCTTGCGTGTAGCGACTAGGTCCTTGTACGGCTTAGGGGGTAATTCGCCGCCTTGTGCGTAGCGACTAGGTCAAGGGCAGATCTAGGGGTGGCTAGAGACCTTATCTGGGGATAGATAGGCTTTAGCCAACCGGTCCTTGGGAGAAGGACCGGTGAAGGAACAAAAAAGAGATTTTCAACTTGTCGCCTCAATTTCAAGCGTTATTGAAATATTAACGTCAGGCGTTAACTAGTCAACGCTAGGTGTTAGCAATAGTGCTAAAAAGTTTTATGTTTCTTTAAAATCTGTCAGTTTATCTTAAAAATAGTAAACCCCTTATTCACCCCCCCTCTAAGGGCGCCATCAGATCCAACAGCTCCTCCTTGCTCCAGGCCGACGGGGAGAGAGGGATCGAGAGAGAGGAGACTTCTCCAGGCCGGCGAGAGGAGGGGAGAGCTCGAGAAAGGGGGAGGTCTTGCGACTGCTATGCGCGAACGAGAGCGAGAGGGAGAGATCGGGAGAGAGGGAGGGCTTGCGGCTGCCTAGGGTTTTCGAGGGGAATGATCCGGTGAGAGGGGGGATTGGGGTTTTTATTAAAACCCTAAACTGAAAATGCTATCCGCACCCCCACTCGACTATTCGCACACCAAGCTCTCTATTTGCACCCCCAAAGCTCCTAATCGCAGACCACGCACCAAATTTGCTAAACGTCGAAATATTGGGGGTGTTATACTCCGTCTCTCCCGTTCGCGACTCCGGCGTGAAGAGAAGATGGAAGACAGGGAAACGGAGGAAGAGGGCTTCATGGTCTCCGGGTTTTCTCTCAACTCTGAAGTCCTCTGCCATCGCGCTAGCCTCCACCATCGTCTTCCTATTTCTCCTCCCCTCTGCTGCCGCCTTCGTTCATCTCCACGACAACTCATTCTCTTTCACTTTTGTCGATGCCCCTGCCCAGTTCGTCGTCCCCATAAATGCCCCTGACATTTGCCACCTTCGTTCATCTCCACGGATTGGATGATCTTTTGCCCTCTTCTGCCTTGTCAGTGTGTCTTCATTGTTCCACTAGTGCAGCCGACTTAAGAAAATTCTTTCTGGTTTGAGAGTTGAAGGTGAAGAGGGGCGACGGGTGGAGGCATTGACGCAACTTTGCGAAGTACTATCGATTGAGACCGAGGATTCTTTGGTATCATTCTCAGTAGACTCTTTTGTGCAGGCTAGGGCTCTTACTCATCTATGTGATGTGTTGTCTTCGTCCCGTGTTGCAGTGGTGCATTATGGTGATGTTCCCTGTTTTTTTGCCCGTCTTCTCATGATTGAATACATGGACTTAGCTGAGCAGGTATCTTATATCATTCTCTTGTGTTTGTGCTAATTCAGTCTAGTTCACTTGGTTTACATGACACTTTGTTTTACTTGTGCTTTACTCGTGTCTTGTGTTTTACTTGTGTTTGTGTTTCTGGTCTACGGGAAATTTTTGTCCAAGCTCCAGATAGCGATTTTGTGAGGGGCACATCTGAGATGTCATTTCCGATATTTGATGAGTATGTCAAAATATCTTAGAAAAAATCAAACTTTTACTTTGATGTGCATAAATCATTTTTCAACTTTGGTGCGCAACAATGAAATTTTTAAATATGGCGTGCAAAAATTAAAACTTTTACTTTGGTGTGCATATAAAAGTGTGAATGCATTAATGCCAATAAATTAAGGAGAATATAGTGGTAGCCAAAGTCATGCAATTTCGTTATCAAAATGAATTTAGGCTAGGCTGCTAGCTTTACATAATCATAAGATCGACCTTTTGCCTTTATTATAGAAGAGCGTTGATCTTTGCATGTCGTGGCCAGTGATTTGATATTTGCAACTCTTAAATCGATATTTGAAGTCCTATAAGATATTTGCAGCCTATAGTAAAAAAACTTCAATTTCAATTTTTCTATATTTCTCTCAGATGAAAATTTGAAAGCACATATTTTTTGAATTTCTTTTCTAACTTATAACAACTATAAAATTTATAATATCAAAATAAATGTGCATGTCATTCAAACAGAATTGAAACTTCATCATTGGATTTTCTATTATGAGTCAGTAGTTTCATAGCAATGATGATCTCACATATCATTCAACCTGAATACATCTTCTCCCAAATGAACACACAACTTGCGGAACACGGGATACCTAAGGGCCGGCGGATATGGGGCTGCAAATAGATCTTTTTAGGTTAATTAATAAGTATTAATTTTGGGATTTGGGGGTTGCAAATAGCGGTTTGGGGTCTGCAAATATAAGCGCCCATTATAGAACTCTATTTTTATTATATTTGATAAGCATTAATATTGTTAATTTGGCTAGGTATACAGACAGAATTCACTTTTGTTTAGGATTATTACTAGGGTTGTGTTGGAACCGAGAATCATCCTAACGAGAAGTTTGGACTCCTAAAAGGGGCAGCTAACACCTACTGATCCCGCAGAGGAACCTGACCGAAGATTTAGAACTAAAAACTGACCCTTAGCTACAGCGTTGAGGTCCTACCTCACACCCGGAAGATATTAGAGCGCTTCCCCTCTTAAGCCAAAACTGAAGCCGGGCACATTGGAGAGCCCGAGGAGCTAACCAAAGATATCCTAAGGAGGAGGAAGCCGAAGAAGTGGAGTCCTTTCCAAAGGTGCCCTTCAGGGTCTATATATATATTTTCTGGTCCGGCCTGCCAATAACGTAACTCAGCCTTTTAGTTTTACTAATCAAACCCCAAATTAGACTGCTAACAGCCAACCTCCCCTTTTCTGAAGGGCTATTGACAGCCCACCAAGGGTATTTTGGTAAATTTTCCCATGGACCCTTGCTGGGCGAGTGGCCCATGAAGGCGCCACTCGCCAGTCCTCTCGCGAGCGGGCCTCGCGAGGTCTCCCTATGCGAACGGCCCGTGAGGGCGTCACTCACTCACCCCCTGGCGATATAAATACCAACCTGGGCCGCCTCTGCGAGGCGGCGAGCCTCCGCTTGCCTCGCCATTGCTAAATGCACCCCAAAGCGATGAGCCTACATCTGACTCGCCCTCTCACTACGCTCCCCGCAAGGAGGTAAGTCTGGCTCGCCTCGCCCTCGCGACTCGCTCGCCGCGAGTCGGCGAGCCCCTACCTGCTTCGCCTACGTCCGATTCTCCATCCTACCCTTCGGGGAACACGGGATTGTACAGGTTGCTTATGATACAACTTTGTGAATCCTATTAAATAGTTGAAAAGTAATTTATTTTGTAATTAAATATTTTTGTTATGTGCTTATAGTCTTCGACTTGTAGGTGAAAGTGTAAAATTGTCCGTCTACATTGAATTTATACACTAGAAAACTCAATTGTTGTGATTTCAAGAGAAAAAGTTCATTTCTATTTGGAGTCCTCTGTGTTATTTTTTTCTGTTTGTTTTGATATGAGTATTTTGTAAATGTACGGAGTATTATATAAACTCATTTTAGTTCTAAGGTTATAAATATTCGTAAATATAAAATCCTCCTATTTTTTCTGTAATCGCATTTGTTTTTGATCTAGTGAAAAATGAACTGACCCTGCCCGTGGGTGTAGCCCATCTTAGGGTGAATGAACCACTAAAATTTGTCCTGTGTTTTTGATCTTATGTTTTTCTGATCATTCTACGCTCGTTTTCGCAACAGATTCCTACAACAGTGAATGTGTTTCATTCAAAAACATTATTTTATCTTCATCTCCAACCGCCATCACCCGACCAAATAGACTCACCTTGCGTTGGAACAGCGTTCCAAACGAATACGTTCATATTTTATTAATATCCAAACCATCTACAAAATGCTAAGCAGGCCTTTGTTTTGGTTGGATAAGAAACAGAATTCACAAAGTTAAATTATGAGTCATGAAAAAATAAATGTCTTGAGACTTTAATTTTCTGTCATTTTGCGAGAAAATTTGTAAAATTATTTGAAGAGCGTGGAATGTGGCGAAGGGCACGACCAAACGAGTGGCGCTGGAAAGTGATGACAAATCATGAAAGCAATTCCGAAGAAATGGTTTGGTTGATTGAAATTAATGAATGTCGACGCGAACGCTTTTCAATGAACTTTGATCAATTCATAAAGGGCAATGTTATAAGCACTTCATTAGTGGCTTTTATTGTTATACCACACCATAAAAAACTCAAAATAACATCCAAACCCTAATATTTCCGTGCGCACCCCTCCTTTAAGCTCACACCGTTTCTCTCGCCCGACCTCCGTCTCTCCCGTTCGTGACTCCGGCGTGAAGAGAAGATGGAAGACAGGGAAACGGAGGAAGAGGCTTCATGGTCTCCGACTTCTCTCTCAACTCTGAAGGCCTCTGCCACCGCGCTAACCTCCTCTGTCGTCTTCCTAATCCTCCTCCCCTTTGCTACCTCCTTCGTTCATCTCCACGATAGCTCATTCTCTTTCACTTTTGTCGACGCCCCTGCCAAGTTCACCGTCCCCATAAATGTCGTGGCATTTTCCGCCTTCGTTCATCTCCACAGATTGGATGATCTTTTGCCCTCTTCTGCCTTGTCAGGGTGTCTTCATTGTTCCACCAGAGCAGTCGACTTAAGAAAATTCTTTCTGGTTTGAGAGCTGAAGGTGAAGAGGGGCGACTGGTGGAGGCAGTGACACAACTTTGAGAAGTACTATCAATTGGGGCCGAGGATTCTTTGGTATCATTCTCAGTGGACTCTTTTGTGTCGGATAGAGCTCTTACTCATCTATGTGATGTGTTGCCTTCGTTGTGCTGCAGTGGTGCATTATGGTGATGTTCCCTACTTTTGCGCCCGTCTTCTCACGATTGAATACATGGACTTAGCTGAGTAGATATCTTGTATCATTCTCTTGTGTCTGTGCTAATTCAGTCTAGTTCACTTGGTTTACAAGACACTTTTGTTTTACTTGTGTTTGGAACTTGTGTTTGTTAGATTTTATGCTACCACCATGCAAGGGAACCAACGATGAACAAAGACGAAGTAATCTTTATAACTAGTCGAACAATTACAAAGACAAGCTGACTACAAGGTGCATACACATTGAATCACGTCAGCTGAGATATATAAAAAATAACTTGTCGCGGACAAGGTCCGCTTCTCCACTCTTCACTCCACTGTGCACTTTGCACTCTCCACCTCTCGCTGAGGTATGGGTTGGACTCTCCTGGGGTGTAGGCACACTCCCACTCTCACTCACTAGTTGATCTCTCACCCAACTCTTCTCTTCTATATTGCTCTCTCATCTCAATAGGTAGTGGGGGGGGGGGGGTATTTATTGGAAAACAGTAGGGGGGGGGGGGGTAAGGGAGTGCACACACCAACCTCAAAAGCTCCACTCGGCCAACCCACTCGCCCCCTCCAGTAATGGACTCGCCGGCCACCATTCCACTCGCCTAGCTGATGGACTCGCCCCTCCAAAGTCCCACTCGCCAGCCTCCAAGGTCTGCAATTGCCAGCTCCACAAAGCTCCACTCGGTAAGCTCCCAACCTCCACTCGCCCCCTCCTACTCGACCACTTCACATGGCCCACTCGCCACTCCACTCGGCAACCCCCAACAACCCACTTCAAACTTCAACACCCCCCCCTTGAAGTGAGCTTCAGGGACAACTCCAAGGTAGGCGCGAAGCTTCTTGAACGGCCCCGCAGATAGGGGCTTTGTGAAGATGCCCGCCAGGTTCTCTTCACTTCGCACGTGCACCACCGCAAGCGAGCCACCCAACACCTTCTCTCAGATGAAGTGGTGCTCGATCTCTATGTGCTTTGTCCTTACGTGACACACTGGGTTGGTTGCCAACTTCAGAGCACTCTCGTTGTCGCCACGCAGCACAGTAAGTCCGCTGACCTTCTCATCCACATCTTCCACCAGCCTCCTCAGCCAGACACACTCCTGAGCTGCTAAGGACGACGCCTTGCACTCAGCCTCAGTGGTGGAAAGAGAAATGTAGTCCTGCTTCTTGCTACACCATGAGATGGCAGTGGTTCCACACATGAACACGTAACCTGATGTCGAATTGCGGTCATCAGCGTCACCTGCGTAATCTGCATCTGTGTAACCATGTAGCTTGAAGTCAGTCCTCCCTCCATAGAGCAACCCCATCTCAAGGGTCCCCTTCACATACTTCAGTATCCCCTTAGCTGCCTCTAGATGAGGCTTCCGCGGCTCCTGCATGTACCGACTCACTCAGCCGACAACAAAGGCGATGTCCGACCTTGTGATGGTCGAATAGATAAGGCTCCCCACCAGTGCCCAGAAGATCTTCGGATCAGGAAGAATCCTCCCTTCTTCCTTCCGAAGCTTCAGCCCAACCTCCAGTGGAACGGAGCTACTCTTCCCCTCCTTCATGCCGAATCTCTCGACGATCTTCTCGGCATAAGACTTCTGGGTCACGAGCAGCACACCACTTCTCTTCTCCACTTGAAGTCCAAGGAAAAGGTGCAGTTCACCAAGATCCTTCATCTCAAACCGTATGGCTAGCTGCTGTCTCAGCGCCGCGACCTCTTCACTATTGTTCCCGGTCACGATCATGTCATCGACGTACAGCAGCACCAGCACGTGAAGATCTCCACTCTTCTTCACAAACATGCTAGAGTCTGAGTCTGAGGCATCGTAACCACATAACTGCAGATACTCTGCAATCTTCTCATACCAGGCTCTCGGTGCCTGTTTCAACCCATAGAGGGCCTTCTTCAGCTTGCAGACGTGACGTGGATGTGACTTAGACACATACCCAGGTGGTTGCACCATGAATATGTCTTTGTCAATCTCTCAGTATAGGAACGCGTTCTTCACATCAAGCTGCCACAACTTCCACCCTCTGCACGCTGCTAGGGCAATGACCGTCCTCACTGACATCATCTTCGCCACACGACTGAACGTCTCCTCATAGTCCTCTCCATTGGTTGGTGAGAAACCTCGAGCGACAAGCCTAGCCTTGTACCGCTCTACTTCTCCGTCAGCTCTCTTCTTCACCTTGTACACCCACTTGCATGTGACAGGTTTGATGTCCTCCACCATGGGAACAAGGTCCCATATCTCATTCTTCTTCAAGGCCTCCATCTCCTCATCCATGGCCATGCCCCACTCCTTAGTGTCTACAACATCTTCAAAGCGGGCAGGTTCGCTCTCGTCGAGTGGTCCTGCGAAGAAGCAAGAGACCAAACTTACGAAGCTCTCCTCCTTATAGCGAGCAGGCGGGATGATGGTCCGCTTCGACCTCCTCAAGGCTTGGCCACTTTCTACCACTCCGGTAGACTCCTCCTCTCCAGCTCCTCTTTCAACTTATCTTGAAGCAGCGCTCCCCCTACTTCTAGAGCTCGAAGCTCCCCTGAGGCAGATGGCGATGGGGCACTTGGAGATACCTCCAACTCCACCATAGAGTCCTCAGTGACTCTCTCTTCTTCCCTGCTAGATTCTCCACTCTCCGGCAGCACCACATAAGAGACTCCCTGATACAAGATCAGTTCGTCAAACACCACGTCGCGCGAGACGACAAACTTGTGGCTCTGCGGATTCATGCACTTCCACCCCTTCTTCCGCTCGTCGTAGCCGATGAAGACACACTTCCTCGCTTTCGGCTCCAACTTGGTTCTCTCAGCCTCCGGAACGTGCACGAAGCAGGTAGAGCCAAACACCCTCATGTGACTCACATTTGGCTTCTCCCCGAATATGAGTTTGCGTGGAGACACCATCCTATTGGTACTCAGAGGTAGCCGATTGATCACATGGGTAGCACATGCCATTCCCTCCGCCCATAAGGCTTTGGGAATCCCCTTGGCATGTAGCCAACTCCTGGTAGTCTCCGCCAGATGGCGGATCTTCCTCTCTGTGACCCCATTTTGCTGAGGGGTGTGGGCGCAGGAGAGCTCTCGCTGGATGCCGAATTTCCTGCAGAAAGAGTTAAAAGCGTTAGAGGTAAACTCCCCCCATTATTACTTCTTAACTTCTTCACCCTCAGGTTCAGCCTCACCTCCACTAGTTCCTTCCACTCCTGGAACTTCTCAAACACCTCCGCCTTCTCCCTCATGAAGTAAACCCACGTGTAGCGGGTGTAGTCATCCACCAAGACCAACGCATACTTGTTTCCTCCATATGTCAGGGTGGCGCACGGCCCCATCACATCAGCGTGTACGCACTCAAGAGGTGCCTTACACCTGGTCTCCGACTTGTCAAATGGAAGTTGATGTGACTTTCCAAATTGACAGCCCTCGCACACATGGTCGTCGCCGTAAGAAGATAGGTTAGGCAGGCCAGACACCAGACCCTTCGCCGCTATCATCTTCAGCTTATCCATCCCCACGTGACCTAGCCTCTCATGCCAAATCGATGCGCTGTCATTTGTCTTCAGCTTATCCACATAGGCACTTGCAGACAGAACATACAAGTCCTTCACCTTCTCCCGGTGAGCGTGACATCAGCATCAACTGAAGACAGATTATTCAAGAACTTCACCTCCTTCGGTCCGAACATCACGTGGTATGCTGCATCCACTACATTCGCAACCGAGAAGAGGTTCTTCTTCATGCCCGACACGTGATACACACCCTTCAGTGTCACGGGCTTCTCTTCACTTCCCAGGGATACCATCCCTTCCCGCTCAACTGAATGCACCGTATCATCCGCTGTGATGATAGCATCGGTTCCACCATATGCCTTCAAGGAGGCAAACTTAGACACATCTCCAGTGAGATGGTGCCCGCAATCGGAGTCCACTATCCAGTCATTCTCGAAGTTGACGGAGGCTAAAGCATCGACTGACGTTGTCGTCGTCTCGGCTAGGAAGCAGTTGTCTCCGCCTTCACCACCCTAGTGACCTCCACCTCTTCCTCCACCTCTCTGATGGTCTCCACCTCTACGGTGGTCTCCCTCTCTCTGAGCAACATGATCGGCCTTGAGATTTGACCAGCACTCCTTTGCCATGTGCCCGTACTTCTTGCAGGCTAAGCAGAGGGGTCTCCCCCTTTGGTCATATGGAGGGAGAAAGTTCTCCCTAACTCCCTGAGAGGACGTTGAGGGTCCATCTCTGGAGTTCTTCTTCTTCTTGTCCCAAGGCTTCTTCTTGCCTGAGAACAACGTCTCGCTATCTCCTCCTGAGATAGACACTCCCGCCATCTGCTTCGTCAAGCTCTCCTGTGACGACAACAGGTTCTCTAGCTCCAGTAAGGTGGGCTGAGTAGCCCATCCTTGCACAGAGGTAACAAACGAAACATACTCCTTCCACAGACCTCGGAGTATGTGCCTCTTCATCTTCGCCTTTGAGATCGGCTCATCAGGATCCAGGGCCGAGATCTCTGCACACATGTTCTTCATCTTCAAGAAGAAGGTGGATATCGACAACTCTCCTTGAGTGGACCGCGCCAACTCATTCTCCAGGAACTGTAGCCGCGCTACATTCTTCTTGTTGAATAACCCATCAAGGGCTCTCCAGATCTCTGACGCTGACTTACACCCCAGGATGTTTTCGAACAAGTCCGGTGAGATAGCCCTCTTTAAGGTGAACTCAGCTTTGACGTTGGTCTTCCTCCACACCCTCACTGCTGGACCATTGTCTCCGGCAGCTACAACTTCCTCTTGCTCAGCTCCACCAACGACCTCCCATAGGTCCTCTCCAAGAAGGTAGCTCTCCATGCATGACTTCCACTTCTTGTAGTTGGTCTGGGTGAGCAGCTCAATGCCTAGTCCTCTCGCATAACCTCCTCCGCCGTCCATCTTGGTTGTCAACCTTGAACCTTGATAGCACACTCCGCTTCACTAACCTAGCTCTCATACCATGTTAGATTTTATGCTACCACAATGCAAGGGAACCAACGATGAACAAAGACGAAGTAATCTTTATAACTAGGCGAACAATTACAAAGACATGCTAACTACAAAGTGCATACACCTTGAATCACGTCAGCTAAGATATATAAAAAAAATAACTTGTCGCTGACAAGGTCCGCTTCTCCACTCTCCACTCCACTGTGCACTCTGCACTCTCCACCTCTCGCCGAGGTATGGGTTGGACTCTCCTGTGGTGTAGGCACACTCCCACTCTCACTCACTAGTTGATCTCTCACTCAACTCTTCTCTTCTATATTGCTCTTTCATCTTAATAGGTAGGTGGGGAGGGGGGGGGGGGTATTTATAGGAAAACAGTAGGGGGGGTAAGGGAGTGCACACACCAGCCTCAAAAGCTCCACTCGGCCAACCCACTCGCCCCCTCCAATGATGGACTCGTCGGCCACCATTCCACTCGCCCAGCTGATGGACTCGCCCCCTCCAAAGTCCCACTCGCCAGCCTCCAAGGGCTGCACTTGCCAGCTCCACAAAGCTCCACTCGGCAAGCTCCCAACCTCCACTTGCCCCCTCCTACTCGGCCACTTCACATGGCCCACTTGCCACTCCACTCGGCAACCCCCAACAGCCCACTTCAAACTTCAACAGTGTTTGTGTTTTTGGTCTACGGGAAATTTGTGTCCAAGCTCTAGATACCAATTTTGTCAGGAGGGCATCTGAGATGTCATTTCCGATATCTGATGAGTGTGTCAAAATATCTTAGAAAAGATCAAACTTTTTCTTTGACGTGCATAAATCAAATTTTAACTTTGGTGCGCAACAATGAATTTTTTAAATATGGGGTGCAAAAATCAAAATTTTGAGTTTGGTGTGTCATTAACGTGTCGGTGTGATAACAACCAATTTTGACGCGTCGTTATAGCTTGGCGGTCAATAGCCAATAACGGTGTGCTTATAACATTGCCCTCATATTTTTGTGCGACTGGTTTAGGGTTTAGACATAAAAATATTTAACTATATCACCCAAGAAATTAAAAATGAACTAATTAACACTTTGGAGCCTTGAGTGATCCACAACAGTTTGACGTCCCCTGTGTGCAGCGCACGCCGCCCGATTTGGGCGGAAGGAGGCGTCGGCTGAGATCGGGCGGCCAAGTGGCCGCCCGATTTGGGCGGAAGTGATTCCGCCCCCGGCGGGGGCGGCAGACGCCGCGCGGCTGCGGGGCCACGCGGTGGCTTTGGGCACGCCAGTCGGCGAGGGGCTAGCCGGGCCAAACGGCAAAGATGACGGCGGCTTACAGTTCGGGTAGTTACGTCGTTGGTGGAGATTCTTTGTATAACCGCACCCCAGGAATGTTGGTGACACCAAATAGCTTACAGTTTAGATCTCTCAGGCTTGCTCCAAGCCTACCTCAGGCCAGTCAGCCTTACAACTCAGGCTCAACAGCCCTACAATCTCATGCCTAACTGCCCTATAAACTCAGGCCCACAGCCCTACAACTCAAGCTAACAGCCCTACAACTTAGGCTAAACAGTCATACAACTTAGGCTAAACAGTCCTACAAACTCAGGCAAATAGCCCTAAATATATAAGATGGAATTGTGAGTATGAAAAAAAAAATTTGTGTCACCAACATTCCCTTATTTCCACTTTTACCCTCCTCACATTAACAATAATACATTGCAGGATTATTAATATTAATTAATATTAAATTAATAAAAATATGCGTATATAGAAGGAGGCCGAGGACCGTTACTATTGCCGTCAACACTCGAGGGACCTCACATACATTTGCTCGTATTAAATGTGAGCGGCGACATGCATGAATAGTATTTTTGGTGTTGACCACAAAATTTATAGTTCTAATTTTTACTATGTTTAGCTTTTCTAAAGTTGGAGGGGAGGGTTCACTGCTTTATAAAAAGTCCCAAAAAATACTTTTCCCACCACCAAAAATCAGTCTCTAAAATCACTGTGAAGCTCAAATATAACTTTTGTCACCGCTATTCCAAACACAGCCTTTCGTCTTCATTTTTTTTTGTAACAAGTGCTCACATGCTTTGACAGTCAAATCTAAATTAAAATTCTATAGTCGGTGGCCACTTTATGATTTTATATCATCAAAGCTTGATCCTGGGACCACCACTTTTAGGTACCAAATATTAAAATTCCAACGTGGAAGTCAAATATCTTAAATGTCAACAGTCATCTTCGTAATTACTTTAGTTGACCGCATTAATTTAAAAAAAAGTTGGGATTGGAAACTAGTTTACTTATTTTTATATACGAATGATTATGGCTCTGTTTGGCGCAGCTGTGCTCGAGCTCAACTAAAAAATTAACTCCATCAACTTTATGTTCAAAACTAGTTTTCTTTTCTCGGTGGCGGTCGTTATCACGCCAAACATATATTCTATGTCGATGACATTTTTGTCCATAGTCACCGGAGCAAAAACGTCGCGCCAAATGGAGCATATATCAAAGGAATATTTTTGAGATATTTATGAAAATATAATACTTAAAAAAAAACAATTTGAGATTTATAGAAATAAGAAAAAAAATACACCTGATATGCACCCATAAATTTATATAAGTCCCGGGGGTGCGTTTAGCAATATATATCTCCACCATGAGAGTGGAGGTAGTGGAGTCATGCTAAGCCCCGTGACAATGGGAGTGAGGATAAAACCGTCACAGCTATCGCACGGCGTCACCTGCGTAGGCAGCAGCGTGGCCGCACTCACTAAGGGCAATTCGGTCAATTCGGATAGCTTCGTTGATGGCGTTGAGCATAGTGAACTAGACGTGCAATCTAAGAAATTAAGAAAGATTAACTGTCGCGCGCGTCGCACAGATTATACTATTTTTTAATACGTTATGTGAAATAGGATCGTTGAGCCTGCATCATATCAGTGCAGAATCTATGCATCCAACACGTAAAACCAATTGATTATGTAGGGGAAAGTTCGCGAGTAATAATAGCACAAAGCTACACTAGTTTTTCAACTTGAGACTATATTCTTGAGGCTATACGCGATTTGAAAATTTATCCATGCTTATAACTTGTTTAGTGCTTTGATTCAATAGCGATATAATTCGTCCCACGCAGTTCATCAATTATGATAACTGTATAAATGATGCAACGAAAAACCTATCGACCGCAAATAGTTGGGATTCATTTAGGTGGTTGATATACGCACACTTAAACTGGCTATTCGCAAATCATATTTTAAGTTTTAAAAATAGAAATAAAAAAGGCTTCCTCTTCATAATCACAGTCCCCCTTTTTTCCGGATACCAGCACCTCTTCACCCATTTCGCCTAGTCCGACGCTGGCTTGACCACCCCCTTGCCTGAGCACACAACCTCGCCGGAGGGACTTCACCGGCTCTCAATTCCGCCGCCAACACCGGAGGTATCTCGCCAGAGGGACTTCCACGGATGCTATTGATGCACTAGGTCGTTTTTTCATCTCTATTTTTCAATTTTTTGTTTTAGGGTTCATCTTTCAAACCAGACATGAATGTGTGGTTGAAATTTAGAAATCTGAATGATAATTAATTTTTTTTTGTTTTGGGCTATGAATAGCAACATGGTGTACACATATCGGTTTAGGGGCTGCGTATATCAAAGGGCTGCGAATAGCCAAATTGAGAGTGCGTATATCAATCACCTTAATTTATTGTTGTTCATACGTACACAAAGTTAATACTTATTTTGGGCGAAGTACATGTGAAACCTCTATATTGAAGAGTATTAACCATGCGCCATCAATGAAGAGTCAACCATTCAAGAGGAGCAATCAATGCTGGCACACGAAGCGGATCAATGCTGGCACACGAAGCGGCACTCATCTTCAATGTATGATGGTTCACGATGAATCAAGAAGACTCCCAACAGTCACCATTAATATGTAATTCTAGAGACTTCTATTATCTATATATATTGTTGTAATGGTTCACTGTTAACATGAAAAAGAAGAAACAACTCTCTCCTTTATTTTTATCTCTATAGTACGTAAAAATAGTACGTTAATATGGTATCAGAGCTTGACAATGCTCCACCGAGCGACTCCTCCACCCCATCGAGCTCCTCCCTCACTATTCGTCCATCATCCAACACAACCACCCTCAATCTACCCAATGCCCACCACTACATATCTATCAAACTTACCAGTAAAAACCTCCTATTCTGGAAAGCTCAAATCGAGCCATTCCTTCTAGCACAAGGTCTCTTCGGCTACCTCGACGGCACCATACCACGGCCAACCACAACAAATGAAGCAGTCACATGGATTCAACAAGATGTCATGATTCGAAGCCTCCTCACAGCCTCCTTATCTGAAGAAGTTTTCCCAATCATCATCGGGAAGGACACAAGTAGAGCCATTTGGGATGCCATTCATGAAGCTTATGCATCAACCTCCAACTCCCGAATTCTCTCCCTCCACCTAGCCCTCCAAGATCTCACCCATAAACCTGATGAAGATGTCTCAACGTTTCTCCTACGTGCAAAATCCATTGCAGATGAACTTGCAATCTCTGGCAATCCCATCACCACAGCCAATTTCAATCTCCACATATATCGTTCTCTCTGGAATGACTTCCGTGAAATTATTCCTGTACTCATGAACAATCCAACTCCACTACCCTTTTCCGATCTTCAAGCAAAACTCATCAGCCATGAATTTCTGCAAGGCTCTCAAATTCGAAAGTTATCTCTCATCGATAACTCCACTCCACCGACAACGAATGTACTTGAGCAATCACACAACAAGACTGACTACAACAACAACAGAGGCCGAGGACGAGGCCGAGGAGGAGGTCGTCAAACTCGACAAAATCGCCAATGGTGCAACCTTTGCAACCGTAATAACCATAGCACACAAAATTGCTACTTTCGCAATCAACGTGCTCCACCGAACCGGCCTTCCACAATGCGATTTCCTACGAATCCAACAGCTCAAGTCACTCAATACTATCCACAATATCAACCGACAGTGAGCAACTACAACTGGATCCCAGACACTGGCGCAACTCACCATGTTACTCCAGATCTACAGTCCCTCTCATCATATGATCCTTACAACGGACCGGAACAGGTTCAAGTTGGCAATGGTATGAATTTACCCATAAAACACACTGGCTCCATCACTTTGAACTCCCCTACACGATCACTACATCTCAAAAATGTGCTACATGTGCCATCAATAACTAAATCTCTTCTCTCCGTTCAGAAATTTGCACAAGATAATCATGTGTTCTTTGAATTTCACCCATCTTTCTTTTGTGTGAAGGACAAATCAACCAATCAAATGATACTCTCCGGACCGAGCCATAAAGGACTATACACCCTACCTCCGGTCTCCTCAAAGCCTACATCAACTCCATCAGTCCACAACGCTACCAAAGTCTCCACCACAACATGGCACAATCGCCTTGGTCATCCGCACTCGCAAGCTCTACGCCAAATCATCCGCCGCAACAATTTATCGTGTAACTCCTTTAAAAGTTCTACTTGCATGTCTTGTCCGCTAGGCAAATCTCATAGATTGCCATTACCATCTACTCTCTCTAGAAGCACATCTCCTTTAAACTTAGTATTTAGTGATGTATGGGGTCCATCTCATTTCACCTCGGTCAATGGATTTTGATATTTTATCATTTTTGTGGATGACTTTACAAAGTATGTTTGGTACTACCCCATGATGAATAAATCTGAAGCATTGCCCATCTTCCAAAAGTTTCACAAACTTGTTGAAAGACAATTCAACACGAAACTCAAATCCATCCAAACAGATTGGGGCGGTGAATTTCGCAATATCTCAAAATACCTTGAAACCTTGGGTATTCATCATCGCATTGCATGTCCTCACACCCATGAACAACAAAGAGTCGGTTGAACGCCGCCACAGGCACATTGTGGAAATTGGTCTTACTCTACTTGCTCAAAGCAAACTCTCACAACATTATTGGCATTTTGCCTTTGAGACTGCGGTTTATCTAATCAACCGCCTACCTACCCGGAACAACAAATACAAATCTCCCTTTGAGCTCCTATACAATCAACCACCAAAATACAACTTCCTCAAAACCTTTGGGTGTCTATGTTTTCCATTCCTCCGTCCATACAACTCTCACAAGATGGACTTCAGGTCTACCCCATGCATTTTTCTCGGTTACAGCCCAAATCACATGGGCTACCGCTGTATGGATATAAAGAGCCACAAAATATACATAGCTCGTCATGTCCACTTTGATGAACACACTTTCCCGCTACAAAGCACCCATCCGATATCCCCAAACACACACACAAACATATTACCATGGGCGTCTGCACCTCTCATTCCTCCCTCCATCACTCCTAATATCAATCCAACACCATACCAAAATCCACCTCCAACTCCAGCGCCGAACCAAACTCCCCCTCCCCCTCCACTGTCACCAATACAGCCACCTACAAACTCACCTTTACCCAGCCCTACCACCAACTTATGTCCCTCACCCCCGCGACAAAGGACTCAATCTCTAGCCCAGATCTACAATCGCACTCAACCCATGCCAACCCCAGAAATGAATCTCACCACCACCCCCGACTATGAACCTACATGTTATACCCAAGCAGTAAAATTCCCAGAATGGCGCACTGCTATGGCGGATGAAATCAATGCTCCCATTCATAACAACACTTGGACATTGGTACCTCCAAAACGTGGATCAAACTTGATTGGATGCAAATGGATATTTCGCATCAAAAGGAAAGCTGATGGGTCTCTTGAACGCTACAAAGCTCGTCTGGTTGCTAAGGGATTTCACCAACAATATGGCACTGATTATACTGAAACATTTAGTCCAGTCATCAAGCCTACAACCATCAGAACCGTCCTCTCTATTGCAGTCTCCAAAGGATGGCCGATCCGTCAACTGGACGTTCACAACGCATTTCTTCACGGACACCTTAAGGAAGAGGTATACATGTCCCAACCTCCGGGTTTTGAAGCTCGTAACTATCCACACTATGTTTGTAAACTCAACAGATCACTCTATGGCCTCAAGCAAGCCCCCCGGGCATGGTTTCATCGGCTCTCTCACTTCCTTACTCAGCAAGGATACAAATCGTCTAAATCAGACTCATCTCTCTTTGTTCACCACTATGACACGACCACAACTTACATTCTGATTTACGTGGATGACATCCTCATCACCGGCAGCCACGACACTCAAGTTACAAACATCATTAATGCACTCTCTACAACATTCCATCTAAAGGATCTTGGCCCCTTGCGATTCTTCCTCGGGATAGAGGCTGTTCCACAGCCACATGGCCTGCTCTTGACCCAAACTCGGTACATTGGGGACATTCTACACAAGGCTGGAATGGATGATTGCAAACCAGCAAACACTCCAATCGCTACTCTAAAGACCACCAAAAAATTTGAACCACACCCCGATATCACTCAATATCGGTTTGTAGTTGGTGCCCTCCAATATCTAATACTCACTAGACCGGACATCTCATTTGCCGTCAACAAAGCCTGCCAATTTATGCATGCTCCAACCTGTGATGATTGGACCCTTGTCAAAAGAATTCTTCGCTACATTAAACACACAAAGCATCATGGGCTCTTCATTCATCGTTCTTCCAACTTCCAACTACAAGCTTTTTCGGATGCTGATTGGGCGGGTGACCCAGGTGACCAAAAATCAACGGGTGGACATGCAATCTTCTTAGGCAAGAACCTCATTAGCTGGTCATCCCGGAAACAAAAAACAGTAGCTCGCTCCTCAACCGAAGCCGAGTACAAATATCTTGCTGATACTGCGGCAGAAGTCACGTGGTTCAATCATTATTTCATGAGCTTGGCATCTCCCAAACAACAACACCACTTCTGTGGTGTGACAACATCGATGCACTCTATCTATCTGCCAACCCTATATTTCACGCTCGCACCAAACACGTCGAAATTGACTTTCATTTTGTTCGTGACAAAGTAGCCAACGACACTCTTGCAGTACGATACATACCCACTCAAGATCAAATCGCCGACATTTTCACCAAAGGACTTTCCACAAAACGATTTGATTTCCTACGAGACAAGTTGCAAATTCGACACATCGAATCCTCAACTTGTGGGGGCGTATTAACCATGCGCCATCAATGAAGAGTCAACCATTCAAGAGGAGCAATCAATGCTGGCACACGAAGCAGATCAATGCTGGCACACGAAGCGGCACTCATCTTCAATGTATGATGGTTCACGATGAATCAAGAAGACTCCCAACAGTCACCATTAATATGTAATTCTAGAGACTTCTATTATATATATATATTGTTGTAATGGTTCACTGTTAACATGAAAAAGAAGAAACAACTCTCTCCTTTATTTTTATCTCTTTAGTACGTAAATAGTACGTTAATAAAGAGAAACGACATTTGATCACCTCCTGTAAGTTTTAAAAGGATTGTTGTAACCCCTAATTTTCATAACCGAGACATTTGACTCCTCATCGAAAGAATTTGTAGGTGGTGATATGACTCGGTTATGAAAAATTAAGGATTACAACAGTTCTTTTGAAACTTGCAGTGAGTCAAATGTTTTCCCTCTATACTATTGGGGTGTCTCAGGTATTTTACCCTACTTAATTATACGAAAATCTTGAACAAAAGAAGCATTATTTATGGAAGATACTCCATATAGTTCTTCAACTATGGATTCCTGAAGGTAGTCTCCACAGCAATGTTGAATTTTTCATGGTTTTCATGCTGCTGCTGCTGCTGCTGCTTCCCAGATGAAATATTAAGATGCTCATGCTGTTCTCCTGCAGTTTTCTGGTCATTTTCTTTGCCCCATAGCAGCAAGTATAGACCAATAATAACAATCAGCCCTCCCAGTATGCTTCAACAGCACAAAAGACAAGGATATATAAGAAGCTCATAGAATCATGAAATGTTCATTGGTAATTTTATTTGGAGTAGTGTTCTCAGTTAAGTTTAATTCATGGCAAATTAACATCAGTAATCTCAGTGAAATTGCAGAAAATAAAGAACACGGAGATTTAAATGTTCCGGAGTTTCTGTTATGTGCTTATTGTTGGTTTTTTAGTTTTGTTGACTTGGTCAACTTTTGCCTTTTATATGTATTTTATATTAATTGAAAAGAGGAGAGAGAGGAAGACATTTATGGTAGAGAGAGAGTGGGAGTTGTTTTGTTTTGGCTTGTGTGTTTTGTAAAGTGTGTGGTATTGAATAGAAAAATTTGGAGAGTTTTTTTTTCGGCAGAAATAGAGAGAGAAAAAAAACCTTTATTATTCCCGCGGGAATAGCTCCCTCGCCTTTCCCTCTCGCCACCCCATCTCGCCTCCCAGCACGCCCAACTATCTCGCCTACTGGAGCCTCGCCGATAGCAGCCAGCACTCGTGCTGGACGTGGAAGGAGTGAGCTCGCTGCCCGCCTCGCCGCCAGAGGAGCAGTCCGCACTCGCCGACCGGAGTTGAGCTCGCCCAGCCAACTTGCATTCGCACGTAGTGCACTCGCGGAGAAGGAGGAGCAGCTCGCCAGTGGTGTACTCGCAGGTGCTGCTCGGAGTTGAGCTCGCCCAGCCAACTTGCATTCGCACGTAGTGCACTCGCGGAGAAGGAGGAGCAGCTCGCCAGTGGTGTACTCGCAGGTGCAGTCCGCACTCGCCGACCGGAGTTGAGCTCGCCCAGCCAACTTGCATTCGCACGTAGTGCACTCGCGGAGAAGGAGGAGCAGCTCGCCAGTGGTGTACTCGCAGGTGCTGCTCGCGCATGTGCTGCTCGCCGAAATAAGGAGGGTGTGTCGCGAGTGGTGGTGTTCGCCGTGGAGGTGTTCGCGCGGAAGGTTTCGCAAGGAGGAGAGTAAAGGAGGGGTGCTCTCAATTAGAGAGTTGCGAGGGAGTGAGTTCGTGTGACTACGTATCGCTTCCAACAAGTGGTATCAGAGCTAGGTTGCAAACCTTTGCGGTGACTCGGAAGGTTTGAGGAGTAGAAGCGATGAAGACGGGTGGAGCAATGCCGGGGCAAGTCCCCAAGTTGACAAAGACCAACTATGGGAACTGGAGCATCCAGATGTGAGTGTTACTCGCCTCTAAAGAATTATGAGATATAGTTGAGAATGACTAGCTATGAGGAGCGTACTACTGCAGCAGAGGCGGCGTTAACCAATGCGCAGAAGACGACGTTAAGAGAGGCAAGGAAGAGAGACAAGAAGGCTCTCTTTTTGTTATATCAAGGGGTCGACGAAGCGACCTTCAAGAAGATCTCAGACGCGAAGACTTCTAAGGAGGCATGAGAGGTGTTGCAACGCTCCATGCAAGGGGTTGATAAGGCAAAGAATGTGAAGCTCCAGTCCCTCCGTGCGGAATATGAAGTAACGAAGATGCAGAGCACCGAGAAGGTTGGAGACTATGTGACCCGTCTACGGACGCTCACAAATGCGATGAAGCGCAATGGGGAGACGATCGATAATGTGAGCTTCATGGAGAAGTTGTTGAGATCTATGTCCAAGAAGTTCCGTCATATAGTGGTGGCAATCGAAGAGTCGAAGGACCTCACCGAGATGGCCGTTGACGAGCTTGTAGGCTCTTTGCAAGCTCATGAGTATAGGATGTTGCAAGATGATGAAGAAGTGAGTGGCTTGGGAAAAGCACTCAAGACTCAGCTAAATTTTGGAGAGAGCTCCGGAAGAGGAGGCAGCCAGCGTGGCCGAGGTCACCAAGGCAGAGGCAGAGGTAGAAAAGGAGGTAGAGACCAAGGAAGAAACCAAAATTTCCAGAGAGAGGCGGAGCGACCTCAAGGAGGTTGGCAAGAAGGAAGAGGAAGAGGAAGAGGCCGAGGAAGAGGCCGAGGAGATATGTCCCAAATCCAATGTTACAACTGTAACAAGTTTGGGCATATGAGCTATAACTGTTGGGCTCCGAGGAAGAGAGAAGAGGCAAACCACTATGCCGAGGCTAGGAACAACGGGAACAATGCTGGCGTCGGAGACCCGATGATGTTCCTAACCTACCTAGGAGCGGAGGAAGGAAGAAATGAAGTGTGGTACCTGGACACAGGGGCGAGCAACCACATGTGTGGAGATAGGGAGATGTTCACTAACCTGGAACCAAGTGGGGGTGAGGTTAGTTTTGGTGATGCTTCGAAGATCTCGCTGGAAGGAAAAGGCTTGGTGGTTGTGAAGCTGAACGGAGAAAAGGTACATTTGAACGATGTGTTCTATGTGCCAGGTTTGAAGACTAACATCTTGAGCCTTGGGCAGTTGGTGGAGAGAGGCAGCTGCGTCCAGTTGAAGGATGGGTCTTTGGCGATGAAGAACCATCAAGGGAAAGAAGTGGTGAAGGTAAAGATGACGGCGAACCGTCTCTTTACATTGAAGATGGATACTCAGGAGACGACATGTCTCGCGAGGACGGAGGAAGAAGAGGAAGCATGGTTGTGGCACCATCGGATGGGCCACTTGGGCTTCGCGGGCTTGAAGCTGCTATCCCACTCTAGGATGGTGTAGGATCTGCCAATGATCTCACCTCCGGAGAAGGTCTGCGAGGCGTGCACGAAGGGGAAGAAGAAGAGGCAGACGTTTGAAGGAGGGAAGTCTCGGAGAGCAAGGAGACAACTTGAACTGGTTCACTCGGACATTGCAGGTCCGTTTGAGACCACCTCAGTAGGCAGAAGCAAATACTATATCACCTTCACGGATGACTTCAGTCGGAAGTGTTGGGTGTATTTCTTGAAGGAAAAATCTGAGGTCCTTGACAAGTTCAAGGAGTTCAAGGTGATGGCGGAGAAAGAGAGTGGTCAGCCACTGAAGGTGCTGAGGACAGATCAGGGTGGGGAGTACACCTCGAGGTTGTTTGATGTTTTCTGCAAGGAGAACGAGATCTCACACCAATTGACGGCAGCGTACTCACCACAGCAAAACGGAGTCGCGGAGAGGAAAAATCTCACCATCATGAACATGGCGAGAAGTATGGTGAAGGGCAAAGGGTTGCCGAAGATGTTCTGGGCAGAGGCAGTGCAATGTGCGGTGTATCTACTGAATAGATGCCCCACGAAGAGTGTGAAGTTCATGATCCCGTTCGAGGCTTGGAGTGGCTGGAAGCCAAGTGTGAAGCACTTGAGGGTCTTTGGGTGTGTAGCTCATGCTCACGTCCCGGACCAGAGAAGGAAGAAGCTCGATGATAGGAGCGAGAAGTGCATTTTTGTGGGCTACACTCTGGAGAGCAAGACTTACAAGTTATACAACCCGGTGACGGAGAAGGCCATGGTCTCAAGGGATGTGGTGTTTGAAGAAGACAGCTGCTGGAGCTAGGATGAGGAGACAAGGAGCAAGAAGGGGATGATCTTTGAAGATGAGGAAGAAGGTGGTCATGAAGCAGGAGCTGAGAATGGTGAGGCTGAGCCACCATCACCACCTAGTGGAAATTCAGGGGGAGCTTTCACTCCCAACACAAGTGGAGGAAGTTCTAGTGGAGCAAGCACTAGTGGAAGCAAAGCTGATCGTTCTCAACATAAGATGAGGAGGTTGGAGGAGATCTACGAGGAGACAGCACCAACACTTAACAATTTTTCTTTGTATTGTTTGTTGGCAGATTGCGAGCAGCACTCCTATGACGAAACTGCCCAGGAGAAATCTTGGAGGATGGCGATGGATGCTGAGATAGCTTCCATAAAGAGGAATGACACTTGGAGGCTAGTCGATCCACCCGCGGGCCACAAACCCCTCAGGGTGAAGTGGGTCTACAAGGTGAAGAAGAACAAGGAAGGAGCTGTGGAGAAGCACAAGGTGAGACTCGTCGTGAAGGGCTATAGGCAAGTCCAAGGAGTGGACTATGACGAGGTCTACGCCCCAGTGGCGAGGATCGACACCATCAGGTTGATCATCGCGCTCCCAGCTCATCATGGGTGGAAGGTCTCGCAGATGGATGTGGTGTCGGCCTACCTCAATGGCTACTTGGAGGAAGATGTGTACATTGAGCAGCCTCATGGATATGAAGTGAGGGGCCAAGAGAGCAAGGTGTGCAAGTTGAACAAGGCGCTATATGGCTTAAAGCAAGGGGCTCGCGCATGGAATGGAAGGATATATGCATACCTTCATAAGCACGGCTACAGGAAGTGTCCCTATGAGTATGCTCTTTACACCAAGGTGGAAGAAAACAGTGATATCATGATTGTATGCTTGTACGTAGACGATATGATATTCACCGGGAATAACCCAGTTGTTGAAACCGGCAACCGGTCTCCCTGAGTTCGGACCCACTGGGGGGTGTAGCCGACGCTTACTACTCTCTCACCAAACCCTCCTGACGGTGGATGAGAAAACTGGAACAGACCCAAGGCTGTAGCGAGGAGGTCCCGCCACATACCCGGAAGATCTTAGAGAGCTTCCCCTCCCAAACCAAAGCTCAGCCGGGCACCTTGGAGGGCATTAACAGCCAACCAAAACCTGCCTGGAGGAGAGGATTCTATCTAAATCGGTCTCCTCCAAGATGCCCTTAAGGGTCTATTTATAGATTCTCTAGACTGGTCTGCAAATAGCATGGACCCGCCTTTTGGTTTCACTAACCGCACCCCAAATTGGTCTGCTAACAGCCTAACTCCGCTGTTCTGAGGGGCTATTGGCAGCCCACAAGGGGTATCTAGGTCATTTCCTCCTAAAAGTCTTTGTGGGCGAGTGGTCTGTGAGGGCACCACTCGCCAGACTCCTCTCTCGCCCCGTTCGGTCGGGCGAGTGCCCGCGCGCGAGATGCTCAACCTGCTCACGCTCGTCGGGCGCTCCCCCGCGCATGTCGAACGCTCCTGAGCTCTGGGCGAGTGGTCCGCGAAGGTGCCACTCGCAAGTCTTCTCGCTTATTGCTACCCTTCATTCGCCAACTCCCCCTACTGCCACGCGGGTGCTCTGAGAGAGGGACCACATTCGCCCTGTGGTCCGCCCCTTCCCTTGACTTGGGCGAATGGTCCGCGGGGCTCGACTCTTGTCCCTTGGTCCCTCCTTTCGGGTCTGGGGGCCCACTCGGCGAATACGGGGTTGTACACAATCCCCGCTTTTTGCGAGCGGGTCATCCGCTCGGAAAGAACAGTCCAACCCAGTATTCGATGAGTGTCTGCTGACCTGGACAAAATCTTCCTGTGGGTCCCACTTCTACCTTATATATATATATATATCTCGGGCCCGAGCCATTTCTCCAAAAGCCCTCTTTCCTGCTGCAGGGTTTCCTCCCGCGCTCCAACTTTTTGCTATTTCGAAGGGTTCTCATGGAACCATCGTCTAAACCGGTCTCGTCGTCAAAGGTATACTCGCTCGCGACAGCCCCGGGAAAGGATCCCCCCAAGGCTGCCCGATTTTCCCCCTGACTTTCCTCGAGAAGAGACCCCAACGCTCCCTTTCGCTCCAGGAGGGCCCTGTTCGTTCGTCGGGGTCGGGAGGAGGGAGATTCCGCTTCGAAGTCTCCCCATTTTGTCTACGTGATAGTTTTTATTGATCATTGCGCAATCGTTTTGCTTCTGTTTCCCGCTAGGCTCGCTAGGACGGTATAACGTTGTGTGGTCGCATCGGGCACTTGCCGAGTGCTGAAGGAGGTATAGGATATCTTGCCCCTGCCGCCCATTCGCTTAGATTGGGAGTTTTCGTGTGAATCGGTACCAGGTGAGGAGACATGACTTCTCGCTTTGTGCGTTGTTTTTTGCTCTTGCGCATCGCGACTCCGACCTCGGCGCTCTCGCTAAGAGACTTCTTACGCGCGGGAACGTCGTGGACGCAGTCAGCTCCCGCTCCCCCCTGTTGAGACTCAGGTGCTTCCGCCGACTTTTGTCGGAGTCGATACCGCGTACGTGTGTTCGTCGGGTTCGAATAGCCTCCCACGACCCTTCGAACGACAGCGTGCTCGCTGCGCAACCGCTGGTCGAATGATGTCCTTGGTTTGTATCATTCACCCTCCCGAGGTTTGTCTTTGCCTTTTTTTAATTCCTCGTTCTTAAGCCCTTCCCTTCCTACTTCACCAGCTAGGCGAGAACCTGGTCTGCGGGTCTGCTCGGGGCTAATCTCTGGAAGCATGGAACCTGCCACCGAGTGAGCCTTCGGCCCTGCCAGCTAGGTGAGAGCCTGGTCAGCGGGTCTGCTCGGGGCCAACCTTTGAATCATGGAACCTGCCACCGAGTGAGCCTTCGACCCTGCCAGCTAGGTGAGAGCCTGGTCAGCGGGTCTGCTCGGGGCCAACCTCGAAGCATGGAACCTGCCACCGAGTGAGCCTTCGGCCCTGCCAGCTAGGTGAGAGCCTGGTCAGCGGGTCTGCTCGGGGCTAACGTTTGAAGCACGGAACCTGCCACAGAGTGAGCCTTCGGCCCTGCCAGCTAGGTGAGAGCCTGGTCAGAGGGTCTGCTCGGGGCCAACCTCTGGAAGCATGGAACCTGCGACCGAGTAAGCCTTCGGCCCTGCCAGCTAGGTGAGAGCCTGGTCAGCGGGTCTGCTCGGGGCTAACATTTGAAGCACGGAACCTGCCACCGAGTGAGCCTTCGGCCCTGCCAGCTAGGTGAGAGCCTGGTCAGCGGGTCTGCTCGGGGCTAACCTCTAGAAGCATGGAACCTTCCACCGAGTGAGCCTTCGACCCTGCCAGCTAGGTGAGAGCCTGGTCAGCGGGTCTGCTCGGGGCTAACATTTGAAGCACAGAACCTGCCACCGAGTGAGCCTTCGGCCCTGCCAGCTAGGTGAGAGCCTGGTCAGCGGGTCTGCTCGGGGCTAACCTCTGGAAGCATGGAACCTGCCACCGAGTGAGCCTTCGGCCCTGTCAGCTAGTTGAGAGCCTGGTCAGCGGGTCTGCTCGGGGCTAACCTCTGGAAGCATGGAACCTACCACCGAGTGAGCCTTCGGCCATGCCAGCTAGGTGAGAGCCTGGTCAGTGGGTCTGCTCGGGGCTAACATTTGAAGCACAAAACCTGCCACCGAGGGAGCCTTCGGCCCTGCCAGTTAGGTGAGAGCCTGGTCAGCGGGTCTGCTTGGAGCTAACCTCTAGAAGCATGGAATCTGCCACCGAGTGAGCCTTCGGCCCTGCCAGCTAGGTGAGAGCCTGGTCAGCGGGTCTGCTCGGGGCTAACATTTGTAGCACGGAACCTGCCACCGAGTGAGCCTTCGGCCCTGCCAGCTAGGTGAGAGCCTGGTCAGCGGGTCTACTCGGGGCCAACCTCTGGAAGCATGGAACCTGTCACCGAGTGAGCCTTCGGCCCTGCCAGCTAGGTGAGAGCCTGGTCAGCGGGTCTGCTCGGGGCTAAAATTTGAAGCACGGAACCTGCCATCGAGTGAGCCTTCGGCCCTGCCAGCTAGGTGAGCCTGGTCAGCGGGTCTGCTCGGGGCTAACCTCTAGAAGTATGGAACCTGCCACCGACTGAGCCTTCGGCCCTGCCAGCTAGGTGAGAGCCTGGTGAGCGGGTCTGCTCGGGGCTAACATTTGAAGCACGGAACCTGCCACCGAGTGAGCCTTCGACCCTGCCAGCTAGGTGAGATCCTGGTCAGCGGGTCTGCTCGGGGCCAACCTATGGAAGCATGTAACCTGCCACCGATTGAGCCTTCGGCCCTGCCAGCTAGGTGAGAGCCTGGTCAGCGGGTCTGCTCGGGGCTAACATTTGAAGCACGGAACCTGCCACCGAGTGAGCCTTCGGCCCTGCCAGCTAGGTGAGAGCCTGGTCAGCGGGTCTGCTCGGGGCTAACCTCTAGAAGCATGGAACCTTCCACCGAGTGAGCCTTCGACCCTGCCAGCTAGGTGAGAGCCTGGTCAGCGGGTCTGCTCGGGGCTAACATTTGAAGCACAGAACCTGCCACCGAGTGAGCCTTCGGCCCTGCCAGCTAGGTGAGAGCCTGGTCAGCGGGTCTGCTCGGGGCCAACCTCTGGAAGCATGGAACCTGCCACCGAGTGAGCCTTCGGCCCTGTCAGCTAGTTGAGAGCCTGGTCAGCGGGTCTGCTCGGGGCTAAAATTTGAAGCACGGAACCTGCCACCGAGTGAGCCTTCGGCCCTGCCAGCTAGGTGAGAGCCTAGTCAGCGGGTCTGCTCGGGGCCAACCTCTGGTAAAACGCCGGATTGGCTGCCTCCCCTTCTATCTCCTCTGCCGCACGCTCCATCAACTCCTCAAAGGAGAGGGGAGGCCTTCTCTTCAGGTCCATTTTGAAGAACCCATCCCGCAATCCTACGATGAATGCCATCTGGAGGGTGAACCCCGAGACCTCCTGCACGAGGTGGACCTCCTCCTGGAACTTGTCCATATAATGGGCCAGTGATTCTCCTTGCCCCTGCTTGATCTTGAAGAGCGCCTCCGCGTCTTTCTTTCTCTTTTTTGACGTCGAGAAGCGCAGTCGGAAGCTCCGGCACAGATCGTCGAAGACATAGATGGAACCCACGGGGAGCTGGTGGAACCAGTCCCTAGCTTTCTCCTTTAAAGTGGTTGCAAAAAGTCGTCACTGAAAGGCGTCCGTCATGGGAAGAATTGAGACCATGTCCTCAAACCATTGTAGATGCACGTCTGGGTCATCCTTGCCGGTATAATAGGACATCTCCGGCCCTCGGAACCCCTCTGGCACTGGGGCCGATAGGATCAACTCGCAGAAGGGGCTCCCTTCTCTTGCTCGGCGAGTGGTCCCCTCGCGCGGGGCCAACTCGCTCACCTCCGCATTGACCGGGCAGTTGAACAGCTGCCGCCCGGGGAGATCTCGCGCACTCGCCTCCGCTGGCACCTCCTTCCCGTGTCGCTTCCCCAGGGCGTTCTCGCCAATCTGCGGGGGCGGGACCACGGGAACTACTGGGCTCTCGCACTCGCTCCTCCCGGCGAGAACCGTCTGCAGGACTTCTCGCTTGAACTTCTCGAACATCTCCAACCACTCCATTGTCGCTGGTGGCTGCGAGTGGCCTGAGTCAGAACCATTTCCCCCATCTCCTGTCATCGAGTCCAGTTTGAGATTTTCCTTCACCGGCTATGGTCCATGCTCACCGCACCAAAAATGTTGAAACCGGCAACCGGTCTCCCTGAGTTCGGACCCACTGGGGGGGTGTAGCCGACGCTTACTACTCTCTCACCAAACCCTCCTGACGGTGGATGAGAAAACTGGAACAGACCCAAGGCTGTAGCGAGGAGGTCCCGCCACACACCCGGAAGATCTTAGAGAGCTTCCCCTCCCAAACCAAAGCTCAGCCGGGCACCTTGGAGGGCATTAGCAGCCAACCAAAACCTGCCTGGAGGAGAGGATTCTCTCTAAATCGGTCTCCTCCAAGGTGCCCTTAAGGGTCTATTTATAGATTCTCTAGACTGGTCTGCAAATAGCATGGACCCGCCTTTTGGTTTCACTAACCGCATCCCAAATTGGTCTGCTAACAGCCTAACTCCGCTGTTCTGAGGGGCTTTTGGCAGCCCACAAGGGGTATCTAGGTCATTTCCTCCTAAAATCCTTTGGGGCGAGTGGTCTGTGAGGGCACCACTCGCCAGACTCCTCTCTCGCCCCGTTCGGCCGGGCGAGTGCCCGCGTGCGAGATGCTCAACCTGCTCAAGCTCGTCGGGCGCTCCCCCGCGCATGTCGAACGCTCCTGAGCTCTGGGCTGGTGGTCCGCGAAGGTGCCACTCACAAGTCTTCTCGCCTATTGCTACCCTTCATTCGCCAACTCCCCCTACTGCCACGCGGGTGCTCTGAGAGAGGGACCACATTCGCCCTGTGGTCCGCCCCTTCCCTTGACTTGGGCGAATGGTCCGCGGGGCTCGACTCTTGTCCCTTGGTCCCTCCTTTCGGGTCCGGGAGCCCACTCGGCGAATACGGGGTTGTACACTGGCTATGTTCGAGGAGTTCAAGAAGATGATGAAGAGAGAATGTGAGATGACTGATCTGGGAGAGCTGACCTACTTCTTGGGCGTTGAGGTACAGCAGAGAGAAGACGACATCTTTATATCTCAATAGAAGTATGCAGAAGAGATTTTGAAGAAGTTCAGGATGGAGGGTAGCAAGACTATCTCCACTCCCGCAGATCCCGGAATGAAGCTAAGGAAGGACTCGGAGGAAGAAGGTGTGGACCCAACGATGTTCAAGAGTTTGGTTGGAAGTCTAAGGTATTTGACTTTCACCAGACCGGACATCATGTATGCTGTCGGAGTGGTGAGCAGGTGTACATGGAGGAGCCAAAGCAGGACCACTTCACGGCTGCGAAGAGGATCCTGAGATATGTGAACGGGACGAGAGGTCATGGCCTGATGTACTCCACTGGAGAGGAGTTGAAGTTGGTCGGCTACTCGGATATCGACTATGGAGGTGATGTGAATGACCGGAAGAGCACTTCCGGATATGTGTTCCATATGGGGACCGCGGCGTTCTCATGGAGTTCGAAGAAGCAGGCTACGATAGCCTTATCTTCCTGTGAGGCGGAGTACATAGCAGCCGCGGCAGGTACTTGCCAGGCTATTTGGTTAAGGAACCTCTTGGGAGAACTGCACTATCCACCGGATGGCCCCGTGACCATGTATGTTGACAATATGTCTGTCATCCAACTCGCGAAGAACACTGTGCTGCATGGGCGCAGCAAACACATAGAGACGAGGTATCATTTCCTTCGTGAGCAGGTGGAGCTGAAGACCGTGGAAGTTGTGTATTGCCCCACCGGAGAGCAGGTCGCGGATATTTTCACTAAGGCTTTGAAGGTGAAGACGTTCGAGAAGCTCAAAGGCAAACTTGGCATGTGCTGCCAAATTTGAGGGGGAGTATGTTGGTTTTTTAGTTTTGTTGACTTGGTCAACTTTTGCCTTTTATATGTATTTTATATTAATTGAAAAGAGGAGAGAGAGGAATGCATTTATGGTTGAGAGAGAGTGTGAGTTGTTTTGTTTTGCCTATAAATAGGCTTGTGTGTTTTGTAAAGTGTGGTATTGAATAGAAAAATTTGGAGAGTTTTTTTTTCGGCAAAAATAGACAGAGAAAAAAAACTTTATTATTCCCGCAGGAATAGCTCCCTCGCCTTTCCCTCTCGCCACCCCATCTCGCCTCCCAGCACGCCCAACCATCTCGCCTACTGGAGCCTCGCTGGTAGCAGCCCGCACTCGCACTGGACGTGGAAGGAGTGAGCTCGTTGCCCGCCTCGCCGCCAGAGGAGCAGTCCGCACTCGCCGACCGGAGTTGAGCTCGCCCAGCCAACTTGCATTCGCACGTAGTGCACTCGCGGAGAAGGAGGAGCAGCTCGCCAGTGGTGTACTCGCATGTGCTGCTCACCGAAATAAGGAGGGTGTGTCGCGAGTGGTGGTGTTCGCCGTGGAGCTGTTCGCGCGGAAGGTTTCGCGAGGAGGAGAGTAAAGGAGGGGTGCTCGCAATTAGAGAGTTGCGAGGGAGTGAGTTCGCGTGACTACGTATCGCTTCCAACACTTATTTAGGAGGTTTGTCGGAGGTAGAGGAGGAGGTAGAAGAGTTAGAGAGAGAGAAAACTGATTTAATTCTTTCATCCCCCAATACATGACTCAAGTGTCTCCTTACATCCTTATATAAAACCTCGATGGCATGGGCGTAGATACCCAATATAAAGAGATGCGCGAACATTAAAACACTACGACCCTAATAACCCGTAACTACGACTCAACTCGATTCGACTCATACAACTTGATTTGATACCAAAAAATTAATGATAATATAATTGTTAGATAACTGACGGCGTGAGACACATAACAGTTTCCTACTCAAGTACGGATGCACTAGAGTTGCTCTTTATATTGTGATACAAGATTATAAGAGACTGTGCTTTATACAGAGAAAGTTTGGGACAACATATATGAAAAGTACAGAATGATCACCTCAAAATTGGGATCGAGCGCCGCTGGCCCCCTCACTCGACAATTTCCTGTAATATATCAATTGACGGCCGACTAATTTAGTCGCTCATCGGTTATATTTGTATTCAGATATTGGGTACCGATCACGATGGCCTTTGATGTCGATAGTTTAACTAGGTTGTACAGTGTGCATCAGTGCATAGGTCTATGATTAAATAATCGGTTGATAGTTAAATGAGTTGATCGATGACGATTAATGATTTGCTCGACATTTAAGTAGCTTGCTCTACTATTAACTTCCCGCTCGACGCTATTGGTCGACGTTTTCTCGTGCTCGATCAACAAATATATAGAAAATTGGGGTGCCACATCGCCTTGCAATCAACTCGGCACTCGACGAGTTGAGACAGCGAAAAAAACTTTCGAGGACACATCAATTTCCACGTCTCCAACATACACACCTACGCAAAACAATGTAAAAATATTCAGATCAGCCCCTACCTAAGGGTGCTCACAAATCGAATAATTCTTCAATTGAATCCAAATTTGGCATGGATTACAAAGATTCGGATTCTGATTCGTTCGAATATTTGAACTTGGATTCAACTTCAGATTCATCCCAAAATCCTGGATTCAGGCTTGAATTCGAATTCGAATTCGTTTCAAATAAAATGGTCAAATAGACTTTGATCGGACGATCATGATCATCTTCATATATAATATAGATATTGCTATTATTCGCGAACTATTCACGAATCCAGGCAAGAGTGACAATATTATTCAAATTCGGATTTGAATGTCACTCAAATTTGAAAAATATGAATCTTAATCAAATCTTAACGAATCGATTCCCAAATTATTCACGAACTATTTGGTTTGCGAACGACCCTACCCCCTCCCTGGAATGATAACATTTCTTTTTCCACAGTTGCAAAAACCATTCCTCCAATTTTGCAAAAAACAACAAGCATGTTTTATCTTGACAATGTGCTGCAATTTGTGGAAATTTCTTATTGTTAAAAGAGAATTGTAATGTATCCTAAACTAAACTTAGTTCTAGATGTCAGCATCCAAGTTCTTATTTTCATGGATATTTATTATTTTTTCTTCACATACTCCATTTCCAAAATTAAAAAAACCATTTGCAAATACCTTCCAATGTACATCCTTTCACCGAACACAAAGTATGCTAGAAGCGCCACCAAGATTGTTGCAAGGGGGTCGAATAATGTTACAAAAACTGGTCCTTTTTCGTCATTGCACCATAGCATAATGAAGTTTATGAGGCTAGAACATATGGCCCCCTACAAAATGAAAATGAAATGAAAACGAAATGAAAATGAGAATATAATTGTTATAAATGAAATTTTATTGTAATGAAATTAAGTTGGCAATGAAGATGTTATGGTGCATTCATGAAGAACTCACTGAGTATATAATGTTCCACAATTGAATATTAAGTCCAATGTGCCAAGCTTCTGGTTTATGCTCCAGGATTACAGAAAAGATTGCAGATTGTAAGCATCCAATAAAGCACATCCATGCTGTAAGTGAAAGTTGTGCTGGATATCTTTTCACTGTATATGACTACATTTATGTTGAGACTATAGTTATTACTATATACATACATATAAGTGAAATTTATTGAAGTTTGCTATCAAAGATTGATATTTTCATGCTAAATTTCTTTTTTTTTTAAGAATTGTTAGATACTTTCTTATGTGAGATTTTCTAGTTGTTATGTTCTGGCCTGGTAATTACGCAAAGAAAGAATTATCACAGAGTGTGATCATGCAATAGCATAAGAATATATGTGATTCTTCATAATTTAAAGGTACGTGTGTTCATCCATGGACGGTGGCAAATATTCGCTATGAAAAATTAAAGTTATAGAGAGAAGCAATAGCAGGCAGACGACTATGTGTGGCGCACCGCAAACCATATAACTTGCAGCTCTTAAATTAAGTGGTATAAAATGAAAGGGGCTAACTGAATTATCTAAGAACAAAATAGTATTCAAGGTATTTTTGGGGCTAGTCTGCAATTAGTGAATGACTTTGGCACTCCATATAGTTGTTTTATTCTCCTTGAACAATTCTACATACTAAATTCCTTGTTTAGCAGTATGACATTTGGTTATCGCTTTATGGCTCCATTTAGTCTAGTAATTTTGATGTTGTAGTGTGTGAGTTATAATCATCATGTTCTCATATAAATCAATGTATACATTTATGAAGATACAGAGAGAAGATGAACTTGCAAATGTCAAATTTTTAATCTCTCTCACACACTCGCGTGAGCGAGCACACACACACACACACACACACACACAAATTATTAATTAATTAACAAAAATTTTCTTGGTATTTTTGTGCGTACATTTCATAACATATATGCACAAACAGTCCCGTCTGAGAGGGATATTTTTGTGTGTGCATGTTATGAAATGTGAACTTGCATAAGTCTCTGTTTGGTTGAGAGGAATTGAGGCTTCGCAATTCGAATTATTGGAGGTTAAATTCAATTGGAAATGATGTCCAATTCTAATTCAATGCCTCCAGTTCCGTCCAAACAAAATGACTTTAAGAGCTTTTTGTAATTCCAAAAGATAGAGGGGTGCACATTGTAATTTTGAAAAGTTAAAGAGGAGCTCCTGGTAAACGACCCTAGCTATACATATAGCATACACACATATATAATGCATACAAGTAAAATACCTGCATTATATACCAAATGGACCATGCTATAGTGCTTGCAACTGCAAGCATTGATCCCTTCAACCAACTTTCATGAACTGCCTGACCTTGAATATGACTCAATGCTCCCCCTAGATTCCTGAATGGCCTTCCTTTATAAAAAGTCATAGTAGTAACACCAGACAACGAGATTATAGTTCCTGCAACCTTCGCTTTCCCACGAGCTTTCTTGATGTCAACTGTCTCTAGTCTGAAAAATTAACAATCATAACAAAAAATCAGTGAACCCAACTCATGGTTCGAAGTGTTTGTATTTATGCTTTAAAAATGAGGGATGATGCAGCAAAATCATGAGAAAGGAATCCAGAAACTCTATAAGAAATTAAGGGGGGGAGAATACAGAATCCAGTGGAAATCAAGAGAGAAATTAACTACATCAAGGGACAAAGATGCAACCAAAATTAATAAAAAAAACAACAACATAAAATAATAATAAAACTACAACATTAACTTTAGGGGGCCATAATTTACAAAAAAAAGAGAGCTAGAAATCTGTGAATGAAGATAATGGCCAAAGAACTATTGTTGATTAATTAGTAACATGTACGGCTTTAGACGTCATTTCCAGAAGATGATTGCACGCTACTCTTCTAATATCAATATTTTTGGTCTTTGTAAGCCAAGTTGCACCATCATTATTCTCAACTGGACAATTTGGACGTTGGGCTACCCAATATGTTGCGGAAGCGAGTGTGGAACGATCAAAGAAACAGTAAATCAAAACATTGAAGACGCATATTTTTGTGGTTCATCGCAAGATGAGCTATGTCCACGGGCAGCAACAGACATTTTTTACTAGATCAAGAACAAAGACAGTTACAGGGAAGTACGTATTTCAGATTTCTTAATGAATTTAACCCTAGAACGAAAATGGGTTTATATAACATTATACTCAGAGTCATACTTATATTTTGCATCAAGTTCAAGGTACATTTATGTTATATATTATGTAGCAACCCAAGCTATCAATCATATTGATATTCGCTTCTTTGGCCTAATAAGCATCATGCTTTGTCATAGGAGTGATCCATCATGCATACTCAACTTTACACTTCCTCGATTACACCCAAAGTTGCTTTGATGTATAATAATAATGGTTTACGAAAAAGGTTTTAAAGTTAATCTAATCTACGAGGTCATATATATATCATTGTGATATCATTTATAATAGTATGAACTATCAATCATTGAGATAATATCTACTATGACCTAACACTAAAGATCGAGCCTCATAATTATATCCCTTCGTGCAACTTCTTGGAGTATTAGATCAGAGAGACACTAGCTGGAAAATTGAGAGCTAATCTCAGTTTGACGTGATTTAAAATGCTGCAAGAAAGTAATGAATTTAGGAAATAAAACTGAAACTGTATCCTTAGTCAGATATGGTTGCAACACATCATTCATCAGATACTGTTACATTTAGACATTTTTACAATCAAGCTGTTTAGTTTTGTGCTCGACAAAAAAGAATGAATTTTGAAGAGCAAAAAAGAGTCCCCCAAAAGCATCCTTGCAACCTCCTATGAGTAAGGCAATGAGATTTTTCTTGACGCATGCAAGTAGTTTAATGCAAATTCTCAGCAAAGTCATCCATCCCAAAAGTGCCCCCGCACAAACACGCTTAACTTTAGAGCAATTGATGTATAACTGCAACCATTTCGTACAGCAAAAGACATCTCGTGTTCGATAGTTTTATTTCCTTAACCTCAAAATTTATGCATTTAACAAGTATAAGATTAAAAATAACTTGAAATTCAAAGTTAATAGCTAGGGAGAAACCGACGAAGAATATACCTTAGTAAAACAGCAACGATAAATGTCAAGGCGGCAATGGTGTTAATCATCGCAGCAACAAATGTTGGAGAGGTGTATATTAAGCTCGCAAAGTACATATTCAGAGTCAAACTTACCCTGTTAATAATCAACAGCACCCATCCATCCTTAGTTCTACAATACAAAAACAAAAAAATTCAACAAATATTTGAATTTCATGGGAATTTCCTCACCCTAGAATTGAAAGCACAAAAAACTCAAGAAACAATGCCCATGTGAGCTTTGGTCTTGCTTTCCTATGACAGCAAAAATATCAAATATGAGCAAAATAAATGGTTAATGCATATGCATCCATTATGGCTCCGTTTGGCGCGACGTTTTTACTCCGGTTAGTTTGAACAAAAACGCCACCCTTATAGAATCTTTGTTTGACATGATAGCGGTTATGGCCGCCGCCAAGAAAAGAAAACTGGCTTTGACCAAAAAAGTGGATGAACGGCAGTTCATAACCTCTGTGTTCACGAACGCCGCCGCCGTGCCAAACGGAGCCTAAATTACATCATAAGAGATTAACTCAACCTTTCCCAGAAATAGGCAATTGGGCAGATTATGAGGGAGGCAGCGGCATGCCTGTAAGTTACATAGATATGAGGCTTCATCCCACTTCCAAATGAAGCTTCAATGAAGAAGTATTGTAGCGTATAGCATATCTGAGTGAAAACCATCAAAAAATGAGGCTTGAATCTTCTGTATATTCCTTTCATTTGAGAAGATTCAGGTATTTGTTCAGCTTTCAGCTCAATGTGTTTCTGATCATGAATGGAGTGCTGAAATGCTGTCTTATGGTGGTTTCCCTAACAATATTGCTCTGCACCTTTCCAGCTTTCCCCCCTCTCTTTTTTTTATATAGAAATATAACATGAATGCTGAGTGATTGATACAAAATGAATGGTTATCAATAGAGGCATATTGTGTGATGAGTCACGATAGATGGAATGTAGATTTTTGTTTGCTTTCGCTCAAGCTTTAGTGTGTGACACTGACACCTAACAGGAGAGGGAAGTGGCACCAGTGTTCAGAGCAACTTTTTCCACCCCATTTTTGCAACATAGTGGGATATTCTGAGTGTGTTATCGGCACGAATAGTGCTCGGCAAACACGGCGGGACTGCGCATCCGACAAGGTTGCCCTTCTTCTGTCGGCTCGTATAATGTGTCAGCCATGCACATCCGTTCTCGAATTTCCTCAGGTTCACAGTGCTTCTTACAGTGCAAAATATTATGAAATGGCATGGCCGGTTGATTGATACCCTCCACTGAAACCACAAGAGTACTAGAATGGTTTCTGCTCTGTCCAGCACTATCCAAAGCCTTGATGGTGAAATATTGTGTCATGAGCGCAAGAGTTTTGATTTAGTATTGCGTTGGAAAGGAGAATTAAAGGCATGATGGTGTCAAAATATAATGTGGTAATTAATTAGAAATCACCCACTAGCTTAAGCACTTTTCGAACTTCGGTTCGCGCATGGGTATGAGTCATCGGTTCGGCAGGGATCAAGTATGTTCACGCAGTTCGTGACTCTCAATACTCTTGGTCGCTTCGACCATGAACACGGGACAGCTCAAGATGGCTCAACACAGTTATCTGTGCGCGATAATGAGAGGAGGTGACAAGTGATTGGTATTAATGCTGATGAAAGAAAGAGCGGGAATGATTATAGAGCGCTTGTAATTATCATATTACCTGCCCCGAGCTTTACCCAAGCATTCATGATCCTCTGAGTGAGCATAAGTTATGGATCAAGACAGATGAGAAGCGGTGTGAGCAAGTAGAGGATCAAAAGAAGATTCTTTGCTTGTAGTTTTCTCCCCCCTCTTTCGTTCTGCTGCTAAAAAAAGAGTTGTTGGGGTCCAGCCCCTAAAGAGAAGAATCAGATCATTGGTTGGTGTTGTGCTGCAGATTGGAGAGCAAGTCCTGTATCGTCGAGTGGTCTCGACGACATCGTCGAGTGGTCTCGACGAATTTCGTCGAAACAGTTACTGTAGCTGGCGGAAATATGTTTTGTCAAATCTTGATCGGGAGTCGTTGGATCATCTTGGATCTGTTTTGGACGGTCAAGATATGGTCACCTATTTACCCAAAATAGGTAGGGACATTTTGACAGAAGTTAGAACTTCCGATTTTCAAGCCGTTAACAGAGAGCGACGTGCAAAAAGAAGTTCAGTCAAGCCGTCAACAGATACCAAATTGATGTAGCACACGCCGGATAGCGCACAATTAACTCGCACGCGTAAGTAAAGCATTTACTCAAACACGTCGCATGCGACCAACGAGGCTACTATAGCTTGTCACTACCACATTCAAAATCGATCCTAACTGTTGGAAATCCCCAAAACTTTTATATATATTTTCACACGTATAAATACAAAAGGAGAGTACACATATATAGTAGAGGAAGAGAGTAAGAAAAACCTATGCAGGGTGTGAGACTAATGAGGAGGAGGAATAAAGGGCCCAAAGATGGGCCTATTATATGGGCTTTTCTAATCTCTTTTCTAACACTCCCCCGCAAGCTGGAGCGTACAAGTCGTATGCACCAAGCTTGGATAAAAACTGATAGTATAAAGGCTTGGAGAGAGCTTTAGTAAGGATGTCAGCAACCTGTCTTGTAGCGGGAACATGCTCTAATTCTATCTTCTTTGACTGGACCTTCTCCCGGATAAAGTGACAGTCATCTTCGATATGGTTTGTTCGTTCATGGAAGACTGGATTCTTGGCAATGTGTATTGCAGCTTGACTGTCGCAAAGAAGGATTGTCGGAGATGAGAGTTGATGAGTATGATTTATACTTATTTTAATTATATAATTTTGCATAATTTTAATATAAATTTATAAATTTATTTCTATTTTAGTTAATAACTCATATATTTTAATTTTATCTCACTAATTTATATTTTATATATATTTGTAGGATTAATGTCGCGACCGCGCTCATGGTGTTGAAAAATGAAGTATTCACTGAAATTTTCGCGTTGGTCGCACTCGTTCGAGCCGCACTCGTCCAAATAATTTCATGTCGTCTTAACGACCGCTTCGCCGCGCCATCTTCGCCAAATCGCGCAAGCTGTCATACATATCTACATATATATATACATATGTATATGTTTATATATATATATATATATATATGTATATATGTTTATTTATATATATATGATTATATATATACGTTTATTTATATATATATGATTATATATATATGTTTATATATTATATATATGTATACGTTCATATATATATATATATTAGAAGATAGCCGCCGGTCCTCCACCATGCTCCGGCCACCACTACATCAAAGCTCTGCCCGAGCCTCCTCCCTGTGCGCCTCCTCTACGATGCAGCATCCCCACCATCTCCATGCAATGCTCCGGCAACCACCTCTGCATGAAGCCAACACCACCGTCCACGTCCACCTCCAATAACCATGCAGCAGCTCCTCCGGCAACCACCCTGCAGCTACCATCCAGCCGAACTCCTCCACGTCAGCAAACCTTGCAGCAGCACCTCCCCCGCCCAAGCTCCACCGGCTGTCCATCCATGCTCTAGAGAAACGCCTCCAGAAATTCTGCCGCCACCTCAAATCACGCTGCTGCCATTTAACCTCCAACAAAGCGACTTATTTTCTCCATTTAATTAGCCATGGGCCCCACCCCTCTATTTATTTCCCTTCTTCAATTGCTTAGGCCGGCAGTTTTAGTTCCCATCTATAAATATGACTCATTGGTAAAGGGGAAGAGGCAGATTAGTTTTGAAAAAGAATTTCTTACTCCAGAAGCTCGTTGAGAGTTTGTTCCGAGAGAAAAAGTAGGATTTAGTTTGTATTCATTTTTTCATTGCTTGTAACCTCGTGTTATTATTTGTTTTTGTATTTTTACATTTTTTGTAACCTCTCTTTCTACTAGCAATAAAATATTATTTTGATTATTTCTATTTCAATTTTTGTCACAATCTGTTCATCGTCACTTTCTTCCTATTTCATCATGCCGTTTAATAATGATTTCCCCTCTCTACATGAGTAGCTAATTTTTTATAGTGTCCGATCGCGATGATCCGAGAATGAGATAAGTTTTGTTATGTTTTTTTAGATTTGTTTTTCTTTAAATGTTGAACGCGTACGATTTACCCTTTGATCTAAAAAGTTATTATGAGGCTATATCATCAATATATATAGTCCTCATATTGTTTTCGTTCTTTAGTTAGCCGAGAGGCTTGTAAGACGAATCGATCGCTCATTGGTAAAAGGAGTAGAACGCAACCCTCGAGAGAGGACGACGTAACTCTTCCGGATTGAAGTAAAATTCAATAGCGGGATTCACCTCGTTAAAGCGAGTTTTAGGGGTTTCGATTAGAACGAGAGTTCAGTCAATCAACCTAATCTCAGGTGGGCGTATTCCTTGAGAGAGGTGCGTTCATAAATCGGAAATCTCCACGGTCAAAGCCTCTTCAACAAGAGAATTGCATTCCATTCTCATTTTTATATTCTCTATTTCCGAGGTGATTCAAAGATCGGGTACTAGCTTTTTAACCATCAGATTAATTTATTCAGTATTTCTAGTTTTTACTTTTCGCAAACCAACCCAAAGTATTGTTGATAGAATAATAAACATTCACTCGAAGTAGAAGTACTTAACATGACCCGAGTCTAATACGACCTTGATCTTGCGAGATCCTATACTTCACTCGATACGGTACACTTGTCGTTCTCGTTTGTCGTAGTTATATTTTGCGCATCAAGTATTTATAACTCGATGCATTTTTATGCATCAAGAGTCTTACACCTAAATCATTCAGAAGGCTCAAGCCAGGTTAACTCAGAAGTAACGGCTACCATAGCCCGGTACTCAGCCTCGGCAGAGGAGCAACCAACCACAGTCTGTTTCTTGCTACACCAGGTAATGAGATGTCCACCAAAATATGTATAGAAACCAGTGGTAGAGCGCCTATCATCAGGAGATCCTGCGTAGTCAGCATCACAGAACGCGACAAGGGATAGAGAGGTAGAAGGTTTGTACAGCAGTCCTTGTCCTGGAGCGTTCTTTAGATATCTAAGAATACGCTCAACAACTTGAAGATGAGATGTCCGAGGAGCATGCATAAACCGACTTACTACTCCTACAGCAAATGAGACGTCCGGTCGTGTCACCGTAAGGTAAATTAACTTTCCGACCAAGCGTCGATAGTATTCCGGGTTTGTAAGCAGTTGGTCAGAGTCAGAGCTATGAGCAGAGAGCTTGTTATTTGCATCCATAGGAGTGTCCACAGGTTTGCACCCAGAGTATCCAACATCTTGAAAGAGGTCAATACAGTACTTCCGTTGGGATAGAACAAGACCGTCAGGTCGTCTCGCTACTTCAAGCCCAAGGAAGTATCAAAGATTTCCCAGGTCTTTTGTCTGAAATGCCGATTTCAGTTGTTGTTTAACATATTGTATTCCTATGGTGTCGTCGCCAAGGATGAGGATATCATCAACATATACAAGAAGAATCACAGTGTCGATTGACCGATGGCGGGTGAATAGAGAGAAATCAGCTGTGCTGCGAGTAAATCCCATGGCACAAACAACCTTGCTAAATTTGTCAAACCAAGCGCGCGGTGACTGTTTGAGACCATATATAGACTTCCGGAGATGACAGACCAAGGACTCCCCCGTGGTCTCAAACCCGGGAGGTTTTGATGGATGATGCCAAACTCGGAGCAAATATTGGAGAAAGTACGGCCGGTGTACTCACGAGCATTATCAGTTCGGATGATTTTTAACGGAGTAGAGAACTGTGTACGCATCTCAGTAATAAAGATGCAGAGCACAGATGTTAATTCAGTACGGTCATGCAGTAAATATAACCAAGTAAGCCGTGAGTAATCATGAATAATTGTCACAAAGTAGTAATAGCCAAAAATACTAGGGACTTTATAGGGGCCCCATATATCAGAGTGAACTAAAGAGAATGGAGTACTACTCCGGGTACAAGTAGGGGAAAAAACGAACGATGTTGTTTGCCATAGATACAGGATTCACATGTAAACTCTTGTAAGGGAACACCAGGAAGAGATTTCTTGAGAACTGGAAGGGGAGCATGCCCAAGGCGGCGATGTCAATCAGTGGTGGAGATAACAGAGAGAGTGATAGGTGAGATATCCATGAGATACAATCCATTTCTCAGCCGCCCTTTACCAATGATATTCCGCGTGCGGCGATCCTGCACAACAAAAGATGAAGAAGAGAAGGTAACAAAGCAATCAAGTTCCTGCGTTAGACGACTAATAGAGAGTAAATTGAAGGGAGAGCCCAAAACATGAAGAACCGAGGTTAGAGGGAGAGTTGGAGTGAGGCGAAGGTCAGCTGCGCCAGAGACCGGGGTGGTGTCGCCATTAACAACAGCGATGAACTTAGGATGAGCCGACTGTATATACTTTGGAGGCCTCTGGGAGGTGATGTGATGAGTAGCACCGGAATCGGCAATCCAGTGGGGGCTCTGAGAAAGACAGGTTATACCTTCAGTGGAGAATGAGGCAGCGGTGGCAGCAGGGCGGTTGAGAGCACCCTGGAGCTGTTGGAGTCGGGTGCGGAGCTCATTCATGTCTTGGTGGGTAGGAGAGGCAGACTCCTGTGAAGGAATTCCAGCAGAGGCAGAGGCAGTAAGGTGAGGACGCAGGTCATGCTTGCGACAACATGTGGCTTCAAGATGTCCCTCACGGTGACAGTAAGTACAACACATAGTTGAGCGACCACCACGTCCTCGTCCGCGAGACGGGTGGAGGCCTCCCCTAGTGGAGGAGCCACAAGAAGAACCAGGAGTGGGAAGAAGTGACTGCTGAAGAAGAGCCGGGGAGAAACTTGTGGGAGTCTCAGAGGGAGCAGTTACCCAGAGTAACATAGAGCAAACATCATGAAGGGAAGGGGTGGTAGTGGAGGAGAGTATCTGGTCCCGAACACTATGCAGATGTGGAGGAACACGGGCCATCATCATAGCAATACAAACGGCTTCCTTCTGAGCCCGTTGAGTCGCGAGATCAGTGGTAGATGTTTGATGTTGGATCCATGCTTCAGTAAGACCCTTAGCACGAGCAACAAAGGAGGTCATGTCCGCAACCCCACCCATATCCAGGGCCTGGATATCAGTAATAATGTCATAGAGGTGTTGGAGGCTGTCCTTGCCTGAGTACAAGGAATGGAGCTCATCCCACATACCCTTGGCCGTCTCGTGATACATGGCCATTTGGTAGTGTTCGCCATCCATGGAGTTGAGAAGCCATGTCTGAACTCAACCGTCATTCCGCAGCCAATCGTTGGTAGAAGGGGAAGGAGGTGCCTACGTGAGATGAAGTAAGAGTCCTTTTGCCTGAAGGACCCGGCGAACGGAGTGCACCCAGGACACAAAATTTTTCTTTCCGGACAGGGAAATAGTGGTGATCCGTAGCTCATCACGGAGTTTGGGAGAAGGATAAGGAGTGACGCGAGCAGCAGGCACTTCAGAGGAATTGACCGAGGAACCCATGAAACCGAACAGAGCAGCGAGAAGAGGTCGCGCGGTCAGAGCTAACTGAGAGATAGCCGGATCGAGACCGGGGAACCGCGCGAGCAGGATAAAGCCGCGAGAGAGAGAGCCCGGGGACCTGTGCGGGGAGAACGCAGCGGTCTGATGGCACGGGTAGGAGAAAAAAAAACCGGGAAACTGCGTGAGACCGCGCGAGTAGGTGAAGCCCGCGCGAGAAGAGGAGAGCCGCGGTCGGCGGACTGGAGACAGCGGTCAGTGGGCTGAGCACGAACCAGCGGTCTGGCGGCAGAGCTAGAGTAGCGGTCAGAAGAGGAGACAGTCGCGGCCTGAGCACGAACCAGCAAGCTCACCACGAACCAGCGGTCTGAGTAGCGGACTAGAGCAGCGGTCTGGTGGCGGAGCTGGAGCAGAGCCTAATAGGAGAGCCCGCGCGAGCTGGAGCTGGCCGATGGCGGTCTGGAGCTGGCCGAAGAGGAGAGCTCGTGCGAGCTGGAGCTGGCCGAATTGCAGACCGATGGCAGCGAGCTGGAGCTAGCGGCGGACTACCAGCGAGCGGCCAGAGCTGAGCGAATAGGAGAAGCTCGCGCGAATAGGAGAAGTCCGCGCGAGAAGGATAGGTCGGCGGACTGAAGCAGCAGTGGGTCCCAGATGGCATAGGGCGGGGAGAATATATAAAGAGGAGGGGGAGCGCGAAGAAAAGAGGGGAGGAGAGAGGGGGGGCGGTCTCATAAAGTGGAGACCGCACACGAGGAGGAAGACCGCCCAGGCAAGATTGGGGACGCGATTTCAGAACGGAAATCGAAGCTCTGATGCCATGTTGGAAATCCCCAAAACTTTTATATATATTTTCACACGTATAAATACAAAGGGAGAGTACACATATATAGTAGAGGAAGAGAGTAAGAAAAACCTATACAAGGTGTGAGACTAATGAGGAGGAGGAATAAAGGGCCCAAAGATGGGCCTATTACATGGCTTTTCTAATCTCTTTTCTAACACTAACGATGAGATTAGCGGAAGCAAACTTTAACGTAGAGATTCTGTCCGAGTTGGGGAAAATTTCCAAAGAAATTAATTTATCGGGCGCACTACCTTTCCGACCAATTGGTTGGAGAGCGGCGATGAACTAGACTTGATCTGACAAACGTTCGCTATTTTCGATCGTACACCACCACATTCATTCACACACAAGAATAAAAATATAGAGAAGAATCACACAAGAGGGGGAGGTAAGACACGCGTTACCCAACCGGGTGAGATCCAGAAAAATAACCAAGCGCCGCTAGCACCGCCGCAAGGACTCTCCTTGGCGGTAGAGGAGGAGCACCACTCGACCAGTCAACTGCACTATTCACACTGGGAAGGAAGATCCGCCGCCGGAAGAGATCGCTCCGTCGGGCCGAAGGGAGAAGGTGGAGGCCGCCGGTGTCATTCCGGAGGGGGAAGGTGGAGGCCAGTATCGCGCCGGGAGGAGGGAGGATGACTGCCAGTGTCACACCGGGGATGCCGCCGGTGTCGCGTCGGGGTCAGATCTGGACACTCACGGTGGATGCCTATCACAGGCTTCTCACGGCAAGGAAGAAAGATAGTCTTTTCTCTTTTCTTTTAACATCAATTCTCCCCTAATTTCATTAAGAGAGGAGTATATATACTCCCCAATAAGCTCATTCTAGCCATACATATGTTGATCTCTCATCCTAGCCATCCAAGGTTCCAAAGCCTAAATAAAAATGCAAGAAATAAAAAGGAGATAAAACGTTTGTGACCACCAAACATTTTGGTCGATCGGACGCGCCCGATTAAATTAAAAAAGATAAAATGTTTGATAATAATAAAAGACGATCTAATTAAGTATAACGGATCATGTCGCAGTAGGACCTCCGCGTGTTGGGTCGAAGGTTGTAATGGTGCGTCGCGCCGCCAAGTGGTGCCGGGTCGGCGCCCTCATGCGGTTAAGGCCGGCTGCACCTCCATCAGGGAGCATGGCCCAAAGCCGCACCCCCCCAAGGGGTGCGGCCAAGGCCGGCCACGCCCCCCTTGGGGGTGCGGCCATGCCCGCACCTCCCTTGGGGGTGCGGCCAAGCCCACACCCCCATAGACGCACCCCCGTGGGGGTGCGGCCACCCGCACCCCACTTGGGGGTGCGGCCACCCGCACCCCCCTTGGGGGTGCGGCCAACCGTCCCCCCTTTGGGGGTGCGGTCAACCGCACCCCCCTTGTGGGGGTGCGGCCACCCGCTTTAGGGAGTGCAGCCAAACCGCACCCCCCCCCCCCCCCCCCCCCCCCCCCGTACCTTGAGGGGTGCGACCAGGGGAGCACCCCCGTTAGTGGGGTGCGCTCTCCCTCTTTAGGGAGTGCAGCCAAACCGCACCCCCCCCCCCCCGTACCTTGAGGGGTGCGACCAGGGGAGCACCCCCGTTAGTGGGGTGCGCTCTCCCTCTTTTGGCCGTATCTCTCCGACATCGCTCGACAACTTTTTTGGGTCCAAGTTCACGCCGCACTCAGAACGCCTTCGCGCTCACGGCGCGCTCATAACGTATTGCGCTCACGACGCGCTCATAACGTCATCGCGCTCACGACGCGCTCATAACGCCTACGAGATGAGCGCGCTCAGAACACTCACGTGTTCGTTGCACGCTCAAAGAGCACCCTCGTGTTCATTGCATGCTCAGAATGCTCTCGTTCTCGTTGCACGTTCAGAACACCCTCATGTTAATTGTGCGCTCAGAATGCTCCCATGTTCGTTGCGCGCTCAGAACGCTTCTGCGCATGCTCAGAACGCTTCCACATTCCCGTCATGCGCGCAATTAGCCTTTCTTAATTTCTCAGATTGCAGGTCTCGTTCGTCGCCTTCATCACCTTCAACGAAGCTGCCCAACCTGCCCGAACTGCCCGGGAGGCAAGACTGGAATTCCAAAAAAAAATGGCGATCCGCGTGCTCCAAATCGAACAACGTGATTCATCCGTGAGCTGGTTACGGTGGTTACGACGGAAAAATTACTGGGCTACCCCCGGCCAAGACTATAAAAGGAGCCCAGAGTCTTCATTTCAGGACACCTTGCCTTCTGCACCTGAGAGAGCTTCATTGAAGATTTCCTCTGAGTTCTCCTTCGGCGCTCGAAGATCTCCTTTGGGCTTCGAAGATCTCCTTCGTAGACTTGGAGATTTCCTTCGCTCCAGAAGACCATCTTCATAAGCGATTCGGGAATCATTTGGGTCCTGAAAGACGACTCAGTGATCTCACTTTCGTTCCCAGAAGAAGAAGTACTTAGCTTTCGGAGAGGTGACCTGTCACCCTCGCAGTTATCTTTCTCTCTCTACTTTTGTAACGAGCCGCGACCTGTCGCGCTCGAATTCTTAATCTCCGATTGTAACCCCCCAGCATATAGTGAAATTTGGACGGCACAGCTCCGGCCGCGTGGTTTTTCACCCTTTCTGGGTTTTCCACGTTAAAAGTCTTCGTGTCACTTATTGATTTATTCATTGACTGTTTGTGCGCTCGGTTCGCTTTCGAGCTAAGGTGGTTCAATTCGATCGGTCTACTAGAGCACCAGAGCGACCCACAACAGTTTGGCGTCGTCTGTGGGAAAGGTGTTCCCAAAGCTCTACAAAGACTGAAGGCAGTACTTGATATCGATTGCAATGGCAAGGAGAAGTACTCGTACTACCGAAGGATCAATTCTGGAGGGACGCGTCGATCCAGGTCCCTCTCATTCGCTTATCAATATACCTCTCGCGGGAGAGGCAGTGCTTGCGCCCGCAGTAGCACTGGAAGGGCGCATGCGTAAATGGAAGAACGACAAACCGAGATGCTGACTCTCGTGAGAAATCTGGGAGCTCCTCGAGCTCCCGTTCAACCTCCAGCGTTGAACATTCCGCCTCCCCAGATCCAAATCATGCTCCGAATGAGGAGGCCGCTCGGGAGGAAGATGTCTCGGAAGATCTCTATGATGCCACAAGCTCCACTCATCCCGCTCAGACGACCAGAGGACCAGAAGTCGATAACCATCACCAACACCAGGGAAGAGTTGTCCCCGTGCAAGTTGTAGGAAGAACCACTCGAGAAAAGATACGCGATAAGATAGCAGAAGAGTACAGTCAGATGGTGCGACGCACAACTCTCGCTCGCCGTCCCATGCACCATGGATCCCCACTGTCGCCTCAGGTCTTAGCTCATCCAGTTCCGCATGGTTTCACTCTTCCCAACATCAAAACATTCGACGGGATGGACGATCTATTAGAACATGTCAATCACTTCACTACCATCATGAGAATTTAAAATTCCCCGACCAGCTCCTCTGTCAGGTGTTCCCGGCAACCTTGAAAGGACAAGCGCGCACTTGGTTTCATTCCCCGCGAGATGGACCCATCAATAGCTTCGCAGAAATGGCGCAACAGTTCGTGGACAAGTTCATCGTCAATCGCAGAATCGTCCGGGACCCCTCCCACCTTTCAGGAATACGCCAGAGCGAGGGAGAGACCCTCAAGAATTTCTTCCGCAGCTTCACTACTGAGGCGCGTCAAATTCCAGGGGTGGACCCCGAGCTTCTATGAGGAGTTTTTCTTGGAGGGCTCCGCCCCGATGTCTTCCACTCCACACTAATGCGGGAAACTGTGCTCAGCTACCCAGACCTCGTTTACCGAGTCGAGGCCCAGATAGCAGCTGATGAGGCAATTGAAGCGTACTGTCAGCAGTTTGAGGGGAGCTCGAAAAGGAAGATAGAGGAGCCGATGTCGCACACTGTTCCCAATAAGAACAAGCATCACGATAACCTCAGCCGAGATCGAGGATCTCGCCAGCATCAGGACTACACTCCCCTGAACACTACCAGAACTAACGTTCTTCTTACCATCTGTGATAGAAATGCACTTCGTATGCCCGAGCTGCTTGCGCAAAATGAAGGAAACCGGTCACAATATTGTGACTTCCATCGCGGGCATGGACACGGTACTGAAGGTTGCAACCTGTTGAAGGAGGAAATCGAGCATCTTGTTCGGCAAGGCCTCCTTAGAAAGTTTTTACTAAACCAAGTCCCGAACCAGCACGGACCTCAGGCTGACAATCCAGTAGAGGACAATGTCGTACCCCGCCGCGGATGAGCTAGAGGTACTGGGCAGGGGAACTTTCCCGTAGAAGAGCACATACATCCCGCATTTCATCTATCATCAATTTTTATTTTTTGCTTCTTCCAGTTTTTAGCTTTTAAAACAGTAAGCCGCAAGATTGTACTTGTGCGCATGTACTCATTGTGTGTTTAAAATTACTACAACTACTTTCTGGCTCTATTAGCGATATGGATCATCTAAAGTAAAGCTACAAAACTTAAGGCCACAACCTTCGGTACTAACACCTAGCAGCAAACTCGTTAACATGGTGAAGAGAAGAGGCCTCTCGCGAGTAGAGGATAAGCGTCGGGTACGACAATCTTAACTAAGTCTGCCCAAAAGACAACCTTGCCTCCACGCTGCTTGGGCACCTGGCCTCCGCGCTGCTTGGGCACCCGGCCTCCGCGTTGCTTAGGCACCTCGCCATCGCGCTGCTTGGGCAGCTCGCCTCTGTGCTTCTTGGACACCTCCCCACCGCGCTGCTTGGGCACCTGACCTCCGCGCTGCTCGGGCACCTGACCTCCGCGCTGCTTGGGAACCTAGCCACCACGTTGCTCGGGCACCTCGCCACTGCGATGCTCGGGCACCTCGCCTCCGCGCTGCTCGGGCACCTCGCCACCGCGCTGCTCGGGCACCTCGCCTCCGCGCTGCTCGGGCACCTCGCCACCGCGCTGCTCGGGCACCTCGCCTCCGCGCTGCTCGGGCACCTCGCCACCGCGCTGCTTGGGCACCTCGCCACCGTGCTGCTTGGGCACCTCCCCTCCGCACTGCTTGGGCACCTGGCCTCCGCACAGCTTGGGCACCTCGCCACCGCTTATTGATTTATTCATTGACTGTTTGCGCGCTCGGTTCGCTTCCAAGCTAAGGTGTTTCAATTCGACCGGTCTACCAGAGCACCCGAGCGACCCGCAATAGTTTGGCGTCGTCTGTGGGAAAGGTGTTCCCAATGCTCTGCAAAGACTGAAGACAGTACTTGATATCGATTGCAATGACAAGGAGAAGTACTCGTACTACCAAAGGATCAATTCTGGAGGGAGGCGTCGATCCAGGTCCCTCTCATTCGCTTATCAATGTACCTCTCGCGGGAGAGGCAGTGCTTGCGCCCGCAGTAGCACTGGAAGGGCGCATGCGCAAATGGAAGAACGACAAACCGAGATGCTGACTCTCGTGAGAAATCTGGGCGCTCCTCGAGCTCCCGTTCAACCTCCAGCGTTGAACATTCCGCCTCCCCAGCTCCAAATCATGCTCCGAATGAGGAGGCCGCTCGGGAGGAAGATGTCTCAGAAGAGCTCTATGATGCCACAGTCTCCACTCATCCCGCTCGGACGACCAGAGGACCAGAAGTCGATAACCATCACCAACACCAGGGAAGAGTTGTCCCCGTGCAAGTTGTAGGAAGAACCACTCGAGAAGAGATACGCGATAAGATAGCAGAAGCGTACGGTCAGATGGTGCAACGCGCAGCTCTCGCTCGCCGTCCCATGCACCATGGATCCCCACTATCGCCTCAGGTCTTAGCTCATCTAGTTCTGCATGGTTTCACGCTTCCCAACATCAAAACATTCGACGGGATGGACGATCCATTAGAACATGTCAATCACTTCACTACCATCATGAGAATTTACAATTCCCCGACCAGCTCCTCTATCAGGTATTCCCGACAACCTTGAAAGGACAAGCGCGCACTTGGTTTCATTCCCTGTGAGATGGATCCATCAACAGCTTCGCAGAAATGGCACAGCAGTTCGTGGACAAGTTCATCGTCAATCGCAGAATCGTCCGGGACCCCTCCCACCTTTCAGGAATACGCCAGAGCGAGGGAGAGACCCTCAAGAATTTCTTCCGCCGCTTCACTACTGAGGCACGTCAAATTCCAGGGGTGGACCCCGAGCTTCTATGAGGAGTTTTTCTTGGAGGGCTCCGCCCCGATGTCTTCCACTCCGCAGTAATGCGGGAAACTGTGCCCAGCTACCCAAACCTCGTTTACCAAGTCGAGGCCCGGATAGCAGCTGATGAGGCAATTGAAGCGCATTGTCAGCAATTTGAGGGGAGCTCAAAAAGGAAGATAGAGCAGCCATTGTCGCACATTGTTCCCAATAAGAACAAGCATCACGATAACCTCAGCCGAGATCGAGGATCTCGCCAGCATCAGGACTACACTCCCCCGAACACTACCAGAACTAACGTTCTTCTTACCATCTGTGATAGCAATTCGCTTCGTAGGCCCGAGCTGCTTGCGCCAAATGAAGGAAACCGGTCGCAATATTGTGACTTCCATCGCGGGCATGGACACGGTACTGAATGCTGCAACCGGTTGAAGGAGAAAATCGAGCGTCTTGTCCGGCAAGGCCTCCTCAGAAAGTTTTTACTAAACCAAGACCCGAACCAGCACGGACCTCAGGCTGACAATCCAGTAGAGGATAATGTCGTACCCCGCCGTGGATGAGCTAGAGGTACTGGGCAGGGGAACTTACCCCTAGAAGAGCACATACATCCCGCATTTTATCTATCATCAATTTCTATTTTTTGCTTCTTCCAGTTTTTAGCTTTTAAAACAGTAAGCCGCAAGATTGTACTTGTGCGCATGTACCCATTGTGTATTTAAAATTACTACAACTACTTTCTGGCTCTATTAGCGATACGGATCATCTAAAGTAAAGCTACAAAAGTTAAGGCCACAACCTTCGGTACTAACACCTAGCAGCAAACTCGTCAACATGGTGAAGAGAAGAGGCCTCTCGCGAGTAGAGGATAAGCGTCAGGTACGACAATCTTAACTAAGTCTGCCCAAAAGAAAACCTTGCCTCCGCGCTGCTTGGGCACCTGGCCTCCGCGCTGCTTGGGCACCTGGCCTCCGCGCTGCTTGGGCACCTGTCCTCCGCACTGCTTGGGCACCTCGCCACCGCGCTGCTTGGGCAGCTTGCCTCTGCGCTGCTTGGACATCTCCCCACCGCGCTGCTTGGGCACCTGACCTCCGCACTGCTCGGGAACCTGACCTCCGCGCTGCTCGGGCACCTCGCCACCGCGCTGCTCGGGCACCTCGCCACCATGCTGCTCGGGCACCTCGCCACCGTGCTGCTTGGGCACCTCGCCACCGCGCTGCTTGGGCACCTCGCCACCGCGCTGCTTGGGCACCTCCCCTCCGTGCTGCTTGGGCACCTCCCCTCCGTGTTGTTTGGGCACCTGGCTTCCGCGCTGCTTGGGCACCTTGCTACCGCGCTGTTTGGGTACCTCGCCTCCGCGCTGCTTGGGCACCTCTCCTCCGCGCTGCTTGAGCATCTCGCCACCGCGCTGCTTGGGGACCTCGCCTCCGCGCTGCTTGGGCACCTCGCCACTGCGCTGCTTGGGCACCTCGCCACCGCGCTGCTTCGGCACCTCGCCACCAAGCTGCTCAGACCTCAACGCAAAACGACAAGATCGCAACCGATCAGGACGAGATAGAAGTTTCTCCCACAATTAGAACCAAGCGACGACTTCCAGAAAGTCTGTGCAACAACAAGCTCATAACCGCGTGAGTCATAACAACTTGCCTAAGCGAGCTCGCACCCCCGAAGATTCATGTTCGTCGGGAAAATTTTTGAACTCATTTTTTACAAAGATCGACCTCCGAAAATTGGGGGGCATTTGATGGGGTTCCCCAACATGTATCCGGTCGGACCCGTAATTTCCCGCCGCGACCCCGACCGATTCGCTTCCGAGATAAGGTGGTTCAATTCGACCGGTCTACTAGAGCACTCGAGCGACCCACAACATAAGGTAAGAGAAGGTTTCATGTTAGCACTTGTTTGGAGACCTTGGCTCAATACTTTCATGTTTCATGCAACAAAATTGTGGTAATAAATTTTTTTTCTAACTCTATAGTATTTGTCAGGGTTTTAGACCCTGACCAATACTATTTTTAAAAATATTTAAATTATTATTAGCCACTGTTTTAGACCGTGACAAATAATCAGATCAATTGCTACAACATAAAATCGTGGTAAATAGTTTTTTAATGATATCAGATAGTATTCTCCATGAATTAAAACAATGCAAAAAGGTCCCAGTATTAGCCACGATGATGTTTAGTGTAGGATTAATACTTTTTGCCACGACTAGTTCGTGGCTAAAAGTCTTTCTCCACGCGACATTTAGCCACAAACTTTTACCGTGGCAAAAGACCTTTAGCCACAGTTTTGGATCTTTTGTCAGGGCAATTTGCCCCGGCCAAAACTATGTTTTCTTGTAGTGGATATGTATACAAATTCAGTGACGAGGGTGAGGACATCTGAAGGATTAACTTTAACACTCCAGTTTTCCCAACTAAAGAAAGCAAAGCAATCTGGTAGCATGACCTACCGCCAGGCGTTTGTGCTAACACCGGTGGTAGTGATGTCGACTTGATGACTTGCCTTGTCGACGTGAAGCTCCTATTGTCGTCGAGAGCTCTCGACGGTTGTCGACTTAACGTGATGTGGTAGTGCTGCCGCTGGCGGTACCTGTATCGACGGGATGATCTCTGTATCGACGAGAAGCTAACGCCACACGCTAGAGCTAACACTAGCGGTAGGTTCAATTCATTAAGCGGTCGATAGGCGATTGTTAAGCGATGAGCAGATAAGCTCCACCGTCTAAGCCACTACCGCAACGCGTTAGTGCTACCGCCAGACGGTAGTCGCCGGGATCAAACTTCTTAGATTAAATGAGGGCCATCCTTTGGATTTGGCTTGGAGATCCTATGGTTGAGAATATGCCTGAATCCTATAAGGGCTGAGAGGCTTTTTGGAGATAGCTCATTATCTCTCTCTCTCTCTAAGAAAAAGGCTAAGGAAAGGAGAAAGGAAGAAGGAGGAAGGAGAAGGCTGAATTGGAATCGGCCTTTGGACTTGTGAGAGCTCTTGAAGCCTTAGGCCAAGGTTAGATTCACGGAGAGGAAGGTGCTTCGAATGCTTCCATCCGGCTCAACTGCGATTCTATGGCACCGAAACAAGCTTCAAGGGTAACGACTCTCCTCTTGAATATCTGGACATACTTGTCCTTTGATTGACATCATAGTAGGAAGATTTCCACTAATTAGTGGGTATGATTCTTCCGATGGGTCGATATGGAATATCCCATATAGAAATTGCATATAGAGTCCGGATCAAAGTATGGACATATGCATAATGTGTGAAGCCCATTCAGACAGGTTGATCTGGATTGGTAAAGTTTATTGCGATCCAGAGAAGTCTCCGTGTATATATGCTGTTTTTTGGGTTCTGGGTACTGTGGTGTACTGCATGGAATTCTAGAGGCAAACTCCAGAAAATACCCTAAAATGGGACATAATAGTTGTTCAGCTGTCTTTTACCGCCCACCGGTAGGGGTAGTGCTGGAGGTATCTCCTGGTCAAAACCAGTATGCCATTTGTGATGGGTGTGAAGCCTAGGTCCTGAGGACTGGGTGCATAGCACCAAAAAGCTATAGGCCTACAATTGCAGAGCATAACTCAAGGCAGAGCCGCACGGTAGTGCTACCACTGGCGGTAACTCCAGTGAGTAGATTGTGAAGCAGAAGGGCCTGATGTGCTTAGCTTCGTTGTCCTTATGTGCCAATAGCGGGAATAAGGGAAGCCGTACCTGTGTCGGGTAGTTAATTTGTTTGACGATATGAGCACGGGCAAAGCCGAACCGAACCCATCCCTCGGTGCACTGAAAGGATTTTGGGAAAGGAACCGTAAGGTATGACGACCTTGACGGTAAAGCTCATAACCATTTAAATTAAGCGGGGCTTAGGATGGTGGTGTGACTCGGGGAGTACACCGAAAAAGTGTCATGAGAGCATGAAATGTGTGGCCGTGAGTGCATACGTTGATGTTGATTGCATATATATGTAGTGCTTAGACACGCTTTTGAGATATATGCTGCTAATGCTTGCTTGCAGGGAAGGAGTACCACCGCCCCGGGAATGAGGTGAGGTCGTTATAAATATTGGTCAGCTAAAGCTGACCGGTTACTTGTTGGCCACATTTTGGTGGAATGTTCTTCTACAGGTGCTGGCGAGCCGAGCGGGACATAGCGGGTTGGAGCCCCAGTTGCTGCACTGTGATGGCCCTAGAAGGCCCAAGTGTTGTGTTTATTTGTTTTCATGTGTGGCCGGCCTGCATGCAGATGTTAGTAAACCACATGTTTATGTAAACATCACATGTAAATAACTGTTATTGTATTTTTATTCCTAGTGGATAAAGTGGATGTTGAAACCGGCAACCGGTCTCCTGAGTTCGGACCCACTGGGGGGTGTAGCCGATGCTTACTTCTCCCTCACTAAACTCTCTGACTGGTGGATGAGGAAATTGGAATAGACCCAAGGCTGCAGCGAGGAGGTCCCGCCACACACCCGGAAGATCTTAGAGAGCTTCCCCTCCCAAACCAAAGCTCAGCCGGGCACCTTGGAGGGCACTAGCAGCCAACCAAGACTAGCCTAGAGGAGAGGACTCTCCAAGAATCGAATCTCCTCCAAGGTGCCCTTAAGGGTCTATTTATAAATTTTTCTAGGCTGGTCTGCAAATAACATGAATCCGCCTTTTAATTTTACTAACCGCACCCCAAATTGGTTTGCTTATAGCCTAACTCCGCTGTTCTGAAGGGCTATTTGCAGCCCATAAGGGGCATCGTGGTCATTTCCTCCTTAAAGCCCTGAGGGGGGGCGAGTGGTCCATAAGGGCACCACTCGCCGAGCTCCCGCTTGGCTGGGCGAATGCATGCACTCTTGGGCGAGTGGTCCGCGAGGGCGCCACTCGCCGATTTTCTCCCTCTCTCCTGCGGCTCGCCCCTACTCACCCGGGGGTCTTCCCACCTGTCTCAGCCTAGGCGAATGATCTGACTGACCCAGATCTCGCCAGTTGGCTTGAGGGACCCACTCCGCGAATACGGGTTGTACACAATCCCCGCTCTTTGCGAGCGGTTCCTGCGCTCGGAAAGAACAGTCCAACCCTGTATTCGGTGAGTGCTTGCTGACTGGACCCATAAGATTCTGTGGGTCCCACCGTCACCCTATACATACTTCTTCATGTCAGACTTTCCTGGAACGCTCTTATTCCTCGGCTCGGAGCCTTTTCTCTCCCTTGACCTTTCGCCAATTCCAATGTCTTTTCACAAGCCTTCCGCGAGACCCCTCTTGCAGGAAGTGATTGAACGCCTGGCTACGGCCCAGAGCGCAACTGCCCACAAGACGGCCAGGTTTGCTCCCTGGCTTACGTCCAAGCGTGACCCGAGTGCCCCTTACGTCTCGCGTCGAGCCAAGGCGATTCGGCTAAATCGTCAGGGAGGCGAGACTGCCTCGGAGTCTCCGGCGAACGCTCCTCCGGACCCCGGAACGCAGGTATGGGAATTCCTCCCGTCTTTCTGTTTAGTTCCTGCCCCCTCATCCTACAATCACTCTGACCATTCGCAGTAGATTTCGGCGCTTGAGGACAACCATGGGGCCATTTCGAACAGTGCCGTGGTGCCACCTCTCGCGGATGCGAGGCCTCCTCCAAATCTGGATCTTGCTCCTCCACCCCCTCCGAGCGAGACCACACGGCAATCTGGTAAGTTATGAATTCTTGTCCTGCACGTTGTGCGTTACTGACCGCTGTTTTTTATAGCCCTCAACCCCGACCTTCCGCCGCGGGACACCGTCCCTCCGGGTTCCCCTGTTCAACAGAACCCCTCCGTGCCTGCGAATGAGCAGAGGGTCTCCCCTGAAAGGGAACCCGGTCAGCAAGACCGTGCAGATGATCACGCGAATGCTTCAGTTCCTTCTTTACAGCCCTTCCGCCCCGGGAAAGGAAAAGTCCTTCCTCCCGCTGCTGGATTGTTTAAAGCGCACCCCCACTCGTCACGTCCTCCAGGTCATGGGGAACCCATACGAGGTTAGTGACCTCAACCGTATGTAGCGCACTCATTTTTTTCAACGCGACTGACCAGCCTGTGATCTTGCAGGCTATCGGGAAGCCTTTCCCTTTGGGTCCTACCACGAGGGGGAAGACGGGATGCCCTCGCCTCTCCCTTCTCCTGGGGACCTATCTGACTTCCTCGGCGACCCCTCGGACCACGCGACCCTGAAGGAGCGAATGACGGAGGTCTTGGGGAAGCTTATTTGTATGCCGCGGGACATCGTCGGCCAGGTGGATGGTGTGCGGATCGAAGTCACGCGCGAGCTGAAGGCCCTTCGGAAGGACTACTCGCGCCTCCTTGCAGCGGTGGAGCGTCTGGGAGGTGAAGGTGGGGAGCTGTCTCCCGGGAGACATGCTGCGCGAGCCCGGGACCAGCTTCAGCTGGCCTCTCATGAGATCACCTCCATGCTCGCGTACTATCGCCCGCGAATGCCTCCGGAGGCTGGGCCGCGAGGGCAGGGTCGGTGGTATTTTGAGGAGCGCTAGGCTGGTCATCATTCGCTTCTTTTACTATTTCTTTTTCCGTTTATGGTGTTGAGGACATTGGACTTATTCACGTCTGTAATAATTCTTACTCTGTGTCTTGCGAATGCTTTGCTTTTTGTTTATGTTTCTCGCAGCTTGCCTAGTTATGTCGAATGATATCTTACTGCCGAATGTTTTTTTCAACCCTTGCGCGTAGCCGTCGAGCGAGTAGACATAGGGCATTTGCCATTAATGGGCGAGAGGGACCGACCCGGGTTTCGAGGCGTTGGGAAGGCGCGATTGCTATCCGCACACCCGTTGCCTCGAAAGCCCAAGAGTTTTCTAGTTCTTCTATAAATAGGCGGTCCCAACTACCGTATTGATTATCCTGCCATCCGCTCCCTCTCTCTCCTTGCGCTAGCACTCGCGCTTCTCTCTTCTTCGTGACTCCCGTCCACCTCAGCATTCGCGAAATGGGTGGCGAGACCGAAGGCAGGGCGAAGTGTGCCAGCGCGTTTGTCAACCACGTCTTCGACTCCTGTGACCTCTCCGATGAAGCTTATTTAACCGCCGTCGCGGACTACGTCCCGCCGGGATTTGAAGCGATCGCCTAAACTCCATCTCGCCGTGTGCTCTCGCGATCCCGTTGGAGCACTTCGAGGTGAGGTTTCGTCTCCCCATCTGGCCGGAACTCCGCCAGACCTTCCAGTATTACGGGGTCGTGCCCGCCCAGCTCAACCCTAACTCCATCGCTATGCTGGTCGGGTATGCGTGCTTCCTGCGAGAAGAGGGGATAGAGTTTTCGCTACCCGTCTTTCGTAAGCTGTACACCTTCCGCTGTTCACACGGCATCTCCTTCTTCTCGGGTCAGAGTCCACTAAAACACCAGGGTCTCTCGAACAAGAACCATGACTGGGTTCGCCGCTTCATCTTTGTCAGCGGGAGCCTCGGAAACACCCTTCTCTCCCTAGTGCAGGAGGAGGAATCAACCTTCCGGCACCCGACTCGGGGGGGGGGGGGGGGGCACGAGGCCAAACTGCACCAGTACATCCTGGAGCATGGGATGGACCTCGTCTACCTCCAGCAAAACGTCAACTCGCTCCCGCCCATTCCGCAGTGTGAGGGTGAGTTTTCTAAACCTTCTCCATTCGCTCGGTTTTGTTGATTTCATACCATTCGTTGAGCCGTTCGTGTTCACAAATAGGCGTGCGAGACCTCCCTCTTCATCCGCCGCGTCCCTCTGGGGTTTCAGTGTCTTTTGCACAAGCCGTCGCGGATGCCTGTCGGGAGGAACCCTCCTCCTCCAAGTCTAGCAGCCGGAAACGAAAAACCGGGGTGCCTCCTTCCTCCTCTTCCAAGAAGTCGAGATGTCCTCCTTCCGTCAAAGGGAAGGGGGTTTTGGATGAGACCCCAGGGGCGAAAGCTGCGGCCCAGATCCCGGGAACCGGTGCGTCGGACGGGAATGTTCTCCATGCGGGGCCGTCGTTGCCCAGGGACCACCGGAACTTCCCCCAGGGCGAGAAGTATGTGGACCCCTCAGGGGCTCCCTTGGTGAATGGGACAGGAACTCGAATAGGGTCTCGCTCTCCACCCTCCATCCATCATGGATAGAGAGCGACCTCGCCAGTGGTGAGGCTTACGCCATTGCGTATGCCCTCTACGGTCATGAAGATGCCGAGGTCTTCGATGCTGAGAAGACGCAAGTTCTCGCCCACGAGACCGCTCGAGCCCTGCTGCGGGCCCTTGAGCTTGCGCATATGTCTTCGCGCCGGAGCATTAATTTGGCGCGGAGCCTGGAGGGGGTTGAGGAGACCAGGGCTATTGTTTCTGTCGAGGCGCGTGCACTCAGGGTGAAGCTGGAAGCTGCGGAAGCCCTTCTCGCCAGCCGCCCCGTCAGAGAGGTATATCCTCCCCCTCCCCCCCCCCCCCCCCCCCCCCCCCCCCCCCCCCCCGCGAATGACCGTTGCTGACCGCCGCACTTTCTTCTCACCACCTTTGTTTTTTCAGGACACTACGATCGCCGAGATGCTTCGCGCGCGGGTGGTCAACCTTGAGGAGGAAGTCCGGCTGGCTAAAGCCGAGGCCCAACAGTCACGAGAAGCCGATGCTTTGGCACTCGCCTCAGGGAGTAGGGGGCACTTTTACCCTCACCATGAGCTAGAGCAGTTGATGCAGGAGAACGCTCAAAGCGCCGTGAAGCACGCGCTGCAGGTGCTGCGGCAGGCTGGGTACCTGAAGGAGGAGGTCGAATGCCTCTCTGCCCGACAAGTCGTCACCGAGCTCTACATCCCGATCCCCTTCCCGGAAGATGAGGACGTCGAGCCGCGAAAAGACGCCCTCCTCCCGGATTCGGGCGAGAGCGACAGATCTTCCGGCGGGAAGCTTGCCGACCCGTGAGAGGGGCCCTTGTGGTTTTTTGCTTTCTTTTTATCTTTCATTTTGGATGTAATCATGAACTGGGGCGAGTCCCCTTGGCATATATATCGATTACAGATTTTTGTGCTATCTTGATTTTTTTCTTCATTTGTTATTGTATCTCGCTAGGTTTATTAGGACGTTGGGTCGTAGTGTAATTGTCTTGGCAACTTGTCGGACGCTCGAAGGTGACTTAGGATGCCCTGCTCTTTCCGATATTCCGCTATTCGCTCCACTCGCCGCCTCTGACCATTCGCCTAGGTCAGGGGTATCGCATGGATAGATTATAAGGGAGAGAGGAGAAACTACCTCACTGGTGTGCAGTCCTCGCGAGTGCTCCCGAGGTCGACCTTTGAGAATCTAGGACCAGCCATCGAGTGAGCCTTCGGACCTGCCAGCTAGATGAAAGCCTGAACAGCGGTTCTGCTCCGGGCCATCTTCCCAACAACTTAGAACCTGCCACCGAGTGAGCCTTCGGACCTGCCAGCTAGATGAGAGCCTGGACAGCGGGTCTGCTCGGGGCCATCTTCCCAAAAACTTAGAACCTGCCACCGAGTGAGCCTTCAGACCTGCCAGCTAGATGAGAGCCTGGACAGCGGGTCTGCTCGGGGCCATCTTCCCAAAAACTTAGAACCTGCCACCGAGTGAGCCTTCGGACCTGCCAGCTAGATGAGAGCCTGGACAGCGGGTCTGCTCGGGGCCATCTTCCCAAAAACTTAGAACCTGCCACCGAGTGAGCCTTCGGGCCTGCCAGCTAGATGAGAGCCTGGACAGCGGGTCTGCTCTGGGCCATCTTCCCAAAAACTTAGAACCTGCCACCGAGTGAGCCTCGGACCTGCCAGCTAGATGAGAGCCTGGACAGCGGGTCTGCTCGGGGCCATCTTCCCAAAAACTTAGAACTTGCCACCGAGTGAGCCTTCGGACCTGCCAGCTAGATGAGAGCCTGGACAGCGGGTCTGCTCGGGGCCATCTTCCCAAAAACTTAGAACCTGCCACCGAGTGAGCCTTCGGACCTGCCAGCTAGATGAGAGCCTGGACAGCGGGTCTGCTCGGGGCCATCTTCCCAAAAACTTAGAACCTGCCACCGAGTGAGCCTTCAGACCTGCGAGCTAGATGAGAGCCTGGACAGCGGGTCTGCTCGGGGCCATCTTCCCAAAAACTTAGAACCTGCCACCGAGTGAGCCTTCGGACCTGCCAGCTAGATGAGAGCCTGGACAGCGGGTCTGCTCGGGGCCATCTTCCCAAAAACTTAGAACCTGCCACCGAGTGAGCCTTCGGACCTGCCAGCTAGATGAGAGCTTGGACAGAGGGTCTGCTTGGGGCCATCTTGCCAAAAACATAGAACCTGCCACCGAGTGAGCCTTCAGACCTGCCAGCTAGATGAGAGCCTGGACAGCGGGTCTGCTCGGGGCCATCTTCCCAACAACTTAAAACCTGTCACCGAGTGAGCCTTCGGACCTGCCAGCTAGATGAGAGCCTGGACAGCGGGTCTGCTCGGGGCCATCTTCCCAAAAACTTATAACCTGCCACCGAGTGAGCCTTCGGCCCTGCCAGCTAGATGAGAGCCTGGACAACGGGTCTGCTCGGGGCCATCTTCCCAAAAACTTAGAACCTGCCACCGAGTGAGCCTTCGGACCTGCCAGCTAGATGAGAGCCTGGACAGCGGGTCTGCTCGGGGCCATCTTCCCAAAAACTTAGAACCTGCCACCGAGTGAGCCTTCGGACTTGCCAGCTAGATGAGAGCCTGGACAGCGGGTCTGCTCGGGGCCATTTTCTGGAACCTCCGAGGTTTCCCCATAAGCTGCAGCATTACTTTCACACATACAGGTTAAACAGAGTATTCTCATTTCCAAAGCATTATCATTACATAGTTTTTAGGGATAGAAGCGTTTGAGATCGTCACCACTCCATGTGTGACTGAGGGGTTGGCCCTCCACATTCTGAAGGCGATATCCCCCAGACTTTAGCGCCTCTTCCACGACATAGGGACCTTGCCAGTTGGGATTTAGCTTTCCTACTGCGGCAGACCTTCCAGCCGCGTCGGCCTTCTTGAGTACTAGGTCCCCCTTTTCGAATTGCTTGACCCTGATGTGCTTGTCGAAGTACTTGGCCATCCGCCGCTTGACCTCTTCTTGGCGAATGGCTGCCAGATCCCGGGCTTCTTCGATGAGGTCGAGGGAGAGTCGCAACTCCTCTTCGTTCCCAGCTCTCCAATCTTCCTCTCCATTCGTGGCGGCCTGCGGAAGCCCATGTCGACAGATGATCTCCCCCCATATGAAGTTGCGGATCACCTGGGAGGTGAGCTTGGCCAGCGCCTTGACTTCCAACCACTTCGAGAAGTAGTCGATCATGACCAAGAGGAATCTCCTCTGCCCACTGGCCTGGGGGAAGGGTCCCACCAGATCCATCCCCCATATGGCGAATGGCCAGGGCGCCGTGATACTCCTTAGCCTCTGAGCAGGCAGGAGCTAAAGCGGGGCGAACATCTGGCACTTCTGGCATTTCTTAGCGAAGGCCGCCGCATCTTTACTCAAGGTCGGCCAAAAGTACCCCTGCCTCCAACATCCTGCTCCCCGAGTGGCTGCCACACTCGTCGGAGTGAACTTCTTCCAAGATCCTCGGGACTTCATCTTCTGAGATGCATCGGGCCAGGAGGCCCGAGAGGATATTCCGATACAAATCCCCCTCATGGAGCACGTAGTAGGCGAACTTGTACCGGAAGCGCCTTTGGTCTGGAACCTCCTCCGGGAATTTCCCTGTTGCAAGGAAGGTAACGAAGGGATCCTTCCAAGAGGGCCGCTGCTCTACTTCCATGAGTTCCCCCTCCTCGATCGAAGGACGGAACAGGTCTGTCAGGGTTCCTCCGGCTCGAGGACCGGCCTTGTCCAAGCGATCCGCTGGGGTGCTCTCCTCCCGAGGGATGTGCCTGATGGAGAAAGTCTTGAACGCTCCAATGAGGCTTCTCACTTTGGCTAAGTATCTTATGAGTGTAGGTTCCCTCGTCTCGAACTCTCCCTTGATCTGAGAGGCTATTATCATCGAGTCGGTGAGGACCTCCACGTCATGGACTCCCAGTTCCTGAGCCAGACGCAGGTCGGCGATTACCGCCTCATACTCTGCCTGGTTGTTGGTGATTGGGAAATGTATTACGAGCGTCTGCTCGATCTTCATCCTGTGGGGGCTCTCCAGCACCACCCCTCCTCCGAGAGAATTTTTGCCCGAGGCCCCGTCAACCAGCAGCTTCCACGGAACATGACGAGGGGCTTGATCCTCCTCCATCTCGGCCACATAATCTGCCATGAAATCTGCCACTACCTGTGCCTTCATGGATAGTCGAGGGACGAAAGCGATATTAAACTCACTTAACTCTATTGACCACTTCGCGAGCCTCCCTGAGTGCTCTACTCATTCAAAGATCTGGCGAAGGGGGTGATCAGTCACCACTTGAATTGAATGGGCTTGGAAGTATGGCCTGAGCTTTCTTGCCACGACGACCAGAGCGAAGGCCAGCTTCTCTAAAATTGGGTACCTGAGTTCCGCCTCCCTCAAGACCCTACTTACGTAGTAGATGGGCAGCTGCTTCTTGCCTTCTTCCCGGACCAGGAAGGAGCTTACGGCCTCAGTCCCGACTCCGAGGTACAAGGCTAGGTCCTCCCCCTCCTTGGGACCCTGGAGCAGCGGAGCCTGGGTGAGCTGGCTCTTCAAGGCCTGGAAGGCCTCCTCGCATTCCTTTGTCCACTCGAATTTCTCGTTTCCTCGTAACGTTTTGAAGAAGGGGGAGCATTTCTCCCCGGCCCGGGAGAGAAACCTGCTCAACCCCGCGAGCCTTCCCGTCAAGCGCTGAACCTCCTTGGCATTCCGAGGCGATCCCAACTTCATGATGGCTTTAACCTTGTCCTGGTTAGGTTCTACCCCCGAAGGGGTGAGAAGGTGTCCCAGGAACTTCCCCTTGCTGGCCCCGAACACACACTTCAGGGGGTTCAGGCGCATCTTGTACTTGCGCAGGGTGGCGAAGGTTTCCTCGAGGTCTTGGAGATGAATGCTCACGCTCTTGCTCTTCACCATGAGGTCATCTACGTAAACCTCCAAGTTCCTTCCTCTTTGCTCCTTAAAAACCCGATCCATCATTTTCTGGTAGGTTGCTCCTGCATTTTTCAGCCCAAAGGGCATCATCTTATAGTAGTAGCACCCCTCCCGGGTGATGAACGAGACATCTTTGATATCCGGGGGGTGCATCCTGATCTGGTGATAACCTGAAAAAGCATCCAAAAAACTCATCACAGAAAAACCGACGGCTGAGTCAACCAGCGCGTCGATCCGAGACAGGGGATAACAATCCTTAGGGCAGGCTTTGTTTAACAAAGAAAAGTCAATACACATACGCCAACGACCATCGCCCTTTCTTACCATGACGACATTGGAGACCCAGCCTGGATACTGGATCTCCGATACAAAACCTGCTTCGAGGAGCTTGGCCACCTCCTCGCGGATCGGTTCTTCGAGCTTGTCGGCGAAGGTCCTCCTCTTCTGTCGGATGGGGCGGGCTCCTGGCTCAAGATTGAGACGATGGCAAGCCATGTCCGCCTCGATGCCTGGCATGTCTGCTGCGCTCCATGCGAAGATGTCCACGTTCTTCTGGATGCACTCCAGCATCCTTACCCTGTCCTCCGGGCCGAGGCCCCCGCTGACACGCACCTTCTCCACCCTTCCTTCCTGGGTGATGACCTCCATCTCTACCACTTCCTCCACCGCCTCAAGCCGGGCCGGCTATTCCCATCTGCCCTTCGCTTCTCGCTCTTCTACCCGGGCCTCCTCCTCTGCCGCACCTTCCTTCTCCATTGGTTTGACCTGCTCCTCCTGAGCTACCTCCATCTCCTTTCCTCGGGCACTGCCCTCTTCCTCTTCTCCCCTCTTCTCCACTCCTTCCCCTGGCCCCTCCGGCCTCTTCATCTCTTCATCTATCTTCTCGGCCTCCGCCATCCAAGAAATGGTGTTGACGGCAGTCACGTAGCACTGCCTTGCCACCTTTGCATCTCCCCGGATTCGGATCTGGACTCCTCCACTATGGAACTTCAAGCACTGGTGGTATGATGAGGGCACACATCGGAAGGCACTGATGAGGGGGCGTCCGAATCTGGCGTTGTAGCTGCTCGGAGCGTCAACGATGACGAACCGGCAGTTCCTCGGGACCCCTCCTAATGTCACCTGGAGGCCGACACCTCCCTCAACCTCCTTCCTTTCTCCTGAGAAACCGAACAGCGGCCCATCAGAGGCCTGCACCCTCTTCTTCTCCACCTCCATCGCATCGAAAGCCTTCTTGAAGATAACATTCACTGAGCTCCCATTGTCCACCAGGATCTGGGAGACCGTGAAGTTTTCTATCGCCATCTGGATCACCAGGGCGTCGCATAATGGGTCCTCATAATCGGGCATATCTTCCGAGGAGAAAGTGAGCTTCTCTGTGGGGGATGGGGTCTGGGAAGTTGACGCGACGTCTCTCCGGAACATCGCCTGGAAGCTCCTCTTGCGAGAGGCCTCTATCCCAACCCCACCATGAATCACCCCAATTCCCCCTGGCTCCTACATCCGCCCTGTCTTCGCACCGGTCTTCCTCCCCCTCCGGGAAGACCTCTTCGATCCTCATTGGCTGCGGCCGTGGCTGACCCCTTTCCCTCATCTCCAAGAATTCTGGGCAGGTGGCCGTCGCGTGATCTTCTTCTTGATGAAAGTCACAAAAGGGCAACGACACCCTGCCCCCTATTCCTGCTCTTCCCCTTCCTCCTCTGGCTCCTCTACCTCCTCTTCCTCAGCCTACTGCCATAGCTTGCTCCCTTGGGGGGTGAGGGGGTCTGGGGCCTTGCCTCCACCCCGGATTGATTCCCCCCGCCTCTCTTCCTTGGTACCCCCCTTCCTGACCCCTCGCTGGTCCTTCCTGGTGCCTCCAGCCCAACCTGTTGTTGGGCTCTTGATACCTCCAATTCCGAGGCGGTCTTTCGAACCCCTGACCCCTGGGTTCTTCTCGCCTTCTTCCTTCTTGCTGCCTCGCCTCAGGCTCGCTCATCTTCGCCAACCTCTTGTAGAATTCTGGGTTGGCCGCCTCCCCTTCTATCTCCTCCGCTGCCCGCTCCATCAACTCCTCAAAGGAGAGAGGAGCCCTTCTCTTCAGGTTCATTTTGAAGAATCCATCTCGCAACCCCACGATGAATGCCATCTTGAGGGCGAACCCCGACACCTCCTGCACGAGGTGTATCTCCTCTTGAAACCTGTCCACACAGTGTGCCAGTGATTCCCCCTACCTTTGCCTGATCTTGAAGAGAGCCTCCACATCCTTCTTTCTCTTCTTCGACGCCGAGAAGCGCAGCCGGAAGCTCCGGCGCAGATCGTCGAACGCGTAGATGGAACCTACGGGGAGCTGGTGGAACCAGTCCCTAGCTTTCTCCTTCAAAGTGGTCGCGAAGAGTCGGCACTGAAAGGCATCCGACATGGGCAGAATTGAAACCATGTCCTCAAACCATTGCAGGTGCACGACTGGGTCGTCCTTGCCGGTATAATAGGACATCTCCGGCCCTCGGAACCCCTCCGGCACTGGGGCCGAGAGGAACATCTCGCAAAAAGGGCTCCCTTCCCCTGCTCGGCGAGTGGTCCTCTCACGCGGAGCCAACTCGCAGACCTCCGCACTCGCCGGGCTGCTGAACAGCTGCCGCCCGGGGAGATCTCGCGCGCTTCCTTCCGCTAGCACTTCCTTCCCAGGTCGCTGCCCCGGAGCATTCTCGCCAATCTGCTGGGGCGGAACCACGGGGACTGTCGGCGTCTCGCACTCGCTTCTCCCTGCGAGAACCGTCTGCATGACTTCTCGCTTGAACTTTTCGAACATCTACAGCCACTCCCCTGTCGCCGGCGGCTGCGAGTGACCTGAGTCAGAACCATTTCCCTCATCTCCTGTCATCCAACCTAGCTTGAGATTTTCCTTCATCGGCTACGGTCCACGCTCACCGCACCAAAAATGTTGAAACCGACAACCGGTCTCCTGAGTTCGGACCCACTGGGGGGTGTAGCCGACGCTTACTTCTCCCTCACTAAACTCTCTAACTGGTGGATGAGGAAATTGGAATAGACCCAAGACTGCAGCGAGGAGGTCCCGCCACACACCCGGAAGATCTTAGAGAGCTTCCCCTCCCAAACCACAGCTCAGCCGGGCACCTTGGAGGGCACTAGCAGCCAACCAAGATTAGCCTAGAGGAGAGGACTCTCCAAGAATCGGATCTCCTCCAAGGTGCCCTTAAGGGTCTATTTATAAATTTTTCTAGGCTGGTCTGCAAATAACATGAATCCGCCTTTTAATTTTACTAACCGCACCCCAAATTGGTCTGCTTATAGCCTAACTCCGATGTTCTGAAGGGCTATTTGCAGCCCATAAGGGGCATCGTGGTCATTTCCTCCTTAAAGCCCTGGGGGGCGAGTGGTCCATGAGGGCACCACTCGCCGAGCTCCCGCTTGGCTGGGCGAATGCACGCACTCTTGGGCGAGTGGTCCGCGAGGGCGCCACTCGCCGATTTTCTCCCTCTCGCCTGCGGCTCGCCCCTACTCACCCGGGGGTCTTCCCACCTGTCTCAGCCTGGGCGAATGATCTGGCTAACCCAGATCTCGCCAGTTGGCTTGAGGGACCACCCACTCCGCGAATACGGGTTGTACAGTGGACATGACATCTGTGTTTTAACTTAAATAAAATATGCTTCCGTTGTATGACTCTGAGTCCGCTGTGATGGTTTTGATTAAAACTATTTAAAAATTAATACGTGACTCTCTTTCATGTTCGTATAATATGGCGTGGGGTCCGGGCTGGATCTACTGTTATATTCTATGTAACAATGATGGTGTTACATTAACACAAGAATTCACTATCACCGTTGGCTTACATCAAGGTTCAACTTTAAGTCCTCATCTCTTTACCCTTATCTTAGATGAGCTCACCGGACATATCCAACAAGCAATACCTTGGTGTTTATTGTTTGAGGATGATATCATTGTCGATGAGACGCGCGAGGGTGTAAACGCGAGACTTGAATCTTGATGAGACATTTTAGAAAAGAATTTTTTAGATTGAGCAGGGCAAAGACAGAGTATATGGAGCTTAAATTTAGCAGTGCAAGAAGGGCGGATGACTTCATTATTAAGTTGGGTGATCAAAATATTTCCAGCAGTGAGTGCTTTAAATATCTTGGATCGATAGTTCAAAAAGATGGAGGTGTTGATAAAGATGTGATTGAAGTGGAGAGGCGCGTCAGGGATCTTATGTGATCATAAAGTACCATTAAAACTTAAAGACAAGTTTTACCATACTGCAACTAGACCAGTGATGCTCTATGGTTCTGAGTGTTGGGACAGTGAATTGTGTACATGAGCAAAAAATGAGAGTTGCGGAGATGAGAATGCTTAGAAGGATGTGTGGACACACGAGACTCGATAAAATTAGGAATGAATGTATCAGGGATAAGACAATTGAGTGGCACCAATTGCAGAGAAGATGCGAGAAGCTTGACTAAGATGGTTTGGACATATACAAAGGAGACCATTAGAGGCACCTGTTAGGCGTTGTGAGAGTTTGGTCACTAGACACGTTAAACGGGGGAGGGGTAGACCAATAAAGACTTGGAACGAGACTATAAGGAAAGACATGATGTACTTAGGCATTAGTGAGATTATGACTAAAGATAGGACACAATGGCGACAAAGGATCCATATAGCCGACCCCACTATAGTGGGATAAAGGTTTGAGTGTTGTTGTTGTTGTAGTTAGTCATGAACATAAAAACCGGACCTGACGGGCCAGCCCGAGACCGGCCCGGTCAAGGCCCGGTCAAGCCCGGCCCGGTTCAGGCCCGAACCGGGCCGAGCCCTTACCCGGGACCCTGAAAGGGCCCCGGTTTGGCCGTGCTACCCGGCCCGGTACCCGGCCCGGGCCGGGTAAAGCCCGAAAATCGGGCTAGCCCGAGACTGGGCCGGCCATAGCCCGATCCGGTCTCGGGCTAGGCCCGATTGAGCCTAACGGCTCTTATTAGAGCCGTTAGGCTCATGCTGCCATGAGAGAGTAGCCAACGGCTCTCTCTCAAGAGAGTCGTTGGCTGCACTTTTTTTATTAATTTTTTAATTAAAAAAAAATAAAAAATATCCTATAAATACCCCCCTCCCCTCTCTCTTTTCTCACACCCCACCTCTCTCTCTCTCTCTTAGCTCTCCCAATGGCGACGTCCTCCACAACTCCAGCTTCGTCTTCCCAAAGTACGATTTCGGTGGTGGAGCACAACCGTAGAGCGAGTATTTGGGAGCATTTCGAGATGGTCCTAGTCGGGACCGAAAGAAAAGCGCGCTGCAAGATGTGCTCGAAGTTGCTATCCATCAGCGGCAACTCGACGCTCGTTAGACACCAGAAGTCTTGCGAGTCGAAACAAGCTCCTCCCGAGTCAAGTCAAGCCCAAATTTCTGGAGCCGGACAGATTTGGACGTACGATCAAATGCGACAGCGAGAGCTGCAGGCGAAGTTCGTCATCAAACGTGGGCTGCCATTCAGCGTCTTCGACAATGACGACGACACAGAGTACATACATGGGGGGCTTCAGCCCAAATACCAAAAGGTTAGTAGAATTACTTTAAGGCGCGACACGATTATGTTATATTTAGAAGCAAAACAAGAATTAATTAGGTATTTTGAAAATTTCGAAGGACATGTGAGTCTAACGAGCGACGTTTGGACGAGTAATTTAAATTTAGGATTAGCTTATCTTTGCATCACTTGTCATTGGATTGATCCCATTTCGTGGGAGCAAAATAAACGCGTAATATGTTTTACAGGTTTTGAATTCCCGCACATGGCTATAGCTTTATATAAAGTTATTATGAAATGTGCGGGGGAATTTAAAATTAACGATAAAATACTTAGTTTTTCTCTTGATAACGCCTCCAATAATGGCGCCGCAATTGAATTGTTAAAACGAGATTTAAAATCATTTCTCAACGGCGCGTTTTTTCATACTAGATGTGTTTGTCACGTCCTAAATTTAGTGGTACAGGATAGTTTAAAGGCAATGTCACCATATATTAATAAAATTCGCGACATGTTAAAAACAATTTATTGTACTAAACAGCGAGCTCAAGATTTTAGAAAATTTTGTAAAGCACAAAATCAGAAATATTTGAAACCACAATTAGATATGCCTATTAGATGGAACTCAACCTATAAAATGTTAAAAAGAGCCGTTCTACAAAAAGATCTTCTAATGGAATATTATAGTTTGCTTAATATTGAACACGGTTTAGGTGAAACTGGTTGGAATATTATAGAATATTAATATTATATAGATTTACTAAAGTGTTTTTATAGGGTCACCGTTTCTTTATCTGGAGTGTATTATCCAACGAGCGCATTAGTAATTGAACATTTCGTACATATCACAGAAAGATTTAGTTATTATAGGCAACACCAAGGTTGGTCTCCTTTAATTAAAATAATGGAAGAATTTTTTTAAAATATTATAGAGAAATACCGCCTATGTTTTCGTGCGCCGCCGCTTTAAATCCGCTACTTAACGTAGAAGGCGTAGAAAATTTGATCGACGAAATCAATACTAATCTAACCTTAAATATAAATTATGATGCGGATGACCCCGTTAGTAGTACAAGTTTTACTACTTTTTTACGCAAAGTTATAATTATTACAATAACTTATACGGGTCACGACCCCGCGAAGAAATAACGCAACCCAAAACGAAGGATAGTCTTAAAAATAAAATTTTAGATTTAGCTTCTAGGAAAAAAGCGCGCACATCTGGTAGTTTAGATGAATTATGATTATACACAAAAACTCAATTTAGCGATTTTATGAGTTCGGACGAGATCGAAAACTTCGATCCCTTAAATTGGTGGAAAGGTAAAGCTAATACCTATCCAGTTTTGGCCTGTATGACCCGTGATTTATTAACTGTCCAAGCTAGTACAGTAGCTTCAGAGTCCGCTTTTTCTCTTAGTGGCAGGGTTTTGAACGAGCGGAGGAGCCGGCTTAACGAAGATTCGCTGGAGATTTGCATATGCTACAAGGACTACTTGGACAGTTTAAAGAGGAAGCAACACATAACAGCATTGTAAGGTAGCTCGGAGGAGATAGAAGACGAAATGGACGCGTTGAATCTACAAGATGATTAAATCGAGTACTCTAAATGTACTTTTTTTTATATATGTAAAGTTTTTTTTAATTAAATTTTATAAGAATCATAGCCTTCATAGGTTTGTATTTTCAATTTTGTATTTTGTACAATTGTACGACTTAAATTTTGTAATATTTTAAATTTTGTGTTCCAAATTTTCAAAATTAATAAAATTTTTTGTTCCAAATTTTTCGTTCCAATTGTTCAATATTAATACAATCTAATTCTAACCTTAAATTTTTTCAATTTTTTTAAATTTTTTGTTCAATAATTTCAATATTTAATTATTTATAAAAATAAAAATTTAAAAATTTAAAATTTAAATTAAAAATGTAAAAAAACCGGGCCGGCCCGGATCGGGCCAGAGACCGGCCCGGTCCTGCCCGGCCCGGCCTGAAGGGCCGGAGCAGGCAGCACATAAGTGCTGCCTGCCCGGCCCGGGCCGGCCCGATTCCAGGGAAGGACCGGGCCGGCCCGGCCCGATGTACGAAAAAGCCCGATCGGGCCCGGTCCAGGCCGGCCCGATCGGGCTTTATGTTCACGGCTGGTTGTAGTAGATAAGATCACACATACTATTTTGGCCATATATACATTTGCATTATAATTTTTGTATTATTCTTGTGGACTGTGCATAGGATCCTCTATGTATAAATTACGGCATGCACTTGCAATTCTTTGGTTGTTGCTGGTGTTACCTGCACTTAGCGTCAGACAAAGACATTACCTTCAACTGCTTCACAATTTTCTCCCACAAGAATGTATTTTTATTTTACTTATATATTTTTTATTTTATTTTTTCTCTCTCACCTTTTAAACGGGGGAGGGGTAGACCAAAAAAGACTTTGGAAGGAAACTATAAGGAAAGAGATGATGTACTTAGGCATCAGTGAGATTATGACTAAAAATAGGGCGCAATGACGACAAAGAATCCATATAGCCGACCCCACTATGGTGGGATAAAGGCTTACGTGTTGTTGTTGTATATATATATTAAAATCTCAGTGTGGGCCCAATTTGCCTGAGCCCGACCCGCCGAACTTTATTTGCATGACAACCGCCAAGGCGCCAACATACCAAAATATTTATTTCCGTCCTTAATTATTTTCCAGCATCGTTGGTAGGGGTGCACAAAAGTAACTGAAGAACCGAGAACCGGACCAAAACCGATCCGAACCTGACGGTTCGGGTCGGTTCTCGGGTAGCTCGGTTTGGTTATGGATCCAAAAATAATAGAACCGGGAGGGGGTCGATTTTCGGTTCTTATGGTCGGGTACCCGAGAACCGACCCGAACCGAATAATTAAAAATTTAACAATTAATATAACACAAACGTGACACACCACACATCAAGCACAAACCATTGGATTCAATCCTACGGTGGTCTGTTAATTTGTTATATTCGTAAATCCCTCCAGGCTCCGGTCGTAAATCACGCAGTCATGTTCCCCCTTTCGCTCTTCCTCGACGGCGTTGTTTAGGTCACAAATATCGTTTCGCCAGTGCTCTCTCATCGGCTCCCCCTCTTCCTCATGAACATAGCTACCCCAAGATCCGTTATGCCTCCATAGATCTCCCATCGGACGCAAATCCATACTTCTCTACCACCACAACGGTTGCCGAAAACCCGAACGTCCTATTAGCATTAGAAAATACTTACATGCTGAAAGATTGTACACTTCATAGTACTCGCCTAATGTAAATACTTAGATGCTCACGACACCTATTAGCATTAGAAAAATCTTCTATCACTCCAGGGTACTCATAATTAAGCTAGTGAAATTGAAGGTTGACGCTCTGGAGCAAATAAAAATGAGCAACCAAATAACTTCTAGTCGATCAAGCCTCTGCTCAGGACCGTCGGTCGATTTTTCTTAATCTATGCAGGTCAGTTCTTGGTTCTGAGTAAACACTCGTAAACGTTGGGCAGTACTATAGCCACGCAATGGCACTCCTGTAAATGTTATTCTTACAAAGGGTAATTGATTAGGTTGGTATCGGCCGGCAACCGTGCAAATACCTTCCCACCACATCGGCATCCAAGCTATCTCTACCGGGACCGGGGAACAGCGAGCGAGATCCCACTCGCTCTTCTGCCCCCTCTCTCGCCGCCGTCTTCTTCTTCGTCTACATTGGACCTCCAGTCCGGAGTATGGGGTTCATTTCGTTCGCCGGAAGAGTTCTTTTCGCCTCTTTCTTTCTTCTATCCGCCTTCCATGAGTAAGTCTCACTCTATAACACTGTTCTTCTTCTGTGACGCATGCGCTTTAGAATCTGGTAAAGTTAGGTTACACCGGTGCCCTGTATTTGCTTGCTGCTGATTAGATAATGAGCGCCGGCGGGCTTTGTCTCGAGTGTTGCATAACTTCTCCTTGTTCGTTTATTATTTGTATTTTTGTGCAATGTCTGCCTTTGGAATCTTTCTTTGGGGTTTTTAGAAATTCAGGATTCCTAACTAGTCTGCGAAGTACTTTGACTATGGCGGATGTCTGCAGTGATAGTTTTACTTTCAAATTTGATCGGCTGAAGGGGGAACGGTCTTGAGCTTCTGTAAGATCTCCTGGATAGTCTCGTGTACACATTCTTCTGGAGATAATGTATTTAGCTTTACTTAACGTAGATCCAGGTTAGATCTTTGCTGTATTTGTAAAGTATCTGGAGGTTTATGCACGAAATCTCAGCTTACTTTTATCATTCACATTATATAGGAAAAAATACAATTTTCAAGTTCTGTTTCAGTTCAAATGCCAAAACATTGCCAAGTAGATTGTCTATACCTATGCTCCTACAGGATCCAAAAGTAATGTGTGTGAACAAGCAGATATTCAACTCAAGATTGTTGCTTCATGTCCTAAGTTTAATCTAATCTTTATCTGTTTCATCTTCTTCAGCATCAATTTTCTGTTCTCCATCGTTAGATTTGTAACCCTCCATCTCATCTTTTCTATCCTCAGATTCATTCTCCTCAGTCAATCTTTGTTATTATAAGACAAAATATCCAAATCAGTCCCTTAACTTTAGGTAATTAGGTGTAGTTTCAAATTGGTCCTTTAACTTCCATTTGATTAAAATAAGTCCCTTATTTTTCACCTCTATCTCAAATAAGTCCTAATTTTCTATTTCCGTTAAAGAATAACGGACACCGTCATATACGACCTTCATATTAAATAATTCATTGATTTAAATAATATTAACGTCCTCCATCGATAGATTATATTTTTTGGGTCTGTTTGGGACAGCTCTGGCGGATTGAAAAGCTGCTGTCCGGATAGTGCTGTTTTAAAAGAGCTCTCTGGGGAGCAGTTTTGAAAAGCTGCAGAGTGTTTGGGTGTTCTGTGCAGAAGTGCGCTTTGAAGAGCGATTTTCTAATTTAGCTGTTTGGAGAAACAACTTTTGGAAGCTGTTTTTTTAGAACTTAAAATACATAAAGTTTTAAACGTGGAGAATAATAAAAAACAACCGATAACAATAGTCTTTTACATAATTCTTTGGTAATGCTATCCACGCGCCCCGTATATTTCTTCGGCAATGTTATCTCGTACTGTAGACATCTGTTCAGCTCCAGCAGCATCACCCATATCGCTTCCAATATCATCCTCCGCCGCAGGGTCTTCATCCTCTGAGGGAGCGAAAGAAGACTCATCAGCATCACAAACATTAAACTCAGGGTCCCAACGAGAAGGATGTCTACGAATGAAGTTATGTAAGACCATTGTGGCCAACACTATGGACCTCTGTTTCTTGAAGCTATACTGTGGCATTTTGCTCAGAATGTGCCACTTCTTCTTCCACACTCCAAACGTTCGCTCAATAACACTGCGAAGAGATGAATGCGCCCTATTGAAATGTTCTTCCCTTCCTTGAACAGACCGACTCCCACGGGCAAAGTCTGCCAAGTGATATCTTGTATCCGGATACGGCTTCAAATAACTCATCTTTAACGGGTAGCCAGCATCCACTAAATAATATTTACCTGCATTAATTTGGTATGTTAAACAAGCAAACGTTTGGAGTATTTTAAGGATTTGAATGAATGTAAAAATATTGATTAGTATACCTTGTGGGGGATGCGGAAAATGCAATCTATCGTCTGCCAATGCGCGTGCGAAGATGCGACTATCATGAGCAGATCCCTCCCATCCAGCCAGGGCAAATATAAAACACATGTTAAAATCACAGACTGCCATTACATTTTGCGTTGTAGTGCCGTGACGTCCTATGTATCTGACTTGATCTTCTACGGGTATTCTCGCATCTACATGTGTACTGTCAATTGCACCAACGCAATCCTTGAAGAATGGCATGTAACGAGCATCATACCTTATCTCAGCCGGAATATCTCTGAACTGACGGTCTATAGGCTTTATAACATCAATTGAGAGTAACAAAAGAGATATAAGACCTTTCGAAAAATATCTACTAATTGTTTCGGTCGAGTGCTGGAATCGCTCTTTCGCCAATCTAACGGAACCTCCTTGTGCTAAGATATACAATGTAATCCCTAGGACTTCTCTTGACGACGCCCGTTGTGATCCTTGAAGTTCATGATCTACCTCTAGTTTATGAAGTAAATCTATGAAAATGCGTTTCGACATCCTAAATGCATCATGAATCCTATCTGTATGTCCTTCTAGTATCTCTTTAATCCATTTATCACCTGTTTGGGTAGATGTCATGCATGGTCGTGTGTCACGAACATGATAATTCATCCTCTTGATCGATGACATAACTACACGACAGTACTCTATATATTGCATCCGCTCCGGCGAAAGACTTGTTGAATCCCCGGAATCCTCAGGGGAGAAGTCATGCTCTTCCATTGTAGTACCTGCATTTAAAGTATCACATAACATTTATCATTAATCTATGTGGAGAAAATACCACAACAACTAATATAAATTCGAGGTCCAATGTTAATCAACATGAGGTACAGATCAGAAGTAGAAAGATAGAAAATACCACATAACAGTTTGAAAGCTGTTTTTTAAAAACGTAAAATACATAAATTTTTTAACGTGGAGAATAATTAAAAATAACTGATCACTGAGCCCTCTTCTCGTACGCCTTCGTAATCCACCAAACCCGCATATCTTCTGGAATACTCATGAAGATCTCCCTACTGGTCTTGTCCCTGATGTGGTCGAGAGCAAAGTAATAAAGATCCAGGTTTGCCCGTATCTCGGTGCTACTGGAAATCAACTCCACCACCTCTTTGACTGTGATAACTGGTGGAGGCTTCACAGCTAGGGTGGATTGATGTAAGTCTGACATCAAAGAAAATGTCATTCCTTTGTTCTTCCCGATCTTTCTTCTTTTACTCGCCGAGGTGGACGCATTCCCAATGGTTGTTGAATGACCTCCTATCTCTTCAGGGCCACCTTGATTGTTCTCCATGATATCTTCTACATCATTATCTTCCAACTGGATCCTCCCCACATCCGGTGGCAAACTCCCAACAGATGAAGCCCATGAGTCATCTCCAGTTGCGACAACCTGACTGAACATGGTGTTCAGTTTCTCCTCCAACTCAGGTGAAATACCTTCGTATTGAAATTTTTTCGCTGTTGGAACAACCTGTTATAATCAATACATCAATACATCAATATTAAAATCTGTCAAAATAAGAACTAATACCATGAACTGAAAAATGAATTTGTTTTCACCTTTATCTTTTCTGCCCACCATTCTTCTGATGCAGCAATAGTTCTCTTCTCTGGATCCCAACCTAAACCAGTCTCGCCATGTTTCAGCTCCTTCCATAACTTCCAATCCTTCTTCAAATGATCCCATTTATTTTTCATTTGCATTCGATCGTAGCTTTTCCCGGTTCGTTCTTTAAACCCTGCTATCAAATTTTTCCACCCTTCTTTGCTAAAGTGGGTGGTAGGCCTATTCCCCAAACCAATCTCTTTTATGCAGAGATCACAAAAATAACATGACCTCGCTAGACTCCCAACTCGCTATGATTCCTCCTTCTTTTGGTTTACCCATTACACTATTAATAAGTAATGAAATTTTAAAACATACACAAATCAAATAAAACACACACACACACATACACATACATACACACACATCACAAACACAAATAAACACACACACATCACAAACATATACACACACACACATCATAAACATATACACACACACACATCACAAACATATACACACACATCACACATCACACATCACAAACATATACACACACACATACACATCACAAACATATACACACACACATCACAAACATACACACACACATCACACATCACAAACATATACACACACATACACATCACAAACATATACACACACACATCACAAACATATACACACACATCACATCTCACAAACATATACACGCACACATATACACACACACACACATCACAAACATATACACACACACATCACAAACATATACACACACACACATCACAAATAAACACAAATAAACACACACACATCACAAACATATACACACACATAACAAACATACACATCACAAACATATACACACACATCACACATCACAAACATACACACACACACACACACATATACACACACATCACAAACATATACGCACACACACACATTGCAAATAAACACAAATAAACACACACACATCACAAACATATACACACACATAACAAACATACACACACACATCACACATCACAAACATATACGCACACACACACACATCACAAACATATACACACACACATCACAAACATACACACACACATCACAAACATATACACACACACATATACACACACACACATATACGCACACACACACACATACACACACATCACAAACATATACACACACACATACACACACACACATCACAAACATATACACATACACACACACATCACAAACATATACACACACACATCACAAATAAACACAAATAAACACAAATAAACACACACATCACAAACATATACACACACACATCACACATCACAAACATATACACACACACATATACACACACACACACATACACATACATCACAAATAAACCCAAATAAACACACACACATCACAAACATATACACACACATATACACACACATACACAAACACATACAAAAAACACAACATAAATCACACACACACAAGAACAAAATTGAAAAACACAACATAAATCACACATATATACAAATCGAAATCTGAGGCTCACCTGCGCCAAATCAACGCCGACGAAGCTAGGGCTCTGCAGTCGGGCTCGGGGAGGAAGAACGCTATGCGAATGTCTGGACCTGGGAGGAAGAAGATCGGCGAAGGTCCGTCGTCGGCGTCGGAATGCTAGGGCGTCGGCGTCATCGGAGAAGAGGGAGGAGAGGCGTCGCCGTAGATGGAGGAGGGCGTCGGAGAAGATCACCGAGAAGACCACGTGGTCGATCGCGCGCTTCGCGCTGTAATGGAGGAGGGAAATCGCGGGCTGCGGGGGAATCGGGAGCCCTAGCACGTCGGCGTCGGAAATGGAGGGGGAAGCGGCGGAGGAGGGAGCGGCGTCGGAAATGGAGGGAGATCAGGGGTCGCGAGATCGGGATCGGGGGTCGAATCGCGGGCTTCCAGCCGCGCTTCCTGCAGAGCGGAACGCGGGGGGAGGGGGGCTTCCGGATAAGAGCGCTGGGAGCGGCTCTTTGAAGAGCGATTTCTTTAGGGAGCTGTCCCAAACGACAGTAATAACAGCTCTAGCGGCTGGGAAAGAGCTTCTCCAGCCGCCAGAGCTCTCCCAAACAGAGCCTTTACCTCCATTTTTTTCTTCTCCTCAAATTTGTTAATTGCACCAGCCAGCTGTCGTTGCTCTCGTCGCCGGTCTTGGCTCCTCTGTTGTCTCCCTACTCTGACGACCTTCATGCACCAACAAAAGGCGAACAACCAACAACAAACAAATAACGCCACCTCGCTATTGCTAGCATATTAACGGACAGTCATGCTCCGCAGCTGCGACCTGAAGAACATAGCGTGGCCCTTGATGCTCGGTTCATGCATGCGTTCTTTAAGATTAATGCACTGGGACTTGATGTTCGGTTCAAGCAAAGATGAATTCCGATAAACAAAAAAAATAACGAGTATAACACAATCTCTGAAGAGGGCTCTCTGTTCATCTGCGTCCCCAGGATGACCGCTCTCTGTTCATGTGGCGAGGAGGTGTTATTTGTTTTCTGTCGGTTGTTCACCTTTTGTTGGTGCATGAAGGTCGTCGGAGTAGGGAGACGACATAGGAGGAGCCAAGACTGCCGATGAGAGCAACGACGGCGGGCCGGGGCAATTAAAAATTTGAGGAGAAGAAAAAAAATGGAGGTAAAAAATATAATCTATTGGTGGAAGACGTTAATATTATTTAAATCAATGAATTATTTAATATGAAGGCCGTATATGACGGTGTCCGTTATTATTTAACGGAAATAGAAAATTGGGACTTATTTGAGATAGAGATGAAAGATAAAGGGCTTATTTGAATTAAATGGAAGTTAAAGGACCAATTTTAAACTATACCTAAAGTTAAGGGACTGATTCGAGTATTTTGCCTTATTATAAACTAGACTTATTTCTCCTACAGTTTAGTGTCTAATGAACATCCAAATTTTTTCCAACTCTTGATGTTGTTTCCCCACTATCCATTCAAATATTCATGATTAAACATCAGCACATCATCGGAATTTAGTGCCCTCTCTCCCTTAACCACTTACTATTTCCATCAATATTATTGAGAGATATTGGATTAGTGAAGAGCTGGAGGATCTTGATTATGTCTCACTTAAGCTATATCATACAATCGTTGATGTTCAAATCCATTTTTTATTCTTAGAATGAACATGTTGTATGAACAGAACAAGTATTAAAATTTATGAATATACATCAAAATGCCATTATGGTGATGTTTATAAATACATAAATATACCAGTTCATTAGCTAATAGTGACTCTTACACGATTGAACACACTCCAATCAAATTCACATCCAAATGCACTACAAGTTATTCTTGTGATTTGGATTTTTTGATAACCCTTTGTTTGCAATTTTTGTGTTGAATTTCGAAAGAAGCTCTACAAGGGACTTCTTCAAAACTATGTAACATAGATAAATGTCCAAATCAAGAGAAATAAATTATCATTTTTTTGTTTTCCGTTCCCACCAAAGTCATCGGCGGATCCGTCCATCAATGACACACAAGTAGTCATCCACTGACAGCACCGATGATGAGCATGATTCCTCTACCACTAGCCACGTCGTTGTAGCCTTTCGACACTCGTGGGGTGCCTAGTGTCTTTAATCTTTCGCTTTGGCTATTGCGATGGCCTAGGTGCCATAGAATTTTGATTTTGGATGCATTAGATGGGAATCATCAATAATTAATATTTCTTGTCCTGAGACTTGAGTATCAAGTAAAAGCCTCCACCATCCACTTGAAGCTATTCAATGGGTAAGCATTGGATAACATCCAAGCTTGGTAGAAATATCTGAGTCCTCTCTCTCTCTCTCTATATATATCTTTATTATATAAGGGAATATAACATTCTTCATGCTCTTACTGTGCTTTCATTTTCCACCGTTAGATCTTTTTGATGTTTTATCCGAAACATCTTTAATATATAAAAAATAAAATAAACTTCCCGGGAGAGAGAGAGTGTGAGAGAGAGAAAGAGAGGAGAGAGAGGGAGAGAGTGCGTCGGAGAGGGAATAATAATCTTTTTAAGTATATACGTATTTTTTTACAAAATAAATATTGTAATATTGATATATTTTTTTTTACGGTCGTTTCGAGTGCTCATATGTGTATGTTGCGGGCGCAGCCCGCAGACGCATCGAGCACGGGCGAAGCCCGTGCTGAGGCGGGTGAAGCCCGCCTGGATGTGACCGAAGGCCGCCCGGCAGCATCGCGCCGAGGGTGGGCGAAGCCCGCAGTCACCGGTCGGGTATTGTCGCGCTTGGCTGTAGGGGCGGAGCCCCGTGTCGGGCACTCGCGCGTGTGTGTGTATATATATACATATATACGAGTGACAGGCATGGGCCTCCGACCCTATGCAAGGCGGCATTCGTCATGGGGGGCGACATTCGTCGTGGGGGGGGGGGGCATTCGTCGTGGGGCGGACATTCGTCGTTGGGGCGACATTCGTCGTGGAGGAGACATTCGTCGCGGGGGAGACATTCGTCGTGGGCGGACATTCTTTTTGGGGGAGACATTCGTCGTGGAGGAGACATTCGTCGTGGGGGAGACATTCGTCGTGGGTGGACATTCTTCTTGCGGGAGACATTCGTCGCGGGGGAGACATTCGTCGTGGGGGCGACATTCGTCCTGGGGGCGACATTCGTCCTGGGGGCGACATTCGTCCTGGGGGCGACATTCGTCCTGGCGCCGACAATCGTCGTGGCGCCGACAATCGTCGTGGGGGCGACATTTGTCGTGGGGGGGGGGGCGACATTCGGCGTGGGGGCGACATTCGTCGTGGTTACAACATTGATCGGCAAATTAAACATGGAGCCTTATTACACAAATTATATTTTTGGAGAAATAAAGAAGTGCGAATAGAGCAAATTCTACAGTAAGTCTATCTGCTCCGCTTGACCCTCTACCGACCAATACTACAGAGCAGTCCTATAAGCAGTCATCACAGAGACTAACATGCTTCGCTTAGCCACTAATTGACTAATACCTCAAAGCACCCTTACATAATTTATATTTACACAAAAAAGAGTACCTTGCGGTTAAGATGTCAATGTATGTCTTTTGGCTAGTAGGAGACCACTCTATGCACAGCTTCGGACAATCTGCATTCATATTAAAAAAGAATCATGATGGTGATCTAATGCAAAGTGGGAGCATATTTTCACATAACAAAATAAGAGAACATAAAAGATTCAATCTCCAGAATGAGAAATTAAAAGAAGAGGTCTGAAGTAATTCATAAAAGAGGAGGTCTGAAGTTGAAATAAATGGTTATATAATGAACATGTCATTAAAAAAACAGGAAAAAACCCTCCAAATAAGGAATTGAAATAAAAATGTAAATATGAGCTATCAATTTTACCTCATCCTTTTGTGCCGATGGAATCATTGTTGGTTTCAGGATGTCAAACTAATAGTTGATGCACTAACATGCTTCGCTTTTGGAGAAATGAGGAATCAATAAATTACAGTTGCTTGAATAAAATAGATTACAAATCACATCCACATGTAAATGTGATAACATTTGTTGAAAGTGCAAAGTAAGAGATGCAATAATATATCGACTTAAATTAATGATGTGGTCAAACCAAGTTGTGCTTAGGTTTAAAGAAGGCCCAAAAAACTTTTACGATGTAAATTGAAGATCTCCTGTGCCGTTGCACAGATGCGGGACGACGATCCATATCTTTAATAATTTTTACGCCAATTTTAAATCAAAGAAGTAGAGGTAAGCAAATTTGGTAAGTTTAGAACATTAAATCATGACCGAAATAGGAAAAAGGAACCTGTCCTCAAAAACTTATAAAAAATTGGATTGGAGGAAGACAACCAAACTCTGGAGATTTTGCAATTGGCTACCCTATGGAGTTGAAATTTATATTCATTATTATAGGTGGAAACATCAAAAAATATAACTAAACCTAAAAATTTATTATTACACATGGAAACATCAAAAAATAAAACAAAACCAAAAAATTTACAAAATCCATCACATGAGAAATCATGATATTAAATATATGAACACCTTTCCTTACAATGCAGATGTAAAGTAGCAGCTATTAGCTAAAAGAACATGCACCTTAGATTAAAAAGAGAACATGAATTGAATATATTCCCAACCAAATTAAATTTAGGGCAATCATTTGTTTTATCAATGATCATAAAAATAGATTCTATAATAGGACTTCAGAATAAGAAAAAAAATGAATTGAATCAATTCCCAACCAAATTAAAATCAGGGCAAACCTAAATCATATATACCTGGAGATCTAAAGAACATAAAATAAAACCTGGAGATACAAAGAATAGAAATTAAAATCTATGAAAACAGAGAGGGAGATTTTGTGCTAATTGATTCCTTTGTTAGTCCACTGAATGCATACAGAGACTTAATGAATATGATTTTTTAGATCATGAATGCATTTAAAAAGTATCAAAAATCAATGCTTGAGAATTTTAAAATTGAAATATAAACGACGTGTAATATTATTAGTGTACTTAAAACTGCAATATATCATGCTAAAGTTCTAAACTAACATTCTTAAAAGCAAAGATGAGAATTACCATGATCATTGTCATGTCAAACATACATTCTGTACTTCTATTTGCGTTTAAATTAAATATACCAATTTTACCAAAACATAGACTTTAGGAACACTAACATCTCAATAACAATTACATGAAAAAAATATTGAAGCAAATAATTACAATCCCGTGATTAATTAAAATTCTCAAGCATATAATTTATGTTTACCTCAGAATTTCTGATGAGCACCATCATAATAATGGTCGAGTAATTTCTCCATTAGTTATGCATCAAACCACCACCATTTATCTACAATCACATAAATTAAATAATTAATATGGGAAAAATGAGCTTAGTTCAATTTATTAGAAATCTTAAATCTATTTTCGGACAATTTTCAATCATGGAGCCATCATAACAACCTACTCCCTATATATAATCTTCTTATAAGAAACTTTAGACTTAAATTTGCTGCCAAATATTTTTCTTATAAGAAACAATCAACATAAATTTACTGCCAAATATAAAACTAAATATGAATATTTAGTATAGAAAATGGAAATCATCCTAGAAATTAAGCCTTTCAGTTTCAGATACCACCATATTTGTTATTTCTCTTTTGCACTGAAATTCATTATATTATCTAGCAAATCCAAGCTAAGAAAATGCAAAGAGAAACATCTGGAAAACATCTAGAGCATTAGATGAACGAAAACATAACTGAATACGACATTGAAAATCTGGCATTAGAAGAACGAAAACATTATTTAATCTCAAGTCATGTGATGTAAAGAGAATGGATTAATCTAAAAGTAAACCTCTATTAGAGGATTAGAAGAACGAAAACATACTTAACTATCTCAAGAAATTAAATGTAATGAAACATTTGATCAATGGAATCTGAAGCTGTGGGTATTAGAATGTGCATAAACCTGGATTGCTGTTGTTTGGTCCAGATGTTCAAGGAAATCAACTCTGGATAGGCGTGAAGATCTGGTTGGTTCTATGGTTTGGAAAACGTTCCTGTTTTCAGGGAAATAGAGTAGATCCAACAATCTCAAAATACTGGCGTGAACGAATAGATGAAGAAATGAATGCTGAATCTTATTTAGGGAAATAAAGAGTGTTTACCTATGTTAGAAGGTGTGCAGGGGAGTAACACTGCCGATTTTTCAGTCTGATTTGTGGGAGGTGTGCAGTCGAAGGGTGTTCCGGGCGCAACGAAATGTCGAGCTATGCATAGGAAAATTATTTCGCAGAAATCAGTAGACTAGCGCGAATGATTAGATGAAATTACCCGACAATGAAATGGAGTGAGGAGTTTGCAGGTAGGAGTGATATGGTTTAGGGATTACTTTTTTTGCGAGGAACGGTGGCTAGAGGGAAGTGTTCTGCGTTGTCGAAAGCCTGAGCGGCGCTTGAGATTGTTGGTTGGTCGGAGAGGAGACGTTCCAGCGTGTTGGCGTGGAGTTGCGGGGATGCCACCGCCAAAGAGGAGAAGCGATTCAGAGAGGAGACGTTCCGGCGTGTTTGCGTGGAGTTGCGGGGACGCCACCGCCAAAGAGGAGAAGCGAATCGATGCCTTTGTTGGAGGTACTCACGTTGTGTAGAGAGCGGCGTGAGGAGGCGTGGATGCGTGGAGGAGGCGTGGATGCGTGGAGGAGGCGTGGATGCGTGGAGGAGAGGGAGAGAACAGCGTGCCCTAGTTTTCGTGGGTGGAAATGTCGTGCGGGAGTGATGGCGCGGGAGACGAATGTCGAGGGAGTGAGGAGTTAACAGAGGGATTGGCATTTTGATCGGTGTATGGACGGCCGTGATTTATTTGTGTTTCATTTAGCTTGCCATAGTAGTCCTATTTTCCTTGTCATTGAACCCTAATTCATATATCTTTTTAATATAGTATATATATATACCGGGACCTCTCCTCTTAAGTTTGAAAAATTACAGATTGCACCTCTCTTATTATTGAAATTACAAAAACCTCCCCTGAATGTTACAAAACATAACATTTACCTCCACTGAAGTTCACATTTCATAACATCCATGCACAAAAATACCCCCCTCGGAGTACATTTTCAGGGAGGGGGTGTATTTTGTGCATGGATGTTATGGAATGTGAAGTTCAGGGGAGGTAAATGTAATGTTTTGTAACATTCAGGGGAGGTTTTTGTAATTTCAATAATAAGAGGGGTGCAATCTGTAATTATGCTAACTTCTAGGGGAAGTTTTGGTAATTATTCGTATATATATGTATATACATATATTATAGCCCTTGCTTATTTATTTCAAGCATTAATTTGATTTCATATTCCCTTGCAATCTTAAATACCCATTTGCTCTTTTCTGATGTTGCTCTTCCTGTAGGTTCTTGCAATATATCCAGATTTTTGCAATCCTTTTGTTATTTAAAATTCAGTTCAATTTCTTTATCATTTTCAATGTCATCTCCCATTTAAAAATGATTAGAATCTGGAAAAAAATGAAAATCATCTGTTGCGATTTATTTTTATTCTTATAGCATCTAATTTTTCTTTACTTAGGACATTTTCCACGTTCTAGAGCATTCTTGAACCTATTTGATTTTTGTGTTGCTCGAGCTATTCCACTGTGTAGTTTTTTCACAAAATTGACATGCATAGAGTTTGACTGCTTACGATCTTTCAAGTAATTGTACTTAGTAGGTTTTGTTATTCTTATGTTGGGATCACTTTCAAGTATTCCCATGGCCATTCTTGTCCATACTTTCTTATGAATTTGAAACGATTATACATTAAACATGTTGCAACTTGCAACAAAGAACTATCTTTATAAAAGTTAAGAAAATGAAGAGCAGAAACAAACAATAGATCTAATATATTTTTCAAATCTTATATTTTTGATAGCCCAACATAAAATTTGGTGTAGATTTAACTTGTTCTTCTACATATTTTAAATAAGAAGGAACAAATGGAAGTAGTTAAGGAAATAAAATCTTGAGTTAACAACCTCAAAGATGAAAAAGAAAAAGAAAACAAACAAGATGGAGTGGGTACAGATGGAAAGGGTTAGAAGTAGACGTGATAAAAGAAGAGCAATGTTAATAGCACCTCTATGTTGGCTAATAGCACCCCGAAAAAGTCCAAAAACGCATTAAACTTAATATTTTGGTTGTATAGTAGCACCCCTCGCCTAGCCCTAATCCCGACTGCGAGGTGCCTCCAAGTGAGTCCGTCCGGTGATTCCTCCTGCGGGTGTTTCCAACCCTCTTCTCACCGTCGCTCCGATTGCCAGGCGTGTCCGATGGCTTTCCCTTCTTCATCTCCTGCACAGTAGCTCCTCATCTTCTCTCCAGGCGTCTGGCGGTGGGGCTAGGGTAAGATACTTCACTCATTTCCCGTTAGATACTCATTTTCCCAATACTTCCTTGTTCTGAACTGAAAACTGAAAAACCCTAATCTTTTGCAGCCTCCGATCGACTGCCTCCCTGCTAGGGTATAAAAGCAATTTCAAGCATTTCTGTTTCGGATTTTGGGGAATTTTCTTCGATCTAAGCTCTGTCATTTTAATTTTATTCTCAGGTGTTATAATTTGGATTTTCCTTCCAGTTTTTGCTATTTCGGGGGTTGATTGGGGAGAATCAGTTGCTTTCACTATCCTTATTTCAGTTTATCGGCATGCTATTTCGTGTTGGTAGAAAAATTATGCTCTATTTTGTGTTGAAGTAATTTTCAGTTTAGGAAAAAAAAGAGAAAATAAATCTTCGAGTGGGTAACAAATAGTCTAACAAAAACTAAGGTGATGTTTGATTTTTTGCTTTTCATCAAATTGTACAATTACATATATTTTGGAAATTGTTAATATTTTAGTAGGGGTTAGATTTAACATTGTGGTTTGAAAAAAATGGAAAAATTTAGTTTTTTGGATGGTGTGCTAATAGCCTCATGGTATGAAAATATAATTTTATGGGGTGCTACTATAAAATGGCGTCTAATATCGACTTCAGGGGTGCTATTAACATTGCTCTAAAATAAACACTAAATAAACACTAATGAAGAGATACAACAACAACAACACTCAAGCCTTTATCCCACTATAGCGTGGTCGGCTATATGGATCCTTTGTCGCCATTGTGCCCTATCTTTAGTCATAATTTCACTAATGCCTAAGTACATGTCTTTCTTTATAGTCTCATTCCAAATCTTTATTGGTCAACCCCCCCACCCCCCCCCCCCCCCCCCCCCCCCCCACCCCCGGTCGGGCCTCACTCTGGTCGACTGATTTTGACTGAATTTATGCGATCCCGAAAATGCCCCCAACCTCTCACGACATCAAAAGAGACTCGCTGCTGCTGTTTTCTCCGCTCAGTATTTCTCTCCTCCCATCCGCGAACCAGCGCCCCCTCTCCTCCCCCGACCATTTCCTCTCTTATACGCTTTCGCCTCCCGCAAGTGCTGCAACTTGCCAAGCCAAGCGTGCCGATCTCTGTCTCTTCCCCAGGTTTTGCGACGGCGGTGGCGATTTTCCTTCCGCCACGATTTCGCCGCTCCCAACTCTCCTCCCCCAACCTCTCACAACCCGCCGCTTCCAGTCGCGATCCGGCGCCCCACTCCAAGACGCGCCGCCGCCACCCCGACTCTCGATCCCGCACCTCTAAATTACTCCACCATATCCCACGACCAGTCGCTCCTCCTTCAGATTCGGCGGCTCTCCCAAAACAGAGGAAATTTTAGAAGCTACAGTAAAAACAGAGTAATTTAGCACAAGGGTCTAAATCACCTCAGAGAAGATCAAGAAAAACTGATGGAGCAAGGAAACGCATGGAAGATTCAGTTCAATGCAGTTCTATGAGGGATCAAATGGACCACCTCTTCGTGTACTTCCTATAGGTGTCCGGGGAGAGCCAAAAGGCTCTCCCCGGAGAGCCAAAAGGCTCTCCCCGGAGAGCCAAAAGGCTCTCCCCGGAGAGCCAAATGGCTCTCCCCGGAGAGCCAAAAGGATCTACCCGGAGAGCCAAAAGGATCTCCAGAGACCTTTATAGTGGATTTTCAAATTTTTATATATGGTGGGCCTATTCTTCAAAGTCATGTAGTACGTATCCATATGACTCAACTCCTTGATCAAATAGACTTAAAGACTCTGCGATAAGCTAAATTTTTTGACTAATTTGATATATGTCAAAAATTAAATTTTGTTGATTAAATCTTCAATGATTTGCTGAATTTATGTATGCTCTTTGTTTGATCTGAGCCTTTATTATCCAATTATATAAGTTTTTTCAATTTATTTTTGAATTCTTAGGCCACTGACTTTGTCTGATCCATCACAGATTGTCTGCATGTTAATCATCAGCACTAATGAACTATATCGACCTTGTGCTGCGGGACATTGCGAAAACACAACGATCGGTGGAGACCCTCGTCCGTTGTTGCCCTGAAATTCCGCCGGAATCGATTCCGACCCAAACGCCGTCATTCTATTCGTCAACATTCGATCGCCCCACTAGTGAGCCGTGCATTTGTGGCAAGCAATCTGGCACGTTTGAGCAAGCTGTCATTCCATTTAGCTCCGATTTCATTTGCAGAGCAAGATAGAATTTTTAGATTCATCACCATGTGAAATTGTAAGTATGGTGCTCAGTACTGAGAAGATCAGCACAGTGGATCTCATTGTATCAATCATGAAAATGTAAACTGAAGTATGGATGTCTTAAAGATTTATTCTCTGTCATTTTTTGGCTCAAAATTTCTAAATTTAATATATAATTTTTGGATTAAAAGGAGAAAAAGTAGTTGAAAAGTGGTAGCAACTTTTGGATTGTGATTTCCTTATCTTTTCTTTGATGATTTGGAGAAAGTATTGCCTCTCACTGCAGCAGCCATGAATGATTACGCTGGTTACTTACATGGACTATAGAGAGCCACTAGTGGTTCATCAAAATCTTTTAACACTCATGTAGCATGTAGGACTGTACGTATATATAAATCCCGGGCCGTCCGACTGTAATGAATCGATTTTTAAGTTGGATGCATATATTTTAACATGATTTTTACATAATTATCGTATTATTCAATTCCAGATTTGTTCATCTTCTCAAGGAGTTTGAATAGTTTAATAGGTTTTTAATCACAATCAAGAAATATTCATCATAATGACACATAATAGCCCAATAATTTCTCAAACTAGCTACAAAAAGTATTTGACCCAGTACAATTTGATATTAATCTTCTAGTTTTCAAAATTTGCTTCCATTAGGAGATATTTGATCATCATACTAAATATTCATCATAATTACATATATCAACATTAGTTGAAAAAGATTTAAAATATTTTTGGTATCAAAGATGATAATAACATGAACAACTATAATGACACATTGTAATCAAGTAAACCATTATAAAATGACTTATTGTTATAATGATCTATTATAATAAAACTCATTGGACCACAAACTAAGACATTTATGAGAATAGTGATAATCTATAACATCATGAGTCAATTTAGAATGATATTCACAATACATTTCAAAAATTTTACATTGATAAGAGTAATGAAGCTTATTAAAGTAAATTATCACTTTGCTTTAGTATTGAATGAATGGTTTAACTTGCTTGATGAAAAATATAAGAATCTGTGAGTTAAGAAAAATTGAGAATATTGTTTGGTTGTTATTTTCATTAAGCTCGTTCCATGAATTCATCATAATGCTCTAATATTGATAAAATATTAGTCTATGAAGGCGTTTTTTGTGAGAAAGCGCAGCAACAATCAACTTTGACGGTTACATCGAAAACGTCGCTGAATCAATGACAATGATTGATCATCGTACCGTTGTCTTACTTCCTCTCTCTCTCTCCCTCCATTTTTTTTCTTCCTTTCCCTTTTTTCTCTTCCTCTCTCACCCTTTCCTTCTCCTCCCCCTCTTTTTTCTCCTCCCCTCTTTTTCTTTCTCTTCCCTCCCCCTCTCCCCTTTTTCCCCCGTCATACCAGAGTGAACCCGGCGCCCCCCCCCCCCCCTCCCCCCCATTTATCATGCCTAGTGACTAAACTCACACAACGCCTAACAGATGCCTCTAATGGTCTCATTTGTACGTGTCCAAACCATCTTAGTCGAGCTTCTCTGCAATTGGTGCCACTCCTATTTTAGCCCTGATACATTCATTCCTAATTTTATCCAGTCTCGTGTGTCCACACATCCACCGAAGCATTCTCATCTCCGCAACTCCCATTTTTTGCTAATGTACACAATTCACTGCCCAACACTCAGAACCATAGAGCATCGCTGGTCTGATTGCAGTACGGTAAAACTCGCCTTTAAGTTTTAAATTTTTAATGGTACTTTACGATCACATAAGATCCCTGACACGCCTCTCCACTTCAACCAACCTGCTTGGATTCTATGTATCACATCTTTATCAACACCTCCATCGTTTTGAACTATCGATCCAAGATATTTAAAGCACTCACTGCGGAAAATATCTTGATCACCCAACTTAATAACGAAGTTATCCGTCCTTTTTGCACTGCTAAATTTAAGCTCCATATACTTTGCCTGTGCCCCGCTTAATCTAAAACCCTTCTTTTCTAAAGTGTCTCGCCAAGATTCAAGTTTCGTGTTTACACCCTCGCGCGTTTCATCGACCAAAATGAGATCATCCGCAAACAATAAACACCAAGGTATTGCTTGTTGGATATGTCCGGTGAGCTCATCTAAGATAAGGGTAAAGAGATAAGTGCTTAAAGCTGAACCTTGATGTAAGCCAACAGTGGTAGGGAATTTATGTGTTAATCCTCCAGATGTCCTCACCCTCGTCACTGAATTTGTATTCATATCTTTGATTATGTCAATGTATGATACATTTACACCTTTCTTTTCTAAGTCATGCAAATGTTTTGAAATTCATGCCAATTGGAAATCAGATTTATCTTAATTTACTCAACTAAGTCAGTCATTCAAACCAAGGAAGAGAAGCCAAAAAGGAAGATTTTATCAGAAAGCAAACCTCACTCTTGTATAAGTGGACAACATATCTTTGGAACATTGTAAGTCCCTCACTTGATCGAATTGAAATTTTTAAATAGAAGAATAGCACATTCACTTATAAATTCATTCAATTATTAATGAGTATTTGTACATTCCTCAAACTATTATTTATACTCTTCAATTCTATTGTTCCCATTAATCATCCTTAATGGTACACTGTTAAATAATAAAAACAATACTTGATCATACAGGGTAGCTGCATGTCAACCAATATCAGCATCACCATCAATCTTATCCTAACTATATGCAATCCACTTTATGAATCCTCATTTTCTTTCGTTCAGGGTGAGTATTGTTTGAGATGTTAGCTCTATTGTGTACAATTTTATCCATTCTACATTAGGTGATGGAGATCATCTACATTGAGCAATACACATCAGGGCCTCCTCAAGGCCCTTTCTTGTCATAGCCAGTTATATGACCGTCATATGGATGATCGAAGCATGCCATCACGTTAAGAGTGATTTTATGTTTTTTTTCTAAGTTGTATTTTGAGCTTTAAGTTAAATGTCACGATTGGGAAATTTATGCTCTCAATGAAATTTAACTTGATATCAATCTCCTATAAGTAGCAAACATTAGGTCTCATTTAGCCTTTTAGGCATTGAATAGTTTGATAAAGCATTCCAATCTCTTGGTCGCTCACTGTGCCTAAGCCATATCGTATCCCTTCTCCTCGATACCTATTTCATGGGAACTTGGCTTGAAGCGAAGCCACCGCCCTGCAGCCCAATTTGATGGTAACCCAGCTTAATGCCCATTTCTCTCCAACCAACCGCCTCTTACTTTCTCTCATGAAGGTAGTCAGAGTTTTAAATGTCGTCTCCACTTGTTGCCGAAACTAATTCTGAGTTTGTGATATCTGCTATTGAGGTCGATTTTGGAGAAGAGCTTTGCATAAAACATGTCAAGATTGCCACATAGTTTGGGGATGGTAAATTAGTACTTAACCATGATCTTATTTATTGTCGTGTTGTCAGTACATATTCTTGACGGTTCATCTTTCTTTCGAACTAACAAAGATGCGACAACGCAAGATCTTATACTTTCTTGGATGTATCGCTTATGTTACAAATTCTCGAATTATTCTCGGAGATTTTCAGTTCTGAACCATCTTGTAATAGGGTAGATTTGATAGTGAAGGTCCAGGGATCAAGTCAATGGCTCATTTGGTATGATACTACTATATTCTTCCATATTTAATTTCAGTTGTTGTGGGACTTCACTGTTGGTCTTGGTGAACCCAATGTGCCTCTTATTGGACTCACTTGAAATTTTTTGGCTGTGTATAGTGACAATAGTTGTTTCCTCTTGGTTCACCCAGCCGCCCAGGAATACCACTCCTTTCTGACAAAGGGCACAACGTGAACTTGTAGATTCTGCCTTCCTTGATGATCACATCTGTATCAAATTACCACAACTGTTACGCGCACGCATTCGCCCGAGCAAACGCCCTCATTAGGACCACCGACGCTCTCATTTGGAAACCGCCTTGATACATTCATGCGGAATTTGTTATTATTAATTAATTATATTAATTAATAATAATAGTTAAAGAGTTAGGATTAATTAATCAGTTAATATTGATTATTTATTATTTGATATTAATATAATGAATTAATATTAAGTTGTATTTTTGCTTGTTGCCCCCATCTATATCAGGGGAAGGGGTATGCGTGTGAAAGGATCTTTGGATCAATTGGCTTTGGACTCTCTCTAGATCTCTCTACCTCTTCCTGATGCAACCCGTGTCGCATCTCCGTGTCTTTATTTTACTATTATTTCCCGTATTTTCTTTGTGCAGCGCATGTCCTCGCGCACATCTATTTTATTTATCGCGTATGTATTATTTACTTTATATCGCGCACATCGTTCGTTGTGACGGCTTATTGGTATGATCGCCCAATAGGTCCCTGAATAAAAAGATCTGTCAAATTAGGTAATAGGTTAATTAAGACAAACACTCTAAAATGATTTATCAAAATTAAGCATATTTTATTTTAGGTAACATATAAATTAAAATCAAATTCTACTTAGGGAATTAAACTTAAAATGGAAAGAGCCTTTTGAAAAATAACAATTTCATTCCTTTTTATCTTCCGTCAAAAAGCTGCTTAAAGAATTTCTTCCAAAATAATAATCATAATAATAGCCTATTTAATCCTATTCACCTCTCCAAAATCGGACAACTTGGCAGAAATTGAGGAACAGAGACTCACTATTTCCTCGAAAGCTAGCCCGACAGCCTGCACCACCTCCTTTTCTCCTTCCCGAAGAGTTCGCCGGACCCCCAGCCGACGACCAACGCCACCGTGGTTTCTGTCGTCCTCCCCTTCTCCATTTTCTGTGGATTCTGACGCACCTACTGTCGGATTCACCGCCCCAGCTACAGGGGTTCGACGGCTTTCGTTGCATCCCCTCCAGATCCAACAACTAGATTGATTGCTATCACCTCCACAAGCGAAGGCGACCCGCCCTCTGCCCTCCTCCGGCGAATCCGTCGACTCCAGCATCGTCCTGCCGACCTAGCTGTTTTCTAATTACTTCCACGTCACCTCATCTCGATCCACAACCCCAATTTGAGAATTCCTCAGTCCAACTGATGCAGTGGTAGGCTGACTCGGGACGGACAACCAAAATGCAACCTTAAATGCGAGGGGTTATGATAAAATGCAAGTGATGGTCCGCAATGAGAAAACAACATTAATCGATTATTATAAAAAAAATAACAGAGGCGCAAACATTCACAAATTTCAATTAGAGAGAGTAAAAGCTAATCCGCCAACGACACGACACAAATACTTTTAAGCGAGTACGGAATAAACCATGCAAATCACACAAAATACAACACTAACAACAAAGCAATAAAGACATCCACTATAGATAAAGGTGCGGCATATTTAACAATAGAAAAATAAAACTCCAAATGCAACTTACACGTGCAGGCGGTGACAAACAACGACCGGTTGGGGCATCCAGGTTTGCTGTGAGTGGGAAGGCAGCCAGAAGAGGGGCTCTGGACAGAGGGGGAAGGGTTCGGGTGGTGTGTGTGGTTAGAGAAAGTGTGAGGTTGTTGTAGGTGACAAAGGGGAGGCTTCAACGGGTTGGCAGTGGGGAAAGGGGTGGCTGGCGGCCGGGAAAGAGGGTCTGGTGTCGGGGGACCCAGGTTAGGTGGCTGTAGGGTTAGGGAAGAGGTGAGTGATTGACTACATTGAAGAAGACAGAAACGTGGTGTGGTTTGTTGGTGATGGGACTGAGGAAGATTTCCTGGACGGGTGGAGGTCAGCAGCAGGTAGATGGAAACGAACTTCGGCGCCTGGGTTGGTCGACTGTGAGCGGAGATCGGCGGAGAGAAGAACACATAGAGGGAAAGAGGGAGGAGAAGAGACAGGGCTTACGGTGGCTGGATGGGGAGAGGAGGAGGAGAGCTTAGCGTCGCACCAAGAAGAGAACCCGACGTCGCATCAAGCGTGACCGACGGCTTCCGCAAATGGGGAGCAAACTTTCGATGCCCAACCAGCCGAACCCTGCACATATTTATACTTAAACAAACTTAGGGCACCCGAAACGGATGTCTCATATCGTCTAGTCCGATCGGGCGTCAAATATGACTCAAACCATAAAAGCTAATATATCAAATCAACTCGGAACAACCATCCAGACGCAACCGTGGACTCGGTTCGCCCGAAAGGGTAGTGGTTCACCGCCTCTTGTCGGAATAGACTTGCGTCGGGCGTTGCGCGCCATCACCAACCCTCTGAGACTCGTTGACTTCGACGTTTCGCTCTTGATCTAAAGATATATCTCCGCCCTTCTCCGGCCTGTGGTGTTTTAGAATAATAATATGCTTATTTTATTTGATTGTTAAAATTCAGAGCATGCTTGCCTTAATTATCTTGTTCATGTTTGTCGTTAATTTTCACATTCTCGCATTTCTTCTCGCTTGTATTCTTGTGGAAGAATTACTTCATATTTGCTAATTATGCCCGATTGCTAGGCTCATAGGCGCGTTGTTGATGAAACTGAGTTTGATTGTCACTTAAAATTGACTCGAGAACGTCACACTTGTGTTACATGTTTTAAAGAAAATTTGAATTTATTTATTTAAAATCGACTTTGCGAATTTGGTTTACATCACTCCCTCTCTCTCCCTTGGAACCCCCTCTCCCCCTCTCATGTATCCCGTTTTTAATGAATATTAATGCATGTTTTTCCCCCTTTCGGCTTGTGATCATCTATTTCGGACGTAGAAAGCGTGACGCCTGCTAACGCCGATGGTATCGCCTTCCGTCACCGGAATCTCACCAGCACTCTCTTCGGTCACCGGTTGGAACGCATTCACTCCGGCCATGTCTTCCACCGCCACCTCAGTCTACGCGCGCCCCGATCGGCAAACCGATGTGCACACCTACCTCCTCGCATGGTCCACGGTCTCGAAGCCAAAGTCGACCGGCTCCTCGAGTTAGACGGACTAGCTGCTGCGACCCACCCTCATGGTCCTCTGACCTCAGCCGTCCCGACCACGGCTACCTCGTGCAACATGCAAGAGTTTCTCCTCCCGGTCACCCTCAACATTCCTCGACGACACCAACATACCCCTCTCTCGGCTCTGACGACTACCTTTAACAGGTCAGTAACTACCTTCAGTCTCCCGGGCTGCTGCCAGTCATCGTCAACACCAACCCATTGTTACTCGTTATGTCGCTCATCCTCGTCGCCAACAGAAACCTCTCCAGCCGCTCGTCCAGCTCCAGTGCCCTCGACGCAGCCCCCCTACATCCTTCTCTGTCGCCCAACAACCGACCTCCCACGGAACGCTCACCTGCGACTAGTCGAGCAAGCCAACCCGCAACACGTCTCCGCACATCTTCTGTGCCACCAACATCGACTCCCTTTTGCATCTGCTTCAGCACCTTCTTCACCGACGACGCGCCCTCGATCCGCTGCTTCATCGCCTCGAGCACAACGACACCATTCGATCTCCTCGAGCCACCCGCCCTCCTACTCTTTACCAGCAGAGTTTTTGCCTTTCCATTCCTTAATAACGGATTTTTTGCTTGCCCTCCCGCCTGACCCGAACAACAACTCCCAGGTTCACACGACCCGAGCTGTCCCTCTTCCCCACTAGCTGCCAAAACCATCCCTTTCCTTCCCTTGTCTTGTCATATCCGCCTTTTTCTACTCTTTATTTTTTCCGTTTTTAACCCCACGGGCCACTTAGCCCCTCCTTCCCATACACTGTGCCAGAGCCCCTCTCTTGTGTACCCATTTAAGAGCAACCTTCACCTCCATAGCCCCACCTACTCTGGTTGTCCGCTTCCTTTCTCCCCACTCATTAATAGCCCCAAAATTTTCACCTATAATTTTTCTTTCCTTTTCAACCCCTCTTCCCTTATGGACCTTCACACTTATTTTTTCCTTGGCCTTGGACCACACTTTCGTTCACATTTTCACTCCCATTTCTTTGCCCGAACCCCACCGGCCTTTCCACATGCCCCACCTTTTTATCTCTTTCATTTACCCAGGCCGCCAGACCCCGCTCTCTTCACGCCTTGCACCCTTCTTATATCTGTCGTCACCATTGTTATTGATCTCCCGACATATTGGAGGCTCGATCTTGAGGGCATGATCGACTTTCAAGGGCGATGGTATGTTACGCGTACACATTCGCCCAGGCAAAACCCCCCTCATTAGGACCATCGACGCTCACATTTGGAAATCGCCTTGATACATTCATGGCGGAATTTGTTATTATTAATTAATTATATTAATTAATAATAATAGTTAAAAAGTTATGATTAATTAGTTAATCGGTTAATATTGATTATTTATTAATTGATATTATATAATTAATTAATATTAAGTTGTTGTTTTTCTTGTTGTGTGTGCCCCCCATCTATATAAGGGGAAGGGGTATGCGTGCGAAGGGATCTTTGGATCATTTGGCTTTGGACTCTCTAGATCTCTCTCTCTCCCTCTTCCTCTCTCTCTCCCTTGGAACCCCCTCTTCACCTCTTATGTATCCCATTTTTAATGAATATTAATGCATGTTCTCTCTGAAGCTTGGACTTGTGATCATTTATTTCGGACGTAGAAAGCGTGACTGTATTAACAACCTTCCTAACTTTAGGTGGCATGCATCCATGTCAATTACACACACACAACGGTGTCCTTGTAATTTCTAAGCGAAAAGTCAGCTCATTGTTCTGATACTTTGATGTTGCCCATAACTTTGATCTAATTGATCTTGTATGGTGAAAAGTACTTATGTGTTTTCAACTTTAGTCGCTTTACTACTTTAAAAGAGATTAGATTCTCCTGACTCCCACAATTGAACATTGTATCACATATTACCCCATCCTTGCATCTAATGTTTATAGATTGTGCTAATATGGGTGTTTCTCCACCTTCTCAATTGTCATCAAAAGTCGGCGAACCACACACATCCCTTCATCTTCATTTTAGACATCATTTGGGTTGATGGTGTTTACCCGGAATTCGGCGATCACCTCCTACAAGACAGAATCAACATACAAAACATTCTTCTTCAGTATGCGGTCTCCCCGGGCAAGTTCGCACAAGCCTGAACTTCGACTACAGCTCACGCGAGCACACTTACCGTGTTCGCCGAGTCATTTTCTTTGTTGTAATGACTCTCTTACCTTATGTAACCTGCCAGTTTCTCCTGAGCATGCCCGCTTGGGCAACACCTCTCTAATATAAATAGGGGTGAGCAGTATTGTAGCAGGGATCGAGAAATCCCGCCAAGTTGTCCACAAATTTTAACGAGCTCGATTTCTGTCCTCTATAATCCCTGCGAACTCTATCTTTTTGTAGTATTTTTTAACCCCATTTGTAACTGTGAATTCAATCAATAAAATCACGCAAAACTAAAGATTCGCGTTATGCGACATCTGGCCCCGCCGTCTTCGACACCCTTTTTCGTCTCTTCCTCTCGTTCGTGACCCGGAGTATTCTTCCACCCGCAGTACCCCACTCTCTATCAGATAATCCTTTGGGTGTGGAGTTGAGACATTTTTGGCTCAACAAATGGTGTAATATTCCTCTTTTTAAATTTCCATCTCCTTCAACATATTTGCTTTCAACTAGATTAACTCTTTCACTCTTGGATTAGTATCGTTGGAAAGATGTCATGTTGTTGTTGGGCTTGTTCTCCCCTAGCTTGTGCATGAGTGTTCGGACTTCTAGTTCCCCCGACCTTGCCTTCTCCTGATTTTTGGGCTTTCTCATCTTGATTCTCATGTTTTTGTAGTTCTTGGAGTTGAACCTCTTGATGGATCTTTGACTCTTTTGTAGCCATATTTACCCTGCTCCGATTGGTCTTTTTGGATTGTACTTTCTCTACTTGGTTGATAGCCTCGTCTATGTTTTACAACATATTCGACTAGATCTTATCACAAATAACATCACAAAGATTCTGTTATGGAAATAGGCGGTGGAGGTGGAGATAAAAAGGGAGTCAAGCTCAACCCACGGAGAATGCTAGGGGAAGAGGAAGAAGACGAGTCTTGCTCAACTCTAACCCTAGAATGAGGATGAAGAGAAAGGGAACTAGAGAGAGAATAACTTAGAGAGATAGAAAAAATTGATTAATTCATTCATTCCCTCATACATGGCCCATCGAGTACTCATATTGTTGGAATATGGTTCACACACTTTATTCGACACACCCTTGGTTTGAGAATAACAAATTCTGACATGTAATTGATTTATCCTCTCATTTTTTCATTGTCTGCAGGTTCATGAAACTCCTTTGGTACAAGACATACATGCTACCATAAGAACCAAACTAAAACGATGAAGCCTATGCCAAAATTCTTGGTTACCGCCGACAATACCTTCTACCGCCCGACGATACCTACTACCGCCCGACGATAGCACTTGATGTACGTCATCTGGCACCCAAGCTTGTTGTGGACTTGGAGAAAATGAATGTTGCATTAAATAGCTCAGAACAAAGATACCGCTTGCGAGATCACATACCGCCCGACGATAGTGTACAACTCTTGTTTTGGTAACACCACGTCTCAACATGGATTGGAGGGAAAAGGGAGCGGCAAAATTCAAGTTTACTATCGCCCGACGATAACACCTAACTCCCGACATTAGCTCCAATCTCCATATGGAAGGCTTCGATGTCTGACTATCGCGCAATGCTAGCTCAGGCCTAAATAAGGAATCCTTCGATGTTCGGCTACCGCTCACGGTATCTCACTTCCGCCGGCGTTAGCTCCGACCTCTATATGGAAGGCTGCGCTGTTCTGAAGAGGGAAAATGTCTAGGGAGTTCATATTTCAAGATACCTCCCGATGATAGCCTCTACTGCCTACAATAGCTCATAAAGAAGTATTAAAATACATTTTTTTCTTAGGATTCGCTACTGATCACATTCCATCGTAAAAGACTTTCAAGAGAGGTGGCCATCTCCGGAGCCTCCACGACTCCCTACGCTCAACGACAACGATTCAAAGGAAGATGGAGTAAGATTATTCTAGCGAAGGACTCGCGCACTACGACGATCATTTTGAGCGGCTCTTCTCCATCTTTTTTCGGCATTACTATTGGGGAGTATTTCCATAGAAGTTCGGTCTAATCTATTTTGTATTCTTCTTTTGATTTGAACGCATTTTGATTATCATGTGCTTCACCAATGCTCTGGATGCTGAATGAAGGAAGCATGGTTATGTGCACATAAATCAAAATGGATTCTTGGGTCTACCCTCTCTGATGTCTTTGGCTTTGATTTGAGGGCATGATTCCGCAGCAAATACGACGGTATAGGGGGCCACTATTTCAGTGGTACTCTGTGAGCAGCCACTTTGTGCATTTATTGTCAAAGGTTAGGTCTTTCTCCTCTGAGAGAAACCAGTTTGTGCATAGTGCTAAAGGTTAGGTCTGTTTCCAATCTTCCCCCGCCCATACCCCCAATGATTGGGGACTATATGAGCTCTGTTGTTGTTGTTGTGTATGGGAATTCGCCTCATGAGCAGAGACTAGATCTATGTGTATATCTATGGTAGAAATTCGCCTTGAGTGTGGCGACTAGTTCGTGGTTAGAACTTAGATCTGGGGAAGACTTGAGGCTAATCTTAGGGTGGATTAGCTAGGGCTTGACATGAGACCAATTCAGGGGTGAATTGACTAGGGTCAACCAGTTTTTAAGGAGAAGAGACGGTATAGAAAATCAAAGTGTAAGAATCATCATCTTTGATTTTTACGTCAAAAGATCTAAACCATTGTAATAATTCCTCATGATTAATACATATTGAATTGTTTTTTCTTTTACACTTGTCTTAATTTAATCTTCTCAAAATAAATTATTTACGTTGCATGGCGATTTAGTCATTTTGTGAAAGAAAAATCTAAATATATCAAGAATTATTTTTAAATAATAATATTTTCTCTGCATTGATTTAAATATTTATTTCCGTCGTGTTAAACTCTCTTTATCATTTAAGATATTATTTAGTTAAAAGAAAAGTTAACGATTTTTAATATTCCTTATTTACTCCCTCTAAGAAAGCCTCTAGATCCAACATATATAACACTACAAAATTACATTAGTTTAAATAATTCCAAAATAAAGAGTAAAGCAAGAAACAATAAAACCTACAGACTCGTACATCGACTCAATTAATAAAAGACACCTAACATGAACACATGACGACACTAATTAACAACATAGATAACTGGTCGTTTGGGACTATAATTTCACCCGTCCTTCAAATTGAGCTTGTTGTCAAGCTCGAACGGACTTGGACTATGATACGACCAACCCCATTTAGGTCAGCACGGTGGATCACACCGAGGCCCAGGGGGGCCGTATCAGGGCCGCGGCCCATACACCCTAACCCTTCTCCCCTTTATATTCTCCAGGGCGGGTTATTGAAGGCGCGTACAGCCATGGCCACGCTGAGTTTTGAACACCCGACCTCCCTTGACAAGAAGGTTTTAACACGCCCCTCATCACCAACTGAGCCGCGGCTCAGTTGGTGATGAGGCCTGTGTTGAAAGGTTCTCATCAAGGAGGTCGGGGGTTCAAGCCCCGACCTCAACAACCCGCCTCAATTAAACTGGTTGAGGAGACGGGTTGGGGTGTGGGGGCCGCGACCCTGTTATGGGATCCCGATTGGGGGCCACTATGAATCATTGACGTGGACTGCTTCGCGTGGTGCGGTATTTGAGCAGCTGGTATTGCCCACGGGTACGGGTGAAGCCTTACCCCTAATATAAAAGTGCACTTTTATGATACGACCAACCCCATTTAGGTCAGCACGGTGGATCACACCGAGGCCCAGGGGGGCCGTATCAGGGCCGCGGCCCATACACCCTAACCCTTCTCCCCTTTATATTCTCCAGGGCGGGTTATTGAAGGCGCGTACAGCCATGGCCACGCTGGGTTTTGAACACCCGACCTCCCTTGACAAGAAGGTTTTAACACGCCCCTCATCACCAACTGAGTCGCGGCTCAGTTGGTGATGAGGCCTGTGTTGAAAGGTTCTCATCAAGGAGGTCGGGGGTTCAAGCCCCGACCTCAACAACCCGCCTCAATTAAACTGGTTGAGGAGACGGGTTGGGGTGTGGGGGCCGCGGCCCTGTTAGGGGATCCCGATTGGGGGCCACTATGGATCATTGTCGTGGACTGCTTCGCGTGGTGCGGTATTTGAGCAGCTGGTATTGCCCACGGGTACGGGTGAAGCCTTACCCCTAACAGACTACCCTATCATCTGTCTCTTTGATTTTTCGCCAGAACATTTCCCGGTCACGCGTAGCTAAAATGGAGTCTGCATCGAGCGGTAGGCCATCATCATATACACAGATGTCACGAAGGGATACAGGGATCTGGTGTGACGGAGGCGCTTGCTGAGGGAAGACTGTCATGCATAATATTTGAAGTCAGAGCAAGTGTGCCCGGTGGGTGGCGGAGAACCTTCCTAAATGTGAGTCACGGCGATTGGAAGCGGCGGCTGGGTGACAGTTGTTGGAAGAAATGGCTCTAGAGGGGCCACCAGAGCGGAGGTTGTGGGATGGAGACCGCGGGCACTGATGAAGGCGACACAAATTGTGGCGGCACCACCACTAGGCTTGGAGGCGACGATGTCAGTTGCGTGAACTGAGGGGAGGGAACAACTGGTGGCGATGGTGGAGCGACAAGAACTACGGAGAGCGGTGTAGCATCTTCAGACGCTAGTGTGATCGATGAGTGCTCTAGTGGGATCAGTGGTTGCTCTGATGGGATCGGCCTCCGAAATATAGGAGATACTAAAACCTCGATGCCTTTAGGAGCGGAGTTACTAAAACCTCTATGTTGTTTTTTTGAATAAAAATGAGTTAATTAATTATTTTTGTGATTAATTAATATTTACTCAAAAATAGGTTGCATGCGACTTAGAGGTGGGCACATGGATTGAATTGCACTAGGCTTGATATGTCCCGGTTGAACAGCGCTGCTCGAGGTGAAGTGTGCAGTGCTCGAGTACGACCACTGGATGCTCGGTACGACCGCACTGGTGGATTCAGACGACAACATTTGGCTCGGTGAATGAGACGAGGTTGAGCGTCCACTCCGTCGATGATGAACTGAGCTGGTGGATGTGGAAGGGTGCTCGCCACTAGGGTCGAAGGCGGTTCCTTTCATCTATGACGAGATTAGCTGGGACATGCGTCAACTACTGGGAATAACGTTGACGACGCGTCGAGTATCGTCGATAGCGAGCAAAGTCGATGCAACGTCGACGGGGAGAAACGTCGACATCGAGCTACGTGGTTGAAGCAGATGGAATCGCTGATGAGGCAAACAACAAGGCTTCGATCAAGGCTTTACGGAGATCAAAGGTGCAGGAAGTCAGCAGGTCATCGGGGTTTCGACCCTAGATAGTCGACACTTGTGTCAGACATCGCAGGTGTTGAACGTGGATCCGAGGAAAGAGGCTCTGATACCAAGTTGTTATGAACCTATTTCGGGATCTCATCGGAGGTGGTGATGGAGACGGAGATACAAGGGGAGCTGAGCTCAACCCTCGGAGAATGCGAGGGGGACAGGAAGAAGGTGGAGCCTTATTCAACTCTAACCCTTGAAGGAGGATGAAGAGATGAGGGACTAGAGAGAGAGAGAACTTAAAGAGAGAAATTTTTTTGATTAATTCATTCATTCCCTCATATATGACCTAAGGGATCTTATATATAACACTACAAAATGACATGCGTGTAAATAACCCAAAAATAAAGAGAAAAACATGAAACAATATAACACTACGGACTCGTACATTGACTCGATTAATAAAAGACATCTAACATAAACACATGATGACACTAATTAATGACATAGATAATTGGTCGTGTGGGACAATAACAGATTCTTTGTTTACCTTGTTGTTTGTTGACTTTTTGTCTCATTGAGATTATTTTGTGTAAATTTGGAGTACCCCAATCACCTTGCCTACAATCTTGATACTTTTGAGAAACGCCTTGCATACAATCTTGGTACTTTTGAGAAAATGCTTGTGTAACTCGCTACCTGTAATTGCCATATCATATAGGGCTGGCCGGAACCCCACAAAATATTACACTCACGACAAAATATTATAAGATATATATGCCTGCAACAACAAAACAACAAGAGTGGAAAATGTGGGTTAGCTGCTAGCTGGCCAATAACGACATACGAATCTCCCTCCTTGCCGTCCTAGCTGACCCCGAGTATACCTTGCAAATCAGCACTGCGTATAACAAATAGAGAATCTTGACAATAAAAATAACATATGCATTGAGTAGGGTGCCACAATCATCAATCACGTATTTTACGGGTTGAACATGCAAATGAGGCCTACTATGCAATATGTATGCAAGTCGGGAGACCACTACATATCCTCCACAACTCTTAGTCATTCGTCGTATGATTCTAACACATTATCATAGAACATAGGTAACACACTCAAGGTGTTCTGAAATATCAAATAGAGATTAATCGATTATACCCTTTCATTGTGCCCTTCTACTCAAATGTCCCATCTTCGGGTGTGGGCCGTGTGGCCGGTTATACCCTTCTCACCGGACCTTCTACCAACACCATGATTATCGGGATGGCTAGTTATGCCTTTCTCACAGACCCTTCTACCAACTCCCTAAATATGAAGGAGGACAGTAATACCCTCATTAGAGGCCCTTCACCTACCTTCATCTCATTCATATCAAACATTCCCAAATTCGCTTGGGATTTCAAGGCACTCATCAAGCCTATTCTTAACATATACTAATACCACCAAAAATTAAGCATTCCAACGACACTACAACCGTAATCGCATCTAGGTCTCAATCACTAAATGAATCAGCAGACAAACATCGCCACTTAATTCGAAACGACTACCATGACTTCACTACAACATGCCTATGCTCGAATCACACAGCGAGCGAATCTATCTATTTATGGTAGGATCTCGTGCCTCGGCTTCCTAACGAACCACAATGTCCGTAGCCTCTATTAATTAGAGAAACTAGGGATCATCACAATGCAAGAAAGAAATACGAAAAAACATTAATGTAATCCTAAAACCGAGAGGAAAAAGACCATTTCCTTCTCCGATCTTCAACCAAGTGGGCTTAGCACGAGCGGGGATAGATCCTCTATGCAGGACTGAAGTGTATTTCCAATCGGCCTCCTAGATCTCTGACGGCACATCCACTTCCTATCCCAGTGCTCTCTTCTTTTCCTTCTCCAACCCTTGGAAAGAGAAAGTAAAATGTAAAATGGGCTTCTGAGACCCCTCTCCCACGACCTAATCCCATTAGGATTAAATCTGGTCCATCCGCGATTAAAATCCCAGAATCAATGGCTAAAAATCACGGTAGAAAGTTGTTCCCGTAACTCGACACAGGTTGATCAGAAGGTCGTGTCGTACCTTCCAGGAAACAACGCTCCAGGTTTTCCCGTACACGGCCACACGACACGAAGAGGCCCAAGCCGTGTACCCAACCCATGCATCTCTCATTTTTCTGAAGAAGCGAGACAATAAATCTAAGCAAACGTCCTTATCACAAGTCCGTGTGTCTGTCCGTGTAGACTGGTATGACAACTGAAATGGGTCATTGACCACTCCACAACTTGCTACACGCACACTCATACAAGGCATCATACAATCATCACATAGCATAGTAGAGAAATTTTGTGTGTGTGTGTGTGTGTTGGGGGGGGGGGGGGGGGGGGGTTATAGCTTGGTCATAATCGGACGGTAGAAGTCAAAATTTCATTGCTTCCTTCATACACTTCTATTATTGCATGATTCGTGTTATGCCTCCGCATCCGTTACAGTTCGTAGGCCAACAATATTCAAGACGGCGCAAGGAGATACAAGACAACGGGGCTGAACCATCCGGTTCAGCCCCCTCGCAGCAATAAATAAAGAATAGGGGCTGAACCACACCGGTTCAGCCCCTACTGGGGGGGGGGGGGGGGGCGGCCAGCCCCCTTGTCCCCGGGTATTAATAGGCCCGGGGACCCTCTTTTGATGGCATGCAATATTACTTTCAGGTATTCTCCTCTCTCAAACCCTAGCCGTCTGTCTTCCTCTTGCTCTCCCCTAGATCTCTCTTCTCTTCTCTCAAACCCTAGCAAGTTCATATCAATTAGTATCAGAGCATCGCTCCTACGACCATGGTTACCACACGCACCGAAGCCGAAATCGCTCGCCTCGCCGCCATCGAGGAGAACTACGTCACCTTGGCGGATTCGGTGGCCGGCATCGAGGAACAAGTCAAAACTACCACAAAAAATCTGGAAGAACGGATGGAAGGACGCTTGGATGAACTCAAGGCGTTGTTAACGCAATCCCTCCGAGGAAAATCGAACGTAAACAGTGATTATACGGGAGAAACCTCAAATCCAGCGCCGCCAATCAACGGAGGAGGCACGGGAGGGACTGGCGTGATGCCCTACGCGTACACGGGCCCGGAACCAGGTCGGAGGGGCGGTCAGGGAGCGCCCGCAGTCGTTCCAGGCGCGCTAGGGCCGACGGCCCTGTTTCCGCCCAGCGCATGGGCGGGCGCTGTTGCCGCCAGGCCGCCGGCCGGACCGGCCCCCAACCCCCACCAGCAGGTCGTCGGGAGGTGGTCCGGCCCTGGAGGGGTGGCCGCCGGTGGTGGGATCGCCGGAGGGGCTGCCGGACGTCAATTTGGAGCCCCGGAGCAGAATTTCCGTCCGCCGCCACCTATGGGAGGTCCGATTGGAGTTGGAAACGGAATTTTACCCATGCCTCCACCCCTTGGGACCCCGATGCGGATGGGGCAAGGAGAACCATGGCGGGAAAACCCTCCAAGACACGTATACGAAGAGGAGGGCCCTCCAATGGAGCATCAACACGATTACTATGGGCGACCAAATTTTATGGCGGAACCATTCCGGCATGGAGGACACGAACCGGATTTCGGAAGGAATGGAGGGGCTAATCAGCGGGCGTACATGCAACCGAAGAGGACTCGGATGAATTTTCCAAAATTCCGGGGCGGCGACGCCTTGGAGTGGGTGCAGAAGGCCGAGCTGTTCTTTACCTACCAGGAGATCCCCAAGGACCAATGGGTGCAGCTGGCCTCGTTTCACTTGGAGGACGACGCATACCAGTGGGCGCAGTGATTTGTCCGTAACCAGGGCTACGCCCCGTGGGATTATTTTGTGGAAGGGTTCACGGCCCGTTTCGGCCCCCTGGAGTATGAGGATATGGAGGCGACCTTGCAGAAGCTCAGGCAGAAGGGAACCGTCAAGGAATACCGCACTGAGTTCGAGCGGTTAGCAAATCGGGTCAACTGGGGTGAAAAGACCCTTCTCAGTTGTTTCATTTCGGGACTGAAGGACCATCTGAGGGACGAAGTCCACGCATACATGCCGTCCAGTTTGAGCCATGCCATTAGTCTGGCCCGGATACAGGAGGAGCGGTTCAACCGCCAGCGAAATCGGGGGACAGCACGGGCAATTCCAGCAGTACCTGCAGCACCAGGAGCCGGACGGCGAGACCCGCCACCTGCAGGACGACCGACTGTGACTCGGTTGACTTGGCCAGAGCTACAAGCCAGGAAAGACAAGGGGTTATGCTTCAATTGCGACGAAAAATTCATCCCCGGACATCGATGCCAGAAGGTGTAGGTCTTTATGTTACGAGAGGAGGATGACGAGGACGAGCCCATCAGTTGTGAGGAGGTGGAGGAACTAGACCTGGCAGAGTTTGGAATCTGCCTGCAAGCCATGGAGGGATGTCCCGCACCGCTCACGTTACGCGTTTCTGGGAGGCTGGGACACGAGCGGGTGACCATCTTGATCGATAGTGGGAGCACCCACAATTTTATCACCCCCGCAGCAGCATTGAAGGCGGGGTGTGCAGTTGACAGAGGGGCTTCCTTCCAGGTCATGGTCGCGGACGGCAGCAAGCTGCGGTGTGAGGGAGTCCTAAAAGGGGTGGAGCTGCGGATTCAGGGTTATGTGTGCCAGACGGATGTTTACCTTTTGCCGATTCAGGGGTCTGATATGGTTTTGGGTGTGTAGTGGCTCCGCCAGCTCAAGAGGGTGACTGGGAAAAGATGACATTGGAATTTACGCATCTGGGAACAGAGCATTGCCTCCATGGCATTAGATCACCGCCGCTCAAGGAAATTTCCATTAGGAGCTTACAGAGGATGGAGGAGGAGGGCAGTACTATAGCCTTGATTTTGGGGGTCGAGGCCCTGGGGCCGGGCACAGCAGCCGAACTAGAGCAGATACAGGGGTTGCTGTCACAGTTCGAGGATGTTTTTCAAGAGCCGTCTTCTTTGCCACCCTCTCGGTTCCGTGACCGCCAGATCCAGTTGAAGGCCGGATCAGATCCGACTAATATCCGGCCTTATCGCTACCCGCATATTCAGAAGGCCGAGATCGAGCGCAATGTACGAGAGATGCTATCCACTGGCATCATCCGTCCCAGCACGAGTGCTTTCTCCTCACCGATCATCCTTGTGAAAAAGAAGGATGGCTCGTGGCGCTTTTGTGTGGATTACCGGGGCCTGAATGGCTCGACTATTAAAGATAAATTTCCTATTCCGATGATTGAGGAGCTGCTGGACGAGCTGCACGGAGCTAGCTTATTCACCAAGCTGGACCTCCGGTCTGGGTACCATCAGATTCGGATGAAAGAGGAGGACATCCACAAGACGGCCTTCCGCACCCACGACGGTCACTACGAGTTCCTGGTGATGCCGTTTGGGCTGGCCAATGCCCCATCTACCTTCCAGGCAGTGATGAACGAGATCTTCCGGCCACTACTCCGTCGGTACGTTCTAGTTTTCTTTGATGACATACTGATCTATAGCAGGAATTGGGAAGATCATCTGGAGCACGTCCACCATGTCCTGAGCATTTTGAGGGAGCACCAACTGTACGCCAAGCGCTCCAAATGCTCTTTTGGGCAGGAGGAAGTCGAGTACTTGGGCCACCTGGTGTCCTCCCGTGGGGTTCAGGCGGACCCAAAGAAGATCGAGAGCATGGTGACCTGGCCACAGCCCACGACGACACGGGCCCTGCGGGGCTTTCTCGGGTTGACTGGCTACTACCGCCGGTTCGCGCAGGACTACGGGAAGATTGCCCGACCCTTGACCCAGCTGTTGCAGAAGGACGCCTTCGACTGGACGGCAGAAGCAGAGGCTGCATTCCAGGCCCTGAAACGGGCCATGACGACCACACCGGTGCTGGCGCTGCCGGACTTTTCCAAAGGTTTTGTAGTGGAGACCGACGCTTCAGGAGTCGGAATCGGTGCGGTATTGATGCAAGAGGGCCGGCCGATAGCTTATTTCAGCAAGGCTTTAGCGCCCCGGACTTTGGGGCTATCTACTTATGAGAAGGGGATGTTAGCCATCCTTCATGCGGTGGCTATGTGGCGGCCTTATTTATTGGGGCGGCATTTTCAGGTCCGTACGGACCACCAGAGTTTGAAGCATTTTTTAGAGCAGCGCCTGACCTCTCCCCTCCAGCAGAAGTGGTTGACGAAGCTGCTAGGCTACGACTACGAGATTGTTTACAAGCAGGGGAAGGAGAATGTAGTGGCAGACGCCTTATCTCGGTTACCCGAGGGCTCCCTAGCCCATGTTTCCGGACCGTTGATTGATTCCTTAGATGAGGTTCAGGTGGCAGTACAACAGGATCCATCCCTCCGGGACACTGTCGAGGCACTACAGCACGGTCGCCCCACCGAGGCCGGCTACCACTTACAGGGAGCGCGGTTGTACTATCAGGGCCGGCTCGTCATTCCCGCCACGTCACCTTGGCGCACCATCATGATACAGGAGTTCCATTCTTCTCCTACCGGGGGCCACGCCGGTATCCTGCGGACCCTACATCGGGTAAGGGCGAATGTGTTCTGGAAAGGAATGCGGCGAGATGTTCAGAAGTTTGTCAGGGAATGTGACATCTGTCAACGACAGAAATACGAGACGACGTCCCCAGCTGGGTGGCTCACTCCCTTGGCGATTCCTCACCAGATTTGGGATACCATCTCTTTGGACTTCATCGACGGCTTACCCAAGTCTCAGGGCAAATCGGTCATTCTCGTAGTGGTCGACAAGCTCTCCAAGTACGACCACTTCTTGGCTTTGAGCCACCCTTACACAGGCGAGTCCGTAGCGGACCTTTTTGCCAGGGAGATAGTGCGTCTCCACGGGGTTCCTCGAGCTATCATATCAGACAGAGACCCGGTGTTCATCAGCATGTTCTGGAAGGAGTTATTTCGCCTGCAAGGCACCACTTTGCGCATGAGCACGTCCAACCATCCCCAGACCGACGGGCAGACAGAGGTGCTCAATCGTGGTGTTGAAACCTACTTGAGATGTTTCGTGATGGATGAACCGCGGACTTGGACCCAGTGGTTACACTGCGCGGAATATTGCTACAACACATCGTTCCATACCGCGAGCAAGCTCACCCCTTTTGAGGTGGTCTACGGCCGCCCACCTCCCACGCTGAGTTCCTATGAGCCAGACAGTACTTCTCTTCCGGCAGTGGGCCGGACACTTCAGGAGCGGGACCAGACGCTCACCCTCTTGCGGGACAATCTTCGAACAACACAGGATCGCATGAAGGTCCAAGCGGATAAGCATCGTAGGGAACGGGAATTTGCAGTGGGGGATGAAGTTTTCCTCCGTCTCCAACCCTACAGGCAGCTCTCGGTCGCTCGGCGGGCCAATCAGAAACTGGCTCCACGATACTATGGACCCTTCAGAATCATCAGGCGAGTAGGTCCAGTTGCTTACACCTTGGCACTCCCTGAAGGGTCGCGCATTCACCCAACTTTCCACGTCTCCGTGCTGAAAAGGAAAATTGGGGACTCGGTCCAGGCCGACCCCGTCCTCCCGGAAGCCACTAGCAGCGGGGAACTGCGACCGTTACCAGAAACTATCTTGCTTACCAAGTGGAAGAAGCGGGGCACGGAGTACCGCCTCGAAGTCCTCGTCAAGTGGAAGCACCTCTCTGATACGCACAACTCTTGGGTCGATCTTTTGGAGTTCCGAGAGCACTTTCCGGATTTCCACCTTGAGGACAAGGTGACTCTTGATGGGGGAGGGAATGTTATGCCTCCGCATCCGTTACAGTTCGCAGGCCAACAATATTCAAGACGGCGCAAGGAGATACAAGACAACGGGGTTGAACCATCCGGTTCAGCCCCCTCGCAGCAATAAATAAAGAATAGGGGCTGAACCACACCGGTTCAGCCCCTACTGGGGGGGGGGCGGCCAGCCCCCTTGTCCCCGGGTATTAATAGGCCCGGGGACCCTCTTTTGATGGCATGCAATATTACTTTCAGGTATTCTCCTCTCTCAAACCCTAGCCGTCTTTCTTCCTCTTGCTCTCCCCTAGATCTCTCTTCTCTTCTCTCAAACCCTAGCAAGTTCATATCAATTCGCTTGAATTGACCTCACTCATTGTTCTGATGTTTCTCCCAACAAGTCAAATCCCAGTTTCACAACTTATAGAAGAAGTATTTGATTTGTAGATTCTCCGCAATCATATTAGATTGAAATTGCACTTCACTTCGGTGAGCCAATGTAGGAAATCTTGTATGTTGAGATTTCCACTGAAGAATGATAGATCGGCCCTTATTTTCGGGAACTGCTCATTTTTTGTTTACATCTGCTTCTTCTTCTGTTTTGTTTTTCAGAATTTGAATCCTTATGATCCTACCATTATGGGTTAGAGGTTGGCTATGTTTCCTTCATGTTCTCCATGAGGAACTAACATTGTCCAAGGATGTTACCTGATGTGCATAGCCCTTAACGTCTTCATCATTTGGTATTGTATTTGTGACTACTTTCATTGTTTTCGCTTCTCCTCTTGCATCATCTGGATGGTTTGAGCAGGGGCATCATTGGGGGCATTGCTGGTATTTTTACCAGCCATCAGAGAGAGGAAAACAACCTTTCTCATATACCAATTGGTGGACTATAGAGAGACTGCGAGGAATCTTCAGGAAGAATATGCATTGATGTCTAGAGTTTCAATACTCAAGCAAATATGAAAATGAAATACAATTAGGGGTGTTTATATACAATAAAACAAAAAATCAACTTGAAACAAAGCAAAAAAAAAAAAGGTTTGACCAGTATTGGGCCCTTATATGGCTATCATAATTCTGATAGATATATTTGTTCAGTCTAGAAGCTCGTGCCCTATTGGTATCTCCATAGAAGATTATTGGGACCACAATAGTCCTTCAGTTAGAGAATCAAAATTCTATGTTTGTATTAGCACCTCTATTGGGGTTCTGAAATTTAGCTCGTAGTGTACACACACATACGTACACTATATATCAAGAAAATTCTCATATTCGGGTGTGACGCCATCTAACTCATCGCAACCATTCAATTATATAAAAAGTAAAAGTCAATTATGTTGTCATATTTATACTTTTCTATTTTGCATTGAAAACATGTGCACAAGGCTCGTTCTCTCCCTGCACTATATAGAAGGAAAGTCTTATATAATATCATCAAATTAATCATGACCGTCCAATAAGTTTATTTTTTTAATTACTTCAGCATCTATAAATGAGTTGCTCGTCTGTTGTGCATGGAGGGGGATACGAGACCCCTCATTGGCGGCGTGACAAGCTCCGGTGATTGAGTGTGGGCTCATAGATGGTGAAAGAAGGGCCAATTGGATGAGAGCTTCATGGGTTTGCGGCTAAAGGGAATACTGGATGGAGATAGCTAAGATCAATGGTTTTGGAGGGATCCACATGCACAGTGAGAATCAATCCCTGATTAGTAATTGTTGGAAGGGTAGTAGTCTTGCGGGCTAATTGAGTATGTAATTTCTCATCGCAGCCCTCGACATTTTTAATGTGGCCATCGATCGATACTTCAGAGCTCAGTAGGGTTAGGTTACATGTGCGTCGTTTCATCAATGTCTTTGTGGTGGTGGAAAGAGATCATCAATTTTAGTTACGAGTGTGGTGAGGCTTGCTAGTTGTTGTGCTTCCCGATTTGCGTCGAATGTTTTTAGTTATGCTCGAGTATTTACTCTAATTGACTGTTAGTGTTTCTCACAGTGGTTGGAAGTTGTGGTCGTATCACAAAAGAAGCTACGATTGAAGGGCGGGAAGCTGAGAAAAAGTAAGATATCACTAGATACGCCGCTAGATTTGGTTCGTCAATTGACAGAGAAGGTTGCAATCGCTGGGAGATAGTGATCGGGGGTAGTGGTTGGGTTGGAAGAAATTTTGGTTGCTGCTGCTTCTCGCCACGGTTAGAGAGGAAGGAGGTAGATGTGACATTAAACTGGGATATGGTTGGAGTCGACTGCGGATGGAGCGAAGATTGCACAAAATCTGCAAGGTTTGTCGATCATTCACGCGCGCAAAAAAACTTGGAAGACGTGAAGAAATGGTCCGCACAATTGCAGAAAGGCATAAAGCTGTAGGGGGGAAGTGCTGGAACAATGGATCTTTTGCATGGTACTACTAGTATAGTATGTGGAGATGAGAGCGATATCTCTAGTGCCAAGATGTTATGATCTTGAAGGACCATAAAGCAGATGCAACATGAACAAATACTAAGGAGTCTACTGCCACCAATTGCCTGTTCAGGATGTTGTAAGGGAGAAGGGAGAGCAAACTAAAATCTCTAGGTTTAGGGTTTATGAGTAATTTCTTTCTTGTTTTCAATTTGCCCAAAGGAGTCTTTGAATACAACTCGTACCCATAATATTTGCAGAAGAGTCCCAACAAATGGATTGATTATGAAAATATCCAAACCTAATAGAAGTGCAAACAAAGTAATTATGAAAACACTCAAAAACATAATGAAGATACAAACATATTAAAAATTGCAATGAAAAGCATAGATAAGTAGTTGCGAGCTGGTCATTTCGATAGCATCCATGACAAACTCCAACAACTATACCAAAAGGCCCCTCGGCATGTAGTAGTTTGCTTTACAGTACCTAATAGAATTTCTCAATCTCCACCATTTATTCGTGCTAATAGCATTACATATATGTCAAAACCATCTCATAGGTTCAAGAGATTACTCCTTCCATGGCATAACGCTTTGTCATTTATGATACTTTGTTCTCATTTTCTGGCTGGTTTATTGATTTGATACCATTTCTGAAACCCTAAAGCATCAAAATCTTCTCCGTTTCGCCCTAATAAATGCTACACTCTTTGGTGCAGCTTCCAACAGTATCAGGTTTCAGCACTTTGGAGTTTCTAATGATGAAATTTATTTGTTTCTGATCCTTATTTGGAACACAGGTTTAAGGAATATGGCACCGATGGTGGTCCCGCCGCTCGGGCTTTGAAGCCCAATTATAATATTTTCACGAGACACGCAGCCTCGATTATTGGCGTAGGAGCTCCTAAAGTTGAAGTTCGTATTTCTTTTGCCATTACTTGTTGAAACTGTCGCATAATCCCCTTCTTAGTTTCTCCTTGTTTCTTTTTAGGTCAAGCATCTCGTAGCTGCAAACATCGCTCTAAAAGGAATTGGAGGCGGCCTCTTCATCCTCAATAGCTCGTTTGGAGCTTATCTGCAGGTAAATAGTTTTCATCTTCTTTTGCCTTAATCTTAGGTACCCTTTCCAGTAATTTGGAGGATGGCAACATAATTTTGTACTACCTGAAATTAAGGTGGCAGATAAGCAAAGAGAATGACTGTCCATTTCACACTACCCCAACCCTATAGCTTGCGGAGTTTCTATAACATTCCTTAATACAGATGTTATTTCAATATACCCTAGAATGAAAAATTTCAGAAGAAACACCTGATAATGCGTTCCTAGGGGACAAACTGAAACCAGAACAGCTGAACTATTGTCGTATGATTGTCTATGCTGGTAAATAGTTTAATTTTCTTTTGCCTTCATCGATAGGAGCAAATTTTCTGTGCGCTCAGCGCATAGAGAGGATCCTGCGAGACTGTATTTTCTTGGATAATTACAGGTGTAACGTCATTTACAGTTGTAAATGTACTGTATTTTCAGTTGTTAATTACAGTTGTAAAATAGTTCAAAAAATTCACTTTTTTACAGGTGTTTTTTCACCTCAAAATATATACATGTGAGTACTTAAAATGATTGTAAAAATACATGGATCAATATTCTCTGACTTATTTTGTGAAAAAAAATAAAAAATGTACCAGATAAATGAATTTCTCGCACGATCCTCCTTATAGGTTGAACGCACAGAAAATTTGGGCCATCTTTTAGATACCTCTACCTCTCCAACTGTAGAAGTTTTCACTATGGAGGATTATTTTTCACCACGCAGAATTAGGGTTACAGATAAACATAAAGAACGATTATCAACTTCACACAACCCAAACCTTACAAACTAGAACAAGATCAACTGAACCGTTATCAAACATATTTTGATTCCGGACATCTCACTACTATATCCCAGTAATGAAAAAAATGATTTGGGACGTGATGACGATGTTCGATCATATTTCCCTGCAGCTTCTTCATTTGGCATTGACCGCTCCGTTGATCAACGACTTCTACAACTACGACATAGAGAAACCAGAATTTTCACAAGTGTTTGCAAAGTTCACACAGGTTTGTTGCTAATTTGTTCTTATCTTCATGGGCTGTTCTTCGATTTCGAATTGTGGGACTTAAAAGTTGAGGTTTTGGAATTGCTTCAGAATTTGGCCCTCTTTGGTGCGCTGCTCTTTTACCTGGGAATGAAGAACTCAATACCCAAGAGGCAAGGAAAGAAGAAAGCTTCCAAACCAAAGACACATTAAAACAAAGATAAGTGTCCTGTTTTCATTATTAAAGTTGGTTGTTCTGATTATTGTTGGTACATGGTTGATGCTTTGATTCATGTAACTTGTTCTCCGCACCCAAAATTACTGGGTATTCTATATGCGCATTGGATTCTTTCAATCAATTGTCATACATCCTGTATAGGACCATTTTGTTGTTCGACGTACATGGTGATATGCGTGCATGTGTGCGTGTCTCTCCGTCTCTCTCTCTCTCTCTCTCTCTCTCTCTCTCTATATATATATATATATATATATATATGTAGGGTTAATTGCCGGGACCTCCCTTGGGAGTTTGAATAATTACAAGTTGCACCCCTCTATCTTTCAAAATTACATTTACCTCTCCTATAAGTTTACCCAGTTAACAAAAATGCCCCTTCCATTAGAAATATGGATGAAAAATGATAAAATCAGCCAAATTATTTTATGGTATTTCAATTTTAGCTTTTTATAATGATTCTAGATTCATTACAAAAGGGTAAAATGTAACTCATCATTTTCAATGTAGAGTTATTACAAAAGGATAAAATTGGAATATCATAAAATAATTTGTCATATTTGGTCACTTTCTATCTATATTTTAAAGGAAAAAAGTCACACCTTTCAATGTAGAGTCGTTACAATAGGTAAATTTGAATATCTGATTTTATCATTTTTCATCCATATTTATAACGGAAAGGGCATTTTTGTAAACCGGAGAAACTTAGGAGTGTAAATGTAATTTCGAAAGATAGAGAGGTGCAAGCTGTATAGTTAATTACACGGACCTCCTATATATGTATGCATAGTTAATTACACGGACATCTCATGGGACTGCATAATTACAAGAACCTCCTCTCTACTTTTTAAAATTACAAAAACATGCCCCCTTTGAGGGTTGAGCTTGTAATGTATGCTTATTAGGAGGGTTTTTTTTGTAACATTGTAAACTCAGATGAGTTTTTGTAATTTCAAAAAGTAGAAGGGGGGAGGTTCTTGAAATTAAGCATAGTCCCTGTACAACTCGTGTTCGGTGAGCAGGCCCAGTACTAGTTCAACTCGCCCAGGGCTAGGTAAGGCAAGTACGCCCCTTATCCGTCTCGGTGGCATGATTCTTCTTCTCGATGATTGTGAGGTTCGTCTCAACGATGAGCAGCTAGCCCCGACGATAAATCCTTCTCGCCCAGGGCGAGGCGTGGGCCGACCCTACCTCGGGCGAGCTCGCCTCGGGAGAGCACCCCCACAACAAGTGGGATGGAGACCTAGTCGCCTTAGCCGCACTCCATCAGGGGTAGGCGAGGTGAGTTCAGGCCAACCCAACTCCTCTGCCCTTCCTCGCTATTCGCTGACCTATGGGTTGCGGTTAGTATTTACGAAAAGGCGTGAGGAGCTGTTCGCAGATCATTTTGGTCTGCATGTAGTAATTTGGTCAAGGCGGAGGAAGCTACCCGCAGGCCATTAAGATCATTTTGCCGTTAGAAGATTTTGCCTATAAATATGACCAATTATGTCTCAGATCAGTATGAATCCACCCCCCAAGAGAGCATGTGCTTTTTTCTTGCGTCCTCATGCTATCTAAGACAGACTCAACCTTTGGTTTTTGGGAGGGGAAATTAAGTAAGGTCAGCTCTCAGCTCGAAATACTTAGACCTAGGGATATGACGAAGAGAGAAGTAACTCAAGCTACGCTCCATGTCTCGAACATAGTTGGACCGGTATTCGGGTTCCAACAGCCCCCACTGGAGGTTTATATATATGGAAACATCTATTTTAAAATTAAACGACAATTTGTTAATTTGATTTATTGAAATATATATATATATATCTTAATGCCAATTTGATCATTTATTATTTTTATTTGTTATTAGATTTTATTTCTATTTCTCTGTCATACAAAAATGTACTAATTATATATTGTTGAAGGTGCATGGGTCGCATTAGGTAATTTACGAATCATGCATCATTTCGTCGTAGGTAGTTCTCGAAGGTGACGGTATTCGGCTCGATGCTTGATATTTGTTCTGATGTGTACAACGAAAATGATTTTGTTGGCAGTAACAACTAAAAGTTGTGCCTAGCGCCGCTTGCCGCCCCCTGTGTGTACTGCCCGACGGTGACGATACTGGATCACCACTATGTCCCACGAGCATTAGCAGTGCGCCAATCTTGCAATACATTGTGCACGGAGGGCGGCGAGCGACGCCTAGTGGGAATCTCGTGCTTGACTTTGTACTTTGCTTATTGTTTTGATTGTTCCTAAATGTTACCATGTAATGACCTGAAGTTGACATAATTGATATTCGATTTCAAAGGGAAGTTTTATTTAGAACTCTTCTCTGAGTTTTTATGAATTTTCTTTTGAGTTATAATACTTAACTAGGAGAGGTGAATGATTAATCTATCTTTTGTGAAGTCATTTTTAATCTACTTGGGAATTGATATTATGGTAGGAATGTAATTATGCACCTTTGAGGGGGTTATTTATTCAAATGCATGGTCCAACAAATTTCACATAAAATTTATGAATGTAATTGTGTTCACTTAAGACTTCCTTTATCCATTGCGACTCATTTAACATTTTGATTTATAAATTATAAATTATTGCTAGTAATATATATTGCCGGAAATGTATTCAAGGAAATATCCAAAGTGTACTTATTTTTGTGCATGCATGTTATGAAATATAAATTTACAAGGGAGATAGTTGCAATTTCAAAAGATAGAGAGGTGCAACTGCAATTTTGAAAACATTTAAGATAGGTTCCTGCGAATAGCCGTATATATGCACTGGACCCATATGCGTGAGGAATGTATCATAAGCTGCTAACCAGAGCTAGAAATTCTCAGAATCATAGCTTAAAAAATCTAGAGATTTCTCCGGCCATTGTTATTTTAATAAAAAAAATCACCCTTATTCTTCGGAGTCATTTAGATATATGTACATTTCACGAAGAACTGAGTTTTTTTCCTATGGAGCTGAGGCTGAAAAAGCCTTACTAACAATAATTTCAAACAACTCCTTCACCGCTAAATGCCCTTCAAAATGCGAAATATTTTGGTCCAATACTCGGTTGATAGATCCACGCCATTGATTTACATTGAGATGTTTCAAAAACATTTGAGGATATTTCTCCTTTACACATGACGCCATATGATTGATTTCGAACATAAATATTTCGCCCTCCAAAATAGATTTTAGGGAGCCTCCCATCATTCTTCGAGAGTGAGCACTGAATCCTTCTTCCTCCTCCTATCGATGAAAATTAAGAAAGGGAATTGTTATTCGTAGGCCATATATAAATGTCTATTCGTAGACCAATATTTTCTAGTTTACAAATTGTTATCCGCAAATTTTAAACTTGAGCATTTGATATCTTTGTTCTCCTGAGCAGGGCCCGACAACAAATGAACACCTCTGACGACCTTCTGAGCACTTCAATGTGTGCACAGATCGTGATTCATAAAATAAATGCGCCGATAGAGACCGAGTTGAGGAAGAAAGACAATTCCTTCACCGTCCATGTGATTTCGGTTTGTTTGGCAATATTTAGACAGCTAGAGTTTGTTTGGGAAGATTTAGATAGCTAGAGTTACTCTCTCTCAAACAAACTGAAACCGCATGAACGGTGAAGAAATCATCTTTCTTCCTCAACTCCGTCTCTATCCGCGCATTTATTTTACGAATCAAGATCTGTGCACACATTGAAGTGCTCAGAAGGTCGTTAGAGATGTTGGCCTGCGGATATCGAATGCTGAAGTCTAAAATTGGTCTGCGGATAATATTTTGTAAACTAGAAAAAATTGTCCTGCGAATGGACATTTATTGTCTGCGAATAACTATTGCCTTAAGAAACCCTAGTGCGCAATCTCTGTCACCTCCGGTTCCAAATCCATGGCTACGTCAATCACTGTTGAAGTATCGAAGCTGCCAGATCACTAACAGCTGCCCATTAGTACTGAATCCTGATCCTAAACCTTAATTAATTTAAGTTAATTTTCCCTCCACGCGCTTCCTCGAACTGTTTACTAACGGCAAATCAAAGCATAAGCTTAATTTCCAGACATCAATGGCGACCATCCCCTAATTATTGTATTAAAACAACTGAATTTTAATTAATAAGTCATGATCACGCGGTTTCGATTAAATAAACATAATTTAAAATTGAGACGCTTCACATGAATTTCCTTTGAAAATTGCATATATTTTCAAAATATCCATCAATCTTAGGCTCAGTTTGGCGGTGGCGGTCATGAACGCGTGATTATGAACCGTCGTCCGTGAACGCCCGGCCTCGCCTAAGGAACTTCATACACTTTTATGTTCAAAACTAGTTTTCTTTTCTTGGCGGTCGTCGTAATTATTATCATGCCAAACATTCATTCTATGAAAGTACATTTTTGCGTGGACGAACCACTCACCCAAAGTCAGGAAACAGGGGGGGGGGGGGGACAAATTAACCCTTCGAGCTGCTTTCACCCCACCTGTTCGGCCTGGTGCAAGTGAACATGAGGGTTGCAAGGTCGCAGGGTCGCCGGGGAAGACTAAGGAAGTAATGTTTCGGCCCGCGTTTAGCCATTTCAAACAGCGGAAGTCGGCTATTGGCAGACCATTGTGGCTATCCGCAACCCATTTTCAAGAAGTCTATAAATAGACCCTCATAGGCACTTTGGGAGAGGTTGTTGATTCTCTCCCTCGCGTATTACTTGTGAGCTAGCACTCATACCCCCTGTCCGACTAGTCGACATGCAGGTATTCCTTAGTTCTCTCCAGGGTGCCCAGGCTCAGCATTGGCTTGGGAGGGGAAGCTCTCTTTGATCTTCCGGGTGTGTGGTGGGACCTCCTCGCTGCAGCTCAAGGGGTCTGTTTCAAGGTTCAAGTCTTCTTCGGTGCAAGTCCCTTCGATTCTCAACGACTAGTCACGTGTTCTAGCTCAGATCAAGTAAGGTTCAGTTGCATACCTGTTGCGAACGTCGAAGCCAGTTTTCTGGTTTCAACATTCCGGTGCGGTGAGCGTGGAAGCAACTGGTTCGGAAAGCCCTAAGTAAGTCCCATGACTGGAAGTGAAGAGTCAGGGAATTCACCCCCTCCCGACGAGTACGTGAAAAAGAGCGATTTCAACGAGTTCAGAAAGCCAATCCTGGAGACTCTGCGCTTCGCACTTACCCCCACGAGCAAGTGCTCGACTCCACCGGTTCCTGTTCTCACCTCGCCTACTCTGGGCGAGACGGCTCCAACCAGGAGACTCGGCAAGGAAGTGCAGGGGGATGAGGATCAGACCCTCCACGCGCGGGTGTTGTTCCCTAGCCCGACAAGTGCTCAACATCCTGGCGAAGAGGTCCCACTACACGGGAAAAGATGACCCCTCCAGCACCTCCAGTGGTTCGAGGGCACCATGTCCATCAGGCAAATGAACGACGACTTTAAGTGCAGACTGTTCGCCATCACCTTGGGAGGAAAGGCGAGGGACTGGTTTCATCAGCTCCCGTCGGGTTCCATCTATGGCTTCGAAGATTTGAGGCGAAATTTTCTATTAAGGTTCTCTACGTCGAAGAAGAGAAGGAAATGGGCGGAGGCCCTTTTCGAGATCAAGCAAAGGGCAGGGGAGTCCCTGGAAAGTTATGTGGACCGATTCCAGGAGGAGGTCCTTTTCGTCAATGAGGTGCATGTGCATACTTTACAGCTTGCGCTTACCATTGGGTTGCGACAAGGGTTGTTTCACATGAGCTTGTCCCGGGACCCTCCTCTGTCTTACGAGGAGTTGATGGAACGAGTAGGGCATGAGATCGAGGTAGAGGCGACAAATCAGGAATTCGTGTCCAAGATGACCAAGTGGATGGAAGGCGAAGGGAAGTTGGGAGAGGCTCAACAGTCGGAGTCGAAAAAGATGGCGGAACCAAGGAGACAGGGTTTCCAAGGACCTCCTGTGCTACAGGAACCGAGATGGAGGTTCCAACCACCGGCCAATCGACCGGCATGGAGGCTAGCAGGGGGACCCTCAGGGCCAGGGAATAGGCTATTTTTCAGGGAGGTAAAAACTTCCACGGGGGGGGGGGGCAGGGGCATTTCAACCCTCCGGGCCCGAGGCCGGTGCAACCTCAGCCCCAGCAAGCGATGGCAGTCGGCCAGGGAAGGAGAGGGAGAAGGAACCACGTTGGTGGAGGCGGCGACGGAGTAAGAAACGACGGGAGGGTGTTGCCCTTTTGTGACTTCCATCAGGTGGAAGGTCACGCAACAGCTACCTGTCCAGAGTTCTTGGAGGTTCGAGATGGAAGAAGGGCCACTGCGGTGGGAGGGTTGTTGCTTCTAGGAGACAAAAGGGAAGAAAGGGGAGAAGGAAGAGAAGGAGGAGAGGAGGAGGATCAGTGCAATGACCGAGTGGACTATGGAGCACTGGGAAGGATCAGGGTGATCCATGGAGGGGTAGGGATCGAGGCCACCCGCAAGGGGAGCCTCCCTACCATCTACCGACGGAGCGTCGCTTCGACCTCCCGAACCCCGCCCCATGGAGAGAAGATCACGTTCTCTTCGAAAGATATGCAGACGCATGAAGATCCTTTCTGCGACGCGCTAGTGATCGAGGCCGCGGTGGAGAACTTCACGGTCTCCCGAATCCTGGTAGATAACAGGAGTTCGGTCAACGTGGTTTTCAAGAAGGCTTTCGATAAGATGAAGGTGGAGCCAAGAAGGGTGGTCATGGACCACTCTTCTATTTTTCAGGGGAGAGGAAAGAAGTTCAAGGAGGAGTCGAGCTCCTGATCACCTTGGGGGGACATCGAAGAACTGTCGGTTCATCATAGTAGATGCACCAAGCCGCTATAGCGCCATCTTCAGTCGCCCCTCATCAGCGCTTTCAAGTGTGTGCCTTCCTCCTACCATCAATGCTTGAAGTATAGCATAGGGGTATTGCAATTCTGGGTCCGTTGAGACCCCAAGGTGGACCGTCAGTGCCGTCACGACAGTTAACACCATCGCTTGGAAGGAGGAAGCAGTGGAGGCGGACAAGTTTATAGAGAGCTTGGCCAGGCTAGAGATGACAGAGGAGGTGAAGATAAAAGAAGTCATCAGCGACGAGGGCGGGAGGTCCGAGAAAGTGCAGGACAGCTGAAGGCTGACCAAGGAGGACCAAAAGAAGGTCCATGAGTATATCTAGCAGAGCGTGGACGTATGTTTACTTATCTTTAATAAATAATGAGTATCTTATCTTAATGAATCTTTTTTCTGCTAGGTCGAGTAGAAATATTTTATTAAAGCCCCAGAAGAGACCACTGATCGGGCTCCTTGATGCCGACAGGGCTGATGCACTCACTCGAGAGACAGGAAGTTTATTTTTGGTTAAGGCCCCGAGAAGAGCCGCTGACCGGGCTTCTTGATGCCGGCAGAACTGATGCACTCACTCGAGAGGCAGGAAGTTTATTTTTGGTTAAGGCCCCGAGAAGAGCCGCTGACCGGGCTTCTTGATGTCGGTAGGACTGACGCACTTACTCGAGAGGCATGAAGTTTATTTTTGGTTAAGGCCCCGAGAAGAGCCGTTGACCGGGCTTCTTGATGCCGACAGGACTGATGCACTCACTCGAGAGGCAGGAAGTTTATTTTTAGTTGAGGCCCCGAGAAGAGACCGTTGACCGGGCTCATTGATGCCGACATGGCTGGGTAACTCACTTGAGAGGCAGGAAGTTATATTTTTGGTTAAGGCCTTGAGAAGAGCCCGCTGACCTGGCTCGTTGATGTCGGCAGGGCTGGATAACTCACTCGAGAGGCAGGAAGTTCTATTTTTTGGTTAAGCCCCCGAGAAGAGACCGCTGACTGGGCTCCTTGATGTAGGCATGGCTGGATGCACTCACTCGAGAGGCGGAAAGTTTGTTTTTGGTTGAGGCCCCGAGAAGAGACCGCTGATCGGGCTCGTTGATGCCGGCAAGGCTGAATAACTCACTCGAGAGGCAGGAAGTTTTATTTTTGGTTAAGGCCTCGAGAAGAGCCGCTGACTGGGCTCCTTGATGCCGACAGGACTGATGTACTCACTCGAGAGGCAGAAAGTTTGTTTTTAGTTAAGACCCGGAGAAAATCCGCTGACCGGGCTCCTTGATGCCGGCAGGACTGATGCACTCACTCGAGAGGCGGAAAGTCCATTTTTGGTTAAGGCCCCGAGAAGAGCCGCTAACCGGGCTCCTTGATGCCGGCAGGACTGATGCACTCACTCGAGAGGCAGGAGGTTCTATTTTTGGTTATGGCCCCGAGAAGAGACCGCTGACCGGGTTCGTTGATGCCGGCAGGGCTGGATAACTCACTCGAGAGGCAGAAAGTTCTATTTTTGATTGAGATCCCTGAGATAGTTCCGCTGGCCGGGCTCCCACTAGCCGGCAGGGCAGGTTGACCTCTCGGAGAGGCAAGACCCCGAGATGGTTCCGCTGACCGGGCTCCCACTAGCCGACAGGGCAGGTTGACCTCTCGGAGAGGCAAGACCCCGAGATGGTTCCTTTGACTAGGCTTTCACTAGCCGAAGGGCAGGTTGACCTCTCGGAGAGGCTAGTTAAAATGTTGATTGAGAGCCCCGAGATGGTTTCGCTGACCGGGCTCCCACTATCCGGTAGGGCAGGGTCGCCAGGGAAGACTCAGGAAGTAACGTTTCAGCCCGCGTTTAGCCATTTCAAACAACGAAAGTCAGCTATTGGCAAACCATTGTGGCTATCTGCATCCCATTTTCAATAAGTCTATAAATTGACCCCCTATGGGCACCTTGGGAGAGGTTATTGATCATCTCCCTCGCGTGTTACTTGTGAGCTAGCACTCCTACCCCCCTGTCTGACTAGTCGAATTGCATGTATTCCTTAGTGCTCTCTAGGGTGCCCAGACTCAGCATTGGCTTGGGAAGGGAAACTCTCTTTGATCTTCCGGGTGTGTGGTGGGACCTCCTCACTGCAGCTCAAGGGGTCTGTTTTAAGGTTCAAGTCTTCTTCGGTGGAAGTCCCTTCGACTCTCAATGACTAGTCACGTGTTCTAGCTCAGATCAAGTAAGGATCAGCTGCATACCCGTTGCGAACATCGAAGCTAATTTTCTGGTTTCGACAGATACCACTACAATTACTACCACAGTTTAACATCGGTGTCACTCGAACCCCACATCCTCCCAAAAAGTGTAATGTAGGTTAGGGTATTTAACATCATTATTTTATTAAAAAAATGTTTAAAAATAATTTAATGTTTTTATTTTATATGTATGTCTTTTGAGTTGTAATTAGTCATAAAATAATAATAATAATAATAATAATAATAATAATAATAATAATAAGATATTTATATTTGTTGCGGTCCTCCTAAGTGCAAAGGATCTCTCACACTTCCTTCAAGTTTTTCTCCGTGCAGGATCGTGTCGTGGACATCACCACCAAAGAGAAGCTATACTCCGGGACCCGCCAAGTGGACGATGAAGACACTCAGCACTCAGAACACTAAGCTCCAAATTCCCAGGGGACGCGAAGGACAGTAAAAGCTCCGGAACAGGGTGCTCCCCACTGTGGCCGAAGAAAATAATTAGCTTCGCGAGCGGTGGCATGTCACCCTCTGAGCATCCCTTCCTCTTTTTCTCTCCCATATTGTAACGAGGCGCGGCCTGTCGCCCTCGCCTTATTTGCAAAGCCCTGTAAGAATACAACTGATAGTGCATATTCAGGTCGGCGCCGAACCGACCGCGTGGTTTTTTACCTCTTTCCGAGGTTTTCCACGATAAAAAAGATCTCTTGCCAGCTGTCTCGTTTCTGTGACTGTTTGAACGCTCGTACGCTCCCGGGCTAAGACGGTCAATTCTCTGACCGGTTCAAGGAGCCTCGAATAGACTGCAACAATTTTATTACAACACTTAAAAAGAATTTTGTTGCGGGTCGCTTAGGGCTCTTGGTAGACCGGTTTACTTGAACCACCTTAGCTCGGGAGCGAATCAAACGCGCAAACAGTCAATTTGAGATTCGCTGATTACACTGAGACTTTTTAGCGTGGAAAACCCAGAAAGGGTAGAAAACCACGTGGTCGGAGCTGTGCCGACCAAACTTCCACTATCTTATGGGGGGTTACAATTATAGACTTGGAAGCCGAGCGCGACAGGTCGCTGCTCGTTACAATAATAGAGAGAAAGAGAGAGAGAGAGAAGAAGAAGAGAATTCCGAAGGTGACAGACCACCTCCAGAAAAACTAAGTCCTTTCTCCTTCTGAGAAAGGCGGAGAACAAAAGTGAGAACGCCTTGTCCGCTTTCGTGAAGACGAAAGTGAGAGCGCTGTGTCCGTTTTCGTGAGAACGAAAGTGAGACTGCCGAGTCGCCTTTCGGGACGAAGGAAAACTTCAAGTCCACGAAGGAGATCTTCAAGCGCCGAAGGAGAAATCAGTGGAAATCTTCAAAGAGCTCTCTCTGGTCATCAAGGCGGGCTCCTCTCAAATGAAGCCTAGGGGGTCCTTTTATAGCTTTGGCCGGGGGTAGCCCGGTAATTTTGCCGTTGTAACCACCATAACCACCTGGGAGGACGAATCATATTTTCCGATTCGGAGCCCACGGATCACCATTTTTCGTAAATGACCATCCTGCCCTTCGAGGAAAGACGACAAGTTGTTCCTGAAAAGTGAGAAACTGAAAAGACAAAAAGTGAGCGAGCCGAGTCGGAAAAGTGAGCGAGTTGGAAATGTGAGCGAGTCAGAAATGTGAGAATGCTCCGAGCGGAGCCCGGAGCCCGAAAAGCGGGCGGCGAGCCGGAAGAGGGGGGACTCACCCCAACCTTGCTTCGGGGGAGGGCGGTTCGACCGCCCCTAAAGGCGGGCGTGGCGCGGCCGCGCCTGAGGGAGGGGGCGACTTCTCTTGGCCGCACCTCTTATGGGGTGTGGCTTGGCCGCACCCCACATGGGGTGTGGCTTGGCTGCACCCCCCCCCCCCCCCCCCCAAGGGGCCGCACACCTCATGGGGTGCGGCTTGGCCGCACCCCACATGGGGTGCGGCCTGGCCGCACCCCAAAGGGGGGGTGCGGCCTGGCCGCACCCCAAAGGGGGGGTGCGGCCTGGCCGCACCCCAAAGGGGGGGTGCGGCCTGGCCGCACCCCAAAGGGGGGGTGCGGCCAGGCCGCACCCCTCATGGGGTGCGGTTTGGCCGCTCCCCCTACTATGGGGGTGCGGCTATTCGCACCCCACTAGTGGGGTGCTAACCGCACCCCAGTAGCGGGGTTCGGTCATGGTGGGGCGCGACGCGCGTGCGTGCTCGCGTGTTGGCGGTGAAAATGGCGGGCCCGACCTCCTCAACTCGGGCGATCATGCGTTGACCGTTGACCCCACCTCCTTTTAATGGAGTTTTTCATAGACGCACCCCAAGACCTCTACGGATATATAACAAATTTTATCTAGAGAATTATTTTAAACGAACTCTAATATTTTAACATAAAATGCGAGAAAAATAAAAGACTATATTTAAATTTATGATAAAATTGACGAACTAATTTAGATATTTTTGTCTAAAATATTATACAGACATCGGCTTAAAGTTTAATTTCGACTTCTTCCTCTTGAGAGCTATATTAATTTTAGGTCAAACACGCTCAACTATAATTAACTAATCCTCCCAATTAATTAATTAATTAATTAACCTCCTTAAGCATATATTAATCTATTACGCGCTTTCCTGCGATGCTGAAAGCATGCACGTTTCTTTTCAATATCCACGGAGCGTGATGAATAATTCAGTCTCGTCCCTACCAGGATCCTCTTCATTTGAGTCTAAGTAGATAGTATTTATTTCACGGTTCAGATTTATTCATATTTGATCCGACAGGTTCACTAATCTCATCCTTTTATATTTTTTCTTTAATCAAAAAATTATGCACCTTCAGATAAAGACTCTGTTTGTTTCGGCGGAGACGTTTGGGAGCGTTGAGAATGGAGGGAGGGGATTGTGATCGCGTTGAAGGCCAAAAATAAAATTTTGAAGCGTTGGGAATGGAGAATGAAGATTTACCAAACACAGATTTTCAGTGGTGGAGCTTTTTCCCAATCGAAAATAGAGAAAAACCGCAGAGCCAAAGTAAAAAAAAACTCAATACTCACCTCGAAATGGAGAGGATCCGATTAGGGGTGTGCGCAGTGCGATTTGATGTGATTTTGGCTCAAATCGCAACCTCGCCACACCGAATTTACACGGTGCGGTTTGATGTGATTTTTTTATGCTCACCCCTACATCCGATCTCCCTTTCTTTAGGTCGATAGCTACCTATAGATATGCTGCTGACGTCATTAAAATCTAGATCAATCCGCAGCAATCCCAGCCATCTCCTCGAGGCCACGTGGACGACAGCGGTACGTGGAGGCCGGAGAGGCGGCGGTGGGGATCGAAGAAGTGATGGAATCCTATAAAAGCCACCGCCGACGAGCCCTTTATTAATTAGGGTGGTAGGGGGGGTTGGAAAATCTGCCGGCCGGCGAAGAAGACAAAAACATCAGCGTCCCGAAGTTATAATTAAACGGAGTTAAGAAAGTGTCCGCACGGGCGTGAAAGAGAAGTGAAGAAGAAATGCTGCTTGTCCCTGGAACGTCAGGCAGCGCCGCTGCCGTGGCTTTCTCTGTCCCCCTCGCCCGCTCTGTGAACCACCCGTCGCCGCTCCGAGGAAGAAGACACGCTTTAGCAGTACTGATTATTATTATTATTATTATTATTATTATTGTTTAGGGTAACTGCGAAGGCATGCGGTTGACTTATCCTAGCCGTCCATCCCGTCTCTGGTAATTGAAGAAGATCCGAATCTGCACGCCATGCTTGCCGGAACCGCTGAAACTCTGCAATGCCCGTCGGATTCTTAAAACTGATATTTTTAGTGGGGTGTTATAGGCACACCAATAATGAATACGAGTACATTCAAAATATAAATGCAGCTCAAATTTATATATTTGCACACCGAGCTTATAATGGCACACCAACGTTCCTCCACGGCCCCATGAAATTCCTTCATCGACCGACCGCTTATTCCCAATCTCCAACGGCGTCTCCATCCTCTCCAATCCCTCTATCTTCGCCATCACCGCCGCCTTCGCCTCCCCCTACCCCCACCACTTCCGCGCCGGCACGTAAACGGACTCCACGTGGCACCGGTAATTTCCGCCTTCGGTAACTTCTGTAAAACTGCAACGACGGGCCAGCTGCCGGCGATGATGGCGCGGAACCACGGGCTCGGGAGTATGGCCTCCTCCATGAAAATTCGAATTCGAATCAAAACCTGAATCCGAATTTCGAATCTAGATTTTCAGAACGAATCTGAATCTCTGCATTCTATGACAAATTTGAATTTAATTGAAGAGTTATTTGATTCGATTCTGCTCGTGAACACCCCTATTCTCAACTCACTGTCAACTATGTTCTTAGTGGGAAAATTTATTTATCATATCAAATATCCACGAAGTTGGTTATAATTGGAGTCTTCAGAGATCTCTATATATATTAAGTGCACAAAATCACATGAATTTTTCGATATAAACTATACTATATTCTAAGTGCGCACCGCTTTTTATTTCTTATCTTTGACCTCCACATGAGTTTTTCTATGCGACCATGCCTCCATTTTTTGACGCGGCGTTTCTGCACCTACGAGTTTCAACAAAAACGACACCGTCGTAGAATGTATATGTTTGGCATGACAACAACTATAACCGCCACCGAGAAAAGAAGACTAGTTTTGAAGATAAAAGTAAATGAAGTGTTAAACCACCACCCTCATTTTCCATTCCAAAACCCGGGTCATAGATAGGAGAGACGAGGTCTATTATAAGCACGAGTAGATCGTCTGGGTAGGGGGTGTGAGACTAGTCTTGACATGTCTTTTTTTGGTTCATGCTGGACCGTCCAACACGCTCCCTCAGCGTTAACCTAGCTCTGATACCATGTTAAACTACCGCACTCATTTTCCATTCCAAAACCCGGGTCATATATAGGAGAGGCGGGGCCTATTATAAGCACGAGTGGACCGTCTAGGTAGAGGGGTGGGACTAATCTTGACATGTCTTTTTTTGGTTCATGCTGCACCGTCCAACATGAAGTTCCTTAGGTGAGGTCGAACATTCACAAACGGTGATTCATATATAACCACCTCGGCCTCGCTCACGACCGCTAAACTCCGTGCCAAACGGAGCCTATATATCCGGAGCCAAGCATTTATTGTACGCGCCACTGAATAGTTTTGCTCTATATCCACGATAATGCATGACGTTATACTTGTGCTAAGGGTTAGGGTTAGGGTTAGGGTTGTTAACTGTTGTTTTGCATGCATGGATACGGTGATGTGCAGCTGCAGCTGGTTAACACTCATACTGCAATTAAGGCTCCTTTTGGTACAGCGGTGACGGTCATGAATTGCGGTGGTAAAACTGAAACTTCGTTCACATAGCTGCACATTCATAAATGACGGTTTTACCACTGCGTTCACGACCGCCACCGTATAAGCCATTACCTTCTCAGATTATGATTGGCTCAGCTTTAATTATGAGTGCAGGCAAAGACTGTGAATCTTATAAATGAAGCTTATGTGGCAGAATCTTATACGCACGGCTTTATGATGTTCAACTCTCTCAGGTGGGGTGAGAGTGAGGAGAGAGATGAAATTAAGAGAGACAACCGGACACGTGCGTGGTGGCCCGCACGTGACATATCTGTCGGCTTGACCGGTCGTGAGAATAAAAATAGGCAAACTGTTGCTGCATATATATCGAGCCCCTATAGAGTAGAAATCTGAACCAAAACCGGCCAAATTTGACCGCCCAGGAATTGAGCTGCACTGTGTTGGGCTATAATTAACCACCAATCATTTACATCAATTATACTCTACAACTAATCCTCTTTTTTATTTTATTTATTTATTTTTCAGAAGGTAATTATTAATTAATAGCCGGAGACAATTTTTTCGAGAAGAGCAAAATATATATAAAAAAATATGAAATATTTTGGGGTCCATTTACATTTTTAGTAAATTTTAATCGATTTTTATGAAGAAGAAGAATAAGAGGAGGGTTTAATTTGGAGTCAATAGAAGCATCATCAAGATAAGATTGCATGTGGAATGATGATATGCATGAATAATTTCAAGCTTTACAAGGAAAATGACACTATACCTAGAAAGGTGAATGGTCACTATTGCAAATTTTGGGCCTTAATTAAAATATTTTTATGTTTTTTTTTAAATTAATTGATGTGAGGTGCTTTTGACTTTAGGTTTGAATAAGTTAGTTTTCGCAAGGAAGGATAGAGATATAATTAATAGGAAGCATGCAATTGAGATACTAATTAATTATCAGCGTTCGATGTACATGAAATGAAAGACGGATGATCAAGTTTTGCCATATGAAATAATGAAGCTTCACGACGTGGTTTTGAGATTGCATTGATCTGTTCCTCACTGATAGTTGATTCGTCTAGACAGATATCCTCTTTCGTCTTCGATAGTAGCTATAATGATCGTACCCTTATGCATTGATAATTGCGCGAACTAGCGTAACAGAGAGGGGCTTCTCATTCTTGTGATTGTATGTTGGAGCCAGACGCAACATCTGCTTCTCTTCTCTGAATTGCAGCTGCTAACTCAGTCTCTGAGAGCTATTTGATTTTGGCGCTTTGGGCACTATCGCCTAATATAGTTATCAATTACTATCTTTGCTATGAATGGTGTAATCTTTAAATGAAAAAGTGTAGTCTTTAAATAACATGCATTATTGTTGCATCCATATACTGTGTGATTAAACTTGTTAAATAGACCCAATACATATGAATTTTCCACACACAAAAACCAGAATAAAAGCTTTCGAATTAAAATGCCCAGGAAATAAATACAGAATAGCTTATACAATATACCCTCACGATATGCTTGGTGGTGACATAATTAAACTGAATGGAGTTCAAATGAATAAACCTATGTTATATTAATATAATATATTTTTTATAATTATGAACTTGTTTTTTAATGATTTTTTTTGTGCAATATGTTTAAATTTAGAAATTGATGGGTTGTCACACATTATGTAGAGAAATCCGGGTTACATTTAGTCAAAAGCCTCACTCCCCCACTAAGATGGTGGAGGCATGGGCAAAAGAGGGGAACGAACCGCTCATAACCGCAACCGCAACCGCAACCGCAACCGCCACATCCGCCAACCGCCAACCGCAGCCGCGCAAGGCTGCGCGACGCGGGGCACCGCGTGCCCGGCACCGCGCGGTACCGCGCGCCTAACGCCGCGCGGTACCGCGTGCCCGACACCGCGCGGTGCCGCGCGCGCCTAACGCCGCGCGGTCCGCGCGTCCGGCACCGTGCGCCTACCGCCGCGCTGTACCGCGCGCCCGGCACTGCGCGGTACCGCCCGGCACCACACGCGGCCAGGCGGTGGGCGCGGTGTCGGTCGGCCTCCTTCGCCGCCGGGCGCATTCTCCGGCCCCTCTCGTCTCATCCCCGGTCGGCCTCCCTTGACCAACGGGCGCGCTCGCCCGACCTCTCCCGCCTCATTCGACGGAGAGAACGAGGACGATCAAGGCAGATCTCACTAAACCTGTAACCGCCCATCATGGGGTGCAAATAGTGAAACTCCACATCATGGGGTGCAAATAGTGAAACTCCACATCATGGGGTGCAAATAGTGAAACTCCACATCATGGGGTGCAAATAGTGAAAATCCTCCAACATGGGGGTATAAATGGTAAAAACCTTCAATACGGTCTGCGTCTAGCAAATAGTATGGTTATGGTGTGCGCATAACCATATCCGTCATATGAATACATATCATCACCAAACTATACAAATTGGTGTGCGCATAGCCATATTCATGATGAGTGGGCATCCGGTCTGCGTCTAGTAAATAATATGATTATGGTGTGCGCGTAGCCATATCCGTCATATGAATACATGCCATCCTAAAAACTATACAAACTAGTGTGCGCATAGTCATATTCATGATAAATGTGCATATAACACATAAATTGGTTATGGTGTGCGGATAGTCGTCCTAACTACCATAACCACCCTAACCACCCTCAAAAGCTATAAAAGGAACCTCAGGGCTTCATTTCAAGGGACTTGGTTTTTTCTGGACTGGAGAGAGCTCTTTGGAATTCCCTCGAAGATCTTCTTCAGCATTCGAAGATCTCCTTCGGAACTCGAAGATCTCCTTCAGCGCTCGAAGATCTCCTTCGGAACCCGAAGATCTCCTTCAACGCTCGAAGACTTTCATCAGCACTCGAAGACCTCCTTCAACCTTCGAAGAACTCCTTCGTCGCTTGAAGACCACCATCGTAGCTTAAAGATCTTCTGCGGACTTTGAAGACTTCCCGGCCGAGAAAAGTACTTAGTTTTCTGAGAGGTGGCCCGTCACCCTCAGAGACCTTCATTCAACTACAATTGTAACGGGAGCGGCCTGTCGCTCCCGATTCTCGCACCATTACTTGTAACGCTCCGCCACATAGTGAAATTTGGTCGGCGCTGATCCGACCACGTGGTTTTTCACCCTTTCCGGGTTTTCCACGGTAAAAACGTCTTCTTGCCACCTGTTCGTTCTCTCTGTGACTGCTTGCGCGCTAGGTCCACTCTCGGGCTAAGACGGTTCGATTCGCCCGATCTGAAAGAACGTTGAGCGACCCGCAACAGAAATATTGTCGATATTCTTTATGATTTTTTGGTGCAATATGTCTACATATAGAAAACTATCTACATTAAAAAAAATATGTTAAAATTATGACGACACAATCCAACGCATGCACTTTCAATCAAAACCTTGAGACCATTACGAGTGACATACACGGTCCCCCCCCCCCCCCCCCCCCCCCCTCCTCGTGCGGCCACAACAGTGTCACAGTGCGACAAAACTCCCGCGGCTCGCAGTCTCATGTATGACACCCCCTTGCGACAAAACTCCCGCGGCTCGCAGTCTCATGTATGACACCCCCTTCTCTTTCTCTCCTCTCTCTTTATTCTCTCTTTTCTCATTTATAATTTTTCTTTCAAAATCACGATTATTTGATTTGACGGTTCCGATTAAATAATATAATAATTACGACAATTTACTTATTTACTTTTTCTTATGTATATTACAATCGACAATATAATTTAAAATATTTTGAAATAAATAAAAGAAATTAATGACATTAGATTAAAAAAAAAAAGATAATACTCACGTTATTAATATTTCAGCAAACAATGTTTTTCTCTTTTAATAAAGTATAGATATAGATATATAAGGACCAAATAATTTTAATTTAATTTATATTAGTGAAAAATATTTTTTTTTAAAACTCAAAATGGATGGCCGCCTACATTGGGCCTATGTGGTCCGCGCCTATATTGTACAACCCAGTGTTCGTCGACTCATGCGGAAATCAACTACGGGTGATTCAGAGAGCACTCGTCGATTCGCGGCGAGCATCCTGTCGGGGCAAGGCGAGGCGAACCAGGAATCTCACTCGCGAGTAGCGAGCGGTGACGGCGTAGCGTGTGTTAAGAACCGTTCTGGGGTGCACTTAGCCAGAGCGAGTCGGGGGAGGTCTCGCAGTTCCAGACTGGCGAGACAAGTGGGGGCTCACCTCCACTCGCAAAAAGAGATTTCGCGGGCCCAGCTCGCGGAGAGGCTGGCGAGTGGCGCCTTCACATGTCACTCGCCCAACAGGGGTCTACAGGTGAATTTACCCTGATACCCTTGGTGGGCTGCCAATAGCCCTCCAGAACAACGGAGTTTGGCTGTTAGCACATCAATTTGAGGTGCGTATAGCAAAATCAAAAGGCGGAATCCCGCTATTAGCAGACCAGTGCAAAAAAGGCTATAGATAGACCCTAAGGGGCACCTTTGGAGAGCATTCCAGATCTTTGCTTCTCCTCCGGACGCCTTTGGTTAGCTCCTTTAGCTCTCCAAGGTGCCTGACTTTAGTCTTGGCTTGGGACTGAAGTCGGGCACCTTCGAGAGCTGAAGGAGTTAACCAAAGGCGTCCTGAGGAGAAGCAAAGATCTGGAATGCTCTCCAAAGGTGCTCCTCATGGTCTATTTATAGCCTTTTTTGCACTGGTTTGCTAATAGCGGGATTCCGCCTTTTGCTTTTGCTATACGCACCCCAAATTGGTGTGTTAACAGTCAAACTCTGCTGTTCTGGAGAGCTATTGGCAGCCCACCAAGGGTATCAGGGTAAATTCACCTGTAGACCCCGGTTGGGCGAGTAGCCTGTGAGGGCGCCACTCGCCAGCCTCTCTGCGAGTTGGGCCCGCGTGATCTCTTCTTTCGAGTGGAGGCGAGCCCCCACTTGTCTCGCCAGTCTAGAACTGCGAGACCTTCCCCGACTTGCTCTGGCTAAGTGCACCCCATAACGGTTCTTAACACACGCTACTCCGTCACCGCTCGCTACTCGCAAGTGAGATTCCTGGTCCGCCTCGCATTGCCCCGACAGGATGCTCGCCGCGAATCGGCGAGTGCTCTCTGATCTCGCACGTAGTTGATTTTCCCATGAGTCGACGAACACTGGGTTGTACATATATATCTCTGAATCGCACGTAATGACTTGATACGTATTATAATATATTTAAAATAAAATAAAATATAATGCACATTTAATTAAGGCAATTTTATCCGCAGACCATAAATGACTATTTTTCTAGTTTACAAATTGTCATCCGCAGACCAATTTTAGACTTGTGCATTCGACATCTTTCTTCTCCTGAGCATTGTCGGACAACGAAGGAACATCTCTAACGACCTTCTGAGCACTTCAATGTGTGCACAGATCGTGATTCGTAAAATAAAGGCACAGATCGAGACCGAGTTGAGGAAGAAAGACGATTTCTTCACCGCTCATGTGATTTCAGTTTGTTTGGGAGAGAGTAACCCTAGCTATATAAATTTTCCCAAACAAACCCTAGCTATCTAAATCTTCCCAAACAAACCGAAATCGCATGAACGGTGAAGAAATCGTGTTTCTTCCTCAACTCAGTCACTATTCGTGCATTTTTTTACGAATCACGATCCGTGCACATAATGAAGTGCTCAGAAGGTCATCTGAGATGTTCCTTCGTTGTCGAGCCCTGCTCAGGAGAACAGAGATATTGAATGCTCAATTCTAAAATTGGTCTGCTGATAACAATTTGTAACGGGTTGGGTTGCGGATAGCCATTTATGGTATGCGGATAACAATTCCCTTAATCAATTACACTATATTCATAAATTAAAGTAACGATGGAAATCCATAAAATTGAAAAAAAGTTGGTAGAACTCATATATCTATAGTAGGTTATCATTGGACATGTAGACTTTATTAAAATTGATTTCTAAAAATAATGATATGAAAACATCAATTTGATTTGAAAATGTAATGATGGAAAATTAATCATACATGAATCGTGACGAGGTTTTTTTAATAAAAATAAAAAAATAATGCATCACTATATTTTGCATTAATTAATTAATAATGTGTTTATTTTAAAGGTGGTGTTAAAGGCAAACCAGAATTGGCTATTGGCAAACCAATTTCTATGAGTTATTACGCGTGTTTTGAAAATACGCTTTGTACATGCATTTTTAGGAAAAGTGTTCAACACAAAAACTGTAGATCTCGTCGAGATCTACAACTTTCGTGTTGAACACTTTTCCTAAAAATGCACGCACAAGACGTATTTTCAAATAAATTGATATAATTATGATCAGGGCGACAATACGCTTTGTGCGTGCATTTCTAGGAAAAGTGTTCAACACGAAAGTTGTAGATCTCGACGAGATCTACAATTTTCGTGTTGAACACTTTTCCTTAAAATGCATGTACAAAGCGTACTTTCAAAAGGCGCGTAATAACTCATAAAAATTGGTTTGTCAATAGCCAATTGTGGTTTGCCTTTAACACCACCCTATTTTAAACTGCATTAATTAAGGCAATTGTTATAAGCACATCAGTTTTGACTATTCGCACACCAATTTCTATGAGTTATTATGTGTTTTTTGAAAATATGTCTTGTACATGCATTTTTAGGAAAAGTGTTCAACACGAAAATTGTAGATCTCGTCGAGATCTGCAACTTTAGTGCTGAACACTTTTCCCCTAAAAATGCACGCACAAGGCGTATTGTCGCCCTGATCGTAACTATTTCACATTAATTAATTAATAATGTGTTTATTTTAAACTGCATTAATTAATTGACTGGGGCGAAGTCCCGTGCCTGTCGCGGTCGAAGTACTGTCATATTCGGGGTACTGTCGTGATTAGCCTTAGGGGCGGAGCCCACTCGTAAACATTTAAATATATAATACGCATGTAAGGATTAGAAAACTAGGGAGATTAATTAGCATTAAGTCAAGATTCAAATATGAAATAGTGAACAGTAATGCTAGCTAGCTCCGTCAAAACACAGAGCTGGATGAGAGCGATGCAATACGTATATATCAGTAATATATAATGCGGATTATACGACGATCTGTACACGCTATTAGCCAACATATCACCAAATTAATTTAATCCCTCTGAAAAATGTATGTCGGCATAACCCAAGTTCAATTTTTTTTTATATGATTTAAATTCCAAAAATACAAATTTATGCATGCTTTTCCATTATCACAAGCAAAGATGCATGACTCCGTTAATAGGAATCTTGAATAAAGGCTCCTCTTCTAGAGGAATCTTTAAATATTTGGGTGTCCATATAGATTAAGGCTCCGTTTGGCGCGGCGGTGGCGGTCGTGAACGCGGTGGTTATATATGGACTGTCGTTCGTAAACGCCAGATCTCACCAGAGGAACTTCATCCACATTTATGTTCAAAACTAGTTTTATTTTCTTGTTGCGGTCATATATAACTGTTGTCAAGCTAAACATACATTATATGATGTGACATTTTTGTCCAAACTCACCGCAACAAAAACACGGCGTCAAACGGAGTCTAAAAATCATAAACCTTAAAACCCTAAAGCCCACTCTAGCTTACTTCATCGAATTGAAATAAGTAAATAAAAAATTGCGTGTTAAAGACCAAGTACTCTATATGTGTGTGTGTGAGAGAGAGAAAGAGAGTGTTGAGAATTAGTGAATATAGATTAATGTGTCGTCGGCTTGAATATCCCTGCTATTCACCGACCACTTCGGGGCCCGGCCCCAGGGACTTTGCGTTGTCGTCGATTGAAGGTTCGCCCTTCTCCTCCGCAGTCAGGTCCCGACGTCGTAAGGGCATGCCTCCTTTACGTTCGTCCGCGGTTTGAATACCCCTGCTATTCACCGGTGACTTCGGGGCCCGGCCCTGGGGACTTTGCGCTGTCGTCGATTGAAGGTTCGCCCTTCTCCTCCACAGTAAGGTCCCGACGTCGTCAGGGCCTGCCCCATTTATGTTCGTCCGCGGCTTGAATACCCCTGCTATTCACCGGCCACTTCGGGGTCCGGCCCCGGGGACTTTGCGCTGCCGTCGATTGAAGGTTTGCCCTTCTCCTCCACAGTCAGGTTCCGACGTCATAAGGGCCTGCCCACTTTACGTTCGTCCACGGTTTGAATACCCCTGCTATTCACCGGCCACATCGGGCCCCGACCCCTGGGACTTTGCGCTGCCGTCGATTGAAGGTTCGTCCTTCTCCTCCGCAGTCAGGTCCCGACGTCGTAACGGTTTGCCCCTTTTACGTTCGTCCACCGTTTGAATAACCCTGCTATTCACCGACCACTTCGGGGCCCGGCCCCAGGGACTTTGCGCTGTCGTCGATTGAAGGTTCGCCCTTCTCCTCCACAGTCAGGTCCCGACGTCGTAAGGGCCTGCCCCCTTTACGTTCGTCCGCGGTTTGAATACCCCTGCTATTCACCTGTGAATTCAGGGCCCGGCCCTGGGGACTTTGCGCTATCGTCGATTGAAGGTTCGCCCTTCTCCTCCACAGTAAGGTCCCGACGTCGTAAGGGCCTGCCCCATTTATGTCCGTCCGCGGCTTGAATACCCCTGCTATTCACCAGCCACTTCGGGGCCCGGCCCCGGGGACTTTGCGTTGCTGTCGATTGAAGGTTCGCCCTTCTAATCCGCAGTCAGGCCCCGACGTCGTAAGGGCCTTCCCCCCTTTACGTTCATCCGCGGTTTGAATACCCCTGCTATTTACTGGCCACTTCGGGTCCCGGCCCCGGGGACATTGCGCTGCCATCGATTGAAGGTTCGCCCTTCTCCTCCGCAGTCAGGTCCCGACGTCGTAAGGGCCTGCCCCTTTACGTTCATCCACGGTTTGAATACCCCTGATATTTACCGGCCAATTCGGGGCCCGGCCCCGGGGACTTTGCGCTGCCGTCGATTGAAGGTTCGCCCTTCTCCTCTGCGGCCAGGTCCCGACGTCGTAAGGTTATGCCCCTCTTACGTTCGTCCACGATTTGAATACACCCGCTATTCACCGGCCACTCTGGGGCCTGTCCCCCTAATTACAACTCCAACGGTAAGTAAGACACTAAAGACGCAAAAGACACCAGGAAACAAAAGCAAACCGCGCACTCATCCCTCATCCGCAATTCCTACCCAAGGCGCCACAAAGATGACGATGATTGAAGCCACATCGGAAGAGTCAAAACCTCCGAACTCCTCCATATAAAAATTCGGAATCCGAAGGTTTGGGAGGCTTATGATATGCATGTAAAGGTATATTCGGACATATAACGGGCTCGGGGGCTTTGCGCGTGGAAACCCTAGGTAATCTTCTATATATACCTAGCTGGGTGCAACGAAGAGAGTGCTCCACTTTGAACTGCCTATCTTCCAATCTGGCGAAGACGTACATGAAGCTGAAGACAGCTAAGGCAATCTGGGAGGCACTGGAGGAGCACTTCAAGAAGGAGGAGGACCTCTCTAAGGCTCACCTAGTGGACAAGTTCCACTCCTTCAGTTTCGACGAGGAGAAAGCCATTCTCCCTCAAGTATCAGAATTTAAAAATTTAATTGATTCCCTGCATAGTGAGCCTATTAGTCTGCCTGATAGTTTTGTTGCGGGCACAATTGTGTATAAGTTGCCCTCCTCGTGGTACAATTTCAAAACGGAAATGTACCGCAAGAAGATGCTGGTTGGTCTGAACGACCTCAAGCGTTTCATACGCATTGAGGATGAGAACAAGACGAAGCACGCTTTGGAAGCCGTTGGCAAGCAGAAGGCTGCTGCAAACATGATTTCATGCTCCAAGCGGCCTCCTCCCCCTCACAAGACCAAAACATTTCGCAGTAGCCCCCAGGTTGCAGGCCCGAGTAGACCCTCTAAGAAATTTAAGGGTAAATGTTATAACTGCAACAAGTGGGGACACTGCGCATCTGACTGCAAGCTACCGAGGAAAGAAAGAACCCAGGCACCACAAGAAGGCAACCAAGCCCATCTGGTTAGCCAAGCTGAGCCATCCGACTTTGTTGCCATGGTCGGACACGCGCAGGCCAGCACGGAGTGGTACCTGGATTCTGGGGCAACGTGTCACGTTTGCAACAATGCTAATCTTCTGACAGAGCTGAAGGATACAAAGGAATCAGTAACTGTGGCAAATGGAGACTCAGCTGACGTCATAAAGGTGGGGAACGCAACTCTGGTGCTCTCCTCAGGTAAGTCTTTAATTTTAAAGAACGTTAAATTTATTGCTTCAATAGCTGCTAACTTAGTGTCTATCAGTTTATTATGTGATGCGGGTATGTCGCTTAGCTTCTGTAGCGGTAGGGTAACCCTGTCAGTTAACTCGCACTATTTTGAATGTGCTTATGTCCAAAATAGGATGTACCATCTGAGTCTAGCAAGTGAGGTAGTCCAACAAGTTCAATTGAACTTAGTTAGCCCTAGGACTCTACACGAGAGACTAGGACACGTAAACTACAGGAAAATGTTCCAAGTAGCTAGAATTCACAAGATCACATTAGACACTAAGTCTCCACTTGAAAAATGTGACGTGTGCGCTCAAACTAAGATCACTAGGAAACCTTTTGGCACGGTTACTAGGAGCACAACACCTCTTGAGCTTATACATTTTGATATTTGTGACTTTAAGAGTTTTATCACTAGAGGTGGGAGGAAGTATATGATCACGTTTATAGATGACTGCACGAGATTTTGTCATATTTCGTTGCTTAAAACTAAAGATGAAGCGTTTCTTTTCAAAACCAGGGTAGAAAATCAACTAAGCCTGAAAATAAAACATTTTAGGAGTGATAGAGGAGGAGAAAATATGTCCAGTGAGTTCAGATGCTTCCTTGCTTCACAGGGCATCATTGCAGAAATCACTGCTCCTTACTCCCCCCAATCTAACGGCATAGTCGAGCGCAAGAATAGAACGTTAACAGAGATGTTGAACTCTATGCTGCTCACTGCAGGCATGTCTTCCGCTTATTGGGGCAAAGCAGTCTTGACTGCGAATCACATTCTGAATAAGGTTCCTCATGCTAAGTTAGAGGTTACTCCCTATGAGCTTTGGTTTAAGAGACCCCCGTCGTTTACTCGACTTAAGACCTGGGGCTGTATAGCCTATGTCAGGGTTCCTGACCCTAGACGGCCTAAAGTTGGACCTAGGACCAATACTTGTGTCTACCTAGGTTGTGCTGAGGATAGTGCTGCAGATAGGTTCCTTGATATTTCTAATAATATCATAATAGAATCTAGGGATGCGGTGTTCTTCGAGGATAAATTCCTCAAAGATAAGAACTTAACGATCCCAGGTATGCAAACAACTATTACTGAGGAAGATCCTGAATCAGTACCGAGCACCTCCTATTCCGTTCCGGTAGATAACTCTGGCCTAGAGTCTAGAAGGACTTATCTAAGAGAGCGAATTCCTAGAACCTTCGGTAGTGACTTTGTGACTTACCACGTTGAGGCCGATCCATCCACCTATAAGGAAGCGATGAGATCCAGCGATTCACTACTCTGGAAAGAAGCTATAGATGAAGAGATGAATTCTCTTCTTCAGAATAACACCTGGACGTTGGTTGAAAAGCCAAAAGGGGATAAAACCGTAGGGTGTAAGTGGGTTCTGAAAAAGAAATTGAATCCTGATGGTAGCGTAGCTAAGTATAAAGCACGCTTGGTGGCTAAAGGTTTCACACAAGTCAGCGGAGCAGATTACTTTGATGTCTACTCACCCGTGTGTCACTTAGCAACCATTCGGGTTCTCTTTGCTATTGCATCTATTGAGAACTTTATTGTTCATCAATTGGACGTTAAGACTGCGTTCTTGAATGGAGATCTGACCGAAGAGATCTACATGAGTCAACCTGAAGGTTTCATTATAGACGGTCACGAAACGAAAGTCTGTAAATTACTTAAGTCTTTATACAGACTAAAGCAAGCACCGAAATTATGGCATGAGAAATTCGACTATAGTGTAAAGAACATGAGATTCATGTCGAGTCTTTCGGATAAATGTCTTTATATACGTAATAGATCGGATAAAGTCGCCATAATATGGTTGTACGTAGATGATATGCTCATTCTAGGATCTGATCAATCTGAAGTGGATGACGTTAAGTCAGACCTAATAAAAAAATTTAGCATTAAAGACCTAGGTGTAGCTAACACTATACTAGACATGCAAGTGAGCTTTGGGAAGAATGGTATCTCCCTAAGTCAAAGCCACTACATAAAGTCCATGTTGGACACGTGGGGATACAGTGCCAGTAGAGCATCTGAGACACCATACGACTACACTAACCGCCTAAAGCCCAATGAAGGAGCTATGGTTAGATAGTTAGATTATTCTAAACTGCTTGGTAGCCTCATGTATGTCATGGTCTGCACTAGACCTGACATAGCCTTTACGGTCGGCATGTTGTGCAGATTCACTAGTAATCCTGGTAAAGACCACTGGAACGCCTTAGATAGGCTAATGAGATACTTAAAGCACACCGAAAAGTATGATTTAGTTTACACTGGTCATCCTTCAGTTCTTGAAGGCTATTCTGATGCATTTTGGTGCTCAGAATTAAACGACAGCAAGTCCACTAGTGGGTTTGTATTCACACTAGGAGGAGCAGTTGTAGCATGGAAGTCCAAGAGGCAATCCTATATTGCACTCTCTTCTATGAAATCCGAACTCTACGCTCTTGCGTCGGCAGGAGGAGAAGCCGAATGGCTGCGAGATTTGGTGATGGACATTCCTTTGTCGAGCCTGAAAATGAGTTCTGTTGCAGTTTACTGCGACAATCAGGCTACTAAAACGATTGCTACGAACTCTTTGTTCAATGACAAAAGAAGGCATCTCAGGCTGAAACAATCCTGGTTGACCTCTCTCACAAGTCAAAGGATTATGACCCTAATTGATGTGAGATCGAAAAACAATGGTGCAGACCCCTTGACCAAAGGATTGAATAGAGCTCTCACAATAAAACATCGGGGGAAATGAGACTAAAGTTCATAGATGTATGAAACTTTCCTCCGCAGTTTTATGTTTTGACAGTGAGAACCTATAGTCGCAACATTCAAGCATCTAATAACAGACTGAAAACCCCAAATAATTTCTTGATGAAAACCCAAGATGGTTTGATGTCGGTTATTCCACACTTGATAACCAAGCACCACTCTCATTGTAAGTTGATTCGAGAGTTATTCAACTGGAAATTGAAAGTCGTTGTAAATGTTAATCTAAACATTATTGGTCACATCACATTATTCCACATTTGATAATGTTGCATGTGATGTGTGCCCACATGTGTTGGTGAGGCACATAGTGATCAGTAATGAGTAAGATAACGTGACTAGTCCTACTTAGACTGGATGAGATGCTGACAGAGTTACTTCACCGTTGCTAAAAGTGCTAAGCTCATTTAGTAAGAGCTAGTTTACTTTAAACGTCACTGCATATGTTTATGAATTCATAAAGTCTGACTCATAAAATTCCTTGCATGCCACAGTGGAGATTATGGAGGAGAAGTAGACTTGGACATGGATGACGATGATCTACTAGATGAGTAGAATCATCAAACGTTTTAATTCATGTTATCTTGTAATAATTATTCAGACTATGTTTTTTGGGATAGAATCTGTGCCTTTTGGTTTGCCGTTTAAGCAAAAACTTTTTTCATGTGCTAATTAGTATGATCTGTCATGAATGCTTTGTTTAGTTTGAATTATTATTTTGTCTACTCTCCAGCACCCTGAAACGTTACCGTTATTAGTCACGAATATAGGAGGAGATTATAAAGGTATATTCAGACATATAACGGGCTCGGGGGCTTTGCGCGTGGAAACCCTGGGTAATCTTCTATATATACCTAGCTGGGGGCAACGAAGAGAGTGTTCCACTTTGACCCTCCTTCGGATGTTTCGAGCACCCTTTTACAATGCATTCATACCCTTTTACAATGCATTCATACATGGGCTCTCATCTACGTGTCCAAAGTCAGGTAGCGGTTACTCGCCAACTCCACTCCACCACTAAGGTTAAGAGGGTTGAGTGGGAGAGTGGGCCAAACCCACCAACCGCCAGTACAAAGACGTGCGTAGAACACGCCGCAGGGAAGCACTCAGCCAGTGTTATTCGCCCGTCAGGTGGTTACGGTGGTTACGACGGCAAAATTACCGGGCTACCCTCGACCAAAGCTATAAAAGGAGTCTAGAGCCTTCATTTCAAGACACCTTGCCTTCTGCACCTGAAAGAGCTCTGTCGAAGATTTCCCTTGAGTTCTTCTTAGGTTCTTGAAGATCTCCTTCGGTGCTTGAAGATCTTCTTCGTGGACTTGGAGATTTTCCTTCTCCTGAAAGGCGACTCGGCATTCTCACTTTTGTTCTCACCACAGTTCTCAGAAGAGAAAAGACTTAGTTTTCCGAAAGGTGGTCTGTCACCTTCGAAGTTCTCTCTCTCTATATTATTGTAACGAGTGGCGGCATGTCGCGCTTGAATTCTAAGTGTCTGATTGTAACCCCTCGGGAGATAGTGGGGTTTGGTCGGCACAGCTCCGACCGCGTGGTTTTATACCTTTTCTGGGTTTTCCGCGTTAAAAAGTCTCAGTGTGCTTAACGATTCTCTAATTTACTGTTAGCGCGCTTGGCTCGCTTCAGAGCTAAGACGGTTCAAGTCGACCGGTCTACCAAGAGCACCCAAGCGACCCGCAACAGTATATATAGGTGCTACGGTGAATTAATGAGACATCATATAAAAATGTATCATTAAGATTTTTAAGTGTGTTAGGAATTTCGCCCACAATTACTCGCCCTCTTTTCTAGTTTCCACTCGACATAAATTGTTTGAATTGGAGTCAAATCCAACAATGAAGCTCACAAATGGTTAAATCAAGCATAAGAGATTCAATTAGAAAGAGATTTCAACTGATCAACCTAAGGTTAGACGATGGATCCATTTGGTCCTCCATTATTGTTGGGTCTTCGGCTTTCAGACACATGAGCTCATGCCACCTAGGATCTCCCGCTTGGCCGCTAGCCAGCTTAATGCGTCTTGTATTTCCGCCACTCAAATTTCGCTCCCGCGACTTCCAATTCCACGCACCATTGACTCGCCGGCGGGGCTCTAGATAGTGGCTCTTCAACTCAAGTATTTCTCTGATCACCTCCTCCCTGATTTGAATACACTAGCCTCTTCTCCATTCCGGAATGTTGGCAGGAATCAATATGCATGGGAACGAAAAAGAAAAGTAAAACAGGGGAGAATTCAAAAAAGTGTTGTGCGACACAGATTAATTAAATTATGATTGCTTTAGCTATGTAGCAAATGGATGGGCGTGATTCATTAATGTGTTGTGCAGCGCACATTAATTACTTCAACACCCTCCTTTAATCTAGGTGACACATGATCTTCATCTTCTTTCTTAAATTAAGGAACCAATCTCGAGCAAGCGACTTGGTTATGACATTAGCAATCTACTCTTCTGAGCGGTAGAGAAGGGGTTGGATATTGCCTTTCTTGACTTGTTCTCTAATGAAATGAAGCACAATTCGATATGCTTGCTGAGATGGTGAAAAATGTATTATTTGTCAGTGATATCGCGGAGATATTATCACAGAATAATGTCGTGGATTCCTTTTCTCTTTTCTTTTAGTGGTCATCTACTTCGTTTTCCCTTTTTGCATGCATGTTCTTCTCCCTTTTCTTCTAAGAAGTTCTCTACTTTCTTTAACCATATGACCTCACAATCGGCATTTGTAAGGGCCATGCATTGCTTCGGTAGACGAGAGAGACATTGTCTATTGTTTGCACGAGGACCATGAGATTGGGTTATTGCCGGAGAAGAAAATATAGCCCTCGGTGCTTTTTCGATCTTCTGTGTTCTCCCCAGTCATAGTTGCAACAGTCATTTAAGGAGTCGGAATTTTGTGCATATATGATACCATAGTCGAGTGTCTCTTTGAGGTATAAGAGAATCTTGTGAGTTGCTTGAAGGTGACAATGATTGTGGTCCGCGAGAAATCAAGAAACGATATTACCAGCATGTTCAATATTTGGTCTAGAGTTAGTTAGATAGATTAACGACCCGCGACCCGGGATCGATAAGATTCACAGTCTATTTTTTCTTCATCTTCTTTTCTCTTCTCCAATTTCTCTCCTAGGTACATTGGTGCGATGGTGCAGTGCAGGTCTCAAATTAAAATTTCTTCAATAACTCCTGAGCATACTTCTCTTGTGACACAAAGATGAAGTAATTATGCTAGATAACTTGAAGACCCAGAAAAGATCATCAAACTAAATTAGTCATGGAGTATTGTTGTTTGAGATTCATCTTTAGTTCGTCGATAAGGGATTTGGAAGTGTCAGTGATGATTAGATCATCGTGTTAGAAATTTGTAAATAAAACATTTACTTATAATGTTTTATTAGATCCTTTATTGTGTTTGGTGTTTGGCTATTCATATTTAATGAAAAGCTCCAAAACCAAAATTGGTGGGAACCTAAATTATTTGGAGGGAAACTTATCATGAATGAAAGGATGAACCCATTAGTCTCACCATGCTCATTTGCTTCGGTTCTGCGTTCGACGAACTCCTTCCTGCGTTCGACGAACTTCAGTCTCAGCGGTTCTGCGTTCGACGAAATGTTTTCTTCGGTCGACGATCTTCCGTCTCAGCGGTTGACCATGTCTCTGCGGTCGACGAATTGGTTCAGATTGACGATGTCAGGTCGTATCGTCGATTGCGAGTCTCGACGATAAGTTGTATCGTCGACGACAGGTCGTATCGTTGATTGCGAGTCTCAACGATAAGTTGTATCGTCGTGACACACGGTCTCGACACATTTTGTCGTCGAATAGAAGCCTGGTCTCGACGATAAGTTGTATCGTCGTGTAGTCTCGACGTGACCTCTTTCTTTGACGCTTTCTCTTGCAGTTATTACGCATGTTTTCTAAACCGCTTACGCGTGCTTTTCGGCATTAATTTCGTACGTTGGAAATACAACGTTTCTCTTCCCGATTTTCAGTCTTCCAATTATAACCGTTCGCATTCATTGTGGCTTTAATTATTGTCGTTTTATGAGATCCTATTTTAGAGGTGCCTTGCGGTCTAAGTTTTTTTTTCTGCAATTATGGATACACCTGCTTCTGCTCTCTCTCCCTCTCTCGCTTGTTCTTGCGATTTCCTTTTCTTTACATTTGCTTCATCAAGTGGGAGTTCGGGTGCTCTGTGCTTCTTCGGTGTCCGTGCACATTGGAGCTTTCGGGATCTAGCCGGGTGTTGTACCTTGAAGGAGTGAGCATCAGTTGAAAGCCCTGCCGGAGGGTGGTGCAACTTTTTTAGGGCAGTGACCACACGCCTTACCCAGGCTTGATTCTAACTTAAAGATTACTCTCTGTTTATTTATCACCTCCTTCATGCAATTTTTGATACTGCTGTTTATATATATATACTGTTTCTGCAAAATTTTAAAAACCGAAAAATATATTATTTTGTATATTAATATAGGAATACAGAAAAATTATTCCAACAATCTAAAGAAGTTGTCAACAAGATAAATAAAATCAAACAATCAAAATGATTATCTCTGTTTTATTGTTTACATGCACATTTATTTACTGTATGTTTTATACATTCCAGAAATCTGTAATGGCAACTAGATCTGAGTAAACCCGAGAAATTTAACGGAAATGGTTTCCGTCGTTGGCAAGCACAAGTAGAATATTGGCTGAACACCTTAGGTCTTCTATCTGCGATATTTGATGTTCCTGCTGTAGAAACAGAAAACTCTAGCGCTGCAACTGCAGTCGCTTCAACTCTACCATCATCTTCATCCTCCAGTGCAAATACCACTCGGACCTATGTTAGACGTATCCCTTATAGAGATCCGGTAGATATAGAATATCATTGTCGCAACCGAATTCTTAGTGCCTTGTCTGACAGCCTCTACGATGTTTTCCTTCAATACCGTACAGCCAAGGATTTGTGGTATGCTCTTGAAGCACGCTATAACCTAGACAATGCGGGTATAGAACGTTACAACGTTTCTAACCTCCACAAATTCAAGCTTGATGCCTCCAAGCCCATAAATCCTCAACTCCATCAACTTGATGAGATGTTGTCCAAGATCCGAGCCGATGGCTCAATTCTTTCCGAAAATTATTTAGTGGCATGTCTTATTGATGCACTCCCTGATTCTTGGTCCGGCTTTAGCACTAGACTAAGGCATGACCAGTCAAACCTTACTTACGTTCAGATCCAAAATGTTATCCGCATAGAGGAGGAACATAAGTCTAAGAGTTCTAAAGCTCCAAAAGATCATGCTCCTAAAGTTAATCTAACCGAATCTCATGGCAACCCTTCCTTCAACCATTACTTCAAAGGCAAAGGCAAGATCCATAAGAAACCTTTCCGTCCAGGTTCCCGCCATCAAAAACCCAATCACCCCAAGCCTGGTCCTCCAAACCAAAACCCAGGTAAAGGGAAATGGTGCTTCATCTGCGGCCGCACAAACCATCTATCTACCAACTGCTTCTACAAGAAGACACAACCCGTGATTGGAAAGTCTCGTGGAGACAAGCCTCAGACCAACATGATCCAAGCATCGGATCAACCTATCTTCAGGTTGGATTATTCTCCAAGTCTTCTTCTCACTTGTTCGTCAGATTGGTGGCTTGATTCCGGAGCAAATGTTCATACTTGTTTTGATCGTTCTTGCTTTGCCACATTTCAGGACATCAATGGAGGAAGCGTCATCTTAGGAGATGCTTCTTCAGCATAAATACTTGGACGCGGGCGAATGGATCTTAGGTTGACATCCGGGAAGACACTAGCCTTGCAAGATGTGCTTTATGTGCCAAGAGTTAGGAAGAACCTTGTGAGCGGATCCTCGCTAGTGAAGAAGGGTTATAAAATTGTCTTAGAGTCAAATAAAGTTGTAATAACATTTAATGATGTTTTTATTGGTAAAGGATATATATATGTGATGGTCTATTTAAATTAAATGTTGTTGATTTAGAAATAAACCAGATTTCATCTTCTTCTGTTTCATATTCAAATTCAGATTTTTGGCATGCTAGATTAGGACATGTGAATTCAGATTCTATGAAAAGAATGATGTCTTTAAATTTAATTCCAAAATTTAATATTGCGCCAAGCTCTAGATGTGAAATATGTGTACAATCTAAATTTTCTAGAAAACCTTTTAAATCAGTGGGAAGAACTTAAAAACCTGTACTGTGCGTTCGGTTTGCAGGATTTGGCTTTTAGTTTTTGGTTTTGGTTTAAGTAAATCAAAACTGGCGTTCGGTTCGCAGGTTTTCTGGTAGGTTTTGGAATTGCTGAAAACCCCCCATTTTCATTTTAGCCTTCCCCCAATTCTTGCCCAATCCCTACATTTTTGCCGCAGTTTTCATTTCCTCTTCCGCAGACGCCCCGCTCGACGCCGCTCCCCGCGCCTCCTTCTTCTCCGGCGATCGGCGACAGCCGTAGGTAATTTCCTCTTCCGTCGTCCTCTTCCTTGTTTCCGTCGCTGCACATTGATGCCCTAGGGTACCTTTTTGGCCGATTTTTTTGATCTCGCTCGCTCCATCTTCCGCAGACGGAAGTTCCGCTCGACGCCGCTCGCTACCTCGCCGCTCTCCGCGCCTCCTTCTTCTCCGGCGACTCCTGTAGTAGGTAAACTCCTCTCCCATCTCCCTCTTCCTTTTTTCCGCTGTTTGTAAACTCCTCTGCCGTGTGCTGTTTGCAAACTCCTCTGCTGTAGTAGGTCCAGGTGCATTTGTGGAAGTATGTTTTGTGTGTATGTACATTTACATGGGTGTGTGCATGTGTGGTTGTGTGTTTTGTGGATGAGTATGTATTTTTGGAGGTGTGTTTGTGTGTTTTTGGATGAGTGTGTATATGTGTATGTGTGGATGTGTGTGTGTTTTGGATGTGTGTTTGTGTATGTATGGATGTGTGTGTGTGTGTGTTTGTTTGTGTGTTTGTGTGATTGGATGAGTGTGTATATGTGTATGTGTGTGTTTGTGTGTGTGTGTGTGTGTGTATTTTTTGGATGAGTGTGTGTATGTGTGCATGTGTGTGTGTGTTTTGGATGTGTATGTTTGTTTGGATGAGTATGTGTGTGTGTGTGTGTGTATTTTTGGATGTGTGTGTGTATTTTTTTGGATGAGTGTGTGTATGTGTGCATGTGTGTGTGTGTGTTTGTTTTGGATTAGTGTGTGTATGTGTGTTTGTGTGTGTGTGTGTGTGTGTGTATATGTGTTTGTTTGGTGTGTATATGTGTATGTGTGTATTTGTTTGTTTTTTTAGATGAGTTTATGTTTGTTTTGATGATTATGTGTGTGTATGTGTTTTTTTGGATGTGTGTGTGTGTATTTTTGGATGAGTGTGTGTATGTGTGTTTGTTTGGTGTGTATATGGGTATGTGTATTTGTTTGTTTTTTTAGATGAGTTTTTGTTTGTTTTGATGATTATATGTGTGTGTGTGTGTGTGTTTTTTATTGGACGTGTGTGTGTGTGTGTGTATTTTTTTGGATGAGTGTGTGTATGTGTGCATGTGTGTGTGTGTATTTTTTTGGATGAGTGTGTGTATGTGTGCATGTGTGTGTGTTTTGGATGTGTATGTTTGTTTGGATGTGTATGTGTGTGTGTGTATTTTTTTGGATGTGTGTGTGTGTATTTTTTGGATGAGTGTGTGTATGTGTGCATGTGTGTGTGTGTGTTTTGGATTAGTGTGTGTATGTGTGTTTGTGTGTGTGTATATGTGTTTGTTTGGTGTGTATATGTGTATGTGTGTATTTGTTTTTTTAGATGAGTTTATGTTTGTTTTGATGATTATGTGTGTGTATGTGTTTTTTTGGATGTGTGTGTGTGTGTGTATTTTTGGATGAGTGTGTGTATGTGTTTTTGTTTGGTGTGTATATGGGTATGTGTGTATTTGTTTGTTTTTTTAGATGAGTTTTTGTTTGTTTTGATGATTATGTGTGTGTGTGTGTGTGTTTTATTGGATGTGTGTGTGTGTGTATTTTTTTGGATGAGTGTGTGTATGTGTGCATGTGTGTGTGTATATGTGTTTGTTTGGTGTGTATATGTATATGTGTATTATTGTTTGGATGAGTATGTATTTGTGGAGGTGTGTATATGTGTATGTGTGTATGTGTTTGTGTGTTTTGGATGAGTTTGTATATATGTATGTGTGAATGAGTTTATATAGTTCGTGTTCTTTTATGTTTATTTTTGTTTTGCCCTACTGTTGGTAAAATTTTAAACCAAAATTCTGATTTTATGCAATTCCTGTGAATGAATTCCATCCTGCATCCGAACAGCAAAATTGCTCAATTCTAATTCCTGCATCTTAAAACCTTCCTGCAACCGAACAACTTTTTTGGAATTCAGCAAAACCAAAACCCACTGGTTTTTGGTTTTACTGAATTCCAATTCTTTAAAACCAAAACCCGCGATCCGAACGGACGCTTAGAGTTAATTCACTCGGATGTGTGTGACTCGAACCGCCAACCTACTAGAGGTGGAAATAAATATTTTGTAACTTTTATTGATGATTTCACTAAATATTGTTACATATATTTATTAAAAACTAAAGATGAAGTCTTTTCATATTCTAAGATTTTCAAAGCGGAAGTAGAAAATCAATTAGGATCATCGATTAAAATTCTTAGATCTGACCGAGGTGGAGAATACACTTCGAATGAACTAACCTAGTTTTGCCAAGAACATGAGATTATCCATCAAGTTACTGCTCCATATTCTCTCCAATCGAATGGTGTAGCTGAACGCAAAAATCAGACCTTGATGAATATGGTCAATGCCATGTTAGCCGAGTCCGGTGCTCCAGAAAATCTTTGGGGTGAAGCGTTACTCACCCCCTCTTTCATCTTGAATAGAATTCCTTCTAAACATAATGACAAAACTCATTTCAAATTATTTAAATTAAGGAAACCTAACCTCCTAATTCTTCGAGTGTGGAGGTGTTTGGCTAAGGTAGCAATTCCTGAACCTAAAAGAAAGAAAATAGGACCTAAAACATTAGACTCCATCTTTTTAGGTTATGCTTCTGATAGTAGTGCTAACATGTTTCTTATCACCAACTCACTAATTAGTGAAATATCAAACAATACTATAATAGAAGCCAGAGATGCAGTTTATTTTGAAGATAAATTCCCATATAAAATAAACAACATATCTCAACCATCTTCTAGCTTAATTCAACCTTCCTCTTATATAGATTCATTAGAAATTGATGAACCTAGAAGAAGCAAAAGGGTTAGAACCGAAAGAATATTTAGAGATGACTACTTCACTTACCTAGTTAAAGGAGATCCAAATTCATATGAGGAAGCTATGACCTCATCTGACTCTCCATTTTGGAAAGAAGCCATAAATGCCGAAATTAATTTTATTCTAGAAAACAAAACCTGGATTCTAACTGATCTTCCATCTGGTACCAAAGCCATAGGTTGTAGATGGATCTTCAGGAAGAAATTAAATCCTGACGGTTCCATAGAAAATATAAGGCTCGCCTTGTTGCTAAAGGCTATGCGCAAAAACAAGGGATAGATTATTTGGATACCTATACTCCGGTAGCTAGGATTACATCCTTTCGCATTCATCAAATGGACGTAAAAACCGCTTTCTTGCATGGAGACTTAGATGAAGAAGTTTGTAGTTAAAGGGCAAGAAACCAAAGTATGTAAGCTAATTAAATCTCTGTATGGTCTAAAACAAGCACACAAACAATGACACCAAAAATTTGACTCCGTAGTATTATCCTTTGGATTTATATCTAATGAATATGATAAATGCATTTATGCAAAACAAGAAGAAAATGAATATGTGATTTTATGTCTCTATGTAGATGACATTTTAATCTTTGGAAGCTCAATTAAAATTGTTAATAATATTAAAAAAAATTATCATCTAAATTTGATATGAAAGATTTAGGAGAAGCTAATGTCATTTTGGGAATGAAATTAGCTAAATCAGATTCCAATGTTTCATTATCTCTTTCTCACTCGATTGTGAAAATGTTACATAAATTCAATCTCTTTGATTCCGCACCTGCTTCTACTCCTTATGACGCTAGCACTAAGTTGTGTAAGAATTTAGGTGAACCTATTGACCAACATAGGCATGCACAAATGATAGGGTCACTGCTTTATATTGCTAATCACACTAGGCCCGATATTTCATATGATGTAGGCAGGCTTAGTAGATATACTAGCAATCCAAGTGATGATCACTGGATAGCCTTAACTAGAATCTTTAAATATCTTCGCGGAACTTTAGATTATAACTTAGTGTATATGGGTTATCCCGAAGTTTTGGAAGGATATTCAGATGTTAATTGGGTAACTGATTCCTTAGACGTTAAGTCTACTACCGGTTATGTTTTCCTCCTTAGAGGAGCCGCTATTTCATGGGCTTCTACAAAACAAACTGTGATTTCAAGAAGTACCATGGAATCCGAGCTGATAGCTTTAAACACTACGTGTGCCGAAGCCGAATGGCTTAAGAATTTACTTACTGAAATTCCTTTAGTTAGAAAACTCATACCTGCCATTTCTTTGCATTGTGATAATAAATCTGTGATTGATTTAACTGCTTCAAATAATACTAATGCAAAAATGAATAAGTTCATGAGAATCAAGTACAAGTCCGTGAAGCAATGAAGAAAAGAAGTGATATCACTAAATTACGTAAAGTCAGAATTGAATCTGGCTGATAATCTTACCAAGGGATTATCCCGAAAGGAGATATTGTTGTCATCGAAGGGAATGAGGCTTAAGCCCACATAATTTGCTGCCAACAGTGGATACCCAACCCATGTGATTGGAGATCCCATGAAGTGGGCTCAATGTGGTAGAAACGAAGTCGTTGATGTAGCGTAGTTGGGAGCACAAATTTAAAAGGTTGAGAAAACCTTCTCCTCATTCCTAGGATGTTGTGCTCTACGTAACAATTTAGGATGAACTTTAAAGTTCTTAATGGTTGTCAAAGGCATATATCTTTGCGAGATATTAGTTACGAAATATCTCTTGAGGCACCACCTATGTAGGGGTTGTTGTGAGGCCGCAACTTTGGGATCCGGGCTGAACCCAAAATAACTCTCATGAAAATTCAAGGATTGCGCATGGCCATTAACGCGCCCACCGCCATAACCCAAGAACAACCAATCTTTTGTGTGCTTATCTAACTTACCGGTCAAAAGTTTATAATTCAAAGCCTCTGGCATATTATACTCTTCGGTAGAGGAAATAAGTATTAAGTATAGGTTCAAGGTAACCATTCCACCTATACCCATTACAATTGATACAACTTGATGAAGCAAATTTGTATTTGATTTTATTTATCATTAGTAATATCATACATTTGAAGTTCCCTTTTTTGCTTTTCGCTTTTGTGGGGGATTGTTAGAAATTTGTAAATAAAAGATTTACTTATAATGTTTTATTAGATCCTTTATGGTGTTTGGTGTATGGCTATTCATATTTGATGAAAAGCTCCAAAACCAAAATTGGAGGGAACCAAAATTATTTGGAGGGAAATCTTTCATGAATGAAAGGATGAACCCATTAGTCCACCATGCTCATTTGCTTTCTAGCTAAAGAGTATATATTTATTTTCACTCTTTCTTATTTGTTCAAAATAACATAAGAAAAAACTATGAACCACACTCGCGCGCGCGCGCACGCACCGCACCGCACCGGATCCGGATTTGGGATTTGGGATTTGGGGAATAATTGAATTGAATTGAATTGTATTTTTTGTACAAAACAGTTTTAGACCTTTTATTCGGTTTTGTGTCATCTCGACGAACTCCTTCCTGCGTTCGACGAACTTCAGTCTCAGCGGTTCTGCGTTCGACGAAATGCTTTCTTCGGTCGACGATCTTCCGTCTCAGCGGTTGACCATGTCTCTGCGGTCGACGAATTGATTCAGATTGACGACGTCAGGTCGTATCGTCGATTGCGAGTCTCGACGATAAGTTGTATCGTCGGCGACAGGTCGTATCGTCGATTGCGAGTATCGACGATAAGTTGTATCGTCGTGACACACGGTCTCGACACATTTTGTCGTCGAATAGAATCCTGGTCTCGACGATAAGTTGTATCGTCGATTGCAAGTCTCGACGATAAGTTGTATCATCGTGTAGTCTCGACGTGACCTCTTTCTTTGACGTTTTCTCTTGCAGTTATTACGCATGTTTTCTAAACCGCTTACGCGTGCTTTTCGGCATTAATTCCGTACGTTGGAAATACAACGTTTCTCTTCACGATTTTCAGCCTTCCCATTATAACCGTTCGCATTCATTGTGTCTTTAATTATTGTCATTTTACGAGATCCTATTTTAGAGGAGTCTTGCGGTCTGAGTTTTTTTTTCTGCAATTCTGGATACAACCGCTTCTCCTCTCTCTCCCTCTCTCGCTCGTTTTTGTGATTTCCTTTTCTTTACATTTGCTTCATCAAGTGGGAGTTCGGGTGCTCTGTGTTTCTTCGGTGTCCGCGCACATCGAAGCTTTCGGGATCTAGCCGGGCGTTGTACCTTGGAGGAGTGAGCATTGGTTGAAAGCCCTGCCGGAGGGTGGTACAACTTCTTTAGGGCAGTGACCACACGCCTTACCCAGGCTTGATTCTAACTTAAAGATTACTCTCTGTTTATTTATCACCTCCTTCATGCAATTTTTGATACTGCTGTTTATATATATATATATATATACTGTTTCTGCAAAGTTTTAAAAACCGAAAATTATATTATTTTGTATATTAATATAGGAATACAGAAAAATTATTCCAACACATCGATCTATGTTGATACAGAGTATTGTTGTGATGTCAGGTCCACGTTTTGCATGCTTAGAGGGATGATTCAATTGGGCATTTTATAAAGTCTTGGTTACAAAAAGGTAGTTGTCTATGTTAGAGTTCCAAGCTCGTGGGGCCCACTTCAAGTAGCAGAGAGTCTTCTTCAATTTGTAGACTTTATCTTCATTACCTTTGATCTGAAATCCCTTGGCTTGCTCGATATATACATCTTGAATGATGTTCTCATTCAAGAAAGTTGTCTTCACATCTAATTGATAAATTGACAACTTCCTTTTTGCGGCATAAGCAATCAGTATTCGAATGGTTTCCATTCGTGCTACTGAGGTGAATGCTTCATCATAATCTTGTCCCGGCTGCTGTACGTATGCATTTGTGACGATTTTGGTCGTGTGTTTTACAATTTTTCCTCATCCATTGCACTTAAATTTGTAAATCCACTAAAGAGAAATGATGTATTGATTAGAAAGTCAATCAGTTAGCTCACAAGTTGCATTGTTTTCAATTGTGTTCATTTCTTCTTTCATGATTGTTTTCCCTTCTTCTTGAGTATCTGATTCTTTTATGTTACCAGTGAGGTTAAGAATATTAAATGTCACATGTTGCACATATGTCAGCCACACTCCGTATTTTAATGGGGGGGGGGGGGGGGGGGGATATAATGATGAATCAAACTCAGATGATGAGTCTACTTCAGGTGAGGGAAGGGCATGGTCTGGAGTGGATTCAGGCTCAACCCCCCTGACTTGAAGGGAAGATGAAAATAGTTTCTCTAACTGAATTCCAACACCAACATGCTGATTCATTGAAGAGGACATCTCTTGATATTCTCATCTTCTTTGTTAACGGACTTTATATATTTTGAATGTTCAATGTAGCCGATGAAGATGATTTTTGTGCTCTCTTCTTCCATCTTATCTCCTTTTCTTTTAGAATGTAAGGGATGCAACCAAAAGTGTGGAGATGTGATATAACCACCTATCAATTGAAAAGAGACTCATGAAGTGTATGGGTGCGGTCTCGGCCGCACTCCGCGAGCGGGGAGCGGGCTGCACCCCCTCCGGGGGGGGGGGCTTAGCCGCACCCCCTTAGTGGGGTGCGGCTACGCGACTTTGTCTGCGCCCGACGATGGAGGGGTGCGGCCTCGCTGTCGCATGAGCGGGCTTCGGCGTGCGACACTTGTGGCGGTTTCTTCCCCACTCCCATTGTCATGGGATTTAGAATAACCACACTAACTTCACTCTTATGATGGGGATACGGCTAAACGCACCTCCGGAGAGTTATATTAATGCATGAGTGCATATCAAATCTTGTTAGCAAAATATAACAATTTTTTGTTCAATTTATGATTGACTCGAATGGGACGAGAAGTTAGCAAAGAAAAGTCAAAGTTGACTTACTCAAGGTTTGTTCACCTAAAGTCGTTCGTATGTTAATGTAGACACCTCGAATTACATTTCTAACATGGGTTAACCTGTTAACCCAATAATGGAGTTGGAGAGATGCACCAAAAACCTTCTGTGTGAAGAATCACGATCTAGCAAGAACGGAGACTGTTCAGTGTTACGTTGGAGCAATTGATCTGAGCCGCACACCACTTTAATGAATCTCATCCATCCATCTGCCATATCAGAAGCTGAAGCAATCATAATTTAACAATTTAATAATTTTATTAGTGACTAATCAATTTTGGTCACTAATTAAATTATTTAGTACGAAGGTATCGTTTGGTCACTAATAAGTTGTTTTGTGCGACAAATTTTTATTTGGTCACTAATAAGTTTTTTGTGCGACAATTTTTTATTTGGTCACTAATTCAAATACTTTTAGTGACTAAATTTTATAAATGGTAACAAATTAATCGCTCTTAATGATTTAGTGACGAAATATAAAATTTGTCACAATAAGCATATTATTAGCGACCAAAAAAATTTCGCCGGCGCCGCACCCCTCATGGGGGGCGCGGCCGGCGCAGCATTCCCTGCGGGGATGAGGTCGGCGTCGCACCCCCCATGAGGGTGCGACCGACGCTGCACCCATGGGGGTGCGGCCGGCGCCGCACTCCCCGCCGGGGTGCGGCCGGGTTGCAAGCGCCCTCCTTTTCAGGAGGGTCTCAAGCAAGCGCACAATCGCATCCTGGGCTTTCCGCCCGCGAAATAAGCTAAGTGCTCCTACATTCATCACACGCTTAGAACGCTCCTGCGTTCGTTGCGCGCTCAGAACGCTTCCGTGTTCATTGCACACTCAGAACGCTTCCGTGTTCGTTGCGCACTCAGAATGTTATGTTCGCGACGCGCATGACCGTTAACCTTTCCTGATTTCCTAGATTGCAGGTTCAGTTCGCTGCGCTAAATGCCGTCAACGAAGCTGACCGAACTCCCGGGGGGGCAAGACGGGAATATCCAAAAAGTGGCAATTCGTGTGCTCCAAATCGACCAGCGTGATTCGCTCATCAGGTGGTTATATGGTGGTTACATCGGCGAAATTACCGGGCTACCCCTGCCCAAGTCTTTAAAAAGAGCCCAGAGCCTTCATTTCTAGGGACCTTGTCTTCAACGCCCGAGAGAGCTCCTTCGAAGATTTCCTTAGAATTCCTCTTCGCTGCTTGAAGATCTCCTTCGATCTTCGAAGATCTTCTTCAAACCTTCGAAGATCTCCTTCGAGCCTCCGAAGGTCTCCTTCGTACCTTCAAAGATCTTCCTTCGCTTTGGAAGGTTGTCTTCTAAGCAAGTTGGGAATCCTTCAAGCTACGAAAGACGACTCGAGAATCTCACATCGTTCCTAGAAAAATACTTAGTCTCTCGAGAGGTGGCCTGTCACCCTCGAGGTTCTCTCTCCACCATTGTAACGAGCTGCAGTCTGTCGCGGTCTAGTTCTCAGATTTTAATTGTAATGAACTAGAAGATAGTGGAATTTGGTCGGCACGGCTCCGACCGCGTGGTTTTTCACCCTTTCGGGGTTTTCCACGATAAAAAGTCTTCTTGTCATTTGTTAACTCTCTCATTGACTGTTTGCACGCTCGGCTCGCTCTTGAGCTAAGGTGGTTCAATTCGACTGGTCTACCAGAGCGTCGAGTGACCCGCAACAATTTGTCGCCTTCTGTGGGAACTTGTGTTCCCAATTGGATCTAAAAACAATCTCCCCTAGAGACCGGCAATGATAAATCTTCACCCGACAATTTTAGACACGGGCAGCTCCTCTTTCCCCACGAGTTCGTAAGGGAGAGCGTTCGTCGCCGCGCCTATCCTACCTCAACGACCCAGCATTCCCGACAAGAAAGTCCCTTCGACGACAGAGCAAGCTCCTGATGGCAGCATACTTCGAGCCAGTCGGTCCCCCTTGTCAGAGCAGATCCAGGCATATCCAGTCCCCTTTTGGCTCCAGCCCCCGCAACATAGGAAGTTCCACGGAGAAGAAAACTCGTATGAGCATGTCAACTACTTCCTGACCGCGATGGAAGCATTTGGGCTTCCATACCAGATTGCTTGCAAGATTTTTCCAGCAACACTTTGTGGCGACACTCTTAACTAGTATCGAAACCTGCCAGAGGGAATCATTCACAACTTCACCGAACTATCCCAATTGTTCACCAGATGACATGAAGTGCGGGTGCGGAATATCAGAAAAGCAGCTCAAACAAGGAAGGAACCCGGGGAGGATGGACTCTCCCCTTCAAGACAAAAGGAGTGCGACAGGCGTCAGGGGGGCGTTGCCACAAGATCGCATCAAGGTGATTTTCGCGGAGGTTTAGATTTTGCCTTACACGCAAGCATCGGAAACCCGACATTTGAATTGAGAAAGGCGTTAATAAGCTACCACATATCATTCAACATCTTGTTCGTGCAAACTGTGACACGACTCAAGCTTCTTGGTGGGAACCTTAAGCTCAGAGCAAGTTATGCGGAACTTCCAGACGGGACCGTGATACCCACCATAGGAGACATCATTCTCCCTATACATGTGGGAATACTTCAAAAACCCGTCCAATAAGAAGTCCAGTTCATCATCGCGGAAGCTGATTCGCCATATGACGCGATATTCAGGAGCATCCTGCTCGATACGCTACAACATGACACCTTCATGGCAGACCGTATGACGAGCAAAGGAAAAATCCTTGAAAACTCCGTTCATCATCTCAGCGCCACAACGACTGAGGTTCCTTGGGTTAGCCATGGGCCCCCACGAAGCATGAATTCCAAGAAGCTTTACTTAGAGAAGAGACATGTAGTACCAGCGCCGACAACAGAAACAGACCTCTTGGCACCGACCAAACCGCAACAACTTGAAACCATGGGTCGGAAAAGGAAGGATCGATGATCACCCACCGGGATCAGACGATCTAATCAGCGCCAGTTGATCTGTCCCCGAGAGTTGACACACCAAAAAACCTGAATCTATACCCCGTTGAACGCCTCCCCCGAGCATATCATATCTCTAATATATAACAACAAGATTGTCAAATGGTCGGGAACGCTCCCTCGCAACTCGAGGAACCGGTTCCAGCATTGTGACTTTCATCGAAGCTTGGGACATTATACAAGACAATGTCTGTGCTTAAAGGATGAAATCAAGCGCCTCGTCCAGCTAGGGCACCTGAAGACTTTTCAGAAGCATGGAGCTCATGGAGAGACAACTGAAGACCGATCGCTGGAGTGACCAGCAACTAAATTGCGACCGCATCATGCTGAAGAATCGAGAAAACTCATCTAAACACCGTGCGAGAGGACCAAGAGCTCGGCAGAATAGATCTACGTTATCTACGCTTTCGCTTTGTTTATATCAAAAAACGACCAAAAGTCGCAAGTTTATATTTGCATATGTACTATTATTTGCTTCAGTTCAATATGTCTTGTTTTGTTTACTCTTAACCCTATCACCACAGGAAAATTCTGGAGCCATTTCCCCATATAACCGTAAGGGTCTGTCCCTCGCACGGTTAACATCGGTTTGAAGACTAACGCTCTTCACAGACAATTTCGTGGCTCGTTCCCTCTGTAACCGTGAGGGCATGTCCCTCGCACGGTTACCATCAGTTTGAAGACAAACGATCTTCACCGTCAATTCTGGGGCCCGTTCCCTCTGTAACCGTAAGGGTCTGTCCCTCGCACGGTTACCAGAAATTTGAAGACTAACGTCTTCACCGCCAATTCCGGGGCCCGTTCCCCTTATAACCGTAGGGTCTGTCCCGCGCATGATTACCAGCGGTTTGAAGATTAACACGTTTCACCGTCAATTCCGGGGCCCGTTCTCCCTATAGTTGTAAGGGCATGTCCCTCGCACGATTACCAGTGGTTTGAAGACTAACGCTCTTTACCGTCAATTCGGGGGCACGCTCCCCCTGTAATCGTAAGGGCCTATCCCTCGCACGGTTACCAGCAGTTTGAATACTAACGCTCTTCACCTTCAATTCTAGGGCCCGTTTCCCCTGTAATCGTAAGGGCATGTCCCTCGCAAGGTTACGAGCGGTTTGAAGACTAACGCTCTTCACCGTCAATTCCGGGGCTCGTTCCCCCTGTAACCGTAAGGGTCTGTCTCTCGCACGGTTACCATCGGTTTGATGACTAACTCTCTTCACCGTCGATTCCGGGGCTCGTTCCCCCCTGTAACCGTAAGGGCATGTCCCTCGCACAGTTACAAACAGTTTGAAGACTAACGCTCTTCACCGTCAATTCCGGGGCCAGTCCCCCCCCCCCCCCATAATCGTAAGGGCATGTCCCTCACACGGTTACCAACAGTTTGAAGACTAACGCTCTTCACCGTCAACTTCGGAACCAGTCCCCCCGGCGAACACATAGGAAATGGCTAAAACAAAAAATTACCAAGTACACGAAAGAACAAATGCTACATAAAATGATGGAGTCACAAGGTACAATGATATCATTATGACGCTATACATAACTGGACGAGACTACAAAACGAAAAAAAAAACCTACAAGGTATGAACAGTAAACATAACAAATACAAAGATCAATCCTCGTCCGCATCAGAACGATCCTCCTCCGAGAGGTCCCCGACTACAAGTCCAGCGATCCCACATCCAAATTTTCTCTCCATCATGCGAAGAGTCTTCTTGACGCCCCTATGAAAGGCGACCTGACACTCATCCTCCGCCAAAGGCTCCACCTCCTTGGTCATAATCTCAGCGCGAAGCTCCTCCGAGATTTGGAACTGCTCCTCCACGAATGCCAGGGAGTCCTTATACTCGGCAACCACCTCCGCCTTGATCGCCTCAAAACTCTGCTCCGCGGATGATAACCTGTCCACCTCGCTCCTCAAGAAGCCCAGCTCTCCCTCCAGCAGAATATCTCACCTTGCACCTCTAATAACTGGCGAAGGGTATCCTGAGCAAGCGTCTTGTCGCCTCCACATTCCTCTTGCAGCTTCTCAACCTCCGCTCGGGTCGAAGATGTAACATCCCGACGTTTATTGGGCCACTAGACCCTAGTAGACCCAATAAAAGTAACCCAATCTCCCACCCCAAAACTTAGAAGATAAGAAATAACCCGATTCTAGGATATTATAATAGAGAACTCCGATTTGAGTTTTGTCTGTCCCTATAGCTTCATATAACCAATACGAGTGCAACGGAACTTGTTTCATTCCAATCTGATGTCGTTTAGAGAAAACGACCATTTTGAGTACCGTAGCGCGTCACGACGACGCCGTTTTGATATAATGACCATACGTACTCCGAATTAATTTATGTCAGTTGCGTTAAACTCGTATAATCAATACGAGTGCAATGGAACTCGTGTCATTCCAATATGAGGTCGTTTAGAGAAAATGATCATTTTGAGTACTATAGCGCGTCACGACAATGCCATTTTAGTATAATGGTGATACATACTCTGATTCAACTTCCGTCAATTGCATTAGACTCGTACAGTCAATACGAGCGCAACGGGACTCGTTTTGGTTGCTATCAGAGGTCATATGAGAAATATGACCGTTTTAGATTTCGTAGCCCGCCACGACGCACTTTTTAAAATATTAAAGGAATAAACTCGGAATCGATCACAGTCAGTTTTGTTTGACTCATAAAGTCAAAACCAGATCAAGAAAGTTCGTTACGATCAATTTCGATGTCAATAGGTCAACTACGGTCAAATCAAGCTTTATGGCACACCGAGAAATGTGCGCACACTAATCCTACCACAATACCCCCAACATTGACCCGTCCCCGTTCATGACCTGGATCCACTTGGACTTTGACCAACACGAGGGACCCAACCTAGGGTTGGCTTTGGTCAAACCCTCAAAATTCCTATTTTTTGAATTATTTCCTCAAAAGGAGGCTTCACCTCCCCATCACCAAATCCTTGGGCTCCACCCCCTCCATTCCTAGGACCTCAAAAGTCAATAAGGGTGCCTTGGAATGAGCATTGGCAAGAGCCCATCACCCCAATCCTTTCCCAAGCCCCCCCCCCCCCCCCCCCCACACACACACAAGAATTGCCCTTCTAAACCACCAAAAGAGGATGCCCACTACCCAAGGGGTGGCCAGATGTCATGGACAGCTGGAGGGGCGGGGAGAGAAATATCTCCCCCCACTCTCCCCCTTAATCTCACACCAGGGAGGAGGGAGGGAGGCCATCCTCCCTCCCTATAAAAGCAACCCTACCCCCCCCCCCCCCCCCCCCCTCTGTTGCACACACCCTACCCACCTCAGGGCGACCCCATCTCATCGGAGCAACCACGCCGGAAATCGCCGCCACCCTCCTTTCTCCTCTGCCACCTTCCATGGAAAAACAAGGCAGCGCCTCTCGAGCCCCACCATGGCAGGTGGCCGGAAAACTTTCCCCTCCCCCTTCCTCTCACCTCCGACATGCTACACGCACCCCTCGGTTGCCGGAGCGCCGCCAATACCACCCGAGCCAAACTCCAGGCTCGGGTGGTGGTCGTGCGGAGCGAGTTTCACCCAACATCGGTGGTAGCGCTGGGGGAGTAGTACTCTACCAGGGGTCTTTTCCCCCGGCGGATTAAGGCGGTTGTGACGCCGAAAAATGCGTCTCCGGCGACACCCATGCGTTTTCTTTTTCGGTTTACGTTTCCCGGCGGCGGCCGTCGGCTCCAGGCCGCTGGTCCACCGCCGGAGGGAGGCCCGACCCCCGGCGAGCTGGCCGGGGGTAGTCGAGTGGCCACCGAAGAAGGTGGGGCGGCGCGACACCAACTGGAATGACGCAAGTAGGCCGCGCCACCCGCCCCTTGGTTTGGAGAAATTCGGCGGTGGTCGGCGGCGGTTTGCCGGCCGCCGACGAGTCGACCGAGGGCGGCACCGTCGGAGGGCGGCTGCTGGCCGGCGGTGGCAGAGACCGCCACCCTTTGCATGCCGTGGTGCAACAGCTGCCGTTTGATCTTCATGATGAGATCGGACGGCGACGGGATCCTTAACTCCCGCCCGCCACCGCATTCACCCCCCCCCCCCCCCCAGCGGATCTGCCCCAAATTCTATGTGGGGGCAGAAGGCTAGCGCTCAGGTGGCGTCCTCCCAACGCCACGGAGATGTCTACCTGCACCCCAACCCTACCCCAATCGGCTTCCGATTTTTTAAGAAAAATATAGGCTTCTAGGGTAAATGTTTGAACATGAAAAATATTCCCTATCATGAGGGCTACCTCCACTATTTGTTTGGGATTTTTATATATTGATTTGGTAATTTTAAAGGCCTAAGTAAGGTTTGTTTGGCTAAAACAAATGTCTTAAAGAGCTTTGAAAATTTTGGAAAAATTTCTAGACTCATAATAGGACATAATAGGACCTCTTGGATGTACCATAAAAATTTGGGATTTTTATAAAGTGATTTGATATTTTTAAAGGATTAAATAAGATATGTTTGGCCAAAATAAATATCTCACAAAACTTGGAAAATTTTGGAAAAATTTCTAGACCCCTAATAGGACCTCTTGATGTACTATCAAAATTTGGGGTCATTTGGATGAAAATTATTGTAATTCCCGTATTCTCGAAATAAAAGGTCGCGCTTTAAAAATTGTAATCGTGCGATAATTGGGTAAATGGACCGAAGTACGCGATTGCAATATAATCGAGGAATTATTTTACAAATCAAACGATGACCCGATTTATAGAGGCAAAATCTTAAGCTGAAGAAATGCGAAGATTATACGAATCATTGAGCTGCGTTTAGAATGATTTTCGGACATTGGAAGTTGTCTCATTTTTGGAGAAATTTAAGAACACGTAATAATATTCCTCGAGACCACTTAAGCCTCGTTCAAAAGGGACAATTAAGCCTCTAGTCGGATTTTAATAGATGACGGAATTTAGAAGAAACTCTTATGAACGGAGATAGAGCAGAACTTTCCTCATATGAACGGAGATTGAACTGAAGCCTCATTAATAGGGAGTGAAGGACTACTAACCTTTTTATTTTATTTTATTGCACTTTCCTTTACTCTGGTCTCATATTGGTCCCGTTCCTTTCAGTATTTCAATTTCAGTACTTTCTGTTCAGTTTCTTTTCAGTACTACTCCAGTCTCGTATTGGTTCAGATTATTTTGGCACCTTATTTCAGTTCGCGCAGTTCAGTGCCTTTACAATTTAGCACTTCATTTATGCAGCTTGTTTTGCAGCACTTTTCTTTGCTGCACTTAATTATTGCAATCTACTACTCCTGCATTTCTAAACCTGGTCCTGCCTGACTAGCGGTTGATTTTCCGATAGAGCATTAGTTGGGGATAACCGAAAGTGAGTATTTCTTCCAGAGTTAGCCCCAAATAACATGCCCTCACGCCCGTTACGCCTCACAGCTAAAAGTTGAGCAACCCGTTGATTTAAGAAGGTCGTCGCAACCTGAATTGTACCTTTAATTAAGTAAACTATTTGTGAAATGCTTATGGTAAAAGTGGCGGGTCAGTCACGCCCGCAGACCGTTCGTACCGGTGCGGGAGGGTCAATGACTCATGGCGACAGGAAGATGTGTGTCGCGGGTGACCGCTAATTTTATGCCCATTGGATTGCCTCCACTAGTCGACCTAAAATTCAAAAATCGTCGGATGTCACTCACATCCAAGGAGTACACTGAGTTGTACAGTAGGGCATGGGCGGTGCGTTACGACCACACCCATAAGTGGAAGGATTGGTCACTGTCAACGACGACCACATCGGTGAGGCCCGCGGGGTTCGCTACCCTGCTGGAAGAGAAGTGGTTCATACTGTGTTGACAGGGTTTGTAAGCAGGTTTTGAACATCTGCGGTGTGTTAATATTACGGTTACTAATTGAGCTACTCTAAAATAACTGTGGATATTACTATTGCTCCCAATTCACTTATATGCTGCTAACCCTCCTTGCTTCGGCTATTTACTTATTGTTGGGTGCTTAAGATCGTCCCCAGGATATGGATCCGGGGAGGACACTTGTTTCCACTTAGCTCTATGACTAGCTGTTGTTTTTTATAACCATTCACAGGAGATGGGACATCACGAAGCGCCCACACCGGGTGGCAGTATACCAGTTTTAGAGGCCACCCGAGCAAATACACCGGCCTCACCCCCTGTCTTCCGAGGTGTGAGTCTTATAGTATAGGACTATGTAAGGAATGAATGGTTGTAGTAGTTACCCATAGCCCACAAGGCCTCACCCCCTGTCCTCTGAAGGACGAAGTTCCTTAAGACCCATGTATCAATCATTCCATGTATGGCTCACACTGTTCAAAACACAGGTATGCCAAGAAAATGAACGATTAGAACATATAAACGGGAAAGAAAAAGCCAGGATAAAGGCCGTCACACTTACCACAGAAGTCATCGCTTGAAAAGAAGAAGTGACTCGTCTCGCCATCGTCAAAGGAGGAGGCGACGGCAAATCCTCCCGCGGGATCAACTGGCAGCTGGAGAGGCTAGGATATCAACCTCCAGATCAGCTGGAATCACTTCAACACCGCGGTTTCTAGGGCCAGCCTCGTGATCATGGCTCCTCGACGCAAGAGGAGCAGACCCCAAATCCGTGCTCCCGTAATTGAAAACAATCCTCCTCTTATTACCACAAGCCAAGGGAACGACATTCGCATGCTCGGCGTCCCAGGAAATCCCCACTGAGAGTAACCTGCTCTCCTCCACACAACTAACAATACAATACAGGGCTTTCGCCAACCCTTCTTGATCCGGAAAGCCATAAATGGGCAAGAACTCGTTCTCCCAGCCCGTCTGCCGACGACAACGGTCGGGAAGATCTCTCTGAAGCTCTGGCAACTCTCAACGGTTTGAACATACTTGTAAAGGGTATTCCCGTAGCGGTAATCGTTCTTCTCTCCAAAACGGAACCACTTTTTGTTGTTGCAAATATCAACACGATCGACCACCTGGATCAGTGAAGACTTCACATCAATCCTTGAACATCTCCACGGTAAATCGCGCGTCGTGCTCCTGGAAGAGCATTATCGTCCTCATAATCCTCGTCATGCCAGCCGGGGTAAACTAAGAAATCGGCACTCCGCAAAACCGGAACACCTCAATGGCCTTATCCGAAGGAGGAAAGCGGAAACCAGACTTCAAAATACTCTCTGAAAGAGTTATGAAGCACGCTTTAGACGAACTCCGTCAACCGGCGCCCAACCGAGCGCGCCCAATCGGGAGCGCCGTCCAAAAGCCCGGCCGCACGAAAGCCACCCACGTCGCGGCAAAGAACCGACCGCCCACGCGTTGGCCAAGCATCGGTCGTGTCGGCTAAACGGTGGTTGCGCGCTGGCCGACACCGACCGCACGCGCGCAGGATGCGCACCGGCCGGCTGCGCGCGCGCGCAGGCCGCGCACCGGCTGCGCACTGTCCGGCACCGGCAGCGCGTGTGCGGGCCACCCGTCGGTCGCGTGCGCGTAGGTTGCGCACCGGCCGCGCGCGCATGCTGCCCACCTCCTGTGCCCGCACGGGCCACGTCCCGGCCATCATCCAGTCGCGTGCGCACCAGCCGGCCTTCGGTCGTACGCGCAGCTCGCGAGCCGGCAAGCGTCGGCCAGCCGCATGCCAACCGACCACGAGCGCGTTATCCGCACTGCGGCCGAGCGTCGGACGTCCGCGCATGCACCGCTCGCACCACTCCCAACCGCTGTCCAAGTGCGTTCCGCCCGTACTCCGGCCAAGCGCCTTGGCCCGATTCCTCTCCCTTTTTCCATTTTTCATGCAAATTGGAGAAGTGCTTACCTCCGACTTAGCGTAACCCGCCTCCCGCGCACAAAACCTTCAAGTCGCCGCAAAGAAAACGGTAAAACCTTCAAACTCCTTAAAGCGGCAAATTGGACTTTGAACGTTTGGGGGGCAAATGATATGCACTCATGCATTTATATAACTCCCCGGGGTGCATTTAGTCATATCCCCACCATAAGAATGGAGTTAGTGGGGTTATGCTAAATCCCATGACAACGGGAGTGGGGAAGAAACCACCACGACCGTCGTGCACTGGAGCTTGTCGCGCTCGAGTTCTCATATTTTAATTGTAACGAACTAGAAGATAGTGAAATTTGGTCGGCACAGCTCCGACCGTGTGGTTTTTCACCCTTTCCGGATTTTCCACGATAAAAAGTCTTCTTGTCATTTGTTAACTCTCTCATTGACTGTTTGCGCGTTCAGCTCGCTCTTGAGCAAAGGTGGTTCAATTCGACCGGTCAACCAGAACGTCGAGTAACGAGCAACAAGATTAGATTGCACACATGAGTATTAAGCGAAGTTAATGAACCACGCAAATAAAAGGATGCCAATTTAATTAAGATGTAACTGCATGATTAATCGTGATCATTGATTTAAGTATTGTAATTAATGTTGATTGGGATGGGGTGGCATGATTTTAGTCATTTTCTTTACACTCTCCCGTCCCATGCCCTAACGAGTTTTTTTTTTACTAATGGTTTATCCAAGACAATTACAGCGCTTGAGCGGTGGAAATATGAAACCGCTGTAATTACAATCAGGGTCCGTTCGGCCCCCTGGAATTGGAATTGAGGAATTGGAATTCAGCCAATTCCAAAACCAGTAGGAATTGGAATTGGCTGAATTCCAATTTTGTTGTTCGGCTGACGTGCAGAATTGGGCATCGAGCATTGGAATTGACAATTTTATTGTTCAGATGCAGAATGAAATTCAAATCTGGAATTGAAATTAACAGAGTAGAAAAACTAATATACAGAAATTTATATGAAATCTCCAAACACTTAAAATAAAATCTACGCACATAAGATAAAGTCCAGACATATAATAAAAGAAAGTTCATACACATAATTTCAGTCCTCAAATCCGCACACATTAAAAAGTTTCAGCATATAGAAAAAGACCGCAAAAAACAGTCCACAAATACTACTAATTAAGCTGCATGCGCAACCACTCCAACTTAAGATCGTCTGGCAAAGTCATGAATACCCCAAACTTAGTGGTATCGCGAGAAAGTATATCTATGGCCTTGAGTAATTCATGCTTCTCCAAACTTGGTAGATTACCCAGGGCAACATATATGGCTTGAGCATGTGCCATCAATGTATCTGCAGCTAAAGTGCGTCTCCCAAGAAATGATTTATCCATGCTAGAGGCCACATTGGATATGGCCTCTGCCAATGCATCAATCCCAACAGATTTCTTCTTCTTTTTTGCGCTTCCTTCCCCACTCAATCCAGCACGATCACCTGGAGTGTCACTTTCTTCCACGAAGGACTCCTTGTCTATCTCGATAACATTCTCGGTCGCTGTCGCAGCATGACTACCAGTGGCTTTATCATGACCACATAACACTCCCAAATCAGACCAATTAATAATAACTTTGCCCTTGTAATGTTTCACCGTCGGATGAGCCTGCACCTTTGCACAAAATAATAAGTGACAATAATACAATATTGGTTACTTTACATGTAAAGACATAACAAATTTACAATGTTGGTTACCTTTACGTAGTTTGCCCAAACCTCTTCACTATCAACCTTGACCATATGACGTTCCCAATTCCATCCAAAACCACTAGTATCTAACATAGCACTTACATCGTGATAGTATTTATTCCACGTTGTCAGCCGTGTTGTGATCTTTTCTTTGCTAACATTCACGTTGCAAATCTCTTTCAACGCTGATATGGCTGCGGTAAAGGCCGTAGACTTCCATCCATTAGGTGTTTTGTGACCAATGTTATGTTGTTCGAGCAAGACATTTGATAGAGCTGTATCCATTTGAACAGTCCAATGTATGTATGACCGTTCACTCTTGGTCGTAGAAGCTTCGTTTGATTTTTCCATACTATAATTAACATTACCAATAAACATTAACATTACACATTAAACATTAAACATTAAACAATAAACATTAAAATTAAACATTTAACATTTAACAATAACAATAAACATTAAACATCAGCTTAAACATTAAAAATAAACATAGTTGTAGGAGGATTGACGTCTGATAATCATTGAACGTAGTTATTGCCAATCTGCATAAGTCCTCTACGAGTCTGATAATCATTGAACATAGTTATTGCCAAATTATCTCGAAAATTGGTCCACTCAATTGTGTTTTGAATTGGATTGACGTCTTCATGGTAGTCATATAGCTCTTCCTCATGATCCTCTAACATTAAATCTGCATCCACCTCATCGAGTAATCGAGCATCACTCTCTGATCTCCTCTCTATTAATAACCCAACAGGATGGACATCAAATGTCGATCTGCCGCCGATCTACCGTCGATCGAGCATCAATCTGCCGTTGATCTGCCGATCTACCGTCGTTCTGCTGTCTACCGTCGATCTGCCACCGCCAACAACATAGAAATCGCCGATTCATTTACGGGCCAGGGGGAGGTTGTCGGGCGGTGGCGGATCGATGGAAATCAACGCCGACGGGGTCCGACGAAGACGAAGAAAAAGAGGAAGAAGAAGAAGAAGAAGGGGGAGAGGAGATTTTTACCTCAGGCGGCGGATCGATCGAGCGTCGTTGGCGGAAGGCGAGAACGGGAGGTAGGGTTGTCGGGCTGCTTCGCCTCGCCAAAATCGGAAAAAACCAAGTGGGGAGACAAGAATTGGGCTTAGCGTTGTTTAAAAACCTAAGGCATTGGCGGAATTCCAATTCCAGGCCACGTTCAAAATGGAATTCAAATCTTCAATTCCAATTCCAGAGGGCCGAACGGACCGTCAAAGTCATGGGAATTAATAGACGTCGGCATGAAACTTCTAGAATATATATATATATATATATATATATATATATATATATATAGATTAGACATCTCTCACTGTTTAAACAAGAGTTGCTTTGTGTCGATACGGAAAATATGTACCACTCCTTTACATGATGCGGAGAAAATATAGAGCAAGAGATGCAAAGCAAGAATGAGAAAGGGAAGGGAAAAAGTCTTCCTTATGCAACATAAGTAACAATAAGATTTAGACAGAGATAGATAAAATGCATTCTTATTAGCACCGTATTTTTGTCAATCCGCATTCTTTGCTATCCCCAAGAATGCATTTCAAAAATCGCTATCCGCACTCAAATTTTGATTAAAAAAAAGAAACATAGTAAATAAAGCATGAATGTCTCGCTTCAAAGCCTCTCCTTTGCTTGCCCTAGTCATACGGTAAGTCTCAGGCTCAAGAGTGGTTGAGGTGAAATTGCATTGTCGGGAAGTATTGACATCACACTTGTTTGACAATACAGTAGCTAGTTGGACCAAATTAAGGAGGATTCGAGGTATACGAGAACATCTTTCGTTTGGGGTTCTTTTGCACCATTGCATATCCATCATCGGCGCTATGGATAGTTGAGGAGGTTGGGAATTAGGGTTGGGCTCAAGGGAAAATGGTACATGTAGTTATTTCCTTCCAGACTTTCTTCAACGAGGAAGATAATTTTGGGCGGTTCTGAGAAAACGTATGAGCTTAAGATCGAGTCAGTGCCTCTCCTTATCGTTCTCCTGCACATCGCCTCCTTCTCCTCGCTATTTTTTATTTCGGTTTCGCTTCGGGGCCTCCACTTTGCTTACATATATATATATATATATATATATTCATCCATGTCTACGCATTTAATCAGCAATACGGTTGGACGAAATCAATTTACTCAGCTTACCTGACAAGGCCTTGCAGGAAAGAGGAAGACCATTGTTAAAAGCATCAGTGTGGATAAAAAAAACCCAAAAACACTAAGAATTTTGAGTGCTAATAGTCAATCTTATAGTGGAGAATAGTGTAGGGAATAAATAAGTAAATAATGTTAATAATTCATTAGTTTGATTAGCTAATTAATGTGTTGGGGAATCTTCCAATTTACCATAGTTTGCTTTACCGTGATGCCGCTAATTTGAAGTGTGTTTATCAGGACGCATAAAAAATAATTGTTCGTGGGGCTGGGCGTACGGTAGCATCTGTATGCGGAACTTTTTCATCTGCAATAGAAATTTAATCAGCGATTAAGGCTCCGTTTGGCACGACGGTGGCGGTCGTGAACGCGGTGATAAAATCGTCATTCATGAACGCCCATCTAAGAAACTTCATCAACTTGAACATAAAAGTGAATGAAATTCTTTAGGTGTCCGTTCACGAATGACGATTTTACCATCGCGTTCATGATCACCACCACTGTAGCAAACGATGCCTAAGACCGCAATGCGAAGCTCTACAAATTCATCCATTTATCATCTAATGAAATTTGGTTTTACTCATCAATCATGGTGTGTCTAGGCTAGGAGTAGGGAAAAAGCCCGGGCAAGAATACCCGGCCCGAGTCAACTAGATTTTTACTCAATTAGGCACATGCTTTGGCTTAGCTTAGGGGGCTGCACCGAGCCCCTTTCCGTGGAGGATGGGCCAATCTGACTTGGTGCCCGCCCTATATTGGGTAGCTGGGCACTTGCCCAGCTTTGCAACTCGATAGACGCATGGAATTTTTAATTGGGGTGACTCTCCTAGAATTAAATGTTGTGCAACTAGTTTTATCGTTGTCAAATGTCAACAACAACGGGTGTTTGGCTCAACCTGACAGACACCCTAATTTAAAGGAACCAGACTCAGCCTAGGCCCTACAGCAAGATAGCTCAGGCCCGTGGGACTTGGCCCGACAGGCTTTATTTACACCCCTAGTTGAGTCATTTGAATTTGGTGACTTGAAAATGACAAGCAATGGTTGTATGCATCTCAATTGTATCCTTATGAATTTTGAAAATGAGCAGGTTTTGCTCTCTCTCTCTCTCTCTCTCTCTATGCGGTCAGGGATCCGATGTTTGAACCTGGACTTGGATCCGACCGCCTGAATTCATTGAATGGCTTGGATCGGACGGCCAAGATTTCTTTGATGCCAGTAATTCACATCCAAAAAATTTCACTTTTAAAATAGTACATCTATATATATATATAAAAGAAAAAACTCTGGCATCCATTGTAAATTTGACATGTTTGGTACATTCGCCAGCATTAATCCAAAACACGCAGGCTTTAAGTAATAAAAAGTACAAGATAGAGAGATTAAAATTGCAAAATACAGCAAGTACTATGAATATATGAAATTAACTTTATATTTACGGAACGTGCCCCTGAGCCATTTTACTGTCCCGGGACTTTGGGGGGAAATCGAAGAAATTAGCGGGTCCAAGTTCCCAAGCTCATGTACTCTCTCTACCTTGAGTCATTCAAATGAACCAATCCCCAAATTTGTTATTTATTTTTAATTGCAAATTAATTATTATTCCCCTGAACTATAGTATAAAACAACGTACCTTAACCTGGCGGTCCTAATCAAAGAAACCATATATTATAATTTTATTATAAATATAAAATAAATAATCTCCAGTTTTTATTTTTGAGGGTCATTCAGGCGGTTTGAGACAAGGGCTTAAATAACTTGGTGGGCCCGGCTCCATAAAAGTGAGTTGACGTGTCCTCTTCTCTGTCTCATTTTTTTTCCACTTTCCCAAAATTGCCCGCAACATATGTTCTGTTTATGTACGCTCCGCGTATATGAACAGTGCAGCGAGCGTGCACATCCGTCCGCACAAATACACATCAAAAATAGTGCGGATGATTTGATGTGTATTTGTGCGGCCGGATGTGCACGCGCACAGCACTGTTCATATACGCGGAGCGCACAGAAATGGGTTTAGGTTGATGAGTGATTGGAGAAGAACGGTGTGGAACGGTCGGAAAATATAAGCTTCTTAGGTTTTGTAGTAGCATTTGAGCTTAGCAGTATTTATAGGTGTGAGTGTAAAAATTCGCAAACCGCAAAAATCACCCGCACAGCACAAATCGCACCGTGCAGTTTCGGAGCGGTGCGATTTTAAACTAATACAAATCGAGCTTGGCGCAGTTTTCAAATCTAGAAAACCGCAAAAATCGCACCGACTAATTAAATATTTTTATTTTTTAAGTTTTCATAAACAGGTGACATATCACATACATATAAAAAAATTTCACTTATCAATTATTAATTAATAATAGTAGCGAACTTGTTACACATCCATAAAGGCCTTGGGGTGCGTATAGAAAAAACCCCGCTAAAGAGAGGTGGGGCCAGCAGTCAAGCCCATGATCGCGGAAGTGGAGGCTCCGTCGCGCAAACGCGTCGCACCGTAAACGGCGCCCGAAGGGCACGGAGCTGCGCCCCGCTACCAAGGTACGCCCGCACCCCACCAAGTGGGGTGCGGATAGCCCGCCCCCACTCACGTGGGGTGCGGCTAGGGAGGCCAGGCCGCACCCCCCATAGGAGGGTGCGGCCCAACCGCACCCCCCCCCCCATGGGGGGCGCGGCCAAACCGCACCCCCCCCCCCCATGGGGGGCGCGGCCAAATCGCACCCCCATGGGGGAATGCGGCCGAGCCTCTTTCCGCGGGGGATGCGGCCGAAACCGCGTCCCCTCGCTGGGTGTGGTCGGAGTTCGTTTTCTCCTTGGGGGCGCGACTCTCCGTTCCACCGTTCGCTCAGAACGCCTCGCTCACTTTTTGTCTTTCTAGCATTCTCACATTTCCGACTCGCTCACTTTTCCGACTCGGCTCGCTCACTTTTTGTCTTTTCAGTTTCTCACTTTTCAGGAACAGTTTGTCGCCTTTCCTCGAAAGGCAGGATGGTCATTTATGAAAAATGGTGATCCGTGGGCTCCGAACCGGAAAATATGATTCGTCCTCCCAGGTGGTTATGGTGGTTACAACGGCAAAATTACCGGGCTACCCCCGACCAAAGCTATAAAAGGACCTCATAGGCTTCATTTGAGAGGATCCAGCCTGAATGCCCAGAGAGAGCTCCTTGAAGATTTCCACGGATTTCTCCTTCGGCGCTTGAAGATCTCCTTCGCGGACTTGAAGTTTTCCGTCTTCACGAAAGCGGACATGGCTTTCTCACTTTCGTCTCCATGAAAGCGGACAAGGCTTTCTCACTTTCGTCTCCACGAAAGCGGACAAGGCTTTCTCATTTTCGTCTCCACGAAAGCGGGCTAGACATTCTCACTTTCGTGCCTTTCTCAGAAGGAAAAGACTTGGTTTTTTTCGAGAGGTGGCCTGTCGCCCTCGGAACATTCTCTCTCTCTCTCTCTGATATTGTAACGAGCAGCGGCCTGTCGCGCTCGACTTCTAAATCTCTAATTGTAACCCCCCAGAAGATAGTAGAAGTTTGGTCGGCACAGCTCGGCCACGTGGGTTTTTACCCTTTCCGGGTTTTCCACGCTAAAAAGTCTCAGTGTACTCAACGAATTTCTCTGTGACTGTTTGCGCGCTTGGTTCGCTCTCAAGCTAAGGTGGTTCAATTTGACCGGTCTACCAAGATCCCTAAGCGACCCGCAACAGTTTGGCGCCGTATGTGGGAACATTCCCAGAACTCTTTGAAGGCCAACTGCAATGGCAAGGAAGAGTGCCCGCACTACTGAAGGATCAATGCCGGAAGGACGCATCGACCCAGCTCCCTCCCACTCGCTCATCAATGCGCCTCTCGCAGAAGAGGCAGCGCTTATGCTTGCGACGGTTCTGGAAGGTCGCATTCGGCAAATGGAAGAGCAACAAGCCGAGATGCTAACTTTCGTGAGAAATCTAGGGGCACCTCGAGTTCCCATTCAGCCTCCAGCATCAAACGCTCCGCCACCCCCAGTTCCGAATCATGCTCCGGTCGAGGGAGTCGTTCGGGAAGATAAAGTCTCTGAAGATTTCTCTGACGCTGCAAGCTCCGCACAACCTGCTCCGTCGGTCAGAGGACCGGAGGCTGACCCTCATCACCCCCGCCAAGGAAGAGCTGCTCCCGTCCGAGCAGTGGAAAGAACCACGCGAGAGAAAATACGCGACATGATAGAAGAAGAGTACGCCCAAGCAGGACGACGCGCGACTCTCGCCCGCCGTCCCGCACACCGCGGCTCCCCCCTATCGCCTCAAGTCTTGGCTCATCCAATTCCGAACGGTTTCAAGCTTCCCAACATCGAAACGTTCGATGGGACGGACGACCCCCTCGAACACGTCAATCACTTCACCACCGTTATGAGGATTTACAGTGCCCCTGATCAACTCTTTTGTCAAGTGTTCCCAGCAACCCTGAAGGGACAAGCACGCACTTGGTTCCACTCCCTGCGAGATGGGGCCATCAACAACTTCGCAGAAATGGCGCAGCAGTTCGTGGACCAGTTCATAGCCAATCGCAGGATTGTCCGAGATCCCTCCCATCTCTCAGGAATCCGCCAAAATGACGGAGAAACTTTGAAGGACTTTTTCCGACGCTTCACCTCTGAGGCTCGACAAATTCCGGGAGTCGACCCCGAACTCCTGCGAGGAGTTTTGCTCGGAGGCCTCCGCCCGAGTGGTTTCTACTCGACCCTAATAAGAGAAACCATGCCAAGTTACCCTGACCTCGTTCATCGGGTTGAAGCTCAGATAGCTGCTGACGAGGCCATCGAGGCGTATCGTCGGCAGTTCGAAGGTAGCCAAGGAAGAAAGAGGGGGTCAGATCAAGCCCCTCGCGGATGAGAAGAGCGGCGTGTCGAGGGACGCCGTAACGACGAACGTCGTCGCGACCCCCGAAGAGACCTGGGTCCGCAGCCTCCCATGGTCTACACTCCGTTGAATACTACCAGAACAAACGTATTCCATGCCATTCAGAACAACCCAGAGCTCCGTGCACCTCAGGCATTAGCCCCAAACCCAAGGGGTGATCAGTCCAAGTATTGCGAGTTCCATCGAGGGACCGGGCATACCACCGAAGAATGTACCAGACTTAAAGACGAAATCGAACGTCTCGTCCGTCAGGGACTCCTAGGGAGATTCCTACAAGGCCAGGTCCCCAATCAGCATCAACAGCCTAGGGATGCGAGGGAGCGGCCTCTCGCTCCCCGGGGCGTGGAAGCAGGAAGACCGGTGGTGGGGGAAATCGAAACGATCGCTGGACCTCCCGTCCTAGCGGCGCAAATCCTCTCGATTGCCAAACCCCCGAGAGACCACGAAGACAAGAAGCTCAAGCAGGACACTACGATCGCCTTCGGAGAAGAAGACCTGCAAGGATTACGACTACCGCACCAGGATCCCCTCGTAATCAGTGCAGGGATCGGGGACCCCTGCTTTAACGTGAGGAGGATATTGGTCGATAACGGAAGCTCAGTTGATGTTCTGTTCCTTTCTACCTTGCAAAGTATGAAGCTCACAAAGGACCAGCTCAGCCCTGCAGCCGGGCCCGTCTACGGCTTCGACAATCGACCTGTCCCTGTTGAAGGCATGATCACTCTCCCAGTCACATTGGGCGAGTTTCTGAAACAGTCAACATACAACATCCAGTTCGTGGTGGTGGCCGCCTACAACGCCATCTTCGGGAGACCACTCCAGTCTATCTTTGGAGCAGTCCCATCAATTCCGCATCTGGCCTTGAAGTTTCCGACCGCCGCCGGCATAGGGGTCGTGAGAGGGAACTAGGAGGCAGCCAGAACCTGTTATCTGAAGCAAGCTCAGCCAGCAAAGGCAACCGCTTTCAACATCAATAACTTCGATCTGCGAGACGAAGCTACTCTACAGCGAGGAGCGCCCGTCGAAGGGCTAGTAGAAGTACCGCTCTCCCAACAAGACCCGACTCGGACTGTTCAGGTCGGGTCGCTCTTGTCACAAGAAGAGCGGGAAGAGTTCATAACCTTCCTGCAGGAGAACGAAGACATTTTCGCTTGGAGCCCAGAAGACATGCCCGGGGTAGATCCCGAAGTCATTTATCACTCTCTAAATATCAACCCCGCCTGCCGGCATGTAATCCAAAAGAAGAGGAACTTTGCCCCCGAGCGGTTGAAGGCAATCGAAGAGGAAGTAGACAAACTCCTAGAAGCACGATTCATACGCGAAGCGGAGTACCCCCACGTGGTTCGCCAACGTGGTCATGGTGAAAAAGGCCTCCGGGAAATGGTGAATGTGCGTCGACTACAGCAATCTGAACCAGGCATGTCCAAAGGACACCTTCCCCCTCCCGAGGATCGACCAGCTTGTCGACGCGACTACCGGACACGAGCTACTTAGCTTCATGGATGCTTATTCCGGCTACAACCAGATAAGAATGAATCCCGCGGACATACCGCCTTCCGCACCGACAGAGGAGTCTACTGCTACAAAGTGATGACGTTCGGCCTTAAGAACGCCGGAGCCACCTACCAAAGACTGATGAACAAGATCTTCAAGAGCCTCATTGGAAAAACAATGGAGGTGTACGTGGACGACATGTTGGTCAAAAGTGTCCACCATTGCGACCACTTGAGAGACTTGGGAAAGTGCTTTCAGCTTCTCCGTCGCTTCCAAATGCGGCTCAACCCCAGCAAATGTGCATTTGGTGTGACGACGGGAAAGTTCTTAGGTTTCATGGTAACCCATCGGGGGATCGAGGCCAACCCCAAGAAGATCAAGGCGTTGGAGGATATGTCGCCACCTCGCTCAATTAAGGAAGTGCAGCGCCTGAACGGGAGGATCGCTGCGCTATCCCATTTCTTGTCACGAACGGGAGACAAGTACCTCCCCTTCTTCAAAATCCTCCGGGGAGCGCATCACTCCGGCTTCCAGTGGACCGACGAATGCCAGGTGGCGTTCGAACTACTCAAACAATACCTGGCTTCACCACCGCTTCTGTCAAAGCCCACCCCCGGAGAAACTCTATTCTTATACCTGGCTGTGTCGCCTACGACACTTAGCTCGGTGCTCGTAAAAGATGAGGGAGGGGTGCAACTACCAATCTACTACCTCAGCAAAGTCCTCTCCGACACCGAAACCAGATATCCAGCAGCGGACAAGACAACCTTGGCCCTTGTCTTTTCGGCGAGGAAGCTTCGGCCCTACTTCCAGGCTCATACAGTAAAAGTGTTGACACAACTCCCACTACGAGTAATCCTCCAGAAACCAGAAGTCTCAGGAAGACTAGTGACGTGGGCCGTGGAACTCGGCGAGTTTGACATTCAATTCCTGCCCCGACCAGACATCAAATCGCAAGTACTCGCCGACTTTGTCGCGGAATGCACCATCCCACCAGAAGCAGCACCTGTCGAAGGCACCACTGGCCCCCGTTGGACTCTCTATGTCGACGGTGCCTCTGGAGCTGAAGGGGCCGGAGCGGGATTGCTCCTCATAAGTCCCGATGGGGTCACCTTGGATTACGGACTCCGGTTAAAATTCCCCGCGACAAACAACATTGCAGAGTACAAGGCGCTGATCGCCGGTCTCCGACTCGCCATCAGTTGCAAAGTAGAGAACCTAACTATCTACGCAGACTCTCAACTCGTAGTCTCACAAGTCGAAGGAGACTACGAGGCCAAGAGCGACCAGATGGCGAAATACCTCGCATTCGCAAAATTACTCCTCCAGAAGATCCCGTCATATCAAATTCTGCACATTCCCCGGGAGCAGAATTCCAGGGCTGATATTCTTTCCAAGCTCGCCTCTTCACCCTCCAGCTACCGGTCTCGAAAACGCCGAATAGAAGAGATCGTGATTCCGAGTATTCAAGGACCGTGGGAGGTCGCGACCATCCACCAGGAAGAGTCATCCTGGATGACCCCCTTACGAGCTTACCTCGAGCACGGACACCTCCCTGAAGACCGCCTAGAAGCACGCAGATTACAGATGCAGGCGACATCGTTTACTATCGTGGACGGGGAGCTCTACAAGCGGGCATTCTCAGGACCATATCTAAAGTGCCTACCGGCGGGCGAGTCAGACTACGCCCTCAGAGAAGTGCATGGGGGAGTCTGTGGAGAACATCTAGGCGGAAAGGCGTTGGCACAAAAGATTCTGCGCCAAGGCTTCTATTGGCCGACAATGAAGAAGGACGCGGCCGAGCTGGTCCAAAAATGCAGGAGCTGTCAGCTGCATGCCAACGTGCCTCATCATCCCCCGGTCGCGCTCTCCACACTCCAAAGCGCGTGGCCGTTCACGCAATGTGGAATCGACCTCCTCGACCCCTTACCTCTGGCTTCCGGACAGAGGAAGTTCATCATTCTAGCCATCGACTACTTCACCAAATGGATAGAAGCGGAACCCCTAGCCAAAATCACAGAAGAGAACGCTGAACAATTTGTCTGGAAAAACATCGTCTGCCGCTTCGGTATCCCATCAACAATCATTGCCGACAACGACACTCAGTTCACCGGGAAGTCCTTCACTAAGATGTGCGAGGGCCTGAAGATCAACCTCCGTCATACCGCTGTAGCACATCCGCAAACCAACGGACAAGTAGAAGTTACGAACCGCACCATCCTCAAAGGATTGAAGACGCGCCTGGAAGAAGCCGGGGGGGGGGGGGGGGGGGCAATGGGTAGACGCACTCCCAAACGTACTATGGGCATATCGAACAACAGAGAGGACTCCCACAGGAGAGACGCCATATAACCTCTGGTACGGTACTGAAGCGGTCATCCCCATCGACATCGGCATTCCGAGCACTCGAGTGCTAACCTTCGATCCCAGCAAGAATGACGGACTGCTTCGGGAAAACCTTGACCTAATCCCCGAAGTTCGGGACGCCGCCACCCAGCGTACCGCCTCTTACCAAAGGCGCGTAGCCCGGTTCTATGACAGAAGGGTGAAGCCTAGACCAATCAACATAGGAGATCTCATCCTGCGCAGCATCGAGGCGGCTGGAAAGGGCCCCCAAGGAGATAAACTCTCACCCACCTGGGAAGGCCCGTACGTTGTCACTGCGATCGTAAAACCCGAAACATACAAGCTCAGAACAGTGGAAGGAAAGACTCTACCACGCACCTGGAACGCCCAGAACCTGCGCCGCTTCTATCAGTAACATCAAGTCTTCTATTAAGAAGAAAGCCGCGAGCTCAGACTCGTTCAAATCTATGTTATATTATGTATGCAAAGCCGCGAGCTCAGACTCGTGCAAATTTATCCTATATTATGTATGCAAAGCCGCGAGCTCAGACTCGTGCAAATCTATCTTATCTCATGTTATGTACTAAGCCGCGAGCTCAGACTCGTGCGAACCCGTCCAGTATTGAAAAAACTACGCGTAAAACAACTTCTTACTATGAAAATATGCATATACTTTGCCACCTATATTAAATAAAGAAAATTTTTTACTTCGGGGCCCTACCCCGGGGACTTTGCACCGCCGTCGATTGAAGGTTCGCCCTTCTCCTCCGCCGTCGAGTCCCGGCGTCGTAGGGGCCTGCCCCCCTTACGTTCGCCCCCGGTTTGAATACACCCGCTATTCACCGGCCACTTCGGGGCCTTGCCCCGGGGACTTTGCACCGCCGTCGATTGAAGGTTCGCCCTTCTCCTCCGCCGTCGAGTCCCGGTGTCGTAGGGGGCTGCCCCCCTTGCGTTCACCCCCGGTTTAAATACACCCGCTATTCACCAGCCACTTCGGGGCCTTGCCCCGGGGACTTTGCACCGCCGTCGATTGAAGGTTCGCCCTTCTCCTCCGCCGTCGAGTCCCGGTGTCGTAGGGGCCTGCCCCCCTTGCGTTCACCCTCGGTTTGAATACACCCGTTATTCACCGGCCAAGCCGCGAGCACAGACTCGTGCAAAAAAGCCGCAAGCGCAGACTTGCGCAAGCTAATTTTCTATAAAAGTCGCGGGCTCAGAACCGCGCAAGTTCATCTGTTATTTTGCAGAAAACACTCAACTTATTCGGATATCAATGCTAGGCAGCAAGCCAGCAAAAATCTCAGAGAACCAACGCCCTTCACCGGCCAACTTAAAGCGTCCTCCCTCAATCAACACTTTGTCAGCCACCAGGGCAGCAGGACCATCATGGGGCTATCACAACTCAGCGCAGAGCGAGAAACGCCTAACCAGAGCAAAGAAACAAAGTCAACCACACACTCATCCTTCGACAGCAATTCCTACCGAAGGCGCCGTAAATAGAGCAGTGGATAAAGCCGTCACGGAAAAATCAAAACCTCCGAACTCCTCGCACAGAGATTCGGACTCTGAAGGTTTGGGGGGCTTATGTTACACATCCATAAAGGCCTCGGGGTGCGTATAGAAAAAACCCCGCTAAAGAGAGGTGGGGCCAGCAGTCAAGCCCATGATCGCGGAAGTGGAGGCTCCGTCGCGCAAACGCGTCGCACCGTAAACGGCGCCCGAAGGGCACGTAGCCGCTCCCCGTTACCAAGGTACGTCCGCACCCCACCAAGTGGGGTGCGGATAGCCCGCCCCCACTCACGTGGGGTGCGGCCAGGGCGGCCAGGCCGCACCCCCCATAGGAGGGTGCGGCCCAACCGCACCCCCCCATGGGGGGTGCGGCCAAACTGCACCCCCATGGGGGCGCGGCCAAACCGCACCCCCCCATGGGGGGCGCGGCCAAACCGCACCCCCCCCCCCCCCCCCCCATGGGGGGCGCGGCCAAAGCGCACCCCCCCATGGGGGGCGCGGCCAAACCGCACCCCCCCATGGGGGGCGCGGCCATGGGGGGCGCGGCCAAATCGCACCCCCCATGGGGGAATGCGGTCGAGCCTCTTTCCCCGGGGGATGCGGCCGAAACCGCATCCCCTCGCTGGGTGTGGTCGGAGTTCATTTTCTCCTTGGGGGCGCGACTCTCCGTTCCACCGTTCGCTCAGAACGCCTCGCTCACTTTTTGTCTTTCTAGCATCCTCACATTTCCGACTCGCTCACTTTTTGTCTTTTCAGTTTCTCACTTTTCAGGAACAGCTTGTCGCCTTTTCTCAAAGGGCAGGATGGTCATTTACGAAAAATGGTGATCCGTGGGCTCCGAATCGGAAAATATGATTCGTCCTCCCAGGTGGTTATGGTGGTTACAACGGCAAAATTACCGGGCTACCCCCGGCCAAAGCTATAAAAGGACCCCCTAGGCTTCATTTGAGAGGATCCGGCCTGAATGCCCAGAGAGAGCTCCTTAAAGATTTCCACGGATTTCTCCTTCGGCGCTTGAAGATCTCCTTCGCGGACTTGAAGTTTTCCGTCTTCACGAAAGCGGACAAGGCTTTCTCACTTTCGTCTCCACGAAAGCGGACAAGGCTTTCTCACTTTCGTCTCCACGAAAGCGGACAAGGCTTTCTCACTTTCGTCTCCACGAAAGCGGACAAGGCTTTCTCACTTTCGTCTCCACGAAAGTGGGCTAGGCATTCTCACTTTCGTTCTCTGCCTTTCTCAGAAGGAAAGACTTAGTTTTTTTCGAGAGGTGACCTGTCGCCCTCGGAACGTTCTCTCTCTCTCTCTCTGATATTGTAACGAGCAGCGGCTTGTCGCGCTCGACTTCTAAATCTCTAATTGTAACCCCCAAGAAGATAGTGAAAGTTTGGTCGGCACAGCTCCGGCCACGTGGTTTTTTACCCTTTCCGGGTTTTCCACGCTAAAAAGTCTCAGTGTACTCAACGAATTTCTCTGTGACTGTTTGCGCGTTTGGTTCTCTCTCGAGCTAAGGTGGTTCAATTCGACCGGTCTACCAAGAGCCCTAAGCGACCCACAACAGAACTAATTATATTAGTGCGCATAGCAATATAGCATACATAGGCCGACCCAATCACGGACACACGTGAAAATTGCGAGCCCGATGACGATGCTAGCCCTAGTTTGGTTGTTTCGACTTCCACCACTCGATCTTTCTCTTTCGATTCGACTACACAGAGAATAGGGTTTCTGCACTCCTCAACGGCTCGACGGGTGACTACACAGAAACTCAGCACTGAAATCGCAACCGCATCGCAAAAAACGGCACTAGGGCCAAAACCATGCCCTTCCGATGCAGTTGCTCTTTGAGCCAAAACCGCACTGCTACACCCCAAAATATTTAGCGATCATGATAGCCATTATGATATTTTTGCGCACAATGTATGTTTATAAAGTGCACTAAACAGGCAGCTGCGACATTTCGGTCATCGAGCAGTTCATTTTTTACGCTTTTATTTTACTTTTTTATGTTCTATTTTTATTTAAAAAATGCAATTCGGTCATCTCGCAAGACTGTTAATATTTTATCTTCAAGCGACGAATAGGTACATTGTGATCCATCTTGTTTCTTATCAGAGATTTTATGCTGCGACTGCTCAAACCCAACAATTCTCCCAAATAATGTCATATTGACAATTTGGCGAGATCGTCGTTCTTTCGTCCCGACGGGCTTCAAGTGAAGTGTACAGGGCCCCCCGTGTCCCGTGCGACAGTACCCTGCACGGCTCCAGCAGACTTCGCCTGCTCCCTGCACGCCCCCGGCAGGCTTCGCCCGCTCCCGACACGCACGCATGCAGTTTTTTCTTTTTTAGAAATTTAAAAAAATAAGAAATGTATTTTAAGTTTAAAAAAACCTAAAATATATATTATATATTTTTATACTATCTGTTATATATATATAATATTTAATATATGTATAAACTTGCCGGGGTTGGTCCGGCGGCACTTCGGCAGGGCCACCGGCGAGTTCGCGGCGGTGGCCCTGATCGGAGCGCCGCCGGACCAACCCTGGCGAGTTCGCCGGGGTCCGACGACCTCGACGGCGGGTTCCGGTCAGGGAGGCGGTATCTCCGGCGGCGGCGGAGGGAAAGGGGAGGGGGCGGAGGCTATCGGGCTGCAGCGGGATTTGTTTTGGTGGTTTTTTCTTTTTTTGGCTATTCGCAGGCCTGGAAAATCAGGATATAGCTATTTGCAGCCCATATTTTCGTGATCCAACGGCTGTGATTTAATTCGTGGTTGTATTTTGAGGCTCACATGATCCTTAAAGTTTTTCTTTATAATATATATATATATATATATATTTATATATATATATAAACAGGCTAAAGAACAAAAAATTCGTGAACAGCTCGAGCTTGACTCAAGCTCGAGCTCAATATACTGGTCTCGGGCTCAAGCTCGTGCCAAGCAGGATGAGCACGTCGAGCTGGAGCTCGAAATATTTAGCTCTAGCTAGAGCTCGAGCTTGGGATTTTTGCCATGCTCGACTCGAGCTTGACTCATTTACACCACTATGAACAACCACCACCGCCTACGAGCATCCAACCACCGAGCACTGCGCATCTTGCCACAACCCGTGAATCTGACGCCTTGTCGCTACACTCACGCTTTCGCTCTTCGTTGTCGATGCAACCGCAATCTTATGTCGACGCACACCGTGTCCTTCGGTTGTGCACTGTCATTCTCCTCTTCAAGGTTTTACCTCTCTTTGGTTTGACTTTTTTTTTTTTTGAAAAGTGCATATAGCATGAAATTAAAAATAAAAAAGGAAAACAAAGCTACATGATGTCATCCAAGTCTGCACGAACAAGCTCGGCAAACTCGGTCTGAGTGCTATCAACATCTAGCCATACAAAAGTTTCCCGAAGGGCAAAACGAGCACATAAGTCAGCAACTCTGTTGGCAGCACGACCAATATGCTGGAATCGAAGCTGCGGGAAGCCGCTCAAAAAAGAGAAGTCCTCCTCGTCGTCCACCGTCACGCTCCAGTCGCCCCGTCGCAAACCAGCAGCACAGCTGTCCATAAGGGTCAAACAGTCGCCCTCCACAATAGCCCCGCGCATCCCATATAAAGATGGCGGGATAAGATCCTTGAGGGCCAAGACCGCCGCCAGCTCCACTCCCCCAGGATCCCAGTGCAAAAGCGAGGATCCAACAGCAAAGATGAGAGCACCCCGGTCATAGCGGGCCACCATCCCAAGCCCAGCATGCCCGGACGAGGAGAGAGAACCATCCACATTGAACTTTATCCATCCAGGGGGGGCACCAAAAGAGTGGTGTCGACAGCCGGTGAGGCTGGGTGGTACCCCAGTGCCCCTGGAGTGGTAGAGTTCGCATAATGGAGAGGTTCTCAATAATTTCGCCTCCATGACAGTAAAGGACGCCACCTCGCCACTGTGGACCTTGACGTTGCGGCCACGTCAGGCCTGGTACACCACACAAAAAAAAACCCTCGTTGTACCGAGCACGTCGGTAGAGACAGAGGAGAGAAGCTCCAGCGCAGTCGCCCAGCTGGAGTAGGAGGGCAAACTGTATCCCCAACGCAGAAGAGCAGCCTGAATGGCCGACAGACAGCAGCAGCCGAGACTTGGTTTGACTTTTGATGTGTCCTTCAAGCGTAACCCTTTCTCTCGTTTTATATGGTCAATTCACATGTCTTACCCACTTTCCAAAAAACTTCCTCATTTAAAGTACATGAGCGGCTTGAAGAAAAGTTCGCATTGGCAGCCGGAATGTGAGAAAGATGAAACATATGAGTTTGACTATTCAAAACCAACTCAACAGACATGACATCGGTTATGACTGCCACAAAGAAAAGAATCATAATTTTGAACATAAAAATGGATGCAATTGCTTAGGTGAGGTCAGGTGCTCACGAAAGACAGTTCATAACCACCGCGTTCACGCCCGTCGCCTTCACGCCAAATGGAGCCCCGAGTGACAAAATTTTACTTAGATTTCACGTGAGGGGGCAAAATGCTCATTGAGATAAATTTTTGCCGGAAATGTGCTTATTTCTAAATTCTGGTGGTGCAATATGTAAAGATTAGTAATTATGAGTTCTTGATGAAATCACCAAAACGCATTTATTTTATAGTATTTTATGTTAGATTTTATTTAAAAAATATGCTTTTCACGATATTTTTGTTTGTTGGTACGCGCAGTTTATATATTTCATAGTTTATTTTGTTATATTTAAAATGATACTTTTCACGGTATTTTCGTTTGTGTAATTGCAGGCGATAAAATAAATTCTAAAGAGGTCAAAGCACTATAGAGATTTCGAATGGAAAAGAAAGAAAAATAGTCGAAGCGCGGAAGACCGCACATGCCCACAATAGACCTAGCCTAAAATATAACACCCAACTTGGGTGTTGACTGGAGTCAACACCAAAGGGGGCTAAAATGAATTCAGCAGTCCCCATGTTGAATTCATTTAATTTCAACACCAAATGTTAACCAACCATGTGTAACGCCAAAATCAAATCAGCCTCCACATGAATGCTTAAATCATTTTAGCGCCCATCATGGGAGCCTAATCAATATTATTCTTTTTTTTTTTGGATTTTGGAGTTACATATTTTCCCGCTCAATATTTTGAGTTGAATTCCGAATTTTTTCTATAAATTGATGTTCCTTAGTGATGAAAAGGACACCGATAAGAGCGGAAAGGGAGATTTTATATGCGTTGTATTTGTGAGTTTATGTGAGATATTATGACGGAGGAAGGAGAAGATTAGAAGAAGCTTGTACATGCGCTTCGCGCAAGTTTGTAAGTCCTTATTTTTATTAATAAAATCATTTCTTTTCTTTAATCTCTTCTTGTTCATGATGATATCTTCCATAGTTTTTTATATTACAACTATGCAGGAGTAGTCTCCTTGTGTTTCGGGTGCAATATGATCAATCATTAAATTAATTATGTGATTATTATTATTATTCATCGTTTCAAGCAATCATATGCTTGTCCGAAGATTTTATTAGAAATCTTGATATTTTGTGTAGCCTAAAACACATGTTGTATACCTACGAAAGTTCGATGCAATGACGTGAGAGCACACAAAACATCCTTAGCTTTCGAAGAAAATTTTCAGACTCTTTTTAAGACTTTCAATTTATTTTTATCACCTAATTTTTGTCTTCATTACTCGCATATATTACATGCTTAATTAAGTGATTTTGATGCGATATGTGAAAAGCAATAAACAAAATAATTTGATGAATTATAAAAATAAATGGCTTTTGTGAATCATAACTTCAGATATATTTTTATGATTCGATAAATAATTAATCATATCTTAATTATTTTTCTTAAAATTATTTCTTCTCAAATTAAGATCTCATTCTTTTTAACAAATCAATCCAACCTTTAAATTATAGTTCGCCTGAATTAAAGAAAAAAAAATTGAGCTTCTCTGTGGATCGACCCGTACTCGCATTGGTATTACATTCATACACCGTGCACTTGCGGTTTTTATTACTTGGAATTTTGTTGCACTAAATCAACTTCACTCATAGACTACTGTTTATTATATTGTTTCGTAATCTAGTGCTTTGAAATTTTCCATCAGTTCTCATCTATTATGTAGAAATATTCGGGCTGCGATTAGCCAGAAACCATACTCCCCGCTAAGACAATGCGGTCATGGGTGAGAAAGTGGGTTTCACCAAGAGAAAGTCAAACTCACTATCTTCACAACGAACCGCGCACGTAACCGCTATGAGAACACGCAATCCTGCACATACGACCGCGCGCGCCGCTGCGCGCAACCGAGCGCTCATCCGCGCACCGCGCTACCACGTGCAACCGCCCGCACAAGTGCCGCGCGCACAACCGCGCGCGGTCTGCGCTAGTGCGCGCAGCCTGTGCAGTACCGCGCGTGGCATGCGTGCGGCCCGCGCCGTACCGCGTGCAGCGGTTCCGCGCGCTACCTCGCGTGGCCTGCGCGGCATGCGCAGTACCGCGCGCGGCGGTGCCGCGCGCAACCGCGCACGACATGCGTGGTTCCGGTCGATCTCCCTCATCGCGCGGCACGCCCAACGCCTCTTCGCGTCGTCTTTGCACGGCTCCGATCGTGCTTTTACGACGCTTCCACTCGATGCTTGACGGGCACTTAACACCGCTAAGTTCGTAACGTGCTTTTGATCCACGCGCACTTGAACATTGCAAAGTTCATAGCGCGCGCAGTTGCTAACTCCACTTTCCTCCTTGAGATTGCAGAATTCACACATTGTTATTAGAATCGTCAACGAAGCTGCCCGAAATGCCTGAACTGACCGGGGGTGAAATCGTCATATTCAAAAAATGACGATCTGTGTGCTCCAAACCAGCAAACGTGATTCGCTCGTCAGATGATTACGGTGGTTACGAGGGCAAAATTACCGAGCCTCCCCCGACCATGTCTATAAAAGGGACTCTGAACCCTCATTTGAAGGGAGCTGACGTTCTGCATCCGAGAGAGCTTCCTGAAGAATTCCTTCAGAGATCTTTTTCGCGACTCGAAGATCTCCTTCGGTGTTCGAAGTTCTCCTTCAGTGTTCGAAGATCGATCTCCTTCAGAGTTCGAAAATCTCCTTCGCGACTCGAAGATCTTCTTCGTCGCTAGAAGATCTCCTTCAGACCTCGAAGACCTCCTGCGACAGCAAAACACTTGGTTTTTCTGAGAGGTGGTCTGTCATCCTCAGAGACTTCCGTTCAACTGTAACTATAATGAGAAGCAACCTGTCACTCTCAGTTCTCGCAACTTTACTTGTAATACTCCAACATCTGGTGAAATTTGGCTGGCTCAGATCCGGCCATGTGGTTTTTCACCCTTTCCGGGTTTTCCACGTTAAAAACGTTCTCATGCCATCTGTTTGATCTCTCTGTGACTGTTTGCGCGCTTGACTCACTCTCGGATTAAGACAGTTCAACTCGCCCGGTCTGAAAGAGCGTCGAGCGACACGCAACAGTTTTGCGCCATCTGTGGGAAAGGTTTTCCCCAAACTCTTCAAAGAATTTTCGAAGACAGTATTCGCTTCGTAGCAATACTCGTGACTAACAGCAATGACAAGAAGAAGTGCTCGCATCATCGATAGCTCAATCCCGGAAGGACGCGTGGATCACGCTCCCTCTCATTCGCTCATCAACGCGCCTCCCTCCGAAGAGGGCACGTTAGCACCCGTTGCCACACTAGAGGGGCGCGTACGCCAGATGGAGGAGCAAGAAACTGAAATGCTGGCTCTCATCAGAAACCTCGGAGCCCCGTGAGCTCCCATTCCACTTACCGCACCAATCATCCCACCCCCTTGATACCGAATCATGTTCCATTGGGGGAAGCTGCCCAAGAAGGAGATACGCACGAAGAAGAATACTCTGATGCTGCCAGCTCCACGCATCCGATCCGCCACGCCAGGGGCGTTAGAGGAGAACCCTTCCACCATCAGCAAGGAGGGGTTGGAGTCAATCAAGCCATAGGATGGCCCACTCGAGAGGAAATCCACGATGTGATAGACGAAGAGTACGGACAGATCGGGCGACGGGGCATCTTTGCCCGCCGCCCTCTACATCGCGACTACCCCTTGATACATTATATCCTGGTCCATACAATTCCGCACGGTTTCAAGCTTCCGAACATTGAAACATTTGATGGGACGGATGATCCGCTCGAGCACATCAACCATTTCACCACTATTATGAGGATCTATAACGCCGCTGATCAGCTCCTTTGTCAATTGTTTCCGACAACACTCAAGGGGCAGGCACGCACATGGTTCCATTCTCTGTGGAATGGGTTCATCAACAACTTCACCGAGTTAGCCCAACAGTTTACAGATCAGTTCGTCGCTAACAGAAGAATCGTCCGAGATCCCTCACATCTTTCGTGGATTCGCCAGAACGAGGGAGAGACCCCAGGGGTTGATCCCGAGCTTCTGCGCGGCGTTTTCCTACGGGGACTCCACCCAAGCGGATTTTACTTCGCTCTGATGAGGGAGACAATACCAAACAACCCAGATCTCGTGCACCGAGTAGAGGCACAAATTGCGGTCGACGAAGCGATCGAAGCTCACCGCCGACAATTCGAAGGAGTACTAAAGAGAAAGAGAGAAGAGCCAGCTCTGAAGTGGCAAGAGGAACGCCAGTGGAATGTACGCCAGCAAGACCGTCCTGGGAACAGCTCCCCCCCCCCCCCCCCCCCCCCCCCCCCCCCCCCCCCCCCCGAACCTACCAAAAGTAAGCACCGCTCATTACTTCCCGCACGAACGTGTTCTACGCAATACAGGACAACCCGGTGCTGCAGTGACCAAGAGATCTCACCCTGGGCATGGGAGACCAATCAAAGTACTATGAGTTCCACTGAGGCACATGACATGCCACCGAGGAGTGCATTAAACTCAAAGATGAGATAGAATGCCTCATCCGGCAAGGTATCCTTGGGAGGTCCTTACAGGACCAGACACGAAATCAGCCAGCAAATGGAAGAAGAGAGCATTTGCCGGCTCGTCAGGGCGCACCAGGAGACAGGCAATGAAGTTTGTCACCCCAGGAGGAATTAGAGTTATCTGTGGAAACCAGGAGGCAGCACGCGCATGCTATCTGCAGCAGATGAAACCGGGTCAAGGAGCCGCCCTGTGCGCCACCGCATCCAGAACTTAAAGCCCCAAAAGAAGCTAGGAATCGGGCAAAAATGTCCCACTAGATTCTAAACTCGTCAAATCGTCTTTAAGAACTCTTGTTTGTAATAGTTATTCTAGAAAAGTCGTAAGCTTGCGCATACGCAAAAAACTATTGTGTGTTAAATTTTGAAATGCTTTCTTTACTTCAAGCCCTACTATTCAAAAACAGTTAAGATCAACTGCAAGCAACGCCAATTGCTGTAAAATCAATGACATCCCCCAGGTCGGTAACGTGAACCTCCCACTACTCGGCTTGAATCTCTCGCTATTCGCCCACGTAGTTGGTTCCAACACCATCTGGGTCTCGTCCTCTACAATCAACGACATCCCCCAGGTCGGTAATGCGAACCTCCCACTACTCAGCTCGAATCACGCGCTATTCACCCACGTAGTAGGTTCCAACACCAACTGGGTCTCATCTTCTAAACAGCATCTCCAGGGCCTGCCCCCCTCGCGCTCGCAAACGGTTCGAAGTGTTTGCCCTTCAACGCTACTATCGACGACATCCCCCAGTTCGGTAACGCGAACCTCCCACTACTCGACTCGAATCTCTCGCTATTTGCCCACGTAGTAGGTTCTAACACCATCTGGGTCTTGTCCTCTAAACAGCGTCGCCAGGTCCTGCCCCCCTCGCGCTCGCAAATGGTTCGAAGTGTTTGCCCTACACCGCTACTATCAACGACATCCCACATGTCGGTAATGCGAACCTCTCACTACTCGGCTCAAATCACTCTTCATTCACCCATGTAGTAGGTTCCAACACCATCTGGGTCTCGTCCGCTAAACCGCGTCGCCAGGGCCTACCCCCCTCGCGCTCGCAAACAGTTCGAAGCGTTTGCCCTTCACCGCTACTATCAACGACATCCCCGAGGTCGGTAACGCGAACCTCCCACTACTCGGCTCGAATCGCTCGTCATTCGCCCACGTAGTAGTTTCCAACACCATCAGGGTCTCGTCCTCTACATTCAATGACATCCCCCAGGTCGGTAACGTGAACCTCCCACTACTCGGCGCGAATCGCTCGTCATTCGCCCACGTAGTAGGTTTCAACACCATCTGGGTCTCGTCCTCTACAATCAACGACATCCCCCAGGTCGGTAACGCGAACCTCTCACTACTCGGCTCGAATCGCTCGTCATTCGCCCACGTAGTATGTTCCAACATCATCTGGGTCTCGTCCACTAAACCGCATCGCTAGGGCCTGCCCCCTCGCGCTCGCAAACGGTTCTAAGCGGTTGCCCTTCACTGCTACTATCAACGACATCCCACAGGTCGGTTACGCGAACCTCCCACTACTCGGCTCGAATCGCTCGCCATTCGCCCACGTAGTAGGTTCCAACACCATCTGGGCCTCGTCCTCTAAACTGCGTCGTCAGGGCCTGCTCCCCTCGCGCTCACAAGCGGTTCGAAGCGTTTGCTCTTCAGCGCTACTATCAACGACATTCGCCAGGCCGGTAACGCTAACCTCCCACTACTCGGCTCGAATCGCTCGCCATTCGCCAATGTGGTAGGTTCCAACACCATCTGGGTCTCGTCCTCTAAACGCCAACCCCGTAAAAGCAGGACATAGTTTGCCGAGCAAAACATCAGTTCAAACGCCACAAAACTCTACTACTATAAGAGCTAAAAGCAAGGACAGTTGCACAAACGACACAATCCGTCAACAACAATACAGCCAGCAAATGATACTCCACGAACACAGACCGTCAACAACAATACAGTCAGCAAATGATACTCCACGAACACAGAGATACAAATATATCATCTTAAATACAAAATACAACCAAAAGGGAAAGTCAACAAAATAAGGGAGAAACTACTCATCGGAGTCAGAAGCAGAATGCTCATCTTCGGAAAGATCTCCGACACCCAATCCGGACACATCGCAACCTCGTGTCATCGCAACCAAGCGGAGGGCCTTCCCCACCCCACGCAAGAAAGCCACCTATCGCTCATCCTCAGGCTGGAGCTCAACTTCCTTGCTCCATATTTCCTTGCGAACCTCCTCCGAGATCAAAGAATAGTCCCTCACATAATTGATGGAGGCTTAGTACTCAGCAAGCCCAGCAGCCTTCAGCTCAGCAGCCCGCTTCGACGAAGAAAGGCGCTCCACCTCCGTCTTCAAAGACACCAACTCGGCCCCCAGACGAGCCGTTGTAGCTCGCAAATACTCCAACAAATGAACCAAACCCTCCACAAGGGCCTTCTCTGCCTGGATTTCAGCACGGGACTCCTCCAGCTCCGCCGCAGCGCCCAGATCACACCAAAAATTTACAAAATCCTCGCACTTCTTTAAGCAACAGTAAAGAACTCCGAGGATTTGGGGGGCAATTGATGGGTTCTCATCTATTATGTAGAAATATCCGGGATGCGATTAGCCAGAAACCACACTCCCCCACTAAGACAATGGGGTCATGGGAGAGAAAGTGGGTTTAACCAAGAGAAACTCAAACTCAATATCTTCGCAACGAACTGCGCACGTAACCGCTATGAGCACGCAATCCTGCACATACGACCGCGAGCAACCGCATGCGCATCCGCGCACGGCGCTACCGCGCGCAACCGCGCGCGGCGGTGCCGTGCGCGGCACGCGCGACACGCACTACCGCGTGCAGCCTGCGCGGTACCGCGCGTGCAACGGTGCGCGGCCCGCGCAGTACTGCTTGCAGCGATTCCTCGCAAGCTATCGCGCACGGCCTGTGTGCTCCCGCGCGCAGCACGAGCTACCGTGCGCAGCCCGCGCTCCCGCGCGCGGTCTGCGGAGCACGCGCAGTACCGCCCTCGGCACCGGCGGCGGTGCCGCGCGCAATCACGCATGACATGCGCAGTGCCGGTCGATCTCCCTCGCCGCACGGCACGCCCGCCACCCCTTTGCGTCATCCTCGTGCGGCTTCGATCGTGCTTTCACGACGCTCCCGAATCCCGATCGATGCTCGACACGTACTTAGCACCGCTAAGTTCGTAACGTGCTTTTGATCCGCGCGCACTTGAATATTGCAAAGTTCATAGCGCCCGAAGTGCCCGAATTGACCGGAGGGCGAAATCGTCATATACAAAAAATGGCGTTCCGTGTGCTCCAAACCGGCAAACGTGATTCGTCCGTCAGGTGGTTACGGTGGCTACGACAACAAAATTACCGAGCCGCCCCTGACAGTGTCTATAAAAGGGATCCCGAACCCTCATTTGAAGGGAGCTGACATTCTGCATCCGAGAGAGCTTCCTGAAGAATTCCTTCAGAGATCTCTTTCGCGACTCGAATATCTCCTTTATCGCTTGAAAATCTTCTTCAAACCTCGAAGACCTCCTGTGACAGCAAAACACTTAGTTTTTTTGAGAGATGACCTGTCATCCTCAGAGACTTCCCTTCAGCTGTAATTGTAACGAGAAGTGGCCTGTCACACTCGGTTCTCGCAACTCTACTTGTAACACTCAAACATCTAGTGAAATTTGGCTGACGCAGATCAGGCAACGTGGTTTTTCACCCTTTCCGGGTTTTCCACGCTAAAACCGTTTTCTTGCCATCTGCCCGTTCTCTCTATGATTGTTTGCGCGCTCGGCTCACTCTCAGTCTAAGACGGTTCAACTCGCCCGGTCTGAAAGAGCATTAAGCGGCCCACAACAAGTGAATTTAAGAGATGCTAATTCTATTTATCTCTTATCTTAAGAGATAAAACCCCTCCCGTTTTTATTATTAAATGAACAGTGATTTTAATAAAAATTATAGACAGTTTTGAGTTAAATTCAAACTGATGCAATAATTACTTTCAATCCGGCCGCCAGATCGTGACGTTCGTACTATGATATCATTTAACTCAGACGAGATCTATCTGTGAAATATTTTGTAGTCGGAAGAACACGTCAACCAACGGGAGAATAAGGACACCAATAAATGAACACAAGCTTTCACAATAATAACTATGACAGCTAGTTACAACTGAACAAGGCTGAATACAAGTTGCATCCAACTTGAATCACAACAGCCAATAGAAAGTAAGAACTTGGTCACGGACAAGGTCCGCTTCTCCTCCGGAGCACACCGCGCAGGTGATACTCGCTCCTCGCTACCGCCGACGGTAACGCTAGCGCCGGGCGTTAGCTCTCCAACTCGCAAGCTCGCTGCTCGCACTCCAAGCTACTCGCATGCTCGCCACGCTTCGCTTCCTCCACTACTCGCTACCGCGTGCGCTAGCCACTAGCGTCGGGCGCTATCTCCGAAGTAGGTACTCGCTCCTTCCTTCTCTACTCGCTAACGCAGGCGCTATCCGCTATCGCCGGCGCTATCTCCCGAGTAGGTAACTCGCCTGTCGAACTTACTCCAAGTTCGATGCTCGCCTGGTGGCGCTCTGGTATCTCTAACTCGCTCAAAGTTGAGGATACTCGCCACTTTCAGAATCGATGCTCTTTAGGGGGGGTACCCCTATATTTATAGGCAAAACAAGGGGGGGGTGGCGAGTATGAGCTAACGCCGGCGCTATCGCTAGCGCTGGCGCTAGCTCACTTCAATTCTAACACTATCCCACTAAATATTGATCTCTAAGATCCGACGGTCGATAAATTATCTATAAACTAAAACGTTTATAAAACAATTAGGGTCTCTTCGGTTTTGAAGGAAATGACCCGAGGAATTAGTTTGGGTTTAAATAAAACAAAACTATTGTTCGACTAGACGAACTTAACCCGGGAATAGGAATTCCGCAAAATCGTGGATTTTCGTTTTACGCATGCACCAATTCTTGTCCACAAGAATTTCACGTTTTTGACTCCACGCGAAAGAACTGCCAGCGCCGCTCTCGTCATCTCGCCGCTCCGAACACCTTAGTCGCCGGCAATTAGGTTTGTATTTCATTCTCCTCCTCCATTCTCGGTAAGGTCGTTCCTGCTTCGACGAGGGAATAGTCGATGACACCTCTGCCCTAGCTAGTTTCTCCAAATCTGATCGCCTGGTCCCTACTGGTTAGGCCGTTCCCTCTTCTATTTTTCTAACACTTCTTCCTATTTTTTCTTTCTTCTTCTCAGGTAATTTATTGGCGACGCCGCCTCTGCCTTTGATTCCTCCGATCATTGATTTTGTTGGTGATTTCCATCCGTTTTCTTATGTTTGCTGCTTAGGCTTTGTTTGGCGCGGCGTTTTTGCTCCGGTGAGTTTGGACAAAAACCGCCACCGTTAGAGAATGTATGTTTGACATGACAACGGCTATGGCCACCACCAATAAAATAAAACTAGTTTTGAACATAAAAGTAGATGATATTACTTAGGCTCCGTTTGAGGGGACTTATTTTCACCGGTCAAGCGGTTACGACCGCATGAACCGGACCTTAGGGTCATTCACGAACGACGGTTCATAACCACCGCGTTCATGACCACCACCACCATGCCAAACGGAGCCTTAGGCTGCGTTTGGCGTGACTTATTTGTTCCGGTGAGTTTGGACAAAAACTCAATTATCATAGAATGTATGTTTGACATGACAGGTTATGACCGCTACCAAAAAAATAAACTAGTTTTGAGCATAAAATGCATGGAATTTTTTAGGTGAGATCAGACATTCCATGACCACCGCGTTCACGACCGCCACCACCGCGCCAAACAAAGCCTTAGGCTTCGTTTGACGCGGTCTATTTGCTCGGTGAGTTGGGTCAAAAACGCCATTATCATAGATTGAATGTTTGGCAAAACAAAGGTTATGGCCGCTACCAAGAAAATAAAGTAGTTTTGAGCATAAAATGCATTAATTTTTTCAGATGAGGCCGGGCGTTCATGACCGACGGTTCATAACGACCGCATTCACGACCGCCACCACCGCGACAAACAAAGCCTTAGTCTTCATCAGTTATATATCTTGTTAGGTTGTGCTGAAGTTATCTTGTTCTCCAAAATCCACTTATTGGGTAGTGCTGGTATTCTAGGCTCGGTGATTTGTTTAGGTTTGAATTTCAATTCCTACGGAATTTGGCTAATTCTATTTTTCAGCTGAACATCAAAATTAGAATTTATCAAAATGATGTATTCTAATTCCTCAATTCCATTTTCGTCGAACCGAACAGACTCTTAAATTATGTATGTTTATACGAGTGACAGTTCACGGGAGCCCATGTGCCCTGTCCGATAATACTCCAACCACGACATTGTCCCGACGCGACAACGCTCCCGAGTCCCGACGCTTGCAAATCTCCATGCGTCGCTCAATTTTGTCTTGTGCACTGCTTTGCAAGTGGCATGAGAGCCGGGGCAATACCGTGAACGAAATACTTGTTAGAAATTTTAATTATAAAACATTATAAAATTAAATGTTTTGATTGGAGCTAAATGATGTTTGGTGTTTGGGCTCCTCATTATGATGGAAAAGCTCAAAACCAAACTTGGAGGGAATCCAAATATTTGGAGGGAAGACTTTCATGATGAAAGGGTGTTCTTTAGTCCCACCTTGTCATTCTCCTTCTTCCCTTAAGTGTATATAAAGAAATTCACACCTTCTTATTTGTTCAAAAGAACATAAGGAGAAACTATGAACCACACACGCGCGCGCGCGCACGCACCGCACCGGACCGGATTTGGGTTTGGGTTTGGGTTTGGGTTTGGGTTTGGGTTTGGGTTTGGGTTTGGGTTTGGGTTTGGGTTTGGGTTTGGGTTTGGGTTTGGGTAATAATTGAATTGTATTTTTTGTACAAAATAGTTTCAGAGCTTTTACTTGGAGCTGCGTCGAATAGAAATCGGAGCTGCGTCGAATAGATTTCGAAGCAACGTCGACAAGCCCGCTGAAGTGGGAGGCGACGAATGGAATTCGACGCACCCGACTTGCGTCGATATATTTTCAACGCTTGCGTCGATAAGACGCAAGCGTTTACGCTCCTTTACGCTTGCGTCGATATGTTTTCAACGCTTGCGTCGATATGTTTTCAACGCTTGCCGTTTTACGTTCTCTCTCTTCGCCGTTTTACACTCTCTCTTAACCGCTCCTTTACGCGTGTTTTACGGCATTATTTACGTTGGAAATATTCAACGTTTATCTTCCCGATTATGATCCTTCCAATTATAACCATCAATACTTATTATGGTTTTAATATTGCCGTTTTTAAGATCCTCCTTTTCCGGAGATTTTCTGTCTATATATATTGTCATTATTCTCAGAAAGAACGATCGCTCTCATACGCTCTTCTGCTCTCACATGCGCTGCTGCTCTATCCGTTTTGACGATTTTCTACGTGATTCCTTTTCTTCACATTTGCTTCATCAAGTGGTTGTTCGGGTGCTCTGTGTTTCTTCGGTGTCCGCGCACATCGGAGTTTCGGGATCTAGCCGGGTGTTGTACCTTGGAGGAGTGAGCATCGGTTGAAAGCCCTGCCGGAGGGTGGTGCAACTTCTTTAGGGCAATGATCACACGCCTTTCCCAGGCTCATTTCTAAACTATAAATTTCTCTTATTTATTTCTCACATTCTTCATGCAATTTTATTAATATTGCTATATATATATATAGATCTGCTGTTTCTGTTAAAGTTTTTAAAAACCGAAAATATGTGTTCTGGGAGGCTCCCGTGCACTGTCACCGCAGGGAACCGCATTAAAATTTCTGCGTAATTTTCCAAATTCTTTGAAAAATATTCCTTTATATTCAATCTTCCTTTCGAGTTAAATAGAAAAAAATTACATTTTGATTTATAAAAAAATACAAATTATATATGGAATCAAAATATTGCAGACAGTGGTCTAAGACTCCGTTTTACTTTGCTGAGTTTGAACAAAAAAGCCATTATCAAAGAATACATATTTGTCAAGACAATGGCAATGACCGTCACCAAAAAGAAAAAAACTAGTTAATTTGAACATAAAAGATGGCAATGACCGTCACCAAAAAGAAAAAAACTAGTTAATTTGAACATAAAAGTGCATGGTTGAAATTTCTTTGTGAGGTCTAGCGTTCACGCACGACGGTTCATAATCATCACGTTCATGATCATCATCACTGTCAAACAGAGCCTAAGAAAATTCACTATAATTTGAAATCATCTTTACACTTGATGGGGTCTCGCCCATTTTATAGGAATTTCAGCCTGCGAATAACCGGAATCCCATAAACTCCCACTACATACCTTAGTGGGGAGTTAAGGAAAAACCATCGCACGCACGATCAACACACACAATATGCCGTTCTAACCGTCCATGTGGGCCGGCCGCCGCCGGCATCCCGTCACCGGCGCCCCTTCTCGGCCGACCGCCTTGGACCGGGCGTCGGCGGCACGTGATCGCCGCGCCACCCGGCCGCAAGGGCCTTGCGGCCGGCCAATCGGCCGACCAAGATAGCGCGCCCACAGGGGCACGACCAAGGGCGCGAGGCTGGCCTCCCGGTCGGCCAAGGCCGGGCGCACGCAGGCGCGCGGCCAAGGCCGCGAGGCCAAGGCCGCGAGGCCGCCCTCCCAGTCGGCCAAGGTAGCGAGGCCGCTCTCCCGGTCGGCCAAGGTAGCGAGGCCGCCCTCCCGGCCGCCCTCCCGGTCGGCCAAGGCCGCGAGGACGCTCTCACGGTCGGCCACGGGCGCGCGCCTGCAGGCACGCGGCCAAGGCCGCGAAGCCGGCCTTCCGACTGCCCTTGGCCGAGCGCCCTTGGAGCGCAGCCGCCGGCCGCCTCGCAATTCGGGCGACCGGGTGGTCGGCCGGTTTTGGCCGCGCAGCCGCAAGGGCCTTGCGGTCATGCGGCCGGCCGCTCGAGGCCGGCCTCTCCGGGCGGGTCGACCCTTCGGCCGGCCTTCCCCTTCGTCAGTTGGTCGTCTCCCCTCGCCGCCCGATCTCCTCGCCGACCGGAGTCCATCGCTGTCTGATCACCCGCTTGCGTTCTCCACCTTTCAAATAGCGGGTAACCACTCGCGTAACCGCCAGTGTAAGCACCCGTAGTGGGCGGGTGCAGATATCTGGTTTCACATTGGTTTGCTCTTTGAGAAGTTTATAATTATTGTGTATCGTAATTCTTATTGAATTGACCTGCTTTTAGTATTTATGGTGGTTACGACTTGCGATTACCCGCATAACCACCGTAACCACCTCTGGGGCCTATAAATAGAACCTCAAGGCTTTTTTTTTTCTATCTGATTCTCCTCCCCCTTCCTCCTAAGTTCAACAGAGAGAGAGAGAGAGAGAGAGAGAGAGAGAGAGAGAGCACTCTTGAAGATCTCCCTCCTCCTCAAAGCCGTGCTTGAAGGAATCTTCAAGCACCTCGAAGACAAAAGAAGATCTTCGTCCTCCTTCAAGCATTCCGAAGGCCGTCCAGTACTCGCAGGCCCAAGTTCCATAACGCTAAGTTCCAGAGTGCCCAAATTCCAGAACGCCAAGTTCCAGAGAGTGCCGAGTTTCAGAGCACGCCCAAGGCTTCATTTGGTTAGGCTTTATTGCTCCGTTTCGTTTGGACAAAACGCTGTCGCTGCTAATATTCCATTTGGATACCCGCCTATTATTCAAAACGCCGGCGTTTCATCGCTATTGTAAAATCCCGCGGGTCGAAACCCTGCTATGCCCCTCCAGTTCGCCGCGTTTAGGAAGGATTCCCGTGCCCAGCGCTGCTAATATTCTCTCTCTCTCTCTCTCTCTCTCTCTCTCTCTCTCTCTCTCTCTCTCTCTCTCTCTCTCTCTCTCTCTCTCTCTCTCCGTGGAGGTTCGCCGTGGAGGTTCGTCGTGGAGGTTCGCCGTGGAGGTTCGCCACCTCTGCCGTGGAGGTTCGCCGTGGAGGTTTGCCACCTCTGCCGTGGAGGTCCAGCGAATGCAGGTTCGCCGTGGAGGTTCGCCACCTCTGCCGTGGAGGAGGAGAACAGTATTATTTTTATATATAATAAGTATATAGTTTTAAACAGTACCATTTATATTAATAAAAATAATTAAAATAAATATTATTATCAATACAAAAACAATTGTTTTATATTATAATTTATAAATATTAGAATAATATATATATTATATAACAGATTTTATAAAACTATATATACATATTAGAAATTTATTTTTATATAATTTTTTTATTAAATTATAATAAAAAATATTTATAAAACGCCACCGCTGTTTGGCCAAACGGTTCTCTGTTCTGAACAGCTCTGCAAACACAGACTACCCAAACAGAACTCCGTTTTCATCTCTCAGTTTCCACCAGCTCCATTTACAAACCTCCCATTGCAACAGTTTCCTTTACAACCGCAACCGCTAAACCAAATGAAGCCCAAGTTCCAGAGCGCGCCAAGTTCCAGTGCGCGCACAAGTTCCAGAGCACGGTGCTCCCCACTGCTGCTAAGAAGAAGTCTGAGCTTCGAAAGTGGTGACCTGTCACCATCCGAACGCCTCTCCCCCCCCCCCCCCCCCCCCACACACAAAGTTGTAATGAGGAGCGGTCTGTCGCCCCCGGTCTTTCAAGAAAACTCTGTAAATAAGCAGCAAATAGTGAAGTTTGGTCGGCACCGTCCCAGCCACGTGATTTTTTATCCCTTTCTGGGGTTTTCCATGCTAAAAAGATGTTAGGTTTATTAATTTATAATATGTCCGCGCGTATCAGGATCGACTCGGAACAACCCAACGGGTTCCGTGTCACTAGGGTTAGGCTCTACGCTGGAGATACTATATAAGGTCATTCCACACTGATGAACCTTAGTGGACTATCTTGAGCGGAGCCTACTATTTGACATCCACCTCGTCTCTCAGTAACTGATTGGGCGCTCGACTGCTCCCGGACTAAGACAATTCGTTCTGAACCGATTTTAGTAGTCTTGAGTTGAGTAGACCGCAACAACACACAAAACAAAAAAGTCACACATCAATCACAGGAGGCACTTATTTCCCGTTACGGCATTAATTTGTTCTTGTTTGAGAAGATTAAATTGATTTATTAGTGGATTAATATACTATAATTGATATAAATATAATTTTTGTATACCTAACAAATTCATAGACCTAACTTAACGCATAAAAATATCACCTGCTATTAATATCTCAAAAGTATAATCATAGTCTCCATAAAAGCAATGCCTAAAGTATTATTATTTTTGTTTGGCTACTAGCTAGGCTTCAAGCTATTGAAACATGCCGCACTTTTCTTCACATTATGTGAATTGCCCCCGAATAGACTGAGAAATATTTCAGTTTGTAGCAAGGTTACAATCGGGATAAATCAAGACCGTCAAATTATTTATGAAATATTTATGTATGTTAAAAGTGACATACATTTTTGCGCACGAGGCCGGCCTGACTTATGTGGTGGCCGGATATTATAGGCCCGGACTGTCCAAGAATATAGCGACGTTTTGGCTAAATTATTTATTTCACAATAACTATATAATAACTTCTGAATATATATATATATATATATATATATATATATATATATATATATATATATATATATATACACACGAGTGACAGATATGTGTCTCCGCCCTTATGGGTCTATGACCAATCACGACAGTACTCCGGGCATGACATTACCAGATGCTCTCGGGCGGGCTACGCCCGCATCTATTTATATTTTTATTTAATGTCTTGTATTTAGATTTTTATTTAAAGCCTCTCTGGCTCTCTCCCCCTCTTTTTCTCCGGGTCCCTCACTTTTATATTTATATATTTCTCTCTATATATATTTCTCTAATCATAAATAGATGCGAGCCCCTCCACTCCCTCTCTGTCCCTAATTTTTTTAAATTGAAGGGAAAAAGGAAATATTGAATGTTTATGTATGTTGTTTTTACCTTTTAATATAGTATATGTATGTTGTTTTTTAATTGTGTTTGTCTAATTCTTTTGGGTTAAGAATTACTCACTTTTTACTCTTAAAAACGTCAAGAAAGGCTGTAATATTTTGAATTTTATTGTGTCATGGCTGACTTAGATTCTCTGTTCTGTCACTAGCTCGTACTAGCTTTCAAATAAACACATCTCTGTCCTCAAACTTATATAATATATATATAGTAATGTAGTAGCACTATCAATCTATGAGTCGGATAGTAGCACTAAATCTATAGCAATATTCTAGTTCCTCCGAGCTAGGGGGGATATAAGGGTGGAAACGTTCCTTAAATCGTAAGGAATATAGGTAGTGCTCGTATCCATTTTTCCAATGGGGAAATGAATTCAAAGAAGAAAAAGAAGCTCTAATAGCATTTTTGGTCATCAAATAAATGGATTTTCCGAAGAAAAACAAGCGCTACAAGTACATTTTTTTCATCATCAAATGAGTTACCCTCACATGAAAAAGGGACTATCTTAAATGATATGATTTTCCTAATAGAATTGATAAGTGAACAAATCAATCCACTTCTTTAACTAGCAATTCAAAAGCCCCGCCTCGTGCGGAACATGTTAATTTCCCAATTCTTACCATAGAGTATGATTCGTAGATGAGAGCATCCTCTCAAGTCTCAAACAATTCACCTCTGGAGGGGTGTTTAGGGGGAGATGTATTTCGTAATTTGTTACCAAAAACTCCCCTACCTGCCCCCATCCGCTTCATGAAACTCTACCGGAGTTCTCATGATGTCTACGTATGGTGTTATCGCATATCGAGTTAATGCATGTTTCCCTGTTCACCGCACTCGGAAAATGAGTTAGAGAAATATATAGTTTTGTGCTATCCCCATGGATCAGCGTGCTCTCGATTCTATAACACAGTATACGTGTTTTCTTGTTTCAATAAGTGCCCTTCGTAGTTCCCAACGGATCAGATGAGTTGGAATTATTCACACCAGTGTCGCACGACGGACCCGTGGAATGGGGTATGTGTGTGTTTGCATGCATACATGTGTATATAGGGGCGAAACTACATAGGGCCCAGTGTGGACCGCTACTCATGCTGAATTCAAAAAATTTATTAATAGGTGATGCGTACTCATACAAGACTCTTATTCATTTATATGCATAAGAAGAGGTGGTTACTCCCCAAGGCCACTATCATGGTGAGAGGAGAGTGGGGAAGTGGGCAAACCCACTCCCTCCATGACCAACCGCCCTCGTCGGACCACCCGCAACCGCGCGGCAGCACTACCGCGCGGCGCTACCGCACGGTAGCGCGCGCGGTAGCGCGCAGGCCGCCCCTCCACGGGGTCGCAGCCTAACCGCACCCCCTTGGGGTGCTGCCAAGCCGCACCCTTAGTGGGGTGCGACCAAGCCGCACCCCTGGTGGGGTGCGGCCAAGCCGCATCCCCTTGGGGTGCGGCCTAACCGCACCCCTTGGGGTGCGGGCAAGCTCCCTCCACACAGAGGGGTTTGGGGGTGTCCGCCCTCTCCAGGCTCGCTGTGCGCCTATGGGCCCCGGTTTCCACTCGGAGCGCTCCCGCGCTCGTAACATGCTCAAAACGCCTCTAAGCGCGTTCGGAGCACTTCCGTGTTCGTTGCACGCTCAGAACGCTTCTGAGCGCGCTTGCGCGCCCGGAACTTTTTCGTATTTCTGACATGCTCACATTTCATCTTTATGATACGCTCACATTTTGTCTTTCTAGTTTCTCAGATTGCAGGAACGGCTTGTCGCCTTTTTCGCCTTCAACAAAGCTGCTCGAACTGCCTGAGGGCGAGACGGTCATTTACGAAAAATGGCGATCTGTGTGCTCTGAACCGGAAATATGATTCGTCCACCAGGTGGTTACGGTGGTTACAACGGTGAAATTACCGGGCTACCCCCGACCAAAGCTATAAAAGGAGCCCCAGGACTTTATTTCAGGGGACCTGGCCTTCGGCATGCACCCGGGAGAGCTCCTTGAAGACTTTCACGGAATTCTCCTTCGCCGCTTGAAGATCTCCTTCGTGGACTTGAAGATTTCCCTCATCCCAAAAGGCGACTCAGCATTCTCACTTTCGTTCCCCGAAGCATTCTCACTTTCGTTCCCCGGAGCATTCTCACTTTTGTTCCCCACAGTTCTCAGTAGGAAAAACACTTAGTTTTTCGAGAGGTGGCCTGTCACCCTCAGAACTCCCTGTCTCTCTCTATTATTGTAACGAGCGGCGGCCTGTCGCGCTCGACTTCGAAGTACCTAATTGTAAGCTCTGAGAAGATAGTGAAGTTTGGTCGGCACAGCTCCGGCCATGTGATTTTTTACCCTTTCCGGGTTTTCCACGTTAAAAAGTCTCAGTGTACTCAACGAATCTCTAATTGACTGTTTGCGCGCTCTGTTCACTTCCGAGCTAAGGTGGTTCAATTCGACCGGTCTACCAGAGCACCCGAGCGACCCGCAACAATAGGTATTAAATTAAGGACGTTGTTAATAGCAAACCTTGAACGGATATTAGCAAACCATCAAAACTTAAAAAAATATGCGGTATTTGAAAATACGCCTAATAGGTGCATTTTTAGGAAAAGTGTTCAACATAAAAGTTGTAGATCTCGTCGAGATCTACAACTTTCGTGTTGAACATTTTGCTTAAAAATATACGGTTTAGGCGTATTTTCAAAATGCACAAAACATTTCACAATAGTCTCGCGCATTTTGAAAATACGCTTAACCCGTGCATTTTTAGGCAAAATGTTCAACACGAAAGTTGTAGATCTCGACGAGATCTACAACTTTGATGTTGAACACTTTTCCTAAAAATGCACCTATAAGGCGTATTTTCAAATACCGCATATTTTTGTAAGTTTTGATGGTTTGCTAATATCCGTTCAATGTTTGCTATTAACAGCGTCGTAAATTAAATGTATTTTTTGGCAATCAATTTTTTTTCAATAAATTAATTAGTATTGACTTAGTGGTCACGCCTTCGTGTTAAGATCATAGATTTGAGTGAAAGGATTTGCGTTAGATTTTTCAAGACATCAAATTATAGATATTTTTCTATTTATATTCATAAGTTTGATTTTTGTACAAAAAAAATTAGACATTTTCTCTATATCTAGATATATTGTACAAAATAATCATTAAAAAAAAATACATGAACATAATATAAAAACCGTGACATTAATATAACACATATTTTATTTATTTGTTATTAATTTTTTTCGAATAAATTAGTGCTCCGACCACACGGAGAAATAATTATGCATCCACCACTATGTATATATGCATGCATATATATAAGTATGTATTTGCATTTATATATATGTATATGTATATATATTTATGCATATCATAGTGTATGTGTGTGTGTATTACTTGAATTAATCGAGATCCGAAATATGTGGAGGATACGATAACAGGTCACATCAACGAGCTTAGTAGGTCAACATAGCGAGCTCAGCAGGTCAACTCAGCGAGCTCAACAAGCTCGATGCGCAAAGTAAGTCATCTCAGCGAGTTCAAGAGATCAGCTCGATGACCTCTACAACTACCCTCGGCGAGCTCAGCAGGTCAACTCGATGAGCTCAGCAAGTCACCTCGACGAGCTCATCATTCCAGCTCGACAAGCTCAGGAGATCTCCTCAATGACCTCGGTAGCTCACCTCAACGAGCTCAACATGTCACCTCATCGACCTCAAAATATCACCTCGATGTGCTCAGCTGATCACCTCGGCCAGCGAGCACTTATTGACCTCATATGGAGGTGGGATCCACCTTTTGACAAGACCCCCCCCCCCCCCCCCCCCCCCCCCACCCCCCACCCCCGCGGCGTATTTTCATGTAAACACGACTCAATATATTGTAACAAGTAGAGAGGCAGATCACACACAATGAAGATCACCCATTTAAAGATTTAATGAACTCGCATGCCATTTCCTGATCTCGTACAACACTTTGTACGGGGAGGGGGAGTTCCTATACACTCCTAGATATACGATGAGACCTCCACTAGATCACTATTTTTTACAAAGTTGCTTAGAAATGTTTATTATTTTGTGCAAACTAAGCTAAATTTTACAAAGTTGATTGAAATTTAAGCCTCATTACAAATTTCTTACATTGTACTTAAAAGTATGATCAGATTACGGGTTATGATCACTACAATTAATGTTCTTATGTTTATTTTGCAGAATCTTTCGCCAATGTATAGCTTCTAATCCCATTCCTTTATATATTTTGTGATCATGTCTATCATAATTATGCACTTTAATTCTCCAAACATTTATTAATTACTATCTTAATTCCCTACTTCCCCTATGCTTCAAACAATCATCTTTTACCCTTAGATGGTATCACGATTATCCTTTATTTATGTTTTTTTCTCTATAAGTGTGACCATCCACTTTTGCTAACAACAAAGGAGGAGAGAAAACAGGTCCAAACTTACAACATCTTTCGCCAATGTTTTTCTACAAGAAAGAAGAACATGGAGCTCTGTGATTAATCTCATGTTCTCCTCTTACATAGTTGCCGCCTGTGCCCAATTATCGGCTCTTATTTCGTGAAGAAAACCATAAGCATAAAAGATGGTCCTTTCTCTATTTCGTCCTTTTGTTTCAATGATTTTCTTATAAGATTTGGCTCATTGATTAGTTTTTGTGTGTTAGATTTTTAAAGTGAAGATCAGGGATCCCTGTACATAGCCTATCTCGGTTCCGGATTAATCCCTCCTCGTACATCGAGTTCCGAAAATCCCCCTTTGCGTCGACTTCTCCTCGTACCCACTCGATGCTCGGAGTTCTCCTGTCAACGCTATGTTCCGGCCCACATTAAACTTCCCGGACAGAACATTTCAACCCATAACATTTATGTCATCATAATGAGCTTAATTATAACCTATATACCATGAACAGAACACACAATTACAACAGTAACCCTAAATCATAAAAATATTGCTCTAATTAAAGATGAATAAAAATTTCATTTTTATAAGAATTACCTATTAATTGACTGTCTTTTTATAACACCACTTGTTTTTTTTTTAAAATCAATTTTATGAGCAGTGTTTCTTGCCTAATTAGTTAAGTTTTAGACTTGCTCAATTAAAAAAACCTTGGCAAGACTGAATCATCCACACCTGCACCTCCCGAACATACAATTACAACAGTAACCCTAAATCATACAAATGTTCAAATTAAATATGAATTACCTATTAATTAAAAGACTGTCTTTTTATAACACAACTTGGAATTTAAAAAAAAAACACAATTTTATTAACAGTGTTTCTTATCTAAGCTGAGTTTTAGACTTGCTGATCAATTAAAAAAAAACCATTGCAAGACTGAATCATCCACACCTGCACCTCTCGAACATACAATTACAACAGTAACCCTTATAAATCATAGAAAAGTTTTAATTAAAGATGAATAAAAATTTAATTTTTATAAGAAATACCTATTAAATGACTGTCTTTTCATAACACAACTTGGAATTTAAAAAAAAAACACAATTTTATGAGCAGTGTTTCTTGTCTAAGCAGAGTTTTAGAGTTGCTGATCATCCACACCTGCACCTCGCGATTATCACCATCCAATCCAACGTCCACATTTCTACTATTTTACCTCCACACCCAAGTTGAAGAGTTCAATTAATTTAAACCACCAAGTTTCTTTCTTTCTTTCTTTCTTTTATAAAAGAAAATCATAAAAATGGATTAGAACAGTAGCACTGTTAGCTCCATGTCCGTGTTGAGGCCCTTCCATTGGAATCTCGAATGAGCTCTGTACATAAGAGATGAAGCGAGGAAGAAGAAGAGGGCCACCACCGGCTAATATAATGAAACCTGCCAGCCACCGAGGAGACCGTCCTATATTAATTAATCCACCTCCCGCATATAAGTATTGGCATGACCGAACACAAATTCAACAGCAATTCGGAAGTAGCTAGCTAGCGCGCTCCGGCGATGACCGGACTCGGTTCTCCCTGCGGCGCCTGCAAGTTCCTGAGAAGAAAGTGCGTTCGAGGCTGCGTTTTCGCCCCTTACTTCTGCCACGACCAAGGCGCCGCCCACTTCGCCGCCATTCACAAGGTCTTCGGCGCCAGCAACGTCTCCAAACTACTCACCCACCTCCCCGCCACCGACCGCTGCGAGGCCGCCGTCACCATCTCCTACGAGGCTCAGGCGAGGCTCCAGGACCCCATCTACGGCTGCGTCGCTCACATCTTCGCGCTCCAGCAGCAAGTAAGCGTTGAGATCGATTAGTCCCACGTTGGAAGAAGAAGAAAAAAAATAACATTTTTGACATGCACAGTTAGTAAAAATAACGTATTTTGATAGGTTGTGAGTCTGCAGGCGCAGCTGGCTTCTTTAAAGGCTTACGAAGCGGCTCACGGCGGCGGAGGCGGTCACATTATTAATGGTTCCGCCGGAGTTTCCGTGGAGGAGGAAGCCGGGAACGCCGGCTACAACATATCGTACGCGGCGTATCAGCAAGAGATGCAGGGGTTTATGTCGCAGGCGATGGATGCGGCGGCGATGATGAACCAGGGTTCGGTTTCGGATCCCACGATGATGATGAGCGGCGGAGGTCCGTCGCCGGAGGACTTCATCTCCATGAGCGGGGAGGAGGAATCGTTTCGCGGGATGAGAGCGGCGTATAATGACATGGAGGATCTTCAGTCGGTGGCATTTGCATATCTGCGTCCTTCTTGAGTGCTGTGTACTACATATGATTAATTATTATTATTAAATAATAATAATAATGAGATTAATTCTATTTATATATATAGCATGCAGTTCCATTGATCGATGTGTAGAGTAGTGGAAGGAGAGAAGGTTGGGAGTGGCGCTCTGTGAGGAGTCATGAATCGAGAAACAGAGCGAGGAAGAAGATGATGAATCACGAGAGCGAATAAAAAAAGACGGCAATTTTGAAATATTGTACGGTTTATTGGAGTTTGATCTTTACGTAGCTAGATGGCGGCCGAGAGAGAAAGAGGAAGAGAGGGAGAGAGAAAGAGTAGAGAGAGAGAGAGAGAGATGCCGCCGGGATTGCCTCAGTTTTCCGCTCGGGTCAAAAGTACAGAATTTCTGATCAAATGTTCAGAAGATCTGCCTGCGTACAGAACTATGCCCAGCCAAAGCGAAATGGACTTAGTTAGTTTCTAAGGGTATGTTTGGCGCCCCGTTGGGGGCTTGGACACGATTGCGGTGAACGTCACTATCGGGTGCGTGTCTCCGTTTGTTTTTCGCGGCGGCGTTCATTTCCCAATTCTTAGCCGCCGGCGGAGCTGAAGGTGGGATTGTGGGGTGTCGGAAAAATTTGATTTTTTCAAAGTTGAAGCGGCAAACCGTTATTTGGGTTAAATTTCTATATTGAAGTTATATAGATCGATTATGGCTCTGCTTGGCACGGCTGCGGTGGTCGTGAATGCGATGTACGAACCGTTGTTCGTGAAAGCACGACTTCACCTAATTATGAACTTCATCCATTTTTATGTTTAAAATTTGTTTTCTTTTCTCGGCGAAAACGGAGCCTTTGTTTAAAAAAATAAAGAGTTTAAAGAAATGGGGAGTTTAATTGAGTCAAAAATATATAAAATGTAGCTTATTTGGGCATAAAAGATTTACATGATCTTGATCATTCTTTAAACACTAGTTAAGCCCTGTTTGACTACTGTTTTCGGGCCACCTCGCGAAGTGACGAAGGTTCGGCGACATGAAAAGAGCACGGCAAATAGTGACTCAAATTGGAGTAGGAGGTGGGGCGGTCGGCGGGGGTGGCCCATCGGGTTAACAATTCAAAGCAAAATGAACGTGTCATAAATTAATTGTCGCATATTTTTTTATTATGAAATAGTTTGTTGGTAAATCAATAGGAACACATCGAAGAAGATACGAATAATACACAAGTTAAATATCCTTAATTGAGGGGATTATGAGTCCAAAAAACACAATACAAAAGAGGGCGCCAACATAAATTTATAAGAGGAATATTCATGCATATTTCTATGTCTTATATTTAAGGTTCCATTCAAATTTATTTTACGATCAAAATATATGCTAAAGCAAATATTTGAGCTAGCTAAAGCATATATATAACATTAAGCATCGGATGGGCATAATCAGAGCTCAGATTTTCAGAGAAGGGAACCGGGTAGCTAATGCTATGACCAGATTCGCATTGTTTAGCAAAACTAACTGCGGGTTTTCGGAAGATCTAATCCCAAGTTATATCAAAGACGTCATCACCGAGGAGGCAAGGAGTCTTATATATGTTCATGAGAGTCTCAATTATGGACTCCTATTCGGCTAATTTAGACTATGGGTAGATTGGATGGATGTATGCGGGCATGGGGTATATCCCTCCCTGATTGTATTTCCTATATATATATATAGGAAATACTATGACATGAAATTTAAAAGTAATTGGGAATATACGATCCATCAAGGATGACATGATTAATACGAACCGTCCGATTACTTACAACTTCTTTACTAGAGCCCCCCTACACCTACTATGATATGGTGTCATATGCTTATGTTAAGGTGTACGGTACTCTACAACATGATGAAATTATGATTTACTCTTAAATTTATTGAAAAATGAGTCATATGACTTGATTTTTAATCTCACAAAAATTGTTAATGGTGAGAATTCAACTCAGGTTCCCACTATATCAAGCAAAGGTGACAACCATCACACCATGAAGTTTTTGTTCAACAATATTAAACTATGTTTTATATATACATATATAAATATGAAATAACTAATCATTCTAATTGTTATTAAAAAATATATACAAGCCTGCCGGTGTGGGCGAAACCTGTCCTTGCACTAACATAGGGTCGGAGGCCTGTGCCGTTCGACTTGTGTGTGTGTGTGTGTGTAATATATATAGTATATATATAGTATCCCGGTCTGAACAATATCTCCACATATGCTCACTTGCTCTCAAATGCATGGGGTTCGTTCCATTGTGCAGAGCCTGAACATTACCTCCACTCATGCTCGCTTGCTCTCAAATGGCTGTGGTGTGTACCATTGTGTGGAGCCCATTTTCCCGAGAGCAAGAGAGCATGTGAAGAGATACTATACAGTTAAGTCTGGGGTACCATCCCTGTTGCGGTAATGACACATCTTCTCTTTCTTGGTCGGCGTCTTTTTTGGAGGCTGCTCAATTCGTGACTCCTTCTTCTGGAATTCCCAAATTCCAGCAATTATGGAGGAGCATTGGTGACAGAATATATTTTCCTTATGAGATGGAGTAGATTTTTTGGATGAGATTTGATCTCTTTCCATGGATGCAGCTGACCTCCTCCCATCTTTTGGAATTCCTATATTCCAACACTTATTTTTTTGATGACATGAAATTTCTTTCCTGTTTTGGCTGGATTTCGCCGGCCTATATATTTGGAGTGGTCGGTTATCCCCGATGAAGAAGTGAATAAATTTTCGCCCAGCTGGAATACACAGAGTGGTCGGCCGGCCTTGGCCGAATCAGGGGTTCTCTTCCTCGTTGCTTCCGCGTGTGCGTTTCTTTGGTCGGCGACCGTCATCCTTGTCGTCGGGATTCTTCCTTGCTGCAGCTTGCTCGGCTCTCTACCGCCGGTTCTTCTCTTGCCGTCGGATCTATTTCTCGTCGCATCATGTACGGCCGGATCTTGGAGGATTCGAAATTGCCATCAATCTCTCGGTTTATCTTTTCCTCTCTTTTAGTCGTATTGTATGCTTGAGAAAATAAAATAAAATATTTTGCATGCACAGTGGACGTACCAATTTCGGGGAACCACTTTATATTTGGTGTTCTCTGTTTGTGATATTTCTTACTGTTTCGTTCATTCGTTCTTCGTGACCGCACTAATTTTTTCCTGTTAAATTATTAATTGAAATAGGAAAATCATCTGCTCCCGAACCGGTTTTTTTTCCTTAACAAGTGGTATCAAGGCAGGTTCCGATCAGCAACTATTTGGACGTTCCGTTTCGAGTTGGGTCAACGGTAGGTGGCGACATCGGTCTGCTCCTTATCTTCCCAATCTTGATTCGTGAATTTATCTGGTCGCATCGGCCTCAGTGCAGATTTCCTCAGTTTGATTGCTATGGCATCTTCCACACCCAGTGCGGAGTTTGAAGTCGCAAAGTTTGATGGGAGGCACAATTTTGTCCTATGGTAGGTGAAGGTCAAAGCACAACTTATCAAGGGAGGTTTACATCGTGTCCTATTGGGAAAGGCCCATAAGGATGCTGAGGTTACCAATCACATGTGGGAGAATTTGGATCTCAGAGCTCTGTCCACCATACAACTTCGCTTATATGATGATGTGTTATATGGAGTTCTTTCAGAGACGACTGCCTTTGGTCTTTGGGCAAAGCTGGAGAGTATCTATATGACAAAGTCTCTCCCCAATCGCATATACCTCAAGCAGTAGTTATACAAATTTAGCATGAAGGAGGGTTCCTCTCTACATGACCACCTGAACAGTTTCAATAAACTGTTAACAGAATGTCTCAGCGCATGGATATCAAGGTGGAGGAACAGGACAAGACAGTTATTCTTCTGAACTCGATCTCTTCCAAAGTCCTACGAGGGTATGGTCACTACCCTCACCTACAGTAAAGATATTTTGGATATGGAAGAGGTCACTGGCGCCTTACTCTCAGATGACATACGAAATAAGTCGTCCGACTCAGGTATTATTGAAAGTTCAGCTTTATTTTCTCGGGGTCAATCTGGTTCAGTTAGAGGATGCAAGTCTAAGAAAAGTTTAGATAACCACTGCAACTACTGCAAGAAGAAGGGTCATGAGATAAAGGATTGTCGGAAGCTTCAGAACAAGGAGAAAGGGAAGATCCCTAATGATGATAACAAAAAGCCCGTTGCATCCATATGCCTTGAGGATGTCGATGAGGACGTCCTCTAGTATTTTTCTCACCTATCTTTTTTCCTTGTCGATCATTTTCTTGTGTGTGTTTTCTTTTTTGGGCTTCCGCTTTTTTTGTCCTTTTTGTTTTGTTCCCATTGTCATTGTCCCTTCATTTGATCACGCTTATTTCCCTTCATTTTTAGTCATGTTATCTCTATACTTGTGTCGTTATAACTCTTATTTTTGACTTATTTTCCCTGGTCAAGAAATTCATTTTTGAATGCAGTTTGGTCACTCTCTATTACCTAAGCTCTTTTCTTATTACTTCTCATTCTACATGACCTTAGAGTGTGTCTAATAAACCTTTTTGATTAGTTCTCATATGGGTTCATTTTTCATGTTGAGGTCAATTTGTTTGTATTCTTTGTTGGTGTGTCTGCATTTATTAATTTTTCTCCCCCGCGCACATCAAAGGCCAGAAGTCTTGACATGTTCATTTTTGCTTTGGGAGACCACCGCTGGAGGTGGAGCCGTTGAAATTTAGCTTCAAGGTGGAGCATTTTTTTAGTAAGCCACGTCAATCCAGTTTGTGTGTTACTCAGAATCAGAGGAGTTTTCTTATGATCCGGTCTCGGTCGAAGTACATTCAGTCAGTTCCTTTAGCTTTGGATCTTGGTGACCGTTGGGGTATCTTGGAGTTATCTCAGCCATGTGGAGCATGTCATGGAAGAGGCGTCAAGGTGGAAATTACTGCGGTAATGACGCATCTTCCCTTTCTTGACCGACGTCTTTTTTGGAGACTGCTCAATTTGTGACTCCTTTTTTTGGAATTTCCCAAATTCGACAATTATGAAGGAGTATTGGTGACAGAATATATTTTTCTTATGGGATGAATGAGATTTCTTGGATGAGATTTAATCTCTTTCCATGGGTGCAACTGACATGCTCCCATCTTTTGGAATTCTTATATTCCAACAATTATTCTTTTGATAACAGGAAATTTCCTTCCTGTTTTGGCTGGATTCCGCCGGCCTATATATTTGGAGTGGTCGGTTATCCCCGATGAAGAAGTGAAGAGATTTTCGGCCAGCAGGAATACGCAGAGTGGTCGGCCGGACTTGGCCGAATCAGGGGTTCTCTTCCTCGTTGCTTAATTCCGCGTGTGCGTTTCTTTGGTCGGCGGCCGTCATCCTTGTCGCCGGGCTTCTTCCTTGCTGCAGCATGTTCGGCTCTCTACCGCCGGCTCTTCTCTTGCCGCCGGATCTCTTTCTCGTCGCAACGTGTACGGCCAGATCTTGGAGGATTCGAAATTGTCATCAATCTCTCGGTTTATCCTTTCATCCCTTTTTACCGTATTGTATGCTTGAGAAAAGAGAATAAAATATTTTGCATGCACAGTGGACGTACCCAATTTCAGGGAACCACTTTATATTTAATTTGGTGTTCTCTGTTTGTGATTTTTCTCACTGTTTCGTTCATTCGTTCTTTGTGACCGTACTAATTTTTTGCCATTAGATTATTAATTGGAACAGAAAAATCATCTGCTCTCGGACCGATTTTTTTCACCTAACACATCCCAACTACATGAGGGTCCCAAGTGCACTGACACTTATACAATATAATATTATATTATATGGTCTGTGATATAATAATATAATAATAAAAGAATAATGATAGTAAAACAATAATAATCATAGCTGAAAATCTGAAATGCATGGTAGGTCATGTGATTGTCGATCTCCTCTCGGTGATCTTGCTCGTTGGCATTCGGAGATCGCTGATCGATATGAGATCACCACGGTCGTCTATCAGTGAGAAAGAAGAAAATAAATGATTTTATCACATGAATGATCCATGATTCAGCAAGACGCTAAAGTAAAGAATAAGCGGCCGAGTATGTGGTTTAATTCGATGCAAAGCGAAGAATTGTATCAGGGCTTCACATGTCGTGAATCCTCTTGAAAGAGAGGGGTGCCTTCGTGAACACGAACACAAGTACTGGTGCATGACTATCGTCAGCTCATGTCATAAGGTGTTCGGCGTTAAGGCCCGCAACGAGCTCAACTCTTGTGTTTAGTTGCCACAAAAAACATCTAGTTACCAAAAAAGTTTATCGGACAGTTTTGACCGATCTATCTAATTGAAATAGAAAAGAAAAAAAATCAACCTCAAACCCTATGAATCATTATTTAAATTCAAGTAAATTCAAACTGCATGTAGCCGTCCACAGAGTTTAGAGTCAACGTAAACTAAAACTTTCGGTTTCATATGATCTTAGCAATTTACTCCTAGCTGAATCATGTGCACCTCAATAAATTACGGCGATTGTTAATCGCAACTCGAAATTGGCTTGTAGCATCCCATTGCTAACCGCAACCCGAAAAATCTAAGAAATTTATCTGCAACCCGATATTGGATCGTCACACCCCATTATACGCAACTCAAAAAAATTTATCCTCTCCATTAAAGTGGAGCTCGAGCCGGAGCACTGAGCTGAAGTTCTATCTCCATTGCCACCGGCGCCTCAATATGACAATATCCTTGGCCAGTTGGATCAGGATATCACTGGGGGCTCAGTTTGGGGACTTATTTTCACCGGTCAAGCGGTTACGATCGCATGAACCGGACCTTAATTAAGGTGCGGTTCATGTGGTCGTAACCGCTTGGCCGGTGAAAATAAGTCCCCCCAAACGGAGCCTGGGTCTTCATCCACCTCCTTGGCCAGTTCTGATTCTCACTTGATCTAATGGTGCATAATTTTTTGATTAAAAAAGATATATAAAAAAATGGGATTAGTGAACTCTTCGTATCTGTAGATTTAAAAAAGGAAAATGAAAAAGAGAGATAAAGATTACTACAGAGTATATGCGGGGATAGTTTTCAAAATTCATTCAAACTTAGTTCCGTCGATTACATTCTTATATAGATAATAACTCATTAATAGCATTGATTACACTTTGTTTCTTAGACTTCTTAAGCATGTACTTAAGAAGTTGAGCTTTCATTAATAGAGGACGGTCCAGATTCCTTCATAATAGCTGTATTTATCATTGTTGTTGGTCGCTCGACGCTCTGGCAGACCGGTCAACTTGTATGTCTTAGCTCGAGAGCGGGTCGAGCACGCAAATAGTCACAGAAAATCCGAACAGCTGGCAAGAAGACTTTATTTAATGTGGGAAACCCGAAAATGGTGAAAAAACATGTGGCTGGTTAGGTGCCCACCAAATTCCACTATCTCTTTTGGTGTTACAAATTATAGAATGCAATAGGGTGACAAGTCACCACTCGTTGTAGGGGATACATAGAAGAAAGAAAGAGAAATCTCTGAAGATGAATGAGATCTCCAAGAGCCTAAGGGAGATCTTCAAGTCACATTCGAAGGAGATCTTCGAAGGGGAAAGAGATCTTCGAAGGCCGAAGGAGATCGTCGAAAGATTCTTCGAATGCCAAAGGAGAACTCTGAAGGATATTCGAAGGAACTCTCTCGGGCGCTGAAGGCAAAAGCCCCTTTGAATGAAGGCTCTGAGCTCCTTTTATAGTTTTTGGCAGGGGTGGTCCGGTAATTGCGTCGTTGCAACCACCATAACTATCGGATGGACCAATTACGTTCCTCGATTTGGAGCACATTGATCGTCATTTTTGCATATGTGACGATTTTGCCCCCGGATAGTTCGGGCAGGAACGAACTGCGAACTTCGAGCATTCATGTTGTCCCTGTAAGAGAAAGTAGATTGTGATGTGCTCCCGGAGGGGAATCCATGCGCTTAGACATAGTTGGGCAGCGATCGTAGATGTAAACCTCATGCTAGCTATCGCGGTAGCGCACACTGGTGAGCGTGCATGGGGGCGCGCGTGCTTGTGGGTGCGCTCGCTACCGCTGCGCGGTAACACAAGTTACCATCGCGCGGTAGCACAAGTTACCATGGTCATGCAAATGTGGGGACGTGCGCGGCTACCGCGTGGGCTACCGCCGGCGGTAGCTCGCACAGTAACTTACTTTCTCTTTGGGGGCTGGTTAGTGCAATTTTTCCCACTCCCTCCAACATGAGCCTAAATTCTCCTTTAAATAAAGGGGGTACCCATCAAATGCCCCCCAAATCCTCAGAGTACAAATTCGGTGCTAGGGAGTGCGAGGACTTTTCAAGCGTTGCGCTGCGATCGAGGTGGCACAATGGAGGTAAGCTTGTTTCCTTACGAACGGGCGGAGCTACGCCGGTGGAAGGGGACATGTACGATTGCACGGTTGTGCGTGTGGGTGGAATTGCGCGTGCTTGTGCGTGCATGTGGAATTGCGCGTGCAGGTGGAATTGCGCGTTCGGGCAATGCGCTTGCGCGTGTGGATGAAACTGCGTGCTCCTGCGTTGCTGCCGCCATGCAGTAGTAGATACCGCGAGCAGTAGAGCGTGTGGGTGGTTGAGTGCGTGGGCGGTTGCGTGCGTGGGCGGTTACACGCGTGGGCGAAATTGCGGGCGGTAGCGCGTGTGGGCAGTTACGCGTTGGCGGTTGCATGCCCGTGCGGTGCACTTGCGGGTGCGGGCAGAATCACGCGCGCATGCGCTGCTACCGCCAAGCGGTAGTAGCTACAGCGAGAGGTAGCCCGCAGTCGCACTGCCCAGCTAGCGATGCACATGTGCTTTTTTATTTCACGTGTTGCCTGTCATTCGAGATGTTCCGCCAGGACGGCGAGCTAGAGTTTTTGAGTAACGAGGTGGAGAGGCTCTCTTCCTTAGAGCGGGGCGTTGAGGAAACTAAGGCCACGATAGTTACGGGGTACAGGGATTCCATTACCTTCATGCAGGAGTACTGCGTGCTTTTGGAGGAGATCCACGAAGAGATCATGACGAAGGAGGTGGAGTCCATGCTAGAGGAAGAGTATGAGATGGCGTTCAATTGTTCAAACGAGGGATGGCGAAGAGCCTCAGTATGGTGGTGCGGATGCGTAGTTGCGACGTAGCTAGTCTTGAGGAGTAGCTCCATTATTATGTACTTTTGTATCTTTGTGTCGTTTGTACATTTGTACGTGTATCTTTGTGCGTTGTTGTAGCATCTTATACGCCTTTTGCTGATTAGTTGTTTGTGAATTGTTCTAGCTTGTGGCATCACTTGTGTAGTGACATTGTTTTGTTGCTTTGTTAAACTGGATGCTCCAGTGCCGTTTGCGAGGAGGGTAGCTCCTGTAGATGATGATTGTGCCGACCCATGTTGGAGGGAGATTTCTTCCTCTAACGCATCGTGAGCGGGGTATTGTTTTACCCGAGGGACGAGCCTGTTATGACAGTGAAGAGCGGATGCGTTCGAACAGTTAGTGCGCCGTCATGGGGACTGTCCCCAGAGAGTCGTTGAAGGGCGGACGCTTCGAACCGTTGGCGATCTTGAGGGGAGAAGGCCATGGAAGTGGCGGTAGTGAGTCATCTTACAACATGGGAGCATGGTGCTATGCAACGCAAGAGCGAGATACCCTGCAGTGTTGGAGCGTGATGCTCTACAACGCAGCAGCGAGGTGCCCTGCGGTGTGGGAATGTGATGCTCTACAACACTGGAGCGATGTGCCCTGCAGCGTGGGAGTGTGATGCTCTGCAATGCGGGAGCGATGTGCCCTGTAGAGTGGGAGCATGATGCTCTGCAATGTGGGAGAGAGGTGTACTACAACGTGGAAGTGTGATATTATGCAATGCGGGAGTGAGGTGCCCTGTAGCGTGGGAGCGTGATGTTCTACAATGCGGGAGCGAGATGCTCTACAATGCGGGAGCGAGATGCCCTAGAATGTGGGAATGTGATGCTCTACAATGCGGGAGCGTGGTTCCCTACAGCGTGGGAGCGTGATGCTCTGCAAAATGAGAGTGAGATGCCCTACATCGTATGAGCGTGATGATATGCAATGCGAGACGAGATTCCCTGCAGTGTGGGAGCGTGATGCTCTGTAACGCGGGAGTGAGGTACCCTGCAGCATGGGAGTGTGATGCTCTACAACGCAGGAGCGAGATGCCCTGCAGCATGGGAATATGATGCTCTACAATGCGTGAGCGAGGTGCCCTACAGCGCATGAGCTTGATACTTAGCAGCGCGAGATATAGGGGTGCCTTGCAGTATGGGAGCGTGATGCTTTGCAATGCGGGAGCGAGGTGCCCTGCAGCATGGGAGCGTGTTGCTCTGCCACGCAGGAGCGAGGTTCCCGGTAGCTAGGTCCATGGCTTTAACCGTCAGAGTTTTACTTCAGAAGGTCTGTATTTTTAATGAAGTTAAAAACAGTTGCGGTATTGTAGATAACCAAATCGAAAGTAAAAGCCACCGGGCCGAAGCCCTCTGAGAAAAACTCATCGTAGAAGCTCAGGGTCTACTCCTGGAATTTGTCGTGCCTTTTTGTGAAGTGACGAAAGAAATCCTTGAGGGTCACTCCCTGGTTCTGCAGTATTCCTGAAAGGTGGGATTGGTCTCGAATGATCCCGAATTTTGCGATGAATTGATCTGCGAATTGTCAAGCTAGTTCTGCAAAGCTTTCGATGGCTCCTTCTCTAAGAGAGTGAAACCAGGTTCACGCTTGCTCTTTCAGTGTTGCCGGGAATACTTGGCATAGCAGTTGATCGGGGGCATTGTAGATCCTCATGATGGTAGTGAAGTGGTTGACGTGCTCCAGCAGATCGTCCGTTCCGTCGAACGTCTGGATGTTCGTGAGTTTGATGTAGCATCCCCAATCCTACTAGAACTCATGATGATGTTAGGGCATAACATTAGGAAAGAAGGGTGAGTTGAGACAAGGGGTGACCTTAGGACTCTTTGAGTTAGGATGAACTCACACAGGGTCCCCTATGGTACACAAGTCAACATTGGTCAAACTATCCAAATTGCACTCACAAGTACAAGTTGAACTCACCACTATGTTCCTAACCCTAATGGAGACCTATTGGACCAAGAACCCCAACAATTGGTCACCCAAATAGGCCAAATTGACCAAAGTCAAACCTAGGTTAACATAGCCCTATTCAACACAATTGGACTCAATTGACCTTCAATACCTAAAATTGGCCTTACCTAGGTTACCCAAACCACTAAGGGAGGTCATTAGGTCAATAATCACTAAATTATTCGACTCAATTCCAAGGTGTTGACCAAAGTCAACTTTTAGTCAACATAGCCCAAATTAACCCAATCAAGAACCAATTGGCCTTCAATTGGTCAAATTGACTTGACCCATAACTTCATAACCCCAGTAGGAATCTAATGGACCCAAATGCCCCATCAAGTGGTCAACCATTCCCTTCAATTTGAATAAAGTCAACCTTAGGCCAAATTGGGTCAAACTCACACCATATGGATCAATTAACCAAATTGAAGCCACACCATGACCCAATGGACTTTGGGTAAGGTCATATGACCAATGAACATCAAGTGGGGCTAACCCACACACCAATTTGACCAAGTCAATCCAAAAGTCAACCATGGTCAACATAAGGCCTTAAGGGAGAAATTGAAAGACCAAATGAAATCCAAGTGAACCAAGGCCCCACCCCATGCCTAACCAGCATGGCACAAGACTATTAGCTCCCCACATTTGAATTTGGAGAGAAATGATGAACATGGGGGCAAAAATGTCATTTTTCCAAAAAGCTTAAAGGGGAGAAGAGCTTTTGGAGTGAGGGAGCTTCCATGGCCCCCACCACCTCTACCCAACCCTATGGCCGAATTCCTCAGGCCATGAACAGTCACTTCAGGCATGGAAGCCACCCAAATAGTAGAGTAGAGGTTGTACCATCTATGGTCGAAACACCCCACCCCATTCTCACTATACATCCACCCACTCCTCCATTTAAACCTTCCATCATCCTCAGAAGGCCCTTAGCAGTCGAGCCAGCCTACTGGAGCAGAGGAAACGGTGGAGAATCCACAGAACGAGCAAGCTCGCCGGAGACGGAGAAATACATGGCCGCACGTCGGAGCACACGCCGTCGAGCCACAATCGAGGTCCGTTTCTCCGCCTCTCCCTCTGTGCTAGCATTTAGAACCACTTAGGAGAGAAATCAGGCTCAATTGAGCCCGATCCCATGCGAGGAAGATTTTCCGAGCTTTTCTTCTAGCTCAAGATCGTCGTAGGAGCTATCTTTGGCAGCCGTGTCGCCGCCTGGCGGTAGCCACCACCTCAACGAAGGTGGTGGCCGATAGTGGTGGCCCTCAGGTGTCTGGGAAATAGAGATGGAAGATGGCCCAGCTGGGAGTAATGCTGGTCGTTGGCTGGAAGTAGGAGACGAAATCAGGGTCGTTGATTTCAACTGATGGCTATATGCAGGCCAGAATTTATATACATTAAATTATTCCATCACACTTTATACAGTAGATTGAACTCAATATTTAAGCTACTTATAGGCTGTTTTAGGCAAAAGTGCCCGAGACAACTTTTGTAGCCCTTGATGTCTGATTCCTATAGGGCTTTGAATCACCAAGTTTGGTAGCAAACAGATCCTTGTAGGGCCATTATACTAAGGCATGCCCTAATTTTGGGTACCCCCTGCCCAAAAATCATAATTTTTGGGTAACATTTCCTATAGTTTTATGATAAATATGATTTTTCATATTAATGAAATAAAAGTGATTAGATAAATGCAAAATGACTCAAATCTTGGGTGGTATGAAGGTTAGGTCATATATAGTAACACGTCAGAGTTTGAGACCATTTGGTTCACTGTAGAGTATGATATCACACACACATAGGAATGTGATGTATGGAAAGGTGGTGTGCATATAGCACATTTGGTTATTTTGTGATTTCATCACTTATGGCTTGTGGCATGCTCATGAAATGTGGGCAACACACCTAGCATAAAGGAAGGTATCATCTATTGAAATATTAGGATTTCTGGGAAGGAAAATTCTAAGTATTTAAGTAATAATGTATTTGTCACATAAATGTATTAATCAATTATAAGTGATTACACAACTTAGGATAAATCTGAGTTTCTGATACATGACACTTTAGGATGTTATATATCTCTGAAAAATTTATGAGGATTTTTGGAATTAATTTTCTTAGCCATTTGAGCATAATGAATTTTGACACAAAGTGTTAATAAAATAAACATCATCACCTAAGATTTAGGGAAAAATCCAATACTTTGTCACGTGTTTTTTACCTTAAAATAAATCTCTAGAAATTTTGGTAGGATTTTTGGAAGTCATTCTCATTGTAAATTACCAAAAATATCATTTGTCACACTTATGTATTAATGAAATTTATATGGTCAATATTATCTGGAAAATTATGAAAATTTGGTTAGGCTGTATTTTGATCATTTTAAGTCTATGGTAATTTTTGTTGAATTTTTGATCTAGTAATTTTGGTACTTGCTTTGTAATGTATCCAATTGGTATAAATGTTTGAATATTTAAATGGTGGTCATAATCATTATGAAAAATTTAGAACTTCAGTCAACCATCATATTTATGCATTATATATCACTGATAATTTAGTGAGAGCATTTTTACTTCAGGAAGTTATACTTCATGTGTAAAGTGAGGTGTGTATTATCATTAATGTATTTTTATAAATAGCCAAAATAGTTGGGAAAATTATGAATTTTTGACCACCTTGTAATTAGGTCATGTGTATCCTATGATAAAAAAAATAGGTCATTTGGTCATGTTTTGGTGATGTTCACATTATGGAGATTAAATTAGTCCAATGTTGAGTCGGTCCGTGTTTAGCAAAATCTTGGGGTAGTGTCTAAGCTAGCTAAAACATGTGGGAATGTAATGATATTTTGAACACAACATTAGGGCATACATAACTACAGTTCACATGAGTTGTAGGCTAATTGGAGAAAGTCTCCCCTATTGAGAATAGTGAACGGAAGTACGCTCGATGAACAATTGGAGTATTTTGGGAGTCTCCTATCCATGGTAGTATAGTGACACATAAGGTGATCATGATGCATTCAAGGTTAGTGGTGAGCATATAGGAGAACTTCTAAGGATATGCACCAATCACCGTTAAAAAGGTCGTCGAGATACCTAATTAAAATAGTTCAAATCATGCTTAAGTAAGTTAGAGCAACCATGTGGGTAACCTTGACGAGGGTAGTTACCAATAAAAGTAAATATTCTGAGAATGGAAGGTTTGGGATGTCATCCCAGTATACATCTAGTACCGTTGCGAGCCCTTCACCGGGTAGACCTCAGGAAGCCCAGAATTCACCTTAAATTGTTATGATCACCTAAGTAACAAACAAGAGTAACTCAAACTAAGTTAAATTGAGAAAAGTAAACCTCGTCCTATTAGGAGGGACGGAACGATTCAAGATTAGTTAGTCCTATGAGCTGGTGGCTCGGGAAACATAATGAATCTTACATGTGCATAAACTAGTGACGGGTCTTCGGTACGGGTCCATTTGTCACACCAATGGCGGTACGTTGATCTTGGCGGGGTGTTGTGAGTTAGATGGCCAATAGGTTACTTTACTACGGTCTAGCAGACTGATAAGGTCATATTTATCAAATTATAGTTGAGAATCCAATTTGAATTCGCCTCAATTTAAAGTTTAAACTCATTATTTTCATACTCATTCTCATCATAATAATTATTTGCTCACATTAAATGAAGTTTTAACTTAAACATATGCATTCATGTGTATTCAGGTTGAAGAATGAAGATACTAAGGAAAGTGGACTCTACACGGCCAGACACACGGCCGTGTCAAGACACACGACCTCCTACACGGCTGGATGATATGCCGTATTCAGGGAATTTTTGCAACAAAAAAGACAGAGAAAGTCACGGCTTGACACACGGCCTTGGACACGGCCGTGTCACAGGAAGGCTTATCAACGAACATGGCCTCACACACAGCTGTGTGAATGGTCGTGTACGCAACACGACTGCCATTTATGTGTAATCGTTCCCACTCATTATGCACGGCCACTGACATGGCCGTGTGCAAGGCCGTGTCCGTCTATTTTCTTTCCTTTTCCAACACAAACTATAAAAGAAAGAAGTGTGGCTAAAGAAAAGAGTTTTGCAAGGGCTGGAGATTTCTGAAGTTTGAAGATCGGGAAGGAAGAAGAGCAAATGAGATTTTTAGTATGTTCTTTTATTTTTATTTTGTGTTTGAATTTAATTCTTGTTTAGAGAAGATGATGTGGAACTAATCTCTTGTTAGCGTTTGGGTGTAAGAACCATAGTTTGATGTTTTAAATGATTTGAATATTCTCCTTTCTTTTAATCTCTCAATCCTTTCGTTAATTTATTCATGCTATTCAACTTTGTCGAGTTTTACTTTTCCGGAATTGTAATGCTTGTATGATTTCATCCTTTGAGATTGAGAAATCTTTAGCATGTTAAGATCTTGTATGAATGAAGGGAATAGATCGTAATTTTAGAGATAGCTTGTGATATTCTTCCGTGTTTTGAGAAAAACATCTATTCGTGTTTAAAGCAAGTGAAGGGGTATTGATTTAGGAGAAATCCTAATCAATCAACTTTATCTTAGTATTAACTTGCTCGAGAGAGAAGTTAATTATATTTGTATCTTCTCGGTTGACTAGGTTTTGAGAGTTTGAATTAGGGGCATCAAGGATCTATTGATTCATCTATGTGTTCTTTACATCCGAACGCTATCTTTTAACCATCAGTTCTTTCTATCGACATTTACCATTTTTATTAAATAGATAACTCAGTTTAAATTTTGTTTCTACATAAAAAAACACTCTTGATTCGCTTGGTAGATAATTGATGAGAAGTGAGTACGAGTAATTGAAAAGACCCTTTGGAATACGACATAAGATAGAGATATCTTATTTATTATAATTGATAGGTTCGTTTGCCTTGGAAATTTATTATTAAGTGAGTTCTGTAACCATCAAGTTTTTGGCGCCGTTGCCGGGGAGGTCAATTTCCGATATTCTGAAAACTTGGATTTTATTAATCTACCTTTATTATTAGTATCATTCACATTATATTTTTTTGTTTTGTTTTTGTTTATTTCACTTGATCTTCTTTTGTAGTACTCTAGTTTATGACCATGAAACGGAACATTGCCCTTGTGCAATATCAGTCCGAACCACAACGATTACATCGTCAATCACAATCGACTAATTCGGAAGCTAGTACAAATTCAGATAATCAGTCGGTGGAGGAGACATCAGTTCTACATACAAGCAAATCTAACACCATGGCAGATAATCGGGATGAAGCGAATCGGCAACGAACCATAGCCGATTATGCACGTCTCGATACAACTGAAACTGGATCCAGTATTACTCGGCCAGCTGTAGAAGCAAATAATTTTGAACTCAAACCGGGGATTATTCAGATGGTTCAGAAAGTACGTCCAATTTGATGGACTCCAAGACGAAGACACTAATATGCATATATCAAATTTCTTGGAGATCTGTGACACTTTTAAGATCAATGGAGCAACCAATGATGCCATTAGATTGAGACTGCTCCCATTTTCCTTGAGGCATAAAGCAAAGCAATGGTTGAACTCTCTACCAAGGGGGTCAATCACAACCTGGGATACATTGGTTGAAAAGTTTCTACTGAAGTATTTCCCGCCATCAAAGTCTGCTAAGCTCAGAAATGACATCAACACCTACCGCCAGATGGAAACAGAAATGTTATATGACACCTGGGAATTCTACAAAGAGCTATTGCGCCGTCTACCTCATTATGCAATACCTGTCTGGCAGCAAATCCAAACATTTTACAATGGTCTGAATCAAGTTACAAGGCAATTGTTAGATTCGGCCACAGGAGGAACATTGAACAACAAAACCCCTGACGCAGCAACAGAGTTGATAGAAGGGATGACCATGAACAATATCCAGTGGAGTGTACCTCGAGCCAAACCAAATAAACACGCCGGGGTATATGATATTGATGGCGTAACCGCATTGGCGATACAGGTAGATAAACTACATCAAAAGATGGACAATCTCTCGCTTGCCCAAGCACCTCCTATGACGGTACAATGGGATCCGACAAGCGACGGCTCTACGGAACATGAACAAGTGGATTATTTGGGCAATGCAAATAGGCCCCCATTCAACCCCGCAAATAACCCATATATTGCAACTTATAATCCAGGATGGAGAAATCACCTGAATGTCTCATGGGGAGGACAATGTCCTAATCAACCCAATGCCATGCAACCGGGATTTCAACATCAACAACAACAATCGCCAGTTGAACAACGAAAGCCTCCAGTTGAGGAGATCTTATCAAGGTTCATGCAGACAGTCGAAATGTCTTTTCGAAATCAAGAGAGTTCAATCCGGAATTTGGAAAACCAAGTTGGGCAATTGGTGAAACTCTTCTCCGAGCGTGCTCCCGGAACCCTCCCAGGGAACACTGAGACAAATCCAAGGGAGCATGCCAAGGCAGTCACCTTGCGCAGTGGGAAGCCGCTTCACCAACAACCTACGATTACCGAAAAGTCGGAAGAGAACACCCCATCACCAGAAGCAGTTCATGCAATCACCATCAGAGTCACTTCCTCCCTTTAAAGAATACAAACCCCCGATACCATATTCAACAAAGCTGAACAAGGATCGTATGGATGCACAATACAGTAAATTTCTATCCTTATTTAAACAATTACATATTAATTTGCCTTTTGCAGAAGCTCTAGCATATTTAGGAGCAAGTATTAATCTCATGCCTTATAAACTCTTCTTAAGAATAGGAATAGGCGAACTACGCCCAACTATAATAAGTATTCAACTTGCTGATCGAACGGTAAAATATCCAAGGGGAGTCATAGAAGATGTTTTTATAAAAGTTGATAAATATATTTTTCCTGCGGATTTTGTTATATTAGATATGGATGAAGATACTGAAATACCGCTCATTCTTGGTCGTCTATTCTTAGCAACTTCTAGAGCCTTGATTGATATTTTCGATGGAAAATTAGTTTTACGAGTTGGAGAGGAGGAGGTTACATTTCAAATTAAGAATGCCATGAAACAACCAATAGAGGCTGATGATACATGTTACGTTATTTTCTTAATAGTATTGATCATGTTGTTTCAACGATACCTTCTGAATTGCTTTGCGCTTATCCTTTAGAACTTTGTATTGCTAATTGTCATTTAAAGGATTTTACTCGTACTGATGTTTGTGAGCACTTAGCTTTTCTCGAGGATTCTCGATCTTTAACTAGAAAAGTGGATTTTGATGATATAAAAAAGGCGATAAAATCATTTAAAAGAAATCACAACCGATCCTCCAATTTTGGAATTAAAGGAATTACCTGATCATCTTGAATATGTATTTTTAGGAGTCAATTCTATTTTTCCTGTTATTATCTCTAGTAACTTATCTGAATCTAAAAAAGCAAAATTGGTTTATGTTTTAAAAGAGCATAAGAGAGCAATAACATGATCAATCTCAGATATTAAAAGAATTAATCCCCCATTTTGTTCCCATAAAATTTTTATGGAAGATGATTATAAATCATCTATCCAACCTCAACGTAGACTCAATCCGAATATGAAAGAGGTTGTGAAAACTGAAGTTTTGAAATTACTGGATTCTGGGATGATTTATCATATTTCTAATAGTTCATGGGTGAGCCCTATTCAAGTAGTCCCTAAAAAGGGAGGTCTTACAGTGGTAGCCAACGAATGAAATGAACTTATTCCTACTCGTACTGTCACAGGATGGCGAGTTTGTATAGATTATAGGAAACTAAACAATTCTACACAAAAAGATCACTTTCCGCTTCCTTTCATCGATCAAATTTTAGAGTGTTTATGGGGCCACGCTTACTATTGTTTTCTAGATGGATTGTCAGGCTACTTACAAATTCCTATAGCCCCGGAGGATCAAGAAAAGACCATCTTTACTTGTCCTTTCGGCACTTTTGCATACAGACGAATGCCCTTCAGATTATGTAACGCACCCGCTACTTTTCAAAGATGCATGCTAGCCATATTTAATGAATTGGTTGAAGATATTATGGAAGTGTGTATGGTCGATTTTTCAGTTTTTGGGGATTCTTTCGACTTATGTTTAGAAAATCTTAAAAAGGTTCTTGCTCGATGTGAAGACACTAATCTTGTACTTAATTGGGAGAAATGTCATTTCATGGTACAAGAAGGTTTGGTTTTGGGCCATAAGATTACATGTCGAGGAATTGAGGTGGATAGAGCTAAAATAGAAACTATTGAACATTTACCACCTCCCGCCACGGTTAAGGCAGTGCGTAGCTTTTAGGCCATGCAGGTTTTTACCGACGATTTATAAAAGACTTTTCAAAAATTTCAAAACCGTTAACAAAATTATTAGAAAAAGATACTCCTTTTATTTTTGATGGTGAATTTCTAAAAGCTTTTGAGATACTAAAAAAAATTTAATTAATTCTCCCATTATGATTGCACCAAATTTTTCTCAACCTTTTGAATTAGTGTGTGATACTAGTAGCTTTGCGGTTGGTGCGGTACTAGGACAAAGAAGAAACAAACATTTTCACCCCATTTACTATGCTAGTAAGACATTGAGTGCTGCACAGGAGAACTATACAACAACTGAAAAAGAACTATTAGCAGTTATTTTTGCATTTGATAAATTCCGTTCATACTTAACATTGTCCAAAGTGATTGTTTACACTGATCATTCCGCTCTACGTTACTTACTTTCAAAAACTGATGCAAAACCCCGTTTGCTCCGTTGGATCTTGCTTTTGCAAGAATTCGACTTAGAAATACAAGATAAGAGGGGAGACAAAAATTTGGCAGTAGACCACCTTCCTCGTCTTGAGAATCCATATTTAGAAGTATTAAATGAATTTGCTATAAATGATAGCTTTCCCGAAGAACAATTATATATGCTTGAAACTCAATCTCATTCTAACACTCCATGGTTTGCAGATTTTGCAAATTATATTGTTGTTAAGGTCCTTCCATCAGATCTTTCACATCAACAAAAGAAGAGATTCTTTTCTGTTCTAAAATACTACTTTTGGGAGGACCCATTTTTGTTTCGCATTTGTGCAAATTCGATCATCCGGAGATGTGTATCAGATGAAGAAGGGTGGAAGATCTTAGAGCATTGTCACTCAGGACCTAAGGGAGGACACTTTGGGCCAATTCGTACGGCAAAGAAAGTACTCGATTCAGGTTTTTATTGGTCCCTTCTATTCAGGGATGCCCAAAGGTATGTTCGTTTATGTAATTTTTGCCAAAGATTAGGTAATATTTCAAAAGCAAATGAAATGCCACAAAAGTTTATTTTAGAATGTGAAATATTTGATGTTTGGGGAATTGACTTTATGGGGCCATTTCTTAATTCGTACGGTAATAAATAAATTCTAGTTGTCGTAGACTATGTTTCAAAATGGGTAGAAGCGCAAGCCTTACCAACAAACGACGCTAGAGTTGTTGTTGAATTCCTTTAAAAATTATTCTCGCGGTTTGGAACGCCTCGTGCCATCATTAGTGATCAAGGGACTCACTTTTGTAATTCTCTGTTTAATAAAGTTTTAACTAAATATGGGGTTACGCATAGGGTAGCCACTCCTTATCATCCACAAACTAGCGGGCAAGTCGAGGTATCCAACCGAGAGTTGAAACACATCCTAGAAAAATCAATAGAGGGGAATATGAAACAATGGGCTAAAAAATTGGACGACGCTTTATGGGCCTACCGCACTGCATTTATGACACCAATATGCACTACACCGTATAGACTAGTATATGATAAGGCATGTCACCTACCAGTTGAACTTGAACATAAAGCATATTGGGCTATTCAGACTATAAACATGAACTTGGATCTATCAGGAGAGAAGCGAAAATTTCAACTTAATGAATTAGATGAGTGGAGAACAATCGCATATGAGAATTCTCATATATACAAAGAGAAAGCAAAAACTTTACATGATAGACAACTTCGGAATCATAAATCGTTCAAAATTGGGGATAATGTTTTGTTATACAATTCTCGTCTTAAACTCTTTCCCGGGAAATTGAAATCAAGATGGTCAGGCCCATTTAGAGTTGAGCAAGTATTTCCATACGGAGCGGTTGAACTCTCTCACCCTGAAAAGGGGGTTTTCAAGGTCAATGGACATAGAGTAAAATAATATTTTGGGGAAGAATTTGAGCGTCAAGGCAAGGAGGAGTTAAGTCTCCGGCTTGACACTAACTGAATTTTAATGGCATCTAGCTAAGAGTTTTTAGAATTGTAGGTTTGTTCGTGTTCTATTTTCGTATTTTTGTTTTTGTTCTGCAAACACGTTTGTGATCTTGTTCCTTTAAAAAAAATTTGTGTATATCTATTTATATGTCTATCCGTGTGTCATATTACGCTGGCTAGTACGTACCGTGTGTCTACCCGAGTTCATTTACGCTAGCATGGACCCTTTCGCATTTCACAAGTCTTTTAAGCCTTACATTACACGAATACGGGTTCGCACACGGCCATGTTAATTATTCAGCCATGTTCTAGTCACTGTTCACAAAAGCAGAACACTTGGTTGTCACGCGGCCGTGTCCCGCGTTAAAAAAAAAAATTTTAACCCCACCCCCACTTCATTTTCCTCCTTTCTTCCCTTCCAGCCGTGTACCAAACCAGCCGAAAACCACATATTTCCAGCCCACTTTTCCGGCCATATCTCACTCCCCGGTGCCCCGAAATCGAAAATTTTTGCGTCTCTCTTCTCCTCTCGCCCCGATCTACATTTCAAGGTAATTTTTACACAAATCCATGAACTTTGCCGAGATGATTTTCATACCTCCAATCTATATTTTCCTCCATTTTTCTCCATCCCATGGCTTTTCGTTGCTATATACATGGAATATCTTCCATTCGGCATGTCGACTTCTCGTCAACGCTTCAATCGACGCCGCCCCGATCAATCCGCCGCTCGTCCTCTCGCCATTCATGCTAAAGTCGGCATGCTACATTTTGAAGACCCCACTCATCTTGCACTATTCGAACGTCTCCGCAAGCGCAAATTTCAAGATTGTCGCTGTATATATTGGGACGTGTTGGAGGAAATTCATTTAAGCGAGGAAGTCGGACTCCTCATCGGCCATAGCAGTTGGGACACCTTTTTCGCTATCAATGAACTCCGTTATCGTGAGGTCACGTTGGAATTTCTTTCCACATTCACCATGGAGACGAGTTACTATACTATGGCGGGGAGCACGAATCTCTCTTCAATCACTGCCACAATTTCGTTTCGGGTTCAACGTTAGGTTTACTCGCTCAGCCTTCGGGAGTTCACGTCATTCCTCCGACTCTACGACGAGGAGTTCCTCTACAGTCCACAATACCATGACCTTCACTACACCCTACCTCATGGAGTGCACCCCGAGTCCATATGGCGTAGCATTGCAGATGGTCCGCCATATGAAGCCAAGAGCTCCAAGGCCTCCTATTTGATCAGCCCCGCTGTCCACTACCTCCATCACCTTTTGAGCCATACTCTGTCTGGGCGAGGAGAGAGCAACGGAGTCGTCAGTACCAAAAACATTCAATATCTTTATAACATGACAGAGCATTTTCCTCTTCACTTAGGATATTTTGTTGCCACCTTCATTCGCCACCAGGCCGAGCACGGCCGAGTCGGGACTATCTGCGTCGCGCCATACATCACACTCCTTCTGAAAAGCATGAATCTCTTTGACAGCCTTCCTTACATGGAAATGGTCGCTCACACTATACCCATTTCCATGGCTTCACTTCGATCACTTAGGATAGTTCAAGCCCATCCTGGAGTTGGCAGACCAGTCTATCATGTAGCTAGACATCAGGATGAGATGGGAGATGAAGTTGAGGAGGAGCCACAGGATGTTCCATAGCGTACACGATATTCACATCCTGGTGCGTCCTCTTCTCACGCACCCCAGGAGCATCACTCATATGACGATCTCTATGACTCATACGTCTTCTTTCGTATGGATATGTCTCGGAGGATAGAGTCGAACAGAATCAAGGGGCTATGACAGATATATTCGCCCACATGGCTTACAATCAGGAGGAAATATTGCGCAATCAGCGCGATATGTAGGAGCAGTATGAGGAGTCCAATCAATGGACTCAGACCGCTATTTACCAGCTCTGTGATCACTTCGAGGTAGCCATGCCACCACCATCACATTCCTCTGCTTGACGTCATCATGACCCATCACCGCCACCTACTTTCTGATTGTGTCTTGGGGCCGTGTTCTGGGATATCTACTTATTTCAGTTTTACTATTTTCATGAACTATATCTTGTATTGTGTTTATTAACGCTGATCTGTTATGGTACTGCTCTACTTTATTATTATATGATGGCCGCTACTTCGCTGATGTATACATTTGTCGCTTGGAGATTTTTCATTTGCACCCATTCACTTCTTTTCTACTCATACTTGAGGCAATGGGGACATTGCATGATTTAAGTTGGGGGGATCATTGTTAGAACTTTATATTCTCAATTGTATAAAATTTCAAATCATTTACTTTTTTTTAAATACCCTTACAATATATAGCAATGAACTTTCAATTCGTTCATGCGTATTCACTATAAAAAGTAACAGTTTAATTAGATCTCTCTTAATCAGTTACCCAATTAACACATTACAATTTATGTTATTCGATTGTGGATGTTGTAATTTGCATAACTCTGTTGTTTTACATCAAATTGTGATAAAAATCGTTTTGAAAATTCTATGTTCTATACTTTACTTTAATCTGAAATTTAATTCACGTAACAATTTACTTATTCTTTTATGCAAAAACTCTATTAGACTATCAATTATTCCACTCTATTGAATTATGGATCTTGCTTTTTATACACTTCATAGGCAACTCAATATATCGTAACTATAAGATTCTTTGAAATGATCTAGGCCACCTTTGATTAATTTGAACCTTTTCAACTCTTATTCCACTCATATCAATTACCATTGCAACATTGTCATACTTAGCTTCTTTGATATTATTTACAACCCTCAAAACATTCGTTTCTCTACAACCTCAGCACTCATCATCATAGTTTACAGTTAAAATTTTTGAATAAATGGAATATGATTAATATGTGTTGCATTACATCATTTGAGTATATCCTTTTGATTGATCTCTTCTATGTGGGAGAGATTTATTATATTTATTGGCACGGTCTAATTTTCCCTCCTTGTTCTGAAAAAAAATGAGCATACAAAAGTTTGTATCTAAAAAAAAGAATGAAAAAAGGAGAAAGGAAAAAAATGATTAGCCATTATTCTTTTTCAATAGGATAATGTCATGATGTGTTTCTTAATCATGAGTTTATTCACTAGTTTAAATATATTCTTATATGATGAGAAATTGCGTTTGATATCATTGTTTATCATATCCTATCCCGGGCCAAAGTTAGCACCTCAAAAGTCCTAGTGATCCTTTAATCTTATTATTTCTTTCTATGAGTTGAAGTTGAAGTTTACTAGCAAGCCCATGTCATTCAAAATAGATTTCAAAACTATGGAGTGTAACATTGAGAACACTAATAGAATCTTATTTCAGAAATTGATGGTTAATTCGATACGTGTTTTTTTCTGGATTGATTGGAGATAAGTACAAGAATATTGATAATTTCATAATTTGTTTTAATCACATTTGAAGGTAACATTTCAGTTTTAAGTCGTGAAAATTTCCTTCCACTAATTGAATCTTTGAAAATAATATTAAATTGGGTAACTTGCTTATGAGAAATCTAGTTCTAGTTTGTATACGTTCGTTCTTTATTCATGTATTTTGCTTTGGAATAGCAAAACTCTAAGTGTAGGGGTATTTGATAAGGTCATATTTATCAAATTATAATTGAGAATCCAATTTGAATTCGCCTCAATTTAAAGTCTAAACTCGTTATTTTCATACTCATTCTCATCATAATAGTTATTTGCTCACATTAAATAAAGTTTTAACTTAAACATATGCATCCAGGTGTATTCAAGTTGAAGAATGGAGATCCTAAGGAAAAGTGGACTCTACACGGCCAGACACACGGCCAGACACACGGCCGTGTCAAGACACACGACCTCCTACACGGCTGGATGATATGTCGTATTCAGGGAATTTTTGCAACAAAAAAAGACAGAGAAAGTCACGGCTTGACACACGACCTTGGACACAACCTTTTCACGGGAAGGCTTATCAACGAATACGGCCTCACACACGGCCGTGTGAATGGCCGTGTCTAGCAACATGACTGCCATTTATGTGTAACCGTTCCCACTCATTATGCACGGCCACTGACACGGCCGTGTGCAAGGCCGTGTCAGTCTATTTTCTTTCCTTTTCCAACACAAACTATAAAAGAAAGAAGTGTGGCTAAAGAAAGGAGTTTTGCAAGTGCTGGAGATTTCTGAAGTTTGAAGATCGGGAAGGAAGAAGAGCAAAGGAGATTTTTAGTATGTTCTTTTATTTTGATTTTGATTTTGTGTTTGAATTTAATTCTTGTTTAGAGAAGATGATGTGGAACTAATCTCTTGTTAGCGTTTGGGTGTAAGAACCATAGTTTGATGTTTTAAATGATTTGAATATTCTCCTTTCTTTTAATCTCTCAATCCTTTCGTTAATTTATTCATGCAATTCAACTTTGTTGAGTTTTACTTTTCCAGAATTGTAATGCTTGTATGATTTCATCCTTTGAGATTGAGAAATCTTTAGCATTTAAGATCTTGTATGAATGAAGGGAATAGATCGCAATTTTAGAGATAACTTGCGATATTCTTCCGTGCTTTGAGAAAAACGTATATTCGTGTTTAAAGCAAGTGAAGGGGTATTGATTTAGGAGAAATCCTAATCAATCAATCTTATCTTAGTATTAACTTGCTCGATAGAGAAGTTAATTATATTTGTATCTTCTCAGTTGACTAGGTTTTGAGAGTTTGAATTAGGGGCATCAAGGATCTATTGCTTCATCTACGTGTTCTTTACATTCGAACGCTATCTTTTAACCATCAGTTCTTTCTATCAACTTTTACCATTTTTATTAAATAGATAACTCGGTATAAATTTTGTTTCTACATACAAAAATCACTCTTGATTCACTTGGCAGATAATTGATGAGAAGTGAGTATGAGTAATTGAAAAGAACCTTTGGAATACGACATAAGATAGAGATATCTTATTTATTACAATTGATAGGTTCGCTTGCCTTGGAAATTTATTATTAAGTGAGTTCTGTAACCATCACAGACAATCCCTAGTAACCCACCCCGACCATAAAAAGTCTGGCGGGATGTCAGCAAGAGTACGCAAAAGCTCACGGAAGTGCACTTAGGATTGTACAGCAGCGCATGTAAGGTCTAGGTCTGGCAGTGTGCATGCCCACCTAGAAGTGAAGTGCATGATTCACTGATTCTGTTGCCACGGCGGAAGTACCTGAGAGGCTGGCTACCTCCAAAAAGCGGGAACTAAAGGTCAGTGCGTGCAGAGTCGTGTGAGTGAGTTACACTGTATGAACATAGCATAGCATACCATAACATTCATAACATCATAATGACATACACATTTGCAGACCCTGAGGAGCAGATGTCGTGCATCACTACTTCCACACAGCGACATGTTGGAGAGTATTTTGTGTTGCTTCCGCACAGTGTAGTGTGAGAGTGCTATGTCATTAGTATTTCCTTTTGGATATGTATCGGGCTTAAGCCCTTGCACTCTTTTAGATTTGTACTCATTGTCGACTGTTTGCACTTTCCTTTATATATATATATATATATATGTGTGTGTGTGTGTGTGTGTTGTGTTGTGGACTTATCATATTTGTGATATTACTTCTTGCAAATTGGCCTGTGTTATGATCAAACTAGCTGGCAGTAGCGGCAACGAGCGGTGATGACTAACCCGTGAGTTGGTGTGACCGTAAGACGGCGATCCTGGGCATAAGATCCGGGAACTCTCCTATAAGGAGGAGGGGGATCTTACATTTGAATGCATGCAAGATCGGATGCGCCAGGAACTCAGGTGTTAATGGTGAGTTGTGGTGGAGTGGGCGGCAAAGTAGGCCCGTCGTCCGACTTGTCCATATTCTTCGGTGATTACGTCACGAATTTCTTCGCGAGTGAGCCTTCCATTTGCTTGTCTGAAGCCTGCTGCTTCTGGGTGGTGGTGGTGATGATGATGAGCTTTAGGTTATGCGCCAGACGGACTGGGCGCGTTGAGTTGGCGGCGTTAGAGAACTCTTCTTTAGGAATGTGGTGCTCACGAGCGAAGTGCTCGGCCGGAGCGCGATCTAGTGCTGGCGGAGGCGGGCCGTCTTGCTTGGGGACAGGATTAGGAGCTCGTGACGCTCCTATATTCCTTAGGAACACGAGCATATCAATTTGAAGCTCTTCCATCTGGCACATGCATCCCTCCAATGTTGCAGTGAGTGCATCCGTGTCCTCTCCCACGATGGGCGCATTGATGAGCGAGTGGGAGGGAGCTAGATCGATGTGCCCCCAGGGGCTAATCCTTTAGTAGTGCAGGTAGCTCTTCTTGTCATTGTTGTTTGTCACGAGGACGACCATTAGGCGAGCACTGTCTTTCGAGTATTTTTGCAGAGTTTGGGAACACCTTTCCCATAAACGGCACGAAACTGTTGTGGGTTGCTCGACGCTCTGGTAGACCAGTCGACTTGGACCATCTAAGCTTGGCAGCGAGTCGAGCGCGCAAATAGTCACAGAAAATTCAAACAGCTGGAAAGGATACTTTATTTAACGTGGAAAAACCCGAAAATGGTGAAAAATCACGTGGCTAGTTTGGTATTGACCAAATTCCACTCTCTTTTGGTGTTACAAGTTGTAGAATGCAAGAATGTGATAGGCCACCGCTCGTTGCAGGGAGTATAGAAAAGAAAGAGAGAGAGAGAGAGAGAGAGAGAGAGAGAGAGAGAGAGAGAAATCTCTGAAGATGAATGAGATCTCCAAGAGCCTAAGTGAGATCTTCAATTCACCTTCGAAGGGGAAGGAGATCTTCGAAGGATTCTTCGAACGCTGAAGGAGAACTTTGAAGGATCTTCGAAGGAGCTCTCTTAGGCGCTGAAGGAAAAAGTCCATTTAAATGAAGGCTCTGGACTCCTTTTATAGTTTTTGGCAGTGGCGGTTCGGTAATTGCATCATTGCAACCTCCATAACTACTGGATGGACCAATCACGCTCCTCAATCTAGAGCACACAGATCATCATTTTTGCATAAGTGGCGATTTTTCCCCGGGCAGTTCGGGCAGGAATGAACTGCGAACTGTGAGCATTCATGTTGTCCCTACAAGAGAAGTAGATTGTGATGTGCTCCCAGAGGCCTAGGGAATCCGTGCTCTTAGACATAATCGGGCAGCGGCCGGAGATATAAACCTCATGCTTTCTACCGTCGGGAGGTAGCAACGCAACCGCCTCGCAGTAGAGCACACAGGTGAGCGCACACAGAAGTACGCGCGGGTACAGGTGTGCACGCTACCGCTGCTTGGTAGCCCACGTTACCACGGTCGTAGGGCATGCACGGCTACTGTTGGCGGTAGCTCGAGCGGTAACATTTGGATTTCTCTTTGGGGACAGGTTACTGATGGTTTCTCTCACTCCTTCCAACAAGAGTCCGAATTCTCCTTTAAATAAAGGGTTACCCATCAATCATCAATACCCCTCCTGCATCTGGACGCGGGTAGACATAAATCTTATTCCTGATCTTCAGGAATTTTGGTCGAGGAAGTGGCTTGGTCAGCAGATCCGTAAGTTGTTCTTCAGTCCGACAGAATTGGACTTCGATCTTCTTCATTTCGACAAGCTCCCTGAAAAAGTGAAAACGTATGGATATGCTTACTTCGATTGTGAAACATCCATAAATTTGAAGTTAGGGTTTTTGCTTCTGCTTCTTCCACCTCCATAAATTTTAAACATCCATCTAGCCAGAGTGCCTCACATACATCATTGTTAAGTGCGATATACTTGGCTTTGGTCGACGATAAGGCAAAGGTGTGTTGTTTGCGAGAGCTCCAGGAAATGGGGTTCTCTCCATAGAAAAAGAGGTAGCCTCCCGTACTTTTGCGATCATCAACACACCCACCCCAATCAGAATCACAATATACAAGTAGGTTTGTTGTGTGTGTTTTATGTGTAGAGGAGTCCATAGGAGATAGCTCCACGCCCGTATCTAAGGACAAGCATTGCAACAGCAAAATGAGTATTGTTGGAGGCTAATACATATCGAGATAGAACCTTTACCACAAACTCTATGTCTGGCCTTGTGTTTATAAGGTAGATGAGTGGCCCAACAAGGGATCTATAGATTTCTGAGTCAAAGCACTCTTCATCAGTCTTTCTCTTTTCTAACTTGTCTCCAGGAGACATGGGGGTAGCAGTACTATTAGCTTCATTCAATCCAAATTTTGAAGGCAGGTCATGAGAATATTTCTCCTAAGACAAGTGTATGAAATTTGCCCCTTGTGGGACTTGAATTCCCAGAAAAAATCTCAGCCCAAGGTTTGTCATCTCATATTGAATTTGGAGATTTGTTTTGAGATCTTGTATCATCTCAGATGATGATCCTGTGATTATGAGATCATCTACATAGAGTAAGAGAATAGTGGCATTCTCGTGATCTCTCTTGGCATAGAGTGCTGGCTCGACAGGGCATTTTTCATAACTAGACCTGATGAGATGATTATCTATAGTGTTGTTCCAAGCTCGTGGAGCCTGCTTCAGTACATATAGCGCTTTTATTAGCATGTAGACTTTGTTCTCTTCTTCAGGTTTCTCGAAGCCCTGCGGTTGCTGAACGTAGATCTCTTCAGTTATATCCCCATTCAGGAACTCTTATTTGACATCCATTTGGTGAATTTCATACTTGTGGAGCCGTAATGGATACCAACATGCAAATTGTTTCTTCTCGAGCTACTTGGGAGAATGTTTCATCCTAATCTCTTCCTAGGACTTGGGAGAAACCTTTTGCAACAATCTGTGCCTTGTACCGAACCATGTCTCCTTCTTCATTTGTTTTTTTGTAGACCCACTTGAGCTAAATGGCTTTGTGGCCCGGGGGCAGTAGGTTAATTCCCAGGTTTTATTTTTGTTTACCATTGCAAGTACTTCCTTCATAGCATGCATCCATTCCTCCTTCTTGGCAGCTTCTTCATATGTTTTCGGGGTGACTGGAATGGATACAAGATTGCAGGATTGATAGATGTCTTCCAGACTGTGCAGGCGATGAGGCGATGATGATGTGGGGCTCATATTTTCTTCATCTTCAATTGCAGGAAGATCATGAACTGGTTCAGCCTGGATGGAACCTATGGTATTTCCAGGTTCAACCACTAGAACTAGAATGGATAGGTGCTCATCTGAGTCAATACTCTTACTCCAATCCCAACCCTTAGCCTCGTCAAATAGAACATCATGAGAAACTACCAGCTTCTTGCGCCCTAGATCATATAGATGGTAGGTTTAGAATTAGCACAATAGCCAGTATGTACATACCTTTCTGTTTTCTTCTCCAGTTTGTCTGCTTGATCCTTTAGTGGATATGCAATGCATATGAAAGTCCTGAGGTGAGATACATTCGGTTTTTTGTTGTATAATGATTCATATATTGTGGATGACTCCAACGCCCTTGTAGTTGTGTGGTTCAGGGTGTATACTGCATGGCTGCAAGCCTCTGCCCAGAAAGATTTGGGCATGACTATTGTGAAAAGCATAGCCCTTGCCATTTCTAGTATGGTTCTGTTGCGATGTTTGACCACTCCATTTTATTGTGGTGAACTTGGTGCTGTGAGTTTCCTTCTGATTCACTGGTTCATGCAGTATTGGGTGAACATGGAGGAGAGAAATTCTCGTCCTCTGTTAGTTCTTAGGGCAGAGATTGGGTAGGAGAACTACTTCTATTTGTGTTTTAAATTGTTTAAACAACTCAAATGCTTATGATTTATGGGTTAAGAAGAATCTCCACATATACCTTGTATAATCATCTACTAGTAGGATATAATACCTCATTCCTCCTAGAGATCCAGTAGAAGTAGGTCCCCTCAGGTTTGCATAAATCAACTCAAACAGGCGATGAATTTGCTGATTGGAAACATTATGAAAAGGTTGTCTGTGAGCTTTTGAAGCAATGCACTCCTCACAGAATTCTCTGTGATATGATATGTTTGGAATGCCTAAGACCAACTTCGCTTGAGCCAACCTTTGAATACCCTCCCAATGAAGATGACCGAGTTGATGATGCCATAAGAGATTATCAGATTGCTTACCCAGATTGCATATGTGAGGTTGGTGAACATGAGTGAGTTTGATCAAATATAGCTTATTCTGGGTTCTGGTGGCTGAGGCAATAAGGTCGCCCGAGGAATTATCAATGATGTGGCAATGATTGTTTTTTAATACAATAGAATATCCTCGCTCAGTTAATTGGCTTACACTGAGCATGTTTTGAGTAATCATGTGACCCATTGAACATTGATCATTTCTTTGGGACCTTTTTCAGTTTGTACGAGTATTGTTCCTCTTCCTTCAATTTGTTATGCATTGTCGTCATCAAGGAATACTTCAGACTTGAATGTATTGTCTAAGAAAGAAAATAGATCCTTCGGAAAACACATGTGGCCAGAACAGCCGCTGTCGATGATCCAGTCCCAGGAGGTATTTTTTGATGCTCGAAAGCAAGTGAGAAACATTTTGTCTGTTTTTATTTCATTTGCTTCTCCTCTTTTATCTTTTTCTTCTTTGACACATACGTTGGCTTCTTCTTTTTGATTGTACCAGCTGTAAGACCCCCCCCCCCCCCCCCCCAATACTAAACCCAGGTTGGGGAGAGGGGATCTTATAGCCCAAGGACGACCTTTTACCGCTTCCTGGTGGCAACGACTCACGCTCTCAAGCACTGAGTGATCGCCTTGTCAGACACAAGAATCAACACATCACATCAGAGTCACATTGCGGAAGCAATCATAAGGAAAGTCTGACAAGGCCACATATATATATAAGCAAAAGGTTGTAGCCCACTGTGTAAGATCCCTCTCCCGCACCAGGAGAGTTCCTGGATCTTATGCCCAGAACCGACGCCTTACGGAGATGCTAGCACACGTACAAGTTAGCCACCTCCGCAAGACGTCGATCCTGCCGGCAAGAACGATCATCCAGGCCAACAAGAGATAAGAAGAAAAACTAGTACATAAGTCCACAATCACACGCATCTGTATATATATATCCAAATGTAAACTGTCCAATCCATGAGTACAATAAATGAAAGAGTAAAAGAGCTTATGCCCAGTACATGTACAAGGTAGAACAAAATCTCACTCTCTCACTCTACATCTATGCGGAAGCTAACAACTCTCAAATCTTCAAACACCTGTCTTGTAGTAGAAGTATTGCATGGCTTCTGCTCCTCAGATCCTGCCATCATGTCTTGACTGGTCGTGCCGGTGCTCCAGCTCCTCGAACACCTACGATCACAACCGACCGTTAGTCATAAAGACTAAGCCAATTTTGTCCCCGCCTCCCCCCGCGACTCCTAGGCACCGAGCGGGTGGAAGAAGCGGAGGACAACAAAGTGGAGTAAACGAAAGCAGGTGACAAACATTCTACGCTAACAAGTGTGTATCCATATAATTCATATGCTAGCAGTATGAGCAGGTAGACAATAATAAGTGCAGTAAGGTAATATCGCAGCAGTAAAAGAAGTAAGCAAAGAGGAGCAGTGCGACGCAAGTAAAGTAATTTAAAAGTAATCATTGATTTATAGGAATGCTCATACAAACCTATAGACCAAGGGGTCGTTTAGCAGGGCCTATCGTATAAAAAGTCTCATACCAATTTATACGATAGGGGTAGGGGTTGAAATGCAATGTTCATGCTATGACATGCAAGGTATGCTGTTATGCTATGTTCATACAAGTGCAACTCACTCACTACGACTCTATGCGCATAGACCTTTAATTACCCTTTTTTGGAGCTAGCAAGACTCCCAGGATACTGCCGTAGTGGCAAACGGAAGCGGTGGGTTGGGCCTCGCCCACCTCTAGGTTGGTATTCACACTACCTAACCTAGACCTATCGTACGCCTCAACGCAAAACCGCGGAGCGTCTGCGTACTCTTACTGACTGGACCGCCAGACTTTCATGGCTAAGTGTCAATACCACACTTGCCGAGTCAACGTATTGACGTCGGTGTGAACAACCATCCAATACCGAAGACCCACCACCTTCGTGCACATGCAACATGTTCTACTATCTATCTCCGAGCCATAAGCTCCCCGGGCTAACCTGCCCGTCATTAATAACCTTCCGAGCTACCGGCTCGCCGGACCAACCCGTCCGTACCAACAAACACTACTGAGTCACAAGCTCACCTGACTTATCAATCCACACTTACAAACACGGAGCTTACTGCTCGTAGCACCAAACCGACTAAGCTCCCGTAACCACGGGGTGTGGGTGAGTGTGTTATTAAATTATTATTGTATAACATCTTATCCCTACGGTTTACGGTTAATCTCGGACTCCCCGAGGATTACCCTGTAAGGGGCTCGCTACGGTACTAGGAACTACAATGGGATGATACCCCAAAGTTCCCTTTCTCAAGACACTTAGTATTATTGGTATCTACCCATAAGATTACCCTCTTATCTTTTCACTTGAATTAAACCTCAGTGCTTTATGACCCTCTAAGGGTAAGGACGATCTTTCGTCAATCCCGAGCACAGCCTTACCCATAGCTCACCGAGCACTCTCATCGCCTAAACCCCTATTTAGACTACTCTTGTTTAGTTATTATTATACTTGGAAGTTTAGGGTGGATCCTGGACTCCCCGAGGGCTACCCGGTGAAGGGTTCGCAAGGTGCTAGGGTATGTGATGGGATGATGCCCAACCCCTTTCCAGGACAAAATTAATATTCTTAGCGACTACCCTGACCTAACATTCCACCTTCTCATTACTCTTTATAACTTAAGTGTTTTCACGCCTTATGTTTCATCCCACTCCTAAGCAATCGTTCTCTTGGCTCAACTCTAATAATTCTTAGTCCTCTAAGTGGTATATACTCATCTCTTGTTATAATCTAATTCTCACTGATTTCCTTTGTGATTCTATTGACTTAATCATCATAATGAGTTTTTACTATCCGCCGACCACGACATATAACTAACTTAGATTCCTATGATGGAACCTTGGTCAAATTACTTCCAAATGACTTTTAATTTTTATCATAGGTTCATAGTGGATAAAATAAGGGATGATCAAAATCCAAGCATGTTTCATATAATTTTGACCTCTATAAAAATTCATTAATTACTAATCTGAATCTAAAATGTGAAGGAGGTATCATGCTAGTGAATTCAAACTTGTTAAATATCCTTCCAGAGATGAAATGTGACATGATAACAAGATTTCCAATATTTCATATTTTTCCAGCAATTAAATAACCATGATCCCTAATTTTCAATGAATGAATGGAAAAATAATTTTACACATCAAGTACAAGATTTTAACATCCTAAAGTTCTGGAAAAATTACAGTAGCTTCATATGGACATAAAAACACTATTTCCAGAAGATCATAATTTTCCAAACATTTTAAACCCACAATTTCTATTTATCTTTAAAGGAGAGACAAAATGGCTTTACGCTACAAGTACTGAAATTAGACTTCCTAAAAATTCTGGAAAAATTACAGTAGCTTCATATTAACATAAAAACACTATTTCCAGAAGATCACAATTTTCCAATCATTTTAAACCCACAATTTCTATTTATCTTTAAATGAGAGACAAAATGGCTTTACACTGCAAGTACTGAAATTAGACTCCCTAAAATTCTGGAAAAATTACAGTAGCTTCATATTGACATAAAAATATTATTTCCAGAAGATCACAAATTTCCAATTATTTAAACCCACAATTTCTATTTATATTTAAAGGAGAGACAAAATGGCTTTACACTACAAGTACTGAAATTAGATTCCCTAAAATTCTGGAAAAATTACAGTAGCTTCATATTGACATAAAAACACTATTTCCAGAAGATCACAATTTTCCAATTAATTTAACCCACAATTTCTATTTATCTTTGAATGCACATATTTATGAAATTACAAAAGAAATAAAGAAGTAATCACTCATAAATTATGATAAAATTACCATAGGCTTATATTAGCATCATGACCTATTGTGATTTATCTCAAACTTGTCAGACCAATTAAAACTCAGTAATTGCACAAGACTCATAAGGGGTATATTTGTAATTTTGACTATTTATAACATGAAATGTTTCCCAAAAAATCTCAGAAAATTCATGCTGCCACAATAATGAAATCAGAGACTAAACCCTAAGTTTCACTTCATTCTGAAATCATATGACCCCCCTTTCATCTTATAACCTAAATTAGGGGTAATTTAGTAATATCCACATCTTGGGATTTTTGTATCCAAAAATCCCCAAGTAACTTTTGGGCAGTCATATTACTGCCATGGACCCATGTCCATCATCTAAAACCATTGGGTCAACCCCCAAGGCTTGGGGCTCACTCCACCCCAAATTTGCTAAAGGCACACCCTTAAGGTCTTTAGCCTAGCTCTTGCATGGCTCATAACTCCACGTGCACAAGGCCAAATGGTCTCAAATTTCTACCAGTGATCTAGATATATATAATAGCTTACCACCCAAATTTGGGGGTGTTTGGAGTTATACAACTCCATAAATACCAATTATTTACTATTGCTAATAACTGAAATATCTCAATGAATATACCTCTATAAATTCTCAAATTTAAACCCTAGGTGTATCGTCATGCCATGCATGCATGGTAGAAATTTCAAGAGATTTGGTTAAGCCATTTAAAAGTTATAGCATTTTTAATTTCTGCCCTACACAAGGAGCAGTCCTAGGAAAATGAGTGCCCTGGTGTCCACATTGCACTAAATCAGTTGATTCAAGCGGCAAATGAAAGTAGACTCATAGGGATACAAAAGTTATCTCTGCCACTTTTTGCAAATATGGCCTATAAGGCCTTCAATTTTTTCATGCAAAACCCTGCATGTTTGAAGGCAGATTTGCCTTGGTCTGCCAATAGAGATCAAGGAGACGAAATCAACGGCTGTGATTTCGTCTCCTTCCTCTAGCCGACGGCCCAAAAGAAAAGGGCCCTAATACCGGCCAACCACTACCCTCCCCGGCCATCTGCCGCCGCCACCATCTCCGTTGAGGGGTTGGCCGTCGATTGGCGGTGGAATGGTGGCCGGAGGTGGGGTTTCCGGCGATCCCTGGAGGAAGCCCAAACGGAGCTCGGGAGGGAAAAATCCCATGACTGTCGGCTCAATTGAGCCCTACTGCCCTTGCTAAGACCCTAGATGACTAGCACAAAGGGAGAGGGAGAGAAATCGTGCCTTATTTGGTGCTTGGGGTTGAGTATCTCGCCGGAAAACGTTTGCCGATCTCCTCCCCGATTCCATGTCGATCCTCCATTTCTAAGCCCGAATCTTTCAATCGACTGAGGGGTTTCACTCCTTGAGAGGCTCTGAAGGTGTTAGTGGGCTCAATTGGGGTCGGGGGTGGCTGTTTTGTTAGCAGCCATTATAGGTGATTTCCTCTATGCCGCCACCACCCTCAGCAACCACTGTCATAGCTCCAGCTCATCAGAATATTTATGCTTGAGCTGTGAGGCGTTGATTAAGAGTGAAACCCAGGATTAATTCCACTTAAATTCCTTGGTCACCATTAATGGTGGTCGGCCACATGGTGGAGCTCCTCTTCCTCCCCTCTTAACAGCAGCCAGCTCAGCTCAAAATGCTGGCAACTCTTTGGGGGTGCTGAGAGCAACCCAGAAATCAGGGGGTGGTGGCCAAGTGGTCATCCTTCCATGGGTTCATGGTTTGTCTCTCTCCAAAATTGGGGAAAATCCCAAAATCACCCTTGCATGTCTCCTTCTTCCAAAAACTGAGGGGCAAGTCTGGTAATTGACTCTTGGGCCTCAGAATGGGCCCTAAATGAGGGCCTTAGTCCATGGGGATTGGGTCCAAATCTATTTGGATCCATTTTAGGCCAAATTGACCAACTGTTGACTTTTGGGTTGACTTGGTCAACTGATGAGTAGGCTGACCCCACATGGTGTCCATGAGGTCCATAGACTCCCTTGGGGTGATTCATGGATTGGTGAACCCTCTTTGGGCACTTTTGACCTATTTAGGTTAACTTAGGCTAAATGGGTCAAATGGTGATTTTGACTCAAACCCTAGATTTGTCCTGACCCATTAGGTTATTAGTGACCCATTGAGTTCCCTAGAGGATTAGGAAGAGTTAGGTGAGGTCAATTGGATCAATTTGAGGCTTAGACATCAAGTCTTAAACCTTGAAGTCATTTTGTCTATTTGCACACCAAGGTGTTTTTCACCTTTTCACCTTGGTTCTAGGGCAATCCTTGGAGTGTTTATCATCTATTGGTGGAGTCAATTTGCAAGTGTGAGTTCATGTTGAGCTAGTTTGACCTAGGTTGACTAGAGCCTTATAGTAGACCACATGTGAGTTCACCTAATCCTATGTGTCCTAAGGCTGCAATCTAGCTCAAACTCACCACACTCACCACTTGTCTAACCCTAAATTGGAGTTAGGGGTCTAGTAGGAAATGGGATGTTACACACTGTATACATGAACGGCCCTGTGGGCTAAAAGTAACTACTACAACTTATACACTCCTTATTTAGCCTTATACTCTAGGACTCACGTCACGGAAGACGGGGGGGAGGCTGGAGTACTGATCAGGCAATCTCAAGAGCTGGTAAGCCATCAAGCGGTGCGGGGGCTTCACGCTATCCCATCTCCTGTGAATGGTCATAAAAATAACCGTTAGTCACAGAACTAAGTGGAAAACACATCTCCTCCCTGTATCCATATCCTGGGGATGAGTTTAAGCACCCAAAAGTAGATAGTCAAAGCAAGAAGAGTTAGCAACATGTATATAATCGGGCATCCTAATAACGCTAACAATTATATAAAGAAAAGCTCAACTTATATCATTAATAATCATAGCTTGCACGCACAACGCGGGTGTTCAAAACCCGCTCACAAAACCCTGTGTCGACACAGATTGGACCGCTTTCCTTCCAGCAGGATAGCGAACCCCGCAGGCCTCACTGATGTGGTCGTCGGCGATAGTGGCCATTCTTGCCACTTCTGAGAGTAGTCGTACCGTATCACCCAGGCCCTCCCGTACAACTTGGTGTACTGCTTGGATGTGAGCGACATCCGGCGGTTCTGAGATTTGGGCTGACCAGTGGAGGCAAATCAGCGGGCACGGAGTGGCGACAACCCGTGGTGCACATCTCCCTGTCGCATTGAGTCGTCAACTCTCCTGCACTGGTATGAACGGCCGGCGGGCGTGACCAACCCGCCACTTTTACAGCAAGCATTTTACAAACAGTTTAAAGGAAAGGAACATATACTTCAGGTCTGTCGCGACTTCCTTGAACCGACCGGTTACCCAACTTTTGTCCCGGAGTTGCAACGGGGGTGAGGGCACATTATTTGGGGCTAACCCTGGAGGAGATGCTCAACTCACGGTTATCCCCAACTAAGGCCTCACAAAGCAGGACAAGCCGCCGGCTACAGCAGAACCTGGGTTAGCACCGTAGGTATAAGCACGATAGTTATGGTTTAAAATAAGCTGCAGAGTTGCGGTGCTGAATAAAGTACTTGAAAGGAAGGCCAAAAGCAAAGGGCCGAAAAAACCGGACTAGTACGAGACTGGAATAGTATAAAAAGGACAACTTTACGGGCAGTAAAGATCTGACCAATGCGAGATTGGAGTATCGAAAGGACTGAATCACAGCAGTAAATAACTGACCAGTGCGAGACTGGATTATTGAAAGGACGAAATAAAAGCAGTAAATAACTGACCAGTGCAAGACTGGAGTTTCGAAAGGACTAAATGAAAGCAGTAAATAACTGACCAGTGCGAGACTAGAGTATCGAAAGGACTAAATAAAAGCAGTAAATAACTGACCAGTGCGTGACTGGAGTATCAAAAGGAATAAATTGAAAGAAGTAAATAACTGACTAGTGCGGGACTGGATTACCAAAAGGACTAAATAAAAGCAGTAAATAACTGACCAGTGCGATACTGGAGTTTCGATAGGACTAAATGAAAGCAGTAAATAACTGACCAGTGCGAGACTGGAGTATCGAGAGGACTAAATTGAAAGCAGTAAATAACGGACAAGTGCGGGAATGGATTATCGAAAGGACTAAATAAAAGCAGTAATTATCTGACCTGTGCGAGACTGGAGTATCGAAAGTACTAAATTGAAAGCAGCAAATAACTGATCAGTGCGGGACTGGATTACCGAAAGTACTAAATAAAAGCAGTAAATAACTGACCAGTGCGAGACTGGAGTATCGAAAGGAATAAACAAAGAGCAGTGACTACGGGACCAGTATGAGACTGGAGAAAATAAAATAATTAAATAGGTTAGTAGTCCAATCACTCCATAATCAGAAGGCTTCAGTTTCATCTCCGTTCTTAGGAGGAAAATTCTGTTCTTTCTCCGTTTATAAGAGTTGCTTCCCAATTCTGCCTTTCTTAGTTATACACCGGGAAATATCCTAAACGCAGCTCAATATCCCATAAGACTCCACGTCATTTTGAGATTTGAGTTTACACCTTTATTTATCGGGTTGTTGTTTATTCGTAATGTCATCCCGCGATTATGACGCGTTAGCGTGTTACGATTTCTTCTTCCCTAATTCGTTTGAAAGTTCGATAATATAACTCTTGACTGTTTCTCGAAAAATTGGTGGGTCCACCTTTTATCTCCAAAAGTCCACAATAATTTTATAGTATATGCAAAATAGTATGTTAAGGCCCCCCAAGTTGTCCCAATATTTTTCAGCCCATTTTGGGGGTTTGTTTTGCCCGAAGAAACCTTATTTAGGCTCCTAAAATTATCAATTCAGTTGATAAAAATCCCAAACTTTGATAGTACCTCTAAGAGGTCCTAAAATTGAACCAATAATTTTTCATGAATTATCCAAGAAGATTAGGGCTTTTAATTCATCTAAATAACTTTTGCAAAGGACATTAAAATAGTAAAACATCACCAAAAATTCCAAAAAAATTACTGGAGATAGCCCTACCAATAAGGAACATTTTTTATGTTCAAAGTTTTTGCCCTAGGATCCTTAGGTTCTCCTAGAAAAATCAAGAAGGTTCTGCTAAGGGTGGTCTGCGGTTAGAAAATCCTGAAAGCAGGAGGGGCGCCGGACAGCGCGCAGTTTTTTTTATCCCCACAGCGGATCTGGGGCCGATCCACTGTGGGGGGGCATGTAAACTCACGCAGGGCATCAATTAAGGATATTTGGGCCGTCCGATCTCATCGTGGAGATCGGACAACCATTGTTATTGCCAGAGATATACAAGGTGGCAGCCGCTGCCACCGCCGAACAGTGGGCGCCAGGTGCCGGGACCTCCCCCGATCGACTCACAGGGGGCCGGCGATCCCTCTGGCGGTGGTCCGGTGGCCTGCCGCCGTCGGACATCGCCGGAAATCTACAACCCGAGGGCGGGTGGCGCGGCCTGCACCATTTTAATGGTGTCGCGCCGCCCCTCCCTCGGTTGTGACTGGACCAGGCCTACTTCCCCCGGCTGGGTCATCGGGGGTCGGTCTTTTATCCGGTGGTGGTCCGGCGACTGGCGCCGCCGGCCGCCGCCGGAAATTGCTAACAGAGGGGATAAAAAATGGGGCATGCGGGTGCCGCCGGAGACGCGTTCTCCGGCGGCCCCGCCGCCTCCCATCATCGGGGAAGGGTTCCCTCCTGGGATAAGATCCTCACAGCGCCGCTACCGGTGCTGGGGGTGATGTGCCCCAAGTGCCCACCACCTGAGCCTAGGGATGGCTCAGGTAGTGTTGGCGGCACTCCGGCGGCCATGGGGCACCTGTATATCGTCGGAGGGATGGGGAAGGGAGGGTAGAGTGTGTTCCACCTGGAGAGGGATGCCTCGGGAGGTGCTTGGGAGGTAGGCCATTGGAGGGTGGTGGGGTGGTGTCCTGGGTGGCATTTTCCGGCGAGGGGGGGGGGGGTTAGGGAGAGGTGGGGTTGGCTGGGGGTGAGTGTGAGTTCACAGAGGGGGGGTGGGGGCTATATTTATAGAGAGGGAGAGGGACCTCCCTTCCCTTCCTTCCAATGTGGGACTAAAGGTTAAGGGAGGGGTGGGGGAAGATATTTCTCCCCCTCCCCCTCCCTCCACTACTACATGGCCAGCTTGCCACGTTTAGTGGGGTAGGGCAATCCTTCTTGGTGGGGGTGGTGGGGGGGGGGGTGACCTCCCTCTTAGGGAAAATTCCAAAAATAGGAAGTTGGGGGGGGGGGGGGGGGGGGGGGGGGGGGGCGGGGGGTTGACCAAATTCAACCCTGTGGTGCGGCCCTCATGTTGGTCAAGGTCCAAGTGGGTCCATCTCGTCGGGTGGAGGGTCAACATTGGGATGTCAAATCAACATGGGTGCGCGCATGCTTTTATGTCAAATCAAATTGACATAAAGCTTGATTTGACCGTGGTTTGACTTTTCGATGTCGAAATTGGTTACAATGAACTTTGTTGTTCTTATTTTGACTTTAGGTGTCCACTGAGACTGATTCCGAGTTCGTTCATTTAATATTTTGAAAAGTGTGTCATGGCGTTCTACAAAACCTAAAATGGACATATTCCTCATACGAGCTCTGATTGGAATGCAACAAGTCTCGTTGCGCTCGTATTGACTGTACGAGTCCAACGGAGCTGATAGAAGTCAATTCGGAGTATGTATGGTCATTGTAACCCCAATGACTTTGCTGTGACGCACTACAATACTCAAAATGGTTGTTTTCCCTAAACGACCTCGGATTGGAACAGAATGAGTTCCAGTACAGTAGAATTGATTTCACGAGTCTAACAGGACCGACGGAAGTCAATTTGGAGTATGTATGGTCACTGTACCTCAATGACTTTGTTGTGACGCACAACGATACTCAAAATGGTCATTTTCTCTAAACAACCTCGGATTGGAACGGAACGAGTTCTGTTGCGCTCGTATTGGTCATACGAGTCTAACAAAAGTCAATTTGGAGTACGTATGGTCAATGTACCCTAATGACTTTGTTGTGACGCACAACGATACTCAAAATGGTTGTTTTCTCTAAACAACCTCGGATTGGAACGGAACGAGTTTCGTTGCGCTCGTATTGGTCATACGAGTCTAGCAGAACTAACATAAGTTAATTCGGAGTTCTTGTCACAAGATATTAAGATTGGGGTTACTTTCTTTCCCAAGGGTTACTTTTATTGGGTCCACTAGGGTCTAGTGACCCAATAAAAGCTGGGATGTTGCAATCCAATAAAAAAAGGATTTTCATCCCCGAAAATTGCCTAAGGTATGGGGTTTATGAGACATACCTAAGGGAAGAGTGTCAGGTATCTTTCTCGAACAAGTGTTTCCAGCTCCCATGTAAGCTCATTGTGTCCGCAGTTTGACCATAGGATTTTGACCATCTTGATGGTTTTGTTTCATAGTTCCTTGACCTTGGAACCCACTATCTTCACTAGCTCGAGCTGAATAGATCGGTCATCTTGTATCAGTGCTGGGGGTGCAGGAAGATATTGATCTGGTTGTCGAAGAACTCATCTTAATGAGGAGATGTGAAACACGTCGTGGAGGTTTCCCAATTGAGCTGACAAGGCTAACCTATATGCAACAGGGCCAATTCTTTCTATAACCGGATATGGGCCCAAATAGCAAGGATCCAACTTTTTTTGCTTCTTTATCCGGGAGATCACGTACATTGGTTTAATCTTTAGGAATACCATATCCCCTACATTGAATTCCAGTGGTCGATGGCGCGCATCATTATATTTCGCTTGGCGGATCTGCGCTTCTAGCATTCGATCTCGAATTAACCTTATTGCTGTCGTGGTGTCGTCTATGTAAGTGACCCCTAAAGCTTCTAGGTCCTCATCCTGTGCCCATGACAGCAGTGTCGGCAATGTCTTTCATAGAGGGCCTCGTATGGTGCCATCTTGATATTTGCCTGATAACTGTTGTTATATGAAAATTCCACCAAGGGCAGCACCTGATCCCAAGGTTCTCTGTGTTCTACTATGCACAGTCGGAGGAGGTCTTCCATCGCCCGATTTGGTCTTTCCGTTTGCCCGTCTGTTTGAGGATGGAAAGCAGTATGAAAGGCTAACTTGGTCCCCAGATAAGCTTGGACCCTCCTCCATTCTTTTGAAGTAAAACGTCTGTCGCGATCAGATACTGTTGACTTGGGTACTCAATGCAATCAGACTACTTGCTCTATGAAAAGCCTGGCTAGAATGTCAACGTCGTCGCTTTGTCGGTTCGGGATAAAACGAGCCACCTTTGTGAGGCGGTCCACCACGACCCATATAGAGTCGTTCCCTGCACGAGATCGGGGCAGGCCATGGACAAAAATCCATAGAGATATCCTCAAACTACCATTCTGGTATGAGTAGTGGCTGCAGTAAACCTCCTGGGTTGTGGCATTCTGCCTCGACCATCTGACAGGTATGGTAGTGTGCTACGTAATCGGTGACGTCCCTTTTTATACCCGGCCAGTATAACGTCCTCCATAAATCTATATACATCTTTACTACCCCTTGGTGTATAGAATATCTCGACTGGTGTGCTTCCCGTAGTATCTCTTCTCGGATCCCCTCAATGGAGGGGATGAACACACGGTGCTTGTACTGCAGAATACCATCATACAAGTTGTAGTCTTCTTTAGTGTCGTCCTGTAGGGTCTGGATGATTGGAGTCGCTTCTGGGTCGACCTTTTGTGCCTCTCGTATTCTATCCCTAATATCACATTGTATCTCCATCCAATATAACTAAGCTTGGTAGTCCATAGGATCCCTGCGGGTGATAAGCGCGATGCCTAAGTTTGCCAAGGACATGATCAACTCTCCTGGTATCAGTTCTAACCAACTTCTGGTCACAGGGGGTTGTCGACTCAAGGCATTCGCAACCTTGTTGGCCTTGTCGGGGTGGTATTGGAGGGCAAAGTCATAATCACACAGAAATTCTAACCACCGGCGCTGTCGAAGGTTCAACTCCTTCTGGGTGAAGATGTACTTAAGGCTTTTGTGGTCGGAGAAGATCTCGCATCTTATTCTGTATAGATAATGTCTCCAAATTTTCAATGCGAATACCACAGCCCCCAACTCTAAGTCATGGTTTCCGTAGTTAAGCTCGTGAGGCTTCAACTACCGTGATGTTTAAGCGACTACCCTGCCATGCTGCATTTGTACAGCTCCCAATCCATTCAGGGATGCGTCTATGTAGATCTGAAAGCCCTCGGTGCCTGAGGGGAGTGTAAGAATTGGAGCAGAGGTTAGGCGGTTCTTTAATTCGACAAACGCTGCTTCACATTCATGTGTCCATCGGAAGATAAGGGGCCTTATCCCCCGGATGGTCGTCAGAAGGTCTGTGGGAACGGTTGGCCGCTGGGGTGGCCGTCTGGAAGGTGGCCATCAGTGTTGTCAACGTCCGTCCCAGGTCGGTCTCAGTAAAAGGGACTGCAGCTGGAGTAACTGGGTCTGGTGGTGGAGTTGTAGGATGGTACTGGTCCCTAGAGGATGCCCTCCCGTTACTATACTCTGGTATCTGGAGAAGTAACAGACGAACATCAGTACTTGCAAAAGTAAGGGGATTTTGCAAAAACTGACTGAAACTGAAGCGAAAAGTGTGTGAGTGTACTACTGTGCAGTCTAGAATCCTTAAACTTCTCACATACGGGTCCACCAGGCTTCCGCTGCGTGGTTCATCCCGAACCAAGAAACGAACATGGGAAGGAAGGATCTAAAAACTACCCAATGTGGTCGGATCGTGATCGCTTTAATCCATTTGTAAGACACCCCCCCCAACTGAACCCAGGTCGGGGAGAGGGGATCTTACTGCCCAAGGATGTCCACTTAGCGCCTCCCATGTGGCAACGTCCCTCCCTCTCAAGCACTGAGTGGTCGCCTTGTCAGGCACAAGAATCAACATATCACATCAGAGTCACATTGCGGAAGCAATCATAAGAAAATTCTAACAAGGCCATATATATAAGCAAAAGGCCATAACCCACTGTTTATATGAACGACCATGTGGGCTAAAAGTAACTACTACAACTTATACACTCCTTATTTAGTTTTATACTCTATGACTCACGTCACGGAAGACGGGGGTGAGGCTGGAGTATCCGATCGGGCAATCTCGAGAGCTGGTAAGCCATCAAGCGATGTGGGGGTTTCGTGATGTCCCATCTCCTATGAATGGTCATAAAAATAACTGTTAGTCACAGAGCTAAGTGGAAAACATATCTCTTCCCCAGATTCATATCCTGGGGATGAGTTTAAGCACCCAAAAGTAGATAGCCGAAGCAAAAAGAGTTAGCAACATGTATATAATCGGGCATCCTAATAACGCTAACAGTTATATAAAGAAAAGCTCATCTTATATCATTAATAATCATAGCTTGCATGCACAACTCGGGTGTTCAAAACCCGCTCACAAAACTCTGTGTCGACACAGATTGGACCGCTTTCCTTCCAGCAGGGTACCGAACCTCACGGGCCTCACCGATGTGGTCATCGGTGACAGTGGCTAGTCCTGCCACATCTGAGCGTAGTCGTACCATATCACCCAGGCCCTCCCGTACAACTTGGTGTATTGCTTGGATGTGAGCGACATCCGGCGGTTCCGAGATTTGAGCTGACCAGTGGAGGCAAATCAGCGGGTACAGAGTGGAGATAGCCGGTGGTGCTCATCTCCCTGTCACCTTGAGTCGTCAACTCTCCCCCACCGGTACGAACGATTTGCGGGCGTGACCGACCCGCCACTTTTATAGCAATCATTTTACAAACAGTTTAAAGGAAGGGAGCATATACTTCAGGTCTGCCACAGCTTCCTTGACCCGACCGGTTACCCAACTTTTGGTCGGGAGGTGCAACGAGGGTGAGGGCACATTATTTGGGGCTAAACCTGGAGGAGATACTCAACTCGCGGTTATCCCCAACTAAGGCCTCACAAAGCAGGACAAGCCGACAGCTAGAGTAGAACCTGGGTTAGCACCGTAGGTATAAGCATGATAGTTATGGTTCAAAATAAGCTGCAGAGTTGCTGTGCTGAATAAAGTACTTGAAAGGAGGCCAAAAGCAAATGGCCGAAATAACTGGACTAGTACGAGACTAGAATAGTACTAAAAAGGACAACTTAACGAGTAGTAAAGATCTGACCAGTGCGAGACTGGAGCATCGAAAAGACTAAATCACAGCAGTAAATAACTTAACAGTGCGAGACTGGATTATCGAAAGAACTAAATAAAAGCAGTAAATAACTGACCAGTGAAAGACCGGAGTTTCGAAAGTACTAAATGAAAGCAGTAAATAACTGACCAGTGCGAGACTTGAGTATCGAAAGGACTAAATAAAAGCAATAAATTACTGACCAGTGTGAGACTGGAGTATCAAAAGGACTAAATTTAAAGCAGTAAATAACTGACCAGTGAGGGACTGGATTACCGAAATGAGTAAATAAAAGCAGTAAATAACTGACCAGTGCGAGACTGGAGTTTCGAAAGGACTAAATGAAAGCAGTAAATAACTGACCAGTGCGAGACTGAAGTATCGAGAGGAATAAATTGAAAGCAGTAAATAACTGACCAGTGCGGGACTGGATTATCGAAAGGATAAAATAAAAGCAGTAAATAACTGACCAGTGCGAGACTGGAGTATCGAAAGGACTAAATTGAAAGCAGTAAATAACTGACCAGTGCGGGACTGGAATACCGAAAGGACTAAATAAAAGAGTAAATAACTGACTAGTGCGAGACTGGAGTATCGAAGGGAATAAACAAAGAGCAGTGACTACGGGACCAATACGAGACTGGAGAACATAAAATAAATAAATAGATTAGTAGTCCAATCACTCCATAATCATGAGGCTTCAGTTTCATCTCCGTTCATAGGAGAAAAGTTCCGTTCTTTCTCCATTCATAGGAGTTGCTTCCCAATTCTGCCTTTCTTAGTTATAGATCGGGAAATATCCTAAACGCAACTCAATATCCCATAACACTCCACATCATTTTGAGCTTTGAGTTTACACCTTTATTTATCGGGTTGTTGTTTATTCGTAATGTCTTCCCACGATTATGACCTGTTAGCGTGTTACGATTTCTTCTTCCCGAATTCGTTTGAAAGTTCGATAATATAACTCTTGATTGTTTCTCAAAAAATTGGTGGGTCCACTTTTTATCTCCAAAAGTCCCCCTTAATTTTATAGTATATCAAAAATAGTATTTTAAGGGCCCCCTAGTTGTCCCAATAATTTTCAGCCCATTTTGGGGGTTTGTTTTGCCCGAAGAAACCTTATTTAGGCTCCTAAAATTATCAATTCAGTTGATAAAAATCTCAAACTTTGATAGTACCTCCAAGAGGTCCTAAAATTGAGCCTAAAATTTTTCATGAATTTTCTAAGGAGATTAGGGCTTTTAATTCTTATAAATAACTCTTGCAAAGGCCCTTAAAATAGTAAAACATCACCAAAAATTCCAAAAAATTACTGGAGATAGCCTTACCAATAAGGAACATTTTTTATGTTCAAAGTTTATGCCCCGGGATCCTAGGGTTCTCCCAGAAAAATCAAGAAGGTTTTGTTAAGGGTGGACTGCGGTTAGAAAATCCTGAAAGCAGGAGGGGCGTCGGACATCGCGCGGTTTTTTGATCCCCAGAGCGGATCTGGGGTCGATTCGTTGTGGGGGCGCGTAAACTCATGCAGGGCTATTGCTAGAGATATACAAGATAGCAGTCGTTGCCACCGCCGAGCAGCGGCCGCCAGGTGCCGGGGCCGCCCCCGGTCGACTCGTCGGGGGCCAGCAATCCCTCTGGCGGTGGTCCAGTGGGCTGCCGCCGCCGGCCACCGCCGGAAACCTCCAACCCGAGGGCGGGTGGCGCGGCCTGGGCCATTTTTAATGGGTCGCGCTGCCCCTCCCTCGGTGGTGACTAGACCAGGCCAACTGCCACCGGCTGGGTCGCCGGGGGTCGGTCTTTTCTACGGTGGTGGTCCGGCGGCCTAGTGCCGCCGGCCGCCGCCGAAAATTGCTAACAGAGGGGATAAAAGAAAACCGGGCCTGCGGGTGCCACCGGAGATGCGTTCTTCAGCGGCCCCACCGCCTCCCGTCGCTGGGGAAGGGTTCCCTAGTGGGATAACATCCTCCCAGCACCGCCACTGGCGCTGGGGGTGATGTGCCCCACGTGCCTACCATTCGAGCATAGGGATGGCTCGGGTGGTGCTGGCGGCACTCCGGCGGCCGTGGGGCACATGCAGATTGCCGGAGGGATGGGGAATGGAGGAGAGAGGGTGTTCCACCTAGAGAGGGAGGCCTCGAGAGGTGCTTGGGAGGTGGGCTATTGGAGGGTGGCAGGGTGGTGGCCTGGGTGGCATTTTCCCGCGAGGGGGGGGGGGGGGGGGGGGGTTCAGGCAGAGGGGGGCTGGCTGGGGGTGAGTTTGAGTTCAGAGGGGGGGGCTATATTTATAGGGAGGGAGGGGGACCTCCCTTCCTCCCAATGTGGGTCTAAAGGTTAAGGGAGGGGGTGGAGGAAGATATTTATCCCCCTCCCCCTCCCTCCACTACTACATGACCAGTTGGCCAAGGTTAGTGAGGTAGGGCAATCCTTCTTGGTTGTGTGTGGGTGGGGGGGGGGGGGGTGAGCTCCCTCTTAGGGAAAATTCCAAAAATATGAAGTTGGGGGGGGGGGGGGGGTTGACCAAAGTCAACCCTATGGTGGGCCCCTCATGTTGGTCAAGGTCCAAGTGGGTGTGAAATTTCCGTAGATCTAGGAGTGAGCAGGAATTGTATAACTAAAAGTTCAAGCCAAACAACCAGAAGCACATGAAGCAAACACAATCTTTATTGATAAACAAAAATTCTTCTTTACAGGGCGAGGTATACATGGCGAGACATGATTTTGCCAGTACACAAAAACAGGAGAAGAAATACAACTGAAAGAAAACCAGCGGTCTAACTTCACGAGACCGACTGACCGCCCGACCTGACAGTCCGCCCGGCTAGAAAACAAGACCGCTCGAACTGCCTGCCTGCGCCTTGAACAACACCAGCTGAGAACCACGCGAACTCCCGGACTTCACTGATCCTCCCGAACTCCAGCAACCCGCACTGCAAGCCGCGAGACCGCCCGAACACCTTCATAAGAGGAGGTGACCGCTGCTACCCGCACAATCCGCAGAAGCTGCACAAAACAAGTTTGATCAGCTAACCGGCCGGTCACAAAAAAGAGACCGCAAGAACAGGTCGCGAGCTCAGCTTACACTTGGTGCGATTATTTTGCTGCTACATTGGCTCCTATTTATAGGCGTGAGACCTGATCCAGTCACCACCCGATGAGATAGAGTCTCCGCCACTTGACTGTGCGACCAGACCGGTCAACCTGCGCAACCAGCAAAAGATCCTCCTGCTTAGTGAGCTTGCCGACTTCAACATAAGCCGCGCGATCATGACAACTCACCCGATCATGTCGCTCACCACCTGTGTTCGCCACCCGACCTCCTCCAGAGACCGCGAACACACCAGACCGACTAGGGCAACAGCCCGCTAAGTCGACCAACCACCTGTGACCGCATATACCAGCTGATCGCCGAAAGACCAGCCATGCGAACACAAACCGGAGACCGCGCGACTAAGAAGACCTTAGTCCGCGCGCACCACAAAGAACCCGGACAGCCTCTAGGCCGGCTGCCCGCACCACGCTGTCACAAGCACCAGACCGCGCACCGCCCTTACCAAGAAAAATGACTTCAGTTCGGAAAATCTTCAGATGTACGACGTCATTTTTGCCACCGGACTGAATGTCTCTTCATAGTCTTCACCATATTGTTGCGAGAACCCCCGAGCCACAAGGCGAGCCTTGTATCGCTCAATACTGTCGTCAGCCTTCTTCTTAAGCTTGTAGACCCACTTGCATATCACAGGGGTGATACCCTTGGGCTTGGGCACCAGAGACCAAGTCTCATTCTTCTCAAGAGCACTCATCTCTTCCTGCATAGCTGAATCCCACTGTTCCACGCCTTTGGCCTTTTCAAAGCTCGACGGCTCCCTCTCATCCAAGGGACCAACAAAGAAACACGAGACAAATCTCACCATGTTTCCTCCTGTATAGCGATCAGGTGCAATGATAGTTCGTTTTGATCTCCGCAACGCCTTCCCCTAACTCGCAGTATCTTCAGCTGCTTCTTCTCTAGCTCCCCTTCTAGACGTACTCGGAGCATCGCTCCCCCCCCCCGCTTTCTGATACAGAAGCCTCCGCCTCAGAACTAGATATTGATGGACCACCTGGTGACACAGGCAACTCCACCTGAAGATTTTCCACAGCTTTCTCCGGCTCCCCCACCCTGCTTTCTGGTAGCTCAACACCAGAACTTCCCTTGTAAGATGTCACCTCGTCGAACACGATGTCATGAGATACAACAAATCTCCGCGTCTCGGGGTCCATGCACTTCCAGCCCTTCTTCTGATCATCATATCCCACGAAGATTAGCTTCCTTACTTTCGCATCTAGCTTCATCTGAAGCGCATCTGGAACATGCACATAGCAGGTAGAACCAAACACCTGAAGGTGCGTCACGCTTGGCTTTTCCTTGAACATCAATTCATGCGGGGTCTTCATATTGATGGGACTAAGAGGCATCTGGTTGATGACGTAGGCAGCACATGACATTCCCTCCGCCCAGAAGGACTTTGGGATACTCTTGGCGTGCAGCCAACACTTGTAGGTCTCCGTCAGATGACGGATCTTCCGCTCTGCAACTCCGTTTTGTTGTGGAGTATGCGCACAAGTGAGCTCCCTCCGGATGCCTGCCTTCCTGCAAAAAGTAGAGAACTCACCAGAGATGAACTCCCCTCCATTGTCAGACCTCAGCTTCTTAACCCGCAGGCCAAGCCGACCCTCCACAAGCTCCTTGAACTCCACGAACTTGGCAAATGCCTCCGCCTTCTCCTTCAAGAAATATACCCAGACATATCTGGTGTAATCATTGATCAATACCAGCATATATCTGCTGCCTCCGAGGCTTGGGGTAGCAGTCGGTCCCATCAAGTCACCATGGATGCACTCCAATGTCACACTACTCCTTGTCTGTGACTTGTCAAACGGTAGTCGATGAGACTTGCTGAACTGACATCCTGCGCACACGTGACCGTCTCCGTAGGAATATAGACTAGGCAGGCCCTTGACCAGACCTTTCACCGCCATAGCTTTCAGCTTATCCATTCCTACATGCCCCAACCTCTCGTGCCATATTACAGCACTATCATTCGTCCGCATCTTGTCAACATAAGAACTTGTCGATAAAACGAACAAGTCTTTAGCTTTCCTCCCCACATGAACGACCTCCGCTTTCAGTGCTTCAACATTCCGAAGAAACTTCACCTCTATTGGGCCAAACAGAACGTGATACCCAGCGTCTACAACATTGGTCACGGAGAAGAGGTTTTTCCTCATTCCAGGCACATGATAGACACTCTTCAACGTAAGCGGCCCTCTATCACTGCCCAAGGAAACAACCCCCACCTTCTCGACAGCACGCACAGTATTATCAGCAGTAATAATGGCATCATTACCTGAATAAGGTTGTGCTGACGTAAGCTTCGACTCATCCCCGGTGAGGTGATGACCACACCCCGAGTCCACGATCCAGTCCTCCTGAGAGTTGATAGAAGTCGCAGCTCCCACAGAAGCCGAGAAGGCTCCTCCCCATCCTCCATTAGTCTGTCTGGCATCAGCTTTCACCTTTCCTGCAGCAGCATGCCCCGGCTGAAGGTTCACCCGGCAATCCTTCCTGATGTGACCAACCTTTCCGCACCTGAAGCACTTGGGACCTTCTCCCTTCTTCTTCCCTTCAGCCTTAGGATCATAGCCCCTTTCCTGCTGTCCAGAAGTTGAAGGCTCATTGCATCCTCCAGCGGTCTTCTTCTTATCCCACTTCTTCTTCTTCCCTGTGAAGAGAACTTCGCCATCTCTCCTAGACACTGACACCCCCGCCATCTGCCTTGCCAGACTCTCTTGCGAAGCAAGCAGATTTTCTAGCTCTAGCAGAGACGGCTGATTTGCCCAACCCTGCACCAACGTCACAAAGGCAACATATTCCTTCCGCAAGCCACGGATGATGTGCCTCTTCTACTTCGCCTCAGAAATTGGCTCATCAGGATCCAACGCTGACATCTCAGCGCCCAAGTTCTTCATCTTCAAGAAGAACGTAGAGATAGAAAGGTCACCTTGAGCCGATCTGGCCAGCTCATTCTCCAGGAATTGAAGTCTTGCCACATTCTTCTTATTAAACAGCCCATCCAGGGCTCTCCAGATCTCTGCAGCTGATCCACACCCCAAGATGTGATCAAACATGTCAGGTGATATTGCCCTTTTCAGGGCGAACTCTGCTTTGGCATTAATCCGCCTCCAGTTCCTCACCTCATGATGGTTATCCCCAATCAGAATAACTTCCTCTGTGCTTTCTCCTCCAACTACCTCCCAGAGGTCCTCACCCAGAAGATAACTTTGCATACATGACTTCCACTTCTTAAAGTTAGTCGATGTAAGCATCTCAATTCCAAGACCCCTTGCTTCCATGGCTCTACCACTGGTTCTTTCTTCACAAAGGCGATGGAAACTTTTAGTTATTCACTCCAACCTAGCTTCGATACCATGTGAAATTTCCGTAGATCTAGGAGTGAGCGGGAATTGTATAACTAAAAGTTCAAGCCAAACAACCAGAAGCACATGAAGCAAACACAATCTTTATTGATAAGCAAAAATTCTTCATTACAGGGCGAGGTATACATGACGAGACATGATTTCGCCAGTACACAAAGACAGGAGAAGAAATACAACTGAAAGAAAACCAGCGGTTTAACTTCACGAGACCGACTGACCGCCCGACCTGACAGTCCGCCCGGCTAGAAAACAAGACTGCTCAAACTGCCTGCCTGCGCCTTGAACAACACCAGTTGAGAACCACGCGAACTCCCGGACTTCACTGATCCTCCCGAACTCCAGCAACCCGCACTGCAAGCCGCGAGACCGCCCGAACACCTTCAGAAGAGGAGGTGACCGCTGCTACCCGCACAATCCGCAGAAGCTGCACAAAACAAGTTCGATCAGCTAACCGGCCGGTCACAAAAAAGAGACCGCAAGAACAGGTCGCGAGCTCAGCTTACACTTGGTGCGATTATTTTTGCTGCTATAGTGGCTCCTATTTATAGGCGTGAGACCTGATCCAGTCACCACCCTATGAGATAGAGTCACCGCCACTTGACCGCGCGACCAGACCGGTCAACCCGCGCAACCAGCAAAAGATCCTCCTGCTTAGTGAGCTTGCCGACTTCAACATAAGCCGCGCGATCATGACAACTCGCCCGGTCATGTCGCTCACCACCTGTGTTCGCCACCCGACCTCCTCCATAGACCGCGAACACATCAGACCGACTAGGGCAACAGCCCGCCAAGTTGACCAACCACCCGTGACTGCATATAAAAGCTGATCACCGAAAGACCAGCCATGCGAACACAAACCGGAGACCGCGCGACTAAGAAGACCTTAGTCCGCGCGCACCACAAAGAACCCGGACAGCCTTCAGACCGGCTGCCCGCACCACGCGGTCACAAGCACCAGACCGCGCACCGCCCTTACCAAGCAGAAACCTGCTCCGCCACGCGGTCACACAACCAGACCACGCGGTCACACCTTGGCACCCTTGGACAGAAGAACGACAGTCACACCGAGAAGCCCGGGCTAGACCAGAGAGGTCAGACCGCTAGAGGAGACCGCAAGACCGAGCGGTCAGACCAGACCGCGCGGTCTCCCCTAGACCGCCAACTTCACAAACTTCCACTTCAACATTTTCAACACTGGGTCCAACTCGTCTGGTGGAGGGTCAACATTGGGGTGTTAAATCAACATGGGTGCGCGCACGCTTTTTAGTGTGAGAAAAAAGCATGATTTGACCATGGTTTGACTTTTTGACGTCCGATTTGGTTACAACAAACTTTGTTGGTCTTATTTTGACTTTAGGAGTCCACCGAGACTTACTGAGACTGATTCCGAGTTCGTTCGTTTAATATTTTGAAAAGTGTGTCGTGGCGGTCTACAAAACCTAAATCAGACATATTCCTCATACGCGATTGGAATGCAACGAGTCTCGTTGCGCTTGTATTGACTGTATGAGCCCAACAGAATTGACAGAAGTCAATTCGGAGTATGTATGGTCATTGTACCACAACGTCTTTGTTGTGGCGCACTACGATACTCAAAATAGTCGTTTTCTTGAAACGGCCACGGATTTGAATGGAATGAGTTCCATTACACTCGTATTGATTACACGAGTCTAATGGAACTGACGGAAGTCAATTTGGAGTACGTATGGTCACTGCACCCCAATGACTTTGTTGTGACGCACAACGATACTCAAAATGGTAGTTTTCTCTAGAAAATCTCGAATTGGTACGGAACGAGTTCCGTTGCGCTAGTATTGGTCATATGAGTCTAACAGAAATAACGGAAGTCAATTTGGAGTACATATGGTCACTGTACCCCAATGAATTTGTTGTGACGCACAACGATACTTAAAATGATCGTTTTCTCTAAACAACCTCGGATTGGAACGGAGTGAGTTCCGTTGCGCTTGTATTGATCATACGAGTCTAGCGGAACTGACGGAAGTTAATTTGGAGTTCCTGTCACAAGATATTAAGATTGGGGTTACTTTCTTTCCCTAGGGCTACTTTTATTGGGTCCACTAGGGTCTAGTGACCCAATAAAAGTCGGGATGCATGTTACACCAGCAGTCTTTCTCAAAGTGATTGCCTCTTTTACATCGTTTGCATTTCCAGAAGCAATCTTTGAGATCATGATTGGTCCTTTTGCACAAAGTGCAGTAGAGATCATGTTTTTCTGTTGGCTGATGATGAGAAGATATTCCTCTCCCACGACCCCTATTTGAGGATTTCCATTAGGAAGATTTAAAACCAGAGAAGTCTGCCTTTTTCTTCTCCTGGTTTTTATGAATGTTCATTTTTGCTTGGAAGACATTTTCAAGTGGCTCACCCATCTTTTGTAATCGAGCTTCCTGAGCTAGCAAGGAACCTTGCAGCTGAGGTAGAGAGAGCATTGGGAGATCCCGAGCTTCCTCTATGGCCATTGTTGCTAGATTGAAAGGAGGAGTTAGACTTCTTAGGACTTTGAGCACTACCTTGTAGTTGTCAATGGTCTCCCCCATGTTTCTCATTTGGCTTATCATGGTCATGGTGCGGCTGAAAAACTCTTTGATGCCTTCTCCTGACTTCATGTGAAGATTTTCGAAGTCTCTCATGAGGGTGTCTACAACTTTATGATGACCACTTTTTGGATTCCATGAAACTCCTCTGCTAATATATCCCATGCCGTCTTTGTCGATGTTGTCCCCATGATCAGTGAAAAGATTTCATTGGATACACTGGATTGAATGAGTAGCAATGCCTGTGAGTTATTCAACCGTTCTTCTCGGCTGAGAGTTGGAGTTTCTCCCTCTTTAGCCTTCTCGGAAAGGACTGCTCCATTGCTTACTGTTTCCCAGAGATCTTGAGAGAATCCAATAGAGTTCTTATTTTGCGACTCCAAATGTCATAAATTTCACATGTAAATACATATATTAATGTAGGGCAATATGACGGGGATTGGAGGTAGATGATGAGGTCATGGATCTATGTTTGGAACATCAAATGATAGATTGATCCATCAACGCTCAAACGTATTGACATATAAGTCTTGCATGTACTACTGCATAAGCCCGTTTAGGATTTGTATTAATTCCTTAAAAAGCATTTTGGGAGAGCCTTAGGCTTCGTTTGGTTCGGCTTATTTGCTCCGGTGAGTTTGGATAAAAACGTCATTGTCATATCAAACATTTTATCTTATAACTAGTTTCTTTTCTTGATAATGATAGTAACATTTGTCATACCAAACATACATTCTATGACAATGACGATTTTGTCCAAACTCACCGGAGCAAATAAGCCGAGCCAAACGAAGCCTTAATTTTTCAATGTTAATGTGTGAGGTAGTTGATGTCCACATGATAAACTATTTAGGAACACTTGTTTGTAAAAATTATGAATGTCACCATCAACAAAATCATGACTAAAGATATGTAACTAAACCCTACTCAAAAATATTTGAAGTCATTTGTCGTTTAAAGCATCGATATCTTAATTTAATGGAGTTATATAATAATGTCTGGCTCTCCATGTAACATGCATCATATCAAAAAAGATTGAATTAATTAACTTGAAATAATCATAGATTTTGAATACAAATCATCTCATCATATAATGTGTACTCCTGGGAATTCCCAAGAAGTAAAAATTTTGAGAACTTGTAATCATGTAGAGCCCTTATGTTTTCAGTTAAATGAAACAACTCTAGCGTTGTCGGTAATGTTGATTGAAGAATACTTACATTGATAATTTCCGTCTTTGTTCCATTAACGATGACTTGTGCAATTTGGCGAAAATCTACTCCCATAATTAAAACTTAATTACCTGCAAATGGTTGAGTTATTCTTAGAATATCTTCTAATGTAATGTTGTCTGCCTCAAATGCTTTTTTTTTAGTAATTGAGCTTCGTCCCAAATAATTCATGTGCAACATTCTAATTGTTTATGCATATCAGAATGCTTGCCGAAATTACAAAACAATGTTGATTCTAATATACGGGGAATCCTGAATTTTGAATGCACTCTACTTCCTCTCAGGAGAAGAGTTCATACAATTCCTGAAGATGTCGTGGCTAGTACGTATAATATATTTGTCTTTTCCTAAATCAGCAAGTATAGCTTGATATAACAATGTTTTTGCATTCCCTTCAAGACCATCGATGAAGAAAATACGACTTTGATTTTGTCTGATGCATGACTTTAATAATAGTGGGGAATGCATACCGTTGATTCATATTACGTAACATAAATGCATTTTTAAATATTCATTGGATATAGGTATGGAAAGTTCATGTTCGATGATTCCTGAGCACACGTTAATATGAATATTTCACCACCTAGACTGTGCAAATCAAAATCTTTTGTATTTTTATTATACCACTGCATAATATCATTTATATCATAAAGAAGTTTATTCATGGTGTACACATCGTTGATAACACTTGAGTTGATATAATCTTCATTCATATCCGAGTAGTTTTCATCTCACAATTGTCGGGCATTAGCAAGCTGACAATATTGTAAAATTGTAGCAAAAAGTCTTGTAAGTGCAAGTGACATCCTAAATTGGCGTGCTCCCAATTTGAGGTTGGAACATTTCAACTAGATCATATTATTTATGGTTGATTGAAAATTTGTTTGGGTTATGGACAACTAATTAGTATGATGTATAATTTGATATTGTAAGATAAGCTTCCTTCAATATTTGGATACATTTAAGGATGTGAGGTATGACCGACTTGAAACAAGTTGTTACCGGGGGTGGGTGGGTGGGTGGGTGGGGGTGGTGTGTGTGTGTGTGTGTGTGTGGGGGGGGGGGGGGGGGGGGGGGGGGGGGGTTCAAGCATCATCTTTCTCATGAATGTCTTCATCTCATCGGAGTTGTTTCTAACACATCCAACCGCTTTTTTACATATAAATTGTCAAAATTCACTGCATCGACGGGAGGAATCCAAATCCGCTAACAATTTATAAAATTCTTGAGGGGCTCGGGCCCCAGCGCCCCCCCCCCCCCCCCGATCCGACCCTACTCAGACGTCGAACTTCATTCACTTTTTTATTCAAAAGTAGTTTTCTTTTCTTGGTGGCAGTCATAACTGTTGTCGTGCCAAACATACATTTTATAATGGTGATGTAATGTGCCAAATGGAGGCTTAGGCTATATTTGGGAGAGCGACTGCGGTTGTAAAAGGAGTTGTTGCAAATGAAGGTTTGTGAATAGAGCTGTTGGAAACTGGTTGCTGGAAATAAAGATCTGTTTGGAAAGTCTGTGTTTGCGGAGCTTTTCAGGGCAAAATAGCTTTTCAGAACAGAGAATTTATCAACTTGAAAAATACACACTTTTACACAAGCCGACTAGAAAATATATGTGCGTACATCAACGTATGCATAAACTCAAAATACATGCAAACATCAAAATCTCGAAATACATATGTTGACTACGCAGATACTCCAAGTACGTTCAAGCTCTATGTAGTTGTTCGGCAATCGAGTCACGAAGCGCCGACATCTCTTCAACACCAACTCGAATCCCTCTAATAATTGATCTTTCATTAATTTGTCCTGTTCTTCTTTGAAGACCCGCTAGGTAAATTAAATGCTCGTTTTCATCACAAGCCCGAAAATGAGCGTCTGAGCGGGATGAGTGTCTGCAAATATAAGTATGCAAAGTCATTGTTGCAATCACAGTGTCTCGTTGCTTTGCCAAACTATATGACGACATATCCCTAAGTATTTTTCACTTCTTTTTCCATACTCCGAATGATCGTTCTATAACACTACGTAAGGAAGAGTAAGTCCGATTGAATATTTTCAGACGTCCTTGTATAGGCCTACTATCTCTTCTAAAATCTGGTAAATGATACAATGTACCTGAATATGGTTTTAAAAAAACCATGTTGAAGTGAATATCTGGCATCAACTACATAATATTTACCTACAAAATTAAGTATTATTAATGTGAGAATAATAATCACAGTAATTAAAAACTGCTGAAATCTCAAGAAATAAAGTCTCACCTTGTGGCGGATACGGGAAATTATAACTTAGGTCCATAAGGGCATGATGAAATATACGGCTGTAATTAGTTGAACCCTCCCAACCAGCTATTACAAATGTGAAAAAATATTGAAATCACAAACCGCCATAACATTTTGTGTTGTTGTGTCATGCCGACCAATGTAGGAAGCCTGATGATCAGCAGGAACTCGAGCATCCACATGTGTTCCATCAATAGTTCCAATACAGTCTTTAAAGAACGACATGTATAGAGCATCATTCAGTATTGGGGGGATATCACTGAAAAGATTATCTACACGTGTTATGCCATCAGAAGATAATCTCTTAATAACAGTGATACGTTTTGCAAAAAATCTACTTGTAGTTTTTGTGCAGTGTTGGAATCGTTCGCCTGCAATTTGCATTGGTATATTATGACCTAAAATATGCAATGTAATTGCAAACACTTCTCGTGGTAGAGTTCTCCTGGATCCTTGCAATCCATATTGTTGTGTGATGAGTGTTAGCAAATCTGCAAATATAAGCTTCGACATTTTAAAAGAACTAAAAAATATATGAGGGTGTCCATCGAGAAGTTCACCAACCCATCTAGACCATGTTTGACTTGATGTCATGCAATCAATATTTGATAATCCCCTAGCACCGGATAACTAAAAATTCACTTATGCTAAAAATTGTTGCCCCCTGAGTGCTCTTACGATAAAAACAGTCAGCTACTTGCTGCTGAGTCTCCTCATTAGAACTATCAGTTCCATCCGAGAAAGAAATTATAAATCTGCGGCAATTTTAAATTTAACAATGTATTAACAATTGTCAACATGATGTGCAATCACATAATAAAACATGAAGTTTCATGATCAATTACAACATTAACAAAATGCCAATTTAAAGTGTAATCACATAACATAAAACATGAAGTCCATCACAAAAAAATAAAACATAAAGTCCATCAAAGAATAAAACATAAAGTCCATTACATAACAACTACTCTGATCTTTTCTCATTACGATCATGCAGCCATTTGAGTTGTCGATCCTTTCGAATGCTCATAAAGATTTCTCAATTATGTTTCTCTCTCAGAAACATAGTCCAGTAGTCATAAAAGTCATAGTTAAAATTAAACATAACCTTCGTCATAGATTTGAGTTCTGCAATAGCATCAAGAATAGTGTATAAGGACGAAGAAATTTGAATGTGAGGCGGCTCCATCATGCAACGCCTTAATGCGCGATGTTTCAGCTATCTCATCCATCGTCGAACTCCGAGCCCTCTTGTTTTTCATCTTACTTTTTCTCTTCTGTTTTGTCCTTGCATCAACAGAATTTGGCAACTCGTTCATTTTCTGTGTGTCTTCTCCAGCAGACAAGTCATGACCGTCAATTGATTTATGCTCAAAATTTCAAGAATTTGGAGCTCATGCAAGATCTCAAGTTGCTACTACCTGGCTAAACATCATATCTAGTTTCTCTTCTAACTCAAGGGATATACCAGAAAACTGAAACTTTCTTGCATTCAGATGAACCTGACATGGAAATGAATATGTATTAGACAAATCATCCACAATAGTATAGTAAAAAAGATCAATATTTAGAAGAAAAAAACATACTTTTTGGCATTCTTTCCACCAATCTTCTAAAGCAGCAATAGTTTTGCGAATTGGATCCCAGCCCAAACCCATCTCACGGCCCTTAAGCTCTCGTCATAACATCCAATCTTTCTTTAGTTGATCCCACTTATTCTTCATTTGATTTCGATCATACGACTTACCCGTGCGAGCAAAGAAATTTGTTGTTAGGTTGGCTCACCCATCCCTGCTAAATTGTGTGGTTGGGTGATTACCCAACTCTATTTCTTTCAAGCACAAATCACAAAAAATCAAAACATCGCTGGCCTCCCAATTTACACTAACACCATCTTCTTTGTGTTTACCCATAACACGTAAACTGGATGAGAGATAAATAAAGTCAAACAAGTCATAATCACACAAGCGCAGATCCACACACTCACCAATCATGCACACACAATACACATGACACATACTCACACTCACATATTCGCGCACACACACATCACATACATGCACAAACACACACATACACACACATACACTCAACACATACGCACACACATTACATACATGCACACGCACACACACACACAAGTGCACACAATCCATTACAAATCATGAAGAAGATACTAATGGCTTCCCACAATCCAAATCACATCCACACATCCATTTTTACAATCATCGGAAATAGAAAAAAAATCATACAGAAGATGCTAATGGTTTCACACAACACACATCCATTTTTCACATAAATCAAATCACCAAAAAATTGACTGGCAGGTATACCTGCTGTTGTTGAGTGTTGCAGCTCAAGGGTAAGATCCAAAGGCTTGTTGAGCATATGGAGGATCACAGCTGCACAAAACAGGGGGAGATGTGAGATGTCTGTGCGACAAGGATGATGCAGCAGATGCAGAGAAGAAGTTATAGAGAAAAGTACCTGCAGATCCGGGAAGAATCATGTCGGTGAAGACTCGATGCGGCGGAGAAGACCCCTGCGCCGGAGAAGATGCGATCGGAACACTGGATGTCGTCGGAGGAAAGATGTGGCGGGATGGATTCCTCCTCGTGGCGACGGGAGAGACGGCGGCGGCCGCGATACCTGTGATGCCCTAGCGCTTGATAACTTCTTAATAAGAAGTTATTTTTACCTAATTAATTTATCATTACACACCCTAAAGTGCATAAATTTGTATTAAATGTTCGGAATATAACTAAATATATCATTTATATAAATTTGGGTTATTATTATTGTGCATGTGATTTCTTTGTAGAAATGACGAAGAAAAATCCAATTAGAAGTCCGGAAAAATTAGTTTTTTTTCCTAAGTAGAAGTTGTTGCAACAACTTTTTCAGTTGTTGCAAAAAATCTGCAGTCCAAAAATTCTGTTTTTAATTCCGAAATTAAAAAATGAGGTGGTTATCAAACATGGGTGTGACGCACTAATCAGGGGGAGTTATGCAAATTAGAGGGAAAAGGATAAAAAGAAGCTATGACATGAAAGGAAGTTATTATTGACATTTTGAGAGAAAGAAGGAGGCGGTTCACCATTATTCAAGGAAGGCGCTTCACAAAGAAAATTTTTGGCTAGCAATTGCTTGGAGAGAAACATGGCGGTCATTGTTTGGAGATCAAATTCATGCAATTTTTCATCTTCTCTAATCACGTTTAGTAAGATCCTTCTAATTGCGTGTGATGTTTCCATCACCATGAACTAATTTCTTTTGTCTTGTATGTTGAAAGTACTTTGTTTGTTGTGATGTTTTGATTTTAATTTTCTTGTGATGTTTGAAATACTATCTTTATCGAATCTATGATTTTGTTCTTGACAATTTTGACTTAAGTTTCATCTTTAAATTTGTTTGGCAAGATTCGAGAGAGGAGTCGCGTAAGTGTTTAACCAAAATTTTCATTTATATACTGTGCTGCAAGATTCGAGAGAGGAGCGGTGAAAGTATATCATAAATTTAGTACAGCGTAGAAGGGAGAAGAAATTTCGTCTTCTCATTGTAGCATAGATTTGTGTGCTTCATGTTATTCTTTATTGTTGCATAAGTTAAAGATAACTAGGGGGATAAAAAGTAAATGAATTTCAGAGATCGAGAGATAATGATTTTCATTTTCAAATCGTTGCAGGATAGTTGATTAAACTCTTCACTAAGACGACATTTAAACTCATCACAATAGACATAGGAAATCAATATGCAAGACCATTTCTCTAAATCGTTTAAAAAGCAATTTTAAGTAATCTTAGTTTTAATTTGTGCAGTTTTATTTGCGTTCAAAAATTACCTTAATCATTTACTTGAATTTGAAAAAATGTTGAACTAGTAATTGCGAGTATTAGATTAATCCACGAGAAAGTCCTCGTGAGAACGAACTTTACTTACACGGTATATTACTTGATCTGGCACGTGCACTTGCGTATATATATCCGTCAAAGGTGGTGTATCAGTGTTTCGCCTCTTCCTCCTCCAAATACGATAAATTGGAGCGCTCACAGGGGGTTTCATCCCGCAAGTTTTTGAGCCACGATAAACGTCGGGTGGTTCAAAAACAAGGCGGAAAAACAAATGATTTTCGCCCTCTGTATTGCATTTTGATAAAACGAAACACACTTAAACGGATTCCAAATAAAGCCTTAGTCTCATTGATTGCCACATACACCCCCTTATAATCAAATTATGACTGGAATGAAATTTATTCTAAAAATAATAACCTGAGGATGACTGAAAATTCATTATTATATTATTATATTATATTATATTATATGCAATGACTGGCCAGTTCAGTCCAATCAACGTCAAATCTGTTGGCTTACAGCATTTGAAAGCTTGTGAAATGTAGGGAATAATTCGATCCAAACGCCCTTTTGTTTGGCATATTCTAACAAAAAATTCAGATTTGCGTTGTACAGATTTCTAGATGTTTGGCATTCTGGATGCATGGTCATTATTAGGGTATGGTTGTGATTCATGCCATTTTCGCTAATTTCTCATTGGCGTTTTTGTTGAAACCCGAAAATTGGTTCAACAGATTTCGGATCAAGAGGGGCAGCTTGCGTTGCTTCGCTCACCGTCTAACTCCGAGAGCTAAGGATTCTGAGCCTGGGACTAACCCTCACCGAATAGAGTCTAGATGCCTGCTCAAAAACCCACAGATTGCAGCGAGGAGGCCGCGCCACTAACCCTGAAGTTTTTGACACTTCCCATCCCAAAACCAAGGGATGAGCCAGCACCTCGGACAACACAAAAGGAACGAAAGAGAGCTCGGGATCTTTAAGGGGGGTGGATCCAGGGGCGGACGCAAGTGTAGGCACGTGCCCGGGTCAAAAATTTCACAATTCTCATATGAGTCCCTCGCGTTTCACTTCTTTCCCCGTTTTTTGGCTTTCTCACTCCGTCCCTGCCCTAGTTTCCTCGACGACGGACGCGGGCGACGAGTGCCCTCTTCTTTCTCTTTGCCAGTTCGCCATTTTTACTCTTCCCTGAGGCTGAGAGCCTGAGATACTGAGTTCCCTCTTCGAGAGTTGACTATTAAAGTGGTCATTTCTCTCCCAGTCTCCCTCTTCGAGAGTTCGACCATTCGAGCCTTCGAGGACCAAAAGAGTGTCCTCATCTTACCCTCTCGGCTTCTCTGAGGGATGACTGCTGAAAATATGAGACAGTGAGTTCCCTCTTCATCTTCCGCCCCTGCAGACTGTAGTAAGTTCAATTTTGTTTTGACTTTTGACTCGTCTTTTCAATTCCTGGTTCCTTCTCGCTTGAGTCTTTTCATTTATGTCTTTTGGACAGATATTGTGTTGAGGCTCCGCTCAAGATAATCCACTAAGACTCATCGGTGTGAAATGGTCTTATATAATATCTCCAGCGTAGAGCCTAACCCTAGTGACACGTAACCCGATGGGTCGTTCTGAGTCGGTCCTGACACGCGCGGACATATAAACCCAATATCCTAACAATCTCCTCCAATGTCCGCGGTAAACCCGACGTTGGAAAATGGTGGGTGTGTAGTGTTCAACCAATTCGACTCATTACACAACCGTGTTTGTAAGCACCTGTTATAACATATTGGACTGAAGGAAACAGATGTATGTATGCACGCATAAGAATAAAATATAAACTAAGCAGCATCACATCAAAGTCAGAAGTACAATCAGAGAAATAGATACCCGAAGACCTAATGTCTCGTGACCAGCAAAAGAGCAGGAAATAGTCCAAACAAAAACAGGTAAAGAGAGCTAAAACAGTGCTCTAAGCCAAAGAAGGAAAACCAAACAGATACTCTAGAAACCATCATCCAACATATCATCCTTTTCAGGATCCCAATCTGCAAGTGCTCCTCCTGCAGCAGCAACTCCTATAATTTCCAACAGAGAATTTCATTCAGAATGAATTCAACCATGGAAAATATACATGTATCTAGTTCTACAAAAAGAACGTAGTACTTTAATTAAGCTAAGAGAACATTAAGTATAGTATTTCTGGTTTAACCGCAGAATCTATTAACTGTTTCCAACCGAAACGATTTTAGACTTCTGGACAACGCAGCTATATCTGTGTTCCTATGTGTGATGTCATGGTTACTGTTCTTCTAGGGTTAATTGGAACTCATCAAATGTGGAATGGAATCAATCAACAGAAGAAGGTCCAAAATAAGTCAGATCGTGTTATCAAATGTGAAATAACACTCTCCTCCAAGTTTAGGAAGACGAATCTGGATGAGGTTGTTAACATCAAATGTGGAATGAAACAACTTACCAGATTCGTACTCATCAACCCAAACACCAACGTAACACAACATGCTAGATTTGACAAAGGAAAGAATTAAAACATTCGGACTAAGGATGATCTCAAACCGCCTTGAGTCTCATTTCACCCACTGTTTTGATTGAACGGTCTTGGGGCATTCCTTTTGTCAATGGATCAGCTAGATTATCTTTCGATCGCACATCGACCAAAGTAATAATGTCTTGTTCTTTAAGATAATTCAAAGAGCGTGTCTCAGTCGTACATGTCGTCTCTTAGTGTTAAAGAGAACATTCTTAACAACTTAGACTGCTGCCTGATTATCACAGTACATGCTTAAAGAATTGATTTGAAGTCTAGACAAGGGAATGTCTAAGATCAAATTCCTGATCCAGTCTGCCTCTTCACCAGCTGAAGCTATGGTAAACAGCTCAGCTTCCATAGACAAGAGGGTTATACACGTCTGTCTTTTGGACTTCCAAGTAATTGCAGTGCCACTCAATGTGAATATAAATCCACTTGTGGACTTGTTGTTTCCAACTTCTGAACATCAGGAGGCATCAGAGTACCCTTCCAAAGTAGGAGGGTGACTAGTGTAGCATAGAGCGTGATCTTTAGTACCTTTGAGGTGCCTCATCAGCCGGTCTAAGGCATCCCAATGTTTTTTTCCTGGACTACTGGTAAAGCGACTCAACATGCCTACGGAGAAGGCAATGCCTGGTCTAGTGCAACTTGTGGCGTACATGAGACTTCCAATTATATTTGAGTACTTGACTTGATCAATGTTTATCCCTTCATTCAGACGTAGCTTGATGTTCAGATCAATTGGTGTTTCAACAAGCCTACAATCTTTATAACCCCAGGTATTAAGAATCTGCTCAATGTAGTGAGCTTGACTGAGAGTGACACATCCCTTGTCTACTCTTACTTTCATACCTAGTAGGGTATCCATAGGACCAAGGTCCTTCATATCAAACGCTTTTGAGAGAGCGGATTTAGTATCCCTCATGACTGCAAGGTCTGACCCCAAAATCAGCATGTCATCCACATATAGGCATATGATGTCTGTTTGGTTTAACATCGAGCGGTAATAGAGACACTTGTCTGAGAGACTGGACTAAAATCCAACGCTCTTTACCACTTGATCAAACTTCATGTGCCACATCTTAGGTGCTTGCTTAAGCTCATATATGGATTTATCGAGTTTGCACACTTTATCCTTTAGATCTGTATGGACATAACCTTCAGGTTGTGCCATATAGATCTCTTCATTTAGCTCTCCATTTAAGAAGGTTGTTTTCACGTCCATCTGATGAACTATGAAGTTCTCGATAGAGGCTATGGCAAGAAGAATCCTTATAGTGGATAGGTGACAGACAGGTGAATAGACATCAAAGTAGTCAATTCCTCCTTGTTGTTTATAACCCTTAGTGACTAGCCGTGCTTTGTATCTGGCTATAGACCCGTCACTATGCAACTTCTTCTTTAAAACCCACTTGCATCCCAGGACTTTAGCACCTTTCGGTAGCTCCACTAGATGCATGCCAGATATTATTTTGTAGCAGCGAGTTCATCTCATCATCGATGGCTTCTGCCCACATTAATGCATCTCTCGATCTCATCGCTTCCTGGTAGGAGAATGGATCATCCTCTAAGTGGTAGGTGACGAAATTCTCACTAAAATCCTTAGGGATTCAAACTCTTGTAGATACTCTAAGAGGAACAGGTTTGACCTCTAGAGGTTGGGGAGCGGTGCCAGAGGGGCCAGCTTCAGGTTATACAGTAGATTCTGAGATCGTGTCAGTAGATCCAGGGACGGTTAGGCCATGATCTTTGATAAATTTATGTTCAAAGAAGATAGAATCTTTAAACTATATCACTGAATTAGTGGATAGGTCCAGAAACCGGTCAGTTGCACTGTCTTCTGCACTACCTAGATAGACACAGGTTGTCGTTCTAGGTCCCACCTTAGGTCTTTTAAGGTCTTGTATGCGCACATAGGCGATACAACCCCACGTCTTAAGAGTGTCATATCTACAAGGATGGTCGTGTCACAGCTCATACGGAGTAGAACTGAGCTTTGAGTGAGACACTCTATTCAGAATGTGATTCGCAGTAAGGACTGCTTCCCCCAGAAGGAATTAGGCATGCCAACGGTCGGGAGCATAGAATTCAACATATCTGTCAACGTTTTATTCTTACGCTCAGCAACGTCATTCGATTGAGGTGAGTAAGGAGTTGTAGTTTCAAGGATAATGCCCTCAGAGATACAAAACTCCATAAACTCAGTTGCAGTGTATTCTCCTCCTCAATCACTTCTAAGTCTCTTAATCTATAAATTTAATTGGTTTTCTACCCGAGATTTAAAGATTTTAAAAGTCTCGATTGTCTCGTCTTTTGATTTCAATAGGTAGACATGACAAAATCTGGAGAAATCGTCGATGAAGGTAATTAGATACTTCCTTCCCCCTCTAGTGGCATGACTACGAAAGTCACAGAGGTCGGAATAAATCAATTCCAGAAGTTGTGTGCTCCTAGAAATGATCTTGTTAGGGTTTCTAATTATTTTGGTCTGGGCACAAACCTCGCACCTATCAAATCGAATAGAAAAATCTAACGGAATGTTGTGACTCTTAGTTAGATCATGCATCTTCTCATAGTGAACGTGTCCAAGTCTATTGTGAAGTAGCTTTGGATCTATCAGAGACGAACTCACTTGATTTATGCACTCGTGTTCTAAGATAAGTCTATACATTCCATTGATTATGGAAGCGCAACCAAAGTAATGTGAATTAACTGTTAAAGTTATTCTACCGTTTATGATTGTGAAAGACATTCCGGACTTATCTAGCAAACTCATAGAAATTAAATTTTTAGTTAAATTTGGAACTAATTTAACATTTTGTAAAATTAAAATTTTACCTAAAGAGAGGACTAGCTTTGTCGTCCCAGCATGAGTAACAGTTGTCTCTCCTCCATTGCAGTTCTCAACTCTATCTCGAACTGCACTAACGTCTGTGAGAAGACCTATGTCATTCGTAACGTGATAGGTAGCACCGCTGTCCAGCCACCACTCAGAAGACGCACTGCGGTGACTACTCTCAATCATAGCCATGAAGGACTTGGGATCAGAGTTGCCGACCACCATGTTCGCCACATGTTGTGGAGCTTCATCTTTCTGCTTCTTCGGACCCTTGCATTCAGCGGCCCAGTGACCCCACTTGCCGCAGTTGTGACATTTACCCTTCTTACTTTTGAGAGAAGGTTTCTTGACCGCCAACTGGGCAGGGGTGTCACCCTTAGGTGCTGGGGGCTTCTGAGACCCCATGTTAGGTCGAGAAACGAAGTTGACAGCCTGTGAGTGCTAAACAACCTGCTCCGCGCTCTTTCTAGCGATGTTCTGGTCCTCGATGTGAATGAACCTTTTGAGTTCATCCAGAGTGATCTTCTCCTTCCGCCTGTGCATCTCGGTCTTGAAGGTCAGCCACTCCGTAGGTAGCTTGCTCAGAATCAGATACACAAAAAGGTTGTCGTCCATCTTCGACTGATCGTCCTCCAGTTTATGACGCAAGTTCTCCAGCTCTATGATCTGGGAAGTGATCGGCAAGTTTGATTTGAGGCGGAAGTTGAAGAACTTATCCCCAATGAGCGACTTGGACAATACCTCCTCCTTCTGGAAGTGCGCGTTAAGACGATCCCAGATTTCCTTTGCAGTCTTGTAAGCATGGTAGGTCAGTGCGAGACGAGGATTGAGAGAATTCAACAGGTAATCCCTGCATAAGTCCTCATCCTTGTTCCACTGATATTTGTCTACGCCCTCGCCAGTAGACGCAAAGTCACTCTGAACAGTGTAGAAAATGTCGCGTTCCTTCATTCCTAGTTGGACTTGAATTTTCCAAATGAGGAAGTCGGAGGCGTCGAACGACTGCAGCTTGGCGACGTCGAGCACACTTTTCTCCGACATCGCAGCAGAATTCTAAAACAAAAAACTGAAATAAAGTCACCTGATTCGTGCGAAGACGACCGGGAAACTTCGGATCCAATCCAGTTACTGCTTGATCCTTCTTGACTGTGTAGAAATCCTCTCTGAATGCAGAGATCCTAGATCTGAGAATCGCGGCGGCGACAGAGACGATTCCGGCGATAGGAAAAACCCCAGAAAACAGAGTGGTGATCGGGATCACCAATAGCAGAAGTTCAGAGAAGATGCTAGTGAAGATCCTTCCTTCCAGATCAGAGGTGAGGCCCACAAATCAACTAGGAATGGCCTTCTTCACAACGAGAGGCGATCTGCCTATTTCCTTAATCTGATAGGAAAATCGGCTAGAACTGCAGCACCAACGGCGACAGGTCTGGATCAGGAACCAGCACCAGCGGCGACACCTCTGGTGACTGGATCTGGGAGGTGCAACTAGCGGCAACAGAATCTTCGATCGAGCACGAACACCAAGTAGAGATCAATGATACCTCCTTGTAGAAGAACAGATCTGGACCTCCTTTAGATGCTGAGAAGAACAGATCTGGATCTTTCTCCCGAAACACAGAGCGACGGGCGGCGATCGGAGGTTTGCGGCAGAAAACAGAGAGAGAAAGAGCAGATATGCGCGACTTGCGAAAATTCTTCCTCCCCGTCGCCGACGATCTGTGCGACTTGGGAGAGAACGGAGATCGGCAGGGATTCCGAAATAGGAATCGGCGCTAGAACCATGAATTGGCGCACGGGAAAAACAGCGATCGAGCGGCGCACTCTTCCTTGCGGTCGGCGACGAGAAAGGCTACAGAGAATCACGATTTCCTGCTTCTCCTTCTCGATCGAGCGACAGGAAAAACAAAACTCCTTGCGATTTTTCTTTACGATCGGCGACGAGAAGAAGACGCAGTAAGAAAAACGGGAGAGCGACGAGAAGAACGGCGCAGTAATCTCATGATAGTCCACTAAGACTCATCGGTGTGGAATGATCTTATATAGTATCTCCAGCGTAGAGCCTAACCCTAGTGACACGTAACCCGATGGATCGTTCCGAGTCGGTCCTGACACGCGCGGACATAAAAACACAATATCCTAACATATTGTATGCTATGTTGCACCGACACTTCAAAATGCCCAGTGTGTCGGTGTCGGACTTTCCGACACTCATCGGACTCTCCGACACTCTCCGACACTTCAGAACACTATAAAGGCCACTATGTGTGATGTTTTATTTTTAAAATTTAGGTACTATAGTGAACAATGACTAATGAAGATTCTTCTAGAATTTCTCCATACAAGGATAGTGAAATCATTCAAGAAACCAAAAAATACTTTAAGAAGTACTTTCCTAACATTGAGGATAGCACCAAGGTAAATTTAGAGTACACAAATTTTGCTTATATAAATGGAGAATTTAGATAATTTGATTCAGTTCACAGTCGATCTTCGATGGATCATAAGGCTTGGTGGGTTATTCATGGTGCAAGTGCACCTATGCTACAAAGTTTAGTCATAAAGCTTCTTGCACAACCATCTTCTTCATCATGTGTCGAGAGGAATTGGAGAACGTACTCCTTCATACAACAACAACAACAACAACAACAACAACAGAACCCATATAGTCCCCAATCATTGGGGGTATGGGCGGGGGAAGATTGGAAACAGACCTAACCTTTGGCACTATGCACAAAGTGGCTTCTCTCAGAGGAGAAATACCTAACCATTGACAATAAATGCACAAAGTGGCTGCTCACAGAGTACCACTGAAATAGTGGCCCCCTATACCGTTGCGTTTGCTGCGGAATCATGCCCTCAAATAAACGTACTCCTTCATAATTATAAAAAATAAATAATTAATATACGTGTCCCAGCGTGTCGAAATATGGTATTTTTTTGAGAATTGTCGAGTCGCGTGTCATGTCGTATCGCGTCGCGTGTCGTGTGTTGGTGTCGGTGCAACATAGATTGTATGCAATGTGCCCATTGTTGAATGATCTGGTGATAATTTCTTGATCTGCTTCTATTTTGTTTGAAACATGGTACAAATAGTCTGAGGCAGGTACTCTCATAGTCTTACTCAATTACTCTCACACCACAACTTAATTGAGGAAGGAAGGTAAAGTTGATTTCTGATTTCTTAACTTCTCAACTTCTCAACATCATTGAATTATATTGAGTAAATTGTTGATTTGGTGTCTGGTAATTCCGATTCTCGATCTGATGATGTTGATGTGGAGCAGGATTTGCTCAATATTATGGTGGGCGGGGGTGTATTGAAGGCGATACCGGGAAATTCAATGTCAGTGGGAGTGCTAGGTGCACGCCAAATGCTTGTGATAATGCCAAAGATAGCCCGAGCAGTAACATGGGTTGAAAAAAAATCTCTGTCAAGTGTTTGATCTTAAAGAAAGCATTCAAGTTATTCATTTCATTTTGGATCTCCACTAATAAATCAGTGTTGCCCACAAGTTGTTCTTGATAGCGGTTAAAAAAAACTACTTAAAATCTTCTTTCATTAGAAAATAAATAATAGATTGTATACTTGATCAACCTTCATTAGCAATTAGTAGACTCAAGAAGTAAAAAATTCATAATCCAAGCTAGCCATGTTTTGTGAGTAGTGTAAACCGTCGTAGGCATACCGGTTCAGCTGTAATACAAAATAAAATATGTGGTAGAAATATGTTAATGGTTAGTGACATATGTAAAAATATAGAATATATGTGTGGCTGGAATGCAAATATCTATCACCGAATTGGTCGGGTGAATACATGTATTAGTAGATATTAAATGTATTTCCATAATTCCCGTGATTATTCTCTAGTGTTTTTTCCATCATCTACCTACATGTTTTACTTGATCAACCTTCTTTAGCTATAATATTTTTTAAATTTTTGAATTAAAAAATATCAAAAAATTAAAATTTTTACTTGGTGCTCGGGTCGGATGAAAATTCTGGGTCTGCCACTGGGTGGATCTCTGCTTATCTGAGGGGTTATGAGGTTCTATTTATAGGCAAATCATTCTGAGAGTAAATTGATCATGTTGGTCTACGGGTAGCTGTCTCTGCCTTAATCAAATTGTTATCTGCATGTCTAAATGGTCTGCGAACAGCTCTTCCCGCCTTTTCAAAACTACTATTCTAATTTCTAAGACCGGAACGGTCTGCAAATAGCCTCATCTCTTTTTGATAAACTGCTCTATACAAGAAAGTAAGGACTCGCGAGTCGGATCAACCTGAACTCGCCTCACTCCTCTCTGGGGGGCGAGTCTGGTTGAAGTGACTGGACTCTCCCTAAGCTGCTCCTGGGGGCGAGTCCGGCTGAGTGCCTAGACTCGCCCTACACTGCTCTGGGGGACGAGTCCGACTAAAGGGTTTGGACTCGCCCTGCTCTGCTCCCGGGGGTTCCGGACGGATCTTCGACCTACTCGCCGAATATGGGTTGTCAAGCTAATTTCATGGAACCCTTGACCATGTAGCTGTGTAGGTGTGTGTTCAGTCAGATTTCTACGATGAACCAACCGCTTGCTGTCTTCGAAAATAAATTGGTCGAATACAAAATTTAGTAGATATTGAGAGAATGAAATTGTAGTTAAAATTAATAATCAAACACACAAGTTAAATAAAGTTTTAAAAAAAATTACAACAGATGCAGCAAAAAATAGGTAAAATTAGAAAATTCATGTTCAAAAAAGGGATATTACTTTATATATATAGCATACTAGCAGCTCCGCACGGGCTTCGCTCGCTGCTCCACGGCGGTCTTCGGCCGTTCGGCGGCCTTCGGCCGCCGCTCCTCCCGTGCTCGCTGCCCGGCGGCCTTCGGCCACCGCTCCTCGGCGGCTTTCGGCCGCCCCCGTCAGTTATTTAAAACCCTAACATTTTAAAATTCTCTAAATTTTAATTTTATTAAGGAATATAATTAATTTAATTATTAACTATATTAATTAATAATTAATATAACTGAAGGGACAGCTTTCGTCGAACGCAGTCCAGCGTTCGTCGAACGCAGAAGGGCCGCCGTTCGTCGAATGGCGGCACGTGTTCGACGAACGGCGGCACGCGTTCGACGAACGCGTGAACTCCTGCCTCCGTTCGACGAACGCTGGGGTGCGGATAGGCCGCCGTTTGTCGAACGGCGGCACGCGTTCGACGAACGCGTGAACTCCTGCCGCCGTTCGACGAAAGCTGGGGTGCGGATAGGCCGCCGCTCGTCGAACGGCGGCACGCGTTCGACGAACGCGTGAACTCCTGCCGCCGTTCGACAAACGCTGTAATTATGATTTTTTAGCTGGGGTGCGGATAGGCTTCGTTGGCTGGGGTGCGGATAGCGTTCGTCTCAGCCGGCTGGGCCCACAACATATACATATGAGTACTCAAAATGACCGAAAAAATTTTTAATTACTATTTTATAAAAAAAATTCAAAAGAATATATATATTTTAACAAAAAATCGTTTTAAAGTAAATTAATAGGTGTAATGATAAGCTATCATAGTAGGTTTAGGATATCTAGCAAAAATTTTTTGATATTCTGAATTTTCAGAATTAAATTTATTATTGGGATATAGTAAGATTACACAAATAACCCTTATCTTTAAGTGTTATTCCATTTTATTTGGCGGGTTTTGAATGTAATTGGAGTAAAAGAATGGGGTTATTGTTGGCCGGTTTTGAATGTTGCACCAAAGACAACTTCTTGCATTTAGTAGCGTAAGATATGCGACACACTTGAGACAGAAATAGAATTTTCAGTAGACCCCAGCATAATAAATTAAAACTAAAAAATAATTATTGAAAAAATTTCATATTTTTTCACTCTTTAGTAGTGATTAGTGAAGACTAAGGTTCTGTTTGGCTCTTTGGCGGCCTTCTATGTGATATATGCCAAAGCAACGTCGGCGCGAGGGAGCATTTGTTTTGCCGCCCTCTCTGCCTCTGTTCCGACGCAGCATCCCAGCGAACAAAGAAAAGCCACCATTCACGAACCCACCCCCTCCCTCCGATCCGAAACTCCAATGAAGTCTATTTCCTTTCTCTGCCGCAGTCGAAGAGCCAAACAGAACCTAAAAGATAAGTAATAGATCTCTACGGCTTTGAGATTATGACATGCCTTTGAGCAGGGCGGACCTACATGAGGCCGAGCGTGGGTGGCCGCCCACACTCAATTAAAAAAAACTAATAATATTACATTAAAAATATTTTTTGTTCTTGCAGTCTTATTATAAATATTATATACAATATCTATTCAAAAATAAATAGTAATTAAATTAGGCTTGACATGTTGGTTTTTGACTTCATGGTAAAGTTATTAAAATTTAGTGAGAGGTCTTGAGTTCAAATCCTCTTAATATCAAAATTTTGATATTTTTGTCAAAATGCAATATTTAGACAACAAAATTTGTATAATAGCATAAACCGGCCGTACCTTCAATGACAAATCATTTTATAACAAGGTTTGAGGCTTGAGGAGCTTGGTGGCGAGGTGCCGAAGCAGCGCGGTGTTAGGGTTTTTGCTAAGGGAAAGGGAGAACTAGAGAAGGAAGGGAGAATAAGAGAAGAATTAGGGTTAGGGTGAGAGAAGAGAGTAATACCTTGGTAATAGATTGCATGCCATCATGAGGGAACCCCGGGCCTATTAATACCCGGGGTTCATGAGGGGGCCGGCCGGCCCCCATATGGGGACTGAACCAAGTGGTTCAGTCCCCCCTTGGTTCACTTCATTGGTTGGGGGCTGAACCGGATGGTTCAGCCCCGTTGTTTAGCTCCCGCTCCTTAGGTCGTTTAGAGTACGTCCGACCTTGGTATTGCAGTGGGTGCGAGGACGTAACATTCCCCAGCTCTTCAAGCACAGACTTGTCCTCAAGCTGGAATTCTGGAAACCTTTCTTTGAACTCCAAGTAATCAACCCAAGAGTTGTGTACTGCTGACATCTGCTTCCACTTAACGAGCACTTCCAATCGGTACTCGCTTCCCCGACGCTTCCATTTGGTCAACAGAATGGACTCTGGAGAGGGCCGTAGTTCACCATTGGCCGTAGTTGCAGGTAGGGTGGGAAGAATCGTCTTCGAACTGCCGAGCTTTTTCTTCAACAAGGACACATGAAATGTGGGATGAATGCGCGACCCTTCCGGGAGGGCCAGGGTGTAAGCCACGGGTCCCACCCGACGGAGAATGCGGAAGGGGCCATAGTATCGAGGTGCGAGCTTCTGATTTGCCCGTCGAGAGACCGAAAGTTGCCGATATGGCTGTAGCTTCAAGAACACCTCATCTCCCACCGCAAACTCCCGTTCCGTCCGGTGTTTATCGGCCTGGAGTTTCATGCGATCTTGGGCGATCCGTAAATTATCCCGTAGCAGCGACAGCGTCCGATCTCTATCTGAAAGTGTCCGGGCGACCGCGGGCAGGGCGGCGCTGGCTGGTTCATACGAGCTCAAAGTAGGAGGAGGACGCCCGTAGACTACCTCGAAAGGGGTAAGCTTGCTGGCGGTGTGGAAGGAAGTGTTATAGCAATACTCCGCCCAGTGGAGCCACCTCGTCCACGTGCGGGGCTCATCCATGACAAAACATCGCAAGTAAGTTTCAACCCCCCGGTTGAGGACCTCCGTCTGCCCATCGGTCTGAGGGTGGTGGGCGGTGCTCATGCGTAGGGAAGTCCCCTGTAGGCGAAACAACTCCTGCCAAAACTGACTGATGAAAACAGGGTCCCTATCTGAAATGATGGCCCTGGGGAGTCCATGGAGTCGAACAATCTCTTTCGCAAACAAGTCAGCCACCGTCTCGCCCGTGTACGGATGGCTTAAAGCCAAGAAGTGCCCATATTTGGACAATTTGTCCACCACCACCAAAATGACCGACTTACCTTGAGATTTGGGCAAGCCGTCAATAAAGTCCATGGATACAGTTTCCCAGATCTGTCGAGGAATCTCAAGCGGGGTCAGCAGCCCTGCTGGGGAGGTGGTCTCGTACTTTTGCCTCTGGCAAACATCACATTCGCGAACAAACTGCTGAACGTCCTTGCGCATGCCCTTCCAAAAAACATTTGCCCGGACCCGCTGGAGGGTGCGAAGAACCCCGGCGTGACCCCCCGTGGGTGAAGCATGGAACTCCCGCATCATAACTGTCCGCCACGTCGAGTTGGCCGGAATGACTATTCGGCCATGATAGTGAAGCTGGTCGCCGTGCAAATGATAGCCGGCCTCGGCCGGCTCCCCCCGTCGCAGTGTCTCGATGATGGGCCGCAACGCCGAGTCCAACTGAACCTCTGCATGTATTTCCCCCAAAGCTTCAATCACCGGCCCCGAAATGTGGCACGCAGACCCTTCTGGTATGCGGGAGAGTGCATCCGCTACCACGTTCTCCTTCCCCTGCTTATACACGATGTCATAGTCGTATCCCAACAGTTTGGTAAGCCACTTCTGCTGCAACGGAGAGGCCAACCGCTGGTCAAGGAAGTGCTTCAGACTCTGATGATCCGTGCGAATCTGGAAGTGATGCCCCAACAAGTAAGGTCGCCACATGGCGACCGCGTGCAGGATCGCCAACATCTCCTTTTCATATGTAGAGAGACCCAAGGTCTTTGGTGCCAACGCCTTGCTGAAGTAGGCTAACGGCCTGCCCTCCTGCATTAAGACCGCTCCGATTCCGACCCCGGAGGCATCCGTCTCGATGACGAACTCCTTGGCGAAATCTGGTAATGCGAGCACCGGGGTAGAAGTCATGGCCCTCTTAAGGGCCTGGAAGGCGTCCTCCGCCTCGACACTCCACTGGAAGGCGTCCTTTTGTAGCAGCTGGGTCAGAGGACGGGCTATCTTCCCGTAGTCTTTCACGAAACACCGGTAATAACCTGTCAGGCCGAGGAACCCCCGTAGTGCTCGAATCGTCGAGGGGGCCGGCCACTCCACCATGCTCGCGATCTTCTTTGGGTCGGCCTGAACTCCGTGGCCTGACACCAAATGTCCCAAGTACTCAACCTCCTCCTGCCCAAAAGAGCATTTGGATCGCTTGGCGTACAACAGATGCTCCCGTAGAAGCGTCAGGACGACTCGAACATGCTCCAAATGCTCCTCCCAGCTCCTGCTATAAATAAGTATATCATCAAAGAACACGAGCACGTACCTTCGGAGGAGGGGGCGGAAGATCTCATTCATCACCGCCTGGAAGGTGGAAGGTGCATTAGCCAACCCAAATGGCATCACCAAAAACTCATAGTGGCCATCATGTGTGCGGAAGGCCGTTTTATGAATGTCTTCCTCCTTCATGCGGATCTGATGGTAGCCGGATCGCAGGTCCAGCTTGGTAAACAAGCGCGCGCCATGAAGCTCATCCAGAAGTTCCTCAATCATCGGGATGGGGAATTTGTCCTTGATGGTGGAGCTGTTAAGCCCCCTGTAATCGACGCAAAACCTCCAAGACCCGTCCTTTTTCTTCACCAATATGATCGGTGAGGAAAAAGCGCTCGTGCTGGGGCGTATAATACCAGAGGATAGCATCTCGCGCACGCTGCGCTCTATCTCAGCCTTTTGAATGTGCAGGTAGCGGTATGGTCTGATATTGGTGGGGTCCGTGCCCTCCTTAAGCTGAATCTGGTGATCGCGGAAACGGGGCGGGGGCAGTGTGCTTGGCTCCTGAAAAACATCTCCGTACTGATCCAGGAGTGCCCTGATCTGCTCTGGCTCTACATTCGTCTCCAACCCCATAGCGGACATGTCAACAATCATAGTCACCTCCCCACCTTGCTCCTCCAGCCTCTGTAGGCTCCTGAGTGACACCTCCTTAAGAGGCGATGTCCTGATGCCCTGCAAACAGTGCTCCTTCCCTTGTTGGGAAAACTCCAGTGTCATTCGGTCCCAATCCGTGGTCACCCGGCGTAACTGCCGAAGCCACTGCACTCCCAAAACCATATCTGAGCCCCGTATAGGGAGAAGGTAGATGTCGGTGTGGCAGCAGTACCCCTGCATCCGCAACTCAGCCCCCTTGAGTACCCCTTCACATCTCAACTTGCTTCCATCCGCCACCATGACCTGGAAAGCGGCCTCGCGATCGACTTGGAGCCCGGCCTTTAGGGCCACATCGGGGTTGATGAAATTGTGGGTGCTCCCACTGTCGACAAGTATCGTCACCTTCTCCGGGCCCACCATACCGGAGATGCTCAAAGTCAGTGGTGCCGTGCATCCGGCCATCGCCTGTAGGGATATACCAAACTCCGTTAGATCGAGGTCATCCTCCAGAATAGTAGTGTCCTCTTCCTCATCCTCCTCACGTAACATGAAGACTTGGACCTTCTGACATCTATGCCCCGGGGTGAACTTCTCATCACATTTGAAACAAAGACCCTTGTCCTTCCTGGCCTGCAGCTCTTGCCATGTCAATCTCGTCACCGTGGGTCGATTCCCCGCTGGTTGTTCACGGCGGGGTGCTTCAGTTGTCGGATTGGTCCGGATGACCGCTCTGGTACGCTGCCGGTTGAACCTTTCCTCTTGAATCCTCGCTAGGCTGATGGCGTGGCTCAAGCTGCGGGGCATGTATGCATGGACCTCGTCCCTCAAATGGTCCTTCAAACCGGAGACGAAACAACTCAACGTCGTCTTCTCTTCCCAGTTAACCCGGTTTGCCAGACGCTCAAACTCTGTCCGGTACTCGGTAACTGTCCCCTTCTGGCGAAGTTTTTGCAACATGGCTTCAACATCTTCATATTCAAGAGGGCCAAAACGGGCGGAGAAGGACTCCACAAACTCGTCCCAAGGCGCGTAGTTGCGTCCCCTGAGGAACCACTGAGTCCACTGATAGGCGTCATCCTCCAGATGGAAAGACGCCAACTGCACCCATTGTCCCGCCGGTATCTCCTGGTATCGAAAGAAGAGTTCCGCCTTTTGAATCCACTCAAGTGTATCTCCTCCCCGGAATTTAGGGAAGTTCATCCTCGTCAATTTGGGCTGCATATACGGCCGGTGTTCCCCTGGTGCTGGTTGGCACGATGGTTGTTGAGCGATGAGGTTCCCTGGCTGAAACTGGTCCATTCCGTACCCTCCTTGTTGCCCTCCGGCCCCCGTGTTGCCATTCCCATAGCCTGGCGGCCCCCCGAGAGGTCGCGGTAGCGGTAAGATACCCGCCACGCCTCCGATTGGGACCGCATTCGCCCCCGTAGGACGAAAGGGCGCTGTTCCCTGACCTGGGCCCCTCCAACCAGCAGCCGGCTGCCTTTGGGGGTTGATTCCGGCCGCCCAGGGGCCGACGGCTTGGCTCCAGGTCGCCGGCGTCTCTGGCGGCCGCCAGGCCTCCTGCCGAGCCTGGCCGCACTCCCCCGTACCACCAGCGGTAGCCGCGGGGCCCCAAAACCCCTCCGCTGGGTTTCCGCCCGTGCGGCTGGGCGCGGGGCCGATCCTGGCGGGATCGGCTTCTGCCGCTCCCGATCCCGTCAGGGGTCCCCCTGTGAACGTCGATCCGCTTCCCGGCGGCCATCCTCCTGCTCCGATGTAGAATCCAGCGCCGTTTGTCGCTGCCGGGGGAAAGGATGCCGCTCCGGCTTCGGATCCTTCAGAAATTTGAGTTTTTCCCTTCAGATTTTGTAAGAGGAGGTTCTTGATTTCTTCCAATCGCAGATCCATGCGTTCTTCAAGTTGATCCGTTGTTTTCTTCAAGCGTTCTTCCATGGAGTTGACGGTGTCCGCCAACCCTACGTAATTTTCTTCCATTGTGGCGATGCGTGCGAGTTCCGCTTCGGAGCGAGTCACCATGGCCGAGGAGCGGCTGCTCTGATACCAAATGTTAGGGTTTTTGCTAAGGGAAAGGGAGAACTAGAGAAGGAAGGGAGAATAAGAGAAGAATTAGGGTTAGGGTGAGAGAAGAGAGTAATACCTTGGTAATAGATTGCATGCCATCATGAGGGAACCCCGGGCCAATTAATACCCGGGGTTCATGAGGGGGCCGGCCGGCCCCCATATGGGGACTGAACCAAGTGGTTCAGTCCCCCCTTGGTTCACTTCATTGGTTGGGGGCTGAACCGGATGGTTCAGCCCCGTTGTTTAGCTCCCGCTCCTTAGGTCGTTTAGAGTACGTCCGACCTTGGTATTGCAGTGGGTGCGAGGACGTAACACGCGGTGGCGAGGTGCTCAAGCAGCGCGGTGGCGAGGTGCTCAAGCAGCGCAGTGGCGACGTGCCCAAGCAGCGCGGAGGCGAGGTGCCCAAGCAGCGCAGTGGCGAGGTGCCCAAGCAGCGCGGAGGCGAGGTGCGCGGTGGCGAGGTGCCCAAGCAGCGCGGAGGTGGGGTGTCCAAGTAGCGCGGAGGCGGGGTGCCCAAGCAGCGCGGTGGCGAGGTGCCCAAGCAACGCGGTGGCGAGTTGCCCAAGCAGCGTGGTGGCGAGATGCCCAAGCAGCGCGGAGGAGAGATGCGCAAGGAGTGCGGTGGCGCGATGCCCAAGCAGCGCGGTGCCGAGGTGCCCAAGCAGCGCGGAAGGGAGGTGCCCAAGCAGCGCGGAGGAGAGATGCGCAAGGAGTGCGGTGGCGCGATGCCCAAGCAGCGCGGTGCCGAGGTGCCCAAGCAGCGCGAAGGGGAGGTGCCCAAGCAGCGCGGAGGCGAGATCCCTAAGCAGCGCGGTGGCAAGGTGCCCAAGCAGCACTGAGGCGAGTTGTAACATCCCCCAAACTGCTAGACCGATAGAGTAGTTTTGTCATGACTAGGTCATGACAAAACCCTAGGAAGGTTGAAGAGACCATTTGGCCTTAGCCAAGAAGAAGGAAACCACCTTGGTCTGCAAATAGCAATTTTCAGATACCAAGCCTAGGGTTAGACTTTAGGACCCCGCCTTGAACCTTGACCCCACAATATCATCCCTAACCCATTAGAGGTCTCCTTGAAGCACCAGTGACCCATTGGGGTCAACCTAAGAGGTCAATTTGACTAAAGTCAACTTTAACCCTAAATTGGTCAAACTAACTCAATTAAGGTCAATTGGCCCTCATCATGCCAAATTGACCCTGCCCCTACCCTTGTATGGGTACTAGGAACCTAATGGCCCAAAAAGCCCCATCATGGGACCTCCAATTTGCCCAATTTACCATAAGTTAACCCTAGCCCTATTTTGGTCAAAGTACCCAATTAAGGGGCAATTCACCCTCACCTTGCCAAATTGGCTCCACCTACACCTTCTAACCCTTAAGGGAGGCCATTGGAGCCTAAGCCACACATTGTGGTCAACCAAAATGGTCAATTTGACCAAAGTCAACCTTGTCCTAAATTAGGTCAAAATGACCTAATTTGCCCAAATTAAACCCAATCTACTTGGGCTAGACTCAATCAAGGTGGTCCACCACCTAATGTGATTGGGTGATGCTGAATTGGCCATTTAATTTTAGAAAATTCAGCCAGGAGAGAGAAAATCCCATTTTCCACAAAAATGGAGGAGAGAGAAAGAGAGAGGAATGTGACCATTCATGGCCAAAGGAGACCAAGGGCCACCCATTCCTCTCCCAGTTGAGTGGTACATCTCCCCTCTTCAGTTTGGAGTAGATAGACAGTCATTCCAGGCCATATGAGGGCTGGATTTCATGGTTTTTCATGGTGGCCGAAAATGTGCTTGATGGTCATTAATGGTGGCAATCAAGGAGAGACCCTTCCTCTCCTCAAATTGCTCCATTTAAAAGCTTTATCGGGCAGAGGGGAGGGTTTTCCCCCACTTACCTGAAGGAACCAACCATCTTGGTGTAGAAGTTCCATGGCATCCAAGAGCTTTCATGTGGCCATGGTGGATAGGAGATCGGCAAGGCAAATCCCCTCAATTCAGGTCCGATCCCCTTCTCCTCCCCTAGTGCGTAGATCTGAATTCGATTGGGCCTTGATTCTAGCCAAAATGGCCTTGGATCGAGCTTCCCAAAAGGCTCGTTTTAGAGCTTTTTCCCTGTCCCCTAAAACACTATTCCGGCCACCTCCGGCCAGCAAACCACCGCCAAACGATGGCCGGGAAGGTGGTCGGATCGCCGGCAAGAAGGGTTGGAAATCCTACAGGAAAGGGCAATCATGGTTGTTTGTCCAAGGAAGAAGACGTAATCACGTCCGTTCAAATCTTCTGTCTAAACATTTTATAATAATAGTTTTTAATATCTCATTTTATGTATTATTATTGCAGTAGATAGAAATTATTATAGAAAATACTTAGGGCCCTCTGATGCAAAAGTGGTCAACACCAAAGTTGTAGCCCTTGGAGTCTACTCTATTTTAAAATTAATTTCACCCCAAAAGGAGTTCTGTAGCTCCCTGTAGAGCCAAAATAGTGGGACTGGTCCCTAGGGTAGGGCAGTTACTCTTTACTTCATATCTTTTTATTGATAGATGTTATGACCTTGATATTTAAAACCTAGGCTATTTATATGCACCCACACAACATACTAAAAGATGGGATTTTTAGGAGAACCTTTTTTCTAAGGTTTTTGGAATAATTTCATAAATCATTTAATAATTAATTAGTGGGTCAAATGACCTCCAATGCCCTCCAAATTTTGGTGGGTGCTTTTTAGGGTTATTTAATGACCTAGGTAAAAATCTCAGCCCAATTGGGACTGTTTTGGTTGGGTAATTTGTAAACCCAAGTTATGTCAAATTGGGTCATAGTTAGGGCATGGTGTTTATCTTGAAATTTTGTGGTCAAATCTTCTCACCATGAGATGGAACCTTGTCCACTGGTTTAGGATCACCTAAAGTATCCTCATGAGTGGTTTGGGGTGGTGTAGAGGTGATTAAGCCCTAGAACACTAGTTTTATTCCTAGGTGTGCATTTAGAACCTTGTGAAGGCCATGTGGTCAAAAGTCCCTTGATGGTTATGAAACTTGGTGTATAGGTTCATATGGTGTAAATTGGAACTGGGTATTTTGTAAGAATTTTAGGAACAATTATTCCCTTTTAATTATGTCATAATCCCTTTAGAGGAATTTCTTATAAGAGATGATTACAGGATCAAAAGGTCTTGGATGATGATAAAACTTTGGTAGTGCCATTATAATCATAGTTTAGACCTCTGGTAATTTTTGTGTATTTTATTGAATTATTTAATCAGTACTTTTTTCACAAGGCACTTGTTTTGATTTAAACTTAAGAAAAATATTTGAGGGTCCAAAACTCTTTGTTAAATTGTGAAAATTGGTGATAGGACCTTTCTGAACATTAGAAATCTCTGTGAATTTTTATAGAATTTTTGAAGACTTAAATCAGTAGGCTACTTCACAATTCATTTAATTTGAGGTTTTCTTAAAAATATTTATTTTAGTGAGAAAATGATTTCCTTAAATACTGAAACTTAGTCAGTAGCCTTTTCTGGTGAATACAAGAGTTTGGTAATTTTCCCATAATTTTAGTGTTGATCTTTTTTGTGGTTCCTTCATAAAACTATAATTTTGGATAGATGATAAATAATTAAATTAGAGGACAATTTCTTATAGTAAAAATATGATATGCTGTTTCTGATGTTATTTAGTCATCATAGATTTATCATAATTTTTGGAGAGCTATATCATAAGATTTACTTACACTTCATGTTCATTTTCATACTTGGCAGATGTTTGGAGAAATTAAAATAAATATTAATTAATTAGGGAAAAATATGATTCTCTGGAATTAGTCTTATAACATGATGATAGACCTCCAGTAAATAGCTTGGGTCAGTTGGATGAATATTTGGAGTACCTCTAGTTGTGAGCTTCAAATAATTAGTTTGGTCTGCGTATAGTAAAACTGTAAAATTTGAGAATCAAGTGGATCCTTAGGAGGTAATGGGAGATAAGTGGTTACCTAGTTTAGTTTAAAAGGTGTGATGGTCAAAAAGAAGGATTATAGTTGGTAAAGGTGTGCTTGGTGAGTTAGAGGTAAGTTGCACTCGGGGTCGACGAAAGATCGTCTTGGAAAGTCATAAGTCACTTAGGGTAATCCAAGTGTAATAACAAGGAGGGGGTAATCTTATGGGTAGATACCAACAACACTAAGTGTATTGAGAAAGGGAACTTTGGGGTGTCATCCTATTATAGTTCCTAGTACCGTAGCGAGCCCCTTACAGGGTAATCCTCGGGAAGTCCAAGATTAACCATAAATTGTAGGGATAAGTTGATGTACAAGATGAACTTAATAATGCACACACGCACACCTCGTGGTTACGAGAGGTTAGTTGGTTTGGTTGTACGAGCGGTAGGCTCGGTGGTTGTAGCAGTAGATTAATTAGTCTGGTGAGCTTGTGACTCAGTAAGGTTTGTTGGTACGGACGGGTTGGTCCGGCGAGCCGGTGGCTCGGAAGGTTATGGTCACGGGCGGGTTAGCCCGGGGAGCTTATGGCTCGGAGATAGATAGTAGAACATGTTGCATGTGCACGAAGGTGGTGGGTCTTCGGTATTGGACGATCATTCACACCGACGTCAATACGTTGACTCGGCAAGTGTGGAATTTGCACTTAGCCTTGAAAGTCTGGTGGTCCAGCCAGTAAGAGTACGCAGATGCTCCGCGGTTTTGCGTTGAGGCGTACGATAGGTCTAGGTTAGGTAGTGTGAATACCAACCTAGAGGTGGGCGAGGCCCAACCCACCGCTTCCGTTTGCCACTACGGGAGTATCCTGGGAGTCTAGCTCACTCCAAAAAAGGGGGAACTAAAGGTCTATGCGCATAGAGTCGAAGTGGGTGAGTTGCACTTGTATGAACATAGCATAACTGCATACCTTGCATGTCATAGCATAAACATTGTATTTCAACCCCTACCCCTATCGTATAAGTCGGTTATGGGACTTCTTATACGATAGGCCTTGCTAAACGACCCCTTGGTCTATAGGTTTGTGTGGGCATTCCTATAAATCAATGGTTACTTTTCTCTTTTATATGGCTTTACTTATTGTACTTTACTTATTCTTTACCTGCTTTTATTATGCTCTTTTACTGCTTCAGTTATATATATACGCATGTGTAGTGTAGAAACATTTCTTGTACCACTGTCACCTGCTCTTTATTATACCTCTTGTTGTCCTCTGCTTCATCCTTTCTGCTCGGTGCCTAGGAGTCACCGGGGGAGGGGTGGGGGATTGGCTTAGTCTTTTTTATTAACGGTCGGTGGACCATATCATTTTAGGAGACCGCGGCAACGGAGCAGCACCAGAGGCCGGTGCAGGCGGAGGCAGGCCAGTGTAGTGCAGGAGCACAGGATTAAGGATCAGTGAGTGAATAGGAGTTAGCTTCCGCGAGTGATCTTGTAGTGAGGACATGAAGTACAGGGCATGTGCCCTTTATTATTGTAACAATCATTTATTCAGTTATTATCTGTGGACATTTACCTTTATGATTTTATATTTCATGTTGATTCTGTGGACTTGTCTTCTTTTATGCACTTTTCTTTGTGATCGATTTGGCCGGCATGATCGGCGTTTTGTAGTGGCGACCTTTCCGAGTGAAGGTGTCACCGCAAAGCGGCGGTTCTGGGCCTAAGACCCGGTGTTTGGAAAGAAAAAAAATGGGGTCTTACATGAGGTGCCCAAGCAGCGCAGTGGCGAGGTGCCCAAGCAGCGAAGTGGCTAGGTTGTCTTCTGGGCAAACTTAGTTAAGATTGTCGTACTCGACGCTTATCCTCCACTCGTGAGAGGTCTTTCTCTTCACTATGTTGGCGAGTTTGTTGCTAGGTGTTAGTACCGAAGGTCGTGACATTAACTTTTGTATTCTTACTTTAGATGATTTGTTTCGCTAATAGAGCCAGAAAGTAGTTGTAGTCATTTTAAATACACAATGAGTACATGCGCACAAGTATAATCTTGCGGCTTACTGTTTTAAAAGCGAAAAACTGGAAGAAGCAGAAAATAGAAATTGATGATAGATGAAATGCAGGATGTTCGCGCTCTACTAGGGGGAAAGATTCCCTGCCCGGTACCTCTGGCTCATCCGCGGCGTGGTACGACATTGTCCTCTACTGGATTGTCGGCCTGAGGTCCGTGCTGGTTCGGGACTTGGTTTAGTAAAAACCTTCCGAGGAGGCCTTGCCGGACAAGATGCGCGATTTCCTCCTTCAATCAGTTGCGGCTTTCAGTACTATGTCCATGCCCGCGATGGAAGTCGCAATATTGCGACTGGTTTCCTCTATTTGGTGCAAGCGGCTCGGGCCTGCGAAGCGCATTGCTATCATGGATGGCAAGAAGAACGTTAGTTCTAGTAGTGTTCAGGGAAGTGTAGTCCTGATGCCGGCGAGATCCTCGGTCTCGGTTGGGGTTGTCATGATGCTTGTTCTTATTGGGAACAGTCTGCGACATTGGCTCATCTCTCTTCCTCTTCGAGCTCCCCTCGAACTGCTGGCAGTGCACCTCAATTGCCTCATCAGCTGCTATCTGAGCCTCGACTCGGTGAACGAGGTCTGGATAGCTGGACACAGTTTCTCGCATTAGTGCAGAGTAGAAGCCATCGGGGCGGAGCCCTCCAAGAAAAACTCTCCTCGTAGAAGCTCGGGGTCCACCCCTGGAATTTTACGTGCCTCAGTAGTGAAGCAGCAGAAGAAATCCTTAAGAGTTTCTCCGTCATTCTTGCAAATTCCCGAAAGATGGGAGGGGTCTCGAACTGTCCTGTGGTTGGCGATGAACTGGTTGGTGAATCGCTGAGTTAGTTCCGCGAAATTATTGATGACTCCTCTCATAGAGTGGAACGAAGTGCTTGCTTGTCCCTTTAGTGTTGTCGGGAACACTTGGCACAACAGTTGGTCAGTGGCGTTGCAAATCCACATGATGGTGGTGAAGTGGTTGACGTGCTCTAGCGGATCGTTTGTTCTTTCGAACGTCTCGATGTTCGGGAGCTTAAAGTTGTGCGGGATCGGATGTGCCAGGACCTCGGGCATTAACGGTGAGTGGTGATGACGAGGGCGGCAGGCCAAAGCGGCGCGCTGCTCGGCTTGTTCTTGTTATTCAGCGATTATGTCGCTAATTTCTTCGCGAGTGAGCCTTCCTTCTACATGCCCGAAGCCTGATGCTTCTGGGCGATGGCGGTGATGATGAGCTTCGGGTTCTCTGGCAGGACAGACTGGGCGTGCTGAGTTGGCCGCGTTGGAGATCTCTTCTTCCGAAATGTCGCGCTCGTGAGCGATGTGTTCAGTCGGAGCACGATCCAGAGCTGGAGGAGGAAGATTGTCTTGCTCGCTGGCAGGATTAGGAGCTCGTGATGCCCCTCCGTTCCTTAGGAGAGCGAGCATCTCGATTTGGTGTTCTTCTATCTGGCGCACGCGTCCCTCCAATGACGCAATGAGTGCGTTCATGGCACCTTCTGCGAGAGGAGTGTTGATGACGAAGTGGGAGGGTGCTGGATCAACATGTCCCCAGGGACTAATTCTTCGATAGTACGATCACTTCTTCTTGTCATTGTGATCGGTAGCGAGTACTGCCTTGAAGCAAATATTTCCTTTCAGGAGTCTTTGCGGAGTATTTGGGAACATGATTCCCACAGACGGTGCCAAACTGTTGCAGGTCGCTCGGGTGCTCTCGTACACCGGTCGAATTGAACCACCTTAGCTCGGAAGCGAACCGAGCACACAAACAGTCAATGAATGAATCGATGAGTGACACGAGGACTTTTAACATGAAAAACCCGAAAATGGTGAAAAACCACGCGGCCGGAGCTGTGCTGGACAAATTCCACTATATGTTTGGGGGTTACAATCGGAAATTAAGAATTCGAGCGCGACAGGTCACGGCTCGTTACAAAGGTAGAGAGAAAGAGAACTCTGAGGTTGACAGACCACCTCTCGGAAAGCTAAGTACTTCTTCTTCTGGGAACAAAAGTGAGATCGTTAAGTTGCCTTTCGGGACCCGGAGGGTTCCCGGATCACTTAGAATGTTGGTCTTCCGGAGCGAAGGAAATCTCTAAGTCCACGATGGAGATCTTTGAAGCCTCGAAGGAGATCTTCGAAGCCCGAAGGAGATCTTCGAGCACCGAAGGAGATCTCACAGGAAATCTTCAACGGAGTTCTCTCGGTTGCAGAAGGCAATGTGTCCTGAAATGAAGGCCCTGAACTCCTTTTATAGCATTGGGCAGGGGTAGTCCGGTAATTTTGCTGACGTAACCACCTGACGGACGAATCACGTTCGCCAGTTCGGAGCACACGAATCGCCATTTTTCGTAAATGTCTGTCTCGCAGGTTGGACAGTTCGGGCAGCTTCGTTGAAGGTGATGAAAGCGACGAACGAGACCTGCAATCTGAGAAATTAAGAAAGGTTAATTGTGCGCGTGTCGGGAACGTGAAAGCGTACGCAGAAGTATTCTGAGCGCACAACGAATACAGAAGCATCATGAGCGCGCAATGAACATGAGGGCGTTTTGAGCGTGCAACGAGCACGTGAGCGTTCTGAGCGCGCTAATCCCGGAGGCATTCTAAGTGCGCCGTGAGCGCGAAGGCATTCAGAGTGCGCCGTGAGCTTGGACCCAAAAAAGTTGACAAGCGATGCCAGGGAGATGCGGCCAAAAGAGGGAGAGCACGCTCTATTAACGGGGCTGCTCCCTTGGCCGCACCCCTCAAGGTATGGGGGGTGCGGCTTGGACGCACCCCCAAAGGGGGGATGCGGTTTGGCCGCACCCCCCAAGGGGGTGCGGTTGGTCGCAGCCCCAAGGGGGTGCGGGCTTGCCCCCCCCCCCCCCCCCCCCCCCCCCCCCCGGCCACACCCCTTGGGGGTGCGTCTTTGGGTCGTGCTCCCTGAGGGAGGTGCAGCCGGCATTAGCCGCATCCTGCAAGGATGGGGTGCGACCTTAGCGATATGACTGTGCCCTGAGAGGGGAAGGTGCGTGTCTGGCCGTACGGTACTAGCGTGGCGCGACCGCGAGCCGGTCGAGGCCACGGTGGGAAATTACGGGTCCGACCGAATACATGTTGGGGAACCCCATCAGATGTGATAACTCTCCTTTCTCCTTGGAGGCAATATGAGCAGGACCTAGCTGATCTAGTGATCTAACCAAGAAAGTATTAGAAGACTGGACAAAAATCAATACAAGAAATTTCCTTGGACATTATAATTTAAATTATTATAAAATAAATAAAAAAATTTGATGACATTAGATTAAAATAATAGAAGTAGTGTTTAGGGGTGTTCACAAACGAATCGAATAACTATTCAATCGAATCCAATCAATTCGAATTCGAACCGAAATCGAATCGAATAACTATTCAATCGAATCGAATAACTATTCAATCGAATCGAATAACTATTCAATCGAATCGAATAACTAATCGAATAACTATTCAATCGAATCGATTCGGATTTGAACATGAATTTGAATTCGAATTCTAATTTTATAATGTTTAATTATAATTATATTTAATATTTACAATGCTTAAATATAATTTAATAATGTTTAAATATAATTTTAAATTCAAATTATAATGTTTAAATATAATTTTATAATGTTTCATATAATTTTATAACTATTCGAATCTGAATTCGGATTCGAATCCGAATTCGAATTCGAAAAATACGAATTTTAATCGAATCTTCACGAATCGAATCTCGAACTATTCACGAACTATACTATTTGTGAACAGCCCTAGTAGTGCTGACATAAAGAATGTTTCACCAAAGAGAACTTTTCTATTTTAGTATAGGAGTGACAGACACGCGACGTCTTAAATCAAACTAAAATAGAAAAATTTAATTAATTAATATAGTTTAAAATAAACACATTATTAGTTAATAAATGCAAAATTTTATTATATATCATTTTTTATTTTTTATTATAAAATTATCACCTTAATGCATATATTATCATGCATGTTAAATCAATTTAATAAAATTGATGAGTTTAATGATAGTCTTTTTTGAAAATGTCGTTGACATGTCTAATGATAGCCTATTATAGTAGGCCTAAGAGCTTTACTAAAAACTGTTTCTATTTTATGAATTTTCATCATTATTTTTAATTTAGAAATATTGTGTAATTAAATTAATGATCATTATATTTTTATTTTTATTTTGAAATATATTATAATATATGTTAAGTCATTAGAGTAAAAGATTAAGACTATATATAAAAATTTTGAATGTTGCATCAAAGCCAACTTTTCATCAAGCTAGAGACTTTTTAGCCCTTTAACTGCACACAAAATGAAACTGATGTTATGTAAGAGGATAAAAATGACACAACTTAAAAGCATAAATATCAAACTGATGTTAAGCTCGAGCTCAACTGCTCTTGTTCATGAGGTCGCGAGCCGGCATTCGAGCTTTTTTTTTTGTATTTTTTTAAATAAAATATATAAATATAAATATAAATATAAATATGCTCATTAGCAAAAAGCTAGCGAGCAGCTCGAGCTCGAGCTCAATATAAAGCAGGATGAGCTCGACGAGCTCGAAATATTTAGCTCGAGTTTGAAATTTTTGTCAAACTCGACTCGAGCTCGACTCATTTACACCCCTACACGAGCATTGTGTCTTTAGTCTAAATCAACATTTTTGGAGTATAACTATTTGAGGGCAGAATCGTCAGCCACTATCCCATTCATGTTCCCGCTTTCGCTTTTGGAATCAAATTGTCGGCTTTAAGCCTTCAAGAATAGCCTGAAAAGGTTAAAAAAGGTAAAGTGAAAGTGGAGCAAATGCCTTTAATTAATTAATTTAATCGAAAATTATTGATAAGCCCACGAGTCCACGTGGCGTTGTGTGCCAAATATGGCAAAAAAAAATAGCTGAATTATTGGGTATTAAAAAACTTAGTTTTTTTTTAAAGAAAGATACACATTTTGTCTTTTTATTTTGAGAAGATCTCTTATTTTGCCTTATTTTCTTACTTTTTTATACAATTAAATTAATCTTATTTTCTTACGTTTTTTTATTCAATTAAATTAAATTATTAATTTACACAATGAATTAATTATTAGATTTTTTTTCTTGAAAGAATAAAATTTAAAACATAAAGCAAGATGAGACTAAGGCTTCATTTGGTTGAGCGGTTGCGGTTGTAAAAGGAGCTGTTGGAAATGCAGGTTTGTAAATGGAGCTGTTGGAAACTTGCAGCTGGAAATGGAGTTCTGTTTGGTTATTCTGTGTTTGCAGAGCTGTTCAAAACTGAGAACCGTTTGGCAAAACTGCGGTGGCGTTTTGTAAATTTTTTTTATTAAATTTTATATTAGAGATTTTTTGAAATTATTTCGAACACTATAATAAACCTCAAACATACATGAACTATGCAAACACATACAGGAACTCATAAACACATACAGGAACTAAAAAAATGTTCATGCTCGGTGTAGTTGATCGGCAATGGAGTCACGCAATGCCACCATCTCATCCACCCCTACTCGAATCCCTCTAACATGGTCTCCACTTGAGTTTTCAGTACTCTGTCCTGTTCTTCTCTGAAGGCCCGCCGGGTAAATGAAATGCTCGTCTTCATCACAAGCACGAAAATGATTGTCTGAGTGGGATGGGTGTCTGCGAATATAATTATGCAAAGTCATTGTTGCAATCACAATGTCTCGTTGCTTTGTCAAACTGTACGGCGGCATATCTCTAAGTATTTTCCACTTCTTTTTCCATACTCCGAATGAACGTTCTATGACGCTGCGCAAGGACGAGTGAGCCTGATTGAATATTTCTCGGCGCCCTTGTATAGGCCTATTGCCCCTTCTAAAATCTGGTAAATGATACCGTGTACCTGAATATGGTTTTATAAAACCACGTTGTAGTGGATATCCGGCATCTACTACGTAATATTTGCCTGCAAAATTATACAGTGCAATCTATGTGTGAGTAATAGCAATCATAACTAACAATCGGACGATTTTTTTTAAAGAAGAGGTCTTTCAAGTAGTGAAAGGCTAACCGGGGGGCGGGTAGGGGAAATTGTAACTGGGGTCCATAAGAGCACGCTGAAATATACGGCTATCATGAGTAGAGCCCTCCCAACCTGCTAATGCGAAGGTGAAACACATGTTGAAATCACAAACCGCCATAACATTCTGCGTTGTTGTGCCATGCCGACCAATGTAGGCTGCCTGTTGATCAGCAGGAACTCGAGCATCCACATGTGTTCTATCAATAGCTCCGACACAGTCTTTAAAGAACGGCACGTATCGAGCGTCATTCAATATTTGGGGAGGAATATCGCTGAAAAGAGGGTCTACAGGGGTGATTACATCCGAAGATAATCTCTTTATAGCAGTGATACCCTTTCCAAAAAATCGACTTATAGTTTCTGTAGAGTGTTGGAATCGTTCGCCTGCAAGTTGCATTGGTACATTATGGCCTAAAATATGCAATGTAACTGCAAGCACTTCTCGTGGTAGAGTTCTTCTGGATCCTTGCAATCCATACTGTTGTGTGAGGAGTGTAAGCAGATCTGCAAATATTACCTTGGACATTCTAAACGCGCTGAAAAATCTTAAAGGGTGTCCATCGAGTAGTTCATCAATCCACCTAGCTCCCGTTTGGCTTGATGTCATGCAAGGTGTATTAGAGGAACCAGTAGACCACCCGGCTAATATAAATTGTTGTCCACGGACTGCTCTATTACGATAAAACCACCCGGCTACTTGCTGCTCATTCTCCTCACCAGAACTGCTATCATCCGAAGATAGCATTGTAAACCTGCGACAAGTACAGAAAGGTCCATAAATGTTCATAAAAGATTCATAAATGTTCAACCAAGCACGACACAAGTAAATTACAGTACATAAATAACAGTACAGAAAGGTCCATAAATGTTCAATGACAGTACACAAGTAAAAAACAGTACAGAAAATAAACATAGATAAACATCATCATAAGAAGGTGTCCGATTCGATCACAGGATAAACATAGAACGAACTACTCTAATTTTTTGCTAAAACAATCATGAAGCCATCGTAGACGTCGATCCTCCCGAATGCTCATAAAAGATTCTCGATTCTGCTTCTGTCTCAGGAACATGATGCAGTAGTGGTATAATTCCTCGTTCGATTCATCCATAACCTCTGGAATAGCCTCGAGCTCTGCAATAGTCTCAGGGATGGTGAACAAGGATGAAGATATCTGAATGCGAGGAGGCTCCAACATGCACTGCCCAATAATGCGCGATGTTTCAGCTATGTCTTCCATCGCCGAAGTCCTTGTCTTCTTATTACTCGTCTTTCTTTTTTCCTTAACCGGCCGCTTACTCCTTGCATCGGCCGAAGAAGGTGGCTCGTTTGTGTTCTGTGTGTCATCTTCGGCTAAAGTGTCATGTTCGTCAATCGCCTCTTGCTCAAAATTTCTTGAACTGGGAGCCCAAGCTAGATCTCCTGTAGCCACGACCTGGCTGAACATCATACAGAGCTTCTCTTCTAAATCAGGGGATATGCCAGCGAACTGAAACTTTTTGGCGGTTGGAACAACCTAGGATAGAAATAATAAATATGTTAATACAGGCTGATAAAAATATTTGCAATAAAACCAGACTATTTAAAAAAATATACTTACTAGGAGGCGTTCTTTCCACCATTCTTCTGAAGCGGCAATAGTTTTGCGAATTGGATCCCAACCCAAACCGGTCTCACGGCCCTTTAGCTCCCTCCATAACTTCCAATCTTTCTTTAGTTGATCCCACTTGTTCTTCATCTGATTGCGATCATACATCTTACCCGTGCGAGCAAAGAAATTTGTTGTTAGGTTTGCCCAACCATCCCTGCTAAAGTGTGTGGTTGGGCGATTACCCAACTCTATTTCTTTCAAACACAAGTCGCAGAAAATCATAACATCGTTGGCCTCCCAATTTGCGCTAACACCGCCTTCTTTATGTTTACCCATAATGACTGAATGTACGAAAAAATAAAAACAAGTAAAGTAAACACAAAAATAATCACATAAGCTTATGTTATGCTTGTGCTTGTGCTGTTCCTAACAGGTTATGCTTGTGCTGTTCCTAACAGATCTGTACACACACACATCTACACTTCCAAACAGGTTATGCTTGTGCTGTTCCTAAACCTGTTTCACAACTCATATTATTACTCTACAGATTATTACTAAAGTGTGTGGTTATGCTAAAGTGTGTGGTTATGCTTGTACAGATTACTACTCTACATTTTCTAATAACAAAACAATACACATCATAATCACATACAACTCAACTACACATACACATCATAATCACATACACACACACACACACACACACATTCACACAATCACATACAACCAAAAATACTTTAATCACACACACACACACACATTCACACACACACACTCATATACTCATACACAATCACATACGACCAAAAATAATTTATAATCACACACACACTCATATACTCATACACATTCACATGGACACAATCACACACACACAATCACACACACACACACACACTCAACTACATATACACAAAAAATAATCACATCCACAACACATTCACAAACACAAACACCTACCCATAACACACACACACACACAAACACATTCTCACAAACATTCACATACACAATCACATACAACCAATAATACTTTAATCACACACACACACACACACACACACACACACTCATATACTCATACACATTCACATAGACACAATCACACACACACACACAAACACACACACACACACACTCAACTACATATACACAAAAAATAATCACATCCACAACACATTCACAAACACAAACACACACACAAACACAAAACACACACATACAACACATACAAATAAAAAACACAAATGCACACAAACACGTATACACAAACACACAAATGCACACAAACATAAAACACACAAATAAAAAACAAACCCAAATCATACAACACACACACACACACAAACATAAAACACACACATATACACATGCACACAAACATAAAACACACACACAAACACAAACATACAACAACACATATACACATATGCACACAAACACGTATACACATATACATACATACATACATACACACATACAATTCACAAACACACACACAAACATAAAACACACACACAAACATAAAACACACACACAAACACAAACATACAACACACAAATAAAAAACAAACCCAAATCATACAACACACACACACACACACAAACATAAAACACACACATATACACATATGCACACAAACATAAAACACACACACAAACACAAACATACAACAACACATATACACATACGCACACAAACACGTATACACATATACATACACACATACAATTCACAAACACACACAAACATAAAACACGCACACAAACACAAACATAAACACACACACACAAACATAAAACACACACACAAACACAAACATACAACACACACATAAACAACAAACCCAAATCATACAACACACACACACACAAACATACAACAACACATATACACATATGCACACAAACACGTACACACACACAAACATACACAACCCCACACACACATCCACATACACATCCACAAATCCAAAGCAAAACAAAAGCAGAAATCCAAAACCACAATTCAACAGCCATAATAATCTGAAACATCCCCTAACAAAATACCCTAAAATTGAAAGCAGAAATTGGAAGCAGAAATTGGAAGCAGAAATTGGACCTGTTGATGAACGGGAAGTGGAGGAGGTCGTAGATCTGGAGAGGTCGGAGGTCTGTAGATCTGGAGAAGTGGAGGAGGTCGTAGGTGTCGTCGAAGACCTGAAGAGGCCTTTGCTGTCGCCTGAGAAGCGGAGAAGGTCGTCGATCCTCGTCGGAGAAGGGGAAGAGGACCGCGCGTAGGGCAGGGGCGTCGGGCTCGCCAGATATCGGGAGGAGGTTGTCGGTGTCGCCGGAGACCAGGAGAGGCCGTTGCTGTCGCCGGAGAAGTGGAGAAGGCCGTCGATCCTCGTCGGAGAAGGGGAAGAGGACCGCGCGTGAAAGGCCGTCGATGCCCTAGCGCGCGGAGAGATCGCCCAAAAACGCGCTGAACTGGAGGGTCGCTGCACCAGCGGGACGCGATCTATTTTACGCACGCGGCTTTTCGCCGAGGATGGAAATGGAGGCGCGTAACCAAATGAAAAACAAAACCTGCGGTTGCGTTTGGGCTAAACGCAATGGAGCTAAACGCCCAAACAAATGAGACCTAAGGCTCTGTTTGGGACTCCGACTGCGCTCCGGTACGATACATGTCAACGCAACACTTGCTCATCACTCTGTTTGTTTTTCCGCCTTACATGCCTCCGTTCCAACGTAGCAGCTCAACGACCGAAGGATTGCCCCCTCCCTCCAGTGCGATCGTGTCCCTTCCCAGCAGCCTTCAGAGTTCCAAACAGAGCCTAAAATACAAGTTAAAATAGAATAAAAAATATATTCTATTTGAGATTATTCTATTTGAGACCCACATATCAAGTCTTTGTAATTTTTCAAACTTTTGAATTTCTAAAATGTTCTAAAAGAGTCTAGACTATTATAGAAGAGTCTGGAATATGATTGAAGAATTTTATAATCCTCTAGAAAACTCTAGAGCTTTGTAGAAAGTTCTATCTAACTTTAAAACATTGTAGAAGCTTTGAGAGATATGTGTAGAACAGTCTAGAGCTTTGATAATGATTATGAGAAGAAGCTTCTAGAATTGTCTTATGTTATATGTATGGAGGGTCCTAGAAAGATGATTGATTCCTATAAAACAGCAAGCATTTGAGATTATTCAATTTTGTAAGCCTTTTTGGAGTCATCACTTTGTAATATTATTTTGAATTGTATTTAGAGTTTCATGAAAGTTTTTGGGCTGCCCCGTTGAATATTCTGCATGCGGAGATTATCATGGCTGAATACTATACATGAGCACAGTGCCCCCTCGCATTTATAAAATCATATAAAATATCAGCACGAATATGTTGTAAAATTTAAATAAATTGATTTGACGTATTTTGGGCAGAATACGCTCGCAAGCGTATGTACTGGAAAGGAAAAATAGGCAATTAACGCATTATTTACTGAAAATTTAGGATCTGTTTGATGCGACATTTTTGCTTCGAAAAAAATGACACCTTCATAAAATGTGTTTGGCGTGACAACGTTATGATAGCCACCAAGAAAAAAAAATTTAATTTTGATACATCAATATGGGGCACTTGCGGCAAATTTTTGAAAGCTTTCGAAAACTATCATGCATTTGATCTTTTTGTAGCACAAAGTTATTATAACTACTAGAACAATTTTGTAATGCTTGTTACAAAATTGGGGCACTTGCAGCTCAGTTGGTGATAAATGTCGGCGCTAAGTCCATTTATCTAGGAGGTCGCGGGTTCAAATCCCCACCTCAAAAAACCGCTGCTTATGGACCACGCTCTATGAGCGGAGATGGGTTGGGGTGTACGGCCTGCGGGCCTGTTCAAAAATGGAGCTATGTGAGGACCGTAATAATGCTAAAACTATTGTTTATTACAAATGCTTATTTTGAATGAATGAATGTAACTCAATATATGGCGGGAATTAAAAAAAAGGTATTCAATTAGTTATTTTCATACTTGAGAATTTGCTAAAAGTCAATCACGATTTGCTAATAACAACACCATAATTCTATCACAATATATATACAAATAAACTAGCAAAAAGATTTATATTATATATGGCTCCGTTTGGCTTGATTTTTTTGGCCCGTCCGTCACCAAGAAAAGAAAACTAGTTTTGAACATAAAAGTGGGTGGAATTCTTTACGTGAGGTCGGGCGTTCACGAACAACAGTTCATAATTCTCTAAATGAAAATTATGGTATTAAATGATTAGTTAATTAGAGAATATATATTCCTGCATTAAACATGCCCAAGAAAATAAAAAAAAAATTATTTGGAGAAAACGAATTAAAAATAATAATCATATTATACTTTTTTAAAATTACTTATATATTCCCATAACCATAAAAGTTGATAGATGCACTAGTGATACATTGAGCTACATTGAGTTTGATGTCCATTTGACATCATAATTTTAATCCCAATCATTCAAAATTAAAAAAATATATATATTAAATTAGTTGTGAATGGCCATATATCATTTCATCCGCAGTGCGTGCGAACAAAATAATCACGCGCTGCAACGAGACCGGCACGAGAGGATTTTGCTCATTCAACATCTAACTCACTTTCTTTTCAGCCTTATAAACAATAAACTCTCCGCTTGCAAGAGCAGGTGCAAAAACTAAAGTTACACCAAAAAGATCTTTTGCAAGTTTTTTTATTATGCCTTTGCACTAGAAAATCCATTATAGCAAGGTTTCTACATAAATACGTGCGACGCTACTTTCGTGCATACATCATGTAACATAAGCAACATTAATTGATGGAAATCTCTGAGCAATCATCAACTACTAGTCGTACATACATTTTTGATCAATTCCCTAGACATCAGTTGACTAGACAAATGTTGTCTCCGAACTCGCGAGTGAGACTCAAATTTGCGTATATCATAGTTGCAGTACAAATCACATGAGGGTAATTTTCGGATATAGACATAGAATCGTCAACTTATGTCCCTCCAAAGAATTGAAATAAGGCCGATCTAAGCAAATATGTTACGAACTACCAAAATGAAGTATCCAAGTACTAGTGGTTTCCTTGCATATGGAGACAAGATATAGAGCACATTAACCTCACTAGCACTGTTCCCAAACATCAAGACTACCCCTTTTATAGGAATCCTTTCATTTCTCTAAGAATGCACACAATTTCATTTGATATATCCAATTTTCTTACAATGATATAACATGTTGAGCCCTTCTTCATTTATGCTTACAAAGGTAGCATTTCTCCCTCTCTCTCGGGATCTGTTTGTTTCGACGATTTTTCTCCGTTGAATTTTAAAGAAATACAAACGTTGTTTTTTGATTTTTTTTGAATAGCTTTCATTTGAATCACTGATCCCCCAAAATGTTGTGTATGTTTGATTCCAACTGCATGGAGGAAGCTCTATTCAATAGCACTATTTTATCTTCACCTCCAATCGCTCCATCTCCAACTGACATCACCCAGCCAAATTAAGCAATGTAACAACATCCTCTAATTTTCTAAACTTTTGCACCATTATCCTGCATGCATCCAACTTACAAGTCTGCTTACATAAGTATTCTTAGCATGCCGCATTAACCAAAGTGATCAATTATTTGTGTAATTCAACTAATTATGGTCGATCTTACAAGCACACACATAGTTGCGGAACAACAATGTCTACTCGGCCTAAGAACAAAGTAAATATCAAAATATTACGGTTGGATTGACGCTCTAATTAATGAGCCTGTAGAGTGATCTTCAAAACTCGAGAGAATCAGAAACACCCGGTGAAAAGAGAGTTAATAATATTTTTAACGTGAAAAACTTAGAAAATGAAAGCAAATCAAAAGGTCAGACTCCGTCCCGTGGTGTGTAACGCCTCACTTTTAATAGCCATATAATATAAATCTGGTCGAGGGCCATAATATATAACAGTCACAAACATGACATTATAAAATAATATAAAATTACAAATCAGTAAATCACATCATCAGAGTACAATATTAAGCGGAAACATCAACCAAATATAAGCGTCTCCACACTAATAAAGTCCAAAAATCCAACGGCATTATGAATCTTACAAAACAACTCAAACAATAAAATTGAAAACATAGAAAGATACATAAAATCACTTCAAAAGTTTTTGTTCTTTATTTAAGCAGCTAAGCTCCCCTTTGCTCAATATGAGATGCAACAAACAACAATAGAATGAAAAGTGTAATGACTCTCACTCCTCTCGGTCATCCTAGCGGATCCCGAGAAACTACATTGTTATGCAAGTCAGCACTTCGCATAACAAATAAAGAATCATACCAAGATATATTTTGTGCATCGAGTAAAGTGTCACAAGCTTCCTTCATGTTTTGTATGTGTCGAACATGCAATTAAGATTACTAAGCAATATGTATGCAAGTCGGGAGACCACAGTAGGTACACCACAACTATTAAAACATCGTATAATTCTAGCATGTCATCAGAGCAAACACATAATGCACTCAAGACCCTCCAAAGCACAATTTAAAGATTATTCGGTTATACACTTTCAGCAGGCCCTACTAAAATCTCTAATCCACGGGAGTGGTCGATTGTACCCTTCTCATGAGCCTTTCTACCAACACACAAACTATGAAGAATGATGGATATACCCACGATAGCGGCCCTTCAACCTGCCTTTATCTTAATCATATCAAAAGTACCCAAAATCTCTTAGTAGTACTTCAGGGCATCAATGAACCAAGTATTATCACCCAATAGTTACCATACTCAAATTGGTGTTCCAACAGTACTACGGTCGTATGGTCGCAGCTAGGTCTCAGTCCTTAAATGATAAAAAAACAAACATCACTATCTCAGTCGAAAGACTTACATGACTTCATCACAACATGCATACATTTGGATTCGCACATCAAGTGAACCTACATATACACAATGGGATCACATACCCTGGTTTCCTAAAGAACCATGATGTTCATAATCTCTATTAATTAAAGAGACTAGCGATCATCATCATACACAACAGAAAAAAAAATGAAACTAGAATTTGCATCCTAAGAGATGGAATGAGAAAGATCGTTACCTTCTTCAATATTTGTTTGGCCATGAGATCTTCGAACGAAAGGGAATATCACAAGTGCAGAGGGATTCTCTGTTGGATCTTGCGGCGCCCTTAGAGGGGGGTGAATAAGGGAATAAAATTCTTTTTATAATTTTTAAGATAATTACTAAGTTGTTTTTGATTAATAGGAAATAAAATGACAATTTAGTAATAACAATTTTGCAATAATGAAATTTTACGCCAATTGAGAGAAATCAAATAAACACAAATATAATCATGATTGCATTATATAAAAAGGGTGTTTACAAAATTTGATTTCAATATCGCTAGAAATCGGAGGCGTACAAAAGTGAATTTCTTTTCCTTTTCTATGCCGACTTGTATCCCCACAAACCGGTTGGCTTTAGCATATCCTTCCCGGATAAAGCCTCAAGCCGCTCTAGCCAACCCAAACTCGGATATGGCCTCGAGCACCCCCTAGATCTAATCCCCTAGACCTAGTCGCCAACTCACGCGGTGAATTCCCCCTAAGCCGCGCAAGGACCTAGTCGCCAAAAACAAGGCGATTTCACTACAAGATACAAATAAAGAAGTGAAGTAAATAACAAGCAAACTCCCTCTTGAGATTTCTGGAGATGAGGATGAAGGATCGCTGAAGCACGAGCGAGGTCGAAGCGATCGTTCTTCGGATGCAGCGTGATGGCTTCCTTCTCCAGATTTTCTTCTTTGGCTTTGAGTGGGAGATGATGTTTCGGCAGAGTAGCAACACGAGAGTTTGGGCACAAGTAATGTCTCTGGAAGTTCTCACCCAAAACGAGAGAGAACACATCATTTTATAAATCTTGGAGCTAGCGCCTGCGGTAGCTGATAGCGCCTGCGGTAGCGTTCGTGTGGAGCGGTTGCGAAACCGTCGGCGGCGTGGTGCTGTGCACGATCTTGAGCTAGCGCCTGCGGTATCGCTAGCGCTGGCGGTAGCGTTAAGGAACCGCTGAGACGGAACCGCTGAGACAAAACCACTGAGATGATCTTGAGCTAGCGCCTGGCATTAGCGCTAGCGCTGGCGGTAGCGCTAGCGCCTGCGTTAACCTCTAGCGCTGGCGGTAGTGCTCCATTCAGAAAGTTTGATTCCATGCTGCCTTCTACCTGTGGAGTATTGCACCTATAGTTCCTGCACACTATAAACACACTACAAGCAATATCAAATACAATATGAGATTTGTTATTCTCAAACAAAGGGATGTGACACACATGTCCAACTATTTCCCCCTTTTGATAATAACAAATCCTCTAAGCAAGAAATCAACAATAGTGTTTATAGATTAGATAAGCAAGATAAAAGTGCAACTATAGTAAATGATATGCATGATAATGTGCATACTCCCCATATCTTAATGCTCCCCCTACATAAATGCAATTTATGTGTTACTCCCCCTAAATGATAGATTTCATGAATTTATGTGTTACTCCCCTCATTTATCTATATTTCTCCTATATAGATTTCTTCAACTAATCTTCCCCTTTTGGTATTATCAAAAGAAGGTGGGGTGAGGGTAGTAAGGAGACATTTTAAAAAGATAAAGCATGATCGAGCTTTTGTAATATAGACAAAGATAAAGAATTTAAGTATAGTATTGAAGAGATTTCAAATAAATAGATAAGAGTTTTAGCATAGCGGAAGATTATAAGAAACATCTTTTTGTAAGCATGAAAATCATAAGTAAAAATATGAGTTTTAGTTCAAAATTGAAAAATATTTTAACCTTTTGAAATCTCAAAGTTTTTCATAAAGATATCAAGCATGAAATGAACATATCAAAGAGATTATACTACAATGTTACTTAATTGTAAATTCAAGAAATACCAAAACATTGTAGAGATCATGCTAGGTTATCTAGTGCATTTCATATATAAAGAGTAGTATAAATAAAGCATTAGAATCCAATACTCATGAGAAGAAGTGTTATGAAAGATAATGATGTGCACATAAGTGTATTTTGGGCAATGTTAACAATGGATTTAAATCATCAAAATACAAGACAAATGTAAAGTAAAGTGCACAATAAAACACAAGTAAATTACTTTCACACACTTTTAATGCACATAATTTTTAACAAAGTGGTGTAATAACCAAAGTTTGCACAAGACACTTTACTATTCTTTCCAAGGTGCTCAACCTCACAATGCTTGTGAAGACTTATCAGGAGGTTCAAGTAGTGCTTGGTGGAGTTATATTTGTCTACATATATAAATTTTTTGTTCATATTTGTGAGACAACATTCTCCGAATACACTTGTTTTGCAAACCCAATTTTTAACTTAACCACTTTTCTAAATTTCATAAGTGCAATTCAAATGTAGTGTAGGCAATAAACTTATGCAAGTTTTAATTCATTGTACAAATACAATACTCAAGCAAGCATTTTTAGATTTAGACACACATGTTGATTACCAAAATATGTGAGTGAAATGTATCATTATCAATCATAAAACATTTACTCATACTTAGAGGCATGCTAAACTTGGTTCTACACATTTTTCAATACAATTGATGCACTTTAAATAGATATATCAAAGCATGATAAGCAAAACAATGTTCATAGTAATTTGAAAGAATATGTTTTAACATTTTAAATAATTCTAAATAATAGAATTCATACATGTTTGATATTGGCAATAAAGATCATACAGTTTTTTTTTGTTTTGAAATTTTTTTTTAATAAAAACAGAAAAATCACACAAACATATTTTTGTATTTTTGAATTTTGAATTTTTGTAGTTGATTTTTCATAATTCAAATAAAACAAAAATAAAATAGACAGAAACACAAAAATAAATTTGCACAAATAAACTAACATATTTTTGTTGATTTTTAGAAATTTTAAAAAACAGAAAAATCACACACCCACGCTAGCGCCGACGCTAGTGATAGCGCGGCAAACAGTACACGATTTTTTAGGAATTTTAAATTTTTGATAATGATTAGGGGTCTTAAGTGTAGTCTTATGTAGAAATTGTATAATATTCAGAGATGTTTTGATTGCTCAAATTGCATAAAACATTAGCGTTTTACATGTTATTCATCCTAAGATGTCTAAGACTCCTAATTCCAATCTTAACATTTGAAATCTTGCATCGGGAAGAGGTTTAGTAAATATATCAGCAAGTTGAGAGTCCGTGCCAATGAAACTAATCCTTACATTTTCCTTTTTAATGTGATCCCTTATGAAATGATGACGCACATCTATATGTTTGGATCTAGAGTGGTGAACCGGATTATTTGTGAGATCAATGACACTTTTGTTGTCACATTTTAATTCAATAAGTTTTAGATGAAAACCAAAGTCCTCTAAAGTTTGGCTCATCCATAGAGCTTGTGCACAACAACTCCCTAATGCAATGTATTCGGCCACCGTGGTGGAGAGTGCAACCGAATTTTATTTCCTACTAGACCATGCAACTAATGAGGGTCCTAGAAAATGACAAGTACCACTGGTGCTTTTTCTATCAAGTGAACAACCGGCATAATCCGAATCGGAATAGCCATGCAATGTAAATGAATCATTATGTGGGTACCATAATCCTAATCTAGATGACCCAATGAGATATCTAAAAATTCGTTTTACCGCTTTTAAATGAGATTCTTTTGGATTGGCTTGAAATCGAGCACATAAGCATACGGCAAACATAATATCGGGTCTAGTTGCACTAAGATAAAGTAGGGATCCTATCATACCTCTATATAAGGTTTGATCAATTGAAATTCCCGATTCATCTTTTCCTAATTTAAGTGACGCACTCATTGGTGTAGAAGCATGCTTCAGGTTTTCAAATCCAAAACGTTTAAGCATATCATGGACATATTTAGTTTGACATACAAAAATACCATCAATTCTTTGTGATATTTGAAAACCAAGGAAATAAGAAAGTTCTCCTACTAGACTCATTTCAAATTCATTTTTCATCACTAAAATAACTTCTTTACACATCTCTTCATTAGTAGATCTAAAAATAATATCATCAACATATATTTGTAAAATAATTATATCATCATTGTTGTGCTTAATGAAGAGAGTATTATCCGCACTTCCCATAATATAACCATGCTTCAATAAAAATGATGTAAGTCTTTCATACCATGCATGGGACGCTTGTTTTAAACCATAAAGCGCTTTTTCTAGTTAATAAACATGATTTGGAAATTTTTCATTAATAAAGCCGGGGGATTGTTCAACATAAACTTCTTCTTTTACAAACCCGTTTAGAAATGCACTTTTCACATCCATTTGAAATAGTTTTATTCTTTTAAAGCTTACAAATGCTAGAAAAATTCTTATAGACTCCAATCTAGCAACGAGTGCAAAAGATTCATCAAAATCTATCCCCTCGATTTGTGAATATCCTTGTGCTACTAAGCGTGCTTTATTTCTAGATATTCTAGACTCACCATCTAATTTATTTTTGAAAATCCATTTTACGCCTACAACCGGGTGATTAGATGGTCTTTCTACTAATTTCCAAACATTATGTCGCTCAAATTGTTCTAACTCTTCATTCATAGCCAAAAACCAAAATTCATCGTTTAAAGCAGTAGAAATGTTTTTTGGTTCTATTTCGGAAACAAAGCAAACATTTGAATAAGATTCATGAAGAGAAGAGCGAGTTCTTACCCCGATGGATGGTTCACCAATTATAAGTTCCCGTGGATGATCCTTTGTGAATTTTAAGACGCTTGGAGGTACATATTCATCTTTATTGGCCTCCTCTTCTTCTTCTTTGGAAGGTTCTTCATCACCATGCTCCAAAGGAGGTAATAGATCATCCTCTTTGCCTGCGGAAAGTATTTCTATACAAGGAACAAGCTCATCAAATTTCACATTAATTGACTCTTCAACTTTTCTAGTTCTTTTATTAAAAACTCTATAAGCTTTACTAGTTGAAGAGTATCCAAGAAATGTTCCTTCATCATATTTTTCATCAAACTTTCCCAAGCTATCTTTAGTATTTAAAATAAAGCATTTACAACCGAAAACTTTGAAGTAAGATACATTAGGCTTCTTTTGAAAATAAAGTTCATATGGTGTGAGATTTAAAGATGGGCGAAGCATGATTCTATTTATAACATAACATGATGTGTTTACGGCTTCGGCCCAAAAGGACTTAGGTAATTTATATTCACATAACATAGTGCGTGCTAGCTCTTGAAGTGTCCTATTCTTTCTTTCTACAACACCATTTTGTTGTGGTGTGCGTGGTGTGGAGAACTCATGTTTTATGCCTAACATATCACAATAAGATGTAAATTTTTCATTTTCAAATTCTCCTCCATGATCCGAGCGAATGCATTTAATTTTTAAATCACTTTCATTCTGAATACGAGTACATAATTTTGAAAATTCACAATACGCTTCGGATTTGGATGAGAGAAATATTGTCCAACAATATCTAGAAAAATCATCTATTAAAACATATGTATATAATCTACCATCAAGACTTGTGGTGCTAACGGGACCAAAAAGATCCATATGAATTAATTACAAAGGTCTTGTAGTAGAAATAACATTTTTACTTTTGAAAGAGGATCTAGTAATTTTACCTTTTTGACATGGTGAACAAAGTGAAGGTAAATTTCCATTTAATCTAGGCAATCCTCTAATTAAATCTCTTTTGGCAAGTTTTACAATAAGCTTTGTGCTAGCATGTCCTAGCCTTCTATGCTAAAGTTCAAGTTCATCATTTTTGGTAATAAAACATTTTAAAGATGATTTTGAAAGATCATGAAATGAAACTATATAAACATTGTGTATTCTTGGTGCAGTTAATAAAATATTGTTTGTAAAAGGATTAGATATTTTGCATAGATTAGTAGAAGATTCAAATAAAACATCTAATCATTTATCACATAATTGGCTAATTAAAATAAGATTATGTTTTAGCCCTTTTACATAAAGAACATTTGATATAGTGAAGGATTCGTTACCAACTGTACCAATTCCCATGATCCTTCCTTTTCCGTTGTCACCAAACGCCACGATCCCTCCCTTCTTCTTTTCTAGGCTAAGAAACTTAGCTTTATTGCCCGTCATGTGCTTGGAGCATCCTGAATCCAAGTACCAGACGTCTTCATTGTCCTTAGCCTGCCTGCACATCTAGAAAGAAGATGAGAGTAAAGATCCGGATACCCAAGTAGAACCTCTCATAGAATAAGTGGAAGTCTTAGGTACCCAGATTTGCTTTAAAGTATTTTGTTTTATTTTCTTACAAGAACTAGTTGTGTGACCCAACCTATAACAGTTTGCACACAAAATAAAGGGGGTCGAGACCCTTTTATGGAAAATTTTCTTGCTGGAATAAATTTGATTTACAGAAGGAAAGCATTTTGAAAAAGAAATTTCAGGTTTCTGGTATGAGGTGCTAGCGCCGGCGTTAGTGGCAAGCGCCGGGCGGTAGCCCTCACCTCGATATCCGAGCCCAAACTTTCCAGAACCATGGCACTGGTTCCCTAAAATCATGTCCAGTGATTTTTGGCCTATTCCAAATATTTTAATAGCCATGGTGAGATCAAGAACTTATGCTTTAAGTAAAGAATTTTCTTTCACAAGCATGACACACCTATTTTCAAAACCTTTTTTATTATTTTTTATTTGCAAAAGAGAGGCTTCTAATTTCCTTTCTAATTCCCCCTTCTCTTTTGTAAGAGTTTTGACATGAGAGAGGGCTTTAGAAAGTGACTCTTCTATATCTTTTGCCAATTTAGTGGAGTGATCACATTCTTGGCAAGAAACCTTTCTCTTTTCTAAACCAATTACCTTTTTGGAAAGCTTTTGATTTTCTTTAATAAGAGATTCATTTTCACGATTTAATAAAATACTATCTTTCATATTTTTATCAAAAGCTTTGCAAGTTTCAAGAAATTCATTAAACAATTCATCATAAGTGGGAGGAGTTACCTCAGTATCACTAGGAACACTGGTGTCGTCGTCGTCGTTTCCACGTCCCATGAGGCACATGTTTGCTTCCTCATCTTCGCTTGATGAAGACCCGCTTGATTCTTCGGAGGAGGAGGAAGAGGAGTCATCCCATGTCTTTGCCTTTAGCACCTTCCTCTTTTCTTTCTCTTTGTGCTGTTTCTCCTTTTTCTCCTTCAAGAATTTTGGGCATTTGCTCCTTATGTGCCCCGTCTTCCTACAATGATAGCATTCCGTGGAGGTCTCTCTTCTTCATTGTCGCTCTCTTTTTCCTTCTTTGAAGATGACCCTTTCCATCTTTCACCTTTTTGGACAAATTTCTGGAAAGTGTTTCGCATTTCCGGATTTCGCATGAACTTTCGGAAGTTCTTCACCAAAAGACTTTCTTCATCGTCATCCTCATCCTCTTGGCACTCCTTTGATTTCAATGACAACGCCTTCTTCTTTGGCTCCTTGTTGTATTCATCATTTTGGATTTTGAGTTCTACCTCATGGGTTTTGAGATTCCCAATGAGGCTCTCAACTTGGAGCGTCCTTAAGTTGTGCGACTCTGAAATAGCCGTCACCTTCGGGTTGAATTTTGGAGGAAGAGAACGAAGGATCTTACGGACCAAGTCTCCATTTGAGAAAGTCTTTCCAAGAGCTTTTGAGGCATTGACGATCTTGGTGAAGCGCGTGTACATACCATCAACATCTTCACTTTCATCTATTCGGAATTTTTCATATTCCGACTCCAGTTGAAAAAGTTTGGAATCTTTAACCTGCGATGTACCTTCATGAGTAACTTCCAAATGATTCCAAATTTCATAAGCAATAGTACATGCAAAAATTCTATTACATTCATTTCTATCTAACGCACAAAATAGAGCATTCATGGCTTTTGCGTTATTTTTACATTTGAATTTATCCCGATCATCTCATTTATCTTTGGGTTTTTCTAACATAACCTCTCCAACTACAAATGTAGGAGGAGTGTATTCTTCTTCTACCATGTTCCAAACCTCAATATCTATGGTCATTAGAAAACAACGCATCCTATTTTTCCAATAATTATAATCTGACCCAGTAAATAGTGGAGGTCTACTAATTCCCTGACCCTCGGAAAAAGCGAGATCATAAGACGCCATTATTCCTGGTTTTTAAACCGTTTGGAATAACCTGCCCTCTGATACCACTTGTTGGATCTTACGACGTCCTTAGAGGGAGGGGTGAATAAGGGAATAAAATTCTTTTTAAAATTTTTAAGATAATTACTAAGTTGTTTTTGATTAATAGGAAATAAGATGACAATTTAGTAATAACAATTTTGCAATAATGAAATTTTACGCCAATTGAGAGAAATCAAATAAACACAAATATAATCATGATTGCATTATATAAAAGGGTGTTTACAAAATTTAATTTCAATATCGCTAGAAATCGGAGGCGTACAAAAGTGAATTTCTTTTCCTTTTCTATACCGACTTGTATCCCCACAAACCGGTTGGCTTTAGCCTATCCTTCCCGGATAAAGCCTCAAGCCGCTCTAGCCAACCCAAACTCGGATATGGCCTCGAGCACCCCCTAGATCTAATCCCCTAGACCTAGTCGTCAACTCACGCGGCGAATTCCCCCTAAGCCGCGCAAGGACCTAGTCGCAAAAAACAAGGCGATTTCACTACAAGATACAAATAAAGAAGTGAAGTAAGTAACAAGCAAACTCCCTCTTGAGATTTCTGGAGATGAGGATGAAGGATCGCTGAAGCACGAGCGAGGTCGAAGCGATCGTTCTTCGGATGCAGCGTGATGGCTTCCTTCTCCAGATTTTCTTCTTTGGCTTTGAGTGAGAGATGATGTTTCGGCAGAGTAGCAGCACGAGAGTTTGGGCACAAGTAATGTCTCTGGAAGTTCTCACCCAAAACGAGAGAGAACACATCGTTTTATAAATCTTGGAGCTAGCGCCTGCGGTAGCGTTCGTGTGGAGCGGTTGTGAAACTGTCGGCGGCGTGGTGCTGTGCACGATCTTGAGCTAGCGCCTGCGGTATCGCTAGCGCTGGCGGTAGCGTTAAGGAACCGCTAAGACGGAACCGCTGAGACAAAACCGCTGAGATGATCTTGAGCTAGCGCCTGGCGTTAGCGCTAGCGCCTGCGTTAACCTCTAGCACTGGCGGTAGTGCTCCATTCAGAAAGTTTGATTACATGCTGCATTCTACCTGTGGAGTATTGCACCTATAGTTCCTGCACACTATAAACACACTATAAGCAATATTAAATACAATATGGGATTTGTTATTCTCAAACAAAGGGATGTGACACACATGTCTAACATTCTCTTCGTGATGACGGAATCAGATCTCTGGTCAGGCTTCTTGATCTCCACCAGCACTACCTCATCCTCTCCAAATTCTCTCTCACTCTCTCCTTTCTCCAAGGCTAAAGGAAGTTAAAATACATGAATAGTGAGTGTTTCCCCCTCATCCATGACCTAAGCACTTCAGAGGCAGATCCATGACATCAAATTCTTAACTGTCGTGATCCACGCTTTGTAACGGAGCACTTTTTTGTAACTCATGCCCTGCACACATATATGGTCATGTAACTCCCAGGTATCAGAATCGTGCTCCGGGAAAACTATGGGACATGGCATGTACCAAGGTATGCAACTGAACACGGGTTTGGACACGTGTGTAGCGCCCTGGAAAAACTTGGGCGTGAACATAAAGTGGTGCATAGCCATGCACACTGACATGTCCCAAGCCGTGTAAGTACACACTATTACCCACATGCCCATGTCAGCAGTGTTTACTACTGGAAAATGAAGGGTCGGGTGCTACTAGTCTCAACACACAACGATTCATGACTATGTGACAAGCCGTGTAGACTAAGAAAAGTCCTGAAATGGGTCCAGACCACTCCACGATCTGCTATACATGCATCCTCAAGGCATCAAACATTCATCACATAGTCAAGACGAGAAAAACCGGATGTTACATGCTAAAAGCTATTTGGTCTTTTTATAACAACAAATGTCTAAACTTTTGACGGTTGAACATCCTTATACACTAGAAAGCTTGTGCAGCTTGAGACCTTGTACTCGAATGCTGTATATACATTTACTTGGATCTTAAACCAGTTTAAATTTTCAGCCTCTTAACCTCTCTTTTGAATTCTAAAACTAAAAGTTTCCTAATGCACTACAAGTGGTACAAATTAATGTAATGAATGTGTAACTAAAATTTTATGAAGGTTGAGTGCGACGGATTGGAAAGGAAGACGGTTAGTCTACTACCGTCATGCTGAAAAATGATTTTTTTTTTAATCGGGTCAAAAATTGCAGGGATGTTGTCTACTTTCCCCGACCCTAATGGAAGTGAGGTTCTTCGATCCGATCATCAAATCATTGGCAATCAGCTTCGAAAGATCAATTTGGACGAAAATAGATGCAAATCAAAATTCCATAAAAGGATATGATTAAGTAGTCTATCTTGCATATTTCGCCTAGAGAAGCCCAACAATGCTTTCAAGTTTGAATTCCGTTGGCCAATTAAGAAGAAATCAACATTTAAATTTTTTACAATTAATATGAATCAATATTTTTAAAACCAAAAAGTATAGTCGAACTTGTTTAAATTCGTATCCCATGCGTATAAATAATTATTCATTTAACAAGTTTTAATATGATGTGTGTATAAATGATAATGGTAAGCTCTCCCAACTACACAAATGCATTGTTTTTTCTTTCGTTCATTACAATATTTTCAACCAGGATCTCCCATGGGAATTTGCATAATTGCAAGTTGCACCCCTCTATCTTTAGAAATTACATTTACCTCCTCTCTAAGTTTCCCCAGTTTACAAAAATGCCCTTTATGTTAGAAATATGAATGAAAAATGATAAAATCAGCCAAATTATGATACGATATTCTATTTTTACCCTTTGGACTACATTGAAAAGGGTGACCTCTTTCTTTAGAAATAGAGATTGGAAGTGATAAAATATGTCAAATTATTATATGATATTTCAATTTAACTCTTTGTAATAACTCAACATTAATGAAAGAGGTGCATTACATTTTACACTTTGTGATGAATCTAGAATCATTATAAAAGAATAAAAATGAATATCATAATATCATTTTTCATCTATATTTCTAACAGAAGGGATATTTTTGTAAACTGTGAAAACTTAGAGAGATGGTGAATGTAAATTTGAAAGATAGAGGGGTGCAAACTGTAATAATGCAAACTTCCCTGAGTTTGCATAATTAGTTGCACCCTTCTATATATCTTTTGAAATTACAAAAAGTCTAGTAAAATTACATTTCATAACATGCATGCACAGAATTGCACCCTGACCCTTTCCTCCAAAGGGTATTTTTGTGCATTCATGTTATGAAGTGTAACTTACACTAGAGATCTTTGTAATTTCAAAAGATAGAGGAATGCAACCAGCAATTTTGCAAATTTAGAGGGAATGTATCTGTAAATTTGCATAAGAGTAAAAGCCAATCAAAGTTGAATAATAAAAAACGCTGGTCTCTAAATTTTCAAATTACGTCCTTTTCATACTTTTCGAAAACATTCCGCTTCATTTTGAGCGCAATTAAAGAGCTAAATAAGTCCCTAGATGAGAAGTTCAAGGACTATTTTGACACAACTTAGAACTTTGAGACTGATATAATTTTTAGACAAAGGTTAATATAGACGCCATGAATCAAATTGATGATGTTTTTATTATCCTTCAAATTAGGCTTTTAATTGCCATTAACAACACGAATTAAGCAGCACACCTCGGAATAAAAACTCCCGTCCCATTCCTCCCTCTCGCCGGCGGCGATCTCCCGACACCCTCATTCTGCGCCCACGCCGTGTTCTTCCCCTTCCCACTCCCACAGTAATCCCGCCGCTGCTTCCCCGCCCGGTCAAACGAACAATACCGGCTAGCGTCGAGGAGCGAGTGCTTTTGCAAAAGCTGTTTCTGACCGCCGCGAAGGGAAAGCCTCTCTGCCATCATCACTTCTTCGTCTTCTTCGTCGGAGATGAGGAGCATTATCCTCTCTTCTATCTCCATGTAGAAGACGTCGAACACTTCGTCGCCGCGCTCACTATCCATGTTAATTGCAGAAGCAGGTGAGGAGAAACAGAGGAAGGAGAAACAGAGCAGAGGCTGCCGGCGGCAGGAATATTGATGCAGGGGAAGAAAGTAGGTGCGCTGATTGGAATTTATATGAAAAGAGATTGCGTACGAAGATGTGGGAAGCGCGTGTAACGAAGAGTTCAAAGAGCGCTAGAGAGAGAGAGAGAGAGGGAGAGAGAAACTTAGGGAGGAGGGAAATGGGATGAACCTGCGCGTCTGGGGAGTTTCAGAGGGTTTCAATATATCATTAATGAAGGGGGGGAAGAGGATGAAAATCTATAAACTCCAAGCATTTCTTCGCTGTAGCTTTCTGGATTATTAAATTATTATTATTATTATGATTAATAAGTGCGGATCCGGCGGAAGCCAGTCATGCGGCCGGAGGTGGATATCAGGATGGAGCTGTAATTAATTATAGCAGCATTGAGACTCATGTATTACAGCATAATAGATGGGTGTTGAAGACAGACTACATACATTTTGCTATAGGCAGACCATAGAATGAGACGGCCGCCGCCCTGAAACTATCTTAAACTATTATTATTTGAAATATCTCTCGTATCACCAAAAAAAGAGGGCGAAAGATTACTTCAAATTGTACAAAATGAATGCTCACAAGCATATCAAAACATATCATGGGCGTGGTGGATGTGATAAGAGATGACTATTGTGGATATCTTGTTATTAATATGTCAATGAAGATTGAGGAAATCGGGAAAAAGTACATAGCGAACTTTCCAATAAAATGCCGATTAATGAAAGCATGTATGCAAACATATATGGACGTGCTAGAAGATGCTGGCCTCTTTAGATTGTATGGCGGCTCATGCGCCGATGACCAAGTGGATGACTCTGTCTTACATGGGCTTGGTAGTAGTTTAATGTTACAACATTAAGTCCGTTCATTTCTCCAAATTCCAGTCGTTTACGTTCTTACCGTTGCATTTGACACCTTCAACCATTCCAAAGACAATTTTCTCAAGTTGGAAGAGATATCATCATGTGATTGCTACTCAATGAGATCTCAACGATAACAACGATTTGTTATGTAATAAATATTTATAAAATAATTTCTTATCGTCTTACGTTATATGTTAATGCTCTTTTAATAATTTTTATGAATGTGCGGCTTCAATGTTCATTACATCAAAAATTTTGCCTATCATTTGCAAACTACGGGAGACATTTGATGTTTGACTATTAGGTATAAAAACTTATCTCTAATCTATAAATCCATACGCAAAGCACGAAAAATGTGTGCTCGTATGATGCAACTAGTTGTGGCATATATGTAGATCTACATCATGGATTGAGCTTTTAGTTTTTTTATAATTCATATTTGTCTGCAATTAACAATGTAATCAACTAATCATTGTTGCTTGCTCCGCTCAAAGTAGGAAATATCTGGAGGAAATGGAGTTCTTCAGGGGGATGCAGAATGCCGGTATACATCCAAACTCCATCACAGTCCCCTGCCTAATACCTGTATGCGCAAACATTGCCGCTTCTCTCTTCGAAGCGGCTTTTGGCACGATGTGTGCGCTGGCGGTGCTCTCGTCGACATGTACGCAAAGTGTCGTAGAATCTTTACCTAGGTCCACCGGCACCTGAGAGATTACATCCTTGGCGGCGAGTGGCGGCGGGGCAGACAAACTACCTCCGGCCAGGTCGACGGGTGCGAAGGTGTTGCGATGGGTGGAGGGGAGCAAGCGGTCGGTAAACAGGGGGGAGAGCTGGGGCTGGGGGAAGGAGAGGTAGGGTTTTCTAGTTTTAATTTTAACTTTGTGGTGTGCAAATAGTCAAATTGGATGTGTGTATATCAATAGCAGAAAAAAGTATATTTCTTATAAGTTTCAAAATTGATTACAAAATGAATTTTAAAAATTTAAAACTGCGAAATAGTAAGCATATTATAGTCAGCAAGAAATAGCATAACCTAATTTTCTCTAAACTTGTTTCCTGGTAAATGTGCGATATACAACTTAGCAGGTTTCCAAACAAGTGGAAGAAGAAAACATTACCGGCGGCGAGCACAGCGCGCGTGCTAATCCTCTTTCTCGATCATTTTACGAACTTCATTCACCACCAGCCATGCTTCGTGGCCGCCAATTATCTCAGATTCTTTCTCAGAGCCTCTCCACAGCTGCATCATGCAAAGTGTTTAGGATGGAAACGACGGGCTGTTCGGTGCAGTTGCTCTGCCCGGCGCGTCCGACCAGAGCGCCGCTCCGGACCAGCTGCCCGGAACACGTCATTCCAGGTGCGGTTCGAAACGGCCGTTCGAAGGTGCTCGCATGTGGGCCTGTTTGGCACTCCGGCCAGGCTCCGGGAGGAACGACGACCCCTCCCTAACAGCTCTGCTCCGGCGCTCCTGAACGGTGGGGAAATCTTCCCGTTCAGTTGCGTCGTTCAGAGCTGGTTTCAGTTCTTTCAATGCCCGAGCTACAGCCTCCATTCCGCCGTTCACGCTCAACTGCCGGAGGGTTCCGCGAAACAGAGGTTTGGTCGCATATTTCGGCCGAAGGCGGAACAGGAACGGCGAAACCGCTGCGCCGCCCGCGCCCGGTCGCGACAGGATTTGAACGCGACGCTCTGAGCCAAGCAGAGCCTTAGGCGGAACGCCGCGTTCGGGAGTTCCACCGACGGCGCGCAGGCGCCGAAAACCGGCGGATTTCGCTCACAGGAACCGCGGTCCAGCGCCGTGGGAGCTCTGCAGACCCCAAAGAATGCCTGCCTACGTAGGGAAAACCCCAAACCTTCCAGATTTACCTGTATGGTCGGCATCTTCTGCTCCAGTTTATGAAATTGTAGAGATATACATGTGGGGGGTTGGTTCGTCAGTATTTTAATAAAACAATCAGTTCATACGAAAAATACAAAAAAACATTACTACACATATATGAAATCTCAAGCATTTGCCATACGACATCAAATATTGAGCCAGGTGAATATTTTGCGTTTGAAAATGAGTTTGACAGCCATGATTGCAGAGGTATGTTGGCTGGCTTAGGGTCAGTTTGGCACGGCGGTGGTGATGGATCGTTGTTCAGAGCGCTCGACCTCGCCTAAAGAACTTCATCCACTTTCAAAATGGATTTTTTTTTTTGATGAGGGTCATAACCATTGTCACGTCAAACACATTTTATGACAGTGACGTTTCTGTTCAAACTAACTGGAGCAAAAACGCAGCGTCAAACAGACCCTTAATCTCAAATATAATAGACGAAAAATACAAATTGCTTTAGTCCAATTCGCTAAATATCTTATCTAAAATATATCAAAAGCTCGATGGTGAAAGGGGCCAGCTGAACAATATAAGCAGGGGAAGAAGGAATGCATCCCTGCCAGACTGCTTCAAAGATTTTCAGCTGTAGAACTGTTTGGCTTAAAACTATGACAGTTATTAAAACTGTCAGTCCACACAAAGACCAGAGAGTTCTAATTCTTTCAGATGGGATATCAAAGGCATAAAAATATCTATTCTTGCAATATGAAATTGATGCATTTATAGATTTGGACGCATGGTGTGGTGTGGTTCAGGTCAATCGATATGCGAAGCGACATTAGTGAGTTGACCTGATTTGGGTTAATGTTGTGAACTTGTGATTAGTTTGGTTGAGGAGCTGGAATTGGATATTTTGAGAGCAAAAAAGGTTGGAGAAAAGAAAAGGCAATTTTAGTTGAGTCTGACTGTCTGAGTAGGGAATGTATTGGAATATTGAACTCACTTCGGGACTAGTGGAAGCATTCTCTCTTTTTGCAAGTGTAGACGTGGGTGCTCCTCGCTGTATGACGTTGATCTTATCTCAAAGTTCCCGTGTTCTTGCATATTTTCACCTAGTTACTGATGGGGATCATCCGCATGTTCGTGATCGGAGGAGATCGAGCCACCACTCAGCGGGACCTGTTTTTGCAGATTTGCCAGAGATGCGTCGATCGGATCGGCGATCCGAGACCACGAGCGCGTCCGGGGCGTCGTTTTGCATTTTTAGGTATTTTATTTTATTTTTTGGGATTGTATTTAGTGCTTTAGGACAACGGGCGTAACAGATGATCATAGCCGTTCACGGCGGGTGCCCAACCGCTCCTCTCATTATAAATAGGGACGGGTGTTCTGATTTTCAATTCATTGATGAATTTTGTGAGAGAATCCAGAAATTGGCAATCATTCGTGGTGCGACGCCGCGAGCCCCGTGATGCGAAGCCTCGGTTATTCCTTTTCTTTTCCTATTTGTTTTTCCTGTTCCGTGAAGTTATCCATAGTTATAATCATCAACGACAATGAAAACGCACACATTACTGTACATCTCCTTCGTGTACCTGTGTAACCGCAATCCATCCAACGTTCTCCTGCAGAATCGCCCCTCCGTTCATCGTCCCTCTCGTGAAACCCCCACGGCTCCATCCCGCTTACCCCCTCCCATCACAAGTCTCGTTTTCCTTTCTCTCGTTCCTGGTCGACGAGCCTTCCTCAACAGTTTCTGCACACCCTCAGTCAACCCGCACACTATTCATCATCATTGTCTCCTTCCAAGAACGGAAGCCCCCTCTCGACAGTTGTTTCCCTCATCAACTGCCTGACGCCTCAAGCAATTGCCCCTCCTGTTCACCTCATCTTTCCTCCCGACGAGAAGATCGAACCCCTGCTCACTCATTTCAGTCGGGAAGGATTTTTCCAAGGTCGACCAGCAAATATTGCTCTGATACCAACTGACGCAGGACGGTCCTGTTCACCGCGCCCGCAAAGAGTTCTTCTATATCCCACCTTCCGAGCCTCCTGATCATGTACCTATTTTAGGAGTTTCTCATAGTACCCAAAACCCCTGGTTATGGAGTTGGTCATGTTAGTAGTAGTTCATATTTTACATTTGATGTTTGTTCATTTACAGCTAGTGCATGATTCATCTGTGTTGTGTGAGTCACATATGTATGTTTTGCATCATTTGCATGAAATGCATGAACTAATCCGGAAGAAAACTACTAGCAATATTGAATTATATATGGTATGGACAGATAGACACAGACATAAGCAGCATTTTCGGATGCGCGAGCATGTAAGATTGCGAGACCTCTCACTTTGTTACTTCAGAAGGATGTCTTCCTATGGCAGGAGGAAGCAGAGGCGGCCTTCCAGGCTTTGAAAGGGGCTATGACGACCACACTGGTCCTGGCCCAGATTTCAGTAAAGAGTTTGTGTTGGAGACAGATGCTTCGGGTGTAGGGATCGGCGCGGTATTAATGCAGGAGGGGCGACCCCTGACTTTCTTCAGCAAAGCCTTAGCACCAAGGACACTGGAAGTCTGGAACAGTCTACTTATGAAAAGGAGATGTTAGCCATCATACACGGCGTGACCATGTGGAGACCATACTTGTTGGGACGTCACTTCAAGGTCCGCACGGATCACCAAAGTCTGAAGCATTTCTTGGAGCAGCGGCTGGCTTCTCCCCTCCGGTAGAAGTGGCTGATTAAATTATTGGGCTATGATAATGAGATCATCTACAAGCAGGAGAAGGAAAACGTGGTCGTCGATGCTCTATTACGGCTTCCGGAGAGCACTCTCTCCTATATCTCGGGGCCCCTGATCGACTCACTGGGTGAGATATAGGAGGAGGTATTACAAGACCCCGAGCTTCGGGCCATCGTGGACGTGATCCAACATGGACAGACCACACCACCAGGGTTCCACTTACAAGGCGGGCGACTTTACTACCAAGGCAGAGTGGTCATTCCGCCCACTTCGTCTTGGCGGACTGTCATGATGCACGAGTTCCATTTCTCGCCGACCGGAGGCCACACCGGCGTGCGGGTGAATGCCTTTTGGAAGGATCTACACCGGGATGTTCAGCAGTTTGTCTGACAGTGTGAGGTATGCCAGCGTCAGAAGTATGAAACGACTTCTCCTGCGGGTCTGCTTACACCGCTGGAGATCCCCCATCACATTTTGGACACGATCTCCATGGACTTCATCGACGGCCTGTCCAAATCTCAGGGCAAGTCCATCATTTTGGTTGTGTTCGACAAGCTGTCGACATATGGGCACTTCCTTGAATTGAGCCATCCCTACACTGGGTAATCTGTTGCCGAGTTATTTGTCCGGGAGATTATTTGACTTCATGGCGTACCCCGTGCCATCATCTCATACCGAGATCCAGTATTCGTGAGCAACTTCTGGCGGGAGTTTTTTCGGCTGCAAGGTACAAGGTTGCGCATGAGCACGTCTAACCAGCCCCAAACGGATGGTCAGACGGAGGTCCTCAACCGGGAAGTTGAGACGTACCTGCGATGTTTCGTGATGGATGAGTCGCGTACTTGGACCCGTTGGTTACATTGGGCCGAATACTGCTACAACACCTCTTATCATACAGCCAGTAAGCTCACCCATTTGGAGGTCGTCTATGGCCGTCCTCCACCCTCGTTGGGTACTTATGAGCCAGGCAGCACGGCTCTTCCCGCTGTAGACCGGACGCTGCGTGACCGGGATCGCACCTTGGCTTTGTTACGCGACAACCTCCGGACAGCTCAAGACCGCATGAAGGTACAGGCAGATCGACATCGGACAGAACGGGAATTCGATGTCGGGGATGAGGTTTTTCTCAAGCTCCAACCATACCGGCAACTCTCCATCTCCCGGCGAGCAAACCAGAAATTGACACCACGGTACTATGGTCCTTTCCGCATTCTCCAGCGGGTAGGCCCGGTGGCATATACCTTGGCGCTCCCTGAAGGGTCCCGCATACATCCTACCTTCCATGTGTCCTTGCTAAAAAAAAGATTAGTGACGCAGTTCAGGCAAGCCCACTCATACCTGAGGCAACCACAACAGGGGAGCTGCGTCACTTAGCGGAGAAAATATTGCTGACTAAGCGGAAGAAACGTGGCGCGGAGTACCGTCCTGAAATTCTTGTTAAGTGGAAGAATTTGACTGAGGCGCGCAACACCTAGGTTGATCTACTGGAGTTTCGTGAGCCATTACCATTCCGGCACAGCTGCACAGGGCCAGGCCATTAGCAGCAAGGGACTTATGTCACCTCCACTACACACTATGTTACCGACTTTTGCACAACAGGAAACTCGCATCGTTTCTCATTACACTAAGTTGGACTTCCACACCTACGATGCGAAGACAAATCTGTTGGGATGGCTCACCCGGTGCGAGAAATTTTTCAGCCATCAAAAACACCAATAGTGGAATAAATTCGTTTGACGTCCTTCCACTTTCTGATGCAGCTCAGCTATGGTTTGCTCGTTTGCACGTCGAATAACCAGGGATAACTTGGGGCGATTTCAAAAGTTCTGCAACTTGCGATTTGGTCCTCACATCCACCACAATCCGCTCTGCATACTCACTACATTACAGGTACAGCAAACAGGATTTGTGATGCACATCTAGTTTCAAATTCTTCTAGCTCACATTAATGTACACATATAGCAGGTGGCAATCTTTACGGGCCTTTGGACTTCGAGTTCGAAGACCCTCCAGATTTAGTTACTGTGATGAGTTTGGCCAGGCTTTGTGAGCGCCGAATGCAGATGGATCACGACAATTATAAACCCATAGGAGCCACCCCAGCCGCCCCAACATACCAACCCGAGGATGCCCCACGCCACACGCATGTCATATGTAGCACTAGTTGAACGTCATGCGAAAGGTTTATGTTATAACTGCGACGAGTAGTATACTCGCGACCATTGATGCAAACGATTTTTTTATCTGGAAGTTGAGAACTCTGACAACAAAGGTATTGGGTAAAGCTAGACGACGAATCCAAACTCCCTGGGAGCTTGACAAGCTCATTTTGAAATGTGGGACTGATGTTATGGTCCCCGGGCTTAGTTATCAAGTCACTTTTATTATTCTTTTATATTAAATGATGAGTCATTAAAAGGTTGTTAGTTGTGAAGAGTTGTTAGATATCATTAATGTCATGGAAAACTATTTAAAGGCACGAGATGTTTGAATAAAAAACGTAAATATTAAGTCTCCTTTATTGTGGTAGTTCTCTCTCTCTCTAGCACACTCCGCCTAGGTACCCGTGATTCTGGCTCCATAGTGTCTCCTTCTCTGTCATCTCCACCTATGGACAACCTATGGCGAAGCGACCAACATTCTACGGGTTTGCCAGTAACACATCCATTCCCCTCTCCATTTTGCATCCAACTATGCTTAATAATTCCAAGTGCTCTTCTCTGTTTTGCCCTAAACCGCACGCTGCCACCCGTCACAACACCCTAGGCGTTCGTGCGACCGCGTTGATGATCCATCCCAACACCACGGCCAACCGTCATTGCAGCTGCGCACTCCGGGCCTCCTTCCTCCTATTCCGTTGCCATCTGAAGACTCTGGTTGGGTGCCGATAGGGGTTCCTCAACCCAGTGGTAACACATGTGAGTCAAAAACTGCATGATGCATTTAGTTCTCAGCTGAACCATCAAAGTTGATACCACTTAATTCTTATTAAGAAGATATCACACCTGGGGACCAAATCAAGCCCAATACACTAATATATCTGCACTCATCAAGCCTAAAGCATAGGTTACTGGGTAAGGCAGCTAAATTATGTCATGAACTCAATTTTTATTTCATCTGCAGATGTGTGAATAAATTCCACTCTCATGTATGATGTATCTCAACGATACCTTTTAAAACAAAGAGATCAAAGTGACAATAAACAAATGTATGGTGCTAGCAAGGCAATAGAGCAAACAAAGGATTTGCACTCACTGTGACTCCAGCACGATTAACAAGCTTCTGTGGTACACTGTTTACATCAACACAGTAGAATGGAATTCTGCATCCGCCATAGTTTATGGAGTATTAATTTATGATAATTGAGTGGCAGATTAGTATGGTAAAATGATATAGTCAAGCTTTATAGAAATAAAAGTAAAATGCAGTTTTTTTGACAATTAATCCATATATATATACATATATTTTAACTACTATATACAAGAAGTTGCCTTTGGTGCAACATTCAAAATTGCCAAATATAGCCTCATTATTTTACTCCAATGACTTAACATATATTATGAAAAAAATGGAAATTCATAAAATATAATGGCTATTTGTGTAATTACACAATATCTCTATAATAAAAATAATGGTGGCAATTCAAAAAATCCAAAAGTTTTTAGTAGACCTCCTACACCTACTATGGTAGGTAATCATTAGACCTCATAGACCTACTTTAAAATAAATTTTTGTTAAAATATAAATGTTTTTGAAAAGAAACAATTATAAAATATTAATTAAAATTTTTGTGCGGTCATTTTGAGTACTCATATGTATATGTTGTGGGCGCAACCGGCTTGATGCGGGAGCAGCCCGGAGCGTCATGGGCGTAGCCCGCCGGGGGCTGGCGAAGCCCGCCATCGCGGGTCGGGTACTATCGCGCTTGGCCGGGGCAGGCAAATCCCGTCAGGGGCGGACGAAGCTTGCCGTCGCCGGCCGGGTACTGTCGTCGTCGGCCGAGCGAATACCTACATTTAGGGATAAGAGGGAGAGGGGGACAGAAGAGAAAGGGAGAGATAAATTGATTTTTTAGGTAAAAATTTACATTTTCTTACAAAATAAAAATAGTAATATTGATTCATATTTTTTACGGTCATTTTAAGTACGCATATGTATGTGTTTTGAATAAAAGATCAGTGCTCGTGTGTGTGTGCGTGTGATCAGTGCTCGTGCGTGTGTGTGTGATCAGTGATCGCGCGCGTGTGTGTGTGTGTGATCAGTGCTCGTGCGTGTGTGTGTGTGTGATCAGTGCTCGTGCGTGTGTGTGTGATCAGTGCTCGCGCGTGTGTGTGTGATCAGTGCTCGCGCGCGCGTGTGTGTGGGGGGGGGGGGGGGGGGGGGGGGGGGGGGTGTGATCAGTGCTCGTGTGTGTGTGTGTGTGTGCGGGTGGGTGTGGGTGGGTGTGTGCGGGTGGGTGTGGGTGGGTGTGGGTGGGTGGGTGTGGGTGGGTGTGTGGGTGTGGGGGTGGGTGGGTGGGTGTGGGTGTGGGTGTGTGTGTGTGTGTGTGTGTGTGTGTGGGTGGATATAGATAGATATAGTGTGTGTGTGTGTGTGCGGGGGGGGGGATATAGATAGATATAACTTATGGGCTTTCTAAGGAAGAGAGTTGACAGAGGAAGGGGGGGGGGAGAAAGAGAGTTGAGAGAGGAAGGGGGCCGCATCCATCAGAGATGGAGAGAGAGAAAGAAAGGGGGAGGGTGCCCCATCATTTTATATTTTATATAAATCATTTATATTTTATAAAAATCATTTATGTTTTAGAATATAGATATAAATCATTTATATTTATGTGTAAATATAAATATATATCTGTATATAAATATATATATCCTGGATGCGGGTGAAGCCCGCCCAAGAGCATCGAGCAAGTGTTGGGCGGTGTACAGCCCTTCGATTTTAATCTCCATGATTAAACGAAATTTGTGGGTTTTTTTGGACGTCACTTAACTGATGATTAGGTAGTATGGTTATCACATTCTACGCATAAGGGATATCGTGCATGGCCACTAGTGACATTATAAAGACTTCCATCTTGAACAGAGCATGACGCAAGGCCCCAGCCAAGCACATTTGAACAAATCATGGAAAAAAGCTTGAAGCATCACGTAATGTAAATCTAGAAAAAAATAGTTTTCTGACCTTGGATGGTAATCAGCAGCCAGTTTCTCCAATTTTGGTTTCAAATATATGCATTTTCTGCACCAATTCGCCATCCTACATTAAATTTTAGCTTAAACAAAAAATGTATAATGACAATAAATCAACATAAAATGCAAATTCTGATTAAGTACTATCAAGTTCTATTGAGTTTTTAGGTATGCTAATCAAGGTCTGGCGGGTCAATTATGTACTAAACCACAAAATATCCAAATGGAATGTGTAATATCAGAATCGCAGCACCAATAAACAAACTACATGTGTTCACACTATCAAGATTCTGACTCAGCTCGGATTACATTGACTCAACCAAATCAAATAGACAAGACTGTTGGAAATGTCACGCAATGTCAGTCTATTAGTGTTTTGTAGTAGTGAGCGGGTTTAGTCCCACACCGTGAGTCGAGTGTTATGTGTTCATGTAAACTCCTACATAACGCCCCATTGTGGATGAATATATTTGCCCTGTCTAATTATTTCTCTTTTCCAACATGGTCTCCGAGCTAGAATTGACTCCTCCCTGAAATTTGGTTGCCCTGATTATGGGCAACGTACATTTCATGGTGGCTTCCTCTCTCGATTCCTTCTGATTTCTACTCTCCCATGTGCTAGTTGCTTCGGCTTCCGTTTTCTAGCGAGTCGCTCGTCTGCCCGCTCGATCAAAGATGTGAGACCCTCATGCATCTCCCGATCCCGTCGAGTAGTGTCTATGCTCGATCGATGATCCCGTCGTTCTCTCGGCCCGCCTGAAGCCCTAAATCGGTGAGCCATCCCTTTTTTTTTCTTGTGCTTCCCCCTCTCGTACTCGATTTCGTCGTCAGGATCAGCCGGCAGTTTCGTCGTTGCGTTCGTCTCCCGCTCCCGTCGATCAGAGCGGCTCCTGTGTCCATCGACGATGCTTCCGTCAACGATTGACGACCCCGTGGCTCCTTACAGTTTGCTTGCGACAACAACTAAGCCCATCGAGCACCGTCCATCTTCCAATCGAAGCTCTTTGTGTCGTCTTCTTCCGTCGTCATCGACAATGATGTTGTTTGCGCCACTGCTCCCTACTGTTGCTGCGACTGCTAGCGTCTTCCGATCCGTCAGATTCTTCCATCAAAGCTTCTCCCTGCTACTGATTCAAGGACGATCTCAGCCTTCTTCCGCTGATCTGATGTCGACAGCAGGATCTCGCCTGCAACTACTTCTGAAGACAATCATATTGCTACCATGCACCTATGGCTTCCTCTCCGCTGCCTCCAACCGCTTCTCGCTGCTTTCCGATGACTTCAAATGCCTCCAGCCGCTGTCCCTCGAGTTTATGATGTTACCAGCTGCTCTAACCCCTTCTGGGTGCTGATTTCGCTCGCCGATGAAGATGTTTTGTGGTAGTTTTTGTCGTCTTTATTGTCTTGTTGATTTGTATTTGTTTATGGTCTTTTTCTGCCTATATGCACGTGTTATCCACGTGAGGGGGAGTGTTGGGATGAAGGAGACTCGGATGATCTTTCTCGACTTTTCGCCTTCGTTCCACACGGCCTCCAGACTTATGTCATATGTGTCTCCCCATGTTTTCTTTCGATTGGTCGTGTTGGAGATGCGATTGATGTTGGTGTTTTAATCTCAACGGGTTGTGTCGCGTGGGGCCGTGTCGTGCAGGGCTGTGTCGCGTGGGACCGCCCTTTGTGCGGATTATCCCCGACGGATTATCCTCGGCGGATTATCCCCGGTTGCCCGTTTGATGATTTGCTCCACATCTTTCATTCTCTTTCACATGTGAGTGAAAGTCATGTGGTTGGCCTTTCTATCCAGTGGGGTGTATCGTGTGGGAGAATCCCCGGTAACCCGTTTGTTGATTTCTTTCTTGCAAGTCCATGTTGTGTGTGGGACCTGCGTTGTGTGTGGGACCTGCGTCGTGTGTGGACCTGCGTCGTGTGTGGTTATGTCCCGATTCCTCGGTTTGGAATTTCCCCCGATGGCTCGTCTGTTGTTTTGTCCCGCATCGCCTACCTCCATTGTCGTTAGTTGATGTGTCCAAGTTGAAGGTTCCCCCTTCAGCTTGAGGGGGAGTGTTGGAAATGTCACGCAATGTCTGTTTATTAGTGTTTTGTAGTAGTGGGTGGGTTTAGTCTCACACCGTGAGTCGAGTGTTATGTGTTCATGTAAACTCCTATATAACGCCCCATTGTGGATGAATATATTTGCCCTGTCTAATTATTTCTCTCTTCCAACAAAGACTTGATCGAGAAATTGAGTCTGCGGTGATCCCCCAACACCCTTCCTAAAAACCAATAGGGCTTGAATAGAAGCATCAAGTTCGGCTTTCCAAAATTTCCCAACGCTGACCTGAGTGATAGGAAGAGGCTTTCCAAAATTTCCCAACGGCTTTCCAAAATGCATGGCAAACCTTATCGTGCATTTTTGCAAGAGGCTGCTTTCAGGACTCTAACCCGTGACCTCAAGATCACGCAGCAACACCTCAATCGGTGCGCCAAGGATCCCCTTCTTCACCTACTGCAGTATCCCAAGCTACAACCATGTTCGACTCGCATTTATGCATTTAGAGAGAAGGTCAATCAAGAGGAGGCCACAACGAGATTGGATGTCCTTCATCAAGCACTTCTAAAGAAATTTTGATCGGCCAAGCAGGTAATCTCACCAAACTTACACAATCAAGAGGAGTTCTTGAATATCAAGCTACATTTGAGGAACTCTCACGTAAGGTTCATGACCTCTTTAATGGATTCTCAAAAGCAATTTTATCTCCGGCCCCAAAACAAAGATAAGTCATTTTGTGATCACACAACACCCACAAGGAGATGTGCGCAATACATACTATCTAGCCCAGTTATGTGAGGACCAAATTTCTAAAGACTAAACCATTCAACCTTGGTGCAAGCATGGGAGGATTCAAGAATTTCAACAAGGGGGGCCAGACATAAAATAAAGCAAAAAAAATAAAAATAAACAAAAGTGATACAATTTTAAATATAAAAATGATATAGAGAATATTTTGCCAAGATAAGCCCTCTAGTTTTAACTCTTAGTCTAAACATTTAATGAGTCAAAAATTATACTAATAACCAAAAGAGAGACAAACAACCATATAAATGTTACTTCAATTGTGCACGACGATTTTTCACTCCGTAGAAATCATCTGGGATCAAATATTTGTCAATCTTCTATGTTATTTCTCGTTCTATGTATAAGCTAATAAAATTTGCAAGATATTTGTCTTTCAGCTTGTTGCGAAGTCTTGTTTTAACAAGCTTCAGAGCATAAAATGATCGTTCTGTAGTTGTTGAGACCAAAAGAGTCAAATGAGTCGAATCAATTTGTCAATAGAATAATAGGTTTTCAATTGTTTGGTTTCCACTAATTTTTAACAAATTTTAGAAATAGTAGGCAAATTTTTCAATTACTTATGAGAAAGAACATCAGGCTCATAATGCTAACACATAAATCTCAAGTTCACTGAAATCTTGAGGATAGAAAGTTTTTGCAATGACACATATATCATCAACATTGAAAGATTTGTACTCATCCCTTCGATCTAAAGCCGACGAAGAAGTTCCATAAAATTTTCACTGAATCTAGAGTTCAGCTCCTACAACCCAGAGTCAATTGTGGCAATGAAAATGTTCACTCGAAAATGATGTTCCGCTGTAATGATATCACGTGGAATTCAAAATCGACGATCAATGTATCAAGTACTCATGTCAGGAACTTCGATTTCATGTTTCTCAACAAATATTTCCACATCTTTTATGAAGTTTTCTCAGCCAGATTCTCGTAATTTTTGAATGAGTCTTCTTTGATGATTAATGTATCAAGTCGTCAGAAGGAATGGCTCCAGAGGACCCGGTGGAACATGTGACTGGGGTGGAGGGCACTGGATGGAGTAAGCATGGACTGATGGTGATGAGACCACTAACTGAGATTGGGGAGCCTGAGAGATGTGAACCAAAGTGGCCGGAGGTGACTGTGGTTTTGTCGGGAGGAGGCTCGTAGTAGAATGAAGAGGGGCTCGACGTAGAACGTTGATGGCGTCCTCGGAAAGGGGGTCGACATAGAACGTCGATGGCGTCCTCGGAGAGGTGAAAGGAAGAGCTCATAAAAGTCGGCGGTGGCATGGGAGGCGGCGGTACAATCATCGGGCTCGGTGGCTGTGTAGAGAACGAATGACGAGAGATCAGATGCATAATAGTTGATGAGTTGGTGAGTGCGGCAAGGGCGTCCTAGTGTCGTGTTTGTGCTTCTTGGCGTCGAGCTGCAGCTTCTGCTTCAGCTACTATATACGCGTGCATCATGTCCTGAACAGTTCAGACCGGAGATCTCTCCTTTTTTGAATTAATTGAATTAATCCAATTAATTAATGATCATGTGAGGACTTGATCACATAATAAATTAGACAATTAATACTTATTTAACTATTTCAGGAATAAGCAGTATGCGGCTGTCTGGACTGTCTCAGGGATCGAAGTACGCAACCGCTGTTTAATTAATGTCGGCGTTGTGCACGATGTGGGGAAGGGAAAGACGTGTCGGGAGAACGAGACTCGCTGGCAAGACCCATTCAGGGATCGAGAAGGCGGTTTGGTAATGATAAGAGGGTGGTTGCTTCGATGCTAGACGGGGAAGAGGACTGCAGAACCAGGAAGAAAACGACGGTTCAAGGCTCGACAAACACAAGGATGGATCTGCGGCCTCAACGAGTCCAACGTCACAGAGGAAGATCCACCGAGGCTTGTTGGATCTGTAGCGCTGAACCTGCCATGCGTTGCAACAGGAGCACCAAGCGGGATCGTCGTCGATGGAAGAGACAACATGTTGTAGGTGGAAGATTTGTGTCGATGGTCAAGTTGTCGATGGAAGTGGTTGCATCGATGAGAGCTTAATGCTTACAATGTTATGGGAGGGGACTTCCGGAACTATGGAAGAGAGGTTGTTGTGCGTTTGAAGTTGAATGAGGGAGAGAGAGCATTGCACAGTTGTCGATCTCGGTTCCTGGCTTCACTAGCGCGTCAATCCAACAAGGGCTTAAACCAGAGATGTAAATTGTGATGTGCGTGGGGGATACGTGGGCAATGGTCGATGGAGAGCGAAACAAGGTCAAGTCTACGGGTTGCGGAAGAGAGGGGGACCGAAGATCTCTGATACCAAGTTGTTACGGGTTCGTCGTAGAACGTCGATAGAGTTGTCGAAGGATGGTCGGAACCGAGGATAACGGAGGCGGAGAATACTACGGAGCGGAACCACAGCTGCCTAGGCGGGATGAGTTCGGGAGGAGAGAGCTACCATAATCTCTTCAAAGAGAAAGTGAATATATTTCATTAATTGATTGATATCCTCATACGTGACCCAAGGGGTCTATTTATAACATTACAGGATTTCATAAGCGCAATAAATCTGAACATTTGGACTTATAATAAAATACTAAAAACACCTAATAATAAACTGACATGCGCATAGATTGAAACATATATGAAAAAAGAAGCAAGCATAAATAATTAAACGGGATAGCGGGTTGTGGGACCATAACATTATGACAATGAAGATTTGGCTCTTTCTAGATAAAGAACTGGTTGGTCCTCCAACCTTTCGCCCTGGTCCTCCAATCTTTTTTTCGGGTCCTCTTAACATCATCCTACAAGTTGCCCCACCAGCCAATTTGCCAACACCTAGCCCTAGCCTTAAGAAGATTGAACATGTAGTTGATCTACGGGAATTTCAGGCACGCGCGGAGATCTATCATCGCTAGCTAGTCTCGTGGAAAGGGAGGAGTATTTCTGACAGCTCTTGAATCAATGCCACCAAACTTCAACGTCTGCTGACAGATCTTTTCATAACATGGCTTGCGAATTCGCGACAGGGGCGAGTTCCTTCAACCCTAGGAGAATTGATGTACCCTACAAAGCACCAATCTAACTCATATTTAATTTCATGCATTTTATTTTCTGCAAGTTTATTTCCAATCGTATTTTATTCACATTCCGTTTATTTCAGTTGGATCGTGCAATACTCGCACGCATTTTAATTTTGGTGGGAACCTTCCCCGGACCCTCGCTGCGCGGGGATGCCTTTGTGCACCGGGCTGCCCTTTTTTTGTCTGATCCACCAATAAGACCTTAAATGAATTTGGTCTGCCAATGTCGGTGGAGGGACAAGCAAGCATATAAAAAATTATTGAAGCTTTATATATTTATACTACCTTATAAAGAAATATTGTGGGCTACAGATAGCGGGAAATTTAAAAGCCATTGGGAAGTTCAAATCCGTCAATGATGGCATGATTAATACAGACCGTCTGATTACTTACAGTTTTTTTACTAGAGCTCTTACACCTACTATGATATGGTGTCCTAGACTTATATTAAGGTATATGGTACCCTACAACATGAAATTATGATTTTACCCCTAAATTTATTGAAAAAGGAGAGTCATATAACTTGATTTTTAATCTCACAAAAAATTTCAATAGTGAGAACTGAACCAAGGTTTCCACTATGTGAAGCAAAGATGACAACCATCATACCATATGGTTTTTGTTGAACAACATTGAACTATGTTTTTTATATACGTATATAAATATGGGTCGCCCCCGACTAATGTCGCCTCCCCCACCTAATGTCGCCGCCCCCGCCTAATGTCGTCATCTCGTCTAATGCACATGTCCCCGCCTAATGTCCATGCCCCCGCAAAATGTCGCCGCCCCCGCAAAATGTCGCCGCCGCCGAATGTCGCCGCCCCCGCAGAATATCACCGCCCGCATGAGGGGCCTCGTGCCCTGTCACTCGTGTGTGTGTATATCTTTATTATATAAGGGAATATAGCATTCTCTATGCTCTTACCGTGCTTTCATTTTCCACCGTTGGATCTTCACATGTTTTATCCGAAACATCTTTAATATAAAAAAATAAAAATAAACTTTCCCTCCCCATTTTTTACGTCAAACAACTGAAATGCCTTCCACATGTTTTATGGGAAACATCTTTAATATTTATACGTATTTTTTTTTACAAAGTAAATATTGTAATATTGATGTATATTTTTTTACGGTCATTTCAAGTACTCATATGTATATGTTGCGGGCGCAGCCCGCAGACGCATCGAGCACGGACGAAGCCCATGCGGAGGCAGGCGAAGCCCGTCTGGATGCGGCCGAAGGCCGCTCGACGCGATACTCGCCGTCGCCGGCCGAGTACTGTCGCGCTTGGTCGTAGGGGCGGAGCCCCGTGTCGGGCACTCGTGTGTGTGTGTGTGTGTGTGTGTATATACACACACACGCGAGAGTGACAGACACGGGGCTCCGCCCCTACGGCCAACTACGACAATACCTCGATTGTGACAGTATCCCGATCGCGACAGTACCTCGACCACGACAGACACGGGGCTTCACCTCTATCAAATTAATGAAGTTTAAATTAAAACATATTATAATAAAATTTCATTAAATTTGAAATTGAGTTTATTTTTGAAATCATTAATAGGAAAGGATTTCAAGAGGTCTAAGCACCCTTTGGTTTCCTCCTTTGTGACCTTTCGAAAACCCAGTATATTAAATCCTATTAAAAGTTTCTCTCCATTTAAATCCTTCCTTAGCCCATAGAAACCATCCTGGGCAAATGACCTTTCGAAGATGAGAAATCCACTGTGTCTACGAAAGGAAGTGTCGACATTCTCGACTTCCTCCCGAAAGCCATTCAACGCTTGCTCCCAGAGCTCCAACAAACTTCGGAAGCCCCTTCTCGACTTCCTCCTCCGACAGGTCTTAGCCTTCGGCATTCGAATCGAGTTATTCATGTGTCACAGAGTTTCTATTTGCCTAGATTTCTCGTTGAATCCTTCCTGTTTCACCTCCTTCCGCCCCAAAACGCCCACGAACCTCACTGTTAAGCCCTACCGAGCCAATTGTCCCCTCCCCCGACTGTCACCAATCCTCTGACAGTCACCCTAAATCACTTTACCCTCCAAAATACCAATTCCAATATGGTTTCCCCTGCAGAAATCCCAACCCGATCCAAGCTCTCCTCACAAAACACTAAACCTATCCCAGTCGAGTCCCACTACCCAAACCCAAGACTAATTTCCTTTCTCAAGAGACTTAGTATCCTTACTGTTAACCCAACCCCATCTATTTCAGTCCAGGCCCGAACAGACCAGCCTGGAATCTCCAATCAACTTCCACTGCGGCAATTATTTGAATGGGACAGCTTTCTTTGTCGTGATCGCTCGGGGTACTCTTATGCATGCAAGATATTCACTCGGCTCTCCTATTGTTAGGTTAACTTTATGCAAAGAACATTAAATGATCATTGAAAGAGCTTTCTTGTTTGTTACTCGTCACCTCTTGTCGTTAATTTTTAAAATCCTGCACTTTTGAACCTTATATTGTGTTACGTCCCCGAACATGACACAGTTCTTTGGGGGTACATACGCTCAACGGCGAAAGGCGAAGACAGGCGGCAGTGGGGCCGAACCATCCGGTTCAGCCCCCACTCTCTAATTCCGGCGGACTGGGGCTGAACCACACCGGTTTAACCCCGTGGGAGGGGTCGGTCGGCCCCTCTTGGGCCCGAGTATATTTATACACGGGGCTCTCTCTCTTGGAGGCATGGATAAACAATCAAGGTATTACTTTCCCTCCTCCTCTCTAACCCTAATTCATCTTTAGTTCTCTCCCTAGTCTTCTTCTTCTTCCTAGCTTTCTCCTAACATTTGGTATGAAAGCATTCGTCCTACGTCCATGGTGAACACCCGCTCGCAAGAAGAGAACAACTGATTGGAAACCCTAGAGGAAAACTACGTCGGATTGACGGATTCGGTTGTCGCCATCGAGGAAGAGATGAGGGCGTCCACGCAACGGCTGGAAGAACGAATCGACGCCCGCACGGAAGAACTAAAGGCCTTGTTATCGCAAAATCTAAAAGGGAAGGCGACGGCGCTTGAAGAGACCGGCGGTTTGCAAAAACCGGCTGTCGATACCTATGCATCGCAACATCCGGCCCCGCAAGCGGGAGAAATGGCCGGATCGACCGATCTGGCGTGCGTAACGGCGGGTTCCAGTGGATCGGGAGGCGGCACAACAGCGGGATGGGGGATCTGCGGGGCTTCACCTGGGGCCGGATCCGTCCAGATTGGGGCGGCGGACCTCGGTATGGGATGCCAGCCATGGGCGCAATTCGGCGGCAAGCAGGGAGGGGCCGGACGGACTCCAGGCGAGCCGGCAGGAGGTGCGAGGGGTCTTTTACCCCAGCCGTATGGCGTCGGTCCTCCAGGGGGCTACGGAGTTGGCGCTCCTTGGGGCGGCCAGCCATATGAAGGCTACCCGGGCCATCCACATCAAGGCTACCCGGGCGCAAACATCGGCCTATGGAGCCTAGGCGACCGGCATGGAATAGGCAAGGCCCAAGTTGGCAAGGGCAAGCAGCTCCGCGAGCATACATGCCTCCGAAGTTGACGCACATGAATTTTCCAAGGTTCAACGGAGGGGACGTTTTAGAGTGGGTGCAGAAGGCCGAGCTTTTTTTCAGTTATCAAGAGGTTCTGGAGGGCCAATGGGTGCAGCTAGCATTTTTCCACTTGGAGGATGACGCATTTCTATGGACGCAGTGGTTCCTGAGGGGCAAGGACTATGTGCCCTGGGTTGATTATGTGGAAGGCTTCACCGCCTGATTTGGGCCCCTGGAGTACGAGAATTTTGAGGCCCTCCTGCAGAAGTTGCGTCAGAAGGGAACAGTGATGGAGTATCGGACGAAGTTCGAAAAATTGGCGAATCGAGTACACTGGGAGGAGAAGACGTTGCTCAGTTGCTTTGTATCGGGACTGAAGGACCACTTACGTGATGAGATTCACGCCAGTATGCCCCGCAACCTGAACCATGCCATTAGCTTGGCCCGCATTCAAGAGGAGCGCTTCAACAGGCAGCGAGGCCGCACCATGGGGAGGCCCACAACAATCCCAACGACCGTCAGAAGGGAGCAGCCAGCGGTCGGCAAACCGACGGTGACACGATTATCATGAGCCGAGCTGCAGGCGCGGAAGGAGAAAGGACTATGTTTCAACTGCGATGAAAAGTTTACGCCCAGGCACACCTGCCAGAAGATACAGGTTTATATGTTACATGAGGATGGGGAGGACGAGCTTTCCCACGAGTCAGAGTTGGAGGTGGACTTGGATTTAACCGAGTTTGGTGTATCCCTACAGGCGATGGAAGGATGCAACGCCCCCCTCACCATGTGGATTGCGAGGAAGATTATTCAGGAGAAAGTGACGATTTTGGTGGACAGTAGGAGCACCCACAACTTCAACCACCCTGATGTGGCACAGCGGGTGGGGCATGTGATTGATAAGGGAGCCGCCTTTCATGTTATGGTGGCTGATGGGAGCAAACTTAAGCGCGAAGGAGTTATGAAGGGGGTGGAGCAACGGATACAGGGGTACTCAGGGCGCGCGGACGTCTATCTTCTACCTATCTGAGGCTCCGACATGGTGTTTGGGGTTCAGTAGTTGCAGCAACTGAGAAGGATTACCTTTGACTGGAACCAGATGACGATGGAGTTCCTACAGCATGGGAAGCAGTACTGTCTGGGGGGGCCTAAAATCCGCCCCGATGAAGGAAACATTCCTTCAGAGTTTGGAACGACTAGAAGGTCAAGGCAGCACGATGGCAGTGATTATGGAGATTACACCGACTCATACTGCTCCTCCAGTTGTACCAGTTCAGATGCAGGCGCTTCTGGCCCAGTATGTCGATATTTTTCAGACACCCCGCGCACTTCCACCACCGCGGTTCAGAGATCATCAGATTCAGCTCAAGACGGGCGCGGAACCCACCAACATCCGACCGTACCGCTACCCGTACATCCAGAAGACCGAGATAGAGCACAGTGTAAGGGAGATGCTTACCGCCGGAATCATCCGCCCCAGTACTAGTTCCTTTTCGTCCCCCATCATTCTGGTCAAGAAGAAGGACGGGACGTGGCGATTTTGTGTGGATTACCGCGGCCTGAACAGCTCAACTATTAAAGATAAGTTCTTCATCGCTCTGATAGAAGAACTGTTAGACGAACTGCACGGCGCTCGCCTCTTTACCAAGCTCGACCTTCGGTCGGGCTACCATCAGATTCAGATGCGCGAGGAGGACATATACAAGACAGCTTTCCGTACACATGATGGACACTATGAGTTCCTGGTGATGCCATTCGGGTTCACCAACGCCCCATCCACGTTCCAATCCATAATGAACGAGATATTTCGCCCACTGCTCCGCCGATCAGTGTTGATTTTTTTTATGATATCCTCATCTATAGTACCAGTTGGGAGGAGCACTTGGCCCATGTCAAGCACGTTTTCACCATCCTCCGTCAACATCAGCTCTACGCCAAGCAGTCTAAGTGTTCATTTGGGCAAGCAGAAGTGGAGTACCTTGGACATTTGGTTTCCGCTAGCGGCGTCAAAGAAGACCCCAAGAAAATCGAGAGCATGTTATCATGGCCTCGTCCTCACACGGTCTGAGCATTACGGGGCTTCCTGGGACTTACCGGATATTACAGGCGATTTGTCAAGGATTATGGCAAGATCGCTCGCCCGATGACTCAAATATTACAGAAGGACGTCTTCCAGTGGTCGGATGAGGCGGAAGTGGCGTTCCAGGCCCTTAAGGGGGCCATGACGACCACTCTGGTTCTCGCGCTTCCTGATTTCAACAAGGAGGTTGTGCTAAAAACCGATGCGTCCGGTGTGGGCATCGGCGCGGTGTTGATGCAAGAGGACGGGTCACTGGCCTTTTACAGCAAGGCATTGGCCCCCCGTACTCTGGGGCTTTCCACGTACGAGGAGATGTTGGCAATCATTCATGCGGTGGCTATGTGGTGGCCTTATTTGTTGGGGCGACATTTCAAAATCCGTACTGACCATCAAAGCTTGAAGCACTTTTTAGAACAGCGGGTCTCCTCCCCGCTTCAGCAGAAATGGGTGACGAAACTGTTGAGATATGATTATGAGATTCTTTACAGGTAGGGCAAGGAGAACGTGGTTGTTGATGCCTTATCCCGCTTACCGGCGAGCTCCCTCGCCCAACTTTCGGGTCCCCTGCTCGACTCGTTAGATGATATTCAGGAAGAGATCATGTGGGACCCCACACTGCGGGCCATTGTGGAGGTTATTCGACGGGGGGAGACCACTACCCCGGGCTACCAGCTACTGAATGACAGACTGTATTATCTGAACCGAGTGGTCGTTCCACCAATTTCTTCTTGGAAGACAGTTATGATGCACGAGTTCCACTCATCCCCGACCGTCGGTTATGCGGGCATTCTCCGAACTCTTCAACGGGCCAGGGCGAACGTGTTTTGGACAGGATTACGGCGCGATGTCCAATAGTTTGTGCAACAGTGTGAGACATGCCAGCGTCAGAAGTACGAGACAACCTCTCCAACCGGCCTACTTACACCTCTGGAGATCCCCCACCACATTTGGGAGACAGTGTCCATGGATTTCATCGACAGGTTGTCCAAGTCTCAGGGCAGGACAGTTATATTGGCCGTGGTCGACAAGCTCTCCAAATATGGACACTTCTTGGCTTTGAGCCACCCGTACACCGGCGAGTCCGTCGCCGATCTCTTTGTTCGAGAAATTATCCGACCCCGCGGCATACCGCGCGCCATCATCTCCGACCGGGATCCAACATTTGTGGGCAAATTCTGGCGGGAACTGTTTCGATTACAGGGAACTTGTTTGCGCTTCAGCACGGCGAATTACCCCAAGACGGATGGCCAGCCAGAGGTTCTCAATCGGGTGGTAGAAACATACCTTCGCTGCTTTGTGATGGACGAGCCGCGGGCATGGACCAGTTGGCTCCACTGGGCCGAATATTGCTACAACACCTCCTACCATTCCGCCAGCAAACTGACCCCATTCGAGGTCGTTTATGGTTGTCGTCCTCCCTCCTTGAGCAGCTATGAACCGGGCAGCACAGCATTACCGGCCGTGGATCGGGCTCTCTGCGACCGGGACCGAACTATCGCCACCTTGCGTGAGAATCTCCGTACCGCACAAGATCGTATGAAGGCCCAAGCAGACAAATATCGCAAGGAACGGGAGTTCGTAGTCGGCGATGAAGTCTTCTTCAAACTCCGACCTTACCGGCAAGTGTCTGTAGGCAGCAGGATGAACCAAAAATTGGCTCCCCGTTACTATGGGCCCTTTCGTATTTTCCGTCGTGTGGGTCCTGTCGCCTACACCTTAGCTCTTCCTGAGGGGTCGCGTATTCATCCGACATTCCATGTGTCCTTACTTAAACCGAAGATAGGCGACACAATTCAGGCCAGCCCTTTCCTTCCCGAAGCAACAGTATCAGGCGAACTGCGACCGATACCCGAGGAGATCTTGATGCTCAAATGGAAACAGCGGGGCACCGAGTACTTACCGGAGCTCCTTGTCAAATGGAAACACATGTCAGGAGCACACTATACTTGGGTTGATCTGTTGTAATTCAAGGAGCTCTACCCAGACTTCCACCTTGGGGACAAGCTGGTTCTTGATGGGTAGGGGAATGTTACGCCCCCGAACATGACACAGTTCTTTGGCGTACATACGCTCGACGGCGAAAGGCGAAGACAGGCGGCAGAGAGGCTGAACCATCAGGTTCAGCCCCCACTCTCTAATTCCAGCGGACTGGGGCTGAACCACACCGGTTCAGCCCCATGGGAGGGGCCGGCCGCCCCTCTTGGGCTCGGGTATATTTATCTCTCTCTCTCTCTTGGAGGCATGGATAAACAATCAAGGTATTACTTTCCCTCCTCCTCTCTAACCCTAATTCCTCTTTAGTTCTCTCCCTAGTCTTCTTCTTCCTAGCTTTCTCCTAACATATTGTTGTTTCACATTGTATGCTTGTGGATTTTTTATGGCTTAGGCAATGTTGCCAAGCACCTAATTAAAACGTTTCTGGCGCGTTCGAAGTTAGTTATTAAAGTTTGACTATCTGACAGGTTAATTAATGTGACTATAACGAATTTGGAAACTAATTTTATCCTTAAAATTTAGCATACATCACATATCATGAAAAGGCTCCTCAGATCTGTCTTAATCCCTAAAGAGTTTGATTGTGCCTCGTGGGCTTTTATGAAAAGAGAAGGTTAGCCCCATCATTTTCTTTAAGAAAAGAAGAGACGGCAAGTCCAGGGTAGTGACTAACAGTCTTCATTTGTTTGCATCGGAGACAGTATAATGTCAACACTTCCTCGAACTTGGGTAAGTGCTCACAGATCCCAGGGATCAGTGGTTCCTTATAAGATGGGAGTTGATGAACTTTGAACTTAGTTGACAATGGGACAGGGGTGTCGCCAAGGTTGGAGGAGTTTTTATGAGCCAAAACTTCAACGTAAAGATATATCAATGCGACGAGGTAAGCAGTAAGGCCTTTCTAGAAAATATTAATCCTCCCAGACTATCTCCTAATGGAAGGCCTTCTTCAAGAATCAAATTATGTTGATTCATTGGTTATTCTTCTTCTTACTGGTGCATCTCTCACTTTTCATCCACCGATGCCCTCTAAATGTTGTCTCTTGTTTGTCATCTTATGAGGGCATCAAATGTTTTGTTCTACTTCAGACAATAGTGGAGATAGGAGAACAATAGTAAAAAAGAGAGAATAGTTGCAAGGAGATTTAGAATAGTCGAAGCCACAAATAGGAAAACCAGAGACAGCAAGCATTCAAAAGAGGAAATCACAGAAATATTATTCAGGGCGAGATAATTACCTTGATGATATACTGTTTTCAAATGCAGATACAAGTCCTAAGGACCAAAAGAAACCCTCATATTTGTGTAGCCCTGATATATTTATAAGATAAGGAGACCAAATGATTTTTCTTTGTGAGGATTTCATGTGATTCAACAATCATTAAATTTAGAGGTAGTTTACCATCTCAGTACCTTCTTGAGACTGTGTAGTCAACCTTGAGAGGTGCAATGCCCTGCAAAGTACTAATGACAGGTGATTTTTAAAGCCCTCTTAATTATGCAGTATATGACGAGATCATCTAAGATAAAATAAGTCAAGGTGATCATCCGGACTATACCCAGACTCATCTTCCTAGGCCAAAACACCAATACCATAAAGCGATCCCCCCTAGTCATGTAGCCCAAATTACCTTGTTGGTATTTACATATTTTCTTATTTTATGTTGTATGTATGGGTTAGTCCCACACCGTTTATTCTTGGTTCTTAGTCTCATGTAAGTCCTATTAATACCCCTTAATGGGATGAATACAATTAAGGTTGCGTTTGACAACCCGGTTTTGCTCCTTTCCGGTCCAACCGGAACGAACTTCTGCTGTTTGGCGATAACAGTTTTGAACCGATCGGTTTGAACTCCTTGTTTTGCCCCTGCGATAACAGTTTTGAACCGATCAGTTTGAACTCCTTGTTTTGCCCCTTTTTGGACTGGACCCCGATACCTCCAGCCTTCCCAAAACGATCGGCAGAGGGCCTCCGGTTTTCTCCTTCCCCGCACCTGGCGTACTCCTTCCCGCCATCACGCATCACAGCAGCATCGCAACTCTTCCGGCGAGGCTTCCGCTTCCGGCGAGGCTTCCAGCTTCCGGCGAGGTTCCAGCTTCCGGCGAGGCTTCCAGCTTCCAGCTCTCCTTCCCGCCATCACGTATCCAGCTTCCGGCGAGGCTTCCAGCTCTCCTTCCCTGCATCGCGTACTCCAGACGAGAGGTTTCCCTTCCCTGCGTTTAGGCGAGAGGCCTTCCCTGCATTTCCCTGCATCCTCCATTGCCAAGGGAAACCCTAGATCGACGTTGCTTTGAGTGTGCACACAAGGTAATCTTCCCCTCCAGTTCCAGATCTGTGGTTTTTGTTATTTTTTTGGTGGAATGATCCTTGAAACTTGATGTAAGTTTTGAAAAACCAAGGTGTCTGAAGGAGCACTTTTGACATTATCATCTAAAACCACAGGTAAATCTGGACTGCTGCTAGGTGAGAAGTGTTGGATTAGCCCATATAGAGGACCCATATTTGGGCTCATGTATTCTTCCTCTTCTTTAGTCCCACATCTTGTATAGGAATATTTCTCTCCTCCTCTCTCCTATATATATGTATTCCTCTTTGTATTTAGACACAAGAAATAAATACACAAGCTTTTGCTCAAATCTACATGGTATCAGAGCAAACGATCCGAACTTGCGGTCTCCATCTCGCGGTCTTCGGCATGCTGGCTCGCCTGCCCCTCTAACCGCAGCGCCCTCTGCGATCTCCAGTTTTGTAACCGCTTGCTCGTCTCTCTCCCGTGGCGTCCACTTCTCCTCCATCTTCTTGGCTCTTTTATAGCCCTATACCCTCTGCCAGGTGGGCCCCGCTCTCTACCGTTTTCTCGCCGCGTGCTCCTCCTGCTCGCGCGGTCTGCGGGAACGGTCTGCTCCTCCTCTAGCGCGGTCTTCTCAAGCGGTCTCCTCTGCTGCTCGCGCGGCCTTCTCGCTCGATCTTTACGTGCGGTCTCGCTCTCTGCCCAGATCTTCCGCGATTTCCCGTGCGGCCTGCTTCTCCCTGCTCAAGTGTGCGGCCTCCTCAAGAGTGCGGCTTCCTCCATTGGTCTGCTTCTATCCGTGCGACCTCCTCAGCTCGCCACCAGACTCTTCCCAGCGGTCTCTGACTGCCGGTCTCGCCCTCTGTCGCTCTCCTCCTACTCGCAGTCGGTGCCCCTCCGCTGCCTGTAGCTCCTCAAGTGTTCCGGTCTCCTCGTGCTCCTCAGCTCGCTGCCGGCCTCTCTTCAACAGACCGTGCGGTCTACCCGTTCCTCTTACCTTCTCCCTGCTTGCGGTCTGTCTCTCAAGCCGAACTCTCCAGCGGCTCGATCTCCTCACCACAGCTCGCCCGACCTTCCCTTATCAACAGCTCGCCCGGCCTCTCCCTGCCGGTCTCCTCCCAGCAGCCCGCCCCTCCCGTTTATATCTTTAATGGGATCCTCAATTGACTCCACCGCGGTGCCTGCTCCGCCTCAGCCTGACAACCTGGGTCAGCCTCCCGAACTCCGTGACGAGCTGCGAATCACCACAATCTCCCTCTCCGGCAAAGGAAACTTCATACAATGGGTTCACTCGGTCCGACGAGTTCTTCAGTCCAATGGACTTCTGGGTCATCTCACCCAAGGGCCTCCTGTCCCTGCAACGGAGACCTGGCTCCGTAATGACGGCCGAGTTCAGACTTGGCTCCTCAACTCGATGGATGGAGAGTCATACCAGATGGTGATGTATCACGAAACTGCTAAAGCAATGCGGGATGAACTCCACTCCCTATACTCAGGCAAAGACAGCCTTCAACATCTCTACGACATCATCACAGATCTCCAGGCTTTGGATGCGGTTGAGGCTGCTAACATGATCTCCTTCGTTGCTCGTACCAAGACTCTGGCCGAGGCATGGATCCAGCATCAACCGTCCACCAATGACCACGCTGCTCAACGAGCTCAGAAGGAAGCCGTCATCATTGCTATGATCATGGCTCGTGTTCCACCACACTTGCAAAGCATCCGCAATCAGGTTCTGACCTCGGCCATCACTCCTTCCCTCTCAGATGTCTGCTCTATGCTCCTCAAAACCTCGGCACCTATGTCGGCTCTTCCTCTTCCCTCACCGGCCCTTCTTCAGCAAACTCCCGCTCCCTTACTCCCTGTGCCTCCTTCAGCTCGTGGTGGACGTTTTGCCTCTCGGGGAAGGGGACGCGGTGGCCGGTCTCGACCAAAATGTTCCTTCTGTGGGCGTGATGGCCACTTTGAGACGACCTGCTATCGGAAGCCTGGGAATCCTCCTCGTCCGACTGTCGCTGCTGTTGCTGATGACAGCCCCTCAGTCTCCCGCGCCGATATTGACGCTCTCCGCCTACAGTTCCAACAGCTTCAAGGGATGATGTCCACACCTGCCTCTGTCGCCTCAGCCTCCAATACAGGTATAACCTGTCTCTCAACGAGTCCACGCTGGATAGTGGACTCTGGTGTTACTCATCATATCACCTCGCTACAGCCACCAAAGTATTTGAATGCCCCTCACCCGAAGTGTATCACCGTGGCCAATGGGGCGACGGTTCAAGTTTCTGACTCGACTGACATCTCTCTTAGCCCCTCCATTTCTCTCCGCTCGGCTCTTCATGTTCCGGGATCCCCGTTCAATTTACTTTCTGTTAGCCGTCTTACTTCGGACCTGGATTGCTCTCTGACATTTACATCCTCTTCTTTTCTGATACAGGATCGGCGGACGCGGACTACCATTGGTAAGGGGCGACTGCGTAACGGGCTCTACCTTCTCGACGATTCTCCCACCATCCTCTCATCGGTCTCCTCTGCTGAGTGGCATCAACGTCTTGGACATGCTCCCCTCCCAGTTCTCCAGAAGGCATTTCCCGATTTATCTTTTCCAGCTTTTAAATGTGATTCTTGTATTTTAGGCAAACAGTCGCGTTCCTCGTTTCCCGCACATTGTACTTGGAGCTCTGCTCCTTTTGATCTATTACATTCTGATATATGGGGACCCTATAAAACTACTAGTATTTCTGGGTTTCGATATTTTCTTACGTTTATTGATGACTATTCACGAGTTACTTGGTTATACTTACTTCGCGATCGCTCGGAGCTCCATCGCGTCTTTCAGGCATTTATCCTTGAAACTCGCACACAATTCTCCACCACCATCAAAACTCTACGAACCGATAATGCTCGTGAATACACAGGCAACGAGTTTGCACATTTATGCTCTGAATTCGGGATTATCCACCAGACTACATGTCCCTACACCCCACAGCAAAATGGTGTGGCCGAACGGAAGAACCGACATCTACTTGATGTTGCCCGCTCTCTCATGCTTCACATGAACGTTCTCAAAGCCTATTGGAACTTTGCGGTCTCCACAGCCTGCTTTCTTATTAACCGTCTTCCATCCTCTGTCCTCAACAATGCCACTCCTTTCAGCCTCCTCTTTCCTTCTACTCCGGTCTTTCCCCTCACACCTCGAATCTTCGGATGTACGTGCTACGTTCATATCTTGGGACCGTCTACGGATAAGCTGGATCCCAGGGCGGCCAAGAAAATTTTCGTTGGCTACTCACGCACACAGAAGGGCTACATCTGCTATTCTCCTACTACTCGAAAAATCTCTGTGTCGCCAGATGTTACCTTCCGGGAGGATCAGCCATTCTTCTCTGCTCCAGTATCCACACCTACGCCAATACCTACCCCCATACCTGTCCTCCGACCTATCATTCCCGTTCACACACCGGCTCCTCCTTCCCAGAGTTCTGCTCCTGCCCCCTCTAAGCCACCTCTCATCCATGTCTACTCTCGTCGCACTCGCCCTCCCGTTGCCCCTACGCCGTCGGCCTCAACCTCGGGTACTCCGCGTCTGACTGATCCGGTGACAGAATCAACCGTTCATCCGATGGCGAACTATGTTTCACTACATCGTCTCTCTCCCCAACTCCAGACACTTGCTACCTCCTTGTCCACCACTGATATTCCTAACTCTGTGCAGGAGGCTCTCCAACATCCTGGGTGGCGCGCTGCCATGGAGGAAGAAATGGCTGCTCTTTGGGCTAACAAGACATGAACTCTGGTACCCCGTCCTACGGGACAGAAACCCGTTGGGTGTAAATGGGTTTTTGTTATCAAGCATGCTCCTGATGGAACCATTGACCGGCTGAAAGCTCGCTTGGTTGCTCGTGGCTACACTCAACAACAAGGTATCGACTATGAAGAGACCTTCTCTCCAGTGGCTAAACTCAACACTTTTCGTGTGCTTATCTCCGTCGCCGTACATCGACGGTGGCCATTATTTCAGCTGGATATTAAGAATGCTTTCCTTAACGGCGATCTCCATGAAACTGTTTTCATGGAGCAACCTCCCGGGTTTGAGACCACGGGGGAGTCCTCTCTGGTTTGTCGTCTATTACAGTCTCTTTATAGTCTCAAACAATCACCTCGCAACTGGTTCGACAAGTTCAGCAAGGCTCTTCGGGAGGTTGGCTTTACTCGAAGCTCGGCAGACTTCTCTTTGTTCACTCGCCAACAGACAACGGGAACAGTTATTCTTCTGGTTTATGTGGATGACATCATAATTACTGGAGATGACGCCAAAGGAATACAGGCGGTCAAACAACATCTTAGCTCTGTATTTCAGACAAAAGATCTGGGTCACCTTCACTACTTCCTGGGTTTGGAGGTCGCCAGAAGACCAGATGGCCTTGTCCTCTCTCAGAGAAAGTACTGTCTCGATCTCCTTCATGATGCAGGATACTTAGGCTGCAAACCGACGAACACTCCAATGGATGTCAATCACAAACTGTGTGCTCAAGCTTCCGACTCAGACCAGCAACTACAGAACCCAGAATACTATCGTCGTCTTGTTGGAAAATTAATCTACCTAACGGTAACAAGACCTGATATATCCTATGTCGTGGGTATGGTCAGCAGATACATGCACTCTCCTCGAAAATCTCACCTTCAGGCCGTCGAAAGGATTCTTAGGTATCTCAAAACAGCTCCTGGTCAGGGACTGGTTTATAAAACATCATCGTCAACTCCTAGGTTGGTGGCATACTCTGATGCGGACTATGCTGGGTCTCTGGACGATCGACGGTCAACAAGTGGTTTCTGCACATACTTTGGAGGACACCTGATTACCTGGCGAAGTAAGAAGCAAGTTGTTGTTGCAAGATCCTCAGCTGAAGCAGAATACAGGGCAATGGCTTCTGTGGTCTCTGAACTCACATGGCTTGAGAGCCTCCTGACTGACTTTGGTGTACAACTTCATTCACCAGCTCTTCTCTTGTGTGATAGTCAAGCTGCTATACACATTGTCAAGAACCCAGTCTTCCACGAAAGAACAAAGCACATTGAAGTTGATTGTCATTTCATCCGGGAGAAAGTTCAAATGAAGAAGCTAGAGTTAAAGCACGTTCCGGGTACTGAACAAGTGGCGGATGTCCTCACAAAGGCTCTATCCAGTACTCTCTTCTATCAATGTCTATCCAAGCTTGGATCCTACGATTTGTGCGCTCCAGCTTGCGGGGGAGTGTTGGATTAGCCCATATAGAGGGCCCATATTTGGGCCCATGTATTCTTCCTCTTCTTTAGTCTCACATCTTGTATAGGAATATTTCTCTCCTCCTCTCTCCTATATATATGTATTCCTCTTTGTATTTAGACACAAGAAATAAATACACAAGCTTTTGCTCAAATCTACAAGAAGGGATGTGTACTGGAAAAAAAATCAGTTTTCCACATTAAACAACAAGAAAATGAATATTTAAAACAGGTAGATGAGGGAAAATTCTAATAATAACTAAGGATAAGAATAGTTCAAAGTCAAGATCTTCTCGAAATTGGATTTTTTTATACATGTGAGAGTGTGTTGAGAACTTTGCTTCATATAGAGAAACTCATTTAGCATTGTGCTGCACCTATAACCAGTTGGTTTAGGTTTGGATGTACAGGTTCTAATATATATGAGTGTCATGAATATGTTATATGTGTATATACATATGCAATAATATTAAATACTAAATAGGTTCAAGAAAAGATCTGATTTCAAGCCAGCTTGTATATTACAGCCAATTTTGAGTGTGGGTTGGATTGTCTCAAAATCAGATTGTCCAGTAGCAGTGGTGAGCAATAATTTTTTGTGGGTTGCAACCATTAGTCTCATGCTTCCAATTTTTCTCTCATTTTTGCACCTTATCAAGGTATATGCATGTTATCTAGGTCAAAATCAAGTATGATTTGTTAGTCTAACTCTGCATACACCAAAGTTTACTGCAAGCCAGCTATAATTACCTACCAATGAGAAATTAATTTCAATTCTCTTGAGCTTGTGTTAAAGAAATGAAAATGTGAACCTGCTCATGAAACAAAAAATAGGCATTCTCATGACGGTAAAGTATATGCATGTGTTGACATCATTTAACACCAATTAGAATGATCATTTCATTATCATTCTCTTGCTTAAGTTATTAAACTATTATCATTTCTAGTAGATTATTTTTTAATTGTGCTTCTTGTGTTTCTAGTGCACCATGGTTAAAACTAAAGAGGGAGTAATTGCAGCAACTTGGGAGTCAAATGAAGTATTATTTTTCTGTGACTTATGTATAGCAGAGATAGAACTTGGAAATAGACCAACGGCGCACTTGTCTAAAGAGGGTTGGAACAACGTGACTCTTAAATTTCAGGAATGTACAGGGAAATGTATGTGTGCGCGCAATTAAAAAATAAATGGGATCAATTGAAAAAAGATTGGAAGCTATGGAAAGAACTCAAGCGCGGGGAGACAGGTTTAGGTTGGGATTCAACACGGAGAACAATTGATGCGTCGGACGATTGGTGGAAGGAGAGACTCGAGGTGAATGTCCTATCATTAGTTTATTTTTTTAATTATAAATTAATGCTAATATACTATCATTTATTTTAGGTTGTTCCCGCCGCGAAAAAGGTTCGCTATGGAGGAATTTCCCCGGAGTTGGAAGAGAAAATGTATGTTATGTTTAGTGAGGTTGTTGCATCTGGTGATCATGCATGGGCTCCCAACTCAAGGACAGACACATCTAGTCCTGATAATTTAATGTATGAGCATGACGATGAAATGGTAGAGAATCTGAGTACGCCGATTAGCATGAGTGAAGACCCAAGGGATAATGTGAGGAGCTATGAAAGCGGGGGGTGCTCACAAGGAACAAAGAGGAGAAGATTTGAAAAGGGCAAACAAAGTGGAAATAAAAAAAATCGATATCGGGGGAGATATAACATTGATCAGCTGGTTGAATCAACCATCAGAGTTGGAGAGAGTATATCGCAGCCCCCTATAATGCTTGTCCCTACTTGTACTATACATGAAGCAATTGAGGAGTTGGAGAAACATGAGGACATTTGTTCTGATCCAGTGCTCTACGACTTTGTCACCATTTTATTACTAGACAATAAGAATAGATAGTTGTTTTTTAGCTTACCAAGCTCTAAAAGGGTTTGGTGGCTCAAAAATCGCCAGTACACATGCATGCAGTCAGGGGGTCTTTAAAGTCCTATCATTAGTTATGTGAGGTTTTGTGCGGTTGTGGTTATGTGATATTTTGTACGGTGTTATGTTAGAGACGATATTTAGTATGCGCTTATATGTGTGTACATATGCGTCATATTATATGGTATATGGTTTTGCAATGTAAGATATTCTGATATTACATGGTTTATGGTTTTGCGATGAAAGATATTCAGATATTATATGGTATATGGTATGGATGAGGATGTTCCAATTAATCTGTTTTGTTTGATTAGATATAAATTATAACTTTAAATGAATCTGTTTGATTTTGTAGTGTTTGTTCTGTTGGTAGTGTTTGATTTTAACTTTAACAGGTGTGGATGAAGACATCATAATTAATCTGTTTGATTTTGTAGTTCAGTTTTTCTACAAATCTGATTTATATTATTATTGACAAATTGAGATATATATTAGCATGTTATCTAGTATGTGTTTGTTTGCTGTCTTCTGTCTTCAAATAATTGGAACTTGTAATTGTTCACATTTATGGCAGGTTTGGGAAGTATTAAAGCTGCATTATTATTATTATTATCATGTCTTCAGAAAATGATGTTGAGCTCAATGAAAGACGTCGGAAAGCTGCGTATTATCTTATGATGGTTAACACAAGTGTTTGTATGATGTTTGTATGATGCTTGATAAGTGGGTTAGAGAACTATTGGATGGGCATCCGGCCATATTTCATTATAACTTTCGTATGTCGAAGCAAATTTTCTTAGATTTGCTGGAAACATTAGTTTCTAATTACAGGCTAGAAGGATCTAGGAAAACTACTGCAAAAGAGGTACTTGCGATTACAATCTATATTATGGCGCACAATCAAACAATGAGGGAATGTTTAGAGTGTTTTCAACATTCGACAGAGACAATAAGTCGATATTTTTCACGAGGACTAGATGCTTTAATAAGGCTTTCGCAGGACGTTATTACACCTGTTGACGATCGATTTACACATATCCCCACAAAGATTCTAAATGACGATCGATACATGCCCTACTTTAAGGATTGCATTGGAGCAATCGACGAGACACATGTTAATGCTCGCATCCCAGTGGATAAGCAGGTTCCATACATTGGACGTCATGACTTTCCAACTCAGAATATTATGGTTGTGTGTGACTTTGATATGACCTTCACTTTTGTCATGGCTAGTTGGGAGGGTTCAGCACATGATAGTCGTATTTTCCAGAGTGCAATTACGAATCAACGATGGAACTTCCCTCATCCACCGCCAGGTAACTTGTAAAAATATATTTTCTACTACAAAAATAACAATTTATATGTTACTAAAATTATTTTCAATCTGCAGGAAAATACTACTTGGTTGATGCCGGATACCCCTTGCAAGAAGGGTATATTAAACCTTATGCAGAAACAAGGTATCATTTGTCAGACTTTGCACGTGGTCAGCGTCCGATAGAAGGACGAAAAGAAATGTTCAATCAGGCACACTCATCATTGCGTAGTGTTATAGAATGTACGTTTGGCGTGTGGAAGAAGAAATGGCGAATCCTTCGCAATATGCCATCATATAGCTCAAAAAAACAGCAAAATATTGTGATCTCTACGATGACACTGCATAATTTTATACGAATACATCATTCACGTGTAGACAGGGATTTCTACCGATGTGATCATGATGAGACTTTTGTCAACCCTCAGGCAAATATGATTACACAAGGAGTACGAATGACAAACAACACAATGGGGGAGGACAATGAGATTATTAGGGGTGCAAGGAGCCAGTTGAGTCAAATGGTTGCACTGCGTGACTCCATTGCCGAACAGCTATATGAGGCTGTCGGACATTAACGTTGAATATGTTGTTTTTTTAGGTTGCAAATTAGTTTGAATATTTTGGAATGAAACACAAGACTCAATATTAAATGTTCTATTACATCCAATGAATATTTTTAAATGTTTCATTTTAAACCGCCATCGGAACGGTAGTTTCCCAAACAGATAAATTGTTTTACAGTTTTGAAACTGACTGCAAACTGAGGTTATCCAAACAATTCTCAGTTTTGAAAATACAGTTTTAAACTATCAGTTTTATGCCGCTCCCTTTTAAATCGGCACCGTTTTCCCAAACAGAGCCTAAGAAAAATCTTTTCCATCTCACTTTCATCATGGTATCAGAGCCTTAGGGCGAAGCCGACCGAATCCCGTCCCCCTTCCACTCGCGTCCCGCGCCCCGCTTCCAGACGCGAGCCCCGCTCCGGTTCTGCTCCGGTTCCGCTCCCGTCCAGCCCGCTTCTTCCCGTCCAGCCCGTCTCGCGCGTCCGAGCCCTCTTCCGTCTCACGTGTCTGAGCCCTCTTCCACTCCAGTCAAGCCCGCTTCCTCCCGCGTCGACCGCAGGCATCAGTCTCTTCCAGGTTCCAGAGGCTTCTCCCTCTCTCGACAGCCATCGCAGTCCCTCCCGTGGCCTTCGCAGCCCCTCTCTTCCGCCGCTGCTTGCTGGTCCTCCGTACTTGACACCGGAATGCTGCCCTAGCTCTCGGTATTACCGGTGTCGGTGTTTCTTGGCAGATTCTTCATGGATTCAGCATCGTTCTTTCTTCTATAAGACAACCCTACTATCTAGGTATTTGTGGTGTTTTCTTTTCCTTGGCTCCTTGATTTCTCTTCTTGGACCATCATGTCGGGGAATGACGACTCTTCCCCGATCTCTTCCGGTGCCGGAGTAAGGAGTAACCTCCGCTCCTTTGCTTTCTAGTGGATCTACTCGGTCAATTCAAGACCACAATACTCCCTAAATCACGACTATAAGTCTCTATGGGACTAATTTTCTCCCGTGGTCTCGTGCTATTACCCTTGCCTTGAAGAGCAAGCGTCTGTTCGGTTATGTTCTGGGTATCACGACCGCCCTTCCCAGATCTGTGTCCAGATATTTGGAAGAGGGTTGAGGCCACCTACTCCTGCAGAGGGAATGCTGCCCAGATTTATCAGCTGCGACGGAATATCTTTCTTATTCTTCAGGGTGATCGTCCTCCGTCGGTATACTACTTGGAGTTCACTCAGCTTTATCAAGAGTATGATCATTTTGACTCCCTCACTCTTGTGTCTCCTGAGGATGAGATCCTTGTTCGAGCTCGGGAAGACAAGAACAAAGTTTTTGAGTTTCTTCATGGTTTACATCGGGATTTTGATCAGATCTGTGTCCAGATCCTCGGGCGCTCTCCTCTGCCTTCCCTTCCAGAGGTTTACAGTTTAGTTCAGCAAGATTTGTTAGGCGACAGACGTGGACTCCTGATCCTGTTCCTGACGGTTCTGCCCTTGCTGTGCAGTTTGGTAGTAGAGCTCCGAGTGATTCCAGGCCCAAGTCCACTGACAAAGATCATTTGATCTGTGATTACTGCGGGAAGTCACGTCATACTCGAGACACCTGTTTTCGTCTTCATGGCTTTCCCAACCCCCGTGGGGGTTCTGCACCACGTGGAGGACGCGGTTATGGTCATTCTCAGGGCCGCTCTACTCAGTCTCGCTCTGCTCACCTGTTTGATGCCTCCGAGGAGGTTGTGCCTCTCACTGCCCCATCTGCTCCGCTGTCTCTCTCTGTCGATGAGATCCATGCATTCCGCCGCCTAATGCGGGGACAGTTTACAGAGTCCTCTATCTCCTCCTCCTCATATGCTCATCAGGGACCCTCAGGTGATCGTGTTTCTTCTTCTCGTCCTTCTACCAACTGGATTATAGATTCTGAAGCCACCGATCATATGACCGACTCTGCTACAGGTTTTGTGTCTTACCCTCCTCTGCCTGGTAGAGACAAGGTGAGCATTGCAGATGGTTCCTTCTCCCCGATTGTTAGGAAAGGATCCATCTCCTGCTCCTCTCTTACTCTTTCTTATGTTCTTCATGTACCCAAGTTTACTCGTAATCTTCTCTCAATTAGTCACCTGATCAACTCTATGAACTGTTCAGTGACCTTCTTTCCCTCCTATTGTGTTTTTCAGGACCTGAAGACGGGAGCGATGATTGGCTCTGGTAGTCTGGTGGATGGGCTCTACGTGTTTGATTTCTCTTCTCCTATTTCTCCTCCTAAGGCTCTTCATGTTGATCAAGCGGCCACTTTGGAGTCTTGGCATTGTCACCTCGAACATCTTTCTATTATGTTTATGAAACAATTTTTTCCTGTTGTATCTTCTTCATTAGTTGATAACTTTCGTTGTGATGCGTGTGAACTTGGCAAACATCATCGTGCTTCTTTTAATCGTATTTCATCTCGTAGTTTAGCTCCTTTTCATGTTATACATAGCGATGTTTGGGGGATTTGCCCTGTTGCTTCTATTTCTGGAGGTTTTTGGTTTGTAACTTTCATTGATTGTTTCTCACGCACTACGTGGGTTTATCTCATGAAAGCTAAAAATGAAGTTTTTTCCTTATTCCAACGGTTTCACAAGATGATTTCTATACAATTTGACACATTTATTAAAAAAATTCAAACTGACAATGGTCAGGAATACATTGATTCTCACTTTGAACATTATTTTGCTACTCATGGCATTATCCATCAGACGGCTTGTGTTTACTCACCTGCTCAAAATGGAGTGGTTGAACGCAAGAACCATCACCTTTTAGAAGTTGCTCGGTGCCTCCTTCTTCAGATGCACCTTCCCAAGTACTCTTGGGGGGATGCAGTTCTCACTGCTGCCTACCTGATTAATCGTATGCCCTCACGGGTTCTAGTGTCTGAAACTCCCCTTCACACTCTTCAGGTTTCGCCTTCCACTTTGCAACCTCGAGTGTTTGGATGTGTTTGTTTTGTACATATTCATCAAAAAACTAAACTTGATGCTCGTGCTCATAAGTGTGTCTTCATTGGATATTCCCCTACTCAAAAAGGGTATAAGTGTTTTGATCTAGTTCACAAGAAGGTCTTTATAACCATGGATGTCACGTTCCATGAATCTGAGAGCTATTACCGGCACTCACTTCAGGGGGGTCTTCTCCTGGGATGGAAGTGAGATCCTTACCTCACACTGATTCTCTATATACTACCCCGTTACCTATTCCTCTGATATATCAACCTCGCATGACTGTCCCATACTGTTCATGTATCATCTCCTGCTCCTCCTATAGTGAAACCTCACGTTCCTCCTTTGCAGGTATACTCTTGACGTTCTAATGGATCAAACACATGGCCCCCTATCAGGATTCCTGAACCATCATCGGATTCGTTATCTCAGTTCGTTTCTTATTCTTCTCTAACGATCTCTCATAGTGCCTTTGTCTCTTCCTTGTCTGCTACCTCTATTCCTACATCGTGGCAACATGCTCTTCCTGATGACAGGTGGAAGGTGGCTATGCTAGAAGAAATGCATGCCCTGGACAAAAACCACACATGGGACCTAGTGCCTCTCCCTAAGGGAAAAACTATTGTGGGATGTAAGTGGGTGTTCTCTGTCAAACAGAACACCCTCGGTGTCGTGGAGAGATACAAGGCTAGATTGGTTGCAAGAGGATACACTCAGATGGCAGGAATTGATTATCAGGAAAACGGTCGCTAAGATGAATTCTATAAGGGTCCTCCTATCATGTGTTGTTTGTAAGGGATGGAACCTTAGCCAACTGGCTGTAAAGAATGCATTCCTTCATGGTGATCTGGAAGAAGAAGATAACATGGCTCTGCCCCCTAGTCTTTCCCCTAAAGGATCTGAGGATAAGGTTTGTAAGTTGAAGAAGGCGTTATATGACTTGAAGCAATCTTCTAGAGCTTGGTTTGGAAGATTCCACAAAGCCATGATGTACTTCAGTTACTCCCAGAGTAATGCTGATCACACTCTCTTTATCAAGCACGGGAAGGGGAAGTTAACCGCTTTGATAGTGTACGTGGATGATATTATTATAACAGGAGACGATCAAGAGGAGATTCAGGCACTGAAAGAGAAACTGGCCAGAGAATTTGAGGTGAAAGAATTGAGGAATCTGAAGTATTTCTTAGGCATTGAGGTCGCAAGGTTCAAGTACGAGATCTTCATATCACAGAGAAAATATATACTTGACCTTCTTGAAGCTTCAGGAATGAGTGGGTGCAGACTTGTTGACACCCCAATTGAAGCTAACCACGGGCTTGGAAGAGATGATGGTGAAACAATTGCAACAATTGTTTCCGCTCCATTGGAGCAGTTGCCTCCAACCAGCTGTTAAACATGTATTTAGTCGGTTACACATAAACACTAGCAATGAGTTATGGCTCGCACAATTCAAAAACAATGCATAAAAAATTATGTATCAACATCTCCACTTTAAGCTTATCATTCCTTTCAACTAGCGAGCAGACCTAATTAAATTCTAACAAGTGCAAAATCCCTCGAAACTAGTGATTTCATTCTCGCGCATAGAAATGTGTTAAATTACCTTGTTTGAACCCCCCCCCCCCCCCAAGGGATGGTTAGGTCAAGCTCAACTTTGATGGTGCTGTGAAGCGTAGTTCGGGTTTGACGGGTGCGGGTTGGGTGGTTAGGAACCTCCGTGGAATTGTCCTTTTAGCTGGTGGTATTCAATTTCGATGCATGTCTGTACCCACAACGGATTTGTGTGTTTTATGGGAGAAGGACTATGCCGAGTCATCTTCGCAATGAACATTGAACGATTGGAGATTCAGGGTGGATTCAATGATCGGCAGTATGCAATGATGCTCGGAATGGGCATGTAAAAGATGTCATAGTATGGATCGTCGGCCTGCTGGAGAGTTTTATTGGTCATGTATACCGGGAGGTGAATCGGGTTGCTGATGGTTGTGCTAACCTCGCTATCATGCAACGAGATTTTTCTTATCCCGAGGAAAATTTCTCTTAGGCTTCAACATCTTGTTAGTGATTATTGCACTCGTTGTTTGTATGGGAGAGTTTCTTGGTATATAGTGCTCTCTCCACTACGAAAAAAAAAAAGAAAATGTATCAAATTAAAATCATCATTTCCTAACATTTAGGGTTCGTTTGGGGCGCCGCCCCGTTTGGGGCAAACGCCGCCGGAAGGCGGCAAAACAAACGCCCTCCGGCGGCGTTTAGGACGTTTGAGCCCGCTGCGCTGAAGGAAACGGCGCCAAACAGAGCTTTTCGAACTTTTGCCTCCTCCCAGCTTTTCCTCCCGCCGCCCGTCTCCTCCCGCCCCGTCTCCATCAGCCGCGCCAAACGAACCCTTACTCTATCAACAATGATACAATGAAACGCTATACCAAATGAACCAAAAGAAAATTTATGCAAATCTCTGATCATTTTCTGAAGAAATTGAACCAAATATACAGAAGGGGGGTTCGGAAGAAAACCAGAGAATAATCAATGATTCCTCGAGAAGTTGGGCCTTCGCGATTATGCTGTCGAACTGCTCCTCGCTGCTAATTGGCAGGAGATCGATCGATGAGGGAACGTCCTCATCAATATGATAGCCAGAAGTCTGCGCCTCCTCCAAGCCGTTCCAGGCCGATAACGCCGGGCCCGTCCTTCGCGTCTGAGATCGAGAAAGTGTAGATATCTGTAGGGTAAAAATCGAAGCGGCGATGAGAGAAAACGGCGTAGCTTCGAGGCGGCGAAGGAAGGGAACAAGAAGGGGGCAGCCTCGGTCGCCGAGCGGCGATGAAGGAAGCCGAGAGAGAGTAAGTGATCGCTGCGAGAAGAAGGATGAGAGCTGAGTTGCCGCCATCTCGATACAGAGAAGAACCCGGTTGACTACTAGAAAGTAGAAACAGGTTCCAGACTTCCAGTTTAAAGTGCAAAAGAAACGGAGTTAATATTATTTTCTTTGATAATAAAAAAACAAAAATAGAGTATTGTAATATTGTTATGAGTACGTCTATTTTTGGGTATAAGCACATCGAAAATTAAAATAATACTTATTTTTTTAGAACAAAAATTATGTAAGATGTGGAGCATCGTATATTTTTTTATGGTATATTTTTTATTTTTCGTAAAAAAATAACAAAATATTGATCAATGCATTTTACGATTATTTTAAGTACACATATGCTTATATTTTGCGGTGTAAATACATTTGAATTATTTGAACTAAATTATAACTATAATTTATAACGTAAAATGCAGACAATTTACAACTGTAGATGAACGACTATAATTTTGTGAGAAAAAAAGATCTCGCGCGAAGGCATCGTGCGAGCAGCGTACCTAAAATTCTCATTTTTTTAGTCCAGGTATAGCCTATTACGCGCACACCGATTTCCCAATTTTCTCTCCCGTGAAACCCTAAACTCCAAATCGTTCTCCCCGCCCGCCCCTTCGGAGAATTAGCCTTGTGTCGTCGACCACCGATCTCTTGTATGGATTTGTATTCCTCCAAGCTCGGCGCCTCCTTCACCTGGTTTCGGGGTTTTGCCTAGAGTCGTCTTCCTCCAAGCCCGACGTTGCCTTCATCTGGTACAGGGGTTTCGCAGGGTGCTTTCTTCCTCCCAGCATTTGTTTGCATCAATACTCTAAAAGCTCGTGATTACCTCAGCTCATGAAACTGGATGCTGGAGGAAAAATCAGATGTCACCTCAGATTAATCAGATCTAAAAGCTCATGATTAAACAAAATTTGGATGCGGGAGGAAAAACCTTAGGCTTCGTTCGTTTGGTAGGTTTTGTAGGAAGGAATTGGTTTTGGGCAATTCAATTACATTCACAAGTGTTCGTTTGGTCTTTTATTTGAGAGAATTGGTTTTTCTCCAAAACTTAATCGGGCTTGATCCATTAAGAAAATAGTTTATGGAGAAAACCTTCCCATTTTGGTCGGTTTTGAGAGAATATTCTGTTCTTTTCTCTCTTAAAGTAATGCTTACTATTTTATCAACATAATTTGATAATAATTACTATTTTAGCCAATTTAAATATTTTTCCCGACTTAAAGATGTTAATTATCTATGATTAAAAATCTCGCAAAAACCTATGCATGAAAACCATCCTACAGCCGAATAGAAAAATTGACAGTTTTCAATTCATGTGCCTGAAAACCATCCTGCAAACGAACACAAGAATTGAGTTTGGCTCAAAACTAAAACCTTTGAATTTTTGGTTTTGGACCAAAACCAATTCTTTTCAATCAAAACCTACGAAACGAATGTTGTCTTAGATTAATCAGTACTCTAAAAGCTCGTGATTGCCTGAGATTGTTTATTTGTCCATCAACATTTTTTCCTCATGAAACGAGAAAGACGCGCCCGGTGCTTTCTTCAGAGTTCAAATCCAAGTCGAGCCTTCCAGCATCCAATTTTGCGTCAATACTCTAAAAAATTTTGTGCTAAATTTCATGTTTTATGCTTATGATAACAACTTTTAAAAAAAATCAAATTTGTGTGTTTTTAACAAAATAGGTTGCAAATAAAATTTTGTAATGTGCCTGTATAAAAGGTGTGTTTATATCCAAAATAGATGTGCTCGTAACAATGCTCTAAAATAAGAAATCGATCTTAAAGTTTAGGAAAAATTTGATTAAGAAATAAATCACCATACTTATTGTGTCAATCTCAAAGCTGTCACTTTATGAAATTAGTACCTACTGTAAATCAGATTAGAAAAGGAGGATTTTTTTCCCCTCATCATTTGGCATTGAATGAGCTGAGAGAGTTATTGCATTTCAGAAGACTAGAATTTGGGCTTTCATGGATTCAAATAAGCTCTGATAGTGCCTCATCTCTTCGGCTTTCATCGATTCAATGCAGCCGGTTAAGGGCCTCTCTGTGGGAAGTGTGACATCTACAGCTTCAGTGTGCTTCTTTTGGTTTTAGTATCTGACAAGCGTTCGTTGCAGGTCACGGCTTCTCCCATGTTTGAGTTCGAGCAAGCGGCCATCATCTCTTCAGTGCGGCAGTTTGCTCATGTATGGAGGTTGCTTAATCTCGCCGATCTCTCTTTGAAGGTGGACGATAGGAGCAGGATCTTCTATGTATCACCGGTCGGACTCCTTTGCATCCGGAGGTCTCCTTCTCACCACCCAGCCATATGAGATTGTAGAAATTCTAACAGGGCAGTCTTAGGCCCCCCACCCCACCCCCACCCCTTTTTCCCTCTTGAGTTATTGTAACATCCCCAATCCTTCTAGACCCATTGGAAATATTAGGGCATAGGGGTGAGGTGAGTGGCCACAAGGACCTTAGGCTAGGGTAGAAATTGCTAAGTGCACATCAAAGCTCAAAAGCTAACCTAACCCTAAGCCCCTTAACTAGGTCAATTGACCCTCAATTGTCCAAATTGACCTCACTTATGATGCCCTAACCACTAAGGAAGACCATTACCTTGAGAATTGCACTTGGGTGGGACCCAATTGCATGAAATTGACCAAAGTCAACAATAGGTCAACATTAACCAAACTAAATCAATTATGGTTCAACTGACTCTACATGTTCAAATTGACCTTAACCACACTCTAAACACTTTAAGGAACTCATTGGACCTAAAAGCCCCATCACTTGGTCAACCAATTGACCAATTTGACCAAAGTCAACTCTAGCTTAATTTAGGTTAAAATCACCCCCCCCCCCCTTTGATTAAATTGAACCAATTGGAGCCCCACCATGGACCAACTAATGTTGGGTGATGTTAAGGGATCCATGACCCCCAAGTGGGGTCAACCCACCCAGCTTGGTTGACCAAAGTCAACCATGGTCAACATAGCCCATTAATGGTGAAATTCCAAGCCTAAATTGAGTGAAACCCCAACACCCATCAATTAACCATCTTTCATGGACCTAGGTCATGCCATCATCAACCTTGGACTGAACCCAAAGCTTAGGCTTGATTAACCAAATAAGAGGGGGACAAAAAGTTGTTCAAAAAGCAAAAGCAAAAGAAAAAGCTAACACCCCCCTCCTCTACACTCCTCCTCCAATCAGCCTAGGGGTCTCCCCTGATTACTGTGGGTCTGGGCTTGACCCAGGTGGAAGCAAGGGGCCAGCTGGTGCAAGAGGGTGGCAGCCATGAGAGGACCGAGGAGGCCTAAGTTCAAAACAACATGTAGAGGCCTCCCCACTTCAATTCAACCACACCACTAGCTTCAGGAGGTCGAGAGCAGTCGAGAACGGCACCTGGAGCAGAGCTTTAGCTGGAGAATCAAGATCGGGAGCGGGGTCGCCGGAGCAAGGAAAATCCATGGTCAACCGTCGCCGGAGCCGCCGCCACGCACCAATAGTGGTTCGTTTCTCCTCCCCTCCCCCCATGCTAGCTTCTCATCACAAAATGCTGAAGGATCGGGCTCAATTGAGCCCGGATCCACCTCCAAAATCCATGGATTTCGGCTCAAAACAAGACACCCAGGATCGCCGGAAAATGCCCCCTCCGGCCGCCATGTCGCCGGGAGTTGTAGCCCCGACCACCACGAAGGTGGTGGCCGTGGTGGCCGGCCGTGGTGGCCGGCCGTGGTGGCGACCAGGTGGCTGGGAAATGGGGGAGTAACTCGGCCCAGCACGGGAGAATCCCAGCCTTTGGCTGAGGAAGAAGACGACGAAGCTGCCGTTAGATCTGCGCAAAGATTCATGCAGATCTCATATTCTCTATATTTAATTAATTCAATAGTTAGATTTTCTGCCTCTAATATTCAGTCCACTTCAATAATTAATTAAGGCCTCTTAATGGCCGAATTAGAAAAAGTGCCCAACATGAAAGTTGTAGGCTTTGATCTTGACTTTCAGTAGGGCTTAAGTTCAGGTCATTTGGTGACCTACAGCTTCCTAGGGAGCTGTTTTACTAGGACTGGTCCTACACTAGGTCAGTCCACTAAATTAATTACCTAGGTCAAACCCTTCCAGGTTTGGAGCTGTGCTTTTAACCATTGGTTGGTATACCCTAGGGGCACCCCCTGCCAAAGGGACATCCCTTGGTGGACAATTTTACCTAGGGTTTTTGTGGTAGTTAGAATATTCAAATTAAGTTGATTTTTGGAGCATATGAAGTCCAAATGACACCAAACTTTGGTGGCATGCTCTTTTGTACATGAGTAGTGCCTACCTAAAATTTCACTCCATTTGGAGTTGATTTGATATAGAAAATGGGAAACCAAAATGAGGGCCTTTAAGGGTCAAATTAGGGTTTAGATCATTTTGAGGAGTTGAGTGTGTTAGCCTCCTCCCATCATAATGGCTATGTGGGTATGGATATGCAAATGCATTTGACACACCCTATTGGTCCATTTGGAGCCATTAGGGTGGTGTGACCTAAAACCCTAAGGGTAAACCCTTAAGGGTGCAAGGTGAGATTTGTGAAGGGCATAGGACCAAATTTTCTTGCCTTGGCTCAGAACTTTGTAGATATGTTTGTAGGAGCATAAAATGACTTAGTTAATTTAATGAGAATTTTTAGAGGTATTTAAGTATGTTTCTTCCTAATAAATGAAATTGCCACCCCTTTCCTTAATAAATAAAATACATGGTCATATGACCTTGTATGGCTTTGAAACTTCAACAGTGGCTGATTAGGGATGAAAATGGACTATAGTAATTTTGTTATGATTTATTGAAGCATTATCCCTTGTGTAGGAAATTTTAAGTGCTTGCTAGTTTAAGGGAATTTAATTTTGAAAAATGTCAAATCATGGGGCAAAATTGTTAAACTTGGTTATCTGTCATTCAATGCTAATATATGCCCATGATAATTGTTTTGAAGCTTTTAGAATTGTATTTCATGTACTTCATGTAGAAATTGGAATTTACATCACTTGAGTATTAAATCTTTTTAAAATGTCAAATCATGGGTCCAAATTGTGAAACTTGGTTATCTGTCATTCAATGCTAATATATGCCCATGCTAATTGTTTGGATGCTTGTAGAATTGTATTTCATGTACTTCATGTAGAAATTGGAATTTACATTACTTGAGTATTAAATCTTTTTAAAATGTCAAATCATGGGGAAAAATTGTGAAACTTGGTTATCTGTCATTCAATGCTAATATATGTCCAAGATAATTGTTTGGAAGCTTGTAGAATTGTATTTCATGTACTTCATGTAGAAATTGGAATTTACATCACTTGAGTATTAAATCATTTTAAAATGTCAAATCACATGGTAATGACACAATCCTTTGGAAGAGAACTCTAGGTCCTCATTTGAACACTTGGTAATTTTTGGAAAATTTTCAGAAGTGAATTACTATTTTTCCTAATTATAGTGGCATTTTGGTAATTATACAACTATGATGATTTAGTAGGCCAAATCACACACTAGGGTCATGGAACTCAGTGAACCACCTTGATATGGGATATTACCTTACTGATAATTTTCATGTGGCATGAAGAATCATTTTGAGGGTAGTTCATGTGCAATTTGACTTAAGGCCTTAACTACTTTAAATTATATTAAATACCAAATTAATATGGAAAACTATGGAAATTGTATCATACCTTATTAAGGTCAGTGGGAGCCTAGGATAATTATTAGAGACCATGTTGATGAGTTTTTAGAAGGGTTCCCTTATGGTGTTGGTAGTTAGTTCAACTTAGTGGTCTGCGTTTAGTGAAAATAGAATTTTGAGTTTTAGACAATTCAGACCACTAAGTAGTATTTAGAAGTTATATACAATCAGTAATTGAGTTATAGCACACAATGATTCATGGAAGGTCAATCCTAGGGTTAGTTGTGAGGTTGTGTTAGGGTTAGTATATGAGGTGTGGAGGCACGTCCAACCCGATGGGGTGGGACGGGAGATGAGCTAAGTCACTTTAACTATATGAAATGATGAGGGGTGAACCAAACGTTAATCACCAACTAAAGTAATTGTCTTGAGGAGGATAGTGGGGTTGAGCCCATTGATCTGTAGTACCGTTAGGGGTCCCTTACGGAGTACACCGCGGGAAGTCCAAGATTCACCCTAAATATAACACTAACTAAATTTGTAGGCAAGAGTAGCCTAAGTAGGTCTGCAAACTGGTATGGATCTCCTCCGGGAAGGAGATGGGTTGGATCAGCTTGTGTGTTAGTCCCTGAGCCGGAAGCTCGGGTGGACATGTTAAACACATGTTTCTTATGCAATTAGTGGCGAGTCTTTGGTACTAGGCCAGTCGTGTCACCGACGGTAGTACATTGACTCAGGTGAGGGTGAGGTTTAGAGGGACGGTAAGTTTGAGTACCGCGGTCTGGAGGACAATCCCAAACAACCCACCCCGACCTTAAAGTCTGGTCGATTCCAGCAAGAGTACGCAGGAGCTCCGCTGTTGTGTTCTTAGCGTTGAGGCGTACATGAGGTTTAGGCTTGGTAGTGACCATACCCGCCTAGGATGTGGAGTGCCTGATCCACTGCCACCGTGAGCCACGACGGTCGGTACCCGAAAGGTTGGCTTCCTTTCAAACAAATTGGGAACTATAAAGGTCTGTGCGCATGGAGTCGTGTGAGTGAGTTGCATTGCATGGCCGCATAATTCACATCATAAACATAACATAACATAACGCACATCTGCATACCCCATCATATAAATTAGTGGGCTCTTTTATATGATAGGTTACCTGGACATCTTAACTTATATGTCGTATGGGCGTTCATATAAGTTAAGGTACGAATCTGTGATGGTAGATTAGTTTTACTTACTGCATCGCATTTTCTTACTATTACTACTTTATTTCATGCTCTACTTTACTGTCATTTATATGCACTATATTGCTAGCTAGTTTTACTGCTTTACCTATACCTGCTAGATTAGTGTCATGTCACCTCTTCTTGTTTACCCCTTGTTGTCCTCCGCTTCTTCCTCCCACTCGGTTCCTAGGAGTCGTGGAGGGAGGCGAGGACAAAGCAACTTAGTCTTTATGACTAACGGTCGGTGTGACCGCAGGAGTCCGAGGAGACGGAGTTGTCCCGCGCGCAGCAGGACGAGATGGCAGGACCTGAACAGCGGATGTAGCGTACTACCGCGACGCCAAAGGTCGATGATTAGATAGTTAGATTTCCGCATTTGAGAGTTTGGTTGTAGTTTCCGCATGTTGTAGAGAGAGAGAGAGTACTTATTTTGGATATGTATCGGGCTTAAGCCCTTTTTACTTGTACTTCTCTTTTTGGACTTTCTGTTTCATTATATGATGTTGTGACTTGTGGACATGCCCTTATTTCTGTACTTCACTTTGGCACATTTTACTTATGATTGTATAGCCGGCAGGGTCCGTGCTGAGCGATGTTGACTAACCCGAGTGTTGGTGACACCGCAAGGCAACGATTCTGGGCGAAGATCCACCTTGACCGTGCGATACGGGAGAGGTTCGAGTTTTCAAGTACCCGAACGGGTTTTGGAAAAAGAGATCTTACAAATAGTATCAAAGAACGAACAATCATAAGAGAACAGTCCACAACATACTGGGTCACCCCGCTCGAGTGTAGTTTGCGGACAAACTATGCAGCGGAAGCTGTGGTGTGCCCATGTATGAAATCACATAAAACAGTCCACTAAGCATCAAGTTAGGTCAAATTCTGACTTACTTAGACAATTTTGTGACGCATCCTAGTCTAAAGAACGACCTTGGGTCTAGATTTGGTTGAAGGTTAAGGATACCCAACGTAACTAAGGAAAGAAGTTAGTTTAAGTCTAGACATTGAGACTTTCACGCTAAAGATTAAACTTTACTACCAAGTGGTAGGACCATCTCGAGGAGATCGGGTGTCTGTAGTCTTCTTTTAGAGTAGTAGAAAACCCATAAGCATAACTTATAACATTGGGAGCCTAAGTCTTATCATAGCTTTATGTCTCAGGGTGGAACACCAAGTTAGAGATTTTATGCCCTAAAGTTTATGTTCGTATGTAAGATGAACAGACCGTAGAAGTATTGAAGAGACTTAGCCCAAATCGGTAGGGGCTTATCCTTTTGTTTATTGGGCCAATAAAATACCGACTTGGATTGCCCCCTAGACTTTATTTAGAAAATGTTTTGACATTTGCATAGTAAGCTCGAGGTTTGGAGTATTAATAATACTCGGGTGATGACGAGATCTTATTCATACACTTTTGGTTTGTAGACCAACCCTCCTTAGAAGTTTGAGACCCTTGGAGAATTACTTCACCTTAAATAGCGAGGATTGTCTATACCAAGTTGGGACTGCTGTAGTTTTACTGGCAAGTTAGGCGAATAGTGCACTTCAAGCGTGAGTGTGTACTCATCTTATTGCTCCAAGGCTGAATCTAGGACGACAAAAGTGATCAACTTGTTAATCATTTGGTTATACGTAAAGGGTTGTCCAGTATATGGGCATAAGACTCTCGGAATCAAGAAAGTCAGGTTAAGAATTTAGGGAATTTCACTAACTTCCTGATCCAAGCAATGTCGTCTTGTCTTTTATAAGGGCGTTTGGTCATCAAGCTCTTACCGGTCACAAGGGAAGGATGTCATAAGCGGCAAATTCAGTGCAGGACCAAGTAAGATTTAGATTGGATAGAAGTAAGACTGAGCTATAAGTTCTCATGACCATAAGAAATAATCAGTTTATCTTAACAAACTTGCTAGTGTGTTGTTGTAAATACACCTTCTTAACCTCGAGACATCGTATTGTAGAGTTACCAGAATCAATTAATAAACATTGACGTCCGATCAAATGCCTCGTTTTAATCAAGTACTGAAAATAAGAAGAATACCAGGTTTAGTAGCTTGGGATAAATGTGTCACATCGTGAAATTTTGAGGATTGGAATCAAGTTTTCGCAAGTACAATTATAACTAGAGTTGCTTACACTTCAGGGCTCTCAAAGGTAATTTTCAGATAGCTTTTTTTTAATTAAAATTCAAGCCCTCTCCTTGGTGAAAATTTAGTTAAGATCTTTTTACTCTTAGAGTTGGTTTATGCACAACCAGAGAGCTTAGGAAGGTGACTCTTTGGATCTTGTAATATGATGGTATAAACTACTTAGGGCTAAGATGGAGAATCTTACTATGTTCGGATCTCGGGAAAAATGACAACGACCATCATGTACTAAAATGTTGAGGATTAGAGAGTTAAAATAAACGGTTAGTTGTTGTTTCTATCAACTCCCTCTTGAAATTATTAAGATTACTTAATGAGATTTATCGATGTAACTTTGGACGACACAACTAAGAGAAGGGTCGTTATGATGAATCCTTTAATTCATAATTTATAGCTTAAGTGAGATGAGACTACTTGGCTTTGAAAGTTTAGCCCACTCGATATTGGGAATCTAAAGTGAAATTTGACGAATGATATATTAAAGATATATAATTTACGTACGATCCTCCGATCTTAAGAGCCGGAACTTACAATTTCTCCCAAAACATTATAATCTCAGTTAGGAAGATTCAAGAATAAGGGAGACAGGTTTGATTTCCAGATATAAATGGTGAAACTTCTTGAGGATTAATGAGTTTTAATGAGACACCCTTCATGTTGAAATCAATTTGTGTCAATTCATGTCATGATAAAAAGGGTTTTACCCTCGTGAGTTATGAACCAAATGGATATGGAAAGTTGATGGGAGTCATTTCATGAACATCATTTTAAACTGCAGACGTTATGTTCCTCAAGGAAAGCATGGAGGTTATTTGCATTTATTTAACGGGAGGAAGCGTTAACCTCATGTAACGTTCGTAGGACATAAGAGACTCTGGCCCAAGTGTAATCAAGCTTATGTTATTAGTTTGTAGCTGATAAACCTGGCCTTGTATCCGCGGAGTCGAAAACTGTTTATCAGCAGAGACCCCATATGTCAAGGGATAAGGTCTCTTGGTGTAGGTGGTGGTGAACACCTACGTGTAAGGGAATCATATAATGAAGAATCAGAATAGACAATGTCGGTTGGCTAAATGACCACGTCCTGGCCAATCGGTTTATGAGCAGAATATTATGTAATCATGGTTCGCGAATATAACCTTATGAAGTTAAGTTGAACTAGAAGAACTTCGGTGCCATCTAGCGCGGCATGATAGCATAAATTAACTCGGTAGGATCTTATATATTACAGATAGATCCTCCTCCAGGGGGTGTAGTAATTTTGTTAACACCCACACCTGGTTGGCTTGTTTTGATTGTGTAGTGTATATTTCCTATTTATTATCGGGATGGGGCAAAGTGGAACCCGCCTTGTGATCAGTTGCACGATGGTCTGAGCGGCAGGTTAAACCTTCAATTAACCCCTAGTGGGAATGTTGCCGACAATCTTAGCAAGGAATGGTAGAAGTGCCATGTTAAGTCTTGGTAAAGAATGTTGCTTCAGTTTAAGTTCTCATATAGTAGAGGTCTGAGTTCTTCCGTGGAAGGAGGTTCTGATGTCCGATTATTGCAGTTCAATCATGAGCAAGAGGAGCACAACTGGGTGCCCTTGGACTTCATGCAACAACGTTTCCCGGAACTCATCACCTCGGGTACAATTTAAACGACTTTGAAATCCTTTACTCATATAAGTACTTGCACCCGTAGACCCGAACCTAAATTTTGAGGACGAAATATTTCTTTTGTTTATTGGAATTTGTAACATCCCCAATCCTTCTAGACCCATTATAAATGTTAGGGCATAGGGGTGAGGTGAGTGGCCACAAGAACCTTAGGCTAGGGTAGAAATTGCTAAGTGCACACCAAAGCTCAAAAGCTAACCTAACCCTAAGCCCCTCAACTAGGTCAATTGACCCTCAATTGTCCAAATTGACATCACATATGATGCCCTAACCACTTAGGAAGGCCATTACCTTGAGAATTGCACTTGGGTGGGACCCAATTGCATGAAATTGACCAAAGTCAACAATAGGTCAACATTAACCAAACTAAGTCAATTAGGCTTCAATTGACTCTACATGTTCAAATTGACCTTACCACCACACTCTAAATACTTTAAGGAACTCATTGGACCTAAAAGCCCCATCACTTGGTCAACCAATTGACCAATTTGACCAAAGTCAACTCTAGCTTAATTTAGGTCAAAATCACCCCCCCCCCCTTTGATTAAATTGAACCAATTGGAGCCCCACCATGGACCAACTAATGTTGGGTGATGTTAAGGGACCCATGCCCCCAAGTGGGGCCAACCCACTCAGCTTGGTTGACCAAAGTCAACCATGGTCAACATAGCCCATTAATGGTGAAATTCCAAGCCTAAATTGAGTGGAACCCCAACACCCATCAATTAACCATCTTTCATGGACCTAGGTCATGCCATCATCAACCTTGGACTGAACCCAAAGCTTAGGCTTGATTAACCAAATAAGAGGGGGACAAAAAGTGGTTCAAAAAGTAAAAGCAAAAGAAAAAGTTAACACCCCCTCCTCTACACTCCTCCTCCTCCAATCAGCCTTGGGGTCTCCCCTGATTACTGTGGGTCTGGGCTTGACCCAGGTGGAAGCAAGGGGCCAGCTGGTGCAGGAGGGTGGCAGCCATGAGAGGACCGAGGAGGCCTAAGTTCAAAACAACATGTAGAGGCTTCCCCACTTCAATTCAACCACACCACTAGCTTCAGGAGGTCGAGAGCAGTCGAGAACGGCACCTGGAGCAGAGCTTTAGCTGGAGAATCAAGATCGGGAGCGGGGTCGCCGGAGCAAGGAAAACCCATGGCCAACCATCGCCGGAGCCGCCGCCACGCACCAATAGTGGTTCGTTTCTCCTCCCCTCCCCCCATGCTAGCTTCTCATCACAAAGTGCTGAAGGATCGGGCTCAATTGAGCCCGGATCCACCTCCGAAATCCATGGATTTCGGATCAAAATAAGACACCCAGGATCGCCGGAAAATGCCCCCTCCGACCGCCACGTCGCCGGGAGTTGTAGCCCCGACCACCACGAAGGTGGTGGCGGTGGTGGCCGGCCGTGGTGGCCGGCCGTGGTGGCGACCAGGTGGCTGGGAAATGGGGGAGTAACTCGGCCCAGCACGGGAGAATCCCAGCCTTTGGCTGAGGAAGAAGACGACGACGCTGCCGTTAGATCTGCGCAAAGATTCATGCAGATCTCATATTCTCTATATTTAATTAATTCAATAGTTAGATTTTCTGCCTCTAATATTCAGTCCACTTCAATAATTAATTAAGGCCTCTTAATGGCCGAATTAGAAAAAGTGCCCAACATGAAAGTTGTAGGCTTTGATCTTGACTTTCAGTAGGGCTTAAGTTCAGGTCATTTGGTGACCTACAGCTTCCTAGGGAGCTGTTTTACTAGGACTGGTCCTACACTAGGTCAGTCCACTAAATTAATTACCTAGGTCAAACCCTTCCAGGTTTGGAGCTGTGCTTTTAACCATTGGTTGGTATACCCTAGGGGCACCCCCTGCCAAAGGGATATCCCTTGGTGGACAATTTTACCTAGGGTTTTTGTGGTAGTTAGAATATTCAAATTAAGTTGATTTTTGGAGCATATGAAGTCCAAATGACACCAAACTTTGGTGGCATGCTCTTTTGTACATGAGTAGTGCCTACCTAAAATTTCACTCCATTTGGAGTTGATTTGATATAGAAAATGGGAAACCAAAATGAGGGCCTTTAAGGGTCAAATTAGGGTTTAGATCATTTTGAGGAGTTGAGTGTGTTAGCCTCCTCCCATCATAATGGCTATGTGGGTATGGATATGCAAATGCATGTGACACACCCTATTGATCCATTTGGAGCCATTAGGGTGGTGTGACCTAAAACCCTAAGGGTAAACCCTTAAGGGTGCAAGGTGAGATTTGTGAAGGGCATAGGACCAAATGTTCTTGCCTTGGCTCAGAACTTTGTAGATAAGTTTGTAGGAGCATAAAATGGCTTAGTTAATTTAATGAGAATTTTTAGAGGTATTTAAGTATGTTTCTTCCTAATAAATGAAATTTCCACCCCTTTCCTTAATAAATAAAATACATGGTCATATGACCTTGTATCGCTTTGAAACTTCATCAGTGGCTAATTAGGGATGAAAATGGACGATAGTAATTTTGTTATGATTTATTGAAGCATTATCCCTTGTGTAGGAAACTTTAAGTGCTTGCTAGCTTAAGGGAATTTAATTTTCAAAAATGTCAAATCATAGGGCAAAATTATGAAACTTGATTATCTGTCATTCAATGCTAATATATGCCCATGATAATTGTTTGAAAGCTTGTAGAATTGTATTTCATGTACTTCATGTAGAAATTGGAATTTACATCACTTGAGTATTAAATCTTTTTAAAATGTCAAATCATGAGGCAAAATTGTGAAACTTGGTTATCTGTCAATCAATGCTAATATATGCCCATGATAATTGTTTGGAAGCTTATAGATTTGTATTTCATGTACTTCATGTAGAAATTGGAATTTACATCACTTGAGTATTAAATCTTTTTAAAATGTCAAATCATGGGGCAAAATTGTGAAACTTGGTTATCTGTCATTCAATGATAATATATGCCCATGATAATTGTTTGAAAGCTTGTAGAATTGTATTTCATGTACTTCATGTAGAAATTGGAATTTACATCACTTGAGTATTAAATCTTTTTCAAATGTCAAATCATGGGGAAAAATTGTGAAACTTGGTTATCTGTCATTCAATGCTAATATATGCCCATGATAATTGTTTGGAAGCTTGTAGAATTGTATTTCATGTACTTCATGTAGAAATTGGAATTTACATCACTTGAGTATTAAATCATTTTAAAATTTCAAATCACATGGTAATGACACAATCCTTTGGCAGAGGACTCTAGGTCCTCATTTGGACACTTGGTAATTTTTGGAGAATTTTCAGAATTGAATTACTATTTTTCCTAATTATAGTGGCATTTTGGTAATTATACAACTATGATGATTTAGTAGGCCAAATCACACCCTAGGGTCATGGAACTCCGTGAACGACCTTGATATGGGATATTACCTTACTGATAATTTTCATGTAGCATGAAGAATCATTTTGAGGGTAGTTCATGTGCAATTTGACTTAAGGCCTTAACTACTTTAAATTATATTAAATACCAAATTAATATGGAAAACTATGGAAATTGTAGCATATCTTATTCAGGTCAGTGGAAGCCTAGGATAATTATTAGAGACCCTGGTGATGAGTTTTTAGAAGGGTTCCCTTATGGTGTTGGTAGTTAGTTCAACTTAGTGGTCTGCGTTTAGTGAAAACAGAATTTTGAGTTTTAGACAATTCAGACCACTAAGTAGTGTTTCGAAGTTATATACAATCAGTAATTGAGTTATAGCACACAATGATTCATGGAAGGTCAATCCTAGGGTTAGTTTTGAGGTTGTGTTAGGGTTAGTATATGAGGTGTGGAGGCACGTCCAACCCGATGGGGTGGGACGGGAAATGAGCTAAGTCACTTTAACTATATGAAATGATGAGGGGTGAACCAAACGTTAATCACCAACTAAAGTAATTGTCTTGAGGAGGATAATGGGGTTGAGCTCATTGATCTGTAGTACCGTTAGGGGCCCCTTACGGAGTACACCGCGGGAAGTCCAAGATTGACCCTAAATATAACACTAACTAAATTTGTAGGCAAGAGTAGCCTAAGTAGGTCTGCAAACTGGTATGGATCTCCTCCGGGAAGGAGATGGTTTGGATCAACTTGTGTGTTAGTCCCTGAGCCGGAAGCTCGGGTGGACATGTTAAACACCTGTTTCTTATGCAATTAGTGGCGAGTCTTCGGTACTAGGCCAGTCGTGTCACCGACGGTAGTACATTGACTCAGGTGAGGGTGAGGTTTAGAGGGCCGGTAAGTTTGAGTACCGCGGTCTGGAGGACAATCCCTAATAATCCACCCCGATATTAAAGTCTGGTGGATTCCAGCAAGAGTACGCAGGAGCTCCGCTGTTGTGTTCTTAGCGTTGAGGCGTACATGAGGTCTAGGCTTGGTAGTGACCATACTCGCCTAGGATGTGGAGTGCCCGATCCACTGCCACCGTGAGCCACGACGGTCGGTACCCGAAAGGTTGGCTTCCTTTCAAACAAATTGGGAACTATAAAGGTCTGTGCGCATGGAGTCGTGTGGGTGAGTTGCATTGCATGGCCGCATAATTCACATCATAAACATAGCATAACATAACGCACATCTGCATACCCCATCATATAAATTAGTATGGGCTCTTTTATATGATGGGTTACCTGGACATCTTAACTTATATGTCGTATGGGCATTCGTATAAGTTAAAGTACGAATCTGTGATGGTAGATTAGTTTTACTTACTGCATCGCATTTTCTTACTATTACTGCTTTATTTCATGCTCTACTTTACTGTCTTTTATATGCATTATACTGCTAGCTAGTTTTACTGCTTTACCTATACCTGCTAGATTAGTGTCATGTCACCTCTTCTTGTTTACCCCTTGTTGTCCTCCGCTTCTTCCTCCCGCTCGGTTCCTAGGAGTCGTGGAGGGAGGCGAGAACAAAGCGACTTAGTCTTTATGACTAACGGTCGGTGTGACCGCATGAGTCCGAGGAGACGGAGTTGTCCCACGCGCAGCAGGACGAGATGGCAGGACCTGAACAGCGGATACAGCGTACTACCGCGACGCCACAGGTCGATGATTAGATAGTTAGATTTCCGCATTTGAGAGTTTGGTTGTAGTTTCCGCATGTTGTAGAGAGAGAGAGGGATAGTACTTATTTTGGATATGTATCGGGCTTAAGCCCTTTTTACTTGTACTTCTCTTTTTGGACTTTCTGTTTCATTATATGATGTTGTGACTTGTGGACATGCTCTTATTTCTGTACTTCACTTTGGCATATTTTACTTATGATTGTATAGCCGGCAGGGTCGGTGCTGAGCGATGTTGACTAACACGAGTGTTGGTGACACCGCAAGGCAACGATTATGGGCGAAGATCCACCTTGACCGTGCGATACGGGAGAGGTTCGAGTTTTCAAGTACTCGAACGGGTTTTGGAAAAGAGATCTTACAGTTATCCCCTTCGCCATCAGACGGGTTTTTGTTCAAGTCTAAAATGAAGACCCCTAAATGAGTGGCAATGTTTTTGTGCATTTCTCATTTTTGCTTGACTACTTACTTCATACTCTAATAAATGTGGAGAGGGGGTGTGAGTTTGGTAATGCAGGTCCAATTAAGGATTCAACAAGCATGGTTGGTCGGTGATCAACTGCTCTCGGGCGCACGAGAGGAGCCGATCGCCGATCGGCGACTGATGATGTCAATCGCTGACCGTTTGCTCTTGTACAACCCCGTGTTCGTCAAAGGGTAAGATGTAAAATCGGGTATCGGCAAAGCAAGTAGAGGAGAGGCTAGGTGAGTCGGGGCTCGCCGCCTCGCACATGCGAAAGCAAGGCAAGGCAAGGCGAGGCGAGTCATGCATGTAGCCCTGCGAGGAGCGTAGCGCGAGAGCGGGTCAGGTGAGGGCTCGACGCTCCGGGGGTGCATTTAGCAATGACGAGTAGAACAAGGGCTCGTCGCCTCACGCGAGTGAACCAGACTGGTGTGTACGACAGGGGGGTGGCAAGCGGTGCCCTCACGGGTCGCTCGCAGAAGGGGATCTCCCGAGCCTCACTCGCGGAGAGACTGGCGAGTGGCGCCTTCATAGGCCACTCACCCAGTAAGGGTCTGGGGAGAAATTTACCCAAACGCCCTTGGTGGGCTGTCAATATCCCTTCAGAACAACGGAGTTTGGCTGGTAGCAGACCAGTTTGGGGTGCGGTTAGTTAAACCATAAGGCGGAGTTGCGTTATTAGCAAGCCAGGAGAAAAAACTATATATAGACCCTAAGGGAACCTTTGGAGAGGACACTTCTTTGGGTTTCCTTCTCCTTAGGTCATCTTTGGTTAGCTCCTCAGGCTCTCTAAGGTGCTCGACTTCAGTTTTTGGCTTGGGAGGGGAAGCGCTCTAAAGATCTTTCGGGTGTGTGGTGGGACCATTATATTGTCGCAAGGGTCTGTGTTAGTGTTAAGTCTTCGGTCAGGATCCTCCGCGGGATCAGTAAGTGCGAGCTGCGCCCTTTTTTGGGTCTGAACTCCTCGTTGGGCCGAATATCGATTCCAATATTTTTTAGTGCGGTAAGCGTGGATCGCAGCTGGTACAAGAAATTCTCAAGGAGGCGACATGGATGGAGAGGATGTGCGAGGTGAGGGTTCCGGTGGTACGCCACCCTCTGGCTCGCCAACGACGGTGGAAATGCTGGCAGACTTCTGAAGGGAGGTCCTCGAGTCTATCAACCTCGCGTTCGCCGTGGCGCGAGGCGAGTTCGCAACCCCAACACCTCAGGTCGTCCCGCCGTCGGGGGTGGGCGAGAATGCCCCGGGGCAAAGGGCAGGTAAGGAGATAGCTGGCGAGGCGCCGGGGCGAGACCTCGCTGGGAGAGAGCTTTTCCCAAGCCCGACGAGAGCCAGCCCGGTGAGTGCCATCCCGGCTAGCGCTAGTCCGGCGAGCGCGGGCCCAGTCAGAGAGCTCGTGGGGTGAGTCAAGCAGGCGAGAGCGGCAAGCACGGGAAGCCCGTTCTGCGAGCTGGTGCTCTCAGCACCACTCTCGAAGGGGTTCACGAAGCCGGATATGATGTACTACACCGGCAGGGATGACCCTGTCCAGCACCTGCAGTGGTTTGAGGACATAGTCTCCCTCAGGCCCATGTCGGACGCCTTCAATTGCTGACTCTTCACAACTACCTTGAAGGAGAAGGCAAGGGACTGGTTTCACCAGCTCCTGAGAGGGTCGATCTACGCGTTTGAGGATCTGCGTCATAGCTTTATGCTTCGCTTCTCGACCTTGAAGAAAAGGAAGAAGGATGTTGAGGCGCTCTTCAAGATCAAGCAGGGGCCAGAGAAGTCGTTGGCCCACTATGTGGTCCGATTCCAGGAAGAGGTCCTCCTCATCCAGGAGGTACCGAGATTCACCCTCCAGCTTGCCTTCACAGTGGGGCTGCGGGAGGGGTTCTTCAAGATGAGTCTGAAGCGGAAGGCCTCCTTATCCTTTGAGGAGTTGATGGAAAGGGAGGCGGAGGAAATTGAGAGCGAGGCAGCCAACCCAGAGTTCACAAGAAGGCTGGCAAAGCTAAGTGAGTCGGAGGCCAGGCAGTAGGAGGTTTGAAGAAGAGAAGAGCTGAAGGCCCCAGAGTTGGGGTCGAGACAGCAAGGAAGAGGCAACTTCCACGGGGGTCAAGGGAGACCTCATCAGTTAGGGTGGAGGCAGGGTCCGAGGCCGTTGCCTCCCCCGCCTCAGCAAGCTATGGCGATTAGGCATGGAAGATGAGGAGCAGGAGCAGGAGCGAGGAGAATGAATAGGGTCGCGGAGGCCGAAAGAAGGGGATGGTGTTGCCCTATTGTAACTTCCACCAGGAGGAGGGTCACGCGGCGGCTACCTGCCCAGAGTTCCTGGAGATCGAGGAATTTCTACCCAGAGAGGGAGAGGAGGAAAGGTGTGAAGATCGGGCCGACATGGGGAGTCGAGGAGGGATCAGAGTGATCCATGGGGTGGGGATCGAGTCGACCCAAAAGGCGAGCCTCCACACCATGTATCTTCAGAGCGTGGCTTCGACTTCTCAAGCCCCACCCCCAGAGGAAAAGATTACCTTCTCTCAGAAGGATATGTCGGGTCATGAGGACCCGTTCTGCGATGTGCTGGTTATCCAGGCGGCCATCGAGAACTTCACCGTCGTCCGGATCCTCGTAGATAACGGGAGCTCGGTCAACGTCATCTATAAGAAGGCGTTCGACGAGATGAAGGTGGAGGCAAGAAGGGTGATAGCCTCAGATAGACCCTTGTTTGGGTTCTCAGGAGAGAGAAAGGAGGTGGAGGGAGGAGTAGGACTCCACGTGACCTTGGGGGGACAGACCCGTAACTGTCGGTTCGTTATCGTGGACGCCCCGGGAAACTACAACGTCATCTTCGGGCAGCCCCTCATCAGTGCATTTTGGTGTGTCCCCTCATCTTTCCACCAGTGCCTCAAGTTCAGTGTGGGTGCAGTCCAGGTCCGGGTGAGGGGAGACCCCAAGGTAGCGAGGCAATGCTATGTTACAGCGGTCAACTCTATCACTTGGCAAGCCAGGGCGGAGGAGATGGACCGGGAGATAGAAGGGAAGGGGATGGAGGAAGGGGTCATCGAGGGACTCGAGGAGGAGGAGAAGAAGAGAGGAGTAGAAGAAGGGGATGCCCAGGAGGAAGGGGCGGGAGAGTTGCTGGAGGTTCGAGAGGAGATGGAGGAAGAAGTGGTTGAAGCACTTGTCTGCGGGGAAGGGAAGGAGGTTGGGGGGAGCAATCCAGGTTGGAGGCCGTAGAGGAGATCGTGGAGCTGGAGGTCGTCTCCCGCGTGGGAGCGATCGAGAAAGTAAAGGTCAGTGGGGAGCTCAGCCCCGAGGACCAGAGGAAGATCCTGGCGTGCGTCCAAGAGAACATGGATGTCTTCACTTGGAGTGCTGTGGAAATGCCCGGAATCAACGCGGATGTGGCTTGTCACCGTCTCAACCTCGATCCCGACACTCTCCCCATCCAGCAGAAGAAGAGGTCCATCGCGGACAAGCTGGCGAAATCCATCAGGGAGGAGGTGAACAAGCTCCTCCAAGCAGGGTTTGTATCTGAGATTTAGTATCCGGGTTGGGTCTCCAATGTGGTAAAGGTAAAAAGGGCGATGGGTGATGGAGAATGTGTGTAGACTTTTCCTTATTAAATAAATCATGTCCTAAATATTGCTACACATTGCCTCAAATCGACGCGCTGGTTGACTCAACCGTCAGTTTTTCTCTAATAAGCTTTTTAGATGCCTTTTCAGGTTACCATCAGATTCACATGCACCCCCCCCCCCCCCCGACGTCAAGGACGTCTCGTTCAGTACTGGGGATGTTGAAATTATTGAAGTAGAAGTGGAGGAGGCTTTTGGACCTGGGCGGTCTGGGAAGTGACCGGGCGGTCTGGCGTGACCGCACGGTCTGGCGGTCTGACAATGGCGGTCTGTTCTATTGGTCAGCTGCAGCTTCCAGGGTTGACCGCTGGTCTGGTCCAAGGGCTGCTGGAGGAGGTCGTGCGGTCTGGCTGTGACCGCATGACGGCTGATCATCCTCAGGGTCGCGCGGTCTGTCTCTGACCGCGTGACAAGTTGTTCTCTTCAAGGACGTGTCGGTCTGGCGTGACCGCACGGGTTGGCTCTTGAATCCGGTCTGGTGGCTTTCCAGAGGGTTCTGAAGGAGTTCGCGGACTAAGTCATTCTTAGTCACGCGGTCTCAGTTCGCGGTCTCAGGAGGAGACCAGGAGGGCGAGCTGGCTGTGTTTGCGGTCTCAGGCGAACACAGGTGGTGGGTGACTTCTAGGTGGTCTGGCGATCTCCGTGTGGAGTCGTGTTCAGACCAAGGGAGTAGCGATCTCCCGCGGTCTGGAGTGAAGTCGGCGCTCACCAAAATGAAGCAGGAGGGTTGCAGTGATCGCGCGGGTTGACCGGTAAGGTCGCGCGGTCTGATGGGTGGTGACTCTATCTCATAGGGTGGTGACTGGATCAGGTCTCACGCCTATAAATAGGGAGCCACTGTTGCAGCAAAAGAAGAACACACCAAGTGTAAGCCGAGTTTGCCTAGTTCCTGCGGTCTGTGTTTATCTGACCGAGCGGTCTCTGATTGAATTCTTCCTTGTGCAGCTTCTGCGGATAGTGCAGGCAGCAGCGATCACCTCTTCCTCTGAAAGTGTTCGGGCGGTCTGCGGCTTGGAGTTGTGGTGCTGGAGTTCGGGAATCGGGAGATCGGCAAAGGATCGGTCTGGTGGTGTTTCGAGATCGGGAGCGGTTGCGATCAGGCAGCAGCGGTCTGGCGAGCTGCTGAGTTCGGCAAGAGACCGTGCGGTCTCAGTTATCTTCAGTTTCTGTTTTTTCTCTTTGAAGGTTTGTGCTGACGAAATCATGTCTCGTCGAGCATGTCTTGCCCTGTAATTGAAGTATTGCTATCAATAAAGATCGTTTTTTGTTCGCCTAAGATTGTCTCTGGTTGTTTGGCTTGTATCTCTAGTTGTTATTCCTGCTTCCTCTCACAAGGTCCGGAAAAATTTCACATGGTATCAGAGGGAGGTTGGAGTTGAAAGAGCAGTGAATAACTTAGAGTAGCCATCGCCTTTGTGAAGAAGGAACCAGTGGAAGAGCAATGGAAGGTGGTTTTGCAAGAGGTCTTGGTATTGAGATGCTTACATCGACTAACTTCAAGAAGTGGAAGTCGTGTATGCAGAGCTATCTTCTGGGTGAGGACCTCTGGGAGGTGGTAGGAGGAGATGAAACAGAAGAGGTGAAGGCAGTAGAAGGAGGTGATAATGGACCGGTCGTGAGGGCATGGAGGAAGACCAACGCCAAGGCCGAATTCACCTTGAAGCGTGCCATTTCACCTGATCTCTTTGATCACATCTTGGGGTGTGGATCAGCTGCTGAGATCTGGAGAGCCCTGGATGGGCTGTTTAACAAAAAGAATATAGCAAGGCTACAGTTCTTAGAGAATGAGTTGGCAAGGTCAGCTCAAGGTGATCTTTCTATCTCAAACTTCTTTCTGAAGATGAAGAACCTCTGCGCTGAGATATCAGCACTGGATCCCGATGAGCCTATCTCTGAGGCGAAGCTGAAGAGGCACATCATCCGCGGCTTGCGGAAGGAATATGTGGCCTTTGTGACGTCAGTACAGGGATGGGCAAATCAGCCGTCTCTGCTAGAGCTGGAGAATCTGCTAGCTTCGCAGGAAAGTCTGGCAAGGCAGATGGCGGGAGTGTCAGTGACTGGGGGAGACGGCGAGGTGCTCTTCTCAGGGAAAAAGAAGAAGTGGGAGAAGAAGAAAAAAATCGCGGGAGGCTATGGGCCTTCAACTTCTGGACAGCAGGAAAGGGGGTATGCTCCCAAGGCTGACGGGAAGAAGAAGGGGGAAGGTCCGAGATGCTTCAAGTGCGGGAAGGTTGGGCACTTCAAGAAGGAATGCCCAGTTGTTACTCAATCGGGGCATGTTGCTGGAAAGGTGGAAGTGGAGGCCAGGCACATTGATGGAGGATGGGGAGGAGCCTTCTCGGCTTCGGTTGAAGCCTCGGCTACTATCAATTATCAAGAGGACTGGATCGTGGACTCGGGGTGTGGTCATCACCTCACCGGAGATGAGTCGAAGCTTTCATCAGCACAACCCTATACAGGTAACAATGCTATCATCACCGCTGATAATACTGTGCATGCAGTCGAGAAGGTGGGGGTTGTTTCTTTGGGCAGTGATAGAGGGCCACTTACCTTGAAGAGTGTCTATCATGTGCCCGGAATGAAGAAAAACCTCTTCTCCGTGACCAACGCTGTTGACGCTGGGTATCACGTTCTGTTCGGCCCGACAGAAGTGAAATTTCTACGAAATGTAGAGGCCGTGAAGGCCGAGGTCGTCCATGTCGGGAGAAGGGCGAAGGACTTGTTCGTTTTGTCGACAAGTTCCTACGTCGACAAGATGAAGACGAATGATGGTGCCGTGATATGGCATGAGAGGTTGGGGCACGTAGGGATGGACAAGCTGAAAGCTATGGCGGTGAGAGGTCTGGTCAAGGGCCTGCCAAGTCTATCTTCCTACGGAGAAGGTCATGTTTGCGCGGGATGTCAGTTCGGCAAGTCTCATCGACTACCGTTTGACAAGTCGCAGACAAGGAGTAGTGTGCCGTTGGAGTGCATCCACGGTGACTTGATGGGACCTACTGCTACCCCAAGCCTCGGAGGCAGCAGGTATATGCTGGTGTTGATCGATGATTACACCAGATATGTCTGGGTATATTTCCTGAAGGAGAAGGCGGAAGCGTTTGCCAAGTTTGTGGAGTTCAAGGAGCTCGTGGAAGGTCGGCTGAATCTGCGGATCAAGAAGCTGAGGACGGACAACGGAGGAGAGTTCACCTCTGCTGAGTTCTCCAGTTTTTGCAGGAAGGCAGGCATCCGGAGGGAGCTCACTTGTGCTCATACTCCACAACAGAACGGAGTTGCAGAGCGGAAGATCCATCATCTGACGGAGACCTGCAAGTGTTGGCTGCATGCCAAGAGTATCCCAAAGTCCTTCTGGGCGGAGGGAATGTCTTGTGCTGCTTACGTCATCAACAGGTTGCCTCTGAGCCCCATCAACATGCTGACTCCACATGAGATGATGTTCAAGGAGAAGCCAAGTGTGGCACACCTTAGGGTGTTTGGTTCCACCTGCTACGTGCATGTTCCAGATGCTCTTCGGACGAAGCTAGATGCGAAAGCAAGGAAGCTAGTCTTCGTGGGATACGATGAGCGGAAGAAAGGGTGGAAGTGCATGGACCCGGAGACGCGGAGATTTGTTGTATCTCGCGACATCGTGTTCGATGAGGTGACATCTTACAAGGGGTCTTCTGATGTGGAGTTACCAGAGAGCAGGGTGGAGTTGCCAGAGAAAGCTGTGGAGAATCTTCAGGTGGAGCTACCTGTGTCACCAGGTGGTCCATCTCCTTCTAGTTCCGAGACGGGGGCTTCTGGTTCAGGGAGCAGGGGGAGCAATGCTCCTAGCACGTCTGGAAGGGGAGCTAGGGAAGAAGCAGCTGGAGATGAAGCGGTTCAGGGGAAGGAGCTGAGGAGATCGAAGCGATCTATCATTGCCCCTGATCGCTATACAGGAGGAAACGCAGTGAGCTTTGTCTCATGTTTCTTTGCTGGTCCCTTGGATGAGAGGGAGCCGTCTAGCTTTGAGAAGGCCCAAGGCGTGAAGGAGTGGGATGTTGCGATGCAAGAAGAGATGGCAGCTCTCGAGAAGAATGAGACCTAGTCTCTTGTACCCAAGCCGAAGGGCATCGCTCCTGTAACATGCAAGTGGGTCTACAAGCTGAAGAAGAAAGCAGACGGCAGTATCGAGCGTTATAAGGCTCGTCTTGTAGCTCGGGGGTTCTCGCAGCAATACGGTGAAGACTATGATGAGACATTCAGTCCGGTGGCAAAAATGACTTCAGTTCGGTTCATCATTGCCTTGGCGGCGTTCAGTGGATGGGAGATTTGGCAGCTCGACATCAAGAACGCTTTCTTGTACGGCGAGATTGACAAGGACATCTTCATGGTCCAGCCACCAGGTTTTGTGTCTGAAGATCTTCCGGAGCATGTCTGCAAGCTGAAGAAGGCCCTGTATGGGTTGAAGCAAGCGCCGAGGGCGTGGTACGGGAAGATCGCAGAATATCTTCTATTCTGTGGATTTGTTGCTTCAGACTCAGACTCGAGCTTGTTCGTCAAGAAGAGCGGGGAGCTTCAGGTCATCGTGCTGCTATACGTTGACGATATGATCGTAACGGGGAACTCGAAGGAGGAGGTAGCGCAGCTTCGGGCCGAGCTGTCTATCAGGTTCGAGATGAAGGATCTTGGTGAGCTTCACCATTTTCTTGGACTTGAGGTGCAGAGGAAGGAAGGTGGAGTGTTGGTAACCCAAGCCGGATATGCGGAGCGGATCGTGGAGCGGTTCGGCATGAAGGAAGGGAAGTGCACTTCCACACCTCTGGAGAAAGCTATGAAGCTTCGGAAGGATGAGGGAAGGATCATGCAAGATCCGTTGGTGTTCCGAGCTCTGGTTGGGAGCTTAATCTATCTGACGATCACGAGGCCGGACATTGCATATGCAGTAGGCAGGGTGAGTCGGTTTATGGCGGAACCACGAGTACCTCATCTGCTAGCGGCCAAGAACATTCTGAAGTATGTCAAGGCGACCTCGGACATGGGTCTCCTATACAGGAGGGATGCGGGCTTCGAGGTGCATGGATACATGGATGCTGATTACGGGGGAGATTCGGATGATCGGAGGTCGACATCTGGATACGTCTTCATGGCGGGCCCTACGGCTATATCATGGTGCAGCAAGAAGCAGGATTCCGTGTCAGTCTCTACCACGGAAGCGGAATACAAGGCTTCGGCCTTGGCAGCTCAGGAAGCCATCTGGCTTAGGAGGTTGGTAGGAGACGTCCACATGGAGGTTCGGGAGCCGACTCTGCTACGCGGTGACAACGAGAGTGCTCTCAAACTGGTGACCAATCCAGTTTGTCACGCGAGGACCAAGCATATCGAGATCGAGCATCACTTCATACGGGAGAAGGTGCTGGAGGGATCTCTTTCGGTCGAGCATGTGCGGAGTGCGGACAATGTCGCAGACATCTTCACAAAGGCGCTGGCAAAGGGGCCGTTCACACGGCTAAGGGAACTACTTGGGCTAGTTTCCACTTCCCACTTCAAGGGGGAGTGTTGAAATTATTGAAGTAGAAGTGGAGGAGGCTTTTGGACCTGGGCGGTCTGGGAAGTGACCGGGCGGTCTGGCGTGACCGCACGGTCTGGCGGTCTGACAATGGCGGTCTATTCTATTGGTCAGCTGCAGCTTCCAGGGTTGACCGCTGGTCTGGTCCAAGGGCTGCTGGAGGAGGTCGTGCGGTCTGGCTGTGACCGCATGACGGCTGATCATCCTCAGGGTCGCGCGGTCTGTCTCTGACCGCGTGACAAGTTGTTCTCTTCAAGGACGTGCCGGTCTGGCGTGACCGCACGGGTTGGCTCTTGAATCCGGTCTGGTGGCTTTCCAGAGGGTTCTGAAGGAGTTCGCGGACTAAGTCATTCTTAGTCACGCGGTCTCAGTTCGCGGTCTCAGGAGGAGACCAGGAGGGCGAGCTGGCTGTGTTTGCGGTCTCAGGCGAACACAGGTGGTGGGTGACTTCTAGGCGGTCTGGCGATCTCCGTGTGGAGTCGTGTTCAGACCAAGGGAGTAGCGATCTCCCGCGGTCTGGAGTGAAGTCGGCGCTCACCAAAATGAAGCAGGAGGGTTGCAGTGATCGCGCGGGTTGACCGGTAAGGTCGCGCGGTCTGATGGGTGGTGACTCTATCTCATAGGGTGGTGACTGGATCAGGTCTCACGCCTATAAATAGGGAGCCACTGTTGCAGCAAAAGAAGAACACACCAAGTGTAAGCCGAGTTTGCCTAGTTCCTGCGGTCTGTGTTTATCTGACCGAGCGGTCTCTGATTGAATTCTTCCTTGTGCAGCTTCTGCGGATAGTGCAGGCAGCAGCGATCACCTCTTCCTCTGAAAGTGTTCGGGCGGTCTGCGGCTTGGAGTTGTGGTGCTGGAGTTCGGGAATCGGGAGATCGGCAAAGGATCGGTCTGGTGGTGTTTCGAGATCGGGAGCGGTTGCGATCAGGCAGCAGCGGTCTGGCGAGCTGCTGAGTTCGGCAAGAGACCGTGCGGTCTCAGTTATCTTCAGTTTCTGTTTTTTCTCTTTGAAGGTTTGTGCTGACGAAATCATGTCTCGTCGAGCATGTCTTGCCCTGTAATTGAAGTATTGCTATCAATAAAGATCGTTTTTTGTTCGCCTAAGATTGTCTCTGGTTGTTTGGCTTGTATCTCTAGTTGTTATTCCTGCTTGCTCTCACAAGGTCCGGAAAAATTTCACAGGGGATGGGTGCTATTACTGCAAGATGATTCCCTTTGGGCTGAAGAATGCAGGAGCAACATATCAACGAATGATGGACATGGTCTTTCGTGAACAGAAGGGGAGAAATCTGGAAGTATATGTGGATGACCTCATGATCAAGAGCCGAGATCTCGAGTCCCACCTCCGGGACCTCGAAGAGCCCTTCAGTACCTTGAGGAAATTCAAGATGAGGCTTAACCCTTAGAAGTGCATTTTCGGGGGCAGTAGGGGAAAGTTCTTGGGCCATCTACTCACCCCCGCTGGAGTGGAGCCTAATCCCGACAAGGTGAAAGCGATCATGGAGCTAGGGTCGGCAAGGAACGCAAAGGAGGTCCAGCGCCTCACAGGGAAGCTGGTCGGGCTAAGCAGGTTTCTCTCCAAGGCAGGGGAGAAATGCTCGTCGTTCTTCAAGGTGCTCCGAGGGAACCAGAAATTCGAATGAACTCCTGAGTGCAAGGAGGCATTCCAAGCCCTGAAGAAGCAACTAGCCCAGGCCCCGCTGCTCCAGGGACCAAGGCAGGGAGAGGACATATCCTTATACCTTGGGGTGGGAGCTGAGGCGGTGAAATCCGTCCTGGTTCAGGAAGAAGGGAAGAGGCAACTCCATATCTATTACGTCAGTAGGGTTCTGAGGAAGGCAGAGCTCAAGTATCCCATCTTGGAGAAGCTGGACTTCGCCATGGTAGTATCAGCCCGGAAGCTCCGACCTTACTTCTAGGCACATTCCATTAAGGTAGTGACCGACCTCCCCCTTCGCAACATCATGGAAGGGGTGGAGCACTCAGGGAGGTTGACCAAGTGGTCGGTGGAGCTGAGCGAGTTCGACATCTCGTTTGTTCCAAGACTTTCTATGAAGACCCAGACAGTGGCAGATTTCTTGGTCGATTACATAATCGAGGTCCACCCCACTCAGTGGCGTGGAAGGTGTTGGTAGATGGGGCATCAGGGAAGCATTCCTTTGGGGGAGGGGTAATCCTAGTGAGCCCCAAGGGGACAAGGATCGAGCAGGCAATTAACATTCACTTCCCACTCACGAACAACCATGCCGAGTACGAGGCTGTAATCATCGGGCTTCGTCTAGCCAGGGAGCTAGGGGGCAGGATGTGGAGGTCTCGACAGACTCCATGGTGGTGGCATGCCAAGTCAAAGGGGAGTTCGGGGCAAAGGATCCAACTCCACAGCGATATTTGGAGAAGGTCAAGGAACTCATCGGGCAATTCCGCGCCTTCTCAGTCCATCATGTGCCGAGGGAAGAAAGCATCCCAGCTGACCTCCTAGCCGGGTTTGGTCCCATGGTGGGGGAATAGTGTCGGAGCTCTTCCGACCATCTACCGAAGAGGTCGAGCTGATGGAGATAGATCGGCGAGCATCGTGGATGGACCCCTTCATCGCCTTCCTGGCATCGGGATAGTTCCCAGAGGGAGATGTGGACAAGAGGCGGTCCAGGTACAAGTCGACATACTATTCTTTAAATGCAGGAGTTTTATACGGAAAGACCCTCTCGGGGATCCTAGCTCGTTGTGTGTCGGAGGAGGAAGGCCCAAGGGTCCTAGAGGAGATCCTCTTCGGAGAGTGTGGCAGTCACTCTGGGAGCAGAACCCTGGAGGGAAGGGTAATAAGGCAGGGCTACTTCTGGCCTACCCTTAGCAAAGATGCGGCGGAGTTCGCAAGAAAGTGCTCCAAGTGTCAGTTATACGCCCCTTTTCAACTACTCTCAGCTCAGAGGCTTCGGACCATCACGGGCCCGTGGTCATTCGCAATATGGGGGTTGGACTTGGTAGGTCCATTTCCTCAGGCCAGTGGTCAAAGGAAGTTCATGTTGGTGATGATTGACTACTTTTCCAAGTGGCTAGAGGTGAAGGCACTGACCAAGGTAACCTCTCAGGTAGTAAGAAATTTTGTATGGGGAGAAATAATCCGCCGACATGGGCTCCCACTATCCATCGTCGCATACAATGGGACACAGTTTGTCAGGGATGAGTTCGTTAGCTTCTGCATCCAACTGGGCATAGACCTTCGTTTCACGTCGGTCCACCACCCGAGGAGCAATGGGCAGGTAGAAGCGGCAAACAAAATAATTGTGAACTTATTGAAAAAAAGGTCGAAAACCTAAGGGGTAACTGGGTAGAGCAGTTACCCTCGGTCCTCTGTGTAACGACCCAAAATGAGAATTGATACACAAATGGATAAGAAAACTCAACTTCAATTATATATATATATATATCCCCTATGATGAAAATGTAAATCAGTGTCAACTAAGCGTCGCTTCGAAAGTTGAATTTGAGCGTCGTTGATACTTTGCGGCATTTGACATGTTTTAACGAAATATGAATATGTCCTATATGATAAATGTTGGCAACTTAGATTTATACTGCAAATAATAACTGCATATGTCATTCATTCTACATTGGTATTTGATAGAGGAACTTGATGAAATTGGTGTGCTAATAATAAGTATATTGGTGGGTAAATATTATTGGCACATTGGTGTGCCAATAAAGAAGAAAGTGAGAAGTTTAGAGCGGTGGGGTTGAGCGGTGGCTTTATGGCATGGACCGGCTTATTAAGATAAAATCGAGCTCCTCATCGTTACACCCCGCACGCCGACTCCTCCAGTTCTCGCCTAGGGTTCGGGGGAACCGCCTATTTCCTCTCCTTCCTTCTCCGATTTCTTACTCCCTCGTCGGATTACGGGCTGGATCTAGGTTTGGTGGCGACTTCTATTCCTCAACGACGATTTTTCCTTCTCATTTTGTCGCCGGTGCTAGAGAGTTTACCGCGATTTTGAGTTTGTGCCTCTACTGCTGTGCTCAGGCGGTTTTGATGTGTGTGGCCAGCAGTTGTTGGCCGTGACATTTGCACTGTGAGCCCTTCTTCCTCTTTCTTTCTTCCTAGATTTCATTACTGATTTCTCATGGTTGATTTTGGCTTTAACTTGGTAATGGTTTTGAGGGGTTTAGTTTCACTGTTATTGGGAGAAGGAGAGAACTGCTGCTTTATTTTCCTCTTATTATACATATACGAGAGTGGGTTTTGTGATGTCTCCTGATACTAACAATTACATATATAGTTCAACTGCTGTGTACACAAATAGTTCAGCTATCTTTTAGTAATGGTTGTTATGTTTTAAAGAGTTGCTATTGACGATACCCCAACTCCACTGCAATGAATATTGGGGGGATTCTCCTTGCTGTTACATGCTATTAATATTATTATTGAGGGGGGTTTGAACTTAATAAGAACTTTCATATGTGATGGGGAATTGTTAGGAGAATTGTTGTTAACTGGGTATTAAGTGATGGGGAATTAATATTATGTTTTGGGCTTTACATTACCTCCTGACCAGTTGCTGCTACCTGTTTTATTATTGATTTTGCCTAAGCTGCACCAGCTATTGTTATAGAAAAGTTATATAGTTTTATGATTGACTGACCGGCTATATAAACTGTGTATGGGAGGGCCTACCTATAGAACTTTTGTTGCTGGGACCTCTCTATTGTTCCTTTTATGGTTATGAAAAATAGAAGGTTGGTTCAGTAGCTTCCAAATGATGTCGCCATATACTGAATGTTGTAATTATAGCGAGGTGCGACCCCGATATAAATGACCCTATATGATACGGTTCCTATACAGATACCGTGAAGGATGGCACCTCAAAATAGACATGCCAATGCTATGAACACGGATACTGATGGTGAGAGCTACATGTTTCATTTAAGCTTTATGGCTTTACTTTCTTTTTACATACGCACTCTTATTATACTGAATGTTAAATGCATAGTTGCTATCACTGATAATTAATGTTGCTATATTGTATGGCCTTGATAAAGGCAAACAGGCGAATTACTTCTGAGGGGATTAATAAATATGAATAACTCATTATTATGTAAACGTGTCGACACGAGGTTATATTACGGGCGACTTGAAATGCATGCACATGAATGACCATTCGGGGTAAAGGACCCTTCGGAGTAAAGGACCCTTCGGGGTAAAGGACCCTTCGGGGTAAAGGACCCTTCGGGATAAAGGACCCTTCGGGGTAAAGGACCCTTCGGGGTAAAGAAGCCTTCGGGGGTAAAGGACCCTTCGGGGTAAAGGAAAAAGGATTCGAATCGCCCCTAATATATCCTAAGAAACGAAACATTCATGGAAGTACTGATTTAAAGGGTTATAAAGGTACATTGATAAATGCTTATAGACATGAAAACTGACATGAAATTATGTATTTGCACTGCTTCCATGATATAGATACAATTATGATACTTGCATGACATGTTCCATAGTTCATATGAATGCTACAGCTTCTTATACTATTTATGATTCCTGACATGTTTCCCCCAGTTATTATGTTCCTTCATAAATACTGATACATGGGCACACTGCTTTAATGTTACATAATATGGTTATGTTTTTCCACTGCTCATACTGTTTTATTGGTGCTAACATGTTCATATAGTTATATGCTTCATAAGTTCACTACTGAGACAGAAAAAGGTTAGTATGGAAAATATATTTCTAACTGCATAAGTTTTTCTAATTGTATATAGAAATGAAAGAGGTATATCCTCACTTAGTCATATTTTTATGACTAAGTCCGTCGTCAAAATTTTGTAGGTATCGGACATGACTTTGGATACGCAAAACAAAAGAACTGATTATGGATAAAAAGAAAAGATTCAGCAAATAATTTAAGGTATGCAAAGTAAATTTATATTATGTGTTGTTTATTTCATATTCACTAGCCGCACTTCAGCCTGGGACGAATGTATGAACATAGCTTAGATACAGATGTATGTGAGGTCTAAATAGGGGCCTCACACTCTGGGCCTTGAGAACCACACCAAATACGGCCATGGGGGAGACCCCGTTCAAGCTCTCCCACGGGTCCAAGGTCGTTCTCCCACACTACTAGAAAAATAACTTTTAGCTACACATTTTTAGCCAGAGTTCAAAAACCGTGGCTAATACACTAGTATTAGCCATGAATGCAAAACTGTGGCTAATACACTAGTATTAGCCACGGCAAAGAAAATACATGGCTAATACTTAAGTATTAGCCACGACATGTAAAAAGCGTGCTAATAAGTATTAGCCACGGCTTAGGAATTTTTTTTCTTATTTCCTCATTCTCGGTGGCTGAGTGCAGACGCATGCTAGGGTTCTTCTTCCCTCCTCATTTTCGATCTCGCATAGACTCCATTCCCTCCGGCGCGTCCGTCTCCCCTCTCGATTGCACACCCGACACTCTCGCACCTGGCACTTCTGCCGAAGCCGGCATGTCGCTGATGTGAGAAGTGTCTTGACTTTGAAAGTGCGAGATCGAGATGCTATGGTGCTGGGAGAGACTTCTCCAAACCGGCGCCTCTACTTTGGATTCCCAAAACCGGAGCAAGCACTGAAGCGTTGCGAGAGAGCGATAATCGGAGTAAATAATGGCGCTGCAGTGGTTGATTCTCGAATACGTGGTGGCGGCGGAGGTTGCCCTCGTTCTGCTGCTGACCCTGCCATGTCCCAAGCCTATAATTTCCCAGATCGTTTCCCTAACCTCCAAACTCCTGCAGCCGCTCTCCAGCCTTATTCCCTTCGCCGTTTTCAACATTTTAGGTTTTCTTAAATTCTTTCCCGTCTTCCTCCTTACTTCCTCTGCCCCCTCTCTCACTGGAATATTTATTGATGATTGAGTGTGCAGATCTTTACTGGAAGAGTGAGCACCGGCTAACGTGCACATCCGAGGTTTGTACCCAAGAGGAAAGAATTCGATACGAAAGATCGGTCAGCACTTCTGCCCTCCCTCTCTTCGTTTTCTTCTCATGTAGTCAATTGGGGCATCTTACCAAGTTGATTGTGAATTGGAGTACTTAACCTTAGGTGGATTTGATAGGGTTGAGTCAAATTTTGGTGCTCTATTTGTGGGCTAGGTTTTCTCTTTCAAGCAATGGACCATGATGAGCTTCCAGTCCCGACCTTCTCCTCACTGGAACCTGTGTATGGCGATGGTTCGCCACTGGAGGAGGCACATCAGATTTCATTTTTATGCTATGAATTGAACTAATTTATGTAGTCTTGCATTCTATTGAAGATTCAGACCCCATAAAATAGCTTCCTAAACCAGATTTTGCATGAGAGAAGAGGGCCTTTCTATGGGTTTTTTCATAGAACTTCTACGGTAATCATTTGTCAAGTTAATGTGTAGATCCATGTTCTAGTTAAGCAAGTTATTTTGATGAGTATATGTTAATTAAATTCATTTAAGCAGTTGTTTTATATTATTCTTATGGTAAATCTGGTGCATGCATACTTTCGAATTCGATGTAAAATCGCCCAGGATGGTCGCAGCAGGAGAAGGAGAAGAGGAATGGCGAGTGGAGAACGAAGAAGAGCAAAGGCTATCCTTGGACCTGGTGGAAGAACTCCGGGATCTGGCGACCATCCGACAGGAAGAGGTCAAGCGACGGATGGCTTGGTACTTCGATAAGCACATCCGGCTGAAGCAGTTCGAGAATGGGGACTTGGTCCTGAAAAAAGTCGATGCGGCCGGAAGAGGAGCCACAGTGGGGAAGCTCAGTCCCAACTGGGAATGTCCTTATATTATAGAGGAAGCACTCAAGTTGGGGGGTATCACCTCCGGGATACGGAAGAGATACCCCTCACTCCTCAGCCGAACTTGGAGCGGTGACGATTTAAAGCATTTATACCATTGAATTCGTATGTTGATTTATTTTAAGCTAAAATTGTTGTCTTTTCTGATAATCTGTCCAGGCAAGGTAATAAGGTGCTGGAGTGCCCCAGATCGATTCCGTTGTCGGGCTCTCACTACCGGTGGGTTCAAGTTGATCTCTGGAGAGGCTGGCAAGGTAATGAGGTGTCGGAGTGCCCCAGATCGATTCCACTGTCGGGCTCTCACTAACAGGTGGGTTCAGGTTGATCTCTGGAGTGGCTAACAAGGTAATGAGGTGTTGGAGTGCCCCAAATCGATTCTGCTGCCGGGCTCTCACTAGTCGGTGGGTTCAGGTTGATCTCTAGAGAGGCTGGCAAGGTAATGAGGTGTTGGAGTGCCCCAGATCGATTCCGATGTCGGGCTCTCACTAGTCGGTGGGTTCATGTTGATATCTAGAGAGGCTGGCAAGGTAATGAGGTGTTGGAGTGCCCCAGATCGATTCCGTTGTCGGGCTCTCACTAGCCGGTGGGTTCAGGTTGATCTCTGGATAGGTTGGCAAGGTAATGAGGTGCTGGAGTGTCCTAGATCGATTCCGCTGTCGGGCTCTCACTAGCTGGTGAGTTCAGGTTGATCTCTGTAGAGGCTGGCAAGGTAATGAGGTGCTGGAGTGCCCCAGATCGATTCCGCTGTTGGGCTCTCACTAGCCGGTGGGTTCAGGTTGATGTCTGGAGAGGCTGGCAAGGTAATGAGGTGTTGGAGTGCCCCAGATCGATTCTGTTGCCGGGCTTTCACTAGTCGGTGGGTTCAGGTTGATCTCTAGAGAGACTGACAAGGTAATGAGGTGTTGGAGTGCCCTAGATCGATTCCGTTGTCGGGCTCTCAATAGTCGGTGGGTTCGGGTTGATCTCTGGAGAGGCCGGCAAGGTAATGAGGTGTTGGAATGCCCCAGATCGATTCCGTTGTCGGGCTCTCACTAGACGGTGGGTTCAAGTTGATCTCTGGAGAGGATGGCAAGGTGATAAGGTGCTGGAATGCCCCAGATCGATTCCACAATCGAGCTCCCACTAGCCGTCAGAACCAGCAAGCCCTTCAAGCGGGCGAGGAAAGACGGTGCTCGCATAGCGGGGCACCGGCAGAACAAATCTTTGGTAAGGCCTCCAGCGGAGGAGGACCTCACTCACAAGCACCTAAGCAAGGATGAATAGGCGGCGAACTTAAACCAGTGAGCCGTTGTGGCTCGTGGGCATAAAATAATCAAAGTGAACCAGTCGAGACATGCGATGCACGAAAAAGTATAGCTAGGTCCTCACTCATGATTCCTGACGGCGAGCGGGCCAGGTCTGGCGCAAAAGTCCCAGAGGAAAAACTTGAAAGTAAAAAATTGGGGCGAGTGCCATAAGAAAGGCGAGCGAGTGTAAGTGATGCGCGAACCTAAGGCTACAAGGTAAGTGACATGCAAACACGTTGCAAGGTAAAAGAAAGGCGAGCGAGTGTAAGTGATGCGCGAACCTAAGGCTACAAGGTAAGCGATATGCGAACACGTTGCAAGGTAAAAGAAAGGCGAGCACATTGCACGGAAAATGACATGCGAGCACGTTATAGCAAGACGGAAAAATAAGGTAAAGTACTAAACAAAAATTACATTTCATTTCACAAATATTTTGTTTACAGGCATTGTGGCGTTCTCGCCAATCAAGAATAAACAAAATACATGGGAGGTTCAGGGGTCGCCTGCGGACTGCTCACTCTCGCTATCTACCGACTCAGCGATCGGCTCGAACAGCTCCGGGGCCACTTCCTCGACGGTCAGCCGCACCACCTCGGCGGAGAGAAGGCGGGCCCTCTGAAGAGTGCAGAAGATGTGTTTCGCCGCAGCGACCGCAGTCTTTCACATCGCCTCCTCCTCTGTGCGTGACTGTTTCTTCAAAGTCCTGGGGCTGCGAGGAGGGGGGAGGGCCGCCCGGGCCAACTCCAGGTTAAGATCCTTCAACCCAGCAACTTCCTTCTCCAGGTCGGAGGTGCGAGCGAGAAGATGGCTGGTGGTCTCGACATCCTGCAAAAGAGTATTAACGAAGGGTAATGAAAGCAAGAGAGGTAAGCGAATAACCGGCAAACTTACCATTTCGTCTCGAAGGCTGGCGATGTGGCCATCTGCGATGTCCTACTTCTCCTTGAGGCTCGTGATCTCCTCAATCGCGGCCTTCAGCTCGCGCTGAAGATCTTCTGAGCCTGGTTTTTCTTTAAGGCTCGTGATTTCATCCTTCACGGCCTTCAGGTCGCGCTTGAGCTCCTCCAAATTCTTCTCCGACTGGAGGCATCACCGACCCGTCATGTGGGCGATCTCTAAGCTGCGGAGCTGGTCTCGCGCACTTTCATATGCAAGCACCCTAGACGGTAGGACGTCGAACTCGGCAGCGTCCTCCTGGTTGTAAAGCCCGAAGGAAAGGCCGAAGGCATGACCCCCGATGTTATCCTGCTCCACCCAGGAGGGGAGGATGGTTGATATGGAGACCCTGTTGGCCTCAGCATCCCAATCCAGTAGAGGCTAGCCAGACTCATCTCGGTGACTCGCGCCGATGCCAAAATTTTGATGGCCCGACGGGCCGGGCGCGCCCGACGCATCGACGACCACTTTGGCGACCTCGCCAGTCTCCTTATCTGTGGGCGGGCCCGCCGGGGGATCGACTGCTGGCATGTCCTTGGCGACCCCTTTCCCTTTGGCCAGGGGCGGGGTCTCCTTCTTCTTCTTTGGCAGGGGCGGCGCAGAAAGCGATCCGCGGCTCGCAGGTGCGGGCCGCTTCTTGGGAGGAGGCGCGGAGGTGTTGGGACGAGCACGAGGCCGGGGGAGATATTCCCGACACTCGCATAGGGAGGGTGGAGCGGAAGGTCTCGCTCCCCTGCAAGCAAACAACGAACCAAGGTTAGAAAAGAGAAAAGCAGAACAGGTTAAGGGAGCGAACGCGAGTCGAACCTGCTCCGGGCGACACGGGGAGTAGGGAGTCGATGTTGCGTCGGAGGTAGGCGACCTCGATGTTCTTCGTCGGTAGGTATTTGAAGAGCTTGGCTTCGTGGCCGTCGAGCGTGGGGGGTGGTAGATCGACTCATCGCGCTGGATGGGCGAGAAGGGGACGTTGCCGAAGGGCCCCTTCATGAGCACGAATTTCTGAGCCCAGTAGTGGCTCTTGTTGAAAATCTCGCAAACTTTGGCACGTGGGCTCACGAAGTAAGCGGTCCCATCCTTGTAGGCCCGGAAGGAGAATAGCTTGCGGAAGACCGGCAAGATGAACTCGATCCGCTCCTCCCTCAGGTAGCAGGCGAATGCTACCATGACGGAGATCAAGTTGGAGTTCATCTGACCCGGGATCACGCCGTAATATTTGAATATCTGGCAGGTTCGCAGCAAGGGGTTAGGGATCATACGCGAACAGAAAAAAAAAGAATAAAGGTGCGAGTGAGTACCTGGCTGATCTCGGGCTAGCGGGGAAGCCGCATGCCGTCATCGAAGTGGGCCGCCGGGATAGCGAGCTCGTCCGGGCAGAGGGTGTTGATGACCTCCGTCCTCGCAGGCTGGCGAGCCGAGAACCCTGGAGAGATGTAGTTCACCGCGACGATGTGTTACTCTCCCTCGGTAAGCAAGCAATTGAAGAACGAGTGGTCGCAAAAGGTCCAGGCGCACTTGGCCCGACCCTCAGCAACACCACCATCGCCACGCATTAGTTTTTCCTCAGAAGAAATACGAACGCGAGGGAAGGTATGCGAGCACACTAGAACGAAAGGGGCAGAGGGTCAGGAGCGATAAATGCGGTGGTTAGAAAAGTAAAGGCGGCAGGGAGGAATCGAGCCGTCAGGATGTGCGGCTAGCAGGACCATGTCGCGATGCGCCTCGGTATGTGGGCCACCCCTCCTCCCATCCGCTCGCAGCAACATAGTAACGCTGGCTCGCCGTAAGCCAAGCGAGCACAAAATAAGTAATGTGAACCCCGTATGGGTCGCGTGCCAGAGCAGTAAGAAACAAAAAGAGAAAAACAGGCGAGCGCGATACCAGCAATATTATCAAAGCACAAATATATAAGGAAAGCTCTAGGGCGAACAAGAGATGTACAAATAACAATAAAGAGTTCGCAGATTGTTTTTTGAAGTTTACAACAAATTATTTTGCCTAAAGGGTGCGAGCGCGAGCGGGATCAGTACTTGATCCACCTCCATCGACCTTGGCCTCGCACCCCCGAGCTTGGCGGTAACCGTGGATAAAGTTATGTGCGGACGACGCGTAGCTTGTGTTGTATCAAGTGAACATGATCGTCCATCCGCGAGAGGTGCACCCCGGGGAGGTGACTTCGTCGCGAGTGTCCAGCAGTAGCTCGGCACAGAACCATGCATAATCATCCTTAAAGGAGGCGAGCCGCTCTTTGGTCGCCTCCCTGTCCTTCCTCGTCTGGTTGTATAGGCCCTGCGCATGTGCCCGTACTTCTGGAGCACTTTGGTGATTCGCCTCTTCATGACCTCAGAGTCCCGCGGGTCACCAAGGAAATCACCAATCATATCCGGCGAGGGAGGGGGCTACATCTCCTCCTCCCCAAGATCCAGGTCGTCGGGGCTCTCGGGGTCACCTGCGAGGAAAGAGTCAGCGGCAAGAGGAGGGCACGAATAACAGTTAACTTTTGACCAACCTAGCGAGGTCAGGATCACTTTACTGGGTCGTTGGCGAGAGGAGCTCAGCTGCCCCTGAAAAGCCTCGGTGTAGGTCAGCGTGATGGACTTTCCCAGGCCCGAGGGGCGAGGCGCGCTGCTCGTAATCTGAACGATGCCAGGAAGCGAGCCGCCGGGGCTTGGATGGCCTATGAGACTGAATCCCGGAGGGAGATGGTCATGGTCAAAGGGGGCGGCGAGCACGACGGTGAGATGCACCTCCCGGGCGTCGCGGGAGGAGTCTCTGCAAGGGGCAATGACATCAGCTTAATTCAAAGAATCCAACGATGAGGAAGGCGAGAAGCTTACTAGGTCGCGACGAGGAGACGGTGGTGGCGGTGGCGTCCAGATCCATGGCTACCGAGATAGTCCTCCCGGGAGAAGGGAGGCGGGTATCCGCCTGGGCCTCGTTCGTGATTTCCCCCACCAGGAGTGCGCTCTGTGAAAAGAAAGTGTTAGCAACATGATTGGGTGGTGGACCAACCTGACAACCCGAATACCTGTTCCGCGAGCTGGGTGTTGGGCGACGAGTCCGGAACCAAGGATCCATCCTCCCCCGGATGTCGCCAAACCATCTTGGCCTTCCTGATCCTGGGAAAGACAGAGATGGTTGTCGGGCATCCCAAGGGGTGAACTGGACGAAGACCGAGTTCTCATCGGCCCGCACTGCGTTCAGGAGAGCCTAGGCTTCTTCTGAAAGAGGCATTTTGATAGCTACAGTAGCAGGTGGCGAGAGAAGGCGAGAGGAATCAGTGTTACTCATCGCCCTAGAATGGTAGTATTTATAGCATTTAGGATGGGACCCACCAGAAGATTCCTGCCAGATCAGCACCCCTCCGGCGAACACCAAGGTTTGGATGTTTCTTCGCAAGCTTAGACTAATCTCGCGAAGAGCGAGGATTATGTACAACCACGTGTTTGCCAAAGGGTAAGATGGAGAATCTGGTATCAGCAAAGCAAGCAGAGGCGAGGCTAGGCGAGTCGAGGCTCGTCGCCTCGCACAGGCGAAAGCAAGACAAGGCGAGGCGAGCCATGCATGTAGCCCAACGAGGAGCGCAGCACGAGAGCGAATCAGGTGCGGGCTCGGCACTCTAGGGGTGCATTTAGCAATGACGAGTAAAACAAGGGCTCGCCGCCTCGCGCGAGCGAACCAGACTGGTGTGTGCGATAGGGGGGTGGCGAGCGGTGCCCTCACGAGTCGCTCGCAGAAGGCGATCTCGCGAGCCTCCCTCGCGGAGAGACTGGCGAGTGGCGCCTTCATATGACACTCGCCCAGTAAGGGTCTGGGGAGAAATTTACCCAAACGCCCTTGGTGGGTTGCCAATAGCCCTTCAGAACAGCGGAGTTTGGCTAGTAGCAGACCAGTTTGGGGTGCAGTTAGTAAAACCAAAAGGCGGAGTTGCGCTATTAGCAGGCCAGAAGAGAAAAACTATATATAGACCCTAAGGGCACCTTTGGAAAGGACACTTTTTGGGGCTTCCTTCTCATTAGGTCATCTTTGGTTAGCTCCTCAGACTCTCCAAGGTGCTCGACTTCAATTTTTGGCTTGGGAGGGGAAGCGCTCTAAAGATCTTCCGGGTGTGTGTTGGGACCTCCACGCTGTCGCCAAGGGTCTCTGTTAGTGCTAAGTCTTCGGCCAGGTTCCTCCGCGGGATCAGTAAGTGCGAGTTGCACCCTTCTTGGGGTTCGAACTCCTCGTTGGGCCGAATCTCGGTTCCAACAGCTCTCGGGCGCACGAGAGGAGTCGATTGTCGATCGACTGCCGATGCCAATCGCTGATTGGTCATGCTTGTTGAATCATGTGTCAATCGTATTGTCTACGAGAAAACCTTATAACTTGTCTGTCAATTTGTTGTTTTAGGCTTCATTTGGGAATCCGTTTAAATGCATTTTGTTTTATCAAAACGCAACGCAGGGGGCGAAAATCATTTGTTTTTCTGCCTTGTTTTCGAACCGCACAACATTTATCGCGGCTCAAAAACTTGCGGGACGAAACCCCCTGTGAGCGCTCCAGTTTATCGTGTTTGGAGGTAATACGCGGAAATTGGTTTAAACGCAAGTGCACGTGTCGATCAAGTAATAAGATGTGAGTAGAGATCGTTCTCACGGAGAGATGTATATTCTAGTGCTTACAAATACTGGTTACACCATTTTTTTTAAATTCAAGTGAATCAAATAAGGTGATTTTTAAAGGGTAACAAAAACTTTGAACGAAATTTTAGACTAGAATTAATTATTTTAAAGATACTTTTTACCAGTTGAGAAAAGTAGACTTGTATTTCTGATTTCCTATGTCTATCATGATGATGTTTGAAGATATTATTTTATAATAATATTCTTTAATTTATCTTGCGATGATTTTATAGAAGAAATCATCATCTCTCGATTCTCGGAAATCTTGATATCTTACTCCTCCTAGTCATCTCTAACTAAAGCGGAATGAAGATATTATGAAGGATAAAAATCAAGATCGCTAGCAAGAAGAGGAAATCTCTTTCACCCTTCTATACTGTAGTGAACTTATGAAGGACTCACACTCCTCTCTCGAATCTCAAAGTGTTGTAAGAATATAGAAACTTTGGTTAAAAATTTACATCACTCATCTCTCGATTCTCGCGATGCAATAAAGTAGCCTTTAAAATATTACTATGACACTCTTCTCTCGATTCTCGCGGCGCAGTAAAAGATAAAAGCAACATCCAAAAGTTTCATTCAAATTCATAAGATCCCTAAAGATAAATTATCAAACAAACTTACAACTTAAAAGAAATCATCATCATAACATGCATAGTACTCTCATCATACAAGACTATGAGAAATTAATTCATAACTGAGATCAAGCACCACGAAATTGGAAATATCTTACAAGACATGATGACCAAAATTAGATTCTCCTTGCTATAATGTCTGGAACGCCAATTCTGCAGTCGAATCTCCCTCCTTGACCGAATTCTCTTTGCTATTTTGGTTCTTCCTTTTTCGAAAATGATCAAAGATCTTTATTTCTCTCTCCTTTTTCTCTTATATAGCCATACGCCACCTTTGGGGAGTCATTAGGGCCGAACGGATGTGTCGTTTCAACAAATAACTGCCAGATTTCAAAAATTCACGAAATTTAAAATTTCTAATTTTCATCGATTTGTTCCAACAATTTTTTTTCCAGGATTTTTCTTCATAAACTGCACAGAAAATGTTCTGACTTTGTTGCAACAAATTTCCTGACTTTGAAATAAGCTTGTACTTCAAGACTATATTAAATTTCTTGTATTTCCTAACATCAAAATACATCAAATAAGTGAACTTGATCACAAATATTAATTTATTAATTTTTATCCACTGTTTTTTCAATTTTTTCAATTAAATTAGCAAAAGGGGTTAAAATAACTAATCAAGATAACTTCTTTTTGGGAAGTTATCAGGAGGAAGAGGCGAAACATTAGGGCATCACAGGTATCGTGACCTCTGTTTATCTCTCCCGTCGTCGTGAGGAGGAATCCATCCGGCAGCATCTTTCCTCTGACGGCATCCAGGGTTCCCGATCGCATCTTCTTCGGCACAGGGGTCTTCTCCGTCGCATTGGGTCTTCCCCGACCTGATACTTCCTGGATCTGCAGGTACTCTTCTCTATAGCTTCTTCTCCGCATCTACTGCATCGTCCTTGTCGCACAGACATCTCACCTCTCCCCTTGTTTTGTGTAGTTGTGATCCCCCATATGCTTAACAAGCATTTGGATCTTGCCCTTGAGCTGCAACACTCAACAACTGCAAATATACATGCCACTCAATTTTTTGGGTGATTTGGCTTATGTGAAAAATGGATATGTGTTTTGTGAAGCCATTGACATCTTCTTCATGAATTTTTTATGTTCCTGATGATTGTAAAAAATGGATGTGTGGATGTGATTTGGATTGTGTGAAACCATTAGCACCTTCTTCATGATTTGCAATGGATTGTGTGAAGCCATTAGCATCTTCTTCATGATTTGTAATGGATTGTGTGCACTTGTGTTTGTGCGTGTGTGCACTTGTGTGTGTGTGTGTGTGCGTGTGCATGTATGTAATGTGTGTGTGTATGTGTTGAGCGTGTGTGCATGTATGTGATGTGTGTGTGAGAGTATGTGTCATGTGTACTGTGTGTGCATGATTGGTGAGTGTGCGAATGTGCACTTGTGTGATTATGACTTGTTTGGCTTTATTTATCTCTCATCCAGTTTACGCGTTATGGGTAAACACAAAGAAGGCGGTGTTAGTGCAAATTGGGAGGCCAACGATGTTTTTGATTTTTTGTGACTTGTGCTTGAAAGAAATAGAGTTGGGTAATCGCCTAACCACACACTTTAGCATGGATGGGTGGGTCAGCCTAACAACAAATTTCTTTGCTCGCATGGGAAAGTCGTATGATCGAAATCAAATGAAGAACAAATGGGATCAACTAAAGAAAAATTGGAATTTATGGCGAGAGCTTAAGAGTCGTGAGACGGGTTTGAGCTGAGATCCAATTCGCAAAACTATTGCTGCTTCAGAAGGTTGGTGGAAAGAACGCCTAAAAGTATGTTTTTTTTCTAAAGATTGATCTTTTTTACTATACTATTGTGGATGATTTGTTTAATACATATTCATTTCCATGTCAGGTTCATCCGAATACAAGAAAGTTGCAGTTTTCTTGTATATCCTCTGAGTTAGAAGAAAAACTAGATATGATGTTTAGCCAGGTCGTAGCAACTGGAGATCTTGCATGGGCTCCAAATTCTAGAAATTTTGAGCATAAATCAATTTTAGTTTTCTTCGTCCTTATACACTATTCCTGATGTTATTGCAGAACTCGAATCTATGATGGAGGTTATGTCTGATACTAACTATGACTTCTATGACTATTGCACCATGTTTCTGAGAGAGAAACATAATCGAGAAACCTTTATGAGCATTTGAAAGGATCGGCGACTCAAATGGTTGCATGCTCGTTATGAGAAAAGATTGGAGTAGTTGTTATGTGATGGACTTTATGTTTTATTCTTTGATGGAATGTTTTATTTTTCTGTGATGGACTTCATGTTTTGTTATGTAATTGCACTTTAAATTGGCATTTTGTTAATGTTGTAATTGATCATAAAATTTCATGTTTTATTATGTGATTGCACTTCATGTTGACAATTGTTAATATATTGTTAAATTTAAAATTACCGCAAATTTACAGTGTCTTTCTCGAATGGAACTGACAGTTCTAATGAGGAGACTCAGGAGCAAGTAGCTGACTGATTTTATTGTAATAAAGCACTCAGGGGGGAAACAATTTTTAGCATCCGTTGATTTTCAGTTATCTGGTGCTAGTGGATTATCAAATATAGCTTACATGACATCAAGTCAAACAAGGTCTAGATGGGTTGGTGAACTTCTCGATGGACACCCTCATAGATTTTTCTGTTCTTTTAGAATGTCGAAACTTATATTTGCAAATTTACTAACACCCATCACACAACAATATGGATTACAAAGATTTAAGAGAACTCTACCACGAGTAGTGCTTGCAATTACATTGCATATTTTAGGTCATAATGTACCAATGCAAATTGCAGACAAACGATTCCAACACTTCACAGAAACTATAAGTAGTTTTTTTTTGCAAAGGGCGTCATTGTTATTAAGAGATTATCTTCTGATGTCATCACGTATGTAGATCATCTTTTCAGTTATATCCCCCCCCAATACTGAATGATGCTCGATATATGCCGTTCTTTAAAGACTGTATTGGAGCTATTGATGGAACACATGTGGATGCTCGAGTTCCTGCTGATCATCAGGCTTCCTACATTGGTCGGCATGACACAACAACACAGAATATTATGGCGGTTTGTGATTTCAATGTGTTTCACATTTGTAATAGCTGGTTGGGAGGGTTTTACTCATGATAGCCGTATATTTCATCACGCCCTTATGGACCCGAGTTATAATTCACGTATCCACCACCAGGTGAGACTTTTATTTCTTGAGATTTCAACAGTTTTAAATTACTGTGATTATTATTCTCACATAAATAATACTTAATTTTGTAAGTAAATATTATGTAGTTAATGCCAGATATCCACTCCAACGCGGGTTTTTAAAACCATATTCAGGTATACGGTATCATTTACCAGATTTTAGAAGGGGAAGTAGGCCTATACAAGGACGTCAGGAAGTATTCAACCGGGCTCACTCTTCCTTACGTAGTGTTATAGAACGACCATTCAGAGTATGAAAAAAGAAGTGAAAAATACATAGGGATATGTCGTCATATAGTTTGGCAAAGCAACGAGACATTGTGATTGTAACAATGACTTTGCATAATTATATTCACATACACACATCCCGCTCAGACTCTCATTTTCAAGCTTGTGATGAAGACGAACATTTAATTTACTCAGCGGGTCTTCAAAGAAGAACATGACAAATTAATGAAAGATCAATTGTTAGAGGGATTTGAGTTGGTGTTAAAGAGATGTCGGTGCTTCGTGACTCAATTGCCGAACAACTACACAGAGCTTGAACATATTTGGAGTATCTACATAGTCAACAGATGTATTTCGAGTTTTTGATATTTTGATGTTTACATGTATTTTGAGTTTATGCATACGTCGATGTACATATGTTTTCTAGTCGGCTTGTGTAAAAGTGTGTATTTTTCAAGTTGATAAATTCTTTGTTCTGTAAAGCTATTTTGCCAAATGATTCTCTTTTCTGAAAAGCTCTGCAAACACAGATTTTCCAAACAGATCTTCATTTATAGCAACCAGTTTCCAACACCTCCATTTACAAACCTCCATTTGCAACAACTCCTTTTACAACCGCAGTCGCTCTCCCAAATAAAACTTTAATCGTGTACCTGACTAGTCATATTGAAGGCCTGTTTTGTAATTTGAAAGAAGAAGTTTAGTCAGAAATGATAAGGTTGGGAAAGAAACTACCTTCTAAGGTTCAGTTGGTAAGGAGTTTTCACGCCGTTGCGGGAGCAACCGCCGCCGCAAGGGGAAAAACAAACGTCGGGCGACGGCTTTTGCTCCCGCAGCAAAGAGAAAAAGGGGGCAGAAAGCTCCATCTCCCCCCCCCCCCCGCCTCCAACCCCTGCGGTGATTCCTCCCGCGCCGTCTCCCGCCGCCTTACCAAATGACGCCTAAAATCTGATTCCATATCTGAACAAGTTTTCATGCAACCAATAGAGAAGATGTGAGTTGTTCTTTGACGATAGAAGCGGGAGAAGGGGTTTTGCAAGGCGAGAACAGTAGTGTTGAAACCCGAAAATCGAGATGAAACAGTTCGAAACGGGTATGTAGCTTGCTCTTACTTCTTTTGAGTGAGAGCGCAAGACCGGTCACTTAGAGTCAAAGAGTCTCTCTCATTGTTGTGGGCTTAGACAAAATAGACCCATCGAGCTGCAGCGAGGAGGTCCCGCCACTAACCCGAAATATCTAAAAGATCTTTCCCTCCCAAACCAAAGCTGAGTTGGGCACCTTGGAAGGCAAAGTCCCCCCTCTCTCTTTTCCAATACCCAAAATCCGAACCTTTTTCAAGGTTCCCAAGGGGGTATATTTATAACTTTCCTGAATCTGGTTTGCAGATAGCCAAAATGGTCTGTCAATAGCCGAGTTCTGCTGCTTGAGAATATGAACCGCAATCCAAATCCAAAATCATGATTGCAAAGCGTGACCCTCATGCGCACTCGCATCTGGTCGAACAGGTGGGGCAAGTGCGACCCAAGGGGTCAACTCGCCCCCCTGCCTGAGGACGGATGAGTGGACCAAGCGGTCCACTCACCCCCTTCACCTGGGGGGCGGGTGAGTGGACAATGGTCCACTCGCCTCCCTGCTTAAGGGGGCGGGCGAGTGGACCATGTGGTCCACTCGCCCTCTCCTTTTGGGGGATGGGAGAGTGGACCACATGGTCCACTTGCCCCCTTCTTTTGGAGGCTGGGCGAGTGGACCATGTGGTCCACTCGCCCCCTCCTTTTTAGGGGGGCGGGCGAGTGGGCCACGTGGTCCACTCAGCCCTTGCCTCGGGGATGGATGAGTGGACCAATTGGTCCACTCCCCCCTTCTTGCCTAGGTCTCACGCTCGAAAATATCAACTCGTCCGCATCAAGATGGGTTCGTTCGATAAATATGGGGCTGTATACGATTCCCGCTCTTCGCAAGTTTGTCTCAAGCTTGGAAAGAAAGTCCAACCCGCTCATTTGGCGAGCAAGTAAGAATTTTAGGGAATATTCGAGTAGGCACCGCCAGGTGGCTATAAAACCCCGTAGGGGGCAAGCTTCAACTCAGGAAACTCATCCTTATCTCCCTCAGTCTAGTCGAGATGCATCCTCCCCAGGATATTCATGCTTGTCTCAAAGCTCTCTCCGGGGAGAGTCGGGGTGACCTAGCAGAGCTTGAGGTCATCGTTCAAGAACATTCGCTTCCCTCTTCAGCGCGAGTGGAGAGGTTGCCGCCTAAAAAGCACCGACTTGAGCCAGTGGGCGAGGCGACGTCTTCATCTTCATTAATGTATGAATTCATCCTACACCTGGGGACCTCGGATATGGCGTCGTTCCATTGCCCTTTCTTTTTTTCCTGGTTGCTTTTTAACTTAGTCGCGCCTTTTAATACTACCAGCTCGGCCCGGGCGAAAAGGATGGATCCCGTGAAAAAGGTGGGCCGAAAAGTGTGGGCGCTCAGACAAGTCCCGCTTCTCACCCTCAAAGTCCCATTGTACACTCCCCAATCCCTGGTGAGTAGCTTCACCTGACCTCAGTAATCACGCGTGTACTCGTTATGACGACTGCCCTTTTTTTGCAGTACCTCTGTTCTCAGTCGCAGAGGATGCTTGGCAGGGAGGGATGCCAACTCACGACCCTACCCAGAAACTCACCACTACCAGCATGCTGGTGGACTCAGTTCCACTCGCACGCGAGCCGACCAAGCGGCAAAGTCCTAGGGGACCTCCTCTGAGGGTCGGTGTAGGGAAATCCCTAGTCCTCCCTCTTGCTGGTACCTATGGCACGCTGCCGGGCACTTCTCGGGACAGCGACGCGAGCACGCAACCTCCCACTCGCCTTTCCCTCTCCTGAGCGGGAGTGAGTGGGAGAGGGCGGGTGGGAGGGGGCGAGTGGGTTGTGCATGCTTGCGCAACCTCCCACTCGCCTTTTCCTCTCCTGAGCCCCTCTTCTACTATAAATACCCCTCATGACTTCTTACTTCATCGGTTTCCTTGCTCGCCTCCCCTCTCTCCATTTTTCACTTCCACTCTCACTCTCCTTTCCTTACTCTTTGAGATGGCTCCCAACCGTTCATCTCCTGGTAGGAATGGGTGAGATCAATGTGCGATGAACTTCTCTAAACATCCCTTCCCTCATAGGAGGGTGTCAGAGGAGGAGTTTCTTGCCTTTGAGAACTCTTGCGTTCCCGAAGGATTTGTGGCTCGTCGTCCAGCAGAGGGCGAGACTATCAACACCTTCTATGAAGACTGGCTCGCGTTCCCACTTTCTCACTTCGAGGTTGGACTCCGTCTCCCCATTTGGCCTGAGGTGAGATGATTCCTTAGATATTTTGATATTGTCCCAGCGCAACTCAACTCGAATGGGGTCTCCATGTTAACCGTCTTTGCTTGTTATTTGCGCGAGGAGGGGATTGAGATTATCTTGACGGTCTTTCGGAAGGTATTCATTTTTCGGGCAACCGCCGACGGAGTATCTTTTCTCACCGGTGCGCATGTCAAGGTGAGCGATATCTCAAATAAGGCTCATCATTAGAACCAGTGGCGGAGCTGGGATTTTATCTCAGGAGGGGCGGAAATTAATATTTAAAAAATGTATCACAAAAAATAATATATTAATGCATAATAAAAATTAACATTCATTTACAATCAATCATAATTGCCCTAGACGTGTTTTCATTGCTTGAAATCGTTGAATGATTGACTCATTTTCAACTAATTTGAATTTGTCTCTCTCAATGTAGGTCAATAAGCTGTCATTAAGCCATTCATCATCCATTCGGTTGCGTAAACGTGAATTGATAATCTTCATTTTGGAGAATGCTCTTTCTAATGTAGCTGTTGCAACTGACAATAATAATATCAATTTAATCAACTTGAATACTTGAGGATATGTCATATCCAACTTGAATTTAACAAATTGTTTCGCTAGATCTCTAACTCCCGTAAGATTCAAAAATTCAGCTCGGGATGATGCATCTAAAATGTAAGTTTCAAGCTGACTTTGAAGAGTTTAAAGCTGCATTTGAGAGAAGTCTGATGGATAGAATTTGACAAGACACATCAACTTATGTATATCAAATGCTGCAAATTTTTCACTTGGATCTAAACAAGCCATATAAATCAGTAGCTCTGTGTTGACTTAATTAAGTCGATGGTTTAATTCATTTAGTTGCAAATCAATAACTGCATAAAAGACTTCAACGCGGTAATGATGCAGATTAGTTCTTTCTTCAACCTTTCATCTTGATCTTCCCAAAACTTTAAAGTTTTCCTCCATTTTTATTACTTCTATCTTATGAATCTCACAAAATAATGTAACTTCGTTTATTAAATCAAACCATCATCCATAAATTTTTGCAGCCGTTGTTTGGAAATATTGACTAAGTGCATATCATTTACTATATTCTGATCCCTCTTTTGTAACGCCTGTGATAATTCATTCGTCATTCTTAAAATATGTTTCATTATATGTAAATTGAATGCAAATTCACATGTTTGAACAAAAGTTAAAATAGCAGATTGCTCTGATCTTTTCTTGAAATCCGACCCATCTAATCTTATGTCATCTAGCACATCAACAACTGAAGAAAACATAAGTATCAGACTCACTAAAGAAGTATAATGTGATTCCAATGAGTATCTCCAGCTCTTTTGATACTTGTTTCTTGATTTAAACCTTGGCCACTCTGAATTTCTCCATTATCCAGCGCTCTAGTAATTCTAGCAATCTCCTTCTCTCTAAGTTTATCTCGTCTTTGACATGAATCTCCAACAATATTAGAAATACTGCTAATCAGAGTAAAGAGCATAGAAATTTGACAATCATTGTCTGCTACAGCTACAAGTGCTAGTTGTAATTGATGAACAAAACAATGAACATAATACGTAAATTCATTTTCTCTTAATATCAAACTTTTAAGGCCTCTGAATTCCCCCTGCATATTACTTGCTTCATCATATCCTTGCCCATGTAGTCTTGAAAGTGTCAAACCATGAGTAGAGATTAACATATCTATCGCGGCTTTTAAGGATGAAGCTGTTGTATCAGTGACATGAACGATAGCAAAAACACTCAATAATACTTCCGGCCATGTCCATATAACGAAAAGAAACCGCCATTTGTTTTTTAATTGATATGTCACGAGCTTCCTCAACTAATATTGAAAATAGGTCATCACCAATTTCTGAAACTACGGCCTCTCTAATCTCACAAGCAGTGACACTTACTATATCTTTCTAAATTTGAGTTGATGTTAATTTATTACTTTCTGGAGCATTTTGTAAGGTTACTTTTGCAATATCTTCATTGTGCTCTCCCAACCATTCTAAAAGCTCAAGAAAATTTCCCTGATTATTAGATGTCGCGGATTCATCATGACCTCGAAAAGATAGACCTTGGTTCAACAAAAATCTAATAACATCAATTGATGGTGTTAAACGGGCATGATACTCTGCTTTAGCAATATCTGTTTGCTTAGATAATGCAACTTGAATGTGAGCATTTTGACTTATAAGATCTTGACATTTCTTCAAATCTATGTTATGTGCACTAGCATGAGAGCCTACAAATGTGCATTTGTAATTTGTTCACTTTTCTTCTAATGAGACCATCCTATAGTGACAAATGTGTTTCCACCTCCTTGATCCCCATGTTCAACTTTAAACAAATAACAACACAAATAAAATGCAACATCTTTTGCTATACTGTACTCTAACCAATTGCTATGTAAGTTAAACCAATCTGGAACAAAACGCTTTGGAACTTTACCAAAATAAGTAAATGTAAAATTATGATTTCTTGGTTGGCACGGGCCTTTTAGCCAATAAGCCCTTCGAACTTGATCTCTTATATTCACATGATAATAAGAAATCATTGGTCTTAATCTAGGATCTGAAATTAACTCATCCAAATTAAACTGTTCACGATTTCTTTTAAGATGTTTGAATTGACTTGATTCGCCAACAATTAAACACTCTTTCTCCTCTGAAACATCAACATAAGAATTTGGAATAACTTCTCTACTTGGGACATCAGAATTAGTTTGTTCATCTGATTTTAATTTCTTTTTAAAATACTTTTCCATTCTGAAAAATAAAAATGATATATTAGATCAGAACCGATTGTCTCTGTCTTCCCAAAGTAACAAAATCAATGACCTCCACTGCCTCTGTCTTCCCAAATTAACTGATCAATGACTGTAAACTAATAATAACTAATCAATGACAATAACAATTAACAACTAATCAATGACTGTAATTAATAAGTGATTGGGATCGAGATTCGAGAAAGTAGACACCCTAAACTAAATTAATCTCATTGATCCGAATGAGTGAATGGGGAATTAATATCATTCAGGTGATTGGGAATGAAGAACGGTGAGGTCATTTTTTGTAGAAATTAATCTCATTTTGGAGTTTCGAGAAAGTAAACATACTAAACTGCAGAAGCTTGAAAGTTGAAATATACCGGTCATACTCATACTTGGAGAGTGGAGACAGTGAGCTTGATTTATTGAAATGGAGAAACTGTCGGAGATTGGGGGATACGTGGCGGGGCGGCGAGTCGGCGACTGAGACCAGGCGACTAGGCGGCGACTGCGAACTGGCGAGGATTTATGTCTTCTTTCGAGCATCGCCTATCGAGCGCCTCCAGAGGTTATGCGAAAGCCCTAGCGGAAAAAATGAATGGGTCATGTGAAAACGGGAAAAAACGACGCCAGAATATAAATAATTTAGTGTACCCGCAGCGTGTCCAGGACCAAGCGCGAAAATTGACGTTATTACGTGATTTTGGGCTCCAAATGCGGGATAACTTGGCTTGGGCTTGGGGGGGGGGGGGGGGGGGGGGGGCGCCCCTTCTCGGCCTAAATTGGATCCGTCAATGATTGGAACTATAAGTTCGTTTTCGTTCAGGGTGATCTCGGAAGGATCCCCTATTCGCCATGTCAAAGGCTCGAGAAAATATGTAAAGCACCTCGTGTGGATGGCGAGGCAGTCGAGTTGTATGAGTACCTTGCGGGTGTGGGCTTTGGAATCGAATACTTGTGGGGGAATATTGACCAACTCACCTATGTGCCGCCGGGGACAGGTGCTTTCTCTTTACCCTAGTTTTTCCTTTTTCACTCACCCTTTCCTCGGGCTTAAACCTTTTTTTCTTACTTCTATAGGTGAGTGGATTCTTCCCTGACATCCCCCACACGCGAGAGGGAGTTCATCCTCCTATACTCACCAACTCGCTCAAATGGCTGCGGCTGCTTGTGCCTCCACCCCAGAGGCTTCCGTGCCAAGACAACTGTTGAAACCAGCAACTGGTCTCTTGAGTTCGGACCCACTGGGGGTGTAGCCGATGCTTATTTCTCCCTCACTAGACTCTCTTGACGGTGGATGCTGGAAACGGAATAGACCCAAGGCTGAAGCGAGGAGGTCCCGCCACACACCCGGAAGATCTTAGAGAGCTTCCCCTCCCAAACCAAAGCTCAACCGGGCACCTTGGAGGGCACTGGCTGCCAACCAAAACTAGCCTAGAGGAGAGGATTCCCTAAAATCCGATCTCCTCCAAGATGCCCTTAAGGGTCTATTTATAGTTTTCCTAGGCTGGTCTGTAAATAGCCTGAATCTGCCTTTTAATTTTACTAACCGCACCCCAAATTGGTCTGCTAACAGCCTAACTCCGCTGTTCCGAAGGGCTATTTGCAGCCCACCAGGGGTATTATAGTCATTTTCCCATCACACCCATTTGGGCAAATGGTCCGTGAGGGCACCATTCGCTGGGCACCCGCCTGTCCGGGCGAATGCCCACGCTTCTGGGCGAGTGGTCCCCTGGCTGGGCGAATGCTCTCACTTCTGGGCGAGTGGTCCGTGAGGGCACCACTCGCCTAGCGTCTTCTTTCCTATAGCTTGCCTCCACCATCTTGAGGGCATTTTTACCTCACTAACCTGGGCGAGTGACCCGGCGAATGATCCGGACGACCCAGGTTTCGCCAGCTGGCTGGGGGGGCCCACTCGGCGAATACGGGTTGTACACAATCCCCGCTCTTTACGAGCGGTTCCTACGATCGTAAAGAACAGTCCAACCCTGTATTCGGTGAGTGCCGGCTGACTGGATCCATGAGATTCCGTGGGTCCCACCGCCACCTTATATATATATCCTTATGTCAGGTTTCCCTGGACCACTCTCTCATCTCGGCTCGGAGTTCCTCCACTTCCCAATGTCTTTCCACAAACCTTCTGCGAAACCCCTCTCGCGAGAGATGATCGACCGCCTAGCTGCGGCCCAAGCTGCGACTGCCCCCAGAGCCTCCAAATTTGCTCCCTGGTTAATGTCTAAACGGGATCCGAGCGCCCCCTATGTCTCGCGTCGAGCCAAGACGATTCGGCTGAATCGTCAGAGAGGCGAGACTGCTTCGGAGTCTCCGACGGATACTCCACCGGCGGATACGCTGGCGGATGCCCTTCCGGACCCCGCGGTGCTGGTATGAGGATTCTTCTTGTCTCCATTTGGTTCCTGTCCCTTACCCTGCACTTATTCCGACCATTCGCAGGGGGCTTTGGTACCTGAGGACGGCCATGGGGCCGTTCTGAGCAGTGTGGTGGTGCCACCTCCCGCGGACGAGATACCTCCTCCCGATTCGGATCTTGCTCCTCCGCCTCCTCCTGGGGAGACTGTACCCCAATCTCGTGAGTTGTGAACCTTCTCGCTACTCCCTTTTATGTTGTCGGCTACTAACCACTATCTTTTCGCAGCCCTCAACACTAGCGTCCCGCTGCGGGACTCCATTCCTCCCAGTCCCCCTGCTCAGGTGAACCTTTCTGCCACCGCGAATGAACGGAGGGTCTCCCCTGAGCGAGAGCTGGATCAGCATCTCTGTGCTGATGACCGTGCGGAGGCTCCGGCCCCTTCTTCACAGCCTTACCGTCCAGGAAAGGGAAAGGTCTTACCTCCCGCCTGGCTGTTTGGGACGCACCCGCATTCGTCTCGTCCTTCGGGTCACCCGGATCCCATCCCAGGTCAGTTCACTCACCCGCCTCTATTGCACTCGCATACTTTATCACCGCTAATCCTAGTTGTGATTCCGCAGGCTATCGAGAAGCCTCCCCCTTCGACTCCTACTACGAGGGGGGAGAGGGAATGCTCTCGCCTCTCCCTTCCCCTGGGGATCTCGCTGACTTCCTGGGTGATTCCTCGGATCACGCGACCCTGAAGGATCGGATCTCGGAGGTCCTGGGGAAGCTTATCCATATCCAGCGAAACGTCGCCGGTCAGGTGGATGAGGTGCGGCTGGGAGTCACACGGGAGCTGAAGGACCTTCGACGAAGTCACTCGCATCTTCTCGCGGCGGTGGAGCGGCTGGGGGGTGAAGGAGGGGAGTTGTCTCCCGCAAGGCATGCCGCGCGAGCCCGAGACCAACTCCACCTTGCCTCCCAGGAAATCACCAGTATGCTAGCGCACTACCGCCCGCGAGCGCCCACGGAAGCTGGGTCGCGAAAGCGAGGTCGGTGGGTCTGGGAGGAGATCTGACCTACCCAACGTCCATCCCTCTTGTTGTTTTCTTTTCTTACATCATGTTGCGAATGTCGAACGTTGTTTTTATCTGTAATAATTTTTCTATGCTTTGCGAATGTTTCTTTATTCATTTTTCGTATCTCATAACTCTGCTTGGGCTTTGCCGAGTGATAACCTTTAGTCGGATGCTCCTCCTATTTCGTTGCGTGGCCGCGGAATGAATAGACATAGGGCATTTGCCATTAATGGGCGAGAGGGACCGGCTCGGGCTTCGAGGCGTCGGGAGGGCGCGATGGCTATCCGCACACCCGAGGTCTCGAAAGTCCAAACGCCGTTTAGTCCCTCTATAAATAGGTCTCTCAACCACCGTATTAAATACCTAACCATCCGCTTTCCTTCCCTGCGCTAGCACTCGCACTTCTTCCTCGTCTGCTGCTCCTCTTTTCTTCTTCACTCGCAAAAATGGGCGGCGATGCGGAAGGCAGAGCCAAGTGCGCCAGCGCATTCGCCAACCACGTCTTCGATTCCTGCGACCTCTCTGAGGAGGCTTACCTGTCTGCCGTCGCCGACTACGTCCCGCCGGGTTTCGAGGCGCGAAAGCCCAGGCCGGATGAGCGCCTGAATTCCATCTCGCCTTGTGCTCTCGCGATCCCGCTAGAGCACTTCGAGGTGGGGTTTCGCCTCCCGATCTGGCCGGAACTCCGCCAGACCTTCAGATACTATGGGGTCGTGCCCGGCCAGCTCAACCCCAACTCCATCGCTATGCTGGTCGGGTACGCAAGCTACCTGCGAGAAGAGGGGATCGAGTTCTCGCTACCCGTCTTCCGCAAGCTCTATACCTTCCGCTGCACCCACGGTATCTCGTTCTTCTCGGGACAGAGCCCCCTAAAGCACTACGGGCTCCCGAACAAGAACCATGACTGGGTTCGCCGCTTTATTTTTGTAAGCGGGAGCCTAGGGAACACCCTCCTTGCGCCGGTGCAGGAGGAGGAGTCAACCTTCCGCCCCCCGACCCTAGGGGGGCACGAGGCCAAACTCCACCAATACATCCTGGAGCACGGGATGGATCTCGTCCATCTCCGGCGGAATGTCAACTCGCTTCCACCTATTCCGCAGGGCGAGGGTAAGTGTTCGAGACTTCATTCGCTTTCGCTTTGTAATTTTTACATCATTCGCTAGAACCGTTCGTTATATTGTACAGGTGTGCGCCATTTCCCTCTCCATCCGCCGCGTCCTTCCGGATCTACCCTCTCTCTCGCACAGGCCGCCGCGGATGCCTGCCGGGAGGAACCTTCTTCCTCCAAGCCTGGCGGGAAGAAGCGCAAGCCAGCGGCGCCGACCCCTTCCACCTCCAAGAAATCTAAAAACCCCCTTCCTCCAAGGGGAAGGGGGTCCTGGGCGAGACCCTCGCGGCGAGTGCTCAGATCCAAGCGCTGGGGACGAGTGCGCCAGGAGAGACCACCCCTCGCGCGGGACCGTCGTTGCCGCCGCCCCCACTTCCCAGGGACCATCGGAACTTCCCCAGCGGTGAGAAGTACATGGACCCCTCGGGGGCTCCTTTGGTCAAGTGGGACAGGAATGCGAACCGGGTCTCGCTCTCCACCCTCCATCCGTCGTGGATAGAGAGCGATCTCGCCAGTGGGGAGGCTTACGCCATCGCGTATGCCCTCTATGGCCGAGAAGACGCCGAAGTTTATGATGCCGAGACGACCCAGATTCTCGCGCATGAGAGTGCCAGGGCCATGCTGCGGGCGCTCGAGCTCGCGCACATGTCTTCGCGCCGGAGCATCAAATTGGCGCGGGACTTGGCGGCGGTTGAGGAGTCCCGGTCCGTTGCTTCTGCTGAGGCGATGGAGCTTAGGACCAAGCTGACGGCTGCGGAGACCCTTCTCGCCAACCGCCCTGTCGCAGAGGTATGTATGCTTTCGCCTTTCTCGCGAATGACTTGTTGCCGATTGACGACTTTATTCTTACTAACCCTTGTTATTAATTTCAGGATACCACGGTTGCCGAGATGCTCCGTGCTCGGGTGGCCGGCCTTGAGGATGAAATCCGTCTGGCCAAAGCCGAGGTCCAGCGATTGCGAGAGGCTGGTGCGTCAGCACTCGACCCGGGGAGCGGGGGCCATTTTTATCCCCATCACGAGTTGGAGCAGCTGATGCAAGAGAATGCGCAGAATGCCGTCAAGCATGCGCTGCAGGTGCTGAGGCGAGCGGGATACCTGAAGGCGGAGGCCGAACGCCTTTCCGCTCGTCAAGTCGTCCCCGAGCTTTACATCCCGATTCCCTTTCCCGAGGATGACCACGTCGAGCCGCGAGAAGACGCCCTCATCCCAGACTCTGGCGAGAGCGGCGGATCTTCAAGCGAGAAGTCTGTTGATCCTTGAGAAGGGCCTCCTGTATTTTCTCTTTTCGCCTTTACCATTTTGGCTGTAATTTTGAACGGGCGAGTGCCTTTGAAAGATGTATATATTGACTATAATTTGTGTCATTCTAAGCTTTCCCCTCATTCGCCGCTATACCTCGTTAGGCTCATTAGGACGTCGATTCTTCTCATTCGCTGCCACATCTCGTTAGGCTCATTAGGACGTCGATTCTTCTTATTCGCTGCCACATCTCGCTAGGCTCATTAGGACGTCGATTCTTCTTATTCGCTGCTACATCTCACTAGGCTCATTAGGACGTCGATTCTTCTTATTCGCTGCCACATCTCGCTAGGCTTATTAGGACGTCGATTCTTCTTATTCGCTGCCATATCTCGCTAGGCTCATTAGGACGCCGGGTCGTGACGCGACTGTCTTGGCTACCCCGCGAATGTTCGAAGATGACTTAGGTCGGTCGCTCCCCTTCGACCTCTCGCTACCAAGTGAACCTTACCATTCGCGTATCACGGAGTTTCGCTTAAGTAGTCAAGAGAGTGGGGTGTGATCCTCTCTCCGGCGCGTGGCCTATGCGAATGCCCTTGAGATCATCTCTTGAGAACTTAGAACCTGCCACTGAGTGAGCCTTCGGACCTGCCAGCTAGATGAGAGCCTGGACAGCGGGTCTGCTCGGGGCCAACCTCTGGAACATAGAACCTGCCACCGAGTGAGCCTTCGGACCTGCCAGCTAGATGAGAGCCTGGACAGCGGGTCTGCTCGGGGCCAACCTCTGGAACATAGAACCTGCCACCGAGTGAGCCTTCGGACCTGCCAGCTAGATGAGAGCCTGGACAGCGGGTCTGCTCGGGGCCAACCTCTGGAACATAGAACCTGCCACCGAGTGAGCCTTCGGACCTGCCAGCTAGATGAGAGCCTGGACAACGGGTCTGCTCGGGGCCAACCTCTGGAACATAGAACCTGCCACCGAGTGAGCCTTCGGACCTGCCAGCTAGATGAGAGCCTGGACAGCGGGTCTGCTCGGGGCCAACCTCTGGAACATAGAACCTGCCACCGAGTGAGCCTTCGGACCTGCCAGCTAGATGAGAGCCTGGACAGCGGGTCTGCTCGGGGCCAACCTCTGGAACATAGAACCTGCCACCGAGTGAGCCTTCGGACCTGCCAGCTAGATGAGAGCCTGGACAGCGGGTCTGCTCGGGGCCAACCTCTGGAACATAGAACCTGCCACCGAGTGAGCCTTCGGACCTGCCAGCTAGATGAGAGCCTGGACAGCGGGTCTGCTCGGGGCCAACCTCTGGAACATAGAACCTGCCACCGAGTGAGCCTTCGGACCTGCCAGCTAGATGAGAGCCTGGACAGCGGGTCTGCTCGGGGCCAACCTCTGGAACATAGAACCTGCCACCGAGTGAGCCTTCGGACCTGCCAGCTAGATGAGAGCCTGGACAGCGGGTCTGCTCGGGGCCAACCTCTGGAACATAGAACCTGCCACCGAGTGAGCCTTCGGACCTGCCAGCTAGATGAGAGCCTGGACAGCGGGTCTGCTCGGGGCCAACCTCTGGAACATAGAACCTGCCACCGAGTGAGCCTTCGGACCTGCCAGCTAGATGAGAGCCTGGACAGCGGGTCTGCTCGGGGCCAACCTCTGGAACATAGAACCTGCCACCGAGTGAGCCTTCGGACCTGCCAGCTAGATGAGAGCCTGGACAGCGGGTCTGCTCGGGGCCAACCTCTGGAACATAGAACCTGCCACCGAGTGAGCCTTCGGACCTGTCAGCTAGATGAGAGCCTGGACAGCGGGTCTGCTCGGGGCCAACCTCTGGAACATAGAACCTGCCACCGAGTGAGCCTTCGGACCTGCCAGCTAGATGAGAGCCTGGGCAGCGGGTCTGCTCGGGGCCAACCTCTGGAACATAGAACCTGCCACCGAGTGAGCCTTCGGACCTGCCAGCTAGATGAGAGTCTAGACAGCGGGTCTGCTCGGGGCCAACCTCTGGAACATAGAACCTGCCACCGAGTGAGCCTTCGGACCTGCCAGCTAGATGAGAGCCTGGACTGCGGGTCTGCTCGGGGCCAACCTCTGGAACATAGAACCTGCCACCGAGTGAGCCTTCGGACCTGCCAGCTAGATGAGAGCCTGGACTGTACAACCCGTATTTGGCGAGTGGGTCCCTCGAGTCAGTTGATGGGACAGGGGTCAGCCAGACCATTCGCCCGTACCAAGATAGGAAAAAGGATCCCCAGATTAGTGGGGGTAGGCTGCAGGCGAGTGGGAGCCTGACGAGTGATGCCTCCACGGACCATTCGCTCAGAGGCTTGATCATTCGCCCAGTCAGGCGGGAACTCGGCGAGTGGTTCCCTCACGGACCACTCGCCCAGAAGGCAGTGAGGAGGAAATGACCATAATACCCCTTGTGGTCTGCATATAGCCCTTCAGAACAGCGGAGTTAGGCTATTCGTAGACCAATTTGGGGTGCCTTTAGTAAATTTAAAAGGCGGATTCAGGCTATTTACAGACCAGCCTAGGAAAACTATAAATAGACCCTTAAGGGCACCTTGGAGGAGATCCGATTTTGGAGCATCCTCTCCTCTAGGCTAGTTTTGGTTGGCAGCCAGTGCCCTCCAAGGTGCCCGGTTGAGCTTTGGTTTGGGAGGGGAAGCTCTCTAAGATCTTCCGGGTGTGTGGCGGGACCTCCTCGCTTCAGCCTTGGGTCTATTCCGTTTCCAGCATCCACCGTCAAGAGAGTCTAGTGAGGGAGAAATAAGCATCGGCTACACCCCCAGTGGGTCCGAACTCAAGAGACCAGTTGCTGGTTTCAACATTTTTGGTGCGGTGAGCGTGGACCGTAGCCGGTGAAAGAAAATCCCAAGCTGGTTTCGATGACAGGAGATGGAGGAAATGGTTCTGACTCGGGTCACTCGCAGCCACCCGCGGCGGGCGAGTGGCTGGAGATGTTTGAGAAGTTTAAGCGAGAGGTCCTGCAGACGGTTCTCGCGTCAAGGACCGAGTGCGAGACCCCGGTGGTTCCAGTGGTCCCGCCTTTGCAGATTGGCGAGAACGCCCCGGGGCAGCGACCGGGAAAGGAGGTGCCAGCAGAAGGCAGTGCGCGAGACCTCCCCGGACGGCAGTTGTTCAACAGTCCGGCGAGTGCCGAGGTGTGTGAGTTGGTCCCGCGCGAGAGGACCACTCGCCGAGCAGGGGAAGGGAGCCCCTTTTGCGAGATGATCCTCTCAGCCCCAGTGCCAGAAGGGTTTCGTGGGCCGGAGATGTCCTACTACACCGGCAAGGAGGACCCAGTTGTGCACCTGCAGTGGTTCGAGGACATGACTTCAATCCTTCCCATGTCAGATTCTTTCCAATGCCGACTCTTCGCAACCACCCTGAAGGAAAAAGCAAGGGACTGGTTCCACCAACTTCCCACAGGTTCCATCTATGCGTTCGATGATCTGCGCCGAAGCTTCCGACTACGTTTCTCGACGTCAAAGAAGAGGAAGAAGGATGCGGAGGCTCTCTTCAAGATCCGGCAGAGGGAGGGAGAATCCCTGGCTAAGTACGTGGACAGGTTCCAGGAGGAGATACACCTAGTGCAGGAGGTGCCGGGATTCGCCCTCCAGATGGCATTCATCGTAGGGCTGCGAGAAGGGTTCTTCAAGATGGACCTGAAGAGAAGACCTCCCGTATCCTTCGAGGAGTTGATGGAGAGGGCCGCGGAGGAGATCGAAGGGGAGGCGGCCAACCCCGAATTCTATAAAAGGTTGGCAAAGATGAGCGAGCCCGAGGCAAGGCAACCAGAAGGAAGAAGGCGAGAGGAGCCCAGGGGCCAGGGGTTCGAAAGACCACCTCGGGTTTGGAGGAACCAGGAACCCAACAACAGGTTGGGCTGGAGGAACCAAGAAGGACCAGCGCGAGGTCAGGATGAAAGGTACCAAGGAAGGGAGGCAGGAGGAGTGAATCAGGGATGGAGGCAGGGTCCTAGACCCCCTAACCCCCCGAGGGAGCAAGCCATGGCGGTAGGCCGAGGGAGAAGAGGTAGAGGAGCAAGAGGAGGAAGAGGAAGAGCTGGAAGAGAGGACAGGGTGGCGTTGCCTTACTGTGATTTTCATCAGGAAGAAGGTCACGCGATCGCCACCTGCCCAGAGTTCTTGGAAATGAGGGAAAGAGGACGGCCACGGCGGCCGCAGGCCAGAATTGAGGAAGTGCTTCCAGAGGCAGAAGAGGACCGGTGTGAGGATAGGGCAGATACAGGAACCAGGGGGGGAATCGGGGTGATTCACGGTGGGGTTGGGATAGAGGCCTCTCGCAAGAGGAGCTTCCAGGCCATGTTCCGAAGGGACGTCGCGTCAACTTCCCAGACCCCACCCCCCTCCGAGAAGCTCACCTTCTCCTCAGAGGATATGCCAGATTACGAAGACCCATTCTGCGACGCCCTGGTGATCCAGACGGCGATAGAAAACTTCACGGTCTCCCGGATCCTGGTGGACAACGGGAGCTCGGTGAATGTGATCTTCAAAAAGGCTTTCGACGCGATGGAGGTAGAGAAAAAGAGGGTGCAGGCCTCCGACGGACCACTGTTTGGTTTCTCGGGGGAGCGGAAGGAGGTCGAGGGAGGCGTAGGTCTCCAGGTGACGCTAGGAGGAGTCCCGAGAAACTGCCGGTTCGTCATCGTGGACGCTCCGAGCAGCTATAACGCCATCTTTGGAAGACCCCTCATCAGCGCCTTTCGGTGCGTGCCCTCATCGTACCATCAGTGCCTAAAGCTTCATAGTGGAGGAGTCCAGATCCGCGTCCGAGGAGATGCTAAGGTGGCGAGGCAATGCTACGTAACTGCCGTCAACACCATCTCATGGATGGCGGATGCCGAAAAGATGGATGAAGAGATGGAGAGGCCGGAGGGGCCAGGAGAGGGAGAGGAGAAGGAAGAAGAAGGGGGAGAGGGCGATGCCCGAGAGGAGGTGTTGGAGGTCGCTCGTGAGGAGCAGGAGGTTGAGGTGTTGGAGATCGCTCGTGAGGAGCAGGAGGTTGAGGTGTTGGAGGTCGCTCGCGAGGAGCAGGAGGTCGAGCCGATGAAGGCGGAAGGAGCTGCAGGAGAAAAGGCCCGGGAGGAGGGGCGAGAAGCGAAGGGCCAGTGGGACGAGCCAGCCCGGCTCGAGCCAGCAGAAGAGGTGATAGAGATGGAGGTTACCACCCAGGCAGGAAGGGTGGAGAAGGTGCGGATCAGCGGGGGCCTCGGCCCGGGGGACCAGAAAAGGATGTTGGAGTGCATCCAAAAGAACATGGACATCTTCGCGTGGAGCGCAGCGGACATGCCGGGCATCGAGGCGGACGTGGCTTGCCATCGTCTCAACCTCGATCCAAAAGCCCGCCCCGTTCGGCAGAAGAGAAGGGCTGTAGCTGACAAGCTCGAAGGACCAATCCGCGAGGAGGTGACGAAACTCCTCGAGGCAGGTTTTGTAACAGAGATCCAGTATCCAGGCTGGGTCTCCAATGTCGTAATGGTAAAAAAGGCCGATGGCCGCTGGCGTATGTGTGTGGACTTTTCATTGTTAAATAAGGCCTGTCCTAAGGATTGTTATCCCTTGCCTCGGATCGACGCGCTGGTTGACTCAGCCGTCGGTTTTTCTGTGATGAGTTTTTTGGATGCTTTTTCAGGTTATCACCAAATAAGAATGCACCCACCAGACGTCAAAGATGTCTCGTTCATCACCAGGGAGGGATGCTACTGCTATAAGATGATGCCCTTCGGGCTGAAAAATGCAGGAGCAACCTACCAGAAGATGATGGATCGGGTATTCAAAAAGCAAAGGGGAAGGAACCTGGAGGTCTACGTGGATGACCTTATGATAAAAAGCAAGTGCGTGAGCTCCCACATCCAGGACCTCGAGGAGACCTTCGCCACCCTACGCAAGTACAAGATGCGCCTGAACCCCCTGAAGTGTGTGTTCGGGGCCAGCAAAGGGAAGTTCCTCGGGCACCTTCTCACCCCCTGGGGGGTAGAACCTAACCCGGACAAGGTTAGGGCTATAATGGAGCTGGGGTCGCCTCGGAGCGCCAAAGAGGTTCAGCGCTTGACCGGAAGACTCGCCGGGCTGAACAGGTTTCTATCCCGGGCAGGGGAAAAATGCTCTCCCTTCTTTAAGGCGCTAAGAGGCAATCAGAAGTTTGAATGGACGAGAGAATGCGAGGAAGCCTTTCAGGCCTTGAAGAGCCAACTCACCAAGGCTCCGCTACTACAAAGTCCCAAAGAAGGGGAGGTCCTACATTTATATCTCGGGGTCGGGGCGGAGGCCGTAAGCTCCGTCCTGGTTCGAGAGGAAGGAAAGAAGCAGCTACCAGTCTACTACGTAAGCAGGGTCCTGAGGGAAGCGGAGCTCAGGTACCCAATTTTAGAAAAGTTGGCCTTTGCCCTGGTCATCGCAGCCAGGAAGCTCAGGCCATATTTCCAGGCCCATTCGATCCAAGTAGTGACGGACCATCCACTCCGCCAGATCTTCGAAGGAGTGGAGCACTCGGGAAGACTTGCAAAATGGTCAATCGAGCTAAGCGAATTCGACATTACCTTTGTCCCCCGATTATCTATGAAGGCGCAGGTGGTAGCTGATTTCATGACAGATTTCGTGGCCGAGATGAAGGAAGACGGAGCCTCTCGTCACATTCCGTGGAAGCTGCTAGTGGACGGAGCTTCGGGCAAGAACTCTCTTGGAGGAGGGGCAGTGCTGGAGAGTCCCCACGGAGTGATGATAGAGCAGACGCTAGTGATACACTTCCCAATCACCAACAACCAGGCGGAGTATGAGGCTGTGATCGCCGGCCTGCGGTTGGCCTGGGAGCTCGGGGTCCATGACGTGGAGGTACTCACGGATTCCATGATAATAGCTTCTCAGATAAGGGGAGAGTTCGAAACAAGGGAGCCTGTGCTCATGAAGTATTTGGCAAAAGTCAAAGGTCTCGTGGGGACGTTCAAAACTTTCTCCATCCAGCATGTCCCACGAGAAGAGAGCACTCCGGCAGATCGGTTGGCAAAATCTGGTCCTCGAGCCGGAGGAACCCTGACGGACCTATTCCGTCCTTCGATTGAAGAAGGAGAGCTCATGGAAGTAGAACAACGGCCCTCCTGGAAGGATCCCTTCGTCACCTTCCTTGCAACGGGAAAATTTCCAAAAGAAGTTCCGGACCAGAGGCGCTTCCGGTATAAGTCTGCCTACTATGTGCTCCATGAGGGTGACTTGTATCGGAAGACCCTCTCGGGCCTCCTGGCCCGATGCATCTCGGAGGAAGAGGTCCCAAGGATCTTGGAGGAAGTCCACTCCGGCGAATGCGGCAGCCACTCGGGGAGCAGGATGTTGGAGGCAAGAGTCGTGAGGCAGGGGTACTTCTGGCCAACCCTAAGCAAAGACGCGGCAGCCTTTGCAAAGAGATGCCAGAAGTGTCAAATGTTCGCCCCGCTTCAGCTCGTGCCAGCCCAGAGGCTGAAGAGTATCACGGCGCCCTGGCCCTTCGCCATATGGGGAATGGATCTGGTAGGACCCTTCCCCCAGGCCAGCGGGCAGCGGAGGTTTCTCCTAGTCATGATTGACTACTTCACAAAGTGGCTGGAGGTCAAGGCGTTGGCTAAGGTCACCTCCCAGGTAATCCGCAACTTCGTATGGGGGGAAATCATTTGTCGACATGGGCTTCCGCAGGCCATAGTCACGGATAATGGACCACAGTTCGCAAGCGAGGAGTTCATCAGCTTCTGTGGCCAGCTGGGAATAGACCTTAGGTTTGCGTCCGTCCACCATCCCAGGAGCAACGGGCAGGTAGAGGCGGCGAACAAAGTCATCGTGAACTTACTCAAGAAAAAGGTGGAAAATCTCAAAGGCAATTGGGTGGAACAGCTCCCCTCAGTCTTATGGGCTTTAAGAACCACCCCCAACACCGCCACGGGAGAGACCCCTTTCAGGCTCTCTCACGGCTGCGAGGCGGTCATCCCCATAGAGTTCGAAATTACAACACCACGGGTAAAGGTCGCCGCAAATGGAGAGGAAGATTGGAGAGCCGAGAACGAGGAAGAGTTACGGCTCTCCCTCGACCTCATCGAAGAAGCCCGGGACCGAGCAGCCATCCATCAAGAAGAGGTCAAGCGGCGGATGGCCAAGTATTTCGATAGACACGTCAGGATCAAGCAGTTCGAGAAGGGAGATCTGGTACTCAAGAAGGTCGACGCGGCTGGGAGGTCCGCCGCGGTGGGAAAACTTAACCCCAACTGGGAAGGCCCCTATGTCGTGGAAGAGGCATTAAAGTCTGGGGGGTACCGCCTTCAGAATGTGGAGGGCCAACTCCTCAGCCACACATGGAGTGGCGACGACCTTAAACGCTTTTATCCTTAGTACCATGTAATAAATGATGTTTTTTGAATGAAAGCATTTTGTCTAAACTATGTGTAGGAAAATGATGCTACAGCTCGCAGGAGAGACCCTGGATGTTCCAGAAGTTGGCCCCGAGCAGACCCGCTGTCCAGGCTCTCATCTAGCTGGCAGGTCCGAAGGCTCACTCGGTGGCAGGTTCTATGTTCCAGAAGTTGGCCCCGAGCAGACCCGCTGTCCAGGCTCTCATCTAGCTGGCAGGTCCGAAGGCTCACTCGGTGGCAGGTTCTATGTTCCAGAGGTTGGCCCCGAGCAGACCCGCTGTCCAGGCTCTCATCTAGCTGGCAGGTCCGAAGGCTCACTCGGTGGCAGGTTCTATGTTCCAGAGGTTGGCCCCGAGCAGACCCGCTGTCCAGGCTCTCATCTAGCTGGCAGGTCCGAAGGCTCACTCGGTGGCAGGTTCTATGTTCCAGAAGTTGGCCCCGAGCAGACCCGCTGTCCAGGCTCTCATCTAGCTGGCAGGTCCGAAGGCTCACTCGGTGGCAGGTTCTATGTTCCAGAAGTTGGCCCCGAGCAGACCCGCTGTCCAGGCTCTCATCTAGCTGGCAGGTCCGAAGGCTCACTCGGTGGCAGGTTCTATGTTCCAGAGGTTGGCCCCGAGCAGACCCGCTGTCCAGGCTCTCATCTAGCTGGCAGGTCCGAAGGCTCACTCGGTGGCAGGTTCTATGTTCCAGAAGTTGGCCCCGAGCAGACCCGCTGTCCAGGCTCTCATCTAGCTGGCAGGTCCGAAGGCTCACTCGGTGGCAGGTTCTATGTTCCAGAGGTTGGCCCCGAGCAGACCCGCTGTCCAGGCTCTCATCTAGCTGGCAGGTCCGAAGGCTCACTCGGTGGCAGGTTCTATGTTCCAGAAGTTGGCCCCGAGCAGACCCGCTGTCCAGGCTCTCATCTAGCTGGCAGGTCCGAAGGCTCACTCGGTGGCAGGTTCTATGTTCCAGAAGTTGGCCCCGAGCAGACCCGCTGTCCAGGCTCTCATCTAGCTGGCAGGTCCGAAGGCTCACTCGGTGGCAGGTTCTATGTTCCAGAGGTTGGCCCCGAGCAGACCCGCTGTCCAGGCTCTCATCTAGCTGGCAGGTCCGAAGGCTCACTCGGTGGCAGGTTCTATGTTCCAGAAGTTGGCCCCGAGCAGACCCGCTGTCCAGGCTCTCATCTAGCTGGCAGGTCCGAAGGCTCACTCGGTGGCAGGTTCTATGTTCCAGAGGTTGGCCCCGAGCAGACCCGCTGTCCAGGCTCTCATCTAGCTGGCAGGTCCGAAGGCTCACTCGGTGGCAGGTTCTATGTTCCAGAGGTTGGCCCCGAGCAGACCCGCTGTCCAGGCTCTCATCTAGCTGGCAGGTCCGAAGGCTCACTCGGTGGCAGGTTCTATGTTCCAGAAGTTGGCCCCGAGCAGACCCGCTGTCCAGGCTCTCATCTAGCTGGCAGGTCCGAAGGCTCACTCGGTGGCAGGTTCTATGTTCCAGAGGTTGGCCCCGAGCAGACCCGCTGTCCAGGCTCTCATCTAGCTGGCAGGTCCGAAGGCTCACTCGGTGGCAGGTTCTATGTTCCAGAAGTTGCCCCGAGCAGACCCGCTGTCCAGGCTCTCATCTAGCTGGCAGGTCCGAAGGCTCACTCGGTGGCAGGTTCTATGTTCCAGAGGTTGGCCCCGAGCAGACCCGCTGTCCAGGCTCTCATCTAGCTGGCAGGTCCGAAGGCTCACTCGGTGGCAGGTTCTATGTTCCAGAGGTTGGCCCCGAGCAGACCCGCTGTCCAGGCTCTCATCTAGCTGGCAGGTCCGAAGGCTCACTCGGTGGCAGGTTCTATGTTCCAGAGGTTGGCCCCGAGCAGACCCGCTGTCCAGGCTCTCATCTAGCTGGCAGGTCCGAAGGCTCACTCGGTGGCAGGTTCTATGTTCCAGAGGTTGGCCCCGAGCAGACCCGCTGTCCGGGCTCTCATCCAGCTGGCAGGTTGGAGGGTCCACTTGGTAGCAGGATCCAAATTCTCTAAGGTGGATCCAGGAGCATTCGCAGGGACCACCCAAGCGAATGATAATCCTACCTCTCTTCCTGACTGCCCGGGCGAAATCCCCGTCCGAGCGAATGGTGAGGGTACGCGAGTGTTTCGGGTAGCGGGAAGTCGAAGAGGGGCAACACACCTAAGTCATCTTCGAACACTCGCTGGGTGGCCGGGGCGGTTACTCTACGACCTAACGTCCTGGTAAGCCTAGCGAGACGTCACAGCGAGTGATAATCAAATTTGAGATAACATAAAAACTGAGATTATGAAGAAATTGAGATAGCATAAAAATTGTAAACCATAGATATATCTTTTGGGGGCATTCGCCCAATTCATGGTTACATCAGAAAAAAGAAAAGGTAAAAACAGAAAAAAAAAGGGGGGGGGGAATACAGAGGGCCCCCCTCAAGGGTCACCAGACTCCTCCGAAGAATCTTCGCTCTCATCCTGGTCGGGAGCGTCTTCTCGCGGCGCGACGCCGTCGTCCTCCGGGAAAGGAATCGGAATGTAAAGCTCCGGGACTACTTGGCGAGTGGTGAGGCATTCGGCCTCCGGCTTCAAATACCCAGCCCGCCGCAGCACCTGCAACGAGTGCTTGACGGCGCGTTGCGCATTCTCCTGAAGCAGTTGCTCCAGCTCGTGATGGGGGTAAAAGTGCCCCCCATCACCCGGGGCGAGTGTTGTCATTCCAGCTTCTCGCAGTAGCTGGGTCTCGGCCTGGGCGAGACGGACTTTCTCCTCGAGGTCGGCCACCCGCGCGCGGAGCATCCCGGCACTTGTAGCATCCTGAAAAAAAAATAATAAAGTTATCATGATGAGGAGTATGGGACGGTTAGTGATAACCATTCACGGGAGTGAAAGTAAATGTACCTCTACAACCGGGCGGCTGGCGAGAAGAGCTTCCGCGGTCTTTAGTTTTTCCCTGAGATCGCTCGCCTCCTGGGACAGAAGAGCCCTGGTCTCCTCGACCTTGGCCAGGTTCCGCGAGACCTCAAGGCTTCGGCGAGAGGACATATGCGAGAGCTCGAGAGCGCGCAGCATAGCCCGGGCGGCTTCGTGGGCGAGAACCTGAGTCTTCTCCAAATCGAAGACCTCGGCGTCCTCCCGGCCATAAAGAGCATACGCCAGGGCATAGGCCTCGCCGCTGGCAATGTTGGTCTCCACCCAAGAGGGATGGAGAGTGGATAGCGAAACCCGGTTCGCGTTCCTGTCCCACTTCAGCAAAGGAGCCCCGGAAGGATCCACGTACCTCTCGCCGTTCGCAAAGTTACGATGGTCCCGGGGCAACGGAGGTGGCGGCAGCGCCAATTTGTCCGGAGGAGCATTCGCGCCAGGCGCGTCGGCCCCCAGGGTTGAGGGTGGAGCACTCGCCCCAGAGGATTCGCCCAGAACCCCCTTACCCTTCGCCGCAGGAGGACAGGGCGACTTCGAGGGAGGAGGGGAAGAAGCCTTCACCGACTTTCGCTTCCGGCTACTAGGCTTGGAGGAGGAAGGCTCCTCCCGGCAAGCATCCGCGGCGGCTTGCGCGAGAGGTAGGCAAAACCCAGGAGGGCGCGGCGGATGAACGGGAAGATTACGCACACCTGCATGATATTGCGAGTGGTTTAGGCGAATGGAGTAAGAATCACAACCAAAATGAATTCAAAAGTCTTGGAATCTTACCCTCGCCCTGCGGAATGAACGGGAGCGTGTTGACGTTTCGCCGGAGATAGACAAGGTCCATCCCGTACTGCAGAATGTACTGATGGAGTTTCGCCTCATGCCCCCCTAGGGTCGGGGGGCGGAAGGTCGACTCCTCCTCCTGCACCGGGGCGAGAAGGGTGTTACCTAGGCTCCCGCTGACGAAGATGAAGCGGCGAACCCATTCGTGGTTCTTGTTCGGGAGCCCGTAGTGTTTGAGAGGGCTTAAACCCGAGAAGAAGGAGATGCCGCCGGTGCAGCGGAAGGTGTAGAGTTTGCGGAAGACAGGCAACGAGAACTCGATCCCTTCTTCTCGCAAGTAGCTCGCGTACCCGACCAGCATGGCTATGGAGTTGGGGTTGAGCTGGGCGGGCACGACCCCATAGTACCTGAAAGTCTGGCGCAACTCCGGCCAGATGGGGAGGCGAAAGCCCACCTCGAAGTGCTCTAGCGGGATTGCGAGAGCACAAGGCGAGATGGAGTTCAGGCGCTCCTCAGGCCTGGGCTTTCGCCCCTCGAACCCCCCGGGGACGTAGTCAGCGACCGCCGTCAAGTAGGCCTCTTCGGAGAGGTCGCAGGAATCGAACACGTGATTGACGAATGCGCTGGCGCACTTGCCCCTTCCTTCGGCATCGGCACCCATCTCGCAAATGAGGGAAAGGAAAGGAGCAGCAAAGGAGGGAGAGGTGCGAATGCTGGGGGCAAAGAAAGAGATGGAGCGAATGGTGATGTATTTATTACGGTAGTTGGAGGGCCTATTTATAGAGGCATTAAATGGCGTTTGGGCTTTCGAGGCAACGGGGGGTGCGGGTAGCAATCTGCGGCAGTCCGGCGCCTCGAAACCCGGTCCAAGTCTCTCTCGCCCATTAATAGCGAGTGACCTATAACTATTCGCTCATCGGCTTTGCGAAAATGATCAGGTAAGCATTCGCAAGGCATATCATTCGGCAGTACCAAGGCAGGTTATGAGAGAAGCGAAAATGATCAGGTAAGCATTCGCAAGGCATATCATTCGGCAGTACCAAGGCAGGTTATGAGAGAAGCAAAAATGATCAGGTAAGCATTCGCAAGGCATATCATTCGGCAGTACCAAGGCAGGTTATGAAAGAAGCAAAAATGGTCAGGTGAGCATTCGCAAGGCATATCATTCGGCAGTACCAAGGCAGGTTATGAGAGAAGCGAAAATGATCAGGTAAGCATTCGCAAGGCATATCATTCGGCAGTACCAAGGCAGGTTATGAGAGAAGCAAAAATGATCAGGTAAGCATTCGCAAGGCATATCATTCGGCAGTACCAAGGCAGGTTATGAAAGAAGCAAAAATGGTCAGGTGAGCATTCGCAAAGCATATCATTCGGCGACAATCAGACAGGCTGAGGAAAGTAAATAGCGATAAATAGAGCATTCTCAGAATCATAATATACAAAGTTATTACAGACAAATATTAATGTTCGACACTCGCGGCGAGGCGGGTGGGAAAAGAAAGAGGTTATGGCGTCTGGGTCAGTACTCCACCCAAACCCATCGACCTCGCTTTCGCGACCCTGCTTCTGGGGGCATTCGCTGACGGTAGTATGTCATCATGTTGGTGATCTCGTGGGAAGCCAGTTGGAGCTGGTCCCGGGCTCTCGCCGCGTGCCTTTCAGGCGACAGCTCCCCACCTTCGCCCCCCAGTCGCTCCACAGTCGCGAGAAGCCGCGAGTAGTCCCTCCGGAGTTCCTTCAGCTCGCGCTTGATCTCCAGCTTCTCCTCATCCACCTGGCCGGCAGCATTTCGCTGAAGATATATAAGCTTCCCAAAGATCTCCGTGATTCGCTCCTTCAGGGTCACGTGGTCAGATGAGTCACCCAAGAAGTCGGCGAGATCACCTGGGGAGGGAAGGGGCGAGAGCACCCCGTCTTCCCCCTCATAGTAGGACTCAGGGGGGGAGACCTCCCGATACCCTGCGAGATTATAAAAGGATCAATACGATGAAGTTAGCAAATGCGGCAAGGACAAGATAGAGGCCTCACCTGGGGCAGGTACCCTGTGGCCTGAGGGGCGAGAAGTATGGGGGTGTACTTCGGGCAAACCGGCGAAAGGGGGGAAAACCTTCCCTTTTCCGGGGCGGAAAGGCGGGGGAGGAGGAGCCTGATCATCCGCCGGAGGATTCGCGTTATCTTCAGCACGGAGGTGCTGACCCGGCTCCCGCTCGGGGTAGACCCTCTGTTCATTCGCTGTAACAGAAGGGTTCCGCTGGGTTGGGGAAGGTGGAAGAATAGTGTCCCGTAGCGAGACGTCTGGGTTGAGGGCTGCGAAAAGTTGAGGGTCAGAAACAAGCCGTCTCAAAGGTAAATCGGAAGGGTTCCAAAACTCACTGGACTGAAGTACGGTCTCGCCCGGAGGAGGGAGATGAGCCAGGTCCGGGTTAGGGGGAGGAACCAGGTCCAGATCTGGAGGAGGCCCCTCAGACTCGGGGGGTGGCGCCGCGACACTATTCAAGACGACCGCGTGGCCGTCCTCTGGCACCAAGGTCCCCTGCGAGTGGTCAAAACAACTTTGGAGTAAGGGTCCGAACTAAAAGGTAAGGTGGGAGGAATTCCCATACCTGGGTCCCGAGGTCAACAGGAGTACGCGCCGGAGATTCGGACACGGCCTCGCCTTTCTGACGATTCAACCGAATCGTCTTGGCTCGCCGCGAGACGTACGGGACGCTTGGGTCTCGCTTGGATGTCAGCCAGGGAGCGAATCTGGCAGTTTTCGGGGCGGTTGCAACCTGGGCCGCGGCCAGGCGCTCGATCATCTCTTGCGAAAGGGGTTTCGCGGAAGGCTTATGAGAAGACATTGGAAGTGGCAAAAGGTCAAGAGAGAGAAGAAATCCTGAGCCGAAATGGGGAAGTGGTCCAGAAAAACCTGACACGGGATGTATATATATATAGGATAACGGTGGGACCCACAGAATCTTGCGGGGCCCACTCAACAAGCACTCACCAAATAAGGGGTTGGACTGTTCTTTCCGAGTGGGCGAGCCACTCGCAAAGAGCGGGGATTGTGTACAACCCGTATTTGGCGAGTGGGTCCCTCGAGTCAGTTGATGGGACAGGGGTCAGCCAGACCATTCGCCCGTACCAAGATAGGAAAAAGGATCCCCAGATTAGTGGGGGTAGGCTGCAGGCGAGTGGGAGCCTGACGAGTGATGCCTCCACGGACCATTCGCTCAGAGGCTTGATCATTCGCCCAGTCAGGCGGGAACTCGGCGAGTGGTTCCCTCACGGACCACTCGCCCAGAAGGCAGTGAGGAGGAAATGACCATAATACCCCTTGTGGTCTGCATATAGCCCTTCAGAACAGCGGAGTTAGGCTATTCGTAGACCAATTTGGGGTGCCTTTAGTAAATTTAAAAGGCGGATTCAGGCTATTTACAGACCAGCCTAGGAAAACTATAAATAGACCCTTAAGGGCACCTTGGAGGAGATCCGATTTTGGAGCATCCTCTCCTCTAGGCTAGTTTTGGTTGGCAGCCAGTGCCCTCCAAGGTGCCCGGTTGAGCTTTGGTTTGGGAGGGGAAGCTCTCTAAGATCTTCTGGGTGTGTGGCGGGACCTCCTCGCTTCAGCCTTGGGTCTATTCCGTTTCCAGCATCCACCGTCAAGAGAGTCTAGTGAGGGAGAAATAAGCATCGGCTACACCCCCAGTGGGTCCGAACTCAAGAGACCAGTTGCTGGTTTCAACATGGACAGCGGGTCTGCTCGGGGCCAACCTCTGGAACATAGAACCTGCCACCGAGTGAGCCTTCGGACCTGCCAACTAGATGAGAGCCTGGACAGCGGGTCTGCTCGGGGCCAACCTCTGGAATATAGAACCTGCCACCGAGTGAGCCTTCGGACCTGCCAGCTAGATGAGAGCCTGGACAGCGGGTCTGCTCGGGGCCAACCTCTGGAACATAGAACCTGCCATCGAGTGAGCCTTCGGACCTGCCAGCTAGATGAGAGCCTGGACAGCGGGTCTGCTCGGGGCCAACCTCTGGAACATAGAACCTGCCACCGAGTGAGCCTTCGGACCTGCCAGCTAGATGAGAGCATGGACAGCGGGTCTGCTCGGGGCCAACCTCTGGAACATAGAACCTGCCACCGAGTGAGCCTTCGGACCTGCCAGCTAGATGAGAGCCTGGACAGCGGGTCTGCTCGGGGCCAACCTCTGGAACATCCAGGGTCTCTCCTGCGAGCTGTAGCATCATTTTCATACACATAGTTTAAACAAAATGCTTTCATTCAAAAAACATCATTTATTACATGGTACTAAGGATAAAAGCGTTTAAGGTCGTCGCCACTCCATGTGTGGCTGAGGAGTTGGCCCTCCACATTCTGAAGGCGATACCCCCCAGACTTTAGTGCTTCTTCCACGACATAGGGGCCTTCCCAGTTGGGGTTAAGTTTTCCCACCGCGGCGGATCTCCCAGCCGCGTCGACCTTCTTGAGTACCAGATCTCCCTTCTCGAACTGCTTGATCCTGACGTGCCTGTCAAAATACTTGGCCATCCGCCGCTTGACCTCTTCTTGATGGATGGCTGCTCGATCCCGAGCTTCTTCGATGAGGTCGAGGGAGAGCCGCAACTCCTCCTCGTTCTCGGCTCTCCAATCTTCCTCTCCATTTGCGGCGACCGTTACCCGTGGTGTCGTAATCTCGAACTCTATGGGGATGACCGCCTCGCAGCCGTGAGAGAGCCTGAAAGGGGTCTCTCCCGTGGCGGTGTTGGGGTGGTTCTTAAAGCCCATAGGACCGAGGGGAGCTGTTCCACCCAATTGCCTTTGAGATTTTCCACCTTCTTCTTGAGCAAGTTCACGATGACCTTGTTCGCTGCCTCTACCTGCCCGTTGCTCCTGGGATGGTGGACGGACGCAAACCTAAGGTCTATCCCCAGCTGGCTACAGAAGCTGATGAATTCCTCGCTTGCGAACTGCGGTCCATTATCCGTGACTATGGCCTGCGGAAGCCCATGTCGACAAATGATCTCCCCCCATACGAAGTTGCGGATTACCTGGGAGGTGACCTTAGCCAACGCCTTGACCTCCAGCCACTTTGTGAAGTAGTCAATCATGACTAGGAGAAATCTCCTCTGCCCACTATCCTGGGGGAAGGGTCCTACCAGATCCATTCCCCATATGGCGAATGGCCAGGGCGCCGTGATACTCTTCAGCCTCTGAGCTGGCATGAGCTGAAGCGGGGCGAACATTTGGCACTTCTGGCATCTCTTGGCGAAGGCTGCCGCGTCTTTGCTTAGGGTTGGCCAGAAGTACCCCTGCCTCACTATTCTCGCCTCCAACATCCTGCTCCCCGAGTGGCTGCCGCACTCGCCGGAGTGGACTTCTTCCAAGATCCTTGGGACCTCTTCCTCCGAGATGCATCGGGCCAGGAGGCCCGAGAGGGTCTTCCGATACAAGTCACCCTCATGGAGCACGTAGTAGGCAGACTTATACCGGAAGCGCCTCTGGTCCGGAACTTCTTCCGGAAATTTTCCCGTTGCAAGGAAGGTGACGAAGGGATCCTTCCTGGAGGGCCGCTGTTCTACTTCCATGAGCTCTCCTTCTTCAATCGAAGGACGGAATAGGTCCGTCACGGTCCCTCCGGCTCGAGGACCAGATTTTGCCAACGGATCTGCCGGGGTGCTCTCCTCTCGAGGGACATGCCGGATGGAGAAAGTTTTGAACGTCCCCACGAGACCTTTGACTTTTGATAAATACTTCATGAGCACAGGTTCCCTTGTTTCGAACTCTCCCCTTATCTGAGAAGCTATCATCATGGAATCCGTGAGGACCTCCACGTCATGGACCCCGAGCTCCCGGGCCAACCGCAGGCCGGCGATTACAGCCTCATACTCCGCCTGGTTGTTGGTGATTGGGAAGTGTATCACTAGCGTCTGCTCTATCTTTACTCTGTGGGGACTCTCCAGCACCACCCCTCCTCCGAGAGAATTCTTGCCCGAAGCCCCGTCCACCAGCAGCTTCCATGGAACGTGACGAGGGGCTCCGTCTTCTTTCATCTCGGCCACGAAATCTGTCATGAAATCAGCCACCACCTGCGCCTTCATAGATAATCGAGGGACAAAGGTAATGTTGAATTCACTTAGCTCTATTGACCATTTTGCGAGTCTTCCTGAGTGTTCCACTCCTTCGAATATCTGGCGGAGAGGATGATCCGTCACTACTTGGATCGAATGGGCCTGGAAGTATGGCCTGAGCTACCTTGCTGCGATGACCAGGGCAAAGGCCAACTTCTCTAAAATTGGGTACCTGAGCTCCGCTTCCCTCAGGACCCTGCTTACGTAGTAGACTGGCAGCTGCTTCTTGCCTTCTTCCCGAACCAGGACGGAGCTTACGGCCTCCGCCCCGACCCCGAGATATAGATGTAGATCCTCCCCCTCTTTGGGACTTTGTAGTAGCGGAGCCTTGGTGAGTTGGCTCTTCAAGGCCTGAAAGGCCTCCTCGCATTCTCTCGTCCATTCAAACTTCTGATTGCCTCGTAGCGCTTTGAAGAAGGGGGAGCATTTTTCCCCTGCCCGGGATAGAAACCTGTTCAGCCCGGCGAGTCTTCCGGTCAAGCGCTGGACTTCCTTGGCGTTCCGTGGCGACCCCAGCTCCATTATAGCCCTAACCTTGTCCGGGTTAGGTTCTACCCCCCAGGGGGTGAGAAGATGCCCGAGGAACTTCCTTTTGCTGGCCCCGAACACACACTTCAGGGGGTTCAGGCGCATCTTGTACTTGCGTAGGGTGGCGAAGGTCTCCTCGAGGTCCCGGATGTGAGAGCTCACACACTTGCTCTTTATCATAAGGTCATCCACGTAGACCTCCAGGTTCCTTCCCCTTTGCTTCTTAAATACCCGATCCATCATCTTCTGGTAGGTTGCTCCTGCATTTTTCAGCCCGAAGGGCATCATCTTATAGCAGTAGCATCCCTCCCTGGTGATGAATGAGACATCTTTGACGTCCGGGGGGTGCATTCTTATTTGGTGATAACCTGAAAAAGCATCCAAAAAACTCATCACAGAAAAACCGACGGCTGAGTCAACCAGCGCGTCGATCCGAGGCAAGGGATAACAATCCTTAGGACAGGCCTTATTTAACAATGAAAAGTCCACACACATACGCCAACTGCCATCGGCCTTTTTTACCATTACGACATTGGAGACCCAGCCTGGATACTGGATCTCCGTTACAAAACCTGCCTCGAGGAGTTTCGCCACCTCCTCGCGGATCGGTCCTTCGAGCTTGTCAGCTATAGTCCTTCTCTTCTGCCGGATGGGGCGGGCTTCTGGATCGAGGTTGAGACGATGGCAAGCCACGTCCGCCTCGATGCCTGGCATGTCTGCTGCGCTCCACGCGAAGATGTCCATGTTCTTCTGGATGCACTCCAGCATCCTTCTCTGGTCCTCCGGGCCGAGGCCCCCGCTGATCCGTACCTTCTCCACCTTTCCTGCCTGGGTGGTAACCTCCATCTCTATCACCTCTTCTGCCGCCTCGAGCCGGGCTGGCTCTTCCCACTGGCCCTTTGCTTCTCTCCCCTCCTCCCGGGCCTTTTTTACCGCAGCTCCTTCCGCCTTCCTCGGCTCGACCTCCTGCTCCTCATGAGCGACCTCCAACACCTCGACTTCCTGCTCCTCACGAGCAACCTACATCAACTCCTCTCGGGCATCGCCCTCTCCCCCTTCTTCTCCCTTCTCCACTTCCTCTCCTGGCCCCTCCGGCCTCACCATCTCTTCATCCATCTTTTCGGCATCCGCCATCCATGAAATGGTGTTGACGGCAGTCACGTAGCACTGCCTCGCCACCTTAGCATCTCCTCGGACGCGGATCTGGACTCCTCCACTATGGAGCTTTAAGCACTGATGGTACGATGAGGACACGCACCAGAAGGCGCTGATGAGGGGTCGGCCGAAGATGGCGTTATAGCTGCTCGGAGCGTCCACGATGACGAACCGGCAGTTTCTTGGGACTCCTCCTAGCATCACCTGGAGACCTACGCCTCCCTCGACCTCCTTCCGCTCTCCCGAGAAACCAAACAGTGGTCCGTCGGAGGCCTGCACTCTCTTCTTCTCTACCTCCATCGCGTCGAAAGCTTTTTTGAAGATCACATTCACCGAGCTCCCGTTGTCCACCAGGATCCGAGAGACCGTGAAGTTTTCTATCGCCGTCTGGATCACCAGGGCGTCGCAGAATGGGTCTTCGTAGTCTGGCATATCTTCTGAGGAGAAGGTGAGCTTCTCGGAGGGGGGTGGGGTCTGGGAAGTCGACGCGACGTCCCTTCGGAACATGGCCTGGAAGCTTCTCTTACGAGAGGCCTCTATCCCAACCCCACCGTGAATCACCCCGATTCCCCCCTGGTTCCTGTATCTGCCCTATCCTCACACCGGTCCTCTTCTGCCTCTGGAAGCACTTCCTCAATTCTGGCATGCGGCCACCGTGGCTGTCCTCTTTCCCTCATTTCCAAGAACTCTGGGCAGGTGGCGATCGCGTGACCTTCTTCCTGATGAAAGTCACAGTAAGGCAACGCCACCCTGTCCTCTCTTCCAGCTCTTCCTCTTCCTCCTCTCGCTCCTCTACCTCTTCTCCCTCGGCCTACCGCCATGGCTTGCTCCCTCGGGGGGTGAGGGGGTCTGGGACCCTGCCTCCACCCCTGATTCACTCCTCCTGCCTCCCTTCCTTGGTACCTTTCATCCTGACCTCGCGCGGGTCCTTCCTGGTTCCTCCAGCCCAACCTGTTGTTGGGTTCTTGGTTCCTCCAAACCCGAGGTGGTCTTTCGAACCCCTGGCCCCTGGGCTCCTCTCGCCTTCTTCCCTCTGGCTGCCTCGCCTCGGGCTCGCTCATCTTTGCCAACCTTTTATAGAATTCGGGATTGGCTGCCTCCCCTTCAATCTCCTCCGCGGCTCTCTCCATCAACTCCTCGAAGGATACAGGAGGCCTTCTCTTCAGGTCCATCTTGAAGAACCCCTCTCGCAGCCCTACGATGAATGCCATCTGGAGGGCGAATCCCGGCACCTCCTGCACTAGGTGTATCTCCTCCTGGAACCTGTCCACGTACTTAGCCAGGGATTCCCCCTCCCTCTGTCTGATCTTGAAGAGAGCCTCCGCATCCTTCTTCCTCTTCTTTGACTTCGAGAAACGCAGTCGGAAGCTTCGGCGCAGATCATCGAACGCATAGATGGAACCTGTGGGAAGTTGGTGGAACCAGTCCCTTGCTTTCTCCTTCAGGGTGGTCGCGAAGAGTCGGCATTGGAAAGAATCCGACATGGGAAGGATTGAAGTCATGTCCTCGAACCACTGCAGGTGCACAACTGGATCCTCCTTGCCGGTGTAGTAGGACATCTCCGGCCCACGAAACCCTTCTGGCACTGGGGCCGAGAGGATCATCTCGCAAAAGGGGCTCCCTTCCCCTGCTCGGCGAGTGGTCCTCTCGCGCGGGACCAACTCACACACCTCAGCACTCGCCGGACTGCTGAACAGCTGCCGTCCGGGGAGGTCTCGCGCACTTCCTTCTGCTGGCACCTCCTTCCCCGGCCGCTGCCCCGGTGCGTTCTCGCCAATCTGCAAAGGCGGGACCACTGGGACCACCGGGGTCTCGCACTCGGTCCTTGCTGCGAGAACCGTCTGCAGGACCTCTCGCTTGAACTTCTCAAACATCTCCAGCCACTCCCCTGCCGCTGGTGGCTGCGAGTGACCTGAGTCAGAACCATTTCCTCCATCTCCTGTCATCGAAACCAGCTTGGGATTTTCTTTCACCGGCTACGGTCCACGCTCACCGCACCAAAAATGTTGAAACCAGCAACTGGTCTCTTGAGTTCGGACCCACTGGGGGTGTAGCCCGATGCTTATTTCTCCCTCACTAGACTCTCTTGACGGTGGATGCTGGAAACGGAATAGACCCAAGGCTGAAGCGAGGAGGTCCCGCCACACACCCGGAAGATCTTAGAGAGCTTCCCCTCCCAAACCAAAGCTCAACCGGGCACCTTGGAGGGCACTGGCTGCCAACCAAAACTAGCCTAGAGGAGAGGATTCTCTAAAATCCGATCTCCTCCAAGATGCCCTTAAGGGTCTATTTATAGTTTTCCTAGGCTGGTCTGTAAATAGCCTGAATCCGCCTTTTAATTTTACTAACCGCACCCCAAATTGGTCTGCTAACAGCCTAACTCCGCTGTTCCGAAGGGCTATTTGTAGCCCACCAGGGGTATTATAGTCATTTTCCCCTCACACCCATTTGGGCGAATGGTCCGTGAGGGCACCATTCGCTAGGCACCCGCCTGTCCGGGCGAATGCCCACGCTTCTGGGCGAGTGGTCCCCTGGCTGGGCGAATGCTCTCACTTCTGGGCGAGTGGTCCGTGAGGGCACCACTCGCCTAGCGTCTTCTTTCCTATAGCTTGCCTCCACCATCTTGAGGGCATTTTTACCTCACTAACCTGGGCGAGTGACCCGGCGAATGATCCGGACGACCCAGGTTTCGCCAGCTGGCTGGGGGGGCCCACTCGGCGAATACGGGTTGTACAACAACAAAAGGAGAAGGAGTGGGCGGTGGAACTGGACTCTCCTTCCCCTCCGAAAAATGAGCCGAAGATGCACCGGGGGAGAGTCATTTGCAAGTGCGGCTCTCGATCAACAGAGAGGGAGGCAGGAGAACCTAGCGACTCGGACGCGTTGACTCACCATTCCAACTTCAAAATGGTGGGCATCGCCATGGACCGACTTGGCGAGCCCGTTCTTTACTGGGACGAGACGATGAATAGAGTCTCGCTCTCATCCCTACAACCCTCTTGGATCGAGGGCGAGTCACCAACAATGCTGCGTATAACCTTACTTATGGTCTTTACGACATGCAGGATGCGGCTACCTTTAAAGAGACCTCCATGCACGACCTCACATACATGGGCACGCAGGCGCAGCTCCGCGCAACCGAGCTATCCCACATGGTCACTCGCCGAGGCCATAAACTCTCTAGGCGATTCACGCAGGTCGACACGGCAAGACAGGTTGTTTAGGATAAAGCTGCTGACCTCACTATGCGCCTAGGGGTTGCCGAGAGGCTCCTCGAGCAGTCATTAGGGGGCCTTGTTTGCACTCGCCTGAATGAAAATTCTTTTTTTTCTTCCCTTTTGCCTTTCTAACTTCTTTACCGCATGAGCCACACGCTGCCAACTCGCTTAGGAGGCGAGTTGAAGAGTTGGAGCAGGAGGTGGAGAGTCTAAAGACCCAACTTATTGAGGCCCAAGTAAGGAGGCGAGTGGGAGGACACAATGAGTTTTTGCGGGCGACGGAGCTTCTCCACTTCACCACTGCCGAGGTCGAAGTTGCCCGCAAGAAGATCGTGGGACTGCTAGGGGGATCCCTTAGGGTCCACTCCAAGTTGCTCGCAAGAAGATCGTGGGATTGCTAGGGGGATCCCCTAGGGTCCACTCCAAGTCTTATGTGTGCACAAGGTTCTTATAGGGGCCACCAAGGCTCCTAGAGGTGCCCTAAACCTCATATAGTATCTTACAGAAAATGAGATGTTACATAACGTAAGAAAAAGCAGGGCGTTACACATGCTTGTTGCACCAAGATGTTGGCGACGAGATGTCAGACTCAGAGTTCGAACTTGGGTATGAGCCGATGTTACTAGCCCACCAAAGCAGAAACCATAAAGACTAAGAGCAAAAACGAGAAGAATGAGAATCATGCTACTTGAACAACTCCAAATGTCGACTAACTACATCTAGGAGATCCTACCGCAATGAGTGTATGAGAACTCCCCACCCAAACCGAAAGTTGTGTTACGTTGGGGGAAGTGGCAGACTCTAAGCTTGTGCTAGAGAGCTCGCGAGGTCTCTCGTGGGCTCGTCGCATTGACTTTCTCATCGACATTGAGTCATATTTATAGTTATCTATATGGGATATACCCACTACCCGTAGGTGGATCCCACCCCTCTTCAAAGTCAATATGGTCGTTGACGAGCAGTGACGAGTTCGTTGATCTTTTTGTCCGGCGAGGTGATGTGTTGCCCCTGACGAGGTCGTTGTGAGCAGCCCTCTGTGAGGATATTATGCTCTTGGTTGTTTGTTCAAGCGAGATCTTGACGAGTACGAGTTGTACAGACTACACTCAAAAGTTTTTAAATTTCATAAAAAAAATTAATGTTAATATTTTTGGACCAGAAATGAACCGAGTATCACCTGAACCGAACCATGGTTCGATTGTTTTCCGGTGGGTTGTTGGACCCGTCTGCTTCTATTCCTCCATCCCTTTTTAACTTCGGTTTTGCCCTAAAGCTGCGGGCTGGGATACGATCGATTGCTATCAACGACAGCGCCGAGCGGAAGGGGAAGATAAGGCTGCGATCGAGATATAGAAAGGATCTGGCGATCTCCGCGTGAATATCCCATTCGTTCTTATTTACGCGCTCTTCTGCCTAAGCTCTGCTGTTATTTCCTATCCTCTACTCCAACCATCGCAAAGGTATCTTCTTCCTCTTCTTTGAGAACAACTACAGCTAGGAATATCTTCTTTCTATCATTTCTCTTCAACACTTCCTGTTCTAACTCCGATTTGTTCAATTTTATGTCTTTTTCTCTTTTTTTGATGTATGATCTGCCCTATACTTCATCAACTTGGTGTAGATGTCTTTTTCATCTTTTTTAATCCATGCTTTAACTTGCTTTCAAAAGACTATTTTTTTACCTCAAAGTGTAGTGCACTTCCTGGTAATGGATTATTGCTTCTGATGTGCAGTAACTTTTTCTTTCCATATATCCGATTATACTCACAAATATTACCACATCTTTACAGTTACACAATCTTCTACAATATCTACAAGACTTTCTTATTTAGGGTCTGTTTGGCGCGGCGTTTTTGCTCCTGTGAGTTTGGACAGAACCACCACCGTCATAAAATATGTGTTTAACGTAGAAAACAATTTTAACCGCCACCAAGAAAATAACTATTTTTGAAACATGAAAGTGGATGCAGTTCTTTAGGTGAGGTCGCACCTTCACGAATGACGGTTCATGATCATCGTGTTCATGACCGCCACAACCGTGCCAAACTGACCCTTAATAATGCCCCCCACCCACCCACACACACATGGCATTCAATTGAGATTTTTTTTGGTAGAGAAATGATAAGATAAATTCACATTTTTGGCTCACAAAAAATATTGCATCTATTTAGTCTTTCAATCTTCTACAAGATTTATAAAACTTTCTTGCTAAAAATTATGCCCATGAGACTTGCTATTGGGATCCTCTTTTAGTAGAGAAATAGTAATATCAATTCAAGTTATTGGTTTCTATTTGGTACTTGGTAGTGCACAAGCCTGCACTTTTTTAGATAAAGGGCAGCTCAGTGCACAAAGCATCCCCGTGCAATGAGGGTTCGGGGAAGGGTCCCACCACAAGGGTGAAATGTAGGCAAACCTTACCCTGCATTTTTGCAAGAGACTGCTTCCAGGACTCGAACCCGTGACCTCAAGGTCACATGGCAACACCTCAACCGGTGCGCCAAGGCTCCCCTTCTCCGCATTTTATTTAGATAAATTAACAATTTTTGTTTCTTATTTTAGTATTTTACTATTTTAATTAATAAACTCTTTTATTTTAAGATAAATTTGACATCATGATTTACATTTTGGTTCTATGGTTGCCGGGGCACCAAAGTAGGACAAAATGAATGTTGTCATCCTAGCCTCAGAGAGAGATTTTATACCCATGATGTTTCTTATTTAATGAATGTAGTTTAGGTGATCTCTAGAGCTTGGATGATATAGTGATAGAATTGTTTACTCTGTTGCTTCCAACTTCTCTTTTGGTTTAGAAAATTTATTCATAATTATGATTCAAACTTGCATGACATCCACCTGTTTTTTTTTCTGTAGCGAATCTCAAAAAAAAATTTGATGTTGCACACGGTCCTTCCTCTACTGTATCTATTTTTCATGCGTCAAAATCAAGCGACTTAGTAAACTTTCAAAATTGTATATATTGGTTTGAAATTGCATTGTGCCCCATAAGATTTACTTATTACAGCTCTTCAAAACAAAAGTCAAGCAACATTATGTACATGGTTCTCCCACTACTGTATCTATTTTTCATGCCAATTGTGCCCGACAATCGGAGTGTTGCACATTGAATGTTTTAAGGATGATTATAGTTTTGGTTAAAATTAAGCGACAACTCATATACTATAAAAGAAGAAGAATGAGCAGGATTGTTAAACTGAATGTTATGAGCCTGAAACTTTCCGGTTGTTACGCTAGGTTCATCCAAATAGTTGTTTTCCCTTTCATTTCTTCGGTTAACAATGCCTACAACAACACATATGGACGCTTGTATGACCATGCAAAAAAACATGCTAAAGTGGTGCTCATTCTAGTGCGTGCTTCTCACATTTGTCGCTATATCTTGACACTCAACATCACCTGGTACTTGCTGCCACCAAAACATTGTGGTCTAAAGAGATTTCTAAATTAAAGCACGTGATAAAGGATTAAGTTTACTATAGTAATAAAAACTAGAGGAATTTAATAGCTTATTTAGCATTGATAAGTTTATTTTTTTAATATGCTCAAGACATCTTAACATAAAAATGTCCAAGCATACATATTGGCAAGCTCAAAACCTTTTTTGTTGTTGATATTTTGATATTCTAAGCTTATTGTAGTACGTATACTCTTCTCTGCCATTTATGCAACAAGCATAATGGTCAAACAATTCCTTATATATTACTTACACAATTTCTTGCTGCTTTGCTCTTTCTCCAAGATGTCTCCATCATCAAGAGTTCTGAAATTGTGTTTTACATGACTTTCATAATTTTGATGGATTTGAGAGCAATTTCTACTTCTTAATTGGACGGCTCTCTAACACTTATCAGTCCACGTCAAATTTATATTTCCTGTTGCAGAGTTGATACAATATTGACAACTTCACAAGTGTGATCACGCAAAAAACAATCAAATTCGCTGGAGGTGACAATATCTGTGGTATAAAATTCTTAAAGATGCGTGTATTGACAAAGTTGAAGGGAAACAAACATATGAACTCCCTTTCGATCCACATATCCTTAAGCTCTACATAGAATGAATACAAAAAATTTAAAAATGAGATCAAATTAAAGAGAACCGATGACGGTATACTGGTACTCGTTGAAGTGGATTCCTCGAATTGGTGTGTAGGGAGGTTTGGTCGATGTCTTATAATATCCTACGTCTACGTATTTGTGCTGTTCTCTCGTTCATTTTTATTTAGTGTTGAAGAATGAAGTTGTGAAAAAAAATGAATATCGTAATTTCATTTGATATGTCAACATGAGGTCAGCAGTTGATAAAAAGAGTTGATCATATCGAGGCAATCTTAATTTTGTATAACCATGACTTGCAAATTTATATTATGGAAAGAAGACAAATCAATTCCGCAGATGCTGGATTTTCTAAGAGAAACTCTTACTCCGAAGATATGTGCATAGATACAATCATACAAACATATAGATTCATACTTCATTAATTAAATCTGTATTCTCAAAGCATGTGTAGGTGTGTGAAACACGTGTAAATACGTTCCTACACATGTTTGACTTCACTGTGGGGATCATTGGAATTAAACAATTAAATATATTATACGGTAAACAATTAAGCATATTATACGGTAAACAATTAAGCATATTATACGGTAAACAATTAAGCATATTATACTGATAAAAGTTTAGCTTGGACAAAGAACATACCGATTGAGTTAAGAATTGAATTACATAGAGCAAATGCACTGTTATTGCACCAAAAATGAATTCAATAATTAGCCTGATCAATCCCAAAATTACATCACTACTAACCATCTATTCAATGCAGAAGTTAAATTATTGCTAACCATCTTATCAATCCAAAAATTACATCATTGCTAACCATCTATATATTAGTCCTTTGCATAAATAAATTTCCAGATTGCTTCCGCTAATGGCAGCTCAAGGTTAATGGCAGACCGAAAATGTTAATGGCAAATCGAAAATGTTAATGGCAGACTGAAAATGTTAATGTCAGACCAAAACCTTTAATGTCAAACCAAATCATTCTTCATGGAGAGACGCAACATCAAACTCGCCTGCAGAAGCATCGTCGATAGAAGGAGCGTCCAACAAAGATCGACTGCATATATTGTTGATAAAAGGAACATAAGCAATTTATGAAAATCATTCTTCAAAATTAAAAAAATCTGAACCAATCAGTGCAAAGAACAAGATTTTTAGTGCATTTTCAACTCAAGCTCTAAACTAAATGTATACCTGCTGATGTACTAATTTTCAACTCAAAGTCAAACTCATAACTAAATGTATACCTGCTGCTGTACTAAAATGCACACCTAAACTCAAACTAAAGGTCATAACTAAATGTATAACTCTGAAAATACTAATCTTGCATGCATTAAAAACAGAAAATACTAATCATGTATGCATTAAAACCAGAAAATACAAACCTTGTATGCATTAAAACCAGAAAATACAAACCTTGTATGCATTAAAACCAGAAAATACAAACCTTGTATGCATTAAAACTATAAAATACTAATCTTGATGAATTTTTATGGTATACCTGCTGTTGTATTGAAGGAAGAGGGGGCATTTGATTTCACCCCCGTCGAATCAAGTGGAGGAGTGGCGTCGGGCAAAGGTGGGGTTTTTGGCAGCGGCGCGGCTTCAACGAGAGGTGCGACGTCACACTCTATTGCAGATCGTCGGAGATCAACATCAGGCAGAGGAAGGATCGTCAATGGAAGCAGTGGAAGGATGGTCAGAGATGAAGCGCTGGTCGGATAGGCCGTTGGGGATGAAGCGCTGGACGCCTGCGAGGGTTCACGTATGCAGATCGCGAGATGAAGGGGAGGGTTAGGGCTTTCCATCGGGAGGAAAGATGGGGCTGCCCTTAGTGGAAATGAGGAGAGAAAAAATACTTACTTTTAGACTCCTTGGTTTGCCGATAGCAAAAAACGGTCTGCCCATATAATCACCTTTTTTAGCTCTATAAGAGGAATGGAATAGATGGTTAGATTTCACCCTTGTGGTGGACCCTTCCCCGGACCCTCGCTGCGCGGGGATTCTTTCTGCACCGGCTGCCCTATCAGAGGAATGGAATGACTCCAGCATTGTCGGCGTTCTTCTTTTAGATGGAAGAAAAACTTAGCGGGGGAGAAGTAGCCAAGTGAGCTTGAAGTTACAAAGTTGAAAGTTCTTGAAGAATCTTATAATAAATGCTTTTTCAAAAACATAATTATGGAGATCGTTTGAGATAGGAGGAAATTTGGAGAACATACTTGTGGAAATCGTTGAAAATGGTTGAAGAATCCTTTGAAAGCAGATGATTGGTTGTGAGGAGATGACGGGCTTCGTCGGCTTGGGTGCAACACGTTACCTGGGCCCCTGAAAACCGAAGAGAGAACTCAGAATGGAAGATATGAAGTGACGGGAGGAGCTTTGGGGGTGAGGGTTCTGAATACATCGGCGTGGTGGGTCGTGTGGTCTGGAAACCAAAGGGAGAGTTTCCAATGGAAGAGATGAAGTGTGTAGTAGGAGCGGGGGGGGGGGGGGGGTCTGAAGACTCGGGAGTGGGTTATGTAAACGTCGGGGTTATAATCTAACGGGTCAGATTTTTCCGATGGTGTAATGGTGTACCATTCTTAAAACTATAATAAATAGTATAGACTTGGGATTGGTGTTATGTTCAATAAAAGATCTGGTTTGAAATCATGTTCTATCCCAAAAAGAGATAAATTAGGTTTTTTTTCCACCTGGGCATCGTAAAATTTATCTAATGTAATGTGCAACTGTTAGTGTTATCCAATGTACACTAACTTCAATTAAAATTTAAAAATGAATCGGAAATTCTTAGATCACTTCTTTCCAATGCGCCAATTTCATACGATAAGCTGCCTTGATGATGCTTTATTTTGTTTTTACCGGGTAGATTCTATTCAGTTACCCAGTTTCTTTTAAGCTTAGAGAACGTTCTTTCATGAGAATTTGCAAATTATAAATGGTTGCGCGCCTATAGCATCATGTCTTTGCAGTGCATTTCTGATTATTGTAATTAGTTGTTAGAGCTGTAAAGTTGTGAGTCTTGTAACCTAATTTTCTGCAATAAAGAATATTTCAACTTCTGTTTGTAACTTGTTCTGTTTTCTTTTCTTTTGTAGGATCACTGAAACTTTGAGAAGGTTTGATCTATAAGAAGATGGTGCTCAAGTATGTCCTTCTGTCTTATTGTGCCAAAAGTTTCCTAATAGATATAATTTTGGTATAAAAGCTAGTTTCTTATAATATGATCAAGTGCACATATTAAATGATTTACGCTCCTCATGTTTAATTAACTCAGACTCTATTTTACTGTGGAATTTTGCATTTTCTTTACCATCTCTTAATTGTTATTCTAATTTTCACTTGATATTAAATTCAGATATTCTCTAACTTATCATGTATTGAAAACAGTACCTACTTGATTTTTATTTCTCGTGTGTTTGCTTATAGTTTATAATATTTGTTGGGAAGAACCCAATTTCAAGATAAATGTTAGGCTTATATACTACTATAATATGCTCACATAGCTCTTAAAGTGTGTTCTTTTTGTTTGAAAGTCTCTAGGGAGCTTTTTTCCGCTTATGCCAAATGTTTGTTTTTGCAGGACAGAACTTTGCCGCTTTAGTGGTTCAAAAATTTACCCTGGGAAGGGTATAAGATTTGTTCGAAGTGATTCCCAGGTAAGTTTATTAGTGTGTTCAGAATCTATATTCTTCTAGAATCAACATACTTTATTCTGTTTTTTTAAATCTTGGAAACACTTTCTTTTAGGTTTTTCTTTTTTTAAGCTCAAAATGCAAGAGGTACTTCCACAACCGTCTGAAGCCTGCCAAGCTTACCTGGACTGCTATGTACAGGAAACAACACAAGAAGGTAATGCTTTACTTTTCAAACAACTGTAATTTCTGTACAGTCTACTATGAATGATGTATAAATCATGAAGCTTAACAGTATCTGACGGTTGTCTTTGATAGATATATTTCTCTTGTAACTTACATTAATGCTTTGACTGATGCTTATGATATTCATTTCATGTTTGTTACACTTTCAGAAGTGTGAACAATTGTGTTAGACCAAAATTTTCACTTCGTATGTCTGAAATTCAAAATTTTGTCACTGTTCAAAATTTTTGTGCTTCACCAATGCTCTGGATGCTGAATGAAGGAAGCATGGTTATGTGCACATAAATCAAAATGGATTCTTGGGTCTGCCCTCTCTGATGTCTTTGGCTTTGATTTGAGGGCATGATTCCGCAGCAAACGCGATGGTATAGGGGGCCACTATTTCAGTGGTACTCTGTGAGCAGCCACTTTGTGCATTTATTGTCAAAGGTTAGGTCTTTCTCCTCTGAGAGAAGCCACTTTGTGCATAGTGCCAAAGGTTAGGTCTGTTTCCAATCTTCCCCCGCCCATACCCCCAATGATTGGGGACTATATGGGTTCTGTTGTTGTTGTTGTTGTCACTGTTTAATTGAATGGCATTGTGCTTATTTGTTCCCGATGACGTGCAATTCTCAAAGTGGGATTCCTTACACTCTTTCTAGTTTTTCTTCAAATCCCTAAGTACTTTAATGCTTTAGAAGTGGAGAGCTGAGAGAAATGTGTTTGATGGGACAAAGATACATGTGTTTAGAGGAGATGGTAGATTGTCGGGAGAGCAGGTAAAGTTGTGAGATGGTGGACCTCCGTGTAAGTGGCTGAAAGGGTGAGATCGTACGATTTTAGGGTAAGAGATGATATTGTGAAAATAGAGCTAGAATTTGGGGTGTAAGTGGCTGAAAGGGTGAGATCGTACGATTTTAGGCTAAGAGATGATATGGTTAAAATAGAGCTAGAATTTGGGCATTTGATGTTATGCTATTTTACTATTTATGGTATTTGGTTTTAATTAAAGAGTTTTTTTATATTCATAAATTGGTGTATATCCTGGAGGTCACAGCTTCGAGTCTTGGAAGCAGACTCTTGCAAAAATGCAGGGCAAGGTTTGCCTACATTTCACCCTTGTAATGGGACCCCCTTCCCCAGGCCCTCACTGTGCAGGGATGCTTATAAATTGGTGTATGTGGTGCTTAAATTTTACCTCATTTAATATTTTGTTTGAATCTAAGTAATAAATGATGTTTGAAATGTGATTCATATAATGTTGTTCATTAAAGTGCATCATACCTTTGTGTAGAATATACCTTGAGCAGATGTCTTTATCATGTAAATCTTAGTGACTATTTTTATCACCACTATTATTTATTCCAGCTTCGGGCTTATAGTTTTCCATCTTTTTCGAGTAATTATCTTCTTCCTTGAGATACATTACAAAATATGAAGCTATCTCTGTTGTTTCATCCAATTGGTTTCTTGCCTTTCTTCTTTGATTTTCTAAAACTTAAATCTTTCTTTGCATCACTTGGCTTACCGGCTCGTGCCTTCTCCTTACCTTCACGAATACAGCTCAACACTTACTAGCTAGGCCAGTTCCTCTCTATTGCTGATCTATTTTTGGCACCCTAAAATTATACACTTGATTTCATGTTATTGTTCTATAGAGAGATGCTGATGGGAAAAGTGAAATTCACTTATTATTTACTTTACAACGAGGAGGTTAGGAAAAGGACTAAAAAATTTAGAATACCTTGCTGCCAGTAAAGCTGAATTTTAAATTTCTCATAAGGCATGTCATATGTGTATTGTAAAAAGAGGAGAAATAAAATATTATTTCTATATATTTCTTTATTTTTCTCATATACAACCACACCCTATATATAGGGAGACAAACTATAAACCAACATCCAATATACAATGTGGGACTAAGAAGACAATATGGGCCTTAACATGGGCCAAATACATAAATAAAGGAAAACATCTGCTTGGAAAGGAATTGGCTATATAGTGGTCGATGTAAGGCCTTTGTCATGATGTCTGACACTTGTTCTACAACAGACACATGTCGCAAAATCAACTTCCGAGTTTGAACTTTTTCTCGGACAAAATGACAATCGACTTTGATGTGTTTCGCACGTTCATGAAACACATTATTCTCGGCGATGTGGATAACTTGATTATCGCAGAAAAGGACTATTGGAGAAGGAAGTTTGACGCCCAAATCAGAAAGAAGACTCTCTAGCCATGTAAGTTCAAAAGCGGACGAGATGCGGGCTTAGGCCTGTGATGGGAGCAAAAGCTCAACCAAAAAAAAAACTCGAGGATTCAATTTCTGCCCTGATACCATGTGAAAAGAGGAGAAATAAAATCTTATTTCTATATATTTCCTTATTTTTCTCATATACAACTACACCCTATATATAGAGAGACAAACTATAAACGAATATCCAATACACAATGTTGGACTAAGAAGACAATATGGGCCTTAACATGGGCCAAATACATAAACAAAGGAAAACAACTATTTTATGGGCTTTGATTCTTCATTCTTCAACATGTATAATCAAAATTCATCCTATATATATAGTATAGTCTTTTATTTGATTTTGGTTATGAGATTTCCTATCAATACATTGTATAGTTAATTATATCTTCTTGCCACTCTCAATTAATGATCTCAGATGAGATTCTGGTGACACGAATCCTGTGGGTTATGGGCTATTTGATTTATTCATCATATTTGATGTTGACTAATCTGCCATATAAATATTGATATTTTATATCTCTTATTTTAGTATTTTTTTCCTTTCAAATTTTCCTCTTGGAAGAGTTGTCCATTTTTCAAAGCTGGGCTGTGATGAGTTCTCACATCAAGGGCTTTTTAGTCGTCCCTTGGGAATGAAACTTTGTGGAATGACAGTGTCCTTTGGGCCTTTCTTAGATCATATCAGTAGTCTTATGTATTCCGAGCATTATTATAAATCTGTGCCCAATTATGAATGTATTTATGTTCTGAGATGCAGGGAGCTTTATGGCAATTTTGCACTACGAAGAGCATTTATTTAATTTTACAACAACACTCAAGCCTTTATCCCACCATAGTGGGGTCGGCTATATGGATCCTTTGTCTCATTAATACCTAAGTACATCATATCTTTCCTTATAGTTTCATTCCAAGTCTTTTTTGGTCTACCCCTCCCCCGTTTAATATGTCTAGTGACTAAACTCTCACAACGCCTAACAGGTGCCTGTAATGGTCTCCATTTATTTAATTTTATGAATAAAATTTTTAAATTGTAATCTCATAGAGCTAAGTTCTAAACATTTTATTGAGAGATGTTGATAACATTTATGTCAACTTGTAAAAATTTTAGATGCTTTAAAGTCATTTCAACTAGCAGAGACATTTTCAAAACTTTTTTGTGGTCATTGGTGGTTATTACTTATCCTTGTAAAACATACTCTTGTCATTTCTTATGCAATATAAGATCTATCTGTAATTTCTTTGCAGCTTAATGTTTCCTAGTTTTTGTTGTTATAATTTTAAGATTGTATGTAGTTTGAGTTAATGTTTCATTTTATAGATTTCCGTGCCGCAGGGCATGGCCATGTGTACATTGTATTAAATGTCTACTCGAACTATATTAACCGGAACAATAATACATTAATACTTATACACATTCAATAAGTACTGTAAATCGTCTTCCTAACAATAACAGTTGTGACTGTAAGAAAATGGTTTGATTAGAGCTGTCTGGAAAATCAGTGCAAAAAAGTAGTAACTGGAGAACTGATATGTAGATCTACGGAAGAGAAGCATGGAAATGCGGAAGGTTGTTTAGCTTTTCTGGAAGTGAGATGATCGCTGCTTTTCAAAAAGCCCTCAAAACATCTTTCTGACACACTTTTCCCACCACTGAGAAATCAAACCCCTCTAAACTAGTTCGTTTGGAACCTAATTCTTGGTGGAGTTAACTAGGGCTTTTGACTTGGGTTTCCAAAGAAATTATACAATCATGGAGTCCATTTGGCATGCATTTAGTGCTTAATTGTTGGACATGGTGTCAATGGAAGCGACTTGCAACGTAAATTGGTCTTGTTCCTTAATAAATAGATGTTCATCTTAGGGACTTCTTATTTATAGATATTTAAATTTTTGTAAACCTTTGCCTATATTTTTTATTAGTGTGTGCACATATCTCCTATTGAAGCCGCACTTCAGTGCATTCCAATGTTACGAGTTTCTTGGATGAATCTTAAAGAATGATACTTCTCTGTTTACCACCCTCAGTTGGATGATTCAAAATTCTCTATATATTTTCCAACTTATGCTTGTGCGTTGGTAACCCAAGAATCAAGTAATAGGGCCTTCGCGTGCACAATGTCGGAGGAAAAAAAACTGAATTTTCATTTGTAAGAGTTGTATTTTTTAAGATGGTCATTGCAAAGGAGGGTTTATATGAAGGATCTGTAGAGAATATTTTTTTTTATTCAGAGGGATTGGGAAACTTCTTCACCACTTGATTACATGAAATGAGGATATTTAACATACAACACATGCGGTAATGTTTTCTTCATGTCTTATTTGCATTATGATACTTTGACTGTGGTTCAGGATATCCATGATGAGACTGTGAAGAAGAGGCGCCGAGCTACAAAGAAGTCTCACTCTAGGTCAATTGTTGGTGCTACCTTGGAAGTTATCCAGAAGAAAAGAGCCGAGAAACCTGAAGTTCGTGATGCCGCCAGAGAAGCAGCTTTACGGTATATGCTCTATTTTGCCAGTCCCAGTTCTTACTATTTTATGTAAATATATTTAGTTCAGAAAATGCAATTTTGATAATCCTGTACATATTAAAAAAATGTCACAAATGAACCAAAAGTAAAAATTATAAACTATGAACCAAAACTAAGATTAGGTTCGAATCCATGAAATAAAAGATGAATAATTGACATAGATATCCAAAACTAAAAATAATAGTGTCACATAAATTGAATATAATATTCATGAAATGCATGTACAACAACAACAACAAAACCCATATAGTCCCCAATCAATGGGGGTATGGGCGGGGGAAGATTGGAAACAGACCTAACCTTTGGCACTATGCACAAAGTGGCCTCTCTCAGAGGAGAAAGACCTAACCTTTGACAATAAATGCACAAAGTGGCTGCTCACAGAGTACCACTGAAATAGTGGCCCCATATACCGTCGCGTTTGCTGCGGAATCATGCCCTCAAATCAAGGCCAAAGACATCAGAGAGGGCAAACCGAAGAATCCATTTTGATTTATGTGCACATAACCATGCTTCCTTCATTTAGCATCCAGAGCATTGGTGAAGCACTCATTCATGAAATGCATGTATTCTAATAAAATATTAATCAATGTCAAAAATGAACCATAAAATAGCTATTAATGACACGGAGAGTAGGTTCGTATCCAGACAGGACAACATGGATGTGCCGAAAAAGTCTCCACACTAGCTTCGTCTCTCATGTTCTCTTTTTTTCACTCAGCGAACGGTATTCATGTGCAGTGAAATCAAGGAGCGAATAAAGAAGACTAAGGATGAGAAGAAGGCGAAAAAGGCTGAGGTTTTGGCGAAAACTCAGAAGACACAGGCCAAGGGTAACATTACCAAGAATCCCAAAGGAGGGCCTAAGCTCGGCGGCGGCGGCGGGAAGCGCTGAGGCGTCCTTCTATGCTTTGATCACTTTTGTTAGCTATTTTTATTATGTGAGCAGATTCCAAATTACCAGTTTCTTCCTATGAGTAACCTCTAGCTGGATTTCAATGTTGAATTCCTTTTATTTCCCTTCTTGTTTTAATGTTATGGACTAATTTTTGTTCTCGCATATTGATGTTTTCATTAAATTGCTGCAAGAATTGGTCTTTTTTTGAGTGGGGGGTGACAGGGAAAAATAGTGTTCTCGAACGGAGCTCCCTTTCTGCTGTTGGAATCATGCATAAAACGGCATTTTGTGAAACCGGTGGTTCCAAATGGAGGCTATTCAAACAAGCAAAAAATAATGTTTGTGTTTTTTGAAGAACTCATTGGGAAAAAACACTCAAACAGAGGGAACCTAAATGCTGCGGTATGCTCTCCCCCTTGGATTGAGTAATGCTAGAGTATGCTTACTACCGCCATTACACAAATCACAGAAATTTGTTATGTTCACCTGCTTTTGATTCATCTTCGATGTCATATTTTTTTCATCCTCTAGTTATTCCTGGTGGGTGGCTGTGTTGATAATCATTTAGGCTGTGTTTGGCGGGGATTTATCGGATCGGCAGGAGGCTGTGGCTGCTGCTACCCTCTGTTTGCGCAGAGCCGCGGGTGAGGCGGTGGCTGCTCGTGCCGCTGCTTTGCAGCACAAAACAGCAGCATGCTGCTGTTATTCGATCGTGGAATCCACCTTGCGATCTCCACTGTCATCGTTGCAGCGGGAAAGGCGGTGGCGTGAATCCACGCCAAACAGCCTTAGTTTTGACAGCTCTTTTTTACTGAGTTTTTTTTGTACTTTTTGACAGCACAGGGGTGATTAAATTTTAAAATCAAGTGGTTAAATGACATGATATACACTGAAACAGTTATCATTTTCTGTCAGAATAATGAAATTTTGATTGTCAGTTGAACCAATTTTGATCCAGCTTGTGTGGATTCCAATCTTGATCGGAATCCGGTTGTTTTGAGCGGAGCCTAGAGCTGGGATCAAGATCGGCTCGGCAACTGTGGCCTGTAGGTAGAGATTTCTAGGTTCATTCATTTAATAGGTATATTTTGAATTCAAAATGTGTTGAGATGTTAGAGATTTAGGGTTTTGGGTTGAACTAAAATTCTACCAACCTACCTAATTCTAGGTTGGGCATTCCAAATTTTTTTTAAATGAAGATTTAGATTAGAATTAGAGTTGGTGGTGGGATTAGAGCTGTTTGGAAAGGTAGTGGTAGGAAAAGCACTAGATGGAGAATGAAGATGTAGAGTAACGAGGTGTGAAATACTTTTTTTGTCACAAGCACTTTTCCTATCACTTTGAAACTAAGGCTATGTTTGGGGTGGTGGTGGAAAAAGCGGTGGTGGGAGACCAATGCTATCATTAGCTTTTTAAGTGTTTTGTGCTAATCATTTATCACATAGATAAGTATTATATAAATCCTAAATAAGTATTATAATTCTAAATAAGCATGTTACAAAAGGTCGGCGGCGAGAAACAAAGATAGCGAATGAGCGAAGAATCACGAATTGGAGAATAAAACATTTGCAATGGTGAGAAAGAAGAAAGATAGACAACGAATGGTTTGGGTGTGACTTTTGTAAACCGTGAAATAAAAGAGAAAACTGCAGAGAAAACGGTTTTTACAAAGTCTTGTTGGAGCGGCTTGCTGCTCAAAAAGCCCCTAAAACATCTTTCTTGATTTTTTTTTTTTGAAAAAGCTCCTCATCCAAACAACCTAAAAAAGAGTGGCTCCGTTTGGGGGGACTTATTTACACCGGTCAAGTGGTTACGACCGCATGAACCGGACCTTAATTAAGGTCCGGTTCATGCGGTCGTAACCGCTTGACCGGTGAAAGTAAATCCCCCCAAACGGTGAATCTTTGAATCACCTCAGCGGGTGTGGAAAAAGTAGTGGAGATCAGCCGGTGCATAGAAATGACCATTTAGCGGTTCCTTTGAATCACTGGTGCAGAGGCCGGAGGCTACTTATGCGAGTAGATAGATGCTTGGAATAGGGAGCGTGGAGGTCGGAGGCTGCGTAGATACCACGAGGGTGGGGTTTTGGGAGGGGGAGGCCAGGGCGAATTGCGGTGCTAATAACAATCACCTAAATTTAATTTTCAAGATTGTTTTGAGCTTATGGTTGCATGTCATCGCTCACTTAAAATCGAAAATCGTAAATCGAATCAGAACCGCAAAGAATTGAACCGAACCGGAACCGCAAAGAACTGAACCGAACCGTTCGCGAATTATTCAGATTTCGGTTTGAATTTTAGAACCATAAACAATAATGGTCCGGGTGCGGTTCCTTCATTTTATTATCCGGACCGGAACCGAAACCGAAATCGCTACATAAATGTCTCGAGCGGTTTCAAATTTTTTAAACCTGATCCGGACCGGACCGAAGTAGAATTGAACCGCAATCCGTTTATTATTATTATTATTATTTATAATATATATTATTAATATTTTTTTTATAATATTAATAATATATATTTATTATTTATACGACTATGCCTATATCAGCCGTCCGATTGCAGCGCATCTGATTGCAGTCGTACTGGGTGATGGACCCTGCCAACATACAAAGATGATATTTGATGTTTGTTATTTAATTTTTTTGATGACTATATTCTCTATTTTGTGCATGCTTATGATTCCCATTCCTCAACTACTTCGGTAAACCGGCTGTTTTTGTTACACATCGAGTGTTATAGTGTTACTTGTTGTCCATCATGCTAATGACTATGTTTATGTTAATTAATTATTTGGACCGAGTTTATTGTAACCATACAATATTATGCATTCTTTTTTCTATTCAGTGCGTCAAATCAAATATTATTGCATGCATATCTATATTAGTTCAATTTTAACATATCTAGAGTTAAGAAATCATGAAATTATTGCTCCAACCATCTGAATACCAATTTTCTTTTCAAATATACATTTTTAAAGAGATAATAATCTTTGTTAATGCGTCTAATGACTCAAATTATATAATTATAAATGATTAAAACTATAACACATAGAACCGATTGGAACCAGACCGAACCACATAGAACCGGACCGAACTGTTAGTGACCGGTTTGGTTTTGGTTATTGTTGAATCGAAACCGGAATCGTTGACACGGCAGTTCAAAAAATTATGCTGGAACCGTAATCGAAATCGGTCAAATCAAATAAAATTTTGGTTCTAATTTGAAGAATCATTAACTTAGCGGTTCGGTTCACGATTTTAATAGAATCGGAACCGTGACGGCTCTAATTTATTGGCTTGGCAAAGCCATTGACTAAGTCAATGATAGGGAATTAATGGATGATAATAATAGCAATAATAATAATAATAATTAAAAAGGTAAGTGAGACGTGTTGAAATGAATCCAAATATCAAAACCTTCGTTAAATAACTTTATATTCCTTAAGGGTCAGTTTGTTTGGATGAAATGGAAATCTTGGAATTTGAACTAAAAGTTTAATTACAATTTTGTTGCTCGTTTGCGCGCTTGAACGTTGGAATTGGATTTCTAATATATTCCACGAAATTCATTATGAACTAAAATCAATTCTTTCCAATATATATAAGAATTGGATAATTCCAGTCGTGATGCATTTTTCGTTGGGGGGTTTTCGCTTAGAAGAGTGTTTTCGTCAGGGCGTGCGTTTTTTCACCAGGGCATTCTTTTTTCGATTGGGAGCGCACTTTTTCGCCCGGGAGTGCGGCGAGTATTTTTTCACTCAGGTGTGCGCTTTTCTCCCGGGGGCGTGCTTTTCGCCCAGACGTGCGTTTTTTTCGCCAGACATGAGCTTTTTTGCACTGACGCACATTTTTCGCCCGGGCGCGCATTTTTTCTCCAGGGCACATTTTTTCTCGCCCGAGCACACATTTTTTGTTCGAGCGTGTGCTTTTTCTCCCAGGCGTGCATTTTGCGATTCAGCACCCATTTTTTTTCTCTAGGGCGAGCATTTTTTTCTCCCGGGCGTACATTTTTTTCGCCCCGGGCGCGCGTTTTTTTCGCCCGGGCATGCATTTTCCGCCTCAGCGCGCATTTTTTCTTTAGTGCGCGCATGTTTTTCACTCGGGGGCGCTTTTTTCACCCGGGCGCGCTTCTTTTGCGCCCGCACGTTTTTCTGCTTGGCGTGCATTTTTCGGTCGGACACGCATTTTTCGACCGAACGCGCACTTTTCGATTGAGCGCGTATTTTTCCCCCGGTCAAAAATGTTCGGTTCTTTTTTACTACATTATGTTATAATTAATGTCAATATATGTGAGAGAATGTAGATTTTTCATAATATATGTGAGTGAATGTATTGTTTTTCAAAATATTTGGGAGAAAATGTTTGGTTTTTTATCGCAAATGATAAAAATAATAATTCTTAGATTGAATTTTATCTAACAAACGGACAACAAAATTGATTAATTCCATAATATTCGTTAATTCTATTTATGACACTATAATTGAAATTAGACCAATTCTAATTGCTAGAAGTATTGGAATTGATCTCTGTTGGAACCCGGATATCGGTTCAACTATGTTCGAGACTTGGAGAGTAGTTTGAGTTACTTCTCTCTTCGTCAGATCCCTAGGTCTGAGTATTTCGAGCTGGGAACTAGCCCTCACAGAATAGTAGGTAGTTGTTTTAAGAAAGGACTCACTGGCTGCAACGAGGAGGTTCCGCCACTAACCTAGAAATCCGACTTGATTTCCCCTCCCAAAAACCAAAGGCTGAGTCTGTCTCAGACAGCACAAGGACACAAGGAAGAATGCTCAGGCTCTCTTGGGGGGGGGGGGGGATCTGTGCTGATCTGAGACATAATTAGTCATATTTATAGGTGAATCTTCCTGAGGGTAAAATAGTCCAAAAGGTCTGCAAATAACTCCCTCCGCCCTAACTAAATTACTATATGCAGACCAAAATGGTCTGCGAATAGCTCATCGCGCCTTTTCGTAAGTACTAATCGCAACCCATGCTGGTCTGCGGATAGTTGGAGAGGACTGAGGAGTCGGGTTGGCCCGAACTCGCCTCGCTCCCTCCTTGAGCAGTACGGCTGGGGCGACTAGGTCAGATCCTACTCGCCAGGAGCGAGATCTCTCGAAGCGAGCTCGCCCGAGGCCAAGTCAACTCGCCTCGCCCCGGGCGAGAAGGAACTTTGTCGCCGGGACGGGCTATTGGTATCGTCCGGACGAATCACACTCGTGTCGTCGAGAAGAGGTCTATGCCGTCGAGAAGAACTATGACGTCGAGAAGAACTATGTCGTCGAGAAGAACGAGGGCGTCCAGAAGAACTAAAGCGCCGAGAAGAACAATGGCGTCGAGAAGAACTAAAGGGAGGCGTACTCGCCTCACCCCGCTCTTTGCGAGCTCGTCAGAGGTCGGAAAGAAGAATCCAACCCTTTTTTGGCGAGACCGCGCGCTGACTGGGCCTCCCTCTATAAATAGAGGGGGTACATCTTTGATCCTTTATGCTGAGATGGCCTCTGGAGGAGGTTCTTTCGCGTCCGGCAACCGGGCGCTTGCTGATGACAAGCCCGAGGCGGTCGCTGCCCTCAACATCATTGGCGAGTTCCTGACCCCTTGCCTTCCCAGCTCCGCGAGGAAGAAGAAGCACAAGAGGAAGAAGGTCGACCCTCCCCTCCGCGAGAAGTCTTCAACAGACCCCGAGTCCACTGCGAGGTCTGGGCCATCACCTAAGAGGACCGCCGCCTCGCCTATCCACCAAGAGCCCAATGTCGACTCATCTCTTCAACAATAGGATCGAGATCGCAACCAGAGGGGTCGGGGATGATGGAGAGCCTCCCTTCGACGTGGCTGCTCCGCTACCCCCTCTTATTTGCCCCGCCGATGTTCCAGGTAGGAATATTGTCTACTCGTCTATCTCCATCGGGCCGACCATAACTCATTAATTTCTGCAGCATCCTCTAGCCGTCTGCCGCCGCCCGGGCCCCCTATCGAGGCGTCGTCGAGGGGCCTAGCCACGACATCGTCCTCGGTCCCAGGGTGAGCAGGATCAACTTCTGCCCCACTTCTCAGACGTCTCAGCACATGTCTGGGTAGGTCAACCCACTTGCCCCACTCCAGGGGGAAGTCCTTGATGATGGGTCCCCTGCCTGGAGGGACAGGCGTGGTCTTCCGCCTACCTGCCTCCACCGAAAGACTCCAGGCGGATCCGCCTCGGCTTCAGGGGGAAGATAACGCCCCCGCGGGTACTCGCTCCGCTTACCTCATTACCTCTTTCATCATTTAGCGTTTGTCCTCGCCGCTTAACTTCTTCTCATTACCTCTTTCATCATGCACATAAATAACAAATGCCACATACTCCCTCCACAAGCCGCGAATTATGTGCCTCTTCAGCCTTGCTTCTGAGATAGGCTCTTCCGGGTCCAATGTCGATATCTCAGCACAAAGGTTCTTCATCTTCAGGAAGAAGGATGAGATAGACAAGTCTCCTTGAGTTGCTTTCGCCAACTCATTCTCAAGAAATTGGAGTCGCGCTACATTCTTCTTATTGAACAAGTCATCCAAGGCTGTCCAAATCTCAGCAGTAGACCAACATCCAATGATGTGGTCAAAGAACTCAGGAATGATATCACGCTTGAGAGTTAACTCTGCCTTAGCATTTGTTCTCTTGAAAGCCTTCACCTGCTATGCATTCCCTTCAGCAGTTGCCACTGGTTGTCCCGCTTCTCCACCCACTACCTCCTATAAATCCTCGCCAAGAAGATAACTCTTCATGCAAGACTTCCACTTCTTAAAGTTAGTCTGCGTAAGGAGCTCAATACCAAGACCTCCTTCATAACCTCCTTCCATTGTTATACCGCTGGTTAACTTGAACTTCCAGAAATCTCAAGCAAGATACTGAGGTTGATCACTGCTCAAGCCTTCTGTCCATCTGATACCATATTGAAAATTCTAGCTCTGATATCTGGTGATAGATTTCAGCTCGGATATCGAGTCCTAAAATTTCTTAGAAGCGGGAATAAGGCGAAGGAACACTACAACCATTCCAAGTTAAGTAACCATCATAATAGAAAGACAAGAATCTTGTATTAATCTATCTCTTTCACAATTCGAGACATACATGACGAGACATGATTTATCAGAAAACAAGATGGAGAGAAAACAGAGACAACCAACCAACTGACGAACAACAAGAACTGAGACCGCCAGAGACGCCTGAAACAGTCAGACCGCATGGCTGTTGAAACCGGCAACCAGTCTCTTGTGGAGTTCGGGGTCCAAAAAAAGGGGTGACCTCACACTTACTTCTCTCAAGGGAGAGCGCTAGACTGAAGGCTTAGGGAACTAGGAACAGGACCAAGGGCTCAGCGAGGAGGTCCCACCACACACCCGAAAGATCTTAGAGCGCTTCCCCTCCCAAGTCAAATGCTGAGCTTGGGCACCTTTGGAGGTACTCTCCACCAACTAGAGAAACCTAGGGAGAGAGTAGCCAAAGAACTTTGTCCTCTCAAAGGTTCCCCCTCGGTCCTATTTATAGATTTCCGAGCTTGATCTGCCAATAACCGGATTATAGCCTAAGAGATTACAAAAATACCCTCAGGTCTGGCCTGCCAATAACTAAGTCTCGCTGTTCTGAGATGTTATACGCAGACCATCATGGCATCTAGGTAAATTCATCCCTGTAGCCCACGGTGCGAGTGGTTCATGAGGGAACCACTCGGCCTTTCACTGGAGGAGGGAGGCTGGGCGAGCAGGGGTCGGCCGCCTCCCCACTCGCCCCCCTGGCTGGGACCTGGGGGCTGGGCGAGTGGGGGCTTGCTGCCTCCCTACTCGCCCCCCCCGGGGGCCGGGCGAGTGGGGGCATGCTGCCTCCCCACTCCCCCTAGCTGGGACCTGTGGTCTGGGCGAGTGGGGGCTTGCTGCCTCCCCACTCGCCCCTAGGGGCCGGGAGAGTGGGGTCGGCTGCTTCCCCACTCCCCCTAGCTGGAACCTAGGGGCTGGGCGAGTGGGGACCTGCTGCCTCCCCACTCGCCCCCTCCTCCCCACTCGCCCCCTGGGGGCCAGGCGAGTGAGGATCGTCTGCCTCCCCACTCCCCCTAAATGGAACTTAGGGGTTGGGCGAGTGGGGGCCTGCTGCCTCCCCACTCGCCCCCCTGGGGGCCGGGCGAGTGGGGGCCGGGCGAGTGGGGGCCGGTTGCCGCCCCACTACACCCCCAAAGCTGGAACCTAGGGGATGGACGAGTGGGGGCCTGCTGCCTCCCAACTTGCCCTCTGGGGGCCGGTGAGTGGGGGTCGGCTGCCTCCCCACCCCCTAGCTGGAACCTAGGGGCTGGGCGAGTGGGGGCCTGCTGCCTCCCCACTCCCCCTAGTAAGCTCACCCGTGGAAAGCATGACCCGTGCTCCTCAGACTTGAGCCCGCCCAAAAGCTCTCCCTCCCCTCTTGCCTGGGGGATTGCTTCCTAAAAAAATTGAGCCTAATGACATGTTGGGTCCTGGGGACCCACTCGATGAATACAGGGTTGTACACAATCCTGCTCTTTGCGAGCGAGTCGTATGCTCGGAAAGAAAAGTCCAACCCTGCATATTCGGCAAGTGGCGCTGAGTGGGGTTGAGAAGACTCAACACCTCCGAAGAGCCCCGCTCAACCGGAGGTGGAGAAAATACTCAGGGATTTCTTTCTGAAGCGTCTATCTCGAACTATCACCCGAGTGGTCTGCTCACCCAACCGGCTAGTGAGAGCCCGGTCAGAAGATCCGTTTTGATGCAAAAAGTACTTAGCCTCTCCGAGAGGTCAACTTGCCCTGCCGGCTAGTGAGAGCCCGGTCGGATGAACCGTTTTGAGGCAAAAAGTACTTAGCCTCTCCGAGAGGTCAACCTACCCTGCCGGCTAGTGAGAGCCCGTCAGCGGAACCATCCCGGGAAAAAATTACTTGGCCTCCCTGAGAGGTCAACTGTCCTGCCCGCTGGTAAGAGCCCGGTCAGCAGAACCATCCCGGGGGAAAAATTACTTAGCCTCCCTGAGAGGTCTACCAGCCCTACCGGCTAGTGAGAGCCCGATTAGCGGAACCATCCTGGGGAAAAAATTACTTAGCCTCCCTGAGAGGTCAACCTGCCCTGCCGGCTAGTGAGAGACCGGTCAGCGGAACCATCCCAGGGAAAAATTACTTAGCCTCCCTGAGAGGTCAACCTGCCATGCCGGCTAGTGAGAGCCCGGTCAGGGAACCATCCCGGGGAAAAATTACTTAGCCTCCCTGAGAGGTCAACCTGCCCTGCCGGCTAGTGAGAGCCCGGTCAGCGGAACCATCCCGGAGAAAAAATTACTTAGCCTCCCTAAAAGGTAAACCTGACCTGCCGACTAGTTAGAGCCCGGTCAGCGGAACCATCCCGAGGAAAAAATTACTTTGCCTCCCTAAGAGGTCAACCTGCCCTGCCGGCTAGTGAGAGCCCGGTCAACGAAACCATCTCAGGGAAAAAATTACTTAGCCTCCCTGTGAGGTCAACCTGCCCTGCCGGCTAGTCAGAGCCCGATCAGCGGAACCATCCCGGGGCAAAAATTACTTAGCCTCCCTGAGAGGTCAACCTGCCCTGCCGGCTAGTAAGAGCCCGGTCAGCGGAACCATCTCGGGGTTAGAATAATTCCTAATTCCTAATTTCTACCTGGTTGGAGGCCAACTTTGTATAATGCGATCTGGCGTAACCAGCCAGGGATAAAGTTAACTAAGAACTCATCGATACAAGGTTCATTCGGAGCGGCTCACTTTTGGAGATTGTTCTGCTCCCGCCACTTGACTCTTCTTCTATGGATCACCAGATTCCTTCCTGGATACCCATATCTCCCTCTCCTCACATCCGTCCTCGGGTGCTTCGAGTTGAACTTCTTCGACCCGCTCCGGTCGCTGCCGCTGCTGATGCTGTGCTGGAGCTCTTGCCCTTCTTATTTCTAAGAACTTGGGGCAAGTGGTAGCTGTGTGACCTTCCATTTGGTGGAAGTCGCAATAGGGTAACTCCACTAAGATACCCTCTCTTCCTCCCGAGCGATTCCTTCTTCTTCTTTGGCCGATCACCATAGCTTGCTGAGGTGGGGGGAGGGGTGGCCTCGGACCCTGCCTGTTATTCGGCTCTGGGTACCTCCACCCCAACTGTTGATGCGGCTGCCCTTGCCCCTGGGCTCCTCTCTTCTTCTTCCCTCCTGCTGCCTCACCTCTGGCTCGCTCAGCCTCGCCAACCTTTTTGCAAACTCTGGGTTGGCAGACTCCCCTTCCATCTCTTCTGCCGCCCTCTCCATCAGCTCCTCGAAGGATAGATGGGCCTTTCGCTTCAGGTTCATTTTGAAGAACTCCTCCCACAGCCCCACTATGAAGGCTAGCTGGAGGGTGAACCCTGACACCTCCTCGACAAGTACGACCTCTTCCTGGAACCTATCCACATAATGGGACAACGACTCTCCTAGCCCTTGCTTAATCTTGAAGAGTGTCACTGCATCCTTCTTCCTCTTCTTTGACGTTGAAAAGCGCAACCTAAAGCTCCGACGCAGATCCTCGAAGGAGTAGATAGAGCCCACGGGGAGCTGGTAGAACCAGTCCCTCGCCTTCTCTTTCAGAGTGGTGGCAAAGAGCCGACACTGGAAGGCGTCCGTCATAGGTAGGATCGAGACCATGTCCTCGAACCATTGCAGGTGTAGGACTGGGTCATCCTTGCCGGTATAGTAAGACATTTTTCGTCCCTCTGAACCCCTCTGGAACTGGGTCCGAGAGGATCAATTCACAAAAGGGACTCCCCTCCCCTGCTCAGCGAGTGGTTTGCTCTCGGGGAGTCAGCTAGCAGACCTCTGCACTCTCCGGGCTACTGAATAGCTGCCGCCCGGGGAGGTCTCGCCCACTCGCTTCCACCAACACCTCCTTCCCGTGCTGCTGATCGGGAGCGTTCTCGCCTATCTGCGGGTGCGGGACCACCGGAACAGTAGGTGCCTCACACTCGCCCCCTGTGGCGAAAGCTAGCTGCAAGGTTTGCATGACCTCCCGCTTGAAGTCTTCGAACATCCCCATCGTCACCCCACTCACAGGTGGTTGCGAGTGGCATGGGTCAGATCCATCTCCAGCCATAGCGCTCGCTCGAGATCTTCTGTGTTGGTCACTCTCCACGCTCACCGCACCAAAATGTTGAAACCGACAACCGGTCTCTTGTGGAGTTCGGGGTCCCCAAAAAGGGGTGACCTCACACTTACTTCTCTTAAGGGAGAGCGCTAGACTAAAGGCTTAGGGAACTTGGAACAGGACCAAGGGCTCAGCGAGGAGGTCTAACCACACACTCAGAAGATCTTAGAGCGCTTCCCCACCCAAGCCAAATGCTGAGCTTGGGCACCTTTGGAGGTACTCTTAACCAACCAGAGAAACCTATGGAGAGAGCCAAAGAACTCTTTCCTCTCAAAGGTGCCCCCTAGGTTCTATTTATAGATTTCCGAGCTTGGTATGCCAATAACCGGATTATAGCCTAAGAGATTACAAAAATACCCTCAGGTTTGGCCTGCAAACAACCAAGTCCTGCTGTTCCGAGATGTTATACGCAGACCATTAGGGCATCCAGGTAAATTCATCCATGTAGCCCACGATGCGAGTGCTTCATGAGGGAACCACTCCGCCTTTCACTGGAGGAGGGGGATGGGCTAGCAGGGGAATGCCGCCTCCCCACTCGCCCCCCCTGGCTGGGACCTGGGGGCTGGGCGAGTGGGGATCTGCTGCCTCCCCACTCCCCCCTAGCTGGGACCTAGGAGCTGGGTGAGTGGGGGCCTGCTGCCTCCCCACTTGCCCCCCTTGGGGGCCGGGCGAGTGGGGGTCGGCTGCCTCCCCACTCCCATCCTATCTGGAACCTAGGGGATGGGCGAGTGGGGGCCTGCTGCCTCCCCACTCGCCCCCGTGGGGGGGCTGAGCGAGTGGGGGTTGGCTGCATCCCCACTCCCCCCTAGCTGGAACCTAGGGGCTGGGCGAGTGGGGGCCTGCTTCCTCCCCACTCTCCCCCTGGGGGCCGGGCGAGTGGGGGTCGGCTGCCGCCCCACTCCCCCTAGCTAGAACCTAGGGGCTGGACGAGTGGGGGCCTGCTGTCTCCCCACCCGCCCCCCTGGGGGCCGACTGCCTCCCCACCCGCCCCCCCTGGGGGCCGGGTGAGTGGGGGCCGACTGCCTCCCCACTCCCCTTAGCTGAAACCTAGGGGCTGGGCGAGTGGGGGCCTGCTGCCTCCCCACTCCCCCTAGTAAGCTCACCCCTGGAAAGCATGACCTGCGCTCCTCGGACTTGAGCCCGCCCAAAAGCTCTCCCGCCCCTCTTGCCTGGGGGATTGCTTCCTAAAAATATCGAGCCTAATGACATGTTGGGTCCTGGTGACCCACTCAGCGAATACAGGGTTGTACAACGGCAACCACTGAGACCACGCGAACAGCACAGGTCGTCAACCTGCTATCTGCCAGACCGCTACCTCAGATCGCACAAGTTGCTGACTTATTGAACTTCTGAAAAACCAACCTGTCCGCACTTCTTGATCGCCTGACCGCAAGGTCGCATAACCATAAAAGCTGCTCGCAAACAGAGAACAGAACTGCAAAAGTTGTCGCCTGACCGCAACTCTAGATCGCATGACCGCAAGGTCGCCTGACTGCTGAGCTTGCTGCGAACAACCCAAGAACTGCAACACATCCCGCACAGAAGAAGACCGCTGGTGAACTGGTTATTCAAAGCTGGGTAGAATCACCAAGGAAGAAGATCTCTGACTGCTGGCCACTGACCTATGAACACAACAAATGATCAAAACACTTCCTGACCGCACGATCTGAAAAATGGAGACCGACAAAAGCAACCCAAGCTTTAGTTCTTACAGTTCTCGTTGTTAATGACGAGCCTGCGCCTCTATTTATAGGCAGACAGACGGATGTCGTCACCGCCCCAAAGGAGATACAGTAACCGCCCCAACCAGACCGCACAAGGGGAGATCACATGATTACAAGATGATACCTGCTTGAGCCTCAACTAATACATCGACTAGATCGCTAGAGGGAGATCGAGGAGACCGCGCGGTCTTGGCGATCACTGCGGTCTGACTTCCTCAGACCGCCCAACACACTTTTACTTCAACTTCAAAAATTTAACAAGCTGTAGGGTGTGCCCGGGCACCTCGTGGACGAGGAGAACTTCTTCTTGGAATCGATCCACCTAGTTCCCCAGCGTCTCCCCCGACTTCTATCAAATCAAGAACAGAGCCTCCGCCCCTTTTCTCCTCTTCTTCGAGGTGGAGAACCTCAACAAAAAGCTCCAACACAGGTCCTCGAAGCCGTAGATGTTACCTGATGGGAGCTGGTGGAACCAGTCCCTTGCATTTCCCTTAAAAGAGATGGCAAAGAGTCTGCACTTGAAGGCGTCCGTCATCTACTTGATCGAGACGACGTCTTCAAACAACTGGAGATGTTGGAGGGGTCATCCTTGCTAGTGTAGTAAGACATGTCAGGTTCACTGAACCCGCCCAGAATGGGAGCTGGGATAATCAGCTAGTAGAAGGGACTCTCCCATCCACCATAGCGAGTCGGAGGCATTCTCCCAACCTCCTCACTGGGGTAGCTGATCTTAGGTGAGCTGTTGAAGAGCACTCGCGCTTGGAGGCTCAAGCCTTTCTCCGAGGCTGGCTCCTTCCCTAGTCTACGTGCTTGTTTTGTCTCCTCCAGAGACGGCGAGGCAAGCACGGGTGCCGGTGGTGTCGAGCACTCACCCTGAGGGGGGAGTGCGATCTGCAAGAGCTCCAGGATCGACTCCCTGAACTCTTCGAAGTCATTCTTCTTCATGTACTCGCCGGGATGGGATGAGTTCCCTGGCTCGTCGCTTCCAGTCACGAGACTTGCTAAGAACTTTCTGAACTAGCTGCTTTCACGCTCACCGCGCCAGAATGTTGAAACCAGAGAACTGAATTCGACGTTCACAATGGGTATGCAGTTGATCCTTACTTCACCTGAGCTAGGATGCATGACTGGTCGCTGAGAGTCGAAGGACCTTGCAACGAGAAGGTCCCACCATAAACTCGAAAGATCAAAGAGAGCTTCCCCTCCCAAGCAAATGCTGAGTTTGGGCACCCTGGAGAGCACTAAGGAGCACCTGACTGTCGACCATAGCTGACAGAGGGCTGCAGTGCTTGCTCACAAGTAACACGTGAGGGAGAGATGAAGAGATGCCTCCCTCCCAAGGTGCCCATGAGGGTCTATTTATAGACTTCTTGAATTTGGGTTGCGGATAGCCAAGTTCCGCTATCCGCAGCTCAACTCCGAACCCAAACCAACGGTTATGACCGAGACAGGAGGGGGGGTGGGGGGGCGAGTGAGACTCAAGACGTCGACTCCCCCCTTGTCGGGGGCCGGGGGAGTGGACTGAGTGGTCCACTACCTGGGCTGGGCTAGTGGACCACTCGGTCCACTCCCCATAGGTGGTCCACTCGCCCGAATGCCCGGGGCGAGTGGACCATAGGCCTGCCCGGGGCGAGTGGACCATAGGCCTGCCTTGGGCGAGTGGACCACTAGGTCCACTCACCCGCGGGGAAGTGGACCCCCGGGCCTTATCTCACTACTTCGGTCGGTCTCGATTGCCTCCAATCGATTGTTCCACTTGTCACGACCACTTTCGCTATCCGCCCTAGTCTCGACGAACTATGAGTTATACAGTACATGCTTGCACATAATTTTTTGAATTTTACATATTCATAAATTAGAAAAGAAGTATAAAATTACAATAATAAATATTACATCAAATAAAGTATCATCCTCACCCATTATTGATAGGATTGATATATTAATTAATAATAATTTACCCAAAAAATACAATATCCTTGATTCCTAGCACGCATTCTTTGGTAGCAGAGGCAGTCGGCGGCTCGGCGCCAACCATATCTCTCGGCTATAATAGTTCTCTAATAAATCGGGGGCCTTCTAACGCACAAGTCGCGATGGAGCACATCCGGACGTCCAAATTTTCCACAGTCCATCATATCGTCCAAATCTTGCACAAGAATTTTCGGATAAGCGTTGTCCAGTTAGTAGAATTAGATCGTTCATAATGACAGGTGTCGAACATCTAAATCATTTGCACCCACCAATTTTAAACTCACACGGCACCGGATCTCCAAGTGCTCAACGCCTCTGAATTGCCGCCATATCACGCAGCCTGGTTATAAATGAAGACTTTTCCTTAGCCGGCCGCTTCTCATCGATCAAATTACAATCTACAGTATTTCGCCGGAGAAAGGAAGGAGGAAAGAGAGAAGTGATGGAAAAGTCGATCGAGAGACAGAGGATTCTTCTCCAGCATCTCCAGCCGTCTTCTTCGGACGGATCTTCGCTGCTTTCGGTGAGCGCCGACCTCCTTTTACTTGCACGATTTCTTATTAATGGACTTAGGCGAGGGTTCGTTCTTTTATTCGTGTTTTCTTGCTATATTTTCCTTTCTTCTATTTGAACATTCGGGGTTTCCCCCTCTTCCCCACTTTGCTGCCCAAATTTCTTAATCTGTAATTGATTTAGGTTAATATATGTATTTCTCCGTTCAGGCATCTGTTTGTGCTGCTGGCGATAGTGCGGCGTACCACAGGAGCCCTTCCTTCGGTGATGACGTTGTTGTTGTTGCGTAAGTCCCAAATAGATCATCATTTAAGTTATTTTTTTTAAATGCTTGTGTTTGCTCTTTAATTTGAGGATGCGGATGATTAATTTTGTGTCCGAATGGTTTAGATAATCGATTGATTTACTAGTAGGTATTCAGATGTACTGGAAAGTGTTAAACTATGCGGTATGCCACATAAGCATGATATCTTCTTTAAACTTGTCACGTGTTCTTCGATTTAATTGAATTACTATTTTGATGCAGATGTTGGTGTATGAAACAAATTCTCACATAACTTGCTATCTCATCGTTAGTAGCTTGATAGGCGCCAACGAGTAGAATCTAGGTGCCTTCTGAGTAGAATCTGAGTGTCAGCGAGTGTCTCGCTAGAATATGGATATCAACATCGTTTGGAGATGGGCGATATTTATTTTATTGGTGCCACATATCATGTACCCTTGGATATCATGAGACGTTCACGTGGATATCGTGCCACGTGTGAAAATCGCGACGGCCCCATCTTCAAATCAGGAGACGGGGCCGTATAGAAAAATTTCTCCAGTGAGTGAAGTAGTCGAGTAGCTTCCTTTGCGGGCCTTTTCCCAAGAAGCCATGGTTTTTGGATATTCTTTTTGAAACTTGGACATATTTATATCAAACATTTATTACTTGCTTATCCAACTTTGTACTATAAATAGGACTTTGTACATGAAATGAAGGTGGAAACTAATATTTTGTAAACCTAAATCCCTGTAATGTGTATTGTTGTGGTGGCTAGGTTTCTAAACCTAGTATGTCCCGCGTATCCTGTACTAAGACCGAACTTGGTGCTCCGATACCAAACTGACGCAGGACGAATGCAGTGAGTGTGCCTTACGGGAAGCTCTAATGAATGCATATGGGTGTGTGTTGTGTTGTGGGGAAACCTAATAATGATGCAATGCATAAATAAATGTTTAACAATTAATTAGAAATAATTTCTAAAATTATTAATAGAGTCCACAAGCGTTTGAGATTAGATGTAGAGAAACAAGCTAGATCGAGTTAATTTAAAGAGAAAATGTTTCAACTAAATGGTAGGCGAATAAATCTTTCAAATAGAGCAATTGTCGAGCAAATTAATATAAATTAATATCCCTATTGGCATGTTTGTTCATCAGGTATGCAACAATAAGCAATATTAACTTAAAATCTGTTCTTACACAAGCAATAGGAGTCCGAAGAGGTGGTAAGAGGCTGATTTAGAGTGCTGTACTCCGAGATAATTGCTGGACTGTACATAATTCGGATTCCTAAAAGTGTTTTTTGGTAGCAATCGGGCTCGGGTGAGGCATAAGTTGATGGGAGTGGCCTGTTTGGAGGATTAGGAGGGAGATTGCTGGATGGAAGGAAGTAATTGGGCTCTGGATGATTCTCAGCTAGCAATTTGGAGGCGGAAAATAATAGGGTAGAGTATCTTAAATGTAGACAATTCGTGGAAATGGAGAGAGAGCACAGTAGCCTATTTCCTGGGATTGGATTATGTGGGATGTGAGGGGATTAGTGAGGGAAATCTCGGGTGGGAAGTCTTGTTTGGATGGAGGGTTGTGTGGATTTGGGTAAGAGGAGTGGGCGGTTAGTGGGACAATGAGCTGTAACTGTTCTGAATGAACAATTACAGCCATGAGTGGGGTTATTTTTGGTTATAGGAAGTTTTAGGTAGTTATGGGGTGATTTGATAGTGGATGGAGGTAGGTATTGAAGGTTATGGGTGGTGGGAGTGATTATGGGGTAGTTATCGTAGAGTTGAGTGGTTACTTTGGCTTCGACACTAAGACTCCATAGAATCGACACCGTGGGACGATCGTGAGAGCTCGGAATTTTTGTCCAAAATTTGCGATCTCTAACACCCAGCCTCTATATCCTTATTTATAGACTTAGGTCCCATTACGGATGACTAAGATCGTCTGGAACATAAAATCACTTAATTTACTTGAAATAAAAATATAAAAAATAAATAAAAATACAAAAAATGTCGTCGACGCTCTGAACACGATAAATGGATCGGATCATCTATCCGAAGAGCCTATCTCAACCTCTGACCTATGCAGACTTTTGGAGGCTTCGGTAAGTGTAGGTTCGCCCTCAATCCGTGATCCCCATCAAAAAGTCGTCACAACTTTATGGACTGGTAGGCTAATAAGAAATCTGCGAATGGCTGAAAACCTGCCTCTGAATCATATAAATACATAAGACTTTAAGGCAACCATTATGAACGACGCGAATTGCACAATCATGTTGATTGTCAAATATCCATAAATAAAAGCTAAGACTAAAATTAAAATTCATAAAAAGATGCCAGCGTCGTTCCTGCCGAAACTAGAGTCTCCAATCTCCATCCCAAGGTGCCAAATATGGCAGTTGATAAATCAACTCCTAATGGGTCCCTGAACTCGTGCTCCAATATGTCTTGCTGATCCACATCTGCAACTTTGGCACCTCGTAGAGTTTTTTTCTTTTCTTTCGTAGAGATGGTTAAACAGGAGGCACCTTAACCATGGGCCATGCGATTCGCTTAGGCCCCACACAAGCTTGGGCTATTGGTATGGACCACCCCGCCTCAGCTATTGGTCTGCATGCTCTCTAATCAAAGCAAGAGATTAGGGCTCTGTTTGGGGGGACTTATTTTCACCTGTCAAGCGGTTACGAGCGCATGAACCGGACCTTAATTAAGGTCCGGTTCATGCGGTCGTAACCGCTTGACCGGTGAAAATAAGTCCCCCCAAACGGAGCCTAGGTAAATAATCATCTCTCTTCTCCTAGCAACAATTATGTTGAATTCAAACTCATTCAGATGCCACTATTGTTTAATGGTGGCATGGACTCAATAGCATGATTGTAAACATGATTTTAGTGTAGCAAATAAAAAGATTGCAGATCAGCAATTTTTTGATATAACATCTCCCTCCCCAGGCCCCTCTGCTGATAACAAACAAATGAGCATCTTATGCTAGTATTTTGTATGTGTTCATTATTGATATTTGAATATTTCTTGTTTATTAGAGGGTAATACTATTGGGATGTTTCTGGTCATAATTACAGTTTTTAACTTTTGTTAATGACTTGTATACAGGGCTTACCGTACTCCGATTTGCAAAGCCAAGCGGGGTGGTTTCAAAGATACACATCCAGAGGACTTACTTGCCACTGTTCTCAAGGTTAAAGCCTTTATATTTCTTTATGATGCTCATACTGGCCTAAGTTTACCCTTTCGTATTTATTTTGACCAGCAAAATAATCAGCGTTTTTAAGTACTCTTTAAAGATTATTTTCAATTTATTTATCAACTCCCCTTTCCTTTTATAATATGACACAGGCATTGGTAGAGAAGACAAATTTGAATCCGAATGAGGTTGGGGATATTGTGGTTGGAACAGTGCTAGCTCCTGGTTCTCAGAGAGCAATTGAGTGCAGGATGGCAGCATTTTATGCTGGATTTCCTGGTAGTCCCCTCAATTGCTCAACCTGCATTCACTCTCAAATTAACCATTATTTACTCTCTCTCTCTCTATCTCTAACCATTTCCCCAGTATCCCTCTCTGATATTGCTCATTCTTACTTGCTCTCAACCGAAATGATTAGACATGCATCTGATGTGTTCGAGTTCTTCAATATGTAGAGACTGTTCCCCTTCGAACTGTTAATAGGCAATGTTCATCTGGTTTACAAGCAGTTGCTGATGTAGTTGCTGCTATTAAGGCTGGTTTCTATGACATCGGTAAGATTATCTGTCACCATGGTCTGTCGTGTTGTCTTTTGTGTTGGAATTCCTAATGCAGTGTTTCATCCACACAAAGGAATTGGTGCTGGATTGGAGTCTATGACTGTCAATGGACCTGGTTGGGAAGGATCAGTAAACCCAAAAGTATGTATTATGCTAATCTGAATTTTCATCTTTATTAATTGTTTTGAATGCCCATATTAACTTCAATTTTTAAGACGAGGATGAGAGCACTTTGTTGGATGGATTGTCTTTTCTTTATTTTTCGGTTGTATTTCATTAAAAGAGGTTTTACAATGCTCCAGGTGAATGAATTCCAGCAAGCTCAGAGTTGCCTTCTTCCCATGGGAATTACATCTGAAAATGTTGCACATAATTTTGGCGTTACTCGGCAGGAGCAAGACCAAGCTGCAGTAAGTGCTAGCTCTATGGGTAGTGTTCTTGATTTGTTACTTTTTGATTGATTTACTGCTGATAATGGGAGAACGATTTCAGAATAAATACCAATCCCTATTACTGGTAGAACGATACAGACCGAAACAAATAATTCTTGTGGTCCAAAAAAAAAAAAAAGAGTTTGGAACATTGAATAGCTTGTATCCATAAAAAAATAGGACATAATAGTAAAAAATATGAGTCAATATCATTCCAATTGCCATTACAGAAAAGGGTCGCCCCTTCTCCATTCTCTTCCAATGGGCATTGTTTTATTCTTTTAAAAATTGCTTCTTCAACCAAATGGGTGGAAGCGGCCTCTTACTAAAGTGTTACTAAGAAGGTGGTGCAGATTTCCTAGATAACAAGGAAGTAGGATAGAAAAGAGAGGCACATTACATCGACTCTTTGCAATTCGTTTAAGAAGATTTCAATTCATTTAGTGTTTGGAGACATTTGTTTCCATGTCTGGCGTTTTTTTTTCTAGTGTAGATCTACTCCGGTGCATACTGGAGATGTACTCCCATCTATGCTATAACTTTGTTTTGTTTTTTGTTGTGTTTGCATGTATGGGCCGAAACCTAGTCTAATGTGTTTAATGTATATTTTAATCTAATAAGAAAGACTTGGTTCCATTTGTCCTGAGCGTATTAGCTTTTGTACAGGTTGAGTCTCATAGAAAGGCAGCTGCCGCAACAGCTGCGGGAAAATTCAAAGATGAGATCGTTCCTGTGATAACAAAGGTAAATCTACTCAAGACCAGTCAGATTTATGTTACTATTAATATCATAGCAGGCAGCTAAAGTTTTAATAATTCACAAACGATAAAAATTCTAGCTTGCTATCTAAATGTTTTTGTTTGGCAAATGCGTACTTGGAATGTTGGCTGGATAATTATTGAAGATTTTTTTTCTATAATTATGGTGTAATGTTCCCATCAGCACACACTTTTATTAGGATACAAATCTGTGTACTAATCTCTATATTATTAATAAAGCTGCTTCTAACAAGAAATACCTTCTTTGCTGAATTAAGTGGAAGGAAAGTACGGATTGTGAAATGAAACATGTTTTACAGTACTTAAGTTCATTGCTATTCTTAAGCTTTGCAAATTTAATCTTACTGCATTCATGTAGATCATAGATCCTAAAAGTGGAGATGAAAAACAAGTTACAATTTCCATAGATGATGGTATACGTCCAGATACAACACTTGCTGGTCTGGCAAAGCTTAAACCAGCTTTTAAGAAGGATGGAAGCACAACTGCTGGTATGAAGTAATTACAAATGATTGTGACGATCTTTTATGTTTTCTTTCCTTATATTCGAAAATTGTGCATTTAGGCAATTCAAGTCAAGTTAGTGATGGTGCTGGAGCTGTTCTTTTAATGAGAAGGGATGTAGCTTTGCGGAAAGGCTTCCCTGTTCTTGGAGTATTCAGGTATGGTTGATCCCTTACTAATTGAATTCCATGTTTTGGTGTTGTATACTCTACTTTCCCCTTCTTTTTGTTGCATTTTGTAACTCTAGTTAACACTTACAGAATGGGGAGACAAGAGATCACACTAAGAAGATAAATTATTAACATTTTGAGAGAGATGCTAGTGCCAAAAGATACAAATGGGGATGAAGAAGATGAATTGTATTAACACTTCGAAAGACATGTTGTCGCCAAAAGATAAAATTGGGGATGGAGAAGATGTGAAATATATTAATATTTTGAGAGACATGTTGTTACCAACAAATAAAATCTCCTGAAAATAAGGGAGCCTTGGCGCACGGTTGATGTGTTGCCGTGTGACCTTGAGCCCTTGAGGTCACGGGTTCGAGTCCTGGAAGCAGCCTCTTGCAAAAATGCAAGGTAAGGGATCCTTCTCCTGACCCTCGCTGCGTGGGGATGCTTTGTGCACCGGTCTGCCCTTTATACCAAAAGACGCGTCTCCTGAGAATTACTATTTATCTCATCGGGTTGGGCTTAGTGGCTCGAGTGGGCTGAGTATTGGTATAACACTTTCTTCCACATTGATACGGGACCACTCCCTTCCGTATTGTGTAAGGATGACCACCTCCCTCTGTCATACGATTCTTATTAGGTGATCATTGTGTCAAGACTATCGTTAACCAACTATAAGATCACGGTTAGAATTTTAGGCAGCTTAAGCTGGATTCACCGGTTGAGGTGTTGCCGTGTGACCGGGAGGTCATGGGTTCGAGTCCTGGAAGCAAAAATGCAAGGTAAGTTTTGCCTACATTTCACCCTTATGGTGGGACCCTTCCCCGGACTCTCGCTTCGCGGGGATGCTTTGTGCACCGGGCTGCCCTTTTTAAAGTTGGATTCAGAAACCTAAAACCCTACTAAATTTTACTCACTACTAAATTTAAGCTCTATATACTCCGTCTTTGTCTTGCTCATCCTAAAACCCTTCTTTTCTAAAGTGTCTCTCCAAGATTCAGTTGTGCGAGCTGAGATCCCGTATAAAGACCAAGAACCTGCATTGTACGAGTCCGTCATAAAACACATGATTCACGGACCATGTGGACCTTACAAACCAAATGCCAATGTATGAAAAACCATATCTGTCATAAAAGTTTTGCTAAACAGTACGCATATGCGACAATACAAGGGAATGATGCTTACCCAGTGCATCGAAGAAGAAATGATAACAGAAACATTATTTGCAGATGATATTGTTTTGGTCGATGAGACGCGCGAGGGTGTAAACGCAAGACTTGAATCTTGGCGAGACACTTTAGAAAAAAAGGGTTTTAGGTTGAGCAGGACAAAGACGGAGTTTATAAAGCTTAAATTTAGTAGTGCAAGACGGTCGGATGACTCCGTCATTAAATTGGGTGACCAAGATATTTTTCGCAGTGAGTGCTTTAAATATCTGGGATCGATAATTCAAAAAGATGGAGGTGTAGATAAAGATGTGATACATAGAATCCAAGCAGGTTGGTTGAAGTGGAGAGGCGCGTCTAAGATCTTATGTGATCGTAAAGTACCATTAAAACTTAAAGGCAAGTTTTACCGTACTGCAATTAGGCCAGCAATGCTCTACGGTTCTGAGTGTTGGGCAGTGAATGGTGTACATGAGCAAAAAATGAGAGTTGCAGAGATGAGAATGCTTAGGTGGATGTGTGGTCACACGAGACTGGATAAAATTAGGAATGAATGTATCAGGGATAAGACAGGAGTGGCGCCAATTGTAGAGAAGATGCGAGAAGCTCGTTTAAGATGGTTTAGACACGTACATAGGAGACCATTAGAGGCACCTATTAGGCGTTGTGAGAGTTTAATCACTAGACATGTTAAATCAGGGGTAGACCAAAAGAGACTTGGAATGAAACTATAAGGAAAGATATGATGTACTTAGGCATTAGTGAGGCTATGATTAAAGATAGGGCGCAATGACGACAAAGGATCCATATAGCCGACCCCACTATGGTGGGATAAAGGCTTGAGTGTTGTTGTTAAGTTGGATTCAGACCACAAACTACTGACGGGATGTCACATTTGAGGTTGGCGACCTAGTATTACTTGAGTTTTTCCACCACTAACAAAACCGTTTACTCGAAACTTTTGGCTCAATATTACAGACCGTTTACCATTCCTCAACGCCTTGGGCATGTTGCCTATTGACTCCAGTTACCACCACAGGGCTGGATCCATCCCGTATTTCATGTAACACAACTTAAGAAAGTTATTGACCATCATTCAATGGAAACAGACTTCTAGCTGAGTTATACATTAACACCACAAATATTTTCGAGCTATTCAAGATTTTAGGCACTTACATTATTCAGTGTAATCAGCTTGATGTTGAGCAACTCCTCTCCTAGAAGAGTGATTCACCTTTGGAATCCACTTGGGTTGATCTCCTTGAATCCACTTTACAATTTCCAATGCTTTACTTGGAGGACAAGAGAAATTTTGAAGGGGTTTGTTACACAATAACCATACTCATAACGTATTAATATTAAGAGAAATTGAAGAGAAATGGTTATTGGTTCCTCGATATGAGGGGGAATCCGGTGCATACATGTAACAATATACCTCCCTTGAAAATCAACTGTCCCCAAGATTGGGCGAGGGAGACTGTGCAGGAAGCAATAGGCCATTGCGGCCAGGGGGGAATGCCAGAACTGATTCGACAACGTCTTGATTGTAACTACAAGCGACATGACTTTTTCTAGATTATTAAAAATTAATGTGGTGCAAATAATCTAGCCAACAAGCATTGAACGGTATCGTGGGAAAATGCTAGCTTCGGAAGTAAAGTTGGATTGCCATGTGACAATCGTCGTGGAAGGTGGGTGGCTTCGAAATAGGGCGAAGCGTCAGAGAAAAATTGTGATGATGTGACACGGGCGGTGGTGGTAGCAGAGGTGTGGAGAAAGTTAGTGGCTTAAGAGGTGTGACTGTAGCCATGAGCTCCGTGAGTAAAATCATTGGGGAAAGGGTGAGCAACATCATGTGTGTTATGGAAAGAAACACGTTTTGAAGTGCCCAAGGAAATAAGAGGGGATGATGCTAGGGAACAAGAAACTTCACTTGATGTAGAAGTCCTGACAAAAACATGTGTTGAAGAAGATACATGTATTGGAGTGGGAGCGCTGGGTGGTAAGATCGACTTGACAGGTTTCCATAGTTGTAACAAAAGATGACGATGCGTCGTAGCCTGGGAAGGTAGTCTAGTCATGACCGTCGATGTTGGTGCAAAAATTTCCTCTAGGTGCTGACAAAGGGATGTCAGCTGATCGAGTATGCCCGAAGGTGGCATTGAGATAGTGTTAGGAACTGAAACAAGTGGCGAAGTTGGAGTAGAGAGGGGTTGTGAGGAAATGTATGGGAGAAATAGAGGCCTGTGATCATGAGGAATAGGGACTAGGAGAGAGAATTCGACGCTGCGTGGGATGTCTTTTTCAGAGGTGGGGGGATACCATCATTGAGGGCTTTCGAGAGGGATAATCCAATTAGCTCGGCTTGCTTGGTAGCCATGGATGATTGAGGTAGGTTGCGTCTGTGGAGTTAGGAAAATACAGAGGTAGTGGGGCCGTGGGGGTTGAGGGGGTAAGTGGGTTGGAAGAAGTGTTGTTGGAGTGTGATAAATGTCTGCGTGCATTTGGCAGCTGCCAACATAAATGGTGGTTTATGAGGAAGGAGTGGTGGCTACGACCGGTTTGAACCCTTGGTGGTGGATGAGGAAGGAGTAATGGCTGCCTGCTGCTTTTGACAAAATGAGCAAATATTTACTTGGATGACAACTATCTTGTGCGGTGGAATTCAACAGCGAGTGTTATCCATCACGATGAAGGAATTTGGACTGATGTTAGGTGCAGGGACTAGTCAGATTCCATCAACTAAGGAGATGACTGGAAGTTATGAAAGGTCAGATCAATTTATGCGACGGAGAGAGAAGAGATGCACGAAGGGATGTGTTATATTAACACTTAGAGAGAGAGATATTAGATGTTTCAATTAATACACACAAGAGTAGAAAATAAAATGACAATATATTCATATTAAGAGATAAATTAAAGAGAAGCTGCTTTTTGCTCTTCTCTCAACGTAACATGAGCTTGAATTATTCTTTAAACATGTTCCTTAAGTGTGTTTTGGCACTTGTGAAAGCTTGCATGGTACTATCTTGGCCTCTCTCTTTTGATTTCATTGCATCACTATTTTAGCCTCACTCTTGTTACTGCATTGAAATTGTTAGGAGTTTTGCTGCTGTTGGAGTGGATCCGGCTGTAATGGGTATTGGCCCAGCTGTTGCAATCCCTGCTGCCCTGAGATCTGCCGGTCTTGAGATTGATGATATAGATTTGTTTGAAATAAATGAGGTAGTTTCCATTTCTTCTTCATTTTCTAGATGCTAAAACATTAATTTTTCTTTTCTGATTGTGCGTGATGTGTTCCTAAATAAAACCCATTCTCTAAATAAGGCTAATTATTTGTAGGCTTTTGCTTCACAATATGTATACTGCCGTAAGAAGCTTGGGCTGGACCCAGCTAAAGTTAACGTTAATGGAGGTGCCATTGCTCTTGGGCATCCTTTGGGCGCCACAGGTACGCAAATCATTGCAACTATGGAATAATTTTCTTAATGTTTATGTAATTCATGTGTAATCTATTCAAACTGATAAGTTCTGCTCATTCAGCTTCATTGAATAGTTTACATTTAGTTTATAAGTTAGGAGGTACTTGTTGAGATACCTAATAAAATAACTATGTTAATATAGACAATGATGTTTCTTGGAGGATGGCACACTATGTTAATATGATTTTCTCTTTCAACGTCCATTTTTCGTTTCTAATGACACTAATAACAAAATATGCTGAATAGATTAACAAGTTTATACCCTAAAAATGTAATTGTAGCTCTCAAAGCAAAGAGGCTTATTAAGTTTTTCTCTAAAAAAGATCAAACCTTCTCTTGATTTGACTCCCAACTACATGCTCTCTTGGCACCTGTCCAAACTAATCTTGGCACCAAAAACTATGCAAAACACCTCCAAACATCCTTTTTGATATTTGCTTGAGAATCATTTGCATGGGAAAACAAAAATAAATCATCTGCAAAGAGCATATGGGATATACCAGCGCTATTTATTCCCGCTTGAATATGTTTCCATTCACCCTCACTAACCTCATTATCTATCAAATGACCCAAGCGTTCCATGCACAATACAAATAAACAAGGGGAAACTGAATCAACCTGGTGAAGCTCTTTTTGGGGTGTTAAAAGAATTAATTTTCGCACCATTCAAAGAACCGACATTTCACTATTCATCAACGTAGTTAACTTGATCCATTCAAAGAACTGACATTTCACTATTCCTCCTCTGCCATTCGATGTGCTGCTTCTCGTCCCGCCTGCTCCTGTCTCAGGATGCAGTGATCGCTCTAGGGCAGGAGGCATTGCTTGTTACGGTACCGGATGCGGTGATCGGTGCGGAAGCTGATCCATGGCGCCGAAGGAGGGTACGATGGAGGTTGTCTTCAAGATGCTGGGCCCTGATGAGTTGTCCACATTGTTGATGGTGTTGGGTTTATCGCACTGACCGACGAAGTTGGAACTTCCATCGATTGATCTGAAGCTTGATGAACCGACCACCTATCTGAGTTGGTCACGCCGTGTGAAGAAAACCCTTGCAGCGAAATAGGTTGGGGGCTTCCTGACAGGGGTGTTGAAAAAACCAGAATACTCGGCTGGAGGAGATGAGTGGGAGTCGGCCCACATGACGGTGTTTATGTGGCTTCTCATCTCGGTTATCCCATCGATTGCCGCCACGATAGATGACCTGGAGACGGTCATAGAGGTTTGGGACAAGCTGAAGAATACATATGATGGCGTGAGGAACACACTGCGGGTCTTCCAGGTGAAGAAAGAAATTGATGACACCGTTCAGGGAGAGAAGACGGTGCAAGAGTATGCCTCAGAGTTGGAACTTCTATGGGTGGACTACGACCACGCCTCTGGCGGGATGTGTTGCAGCGACTCACAGTGTCAGGCTTCCAAGATCATCGTGGAGGAGAGGACGATGAAGTTCCTGAAGGGATTAGATGACAAGTTTGATCAGCGGAGAGCCCTACTGCTATCTGGTATGAAGATTCCTATGCTTACCGAGGCCATCTCTGCCATGATCCAGAAGGAGACACGTCTCAAACTTCAGGCAGGGACATGAGGGTCCCCTACTGTGAAGTCAACATTAGCAGTCGCTGGCCCTGGTGTTACAGGACAGAGGGAAGAAACCTGACAGTGCTACAACTGTGGGGAGGTGGGTCATCTGAGGCAAGCCTGCCCCAAGCCACTCAAGGAGAGAGATTCAGGTGGTGGCCGGGGCCGGGGCCGTGGACGTGGTCGGGCTCATGGTGGTCGAGGATGCCATCAAGCCAATTTGGGCATGACTGACAGTGCGGAGGAAGTCGACATTATCTATACAGAGGAGCATACCCTACTGAGCATGATGGAGGGCATCAAGAGGAAACAAACGAGCGAGGGGAGCAGGGATGGAGCTGGGGGGTAGCTATGTATGCCCACCCAATTGATGGATCTCTTGCTCTTGCATCCATATCCTTCTTCTCCAGGGCATCAGATTGGATCATTGACTCAGGAGCATCACGTCACGTGACAGTGAATGCAAGTGAGTTCTCCTCCTACACTCACCTAGCTACTGTAGATAATATCCAGACGACGGATGGTACGTTCAAACCAGTGGTCGGTAAGGGTACTGTTAATTTTTCAGTTTCAGTAAAACTATCCAATGTTTCGCATGCTCCTTCCTTTCCAGCTAGTGTCTTATCCATTAGTTCGATAATCATTCAACTGAGATGTGTTGTTTCTTTTGATATTCTCAAGTTGACTTTCCAGGAGAAAGGGACGAGGCGGATACTTGGGACTGGGACTTGGCATGATGGGCTACGGTATCTGGATCGGGAAGGATTGAACGCATCTCTTATATCTGTGGTAGAGAAGACATGATTTGGAGGGAAGCAGATGAGCGCAGAGGATATGCTGATACTCCATCACCAGTGATTGGGGCACTCTTCGTTTGGCACGTTAAGTAGACTGTTTCTTGTTATTTTTTAGAAAACAAATAAAAGCAAACTTGTATGTGATGCTTGTGACTTAGGCAAGCTCATTATGAGTTCCTATATTAGTACGAGCCGGAGGAGCTCTTCCGTTTTTTGATGTAGTGCATTCTGATGTATGGGGATTGTGTTGTAAGTTTCCTGAATGGTTATAAATAATTTGTGACTTTTATTGATTGTGCATCTCGTGTCACTTTGTATGGGGATTGTGTTGTAAGTTTCCTGAATGGTTATAAATAATTTGTGACTTTTATTGATTGTGCATCTCGTGTCACTTTGTTATATTTGATGAAACATAAGAGTGAGGTATTTTCCTGTTTTCGGGACTTCCACAAGCATGTCCAGACACAGCAATGGTGAAGGTACTAAGGTCGGATAATGAGACAGAGTACACTAATAGGGCAATGGAAGAATATCTTTCCACCCATGGGATACTGTATCAGACTTCCTTTGCATAAACACCTGCGCAGAATGGAGTGGTGGAGAGGAAAAACAGGCATCTCCTGGAGGTGGCAAGGAGTATGATGCTCAACATGAAGGTTCCTCAGAGCCTGTGGGGATATGTAGTGTTGACGGCGGCACAGCTGATCAACAGGATACCATCGCATATTTTAGGGTGGAAATCCCCGTGTCAGAAGCTGCAGGGACACAATGGGGGGATTCTTCCATTGAAAGTTTTTGGATTTGTGTGTTTTGTGAAGGAAAACAGGCCATGTGTTGGGAAACTTGATGCGAGGGCAATCAGGTGCATATTTGTGGGCTACTCTCGTACCCAGAAGGGATACGTGTGCTGGAGCCCAGTGGAGAAGAGATGTTTCGTGAGCATGGATGTTCACTTCAGAGAGCAGGAGTCGCACTACCTAGGGGGGACACCACTTGTACCAGACTCGCCAAATATCGAGAGTATGGGGTGAGAGAGGGAGAGTTTAGTGACAGATCTGGGAGTATGTCAGGGAGGATCGGTGGAGGAGCATGAGAGTGATGATGAGCAGGGGGAGATTGAGGAGAGGCGAAGTGTTAGGCCTACGGTTCAGGGGGAGTTACTTACATATAGTAGGAGAGGGAAGCTGACTGTAGTGCCAGTTCCAGTACCTTCAGTGCCTAGTCCAGCTCCCAGCCCCTTGGTTATGCCGGTCGCCACTCCTGGAGCACCTACACCACTACCACCTTCAGGTGATTTTCTTCCTCCTACTCCACCTTCCCCAACTATAACATTACGGAAGACCACTCGCAGCAATGCGAGAAATCCTCCTGATAGATACGGTTAGGATCTTGCTTCTTTTGTCTCATATGATAATATATCTTCTTCTCATGGAGCATTCGTCGCATCTTTGGATAGTATTATTGTACCTAATAATTGGCAGGTTGTCAAAGACGATCCAAAGTGGAAAGCAACAATGAAGGAGGAGATGAGAGCCCTTGAGAAGAACAAGACTTGGGAGCTGGCACAACTACCAAAGGATAATAAGACCGTCAGATGCAAATGGGTTTTCACCGTGAAGCAGAACCCAGATGGACAAGTCGAGTGCTACATGGCTCGATTGGTTGCAAAGGGGTACAACCAGACCTATGACATTAATTACGATGAGACATTTGCACCCATGACAAAGATGAGCACCGTCAGGACTCTGATCAACTTTGCGGTGATTGGTGGATAGAAGTTGCACCAACTAGATGTGAAGAATGCATTTCTTCATGGAGATCTTGCAGATGAGGTTTACATGGAGATACCACCAAGGTTTGGCACGACCAAGACGGAAGGCAGAGTTTGCAGGTTGAAGAAGTCCCTCTATGGGCTGAAGCAGTCACCTCGAGCGTGGTTCGACAGCTTCAGGAAGACGATGATTGAGATGAGATATCAACATATAAATGCTGATCACACAGTATTTTTCAGGCAGAATGAAGGTCACATCACCATGCTTACGATGTATGTGGACGACATGATCATCACAGGGGATGATGATCCAGAGATTGTCCGCCTCAAGGGGCTCTGGGCAAGGAGTTTGAGGTGAAAGATCTGGGTCCTCTTAGGTATTTCCTTGGGATTGAGATTGCTTACGAGGCAGAGGGGGTAGTCCTTTCCCAAAGGAAATACGCTTTGAATCTCCTCACAAAAATGGGTATGTTGGGGTGCAAACCTGCTGCGACACCAATTGATCAGAAGTGCAAACTGGGTGATGAGGCCGGGGAACCAGTGGATCGTGAGATGTATCAAAGGCTAGTTAGGAAGTTGTTTTACTTGAGCCACACTCGCCCGAACATCTCCTTTGCTGTGAGCGTGATGAGCCGCTACATGCATGACCCAAGGAAGGGTCATATGGATGCAGTGTACCATATTTTGCGATACTTGAAGAATGCCCCGGAAAGGGGCTAACTTTCAGAAGGAACAGACACGTGAAGATTATGGGCTACTGCGACTCTGATTGGGCAAGTTATGCGGATGACAGGAGGTCTACTTTAGGTTATTGCATATTTGTGGGAGGCAACCTGGTCTCCTGGAGGAGCAAGAAACATTCAGTGGTGGCTAGATCGACAACAGAGGCAGAGTATAGAGCCATGACATTAGGGGTCGCAAAGCTTCTGTGGCTGAAAGGGATGCTTGTGGAGCTAAAGTTGGATCAAGGAGATAAGATGAAGTTGTGGTGTGACAGTCAGTCAACCATCAATATTGTAAATAATTCAGTCCAACATGATCGAACCAAGCATATAGAGATTGATAGGGTTTTCATAAAGGAAAAACTTGATAGTGGGCTACTGAAGTTGAGTCACGTATCGACCAAGGGTCAGGTAGTAGATTGCTTGACCAAATGACTCAATTCAGAGGATATGATCAGAGGTTGTGACAAGATGGGCTTAGTGAATATCTTTCGCCAATCTTGAGGGCGAGTGTTGTAATATCAAATGGATGTAGGCTATATAAAGCCATGGATTGCCCTAGTGAATTTAATTTTTCCTTTCTTTCGTAAGTGTTCCTCTCCCCATTTTTGATCCATTTGACACAAGATTTTTGGTACCAGAAAATTTCCTCTTGACTCAAAATTTTGTTATATTCCTCCGCGTGCTGCTCTTCAAGCTTCACCTGCCTTGAAGAATTATTATTTTGCCAACTCTCTTTGAATACCCATGATTGTCTCCATTAACTATTTTTTATTTGCAAAAAAGTTATAAAATACATTACCCTTCACTTCTTAAGGTACTCCGAACTCCTATTTTTTTAACATCACCTTGCTAGTCATCCTACTCGAAATTGACTGGTTCAATAACATCCTGCTTAGGCAACCTGTTAGGGCACGGGAATTTGAGAGGGGAGGGAGAGAGAGAGATGAGAGAAAACTAAGTAGAAATTAGGATTGAGAATTCAGAATTTCCAAATGCTTAAAACATAACAAAATACAGGAGTCCTCCGGCTTATATACTTGTCGGGCTACATATAGCGAAATCGAAATATAACGATGCTCAAAATAATCGGATACATCAATCCCACTCAATGGCTAGGTCTGCACGTTGTGCGCGCCGTGCTCTCAGCGTCGATACACTCGCCACACCGGCGGTCTCCCTTCGCTCTCGTCGACCCCGTCGGCGTCTGTAACAATTCCGCCCTCTGGGAAATTTGCCTTGTCCTCAAGGAAGAAGTCTGGGAACTGATGACGCATATCCGCTCGATCCACCCATGTTGCCTCCGAGAGTGGGCGATCCTGCCAAATCACTAAAACCTTCTCCACCGACTGCTTTGCGCGAAGAATTGTGCGCGTGTCCGTAATGCGCTGGGGAAGGAAAACCGATGGGATGGCGCCGGAGGCCGGCGAAAAAGTGCCCCCTCGACTGGGTGATCACCAATCACCCGCTTGAGCTGTGAGACATGTAACACTGGATGGATGCGGCTCTGGAGGTAGGCGGAGGCGGTACGCCTGAGTGCCCACCTAGGCTAGGATCTCAAAGGGCCCGTAGAAGTTGGCCGCCAATTTGGTGTGAGTCCGCGGGGTCACCGTCACCTGGCGGTATGGCCGGAGTTTGAGAAATACTCCGATGGAGGTTTGCTGTGGCCACCATCCTATCTTGGGTACGATGGAGGTGCTGGCGCAGTTGTCGGAGCATGGCGTCACGGTCGCGGAGGAGGCCGTCCACGGCGGCCACCGCGCATTTGCCTGGAATAGTCCGTGTGAGGGCGGGGGGAGGTCTTCCATAAACTGCCTCGAATGGTGTGGTGCCGGCGCTGGAGCGGAAAGACGTATTGAAGGAGTACTCGACCCAGGATAGCCACTCGACCCACGCACGCAGGTGATCACAAACAAAACAACGCAAATAAGTCTCGAGGCATTGATTCATGACCTCAGACTGTCCGTCTGTCTGCGGGTGGTATGCGGTGCTCATGCGAAGTTGCGTGCCCTGCATCTTGAACAACGACTGCCAGAAGGCACTCAAGAGAAGGGGGTCGCGGTCACTCACAATAGAGCGAGGGAACCCGTGGAGGCGGGCCACCCCGTCAATAAAAGCGGCGGCCACGCCGGGAACCGTGAACGGGTGTCGGAGCGGAATGAAATGAGCATACTTGGACACACGGTCCACGACCACCAGTATGCAGTCCCATGTCATGGAGCCGGGAAGCCGAAGATAAAGTCCATAGAGATGTCTTCCCAGATCTGAGTTGGAACGGGAAGCGGCTGGAGAAGGCCCCCAGGAAACATAGCCTCGTACTTGGTGCGCTGACACAGTAGACAGGCCACGACGGTCTTGTCCCGCTGGAACATTCCTGGCCAATACAACGAAGCAGCGAGGCGGAGATATGTCCTGAAGGCCCCCTGACCCCCTTTTGGACTCACATGGAACTCGATGAGTAGGCTGGGAATCAGCTGAGACGAAGCGGAATGCACTAGCCGATCATGATACTAAAGGCGGTCCCCCACCAGACGGTACAGTGGCTGGGCCATGGCGTCCGCCCGCAAGGCCTCCACAATCGACTGTAGTGTGGTGTCGGCGGCCACTTCGCGCTGAAGAATGGTGGCGTCCTCCCAAAATGGTCGGGAAATGGCAGTCAAAAGAGCCGTTTGCGGTTGGCGGGAGAGAGCGTCGGCCGCCCGGTTGGATGAACCCGTTCGAAACTCGATGTCGAAGTCGTAGCCAAGAGCTTGGCAACCCAAATATGTTGTGCAGGGGTCTCAATCTTCTGGTGGAGGAGATAGCGCAGGCTATGGTGATCCGTCCGGACTGTGAAGTGGCGACCAAGTAGGTAGGGTCGCCAATGCTGTACTGCTAGAACCAGGGCCATCAACTCAGACTCATATGCGGAGTGGGGGCGTACGGTGGCGGCAAACATACGGCTGAAATAGGCGACGGGTTTTCCCGCTTGCATCAAAACCGCACCGACACCCGAGCCTGATGCATTGCACTCAACCACGAATGGTTGTGAAAAATATGGCATAGCTAATACGGGGGCGATGCTCAGGGCCTGCTGAAGAGTCTGGAATGCTGCGGCCGCCGCCGATGTCCACTGAAAACTGCCGGTTTCTGACTTTTTCAATAAGCTGGAGAGAGGTTTGACAATCTTGCCATAGTTCCGGATGAACCGACGATAGTACCACGGGAGACCTAAGAATCCCCGAACGTCGCGGAGTGATCGGGGTGTGGGCCACTGAAGGACGACCCAAACCTTGTCTGGATCCATAGCTACGCCGTTTGCGGAGATGGTGTGCCCCAAGTAACTAATCTTTGTCTGACCAAAAACGCATTTCTAGGGGTTCACACAAAAGGAGTGCTCTAGGAGGGTGGTGAGAGTTGCCCGAATATGATCCAGGTGATCCTGCCAAGATGAGATGTAAACAAGAATATCATCGAAGAAAATCAATATATACCTACGCGGGACTGGGCGGAACAAATCATTCATTGTGGCTTGAAAGGTGGCAGGAGCGTTCGTCAAAGCCAAAAGGCATGACTGGGAATTCATAATGCCCATCATGTGTGCGGAACAATGTTTTGGGAACATCCTTCTCGTGGACCCGTATCTGATGGTAGCCGACAAGTAGGTCCAACTTGGAGAAGTAGACCCCCCCACCCCCCACCCCCCCGCGTAACTCGTCTAAGAGCTCCTGAATGACCGGAATGGGGTGCTTATCTGGAATGGTGACTTTATTGAGTTCCCGGTAGTCCACGCAAAAACGCCTGCTACTGTTCTTCTTGCGGACCAGGAGGACAGGGCTCGAGAAGGGACTAGCGCTGGGGCGAATGATGTCGGCCACGAGCATATCACCCACCAGAGTCTCGATCTCGCCCTTCTGAGCGTGGCCGTAGTGGTACGGTCGAACGAAATGAAGGAAACACACCCTTCCATGGGAATGCCGTGATCTGTCGGCATGGCTGGGGGAAAATGGATCTGGTCGGCGAAGACGTCCGGAAAGAGGTCCAAAATATCCTGTAGCGCCGGTGCAGTCGGAGAGCGTCGGGCGGGCTGCTCCTCTACGTGCCACAGGAGGCCGCCCAATCCACGTCGGTGGATTTCTGGAGGGATTGTAAGGAGATGACTGACGACGTAGGGCCGAGTCGCCCTCCAGCAAGCAGGGCGTCCCCCACGGGAGAAGCGCATTGTCATGCGGTCCCAGTTGACGCTGATGTCTCCCAGCGTGCGGAGCCAAGACACCCCGAGAATCACATCCACTCCGCCTAGAGAGAAGGCATCGAAGTCTGCCTGAAAGGGTTGTGGCCGAGGGTGAGAGTGAGGGCCGCGCACAGGCCACCCATCGCCCGCTGCCGACTATCTTCTAAGCAGACCGAGAAGCGATCGACGGCCTGCACTGGCAGCGCCAGACGATCCACCAGGTGCTGCGAAATAAAGTTGTGGCTCGCTCCGCTATCAATCATCACCACCACCGAGGTCCCGAGAAGCGTTCCCCGAAGCTTCATTGTCTGTGGGCCCGAGAAGCCGCCGACGATAAACAATGGAAGGTCCAAACGATAAAAGGTGGCGGCTGGGGGTTCCTCAGTCGCAGTATCCAACCCAAGGGCCTCTAAGTAGGCGAGTGTCATCTCGGTTTCCTCCTCTCTAATGAGGACTCAGAGAGCTTTCAACGGGCACTCGTGCGTAGGGGAGTAGGGTTGCTTGCAGCGGAAGCACAATCTTTTGGTACGGAGATCATGGTACTCCTGATTGGAGAGCCAGGGGTGGGCCGTAGGCCTAGGAAGCCGAGGTGGTGGTGCGGCCCGGCCGGAGGGCGGGGGTGGCTCCAGTTGGTGTGGACGGAAGGCCGTTGTTGGCCGGTTGACCGACCGCGCCGGGGGAAATGGGGGCATTTTGCCAGTGTCCAGAGGCCGAGTCTGGAATTCCGCTTCAACCAAGCGGGCGAGATCCAAGGCCTCCACAATCGACGACGGATGGTGGGTGCAAATACGGGCATAGATGTGTGGGAGGAGTCCATGCATGAAGAAGCTGAGGTAGTGGTCCGGCGGAAGTCCTGAACATGCGTCGCGAGGGCGATAAATTCATCGATGTACTCGTCAAGGGAGCCTTTTTGGCGGACGCCGCAGAGGCGCTCCACCGCGGAGCCTGAGTAACCGGTGTTGTAACGGCGGATGAGCTCCTGCTGTAGGCCCGACCAAGACATGGTCGGGTTGGATTGTCGGAGCCAGCGCACCCAATGGAGGGCCGACCCCCCATGCCGATCAATGTCGTGCTAACCTTCTGTGGCTCGGTGATCTGCTGAATCTCAAAGAACTGCTCGCCCGGGAAATCCACCCCCATGGGATCGGTGTCGGTGAAGGAGGGAACATCAAAGGAGCGGGAGCCCAGTGAGACAACCCCGGGTAAGGGGGTTGTTGGCTGGGGGGGTGGGGGGCGCCGAGGAGGGACGGAGAATCCGTCGCGGATGTTGCGGAGGTGGTAGGGAGGCCGGCCAAGAGGGAGTCGATCTTAGCGTCCATGCAGAGCATGAGGGTCTGCAGCGACGCTATCGAGCAGCCGTTGTCCTCCAAACGACAAAGGACGGCGGGATCTGTAGGTGGGGGCGGCGGTGTGGCGTCCGGGTTGACCATCAATCGCAGCGTAGGGGGCATGCCCCGACTGGAAGAGAGAGGGGAAACCGGGAGACGAGGAGATGCACGGGGTGGAGAGGCGAGACCGTATCAGCCTGCGTGACGCGCGAGCGAGTGGCGGACGAGTGCTTCGGGATGGACTACTGTCGACGGGAGGCGGACTCGAGTGCGGACGAGCACGTCGGCGTCTTAGGCGTTGGAGCTTCGGGCGGCGGAGACCGCGACCAGAAGGGGCAGGTCGGACCAAGTTGTTAGGGCACGGGAATTTGAGAGGGGAGGGAGAGAGAGAGGAGAGAAAACTAAGAAGAAATTAGGAGAGAGAATTCAGAATTTCCAAATGCTTCAATCATAACAAAATACAGGAGTTCTCCGGCTTATATACTTGCCAGGCTACACATAGCGAAATCGAAATATAGCGATGCTCAAAATAATCGGATACAACAATCCCACTCAATGGCTAGGTCGGCACATTGCGCGCGCCGTGCTCTCGTCGTCGATACACTCGCCACATCGGCGGTCGCCCTTCGCCCTCGTCGACCCCGTTGGCGTCCGTAACACAACCACATTGCCTTAAATCTGAAAGGACGCCTTGATATATCATTGTTCAATCAATCATCACATTGGACAAGGATGGGGCAATAATTTGAGAACATCCTTGGAAGATGCGGAACCACTGCTTTGGGAACTTCAACTTCCAATTAGCATTCGCAAGAGCTCGACCTTGTCTATCCTGAATTCTTGCTACCCCTTTCCACCTATTGCAACATGTGAAAGCAGGTCCTATAAAACCAAGGTCAAGAAGTTCACAATTTGAAATCATGTTGTTAAATCGTAGACACCGTTATATTGAAACATCTCCTGCATCCAAGTTCTTAAAACTATGTCCAATGTCACTCAAATCACATAGCATCAACCATGGTAGAGAGGCCTCAGTCTCTAATTCCTCCATAGCTCACGAAAGTCTCCTGTGTTTCAAGTACAGGATTTGCGTAAACATCAGAAAATAACCAATCTGAATTTCCTTACTGTCTCACTATTGCATGAATAACCCGTGAAGAAGAAAACAAAACCTTCAACCGAACATTATTGGCGTTCCAGTAAAACCTAAGCCCTCCTGGAGAACCATCCGGATCTGCATTGAAAAAAAAAATCATGAAAACCAAATTTCTTTACCCCCTAGCGACACCTTAACCGGTGCGCCAAGGCTCCCCTTCTATCTCACCAAGTAATGTACAAAAATTAGCCACGGACCTTCGTCCAAGGCAAAGAGGAGATCATCAACAGTTGCAAACTTGACCAAAAAGAACCCTCCGCTATCGATCAATTCACTTAAACATCTTGGTGTCCAGAGTTCCATTTACTTGTCCTCCAGTCTCTTATAACCAATCAAAAGACCACCCCAAATCTTAATGATCAGACAGTTCTTCTACCCTTTCCTAAAATGCTCTCTTAACTTAGGGGTCGTGATTAAAGAATGTCAAGCTCCCTTAGAGGCCACCATAATCAAACCCTCATGCTCCATCAAGTCACCAAACTCATCCAAGTAATGAAAATGCCTTGGCTTAGATTCACCAGCACCCATGTCTCTGGAAGAGCTTTCTTGCTGGTATATCTCCCATGGCCACAACCTCCACCATAGTTTGATCCACCAGATTAGCCTTGATTTTCTTCGTGCTTCACTTCAGTAAATCCTCTTTTCCTGATCGCAGTCGCAGAGAGCCACCCATCTCATTTACAGTATTGAAATTTTATATGTCTGGTCAGTAATATGGATGAATAAAGCAGTTACAAACGGAGCCTAAGGCTCCGTTTGACGCGGCATATTTGCTCCGGTGAGTTCAGACAAAAACGCTACCGTCATAGAATGTATGTTTGGCATGACAATGGGTTGTGACCACCACAAAAAAACTAGTTTTGAACATAAAAGTGGATGAGTTCCTTAGGTGAGGTCGGGCGATCACAAACGACGGTTCGTAGCCATCGCGTTCAATCGTTCATGACTGCCACCACCGCGCATACTGCGGAAAAACTTATTTTATATACCTTGAAGTCAACTTATTTTATATACCTTGAAGCCAACTACCAGCCAACTTGATAAAATTGTCATGTATGGTGCTAGAAGAACTATGGAAAAAAATGTAACGAATTCATTAAGAAAGCAGATGGTGGTTGCCACTGTTAGAGACAATTATCTATTCACTGAGGCGTGCTACAGTCCATTCCAATATCTCTCTTGGCTAAATTTAGACGCCCAACGAATTCATCAATTATTCTTTATCCATTTTTACTATTCACACACGAATAAGAAAAAAAATGCTTCCTGTGCTGCTAGTTTCTACTAAATACAGGCCAACAGCCCTCATGTTCGCCATTCCGCAGCGAAATGCTTATTTCAATATGTTTTTTTTGTTTTGTTTTTACTCTGCAATCCAGGTGCCCGATGCGTGAGCACTTTACTAAACGAGATGAAGAGGAGAGGCAAAGACTGCCGCTTCGGAATAATTTCAATGTGCATTGGTAATGCCCCCTCCAGTCATTATTTTCCCTGCTTAGATTCATCACAAGCTGAATTTTATTCTTTTATCCATTTTTAAAATTTGAATTATATTTCAGGATCTGGGATGGGCGCGGCCGCCGTATTCGAAAGAGGGGATGCCGTCGATCAGCTCAGCAACGCAAAGCGCACCGATGCCCGGAACCTCCTGTCCAGGGACGCCTTTTAGAACTGCGTTTTTAAAAAAAATCCCTTTTTATGGGGAAATCGCGGGTAGCCTTCCAGGATGAAGGATAACAGAAGGATTCTCCAAGGATAGAGAATGATGCCGGGTGATTGTTCTTATATAATTTAATAAGTGACTTTATCCATAGGTACGCACTCTCATCTTTCAGTTGATAAACAGAACTTTTATTGCCTTTTGAATTCCGAGGAGTTGATGAACTGAACAAAATTAAATATTTGTTGTATCATCTGTCATTTTAGTTGATAATCTTCGTTAATTTATTTCTGCGTCCCGTGGACGGTGCGAAAGCTTTGTATCCGCTGCCAGTAAAGAATCTGCGTTCGGCACAGCTAACGCTAATGGCGGGACTCTTTGCTGCAGGGACACCTTGCGTGATGGTAAACCGTTCTCACTCGCTAGTTTCTGCTAATTTTAAAACGGGGTTATGAAGGGAATATATTTATATTTCGGCAATTTATAAGAAAGGTTTGGTTTAGGCGGTCGGATTTCATGCGGTGTTATCTGCCGCCCGCCGCCAGATTACGACCCCAGCCAAACTGTGAGAAAGAATGCTTTTCCTCTAAAATTCTTTTTTATTATTTTGAATGGAGAAAAATATTCTGGTTTGGAAGCTATCCCATTTTCATTTACAGAGAGGATGATGAGGGTGAAGCATGGAAATGCTTTTTGCATTTATAGACCATGCACTCTCAATTTGTTGATAAATAGAGGTTAAATTAAGGGCATGGAAATGCAGTCCATCCATATTAGCAGTCCAATAAATTTAAGTGCTTTTAGGATTGTGAATAGTCGTTTTAGATGTGTTTTAGATGTATTTTGGACTGAGAATATCAGTTGTAGGACTGCTAATAACGTCGCCCTAAATTAATAGAGCGCCTTGAAGCAATGGAAGGAGATCAATGCAAGTCTTAATTAGGATACTCAGTAAAGCAAATTATATCTTCTGAGAAAAAAAATGATGTATTCAGTCAGCATAGGGGAGAAGCCCGTGGCTATTCACTCGGCACCCTCTGCCGAATGTCTCCGCCCCCATCCCCGCCCGTCGAATGCCCCGGCCCCACTGAATGCCAGAATGCTGCTGACCTGTCACTCGTTATATTAAATGTTTTATCGTTACCGTGAATATTTTTTTTATAGATTATTGATGATCATCTGTACGTTAAACTGTCCCTTGTAGACCTCTCTTATAATCTAGTAATTCATTTAGATTTATAACAAAACAGTGAGCACGCCTGTAATAACATAAGGTTCCCTATCATTTAGTTTTTTTTCATTCATTAATATTAAATTGACTTTGTGACATAGGGTGACGTCATTATTTCATTAAATAATTAAGCTTTATTTGAAAGAACAGTGCTAATTGCAAGTACAATTATATAAAATGCGAATAATATTTGAGTAGTTGTAGTTGTAGGTGTATACGCAATTTTGTAAAGGTCAAAATATCACGAGTCATGCAGCTGTAATTTTATTTATAAACACGAGCAAAATATTACTGTTTTTTTTCATTTGATTTTAATAAAATATTAAGTAGACGAGACAAAATATATATTAAGATAGAAATAGAGACCGGGTAAAATATGTGATTACTATGTTAAAGAAGTTGCACTATTCTCTGCATGACTTTGGACTGTTGCTCACTTCTGTAATTGGGTATAACACTTAATTATTTTTTATTAATTATTTTCTATTAAAATAGTTTACTTATTTTAAATAAAAATTAAATTATTACCAATTTTAGAAATAAATAATGTTTTCAAATAATGTTGTACATATTACATATTTAGTATTTTGAGCATTCACCTCTCCGATATTCAAATGTACCAGGCAAAACTACATTAAAATTTAATAGAATGACCAAAATATATAACACGTCCTAATATGGATGTCGCTGCCTAAGTTCAATTACAGAACATAAAAGTAGCTATCAAGTCCAATTAAAGAATCATAATTTAGCTATATAGGGTCTATTTGAGACAGCTTTTTCTATTCAAAGAGTTTTATTTAAACAAGTAAAGCTATTTTTTAGTTGTTTGAATTAACATTTTTTTGAAAAGTGCTTCTTCAGATTGTTGGATCTTGTGGCGCCCTTAGAGGGGGGGGGGGGGGGTGAATAAGGGTCTTTTTAAATTATGATTTTTTACTTCAGAAATTTTAAAATAAATTTTGCTTTTCTAAAAATCACTTATAAAAATTTTTAAACTATGAAATTTTTAAATTAATTCAAACACAACTTTTTAAGTTAAAAATTAAACAATAAAATTTGCAATTAAAAGAAAGTCATAATTTTATTAATTAAGAAAATGACATACAATAAAAGTGATCTTAACAATGCTTAAGATCAATGCACAAGTTTGATAATAAAATTTCTACAATTTGAGTTTACCAATCCTTCTCCTATGGATTGGAAGCTATCACTTGTCTCTCCCTAGACCAAGCCCAAGCCTATCCTCTAGATCTTCCCAAGATCTAGACGTAGCACACAAGACCACGATTTCCTACCAAGTCACGCAAGGACTTGGACGCTCCGCACAAGGAAGTGATTTTCCCCTAAGCCACGCAAGGACTTAGACGTCACGCACAAGGAGACGATTTCTCTACCAATACAAAATGAAATGTATATAAATGAAAATACAAAATCAAATGAAGAACTCCCTAGAAATTCAGATCTCTAAAAGGAAGGTTGAAGCTTCGAGATGATCGTTGATGTAGAAGCGCGTCCGATCTCTTCTTCAATTTCAAACCTTCTAAGCACAAATGGGAGTTGATGAGGTTCTGGAGCTCTCAGGTTCGTATGCACTCAGGAAAGGACTTGGAGATCTGAAAGCTTGAATTAAACGAAGTTCTGAGCCCTTTTGTATAAAAGATAGATAACGCCATCCGTTATCTTGCTATCGCCAAAATCCGATAGCTCCAGAGGTGCCACGTGTCCCATGTATTCAGCATTTTTGCGGAGAGTGGCGATCACGATTGAGTCATGGTTGAGACGTGGGCTGTCGGATATCCAATAGCACTATCGGATATCCGTTAGCTTGCGTAACTGCTGCACGTCGTAGAGTTACGGGAAGATCGTGCACTGTCGGAAATCCGTTACTGCTGTCGGAAATCCGATAGCTCTAAAACGTTGAGTAGAGATCGGAGAACGGAAGAAATCGTGCGCTGTCGGAAATCCGGTACTACTGTCGGAAATCCGATAGCTCCAATTTCTGGAAAATCGGTATTTTGCTCCAATTGCAAACATGTTATTCTTGCACTGTTATCTGCACACCATTAATAAAAAATGGGATCAAATACATTCGAGATTTGTTATTCTCAAATCGGACGAGTGCGGAACGCATGCTCCAACAATCTCCCTCTTTTGATAATAACAAATCCTTATAAAAAGAAATCAAATAAATCTTATAGAGATATTGAAAAGTGTATCATGTGTCTACAAGTGTGAACATATGATCTCCAAAATCTTCCCCTTAATATGATCTCCCCCTTAATATTAGCTCCTTCTAAAAATATTCTCCTCCGGCATATAAACCCCCCCTACATGTATGCTCCGTGTATTAATTAAGTATTTTAAGTGATTTAAGTGATTTCTTATTATCTTCTCCCCCTTTGATATTATCAAAAGTAATTAATAGAGACGAGGAAGGAGTATCATAGAGATATGGTAGAAAAATAAGAAAGAATATAGGAAAAGTTGGAGTACACTAGCGGAAGCTTTGTAAGTGATATGATATCGAGATAGGAAACCTTAGAGATGAGGCCAAGTATTCTAGTTATTTATTATCAATATACATAAAGCAAATATACTTAACCCTTATGAGATTCAAGTTCAATTATCAGAGAAAGACACATTAGCAGATAGAATATTGAATCGTTTCGGTCCAATTCTCATAAGAAGAAATTTTATAAATAACAATGAAGTGTAGTAGTGATACTTTGAGAAAGAATACATATGCGTATATTTAAAATATACATGATCATGGAATTGTTAAACATAACATAAATATACATAAAGCCAAACTTATGAACTTATAGAAACTTTGCAAGTATACATAAAAGGACCATTTTGGTTTTGCATAACAAGACACTTTACAATTCTTTCCAAGGTGCTTAACCTCACAATGCTCATTAAAACTTATCAGGAGGCTAAATAGTATTTGGTGGAGGATCCTTTTCAATTTTTTTAATTTATTTCTTTCAAATTTTTTGGCAAAATATATGTTTTGCATTTGAATTTGTTTTTTTTTAATATTTATGTATGTAAAGGATCTCCGAATTCACTTGCATGCAAAAAATGGTTTAATTTGAATAAGTGCAAAGTAGCAAAGTTGAAGGTAGCATTTATGAAATGTATTTTGTTATGTTCGATCAATCATGATGTATGTATAAAATAAATTTTATTAACATGTATTTGCAAAGTAAGTGTTTGTGATTGCTCATTGTCATAGATAAAAGATTTCTTATACTTAGAGGCATGCGAAAACAATTCTTAATTCCTATATGAAAGTGTCATTACAATGATAACTTAAGATTGAACATCATAATCATGTGTTAAGCCATTTTTACGAAAAATAACACATGAAGAATCATTTATGCAAGATTAAAAAATTCTCATATGAACATTAGTAGAAACAGGGAATGAAAAAGCTAGAGAAGAGTAGAAGTTTATTTTTGGGAGCTGTCGGATATCCGACAGCTAGATGTCGTCATCCGACACCTCTAAAAATATAAAAAGAATTGTTTCGTCTTTCCACCGACGCCTCACTTCACTTTTAGGACATTTTCCGAGATCTAGAGCTCCAGGTCGCCGAAAAACTTTAGATCTAAGGTGAGGAACTTTGATTTTTCAAGTTTTGTTTAAAATTTTTCAAATTTTTTGTGATTTTGATATTTCTCTTGGTTTTCATTGAGTTTTTGTGAAGAAAAAATGTAGAAGTTTTAGGAGATATAGACATTTTAGATTTTGGTGTTCAAAAGAGGGTTTAGATCTTGTGATGTTGATATAGAGAATAAAAATTAGAACTTTAAATTTTTTTTATAGGAAGAAGACGATGAATAGTGTTTTTCACCAAAGTTTTGATTTATGTGTGAATTTGTGATAGTAAGAATGTTTGTGAGATGAATTTTCGGAAGTATGATTTTTAGCTATCGGATATCCGACAGAAGCGTATCGGATATCCGACAGTTCCAGTTTCTAAAAATTTCTTATTTCTTATACAGATATGGCATCCAGTTGGAGATCCCGAAGGAGTGATTCAGGAAATGCTCATTCTTCCTACCAAAGTTATTCGGGCATAGAGAAAACCCAAATTGGAATTTCTAAATTTGTGGAATTTGATCTCCTACGTCATGAACGTGTGTATTTTATGCTTGCCGAGGCAGGTATAATTTCTGTCATTATCCAAGACTTGTTCTCCTCATTTTTAGTACGAGAGTTTTATAATCATCTTAAGGACCCTACATATACTGATTTGAATGGAGGAGTTAGATCGAAAATCCAAGGCCAATATGTGGAGATCACTCCCTTTGATTTAAGGAGTGAATTTGGAATAGTGGAAAGTAGGAATGTTTTGGACATTGTTGAGAACTATAGACTAGAGAGAGATTGGACCTTAATGAACATGTCTTTGCATGGAAATTCTACAAAGAACCTTATAACCACTATGACGACATTGTCAGACGATGCTCGTCTTGTTCAAGACATACTAAGACACACGATTATGTTGAAGTCCGGTGATACTCATAGTATTACGGCTCAACTTAGTCTTGTGACTTATTATATAGTGGAGAAAGAATTATTTGATGTGACCGATCTTCTTTTGTCTATGATTCGCTATACATTCCGCCTCAAAAATCCTGAGTGGAAAAAGGCATATTCCCTCCCTTTGGGTGCGATTATCCAGCGTATTCTATTCAAGAAATATGCATGGATAGATCAAGACTTTTATGTTGGAGATTATGTCCCGGATATATATCAAACGGCGGGTATAAAGAGTAAGAAAAATCAACGGAAGCCGCCTACTACGGAGATGAGAGAGCCTCCTATTTCACGTGGAGGGTCTATGCGGGAGGTACTCGACTCTTTTCAAACAAAGTTGGATAGACACATTGATGATTTTCAAGAGCATAGAAAGTCTTTTGAGGAACACAAAGTGGAGGTGAAGAAGGATCAGACACGGATGCAGAAGTTCATGAAGTTCCTTGTTAAGGGACTAAAATTAAAACCTACGCCTGCTGAAACCGCTGAATGGGAAGTGCCTACGGAGGAGGAGCCGCGTCGCCAATCAGTTAGTCAGGCTCGACGTAAGAAGGCAGTGGTAAGGAGACCAGTTTATGATCTTCCAGAAAGCAGTGGAGCAGGCAGTCGAAATGAGGAGGATTCAGATTGAAAATGACTTCTGGGAGCTAACGCCATCCGATATCCTACTGTCGCCATCCGATAGCTTCCCAGCCCAGATCTCTCCTTAATTTTGTGAACTTCTTTTATGAGACATTTTAAGTACTCTTTTATTAAAGTTATGTAATAATTTTTAATATTTGGACATGATTTATGTTGGTGAATGTCTATGTTTTGATCATTTAAGATTTAGTTTTTCTTTTTTAAAATGCATAGCTATTGTGATGTTTTTAATTCTAGCCTAAGCATAGAAAAACGGGAATCCGGTAACGGTTTAGTGAATATATCCGCTAGTTGATTATCCGTTCCTATGAAGGAAATTTTAATCTGATTATTTTTAATGTGGTCTCTTATAAAATGATGCCTAACGTCAATATGTTTAGACCTAGAGTGATGAACCGGGTTGTAAGTTAAATCAATTGCACTTTTGTTATCGCACAATAGCTCTATAGTTTGTTGTTTAATGTTAAAGTCTTCTAAAGTTTGTTTCATCCAAAGAGCTTGTGCACAACAACTACCAAGTGCGATGTATTCGGCCTCGGTGGTTGAGAGGACAACATAATTCTGTTTCCTACTCGACCATGAAATGAGTGAAGGGCCTAAAAAGTGACAAGTGCCACTAGTGTTTTTCCTATCTAGTGAACAACCGGCATAATCAGAATCAGAATAGCCAAAAAGAGTAAAATCATCGCTATGAGGATACCACAAACCAAGTTTAGATGTGCCAATTAAATATCTAAAACTTCTTTTTACCGCTTTTAAATGTGATTCTTTGGGATCGACTTGAAATCTAGCACATAAACAAACTGAAAACATAATATCTGGTCTAGATGCAGTTAAATATAAAAGTGAACCTATCATGCCTCTATATAAAGTTTGATTTATAGATATTCCATTTTCATCTTTTCCTAATTTTAAAGATACACTCATAGGAGTATTTGCTTGTTTGAGATTTTCAAATCCAAATCGTTTTTAAATATCATGAATAAATTTTGATTGGTTAATAAAAATTCCATCATGTTTTTGAACAATTTGAAATCCTAAGAAATATTTTAATTCTCCTACCATACTCATCTCAAATTCACTTTCCATCATTTTTACAACATAATTACACAACTCTTCATTAGTGGCTCCAAAAATAATATCGTCAACATAAATTTGTAAAACAATTAAATTATCATCAACTTGCTTAATGAAGAGTGTACAATCAACACCACCCATTTGAAAACCATTTTGTAATAAATATAAAGTCAATCTATCATACCATGCTCGTGGTGCTTGTTTTAAACCATACAAAGCTTTTAGCAATCTATATACGCGATTAGGAAATTTTTCATTTATAAATTCTGGGGGTTGTTCAACATAAACTTCTTCTTTAATCAACCCATTTAAAAATGCAGTTTTAATATCCATTTGCAACAATTTGAATCTTTTATGACTAGCAAATGCAACAAAAATTCTAACTGCTTCCAATCGTGCTACGAGTGCAAATGTTTCATCAAAATCTACCCCTTCAATTTGATTATATCCTTTCGCTACAAGCCTAGCTTTGTTTCTAGTGACCCTAGAGTCACTATCTAATTTATTTTTGAAAACCCATTTGACTCCTACCACTGGATGATCACTAGGTCTATCAACAAGAATCCAAACTTTATTTCTTTCAAATTGGTTAAGTTCTTCATTCATAGCTAAAAACCAAGATTCATCATTTAAAGCGGTGGTAACATCTTTTGGTTCTATATTAGAGACAACATAAATTTGAAAAACTTTCATGTAAACTAGAACGTGTACGTACCCCACTTGATGGTTCTCCAATAACAAATTCTTGTGGATGATCTTTTGAGAACCTTAGCTCGGTTGGAGGTACATATCTTTGTTCTTCTTCTTCTTCACCTTCTTTTTCGTCTTCTTTCTCTACTTTTTCTTCAACATCATCATCATCATTTTTCCTCAGATTTTGTTCCACATTTTCTTCATTTTTCTCATTACCTGCAACTTTAGTATTTTCTACACAAGAAATATTTTCATCAAATTTTACATGAATAGTTTCTTCAACCACTTTAGTACGTTTATTATAAACTCTATAGGCCTTGCTAGTTGAAGAATAACCAATGAAAATTCCTTCATCACATTTTTTCATCAAATTTACCTAAGTTATCTTTTGTATTCAAAATAAAGCATTTACAACCAAAAACTTTAAAGTAAGATACATTTGGTTTTCTTTGAAAATAAATTTCATAAGGAGTTAATTGTAATGTAGGACGAATCATGACACGATTAATAATATAGCATGCAGTACTAACCGCTTCGGCCCAAAAATATTTTGGCAATTTAAATTCACAAAGCATAGTACGTGCTAATTCTTGAAGTGTTCTATTTTTTCTCTCCACTACACCATTTTGCTGTGGTGTGCGAGGAGCGGAAAATTCGTGTTTTATCCCAAATTCATTACAATATGAAATAAATTTTTCATTATCAAACTCTCCTCAATGATCTGATCTAATGCATTTTACTTTTAAATCAAGTTTATTTTGAATACGTGAAATTAGTTTTATAAATTCATCAAAAGCATCAGCTTTTGAATTTAAAAGCAATGTCCAACAAAATCTAGAATAATCATCAATAATAACAAACGTATATTTTCTACCTCCTAGACTTTGTGTAATAATTGGACCAAACAAGTCCATATGTAATAATTGTAAAGGTCTAGTAGTAGAAATAACATTTTTGCTTTTAAAAGATGATTTTGTAAACTTTTCTTTTTGGCATGGTGAATATAATGAAGAAAGCTTTCCATTCAAATTTGGTAAACCTTTTATTATTTTATTTTTAGAAATCTTTACAATGCGTTTAGCACTAGAATGTCCTAGTCTCCTATGCCATAATTCAAGTTCATCATTCTTTGAGATAAAACATTTAAGTGTAGAATGAGATAAATCATGAAAAGTTATTGTATAGACATTGTTTATTCTTGGTGCAGTAAGTACAATTTCATGTGTTTTGGAATCAATAATTTTACAAAGGTTTGAGCTAGAGTCAAATAAAACATTTAGATTTTTATCACATAGTTGACTAATAGAGATTAGATTATGTTTCAAACTTTTAACATATAAAACATTTGAAATTTTAAACTCTTCGTTACCTACTACTCCAATGCCTTTGACTTTACCCTTGCCATTATCTCCAAAGGTCACTGTTCCACCTTTCTTCATCTCCAGGCTAAGGAACTTTGATTTATCGCCCGTCATGTGTTTTGAACATCCAGAGTCCAAATACCACACGTCTTCCTTGTTCCTAGCCTGCACGGACATCTAAAAAGATGGTGAGAGTAAAGATCTGGTTATCCAAGTGGTCCCTCCCATGATATAGGTGGAAGCCTTAGGTACCCAGATTTGCTTAATATTAACTTTTCCTTTCTTCCAGCATGAGTCCGAGATGTGACCAAATCGATGACATTTGGCACATGCAATGAATAGTGAGGAACCATTCTTTAATGGTTTCTCTGGACTCTTGCTGGAGGAAACATCTTTATGTGTGGACTTAGAAAAAATTTTATTTTAAAAAAGAGGTTTTCTGAACCTGGAGCTGTCGCTGGCGACAGCAGCTGTCGGAATTTTCCGATAGCTTCCAGAGCTTACAGAAACGTATCCTAGTCAAAATTTTGCTGACCCATGGCATTGGTTGCCTAAAATCATATCCAGAGATTTTTTCCCAACACCAAATTTTCCAATTGCCATGTTCAATTCATTTACTTTGGACTTTAAAATTGAATTTTCTTTTACTATCATGCCACATCGATTTGCAAACTTTTTCTTGTAATTCTCTAATTGAGAATGAGAAGTTTTGACAACCTTTTCTAAGTCCTTTTTCTCTTTTAGAAGTTGATCAATTTTTTGATCGGACTTAGAAATAGTGTTTTCAAGTTCTTTTATCCTTGTCAAAGAGTGATCACACTCTTGACAAATTACCTTCTCGTTCCCAATAGATTTCAACTCATTTGATAACTTTTTATTTACTTTCAAAAGATCTTTATTTTCACATTTAAAAAAATCGATTTCCTTTAGGCTTTTATCCAAAAATTTGCAAGTTTTCATAAATTCAGAATATAAATCATCATAAGATGGAGGAGTTACCTCAGTGTCGCTTTGGACACTGCTATCGTCGTCAGATGACACATTTTCTTTCCCCATCAAGCATACATTTGCTTCTTCTTTATCTTCATCGCTTGCTTCACTTGAGCCTTGAGAAGTTGTGTCATCCCAAGTCTCCACCTTCAGAACCTTCTTTTTGAACTTCTTATTGTGCCTCTTCTCTTTCTGCTCTCTCAGATATTTTGGGCACTTGCTTCTTATATGTCCAATTTTTTTGCAATGATAGCATTCCGGTAGCGGACGTTCTTCTTCATCATCCATTTTTCCTTTGCCTTTGTTGTAGGAAAAATCCTTCTTTTTGAAATTTTTTCTAAATGAGTTTCTCCTCTCAGGATTTCTCATAAACTTCTTAAAGTTCCTCACAAACAGTCCTTCTTCATCTTCCTCACTTTCTCCAGTCTCACTTTCATTTTTCTTTTTAGATTTCAACGCCAAGCTCTTCTTTTTGGGCTCCAAATTGTACTCTTGGCTTTGAATCTTCAACTCCACTTCATGGGTTTTTATATTCCCAATGAGGCTCTCCAATTGTAAGGTCTTAAGATCATGTGACTCAGAAATTGCAGTCACTTTAGGATTGAACTTCGGGGGAAGTGATCTTAAGATTTTCCTTACTAAATCTCCATTGGAGAAAACCTTACCCAGCACCTTTGAGTCGTTCACGATTTTAGTGAATCGTGTGTATATTGTATCAATTTTTTTACCCACCTCCATTTTGAATCTTTCGAACTCTGACTCCAGTTGAAATAGCTTTGAATCATTTACCTGCGAAGTACCTTCATGAGTAATTTCTAAAAGATTCCAAATTTCAAATGCAGTATCACAAGCACAAACTCTATTAAATTCAGTGCGATCTAGTGCGCAAAATAAAACATTCATTGCTTTTGCATTGTTTTTACATTTTAATTTATCATTGTCATCCCACTTGTCTTTGGGTTTGTCCATAGTTACATCTCCTACAACAATTGTTGGGGAAGTATAACTCGTCTCGACCATATTCCAAACTTCTATGTCGAGAGCTATTAGAAAACACAGCATTCGGGTTTTCCAATAGTTATAGTCTGTGCCCGTAAAAAGTGATGGCCTACTAATTCCTTGCCCCTCAACGAACGCGTGATCATTGTGCGCCATTACTCCCGGTGGTAAAACCGTTTTGGAGTAACTTACCTCTGATGCCACGTGTTGGATCTTGTGGCGCCCTTAGAGAGGGGGGGTGGGGGTGAATAAGGGCCTTTTTAAATTATAATTTTTTACTTAAGAATTTTTAAAACAAATTTTGCTTTTCTAAAAATCACTTATAAAAATTAATTCAAACACAAAATTTTAAATTAAAAATTAAACAATAAAATTTGCAATTAAAAGAAAGTCATAATTTTATTAATTAAGAAAATGACATACAATAAAAGTGATCTTAACAATGCTTAAGATCAAGACACAAGTTTGATAATAAAATTTCTACAATTTGAGTTTACCAATCCTTCTCCTATGGATTGGAAGGCTATCACTTGTCTCTCCCTAGACCAAACCAAGCCTATCCTCTAGATCTTCCAAAGATCTAGACGTAGCACACAAGACCATGATTTCCTGCCAAGCCACGCAAGGACTTGGACGCTCCGCACAAGGAAGCGATTTTCCCCTAAGCCATGCATGGACTTAGACGTCACGCACAAGGAGACGATTTCCCTACCAATACAAAATGAAATGTATATAAATGAAAATACAAAATCAAATGAAGAACTCCCTAGAAATTCAGATCTCTGAAAGGAAGGTTGAAGCCTCGAGATGATCGTTGATGTAAAAGCGCGTCCGATCACTTCTTCAATTTCAAACCTTCTAAGCACAAATGGGAGTTGATGAGGTTCTGGAGCTCTCTGGTTCGTATGCACTCAGGAAAGGACTTGGAGATCTGAAAACTTGAATTAAACGAAGTTCTGAGCCATTTTGTATAAAAGATAGATAACGCCATCCGTTAGCTAGGTATCGCCAAAATCCGATAGCTCCAGAGGTGCCACGTGTCCCATGTATTCGGCATTTTTGCAGAGAGTGGCGATCGCGATTGAGTCGTGGTTGAGACGTGGGCTGTCAGATATCCGATAGCACTATCAGATATCCGTTAGCTTGCGTAACTGCTGCACGTCGTAGAGTTACGGGAAGATCGTGCACTGTCGGAAATCCGTTACTGCTGTCGAAAATCCGATAGCTCTAAAACGTTGAGTAGAGATCGAAGAACGAAAGAAATCGTGCGCTGTCGGAAATCCGGTACCGCTGTCGGAAATCCGATAGCTCCAATTTCTGGAAATTGGTATTTTGCTCCAATTGCAAACATGTTATTCTTGCACCTGTTATCTGCACACCATTAATCAAAAATATGATCAAATACATTCGGGATTTGTTATTCTCAAATTGGACGAGTGCAGAACGCATGCTCCAACACAGATAAGCTGTTTAGAGGCTCTTTGAAAAGCCAGTCCAACAAAGCTTTCTAAAAATCATTTTTTTTTGTTTTTAGTTCTCTTTTATTAACTTCATCTCGTTACATACCACTCCAGCATTTTCTACCGTACGCGCATTTTTGGCCGGACACTCTTTTTCGGCCAGGCACTCATTCTTCGCCCAGACGGTCATTTCGCCCGGGCGCTCGTTATTTTCGCCCGAGCGCGCATTTTTGCCCGGGTATCCGTTTTTCGCCAGGGCGCCCGATTTTTGCCCGGTCGGCTATTTTTCGCCCGGGTGGCCGTTTTTTCGCCCGAGCCCGCGTTTTTCGCCCGGTCGGCTGTTTTTTCACCCGAGTGCGTTTTTTTTCTCCCAGTCGGCCATTTTTTTCCTGGGAGGCCATTTTTCGCCCGGTCGAAAAGGCCATTTTTCGCCCGGGCGCGCTTTTTTCGCCCGGGCGGTCGTTTTTTCGCCCGGTCTTGCGTTTTTTCCCCGGTCGCGCGTTTTTAGATCGGGTGGCTATTTTTCTGCCCGGGCGCGCATTTTTCGCACGGACGGCCGTTTTTCGCCCTGGAGGCCGTTTTTCGCCTGGGCGGTCGTTTTTTTCGCCCGAACGGGCATTTTTCGCCCGGGAGGCTGTATTTTGCCCGGGTGGCCGTATTTCGCCCGTGCACGTGCTTTTCGCTCGGACACGCGTTTTTTCGCCCGGGCGGCGTTTTTTCGCCCGGGCGGCGGTTTTTCGCACAGGCGGGCTAAATGGAAAAGCTCTATTCGATGAGCACTTTTGAACAAACTCTCCAAATAATCTGCAGCTCTCTCATCGGAGTTTTTCTGAAAGGTCTTTTCTAAAGTTTTATTCGATAAGCAGCTTTTCCATCCGCTAGAGCTGTCCCAAACAGAGCCATAGCCATTGCAATTTCTAACTCAAATCAATTAGTAGGGCTAGGGCAAGCCGCAGGGAAGAGAGAGGCACTCATCGCCTCAGAGGAGTTCGGGACTCGTGAATAAAGGAAAATAATAAAGGCAAATGTTATGTGCAAACCTAATATATGACTATGTGCAAACCAAATCATTAAATAAAAACAATAAAAACTTAAATAAAAATCAACTTATAATCAGATAGGGGCAAACCAAAGTCATTTCTTCTTCCCCGTGCCCTAGCCGCTGGTTCCCTCTCGCAGAGCCCCATCCAACCTTCCGATCGCAGCCGACATTTTGAGCAGGAGACGGACAACTCCTCCTTCGTATTTCTCCATTTCCCTCTCGCAGTTTTGCCGCTCTCTGCTGATGCTTCCTCATTGATGAGTGCTGCTGTGATCCCTCAGTCATCTTTGTCACCTGATGATTCTTGAAGCCATTTGCAATGGAGTTTTTAGCCATGGTTTTGTTTAAGATCCGTGCAATGTAAATGAAATTGGAGTTTTGCGTCTCGATGCATGACATTTGCAATTTCTATGAATTGGAGTTTTTTAAATTTTTATTTGATTTTGAAGGATCCATAATAGTGGCAATTTATGAAATTTTGGAGTTGATGGAGAAGACCTGGGTTGTGCTTTTATTTGCTTCGTCTAAATCACTTATAATTTATGAAATATTGGTACTTTTATTTGCTTGGTCTAAATCAGAGGAGTAATTTGGTCGGCACTTATAAATTTTTGGACTGCACGCAAAATTGGTCTGCACATAGCCATAACAGGTTTGCACATAACATTTGCCTTAAAAAATTGAGCAACTCGTGTGAGACTCGAAATCAATTTCAAGCCATTTTGAGTCGATTCATTTTATTTTGGTTTCGATTCGACTAAGGTAGCGTTTGGGGCAGCTTAACGGCTCCGGTGCGGCAGCCTAAAAACGGAGTTTCCTTAAAAGCCGTGTTTGGGTGACAAAAGCTGGAAACGGAGGTTTTAATCATCCGCTGTTTCTAATATAGCCGCCAGACGCGCGCGGGTTCTCCAGTTCGACCGCGCCGTAGGGAGTTCGCCTTTTCCTTTTCTTTCCGCCCTAATCGCGATCTCGCGGGGCTTCTCCGCTCCCGATCTCCGACGGCGTCGACTACGCCGATCATTCATCTTCCCTCCTGATCTCCGACGGCCACGCCTCCGCCGCCGCTTTACTTCCCTCCTGATCTCCGACGGCCACGCCTCCGCCCTTTTCCGCCGGCACATTTCCAGATCTATACCAAAAGGGCTCTCCAAACTCAGGTATATAATCTCATCTACCTCTTCTACTCCTTCATTTGCCGATTCCATGATTTCCAACATTTTTTATTTATTTTTTAATTCATCAGTCCAATGTTTTCACTTATTTTTAAGGAATAAGCAACACAGATTCATAAAGATACATGGTGTGGGGGTTTATAGAGTCATTAAGGTACTAGTACAGTAAAGTATTTCTGAGTGTTAAGTGTTGTTGAATGTCATAAGTCGAGTTTGGTGTTGGTGCATCTCTGGACATTGGCAGGTCTGAACCTCTACTTTTATCGTCTTGGGTTTGTCCCGCTGTAGTGTGAATGTATGATAGTTATTGTGTTTAGGAATTCTTCAACAACACTTAACACTCAGAATATTCATGACATAGTGGTGCTAGGCTGCTCCAGTTTAGCTCCATAATATTCATGACATAGTGGTGCTGTGTGTGTATCTATGTGTGTGTGCTGTTTGTATATGATTGTGTGTGTGTGCTGTATATATGTATGTGTGTGTGCTGTATATATGTATGTGTGTGTGTATGATTGTGTGTATGTATGTATGTGTATGTGATTGTAAGTGTATGTGTGGTTGATTTTGTGTGTTTGTCAATCAAGCATACTCTTCTCTTAGGAGTGTGATTGAACGCACTTTTGATGTATGAAAGAAAAAATGGGCAATACTCCGTGATATGTCTACCTATAGTTTTGAGAAACAAACACATCGTCCTAGCTACAATGATTTTGCATAATTTTATACTGAGACATCCATTACGTATGGATCCTGATTTTAGATAAAGTGAGAGCCAGCGTATGGGAGGCAGAGTGGGCTCACAGAGACAACATGATACATGCACTGATACATCAAGTGGTGTAGACGAGATGTTAACATGGCGTGAGTCTATATCGCAACAACTCTATGATGCAAGAAGGTAAGATTCATTCCTCATATTTTAAATTAATATAAGAATCTAATATTAAGTATTTTCAATTATGTAGGTGATACACCGAAATACTTGCATGCAGATGATGGATCCGTGCGTCGAGAGTTTAAAATATTTTTTTGTTATGTTGTTTTGTAATATCTGGAAATTATTGAAATTTTATTTGGTATGTAGTGTGACGTTGATTTTAAATGTTGAAAATGATTTCAGGTATTAAACGAAGAATTTAAATTAAGAGCGATGTTAAACGCAGGCCAGTTTTGGCTATATGCATGCCACAATTTTTTAAAAAGAGCGATGTTAAATGTAGGCCAGTTTTAGCTATATGCAGGCCACAGTTTTTTAAAAAAAGATATCATTTTTCCTTTTAAAACTTCAGGGAAAATGATTGAAGTAGTTTAATTTTATGTGTTTTTTCCTTCCATGTAACCGTGTCCCCAAAGAGTTTACTCGTTTGTCCGAGTCCGATGTGTTTTTAAATTACAACTGGCCTAAAGCTATTCATGGGTATTTGCTACGGCGATGGCGACGATCGCGACTTCGTCGTCGATGTCAGCGATGTCGTCGATGTCGTCGATGGCGGCGATGTCGGCGATGACGGCGATGGCGATGATCGCGACGTCGTCGGCGATGGCAGCGTCCGCGACGCCGTCGGCAATGTCGGCGATGGCGGCGTCCGCGATGTCGTCGGCGATGACGGCGATGGCGACGATCGCGACGTCGTCGGCGATGACGTCGATGGCGGCGATGGCGGCGACGGCGGCGACGTCGGCGATGGCGGCGATGGCGGCGATGGCGGCGACGTCAGCGATGGCGGCGATCTCTCTCTCTCCTCGCACGCATGATATTTTACTTATTCTATGAATGTTATTTTGCTTGTGATTTATTTAGGAAAATATTAATTTAATTTTTGAATATAGTATGTAAATATGAAATTTGGCCTGCATGAATAATTTTTTGGCCTGCATATATCTGCGGCCTGCATATAGCCAAAATCGGCCTGCATTTAACATGACTCTAAATTAATTATAAAAAATTAACCTAAAAAAACTCCATTTTTGCCAAACAGTTTGTACAAAACAGCTTATCAAAAGCTCTGCAAACTTCATTTCACACAAACAGTTTTTTAACAAAATCCTGTTTTTCAGAAACAACACTTTTACTATCAGCAGCTATTCATCAGCAACTTTTCATCAACAACAGCTCACCCAAACTGGCCCTAAAAATTTGAGCTGTCAATTTGGATTATTATACTCACCCATACCTTCACATAAGTTAAAGATTTTTGTATTAGGTATTTTATATTTATGAAGTTTGATGATGGACGGGGCGGTAACTCAATAGTATTTTTATTAGGTATTTTATATTTATTATACTCACCCAGATTTATTGCAATATTTTTGTTAAAAAAAAGTTTTCAAACAGTTGTTCGATAAACATTTTTGAACAGACTCTTCAAACAGTCTGCAGCTCTCTCATCAGAATTTTTCTGAAAGCTCTTTTCTAAAAGCTCTATTCGATAAACAGTTTTTCCATTCGCTAGAGCTGTCCCACACAAAGCCAGAGCCATTGCAATTTCTAACTCAAATCAATTAGTAGGGCTAGGGCAAGCCGCAGAGAAGAGAGAGGCACTCAGCACCTCAGAGGAGTTCGGGACTCGTGAATGAAGAAAGGAAAATAAAAAATTGAGCAACTCGTGTGAGCGATTTTGAGTCTATTCATTTTATTTCGGTTTCGATTCGACTAAAAATTTGAGGGATTTTCGAGCGATTGTCAATTTTGATTATTATACTCACCCACACCTTCACATAAGTTAAAGATTTTTTTTATCAGGTATTTTATATTTATGAAGTTTGATGATGGACGGGGCCGGTAACTCAATAGTATATTTCATTATTTATGAATTATTTTTGTCCCATCTTCAAGCTGTAAGCATTTCCTCATTATTTATTTTCTCCCCTGAGCTTCTTCTGATGAAGAACAAACAGCTTCGTTGAAAGCAGCAGGCCACGAAAAAACAGCAGGAGCGCATCAAATTTCCATGGAAGAAGAAGACGACTCCCACAAGCTTCATATCGTGATGATGCCATGGCTGGCCATTGGTCACGCCACCCCCTTCTTCGAACTTTCCAAGCGCCTTGCCCAAAACGGCCACCATGTTTCCTTCCTCTCCACCCCCGGCATCCTCCGCCGCCTCCCACCGCTTCCTCCTCCGCTCTCCCAACTTGTCGACCTCCTTCCCTGCCCCCTTCCGCCGACGGAGAACCTCCCTCCCTCCGTTGAATCCACACTCGATCTTCCCTCCGATGATCTCCGCCCCTTCCTAATCCAAGCATATTCCTCCTTCGAGCACCACCTCACCGACTTCCTCGACGACCAATCTCGCCGGAAACCCGATTGGATCGTCTACGACATTTTCTCAAACGGTTGGGTGTGCGATCTAGCCGCCCGCCGCGGCGTCGCCTGCGCCTATTTCGCTCTCATCAATGCCGCCGTCTTCTCCCTCTTAAGTCGCCTGATAGGCCTGGGCACGCCGGAGAAGCTTATGGTTGTGCCGGAGTGGATCCCGTTTCCGACCAACGTCATTTTCCGCCCCTTCGAAGCGCGGAAGCTCTTATCCAACATACCCAAGAAAGCAGTGCCCCGATCTGAAGTGTCTTGGTGGGGAAATTGCAATTTCATGGCAATAAGAACCTGCGGTGAGTTCGAGCCCGAATGGCTGGATCTTCTGAGAAACTTACACGATGGAATTCCGATTATCACCGTCGGTTTCCTCCCACCTTCTTCTGTCGGCGAAGATGAGAGATGCGAGTCGTGGTTGAGAATGGCCAACTGGCTTGACCGGCGAGAGCCCGGATCCGTGGTTTTCGCCGCCTTCGGCAGCGAGGTGCAGCTCGCTCGCGAGCAGATCGAAGAGATCGCCCGAGGCCTAGAACAGAGCGGGCTGTCGTTCGTATGGGCGCTGCGGGCGGGGACTGCGGCGGCGGGGTTCGAGGAGCGGGTTCGCGGGAGAGGGCTGGTGGTGAAGGAATGGGTTCCCCAATCTCGGCTGCTGGCCCACCCCTCCGTCGGCGGATTTCTTACGCACGGCGGATGGAACTCGGTCGTGGAGGGGCTGTCGGCCGGAGTGGTGCTCGTGGTTCTGCCTATGCAATTTGAGCAGGGGCTGAATGCTAGGCATTTGGTGGAAAGGGGGCTCGGCATCGAGGTTGTTAGGGATTATGAGGACGGGTCGTTCTCCGGCGAAGAGATTGCGAGGAAGTTGAGGATGGCGATGGTGGAAGAAGAAGGGAAGGGATTGAGGGAGACGACGAGAAAAGGAAAGGATAGATTTGGGAACGAGAAGATTGAAGCCGAGTCCTTGAGCGAGTTGGTTAAGTATATGCTGAAGAACAAAACTCCAAATTGAAGCACAAGACTACGAAACTCAAAACTGATCGTCACCGTCTTTCTGTTTGTTTCAAATGCGAGTTAGCTTGAGTTCGACAATAACTGATCAGACGTTATGTTGTTAAAAGGGACATAAGATGGATCGGGATCCTCTCCATTTGGGACAATAAATGGAGGTCCATTTCATGGTCTGAATGTATTCTCACTTGATCTAATGACGTGAAACTTTTTTTTTTGGATTTAGGAAAAATAAAATACGATGGAATTAGTGAACCCGTCGGATCACCAGAAATAGATCTGAACCGTGAAATGGTTCTATCCATTTCACATGAAATGAAGAAGCTCCTGATTCACATAGGGAAAGCGCTATGTGGATTATGGCCCATTCTTTTCTGGGGCCGCCATAAATTAATAGGCTGAATTTTTCCTGCGTTGAGCGCAGGAAGCACACCTGCGGGATAGTATTTCTAGTTTTATATACATTTGTAACGTCATATACCAACTGTATATAGACTGTATTTTTAGTTGTAAATACAGTTGTACAATAGTTTAAGAAATATATTTTTTTGCAAGTGTATTTTCACCTCAAAATATATACATATGAGTACTTAAAATGATCATAAAAATACAAAGATTAATATTCAGTTAATTATTTTGTGAAAAAATAAAAAATGTAATAGATAAATGCATTTCCCCCACCAACCTTTGTACAACTGTATTTACAACAAAAAATACAGTCTATATACAGTTGGTATATGACGTTACAATTGTATATAAAACTAGAAATACTGTCCCGCAAGCTTGCTTCCTGCGCTCAACGCAGGGAAAATTCACCCAAATTAATATGACGGAGCTTCAAAAATAATCTAAACATGGAAGGGCAAAATTTGAATTAATTTTTACATGGTCGTTGTGGACGTTATATATTGAGAGAACAAGCGATCGAGAGTACTGTTGCGGCCACACGAAAGCATGCACACGAAAACTATTGCTCATACATTTATATAAAAACCCCATCTTCAAGATATTGGCTTCGTGTGGCGCGGCTTATTTGCTCCGGTGAGTTGGGTCAAAATTGCTATTATCATAGATTGTATGTTTGGCAAGGCAAAGGTTACGATTACTACAAAAATAAATAAACTAGTTTTGAGCATAAGATGCATGAATTTTTTTAGGTGAGGTCGGGCGTTCAAAAACGATGGTTCATGACCACATCGTTCATGACCGCCACTATTGAAGCCAGGAAAATCCCGGCTCCAAGAATTCGGACCTAAGTGCAGTCAAAGGTTACTTATCCAGCGATCCAGCTCGACGACTTGACGAACAACGACGAAGAGGCTGAACCAGCAACAACAGGACCCCAGGTGCTGCGGCAGGGAGGTCTCACCACGTACCCAGAAGCTGAGAAGAGACTTCTCATCCACAACCAAAAATTGGTCAAGCCGGGTACGAGGAAGACACCAACTTGACGAGTATCAAGAATGATGGCCAAGGATCACGAGGTCCAAGTCTTCAAAAATTGGGTTTCGAAAGCTCAGCCAAATGTGTCAATCCTAGTACCCCTAGGGTCCTATTTATAGGAAAACTAAAGGGAAGGGGAGGCTGTTTATAGCCCAGCCCTGCCCGGCGACTACACGATATTGAGGGGATCTCGCCTGGCTTTGGCGAGCATCCGCTATGGTCGCCCGCCTGGCGAGTATAAGGGTCTTGCTCGCACATGCTCGCCTATACTCGCACAGGTCTTCTGCTGCCTCTACTTGCTGAGCTGTCTTCAATCTCTAACTCTTGTCTTCTGTGTTGACCTTGCTCAACCACGACTCGCATATCAGTGGCAGAAGACGCAACCACGCGAGCATCTGACTTCTGTGCTCGGAAAGAAATATCCAACCCTTATTCGGCGAGCTGCTCCTGGCGAGCATCTGACTTACTCAGCATCAGCCCGGCTAGCTTCGAGACTCTATATATAGGGGGATCTTTTGTTGAAATGCCGTTCTGAGCTCGCACAAGATGTCGCTCACTACCGAGGAACAATATCGGGCGGACATGGCTGAACTAGAAGGTTGGCTAGAGTCGCCTGCTTGAAAGTGTCCTCGCGAAGATGATGATGTCCAAGAGTTCCTCGCCCCGAAGAAAAAAGAAAAGAAAATGCTGGCGAGGAAGAAGAAGAAGACGCAACCTCCGCCAACTGAAAAATGTCGACAATCCTTCTGCCGAACAACGGGGAATCCCTGCTAGTACCCGGAGGTTAATTAACGAGCTGGGCCTTGGCGGTGACGCCGACCAAAGAGCTCCCGATCCCTCTCTTCCTCCCTCGCCGCAGGTCCCTCCTGCCGATCTTCCCAGGTTCCAGACCCAGTCGCAGTCAGAGCTCGCTTCCTCGCGCGGTAGAGATCTCGCGCTAGCTCTGCTAGATCCTCGCAGTTACAACTTGTAGGATCTTGAGTCGCCCTTAGAGGGGGTTGGGGGGGGGGTGAATAAGAGTTTTAAAAACTTTAAATTTAATAGAAAACTTTTGATATTTTGGTAGAAGTAAGTTAGATCAAAAGTATAGAAGTGAAATCAATTTTATTAAACAAGAAAAGACATGATTATCATTTATAAAATTGATTACAAAATCTGATTTCTTATGACGCTAGAAATCGTAGGCGATAAAGTAAAATCTCTTTTTGTTTTCTATACCGACTCGTATTCCCACGAACCGGTTGACTTTAGCTGATCTCTCCCCAGATACGACATCAAGCTGCTCTAGCCTTCTTATCCCCAGAAAGGCCTTGAGCACCCCCTAGATCTACTCCCTAGACCCAGTCGCCAACACGAGGCGAATTCCTCCCTAAATCCTGCCCAGACCTAGTCGCCAACACGAGGCGAATTCACAAACCGATTACAATGATAAAATAAAAAACAAATACAAAAGACAAATATAAAACTCCCTATGAGGTAATCTGAAGGAGACGCCGAAGAATCGCTGAAGATCGTTGAAGTCCAAGCGTGTGTTCTTCGGGTTGTGTTAGCGTGTTGATCCAAGCCTCCTTTGATTCCTCCTTTTGAAATATGAGTGAGAGATGTGTTGGTCTGGAAATACGGCCCTAACAAAGTTTCTGAAGTGCTGGAATAGGGCTCTTGACAATCAGTAGTAAGAAACATCGAAATCATCCAATTTATAGACTTTGAGCTAACGCCGGCGTTAAGTGCTAACGCCGGACATTGACCATGTATAACAACATATTGATGGCTCGGATCTTCAGAAGAGGAAGGATATTCTGCACTTTAGGAAATGTTTTATTTTAGGCAATACTAACGCCGACGTTAAGGCTAACACGGGCGTTGGGCAAATCATTCCTAAAGTTCCTCCTACAATTACAGCTGCTTTCTCCTTGCCAAATTCGTCAAACGAATAGCGCCCAGCGTTAAGACCTAACGCCTGGCGTTGAGTTTCTTTCTCCTTTTAATCAGCTGGCACGCCATTTCGTCGAACGACATCTCATCCCGTCGATCGCCATTTCGTCGAACGGTATCTCATCCCGTCGATTCGCTGGCTCGCCATTTCGTCGAACGACATCTCATTTCGTCGAACGACATCTCATTTCGTCGAACGCCATTTCGTCGAACGACATCTCATCCCGTCGATTCGCTAGCGCCCAACGTTAAGACCTAACGCCTGACGTTAGACAACTTTCAATCATTCTGCATGTGGTTAGTGCCAGACCATTGTTGCAGCAACCTGGTGTCATATCTATCCAAACCTGCATGCTAAAAACACAATGGCAAACAAGATCAAATACAAGTAGGATTTGCTATTCTCAAAACAAAGGGATGCGGAAAAACATGTTCCAACAATCTTCCCCTTTTGATAATAACAAATCCAATTAGAGATAAATCAGATTCATAGATAAAGAATTTGTGTTTTTATAAAGATATATGACATTAAACAATTATAAGATAATGATAAGAATTATAGATCATTTAAAAGTGCTCCCCTTACAAAAGTGCTCTCATAGACTAGATTCATGCTCCCCCTTAATCTAGTGAATCCTACTCCATTAATCATTACGATTTATCATTTTATTCTCCCCCTTTGTTATTAGCAAAAGAGGGTGGAGTGAAACAAAACTAGAATAAAGAAGACAAAAGTTGGGACATAACTAAGAGAGGATTAAGAGTTTTGTGTAAACAAAAAGTAAGTTATGATCGAGCTAAGGGGGAGAGTAGCACAGCGGAAAAATATATGATAAGCGTGAAAGAACATCATTCAAAGATTATACCAAAGGAATGTAATCACTTGCTTTTTAAATTTATTTTAAGAGTGATACTACTTGTTAAGATAGATGCAATTTTGTTTGACAAAGCACAAGTGAAAACAAAATGTAGAAATAAGCATGAGAACACATGATATAAGGATACATGATCAAATAGAGAAATGCGGAAAGATAAAACAAAGTTATTAAGATTAATATTTTTGTAATAGTTTGACTATTCTAACAATATGTCCAGACTCTTCACATTTGAGCATTTTAACTTTGAAATTTTTCATAACTAATAGGCAAGCATGATTTAGCATATTCAAAAAGATAATAGCTACAATGTAACCAATTCGTCTTTCAAGTAAAGAAAACATTGTAGAAATCATGCATTGCAATCTAGTGCATTATGATCCAATTCTCATGAGTGGAAGCTTTATGAAAAACAATGATGTGTGCATAAGGTGTTTTGAAATAATGATCAAAACACATGACATAATGATCAAAACACATGACATATATAATAAAATAGTGACAACAATATTAAGGATGCAATCTTATAATTACTTTCACACATCAAATCTAGAATAAAGTTTCAAGTCACAAATAATGAGTACAACAACCAATGTGCTTTGCCCACACAATGCTCATTAAGACTTATCAGGGAGCGAAGTATTGCATAAGCAACTTTATTGATTTTTATTTTTAGTGATCCGGTGTACAAATAGAAGTGATAAAAGATGAATGTGTTTGCACAAGACACTTTACAATTCTTTTCAAGGTGCTCAACCTCACAATGCTCATTAAGACTTATTAGGAGGGTGAGTAGTGCTTGGTTGAGTTATCTTTGACATTTTATTTCATATTATTGTAATAGCGGGTCAAAGGTCTCTGAATTCACTTGTTGTTGCAAACACTAACAATATTGAAATGACACTTCTATGTGTGCAAGAAATTTATTGTTTGTATGAGGGTGTAGGTAATTTAGACATACAACTTAATATGTTAAGACTATTACACTACACAATCATGCAAGACTAAGATTATGAACACATGTAGATTACCAAAATAGTGAGTGAATGAATCATTGATTAGCATAAAACATTACTCATGCTTAGAGGCATGCTAGACAATTATTCACAATTTTCTATAGACTATTTCATTGCACATAATCAGATTAAGGTCAAGGCATGAAGATAAAACAATGTTTAGGAAATTTGAAATTAAAATTAGATATTGAAGATATTCTTTAAGTGTATGCCTAAACAGTTTTGACCATTTGAAACAAAATAACTAAGAAGTTTTTCTCTTGTGAAATCTAATAGTCAAACCATAGTTTTGTAAATATTTAAAGCAAAACAAATAACAAAAACATATTTTTAATTATTTTAAATTATTTGAATTTTTTGTATTTTGGAATAAAACAACCAAATTAATGACAAAATAATTTCAAAAACTGAGAAAAGAAACAGAGAATGAGAGAAAGATCATTATAAAATACCAGAAATAGTGTTAAGAAAATAGAATTTCAATTTGGCAAAAAGGGCTAACGCCTGGCGTTAACTACTTAACGCCCAATCAGAACTCTATTTTTTGAGATTTTTGAAATTTTTTACTTTGGAATAGTGAATATGCATATTGTCCTTCTTGGTGTAGAAATTTCAGAAAATTTAAAGATGATTAGAAGGCTCAAAATTGTTGAATACTTTTCCATAAAAAGGTTGTAAAATTATTTTTTAGAATGTTAATTCAAATAATGTAAATCAGATTGCATGAAGACTGAACTAAGAGATATAGAGATCAGATACTATTCAGCATTGTGATATTGACAATTTTGCACATAAGGCTAACGCTAGGCGTTAATTTCTAACGCTGGCGTTAGAGGCTAACGTCTGGCATTAACTAGTTAACACTGAGACAGTAGATGATTTCATGCATTTAAAAAAAAACTTTTCTTTGATTTCGTGTTATTAAAGAAAGGCCTTCTTACTGTATAAATTTCAGACATTTTGGAGATCATTAGAAGACTCATTAAGCATGTTTTATTTGTTCAAATAAGGTTTTTATATTTTTATTTGGTTTTCAAATACTTGTGCTTTACAAGATCATTAAAGATAAAAAATGATAAAATATGCAAAACGCAAGATAAGCATATTTGATTAGAACAAGAATGCATGAATAATATAGTCATAAAGAGTGCATGCAAAATATACGATATAAGAGTGTCTTAGATAATAATACTCTAACTATATGCCTACACACTAGCCCCGTACTAAGTGACGGATGGGCATGAGGAGCTGCACACATGTCGTAGGTTGGGGTGTTAATCCCATATGCACACACTAAAGAGTTCTCAACCTAGCACTCTTTCCCCCCAGTGCCTCGCAAGGCCCCACTGGAACCCTCCCCGGTTAAGGACAAGACATGACTTAGATGTTAGGTCTTCTAATGCATACAATCCTACGCCCTCGCTATTGTGAGACATATAAGGTGGGTGAATGATCATGGACATCCTAAGCATTTTGTCCTATGGAAACAATTTAAAGTCACATAGTTATTTTATCTTTCAATTTTTCTACTTTAAGATGGAATCATTATGACATTATTTGATAACTAGCATGAATGATAATATTTTATAGTTGATAATGCTAGTATGATGATTTCATATTATGCCATAAGAATAATGCATGTCTTTTAAATTGATAGAAATTCACTTTGTAGACCTACAATTAAGTGATGATTTGATTAGACGTTATTGATATCAAGGTGATTCTAAGGTCTAGATATAGTAAGATACATGCAACCACAATATAATTATCATGATCACCAATCATATTTTAGGTCAAAAAAAGATCTTTTGTAGTTATGTGTAATGTTTGACTTAAAAGATCTTTTGATATTATGATCATTAATTTTATCACATAGAAATTTTGATACTCATAATTAATTATTGCAAGTGAAATATATAAAACAATTCATATTCAACCTTTTCAAAATATTAAAGAGAAATATTGTAAGGTGAATAATGAATACAATGAGAAACTATTTTTTGGTTATTTTTGAAAGGTTTTATAAATTTTCTCTTTGTTTTTTGAATATTAAACAAAAACATATATATATAATTTTTCTTGATTTTTAATTTTTATTATTCTATTTTTCTTTCACATAATATGACATGATATAACTAGCATAGACATTTTATAGTGAGTGATGATGCTAGAAGAAAGGTTATGATAACAAGGTGCAATATTATGTGAAGCATATACTAGATTTGCATATATTCAACATGGAGTTTCAACCTAACTATCCATAGACCTAGAAAGATGTGATTTAACCTTGTGAGTTATTTTCAATAGGTATAAGTTTGATTCTAAGGTCATTGGAATGGTACTTAGGAGCATGTGATGTACAATCCTTTAAAAAACATTGCCAAAAAAGGAAAAACTGAGATAACTTCTAAATGGAGTTGAGTTTTGGCAGTTTTGAGGGTCGAAATAAACTCAAACGAGCAAAGATGGTTTGCCATTGCATAGATCTTCTCGTCCTCATTCCGAAAAGTTATTATGGGCGAAAATCGAACAAGCGGATCAAAAGTTATGATCGTTTGAAGTTTGCGTCAAAATCTCGCATATTTTTGTAAATTTAATTTTGGTTTTTGTTTAAAAACATATGATTTTTGCAATTATTCAATTCCGATTTTTCGTGATTATGATTAAACATATTAGAGGCTATCAAATGACATAAGAATATTAAATAAGTAATCAACCACTTGTGCATTTTGTAAGTTTAGCCTAAGACTCCTAAAATACCTTTTAAATCCATTTCGACAATTATTTCATTTGCCTTAATAATATCATATAACATATTTAGAGTTTGATTTTATGATGATAGGAGACTTTTATAGGTAATGGATTTAGAGAGATGAAAACAAAAATGATTAGTAGATCACTTGGAAAAATAATATGACTTTTTATTCAATTTTATTCAATTTGTCTTATTAATGAACTTTGGCTTAATGTGAGAAAGTCATATCACAAGTTATGTAAAGTAATCATACCATGTTGGTTCAACAAAAAGAAAAAAAAAACAAACAAGGAGAAGTTTTAGCATATCATGAAGTAGAGTAATGATATTTCATATTTAATTATTTCTACTTCATGCATTTGTATGATACCTAATGAATAAGAGATTTAGGTATCCAAAGGGGACCAAGTGGGATGATTCCTTTGGGTACCCAAATACATCATGTTTGCTTTTGGGGAGATGGAAATGAATGAGCCCTTTTGAGTGGAGTTTGTGTTTCATCTTTAACTTTGGGTCTCCATTCAAACCTTGGTTTAATATTATTTTTATGTATCAAATTTCCATTGTGATTGTCTTTATCTTTTAGATTATAATTGTAATGATTATTGAAAGTATTTTTCATAGGAAATTTGTGAACATTTAATTTTATGTTGGGAGAAGATTGATGTTGTAAATGATAATGACGATTGTATTTTGGAATTTCATTTTCAATCTTTTGAAGTTTTTTATTTCCATTGTTTGACTTATTCAATTTTTGAGAAATCATATTCAACTTGCTTTTGGATTTTGCTTTATATTGAGAATGTATGTTTTGAGAATTTTTCTTTATGATTTCCTTAAGAAAGTTGATTTTAGTTTCTAATTCATTATTCTTAATTTTTAAATTATGTCTAGCTTTATTATAAGCTATTGTGCTATTTTTAAGAGTTGAAACAATTGAATCAATATGATTTTGATAGTTATTTCTATAATCATCAAATGTTTCATCCATCTCTTTAATTTCAATTTTATAGTCTTTACGCTTAGCACAATCATTTTTCAAAGATGAATTTTCTAAACATAATCTTTCATTTTGTTCTTTTACAAAAATAAACTCCTTTTCAAGTTTCTTATGTTTTTCTTTTAATTCATTATATTCTACACAATGTGTAATCTTGTCAACTAAGGAGCCATGGGTAGACCGAGATAACTCAAAATTTGATTCTTCATTAACTTCTGCTTTTAAACCTTTATTTTCTAAGCGCAATTTGCAATTAGCATTTTTCAATTTCTTAATTTTTCGCTTTGTAGTTTGAAGCAATTGTAATGTAGAAATAGAATTACATACAAAAAGAGATTTTGATTTCCTTACAACGCTTGTGGATGAGGCAAGATTTGAACATATTGTTCCTTTGTCTTCTTCATCTTCCTCTTCCAAACAAGAGTTTTCATCATCCTTTCCACTTGATGAGCATTCTATGTATCCATCATTTGAGTAGTTTTCTTGAATATTTATGCAAGCTTGTATGTTCTCCAATTCTTGTGTTTGTTCCATACCTACAGAAGTAGAATCATAAGTTCTTTCAAGAAAAATCCAAATCTCATAAGCGGTAGGTATTATAAATAAGTTTGAAAATATTTTGATCTAACGCACAAAATAAACTATTTATAGATTTTGCATTTAAAACAATTTCATTTCTAGTTAGTACGCTAGGTGACTTTTCAATAGTAATATTCCAAACTTTTCCAGATAAAGCTTTAAGAAATTTTTTCATTAATATTTTCCACCCTTTATAATTTTTGCCCATAAATAAAGGTGGTGATAATACTTTTTCATTTATATTAAAATTTTCCCCACTAGTAGAAGCGAGATCATGATCAAGAGACGTCATTATTCTCGGTTGTTAAGCCGATTTAGAATAACCTGGCTATGATACCACTTGTAGGATCTTGATGCGACCTTAGAAGGGGGGGGGGGTGAATAAGGGTTTTAATAACTTTAAACTTTAATAGAAAACTTTTGATATTTTGGTAGAAGTATGTTAGATCAAAAGTAAAAAGATAATGAAATTAGAAGTGAAATCAATTTTATTAAACAAGAAAATACATGATTATCATTTATAAAATTGATTACAAAATCTGATTTCTTATGACGCTAGAAATCATAGGCGATAAAGTAAAATCTCTTTTTGTTTTCTATACCGACTCGTATCTCCACGAACCGGTTGGTTTTAGCCGATCTCTCCCCAGATACGGCCTCAAGCCGCTCTAGCCTTCCTATCCCAGAAAGGCCTCGAGCACCCCTAGATCTACTCCCTAGACCCAGTCGCCAACACGAGGCGAATTCCTCCCTAAGTCCTACCCAGACCTAGTCGCCAACACGAAGCGAATTCACAAACCGATTACAATGATAAAACAAAAGACAAATATAAAACTCCCTATGAGATAATCTGAAGGAGACACCGAAGAATCGCTGAAGATCGTTGAAGTCCAAACGTGCGTTCTTCGGGTTGTGTTAGCGTGTTGATCCAAGCCTCCTTTGATTCCTCTTTTTGAAGTATGAGTGAAGAGATGTGTTGGTCTGGAAATACGACCCTCACAAAGTTTCTGAAGTACTGGAATAAGGCTCTTGGCAATCAGTAGTAAGAAACATCGAAATCATCCAATTATAGACTTTGAGCTAACGTCGGGCGTTGACCATGTATAGCAACATATTGATGGCTCGGATCTTCAGAAGAGGAAGGAGATTCTGCACTTTAGGAATTGTTTTATTTTAGGCAATACTAACGCCGGCGTTAAGGCTAACGCGGGCGTTGGGCAAATCATTCCTAAAGTTCCTCCTGCAATTACGGCTGCTTTCTCCTTGCCAAATTTGTCGAACGAATAGCGCCCAACGTTAATGTTGAAACCATCAACCGGTCTCTGAGTTCGGACCCACTGGGGGTGTAACCTGCGCCTACTTCTCCCGCACTAAACTCTCTTGACTTTGGATGGAAAAACTGGAACAGACCCAAGGCTGCAGCGAGGAGGTCCCGCCACACTCCCGGAAGATCTTAGAGAGCTTCCCCTCCCAAACCAATGCTCAGCCGGGCACCTTGGAGGGCACTAGCAGCCAACTCCAAAGATTGCCTGGAGGAGAGAGCTTCAAAAGATCTGATCTCCTCCAAGGTGCCCTTAAGGGTCTATTTATAGATTTTCTAATCTTGGACTGCGAATAGCGTGAATCCGCTATTTGGTTTTACTAACCGCACCCCAAAATGGTCTGCTAACAGCCTAACTCCGCTGTTCTGAAGGGCTATTAGCAGCCCACAGGGGGTTTTGCCCCCAGATCCCCTTGTGCGAGTAGTCCCTGAGGGCACCACTCGCCTCCCTGGGCGAGTGGTCCGTGAAGGCACCATCCGCTTACTTATGGGCGAGTGGTCTGCGGGGTCTCTACTCGCCTCTTCCTGATTCCCCAAGCGAGCAGGGGTTAGGCTTACGCTGGTGCTTCCTCATGCTCTGGGGTGGGACCTCTCGGCGAATATGGGGTTGTACACAATCCCCGCTCTTTGCGAGCGGATCTTTCGCTCGGAAAGAACAGTCCAACCCGGTATTCGAGGAGTGTCCTGCTGAGCTGGACAGAATCTTTCTGTGGGTCCCACCGCTGTGCTATATATCCCTGCCCCGAGTATTTTCTTCGGAGCGCTCTCTTTTCTTCGGCGCAACTTCCTTCTACATTTTGAGCTTTCACTGCTTTGAGATGGCCTTCTTGAGACCGTCCCTGAAACCGATCTCGCAAGAGATGCTGGATAACCTGGCCGCGGCCCAGGAGAAAAGCGCCCCTAAAACTATCTGGTTCGCCCCCTGGCGCTCTTTGAAGAAAGACCATAATTCTACCTTCCTCTCTAGAAGAGCCCTGGCGGTTCGGCGGGACCGGGCGGGAGGCGAGTCCGCCTCAGAATCTCCTCATCCGGCAAATAACCCCCCACCCGATACCCAGATGCAGGTATTCCTTATTTCCCTTGATACCCCTGCCCACCCTCGAGATAGTGTCATTACCAGGGTGCTAACCATTCGCAGGAGGCACCTGTTCCTGAAAAAGATCGTGAGACCGCTCCGACGAAAACCGCAACGCCCCGGCCTGATGATGCGAGACCCCCTCCTGACGAGAGCCCTGCTCCTTTGAGTACTCGGGGCGAGACTCTGCAGCAAGCAGGTAATCGGAAAATAGTGTAATTATTCCGCAAATTTCCCGCCTCTAATCGCTACTTTTCGCACCACTTAATCCTGACGCCGCAGAACGGCCTACCACCCCTCGTCGCTCTCCTTTTTGTCAGGGAACTCCTACCTCCGCGAATGGGCGCGGGGGCTCTCCGGGTCGAGACCTTGGCCGTATTCCTACAGCAGCCACCCAGGTGCCTTACCGCCCCGGGAGAGGGAAATCCCTGCATCCTACCACCAGCTTATTCGAAGGGCAGCCTTCCACGCTCCCTCCCCCCAAGCAAGGCGTGTCCGTGCCGGGTTAGTGAGCTCACCTGTCCCGACACATGTCTCTCTCTCTCTCTCTTCTCTCTTCTCTTTTACTTATCAAGACCAACATTTCTGCCTTCGCAGCTTTCCAAGAGGCCTCCCCCATGGGATCCTATTATGAGGGAGGAGAAGGGATGGTCTCGCCGCCCCCTTCCCCTGGAGAGCTTGAGTGTTGTTATTGTTGTGTGTGAGCATGCTAAGTATAATTGTATAAACATATTACATTTTCTATTGGCATTAAAATAAGATTTATCCCTTTTCATTTAATTCAGAGACATTTGGGGGTCATCTAATACTCAAATGTAAGTGGAGCTCGTTGGTTTGTATCATTTAGTGATAGTAGCATCAGGGTCACTTCGATTTTCCTTAAACCTATATATTTTTGTTGGTATAATTCTTACAAATCGTTATGATCTGAAATCACTTTGGTGGTAAAATACAAAGTTTAGGTATTAAAGATTATTTCCAAAACTGACTTTCTACTTTCATGCATCTAAATCATATTGGGGAAGCCATCATTACTACTCATCTTACAAATGATCTTCCATCTAGAATTTTGGGTTTTAAATGTCCTATGAGTATACAACCAAATACCTATCCTAGAAGTTTCAGTTGTCCTTTTGTCCATTATCAAAGTCCTAATATGGAGAAATTAAATCACAGGGCTATTAAGTGTGTTTCTAGGATATCTTTCCGCTCAAACAATGTTATAAAATCACCATTATCCATCTAAGAAATCATGTCTATGTGGATGTCACATTCGTGAGGGAGAATCATACTTTATACAATCTCATCACCAAGTGAGAATATTAACATGGAGGATAGTTCAGAAGGTAAGTATAAAAAATGTTCAGAACGAATGGTTGACCCCGAGCAGACCCGCTGTCCAGGCTCTCATCTAGTTGGCAGAGCCGAATGCTCACTCGGTGGCAGGTTCCAAAGGCAGTTGGCCCCGAGCAAATTCGCTGACCAGGCTCTCATCTAGCTGGCAGGGCCGAAGGCTCACTCGGTGGCAGGTTCCAAAGGCAGTTGGCCCCGAGCAGACCCGCTGACCAGGCTCTCATCTAGCTGGCTGGGCCGAAGGCTCACTCGGTGGCAGGTTCCAAAGGCAGTTGGCCCCGAGCAGACCCGCTGACCAGACTCTCAACTAGCTGGCAGGGCCGAAGGCTCACTCGGTGGCAGGTTCCAAAGGCAGTTGGCCCCGAGCAGACCCGCTGACCAGGCTCTCATCTAGCTGGCAGGGCCAAAGGCTCACTCGGTGGTAGGTTCCAAAGGCAGTTGGCCCCGAGCAGACCCGCTAACCAGGCTCTCATCTAGATGGCAGGGCCGAAGGCTCACTCGGTGGCAGGTTCCAAAGGCAGTTGGCCCCGAGCAGTGTAACATCCCTCAGACAGCTAGACCCCTAAGTTGGTTTTGTCATGACAAAACCATAGGAAGAGCCCAAGGCCATGTGAATTGAGGTGAGAAGAAGAAAACCACCTTGGTCTGCAAATAGCAATTTCTTGTGACCAAGCTTAGGGTTGGACTTTAGGGCCTCAACTTGACCTTTTGACCCCACCTTAGTATCCCAAACCCTTTAGGGGTCCCCTTAGGGCACCAAGGACCCATTGGGGTCAACCAAAGAGGTCAAATTGACCAAAGTCAACCCTAACCCCAAATTGGTCAAAGTAGCCTATTTAGAGCCAATTAACCTTCACCATGACAAATTGATCACTCATCTAGGTCTAGAATACCATAAGATACCTAGTAGACCTAAAAGCCCCATCATGGGACCCCCAGTGGTGCAAATTGACCAAAATGCCCTTTTAAGTCAAAATGGTAATTCTTCTCTAAGTACCCTAATTGACCATCACCATGTTAAATTGACTATACCCATAGTGTTACCATGTCATAGGGGACCCAGTGGACCAAAAAGCCCCTTGACTGGGTCAACCCAAGGGCTCAATTTGACCAAAGTCAACTTAGCCTGTTTTGGTCAAATCAGCTTAAATTGGGTCAACTAAGGCTCATGTGACCAAATTGACCCCACTAGTAGTTTCTAAACCTAATTTGGAATCCATTGGACCAAAAAGCCCCATCCTAGGGTCACCCAATTGGCCAATTTGACCAAAAGTCAAAATTGCCCAATTTAGGTCAAATCTCTTAAACCTAGCCCAATCCCTTTGGGTTAAGCCCAAATTGACCATTTGACCAGCTTAGTAGGCTGTTATTAAGCATGAGAGAGAGGGAAATTTCGGCCATGGTAATTAGGAGAGAGAAAGGGGGGTTTTGGAGGAAAGAGGAAGAGAGAGAAAGGTGGCCATTAATGGCCAAAGGAGACCAAGGGCCATCCTTTCTTCTCCCAATGGCTTTGTACATCCCCCCTCATCAGTTTTGAGAAGATCAACAGCCTTGGACGGCCACATAGGTGGCTGTATTCATGGAATTGCAAGGAAACCGAAATGACCATTAATGGCACTCCACCATTAAGCCTTCCCCTCCTCAAATTGATCCTTCCATCACCTTCAGAAGGAGGATATGAGTTGAAATCGAATCTTAGATCTTGGTATTTGGTGGAGAATTGGGAGATCGGCAAGGAGCTCAAGGAGGGTGGTCGGCCATGGCAAATCCGGGAAGCAACCACCGTCAAGCCCGATTGAAGGTCCGATCCTCCTCCTCCTTACTCGTGCTAGTATCTTAGATCGAATTAGGTGAGAAATCGGGCTCAAAAGAGCCCGATCGGAGAGTTGAAATCTCAGATTTTCCATGAAAATTGCCCCCTTGAGTTCGCCGGAAACCGCCCCTCCGGCGGCCGTGCCGCCGCCCGGCGATAGCCCTCACCTCGACGGAGGTGGTGGCGGTGGTGGCCGGCCAGGGAGGTGGCCGGGTGGCCGGGAAATTGCCCTGGAAGCTACAGGAAAATGACATTGTTTCTTGGCTGTTTTCGGGCATTTTGGAGAAGATGAACAGTGTTCTCTTTTATTTTATTGTTTTATTTAATTGTTTTATTCTCATTATTATGTAGTAAATGATTTTAAATTTTAAAAATATATAGTGTCCCCTACTGAAAAAGTGCCCAACATGAAAGTTGTAGGCCTTGACCTCTAGGACCATACAAAATTGGGTTCACCCCATTTGGAGTCCTGGTTTGACCTCAGCACCCATTTTAGTGCAAAGTTTGACTGAACTTTGAATGGATGCCCACACCAATCCACAACTCCAAATGACTTGAAATTTGGGGGGTAGGCTATTATTATATACATCTAAGACATATCCAAAAATCAGAATTTTTGGAGAACATTTTCCTAAAGTTTTTGTAGAAATTTAATAATCCTTACAAAAATTATTTGGAGGGTCAGACGACCTCCAATCTCCACCAAATTTTGGTAGGGTGTTTTTAGGGTCATGATAAATCACTGGTTAAAATCTCAACTCATTTGGGGTTCTTTTGATTAGGTAACCACTAGGCCAAAGTTTTGTCCATTTAGGGGAAAATTTGTGAATAAGGGCTATTTGGGATTTTCATGATAAACCATCTCCAAAAGGAGTGGATCCTTGTCCACTGCCCTAATATCACCCAAGTCACCTCCAAGAGAGTTTTGGGGTCATGGGGAGTTGGTTTTCCCTAGGACTTGGGGTAGGAGTACCTTGGGGTGCAAATAGCCAAGTAGAGAATCATTGGCCAATTAGGTCCTTTGAGACTTGCGACTTCTTAGGAAGGTCAGTGGGATGAAGTTGAGACCCCATGAGGAGTTTGGTGAGCATTGGAGTTGTTTTGCTCAAGGTCATAGGGTTGATCCCTATGGGGTGGAATTTGGGGTTGTGAAGGACATAGGGGAGTTTGTCTTTGGAGAGGGGTGTGTTGGACTCCTCTGAGTGTTATAAGTGATATAATACCCTCACAAGAAGTTTGAGTGGAGTTGGTGAAGTTTTGACCCTAACCCTAGGTTAAACCCTAATGGGGTGCAATTAGAGGCTAATGAAGGAAGAGGGGTCAAACCTTAATGGTTTGACTTGAAATTTTGGGGAGGTGGTCATGGTGACCAGAGAATGCTACTGTGGGAAATTGGAGGGATTTGGAGTTGCAAATCCTAAGTAATAAACCCTTGGGTAGATTTGTAAATAATTAGGGTTTGGGGTTTTAGGAAGAAACAGTACATATTGATTTACCATCTTCTTTCATAAACTTGGTTTTAATGCTATTGATCTCTGGAAGGATCTGTTAGACCATGAGAAGACTTTTGGGGGTTCAAAGTGTAATATTCCATATTGTAGACAACTTTTGGGAGGATCAATATTAGGGTGTTAAATTACTGTAATTGCATGAAACTTTGCAGGATGTCTTTTCATACCAATATGTACCCACTGTAATTTTCTCATAATTTATGGATTAATATTTTTAGTATCTCTAGTTCATTTTGGAATTATTTACAATTATATCCTTTGAGGAAATTACAAATGTAATCTCTGTGTTATGTGGTCAAACTTGGTAGACCTGAATATTTTAGTATGATTCACCTCTGTATAAATTTGCATAAGGTTCAGAGATCATATGAGGGTACCTCCTTTGGAATTTATTGATAATAAATGAGTTTTGGAATTTTTAAAATTAGTAAATCTTTCTGGTTTTTCCTAAGATTTCATGATTACTGATTATTAGGTACCCTTGATTTATGTAAAAAGTTGGGTAGTTAGTGGAAGTCAGAAAAGTGCACTTGTAGTTCAAACCCTAGGAAGTTGTCCTTGGGAAAAATGGTTTTAAATATTAATAATATGGGGAAAATTATGGAACTCTGGAATGGACCTTAAATCAGTGACATGGACCCCCAGGGAGAATATTGGGTCATAGAGTTGATTAATTAATGTACTTCCCTTCATGAGGATCAAAACGTTAAGGGTGGTCTGCGTTTAGCAAAATGGCAATTTTGGGTCTGCAGGCCAAATTGGCTTGTTTTGATTGGAGATGTGAGGGTCTAATGGTAATCATATGGATATGAGAGGACCCTTGGGGAGAATTAAGGTTTGATGGGTCCTAGGGTGGTGGGGTGCCATCCTTGGGGTAGGTCGTCCTGTGGATGACGAAAGATCACCTTTTGTCTTTTAGGACCTAAAAGCACTTAGGTTTAGACCGGGTGAAATGTTAAGAGGGTTTCTTAAGGGTAGTAACTAATAACATCAAGTGTCTTGGGAGTGGGAACTTTGGGGTGTCATCCCATAGTGGTTCCTAGTACCGTAGCGAGCCCCTCACAGGGTAACCCTCGGGAAGTCCAAGTCTAACCCTAACTCATAGGAGTAAGACATTGTACAAGATTAACTAATAACACACTCAGCCACACCCTGTGGTTTCGGAAGTTTAGTTGGATTGGTTGTCCGAGCGGTGGGCTCGGTGGCTGTTGCAGCAGACTGGTTAGTCTGGTGAGCTTATGGCTCGGAAGGTTATTGATGGCGGGCGGGTTAGCCCGGGGAACTCATGGCTCAGAGATAGGAAGTAGAACATGTTGCATGTGCACTGAAGGTGGTGGGTCTTCGGTATTGGACGGTCGTTCACACCGACGTCAATACGTTGACTCGGCGAGTGTGGTTTTACACTTAGCCTTGATAGTCTGGCGGTCCAGTCAGCAAGAGTACGCAGACGCTCCGCGGGTATAGTGGAGGCGTACAATAGGTCTAGGTTGGGTAGTGTGAATACCAACCTAGAGGTGGGCGGGGCCCAACCCACCGCTTCCGTTTGCCACTACGGGAGTATCCTGGGAGTCTAGCTCGCTCCAAAAAGGGGGAACTAAAGGTCTATGCGCATAGAGTCGAAGTGTGTGAGTTGCACTTGTATGATCATAGCATAACAGCATACTTGCATGTCATAGCATAAACATTGCATTCAACCTACCCCTAACGTATAAGTCGGTTATGGGACTTCTTATACGGTAGGCCCTGCTAAACGACCCCTTGGTCTATAGGTTTGTATGGGCATTCCTATAAATCAATGGTTACTTTCATATTACATTACTTGATATTATACTTACTGCTTACTGTTCTTTATATACTTGTTACCATTATTGCTTCAGTTATATACGTACAAATGTGTAGAGTAGAATCATTTCATGTACCACTGTCACCTGCTTGTTCCCACTCTGCCTTTGGTCCTCCTTTTCACTCCTCCCCGCTCGGTGCCTAGGAGCCACGGGTTTAGGGGCGGGGGATTGTTGACTTAGTCTTTTTGACTAACGGTCGGTGGACCATATCATTTTAGGAGTTCGAGGAGACGCAGCAACACCAGAGGTCGGAGCAGACGGAGGCGGGCCGGTCTAGTACAGGAGCACAGGATTCAAGATCTGTGAGTGTTTAGTAGTTAGCTTCCGCGAGTGATCTTGTAGTGAGGAAATGATGTATAGGGCAAGAGCCCTTTTTGTTGTAACCCTTGTATCTTTTATTCAGTTAATATATGTGGACATTTACCTTTATGGTTTTAATTCATGTGATTCTGTGGACTTGTCTTCTCTTTATTGTACTTTTCTTCGTGATCGATTCGGCCGGCAGGATCGGCGTTTTGTGGTGGCGACCTTCCCGAGTGAAGGTGTCACCGCAAAATGGCGGTTCTGGGCCTAAGACCCGGTGGTTTTTGCAAAAAAAAAAATGGGGTCTTACAAGCAGACCCGCTGACCAGACTCTCATCTAGCTGGCAGGGCCGAAGGCTCACTCGGTGGCAGGTTCCAAAGGCAGTTGGCCCCGAGCAGACCCGCTGACCAGGCTCTCATCTAGCTGGCAGGGACGAAGGCTCACTCGGTGGCAGGTTCCAAAGGCAGTTGGCCCCGAGCAGACCCGCTGACCAGGCTCTCATCTAGGTGGCAGGGCCGAAGGCTCACTCGGTGGCAGGTTCCAAAGGCAGTTGTCCCCGAGCAGACCCGCTGACCAGGCTCTCATCTAGCTGGCAGGGCCGAAGGCTCACTCGGTGGCAGGTTCCAAAGGCAGTTGGCCCCGAGCAGACCCGCTGACCACGCTCTCATCTAGCTGGCAGGGCCGAAGGCTCACTCGGTGGCAGGTTCCAAAGGCAGTTGGCCCCGAGCAGACCCGCTGACCAGGCTCTCATCTAGCTGGCAGGGCCGAAGGCTCACTCGGTGGAAGGTTCCAAAGGCAGTTGGACCCGAGCAGACCCGCTGACCAGGCTCTCATCTAGCTAGCAGGGCCGAAGGCTCACTCAGTGGCAGGTTCCAAAGGTAGTTGTCCCCGAGCAGACCCGCTGGCCAGGCTCTCATCTAGCTGGCAGGGCCGAAGGCTCACTCGGTGGCAGGTTCCAAAGGTAGTTGGCCCCGAGCAGACCTGCTGACCAGGCTCTCATCTAGCTGGCAGGGCCGAAGGCTCACTCGGTGGCAGGTTCCAAAGGTAGTTGGCCCCGAGCAGACCCGCTAATCGGGCTCTCACCTAGCCGACAAGTTCTTTATAATGGCAGATTGACCTCTCGTGGAGGCTCTTTGGTTTCGGCTCCGTGATGGTTCCGCTGTTCGGGCTCTCATCTAACCGGCAGAGCGGGTAAACCTCTCGGATGACAGTTTGAGAAAGGATGAGATTCAATATAGGGCTTTAGCATATAAGGGATCAGTTATGCTTGATAAATTGATAGTTTTCACTGACAATCGAAGCCCTTTAAGAATAGTTTTGAAAACAGAAACTTAAGATAATGAATCCTACAATGACACAACATTATTTGATTAGTTTTAGAAACAAAATCAGATTCACTTTAAATTTTCAATGCATGATTTTTATGTAATCATTATAGATAATAGTGAGCATTCCTTTCCTCAGCACAGTCAATCATCCCTGAGGCCCATTCCGGAATAACACGATATGCAATAGTAAAAGTAACCGCAATCTAAATTATGAGTTTGCTTGCTGATAGACATTAAGTTGCATGACATTTTGAGAACATGAAGGGCATAATGTTTCAACCATAAAAAAGAAGGCATAGTGTATAACCAAGGTTGTTGACAACCAAATTGATCATTTAAAGGCAACGAAGGGAAAGGTTATCACATCAGGACAAATATGAGTACAAAAAAAGAGAAGAATCATCATTCATATGATTATATACCCATTTTTTTCGGGTCGGCTCCCACCCGCTGGATACTTGGGGTTGGACATTTCTTTCCTAGCGTGGGGCACGCTCGCAAAGAGCGGGGATTGTGTACAACCCCATACCCGTCGAGTGTGACCCTCCCCAGATAGCTGGGACCCGAGGTGTCTTGTGATTGGCTAGCATTGATCGGGGTTCGAATAACGGCGTTTGGGGTGAGGTTAGGAGCACGGTCTGCGGATAGCAGGGATGGGCTAGGGTTTTAATAAAACCCCTAATACCCCCTCTCCCTCCCAGGCCCGATCGCCCTCCCCGACCTCCCTCTTTCTCGTTCTTTTTGGAGCAGCCGCAACCCCCCCCCCCCTCACGATCTCCCTCCCTCTCAATCTCCCCTCCCCCCGATCTCTCTCTCTCTCTCTCTCTCTCTCTCTCTCTCTCTCGCCGCCTCCTGGAGCAAGGAAGGGCCGCCCCCGAGCCTTCCTCCTCCCTCTCTCACCGTTGGCCTGGAGCAAGGAGGAGCAGCGCCCCGTCTCCCTTCCTCACTCTCTTTCCCGTCGCCGACCTGAGCCTTCTCCTCCCCGTCGGCCTGGAGCAAGGAAGCCCGAGCCCTCTCCTTCTTGCTTTCCTGGAGTTAGGGCAATAGAAGCTCCCTCTCACCTCCCTCTCTCTCGTCGGCCTGGAGGAGGACCCGAGCTTCTCTCATTTTCGCAAAGGGAGGTTGATCCCTCTCCTCTCCCTCTCTTTTGAGCTCTCTGTAGGGCTGCTGCAAGGGGAGACTGCAAGTTGCGACGGTGTGCGCCGCTTTGGAGGAAGAGAAAACTCCGGCGTAAGATTGGAGCGTCGTTTAGCGACTCGAAGCGTCGAGTGGAGGCCGGATCTGCAAAGAGGGCAGCCGTCTTGAACGTTCTCCATGGTTCCAAAGCACGCTTCAAGGGTAACAAAATTTCTCCTCGGGCAGGTGAAGCCCTAATTTATCATAATTGCATGGAAGCCCCTCTCCACCAACGGGTGGAGGAAGGGAGCTCTCCGAAGGGTCGACGTGTACGTCCCCGCTTGTAATTGCATTAGCGTCCGGAAGCGCGAGTACGGACTTAGGCATGCTGTGTGAAGCCCATCCGGATATGTCAATCCGGATTGGTGATATTCTGGGGTTCCCGGAGAAGACTCCGAGGAAGTTGCATACTACTTGCTTGCAGGGGCGAAATATTGCCATCCCAAAAAAGGGGTAGGGTCGATAGGATTTGGCCCGTTGTAGGTGATCGATGTTCAGCTTGCCACCGCTTGGCAGGACGTTGGTGTACAGGTGTTGCGGAACAAAGAAGGAAATAGCGAGTTTAAGTCCAAGGTTGTGTCGGCCCGAGAAGGCCTTATTTATTTATATTGTCGGCCTGCGTGCCGAAGTATGGAATTCTCATTCCTGTAATCTGTGATGCATGTACTTTATTTATCTTTTCAATCGTAGTCAAGTGGAGTCCCCGTAGACCCCTCGCACGGTGGGGGCCCAGAGGGAAATTTACTTGGTAGCCCCTGAGGGTTCGCTAATAGTCTCCCAGAACAGCGGAGTCACGTTGTTGGAAGCCCCATTTGGTCTACGTATAGTAAAACTGTTAGGCGGGAGTACGATATTGGTCGACCGGACAAAAAAGGCTTTACATAGATCCAGGGAGGTGCACCTATGGAGAGGAAAGGGTCGGCTCTGAGATTTTGTCCGGCCAAGAGAGCCCTCCAAAGGTGCCTTAGCTCAGCCTTTGTCTTAGGAGGGGAAGAGTTAGTTAGTCTTCCGGGTGTGCGGTGGGACCTCCACGCTGAGACCTTGGATCTGTACTTTGAGTTCCTAGTCTTGTGTCTAGTTCGTTCACTTGAGCGTAGTAAGTGCGCGGTCACCCCTTTTTTGGGACCCCGAACTCCACAGAGACCGAGATATCGGTTTCAACAGTTAAGACCTAACGCCTGGCGTTGAGTTTCTTTCTCCTTTTAATCAGCTGGCACGCCATTTCGTCGAATGACATCTCATCCCGTCGATCGCCATTTCGTCGAACGGCATCTCATCCCGTCGATTCGCTGGCACGCCATTTCATCGAATGACATCTCATTTTGTCGAACGACATCTCATTTCGTCGAACGCCATTTTGTCGAACGACATCTCGTCCCGTCGATTCGCTAGCGCCCAACGTTAAGACCTAACGCCTGGCGTTAAACAACTTTCAATCCTTCTGCTTGTGGTTAGTGTCAGACCATTGTTGCAGCAACCAGGTGTCATATCTGTCCAAACCTACATGCTAAAAACACAATGACAAACAAGATCAAATACAAGTAGGATTTGTTATTCTCAAAACAAAAGGATGCGGAAAAACATGTTCCAACACTACTTTCTTTGAGATACTTAACTTCTTGCTTTTATTTGCAGACACGCTGAACCCTGGGGCATCGGGCGAGCATCTGGCAGTTCCGCCTCTGCGATCGTAGCCCTCGCCGCGATGTGAGGACCGAAGCTCCTCGAACGAGTAATTGATCTCCCCTTCTTTAGTCACTGTCTTTGGGTTTGGAATCTCGCTAACTGTTGATTTTTGCTACTTGGCAGCTCGCTCTACTACTCTGGGGGGAGCGTTGATTGACTTCATTGGGCTCCCGCCCCGTGAGTACAAGGAGAAGAATGATCGTGCTTGCATGGACTTGGAGGCAAAGTTTGACCAACTGGCGATCTGCGGCCCTCATCGCCGCATCTCCGCTCTCGACATACGAGTAGCACAGCTTGAGGAGTTCGAGACGTTGTTGGCTGGTGCTGAGTCCCGGTCATACTTGATCAACGAACTGGAGCGGCGCGTGGCGATGATCGAGCATCGTTAGCAACTGCACCATGATGAACTGGTCGGCATGCGGGCGAGCATGGGCTCGGCGGGGAGGTTGGCGAGGATTGATGATCAAATCTGCAAAGGCGAGGACCCGATGTCGGTGGTCTCGGAGCACTTCAAGAGGGCACACAATATGGGATGGGTTAGGCGACAACCCCAGCAGGTGGACCCCAATGCTTATCCCCTAGGGCTGTAATAATCGCTAGATTTTTTTCCTTTGCTGATTGATCTCCTCGAGCGACTATGTAATCAAAACATCTCGTTCTTAAATGCAATATTATTTGGCGAGTATTCAATCTCGCTCTTGGTTCTTTGTATTGCCTTCTGCGATGATGCTTTTGCTTGGCTTCTTTCTTATTTTGCTGCGAGCATAGATGCTAGGTCGGCGCGTAGACTTGGTGAGATTCTGTATTCTTCCATGCAGGTCCTCACGCGTGGAGGATGGGCGACCACTGACGCGAGACGCTGCAGCGGCGACCTTCTAACATACTCACCATACCCTTATTTGTAGTCGCGGCGGGCTAGCCAATACCCCTGCCTTTGCCTATAGGGGGGGGGTATGCAATTAATATCCTATCGACAACTTGCCCTTTCTTCTCGCGAGCATCCGCCATTTCTTTCTTCTCGCCTTTTTGCTCTTCTCGCACTGTCTTCTCCTCGCAATGACCGACGAGGCTGCTGTTCGGCAGGCCAATCATGCGAGGAACTTCGCGGCGGCGACTTTCAAGAAGCACGTCTCCTCGCAAAAGTACTTGGAAGACTTTAGGGAGAAGTACCTGGTTGAAAGATTTTCGGCTAGGCTTCCTCGCTCGAGCGAGCGACAGAACTCCTTTCTAGAGGGCGAGATCATCTTCCCGATCTGCAACTTCGAGGTTGGCTTGCGACTACCATTGTGGCCGTAGTTTCGTCAGATTCTTCGGTACTTTGGGATAGTCCCCGCCCAACTAAACTCGAACGGTATGGCGATGATCGTCGGGTTCCTTTGCTTCCTGTGAGAAGAAAAGATTGTCTTTGATCTCACTGTCTTCAAGAGGATCATCTCTTTCATGGTGACCGACGAGGGCGTAATTTTGTTGTGCAGCCACATTTGCACGCTGGTCCGCACGATGAATAAGAATCATCGCTGGGGCGAGCAGCTGGTGGTGGTCTGCGGTGACTTTGAGGACATTCCTCACCGATCTGTACAGCCATCGGAGGTTGCCTTCGTTCCTCCCACGCTGCAGGGACCTAGGGAAAAGCATCTCTGCGCCTTTCGAGGTCGCCGTTTTGATGTTGTCTTTTGGCGACCACATGTCAGTGAGCTGGAATGGATCTTCCAGGGTGAAGGTATATTGTTGAGCGAGTATTCGCGATACTCGCGCTCTAGGACGCTCTTCATGATCGGCGACTAATCATTCCTTCCCTATTTTTGCAGCCACTCACATTCTGCCTCGCGAGTCTCTCCCCAAGGTGAAGAAGGTTGAAGAGGAGGCGGCTCCTGCGCGCGATGATGAGGGGCTGTAGACGTCGCCCATTGATCTATCTTGGATTCAGGAGGACGCCGACGAGAAGGCGGGCTCCTCGCGGAAGAGAAAAGGAAAGGTTGTCCAAGAGCCTGCGAGGAAGGAAAAAGTGATCGTGAGCAAGGATCTCGGCGGGAAGGCATATCCCACGGAGGTTGGAGACCCATGCAGCCATCCCAACTTTGGGGAGGGCGCGAGCAGCCAGGATGCCTATGGTCGCCCGCTGGTGACCTGGGCGGAGCACGCTCTCGAGGTGACTTTGAGCATTAACCCGCCTGCCTGGTCGGAAGATTGGGAGGACAGGTTCGAGGCGTTCGATGTGTCGTTCGCCCTGTATGGTCGCGCGGACGCCGAGTCGCTTATGGAGGTGTCGGCCAAGGACCTGGCTCACCAAACCTCGCGCTCGCTCCATCGATCGGCAGAGCTCAGTCATCAGACGGTGAGGAGTCTGCTCATCTCTGAAGAGCGAGTAAAGGCGCTGGGCAAGACTATCATCTCGCTTGGCTTCCAAGTTGAGAAGTGCAAGGTACTCGCGCTTTGACTTAAGTAGATATTCTTTGTCACTACTCGGCTATTGCCGACTATCATGCTAACGACTATCTGTTTTGCTCGCAGGAGGATGAGATAGAGGTGGCCAAGAAGATGTTGCAGCTTGAGAAGGATCTGGAGGACACCCGGGCATCCTTGGAGGCCGCCCAAGTAATGATAGACGAGCTGGAAACTCGCCCTGTCGAGCAACAACCTTCCACGGAAGGTCCTTCCCAGGTGCGCAAGAAGATAAGGATCCACAACGATGAGATGCAGAGCATTCGTCGGGGCATCGCGCGAGCAACTTGGAACGTCGTCTTGAGTCGGTTGAGAGCAGACGACCACTTAAAGCCTGAAGCGATGAACTTGACAGTGATGGACATCATCCCTACCCTGCTCGCCGAGGAGTCCACCTCTCCCACTCGTGCTCCCACTCCTCGCTCAAGTGAGAACGAGGAATCTGAGGATGGAGAGGGCGAGGAGGAGGAGATCGTCGACGTTAATGACGATGATGAAGATACAGAGGTCGATGACGACGACCATGGAGATGATGACGCCTACTCGGCATGGTCCTTTTTTTGCTCCCCCTATCAGACTTGAATAGATTTTTGTGGATGTAAATGCTCGCACAGATATATAAAAAAAGAATAATTTTTTGCTCGCCTGTTTTCTTATATGCTCACATGCTTTGTGGAATTCGGTAGGCTCTTAGGCTCACATCCGATGAGTTCTCTCTAGGCTCCTAGACTCGAAGTGAGCTTTGAGTGATAGCCATGGTGACTTGTGCGATGATGAGTGATAGTTGCCTAAATATGCTCGCACCCGCATGCTCTCACCTGCACATACTCGCCTACACGAATACTCGCCGACTTCAAAGGTTGACGACAATTGAGTTGGAGTGCACTCAGGGGGTCCTTTAGGACGCACACTCTCGAGGCTTCTACTCCCCATATTGAGAAGTTTTCAAAGATCACAGTAATAATAATAATGACAATAACACGACAAGACAAGTAAGGAATGACAGACGGGGGGTCTGAGGGGACACAAAATCCCGAGGCCTCTATCCTACTGGCTGATGCTGGAATTGTCGAGGGGACCGCCGAGTAGGGAATGACAGTCGGGGAGGTCCAAGTGGACACGCCATCCCGAGGCCTCCATTCTACTGGCAGCTGGAATATTGGAGAGTCTTTATCCTGCTATTCGACAATCAGAGAGGGTTAACCGCACCAACTTACATGGTTGGAATAGACGACAAGTGGGCTTAACTTTGCTGCGAGCTTTTAGCTCTTAAAATGACACGTTTATACATGGGTCGCTCCGTCAGTGAAACCGATCATCTCTTCACTGAGTTGGGGGGTTGGTGTTCGAACTCTCCTCTGATAACTTTTCCAGTCGGATGAGAAGTGCAATGGGGGGGGGGGGGGGGGGGGGGTCGGCCAACATGCAAGGGGAAGATGATCTCGACCGTCAGTGCAGAGGCTTGGTCTTAAAAGAACTCACTCCCGAGGCGCTGTCCCACCACCTGACCTGGGTTTGTACGAGAGTCGAGTCGGAGTCCTGCTCTCCAACTGGTCGTGGAGATTGATTTTACCTACTTTGAAGAGAATTTGCTAGAAGAGAAAAAGAACTCTCGAGACCCATGTTTTCAGGGGGCGAGGAATTTTTATTGATGTGGAGTAAATACAAGGAGGGGGAATATACACGTTCCCGCTCAGGGATAAAACCTTTTAAGGTCAACGCCGCTCCATGTGTTCCCAAGCAGCTCTCCTTCAAGGTTTTGCAGACGATATCCTCCAGCTACGAGTGACTCATGGATGATGAAAGGCCCTTCCAAATTGAGATTAAGCTTCCCGATGACGACCGATCTTCCTGTCGCTTCTACCTTCTTCAGGACGAGATCGCCTGCTTGGAAGTGCTTGATGCGGACATGCTTGTCAAAGTGCCCCTTCATTCGCCTTTGAACTCTTCTTGCCGAGTCGAGGCTAGGTCTAGAAGTTCTTCGATGTAGTCGAGAGAGAGCCTCTGAGCCTCTTCATTCTCTAGCCGTCATTCCTCGTCTCCATCTTCTGCTGCGGCCACTCTGGGACTCCGGACTTCAAACTCTACTGGGATGAGAGCTTCGGAGCCATAAGATAATTTGAAGGGAGTTTCTCCCATGGCCGAAGTAGGAGTGGTCCTCAGAGCCCAAAGGACCGAAGAGAGCTGCTCTGCCCAGTTCCCTTTTAAGTTCTCGACCTTCTTCTTCAGGAGGTTGATGATTAGCTTGTTAGCTGCTTCCACTTGCCCATTGCTCCGAGGATGGTGCACTGAGGCAAACCGAAGGTCGGTTCCTAGTTGTTTGCAGATATCTTCCAGCTCCAAGCTGGCAAATTGAAGACCGTTGTCGGTGACGATGGCGAGGAAGATCCCAAATCTGCAGACGATTTCTCCCCAGATGAAGTTCTTCACGACTTGAGAGGTGATCTTGGTCAGATCTTTGGCCTCGATCCACTTGGAGAAGTAGTCGATCATGACGAGGGACGACCTTGAAGAAATTGATGAGCGGCCTCCCAAAGATCGCCTTGTAGCAACTTGGGGCATCAACGATGATGAACCGACACTTGAGGGAGGTGCTGCCAAGTGTTACCAACAGATCCACTCCTCCCTCCACCTCTTTCCTCTTTCATGAGAAGCCAAAGAGGGGACCATCCGAAGCTACTACCCTGCTTGCCTCGACTCCCAACCCATCAAATGTCTTCTTGAAGATAACATTTACGGAGCTTCCGTTACCTACCAAGATTCTGTCGACGGTGAAGTTCTCCACGACGGCCTTGATCACGAGGGCATCATGGAAGGGATTCTCATTCCTTAACATGTCCTCTTCAGAGAAGATGATCTCCTCCAACGGGGGTGGTGCTTGCGAGGTCGAGGCGACGCTCTTGCGGTAGATTTGATGGAGACTTCCCTTGCGGGAAGCCCCAACCCTGCTCCCCCGTGGATCACCCTTACTACTCCTCCTGCTGCTTGGACAACCTCTCCTCGACCTCCCTGATCGATTTGATCTTCATTTCTCCTTCGAGCGACGACTTGTATTGCCATCGGCTCGACAGGGGCTTCCTGCCTTTGCTGGTCCCATCTTACTTCTCCTGCAGCTAACCTCCTTCTAGCCTCCCAGAAGTCAAATTAAGCCATAGTCCCATGCCCTGCGACCTAGTGCAGCTCACAGTAGAGGGGAAACTCGTCTTCTCGTGGCCTCCTCCGCTGGCCTCTTCGATTCTACACATTACCATGTCGGTCCATGACCATCGCTTCTTCGCGTCCTCTATCCTGACGCCTCTTATGCTGGTGGAAATTTCTTCTCTCTGGGGAGAACCTTCTTCCCAGACCTTGCTGCTGGTGGAAGTCACGATTCGACACCTCCCCATGAATGAACTTATTGGCCCTTTCAATAAGTTCTTCATAGTGTAAAGAAACAGGGTGTGCCGAGACGAGAAAATTCGAAGGAAATCAAAACACAAAACACACAGAAGAAACAGATCAATCCAGAAGACACACAGATGTACAGAGGTTCACCCCAAACCGGGCTACGTCCCCTCTCCCCTTCTTCCTCTCCTCTTTCTATTTACCAAGAAGGATTACAGCTTACAAGGTTACAAGGATCTAAACCAATCCTACCTCACACAGCCTTCTCTCAGGAACAGAGGAATAGCCGCCGCCAAGAGAAATAACCGCACAAAACTATTGCACTCACTTGGACTTAATGAACCTTAACCCTAAACCAGGGTTATGCGCCCTTTAAATAGGGCGCCAAACCGGGCTCAGACCAAAAAACCTCCGCTGAGACGGTTCAATAACATCCGCTGTGACGGAACCAGCTGAGACAGCAAGTACACCAGGCGCCGAGCGCTGGCGTCGGGCGTCGAACGAAGGAGTCAAGCGCAAGCTTTAAGTGACGAACGCAGGCGCCGAGCACAGGCATCGAGCACAGGCGTCGAGCGTCGGACACAGGCACTGAGCGTTGAACGTAGGCGTCGAGCACAGGCGTTGAGTGTCAAACGCAGGCGTCGAGCGCGGGCCTCTCCCGTTCGACAAGCCGCTGAGATTGGAGCAATCAAGGACCCGTTCGTCGAACGTCGTTCGACAAACCCTTCTCTGTTCGTCGAACGCCGTTCGACGAACACTGACCAGAAGTGTTCCCCAACTCCAACATTTTCCCACTTGGTGAACACCTTCCTCCGATGAGAGCTGCTCCTCCAACCTTCTTCTTCAACCCTACGGCCGTTGCACACCACTGAAATTTGGCAACAGGAACCGCCTTGGTAAGAAAATCTAAGCTGTTCTCCATCGTGTCCACCTTCTCCAGTTGAACTACCTTCTTCTCCACCCTCTCCCGGATGAAATGGTACTGGATGTCAATGTGCTTGGTACGTGCGTGGAAGGTAGGATTCTTGGCTAGATGAATAGCCCCTTGACTGTCACACCACAGCTTCACTGGCCCCTGCTCAAACCCGAGCTCCAAACATAGCCTCCGCAGCCATATGGCCTCCTTGCTCGCATGAGTAAGAGCCATGTACTCTGCCTCCGTCGACGAGAGTGCCACCACGCATTGCCTCCGACTCATCCAACTGACAGCACCTCCAAACAGTGTGAAAACGTACCCACTGGTGGATCTCCTGCTATCCAGATCACCTCCCCAATCTGAGTCCACGTGCCCAACCACGTTCAGGATTCCTCCTTCACCAGCACCCTCAAAACATAGGGAGTAATTTGAAGTGCCTCAGAGATACCTGAACACACGCTTCACCGCGTTCCAGTGTTCCTTTCCAGGTGTAGCCATATACCGTCTCAACACTCCCACTGCTTGAGCAATGTCAGGGCGAGTGCAGACCATGGCGTACATCAAGCTTCCCACAACACTCGCATAGGGGACCTTCGCCATGTACTTGACCTCATCTTGTGTCTTCGGGCTCAACTCTGCAGTTAACTTGCACCCAACTGGCATTGGTGCACCCACTGGCTTGCAGTCCATCATGTTGAACTTCTTCAACATCTCCTCGACGTACCTTTGCTGCCCCAACCAAAGCTTCTTCTTGCTTCGATCCCTGGAAATCTGCATTCCCAAGATGACACTTGCTGGCCCCAAATCCTTCATCTCGAATTTGGCTGAGAGCAGCTTCTTCACATGTTGGATCATCCTGACACTATTGCCCACTAGTAGCATATCATCTACATAGAGTGTCAGGAAGATGAACTGCTCTCCCTTTCTCTGGATGTACATATAGTGGTCCGAATTCGACCTTTCAAAACCTAACTCCAGCATGTAGGTGTCGAATTTATGGTACCACATCCTCGAAGATTGTTTTAGTCCATACACGGACTTCTTCAGCCTGCAGACCTGGTCCTCCTTGCCCTTGGCTTCGAATCCTTCCGGCTGCTTCATGTATATCTCCTCCTCCAGATCACCGTGAAGAAACGCCGTCTTCACATCCATCTGCTCAATCTCTAGATCATGCGCTGCCGCAATAGAGAGAACCAGTCTGATCGACGTCATCTTGGCAACAGGTGAGAAGATCTCATCATAGTCAACACCTTCTACCTGGGAGAATCCCTTTGCAACCAACCTTGCCTTGTATTTCTCCACAGTGCCATCACCCTTCACCTTCTGCTTGAAGACCCATTTACTTCCAATGGCCTTCCTCCCCTTTGGAAGCTTACACGGACTCCAAGTCTGATTTTTCCAAAGAGACTCCATTTCATCCACCATGGCTAGCTCCCACTGATTTGAATCAGCCCTTGATCTAGCATCTCTGGCAGAGATTGGATCTTCACCAAGCATACTTAGGCAACATTGTGCAGCCACTGCACATTGGGGATATCTCACTGGTGCCTTTCTTTCCCTTGTCGATCTCCTCAGAAGTGAGATTTCTTCAGCTTCATCTTCTGACTCATCATCACATCTCACCACCTCCAAATCATCTGATTCAGAATCAGATTCAGCCCCAACAGTAGTAGCTTCTTTCTCAAAGCTTTCTTCCACCACCACTGTCCCTTTCTTTGCTTCTTTGGCCTTCTCAGCTTGTGTAACTGCCTGAGGACTGGTTTCATGAAACACCATATCCTTGCTGAATGTAACAGTCCTGGTCACAGGGTTCCAAATCTTGTAGCCTTTAATGCCATCTTTGTAACCCACAAGGATGCACTTCTCAGACTTGACATCAAGCTTCCCCCTCTTCTCCTTTGGAATGTGAACATATGCATCACACCCAAATACACGAGCATAGGCCAAGTTTGGATTTCTCTTAAAGATGACTTCAAAGGGAGTACATCCCTCCACAACAGATGTAGGGGACCTGTTCTTCAGGTAATTTGCAGTCGCCACTGCTTCAGCCCAGAACTCCTTCCCCAAACCGGCCCAACTGAGCATGCACCTGGCCTTCTCCATCAAGGTTCTGTTCAGCCTCTCCGACACTCCATTCTGCTCTGGAGTATACGGCGTGGTCTTCTGCCGTGCAATCCCCTGCTCAGTACAGTACTGTTCAAAGGCATCAGAACAGTACTCCCCTCCATTATCAGAACGGAGGACCTTCACCTTTCTCTCCAACTGGTTCTCCACCAGGTTCTTAAATTCCTTGAACCTGTCCAGAACTTCTAACTTGGACCTGAGAAAATAGATCCAGGAATACCGTGAGAGGTCATCAGTAAAGGACACGTAATACGTAGTGCCGCCAAGAGACGGAGCTAGAGTTGGCCCAAACACGTCACTGTGTATTAGCTCTAGCACTTCAGTTGCCCTCGTGCCCGTCCCACGAAAGCTTACCCTGGTCTGTTTGCCAAGCAGGCAATGTTCATAGAACCCAAGGCTTGTGGAGCATTCCGTCACCCCTTCCACCATCTGACCGGATGCCATGGCCGACATCCCCTTCTCACTGATATGCCCAAGCCGATGATGCCACAGCCTGTGCACCTCCTCCTGGTCAACCTCCTGGCTCTCAGAGATAAGAGCCCCACTTGGAACCACTGTATCAGCAAGCAGAGTATACAGTGTTCCATGTCTTACTCCACTGGCAATCACCATTGCCCCCTTGACATCTTGCAAGTTTGCTTGTCACAGCTGAAGTGCACTCCGGCATCCGCCATGGAACCCACCGAGATTAAATTCCTACTCATCCCAGGAATATGCATCACATTTGGAAGAGACCTTGTGGTCCCATTAGACAACTTCAACATCACCTTTCCACGCCCAATGATCTGCACAGCAGAATCATCACCCAGCATGACATCTCCACCTTCAAACCTCTCATACTCACAGAACCAGTGCCTATGAGGGGTCATGTGGTATGATGCTCCTGTGTCTACATACCACAAGTCAGAATCTCTCTAAGCAACGCACACAACAACGATGTACATATCACCACCGTCTCCCTCCTTCTTCGTACCAGAGGTTGTCGGTGTCTCCTTGTTCTGAACGGCCTTATTTGGACATTGAGACTTCACATGACCAGTCTCATTGCACTTCCAGCACCGAACAGGCTTCTTACTCTTCTCCCTCTCCTGGCTCTTGGATCTCCCTTGAGACTTATCTCGATATCCACCTTGCTTGCTCTCCCTTCGCTGAGAGCGGGATCTAGATACACTCAACGCTCCTTTGCTCGTCGCCTCAGAACCTCCTCTCCTGGTCTCCTCAGATAAAAGAGCTGCACATACAATATCGTATGACAGTTCCTTGTCTCCACTCCCTCCAATCACGACAATCAGACTGTCCCATGAATCTGGCAGTGAGCACAACAAGGTGATGGCTCTATCCTCATCCGAGATCTTCTCACCGATAGAGATTAACTGACTCACAATGGTGTTGAATTAAGTCAGGTGCTCAGAAAACGAATCACCCTCACGCATCCGAAGTTTATACCACTTCTTCCTCAAGAGCAATTTGTTTACTAGGGACTTGCTCTGGTAGAGGGATTCCAACTTACGCCACAGACTTCGCGCCGAAGTCTCCTCCATGACATTAGTCAAGATTGAATCGGCAAGGAATAACCGGATCAGGCCCTTAGCCTTCCGATCGGTTTTCGTCCAGGCCGCCGCCTCCGCGGCACCATCTGCAGTCGCGTCTGTAGATTTTCCCTTCGATGCGCTCGCGTCCTTCTCTGCTACCTTAGGAACGGGAGGGTCATTTTCGATCGCAGACCATAGATCTCGATCCATCAACATATCTTCCATCTTCATCTTCCATAGATCGAATCGACTTCCGTCAAACTTTTCGATCTCGATCCGCATGCCGCAAGAACCCATTTCCAGGATCAAGAACCTAGCTTTGATACCAAATGTAAAGAAACAGGGTGTGCCGAGACGAGAAAATTCGAAGGAAATCAAAACACAAAACACACAGAAGAAACAGATCAATCCAAAAGACACACAGATGTACATAGGTTCTGTAACATCCCAACTTTTATTGGGCCACTAGACCCTAGTGAGCCCAATAAAAGTAGGCCCGAGCAGTAGAAAACTACCATTTTAAGTAATGTTGCACGCCACAACTAAATCATTGGGGTACAGTGACCAAACAAACCCTGATTGGACTTCCGTCAGTTCCGTTAGACTCGTATAGACAATACGAGCGCAACGGAATTCGTTGCACTTCGATCCGAGGTCGTTTGGAGAAAACGACCATTTCGGGTGTCGTAGCGCGCCACTACCTCATTATTATGAATAGTGACCATACGAACCCCGAGTTGACTTCCGTCAGTTCCGTTAGACTCGTATAGACAATACGAGCGCAACAGAATTCGTTGCACTTCGATCCGAGGTCGTTTGGAGAAAACGACCATTTCGGGTGTCGTAGCGCGCCACTACCTCATTATTATGAATAGTGACCGTACGAACCCCGATTGGACTTCCGTCAGTTCTGTTAGACTCGTATAGACAATACGAGTGCAACGGAATTCGTTGCACTTCGATCCGAGGTCGTTTGGAGAAAACGACCATTTCGGGTGTCGTAGCGCGCCACTACCTCATTATTATGAATAGTGACCGTACGAACCCCGATTGGACTTCCGTCAGTTCCGTTAGACTCGTATGGACAATATGAGCGCAACGGAATTCGTTGCACTTCGATCCGAGGTCGTTTGAAGAAAACGACTATTTCGGGTGTCGTAGCGCGCCACTACCTCATTATTATGAATAGTGACCGTACGAGCCCCGAATTAACTTCTGTCAGTTCTGGTAAACTCGTACGAACAATACGAGCGCAACGGAATTCCTTGGGCCTCGATTCAAGGTCGTATGGAGAGTATGCCATTTTAGGGCTATGCAGACCACATTAGTGCAACGCACGAAATATAAAGCGCACGAACCCGGCATCAGCCCCGGCGAATCATAACGGACCCCTGGATCATGAAGGACCCCGCCCTAGGTTGACTTGGTCACCCACCCCCCCCCCCCCCCCCGAAACTCGAATTTGCTAAAGAAAAAGGGGGGGGGGGGGAGAGAAAGAAAGCCCCCCCCCCCCAAGAAAAGGGGCTGCCCATGAATAGGCAGCCCCTATTTGGGGCAAAGTGGGCAGGAGAGAGAGAAGGGAGGGGAGGGGGAGAAAATATCTCCCCCTCCCTTATCCCCACGTGGGAGAAAAGGAGGAGAGGTGGGGGGGGGGGGGGGGGGGAGCTCCCCCTTCCTATAAAAGGAAGGGGCAGCCCCTCTCAAACCCCCCACCCCACTCACTCTCCCTCTCAGCCTCTCCCTGCCACCGAGCCACCTCCCCCTCCTCCACCTTGCCGGAGCAAGCCACCCAGCCGAGCCACCTCCTCCTCCTCCCTCATGGCCGGCCACCCCTCCACCACCCGAGCCCCTCACCCTCAGGTAGAAGACCTCCCCCTCCTCCTTCCTACCTCCCGGGGAAGACCCCCCTCTCTCCGTCGCCAGAGCGCCGCCGCCCGCCGCCCCGAGCCTTGCAAGGCTCGGGGAGGAGGCCGGCCGTGGAAGTCTCCTCCCCCAGCGCCGGTGGTGGCGCTAGGGGGTGAGTGGGTCCCCCTCGGGGACCTCGGCGCCGGCACAAGGGAGACGGCCGGGCCGCCGACGGACACGGCCGGCGGCACCCGTGGCCTCCTCCTTCTCCCAGTTTTTCCTGTAGGGGGATAACCCCCTCCCCCGGCGGCGGCCGGCGACTCCAGGCCGCCGGACCACCGCCGGAGGGTTTCCCGCTCCCCGGCGCCCCGACCAGGGGCGACAGGGAGGGCCGCGCACGAGGAGGCGGCGGCGCAGCAAGCCGGCATGGCCCGTGCCGGCTGCGCCGCGCATCCCCGTCCTCTCTGTCTCTCTTTCCGGTGGGGTCCGGCGGCGCCAGGCCGCCGGGACACCCCCAGAGTGGGCTCCGTCCCCCGGCGCACCGACCGGGGGCGGCACCGGAGGCCCCCCTTAGCGGAGGCGGCGGCGTAGCGGGCCTGCATGGCCCATGCAGGCCACGCCACCGTCTCCCGCCTCATTTATAACCCTCCCCCGGCGGTGGTCGGCGGCGCCAGGCCGCCGAACCACCACCGGAGGAGTCGCCGGCCCCCGGCGCACCGACCGGGGGCGTTCCCCGCACCCCTGGCGGAGGTGGTGGCGCGACGAGCATGCACGGTGCATGCATGCCGGCCACCGCCCCTGTCCCCCTTCCTGCAGCGCTCCCGGCGGTGGCCGGCGGCGCCAGGCTGCCTGACAACCGCTGGAGTGGTCGCCGGCTCCCGGCGCATCGACCGGGGGCGGCGTCGGCCCCAGCCGGCCGCTGCCCGGCGGTGCCAGCGGCCGCCTCCCGTTGATTAAACGGGAGCCGCACGATCTCCCCCAGGAGATCGGGCGGCTCCTGTAATCTATTTTCCCGCCCGTTGCCTCCAATTGTGCGCCCCCCACAGTGGATCCGCTGTGGATCCGCTGTGGGGCCCCAAGGAGGGCGCCCGGTGCGGCGCCCCCAGGTTCCTCCCTGCTATTTGCACCCCAAAAACAGCCCCTTCCCTGTTTGATTTTTCTGAGGGGAATGGGGGCATTTTCAGAAGAAACTTTCTAAATGGAAAATGTGTCCCACTCCATGGGGCACCTCCAGTAATTTTTGGGAAATTTTAGGAAAAGATTTAATATTTTTAAAACCCTTTATAAAGTTTATTTTGAGAAAATAAACGCCCAAATAAGTTTGCAAAAATCACCAAAAATTAAGGGCTCTAATTAAAGGTATTTCACAACTACTATTAAACTTGGGAGGTGTGACCTCTTATTTTGGTTCCCCAAAAGTATTTTACAAGCAAAAATAAACGCCCGAAAAGGAGCGAAATTCATCGAAATGAATCGGCGCCCCCTCGACGCATATTTTTAAATGCCTATTAAAAATTATGCGTATCTATCCAAGGAATCGACTAAGCTCGGAATATCGACGCGAAAATCGCAACGAAATCGCGGCGCGGCGCCGAAATTTAACCCCGCCGCGACAATAATAAAAGAACGGAGTCGACGCGTGAAGCCTCCTCTTATGGAGTGATTGGACTACTAACCCTTTCTTTTATGCTTTTACTGCTTTCCGTACTTCCCTTTAAATCCAGTCTCGCACTGGTCCCCCGCATTTACTTTCTGTACTTCCCTTTAAATCCAGTCTCGCACTGGTCCCCCGCATTTACTTTCTGTACTTCCCTTTAAATCCAGTCTCGCACTGGTCCCCCGCACTTACTTTCTGTACTTTCATTTAAATCCAGTCTCGCACTGGTCTTATCATTATGGCCTCTGCTTTCGGCCTACTTTTCTGCTTATTACCATGGCCTCTGCTTTCGGTCTATTTTTCTACTTATTACCATGGCCTCTGCTTTCGGCCTACTTTTCAGCTTATTGTCATGGCCTCTGCTTTCGGCCTACATTTCTGCTTAGTGTTATGGCCCCTGCTTTCAGCCTAATTTATTTGCTAATGCAGAGCTGTCATGGCAACCATGCAGTGCTTATCCTCCCTTCTGCGAGGCCTTAGTTGGGGAAAAACCCGGAGTAGAGTCCCTCCTCCCAGGTTAGCCCCAAGCAAGGAGCCCTCATACCGCTAATCCTCCCGGTCAGAGGTTGTGTGACCGGTCGAGTAGAATTGCCACATCACTTATGTGCTTGTTTTTATATAAAGCGAGTGAAGATTGTTTGGGAGTGGCGGGTTGGTCACGCTCGCAGAACGTTCGTACCGGTGCGGGTGGGTTGACGACTCATGGCGACAGGGAGATGTGCACAGCGGGTTATCACCCTCCGAGCCTGCAGGTTTGCCTCCACTGGTCGGCCTACAAATCGGCTCGCCGGATGTCGCTCACATCCAGTTGGTACACCAAGTTGTACAGGAGGGCCTGAATGATACGGTACGACTACATTCAGAAGTGGCAAGACTGGCCACTGTCACCGACGGCCACATCGGTGAGGCCCGCGGGGTTAGCTCCCCTGCTTGAAATAAAGCGGTCTAAACTGTGTCGACACAGGGTCTTTTGTGTGCGTACAAGTTTGAATACCTGGGTGTGTGTATATGCGCGTTATAGTGTTGTGTACTTACTATACGGCGCGATTACGGGCTTTAGGGCGGGAGGCCCTATATTTATATATATATACGTGGATATATATATGTTTACCTGCTGCTAACCCTCTACCTTGCTTCAGCTATTTCATTTCTGTCCTTTAGCCGCCCCCCGGATAAGGATCCGGGGAGGGGATGTATTCTTCTACTTAGCTCTATGACTAACGGTTATTTCTTATAACCAATCACAGGAAACGGGACAGCGCGAAGCTCCCACCCCGCAGGATGAGTTACGAGCCTTAGAGATGGCCCGATCAGACACCCCAGCTTCTCCTCCTATCTTCAGAGACGTGAGTTCGAGAGTATAAGAACTAGCCTAGGGCTCCCTTTTGTTTTAGACTATGTAGCCCTCGAGGCAATGTTTTGTAAAACGATAGGCCCCGACCATATTTAAATGTGTAATATAATCAGCATGCTTAGCTTTTCTTATTTCGTTTGCTTCCGCTGTGCGTTCTGATGTGTTGTGATGATTCGTGTTCCTGACAAAGAGACCGCTCAGCGCTTGAGAGGGTGGGACGTCGCCACCCGGAAAGCGCTGGGTAGTCCTCTTTGGGCAGTAAGATCCCCCCTCCCTGAACCCGGTTCAGTCTGGGGAGGGGGGTCTTACAGGTTCACCCCAAACCGGGCTACGTCCCCTCTCCCCTTCTTCTTCTCCTCTTTCTATTTACCAAGAAGGATTACAGCTTACAAGGTTACAAGGATCTAAACCAATCCTACCTCACACAGACTTCTCTCAGGAACAGAGGAACAGCCGCCGCCAAGAGAAATAACCGCACAAAACTATTGCACTCACTTGGACTTAATGACCCTTAACCCTAAACCAGGGTTATGCGCCCTTTAAATAGGGCGCCAAACCGGGCTCAGACCAAAAAACCTCTGCTGAGACGGTTCAATAACATCCGCTGAGACGGAACCAGCTGAGACAATAAGTACACCAGGCGCCGAGCACTGGCGTCGGGCGTCGAACGAAGGCGTCGGGCGCAGGCGTTGAGTGATGAACGCAGGCGTCGAGCACAGACGTCGAGCGTCGGATGCAGGCGCCGAGCGTCGAACGTAGGCGTCGAGCGCAGGCGTTGAGTGTCGAACACATGCGTCGAGCGCGGGCCTCTCCAGTTCGACAAGACGCTGAGATTGGAGCAATCAAGGACCCGTTCGTCGAACGTCGTTCGACAAACCCTTCTCTGTTCGTCGAACGCCGTTCGACGAACACTGGCCAGAAGTGTTCCCCAACTCCAACACATATGACATGGGAGGATCCCGACTGATCTCCAGCTTGAAGAGGACTTCGCTTAAGCCGAACGTTAGGGCCAACTGCAAAGTAAAGCCATCCACCTCCTGGATGTCCAAGACTTCTTCTTAGAAGCGGTCGATGTAGTTCCCTAACATCCCCTGCACCACTTGCACCAGATAGAAGAGGGTCGTCGCCTCCTTCTTCCTCTTCTTCGACGTAGCGAAACGCATCGTCACTCCCCGACACAGATCTTCGAAGCAGTAGATGGAACCTGGTGTCAGCTGGTGAAACTAGTTTCTGGCCTTCCCCCGGAAAGTGATGGCGAAGAGCTTACACTTGAAGGCATTCGACATGGTTTGGATTGAAACAACATGCTCAAACCACTGGAGGTGATGGGCAGGATCATCCCTCCCATAATAGTAACTCATCACTGACTCCCTGAACCCCTCCGGAACTGGGTCAGAGAGAATCTCCTCATAGAATGAGCTCCTCCCACCTGACTGGCAACGATCATCGGTCTGGCAAGTAGCCCCTCCATACTCACCATATGGGCGAGCATCACAAAATCTCGCCCACCTCGCGGAACGTGATTCCCTGCGAACTCGCCGGGTAGAATTGCGACTGCCTCAGTCGCTCCGGCTCCTCCTCCAGATGTCCCTTACCTGCTCGCTGAGGGGGACCGCCATCCTCCGATGGATTCACGCGATGAGGCGTGGTCGTCGTGCACTCCGCGCGTGAAGGCAACACTGCTCGCAACATCGCTTCCATTCGCCGCACAAAATCTTCAAAATCCGCTCTGCTTACATACTCGCTTCCTCCAACCGAGTTGCCTGCACCACCTTCATGGTCGCCAAATTCTGCCATCTTGCTTTCCTGCTAGGCTTTTTTCCTCTGACTACGGTCCACGCTCACCGCACCAAAGTATTGAAGACAGGAAAATCCCGGCTCCAAAAATTCGGACCTAAGTGCAGTCAAAGGTTACTTATCCAGCGATCCTACTCGACGAATTGAAGGGAAATGACAAGAGCTGTTGAAGGTTAAACTTGTCTAGGGAGCGGGTTCGAGACCCGTCGTCAACAACCTACTGTTGCTGAGAAACAGGCGGAGTGATTTGGTTGGGGTTTGACCGGGCTGCAGCCCTTGTCCACGGTGCCTAGCCGTAGTGGTTGATTGGGCCGTGAAAAAAAAGTCGGACTTTTTTGTCACGGCCCAATCAACCACTACGGCTAGGCACCGTGGACAAGGGCTGCAGCCCGGTCAAACCCCAACCAAATCACTGCGCCTGTTTCTCAGCAACAGTAGGTTGTTGACGACGGGTCTCGAACCCGCGCCCTAGACAAGTTTAACCTTCAATAGCTCTTGTCACCAACTGAGCTGCAGCTCAGTTGGTGACAAGACTTGTTGAAGGTTAAACTTGTCTAGGGCGCGGGTTAATTCGAGACCCGTCGTCAACAACCTACTGTTGCTGAGAAACAGGCGCAGTGATTTGGTTGGGGTTTGACCGGGCTGCAGCCCTTGTCCACGGTGCCTAGCCGTAGTGGTTGATTGGGCCGTGACAAAAGGCATCTAGGTAAATTCACCTCTAGACACTACTGGGAGAGTGGCCCGCACATCCAGAAGCCTGAGCGGGCAAGTGCTTGATGAAGAACGCGCTCGCCCCCTTCTACCAGCCTGAGTCGCTTATGCGAGGCGGCGGACCCTCACTCACCTCGTCGTTGCTAAATGCACTCCAAAGCGGCGAGCATACACTTGCCTCGACCTCGCACTACGCTCCTCGCAAGGCGACGAGCCCCTACTTGCTTCGCCTATGCCCGATTCTCCATTTTACCATTTGGCGAACACGAGGTTGTACACTTCGTATATATATACTATTCTAAAAAAGTATAGATGACTTCAAAATTGATGAAATTAAAAAGCCATTGACAAAATCATGCATATACGTCCGTGATGACATCAAAAAACACATACCGTTCACGATGTTCTGCTAATAGCCAAACAGTTTTACGCTAGCCGCTGTTCGCAGACGATGATGGTCTGTGAATAGTCAATCAGTTTGCGCTGGCCGTTATTCGCAGACCACGTTGGTCTGCGAATTGTCAATCAGTTTTGCGCTAGCCGTTATTCGTAGACCACGTTGATCTACGAATAACGAAACAGCTTTGTGCTGGTCACTATTCGCAGACCATGTCGATCTGCAAATAGTCAATCAGTTTTGCGTTGCCTCTATACACAGACCATGTTGATCTGCAAATAGTCAATCATTTTTGCGCTGGCTGCTATTCGCAGACCACGTTCTGGCCGCTATTTGCAGATCACCTGATTTTATAAGGATTTTTGAAAACCAACAACGAGCACAGTCTGCGGTGGGCGGGCTCTCAGTTGGGAGCGGACGTAGCCCGCTGCAAGTGGGGTCAAAGCCCATCGTTGCACTAACATAGGGCCGGAGTCCCCTTGCCGTTTGGAGAAAAACTCCACCTATCATAAACTGCATGTTTCGCAAGGCAATGATTATGACCACCACCAGGAAAAGATAATCAATTTTGAACATAAAAGTGGATGAAGTTCCTTAGGCGAGGTTTGGAATTCACGAAAGTCGGTTCAACACTAACATGTTCACGACCTCTGTGGCCGTGCCAAACGGAGCCTAAGACGAAACTTTCATTTCTAGAAAACTCTGCCATCCGACATGCGCTTTATTGAGTATAAAAGAAGAAAAGTTTCTTCACCATAATTCCTTAATTCGGTTACACGAGTCTGCAACTTTGACGATCATACAAAGAGAGAGCTATCAATACAAAAGAGATCACTCATATATACAAATGATCTTATACAGTCTATAGATTGTACAAAAAGACAGCAATGTTCGTTACTATACTTCAAAAGTGAAACAAGATTGATGAGAAGTGTGTTTCGTATTCGAACATAACCTTAGACTTTGGGCGCTTGGATTCCGTGGGGTCGTCTTCTGGGAATGAAGCAACCAAAAATTAATCGGTAGGGTCTTAAGGTTTGATTGAGGAGAAGCGTGTTTCATATTCCAACATTCAAATCTTTATATTTGACACATTGCACTCTCCAAATATATTTTAATTTACATCTTGCACCCTAAATTTTAATATCTACTAAAATTTGTTTAATTTACATGATTAAACATTAGATAAACTAAAAAAAGTGTATAAAAAGATAGAATATGGTGGTATTTTGGAGGGTGCAATGTGAAAAATACTCATCGAATTTCAACTAGGGTGCAAAATGCTAAGCTAAAGGTATTTGAAGAAAATGCATGCAATGTGCCAAAAACATTATGTTTGGGTACTATCGCGCGGAGCACCCGAGGGCGGGCAAAGTATTGTCGTGCGGGGCACGGGGTCCCCGACCCCCATGCACTATACTCGTGTGTGTGCATGAGTGTGTGTATGCACTCGAACGAGCTTGATAATTTTAATTTTCAAATAATCAATAATTTTCTGAATAAAATTATATGTGCACATTTTTCTTATATAGAAGTTATGTGAGCTTTTTTTACTACATTGTGTTCTCAAGACTCATATTTGTTGATACATTTAATTTGTAAATCCATTGATTTCTCAGATGTGGAAGCATTAACAATTGCCTTCAAAAAAGTTGAGGGTATTTGGCATTAAGCATCTCTAATTATGAAGTTTTTACGCATTATATCATAAATATTTAGTTTTGGCACATTGCACATTTTTAAGGCTATAATATTGACAATTTGCATTCTAAATATTCAATTATGAGGGTGCAAAATGTCAATATTAAAGTCTCAACTTTTGGACAATTTTTCGGTCCAATATTCACTCCTCTATGTGCGCTAATGTGATTTTATGCACTAAATCACAATTTTTGACTTATAACACTAATTTTACAAAAAAAAAATCAAAAAATATTAATGTTTGTATTTTTACACTCATTTTTAGTATCATATTACCATATTCTGATTATAACTGAAATCATACATTACGATCGTAAAATGACATTACGATTGGAAAATGAAAATAAAATCGTAATGCATGATTTTACGGTCGTATTTTTTTCAGTTGTAATCGTAATATGAGTAATATGGTACTTAAAATGAGCGTAAAAATACAAAAATTAATATTTTGTAAATTTTTAACAAAAAAACAATTTTGAAGTCAAAAAATATAATTTAATGCATAAAAATTACCTTGACTCACATAAAGGAGTTAATGTGGGACACATCAAATTTTTTTCCTAATTTTTGGAAAAAAATCAAAATTAAATATTTATGATACAGTATGCAAAAACCTCCTAAATGAGAATGAGCCATAATGCCAAAAATGCAAAATTTGACAATCGCTTAAATTAATTAACGTACCATATGTGCACGTGTCTTATGTCCATAATGAAACCAAATACCATACAAAATATCCTCCATTTGGCATGAAATAATGAAAAAATAAATCAAATACCTTAAAAAGCCACGTATACAAATTAAGAAACCCAAAAGAAGTATAGAAAAAAAAAAAAGCACCGCATGCGATTAATAAAACTCTTCCCTTACAAAATTCAATACACAGAATGTTTTTAATTATTAATAATAATTTCCTTACCCGCCACATGTGATCAAAGACGAAGATTTAGGTCAATCCCATCACCCCTGTCTTCACCGTCGCCGCCATGATTACTCAATATCACCGGCGTCGTATTAGGCGGCATCATCTGCATCAGTGTTAAAGTTGGCGCCGGCGGCGGCGCCGCCCTCCTCTCCCCGTAGTAGTTTCCGACGACGGCGTAAGGGTGGTAGTAGTGCGGAGTAGGGATCATTCGCCGCGGCGGCGGCGGCGCCGCGAGGAGATGGCCGGCACCGGAAGTACTCCCCACACCATAAAAAACGGCGGAGTTTCCGTCCATGTACGGAGAAGCAAATCTGAGCGAAGTATGCATTGGGTTTGCGAGTAGCTGCGCGTGTCGCTGAGCCCTCTTCACGATCTCCCTCTCTCTCCGATGGCCGTTCTGGTGGCCGCCGAGAGCTTGGGAGGTGGCGAAAACTCTGTCGCAGTAAATGCAGCTGAAAACTTTAGCGGCCGGATGCATTCCCTGTCCGACGGCTTCTCCTTCTTCCACGTTCGCCATCTCTGAATCCTACGTGGCTGCTGGGAAACTAACGGGAGACGAGTTTTTGGCCGTACCTGGAATAATAATCGAAACGATGAATCGAAATGTCAAAAAGCAGGCGCAGAGTTTTATAGCGCATGGAAGATTTGTGCGGACAGTTGCATGCAGTGTTGGAAGGCGTTCGAAGTGCCGTACATGCTTTGAACCTATTTGCATTTATTTGCGGATAAGCAATAAGGAATAAGGAGGGGGGCCGGGATATATATATAGAGAGATAGTATATATAGAAATGGAATTCATTGTCATATATTTTGCATAAGGAATTAAATCCCGCATGCGATTCATTCTGCGTGCATGGTGATATAATTAATTAATATGCAGTGAATCTTATGAGTATATGGTGCTTAGTAGTTATGATGAAGACTTGTGTGAAGAACATAAGAAATAAGTGATGTTATAATGTTATTTCCTATAGTTTATTTTTCTATGACAATCTCTCTCTCTCTCTCTCTATGTGATATATATATATATATATATATATATATACATACATACATATATATACATATACATATATATATACATATACCTATATATATACATATATATATACATATACATATACATATATATATACATATATATATATATATATATATATATATCTTTAACTACTATATAGAAGAAGTTGTCTTTGGTGCAATATTCAAAATTGTCAAATATATCCTTCTTCTTTTACTCCAATGACTTAACATATATTATAAAAAATTAGAAATTCATAAAATATAATGACTATTTGTGTAATTACATCATATCCCTATAATAAAAATAATGATCGAAATTCATAAAATCCAAAAGTTTTTAGAATACCTCCTATGTAGGTTATCATTAGACCTACAAAAACTAATTTCAAAATATAATGACTTACTTTAAAATGATTTTTCGTTAAAATATAAATGTTGTTGAAAAAAAGATAAAATATTGATGTATATTTTTACGGTCATTTTGAGTACTCATATGTATATGTTGCGGGCAAAGCCCGCAGGGGCGGGCAAAGCCCACCGTCATCGGCTGGGTACTGTCGAATGCGGGCACAGCCCGCTAAGAGTCAGCGAGCTGAGCTGCTCGTGTGTGTGTGTCTATATATATATATAGGAGTTTTAATTATTCTTGAAAGTTAATTCAGTTTGTGCTCATAATAATTCTATATAAATATCAATGCAAAATAGGTATCATAAGAAATTCTATAGAAAGATAGGTATACATCCAAATTCCTTAATTTAATGTGTGTGTGATAGAGAGAGAAACTAGAGAGGGAGAGAGAGAGAGAGAGAGAGAGAGAGAGAGAGAGAGAGAGAGAGAGAGAGAGAGATTTACCTCTTTCCTTATGAGCTTGAATTACTCTCCCCTTGGCTTGTTGTAACATGTATTGTAAACTTTGTTGATTTGAATTTTTATCTTCATTAATGAAGATGAGAACAAGAATAAAATCTGAAATGAAGTATTAATTGCATAAATATTGAGCAAGGTTAAAAGCACATTCATTTTTGCGATTGAAAGCCAAATTATATTAATACCTCAAAATATTTTATTTTCACGACATCATGGTATCGCCGCACCAAATAGAAAACTACAAACATCCAAATTATATATCATTTTTTGTTAGAGTACAATCAAAATGTCGGGCATCTCTTCACTAGCTATTGCATGAGTGTTTACGGTATCTACTTTCTGGCTATGACATGAGCGCCACAGTAAAACCCGGTAACAACCTCCTCTCCAGACTTGATCTTCACTTCCCTGCGCCTCTTCTCCTCATCCGCTGCAGCGAGAGGCCGGCGAGATCGCTGACTAGTAGGTTTCGATTGGAACGATCAGATTGGAATAGGGAAGGGGGATAATGAAGGAGAGGCCAAAACATACCTATGACGAGCTAGAGATGAGGCGTTCCTCCGGCGGTTTCCTCCGGCAGAGGCGGCGATTTCTCGTGCTTGCGGCGAAGAAGTCAGTGCGTGGCTTGTGTCGCAAGAAAGACAGGCTCGGGCGGGAAATTTTTGTTCGGTGTGCGCTTAAAGCTTGGAGTGTTAGGATTTTTGTGTTTTTTCAAAAAAACATTGGGTGTGTTAATAGCAGTATTAAGTGTCCTTTTAACAGTGCTCTTATTTTATTTGATTTGTCTCGGCAAAATATAATATATTGTAGTTATTTAAGAAACTACAATGTGCGAAATTAGAAGGGCAGTAATGTAGGCACTATATAATTTTATATAGCTGAAAAAGGGTTATGCATTAATAAAATATATTATGTGATTTAACTAGCATAATCAAATTAGCTTCATCTGAATGTGAGACTATGCTCCCTTTAACGTGGTGGTGGCGGTCGTGAGCATGATAGTTATGAATCGTCGTTCATGAATGCCCGACCTCACCTAACGAACTTCATTCATTTTATGTTCAAAGCTAGTTTTATTTTCTTGGTGACGGTCATAACCGTTGTCATGTCAAACATACTTCTCCAAACCAACTGGTGCAAAAAAGCCGTGCGCAAGCGAATATGTGTTAATTTGACGATGTATGTGTTGAGGTATATTTATATATATATAGGGTAACGGGTTCTTAATGGTTTTGGTATGGATCCGGTAGACATCCAATAATCCGTCGGGGATTTAAGATTACGCCTATAAATAAATACTCTTGCTGGGGGCAACATGTAGGTTGTTCCAAATTTGACGGCCACACGGGATGCTTCGAGCACACTAACAATCTCGAAGTGTTTTCGTTTTCGTGTGCTCTAGGCCCCCACTCTCGTGTGTTGCCCCGCCGCCCAACTTTTTCGTTCCCCCCCCCCCCCCGGTCGCTGCTCTAGGTGTGATCATCTCATCGCTCGCCGCCGATTTTTCCCGCTCCCATATCCCGCCGCCGTCGTAACTTCGTTCCTCTGAAGGCGTCGACGCGATAGATCGATCGACGAGACGCCTAGTTTTTTTTTATTCCAGATCGACGATACACCTTGGTTTTTCGATTCCCGATCGACGAGACACCTTGGTTTTTTGATTCCCGATCGACGAGACGCCGCCTCTCTCGTCTTCTGCGGTCTCCACCTCAGATCGCCGACAAAGCAGCGCAGTCGCCGGTTGTTGAAGGTTTTCAAGGTTGCGACAATCGCAAGCCCACCAGCGACGATCCTTGTTACACCGAATAGCGATCCCGACGCCAGTCTCCTCTTCCTCCCACTCAGCCGCCATCGCCGGAGGCTTCTTCTCTCGCGTGCCTCTTCTCCAGATCTGTCGTCGGTTTCTCAAATCTGAAGGAGGTTTTGTAACACCCCAGTTTTGCGGAGCTGAGAGTTAACGTCGAGAAGGCGAATTTTTCTTGACGCACGATCGTGCGTTTTCTTAACGCACGATCGATCCGACCGTGCGTGCTCTCCGACGGGCAAAAATGGTGTTTCTGTCGTTAGTCGTGCGTTTTAACGCGCGGTCGTGCGTTCGACCGTGCGTTCGGAAACAGATCCGTAAATAGAGTAAAATCGGGGCGTCCGTTTGGTTTAGATCTTGATCGGACGACCCAAATGATTCGCTGGGGGGACTTAGGGCGTGGATGAGGGCTTATTCCCTCATTCTTTGAATTCCTTTCTCTCTCTTAGGTTGGAGAAAGGAGAAGGGGGCAAGGAGGAAGAAGAAGTAGAATCCGCCATTGTTGGAGCTTCGGAGCTCCGTTCGCCGATCTGAGACCGGCAGCGCGTAGAGGACGTCGAGACGCTTCTTCTTCTCCGTTTCTTTTCAAGTTTCCATGGCTAGGAGGAGATCTCACAAGGTAACGACATTTCTCCTCCCGGTCTTTAGGATGCGTGCATGACATCCCTTTATTTTCTGCATTTTGGCACCGGATTCGTCGAGTGAGAGGGATCCGGGTCGCCTTGGTTCAAAAGGAACCATCGGGTTGATTGAGTCCGTCCCCGACATGATTTGCACTAGAGATCCGCTCCGTTAGCGGATTAGGCATTGTGGGTGAAGCCGGATTTGCGACCGTTGGTCCGATTCAGTGATGTTGATTGACACGCATTTTAGGGGTTTTGCTAGAAATCTAATTGCGGCGAAAACGTCGTTGTGATGCCCTTGTAATTTCGTATGAGAACGAATGTTGGTTTGTGGGCGGGGAAATATTGTGCGTGAGTTATGGCTTGTGATGGTGGCATGAACAGGTGGGGTTCTTGGCCATGAGCTACGATGCCCCTTTGGGAAATTGATGGTGGCAAGAACAGGTGGGGTTCTTGGCCATGGGCTACGATGCCCTTTGGGGGAACTAATGAGTACCCTATGATGGTGGCAAGAACCGGTGGGGTTCTTGGCCATGGGCTACGATGCCCTTGGGGGTAGTGATGAATACCCTGTGGGTGTGATTGATTGTGGTAAGAACAGGTGGGGTTCTTGGCCATGGGATACGATGCCCCTTGGGGAAAAACTGATGAGTACCTTTGTGGTTGTGATGATGATGTATGATGATGTGCTAGATTCATACGCTTTAGGGTGCCTTGGGTGAAACCCGGGTTTGCATTCATATTGCATTGGTAGGCCCCTTTTATTATCTGCTCAACATAGAAACGTGGATGATGTTTGTGACACTCATGCCTGTATTTATGTTGTTTTTCTTTATGTACATTTGCATACAAAGTGCTGACTTGCAGGGTGAAGTAGTTCCCCGGGGTCCGCTAGGATGGCCGGGAGGAGGGATGTTGTTACACCGTTTGTGGTCAGCCATAGCTGACCCTCGTTTACCGCTCTTTGTGATTTGGATGCAGGGCAGGGATCGCAGGCTGGACCCAGCTCGCCGGCCAAAAAGGCTTAAAGCCTCATGAAGTGTTTACCTTGTTTTTCATGCACTTCTGCTTTTATATTTTGTTGTAACCGGCTTGCATGCCGAGGTAGTTTAGGGAAAACTGTTATTTCCCCTTTTGTTGGGATGTCCGTTTTGTGTTGAATGTTTGGTGTTTTGGACTTTGTTTTTGTAAGGCCTTAAGGTCAGTTGGACTCCTATGTACTGTGGATAATCTCTGTGGTTTTAGTTTGTTTCCGCTGTGTTGTCTGAGTTTTGAGATTGGGTAGTTAATATCATCTTTTAATACTAAAGCTGTGGCGGTTATATGTTGTGGGGTCCCGGCCGGACCCATATTATATGGTCATTACAGGGGAGGTGTTACAATTTGGTATCAGAGGGAGGTTGAGTATTCTTGCGAGGTCTAGTGTATTTGGATCGCGTAAGAGATTGTCCACATAAGAGTATTGTGTGGGATCATGAGTATCCCTGTGTTCGAGTTTTGCGAATAGAACTTGATTAGTGTGTTTCCTTGCTTATGCTAGGATGTTGGCGACAAAGCAGGGACGTCGAGGAGGCAGGTGGAGCCTTCGGGGAGCAGTGCTACTGCTCCGGGCATCATGATTATGGGCATATCCCCGGCTGATTTCTATCGCATGCTAGCAGAAGCTTTGGTGTCAGCTCTAGCGGTGAGAGTGTCGTCGGTTACGACGCCTGTCACCCCAGAGGGAGCTCGAGAGTTGACAGTTCCTAGAGCGTTGGAGAGATATCCTGACCAAGCCCAGAGTCGAAAGGACGTTGGAGAAGGGCGAAGTGAAGGGAAACCTCCCTTTTCACAGTGGAAATCGGAGGGAAGCCGAGGAAGGAAAAGATCTCGTTCCTGTAAGCCTAGCGAGAGAAGCGGTGCAGCTTCTGGGGAGATCCGCTCCAAGAGACTCATGTCGTGCTTTAAATGTGGAAAGGTGGGCCACATCGCTCGTTTCTGTTCCGAGGGTAGAGCTGAGTCGGAGCAGGGGCTAGAACAGTCGGTGCGTTCCGGTCTTAGTCATGCGAAAAAGGGAAAATCAGTGGAGTCGTGCGCTTCACTCTTTCCCCTGGTGCAGCCTAGTGATGCTGCCCTTGGGCAGCAAGAGACGTTTCGTTAACCCGATGTGACGACAGGTACGAAAAGTCTAAGTTTTCGTTTGTTACGATAATGTAGGTTGCGGCCTTTAATGTTTGTTTTGCACGTGGTTAGGTTTCATGCTAGTTTCGGTCTACCCCTCTCGAGTGTTGTTCGACACGGGAGCGTCACACTCCTTTCTTGCGGAAAGTTTTATCCGGAAGATTGGTGCTGAGTCCGTAGAGGCAGAGGTGGAGCTAAGCGTGCGTATGCCGAATGGGTCTTTCATGACTACCATGAGGAAAGGATGCATTGTGTTGCAAATTGGTAATTGTGATTTCGTGTTGGTAACAGCGATTCTTCCACTAGCCGATTGTGACGTTATCTTGGGGATGGACTGGCTTGCAGCGCAGCGAGCTACTATCGACTACCAGTTGAAGGTGGTAACCCTGAGAGGTGAAGGTAGAGCAGAGGTCAAGTTTGAGGGCCTAAGCAGAGTGGCTTGCTCCCTGATTTCCGCTATACAAATGAGGAGTGCGGTAAACCAAGGAGGCGAGGCGTTTTTTTTAGCTTTGTTGGAGACTCACTCCACAAAGTTGGCTAGTGGAGAAGTTTCGGTGGTGGAAGAATTTGAGGATGTATTCCCCGAGGAGCTTTCGGGAGCACCTCCTCAGCGTGAAATCGATTTCTCGATAGAGTTGGTACCGGGTGCGAGGCCGGTGTCGCGTCCTCCGTTTAGGATGGCATCGAAGGAACTGGCCGAGCTAAAGGTTCAGTTGCAAGAGTTGTTAGAGCAAGGGTACATTAGGCCCAGCTCTTTGCCGTGAAGCGCGCCGGTATTGTTTGTGAAGAAGAAAGATGGAAGTATGCGGTTGTGCATTGACTACCGTGAGCTAAATAGGTTGACCGTCAAGAATAAATATCCGATTCCCCGAATCGATGATTTGTTCGACCAGTTAGTGGGGTCAGTGGTGTACTCCAAGTTGGATTTGAAATTGGGGTACTACCAGTTGAAGATTCGAGAAGGTGGCTTTCTTGGGCCACGTAATTAGTGGAGATAGGGTGGCGGTAGATCCAGCGAAGATTGAAGCCATTAGAGTTTGGCCTGTATTGAGAACCGTGGCGGAAGTCCGGATCTTCCTTGGACTAGCCGGTTATTACAGAAGGTTCGTGGAGAACTTTTCGCGGATGGCGTTGCCCCTCACCACTCTCACTCGCAAGGACCAAAGGTTCATATAGACACCGGAGTGTGCCCGTGCATTTGAGAATTTGAAGGAAAGGTTGATGTCTGCTCCAATCCTTAGTCTTCCTAGTGGGATGAAAGGATTTCAGATTTTCAGCGACGCGTCAGGTTGCGGGTTGGGTTGCGTGCTGGTGCAGCACGGCAAGGTGATTGCTTATGGGTCAAGGCAGTTAAAGACTCATGAGAGGAATTATCCCGTCCTTGATCTGGAGTTGGCGGCGGTAATCTTTGCGCTAAAATTGTGGCGGCACTACGTTTATGGTGCGAAGGTGGAGATCTTCACGGATCACAAAAGCCTGAGGTATCTCCTAGACCAAAAGGATCTGAATATGCGGCAGCGTAGATGGGTCGAGTTCCTTGGGGACTACGACGTGGAGATTCAGTATACGCCGGGTAAAGCCAACGTGGTGGCGGATGCCTTGAGTAGGAAGTACTCCGGGCAAGGTAAGTGGATGGAGGCACATGACGAGCGTTTGATACGAGACTTGGAGTCTCTTGACATTGCTTGTGTGGCTAGGGGTGAGTCTAGCGTGGCTCAGTTGAACTGGATTGAAATGCAGTGTGTTATAACGGATCGAATCCGAGAGGCGACCAGCGCGGACGAGGAGTGCCAATAGTTGGTGTTGGAGGCTCAGCAAAGCGAAGGAACCGCTTTGGAGATGGTGGGTGGGATTTTGAAAAGAGACGGAAGGGTTTGTGTTCCGCGCTTTGGCAAGCTTCGCGAGGAGTTAATGTTTGAGGCTCACTTTACGAAGTACTCCGTTCATCCAGGAAGTACAAAGAGGTACGCAGATATGAAGAAATCTTTTTGGTGGCCTGGGATGAAGCGGGATGTAGCTGAGTATGTAAGCGGATGTCAGACATGTGCCTTGGTGAAGGCTGAGTGCCAAAGGCCCGGTGGGTTCTTGAAGCCTCTTCCCATCCCCGATTGGAAGTTCGATGACATCCCTATGGATTATGTGCATGGTTTGCCACAGTCGCGGCAGGATAACGATGCGATTTGGGTGATAGTGGATCGCCTGACCAAGGTGGCTCACTTCATTCCGAATCAGAAGGACGATGGCGTGGAGAAGCTCGTGGAGCTTTATGTTCGAAACATTGTGCGGTTGCACGGGTTTCCGAAGAGCATCGTTAGTGATCGCGATGGGCGTTTCACTTCAAAGGACTGGAGGTTGGTGCAGAAAAGTTTAGGCACAAAACTCAAGTTTAGTACCGCGTTCCATCCGTAGACCGATGGTCAGACTGAGCGAACGAACCATACGATGGAGGACATGTTGAGGATGTGTGCTCTCGACTTTGGCAAAGGTTGGGAAGACCACCTTTTCATGGTGGAGTTCGCCTATAATAATAGCTTCCAAGCGAGCATCAGGATGGCGCCATACGAAGCTTTGTATGGAAGGAAGTGTCGAACGCCGATGTCTTGGGCAGAGGTGGGAGACACTAAGCTTTTGGGAAAGCAAGTGGTGGAAGATGCTTGCGAGATTGTGCGGACGATTCAGGAGCGCATGTAGGTTGCTCAGGATCGACAAGCGAAGTATTTTAATGCGCGCCATAGAAATGTGGAGTTTGCAGTGGGCGACATGGTCTACTTGAAGATAAGGCCGTTCAAGGGTGTTTTGAGGGTGCTGGCGGTCCAGCTGGGCCCCGTGTTGGCGGGCCTGGACCATTACAAAAAGTGCAATCCTGGAGGATAGGACTTTTTGTTGGCGGGTGCGGCGACTCAAGAAGTTGAGTCCGAGGTATTTGGGCCCGTTCGAGGTTACGGAACGTATAGGCGGAGCAGCCTATCATTTGGCGTTGTCCGCAGAGCTGATTGGATTACATGATGTTTTCCATGTATCTGTGCTGAGGAAAGCTTTGGTGGAGTCGAGCGTCGTGGTCGAAGCGGCGGCGGTGCCGGTGATGGAGGATTTGGGGGCGAGAGTTCGCCCGGTTTGCGTGGAGGATTCGGAAGTCCGGCAGTTACGTATCAAGGAAGTCAAGCTTGTAAAGGTGCGATGGGACAACTGCGGGCGAGACGAATTCTCTTGGGAGCGTGAGCAAGCGATGCGGGAGGATTTCCCGGAACTTTTTGCATCAGGTATGCATCGCAGTTTTCTGTTTCAGTTTTGAAATTTCGAGGATGAAATTGTTTTAAGGAGGGTGGAGTTGTAACACCCCAGTTTTGCGGAGCTGAGAATTAACGTCGAGAAGGCGAATTTTTCTTGACGCACGATCGTGCGTTTTCTTAACGCACGATCGATCCGACCGTGCGTGCTCTCTGACGGGCAAAAATGGTGTTTCTATCGTTAGTCGTGCGTTTTAACGCGCGGTCGTGCGTTCGACCGTGCGTTCAGAAATAGATCCGTAAACAGAGTAAAATCGGGGCGTCCGTTTGGTTTAGATCTTGATCGGACGACCCAAATGATTCGCTGGGGGGACATAGGGCGTGGATGAGGGGTTATTCCCTCATTCTTTGAAGTCCTTTCTCTCTCTTAGGTTGGAGAAAGGAGAAGGGGGCAAGGAGGAAGAAGAAGTAGAATCCGCCATTGTTGGAGCTTCGGAGCTCCGCTCGCCGATCTGAGACCGGCAGCGCGTAGAGGACGTCGAGACGCTTCTTCTTCTCCGTTTCTTTTCAAGTTTCCATGTCTAGGAGGAGATCTCAAAAGGTAACGACATTTCTCCTCCCGGTCTTTAGGATGCGTGCATGGCATCCCTTTATTTTCTGCATTTTGGCACCGGATCCGTCGAATGAGAGGGATCCGGGTCGCCTTGGTTCAAAAGGAACCATCAGGTTGATTGAGTCCGTCCCCGACATGATTTGCACTAGAGATCCGCTCCGTTAGCGGATTAGGCATTGTGGGTGAAGCCGGATTTGCGACCGTTGGTCCGATTCGGTGATGTTGATTGACGCGCATTTTAGGGGTTTTGCTAGAAATCCGATTGCGGCGAAAACGTCGTTGTGATGCCCTTGTAATTTCGTATGAGAATGAATGTTGGTTTGTGGGCGGGGAAATATTGTGCGTGAGTTATGGCTTGTGATGGTGGCATGAACAGGTGGAGTTCTTGGCCATGGGCTACGATGCCCCTTTGGGAAATTGATGGTGGCAAGAACAGGTGGGGTTCTTGGCCATGGGATACGATGCCCTTTGGGGGAACTGATGAGTACCCTATGATGGTGGGAAGAACCGGTGGGGTTCTTGGCCATGGGCTACGATGCCCTTGGGGGTAGTGATGAATACCTTGTGGGTGTGATTGATTGTGGCAAGAACAGGTGGGGTTCTTGGCCATGGGCTACGATGCCCCTTGGGGAAAAACTAATGAGTACCTTTGTGGTTGTGATGTGATGATGATGTATGATGATGTGCTAGATTCATACGCTTTAGGGTGCCTTGGGTGAAACCCGGGTTTGCATTCATATTGCATTGGTAGGCCCCTTTTATTATCTGCTCAACATAGAAACGTGGATGATGTTTGTGACACTCATGCCTGTATTTATGTTGTTTTTCTTTATGTACATTTGCATACAAAGTGCTGACTTGCAGGGTGAAGTAGTTCCCCGGGGTCTGCTAGGACGGCTGGGAGGAGGGATGTTGTTACACCGTTTGTGGTCAGCCATAGCTGACCCTCGTTTACCGCTCTTTGTGATTTGGATGCAGGGCAGGGATCGCAGGCTGGACCCAGCTCGCCGGCCAAAAAGGCTTAAAGCCTCATGAAGTGTTTACCTTGTTTTTCATGCACTTCTGCTTTTATATTTTGTTGTAACCGGCTTGCATGCCGAGGTAGTTTAGGGAAAACTGTTATTTCCCCTTTTGTTGGGATGTCTGTTTTGTGTTGAATGTTTGGTGTTTTGGACTTTGTTTTTGTAAGGCCTTAAGGTCAGTTGGACTCCTATGTACTGTGGACAATCTCTGTGGTTTTAGTTTGTTTCCGCTGTGTTGTCTGAGTTTTGAGATTGGGTAGTTAATATCATCTTTTAATACTAAAGCTGTGGCGGTTATATGCTGTGGGGTCTCGGCTGGACCCATATTATATGGTCATTACAGGGGAGGTGTTACAGGTTTGCCTCGTCAGTTTCCCGATCCTTGGAGATCTTCATCTCCTTCTCTTTTCTCAGCAACAGAGGAGATTACCGGGAGAATTCGGCTTGCCGATTCTTCTCTTGGGGAACCATATATGCTTGTCGATTCTTCTCTTGGGGAACCAAATAATCGTGAAAACTTGGAATTATTCTAATCTGCACTTGTAGCTAAAGCCCGATTCTACATATTTGGATCGAGAGCGACGTGGGAAAATCAAGAATTCTTTGGAAAGGAATCTGCAATGTCAAAGGGAAGCAATATCTCCTCTCCCGTGTTGATGATCAAATTAGAGAAATTCTCTGATTCAGAGTTCAGTGCTTGGAAACGGAACACCAAATTCGGTATGAAATATCTGAATATATTCTACACTGTGCAGTCCAATTTCACGTCTTTTGCAGGAAGCGGAGATGAGGATCAGTGGATCAGCGATGAAGACTTTTGTCGTGATTACATCCATAATTGTCTCTCAAACAGACTGACAGAGACCTATAGTAAAATGAAAACTGCAAAGGAGATTTGGGATGCTTTGGAGGAACAGTTCAAAGAAGAAGAGAATATGTCAAACACGCACATGGTGGACAAATTCATGGCCTTCTCATTTGCTGAAGACATAAAGATTCTTCCACAGGTTGCAGACTTTGAGACTCTTGTAGACAAGCTCAATAATGAGAACCTTCCATTGCCATATGGTTTTGTTGCATTAGCTATCATTTTTAAACTCTCATTGGCATGGTACTCTTTTAAAACATAGATGTATCAGAAGAATATACAGGTTAGTCTTAAAGACCTCAAGCGATTCATTTGTATTGAGAACGAGAATCAGACTAGGCACGCTTTAGCGATGGATAGTAAGCAGAACTCAGCTGCTAACATGGTCACGCATCCTAAGCGAAAGTCTAAGTCCGGGAAGACTAAATCTCCCATCAGTGCGCCCGCAGTTGTTCACACTAGCAAAAAGATCACAAAATTTAAAGGCAAGTGCTACAACTACAATAAGTGGGGTCAACTGTGCTTCTGAATTCAGGCAACCTAAAAAAGGCGAATCCAGCACACCCAAACCCGATAACAAAGCAAACATGCTTTATCAGACTGCGCCTACCAACTTTTTTGTCATGGTTGAAAAAGGAAAGACTAGTACAGAATGGTCGCTAGGTTCATGTGCTACATGCTACGTATACAAAAATTATACTCTACTAAAGGATGTCACTGCAGCCAAGGAAATTGTGACTGTTGCGAATGGAAATAATGCATAGGTACTTTAGACTGGGACTGCAGATTTGCTACTCTCTTCAGGTACGTATTTAATTTTGAAAAATGTTAATTTATACATACATTAGTTGCTAATTTAGTTTCAATTAGCTTGTTGTGTGATGATGTGTGTCTTTTAATATTAGTGATGGTAGAGTAACGCTAATGGTTAACTCAAATTACTTTAGTTGTACATATATATGTCTTAAACAGGATGTATAGATTGAGTTACGAAGTAGTAAATCAAGTTAGTTCAAATCTGATCGATCCTAAGACTTTGCATGCAAGACTAGGACACATGAACTATCGAAAACTACTCCTGCTAGTTAAAATTCACAATATTCCTTTAGACATAACAATCAAGTTTGACATCTGTGAAATTTGTGCTCAAACTAAAATAACTAAAACACTTTTTAGTCAGGTTTATAGGAGCACACAATTACTATAGTTAATACATTTTGATATTTGTGACTACAAAAGCTTTGTCACAAGAGGAGGTCAGAAATATCTGATAACTTTTATCGATGACTATTCTAGATTTAGTATCTGATATTCATAAGAGGACCACTCTTTCCCCTCAGTGCCTCGTAAGGCCCCACTAGAACTCTCCCCAGTTAAGGACAATACATGACTTAGAGGTTATGTCTCTAATGCACACAATCTTACGCCATCGCTATAGTGAGACAAACAATGTGTGTGAATGATCATGAACATACTAAGCATTTTAGCCTAAGGATTGATTCATAAAACATGAGTTTGTTTGAGTTGTAGAATAATTGTAGTTTTAAAGCCTGACAGTTATTATGAATTTTAACTTTCAATTTTCTACTTTTAATTTAGCATGTTATTATATTGATAAACCTAGCATAGATGCTAAATTGAGCATATACTAAGAGGTGATGCTAGGATAATGAATTTGGATGCAATGTTATGCTAAATATACTAAATATATATAATTGATTTGCATGTATTCAATCATAGAGTTTTGAATTTTCATAGACCTAAAATGAAGTGACAATTCTATTTGATTTTAGCTTGTTGATACTAAGTTGATTCTAAGGTTTAAATATAATGAGATACGCACAAACAATAGTGATGCACATCACACACAAAATACACAAAAACAAGGTATGCAAATATAATACCAATAACCATCATATATTTCATAATTCCTAAGTATGACAGAGATATTCAATTTAGGATTATTCTAGATAGATCATGAATTATGAAATATGATTAGGGTGAATTTAAGAATATGATAATTTTATTATAATGGATCATCGTGGTGATTGTGTAGTTCATATTCATCCTTTTTAATTTATATGTAGTGACTGTTTGTAAGGTGAATATCATATCTTTATATATAAAAGGACAAAATATTTTTGGTTAATTTGAAAGGTTTTGTAAAATTTCTCTTTGATTTTGATTTTTAAAATTAAACAAAAATAACCAAAATTATATATTAAGTTTTTTTAAAGCAGAGACAGTGATAATTAATGTAGCAAAATAATTTTTCAGAAAGTAATAGTTAGAGAAATCGGATTTTTTAAGAAAATAGGCTACCGCCAGTGTTAGTGATAACGCCTGACGTTAGCAACTCAGTTATAATTTTTGATTTAAAACACATGGTTTTTGAGATTTTTTTATTTCGATTTTTTTTATTATGATTTTTATTATAGGGGCTATCATATGCCGCAAAGAAAATAAACAAATAAACAATAAGTTACACATTTTAACATATTAGCCTAAGACCACTAATAGCCTATTTAAATCCACTTTTGAAAATGATTTCATTAATCTTGATAATATCACATAACAAATTTAGTATTCAATTTATAGTGATAATATAAGAGATTTTTAGGTAATTGATTTAAAAAGATAATTACAAAAAGATAGATAGGTCACTTAAAAATGACTTTATATTCAATTTTATTCAATTTGATTTGTTAAACATTGAGCTTAATATGTGTAAGTCATATCCCATGATATATAAAGTGACCATAGCGTGTTAGCTCAAAAATAAAAACAAACAAAAGAAAAGAAATAGAAATTAAGCATATCATGAAGTAGAGTATTGATATTTTATTTTTAATTGTTTCTACTTCATGCAAATGATTGGATACTAATGAATGGGAGATTTATGTATCCAAAGGGGACCAAGTGGGATGGTTCCTTTGGGTACTCAAATACATCATATGCTGGCTTTGGGGGAGATAGTGATGAATGGGCCCTTAGAAGTGGAGTTAGTATTTCATTTTTAATTTTAGGCCTCCATTCATACTTTGGTTGATTGTCTTTCAAATTCATATTGTGATTATATGACATCTTTTTGTGGTGATAGTTGGTTGAAAAATAATTCATTTGGCAATTATGTTTATTGATATTGTTTTTCAAAATAGATTGATGTTGATAATCATAAAAAGTTGTAGAATAATCATACTTAGAGAGTATATAAAAGTGATGGTCTTTCTTAAGAATTGAATGTTGAAAGAGTGGGTGGATATGAACATTAGATAAAAAGTTCTTATTTACATGTTGATTTTCATTTTCACTCTTTCTTATAGACTTACTCTTATAATATGAAGTTAAACTCTTGGACTTTTGATGATTTGATAAACTAGAAATAAGAGATGTTTTATTACTTGAAAACTGTTGAATAATCATTTTTAATGATTCTAGTTTATCCATTAAAACATCATTTTCTTTTATCAAGTTTTCATTATGCTCTTTTGAAGTTAAAAGACTTTTTTTCCAAAACCTCGAGTTCTACTTCAAAAGTATTAAAATCAAAACAAAGTTTAGAATTTTCAATTAAAGAGCATGAAAGAGAATTTAACACATAAATACTTGATTCTACTTTAGCATTTGCTTTTAAATTTTTATTTTTTAAACGTAGTTTGAAATTAGCATTTTTCAAAATTTTAATTCTTCGTTTAACAATTTCAAGCATATGTAGTGTAGAAATAGAATTTGTTACAAGAAGAGAAAATTTTGATTTTCTTACATTGCTATGGGATGAGGCAAGATTTGAACCTAAGGTTCCGTTGACATCTTCTTGGTATTCCTCTTCCATAGTTGAGTTTCCATCTTCTCTTTTGCTTGATGTATTGCCATTATTTGAGTTCAATATTGTGACGTTGCATTCTTCTCTCTTAGATAGATCTTCCTCCAAGCATGAGTCCTCATCAGTTTCTTTTCTTGGATCCATAAGGAATTGCTCTTGTTCATCCTCTGTGGAAGGAAGACTATAAGAATTCTCAAGAAATTTTCAAACTTCATAAGCAGTAGGAAGTGTATAAATAAGTTTGAAAATATTTTGATCTAGTGCACAATATATACTATTCATAGATTTGACATTTAAAAAATATTTCATTTTTATTTAAAATACTTGGGGTCATTTTAATTGTAATATTCCAAACTTCAATATCCAAATATTTTAGAAATTTTTCCATAAGACTTTTCCACCCAATATAATTTTCACCCTTAAATAAAGGTGGTGATAATGATTTTTCATTTTCATAAAAAATTTCCATTCTAGAAGATGCGAGATCATGAAACGTCATTATTCCCAGTTGTGAAGTCGTATTGGAATAACCCATGCTCTGATATCACGTGTTGGATCTTTAGGAGCCCTTAGAGGGGGGGGGGGGGGGAGGTGAATAAGGGCTTTATGAAATTTAAATCTTATTTAAATATATCAGAGTTTGTGACCGAAATTTCGAAATATTGTATAGAAAAATATATTTTAATATCTCAGATAAAATTATATTGAAGATTACTTTTTAAAGAAAATGGAATTTAATTTTTCTCCACTACCGCCTGACGATAGTTCACAAAAGTTGAATTCCTAAGTTAATGATCAAAACGAATCTTACAATAGATTTTGCTTTAATACTTTGATGAAAACATAATTTAAAACATTACATAACTTGGAAATAAGATCAAGATAAGAGAGACATGATTGTATTTCTTTAGAAATTGAATACAAAAATGGTTGATTTCTATAAAGCTAGAAATCAATGCAAATATAAAAATCCTTTTTTGTTGTTTCACCGGTCCTTCTCCCAAGGACCGGTTGGCTATAACCTATCTTACCCCAAATAAGGCCTCTAGCCACCCCCTAGATCTAACCTAGACCTAGTCAGCACACACACCACTGCGAATTCCCCTTAAGCCTCGCAAGGCCTAGTTCCACACACAAGACGGCGAAAATACCCACAGAATCCTTCCTGGAATCCAACGTTCTCCCCGAACGATTTCTTCATACACCAGTTACAAGAAGATAAAATAAAAGAGATTCCAAAATAGAAATAATGTAAGAGAAATTCCCCCAAGAAATTCTGAAGTTGAAGATGAAGACGATGTGGAAGTCGGCGTGCTTGATGCGTTCACCCTTCATGTTGAATATGCGTTGCAAAGCTTTTCCTTCAAAATCTTCTTTTGATCTTCATGTTATCCCAAGGGAGTTCTCTCAATGTTTGGAGATGAACCCCTCTCAAAAGAATCGGAGTTATAGCTTTGATGGATGTGAGAGCTCTATTAAAAAAAGGAGAGATCCAACCTTTAAATAGACTCGGGAAGTTACCGCCAGCGGTAGCATTACTACGCCGCGCTAGCATATTGTGTCGTAACGTGCCCGACATCGTGGCAAATGTGCTAACCGCAACGGATCGTGCACCTACCGCGCCGCAGTAAGATCTAACGCCCCGCGTTAGCTTTCGTCATTTTATCGTCGAGAAACTGTCTAGTATCAGTCTTCCGCCATCATCCCATCTACCGTCAGCGGTAGGAGTTACCGGTCTGCGGTAGCTCTATATTCAGAGCTCCAACATGTCTTACGTCCTTTATTCTCGTTCAATATATGCTTGTACGTGTATGACATGCACACTACAAACACACAAAATATAAGATCAAATACAACACAGTATTTGTTATTCTCAAACCAAGAGATGCGGAACATAGACTCCAACAATATTCCCTTAGGAATGATTCTCGAATGCACAATATATTCCCTTATGAATAATTCTTGAAAGCACAATACATTCCCGTATGAATATTTCTCGGAGGCACAATACATTCTAGTAGGAATATTTCTCGGAGGCACAATATATTCCAGTAGGAATGATTCTCGAAGGCATAATTCCATTAGAAATAATTCTCAAAGGCACAATATATTCCCTTAAGAATAAGTCTCGAAGGCACAATACATTCTCGTAGGACTATTTATCGGAGGCACAATACATTCCAGTAGGAATATTTCTCGGAGGCACAATATATTCCCTTTAGGAATGATTCTCGAAGGCACAATATATTCCCTTAGGAATAATTCTCGAAGGCACAATACATTCCCGTAGGAGTATTTCTCTGAGGCACAATACATTGAGGGCAACATTTAGATCATTGTATGGATATTTCCCTTTATAGCAAATATAGTTTCTACCGAAGGCGAATACATCAGAGAATACTGAGCGATGGAGATTAAGTCATTTGAATCGAAACTTTCATAAGTCAAACAAAGCCATCGTCAAGGTACCCAAGGATTGAGCCTAAGGTTGGAGCCTTATCCCTCTCGATCAAACTCATAAAGCAATAAATATAGCAATGTGACTCTGGTAAACCCAGTCCCTGGCTCGACTTGACGTGGGTCATGACTTCTTAGGTTACGAACCGACTTGTTCACAATAACAGCCTATAACAATTCTAAAATAAAAACCAAAACATTGATCTGTCCGCTCTGCTCCAAAAAGCGGCGGCCAGTTCGGTACTATTTAGGGTTGACCCGGAAGGAATGTCTCGTCTTCAGGTCAACTATAAATTATTGGCAACATTGAAATAAAAGCCAAAACATTGATCTATCTGCCCTGCTCCAAAAAGCAGTGTCTAGTTCGATACTATTTAGGGTTGACCCTGAAGGAATGTCTCGTCTTCAGGTCAACTTTAAATCACAGACAATACAGAAATAAAAGCTAAAACATCGATCTGCCTGCTCTGCTCCAAAAAGTGGCGGCCGATTCAATACTATTTAGAGTTGACCCTGAAGGAATATCTCATCTTCAGGTTAATTTTAAATCATAAGCAATATTGAAATAAAATACAAAACATCGATCTGTCCTCTCTGCTCCAAAAAGCGGCAACCAGTTTGGTACTATTTAGGGTTGACCCTGAAGGAATGTATCATCTTCAGGTCAACTCTAAATCATAGGCGATACTGAAATAAAAGCCAAAATATCGATCTGTCCGCTCTGCTCCAAAAAGCGGCGGCCAGTTCGGTACTATTTAGGGTTGACCCTGAAGGAATGTCACGTCTTCAGGTCAACTCTAAATCATAGGCAATACTGAAATAAAAGCCAAAACATTGATCTATCCGCTCTGCTACAAAAAGCGGCGGCCAGTTCGGTATTATTTAGGGTTGACCCTGAAGGAATGTCTCGTCTTCAGGTCAACTCTAAATCATAAGCAATACTGAAATAAAAGCCAAAACATCATTCTATCTGCTCTGCTCCAAAAAATGACGGCCAGTTCGGTACTATTTAGGGTTGACCCTAAAGGAATGTCACGTCTCCAGGTCAACTCTAAATCATAGGAAATACTGAAATAAAAGCCAAAACATCAATTTGTCCACTTTGCTCCAAAAAGCGGAGACCAGTTCGGTACTATTTAGGGTTGACCCTGAAGGAATGTCTCGTCTTCAGGTCAACTCAAAATCATAGGCAATACTGAAATAAAAGCCAAAACATCGATATGTCCGCTCTACTCCAAAAAGCGGCGACCAGTTCAGTACTATTTAGGGTTGATCCTGAAGGAATGTCTCGTCTTCAGGTCAACTCTAAATCATAGGCAATACTGAAATAAAAGCCAAAACATCGATCTGTCCGCTCTGCTCCAGAAAGTGGTGGCCAGTTCGGTACTATTTGGGGTTGACCATGAAGGAATGTCTCGTCTTCAGGTCAACTCTAAATCATAGGCAATACTGAAATAAAATCCAAAACATCAATTTGTCATCTCTGCTCCAAAAAGCGGAGGTCAGTTCAGTACTATTTAGGGTTGACCCTAAAGGAATGTCTCGTCTTCAGGTCAACTCTAAATCATAGGTAATACTGAAATAAAATCCAAAACATCGATTTGTCCGCTCTGCTTCAAAAAGTGGCAGCCAATTCGGTACTATTTAGAGTTGACCCTGAAGGAATGTCTCCTCTTCAGGTCAACTCTAAATTATAGGTAATACTGAAATAAAAGTCAAAACATCGATCTGTCTGCTCTGCTCCAAAAAACGGCGGCCAGTTCGGTACTACTTAAGGTTATTCCTGAAAGAATGTCTCGTCTTTAGGTCAACTTTAAATTATCCGAGCAACTAGAGTTTTGGGTTGCTTGCATCATCTCTCCGTCATCTAAACGGTCCCCTCTATTTTATTTTATAGGCTTGCCCTATTTTAAATTTGATAAAATAGTAACTAACTCAGAAAATTATCAAACTTTTATCATGGGTTTATCATACTCTTAAAGTGCTGCCATACATTCTTCAGGGCCTCTTGAGGTATTAAAATAGTCTTAGCTAATTTAATCATCCTCAAGTAGCAACTAATTAAACTCCTAATATATCAGGAATACTTTAAAAATTCCCAAACTTTTTCAGAGGGTGTGAATAGGCCCTTCATACTTACCATAATATTTGGAGACCCATTGAAGAAGGGAGTAATTTTCTATTAATTTAAAACATAGGTTTTAATTAACTAGAAATAGTAGACCTTTTCAAAAAATTCCCAAATAATTATAGTGGGTATAGGTCAGTACTATAGAGATTCCTTAATTATTTCAGAATTGTTCATCAAATATTAAGCCCCCTGTTAATTTAAAAACATGTATTTTACCCATCTTTTTAAATACTAAAAATATATAATGGTCTCAGAAAATTCTCAAAAATTTTTTGAGGGTAGCTCTTATCCCTACCTACAACTTTCATGTTTGGGTTATGGTTTGGACAGAGAAAAATCGAACGCATACCTGCTATTAAATAAACCCCGGCCCTTGCACAGATCTTGGAGTGGATCTGTCGACTGAGATCGAGCCGCGTCGTGAGCAAAGAGGACCCCACAGCAGATCTGGAACCGATCAGCTGTGGGGTGGGCTAATCATTGCCCAGGAAATCAGCACTGTTGGATCTTAATAATATGATCCAACGGTGGTTGTAGGGTGTGGTGGCTGAGAGCTTACGGGCACTCGCCACCGCCGACCGGTGGAGCGGCGCGCCACCACCTTCGACCAGCTCGCCAAAGGAAGGCGCACCTCCCGGCGGTGGTCCGGTGGCTTGGAGCCACCACCGGCTGCCGGGAGGAGATGTTGCAGGCTAAAGAAATGCGGGCACCGCCAGAGCTCCCTTTCTGGTGCTGCCTCCGCCTCCTTCCCTCCCAGGGAGGATTTCTCCTCCCTCCTCGGAGGTCTGCGGCTCCCCCAGAGGGTTGAACGGCCTTGGGGAGCTCTTCCAATTACTTCCGATAGGAGAGGTGGCGGGAGTAGGTGGTGGGCTCGGGCTCGTCTTCTCCGGCGCCGACATGTGCTCGGGGTGGCGCGCTGGGCTCGGCTCATTTGGGAGGGTGGGGGTCTCCTGCCTTTAATCTTGGTCAGGGGAGGCCCCTAAATAGTCCAGCCAAAGGTCCCTCCCTCTCCTTCTCTCTTTCGGTTAATGGTAGAGCCATGGTTGGGTTTAGCCAACTTCAGTTGGCATTAGGGCAGTTGGCATCATCAGGGAAAAGGGTTGTACTTGTTTGGGGTAGCTGGCATAATCTTGAGGCATGATTGTACTTAGGTTAACCTTGGTCTTAAGTTAGGGAGAGAGAGAGAGAGAGAGAGAGAGAGAGCTTAGGATCCAACCAATGCCTTGGATCCATGCCCAATAAAAATATGATCCCACTACTTGCCATCTTGGGATTAGTGCTTATTACAATCAGATAAAGGAGATGGCTTGGGGTGAGTGAGTTTTAGTGGGAAGGGTTTCAAAAACCAAAAATTCACCTCTTATAAGAGGGTTGACCAAGGTCAACCCTAAGTAGGTCCCCCCATATGGGTCAAAGTCAACATGTGTCCGCATCGTCGAGTGTCAGGTCATCAATGATGTGATGGGGTTGAATTTAAACGTTCACATATCTCGAGGTCTCGTGTAATCTTACGAGCATTATTTTATTTACTTGACTAAGAGACGTCGAAAATGAGCGAAACGAATTCTGATGCACTTGTATCGGTGTACAACCCCGTATTTGTTGAGTAGGGCCCCAGGCTCGGAATAGGAAAAAAAGCAAGTAAGGGGGAATTCACCCAAGTCGAGAAAGGGCAGAAGGGGTTCTGAGCGGGTGCGACCTTTCTCGCAGGTCTCTCGCAGGGCACTCGCGCAAGAGTAGTGTGGATGTAACAGTAGCTGGGCGAGTGAGGGGCGAGACACAACTTGCCCAGAGGACCAAGGACCCTGCGAGTGGCGCCCTCAAGGGCCACTCGCCCCGCGGATGCCGAGAGGCCTGGCACGCGGGAGGTTAGACGAGAGGTGCCCTCATGGGCCACTCGCCCAGGGGTTTTGGGGGTGAAATTACCTAGATACCCTTCGCGAGCTGTCAATAGCCCTTCAGAACAGCGGAGTTAGGCTGTTAGCGGACCAATTTGGGTGCGATTAGTAAAACCAAAAGGTAAATTCATGCTATTTACAGACCGGATTAGAGAATCTATAAATAGACCCTTAAGGGCACCTTGGAGGAGATCAGATCTTTTAGGCTCTCTCCTCCTAGGCAAGTTTTGGTTGGCTGCTAGTGCCCTCCAAGGTGCTCGTCTGAGCATTGGTTTGGGAGGGGAAGCTCTCTAAGATCTTTCGGGTGTGTGGCGGGACCTTCTCGCTATAGTCTTTGGTCTATTTCTAGTTCTTCATCCACAGTCAAGAGCGCGGATGAGGGATAAGTAGGCGCGGGTTACACCCCCTAGTGGGTCCGAACTCAAGAGACCGGTCGCCAGTTTCAACATTTTTAGTGTGGTGAGCATGGACCGTATCCTGTGCAAGAAAATCTCAAACTGAGCTCCATGGCTGGAGATGGTGGAGAAGGATCCGACCAGGGTCACTCACAGCCACCCGCGAAAGAGGTGACACTGGAAATGTTTGAAGGCCTCATGCGAGAGATCCTATAGACCTTGTAGCTGGCTTTCGCCATGAGGAGCGAGTGCGAGACACCCGCAGTTCTGGTGGTCCCGCCCTAGAAGATAGGCGAGAATGCCCTCGGCCAACGGCCCGGGAAAGAGGTAGCGGCGGAGGCGAATGCGTGAGATCTCCCAGGGCGGTAGCTATTCGGTTGCCCGACGAGTGCGGAAGTCTGCGAGCTGACTCCACGTGAGAGGGACACTCACAGAGTTGGGAAGGATAGTCCCTTCTGTGAGTTGATCCTCTCGGCCCCGGTTCCAGAATGGTTCAGAGGGCCAGAGATGTCTTACTATACCGGCAAAGATGACCCAGTCCTGCACCTGCAGTGGTCGAGGACATGGTCTCAATCCTCCCTATGTCGGATGTCTTCCAATGCCGACTCTTTGCTACCACTTTGAAGGAGAAGGCAAGGGACTAGTTCCACCAGCTCCCCGTGAGTTCTATTTACGCGTTCGAGGATCTGCATCAGAGCTTCCGGCTACGCTTCTCGACATCGAACAAAAGGAAGAAGGGCGCAGATGCGCTCTTCAAAATCAAGCAAGGGCCAGGGGAGTTACTGGCCCATTATGTGGATAGGTTCCAGGAAGAGGTTCTGCTTGTCCAGGAGGTGCCAGGGTTCACCCTCCAGCTGGACTTCATAGTGGGGCTGCGAGAGGGGTTTTTCAAAATGAACCTGAAGTGAAAGGCCCCTCTATCCTTCGAGGAGTTGATGGAGCGGGCGGAAGAAGAGATTGAAGGGGAGGCCACCAACCCAGAGTTTGCAAAGAGGTTGGTGAGGCTGAGCGAGCCTGAGGTGAGGCAGCAGGAGAGAAGAAGAGGAGATGAGCCCAGAGGTCAGCGGTTTCGGGGGCAGCACCGGGATTGGGTGAATCAGGAGCCCAATAACCGGCTGGCTTGGAGATCCCAGGAGGGGCCAGCACGAGGTCAGGAAAGAGGTTACCAAGGAAGGGGGGAAGGGAGGGTCAATCATCCGGAATGGAGGCAAGGTCCCAAACCCCCTCACCCCCCTCAGGAGTAAACCATGGCAGTAGGCCGAGGAAGAGAAGGAAGAGGAGGAAGAGGAGGAAGAGGAGGGAGAGGGGGTAGGGTGGTGTTGCCCTATTGTGACTTCCACCAGGAGGAAGGTCACGCAACGACCACTTGCCCGGAGTTTTTGGAGGTAAGTGCAAGAGGTCAGCAGCAGCAGCGATCTGTAAGGATTGAAGAAGTGCTACCCGAAGAGGGGGATGATAGGTGTGAAGACAAGGCATAGGTGGGAGCCAGGGGGATCAGAGTGATCCATGGCGGGGTTGGGATGGAGGCAGCTCGCAAGAAGAGTTTCCAAGTAATGTTCAGGAGGAGCGTCGCGTCGACCTCTCAAACCCCACCCCCTAAGAGAAGGTCACCTTCTCGTCGGAGGACATGCCAGACTATAAAGACCCGTTCTGTGATGCCTTGGTGATCCAGATGGTAATCGAAAACTTCACGGTGTCCCGGATCTTGGTCTACAACGGGAGTTCCGTGAATGTAATCTTCAAGAAGGCCTTTGACGCAATGAAGGTGGAGGCGAAGAGGGTACATGCCTCGGATGGGCCGTTGTTTGGATTTTCAGGGCAGAGGAAGGAGGTTGAAGGAGGAGTCAGCCTCTAGGTGACGCTAGGAGGGGTCCCGAGGAATTGCCGGTTCATCATTGTCGATGCTCCGAGCAGCTATAATGTGATTTTCGGACGCCCTCTCATCAGCACCTTCCGGTGCGTTCCCTCGTCCTTCCACCAGTGCTTGAAGTTCCACAGCGGAGGAGTCCAGGTCCGAATTTGGGGGGATGCAAAGGTGGCGAGGCAGTGCTATGTGACTGTCGTCAACACCATCTCCTGGATGGCGGAGTTTGAGAAGGTAGACGAGGAGATGAGGAGGCCGGAGGGGCCAGGAGAGGAGAGGAAGGTAGAAGAGGAAAGAGAAGGCGGCATCCGAGAAGAGGAGATGGAGAAGGCTCAAGAAGAGCATGTCGAGCCCAAGGAGGTGGAGGTTGCGGCGGAAAAGGAGACCCTGGCCGTAGGGGGGAAGGCAGGGGGAATATGGGAGGAGCCGTCCCGGCTTGAGGCGGCAGAAGAAGTAGTCAAGATGGAGGTCATCACCCAGGAGGGGAAAGTGGAGAAGGTGCGAGTCAGCAGGGTCCTTAGCCCTGAGGACAGGGAGAAGGTGATGGAGTGCATCCAGAAGAGCGTGGACATCTTTGTATGGAGCGCGGCGGATATGCCGGGCATCCATGCAGACATGGCCTGCCACCGACTCAACCTTGAGCCAGGAACTCGCCCCATCCTCCAGAAGAGGAGGGCCATTGTCGACAAGCTGGAGGAGCCAATCCGAGAGGAAGTGGAGAAGCTCCTCAAAGCAGGTTTTGTCTCAGAGATCCGGTATCCGGGCTGGGTCTCCAATGTCGTCATGGTAAAGAAAGGCGATGACCGCTGGAGAATGTGTATCAATTTTTCACTTTTAAACAAAGCCTGCCCTAAGGATTGTTATCCTTTGCCTCGGATCAACGCGCCGGTTGACTCAACCGTCGGTTTTTCTGTAATGAGTTTTTTAGATGCTTTTTCAGGTTATCATCAGATCAGAATGCACATGTTGGACATGTGTGTCACATCCCTTTGTTTGAGAATAACAAATCCCATATTGTATTTGATCTTCCTTGTCGTATGTTTATAGTGTGCAGGAACTATAGGTGCAATACACCACAGGTAGAAGGCAGCATGAAATCAACATCTGGAAGAATGCACTACTGTCAGCGCTAGTGATACCGCCTGGCGCTAGTGCTACCGCCAGTGCTAGTGCTACCACCTGGGGCTATCTCGGTTTCGTGCACAGCGCCACGCCGCCGATAGTTTCGTAACCGCTCCACACGAACGCTACCGCCAGCGCTAGCGCTACCGCCTGGCGCTATCTCAAGTTCGTGCACAGTGTCACACCGCCGACAGTTTTGCAACCGCTCCACATGAACGCTACCGCAGGCGCTAGGAGCTACCGCAGGCGCTAGCGAGAAGTTCTATAAATTGGAGCTTTGCTTCTCATTTTGGCTATCCATCCCAGAGAGATTGCTTGTACCACAATTCTATTGCTGTTATGCTGCCGAAGATGGATCTCCCACTAAAAGCTTAAGGAGAATTCTGGAGGAGGACTACGTCACGCTACATCCGAAGGACGATCGCTTCGACCTCACTCATACTACAGCGATCCTTCATCTCCGACTTCAGAAGATCTCATATAGGGAGTTTTATTATTGTTATCTTTACTTTCATTCCATACTTTTTGTAATCGTCTAGTTAATTCGCCTTGTGTTGGCAACTAGGTCATGGTAGGACTTAGAGAGGAATTCGCCTTGTGTTGGCGACTAGTTCTAGGTGATTAGATCTAGGGGGTGCTCGAGGCCATATCCGGGGAAGGATTGGCTAGAGCGGCTTGAGGCCTTATCCGGGGAAGGATAGGCTAAAGCCAACCGGTTTGTGGGGATACAAGTCGGTATAGAAAAGGAAAAGATATTTACATTTGTACGCCTCCGATTTCTAGCGATATTGAAATCAAATTTATGTAAACACCTTTTATATAAATACAATCATGTCTCTATTTGTGTTTACTTGATTTCTCTCCTTTGACATAATCTCTAAAATATTAGTTACTAAGTTTTCAATTTTAATTAGTTTATCTAAATTGTTTATTTCAGTCTCTTTCATCATAAAACAATTTAGTACTTATTTCTAAACTTGGAAATTATGATATTCTCTTAATTTAGCTAAATTGTTATTTTGCCTTTCTACTATTATAAAACAATTTAGTAATTTTCATAACATTATTAAAAAGAATTTTTTTCTCTTATTCACCCCCCCCTTCCTCTAAGGGCGCCTATCGATCCAACAAGTGGTATCAGAGCTAGGTTATTCCAAACAGTTTAAAAACCAGGAATAATGGCGTCTCATGATCTCGCCTCTACTAGTGGGGGGAATTTTCTTATAAATAAAAAATCTTTGGCACCACCTTTATTTAAAGGCAAAAATTATAATGGGCGGAAATTTCTTATAGAAAAATTTCTTAAATCTTTGGATATTAAAGTATGGAATATTACAATTAAAATGCCCCCAAGTATTCTTAATAAAAATGAAATGTTTTTAAATGCCAAATCAATGAATAGTCTATATTGTGCATTAGATCAAAATATTTTCAAACTTATTTATACATTTCCTACTGCTTATGAAGTTTGGAAATTTCTTGAGAATTCTTATAGTCTTCCTTCCACAGATGATGAACAAGAGGAATTCCTTATGGATCTAAGAGAAGAAATCGATGAGGACTTATGCTTGGTGGAAGAAGAATACAACATCACAATATTGGACTCATTTGTTGGCAACACATCAAGCAAAAAAGAAGACAGAATTCAACTATGGAAGAGGAATGCGAAGAAGATATCAAAGGAACCCTTGGTTCAAATCTTGCCTCATCCCATAGCAATGTAAGAAAATCAAAAACTTCTCTTTTTGTAACAAATTCTAGTTCTACATCTCGTATGTTTAAAATTGCTAAACATAAAATTTAAAGTTAAAAATTGCTAATTCCAAATTACGTTTAGAAAATAAATCTTTAAATGCAAACGATAACGTAGAATCAAATATTGATGTATTAAATTCTCTTTCATGCTCTTTAGTTAAAATTCATATTCCTTGTTTTGATTGCAATCTATTAAAAGAAAAAATCAAGGATATTGAAAAAGGGCTCTTAGTTTCTAAAAAGCATAATGAAAAATTGATAATTGAAAATGATGCTTTAACTTGTAAGTTAAGACAATTAAAATCTTTTGTTGAAAAAGTTCTAATTTCTAGTAATGACTTTCATCATAAGATTTTGAATAACAATGATAAATTAACTTACAAAATCATTTCTAAAAAGGACCATTTTCATACATCAACTCAAAAGGAGTTTAGTTTCAAAAAGAATTATGACCCTCACAAAATTCTTAAGAGTCACTATTATAAGTCTCAATATATTTTCAATCATGACTCAAATTTAAAAACTCTTTTACATGAAAATCAAACTACAAAATATTATCCTTCATATTATAAGAGTTTGTCTATAAGAAAGAGTGGAAATGAAAATCATCAAAATAAGAATCAATCTTTTAAAACATATTGTAACTCACTCTTTCAACAATCACTTCTAAAGAAAGACATACACTCTCATAAACTTTCAAAGAATTCATATAATAAAATTCATTATGATTATCAACATCAAGATATTTTGAAAAATAAATTGAATAAACATAAACCCCCAATGAATTGTTTTTCAAACAACTATCATCTTATAAAGATGTCACATAATCATTATATGGATTTAAGTAATAAACAACCAATGTATGAATGGAGACCCATAAAGAAAAATGGCATATCATCTTTAATTAAAAAAGCTCATTCATCATTATCTTCCCAAAAGCCACCACGATGTATTTGGGTACCCAAAGGAACCATCCCACTTGGTCCCCTTTGGATACCTAAATCTCTTATTCATTGGTATCCTATCATTTGCATGAAGTAGAAATAATTAAAAATGAAATATCAATACTCTACTTCATGATGTGCTTTATTTCCTTTTTCTTTAGTTTATTTTGTATTTTTGATCCAAAATGTCTTTGGTCTCTTTATATTTCATGAGATATGACTTACACATTTTAAGCCTAATATTTAACAAATCAAATTGAATTAAAATTGAACATTAAGTGATATATTTTTCAAAGTGACCTATCTCTAATCTTCTTAGTTATTTATCCTTTTTAAATCCTTTACCCTTAAATGTCTTGAATTATCATGATAAATTGAATATTGAAATTATTATCAAGACTATTGAAACTATTTTAAAGATTGGATTTAAATGGTTTATTAAAGGCTTAAACTAAAAATTAAAATGCGCAACGTTTTTTATTCTTTTCTATTTTAGTTTGTTGCATATGATAGCCCTTATAATGAAGAATATTATCTAGAAAAATTGAAAGCAAAAATTCATCTATACGCATGTTTAATCTTTCAAAAATGCGAGTTTACGATCAAAACTTCAAACAGCCATAACTTTTGATCCGCTCGTCCGATTTTCGCGTTTAATATATTTTCGGAAAGAGCACAGAAATCTCCATCCAGCGGCGAACTAGACTTGCCCATTTGAGTTCATTTGGTGTTGTCAATTTGCCCAATTTCAACTCTGTTTTAAAAGCTATCTTAGTTTGCTTGATTCAGAAATTTCTGTGTTTATGGATTTTCCATCACATGATATCATTAGTATAATTATTTCATATATTAATTTAGATATTATGTGTGTGATGTGTGTCACCATTGTTTGCATGCAATTTAGACCTTAGAATCATCTTGTATCATTAAGATCAAATCAAAAGTTTAATCATTTCATTCTAGGTCTAAAGAAAATTAATTTGAAAACTTCTCATATTACATGCAACATTATCTCCATTAATCCTATGTAATAACATTGCATTCGAACTCATAATTCTAGCATCACTTCTTAGTCTATGCTTATATACTTATGCTAGGTATAACATTTACAATGTTATTCAAATTTCATGATAACTATGTGATTTGAAATCATAAATAGAATACTAAAATTCCAACAAACACATAGTTTATGGTTTGATCATTAGTATATATATCATGAAACTATATATCATCATGCAAAACAAAAGATCAATAAATTTAATTATCCAATGCAATTTTATTTTAAATTTCAAAACATTATATTTGTGATCTTTGTCTTTGGTATGATTGGATGATCATCATTTTTTCTAGACTTACAAATCAAACATGCTCATTCAAAAGAAAATTACCAAATCATATTGTCATAAGTCTAGAAGAATTAGAATTTACATACATCATGATGATCTAACATATATTCTATGCAAAATTCTCTATAATCATAAATTATAATTCATGTTCTATCAAGAAATATCTCAAATCAATAATAAGAATTATGAATCTTATGATAAAAATTATGAATAATGTTTTTCTTACATTATTTGATGTATGAATATGCTTTGCTAGTGATTGCATGTATCTCTCATATTTGTAAACTCTAGAATCAACTTTGTAATGAAAGTATAAATCAAATTTAATCATCACTCTATTCTAGATCTATAATTTAAAACTCTATTTTGGAATACATGCAATATTAATATTAATCTTATGACATGATATTAAACCCAAAACTCATCTTACTAGCTTTATCACTTATTGAATATTAGTAATTATGCTAGTTATCTCATATCGTTATCTCATAAAAGTAGAAAAACTATGCGGATTTATATAACTCATCACTTTAAACAAAACCCATAGTTTATAAATCAATCAATAGTTTAAAAGCATAGGTTGTCCAAAGATTATTCACCTATGACTTCATATCTCACAATAGCGGGGGCGTAGGGTTGTATGCATTAGAGACCTAACCTCTAAGTCATGTCTTGTCCTTAACCGGGGAGGGTTCCAGTGGGGCCTTGCGAGGCACTGGGGGGAAAGAGTGCTAGGGTGAGTGTTCTCTAGTGTGTGCATATGGGATTAACACCCCAACATACGGCATGTGTGCAGCTCCTCATGCCTATCCGTCACTTAGTACGGGGCTAGGGTGTAGACATTTAGTCAGGGTAGTTTTTAATCTTAGGACATACTTATATTCACTGCATGGACTTTTTATTTTACTTATCACTTAATTCATGCATATTTTGGGTTGTTTAATAAAAAAATGTCCCCTTGTGTTTACATAATTTATATTTTTGAGCTTAAATGTTTTTATAAAACACATGTATTTGAAAAAGCTAAAATTTTATGCAAATTTGAGCAATCAAGACATCTCCAAAAATTACAAATTTTTTGCATAAGACTACTCTAAGGACACTTAATAAATATCACAAATTGGATTTTAAAATTCCCAAAATAATCAAGTACTGTTTGCCGCGCTAGTGTGGGTTTGTGATTTTTCTATGTTTTAAAATTTCTAAGAATCTATAAAAATATGTTAGTTCATATGTACTACTTATTTGTTGTGTTTCTGACTTTTGTTATTTTTGTTTTATTCATATTATGAAAAAACAACTATAAAAGTTCAAAATTCAAAAGTACAAAAAAATATGTTTTTGAGATTTTCTATTTTTATTTATATTATGGAAAATCAATTATAAATTTTCAAAATTCAAAAATACAAAAATATGTTTTTATGGTTTTTCTGTTTTTATTTATATTATGAAAAATTAACTACAAAACTTTAAAATTCAAAAATACAAAAATATGTTTTTTCTGCTTTTTTTTTTCTTTTATTAAAAATTTTCAAAACAAAAAAACTGTATGATCTTTATTTGCTAATATCAAACATGTATGAATTCTATTATTTAGAATTATCTACAATGTTAAAACTTGTTTCTTCATATTACTATGAACATTGTTTTGTTTTATCATGCTTTGACTGATTAAGTGCATCAATTTTATTGAAAAATATGTGTAGAACCAAGCTTAGCATGCCTCTAAGTATGAGTAAATGTTTTATGATTGATAATGATACATTTCACTCACTTATTTTGGTAATCAACATGTGTGTTTAAATCTAAAATGTTTGCTTGTGTATTGTAATTGTACAATGAATTAAAACTTGCTTAAGTTTATTACCTACACTACATTTGAATTGCACTTAAGAAATTAAGAAAATTGGTTGAGTTTAAAAATATTGTTTAGGTTTGCAAAGCAAGTGTATTCGGAGAATGTTGTCTCACAAAAGTGAACAAAAAATAGACAAATATAACTCCACCAAGCACTACTTGAACCTCCTGATAAGTCTTCATAAGCATTGTGAGGTTGAGCACCTTGGAAAGAATAGTAAAGTGTCTTGTGCAAACCTTGGTTATTACACCACTTTGTTAAAAATTATGTGCATTAAAAGTGTGTGAAAGTAATATACTTATGTTTTATTGTGCACTTTACTCTACATATGTCTTGTATTTTGTGAAATAAATCAATTGTTAACATTGCTCAAAGTACACTTATATGCACAACATTATCTTTCATAACACTTCTTCTCATGAGTATTGGAATCTAATGCTTTATCTATACTACTCTTTATATAAGAAATGCACTAGATAACCTAGCGTGATCTCTACAATGTTTTGGTATCTCTTGAACTTAAAATTAAGTAACATTGTAGTATAATCTCTCTTTGATATGTTCATTTCATGCTTGGTATCTTTATGAAAAACTTTGAGATTTCAAAAAGGTTAAAACATCTTTCAATTTTGAACTAAAACTCATATTTTTACTTATGCTTTTCATGCTTACAAAAAGATATTTCTTATAATTAATCTTCCGCATGCTTACAACTCTTATCTTTTTATTTGAAATCTCTTATATATACTATGCTTAAAATCTTTATCATTATCTATATTACAAAAGCTCGATCATGCTTTATCATTTATAAGAAATGCCTCCTTACTACCCTCACCCCACCTTCTTTTGATAATACCAAAAGGGGGAGATTAATTGAAGAAATCTATATAGGAGAAATATAGAAGAATAAGGGGAGACTAATTCATGTAATCTATCATTTAGGGGGAGTAAAACATAAATTGCATTTATGTAAGGGGAGCATTAAGATAGGGGGAGTATGCACATTTCTCATGCTTATCATATTCTATAGTTGCACTATTTATCATGCTTATCATATACTATAAACACTATTGTTGATTTCTTGCTAAGAGGATTTGTTATTATCAAAAGGGGGAGATTGTTGGACATGTGTGTCACATCCCTTTGTTTGAGAATAACAAATCTCATATTGTATTTGATCTTCCTTGTCGTATGTTTATAGTGTGCAGGAACTATAGGTGCAATACTCCACAAGTAGAAGGCAACATGAAATCAACATCTAGAAGAACGCACTACCGCCAGCGCTAGTGATACCGCCTGGCGCTAGTGCTACCGCCAGCGCTAGTGCTACCGCCTGGCGCTATCTCGATTTCGTGCATAGCGCCACGCCGCCGACGGTTTCGCAACCGCTCCACACGAATGCTACCTCCAGCGCTAGCTCTACCGCCTGGCGCTATCTCAAGTTTGTGCACAGCGTCACGCCGCCGACAATTTTGCAACCGCTCCACACGAACGCTACCGCAGGCGCTAGGAGCTACCGCAGGCGCTAGCAAAAAGTTCTATAAATTGGAGCTTTGCTTCTCGTTTTGGCTATCCATCCCAGAGAGATTGCTTGTGCCACAATTCTATTGTTGTTATGCTGTCGAAGATGGATCTCCCACTAAAAGCTTAAGGAGAATTCTGGAGGAGAACTACATCACGCTACATCTGAAGGACGATCGCTTCGACCTCGCTCATACTACAGCGATCCTTCATCTCCGACTTCAGAAGATCTCATATAGGGAGTTTTATTATTGTTATCTTTACTTTCATTCCATACTTTTTGTAATCGTCTAGTTAATTCGCCTTGTGTTGGCGACTAGGTCTGGGTAGGACTTAGGGAGGAATTCGCCTTGTGTTGGCGACTAGTTCTAGGTGATTAGATCTAGGGGGTGCTCGAGGCCACATCCGGGGAAGGATTGGCTAGAGAGGCCTTATCTAGGGAATGATAGGCTAAATCCAACCGGTTTGTGGGGATACAAGTTGGTATAGAAAAGGAAAAGATATTTACATTTGTATGCCTCCGATTTCTAGCGATATTGAAATCAAATTTATGTAAACACCTTTTATATAAATGCAATCATGTCTTTATTTGTGTTTACTTGATTTCTCTCCTTTGGCATAATTTCTAAAATATTGGTTACTAAGTTTTCAATTTTAATTACTTTATCTAAATTATTTATTTCAATCTCTTTCATCATAAAACAATTTAGTACTTATTTCTAAACTTGAAAATTATGATATTCTCTTAATTTAGCTAAATTGTTATTTTGTCTTTCTCCTATTATAAAACAATTTAGTAATTTTCATAACATTATTAAAAAGAATTTTTTTCCCTTATTCACCCCCCCCCCCCCCCCTCTAAGGGCGCTTATCGATCCAACAACACCCACCAGACGTTAAGGACGTCTCATTCATCATGAGAGAGGGTGCTACTATAAGATGATGTCATTTGGGCTAAAAAATGCAGGGGCGACATACTAGAGGATGATGGACCGAGTCTTCCGAGGTCAAACGGGAAGGAACTTGAAGGTATACGTGGATGATCTCATAGTAAAAAGCAAGGATGTGAGCTCCCACATCCAAGACCTAGAAGAGACCTTTGCCACCCCGCGCAGGTTCAAGATGAGGTTGAACCCTTCAAAATGTATTTTCGGGGTCGGCAAGGGGAAGTTTCCGGGTCACCTCCTTACCCCGGAGGGGGTGGAGCCTAACCCGGACAAGGTAAAATCTATAATGGAATTGGGATCGCCACGAAACGCTAAGGAGGTCCAGCGCCTGATTGGAAAGCTCACAGTGTTGAGTAGGTTTCTCTCCCGGGCAGGAGAAAAATGCTTCCCCTTTTTCAAAGTGTTGCGAGGCAATCAAAAGTTAGAATGGACGAAGGAATGTGAGGAGGCCTTTCAGGCCCTAAAGAGTCAACTCACTAGGGCTCCGCTGCTCTAGGGTCCTAAGGAGGGGGAGAGTCTAGCCTTATATCTCGGAGTGGGGGTGGAGGTCGTGAGCTCCGTCCTGGTCCGGGAAGACGGTAAGAAGCAGCTGCCTATCTACTACGTGAGTAGGGTTCTGAAGAAGGCGGAGCTCCTGTACCTAATTCTAGAAAAGCTGGCCTTCGCTCTAGTCATCTCGGCCAGGAAGCTCAGACCGCACTTCCATGCCCATCTGATCCAAGTGGTGACCGATCACCCCCTTCACAAAATATTTGAGGGGGTAGAGCATTCATGGAGGCTCGCAAAGTGGTTGGTGGAACTGAGTGAATTTGACATCATCTTCGTCCCGCGGCTATCGATGAAGGCTCAAGTCGTGGCATATTTCATGGCGAACTATGTGGTTGAGATGGAAGAAGAGCAAGCCCTTCGTCTCATCCCCTGGAAGTTGCTGGTGGACGGGGCCTCAGGAAGGAACTCACTAGGAAGGGGAGTGGTATTGGAAAGCCCCCACAGAATCAAAATAGAGCAGGCTCTCATCAAGCTGGCAGTCAGTTGGGGATAGACCTCAAGTTCGCATTCGCCCATCACCCTGTGAAATTTTCCATAGATCTAGGAGTGAGCAGGAATTGCACAACTTAAAGTTACAGCCAACAACCAAAAGCACATGAAACAAAGCAATCTTTATTGATAACAGCAAAAATCTTCATTACAGAGCGAGGTATACATGGCGAGACATGATTTTGCCAGTATACAAAACCAAAAGGAAAAGTACAAGTTGAAGAAAGATAACTGGCAGTCTGAACACTGAGACCGCCTGACCGCGCGACCTAGGTGTTCGCGCGACTAGAAAAGGAGACCGCGCGAACAAACTGCCGACGACTTGAACAACACCAACTAAACCTCCGCGACCTCCCGAACTCCACTGATTCTCCCGAACTCCAGCAACCCACACTGCAAGCCGCAAGACCGCCTGGACACTTTAGAACAATAGGTGACCGCTGTTGTCCGCACAATCCGCAGAAGCTGAACAAAGGAAATTCAATCAGCAAACCGCGCGGTCACAAAAACGAGACCGCAAGTTCAAGGCACAAGCTCAGCTTACACTTGGTGCGATTCATTTGCTGCTACAGTGACTCTTATTTATAGGCATGGAACCAGATCCAGTCACCACCCTATGAGATAGAGTCACCGCCCTGATCGCGCGACCAAGATCGGTCTACCCGCCCGGTCAGCAGATCGCTCTGCGCCTAGTGAGATCGCCGACTTCAAACCTGACCAAGAGATCGCCACTCCTCCAAGAAGCCGCGCGACCATGACATCCCGCATGGTCATGATGCCCACCACCAGTGTTCGCATATACGAGACCTCCTCCAGAGACCGCGAACACAAAGGGGAGACCGCGCGACTAAGAGAACCTTAGTCGGCGCGCACCACCAAGAACACGAACAGCCCTGTGCGGTCAACAGATTAACCCGCACAGTACTGAATCCAGCTCGCCACGCGGTCACACAAACCAGACCGCGCGGCCTCACCTTATTGAATAACAGCTCGCCACGCGGTCACACGAACCAGACCGTGCGGCCTCACCTCGGCAACCTTGAACAGAGAGAATGGCGGTCAGACCGAATAGACTGCGGCTAGACCGAATATGTCAGACCACAGAGGAGACCGCAAGGTCGTGCGGTTAGACCAGACCACGCAATAACCTCCCAGACCGCGAGCATCAACATACTGCGGCCAGACCACGCGACCACTTCCAGACCGCGCGACCTCTTCCCATACCGCCAACTTCATACTTCAACATTTTCAACACTCCCCCTTGAAGTGGGAAGTTGAAAACAGCCCAAGTAAACTCCTCAGCCGAGTGAATGGCCCCTTCGCCAACGCCTTTGTGAATATGTCAGCAATGTTGTCCATACTCCGAACATGCTCGACCGAAAGAGACCCCTCCAGCACCTTCTCACGAATAAAATGATGCTCGATCTCGATATGTTTGGTCCTCGCGTGACACATTGGATTAGTAACCAGTTTGAGTGCACTCTTATTGTCGCCGCGGAGCAGAGTCGGACCCCGAACCTCCTTATGGACGTCTCCCACCAACCTCCTAAGCCAGATGGCTTCTTGAGCTGCCAAGGCCGAAGCCTTGTATTCCACTTCCGTGGTAGAGACAGACACAGAATCCTGCTTCTTGCTGCACCATGATATAGTCGTAGGCCCGCCATGAAGACGAATCCAAACGTTGACTCCCGATCATCCGAATCTCCCACGTAATCAGCATCCATGTACTCATGCACTTCGAAGCCCGCATCCCTCCTGTATAGGAGACCCATATCCGAAGTTGCCTTGACATACTTCAAAATATTCTTGGCCGCTAGTAGATGAGGCATCTGTGGTTCCGCCATATAACGACTCACCCTGCCAACTGCATACGCAATATCCGGCCTAGTGATTGTAAGATAAATCAAGCTCCCAACCAGAGCTCGGAACACCATCGGATCTTCCAGAATCCTCCCCTCATCCTTCCGAAGTTTCATGGCCTTCTCCAGAGGTGTAGAAATGCATTTCCCTTCCTTCATGCTGAATCGCTCCACGATTCGCTCCGCATATCCAGCCTGGGACACCAGCACTCCACTTTCCTTCCTCTGCACTTCGAGTCCAAGGAAATGGTGAAGTTCACCCAAGTCCTTCATCTCAAATCTAATAGATAGCTCAGCCTGAAGCTTTGCTACCTCCTCCTTCGAATTCCCCGTCACGATCATATCGTCGACGTAAAGCAGCACGATGACTTGAAGCTCCCCGTTCTTCTTGACAAACAAGCTTGAGTCAGAGTCTGAAGCACCGAATCCACAGAATAGGAGATATTCTGCAATCTTCCCGTACCACGCCCTCGGCGCTTGCTTCAACCCATACAGGGCCTTCTTCAGCTTACAGACATAGTCTGGAAAATCTTCAAATACGAAACTTGGCGGCTGGATCATGAAGATATCCTTGTCGATCTCGTCGTACAAGAAAGTATTCTTTACGTCGAGTTGCCAAATCTCCCACCCCCAAAATGCCGCCAAGGCAATAACGAATCGAACTGAAGTCATCTTCGCCACCGGACTAAATGTCTCTTCATAATCTTCACTGTATTGCTACGAGAATCCACGAGCCACAAGGCGAGCCTTGTATCGATCGATACTGTCGTCTGCCTTATTCTTGAGCTTATAGACCCACTTGCATGTCACAGGAGTAAAGCCTTTGGGCCTGGGCACCAGAGACCAAGTCTCATTCTTCTCAAGAGCTGCCATTTCTTCTTCCATAGCAATGTCTCACTGCTTCACGCCTTTGGCCTTCTCAAAGCTCACTGGTTCCAGCTTATCCAGGGGACCAGCGAAGAAACACGAGACAAAGCTCACCATGTTTCCTCCTGTATAGCGATCAGGGGCAATGATTGTTCGTTTTGATCTCCTCAACACCTTCTCCTGACTCGCATTATCCTCAGCTGCTTCTTCCCTAGCTCCCCTTCCAGACGTACTAGGAGAATCGCTCCCCCTGCTTCCTGATCCAGAAGCCTCCATCTCAGAACTAGAAATGGATGGACCACCTGGTGACAAAGGCAGCTCCACCTGAAGATTTTCCACAGCTCTCTCCGGCTTCTCCACCCTGCTTTCTAGTAACTCAACGCCAAAACTTCCCTTGTACGACATCACCTCGTCAAACACGACGTCGCGAGATACAACAAATCTCCGCGTCTCCGGGTCCATGCACTTCCAGCCCTTCTTCCGATCATCATATCCCACGAAAACTAGCTTCCTTGCTTTTGCACCTAGCTTCGTCCGAAACGCATCTAGAACGTGCACATAGCAGGTGGAACCAAACACCCGAAGGTGTGCCACGCTTGGCTTTTCCTTGAACATCATCTCATGCGGGGTCAACATGTTGATGGGACTAAGAGGTATCCTGTTGATGACGTAGGCGGCACAAGACATTCCCTCCGCCCAGAAGGACCTTGGGATACTCTTGGCATGCAGCCAACACTTGCAGGTCTCCGTCAGATGACGGATCTTTCGCTCTGCAACTCCATTTTGTTGTGGAGTATGCGCACAAGAAAGCTCCCTCCGGATGCCCGCCTTCCTTCAAAAACTAGAGAACTCACCAGAGGTGAAATCCCCCCCCCCCCCCCTGTTATCAGTTCTCAGCTTCTTTACCCGCAGGCCTAGCCGACCCTCCACTAGCTCCTTGAACTCCACAAACTTGGCAAACGCCTCCGCCTTCTCCTTCAGGAAATAAACCCAGACATATCTGGCGTAATCGTCGATCAACATCAGCATATACCTGCTGCCTCCGAGGCTTGGGGTAGCAGTCGGTCCCATCAAGTCACCGTGGATACACTCCAACGACACACTACTCCTTATCTGCGACTTATCAAACGACAATCGATGAGACTTGCCGAACTGACATCTCGCGCAAACATGACCGTCACCGTAGGAAGATAGACTAGGCAGGCCCTTGACTAGACCTTTTATCTCCATAGCCTTCAGCTTATCCATCCCTACATGCCCCAACCTCTCGTGCCATATAACGGCACTATCATTTGTCCTCATCTTGTCAACATAAGAACTTGTCGATAAAACGAACAAATCTTTTGCCCTTCTCCCAACATGAACGACATCCGCCTTTACCGCCTCAACGTTTCATAGAAACCTCACTTCTGTTGGACCGAACTGAACGTGATACACAGCGTCTACAACATTAGTCACGGAAAAAAGATTTTTCCTCATTCCGGGCACATGATAGACACTCTTCAATGTTAGTGGCCCCCTATCACTGCCCAAGGAAACAACCCCCACCTTCTCGATAGTATGCACGGTATTATCAGCAGTTATGATAGCATCATTACCTGAGTAAGGCTGCACTGAAGAAAGCTTCGACTCGTCCCCGGTGAGGTGATGGCCACACCCCGAGTCCACGATCCAGTCCTCCTGATAGTTGATAGGATCCGCAGCTCCGACAGAAGCCGAGAAGGCTCCTCCCCATCCTCCATCATTTTGCCTGGCCTCAGCTTCCTCCTTCCCTGCAGCAGCATGCCCTGGCTGAAGATTCACCCGGCAATCCTTCCTAATGTGACCAAACTTTCCGCACCTAAAGCATTTGGGTCCTTCTCCCTTCTTCTTCCCTTCAGCCTTGGGAGCATAGCCCCTCTCCTGCTGTCCAGAAGTTGAAGGCTAATTGCCTCCAGCGGTCTTCTTCTTCTTATCCCATTTCTTCTTCTTCCCTGTGAAGAGAACCTCGCCTTCTCCCCCAGACACTGACACCCCCGCCATCTGCCTTGCCAAGCTCTCCTGCGACGCAAGTAGATTCTCCAGCTCCAGCAGAAACGGCTGATTTTCCCAACCCTGCACCGATGTCACAAAGGCCACATACTCCTTCCGCAAGCCGCGGATGATGTGCCTCTTCAGCTTTGCCTCAGAAATTGGCTCATCAGGATCCAGTGCTGAAATCTCAGCGCACAGGTTTTTCATCTTCAGGAAGAACGTAGAGATAGAAAGATTTCCCTGAGCCGACCTAGCCAGCTCATTTTCCAGGAATTGTAGCCTCGCTACATTCTTATTCTTAAACAGCCTATTCAGGGCACTCCAGATCTCGGCAGCTGATCCACACCCTAAGATGTGATCGAATAGGTCAGGTGATATAGCCCTTTTCAGAGTGAATTCTGCCTTCGCATTAATCCTCCTCCAATTCCTCACCTCATGACCATTATCCCCAACTGGGACAACTTCCTGCGTACTATCTCCTCCAACAACCTCCCAAAGGTCCTCGCCCAGAAGATAACTCTGCATGCACGACTTCCACTTCTTGAAGTTAGTCGACGTGAGCATCTCAATTCCAAGACCTCTTGCAAAACCTGCTACCATGGCTCTACCACTGGTTCCTTCTTCACAAAGGCGATGACAACTTTAAGTTGTTCACTACTCTATCCACTCTAACCTAGCTCTGATACCATGTGAAATTTTCCGTAGATCTAGGAGTGAGCAAGAATTGCACAACTTAAAGTTACAACCAACAATCAGAAGCACATGAAATAGCAGAAACCTTCATTACAGAGCGAGGTATACATGGCGAGACATGATTTCGCTAGTACACAAAACCAAAAGGAAAAGTACAAGCTGAAGAAAGATAACTGGTTGTCTGAACACTGAGACCGCCTGACCGCGCGACCTGGGTGTTCGCACGACTAGAAAAGGAGACCGCGCGAACAAACTGCCGACGACTTGAACAACACCAACTGAACCTCCGCGACCTCCCGAACTCCACTGATTCTCCCGAACTCCAGCAACCCACACTGCAAGCCGCAAGACCGCCTAGACACTTTAGAACAAGAGGTGACCGCTGTTGTCTGCACAATCCGCAGAAGCTGAACAAAGGAAATTCAATCAGCAAACCGCGCGGTCACAAAAACGAGACCGCAAGTTCAAGGCATGAGCTCAGCTTACACTTGGTGCGATTCATTTGCTGCTATAGTGACTCCTATTTATAGGCGTGGAACCAGATCCAGTCACCACCCTATGAGATGGAGTCACCGCCCTGACCGCGCGACCAAGATCGGTCTACCCGGGCGATCAGCAGATCGCTCTGCGCCTAGTGAGCTCACCGACTTCAAACCTGACCAGGAGATCGCCACTCCTCCAAGAAGCCGCGCGACCATGACAGCCCGCATGGTCATGACGCCCACCACCAGTGTTCGCATATACGAGACCTCCTCCAGAGACCGCGAACACAAAGGGGAGACTGCGCGACTAAGAGAACCTTAGTCGGCGAGCACCACCAAGAACCCGAACAGCCACCAGACCGGACTGCCGGATACCAGAACAACAACCCTATGCGGTCAACAGATTAACCAGCATAGTACTGAATACAGCTCGCCACGCGGTCACACAAACTAGACCGTGCGGCCTCACCTTATTGAATAATAGCTCGCCACGCGGTCACACGAACTAGACCGCACAGCCTCACCTCGGCAACCTTGAACAGAGAGAACGACATTCAGACCGAATAGACTGCGGCTAGACCGAATATGTCAGACCGCAGAGGAGACCGCAAGGTCGTGCGGTTAGACCAGATCGCGCGACAACCTCCCACACCGCCAGCATCAGCATACTGCGGCCAGACCGCGCGACCACTTCCAGACCGCGCGACCTCTTCCCAGACCGCCAACTTCATACTTCAACATTTTCAACAACCCCAGGAGCAACGTGCAGGTGGAAGCGGCGAACAAGATCATAGTGAACCTGCTCAAAAAGAAAGTGGAGAACCTGAAGGGGAATTGGGTAGAGCAACTCCCTTCGGTCCTATGAGCTCTGAGAACAACGCCCAACACCGCCACGGGAGAGACCCCATTCAAGCTCTCTCACGGTTGTGAGGTTGTTATTCCCGTGGAGTTTGAAGTCAAGACAGCACGGGTAAGGGCCGTCGAGGAGGGTGATGAAGAATGGAGAGCAGGAAACGAGGAGGAGTTGCGGCTCTCCCTGGATCTGATCGAGGAGGTCCGAGATCTTGCCGCCATCCGTCAAGAGGAAGTCAAGCGGCGGATGGCCAAGTACTTTGACAAGCACGTCAGGATCAAGCAATTTGAGAAGGGGGACCTCATGTTAAAAAAAGTTCATGCGGCCGGAAGGTCTACTGCGGTAGGAAAGCTCAATCCCAACTGGGAGGGCCCCTATGTCGTGGAAGAAGCCTTAAAGTCAGGGGGATACCTCCTCCAGAATGTGAAAGGCGAGTCCATCGGCCACGCGTGGAGTGGTGATGACTTGAAGCGCTTTTATCCTTAAGGTCATATGATGAAAATACTTAATTCTTTAAACTTCATTCCTCTTATACCCGTGTATAATAGCATGTGAGGCGATGATGGAAAGATCCAAAGATTAGCCCCGAGCAAACCCGCTGACCAGTCTCTCACCAAGATGGCAAGACCATAGGCTCCTTCGGTGGTAGGTTCAAAAGATCCAAAGGTTGGCCCCGAGCTGACCCGCTGACCAGGATCTCATCTAGCTGGCAGGGTTATAGGCTCACTCGATGGCAGGTTCGAAAGTTTCAAAGGTTGGCCCCGAGCAAACCCGCTGACCAGACTCTCATCAAGCTGGCAGGGCCGTAGGCTCACTCGATGGCAGGTTCGAAAGATTCAAAGGTTGTCCCCGAGCAGACCCGCTGGCCAGGCTCTCATCTAGCTTGCAGAGCCGTAGGCTCACTCGGTGGCAGGTTTGAAAGATTCAAAGGTTGGCCCTGAGCAGACCCGCTGACCAGGCTCTCATCTAGCTGGCAGGGCTGTAGGCTCACTCGGTGGCAGGTTCAAAAGATTCAAAGGTTGGCCCCGAGCAGACCCGCTGACCAGGCTCTCATTTAGCTGGCAGGGCCATAGGCTCACTCGGTGGCGGGTTCGAAAGATTCAAAGGTTGGCCCTGAGCAGACCCGCTGACTAGGCTCTCATCTAGCTGGCAGGTCTGTAGGCTCACTCGGTGGTAGGTTCAAAAATTTCAAAGGTTGGCCCCGAGCAGACCCGCTGACCAGGCTCTCATCAAGCTGGCAGGGCTGTATGCTCACTCGGTGGCAGGTTCGAAAGATTCAAAGGTTGGCCTCGAGCAGACCCGCTGACCAGGCTCTCATCTAACTGGCAGGGCCGTAGGCTCACTCGGTGGCAGGTTCGAAAGTTTCAAGGGTTAGCCCCGAGCAGACCCGCTGACCAGGATCTCATCTAGCTGGCAAGGTCGTAGGCTCACTCAGTGGCAGGTTCGAAAGATTCAAAGGTTGTCCCCGAGCAGACCCGCTGACCAGGCTCTCATCTAGCTGGCAGGGTCGTAGGCTCACTCGGTGGTAGGTTTGAAAGATTCAAAGGTTGGCCCCGAGCAGACCCACTGACCAGTCTCTCATCTAGCTGGCAGGGCCGTAGGCTAACTCAATGGCAGGTTCGAAAGATTCAAAGGTTGGCCCCGAGCTGACCCACTGACCAGGCTCTCATCTAGCTGGCAAGACCGTAGGCTCACTCGGTGGAAGTTTCGAAAGTTTCAAAGGTTGGCCCCGAGCAGACCCACTGACTAGGCTCTCATCTAGATGGCAGGGCCATAGACTCACTCGGTGGCAGGTTCAAAAGATTTAAAGGATGGCCCCGAGCGGACCCGCTGACCAGGCTCTCATCTATCTGGCAGGGCCGTAGGCTCACTCGGTGGCAGGTTCAAAAGATTCAAAGGTTGGCCCCGAGCAGACCCGCTGACCAGGCTCTCATCTAGCTGGCAGGGCCATAAGCTCACTCGGTGGCAGGTTCGAAAGATTTAATGGTTGGCCCCGAGCAGACCCGCTGACCAGGATCTCATCAAGCTGGCAGGGCCGTAGGCTCACTCGTTGGCAGGTTCGAAATTTTCAAAGGTTGGCCCCGATCAGACCCGCTGACCAGGCTCTCATCTAGCTGGAAGGGCAAGGTAAGAAAGAAAAATCCAATGCGAAAAATTAACACAGGGCAAGTATCAGCATAGGGTCGGCGAATGGTGCCCGTCATAAGGGACACTCGCCAGCAAATGATATCGTTCAAGAAAGACACTCACCCGTCGAGTGCGCAGTGGAACGTTGGCCAGCCCCAAGGGTTGCGTGAATTTAGTTGGACGAGGTGGGTTCTCGGCGCAGTTCCATTCCCGACTGAAATCAACAAAATCGTCTAAGTATTAAAAAAGCTGAGGCGAGTGCGAAAGGGTTGCGACCGCGTGGCGCGGCTAGAGTGTCCCGGTCACGACCTAGACTAAGGGTCGTCGACGCTATGGGCGAACAAACAGTATACGAGCACACGCACAAAAATGCTAGAGCATGCAAAATAGCGTACGAGCGCGCGAGCTACCGGCTGATAATAGCGAGATGCACAAAAAAGAAAATATATGACAAATCGCAAGAGGCAAAACATTTCATTTCGTTTCAGTATAAAAATGAATTTCAATAGGATTCTCGCATTACATCAAAAAGAAAAAGAGAAAGAAATGGGGTCTTTAGGGGTCGTCGGCTTCCTCGCCAGAGTTTCCGCTGCTCTCTCTCAGAGAGGGAAGGCCGCCGAGTTCCCGCCCATCACCAGCTTCATCCGCAGGGTCGATCCGGGTGAAGAGTTCAGGAAGCGCGTGGTGGGCGAGAATCCTCTCGCCCCCTTCCTTCAAAAATCCGGCCCTTCGAAGCACCTCCAGCGCATGCTTCACTGCTCCTTGGGCAGACCTCTGCATCAGCCCTTCGAACTCGGCGTTGGAGTAGAGGTGCCGAGTGTCCCTATTTGCGGGAGGTGGCCGAGCAGCGACATCTCTCAGCTTTTGGTTCTCGGTCTCCAGTTCCTTGACCCGCTCCTCAAGGATGCGCGCCCGTACGAGTAGGGTATCATAATTGGCTATGTCCTGCAAGAAATAAAAGAAGGTTAGCATGATAAAGGAAGGAAATGCGAGAACTTGAGTCACTGCGAGGAGACATGCTCACCTCTCGGGCTGGGCGGCTGGCGAGAAGGGCCTCGGCTGTCGCCAACTGCTGCTTCATGGCTACGACCTCGGCAGAGATGTGGCGCAGGTCTTCTCGACCTCGACCAGGTTTCGCCTAAGGGTCATGCTGCGACGAGAGTACATGTGAGTCCACGCGAGAGCGCACATCATGGATCGTGAGCCCTCAGGGGCGAGAGTCTGGGTGGACTCAGTATCATAGACGGAGGCGTCTTCGCGTCCGTAAAGCGCGTAAGAGAGGTCGTAGGCTTGGCCGCTGGTTGTCTCCTGCTCCATCCAGGATGGAAGGAGGGATGAGATTGAGACCCGGTTGGCCCGCCAGTCCCAATGGAGTAGAGGCTCTCCGACCGCATCCGCGTACCTCTCGCCGAGAGGGAAGTTTTGATGCCCTCTCGTCCCTGGCCCCGAGGAGGGCTCTGCTGGCGCGATGGCGGTCTGTACCGCTGAGTCCTCCGCAGCAGGAGCACTCAAGCCAGGGGTCTCATCCGCGACCGCCTTCCCCTTAGCGGTTGCAGAAGGTTTTGCTCGCTTGGTGGGGGAGCTGGTGGCCGCGTCGGGCTTCCGATTCTGTCCGCTGGACTTCGCGGGAGGTGGATCCTTAAGTCAAGCTGCGACGACGGACCGCATGTGGGCAAAGGCGTCATCGTGAAAGACCTCCACGGCCGCATCCGGTGGGTGGAGGGGAAGGCTTTGAACCCCTGCATCAGGAAAGTCAGTAAGAAGAAGGAAGCGAATGAAAGCAAGCGGGAGCTAGGGTTGACATTGTTCGGCTTACCCTCTCCCGGCAGGATCGGCGGAAGCGAGCCAACATGCTTCCGCAAGTAGACGACATCCATGCCACGCTCCTGGATGTAGTGACAGAGCTTGGCCTCGTAACCTCCCAGCATTGGAGGCCAGAAGGTCGACTCGTTCTCCTGCATAGGCGCGAGAGGTACGTTGCCAAATTTCCATGTGACAAAAATAAACCACCGAACCGAATCATGATTTTTATTGGCCATGTCGGTGACATTGACGAGGGACTGCCCAGAGAAGAACGCCACTCTGCAAGTCGCCCTGAAGTTGAAGAGCTTACGGAACACTAAGAGCGAGAACTCAATCCCCTCCTCGCACAAGTAGCAGGCGAATGCTACCAGCATTGCGATAGAGTTTGGATTGAGTTGCGTGGGGACGACTCCGAAGTAGAGCAAGGTCTGGCGCACCTCTGACCACAGCGGAAGGCGGATTCCTACCTCGAAATGTTCGAGGGGGATGGCAAGGATATCAGGTGAGAATTGGTTTATGCGGTCTTGATTCCCCGGGCGGCGCGCGACAAATCCCGGCGTGATGTAGTCAGCAATTACGAGAGTGAAATCCTCTTCAGAGAGATCGCAAGTGTCGAAGTCGTGAGTGGTGAACGCCTAGGCGCACTTAGCCCTGCCGTCGACGTACTTTGTCATCGCAGAAGGGAATGTCTCGCAGGAATTCTAGAGAGAGGTGCAAGTGCTGGCACGAGAACATGGGAAGAAAGAAAAGAAAGTGTAATAAAGGTGGTAGGTGGGCTGACTATTTATAGAAAAAATGAGAAATGAAGGGAATTCTCTACGTGCGGGGTGCGGATAGCGGTCGCGCTATCCTGGCACCTCGGAGTTCAAGCCAGCCCATCTACACCCAGTCGTCGTTAGGAGGTGAAAGCGACACGCGAGACTCTTCAGGCGAATGCAAATTAAAAAGTGCAGCAAGAATGAAAACATCCGCAAGGTAGCATTCAAAAAAATGATAAAAGACAGAATAAATAACATACAGACATAAATTGTTCGTGAGACGCAGTAGGTCTCGTCTTGGTTCAGTGTGTAAAAGAAAAGGAGAAATAACAAAGGTGCGGGAGGATACATGGAGCAAGAGCCAGTAGGCTTAGTACTGTACCCACTGCCATCAACCCCGTCCTCGCCTCCCTGTCCTCGGAGGCACTCGCGGGTAGTAATACGCGCTTACTGTCGTCAGCTCTTGGTTAACCGAGCGCATTTGGATCTCGTCCGCGCAATGTGCCTCCCAGGAGAGGTCTCCTCGCACCCACCCCCTGGCGCTCCATCTCCCCGATAAGGTGCGTATAGTCTCGTTCAAGGACGCTTATACGACGCTCGAAGGCTACCCGATGCTCCTCCGCCTGGTTGGCTAGATCTCGTTGCATCCAGATCAGCTTGCCGAAAAGCTTCGTCATCCGCTCCTTCATGCTCCTACTATCTTCTTGGTCGCCGAGAAAATCCGAGAGGTCGCCGGGAGAGGGAAGTGGCGATATCATCCCCTCCTCATCCTGAGGGTCCACCGGCGGGACCTGGCGGAAGCCTGCGGGAGCGAAGGTTAGCTTTTTCCAGTCATACAGATTTTGAGTTTGAGGTAAGAAGGGAAACTAACCAGGTACATATTCTTCGACGGGGGACCGGCGAGAGGTGCTGGGCTGCCCTTCGAATGGTTGGCTGGGGGGTGGAGTGATTTCCCCTTCCCAGGGCGATGAACCTGGTCGGCGGCGCCGAAGGTACTGGCCAAGTCCGCTGCGGGGAAATATTCTCGGGGCCTTTGTCCGCTGAACGTTCCCGCTCCAGAGCTGGGGAATTGATGATGGTCTTAAGGGCAGGAGAGTTGCGTGGGGTAGAGGGTAACCGCGTGGTCCCAAAGGTGAGAGCTGCGAAAACCAGAGTCAGAAAAAGGGCGAAAGGTAAAAGTCAGGCGAGAAGACAATGAAGTGCTTACCAGGCGCGGGCTGGCTTTCGCCAGGAGTAATTGTGAGGGCGGGCTCCTGGGCTGGTGGAACACCTCTGACAACAGGTGGGAGAATGGCAATGCCCGCCTGGTTGATCCTAGGGACACCTTCTGTCACCTCCAGGTTCTGCGAGTGGTTGAATTTGTCAAGGCACGACGTCACCTTGGTTAGCTTTAAAGGCGAGGTAGATTATATTACCTTGACAGTGATGTCAGGAGTGATGTTGGATAGGGGGGGAGTCTCTGACGTAGACTCCCTTGCCGACAGGTTTCGCCGGACCACCCTGGCTTTCTTCAGCCGGTGGGGCTTGGAAGTATCTCTCGTTGACGAGAGCCAGGGGCGTATCGGGTGGACTTGGAAGGATCCTCCCCATGCGTGGCAACAAGGCGATCCATCAACCCTTGCGAGAGCGGTCTTGGCGTCGGCCTCATGAACTTCATCGGAGCAGCGAGAGCTTTGAGGAGAAAAATGGGAACAGTGATTGGAGGACCGGCACTCTGAAGGCAGCAACCGGGGATATATTTATAGCAAAGTGGAGGGTACCACAAAAAGATTCCCCCCAGGTCAACATGAGCTCAACAAACTCAGGGTTGGACTTTCTTTCTGAGCGAGTGCCTCACTCGCAAAGAGCGGGGATTGTGTACAACCCCATATTTGTTGAGTAGGGCCCCAGGCCATAGGCAAAAAGGCAAGTAAGGGGGGCATTCGCCCAAGTCGAGAAAGGGCAGAAGGGGTTCTGAGTGTGTGCGACCTCTCTCGCAGGTCACTCGCAGGGCACTCGCGCAAGAGTAATGTGGATGTAATGGCAACTGGCTAGTGAGGGGCGAGACCCAACTCGCCTAGAGGACCAAGGACCCTGCGAGTGGTGCCCTCAAGGGCCACTCACCCTGCGGATGCTGGGAGGCATGGAACGCGGGAGGTTAGGCGAGAGGTGCCCTCATAGACCACTCGCCCAGGGGTTTTGGGGGTGAAATTACCTAGACACCCTTCGTGGGCTGTCAATAGCCCTTCAGAGCAGCGGAGTTAGGCTGTTAGCAGACCAATTTGGGATGCAATTAGTAAAACCAAAATGCGGATTCATGTTATTTGCAGACCGGATTAGAGAATCTATAAATAGACCCTTAAGGGCACCTTGGAGGAGATCAGATCTTTTAGGCTCTCTCCTCTTAGACAAGTTTTGGTTGGCTGCTAGTGCCCTCCAAGGTGCCCGACTGAGTATTGGTTTGTGAGGGGAAGCTCTCTAAGATCTTCTGGGTGTGTGGCGGGACTTCCTCGCTACAGTCTTGGGTCTGTTTCTAGTTCTTCATGCACAGTCAAGAGCGTAGGTGAGGGATAAGTAGGCGCAGGTTACACCCCCCAGTGGGTCCGAACTCAAGAGACTGGTCGCCGATTTCAACAATTGACTATTCTAGTCCAACGCAACTGACGGAAGTTGATTCAGAGCATGTATGCCTACTATACGAAAATAGCGTCGTCGTGACGCGCTACGGTACTCAAAATGGTCACTTTCACCAAATGACCTCGGATTTGAATGAAACGAGTTCCGTTGCACTCATAGCGATCATATGGGTCTAACGCAACTGACGGAAGTCGATTCGGAGCAGTATGCCCAATATACTAAAATAGCGTCATCGTGACGCGCTACGATACTCAAAATGGTCACATTCACCAAATGACCTCAGATTGGAACAAAATGAGTTCCGTTGCACTCGTATCAATCATGCGAGTCTAATGCAATTGACAGAAGTTGATTTGGAGCGCGTATGCCTAATATACTAAAATAGCGTCGTCGTGACGCGCTACAATACTCAAAATAGTCACTTTCACTAAATGACCTCGGATTGGAACGAAACGAGTTCCTTTGCACTCGTATCGATCATACGAGTCTAACACAACTGACGGAAGTTGATTCAGAGCACGTATGTCCAATATACTAAAATAGTGTCGTCGTGCGCGTTACGATACTCAAAATGGTCACTTTCACCAAATGACTTCGGATGGGAATGAAACAAGTTTTGTTGCACTCGTATAGATCATATGAGTGTAACGCAATTGACAGAAGTCGATTCGGAGCATGTATGCCCAATATGCTAAAATAGTGTTGTCGTGACGTGCTACAGTACTCAAAATGGTCACTCTCACCAAATGACCTCAGATTGGAACGAAATGAGTTCTTTTGCACTCGTATTGATCATACGAGTCTAACACAACTGACAGAAGTCGATTCGAGGCATGTATGCCAAATATACTAAAATAGCGTCGTCGTGACGCGCTACGACACTACTCAAAATGGTCACTTTCACCAAATGACCTCGGATTGGAACGAAACGAGTTTTGTTGCACTCGTATCGATCATACGAGTCTAACACAACTAACAGAAGTCGATTTTGAGCACGTATACCAAATATACTAAAATAGCATCGTTGTGACGCGCTACGATACTAAAAATGGTCACTTTCACCAAATGACCTCGGATTGGAACGAAATGAGTTCCATTGCACTCGTATTGATCATACGAGTCTAACACAACTAACAGAAGTCGATTCGAAGCAGGGCTGCTCAATATACTAAAATAGCATCGTCATGATGCGCTACGGTACTCAAAATGGTCACTTTCACCAAATGACCTCGGATTGGAACGAAACGAGTTCTGTTGCACTTGTATCGTCCATATGAGTCTAATGCAACTAACGAAAGTCAATTCAGAGCACGAATGCTCAATAAACTAAAACAACATTGTGGTGAAGTGCAATGTTACCCAAAACAGACATTTTCTCTAAATGACCACCATTATGAGGTGGAGATCGTATCGTGGTTTCTTTTGACCCGGTCTAAGCTCCTCCAAGGTTCAATTGAACCAGTTAGACCCCTTTTTAAAGTTGGGATGTTATAGAGGATGTATCGCTTATGTTAGGATACCTAACCCTAGGAGATCTAAGATTAGACCTAGGACTAACACACGTGTCTATATAGGATGTGCAGAGGATAGTGATGCAGACAGATTTCTAGATCTCTCCACCAATACTGTTATAGAATCTAGAGATGTTGTTTTCTATTAGGATAAGTTCCTTAAAGATAAGAACCTGACACTTCCATGTTTGTCAGCCAATGGTACTGAGACTTTTGTTGAGTCAGAACTAAGAAACTCTGACATTGAGCCTATAGACAGTAGTGTTTTGGAACCTACAAGGTTATCTAATAGAGAAAGAGTGCTTAAAAGCTTCGATACAGATTTCGTGACTTACCAAGTTAAAGCTGATCCATCTACTATACCTATAAGGAAGCGATGCGATCTTGAGATTCTTTATTATGGAAAGAAGTCATCGATGATGAGATGAGTTCTCTCATGCAAAACCACACTTGGACATTGGTTGACATGCCCAAAGGGGCTAAAACCATTGAAAGCAAGTGGGTTCTGAAAAAGAAACTCGATCCTGATGGGAGTATCGCCAAATACAAAGCACGTCTAGTTATCGAAGGCTTCACTCAAGTGAGTGGTATAGACTACTTTGATATATACTTACCTATTTATCATATTACAACAATTAAGATTCTTCTCGCTTTAACATCTATTGAACTTTTATCGTTCATCAGATGGATGTCAAGATTGTATTTCTCAATGGAGATCTGACTGAGGAGATCTACATGCACCAACCTGAAGGGTTTGTCATAGAAGGTTTAGAAAATAAGGTCTATAAGTTGATTAAGTCGCTCTACGGATTGAAGCGAGCACCAAAATTTTGGCACAAGAAATTTGACACTTGTGTTAGATGCATGAGTTTCAAGTCAAGCCTATCAGATAAATGTTTGTATATAAGAACAAGTTCAAATAAAGTGGCAATTATATGCTTGTACGTTGATGACATGCTAATTATGGGTACTGATCAGTCTGAGGTGGAAGACGTGAAAGTTACCTTGATGAAACAATTTAGCATGACAGACTTAGGTGTGGTGAAAATCATCCTAGGAATGGAAGTGAACTTCATTGAGAAGGGTATTACCCTGAGTCAGAGTCACTACATCAGAAATCTACTGGAAAAGTGAGGTTATGATAAAAGCAAAAGGATTGAGACTTCATACGACCATAACAATAGGATGAAACCTAATGAAGGTTCCTCTATTAGATAGTTGGATTACTCCAACCTCATAGGTAGTCTCATGTATGCTACAACTTGCACTAGACCCAAAAATGTCTTTACGGTAGGCATGTTAAGTAGATTTACTAGTAACCCTGGGAAGGATCACTGGGATGCCTTGGAAAGGCTAATGAGATACTTAAAGTACACTGAGAAGTATGTTTTATATTATAGTGGACAACCTCCTGTGTTTGAAGGGTTTTCTAATGCCTCATGGTGCGCAGATATTGGTGATAGTAGATCCACTAGTGGTTTTATCTTTACACTAGGAGGAGCTGTCGTATCTTGGAAGTCTAAGAGGCACGTGCATTGCACTATCCTCTATGGAATCATAACTCTATGCTCTAGCTACAGCATGAGAAGAAGCGGAGTGGATTAAAGATCTGATAATGGATATTCCAATGATGAGTCTGAAAATACACTCTATTTTAATTTTCTGTGACAATCAAGCCACAAAAACCATTGCAACGAATACTTTATTCAATGGAAAGAGGAGGCAACTAAGGATGAAACAGGCCTGGTTGACTTATCTCACTAGTCATGGGATAATTTCCCTATTTGACGTATGATCAAAAGATAATGTAGCAAATGTCCTTACTAAAGGCTTATGTAAGGTTCTTACATCTAAAATATCGGGGGAGATGTGATTAAAGTCAATTTAGTATGACTAAATATCCTTCTTATATTTTAAATTTTAGAACCAAAATCTGCTTACATTCAAACATCTAGATTGAGTACACTGAAGTATTTCAGATGCAACCTGATGAAAGCCTAAAATTGAATTGTTGTCAGACATTCTAAACTTGATGACTTACACAAATATTTCTATTTAAAGACTACATTGGGTATCATTCCAAAAAAATACTGAAGTTGTTGTTTTGTGTCTTGATATTAGGATTATTAATTATATCATTCCAAACTTAATGATATAATGGTCACAGCTTGTTGTATCATTCCAAACTTGATGGTATAGCACAATTGTGAAATGGTTAATAATAATCTTAATAATCGAAGGAATGTAGTTTGATTTTATAAAATCAAATATTCTAATTTTTTGTAAATTAGATAGATAGAGATGTTGATATGTGATTATTTCTTCATATTTAGAGTATTACATTCTTCTACTGATAAAACTAATCACTTTATCTTTGATAAAAAAATGTTTGAATTCATAGAGTTTTATCTCATGACATTCTTTTTGTAACTGTTTGCGGATAAAAAGGAGTATAGAGGAGAGAAAGTTGATTTCGATCTGGATAACGATGATCTTATGTTTGAGTAAACTGAAAATCAGTTATCAGTTTTGAGTTTTCATTTATATTTACTTTTATGTTTGGATCTCTGGTTTGTATTTAGATATTACTCTAAAACTCATATTTATGTTTCTGGAAAACTCATTTTTTGTCGTTATTAACTCGTGTTTTAAGTAATTTATTACGTGGTACCATTCATATACAATATATGAGGAGATTGTTGAGGTATTGTTGGGAAAAACCCTTATGATTTATCTAACAAATTATTTTAAAGTGATTTCATCATCTAAGATGTATTACTCATATTGTATATAGAGGGTAATCTGGTCATTAGATGTCCTAGGATATCACATTCACTTAGAGTGTCAAGACCAGGTCTAAGACACAAATTCAGTTAACACAACTTTGACTAGAATTCGCCGTTGAAATTAAACTTGTGTTGAATAGAAGTTGATGCAACTTTGACTAGAAGTCTACGCAACTCTGACTGAAAGTCGAAGTAACTCAGACTGCTTGTCGGAGTATCAAGTAAAGTCAACGCAACGTCGAAATGAACTTGACGCAGAAGGAAGAGCCTGTCGAAGCCATCTTAGAATTCGACGTAACTTCGACTTCGATTCGACGTATAAGATAAAGTTCAAGTCTTCATCTCGACGGATGTGTCGATAGGTACTCGATGCAACGTCGACATCTGAGTTCAGCCAGAGCTAAGAAGAAATTCGAAGCTACTTCTATAAGAACTTAGATGTGCGTCGATATGAAGAATAATGAAGTCGACGCAGCGTCTAATACAGACAGAAATAATATGTTTTTCTGCTGTCCTTTCTGATCCTTCTCCAAAGTCCTTCAAAGATGAAATTTGAATTACAACGACTCATTTATTGCCAAGAGTGGAATGGAGTATTTCAGAGATACAACAAAAATATTCTTGAAAGTTATTCAAATTAGATGAACAGGTCAGGAAACATAAATAGAAAGAAATATCAATTGTCCAATAAATATTCCTTTAAAAGGACAGAACATAAGTGGAAAGAAATCAAACAGTATTCGATAAAGAATAAGTATTCAGAAGAAGGAAGACATAAACAACTACTTCATTATTCGGTCATCTCCTTCTTTTGAAGTTCTCTAAGATAGAAAGAGAAGAACTTCTCTGTGCAGATACAAGGCTGTTGTCACTTCTTCTTCTCAAAAATCATACAACAACAAGTAAAACAAGAGTACAGAGATCACAAGGATCAAAAGCTTATAAAATTTGTATTCATCACTATCATAAGCAAGAGTTCATCTTATACAGATCCTAAAGAATATCAAAAGCTCACAACTGCTGAAGGATTCATACAGTAGATTCATATTCATCTTCCTCTTCTTCTTTTCTCTGTTTTTATTTTGCAACTGAGAATGAATCCTAAGAATCCCTCTTCAAAGGATTCAGTTGGTTCTAAGAGTCTCCTTATCAAAAGACTCAGTTGGTTCTAAGAGTCTCCTTATCAAAAGACTCAGTGGTTCTAAGAGTCTCCTTATCAAAAGACTCAGTAGTTCTAAGAGTCTCCTTATCAAAAGACTTAGTGGTTCTAAGAGTCTCCTTGTTAAAAGACTCACTGCTAGTTCTGATAGTCTCTTTATCAAAAGACTCAGGCGCATTTAGTGAAACCCTACCGAGGTGGTAGAAGAGTGGACTACCCACATTTTAGGGAACCACTATAAATTTTTTTTGTCTTATGTGTTTGATTTTCTGTGCTGTCCCCTTACTTATTATTGTTTTCAGTTTTCTGTGATTATTTTATTCTGAGGTGGTAGAGTAGTTTATTGTGTGCGCATATTTAGGGTAAAAGTTTTTAATACTCTATTCACCCCCCCCCCCCCCTCCATAGAATACTCTGAGGCACATTGTGCACTTTCAGTTGGTATCAGAGGGAGGTTGATCATAAAAAGGCTAACATCTTGATCAAAAGATCGCCTATCACATATTTTTATATTTAAAAACTATCTTCAAACAAAAATATGAGTTTTAAGGACTATGCATCAACAAGACCACCAGTGTGTAACTTCAATAAGTTTACACTCTGGAATGCCAGAATAAAATTATATATGAACTCCATTGATGAAGATATCTTTGATGTTATTGCTTCAGGTCCCCCAGCTCAAGTCAGACAAGATGTCAGTGGATCTGTGACTCAGCAAGCTGTGCCTAGAAATGAATGGACATATGCTAAAAAGAAACAGAAGGCATGTGATGCCAAAGCAATGAACATTCTGGTGTCTACAATGTGTGATGACATCTTCCAGAAAGTAACTGACTGCCAATCAGCAAAAGAGATCTGGGAATCTCTCTCCAGATTGGTAGAAGGAAGCTCTGATAAAAGGAAAGACAGAAGGTTCCTTCTCATATCCCAATATGAGAACTTTCAAAAGAAAGCTAAGGAAAGTGTTGCTGATATGCATGCCAGATTCAACGCCATAATAAATGAATTGAAAGGTCTGGATAAGGAGATCTCTCTGACTGAAATAAATGATAAGCTTCTCATGTGCTTTCCAAGCTCATGGGACTCAAGGATCTGGGTCATTAGAGAGTCCAGTTGCCATAGAGAGATCTTCACTGATGCTTTGCTCGGAAAGCTCAAATCTTATGAGTTGCTACTAAAGAGTAGGGCTGAGACAAAGACTGAGGAGATAGCCTCAACTCCTATCCAAAGGAGTATTGCCTTGAAGGCTGATGAAGGAGAGCCTTCCACTCCTGAAGATGAGATATTCAGTCTGTTAGCTAGAAGATTCAGAAAGTGGGTCAAGACACTCAAGAAGAAAAGAGTGGAGCTTAAAACCTAGATTTGATAAGACTCCAAAGTATATAGGAAGTGATCTGCTTTTCCTGCAGGAAACCAGGACATATAGCTCCTGAGTGTCCTGAAGAGAAACAGGACAGGAGCAGTAACGGAACGGATCACAAGAAGAAGTCCTCCAAAAAAAGGACAAGAAGAAAGGAAAGGGTTTCATTGCTGAAACCTGGAGTGATACAGAGTCTAATACAAGATCCTCTTCATCAGAGAGTGATGAAGAAACTACTGTTGAAGATGCCTGCCTGATGGCATTGGAGTTCTCCTTAGATGATGAAGGAGATCAGGTAAGTATCTTTGATGATTTTGAATTTAATTCAGTAGAATTCAAAGATTATTTTAAGGAATTTTGTAATTATCATCTTAAAATTCAAAAAGAATTAGAAACAGTTAGGGAAGAGTTGGAAGATCTTAAGAAAGATGATTTGTATTGTAGAAATTGTGATTTAAGAAATCAAATATGTATAAAGGAAACAATAATCACTAATCTATCCAATGAAAACACACAACTAAAAGAAGAGCTCACAAAGGCAAAAACTTTTGAAGACTCACTCAATGGTAGGAGTCAAAAGCTCAAGGATATTACACAAAATCTCTCCATGAGATTTAAGCACCTAGGTCTAGGAGCTGACTCATCTACTAGCTCAGAAGTCCCTAGTATACCTGCCTGGAAAAATCCAGTTAGATTTGTTAGACCTACTGACTATCAAATGAATGAGAGCTGTATAGACTTTAAAGAGAACAGAACAATAATAATCCTGATAAGATCACTACATTTCAAATAACAAATTCGAATAGTAACAAGAAAACTGTTAAGAAAAATAATTCAGACAAACTTTTAAATCTAAATCAAAAAGGTAAAATCAAAAGTAGAATTATTAGACACTCTGCAGATCTATTATATGTAGATTCATTCTATGCACATTTTCAGTACCAAGATAATAAGCATAGGTTTGGTAAATCAATCCTCTGCCATCCAAAAGGATACCATGAAAGACCATTTTATTCTTTCATATCTCCTTATAATGGTAAAAGCAAAGGGCCAAAGTAACCTGGGTACCTTCTAATGTTTAAGTTACTTGTGCAGGAAGATGTTGGTTTCTTCCCCTCAGTGAGAGTGAAGGGAAAAGAAAGAACTAAATGGTCAATAATGAACTACTTATACTCAAAGGGAGTGATCACTACTCTAAAATCCTTTGTTGATTTTATAGTTCATAAAAATAATATTGTAAATACTACTTTTTAATAAAAATTATTGCTGGGAAAAACAGTAAGAATTTTCTAAGAAAATAGAACTGTATATTCAGAGTTGCGTCGAATAGAATTTGACGTACCGTCTAATTCTACTCGACGCCGGCTTCGAGAGACATCTGAATCAAATAATTCGAATAGCATTCGACGCAGCGTTAATTTCTTATCGACGCATACGTCGATTTAATGGTTGCTCTACAAATTCGAAGGTGCGTCGAATTATAATCGACGCAACGTCGACATGACATACGCGCACAGTTTCACTTCTAGAAGCCGCTTCGACACATTTTGGCACGCTGAATATTAATCTTTGTCGACGGTGCTTCGAATACAACCATAAGTTGCAATGAATCGTCTTCTCTTAAGCAACATAGGCATCGAATTTATTACGCTTTTGAATTCTCTCTTTCTTGCTCTCGTGCTTTCTTTCTCTCCAGCTCTCTTGCGTTCTTCTCTCTCTCTCTCTCTCTCTCTCTCTCTTTCTTCCTTGTCTACTTTGTGCAGGTACAACATAAGCAATGGCCCATCCTAAAGTTAATTCAGGATTCGATGTCGATGTTGAATCATTCAATGCTGCTGCTGAGAGTTTCAAAGCCATTCTCGGTTTGTTCCATACTGTTGGATTGACAAAACTGATCTCAACAAGGTGCAAGATCCTTGATGTTGAGTTGACAGAGCTGAAGGACAACTTCCATATAGGAGATGATGGCTCCACCAGTGGAAGAATGAGAATGACATTAACATCACAGAGGAAATGCTAAGTCATACATTTTATATACCAGCTGGTAGTGATTCTGATGAATTAACAGGGGAAGAGACAAGATAGGTTTTACAGATAATGCAGTTCAGAAAAGAAAAGACCATCAACCTGAAGAAGATTGATCTCTCTGAAGAATATAGATTCCTGGCAGATATATTGAGAAAGGTGGTGCTATGCAAGATATCAGCACATGATGTCATCCTAAAGCAGCAGTTACAGATCATGGGGGTCCTAGTTCTTAACAAGAAGATAAATTGGGGGAGATGTCTCCTAAAATAAATTAACCATAAGTACTCTCATAAAGAGAATGCTTATATGAGAATTATGAGCCAGGTCATTTTCCACCATTATCCAATGGTGTGCAAGTCAAAGGGAGTGCTCATTCCTCCTGACAAGAGAATAAATATTGGGATCTTTTCAAAGTGGACCAAGCAGATTCTAAAATCTGGTCAAGCTTCCCCTTCTCCTCCTTCTTATCCAGTCCCACAAGATACCACTGGTCAAAACCTTCAGTCCATCTCATCTATTTCAGCTCCAGAACATACACCTCAGATTCCTCTCCAACCACAACAACAACTATCCATCATCATTTCTGCTGAAAATACTCCAGACAACTAGTCTACTCCCTTAACATAATCTTTCATTACTCCAGGAGATAATCAATCACTATCACCAATCCACACCCCCACTTATCAAAATCGCCTAAATTCCTTCTCTAAAATCGCCAAAACTTCCCAGACTTCAATGAGGATTCCACAACACTTCCTCCAGTTATCCTATCCACACCCCCACTTGTATCTACCACTCTTTATACACCATCCTTTGATGCTGAGCAAATTATCTCCAAAGCAGTAGGACTGACAACTGGTATATTTGCTGACTTGCTGGCCACTCAAGCCAGAAAATTCAACAAAAAGTACTCTCAGATGGAGTCTGAGATACAAGAATCAAAAGAGATACTTCTGGCGCTCCAATCCTTTGTGTCCTCCTCTATGGTGAACAAATCTTTCTTAACCTCTCTCGTCAGTAAGGTTCAAAAGGGGTAGAATGTTCATGAGGAGGAAGTGGATGCCCAAGAAAAGGAGAGTAGCCAGGAGAAGGAAAAAGATCTTGAAGAAAATGCTCCAGATGTTGAAGTTCCTGATCCCAACAGAATTACCATCTTTCAAACAGGAATAGTCCAGGGGGAGCTTCCTCCAGTAACTCAGGGGGAGATGCCTGCATTAACCCAGGGGGGAGCCTGATGAAACTGATCTGCTCTTGGATGAAGTATCAAAAATATCTAAGGAGGCTGCTCAGACTGTAATACTGGATGCACAGATTCAGGGGGAGCCTCCCAAAGAAGATGACATTCATCAAGATGTTGTCAAGAATACTGAAAAAGAAGATGAGCAACTGGTGTTTGGACCAAGGAAAGTAACAGCAAAATTCTTCTCCGGAAGGAGGAAAACTCATCCACAAGAGTAGAAACAATACATGTATTCTGATGAGGAACAATCTCTATTATATCATCTCAGTAAAATACTTGAAGATATAGCTATGAAAGACAATCTTATCAATTGCAAATTTTTCATGTTGATATATGCATCTGTGCAATATTGTCATTTTATGTCTATTGTACATGTGTTTGTACTGTTCTTTTATTCAACTATATGTTTGAAATCACTTACAATATATGTAAAATTTGTTAAGATAAATAGGGGGAGATTGTTGGGAAAAACCATTGCGATTTATCTAACAAATTATTTTAAGGTGATTTCATCGTGTAGTATGAATTACCCATATTGTATAGAGAGGGTAATCTATTCATTAGATGTTCTAAGATATCGCATTCACTTAGAGTGTCAAGACCAGGTCTAAGATAAGCACAAATTCAGTTGAGTTAAAACTTGCGTCGAATAGAAGTCGACGCAACTTTGACTAAAAGTCGACGCAACTCTAACTGAAAGTTGAAGTAACTCAGACTGCTTGTCGAAGTATCAAGTAAAGTCGACGCAACATCGAAATGAACTCGACGCAGAAGGAAGAGTCTGTCGAAGCCATCTTTGAAGTCGACGTAACCTCGATCAATTCGACGCGGAAGATAAAGTTCAAGTTCAAGTCTTCATCTCGACGGATGCGTCGATAGATACTCGACGCAACATCGACATTTGAGTTCAGCCAGAGCTAAGAAGGAATTCGAAGCTGCTTCTATAAGAACTCGGAGATGCGTCGATATAAAAAATAATGAAGTCGAGGCAGCGTCGAATACAGACAGAAATAGTATGTTTTTCTGCTGTCCTTTCGAATTCTTCTCCAAAGTCCTTCAAAGATGAAATATGAATTACAACGGCTCGTTTATTGCCAAGAATGGAATAGAGTATTTCAGATGTACAACAAAAACATTCTTGGAAGGTATCCAAATCAAATGGATGGGTCGGGAAACATAAATAGAAGGAAATACCAATTGTCCAATGAATATTCCTTTAAAAGGACAGAACATAAGTGGAAAGAAATCAAAAATTATTCGACAAAGAATAAGTATTCAGAAGAAGGAAGTCATAAACAACTAATTCACTATTCGATCATCTCCTTCTTTTGAAGTTCTCTAAGATAGACAGAGAAGAACTTCTTTGTACAGATACAAGGTTGTTGCCACTTCTTCTTCTCAAAAATCATACATCAGCAAGCAAAACAAGAGTACAGAGATCACAAGGATCAAAAGCTTATAAACCTTGCATTCATCACTATCATAAGCAAGGGTTCATCTTTTACAGATCCTGAAGAATATCAAAAGCTCACAACTGCTGAAGGATTCATACAGCAGAATCATATTCTTCTTCCCCTTCTTCTTTCTTCTGTTCTTATTTTGTAACTGAGAAATAGTCCTAAGAATCTCTCTTCAAAGGATTCAGTTGGTTCCAAGAGTCTCCTTATCAAAAGACTAATTAGTTGGTTCTAAGAGTCTCCTTATCAAAAGACTCAGTGGTTCTAAGAGTCTCCTTATCAAAAGACTCAGTGGTTCTAAGAGTCTCCTTGTCAAAAGACTCGGTGCTGGTTCTAAGAGTCTCCTTATCAAAAGACTCGGGCACATTTAGTGCAATCCTACCAAGGTGGTAGAAGAGTGTACTACCCATATTTTGGGGAACCACTATAAAATTTTCTGTATCTTCTGGGTTTGATTTTCTGTGTTGTCCCCTTACTTATTATTGTTTTCTATTTTCTGTGATTATTTTATTCTGAGTTGGTATTGCTGAATGCATAGTTGTTAGAGTAGTTTATTGTATGTGCATATTTAGGGTAAAAGTTTTTAATACTCTATTCACCCCTTTTTAGAGAATACTCTGAGGCACACTGTGCACCTTCAGGTATATTTATATAAAGGGTAACATGTTCTTAATGGGTTTGGTAACTGGTTCTTAATGGTTTTGGTATGGATCCGGTAGGCATCCAAAAATTCGTAGGGAATTTAGAGTTATGCCTATAAATACCCTTGCTGGGGGCAACATGTAGGTTGTTCCAAACTTAACGGCCACACGGGATTCTTCGAGCACACTAACAGTATGTGCTACTGGTTATGTCTGTAATACATGGGCTTGATCATTTAGCTTTAGATTTATGGATTGTGTCCTACTCTTAACTTTTATTAAGGGTGTTTATATTAATATTATTTTTCTAGTTTTTCGCACACCATCAAAAAAGACCTAAAATTCATTTCAGCCTGCCTATTTCATTTATTACTAAATACAACCCTAGAGAAATCTTGTGCCCAACTTCTGCGTCCCGATCTTGCACTCGTTCCCAACCCGATCGACCTCGCCTTTGTCCCGATCCCGACCGACCTCGCTTGCATTTCCGGCGAGGAGGCCAATCGTTGTTTGCAAAGCAAGGACCTGGTCGACCCTCCTGCCAACCGGCAACTCGGCGCACAATCCAGTTCACCTCCTCCAGCCAATCCAATTTCACCTCCTCCAAACAATCCAATTTCACCCCTAGCTCCAAACAATCTATTTAATTTCTAGCCACTTCGAATCTTCTTGCCTGCAAATATGCATGATGTCGGTTCTCATTGGTGGTGGTGGTGGTGGTGTTTGGAGGTGATAACATTCTCCTCTTTTCTCCTTTCCATTTCCCTACCTAAACCTAGAAACTTTTGATTTTTTTGGCCTATTTTTTCATATTTCCATTTACTTTTATCTTTATTATTGTTCATTAATTCGTCAACCCTCCATTACCTAATCCGAAGGTAGGAATCTCAATCCTATGAAATGTGTTTAGATTTTTAGGGTTTAGGGTGTACAACCCGTATTCGCCGAGTGGGCCCCTCAAGCCAACTGGCGAGACCTGGGTCAGCCAGATCATTCGCCCCGGCTAGGAGGTGGAAGTACCCCCGGGTTGGTGGGGGTAAGCTGCGGAAGAGAAGGAGCTAGGCGAGTGGTGCCCTCACGGACCACTCGCCCGGAAGCGTGGGCATTCGCCCAGCTAAGCGGGTGCCCAGCGAGTGGTGCCCTCACGGACCACTTGTTGAAATTATTGAAGTGGAAGTGGAGGAGGCTTTTGGACCTGGGCGGTCTGGGAAGAGACCGGGCGGTCTGGCGTGACCGCACGGTCTGGCGGTCTGACAATGGCGATCTGTTCTATTGGTCAGCTGCGGCTTCCAGGGTTGACCGCTGGTCTGGTCCAAGGGCTGCTGGAGGTGGAGGTCGTGCGGTCTGGCTGTGACCGCATGACGGCTGATCATCCTCAGGGTCGCGCGGTCTGTCTCTGACCGCGTGACAAGTTGTTCTCTTCAAGGACGTGCCGGTCTGGCGTGACCGCACGGGTTGGCTCTTGAATCCAGTCTGGTGGCTTTCCAGAGGGTTCTGAAGGAGTTCGCGGACTAAGTCATTCTAGTCGCGCGGTCTCAGTTCGCAGTCTCAGGAGGAGACCAGGAGGGCGAGCTGGCTGTGTTTGCGGTCTCAGGCGAACACAGGTGGTGGGTGACTTCTAGGCGGTCTGGCGATCTCCGTGTGGAGTCGTGTTCAGACCAAGGGAGTAGCGATCTCCCGCGGTCTTGAGTGAAGTCGGCGCTCACCAAAATGTAGCAGGAGGGTTGCAGTGATTGCGCGGGTTGACCGGTAAGGTCGCGCGATCTGATGGGTGGTGACTCTATCTCATAGGGTGGTGACTGGATCAGGTCCCGCGCCTATAAATAGGAGGCCACCGTAGCAGCAAATAGAACACACCAAGTGTAAGCCGAGTTTGCCTAGTTCCTGCGGTCTGTGTTTATCTGACCGAGCGGTCTCTGATTGAATTCTTCTTTGTGCAGCTTCTGCGGATAGTGCAGGCAGCAGCGATCACCTCTTCCTCTGAAAGTGTTCGGGCGGTTTGCGGCTTGGAGTTGTGGTGCTGGAGTTCGGGAATCAGGAGATCGGCAAAGGAGCGGTCTGGTGCAGCGGTTTGGTGGTGTTTCGAGATCGGAAGCGGGTGCGGTCTGGCAGCAGCGGTCTGGCGAGCTGCTGAGTTCGGCAAGAGACCGTGCGGTCTCAGTTATCTTCAGTTTCTGTTCTTTCTCTTTGAAGTTTTGTGCTGACGAAATCATGTCTCGTCGAGCATGTCTTGCCCTGTAATTGAAGTGTTGCTATCAATAAAGATCGTTTGTTTGCCTAAGATTGTCTCTGGTTGTTTGGCTTGTATCTCTAAGTTGCATAATCGATTCCTGCTTGCTCTCACAAGGTCCTTAGAAAAATTTTCACACGGTATCAGAGCGAGGTTGGAGTGGATAGAGCAGGTTGCAACTTAGAGTAGCCATCGCCTTTGTGAAGAAGGAACCAGAGGAAGAGCAATGGAAGGTGGTTTTGCAAGAGGTCTTGGTATTGAGATGCTTACATCGACTAACTTCAAGAAGTGGAAGTCGTGTATGCAAAGCTATCTTCTGGGTGAGGACCTCTGGGAGGTGGTAGGAGGAGATGAAACAGAAGAGGTGAAGGCAGTAGAAGGAGGTGATAATGGACCGGCCGTGAGAGCATGGAGGAAGACCAACGCCAAGGCCGAGTTCACTTTGAAGCGTGCCATTTCACCTGATCTATTTGATCACATCTTAGGGTGTTGATCAGCTGCCGAGATCTGGAGAGCCCTGGATGGGCTGTTTAATAAGAAGAATGTAGCGAGGCTGCAGTTCTTGGAGAATGAGCTGGCAAGGTCGGCTCAGGGCGATCTTTCTATCTCCACTTTCTTTCTGAAGATGAAGAACCTCTGCGCTGAGATATCAGCACTGGATCCTGATGAGCCAATTTCTGAGGCGAAGCTGAAGAGGCACATCATCCGCGGCTTGCGGAAGGAATATGTGGCCTTTGTGACGTCGGTGCAGGGATGGGCAAATCAGTCGTCTCTGTTGGAGCTGGAGAACTTGCTTTCTTCGCAAGAAAGCTTGGCAAGACAGATGGCGGGGTTGTCAGTGACTGGGGGAGATGGCGAAGTTCTCTTCTCGGGGAAGAAGAAGAAGTGGGATAAGAAGAAGAAGACCACTGGAGGCTATGGGCCTTCAACTTCTGGACAGCAGGAGAGAGGCTATCCTCCTAAGGCTGAGGAGAAGAAGAAGAAGGAAGGTCTCAAATGCTACAAATGCGGGAAGGTTGGGCACTTCAAGAAGGATTGCAGAGTGGTCACTCAAGCAGGGCATGCTGCGGAGAAGGAGGAAGCTGAGGCCAGACATATAGATGGAGGATGGGGAGGAGCCTTCTCGGCTTCTATTGGAGCTTCGGCTCCCATCAACTATTTGGAGGACTGGATCGTGGACTCGGGGTGTGGTCATCACCTCACCGGAGACGGGACCAAGCTTTCTTCTGCACAGCCCTACACAGGTAACAATGCAATCATTACTGCTGATAATACCGTGCATCCAGTAGAGAAGGTGGGGGTTGTTTCTTTGGGCAGTGATAGAGGGCCACTTACTTTGAAGAGTGTCTATCATGTGCCCGGAATGAAGAAAAACCTCTTCTCCGTGACCAACGCTGTTGACGCTGGGTATCACGTTCTGTTCGGCCCAACAGAAGTGAAATTTCTACGTAATGTAGAGGCCGTGAAGGCCGAGGTCGTTCATATCGGGAGACGGGCAAAGGACTTGTTCGTTTTATCGACAAGTTCCTACGTCGACAAGATGAAGACGAATGATGGTGCCGTTATATGGCATGAGAGGTTGGGGCATGTAGGAATGGATAAGCTGAAAGCAATGGCGGTGAGAGGCCTGGTCAAGGGCCTGCCAAGTCTATCTTCCTATGGAGAAGGTCATGTTTGCGCAGGATGTCAGTTCGGCAAGTCTCATCGACTACCGTTTGACAAGTCGCAGACAAGGAGTAGTGTGCCGTTGGAGTGCATCCACGGTGACTTGATGGGACCAACTGCTACCCCAAGCCTCGGAGGCAGCAGGTATATGCTGGTGTTGATCGATGATTACACCAGATATGTCTGGGTTTATTTTCTGAAAGAGAAGGCGGAGGCGTTTGCCAAGTTTGTGGAGTTCAAGGAGCTCGTGGAAGGTCGGCTGAGACTGCGGGTGAAGAAGCTGAGGACTGACAACGGAGGGGAATTCACCTCCAGTGAATTCTCTACTTTTTGCAGGAAGGCAGGCATCCGGAGGGAGCTTACTTGTGCACATACTCCACAACAGAACGGAGTTGCAGAACGGAAGATCCGTCATCTGACGGAGACCTGCAAGTGTTGGCTGCATGCCAAGAGTATTCCAAAGTCCTTCTGGGCGGAGGGAATGTCTTGTGCTGCCTACGTCATCAACAGGATGCCTCTGAGTCCCATCAACATGTTAACTCCGCATGAGTTGATGTTCAAGGAGAAGCCAAGCGTGGCACACCTTAGGGTGTTTGGTTCCACCTGCTACGTGCATGTTCCAGATGCTCTTCGGACGAAGCTAGATGCGAAAGCAAGGAAGCTAGTCTTCGTGGGATACGACGAGCGGAAGAAATGGTGGAAATGCATGGACCCAGAGACGCGGAGATTTGTTGTATCTCGCGACGTTGTTTTTGATGAGGTAACATCTTATAAGGGGTCTTCTGGAGTGGAACTACCAGAGAGCAGGGTGGAGGTGCCAGAGCAAACAGTGGAAGATCTTCAGGTGGAGCTACCTGTGTCACCAGGTGGTCCATCTCCTTCTAGTTCCGAGACGGAGGCTTCTGGTTCAGGGAGCAGGGGGAGCAATGCTCCTAGCACGTCTGGAAGAGGAGATAGGGAAGAAGCAGCTGGAGATAATGCGGTTCAGGGGAAGGAGCTGAGGAGGTCGAAGCGAGCAATCGTTGCCCCTGATCGCTATACAGGAGGAAACGCAGTGAGCTTTGTCTCATGTTTCTTCGCTGGTCCCTTGGATGAGAGGGAGCCGTCCAGCTTTGAGAAGGCCCAAGGCGTGAAGGAGTGGGATGTTGCAATGCAAGAAGAGATGGCAGCTCTTGAGAAGAATGAGACCTGGTCTCTTGTGCCCAAGCCCAAGGGCACTACTCCTGTAACATGCAAATGGGTCTACAAACTGAAGAAGAAAGCTGACGGCAGTATCGAGCGTTACAAGGCTCGTCTTGTAGCTCGGGGGTTCTCGCAGCAATACGGTGAAGACTATGAAGAGACTTTTAGTCCGGTGGCCAAAATGACTTCAGTTCGGTTCATCATTGCCTTGGCGGCGTTCAGTGGATGGGAGATTTGGCAGCTCGACGTCAAGAACGCCTTCTTGTACGGCGAGATTGACAAGGACATCTTCATGGTCCAGCCACCAGGCTTTGTCTCTGAAAATTTTTCGGAGCATGTTTGCAAGCTGAAGAAGGCCTTGTATGGGTTGAAGCAAGCGCCAAGGGCGTGGTACGGGAAGATCGCAGAATATCTCCTATTCTGTGGATTTGTTGCTTCAGACTCAGACTCAAGCTTGTTCGTCAAGAAGAGCGGGGAGCTTCAGGTCATCGTGCTGTTATACGTCGACGATATGATCGTGACGGGGAACTCGAAGGAGGAAGTAGCTCAGCTTCGGGCCGAGCTGGCCATCAGGTTCGAGATGAAGGACTTAGGTGAGCTTCACCATTTCCTTGGACTCGAGGTGCAGAGGAAGGAAAGTGGAGTGCTGGTTTCCCAGGCTGGATATGCGGAGCGAATCGTGGAGCGATTCGGCATGAAGGAAGGGAAGTACATCTCTACACCTCTGGAGAAGGCTATGAAGCTTCGGAAGGATGAGGGGAGGATTATGCAAGATCCTTTGGTGTTCCGAGCTCTGGTTGGGAGCTTGATCTATCTGACGATCACGAGGCCAGATATTGCATATGCAGTAGGCAGGGTGAGTCGGTATATGGCGGAGCCACGGGTACCTCATCTGCTAGCGGCCAAGAACATTCTGAAGTATGTCAAGGCGACCTCGGACATGGGTCTCCTATACAGGAGGGATGCGGGCTTCGAAGTGCATGGATACATGGATGCTGATTACGGGGGAGATTCGGATGATCGGAAGTCGACATCTGGATTCGTCTTCATGGCGGGCCCTACGGCTATATCATGGTGCAGCAAGAAGCAGGATTCCGTATCGGTCTCCACCACAGAAGCGGAATACAAGGCTTCGGCCTTGGCAGCTCAGGAAGCCATCTGGCTTAGGAGATTGGTGGGAGACGTCCACAAGGAGGTTCGGGAGCCGACTCTGCTACGCGGTGACAACGAGAGTGCTCTCAAACTGGTAACCAATCCAATTTGTCACGCGAGGACCAAGCATATCGAGATCGAGCATCACTTCATACGGGAGAAGGTGCTGGAGGGGTCTCTTTCGGTCGAGCATGTGCGGAGTGCGGACAATGTCGCAGACATCTTCACTAAGGCGCTGGCAAAGGGGCCGTTCACACGGCTAAGGGAGCTACTTGGGCTAGTTTCCACTTCCCACTTCAAGGGGGAGTGTTGAAATTATTGAAGTGGAAGTGGAGGAGGCTTTTGGACCTGGGCGGTCTGGGAAGAGACCGGGCGGTCTGGCGTGACCGCACGGTCTGGCGGTCTGACAATGGCGATCTGTTCTATTGGTCAGCTGCGGCTTCCAGGGTTGACCGCTGGTCTGGTCCAAGGGCTGCTGGAGGTGGAGGTCGTGCGGTCTGGCTGTGACCGCATGACGGCTGATCATCCTCAGGGTCGCGCGGTCTGTCTCTGACCGCGTGACAAGTTGTTCTCTTCAAGGACGTGCCGGTCTGGCGTGACCGCACGGGTTGGCTCTTGAATCCAGTCTGGTGGCTTTCCAGAGGGTTCTGAAGGAGTTCGCGGACTAAGTCATTCTAGTCGCGCGGTCTCAGTTCGCAGTCTCAGGAGGAGACCAGGAGGGCGAGCTGGCTGTGTTTGCGGTCTCAGGCGAACACAGGTGGTGGGTGACTTCTAGGCGGTCTGGCGATCTCCGTGTGGAGTCGTGTTCAGACCAAGGGAGTAGCGATCTCCCGCGGTCTTGAGTGAAGTCGGCGCTCACCAAAATGTAGCAGGAGGGTTGCAGTGATTGCGCGGGTTGACCGGTAAGGTCGCGCGATCTGATGGGTGGTGACTCTATCTCATAGGGTGGTGACTGGATCAGGTCCCGCGCCTATAAATAGGAGGCCACCGTAGCAGCAAATAGAACACACCAAGTGTAAGCCGAGTTTGCCTAGTTCCTGCGGTCTGTGTTTATCTGACCGAGCGGTCTCTGATTGAATTCTTCTTTGTGCAGCTTCTGCGGATAGTGCAGGCAGCAGCGATCACCTCTTCCTCTGAAAGTGTTCGGGCGGTTTGCGGCTTGGAGTTGTGGTGCTGGAGTTCGGGAATCAGGAGATCGGCAAAGGAGCGGTCTGGTGCAGCGGTTTGGTGGTGTTTCGAGATCGGAAGCGGGTGTGGTCTGGCAGCAGCGGTCTGGCGAGCTGCTGAGTTCGGCAAGAGACCGTGCGGTCTCAGTTATCTTCAGTTTCTGTTCTTTCTCTTTGAAGTTTTGTGCTGACGAAATCATGTCTCGTCGAGCATGTCTTGCCCTGTAATTGAAGTGTTGCTATCAATAAAGATCGTTTGTTTGCCTAAGATTGTCTCTGGTTGTTTGGCTTGTATCTCTAAGTTGCATAATCGATTCCTGCTTGCTCTCACAAGGTCCTTAGAAAAATTTTCACACCACTCGCCCAAAAGGATTTGAGGGGGAAATGACCATAATACCCCTTGTGGGCTGCAAATAACCCTTCAGAACAGCAGAGTTAGGCTATTAGCAGACCAATTTGGGGTGCGGTTAGTAAAATTAAAAGGCGGATTCATGATGTTTGCAGACCAGCCTAGAAAAATCTATAAATAGACCCTTAAGGGCACCTTGGAGGAGATCCGATTTGAGAGAATCCTCTCCTCTAGGCAAGTCTTGGTTGGCAGCCAGTGCCCTCCAAGGTGCCCGGTTGAGCTTTGGTTTGGGAGGGGAAGCTCTCTAAGATCTTCCGGGTGTGTGGCGGGACCTCCTCGCTTCAGCCTTGGGTCTATTCCTATTCTCACATCCACCATCAAGAGAGTCTAGTGAGGGAGAAATAAGCATCGGCTACACCCCCAGTGAAACCTGCAACAGGCCTCTTGAGATCGGACCCACAGTGAAACCTGCAATAGCCTTTTGGTGTGAAAATAATTTTTTTTTGAAGTTCTAATAAAGTATTACAGCTAATAGCGAATTCTTGGGTGCTAATAACATTGATCTAAAGATACCAATTAACAATATGCTGATCGATCTACCTTTTTAGTTATATTCTGAATACACATACATCTCTCTCTCTCGTGCAGTAGTTTACTCAAATTACAAAATTTGATCTCTTTATTCACACGCACGCACGCTCGCTCGTACGCATGCACGCACAAGTATTCACATATATAAACAAAGATTAAATAAATAAAATAGTTGTATTAATTATATTTATGGGCAAAGCACCGTTGACACTCCTATATTATTGAGGAAAGACGTACATTTGACCATCTATAAGTTTTAAAAGGACTATTAGGGATTATAGGGTCAATTTGAAATTTACAGGGGGTCAAATATCTATCATCTGCAACATAAAGGGGTCACAAATACTTTACTCTATATTTACTTATGTGCTCATTATAGATTATTCTCATTGTTATCATATTTGTAGGATTTCTCTTCTTTAAAGTCATCAACATTTTACGAGGTTTCGCTCTAGTATTATACAAATTATGGATTATCTTTTGCTCATTCTCATCTAGTTATCCGGCAAAAGCATGTGGTTGAAGATGAACAATTTCATAGTTGTGGATCCACACACGATTTCAATTTTTCATTCATATACATTTTCTATATGTGCTTTTAGTGAAAATTGGTATCCAGGACGCTTAGAACTACTTGATCTTCTTATATTTTTCTTAATTCACCCTTTTATATTCTGACTTTCATGAGTAAATCCAGATTTATCGCAACCCTAAAAACTCTAGATTTTCCTATGGTTGAAAGTTTCTCGAACAATCCTTACAATAATGATGACAAAGCCAATCTTTTCCCAATATTACGAGCCCAAACAACTAACTCTTCCTTATTAGAAAAACTCATACCGGTGCTTATATAATTTCTGATGTCTACCGGTGTATACATTGAGAATATTCTCATTCATAACTAATAGAAGCTTAGCAAGACATAAAAAAGTTAACCCCATGTTGAAACCTGCAACAGGCCTCTTGAGATCGGACCCACTGGGGGTGTAGCCGATGCTTATTTCTCCCTCACTAGACTCTCTTGATGGTGGATGTGAGAATAGGAATAGACCCAAGGCTGAAGTGAGGAGGTCCCGCCACACACCCGGAAGATCTTAGAGACCCTCCCCTCCCAAACCAAAGCTCAACCGGGCACCTTGGAGGGCACTGGCTGCCAACCAAGACTTGCCTAGAGGAGAGGATTCTCTCAAATCGGATCTCCTCCAAGGTGCCCTTAAGGGTCTATTTATAGATTTTTCTAGGCTGGTCTGCAAACAGCATGAATCCGCCTTTTAGTTTTACTAACCGCACCCCAAATTGGTCTGCTAATAGCCTAACTCCGCTGTTCTGAAGGGTTATTTGCAGCCCACAAGGGGTATTATGGTCATTTCCCCCTCAAATCCTTTTGGGCGAGTGGTCCGTGAGGGCACCACTCGCTGGGCACCCGCTTAGCTGGGCGAATGCCCACGCTTCCGGGCGAGTGGTCCGTGAGGGCACCACTCGCCTAGCTCCTTCTCTTCCGCAGCTTACCCCCACCAACCCGAGGGTACTTCCACCTCCTAGCCGGGGCGAATGATCTGGCTGACCCAGGTCTCGCCAATTGTCTTGAGGGGCCCACTCGGCGAATACGGGTTGTACACAATCCCCGCTCTTGAGCGCCCCAGGTTTTCGCTTCCTTCCGCTAGGCTTGGAGGAGGAGGGTTCCTCCCGACAGGCATCCGCGGCGGCCTATGCAAAGGACACGGAAGCCCCAGAGGGACGCGGCGGATGAAGGGGGAGGCTACGCACGCCTGCATAATATTGCGAATGATTTAGCGAATGGTATAAGAATCACAAGGCCGAAACGAACGAAGTCCCAAAAACTTACCCTCGCCCTGCGGAATGAGCGGGAGCGAGTTGACGTTTCGCCGGAGATAGACGAGGTCCATCCCGTGCTCCAGAATATATTGATGGAGTTTGGCCTCGTGCCCCCTAGGGTCGGGGGGCGGAAGGTTGACTCCTCCTCCTGCACCGGGGCGAGAAGGGTGTTTCCTAGGCTCCCGCTGACGAAGATGAAGCGGCGAACCCAGTCGTGGTTTTTGTTCGGGAGCCCGTAGTGCTTGAGTGGGTTCAGACCCGAGAAGAACGAGATGCCGTTGGTGCAGCGGAAGGTGTAGAGTTTGCGGAAGACGGGCAGCAAGAACTCGATCCCCTCTTCTCGCAGATAGCTCGCGTACCCGACCAGCATGGCGATGGAGTTGGGGTTGAGCTGGCCGGGCACGACTCCATAGTACCTGAAGGTCTGGCGGAGTTCCGGCCAGATGGGAAGGCGAAACCCCACCTCGAAGTGCTCTAGCGGGATCGCGAGAGCACAGGGCGAGATGGAGTTTAGGCGCTCGTCCGGCCTGGGCTTTCGCGCCTCGAACCCTGGCGAAATGTAATCCGCGACCGCAGTCAAGTAAGCCTCTTCGGAGAGGTCGCATGAATCGAAAGTATGGTTGACGAACGCGCTGGCACACCTGGCCCTGCCTTCCGCATCACCACCCATTTCGCGAATGCCGAAGGATAAGGGAGCAGCAGAGAAGAGAGAAGCGTGAGTGCTAGCGCGAGGAAAGAGAGGGAGTGGATGGTAAGGTATTTAATACGGTGGTTGGAAGGCCTATTTATAGAGGGGCTAAACGGCGTTTGGGCTTTCGAGGTAACGGGTGTGCGGATAGCAGTCGCGCCTTCCCGATGCCTCGGAACCCGGGCCGACCCCTCTCGCCCATTAATGACAAATGCCCTGTGGCTATTCGCTCATCGACTACGCGAAAGAGGTTAAGAAAGCATTCTGCAATAGCAAAGCATTCGGCAATACCCAAGCAAGATATAGGAAATAAGAGACAAGGAATAGAGCATTCGCAAAACACAGGGCATAAGATTATTACAAACAGAAATAAAAGTTCAGCATCCGCGGTACAGAAAATAGAAGAATTACAAGAAGGGCGAATGAAGACTAGCTCAATACTCCTCCCAGACCCACCGACCTCGCTTTCGCGACCCAGCTTCCAGGGGCATTCGCGGGCGGTAATATGCGAGCATGTTGGTGATCTCATGGGAAGCCAGTTGGAGTTGGTCCCGGGCTCGCGCGGCGTGTCTTTCGGGAGACAACTCCCCTCCTTCACCCCCCAGGCGCTCCACCGTCGCGAGAATGCGCGAGTAGTCCCGCCGGAGGTCCTTTAACTCACGCGCGACTCCCAGCCGCACGTCGTCCACCTGGCCGGCGACGTTCCGCTGGATGTGGATGAGCTTCCCCAAGACCTCCGTGATCCGCTCCTTTAGGGTCGCGTGATCTGAGAAGTCGCCCAGAAAGTCAGCAAGATCCCCAGGGGAAGGGAGAGGCGAGAGCATCCCCTCTTCCCCCTCGTTGTAGGAATCAAAGGGGGAGGCTTCCCGATAGCCTGCAAAATCACAACTAGGTTAGTAGCGGTAAAATATGCGAGTACAATAGGGGCAGGTGAGTGAACTGACCTGAGGTGGGGTCCTTATGACCAGAAGGGCGAGACGAATGGGGGAGGACCCCAGACAAGCCTGCGGAAGGTGGTAGGACCTTCCCTTTCCCGGGGCGGTAAAGCGGAGGAGGAGGAGCCGAAGCATTCGCACGATCATCAGCACGGAGGTGCTGACCCAGTTCCCGCTCAGGGGAGACCCTCCGTTCATTCGCGGTAACAGAGGGGTTCTGCTGGGCAGGGGAACTTCGAAGAATGGAGTCCCACAGCGGGACGTCAGGGTTGAGGGCTGCGAAAAGGTAATGGTCAGTCACAAGCAACATGAAAGGAAAATCGAGAGGGTTCACAACTTAGTGGATTGAAGTATAGTCTCGCCCGGAGGGGGTGGAGGAGCGAGGTCCAGATCTGGAGGCCTCTCGTCCGGGGGAGGTGGCACCGCGATACTGCTCGAGACGGCCCTGTGGCCGGTCTCGGGCATCGAAATCCCCTGCGAATGGTCAGAGCAAAGGCAGGGTAAGGGGAGGAACTAAACAGAGGGACGAGGGGAATCCTCATACCTGCATCCCGGGGTCCGGAGGATTCCTCGCCGGAAGAATATCCGCCGGCGGAGTGTTCGCCGGTGGAGTACCCGCAGGAGATTCCGAGGCAGTCTCGCCTCTCTGACGATTCAGTCGAATCGCCTTGGCTCGACGCGAGACGTAGGGGGCACTCGGATCCCGCTTAGACATAAGCCAGGGAGCAAATTTGGCTGCCTTGGGGGCAGTTACAGCTTGGGCCGCGGCCAGACGCTCGATCATCTCCCGCGAGAGGGGTCTCGCGGAAGGCTTGTGGGAAGACATTGATATCGGTGAAGAAATAAGGGAGGGAAGAAGCTCCGAATCAAGGGTTGACATCGCTCCAGGAAAATCTGACATGAGGAGATATATATAGGGCAACGGTGGGACCCACAGAATCTTGTGGGTCCAGTCAGCAAGCACTCACCGAATACAGGGTTGGACTGTTCTTTCCGAGCGTAGTAACCACTCGCAAAGAGCGGGGATTGTGTACAACCCGTATTCGCCGAGTGGGCCCCTCAAGCCAACTGGCGAGACCTGGGTCAGCCAGATCATTCGCCCCGGCTAGGAGGTGGAAGTACCCCCGGGTTGGTGGGGGTAAGCTGCGGAAGAGAAGGAGCTAGGCGAGTGGTGCCCTCACGGACCACTCGCCCGGAAGCGTGGGCATTCGCCCAGCTAAGCGGGTGCCCAGCGAGTGGTGCCCTCACGGACCACTCGCCCAAAAGGATTTGAGGGGGAAATGACCATAATACCCCTTGTGGGCTGCAAATAACCCTTCAGAACAGCGGAGTTAGGCTATTAGCAGACCAATTTGGGGTGCGGTTAGTAAAACTAAAAGGCGGGACCTCCTCGCTTCAGCCTTGGGTCTATTCATATTCTCACATCCACCGTCAAGAGAGTCTAGTGAGGGAGAAGTAAGCATCGGCTGCACCCCCAGTGGGTCCGAACTCAGGATGCCTGTTGCAGATTTCAACACTTGATGGTAGCCAAATTGTAACATGTTATATGAATGTATTATATCTTATTAGCATTATCATAGTAGCCATACATCAATGCATATTTAGGCTCCATTTGGTACAACATTTTTGCTTTAATGAGTTTGAACAAAAACGTGACGACAGTTACTGCTGCCACCAAGGGAAAAAAACATAGTTTTGAACATAAAAGTAGATGGAGTTCTTTAGGTGAGGTCAGACGTTCATGAACGACAGTTCATAACCATCATGTTCATGACCGTTAATGTCGTGCCAAAGTGACCCTTAATACATGCTTCATTCCGAATTTGCAGTTGACTCAATTCAAGGGCTAGCTTCTCCAAACAAAATTTGGCATGTCTCCTAAGGCTCATGTTTCCTTTAGTGGTGAACTCTTCTGACTTTGAGAATCAACAGAGAATTAGAACAGAGAAGAAAGAGATCAGTGTGAATTATATAACTTGAAATTTGTGGTTGAAAAACTTAATCAAATACCAACATTTTTTTTAATTTAATGAAATGTTTTACAAAATTAGCCTGGCCCTATTTTTAAGTAGCCCATAAATCATTTTAGGCTGGTTCTGCAAGCTAAAAAAATTTCAATGTGTGGGCATACTCAAGGTTTTAAAAATCAGACCGGAGATCGAACCGGTGAGATCAAAGGTTCAAGGTCCGATCGGTTCGACCGATCGGACCGGGGTTGAACCGTAATATCATAATAAATAATAGATATATATAAAAATTATTTATAACTATATATGAATACTAAGTTGTATACTTTTATACATATTTTTATAGTTGTATACTTGCATACATGAGTATTTTTATATTAATTTTTATTTATTGTTTTATATATATTTATCTATTTATTTTATATTCATAGTTTTATATTTACAGGTGTTAATTTAAGAAAAAATAAAACTAAATATAATTTGATAAATATCAAAAATTTAATTAAAGTTACAAAATATATATATTCATGTTTTATAAAAATATATAAAACATTGGCGTTATAAGTAAGAAAACTGTGACAACATAACAAAATTGAAAGCTTGGCTCATTGGTTAGCGTTCTATCTCTCTAGGATGAGGTCTGCTGTTCAAAACCACTCGCCTATTCTTAATTTAGTAATTAAAAAAAATATTTTTAAATTGATTGGAACCGGGCGGGCTTCCAAAACCTGCTCCGGTTCACCGGTCTGCGGTCCGCCAGCCCGATTCCGCGGTTACTAAGCGGTCCGTTGATGGAGCGGGCTTCTTGCCATATTTTTTTACATTGTTCATATTTTAATGATTTTTTTATATAGAAATATCTATATTTTAATAAAAACAATTTTTGCACTATGTTTACATATAAAAAATATATATTTTTTTAATGAATTTAGCAAAATTATGATATTATGAACAATTGAATCACGTTCTTTCAGTCAAAACCATGAAACCGTCATCAATGTATCAATCATATTTTATTAAAAATTTAATGAATTATTACCATATATGATATATATAAGGACAAAAAATAATTTAAATTTAATTCCTATTAGTGAATCTTTTTTTCCGGCACCGTACGCGAACATGGGGAGGGACTGCGGTCCAAAAATAGGCTATGTGGTGGCATTTTCGTGCCCCGAAACGGCCATCGCTATGAGGTGGCGTTTCTAAATAAACGCCACCGCAGCTAAACCGCCGCGCCAAACGGGGCCTAAGTGTCAAGCTCTCTTACAACTATTTGGCAGGCTGCCCCGCTCACTGAGGTGCTCCTCCAGGCGCGGCAGGCATGACTACGTCTCCAGGCAAACCAAGCCCTGGTTCAGTCAAGGCGAGCCTGATCCCCATATCTGGCCTGGGGCTGGGCCTAGCCCAGGTCAGGTACACGGGCAGGCCCAAGAGAGCTTTCCAGGCCTGAGCATTTTTATAGCTCCACCAAGAACATAAACAACCCTAAATCATACCAAACAACCTCCATGCCTCCCACCTTGGCTCCAACTTCTCAACCATGACTTCGTTTGGCACAGCGGTGGCGGTTATAAACGCATGAGTTAAATCGTCATTCGTTAACGATCACCCAAAAAACTTCATCCGTTTGAACATAAAAGTGGATGGAGTTCCTTAGATGGCGTTAACGAATGACAGTTTAACCCTCATGTTCACGACCGCCACGATCGTGCCAAACGGAGCCCATATCTGATCGCCTGAACCTGAACCGAAGCTATCAAAATCCATTTGTTATTATCTTCTCTTCGATAAAATATCGCTCATACTGCTTCATAATATAACGATTCATTGATTGTTTTTTTTGTAAAAAAAAAAGTACTGATGTGTAAAACATTAAAGGCAACATGCAGCAGTCTATATTTTTTCCCCGAGGAATTCCTCTGGAACAAAATGACTAACTTTAACCCCAGACAGCCAGTTCACCGCAATCCGATAACAAGCAGTTCATCGCTGCATGACAGGTGTCAGTTCAATTACCTATATGACTCCGAACCCTTGGGCTTGGTTTGGGCAATAGCCTCGATCTTCTCAAGCACGTCGGGCGTCAGCTTGGGAAGGACTTCAAGCGCCTTCATGTTCTCCACTATCTGATTTCGGAAACCATCAAGAAGAGAGAAGTTACAAAGAGGCCACTTTGCCTAGAGAGTAATGTTATGCATACAACATCAATGAACAACTATGTGAGAGTAGCTCTGGATGTGTAATTGGTTGGCATCTTGATATGCCGTAGTCGTATTAAGGACGAAAAACACACATAATGATTCGCGTTAAACGAAATAAAGATACACCAAGCATCCGGAGGTTGGGTCCTCCTCGACACTCCACTCTCGAAAAGAGCCACAAGACTAATTCTCTAAATATGGCAAGACTCCAACCCTAGGGCTCCTTATATAGATGGAGCCTCACACTACTTGGCAAAATACTTAAAGGATAAAGTGATATTTGATTAATATAATAAAGTAAACGAGACATTGAGATTCCCGCGAGGTGAGGCCGAATACCCGAGGGTATGCGCGTGACATATTTCCCCAATGCGAATACGTATCACATCTACTAGTTAATGATATATATAAATATATTATGGAATAAATACCAAAACATCTCCCGGAAGTTAGCATAATTACAGGTTGCACCCCTCTTATTTTTGAAATTACAGAAACCTCCCATGTAAATTTACATTTCATAACATCCATGCACAAAAGTACCCCTTGGAGTAAATCTTATTGGACCCTTTGGGATGATTTACGAATCGGTCTTAAAAGGAGGAAAAAAAGACGTAGATCCATAATTTTTTTATTTTCCTCCGCGTTCATATCTTCTTCCTCTGAGATAAATAGTTCCACATCGGAAAACTAACACTAACCCTGTGCGCTTAATATAGATCTCAGGCCTCCACCTCCAACCAATTAATTTTAGGTTGGATGTTTGGATTCTCACATAGTATCATATAGTAGGTCAGGCCACGTCACTCAATAAAAAAATCACGTATTAGAGGCTAAAGGCCCTACAAGTGAACTTAACAAATAACCGTGTATATTTAATAAATAATTAATATAGATCCGGGCCTCTCCACCTCCAACTAATTAGTTTTAGGTTGGACGTTTGGATTCTCACATGGTATTATGGCAGGCTAGTAGGGCCCATTCTAAGTCACTCACTTACAAAAATCTACGTATTACAGACCACATACTGAGGCGACTTGTTGAGAATAGTCCACATCGGGAAACTAGCGCATATAATATAGACCCCGTGCCTCTCCACCTCCGATTAATTGGTTTTAAGTTGAACGCTTGAATTATCCCAATTTACATTAATAGGCATGGATACAATAGGATAACTTCCACCATGAGAGTTCTTTATGGATTTCAAATGATATCTAAGATATCCCTTAATTTATAGCTCAATACACAAATCAATTGGCGCTAACGGTGATCAAATGTATACTGATATCTAGGTTAAGTGATAATTAAAATGAGAATAAAATAAAGAATATAATCACTTAGCTTCTCTTTTTTGAGCACTTCTGCAGTTGGGCATGTGTTATAAAGGAAAAGAAATTCAAAGTACTTCTTTGACTACTAGTACAGATTATCCTAAAAGGATTGGATCCTAAAGCAATGGATATTAACTATAATTGTCTGAAATTTAAAGCACTGAATTGTGCAAAGGGTCTTCCTGGAGCGCGTCACTATCTCATCAATGGTGGTGGTGGCGGCGGAGATACAAGGGGAGTCGAGCTCGACCTACGGAGAATGAGAGGAGAAAGAAGGGGGAGCGGTGCTCAACTTTAACCCTAGAAAGGGAAGAGGAAAAAGAACAATGGAGAGGAAGAGACTTAAACTTTCATAATTTCTTGCATACCTCCTTCATGACCCAGAGGGTCTTTGAAAAAGATCATATAGTGGCATAATCACAATAAGTCCAAATACTTAGAATTCGACTCGATGACATGATAATTAAAAGGTGCGACATGCGACGACACGAACATAAATTAAAAATGGATAATGGGTCGTGTGAACCAAAACATCTCACCCGCCCATCAAATCGAGCTTGCCCTCAAGCTCGAATGAGGCTTGACAGTTTGATCATCTAGCTCTTCAATTTACCGCCAGAACAACTCCTTATAGCGGGTCGATGTAGTGGAGGCTGCATCGAGTGGCAAGCATCGTGCTTACAGATGACACGAATGATTGAGACATTGTCGGAGGGGCGTAGCTTGTGTGGCGAGGCGATCGAAGAAGAGACCGCAATGCGACCATAAGTGATTAACTAGTCGTGGGGTCCTTCATACGAGGTTGGTTGGGAAAGTTCGTTGTGGGGCCGATTGGAGAAAAGGCAGCTGACTGTCCGGAGGAGAGGTAAGTGAGCGTGTTGGATGGACAAGAACAGTAGGGCTCGACTACTGCACGGATTGTTGCGGTATCATTGCCGGACTTGGTGACGAAGGTGCTTGCTTGTTATGGAAGTTGCGGGGAGGGAACAACAGGAGGCGATAGTAGGGCGGCGAGAAATGTGGAGATTGGTGGGGCTTCTTTGGGTTTTGGTTGGATCGATGACTGCCCAATTGATGGAACCTCACTATCCCGAGCCCTAAAACAGTGACAACCTCCCATTTAAGCCACCCGGGCCTCTTTGCTACTATGATCCAACAATGTCTATTTTAGATTCGATGTTATTCGTGCAACCTTGGGTACGTCCCGCTCATCTCTAGCTTTATCACTTGTTACGTTGTTTTATGCTTAATTTTAATTTGATTTTTTATTAAAGTTTGCCCTTAATTAGCATAAACATGTTTGTCATCAATTTTCATAATCTCGCATTTTCATTTCTTTAATTTCATATATGTGGAACGTTAACTCATGTTCATTATATGTTCGAATGATACTCTCTATGCGTGTTTGCGAACCCTAGGTCAATTATCATAGGATATTATCTATGGAAACCTAGCTCGTGTCACATAATGTACATCTGCTTGGTATCAGAGCTAGGTCTGATTCACTCCTTTCGTGAATCAGACAACATTGTCAGGATCAAGATCCTAGGTGGGATCGTTTTGTGGGTTGGATCGGATCGGATCGAGGATCGTAAGATCCTACTACATTCATAAAGTAAGACTTAAACAATTAAATTGAATTTGGTATCATCAAATTACACAAACAATCGACACAAAAACTATTGGGTTTATTATATTGGGTTATTATAGTCTATTATGCGTACTTATGTATTTGTCCCACCTCGCCTGTTAGAGATGGAGGACCGTTGTATTTCCTTTATATAGCCCCATTATGGGCCCTAATAATATACAATTAAATCTTTCTCTCCAATTCTACTTGGTATCAGAGCATCGCCCGATCTGGTAACTCTCTCCCGATCCCGCCTAACCCAGCGGATCTCTCTCCCGATCCCGCCTAGCCCAGCGGAAGTCTCTCCCGATCCCGCCTAGCCCAGCGGTGGTCTCTCCCGATCCCGCCGTGCCCAGCGGTACCCTCTCCCGCTCCCGCTCCCGCTCCCGCCTGGTGTCGCCCTAGCCTCGGCGGATGTGAGGGCCGCCCGCTTCTCCTGGTCAGTCGCCCTCCATCGCCGACCAGATCTAGTCTCCACCGCCATTTTGGTTGGTGTTTCACCTTCTTTCTTCTGTTCCTTCTTTTTCATGACCTAGATCTTTGATCTATGGTCCTTTGTGTTCTTCGGATGGGAACTCCTCCTTCTGTTTGAGGGTTTCCCCGTTTCTTTCTCTCCTTTGGAGCCTTTTTCCCCTTATCTCTTTGGGTATTCCCCTGATCCCCTTCTATGGATTCCTCGACTGATGGCTTTGCTAGGCGTATCACTACCACTCTTCTTAGTGAGAAGAATTTTACTGCTTGGTCCAACTCCGTGCGTGTTCATCTCGCTGGACATGACAAGCTTGATTGGCTTGAACCTAATGGGGTTCCCAAGCCTACCGAGGAAAAAGCTCTCCGTCAATGGAAAACGGAAAACTACAAGATTCTTGGGTGGCTCCAATGCTCCATGGAGCCCCGTATTTACGATCAGTTTATGCGTTTTGATTCTGTGTCGTCTCTTTGGGCTGCCCTGACTCGCACTTATGGCCACGCACGTGTTGATACGCGGATTTACTCTGTCTTCCAGGAGATTTCGACTGCTCGACAGGGGGATCGTTCTGTGCATGACAACTTTACTTTTCTCTCTGGGAGATTCCAGGAGCTTTCTGATCTCGAGCCGCTTAGTGCTTTTACTCATTCTAAGGATATGCTTGTTGCCAGGAAGAGACAGGAGAAGTGTGAGACCTACCAGTTTCTGATGGGGTTACGACCTGAGTTTGAGCAGATTTGGGTTCAGATTATCAGCATGAACCCTCTTCCGGATATTTTAGATGCTTACTCTCTGGTGGAGGAGCATGAGCGTCGTGCCCGCCTGACCGCTCCTCCTATTCCGGCGCTTGCTTCTCCACCAGAACTGATGGCCCTTGCTTTAGGTCATACTAATTAGGCTGGGGGGCGTTCTTCTACCAATAGGGGTCGCGGAGGTGGCCGCGGGAGCCCGTTTGCTTCTGTTCAGTGTCAGCGCTGCCTCCGGACTGGTCATGAGAAGTCCCGATGCTGGCAGCTTTTTCCTCACCTTCGCTAGCAGCCTTCTGCTACACGTACTGCTGCCGCTACTACTTCCGATTTTGGGAGCCAGCCTAGTTACAGTGCCCCTTCTGGGACCCCTTCTGGAGACTGGAGACTGGAGCCAGCTTATGGCTCAGGTTCAGGAGCTTCAGTCACAGCTTCAGCAGCAAGCCCCGCTCCCGCCTCAGCAACAGACTTTTTCTGCCTCTGGCTCCTTGTCATTCTCGTCGACTTCAGCATCTGCGTCAGGTACTCCGACGGCCTTTCACGTCACTCATGAGGGGTCTTCCTCTCCCTGGGTGATTGACTCTAGGGCCACTGATCATATGACGGGTGAGTCACACTTGTTCTCCTCTCTTGTGTCTCCGAATGTCCATCGGCAGGTTCGTCTTGCTGATGGCTCTGTGACCCCCATTATTCACCATGGCACAGTCTCTCTATCCCCCTCTTTCTCCTTGGATTCAGTTCTTCATGTTCCCAAACAAGCTTTAAATCTTCTTTCTGTTAGTCAATTGACTCGCTCATTACACTGCTCGGTGACTCTTTCCTTCTAGCTGTGTTTTTCAGGACCTGACCACGAGGACTTTTGGCTACGGCCGTGAGCGAGACGGGCTTTACCAGCTGGATCTTCCACCTCCTTCACCATCATCGCCATGTCTCTCCCCACCGTCCAGTGTTGCTGTTGCTACTATCACACCTGCCTTTGGCATGCCCGACTGGGTCATGCTAGCCCTAAAATTGTGTCCTCTCTTTTTCTGAGTGTCTTATTTGAGCACTCTTTTCAGTGTGATGTGTGTCAACTGAGCAAACACACACACTTCTTATCCTGTATCTTTTTCCCATACTTCTGCACCTTTTGATATTGTTCACTCAGATGTTTGGGGCCCTGCCCCGGTTGTATCTTATGATGGTTTTCATTATTTTGTTTCCTTTATAGATGACTTTACCCGCTGCTGTTGGGTTTATCTTATGCGTGCTAAATCTGAAGTGTTTGACCTCTATACTCAGTTTTCTCATATGGTTAGTACTCAGTTTTCTTCACGTATTCGAATTCTCCGCTCTGATAATGGGGGAGAATACACCTCTTCCTCGTTTATTGCTTTCCTTGCTAGCCAAGGAACCCTTCACCAATTCTCCTGTCCATATACTCCGGAACAGAATGGAGTGGCGGAACGCAAAAACCGCCATCTCCTAAATGTGACCCGTTGCCTAGGAAGCACCGGGTATGATACGTATCCGGTACGGCGGTACGCCAAAATTTAAAAATAAAGATACGGGTGCGGCAGGATACGTCGTATTAAATATAATAAATCTATATGTATAATCTCACAAATGTAATTAAAAGTCCTCAAAATAATAAAACATCAAGCATAATTACATAAATCACCAATTGAAGTACAAATTCATAGTTATGCAATATAATATGAAGTTTTCAAACAAAAAATATCCATAATCATTTCAAATTTAAGGATGTTTATCAGTCATTTTCTTCCTCTTCTTCCTCATTATTGGAGATTAACGCATTTTCAACTTCTGGTTCGTCTAGAGACAAGTTAGCAAAATATTAAACATAGAAAAATTCATGTTGAACAAGTAGAAATAGTACCAATCTGAAACATCTAATATTTAAATATAGTAAAAAATAAAATGATAAAATTTAAATTAAATTCTTTATAGTTTAAACGAAAAAAGATACTTAAATCTGAAGTTCATTTTGTTACTATAATAAATAAGCATCGCTAGTTGCATTTCTGGGTAATTTTTTTTTTTCTAAAAGACACAGAAGTCTTTTGTTTACTTCAGAAAAATACTCTTATTACAATATGCAGAACAATCTACCAAGTCCAAGTGTATCTACATACTAGAATAACAGGTGTATCCGTGAGTATCGGGTACGTACCGGTATCGGATACGTATCCGGTACGGGTACGTGACCCTCAAGGAAGTATCGGTGCTTCATAGCCCGTTGCCTTCTCCGTGGGTCTCATGTCCCCAAGTCTTTTTGGAGTGCTGCCCTTCTTACGGGGACCTTCTTGGTCAACCGTCTGCCTTGCCAGCCTCTAGCGGGTCGTATTCCTCTAAGTTTCCTATCTCCCAGCCGCCCGTTGTTTCCTGTTCCTCTCCGAGTATTCGGGTATGTGTGTTTTTTCCAGGATCGTAGTCCGACTCGGACTAAACTGGATGACAAAGCAATCCGTTGCTTATTTTTTAGATATTCCTCCTCTTCCAAAGGATATCGGTGTTTTGATCCCTCTTCTCGCAGGACCTTCCATACCATGGATGTTACGTTCTTTGGGATATCCCTTTCTATTGTGACTCTCCTACTCCTGCTGCTTCCTCACCTCCACCCCTACCAGCTCCGGTTCCCCTTGCCTCCTTGCACGACTCCGTTCCGCTACAGACATACCTGTGGCCCCCGTGGGCCTTCACATGTCCACTTTATCCTTCGGGATCCACTGATCGAGCCCAGCTCACCGGACCCGGTGCCACTTCCTCAGGCAGGTGATGTTCCTTCCTCTTCTGACTTACCTATTGCAATCGCAAGGGTAAGCGTTCTTGTGTTACTGACCATCCTGTGGCAAGTTTTGTGTCCTACCAGCGCCTTTCACAGGGTTACCGGGCTTTCATCACCGCCACTGACCAGATCAGGATTCCGAGTTCGACGACTGAGGCATTCCAGCACCCCGAGTGGGTGGCAGCCATGGAGGCTGAGATGTCCGCTTTACAGAAGACTAGTACCTGGCGGTTAGTTCCTCTTCCCGCCAGCAAGAAGACTGTTGGTTGTCGTTGGGTCTACACCGTCAAGTATAATGCAGACGGGTCTTTGGATCGCTACAAGGCTCGCCTTGTTGCCAAAGGTTTCACCCAGACTCCAGAGGATTACGGGGTGACCTTTGCTCCTGTGGCCAAGCTCTCCACTGTTCGTCTCCTTATTTCCCTCGCTGCCTGCCACAGGTGGCCTCTTCTTCAACTGGACGTGAAGAACGCCTTCCTCAATGGTGACCTCGTTGAAGAGATTTATATGGATCCGCCACCCGGATACAGGCTTCAGGGGGAGTATTTGGGTCGTGTCTGCCTCTTGCAGAAGTCATTGTATGGGCTGAAGCAGTCCCCTCGAGCGTGGTTTGAGCGGTTCGGTGCTGTTGTGCTTCAGAGTGATTTCACCAGATGTCATTTCGGTCATACGTGCTTTGTTCGGACTGTTGTGGATGGCCGTAGGGTGATTATCCTTGTCTATGTGGATGACATCATTATTACCGGTGACGACAGCTCAGGGATAATTCAGATCAAGGAGGTACTTCAAAAGGCTTTTGAGGTCAAAGATTTGGGGCCTTTGAAGTACTTCCTTGGGATTGAGGTTGCCAGATCTCACCAGGGGATCTCTTTGACTCAGCGGAAGTATACACTTGCCATTTTGAGTGATACTGGCCTTCTTGGGTGCTTTCCAGTGTCTACTCCAATGGACCCGAAACACCGCTTACACGCCGAATCTGGCGAACCTCTCCCTGATCCAGGCAGATACCAGCGGCTTGTTGGAAGACTTATCTACTTGACCAATACTCGCCCCGACATTAGCTTTGTTGTGAGTATGGTCAATCAGTTCATGCATGCTCCCCGAACTTCTCACCTTGATGTTGCTTTTCGGATCCTTCACTACTTGAAGGGATCGCCTAGCCTCGGGCTCTTTTACAGTTCATCGACATCCTCCGATCTTACCTGCTACACGGATTCTGATTATGTTAGCTCCCTCACTGACCGACGTTCTACTTCGGGGATGTGCACTTTCTATGGTGGCAACCTTATTTCCTGGAAGAGCAAGAAGCAGAGTGTTGTGTCTCGCTCCTCTGTTGAGGCTGAGTACAGGGCTATGGCCCATGGCGCCACCGAGCTCCTCTGGATGCGTACTCTCTTGACCGAGCTTGGCTTTCCTCCTTCTAGCTCCTCGACACTGGTTTGTGACAACCAGTCTGCACTCTTGCTAGCATCTGACTCTGTCCTGCACGAGAGGACCAAGCATATTGAGGTGGATATCCATTTTCTCAGGAAGCACATTCGTTCGGGGACTCTTGCAGCGTCCTATGTTCCTTCTGCAGAACAGATTGCTGATGCCTTTACCAAGGTCGTTGGGCCTTCCCGCCTTCTTTCTACCTATGGCAAGCTGGGCTTGCTTGATATCTTCGCGCCAGCTTGAGGGGGAGTATTGGGTTTATTACATTGAGTTATTATAGTCTATTATGCGTACTTGTGTATTTGCCCACCTCGCCTGTTAGAGATGGAGGACCATTGTATTTCCTTTATATAGCCCCGTTATGGGCCATAATAATATACAATTAAATCTTTCTCTCCAATTCTACTAAAACTTATAAAACTAATCAATTGTTGAATAATTATATCGAAATTTAAAAGAAAGCAAATGAAGTGAACTAAAAATATAGCAAAGTTATAACTTATAAGTTGTACAATAGCAAATAAATGTACATATGATCATAAAACATCAAATAATAGTTTTTGTTTTACGGCCCCATTGTCAATCATAAAACCATCAATTCAACTTCGTAATTAACACTTGATTCCTCAATATTTCTTCTCTTTTTATAGCATCCTCTCCGTGAGCTTGAAGAATACCCAGAATTGATTTCTCACATTTTCGGGTACTTTAGTGCAAGTTTCTACAATAAATTTGGTCCCGGCTAAGTGATGTTTCAACATGTATATCCCACCGGATCTAATCACTAGATAATATTTACATTGCACCTTTTTGGTCGTACTATCTATTTCAATCTCATGCTCCCAACCCGGATCACTTCTAGAACCGGATGCATTCTTTTTCGAGTTTTTTTGCCAACGACGTTTGAACCCGACCCCGAAGAAGACTGTTACCGAATAGATAGGGAGAGAGAGGAAGAATCCGGCAAGGGGGGGGCCGGCGGTGGAAGGCGAGACGAAAGAGGAGGGACCAAGAGGAACTTAGGGAGCAACCCTAAAACTTTCATACATTCCAAGATCCCTTACAAACTCCTATCCCTCCCTCTTATATAGATGAGGGAGGGCACAAAAAATAAGAAATACAATTAATAATAATTAAGTCTAATTAATATTAATTAAAAGGCATTTAATTACTATTAATTAACACATTTAATTTCAAAAGGAATAATCATGGCGGCTTCCATGCGCGTGCCCCAAATAAGTGTGGCGGCTTCCATATGCGTGCGTCGATGATCTCCATCTGGGGGGCCCACTTGCGTGAAAGTGTATGCGTAACAAAGACACCTACAAGTAAGCATGCACATAGAAGAACAAATAAAATTAAACTAGTAAGCATCCACATCTACAAGTTTAAGATTTTGATGACAAATCATATAAACCTGGACTTGGATGAAGGTAGAAACACTAGCTCGGGAGGGACGGAAGTCCAGGGACTAAGGGAGAAGAACCTCTGGACTTTTGGACGGCTGAAGATGAAGAAATATCAAAACAAAATCAGAGGAAGCTGATAAAAATCAGAGGAAGTTCATATTTATAAAAATCAGAGAAGAACCTTTGGACGGCTGGACCGGCGGTGCTCATGGAATCAAGGGGCGGTGAAGACCGGCAAACTTCAATGGCAGATGAAAAACGACGACATCGGCAGCTTCGGCAGACACGAGGTCGCGGCGGAACAGTGGAAGAGAAGAAATAGGGTTTCGTCTATCGTGAGCTTCACGCGCGGGCTGGGATTCAGGACTGAAGGCTTATAAAACGCGTAAATATTAATAGGATAGCGGATCTGGATCGTTATAATCGAATCAGGATCGCGATCCTACGATCTGGATTACGCTCCCACATGAATATGATCAGATTTCGATCTCAAGTCCAATCCGTATCTGATTTTAAAATCAGGCTCGTAGGATCGTACGATCCTACGATCCGGATCGCGATCCTGACAACGTTGGAATCAGGTGATACGTTTGTTTTTAAAATTTTGATATTTAAGGTTTAAAGGTTTTGCAAACAAAAAAAAATCTCTTGAATTAAGATCTTTCAAAAAAAAATCTAATATTTTAAAATTAAATATTTTCTCTCTCATAACAGATGTTTTATTGTGAGCATTTACAACTTAAAAAGAAGAGAGTAACAATTTTATTTTAAGAAATTTTCTTGTAATTTTAAGGTTAAATATTTCAAATCAAAAAAATAATAAAAAGAGGATTAATATTTATTTTCAATTTTAAAATCACGGAGAGAGCACATAGAGAATAGCGTAGGCGGCTTAGATCAGCGTATTAAAAATTTAATGAAAAGGGTAGAGATCCTCTGCACCATCATAAGTAAAGACATGAATGGATTATGCAGCTCGGTAAAACAACACTGAAGTTATAATACACTTAGAGAGAGCACCTGAACCCGCCCTAGAAGAGAGCCCTAAACCTAAGCACCTAGAGTCCGCACCCCCAAGCGATTTTGATGGATGTCTAGAGTCTGAGGGATGCTTAGATTGGTGTGACGGTATGGAATGTTTCATGTATTGGAATCAGATACCCCTAATTATGCAAGTCGAGTACGTGACCCGTAGCCTTAAGGGACTCGCATTAGTTTGGTGGAGTGACGCAGGGTAAAGTGAAGGCTTGGGTGAAAAGATGCACTAAGAGACTCTAATGTATGTATGCACGTGTGGTGACAGCGGGGAGTTCCTAAATGATGCAATGCTCATGTGAGTGTCCAACAATCAAAATTACAATGACTGTTGAATTTATTAAGCGAAATACGAACGTCACAATTGAAAAATTGTGGATTAGTTAAGGAAGCACGTGTTGGCTGAATTAAAATAGCAAGTGCTTTCAAGAAATGTTCAATGAATCTATCTTTCAAATAGCACAAAAATTAAGCAAATTTCTACAAGATTTTAATCCCAAATCATATTTGAACATTATATTCAACACCAAGTAAAAGAACTTCCAATTAAGAACTTATAATAAATACTTGAACTCCAAATGGGATGAATTGCTGCAGTTGTAGGCATGGACAGTGATTCTAGTGCACAAATGTTACTGCATTTGAAACTTCCTACCCTAATTCAAAGTGGCCGGTGACTAAACAGTGATGGGAGGGGCTGCCAATTGGAATATCCCTAAAGGAGGTTGCAGGTTACAGTCCAGGGAGGCAGGAATTACACCATTCCTGTAGCTGACGGGTGGGTAGGCTTGATTCAGCGGCTGGAAGCAACTGTGAACCAATGGAAGAGTCGAATCCCACTTAAGGACTGTCGTGTGCTGGAAATGAACTTCTACAAGCTTTGAAATGCAGGAGGGGGAGTTCGGTGGCTGTTCTGGACGCTGAAGATTTCGGCAAGTCACTGGAGCTTCTGGGAAACAACCAAACTCTATACAAGTTGAGTCGACACAAGCGGCAGTGGAAAAGGACATTATTTATTGGACTGAAGAGGCGGATGGATGAAGATTCTTCATGTTTGAGCGTTGGCGAGAAGGGAAATGCCGCACGGGCTGGTCGTTCTCGCTCAGGAAGAGGCCGGCAATCCTAGGCGTGCCTCACAATCGACAGGAGCGCTTCGTTCCTGTCCAGGGAGGGTCCAACCCAGAATCGGTGTGGAATGAGTGAAGGATGGAAGGTGGCTCGGCTACAGGCTTGGAGAGAGGGACCATGGATAGGAGATAGAGATGGGATTGGATAGGCAACATGTAAAGGGGTGAAACTTCGGCTGGTAGGAATAGTGGATCTTACGGCAAATCTGGCGGAGGGGGTTACAACAGAGAATAATGAGGGCTTTGCGGCAGATTTTGAAGTGGGTGTTGCGGGATTTCTGGAGAGGGGGAGGGGTGAAATTGGCGTGAAATCCTGGGCGGGATGGGGCCAATCGAGTAGGGGAAGGGATGTAACAGGCTGGTTCGTTGCTGTAAGACTTTCCCGTGAGAGAGGGGTGGTATCAGAGGGGTTCTGTGGGATTATGCGGGGAGATAGAGCGGTGGTTAGGGAAGGGGATAAAGGGGGTGATAGAGAATACCTAAGAGTCGTCACCGTGAGATGATCGCCGGAATCCAGGAAGAAGGCTCTCCAAATTCTTCAATGAGGATGTTGGTTGCCCTCTACTCTTATTTATAACAAAACAACATTACAACACTCTAGCATCAACGACTATGATTGGTCGAGTGATGTAATCTAAAATCTCGATAATGATTTTAAAAAAACTAAATTTGAGACCTTTTCAGATTTTTGCAGCGCAAGCAAGACGCTCAGGCTTAATTTCACGCGACATTTGAGCTATGGTTCGCAAAGCGCGTAAAGGCTAAAATTCGCTCGCATTCAGCAATAAGACAATTTGCCCACAGATTAAGGGAAACAAAGAGCAATAAAAGAATTTTTTTAATTAACGACAAGCAAGTAAAATGATAAGTAAAGACAAGCTCTGAAATATTAAAGATCATAAAATATTAGGCATAACATTATAACTAGCATTAGAGGAGCTAGAAGGAGGATATACCTGCATGTCAGGCGCATGAATCGATCCTGGATCGGGTTAAGGATACGGTTGGTTGGACTTTGGATCTGGCAGTGGAAGGGGGAGATGAGGTAGTAGGTCGTGATTGTCTGGGAGCAGAAAATTACAAGAACAGAGGACACATGGAGGAACTCAATTGAGGAAGGTGGTCGGAGTTGTCTCAGCATGGGTCGGACGGAACAGGAAGATGGCCTGGAGCTCTTGGTCATTGTTAACGGGAGGCTTGCAGGGGATGAGGTTGTTAGCGGCACCTGAGGATGACGAGGGCATCATACGTCGGGCTAGGGCTCGTCGAATCAGCTAGCAACGAGTGAAGGAGAGGTCGTCGGGAACAAGTTGAGCTTCCAGCGGCGGCGGGGCGAGGAGGTTGGAGGTCGGGCGACTGGTAGCTGGTTCGGCGGGGACGCTTGTTGGGAAGAAGAAACAGAGAGTTTCTCTGTTTTGTTTTCCCCGCCCCCTTTTCACGATGGAGGAGTGCATTTTAATAAAGAATGGTGGAGCCAGTTTTAAAAGGGATTTTAATATTGTATTTAAAAGGAGATTTCAATGGCCCACCACGCTTCCGCTTGACTATCGCAAAATAGAGTGGCCGAAGAGGAGAGTTTAACACTTAGGTCACTCAGAAGGCTTTCCAACCATGTAAGCTCAGAAACGACAGAGGACATCGAACGTACCAAGCACATCGAAGTCAATTGTCACTTTGTTCGGGAAAAGGTTCAACTAAAGAAATTGGAATTGAGACATGTTCCTGCTGCTGGGCAAATTGCTGACATTCTTACAAAGGCCTTACCGCGTCCTCTATATTATCATTTCTTGTCGAAGTTTGGTTCCTATGATTTATATGCTCCAGCTTGTGGGGGAGTGTTAAGAGAATGTGTACAAAGGCTCATAGAGCAGGCTCAGTTAGAGCTCAATACCTCCTTAGTAATTAGTCTCACACCTCAGAATGGAGCTTAGGCTCCACACTCTCTTCCTATATAAATGTACAAATAATTGTAACAAGTATGCACTTGTATGAGAAATTAATAAAAAAAATTTCTCTCTCGTCCGTGTTCATCTACAAAAACAAATGGCTATTAAATATCACAGATATCATGAACGGACATAAGAGTTTCATGAACGGCTATGTTACCAAATCTGAACAGATGTAACATTAAGAAAGAAAGGCAAGAAAATTATGAGGAAGCGCTAAGGAAATAAGTACAAATGGTAGACGGTCGTCGACACTCAACCATCGGGCAATGCTCGACGATTGTCGACCATCGGGCAGCGCTCGACGATTATCGGCCATCGGGTAGCGCTCGACGATTATCAGACCATCGGGTAGTGCTCAACGATTGTCAACCATCTAGTAACACTCTACGATTAGAGATCTGAGCACTCAACGATCACAAAACTGGGCACTCAATGATCAGAAATCTGAGAGCTCAACGATCAAAGATCTAGGTGCTTGACGATCAGAGATCAGAGCGCTCGGCAATTAGAAAGATTGATCGCCGAACATCAAACGTCAAATGACTAAGGTAGAACACAAAATGAAGGTTTCCGAAAGACTATCATAGTCCCAAACCTGGACAAGCCTGGTCCGGTACGATGCATGTGAGCGCGCGGGAGCGCGGATGGGTGGTTCATGGTTTCTCCTTGTGTTGTTCTCAACATAATAAGAGTGGATAATATGGGTTATCACACCTAAAAATATCTTTAAGAACTGTGTAGGACTAAAAAAAATTTCTCCAATAAAAATGGTTTTCCCTCCAAAGATTTTGAGTTTTTCCAAATAGTGTAGACTCCAAACATCATGCAAAGCTAATCAAAATCTAACAGTTGACTGCATTGAAGACTTGGTTAAAGATGGCTACAATGCAGGTCTTGCGGAAGACGATTATGGCATGTCTCGTAAGAGACGACTGTAAAATAGGTCTTCTCAGAGACGGCTGTGAAGTAGGTCTTATAGTAAACGTTTGTAGCACAAGTCCCATAAGAGACGAATGTGGCCTAGGTCTGACGGGAGATGACTTCTGCATGAATTCAGAAAGAGATGACTAGGGTATAGGTCTCCCGTGGGGCACCTGCGGTGGAGGTGTTGTAGTCGGTTGCACCACCACATGTTCGTAGGATGTGGTTATAGGGCAGTCTACGGGTATTTGATGTTCATATAATCATGATAAATCCCATGTTGTGTATGTTGAAAAAGCTTTAAATTGAAAAGGGTACACATTAAGTCTATAGATGCAGTCGGGCTAAGTATATGTTGTCCTGCTAGACCGCATGTTATTGTTACAGAATATAAGCCCCGAAAAGAGTATGATGCACAGTTAAAGGGAGTTCCAGAGTTTTTCATATAGAGAAAAGCCTATATAATGAGTTTGATCAGGGTCTATTAATATACATTAGGAGGAGCACCCCAATCTGTCGGAGACATTTCACATGGTAAGAAATTTTACATCTAAAAAGTATCTTTAATATGCTTAATTTCTCCTCAAGTAATCATAAGCATATATTTACATTATTCTTAAACCACAATCGACCTCATTGTCTGAGATCATAAGCACTAGATTGAAATCTAGATCCTGGATTTAATTCTAGCCCTTAGATAAACTTACAACCATTTGGATCTTTATCTAATTATTTTATATTGAACCAATCTTAATAAATTATTCCTATGTGTACACATACTGAAATCTTGCCCCTGATCTTGATTAAAAGCTTCCTAGATCATCTTACTTGACTTAGTATTTTAGTTCCCCCTTAGCCGCTTGATTTAACTCAATCCTTTGATCAAATTATATTGCCTAAACTTCATTTGCACGTCTTCATATGGTCTACTCTCAAGTGTAAGATCATTTCAAAGTACATTAACAAGAGAAAAAACAAAAGCATTCTTCAAAGTTCTTTCAAAGTATTTTGAGTACAGGTGATATATCTCAAAGAGGAAAGAAATATTTGTTTGTAAGCAAGTATTATTTTGCACATTATGCTTTGTTTTCTTTTGTAACGGATCTGTCCCAGGGAAAAAAATTGAGTGTTTACTTCCTAGCAACTGGCTACCGAAGGAGACATTTTTGGTTTCGGGCTCCGTTTCCAAATCTAAGTGCGGGTTTAATAGGAGCCGTCAAATTCGGAGAAAGTGAAATGCATTTTTGCGCCGAGATTCGGGCTCGTGGCCTGATAGGAGTGGTCCTGGATATTCTCTCTCCTGCTAAGTGAATAACTTCCCCTACTGAAGTGTGTTGCCTACTCAATCTGAAGTTCGGATTGGAACCAAACATGGACTAAATATCTTGTGTCCTACATTTTACTTCATTACTTAACTACTGTGGAATCTATTATGATTTAATTATCACATTTACTACCAACTTCCACTGTCAAGTTCTTTTATGTTGTGTTGTTAGATGTCAAAGCCTGTTTGAGGCCACTGTATCTCCCCAGTTTTCATGCACCAAATAATGTGTGATGACGGCCACACAATGGAATATATAGGTTAGAGTTAACAAATTAGATACTTAAACCAATTATGTGTAACACTTAATAACAAACTCAATTTAATTTTTTTAACCATTACAATTAATTCCCAAAATCGATAATTAAATTGATTAAGAAAACCAATTTGTGGTATTCAATTTCGAAATTAAATAATAGGGTAAAATGTAAGTGCTCAAAGAATATCTCATTTTTGAAATTTTAACCATATTCAATGACTACTACTAAGTATACCTGAAATAAGATCATTTTTCCAAGAACATATAATAAAAAAATAGTCAGAAAAATTCTTAGCATGTGGTCAATCTCTTGAAAGTTTATATGGGTGCAAGACTTTGTTTCATATCAATTCATTTTTTTTATAAATTGATCTCTTGGATACGCCTGTCAAAGATATAAATTGCTACTAAAATTATGAAAGATGTAGTGCACGCCAAATGAATATAACGCCGTCAGCATAAAGTACTCTGGCGAAGAAAATGATATTTACCTGGCTCTCCTTTGTTGCACCAGTAATTACTGACGAGACATTTGGATTTGAAGCACACCAAGCGATAGCAAGTTGAGCTAAGGTAGCATCTAGCTCATCAGCAATAGGCTTCAATCCATTTACTTTCAACAACACCTCATCTTGAAGTGATCTGGTAGCAAGATTCTACATGGAAAAGTGTCATGGTTAGAAGACAAGAATAATGGCTTTCTCAAACTTGCTTCTAGGTATAAACTAATAAATACTTTGATCGTCATAAGAAATTGCTCTGAGAAACTAAGTATATGCAAATTAAGTTAAAATGTTTTGCGCAAGTGGACTGAAAAGTTGGTCGGCCTAGCTGACAAGCCAGGAGCTTTAAATGGGCCAACCCATTTGGGATAAGAGTTGGGCAATGAGTCATTTTATTAGAAGATGGAGAAGGTTTACATAATTGTCTCACGGATACAATTCATGGGAGTTCTCCAACAAAATTTCAAATCGAATCCAACAGAGAATTTGAAACAAAAAAATCCAATGTAAATTTTATCAGAAAATGATATATGGCAGATTATGAAAAATAATCAATACTCCAAAAAAATCCAATGTATACAAGCTTAATCACACGAATCCATCTCACGCAAAATATTAATTCCAACTGAAAAAATATAAGAATGTCCCAGCATAAATTCAAAAGTCTAACAACATATTCCATTGAATTGATCATCAAAATTGATGTAGTTTCCGTAGAAATGTTATTGGTATATGCCTTAAAACAAGCCTGGTGTGACCAAAATTCCCTCCTCTCCCTCACCCATTCAAAGTAAGCGATATATGTAAGCAATTATAATGTTTATAAATATTGGACAAGAAAAATGATAAATGTTATAGTTCCTGAAGTACATGATAAAATATTATAGTACCTGAAGTACGGGATAAAATGTTACAGTTCCTGAAGTACAAATTTCAATATGAAAATAAAGGGTTGTGATAAAGTAGAGGCAATGATAAAGGTAAAACCAAGAGCATAATTCGGTCAACCAATTATTAGCTCGATTATGGGTTTGTGGGACAACCTCAATTAAAACCGAAACCAAAACTCAAACTGTGTAGTAACACAAAATTTGGTTTGTGAGGTTGGATCAAGCATAATATATAGGAAATTAGGTAATTTGATAAACTAATTATTAAGCAATACTAAAAATACGAGACAGATTGTTACCCCTAAGGACTTCCTATGGTTTCAGGGAAGGAGGAGAGGGAAAGAGGAAGGAGAGAGATGTTGGAATATTTTTCATATATTCATATATTAGTATATATTTTCCGAATTTTGAAAAAACACTTATAAAATAATTACAGATTTTTAATAACAAGAGTTTAAAACAGAGAAGTTGGAAATAAAAGAAATCAGAACACAATATATATATACATATAGGTTTAGAATCGAGTCTGGGTAAGGTGTGTGATCACTGCCCTAAAGAAGTTGCACCACCCTCCGACAGGGCTTTCAACCGATGCTCACTCCTCCAAGGTACAACACCCGGCAAGATCCCGAAAGCTCCGATGTGCGCGGACACCGAAGAAGCACAGAGCACACGAACTCTCACTTGATGAAGCAAATGTAAAGAAAGCAGAATCACGAATATGGTCGCAAGAACAAGAGAGAGAGTGCAGATTTCCGATAGCGTATGTCGTAATAAAACGATTCAGGAAAATGTCATCTATAGGAGTCTCAAAAAATTAATACGTAATTAATTGCAGCGGTTATAATTGGTAAGTATTAATCGTGCAGAGAAACGTTAGAGATTTAAACGTAAAAGAGTGATGGCGAGAAAAACGCGTAAAAGAAACTGTTAGAAAATTACGCGTAATAATTGCGAAAAGAAAACGCAGAACGACAGAGGTCACGTCGAATTCCATTCGACGTTGCGTCGAAATCATATTGACGCAAGTCAATCTGACGGGCTATTTGTCGACGCAAGCGTCGAGAACTTGTCGACGCAAGCTTCGAGAACTTATTGACGCAAGGGGTTGCTTCGAGTTCTTATCGACGTAACTCCAGCCGACGCAAGTCGGGTGCGTCGAGTTCTATTCGACGCAACTCCGACCTCAGGAGATCTTGTCGACGCCACTTCGAGTTTCACTCGACGCAACTCCGACTTCTTATTCGACGCAACTCCGACTTCTTATTCGACACAACTCCGAATAAAAGTACTGAAACTATTTTGTACAAAAAATACAATACAATTCAATTATTTCTCAAATCCCAAATCCCAAATTCCAAATCCGAAATCCGGATCCGGTCCGGTGCGTGCGCGCGTGTGTGTGGTCCATAGTTCCTCCTTATGTTCCTTTGAACAAATAAGAAAGAGTGAATACATTTATATATTAATTAACTAGATTGGAAATTGACAAGGTGAGACTAATGGGTTCATCCTTTCCTTCATGAGAGGTTCCTTCCAAACATTTGGATTCCCTCCATTTGGTTTTGGAGTTTTTCATCAATTATGAGGAGTCAAACACCAAACATCATACTAGGCTCCAATAAAAACATTATAAATTAAATGTTTTAATTACAAAATTTCTAACAAGAGATTGATACATGGTAGTCGTATCAACAACGAGAACAAAGAACATGAACTTGCATTGCATAAAGAAAATACGGATACAATCGGGAGACAAGCTCCCGCCAAGCACCCGGAAGCTGGGTCCTGCAAGGTACTCCCCTCTCCAAGAGAGCCAAAAAACTAACAATTGCAAAGATAAAGATAACTCACCCCCTAAGGCTCCTTATATAGATGGAGCCACCACCACCACCCCACCCACTATAGGACAAAATACCTAAAGACACGTGCATAATTAATTGCGAATAAGATGACCCGTAACGGTCGCCGCATCTCTGCTCACCAGGCATATGTGTATCAATACACTCGTCCTGAAAAGCGACTTTGTCCCCAAGGTCAATCCCGTAAGGGACCCATGGGTGTGTCATCGAGACTCAGACGGCTCCTCTGGAGGGTGGCACATGTGAAACCTCGGGAGCTTGGAGATGCCGCGTCGGCCTGATTGTTGCAAAACTACGGTAATTCTGTCCAAAATTAGAGCAAAGCACTTCATGGCCCGGCCTGTGAAATGGAAAGATGCTTTGGCCGAGAGTGGTAAAATAAAGGGATTTGGTAACGAAAGCGGCAAGACGAGACGGTTTGAAAGAAGTGGGAACAGAAAATCTACCAAGAGACGTGGTCACGTGGGGATTGCATGTGTGTGTCACACCAGGGGAAAGGTGGGGTCACGGAAATTGGGAAATATTGCGTGAGAGAGAATGTGGTCGATTAAATGGAAAGGAAAGTGGGTGAAGACATGACAAGGCTAAGTGAGGCAACGACTGCTGGGATCACGGGGAGTGGGGATCGAGGAAAGAAAGCGAGGGGGTTTGGCGTGTGAATGAAAACAAGGCATGTGAGGGTGGCGCCGGAAGAGAAGCGGAGGGTGTTAGCCGACGGGCGGGCAAGGAACACCAGGACGGACGGACGGGGCAAGGATGCAGTCAACGGTAGCAAAACTGGCAGCATGAGCATCGCTGGGGAATCTTGAACGTGTCGGGCTTTGTAGAGGAGGAGAGCAGCGGCTGACGAAGCGGGTGGTGCCCTCGTGGAAGGGCTAGCTGGAGGTAGGGACCATAAGAGAGGCGTGAAAGGAGAAGATGTTAAGGCGGGCGCTGGAGGGGTTGTGCAGAGGCTTCAATGAAGGTTGCGCACTATGGCCAGGAGGTCGTCCAGGATGGCATCGAGTCGATCGAAGCGGTTGTGCAGCACTTCGGGCATGAGGGCCAAGGATTGGATGAAGCTGGCCCTGACGAAATGGGGTAGGGAAGACGACAAGCTGACGGTTGCTAGAAATATGGGGCGAAAAGCACTTGTGGGTCCGGCAGAAACCTCAAAGGCACGGTTGGGTTGTGCGGAGAAGGATGCACGCCAGGAAAGGATGGCGCGCAGGAAAATGACGGACGTGATGGATGCGTGGAAGGTCTGCGGGACGATGCAACCGGCTGACGTCGATGGCGTCAAGCAGAGACAAGTGTGGTTCCGTGCGAAGATGGTTATGTCGGAGCAGCGAGCAACAAAAGGATGCACGCCGGGAGAAGATGCGGGATCGGGTGGAGCTGCGGAAGTGAGCAGCGAACGAGTTGGGAGGCGTGGAGTTGCCGAGGCGGGCTAGAACAATGATGCAGGGCCAATTAGGGTTGCAGCGTAAACCCTAAATTAGCGACAGGTCGGACCAATTGATACGCGGTAATCGTATGATGAACAAGAACAAAGAACATGAACTTGCATTGCATAAAAAAAAACACAGATAAAATCAGGAGAAAAGCTCCTACCAAGCACCCGGAAGTTGGGTCCTCCAAGCTATTCCACTCTCCAAGAGGGCCAAAAGACTAACAATTCCAAAGATAAGATAACTCACCCCCTAAGGCTCCTTATATAGATGTAGCCCCCCCCCCCCCCCCCCCCCCCCCCCCCCCCCCCCCCCCCACACACACACAATAGGACAAAATACTTGAAGACACGTGCACAATTAATTGCGAATAAGATAACCTGTAATGGTCGCCGCATCTCTGCTCGCCAGACATATATGTATCAGAAATTCAAGAAAACACTATTGGCCAACACCAGGCTCAAAATTCCATTGATCCAAAGGATGTCAATGTTCATACAAGAATTCACGATAATGTCCAATATAATATTAAATATCGAAAATTAAAATACAATATTAAAGATGGTGTCATACTATGGCTTAGGCTCTCGGTAGTTTTGTCCTATATGGCGGTGTTCCCAGCTTCAAATAAACGTGCTAGATGCCCCCTCTAGTCTCGCTCTGGTGGGATCGACGTCGGCACTGTCCTTCTTACCAATGATCCTCCCAAAACTTGTACATAAAGCAATCGATAAGATTTGTATAGTTTCACACTATACTTTTTTCAACGATGCACGTCGTGATTTTTGGAGGGGTTTTAGACCGGTGGTTTTTGGAGGGGTTTTATACCAATGGTTTTTTGGGGGATCTAAGCACCATAGTTTTTGCAAGGGCTTCACGAGGTAATTTTCAGATGCAAGTTATTGCGAAATAAACTTTGATCATGGAAGTAGATATTGTAACTTTAGGGATGATCTAATCACACCTAGAGGGGGATGAATAGGTGATGTGTTCTTTTTATTTCAGCAGCGGATTTAAATAAAATAAAGAAACAAGAACAATCACACACAAAAGCACACAGATTTATAGTGGTTCCCCAATATGGGTACTCCACTTTCCCCCTCGCCTATCTAGCAGTGTGCTAGGCTCAGTAACTCCACCAATACTCAGATCTTACAACTTAGAGACAACTCCTACCTCAGGAACACTACCTGGTTCCCTACCTCAGATCCCCTAGCTCAGGATCCTACCTCAGATTCCACAAAGGAATCCCACCTCAGATTCACAACTGAATCCTACAGCACAGTTTTATAATATTGATTTACAAATGTTTCTAGACTCAAAAGAATAATCTTGATTGATGTTGAGTCTTCTTGAAGCTGGATTGAGAGTAGCTTCAACTTGATCAGAGATCATATCTGAATAAAGGTTTTCTCTGAAATGCTGCCTTCTTGAATCAGAGAGAAGAACCTTTTCCTTGTAAAGAATAATCTGATCTGGATCTGCTTATCAGAGAACCTTCTTGTATCAGAAAGAATAAATAGATTGTTGGATCTTTGAGCAGTACTAGAGCAGATGATTCAACTTGAGTAAAGGCTCCTTGAGATTTCTTGTTTTCTGAACTTCTTGAGACAGTCGGTTGTGCGCGAAAGTATTTTTGAGAGAATAATTTATGCTTGTCTCGATTAGGGTTTTCTGTACACATCTCATCAGTATATATATGATTTGGAGACTTAGCGGTCTGATTCGACAACATTAATGTCTGAAATCTGTTTCCTTAAACCTCTCTTCTGATTGACGCAATCAGCGGCGACATTAGTTTGAAATTTTGAATATTTGAACTGTCACGACGATCTGAATATCTTCAAGACGATATAGAGACTGTCAAGCCGATATGGACTTCTTCTGGCCGATAACAAATATTCTAAACCATTTACATTGTCTAGTCAATATGACCTGCGTCTCGATGATATTTGAATACTCTAGCTGATATCAGAACTATACTTGAGAAGAGGGATCAAGTCGATATTCAACAATCAAGTCGACATGACTTAAACAATAAGATCTGAGCTTGGTCTAGACGATAAGTAATGTATCTAGTCGATATGTACTCACATAGCTTCAAGTCGATAAGCTTTACTGAAATGTCGAAGAGACTTCTCGATGATATTTCAACTTTATCTGAAACCTTTCAAGTCGACATGAAGACTTTGCCTTAGAGCCTTCTAACCAATTCCCTTATATTTTTAAATGATCAGGTTGATATCCACAGTCATGAAGAGTTTGACTAAGTAAAATCTAGACAACATGTTCTGCATATCTGATAGACTTCTAATCGATATGAACTATATCAATAGATAGTCTAGTCGATATTTGGAGTTTGTCTGAACCATGTCTAGTCGATATTTTACTTAGAGTATTGATTTTCTTGAATAATGCTCTATGGCTTCTGCCATGTCCATGAGTTATTAGTGATCATTCAGAAGATTAAATATTAAGCATATAACAACAAGAATAAAACAATCATCAAATACATTGTTTGTTTATCTTTGACCTGAGGACTTCTTCGAATCAGGAACATTGTGGGCAATTTTTCCAACATATACTACACATAAGAGATACTGAAAGAGAATACAAAAATAAAATTTACATCCCCTAAGCTTATCCTACAAGTTGGGAACCCCCACCGCTCGACATTTTTTCAAGTACTACAATTATCTACATACAACATGTACGAAATGAGAATTTAGAGAATAAAAGAGGAGGCGGGAATAAATTATTCTCCTTAAAATAAAGTTAATTCAAATACATGTAAGGAGCTCCTTATATAGAGAGGAGTTAAGAATGAATCTAAGATGTGGGACTAAAGGAGCCTAAGAGAGGAATGGGCCCAATGGGCCATTTATACATGAGTCTTCTCCAACACTCCCCCGCAAACTGGAGCATACAAGTCGTAGGCGCCAAGCTTGGAAAGAAACTGTCGATATAGTGTGTGAGGCAAAGCCTTAGTGAGAATATCTGAAACTTGATCAGCAGTTGATACATGTCGTAGAATCAGTCTTCGAAGTTGAACATTTTCTCGGACAAAATGACAGTCAACTTCGATGTGTTTTGTTCGCTAATGGAACACAGGATTTTCAGCTATATGGATAGCAGTTTGGCTATCCCAGGAACGGACGGTGATAGAAGTTTGACTCCTAAATCAATAAGGAGACTTTCTAGCCATGTGAGTTCTGAAACAGCGGCGGACATGGAACGATACTCTGCTTCAGCAGAGGAGCGAACAACCACAGTCTGCTTCTTGCTTCGCCAGGTAACCAAATTTCTGCCAAAGTACGTGCAGTAACCACTAGTGGATCGTCGATCATCTAGGGACCTAACATAATCAGCATCGCAGTATGCAACGAGAGAAAGAGAAGTAAAAGGCTTGTACACTAGTCCTTATCCAGAGCATTATTCAAGTATTTAAGAATGCGCTCGACCGCCTGAAGGTGGAGATCCGAGGAGCGTGCATGAAGCGATTGACCACACCGACCGCAAATGATATATTAGGTCGTGTGACAGTAAGATAGATTAGTTTGCCAACAAGGCGTCAATAATACTCCGGATTAGGGAGAAGTTGATTAGAGTTCGAGCCATGAGAAGAGAGTTGGTGACTCGCATCCATAGGTGTAACGACAGGCTTACACGCAGAGTAGCCGACATCATGAAGTAGATCGAGGCAATATTTCTGCTGAGACAGGACAAGACCATCAGGTCGTCGGGCTACCTCAATCCCCAAGAAGTATCAAAGTTGGCCCAGATCTTTAGTTTGGAATCGAGAGGCTAGGTGTTTCTTGATTTAAGTACTGTCAGGAAGGTCATCACCCGTGACAATAATATCATCAACATAGACTAGAAGAATCACAGTGTCAGATGGACGACTTCGAATACACAGGGAGAAGTCTGTCGAGCTCCGGGTGAAGCCACAATCACGAACTACTCGGCTAAATTTATCAAATCATGTCCGTGGAGACTGTTGAGGTTATAGAAAGAATTCTTCAGATGACACACTAAGGACTCCCCCGTGGTTGCATAACTAGGATGTTGTTGCATGTACACAGACTCCATAAGATCGTCATTATGGAGGGCGTTCTTGATGTCAAGTTGATGTAATGGACAATGTTGATGGACAACAAGAGAAATTAAGACTCGGACGGTGTTGAGTTTCGCAACTGGAGAAAAAGTCACCTCCTAGTCAAGACCATATTGTTGAGTAAAGCCTCTGGCAACAAGATGGGTCTTGAGGCGGTCAATCGTCCCATCAGGATGATGCTTCACAGTGAAAACCCACTTACACCTTACCATAGACTGATTGGGAGAACAAGGAACGAGGTTCCAAGTATGGTTGGCCCAAAGTGCAGTCATTTCCTCATCCATTGTCATCCGCCACCCCGGATGTTGAAGGGCCTCCTGCACAGAAGAGGGGGTGGAAATAGAAGACAAAGGAGCCGCAAACCTGTGTTGGTCAAAAGAGAGATGATGCAGAGAGACATAATTAGTAAGTGGATGGGCAGTAGAGGATGGCGTCGAATCAACAACGCGCAGAACAACAGTAGTAGGAAGGAGTGGGTAATGTACTCTGGATCGAGGAGGACGGCGAATGTAGACTCGAAGAGGAGGATTTGAGGTGGTTGGTGGTATCGGAGATAGAGGAGGAAGAGAAGAGTGGGTAGGAACTAGGGGACGGGGGAGAGCAGGGATTGGCATAGCCGGTGTGGAGGGGAGATGGAAAGGTTGGTTCTCAAAAAATGTCACATCAGCAGATGTAACCAACTTCTGATTATAAGGGGATTAGCAAACATACCCCTTCTGAGTGCGCGAATAACCAACAAATATATATCGAGTAGCACGAGGAGCCAACTTGTCCGGGGGGCAGGTGGTGGACAAAAAGACGCAACTGAAGACTCGGTCAGTCAAGGAGAAGGGATGTTCGCCGGGAAATAAGAAAGAGAAAGGCGTTGCGAAGTTGAAAATAGAGGAGAGCATGCGATTTGTTGAATAAAATATGTACAAAGGCCCATAGCAAGGCCCAGCTAGACCCACTACCTCTTTAGGATTTAGTCTCACACCTTAGAATGGGATTGTAGCTCATTCCTCTCTTCTTATAAAAGTGTACAAATACTTGTATGTATTAGTGTGTGAGGAATTAATTAAAATATTTTCTTTTATTTTTCTCATTTTCGTGTTTCTCTACCTGGTATCAAAGCCAAATCGATCCTAAATTTTTTTGGGGATTACGCTCTTGCTCCCACCCGTTAGCTCCTATCCCTGCTTGCATGCTTAGGCGGACCGACGGTCTCCTGGCTCGAGACTGCACCTCTGCGTCTCAGCCCCCTGCCTTCGCTTCCCCCTCCCATCCTGTAGCTTTTATAGCTTTCCCTCATTGCCTAACCGGGACCCAACTGATTGTCGTCTCCCGCGACCTCTCGTGTTCTGTTCGCTCTGGTCAGCATCACTTCTTCAGCTCCTCCTGGCCGCAGCTCCTGATCGCAGCTCATCGCCTCTGTTCGTCGGGTTCCTGACTGCAGAAACTCAATCCAACCACTGTCGAGTTTCCTCAGTCCGATATGCTATGTTCCTGTCCGTCCGCAGAATTTCGAAACTCCTTGTGATCACACCAACCACTCGTGCAGTTCCTGTCCGTCGAGCTTGCTCTTTGTTGAGATCGTTGATCTCTTGGTGGTTGCAAAGTCCCTCCTTCCCCTGCCTGCTCGCATAATCGCGCACTCGTGATTTGTCTCTCCCATCCAAGCATGATCACGTGTCCGGCTAATCCTCTACTAGCTTGCTCGAGTCCTCACCTGCCTACCTGCTCGCGTTGGTGTCTGATCACGTATTCTCCTGCGTGTCTTCTCGCCTGGTCGCGGACTCGCACGAGATGTCCGCAGAGTCCAGTCTGTGCCTGCCTAGTCGCGTGACCGCCTGATCATCGTGGTTTTCTACACTGTTGTTGTGTCAGCTCCAAGTCAGAACCTCCTATCTTTTGCAGCCTCTTGCCTGTGCTCGCCTAGCCTTCGCGAACTCTCCCAATTCCTTCCCGTTCAATGGACTTGAATGATGCCCCGTCTCTTCCTGCCCATGCTGCGACTCCTCTTCCTGAAGTTCGAGATGAACTTCAGATCACTATTATCTCTCTTAGTGGGAAGAAGAAATTTGTTGAGTGGGTGCACTTCGTTCGCCGTGTTCTTCAAACCAAAGGCCTCCTTCATCATCTGACTAAGGCTACTCCTACTGAGCCCACCGAGGAATGACTCCGTGATGATGGTCGTGTCCAATCATGGATCCTCAACTCTATGGACAATGAACCATATCGTATGGTCATGTATCATGAGACGGACAAGGCTATGTGGGATGAACTTCACTCCCTCTATTCAGGCAAGGACAACCTACAACACCTATTTGACATCATCACATACCTTCAATCTCTCGAATCAGGGGTGGATGGAGACTTAACCTCCCTTGTTGCGCGATCCAAAACTCTAGTCGAGGCCTGGATTCAACATCAACCTCCAACAGTGGATCTCAATGCCCAACGTGCCCAGAAAGAAGTTGTTGGCATCGCCATGATGATGCCCTGTGTTCCGCCTCATCTCCACAGCGTCCGGGCTCAGATCCTCTCCTCAACCACCATTCCTTCTCTCTCGGATGTGTCCTCCATGCTTTTAAAGGTCACCCCGCCCCATGATGCTCCCGGAACTCTCTCTGACTCTCCTCCAGCACTCTTCTACATCTCACCCAGCTCTTACATCAGCTCGTGGAGGTCGCACCGACTTCTGGAGTAGGGGTCGCAATGGAAGGACTCATCCAAGGTGTACTCATTATGGTCGGGATGGTCATCTTGAAGCAACATGCTATCGTAAGCATGGTGTGCATCCACCACAACATGCCTCCATTGCGGTCGATGCATCTTCCACCACCCGCACCGACATTGACGCCTTGCGCACCCAGCTCCAGCACCTCCAAGGGTTGATCAGTCGTTCTTCTGACTCTGTTGCTTTTATCACCGATGAAGGTATCTTCTGTCTCTCTCATAATCCAACTTAGATTGTGGACTCTGGAGCCACACACCATATTACTCTGCAGAAACCGCCTCAATACTTGAACTATGCGCATCCCAACTTTATCACAGTGGCCAATGGTGACACCACCCTTGTTTCTGGTTCTGCTGATGTGCTCTTCACTTCATCTATCTCTCTTCGCTCAGTTCTTCATGTTCTGGGCTCTCTTTTCAATCTTCTTTCTGTTAGTTGTCTTACTCAAGACCTTGATTGCTCTATAACTTTCTCTTCCTCTTCTTTTGTTGTGCGGGATCGACGGACGCGGAATATCATTGATAAAGGACGGCTATCCAACAGGCTCTACACTCTGGACGTTTCTCCCACAGTTCTCTCCTCCGTTACCTCTATTGATTGGCACCAGCATCTTGGGAATGCTCCTCTCCCAATTCTTAATAAAGCTCTTCCTAATTTATCCCTCGATGACTTTACCTGCGAGTCTTATATCTTCGGCAAAACAACATCACTCTTCTTTTCTCCCTCATTGTACTCGGAGCAATTCTCCTTTTGAATTAGTTCACTTTGATATTTGGGGACCATACAAAATGGCTATTGTTTCTATTTATCGTTATTTTCTTACATTTATTAATGATTACTCTTGCATGACATAGTTGAACTTACTTCACGATCGTTCTGATCTAACTCGTGTGTTTCGTGCCTTTATTGCTGAGATTCATACACAGTTTTCCAGCTTCAATAAAACAATTCGAACTGACAATGCGTGTGAATACACAAGTCATGTGTTTACTAATCTATGCACTGAGTTCGGGATCATCCACCAAACCTCATGTTCTTATACCCCCCCCCCCAAATGGGGTAGCTGAGCGCAAGAATCGTCATCTTCTTGAGGTCGCTCACTCACTTATGTTTCAAATGCGGGTTCTCAAGCTCTATTGACATTTCACGGTTCCTACAGCTTGGTACCACATAAATCGCATGCCCTCCTCTATTCTCAACTATGCGACTCCATTTAGTCTTCTATTTCCCTCCACACCTCCCTTTCCAGTCATGCTTCGCGTCTTTGGATGTACTTTCTATGTCCACTACCTTGGCCCCTCCACCAACAAGCTTGCTCCTCGTGCTACCAAATATATGTCCGTTGGTTACTCTCGCACTCAGAAATGTTATGTTTGTTATTCTCCCAATGATCGCAAGGTTGTTACATCTGCGGATGTAACCTTCATCGAAGACCGGCCTTTTCACTCTTTACATCCAGCTCCTCCAGCGCCTAAAACACTACCGCGCCCTACCGTTTCTGTTACTTCTCATCTTCCTCCACTCCTCCCAACCCCGATCACCGTACCCTCCAAACTGCCTCTTCTTCGTGTGTACAATCGTCGCCCTCCTCGATCTAATTCCCTACGACAATAACCCTATACTAATGATATCGCGCGGCCTGAAGATCTGGCACCAGCATCTACCGCTCACCCCTAGCTAATTATGTGTCCTTGCATCGCCTCTCTCCAGTTCTTCACAAATTTGCAACTTCTTTGTCGTCTATTTCCACCCCTAACTCTCTGCAGGAAGCTCTTCGGCATCCGGGGTGGCGGGCGGCCATGGATGAGAAAATGGCTGCTCTTTGGGCAAATCATACTTGCGATCTTGTCCATCCTCCTCCTGGCCAAACTTGTGTAAGTTGTAAGTGGGTCTTCGCCTTCAAACATGGTACGGATGGGACGGTTCAACGTCTAAAGGCTCGTCTTGTGGCTCGTGGGTTTACTCAGCAACACGGTCTCGATTATGACGAGACCTTCTCGTCTGTCGCAAAACTAAATACTGTTTGTGTCTTAATCTCCCTAGTTGCTCATTGACAATGGCAATTGCATCAATTGGGCGCCAGAAGTGATTTTCTCAATGTCGATCTACTTGAGACTGTCTACATAACATCCTCCCGGTTTTGAGACCACGGGGGAGTCCCTTGTATGTCACTTAAAAAAATCTTTTTATGGTCTCAAACAGTCTCCTCGAGCATGGATTGACAAGTTTAATCATGTTGTTCTTGATGTTTGGTTCACTCGAAGTTCAGACGACTTCTCTCTAGTCACTCGTCATCGTCCAACATGCACAGTGATTCTCTTGGTTTATGTCGATGATATTTTGATTGCGGGTGATGATTTCAAAGAAATACACATGATCAAGCAGCATTTGGCCTCTGCCTTTCAAACTAAAGACCTGGGAAATCTTCGGTACTTTCTTGGTCTCGAGGTAGCACGGCGTCTTGATGGCATTGTCCTATCTCAACGGAAGTACTGTCTTGACCTTCTTCATGATGTTGGCTACCCTGAATGCAAGTCTGTTGACACGCCTATGCACGTCAATCACAAGCTCTGCGCTCATGCCTCCGACTCCGATTTACTCATTCCAAACCCAGAGTATTATCGTCGTCTTGTAGGAAAGCCGGTTTATCTTACAGTTACAAGACCCGATATATCCTTTGTTGTTGGAGTTGTCAGTCGGTTCATCCACGGATCTCTCACCTCCAGGCAGTTGAGTGCATACTCCGATATTTGAAGACTGTTCATGGATAAGGGCTTGTATACAAACCTTCTTCCTTATCACTTATTGTCTACTTTGATGCTAACTACGCAGGTTCTTTGGATGATCGTCGTTCCACAAGTGGATATTGTACATACTTTGGTGGACCCCTTATCACCAGGCGCAACAAGAAGCAGTATGTGGTTGCACGCTCATCTGCCGAAGTTGAGTATCGTTCAATGGCTTCTATGGTGTCTGAGCTTACATAGTTGGAAAGTTTCCTAAGTGACCTAGGTGTTAAACTCTCCTCACCGGCCATACTTTTTTGCGACAGTCGAGTTGCTATACATATTGCCAAGAATCTCATATTCCATGAACGTACCAAACATATCAAAGTCGGTTGTCACTTCATTCGGGAGAAGATTCAACTGAAAAAACTGGAATTAAAACATGTTTCTGTGCTGAGCAAGTTGTTGACATTCTCATTAAGGCCTTATCGCGTCCTCTATATTATCAGTTCTTTTCCAAGCTTGGTGCCTACGGTCTGTATGCTCCAGCTTGCGGAGAAGTGTTGAATAAAATATGTACAGAGACCCATAGTAAGGCCCAGTTAGAGATAACTACCTCTTTAGGATTTAGTCTCACATCTTAGAATGAGATTGTAGCTCATTCCTCTCTTCCTATATAAGTGTACAAATACTTGTATGTATTAGTATGTGAGAAATTAATAAAAATATTTTCTTTTATTTCTCTCATTTCCGTGTTTCTCTACACGGTTGATGAGATAGCAGGCGGTAGAGGCAGCAAAGTGTCAATATGTGGTAGGGATATGCAAATATTTGTATGTATTAGTATATGAGAAATTAATAAAAAAAATTTCTTTTAATACTCTCATTTCCGTGTTTCTCTACACGATTGATGAGATAGTGTTACGCCCCCGCTACGCTTTACGGGGCGTCACTACGTACGGAGGAGCAAGGGCGCGCTAAACAATGGGGCCCCACTCAGTGAACCGGCCGGCCGAGGGCTGAACCAGGCGGGTTCAGCCCTCTTTGGTGGGGTCGGCCGGCCCCCTCCTTGCCCGGGTATTTATATACCCGGGCAGCCCCCCTTTTGGGGTTATGCAAGAGTTATCAAGGTTAGCTTCTCTCCTTCTTAGACCTAATTTCTCCTCTTTTCATCTAGATCTTCTCCTCTCTCAATCTCTCTCGTAGTTGTGCCCTAGCATTTGGTATCAGAGCTCTTCCTTCTCTCGGACATGGTGACCACTCGCACTCAAGAAGAGTCCTCACGGATTGAAACCCTAGAGGAGAACATGGTTGGCCTCACCGACTCTATGGCGGCCATGGAAGGACGGATCGACGCTCGTATGGAGGAGATTAAGGCTTTGCTGAAAGGGAAAGCCACAACCGGTGAGGATTCGACCGGATCAGGGGCGGACTTGGCGGCAAACGGCGCGCAAGGGGGGGTCGGCAGCGGGCGTCTGTCGGACGACGACCGCGCACGGGCGAGCGCTCTTCCGCCAGGCACGGGCTGGATCCCGCCTGGAGGGGGCTGGCAGGGCACGGGAGGGCCCAGCGGTGGCGCGTACGGGCCAGCAGGAGGTTCAGCGGCGGCTTACGGAGCAGCGGCGGCGTCGGGGGCCGCATACGGGGCTTCGGCAGGGCCGACTGGACCAGGACTTGCAGCAGGAGTCCTTCCCGACTTCGGTGCGGGCCAGGGGGTGCGCCGGCAGGGCTGGCAGGAACCGGGAGGGGTTCGTCGGGGCTGGGAGGACCCGGCTGGGGTTCGTCGAGGCTGGGAGGAGCCGGTTGGGCTTAGGCGACCTCCAGATCCTGCAGGATATCAAGGGGGAGGGCTTCTCCCTCCTCCCCGTGGGTTTGGGCCGCCGGGTATGGGTGGATTTGGCCAAGCATGGGGCGGACAACAACAACCCCCTCTTTGGGGGGTCAGCATCAAGGCTACGGATTTGAGCAAGGTGAGCCTGCAAGACGGGAAGGAGGTCATGGGGCACAACGCTTGACCCCCGGATTAACTCGCATGTACTTTCCGGAGTTCGAGGGCGGCGACGCCTTGGAATGGATCCAGAAGGCAGAACTCTTCTTCCAGTATCACGAGGTGTCGGAAGGGCAGTGGGTGCAGTTGGCGGCCTTCCACTTGAAGGACGACGCTTACCAGTGGACGCAGGGGGTCCTGGGGGGACGGGATTACGTGCCGTGGGGCGAGTTTGTGGATGGTTTTGCGGCGAGATTTGGGCCACTGGAGTACGAGAACTTCGAGGCCCTTCTTCAGAAACTCCGTCAGAAGGGGTCAGTGACGGAGTACCGCACCGAGTTCGAGAAGTTGGCAAACCGAGTTCAGTGGTCGGAAAGGACTCTCTACAACTGTTTCATATCGGGGCTCAAGGAGCACATTCGTGACGAGGTGCAGGCTCTCATGCCTCGTTCGTTGAACCACGCCATTACCTTGGCTCGCATTCAGGAGGAGCGGTTCAACAGACAGCGAGCCCGCACCACGAGTAGGCCGACTACGGCTACCGCCACAACAGCACGACGGGAGCAAGCCACCGGCAACAAACCGACCGTGACTCGGTTATCGTGGGGTGAGTTGGCGGCTCGAAAGGAGAAAGGGCTATGCTTTAATTGCGATGAGAAGTTTGTGCCCGGCCATAAATGCCAGAAGCTACAGGTCTTCATGTTACAGCAGGATGGGGACGATGAGCCGGCTCCAGATGCGGAGTTGGAGGTGGACTTGGACGAGGGGGAGTTCGGGGTTTTTCTTCATGCTCTTGAGGGTTGCGCTCCCCCGCTTACTATGCGGCTGGCGGGCCGGATCGCCCAAGAGAAGGTTACTATACTGGTGGACAGTGGGAGTACCCACAACTTCATACACCCCGACGTGGCACGACGAGTTGGGCATGTGGTTGACAAAGGGGCTGCCTTTCATGTTATGGTGGCGGATGGCAGCAAGCTGCGATGCGAAGGGGTGCTGAAGGGAGTGGAGCTGCGGCTACACGGGTATGTGGGGCGGACTGACGTCTACCTGCTACCTATTCGGGGCTCAGACATGGTGTTGGGAGTTCAGTGGTTGCGCCAATTACAGCGGGTGACTTTCGACTGGGACCACATGACTATGGAGTTTGTGCACGGGGACAAGCAGTTTTGCTTGCAGGGTCTCATGTCCTCTCCTATTAAGGAGGTTTCTCTGGGCAGTATGCAGCGGTTGAGCGGGGATGGACAGATGATGGCCGTCCTTCGGGAGGTCCAGCCCGACGGTCCCACGCCTTCTGAGGTACCGGTTCAGTTACAGTTACTTCTGACCACTTATGCTGATGTTTTTCAGGAGCCGCGTACTTTACCTCCGGCGAGGTTCCGCGATCACCGTATTCCGCTCAAGGCGGGCGCTACGCCTACAAATATTCGTCCATACCGCTACCCACACATCCAGAAGGCGGAGATCGAGCGCAGTGTCCGTGAAATGCTGGAAGCCGGCATCATTCGGCCGAGTACGAGTTCCTTCTCGGCTCCCATTATTCTGGTCAAAAAAAAGGACGGTTCCTGGAGATTTTGTGTGGACTACCGTGCCTTGAACGGCGCTACTGTCAAAGATAATTTTCCTATTCCTCACATAGAAGAGCTACTGGATGAGCTGTATGGGGCGCAGCGATTCACCAAGCTGGATCTTCGTTTCGGGTATTATCAGATTTTGATGGCCCAGGAGGACGTCCATAAGACGGCCTTCCGGACACATGATGGCCATTATGAGTTCTTGGTTATGGCCAATGGGCTGACTGGAGGGCCCGCTACATTTCAGGCCAACATGAACGAGATATTCAGAGATTTTCTGCGGGTGTTTGTTCTGATCTTCTTTGATGATATACTCATCTACAGCGCGAACTGGGAGGACCACGTGGGCCACGTGGAACAGGTCCTTGACCGCCTTCGACAGCACCATCTCTATGCCAACCGTTCTAAGTGCTCCTTTGGTCAGGAGGAGGTGGAGTACTTGGGCCATTTGGTCTCCGGTCAAGGCGTCCGGGCCGACCCACGAAAGATTCAGAGTATGCAGTCGTGGCCGCGACCGGTTACAGTCCGCGCCTTGCGGGGCTTTTTGGGGCTCACAGGGTATTACCGGCGGTTCGTGCAGGACTATGGCAAGATAGCTCGGCCACTGACCCAGCTGTTGCAGAAGGACTCCTTTTCCTGGAGTGAGGCGGCAGAGGAGGCATTCCAGGCTCTCAAAAGAGCCATGACCACCACGCCAGTTCTGGCCTTACCGGATTTCACACAGGAGTTCGTTCTGGAGACGGATGCCTCCGGTGTCGGCATTGGAGCGGTTTTGATGCAAGCAGGGAGGCCGCTAGCCTTTTACAGCAAGGCTTTGGCCCCTCGTACTTTGGGCCTCTCGGCCTACGAGAAGGAGATGTTGGCGATTATTCATGCGGTGGCGGTTTGGCGACCATATCTTCTGGGACGACACTTTAAGATCTGAACGGATCACCAGAGCCTGAAGCATTTCCTGGACCAACGGGTCTCCTCGCCGTTACAGCAGAAATGGGTGACTAAGCTTCTCGGTTACGACTACGAGATTGTGTATCGCCGGGGTAAAGAGAATGTGGTCGCCGATGCTCTCTCTCGTCTGCCAGAGGCTACTCTCGCTCATGTTTCCGGGCCGTTGGTTGATTCCGTGGAGGATATTCAGGAAGAGATCCGGCGATCCGATACGCTGCGTCCGTTGGTGGAGGCTTTACAGCAGGGAGAACCTGTCACAGCTGGCTATCACTTATGTAATGGCCGGCTTTACTATCGGGGTCGGGTGGTCGTGCCCGCCGATTCAGCCTGGAAGACCGTGTTGATGCATGAGTTCCACTCGTCGCCCACCGGAGGGCATGCAGGGGTGCTCCGGACCCTTCAGAGGGCAAGGGCAAACGTTTTCTGGTCCGGCATGCGTCGGGATATTCAGCAATTCGTTCGGCACTGCGAGATCTGCCAGCGGCAGAAATATGAAACCTCGTCTCCGGCAGGGCTGCTTGTGCCATTGGAGATTCCTCAGCAGATTTGGGACACGGTGTTCATGGACTTCATTGATGGACTGCCAAAGTCTAAAGGGAAGTCTGTCATTCTGGTGGTAGTGGACAAGTTGTCCAAATATGGCCACTTTCTGGCGCTCAGCCATCCGTACACTGGGGAGTCCGTGGCCGCACTCTTTGCTCGAGAGGTCGTCCGCCTGCATGGCCTTCCCCGCGCCATTATTTCTGATCGGGACCCTACCTTCGTCAGTGGGTTCTGGAAGGAGCTGTTCCGGTTGCAGGGCACTCGCCTACACTTCAGCACGGCCAACCACCCGCAGTCGGACGGCCAGACGGAGGTGCTTAATCGTGGGGTTGAGACTTACCTACGTTGCTTTGTGATGGATGAGCCGCGAAGTTGGCCGGACTGGTTGCACTGGGCCGAGTACTGTTATAACACGGCATACCACTCCGCCAGCCGGATGACACCATTTGAGGTGGTTTACGGCCGACCTCCCCCTACCCTGGGCAGCTATGAGGCCGGGAGCACCGCTCTTCCAGCGGTGGATCGCGCTTTGCTAGACCGGGATCGCATGTTGGTCACACTTCGGGAGAATCTCCGTCTAGCCCAGGATCGCATGAAGACCCAAGCGGACAAGCACCGCACTGAGCGGGAGTTCGTCGTGGGTGACGAGGTGTTCCTCAAGCTCCAGCCGTACCGACAGTTGTCCGTTGCTCGTCGCGGCAATCAGAAGCTGTCCCCACGCTACTACGGTCCCTTTCAGATTGTCAACAGGGTGGGACCGGTAGCTTATACACTGGCTTTACCGGAGGGTTCGCGCATCCATCCTACGTTTCATGTCTCTTTGCTCAAGCGGAAGGTTGGGCCGCATGTACAACCGAGTACCTTGTTACCGGAGGTCACTTCGGCCGGAGAGCTGCGGCCGCTCCCTGAAGATATTTTGATGCTCAAGTGGAAGAATCGGGGCGCGGAATACCGGCCCGAGTTGTTGGTCAAATGGAAGAACCTCTCCCCGGCACACAATTCGTGGGTGGACTTCTTCGACTTCAAGGAGCTCTGCCCCGACTACCACCTTGGGGACAAGTTGGTTCTTGATGGAGACGGGAATGTTACGCCCCCGCTACGCTTTACGGGGCGTCACTACGTACGGAGGAGCAAGGGCGCGCTAAACAATGGGGCTTCCGGTTCAGCCCCCACTCAGTGAACCGGCCGGCCGAGGGCTGAACCAGGCGGGTTCAGCCCTCTTTGGAGGGGCCGGCCGGCCCCCTCCTTGCCGGGTATTTATATACCCGGGAAGCCCCCCTTTTGGGGTTATGCAAGAGTTATCAAGGTTAGCTTCTCTCCTTCTTAGACCTAATTTCTCCTCTTTTCATCTAGATCTTCTCCTCTCTCAATCTCTCTCGTAGTTGTGCCCTAACAGATAGCAGGCGGTAAAGACAGCAAAGTGTCAATATGTTGTAGGGACATGCATCTGGAACATGATAGAACGGACAACTTCGAGAAAGTGACAATTCTTCCGCTTAGCAACATCATTCTGTTGCGGTGTGTAAGCACTAGAGGTTTGGTGGAGGATACCCAATAGGTACACGTTTCCTAAAATGCATGCCCAGTGTATTCACATGAATTATCAGTGCGAAGAATTTTAATATAATAGAGAAATTGCGTCTTAGTTTCAGCTGCAAAGAGAAGGTGGAGGTCGATTGTCAGAACCGCGGTGGAGGAGAACCGGAGGAGAGGACACCAGGAGTTCAGGTGGTGGCGTCACATTCAACAACATGGAGCAAACTTCATACAATGATGGAATAGTATAAGAGGAAAAGATATGCGCCCGGACAATGTGGAGGTGTGGGGGAACACGGGCTACCATTAATGCAATACCGACAACTTCTTTCTGAGCTCATAGAGCGGCAAGATCCAGCGTTGGTGGTTGGTGCTAAATCCAGACCTCGACAAGAGTCTTGGATTGGGCAACAAAGGACGTGAGGTCACCATCTGCACCCGGGTCGGTATTCTGAAGAGCCATGAAAATATCAAATAAATGTTGGAGGCTATGTTTCCCAGAGTAGGAGTGGAGCTCATCCCACAGTGCTTTGGCGGTGGTGTAATACAGTCATCCGATATGGTTCACTATCCATGGAGTTCAAGATCCAAGATTGAACTCGGTCATCATCCCGAAGCCACTGCTCGGTGGGCTCGGCAGGGGGTTGGCCAGAGTGAGATGGTGAAGAAGTCCCTTGATTTGGAGAACGCGGCAAATTGAATGCACCCATTCCACATAATTCTTCTTCCCGATGAGAGAGATAATAGTGATCCGGAGTTCATCCTGAGCATCAGGGAGAGGAGCTGGAGCAAGAGCCGGAACAGTCGAGGTAGCAGGTGCAACATTTGTGCCCATTGGGTAAGGAAAGTCATCGCAACGGTAGAAGAATGTGAGAACACCAAAGAAGAGCACCCACAAAGAACCGCAACAACCCACAAGGACTGCAGGCACAACAGAGGAGCGATGCCTGAGCAGTTTCACACAATGACCGCAGCTTAGTACACAGGGTGCGGTCTCTGATGTTCGGCGGTCACAGGAGGAACTGGCGAGCTCAAAACACAGGGTGCGGTCTTCAGCGAGCTCAATGCAAAAGGTCGCACGGCGCGGTCTCAGCAGTCTTCAACGAGCTCTACTTTGAGGCAACCGCACACAAGGTCTGCAGTCTCAAATGTTCGGCGGTCTCTCAAAAGGAGCGGTCTCAGCGAGCTCAAAGCAAGAGGCCACACGGTGCGCGGTCTCAGCAGAGGAGCGTCGAGCACACAGGGTGCGATCTCTGATGTTATACAGTCACAGGAGGAGCTGGCGAACTCAGACCACGAGGTGCGGTCTCAGCAAGCTCAAAAAAAGAGGTCGCACGGTGCAGTCTCAGCGGTTTTCAGCGAGCTCGGCTTAGAGGCAAATGCGACGGACTCAAGCAGGAGGTCGCAGAGGGCAAGACTTGCAAGAGTTGAGGCGGGTCCCAGCAGGCAGCGGAAGTAGTTTATAAAAGGAGCAGAAAGGGCGGAAGAAACACGCAGCGGGAGCAGGAGGCTACTAGAGCAACGAACTCAAGCTGAAGTTCGCAGAGGACTGAAGCGGACGTGGCGTACTCAAGCGGGAGTTCGCAGAGGACGAGAATGGCGAGTGTGGGCTCCAAGGTTGCAGATGTCGGATGTCGGGTTCATGTCGGTTTTAGTTTGAAATGTCGTATGTCGGATTGCGGGGGAAATATCGGGGATATTTTACCATGTCGGATTTTAATATTTAAATAAATTTATTCATATATATAAACATTTTTTATAAATATGTGCAGTTACATACATAATGTGTTTTTATAAATTACACAATAAACATATATACACATAATGTATGTTTATAATTTAAACAATAAACGTATATACACAATGTATGTTTATAAATTGCACAAAAAGAAGAATTGACGACAGTAAACGACATAAAGAGCGTCAAATGTGAGCGAGAAAGAAGTCAAATCTTGGCTCAGAGAGATGCAGAAAATGTAGCACAAAACAAAATATTACCACTCGGACGCTTAAAAAAATGAAATATATATATTTATAGTACTCGCCATATATCGTCCGCGAGATATCACCCGATATATCGGTTAAGACCGATATATCGGGGCCTGAAGACCGATATATCGGGGATATTTTCAAAAACGACATTTTTGCTTAAAATGTCGATGTCGTGGCGTTTTCTGCCCAAAACCTTTATGTCGGCCGACATGTCGGACATGTCGGCCGACATCTACAACACTGGTGGGCTCAAGCCAGAAACGAGAGCGTGAGCTCAATCGAAAAATAAACTTCAGGATTCGTATTGGCTCTGGTACCATGTACGAAATGAGAATTTAAAGAATAAAAGAGGAGGCAGGAATAAATAATTCTCCTTAAAATAAAGTTATTTCAAATACATAGTTAATTCAAATACATGTACAAGGAGTTCATTATATAGAGAGAAGGAGACGGAGCTAAGAATGAATCTAAGATGTGAGACTAAAAGAGCCTAAGAGAGGAATGGGCACAGTGGGTCATTTATACATGGGCTTTCTCCAACACATCAAAATCCCATAACTATAAGCCCGGCTCACCAGATTTTGATACAACAATGCAATGTGGCGAGCCTCCTTAAGTCAACTCTACTTTGTCTTGTTAATTAATTAGTAAATATTAAATAATTATCTTCAATTATTTAGTATTGATTAATTAGAATTCTTTATTAGGTGTCTTTAATTCTAACTAACAAAGAAAAGAGACTTTCCATAATTAAGAGTCTTTACTAGATACTTAATATGCACATTTATTAATGTATTAATGAATATCTTGAATGCATTAATAAAAGGTCTTTAGTGGATAATGAATTAAGAATAATAGGTGTCGATATACTTCATATTAGGCATGCCTATGAAATATATATAAGTAGGCATGTACAGATGGAAGGCATCTCAGGGATCATTAGTTTTGGTTTCTTGGAGGGAACTTTTTGAAAGAATCAACTCACAAAATTTTGGTGGGAGCTTGCCTCTTTTGTTTGCATCGTCCTTTTATGATTTAATGCAATCTTATTATTTCTCGTGTGCACTCTTCCCTTTAACACTAGAAATTTATAGTCAATAATGATAACACTGGTAGAACATGTCGTTCTTCGGTCGTTGCCCTTGTAATCATCGGGTACAAACACATTGATCAATGTGGCCCACCTCTTCCAATAAATTTGCACCATTAGTCGTATCAATGCTAGGCTAGAGAAAAATGCCCCCGCCGCACCCGCTCGCAACACCTTTCGCTCGTCACCAAATCATGTCACCACAGAGCATCCTTCATTCTTAGCAGCACCTAACCTGCCTGCCATCTATCCTGCTCCCCCCTGCCCTCTATCTGGCTCCCTCCTGAACACAACCACCAACCACAAACAAATCTTGATTCCACCCACAATCCACTACTCGACACAAATATCACATCAACACCATCTGCTTTGCCATTACTTGCAGTAACAACTCAACCATCTTCCTCTGGAGATCTTGTCGTCCATGTGCCCATTGTTACCACCACATTACCGGAAACCACCTCCGCTTTTTCATTCAAGTAGGCGGCGAATCCATTCCCTTCACTGTGAACTTCACGCTCCAATACAGAAGCTTCGTTCCCTCTCAATGCCACTTCAAAATCCCACTCCAATTGATCACCTCACTTCGTAGAGGTAAACAGATCCATAGTTCACAACATTCATCCCCAACGCCCCACCATATGCAGGCCGAACACACCTTGAAGCCCCATCGTTGCCCCTGACAGCAGCACCATTGCTTCCCTTCCCAGTTACACCGCATTGTCTGATTCCACGGATACCATCGACCCACAAGTTATAGTTCTGTCTCCCACAACCCTTCTCTCCACACAGCCTCCTAAACACTGTCCACATTGTATTTCCCCTGCTCTTTTTCTTCTTTCCAAAGCACGGTAATTCCTTCTCCTCGGGCATCGCCCCGCGCGTCACTTCCTTTGTTTTCCTGATCCGTAAAATTCAACAACAAAACCTAGTGTTTCCCAACTAGCTCTCCCACACGCTATGTTCCAACCTCCAATCCTTGTATTTACCCATAATAAATTGTTACAAATAGGCACCCGCCCGAGCGGTCCCCCCTTGGAGGAGCCACTGAGAGCATATGGAAGCCCTCTTGAATATAATTTTGTAATTAATTAATATTAATTAATTAGTCAATATTGATTAATTATTATTATTTAATATTGAATTAATTAATTGTGTAATTAAAATATTTTGTAATTTCTTATTATATGTTCTCTTCCTCGTCTATATAAGGGAGAGGGGTATGAATGTTTGATAATCTTTTGGATCTTAGTCTTCGGGGATCTCACTTGGAGAATTTTATGGAGGACCCAGCCTCCAAGAGCTTGGTCAAATCTCAACCTACATGTTCATACTGCTCTACTATCTCTGCTAGCCATTGTCGGCGAGTCCACGACACAGAAAGACCAGATCGCCTCACAACCACAACATCTTTTCAAGGTTTGGGCACCCCTCGTCACCCACAACCTCAATGTCTCGAAGAAAAAGAAGATGCCAGAGACGGACCGCAACCAACACGAGCACTCCTCGCCCATCCAACCATCTATGTCCACGCATGTTCTCGATTCTTCTTTCGCCTGCCAGCCCGCCGTTATTCAATCCATCCCACGATCCGACCACTACCAACGCTCGTCTCTGGCTCCGACTTCCGCCAGCCTCTCCACTGTCGTTGCCCCTTCTCATCCGGTTTTGCCATGTCGACCTCCGGTCCAACTTCCCACGAAGTTGTCCTCCTCCCCTACCAGTGTTAAGCCTGTCGCCTTCGAACCGAGCTGTCGCACATCGAGACGCCCTCGCCCAGTGTCTCCCCTCCTGTTATCGAGCCGCACGCCCCTAGGGCTCACCTCCTCAACCGCAGCTTCTCCTATCCCGAATTGATTCCTCTCTCCTTTATCGGGTCGCCCACACAACCTGGTCGTGTCTGCCACCTGGGCCGCCACACGGCCAATTACAGGAAAGCATGTCATGCACGTTAACTTTTACACTAGTTTTTAGTTTTTCCAAATCAGTGGGTCTCAATCTCTCTTTCACATCATATCACTTCAACCACCCCTACCTCCACATATCTTTCAACCCAAAGCCCCACCTGATTGTCCCCATCAGTATTTCCACAGTTACTCCGTTGCTCAACTTTCACATCAATATCACCCTCCCACGCTTCCACTACTTCATTGTCTCCCCATTCTTTTTTCATTTCACCACGCTTCCATCCGCTCTACTCGCACATGGCTTAATTCTCATATTCATCATTCAACACCAGTCTTCTTCTGCACCAACGCTCGTTTCCTCTCAGTTGGATCGTATATGCCTAAAGATCCTGAGAAATCTTGAAAACTCGACCTTGAGGGCAAGGTCGATTTTCAAGGGAGGAATATTGTTACGAATAGGCATCCGCCCGAGCGGACCCCCTCGGAGGAGCCACTGAGAGCACATATGGAAGCCCCCTTTGAATGCTCATATGCAAGGATATAATTTTGTAATTAACTAGTATTAATTAGTTAATATTGATTAATTATTATTGATTAATATTGATTTAATTAATTGTATTAATTAAAATATTTTGTAATTTCTTATTATGTTTGCCCTCCCTTATCTATATAAGGGGGAGGGATATGAGTATTTAATCATCTTTTGGATCTTCGTCTTTCGGGCTTACTTAGAGAGAGTCCTTTGGAGGATCCAGTCTCCAAAAGCTTGTCTGGAGCTCGTTTGTGCATTGTATCACGTATGTTTATTTTTTTTTTATAATTTGCTTTGATTCTCTCATCTCCTTCGTAATGTCATTTGTGATCAATATCACTTTGTTCCTCTCTAAAACCCTAACAATTTCTCCACCGATAACATAAATTACCCAAATCCTTTTAATAATCCCTAAATAACACACTCAACTTCCCCATTAATTTTATCTAAATCGATCTCACATTATAATTCAACCTCAGGTACCCAAGTTGGCCTAATCACTCCTACTCCCAACATAACCTCAACCCGCTACAACACAACAACACTAGACCGCACCATTTCACAATTGTTACCACAATTCGACTCTACAAAAATCAATGATGAACATCCGTATTATCCTCATTGTCAAAATCTTTAAAGATCCAAACAAATGCAGGTAGTCATTCTCAAGTGCAAAAGAGTCATCGCCGCACCATGTTCCACTATTTCACTTTTCACTTCCATTGCTCTTAAATATGGTGCAACGACGGTGGACAACTGATGGCCGCGAAACTTCACTTAATAATAAATTTCCAAGGCAAGCGAACCTATCAATTGTAATAAATAAGATATCCCTATCTTATGTCGTATTCTCAAGGGTCTTTTCAATTACTCGTACTCACTTCTCTTCAATTATCTACCAAGCGATTCAAGAGTGGTTTTGCTTTCGTAGAAACAAAATTTAAACTTAGTTATCTATTTAAACTTAGTTATCTATTTAATAAAATAGTAAATTGCGAAAGAAATGCTTGATGATTAAAGAATAGCGTTCGGATGTAGAGAACACATAGATGAAACGAAAGATTCTTGACGACCCTACTTCAACCTCTCAAAACCTAGTCAACTGAAAAGATACAGAAAATAATCAACTTCTCTCTCGAGCAAGTTAATACTAAGGTAAGGATGAATGATTAGGATTTCTCTCAAATCAAAACTCCAATTCTTGCTTTAAACACGAGTAAACTTTTATCTTAAAACACAGAAGAATATCGCTATCTATCTCTAAATTTGCGATCTATTCCTTTCATTCATACAAGTTCTTAACATGCCAAGGATTTCTCAATCTCAAAGGATGAAAACATACAAGAATTACAATTCCGGAAATATATAATTCTACACAATTGAATTGCATGAACAAATTAACATAATGTTGAGAGATTAAAAGAAGAGATCATTCAAAACAATTAAAACATCAACATATGGTTCTCACATCCAAACGCTAAAGAGAGATTAGTTCCGCATCATCTTCTCTAAACAAAGATAAAATTCAAACATCAAATTAAAGTAAAATATCATACTCAATTGTCTTTCCCCCTTCTTCCTTCTTCAGAAAACTCCAGCCCTTGCAAAAAAACTACTCTCATCAGCCCCCACTTCTTTCTTTTATAGCTTGTGTTGAAAAAGGAAAGAAATAGACGGACACGGCCTTGCACACGGCCGTGTCCTTGGCCGTGTATAATGAGTGGGAACGGTTATGGTGGTCGTGGTGGTGGACACGGCCATTCACACGGCCGTGTATATAGCCGTGTTCGCTGAAGAGCCTTCCTGTGACACGGCCGTGTCCAAGGCCGTGTGTCAAGCCGTGACTTTCTCTGTCATTCTTGTTGCCAAAATTCCCTGAACACGTGAACTCATTCAACCGTGTAGGAGGCCGTGTGTCTTGACACGGCCGTGTGCCTGGCCGTGTAGGAGCCTTTTTCCTTAGATTCTTCTTTCTTCAACCTGAATACACCTGGATGCATACGTTTAAGTTAAAACTTCATTTAATGTGGGCAAAGAACTATTATGATGAGAATGAGTATGAAAATAATGAGTTTAGACTTTAGATTGAGGCGAATTCAAATTGGATTCTCAATTATAATTTGATAAATATGATCTTATCAAATACCCCTACACTTAGAGTTTTGCTATTCCAGAGCAAAATACATGAATAAAGGATTAGCGTAAACAACCAAAAATTAGATTTCTAATAAGCAAGTTACCCAAATTAACATTATTTTCAAAAATTCAATTAGTGGAAGGAAATTTTCACAACTTAAAATGGGAATTTTACCATCAAAAGTGTCCAAAACAAATTATGAAAATATCAATATTCTTGTACTTATCTCCAATCAATCCAAAAAAAATACGTATCGAATTCACCATCAATTTCTGAAATAAGATTTTATTATTTTTCTCAATGTTACACTCCATAGTTTTGAAATCTATTTTGAATGACATGGGCTCGCTAGTAAACTCCAACTTCAACTCATAGAAAGCAATAATAAGATTAAAGGATCACTAGGACTTTTGTGGTGCTAACTTTGGCCTGGGCTAGGATATGATAAACAATGATATCAAACGCAATTTCTCATCATATAAGAATATAATTAAACTAGTGAATAAACTCATGATTATGAAACACATCATGACATTATCCAATTGAAAAAGAATAGTGGCTAATCATTTTTTTCCTTTCTCCTCTTTTTTTTTCTCTTTTCCCTTTTTTTTGTAGATACACACTTTTGTTTGCTCATTTTTTTTTATAGAACAAGGAGGGAAAAATCAGACTGAGCCAAAAAATATAATAAATCTCTCACACATAGAAGAGATCAATCAAAAGGATATACTCAAATGATGTGATGCAACATATATTAATCATATTCCATTTATTCAAAAAGTTTAATCGTAAACTCTAATGACGAGTACTAAGGTTGTAGAGAAATGATTGTTTTAAGGGTTGTAAATGACATCAAAGAAGTTAAGTATGGCAAGTGTGCAATGGTAATTGATAGGAATGGAATAAGAGCTGAAAAGGTTCAAACTAATCAAAGGCGGCCTAGATCATATCAAATAATCTTATCGTGATGATATATTGAGTTGCATATGGAGTGTATAAAAGCAAGACCCATAATTCAATAGAGTGAAATAATTGATAGTCTAATAGAATTATTTTTGCTTTAAAGAATAAGTGAATTGATATATGAATTAAATTTCAGATTAAAGTAAAGTATAGAATATTGAAATTTCAAAACGGTTTTGTATCACAATGTGACGTAAAACACCGGAGTTATGCAACTTTCAACATCCATAATCAAATACATAAATTGTAATGCTTTAATTGGGTAACTGATTATGAGAGATCTAATTAAATTGTAATGCTTTTTTTAGTGAATACGCGTGAACGGGTTGAAAAATTTTTGCTCGATATTGTAAGGGTATTTTAAAAAATAAATAAATTAATTAAATGATTTAGAATATAAAGTTCTAAATGATCCCCTCAACTGAAATCGTGCAATGTCCCCATAGCCCTAATCATTAATAGAAACGAAGTGAAGTAAAAAAATCTCCAAGCGACTATTGTTAAAGCAAGAGAAGTAGCAGTCATCATATAGTAATAAATCAAAGCAGTACCATAACAGTGCAGCGTTAATAATAATAATACAAGATATAGTTCATGAGAATAGTAAAACTGAAACAAACTAGATATCTCTGAACTCAGCCTGCAAGATACAATCAGAAGGTAGGTGGTGGTGATGGGTCACGACGACGTCGACTAGAGGAATGTGGTGGTGGCGGCATGGCGACCTCGAAGTGATCACAGAGCTGATAAACAGCGGTCTGAGTCCATTGATTGGATTCCTCATACTGCGCCTGCATATCGCGCTGATTGCGCAATATTTCCTCCTGATTGTAATCTATGTGAGCGAATATATCTGTCATGGCCTCCTGATTCTGCTCGACTCTATCTAACCTCCGATTCATATCCATACGAAAGTGCGTACGATTCAAAGAGATCGTCATATGAGTGATGCTCCTGGGGTGCGTGAGAAGAGGATGCACCATGATGTGAATATCGTGTTTGTTGTGGAACATCCTGTGGCTCCTCTACTTCCTCTCTATTCCTCTCCTCCTCAACCTCATCCCCCGCCTCATCCCCCACTTCCTCCTGATGTCTAGCTACTTGATAGACAGGACGGCCAACTCCAGGACGGGCTCGAACTATCCTAAGTGATCGAAGTGAAGCCATGGAGATGGGTATAGTGCGAGCGACCACTTCCATGGGAGGAAGACCGTCAAAGATATTCACGGATTTCAGAAGGAGTGTGATGTATGGCGCGATACAAATGGTGCCGACTCGGCCGTGCTCGGCTTGGTGGCGAATGAAGGTGGCGACAAAATATCCTAAATGGAGAGGAAAATGCTCCGTCATGCTATAAAGATATATAATATCTTTGGTACTGACGACTCCAGAGCTCTCTCCACGCCCAGACAAAGTATGGCTCAAAAGGTGATGGAGGTAGTGGACAGCGGGGTCGTTCAAATAGGAGGCCTTGGAGCTCTTGGCTTCATAAGGCGGACCATCTGCAATGCTACGCCATATGGACTCGGGGTGCACTCCATAGGGTAGGGTGTAGTGAAGGTCATGGTATTGGGGACTGTTGAGGAATTCCTCGTCGTAGAGTCGGAGGAATGACGTGAACTCCCAAAGATCGAGCGAGTGAACTTGACGTTGAACCCGAAATGAAATGGTGGCAGTGATGGAAGAGCGATTCGTGCTCCCCGCCATGGTGTAGTAACTCGTCTCCATGGTGAATGTGGAAAGAAATTCCAACGTGACCTCACGATAACCAAGTTCATTGATAGCGAAAAAGGCGTCCCAACCGCCATGGCCGATGAGGTGTCCGACTTCTTCGCTTAAATGTATTTCCTCCAACACGTCCCAATCTATACAGCGACAGTCTTGAAATTTGTGTTTGCGTAGACGTTCGAATCTGGCAACATGAGCGGGATCTTCAAAATGTAACATGCCGACTTCAGCATGAATGGCGGGAGGAGGAGCGGCGGATTGATCGGGACGGCGTCGATTGGAGCGTTGACGATGAGTCGACATGCCGAATGGAGAATAGTCCCTGTATATAGCAACGTAAAGGCATGGGATGGAGAGAAAGAGAAAATCATTTTCTAAAAAAATGGAGGAAGATATAGATATAGATCGGAGGTATGAAAATCATCTCGGCAAAGTTCAGGGATTTGTGTAAAAATTACCTTAAAATGTAGATCGGGGCGAGAGGAGAAGAAATCCGCAAAAAATTTCGAGTTCGGAGCTCCGGGGAGGGAGAAATGGCCGGAAAATGGGGTTGGAAATACTTGGGTTTCGTCTGGTTTGATACACGGCTGGAAGGGAGAAGAGAGGAGAAAGATGAAGTGGGATTAAATATTTTTTTTCTTAAATTACGGGACCCGACCATATACACGGTCTCATACACGGCTGTGTGTCGACCCGTGTTCCGTCTTTGTGAACAGTGACGTGATTGTGGCTGAATAATTAACACGGTCGTGTGATATCCCGTGTTCAGGGAATATAAGCTTTAAAAATTTGCGAAATGCGAAAGGGTCCGTGCAAGCGCAAAAGATCTCGGGTAGACACAAGGATAGACATTGATTGTTATATAAATATATTGAAATACTCAAATATTTTTCTTTTTAAACAGGAACAAGATCACGAACGTATTTGTAGAAAAAAAACAAAAATACGAAAATAGAAAACGAACAAATCCTAACATCCTAAAAACTCTTAGTGAGATGCCATGAAAATTCAGTTAGTGTCAAGCTGGAGACTTAACTCCTCCTTGCCTTGACGCTCAAATTCTTCCCCGAAGTAATGTTTTAGTCGATGTCCATTTACTTTGAAAATTCCTTTTCTGGGTGAGAGAGTTCAACTGCTCCGTATGGAAATACTTGCTCAACTCTAAATGGACCCGACCATCTTGATTTCAATTTCCCGGGAAAGAGTTTAAGACGAGAATTGTATAGCAAAACATTATCCCCAATTTTGAACGATTTATAATTCCGAAGTTGTCTATCATGGAAAGCTTTTGCTTTCTCTTTGTATATATGAGAATTCTCATATGCTATTGTTCTCCACTCATCCAATTCATTAAGTTGAAATTTTCTCTTCTCACCTGATAGATCCAAGTTCATATTTATAGTCCGAATAGCCCAATATGCTTTATGTTCAAGTTCAACTGGTAGGTGGCATGCCTTGCCATATACTAGTCTATACGGTGTAGTACCTATTGGTGTCTTAAATGCAGTGCGGTAGGCCCATAGAGCGTCGTCCAATTTTTTAGCCCCTTGTTTCCGATTCCCCTCTATTGATTTTTCTAGGATGTGTTTCAACTCTCGGTTGGATACCTCAACTTGCCCACTAGTTTGTGGATGATAAGGAGTGGCTACCCTATGCGTAATCCCATATTTAGTTAAAACTTTATGAAACTGAGAATTACAAAAGTGCGTCCCTCGATCACTAATGATGGCACGAGGCATTCCAAACCGCGAGAATAATTTTCTAAGGAATTCGACAACAACTCTGGCGTCGTTTGTTGGTAAGGCTTGTGCTTCTACCCATTTTGAGACATAGTCTACGGCAACCAGAATGTATCTATTACCGTACGAATTAGGAAATGGCCCCATAAAGTCAATTCCCCAAACATCAAATATTTCACATTCTAAAATAAACTTTTATGGCATTTCATTAGCTTTTGAAATATTACCTGATCTTTGGCAAAAATTACATAAACGAACATACCTTTGGGCATCCCTGAATAGAAGGGGCCAATAAAAACCTGAATCGAGTACTTTCTTTGCCGTTCGAATTGGCCCAAAGTGTCCTCCCGTAGGTCCTGAATGACAATGCTCTAAAATCTTCCACCCTTCTTCATCTGATACACATCTCCTGATGATCGAATCTGCACAAATGCGAAACAAAAAGGGGTCCTCCCAAAAGTAGTATTTTAGATCAGAAAAGAATTTCTTCTTTTGCTGATGTGAAAGATCTGTTGGAAGGACCTAAGCAACAATGTAATTTGCAAAATCCGCAAACCATGGAATGTTAGTGTGAGATTGAGTTTCAAGCATATATAATCGTTCTTCGGGGAAGCTATCATTTATAGCAGATTCATTTAATACTTCTAAATATGGATTCTCAAGACGAGAGAGGTGGTCTGCCGCCAAATTTTCGGCTCCCCTCTTATCTTGTATTTCTAAATCGAATTCTTGCAAAAGCAAGATCCAACGGAGCAAACGGGGTTTTGCATTTGTTTTCGAAAGTAAGTAACGTAGAGCGGAATGATCAGTGTAGACAATCACTTTGGACAATGTTAAATATGAACGGAATTTATCAAATGCAAAAATGACTGCTAATAGTTCTTTTTCAGTTGTTGTATAATTCTCCTATGCAGCATTCAATGTTTTACTCGCATAGTAAATGGGGTGAAAATGTTTGTTTCTTCTTTGTCCTAGTACTGCTCCAACCGCGAAGCTACTAGCATCACATATTAATTCAAAAGGTTTAGAAAAATCTGGTGCAATCATGATGGGAGAATTAATTAATTTGTCTTTTAGTATTTCAAAAGATTTTAGACATTCACCATCAAAAACAAAAGGAGTATCTTTTTCTAATAACTTTGTTAAAGGTTTTGAAATTTTTGAAAAATCTTTTATAAATCGTCGGTAAAAGCCTGTATGTCCTAAAAAGCTACGTACTGCCTTAACCGTGGCGGGAGGTGGCAAGTGTTCAATAGTTTCAATTTTTGCTCTATCCACCTCAATTCCACGGCATGTAATCTTATGGCCCAAAACCAAACCTTCTTGTACCATGAAATGACATTTTTCCCAATTAAGTACAAGATTAGTTTCTTCACATCGAGCAAGAACTTTTTTAAGATTTTCTAAACATAAGTCAAATGAATCCCCAAAAACTGAAAAATCATCCATAAACACTTCCATAATATCTTCAACTAATTCATTGAATATAGCTAGCATGCATCTTTGAAAAGTAGTTGGCGCGTTACATAATCCGAAGGGCATACGTCTGTATGCAAAAGTACCGAAAGGACAAGTAAAGGTGGTCTTTTCTTGATCCTCCGGGGCGATAGGAATTTGTAAATAGCCTGATAATCCATCTAGAAAACAATAGTAAGCGTGTCCCGATAAACGCTCTAAAATTTGATCTATGAAAGGAAGCGGAAAGTGATCTTTTCGTGTAGCATCATTTAGCTTCCTATAATCTATACTAACTCGTCATCCAGTGACAGTGCATGTAGGAATAAGTTCATTTCGTTCGTTGGCTACTACTGTAAGACCTCCCTTTTTAGGGACTACTTGAATAGGACTCACCCATGAACTATCAGAAATAGGATAAATCATCCCAGAATCCAGTAACTTCAAAACATCAGTTTTCATAACCTCTTTCATATTTGGGTTGAGTCTACGTTGAGGTTGGATAGATGGTTTATAATCATCTTCCATAAAAATCTTATGGAAACAAAATGAGGGACTAATTCCTTTAATATCGGATATTGACCATGCTATTGCTCTCTTATGCTCTTTTAAAAGATAAACCAGTTTTGCTTTTTCAGATTCAGATAGATTACTAGAGATAATAACAGGAAAAGTAGAATTAACTCCCAAAAATACATATTCAAGATGATCAGGTAATTTCTTTAATTCCAAATTTGGAGGATCGGTTGTGATTTCTTTTAAATGATCTTTATCGCTCTTTTTTATAACATCAAATCCACTTTTCTAGTTAAAGATTGAGATTCCTCGAGGTAAGCTAAGTGTTCACAAACATCAACACGAGTAAAATCCTTTAAATGACAATTAGCAATACAAAGTTCTAAAGGATCAGCACATAGCAATTCAGAAGGTATTGTTGAAACAACATGATCAATACTATTAAGAAAATAACATGTATCATCAGTCTCTATTGGTTGTTTCATAGCATTGTTAATTTGAAATGTAACATCCTCCTCTCCAACTCGTAAAACTAATTTTCCATCGAAAACATCAATCAAGGCTCTAGAAGTTGCTAAGAATGGACGACCCAGAATGAGCGGTATTTCAGTATCTTCATCCATATCTAAGATAACAAAATCCGCAGGGAAAATAAATTTATTAAAACATCCTCTATCACTCCCCTAGGATATTTTGCCGTTCGATCAGCAAGTTGAATACTTATTCTAGTTGGGCGCAGTTCACCGATTCCTAATCTTAAGAAAAGTTTATAGGGCATGAGGTTAATACTTGCTCCTAAATCAGCTAGAGCTCTTTTAATTTGCATGTCACCGATTAAACATGGGATAGAAAAACTACCTGGATCCGTTAGCTTTTGGGGTAATTTGTTTTGTAAGATTGCAGAACATTCTTCACCCAACGTGACTGTGGAAAGCTCCTCTAGTTTCTTTTTGTTAGAAAGTAAGTCTTTCAGGAATTTCGCATACTTGGGCATTTGAGACACTGCTTCTGCAAAAGGCAAATTAATATTTAATTGTTTAAATAAGGATAAAAATTTACCGTATTGAGCGTCCATGCGATCCTTGTTCAGCTTTGTCGGATATGGTATCGGTGGCTTGTATTCTTTCAAGGGAGGAAGTGGTTCTGATGGTGATTGAACTACGTCTGGTGATGAGGTGTTCTCTTCCGTATTCGTAAGTGGTTGGTGGAGCGGCTTCCCACTGCGCAAAGTGACTGCCTTGGCATGCTCCCTTGGATTCGTCTCAGTGTTCCCTGGGAGGGTTCCGAGAGCACGCTCGGAGAAGAGTTTCGCCAGTTGCCCAACTTGGTTTTCCAAGTTTCGGATTGAACTCTCTTGATTCTGAAAAGACGTTTCGGCTGTCTGCATGAACCTTGCTAAGACTTCCTCAACTGGAGGCTTTCGTTGTTCAACTGGTGGTTGTTGTTGTTGATGTTGAAATCCCGGTTGCATGGCATTTGGTTGCTTGGGACCTTGTCCTCCCCATGAGAAATTTGGGTGATGTCTCCATCCCGGATTATAAGTTGCACTATATGGGTTGTTAGCGGGGTTGAATGGGGGTCTATTTGCATTTCCCAAATAATCCACTTGTTCATGTTCCGTAGAGCCATCACTTGTTGGGTCCCATTGTACCGTAGTAGGAGGTGCTTGGGCAAGCGAGAGATTGTCCATCTTTTGATGTAGTTTATCTACTTGAATCGCCAATGCGGTTACGGCATCAATATCATATACCCCGGCGGGTTTATTTGGTTTGGCTCGAGGTACGCTCCACTGGATGTTGTTCATGGCCATCCCTTCTATCAACTCTGTTGCTGCATCGGTGGTTTTGTTGTTCAATGCTCCACCTGCGGCAGAATTTAACAATTGCCTTGTAACTTGATTTAGGCCATTGTAAAATGTTTGGATTTGCTGTCAGGCAGGTATTGCATGATGAGGTAGACGGCGCAATAACTCTTTGTAGCGTTCCCAAGTGTCATATAACGTTTCTGTTTCCAACTGGCAGTAGGTGTTGATGTCATTTCTTAGCTTAGCAGACTTTGATGGCGGGAAATACTTCAGTAGAAACTTTTCAACCAATGTATCACAAGTTGTGATTGACCCCCTTGGTAGAGAATTCAACCATTGCTTTGCTTTATGTCTCAGGGAGAATGGAAACAGTCTCAATCGAATGGCGTCATTGGTTGCCCCATTGATCTTAAAAGTGTCACAGATCTCTAAGAAATTTGATATATGCATGTTAGGGTCTTCGTCTTGGAGTCCATCGAACTGAACGTACTGCTGAACCATCTGAATAATCCCCGGTTTGAGTTCAAAGTTATTTGCCTCTACCGTCGGTCGAGTAATACTGGACCCAGTTCCAGTTGTATCGGGACGTGCATAATCGGCTATGGTTCGTTGCCGATTCGCTTCATCCTGATTATCTGCCATGGTGTTAGATTTCGTTGTATGTAAAACTGATGTCTCCTCCACCGAATGATTATCTGAACTTGCACTAGCTTCCGAATTAGTCGATTGTGATTGACGATGTATCCTTTGTGGTTCAGACTGATATTGCACAAGAACAGTATTTCGTTTCCTAGTCATAAACTAAAGTACTACCAAAGAAAATCAAGTGAAATAAACAAACATAAAATATAATGTCAAATATTCTAATAATAAAGATAGATTAATAAAATCCAAGTTTTCAGAATATCGAAAATGAGTCCCCGGCAACGGCGCCAAAAACTTGATGGCCGCGAAACTTCACTTAATAATAAATTTCCAAGGCAAGCGAACCTATCAATTGTAATAAATAAGATATCCCTATCTTATGTCGTGTTCCCAAGGGTCTTTTCAATTACTCGTACTCACTTCTCTTCAATTATCTACCAAGCGATTCAAGAGTGGTTTTGCTTTCGTAGAAACAAAATTTAAACTTAGTTATCTATTTAAACTTAGTTATCTATTTAATAAAAATAGTAAATTGCGAAAGAAAGGCTTGATGATTAAAGAATAGCGTTCGGATGTAGAGAACACATAGATGAAACGAAAGATTCTTGACGACCCTACTTCAACCTCTCAAAACCTAGTCAACTGAAAAGATACAGAAAATAATCAACTTCTCTCTCGAGCAAGTTAATACTAAGGTAAGGATGAATGATTAGGATTTCTCTCAAATCAAAACTCCAATTCTTGCTTTAAACACGAGTAAACTTTTATCTTAAAACACAGAAGAATATCGCTATCTATCTCTAAATTTGCGATCTATTCCTTTCATTCATACAAGTTCTTAACATGCCAAGGATTTCTCAATCTCAAAGGATGAAAACATACAAGAATTACAATTTCGGAAATATATAATTCTACACAATTGAATTGCATGAACAAATTAACATAATGTTGAGAGATTAAAAGAAGAGATCATTCAAAACAATTAAAACATCAACATATGGTTCTCACATCCAAACGCTAAAGAGAGATTAGTTCCGCATCATCTTCTCTAAACAAAGATAAAATTCAAACATCAAATTAAAGTAAAATATCATACTCAATTGTCTTTCTCCCTTCTTCCTTCTTCAGAAAACTCCAGCCCTTGCAAAAAAAACTACTCTCATCAGCCCCCACTTCTTTCTTTTATAGCTTGTGTTGAAAAAGGAAAGAAATAGACGGACACGGCCTTGCACACGGCCGTGTCCTTGGCCGTGTATAATGAGTGGGAACGGTTATGGTGGTCGTGGTGGTGGACACGGCCATACACACGGCCGTGTATATAGCCGTGTTCGCTGAAGAGCCTTTCTGTGACACGGCCGTGTCCAAGGCCGTGTGTCAAGCCGTGACTTTCTCTGTCATTCTTGTTGCCAAAATTCCCTGAACACGTGAACTCATCCAACCGTGTAGGAGGCCGTGTGTCTTGACACGGCCGTGTGCCTGGCCGTGTAGGAGCCTTTTTCCTTAGATTCTTCTTTCTTCAACTTGAATACACCTGGATGCATACGTTTAAGTTAAAACTTCATTTAATGTGGGCAAAGAACTATTATGATGAGAATGAGTATGAAAATAATGAGTTTAGATTTTAGATTGAGGTGAATTCAAATTGGATTCTCAATTATACTTTGATAAATATGATCTTATCAACAACCCTTCTTGAGTTAATTCTATTTTGTCTTATTAATTAATTAATAATAATTAGTCTATACTAATTAATTAGAAGGGGAGCCTTGGCGCACCGGTTGAGGTGTTGTTGCGTGGCTTTGAGGTCCCGGGTTCGAGTCCTAGAAACAACCTCTTGCAAAAATGCAGGGTAAGGTATGCCTACATTTCACCCTTGTGGTGAGACCCTTCCTCAGACCCTCGCTGCGGGGGGATGCTTTGTACACTGGGCTGCCCTTAATCGATACTAATTAATTCTCTTGAATTCATTATTACTTAATTAAGTTTCTTTGTTAGGTGTCTTTATTGTAACTAAGGAATTAGTCATCCCTTAACTAGGCATCTTTATTAGGTAGTTAGTATGCACTTTTATTAGTATTAATGAGTATCCTTATTGTTGCATTAGGAGTCTTTATTAATGCCTTAGTGAGAGTCTTCATTATTGCAATAAGAGTTTTTATTAGGTAGTTAATATGAATTAGTGTCTTTATATCATTCTTATTAGGTGTGCTTATGAAGTCTAAGGAGAGGTGTATGGGTGGAAAGTATTTTGGGATCATTAGGTTTGCTCTTATGGAGAGGGAAAGTAGCAAATTCCTTGTCTAGATGAATTTCACAACTAATGTTTACAAGTTCTAGGTCTGACTAGGATATAAATAGCATCTATGCATCATATTTAACTATATCAAAGTAGTGTAACTATAATTTGTGAACTATGCACTAGCTGCACATAAAAAAAGGCAGTCAGGTGCACAAAGCATCCCCGTGCACATATTCAACAGATTTAAACCAAAGAGATGTTTACATCACAATTTTAACTGAAATTGATGCAACATTGTCTAAGCATCATTACCTTGTAATTATCCAAAGCAAACCGGCTGTCTGGAGGTATGGTTCCCTTGTTATATTTACCAGTAAGAACACCTGATGCCAGTGGACTCCAAGTGGTCAGTCCCAAACCATATGTGCTGTAAATTGGAAGGTACTCAAGCTCAACCTGCATAAAAATTACAAAGATACTAAAAACAGTGCATTTGCCAAAAATAGTATGTTGTAGGGATATTGAATTGAATATTTCAGCAAACTTTGACATGCACCTTGACTACTACAACAACATCGTGTAAAAGGATAGCAATAGTAAAAGGTATGAATTTTACATGTCTATCAAATTAAATAGCCCACTGGATATATCAAAACCACTAATCACTACAAAAAGATAAGACACGCTGAAGAACAAAAAAAATTTAAAGAAAACTGACATTTTGATAATTATAACAATAATTTCTCAAAATATGAGGTAGCAGTCAATAATTCATAAGGGAATTTTCTCTCGAGATTGTTGACTCCTACAAGTCTACACCTAAAATCCATTAGAGCCATTTGTTTGCTTGAAATTGGTGTCTATAAACCAGTGCATGAGCCCGAGTTTTGTCGTGTGTGTGTGTGTGTCCATGGCTCCGGCCTTCTGCAAGACATTCACATAACTAGTATTTTACAAAGAACAACCTTTTTTAATTTAAAACTTCAGCTAATCAGATCTACATTTACAAGCATTTCACAAACATCGAATTTCTGATCATACCACAAAATCTTTCTAATTTCAATATACCAAAATAACTCGCCTACAAGCAATTAATAGGTCCTTCATCACAACATAACATCATGTATGGAAATCCATTAGCAATCATTAATTGTAAGGAGTTGGATATAATAAGTTGTACAAGGATTGTAAAGGGCATATGAATAGGACCATAGATGTAATATAATGAATATGAAATAAATGTTAAGTCTTATTTTAGTCCTTAGTGGCGCACGACAAATCTAAAGGTGGTGAGCAAACAATGTCCTAACCCTAGATGCAGTGCAAGTGAACACGCGATGAATGCAATGGAACTACGACAAACACTAAAATGAGAATGTGGATGAATGCAGGCACACAATACGATGAACTTATGACTAATCCTAAGCTCTAATGCGATGCTCGTGAATGATTCAATCATGCAACTATTTTTGACGCGCAATTAATTAAACAAATTAATTTTAATATTTTGTGCAAGTGACGCATTTGATTACAAATATTGCAATGGAAGTAAGCAAACAACATTTACAGATTACTTGAGATTGCGATGAAAGCAAATGCAGGTGAATAAACAATGCACAATTAAGAGAGCAACAAATCAAATAAATACAAGCTAAATAATTTCAAGGAATACAAGTAGTTCTTGTACAATACAGAGAAAATGAAACTATAATGTAAAAACTCACTAAGCAATCGATGTCGAAGGTGGTGGGGGAGATCCCATGGTGGTGGTGGCTGTCTGGAGGTGTAAACACTGCTGTTTGGGGACTGTCGGAGGGGAAAATCGGCTTGGGGTGGCTGTCGGACTGGTGGAGGCAGTAGAGGGTGCGGGGAGGTTGTGGGGTGGCTATGGAGAGACTGGAAGGGGTCTAGGAGAGTGGAATAGTGAAATCAGGCGGATAGGTGGGAGGAGGGAAGGAAGTATAGAGGTTGGAGGGGAGGAGAGAAGGGAATCCAGCAGCTAGGGGGAGGAGGGACGGGAATCCGGCGGCTGGTGTGTGTGTGTGTGTGTGTGTGTGTGTGGGGGGGGGGGGGGGGGGGGGGGGGGTCCCGTGGACGGGAAAGGAGGCAGGAGGCATCGAGGAGGATAACTATGATAGGGAGGCGTCGACTGAGGTGAGGAAGGAAAGGAAGAAGGTAGCGGAGGTTGTAGAGGGGACTTGATGGTCTGGACGACAGCGACTGTTGTGGGTCTCGGCTAAAGAAACAGTGGTGGCGGTGGAGTCGTGACTCTCAGGCGTCAGTACCTGAGAGCTACGGAGGCGGTGGTGGTTCTCGGCGTCGGCACCGGGAGAGGGAGGAATCGGCACCTCCCGCTGCGTGACCGATCGGTTCCTCCTTGGAACCGTCTACTCTCGATACCCTTAATGAGCGATTGTTGATAGTATATAAGGATGGGGGTTAGGTAAATTATCTGATGGCTCAAATTGGCCGATTGCATTATTTGACCTAATCCCAAAATACATGTCAGGAAAAAAACATATACATGAATAAATACAGAAAAATGAGACCGGCAGGATCACGAACTCTGATCGTCCATTTGATTTCGGCGTCGGCACCGGGAGAGGGAGGAATCGGCACCTCCCGCTGCGTGATCGATCGGTTCCTCCTTGGAATCGTCTACTCTCGATACCCTTAATGAGCGATTGTTGATAGTATATAAGGATGGGGGTTAGGTTAAATGATCTGATGGCTCAAATTGGCCGATTGCATTATTTGACCTAATCCCAAAATACATGTCAGGAAAAAAAACATATACATGAATAAATATAGAAAAATGAGCCCGGCAGGATCACGAACTCTGATCGTCCATCTGAAGATCCAAAAATGTCGACTCTCCTAATGTCGCGCAATTGATCTCCATCAATCTCCTGACTCAGAAACATTCATCTCTGGTGAATGGAAACTACATGCTCCCAATGCCAATCAGGAAAGACTCTTTGTCGCGACAAGCAGGAAGCATCACCGCCAAAGGTCCTCGCACCGCTAACGTCCTCGAGGGTCCCACGCACCAAGCAAGATGTCGTAGGGGTGAGGGACAGGGAAACAATGGTGATGGGTAGGGCAGTGGTGGAGATTGGCGGTACATGAGATGTTGTAATGATGTTGGAAACTGAAACTAAAGGGGAAGGCTGAAGGTCCAAAACTAAGTGACTCCACACCTAGAATCAAATTCTCTACATTGAATAGGAATGACTACCCATATTCCTAGGAATATCAAGCTTGAAGAAATTTGACCCAGACTCTCTCATGAGAGTGTATGGGCCTATTCACTTAATACTCGCATTCAAGGTTGTTCTCAATGGGAACCGCTCGAGTAACCTGCAAATTATCACCAAATAACTTTCATTAAACATTTGCTCTCTCATGAGATTATTCGTGAAAATTTTAAAGCTCTCGTTATTTAATATAATTTTACGTCGTAGTAAGACATACAAATCATGCAACATATGCAAATGAACGATGACCGACATGACAGACTGAGTAAGGGCATGCTCTAAATAGCGGTGAAAGTCCCTAAGGATGGGTGGCTTATCCGAAGGTTCCTGGGCGGGGTGTAGAAATACTCAAGTGCACGGGCACCCAAATGACTACCAAGTACGTTGGCATTGAGTTGTAATATCATGATAAATGTCTCCTAAGGGATGCAAGTCATCGAAAGCAGATGGTTGATAGAAAATTTGTCATAAAGGTAATCTCCCGAAGGAATGTTGAAGATAGTGACATAAGGACGTAATTCAGGAGATTCGCCTAGCGATAAGTAAGTAAATTCATTGTTAATGCGGCGATCATCTAAAGGAACGTGTGAGACAGGGACACGAGGATGCAATGCTGGGTGGGATGAATGTCTCCTAAAAGGAAGAATTCGTCAGATGGCTCTCCAAGAGGCTCAACGGGGCCTCATCAAAGATTTCAATCGTAAGAGGATGATCCTTCACATGAGTATCATCGATAAGAGTAGAACCTCGAGAACATGAGAGACAACCACTACAAAGTCAATACTATGCTCTCAACCCTCGCTCGGGATATGACTTGCCACGACAATATGGGGAAACTCGGATGAACCTATGTTTAAGGAATGTGGTTAGAAGTAGGGAAATGATATAGACCATCTTTGACTTGTATGTTTGAGTTTTTTTGACCAACCTAAAAAATCACTACCACTAGTACCCTTTTTTTAGCTTTAATTACCCTTTTTTCCTTGGAAAACCAATATGTATTTTCATCAATGCCAAAATATTTCATCATATATATCAACTAAATTAGAGCTTATGTTTTATACATATAAATAAAAGTACGGAGAAAAAATATCTTGGAGAAAAGAAAATTTTTATGATTCACTTTTGTAGAAGAACATATTTGGAAACCACTATTTGGAATATTCAACCAATAATATTATGTTCACTACTTTAATACAAGAAGAATAGGTCCCTAAATAGGACAAGGGAGAAGGAAGAAAAGAGAGAATAGACAATGTGGGACTAAAGGAGCCTAAGGAGGAAAGGGCCTAAAGGGTCTTTTTATAAATGGGCTTTTATATGTTCTAACACTCCCCCGCAAGCTGGAGCATATAAGTCGTAGGCACCAAGCTTCGAAAGACACTTCTGGTACAGAGAGCGAGGTAGAGCTTTTGTAAGAACATCAGAGACTTGATCAGCAGCAGGAACATGACGAAGACAAACTTTCTGAAGTCGAACCTTTTCCCGGACAAAGTGACAGTCAACCTCGATATGTTTGGTGCATTCGTGAAACACAGGATTTTCAGCAATATGTATAGCAGCTTGACTATCACAAAGGAGAATTGTCGGAGCCGGAAGCTGGACTCCTAAATCAGTGAGGAGACTCTCAAGCCAGGTGAGTTCAGAGACGGCAGCGGCCCAACCTCTAATCAATTTTCGGGTAGAGGGAGAATAACAAACGTAGCCTTTTTGAGTTCGGGAGTACCCAACGAACATGGAGCGAGTTGCACGTGGGGCTAATTTGTCAACTGGAGGTCCAAGATGATGGACGAAGCAGACGCAGTCAAAGACCCGTGGAGTTAAGGGAAATGGTTCGCGCTCAGGGAATAAGAGAGAGAAGGGGGTGGGGAAGTTGAGGAGAACCGAGGAGGGCATGCGGTTGATAAGGTAGCATGTAGTGGATATAGCAAAATTCCAGTAGTAAGTAGGGACGTGCATCTGAAAGAGGAGAGATCGGGCCACTTCGAGAAGGTGGCGATTCTTTCGTTCAGCGACGTCATTTTATTGTGGCGTATAAGAACAAGAGGTTTGGTGAATAATCCCCAAGGACCTGCAAAACTGTTGGAAGTCATGACTAGTGTATTCGCGGGCATTGTCAGTGTGAAGTATTTTAATGTTGCGAGAAAATTGGGTGGAGGTTTCAGCGGCAAAAGAACGGAAAATAGACATGAGTTCCGAGCGATCATGCATCATATATAACCATGTCATGCGGGAGTAATCATCAATAAAAGTAACGAAGTAGCGATAACCAAAAAGACTTGGAGTTTTGTAAGGTCCCCAAATATCAGAATGCACCAAATCAAACGGGGCAGTACTTCGAGTACAACTAGGAGGAAAAACAGAGCGATGATGTTTTCCATGGATACAAGATTCACAATCGAAAGAAGAGAAATGATAGTCCGGTAGAGCCTTCTGAAGGATTGGAAGAGGAGCATGACCAAGGCGACGGTGCCAGTCAACAGAACTAATGGAAGATAGAGCCAGGAGCAGGTGGATCCAAGATATAGAGCCCGTTAGACAGCCATCCGCTACCAATGATATTCCGAGTCAGCCGATCCTGCATAAGAAAACTAGAGGAAGAAAACATAATAAGACAATCATAGTTCTCCTCCGGCGAAACACCATCTTCTCCGGCGACGATACCCTCTGCTCTTCTCCGGCCAGCCTCACGTAAGGATCCTCTTGGGGTTTTTTTTTTTCAGTTTTTCCCTAGGCGACGATCCCCTCGCGATCGAAGGTGCCGCACATCGCATGACTCTCCTCCGGCGAAACACCACCTTCTCCGGCGTCGATCTCTGTAATGGGTTTTCCTGTTTAAGAATCTGCGGGCTATGTTTTAAGAATCTGAAAGTACTGGGAGAAGTTACTTGGGCCTGTAAATTTGGTTTGTTTGTCAGAGTCTGTGAGAGGAATATGTTTAAAATAATGGGTGAATGTTTTTGTTTGTCCTCAAGCTCTCTGTGGACACTGCCAATTACACAAACTCTGTTTCACCGCAGCTTCTCTTTTGTTGTTGTTTTTCCTCCCCCTCCGGTGCAAAATTTTTGTGCTCGCCGGAATGGCGAGAATGTTTGAAGGGAGGAGAGGGCTCCGGGAATCAATAAGATGCGGTGTGCTGCATTATTTGCTTGTGGGGGGACAGGGGGAAGAGACAGACAGCTGTGGTTTGATCAGCAGAACATGATACACTACAAAATGTTTATGTTTTTATCTTTGGTTCCAGGTCTGTTGGGAATATAATTTATGTTTTCATGTGAATACATTGTGATGTATTTTTTCTTAATGTGCATACGTTTTGATGTTATTTAGGCGCTATTTTGACGTGTTTACACAATGCTGTTTTTCATAATCCTCATGTGTGAGTTGTTTTTCATAATGATGTTAAATTTCTATATTTTTGATGTGTTAGTGGAATAGGCTTGTAATGTGCATAAAAGTCCAATTTAAAACTGATATCAAAACATTGTAGTTTTATATATGGTAGTTCTATTTCCCTGCTTCGGTTATGCAAGTAGTTTCATATATGGTGTGGATGGAAGTACTTTCATATAATGCCACAAATAGTTTCATATATGAATACAAGTAGTTTCATATATGGTGTGGATGAAAGTGTTTGTGCATGTGTATGTGCATGTGTGGATCTTTAAATCTGTGGACTATTTTTATCCTAATATTTTAATTTTCTCACTGTTTTAAATTTAAAATTGCAATTAAATCCATTGAATTCTGACAAACAGGCGAACAATGGAATTACTAATTCCAATTCCTGTGGCAGAATTCCTGCATTCAGCTGAACAACAGAATTGCAATTGACTTCAATTCTAATTCCGGGAATTGGAATTGGGTCAATTCCAATTCCTGCATCTCATTTCCTGCCAAACGAACGGACAATATTCCAATTCCTGCATCCCATTTCTATGATAAGTAAACAGTGAATTCAATGCATATAAGTTAAGGATATGATAAGATGGTGAATTGAAATATTGTCTATTTTCATATTATACACAGCTAAATATATAAATAAAACTTATGTTATGGTGTGGTGTGTGCCAAAGTAGTCTCATCATGTATGTAGAGGCGAGAGTCATAAAAAAATTTTGTTAGGTCTCCTTTAAACTTATTGAACTTTTATACATAGCTTGTTTTGCCCTGTAAAGGCAAAAGCTAAGTATGAGAGTATTTGATTAAGTTTAATCTTATACTTTTTTTTCTATATTTCATCTATGTAAATGAGCGAAAATATGATTGAAATACATGTTTGTTACGATTATTTTTATACTTATAAATGTTTAATCTGTGTAGGAATAGGTACACGTGATTTGGAGCAAATCAGAGCACTTTGGAGCGGAATCCAGCACAAGCAAACAGACAGATACATGGTCATTTGACACGGTCGTGTCCAACACCTGGAGGCAGTTATAAGACGACCAGGCACGACTTTTCACTCTACACGGCCGCCGATACGGCGGCGTCGAGGTAAAGGGTGGATAACGTTGTTGTGTGCTCGCCGGGGTAATGGCCGGAGGTGGAGAGGATACTTCGGAGCCGGAATAGCGGCTGCCTAGACGGTGCTTGCTTGGAAGGAGAGAGCTACCAAAATCTCTTACTCAAGACAAGGAATGAGAAATAACTTCTTGCATAATATTACGAGACTCACACTTGCTTTTAAATAGGCTACAAGACTATTCTTAAACACAAACCCTAAACTAAACAATTAATAATAATAATAAAGACAAATTAGATAACTAGGCACTTAACCCGTGGCCCATAACATCTAACAACTAAGCACACTAATAATAATAAAATACTCTAAAGATACAATAGCGGGATTGGGACTATAATATCTCATTCTTCCTTGAATTTGAGCTTGCCCTCAAGCTCGAGCGTGGCATGATCGGTGTGATCATCTGGTTCCTTAACTTTACGCCAAAATAGTTCATTGTAGTGTGTCGTTGTAGTGGGAGCTGGCGATCAACCTTCTTTGTACTCAGCGGCGTTAAGGATGATGGTGATGGTATCGACAGGTCATAACGTGGGTGGAGATAGGACCGAAGAGTAGCCCACAACATGATCTTGAAATGATAGAGGTAGTGGTGGAGAATAATCCGCAGATGCCCGAGAATAACTCCGACTTGTCGCAATTTTCATCGAGTGAGGGGAGTGTCCACAACATTCTTTGCACAGTCAAAATATGGCAACGGGGAATCTGTCTGAATGAGCACCACACTAGGCGTCGGCTGTTGGAGGACTGCTGGGCTAGCCAGAATATCAGTTGGGTTCGGTGGATTTATGTGTATAAGTGACGGTGGAGGCACTGGACTGCTACTAGGTTTTCCATCGATTAGAACAATGGCGGTTGTAAGATCATTAAGCTTCTTGGAGACGGTGACAATGTCTGTCCGACGACGTGCGCCGGCTTCTTGAAAGCGTGCTTCTAGGGATGTCAAGAACGTTTGCATCATGTTCTTTAGTGTACTCATTTGATCGGAGGAGTCCCCCATAATTCTACAGATTGAACGGAAAGCAGGGCTGTTGATTTCTCTTAATGATTTTAAATGAAATTAATTGATTAAAGCTTCACTCAATTAAATATAGAGATTGGATGTGCTGTCTCTTGGTGGGCTCGAGAAGAAAAAGGGCGACTACGGGAATCGAGAAAGAAAAAGGTTTGATCGAGGGCCACGAGCTCAAGACAACCTAGGTGGATGCTTCGACGGAAGTCGGCTAAAGGGAATCAGAAGAATAGGCGTGAGGGTCGAGGAGGAAGAGGTCTTGTGGCTTCCCAAGGCTCTGCAAAAGGCGAAGGAGGAAGCGCGCCGGCTGTTCCTCTGCGTTCGTCCAGCGAGAGGAAGTTGTTGGCGGCCTCGATGTGGTCGATACGATGGAGAAGACGCGGAGAGACTAGGAGATCGTCGGCGCGTGCGGCTCGATCGTGTAGAGCCTGTTGATTCCGCCGCCAGAAACGTGCCACTTGCGACTATTGCTGGAAACGACGAGGGAACCGATTGACTGCTGCTTGTCGATCGTGTGTCCTGCCGACGGGATCTAGAAGCTCTGATGATGAAGCGGCAGATGGACTAAAGGTTTCTGCATCAGTCGTGGGACTTCGGCGATGTAGCGCGGAAGGAGATAGTTCGTGTTGTTGGAATCGGGAGTAGTGGTCGTTGGAGCTTCTGTTGGTTGCGGAGGAGGGGAGCAGCCACGTGTTTCTGTTTTTACAAAAAAAAATGAAAGATCGGCAGATGATGTGTAGGGGAAGACTGAAAAAGCTCTGATACCAAATTGTTGTGTGCTCGCTGGAGTAGTGACCAGAGACAGAGAGGATACTTCAGAGTCGGAACCGCGGCTGCCTAGGCGGGCTTGCTCGGGATGAGAAAGCTACTAAAATCTCTTACTCAAGACAGAATGAGAAATAACTTCTTTCATAACATTACAAGATTCGCACTTACCTTTAAATAGGCTACAAGACTATTCATAAACGCAAACCCTAAACTAAAACAATCAATAATAATAAAGACAAATTAGATAACTAGGTATTTAGCCTGTGACCCATAACATCTAACAACTAAGCACACTAATAATAATAAAAGAAACTAAAGATACAATAGCGGGATTGAGACCATAACAAACGCCCATCTCAAATGCATGGTTATGTCTCATCTCCTCATCATCTTTTATAGCCACAACAATATCTTCTTCAAGTGGCTCCACTGACTCAGTACTTGCCTACTTGGGTTGGAGTCCACCTCAATAAGAAAATTCCGTGTGGAATACTGTGTTGCTATATGACCTCTACCCTGACATCGATGGCACTAGATTCCATCGGGCTTTAGAGGCCCAGTGGCAGTGAATTTTCCGCGCGAGTAGGCATGGATGTACAAGGTTCCTGCTGGGGAGGCCTCCTAGACGTAGAATTGTCGGGTTGTGGGTTAGATCGTCTTGGGCCAGAAGCACTGTTTTAAATGTCGGCCGACATGTCCGACATGTCGGCCGACATGTCCGACATGTCGGCCGACATGTCCTGTTTGAACCAAAAACGACTTGCATAATGAAAATTTAAAGGTTATGACGTTTTTCATTATGTAGGCCGACACAACCGATTATATCCGATATATCGGCCGCCGCCGACATTTCTAAATGTCGCCGGCCGCCGCCGACATTTCTAAATGTCGCCGACATTTCTAAATGTCGCACGATCAGAGATTTCTCTTCGCTTATTCTCCGTCCTCACCGCTGGATGGGTTTTTTGCTAGGTTTTTTCCCATTTTATTGATTGCAGATTTCCGAGCACATGAATTATACTTGATTTTCACTTGTCTCCTTCCAATGCTTTCTTCTTGCATGCTTTATGTATGGAGTATCAGTTATGTATTTGATTGCTGAAATGTATTCCATCAAGTTTTGTCATTGTCACCAAGCCTTCCACATTTATTCATAGTATTGTACAGTTAATTTGCATGTTTATATGGAAGTAAAAAAACCATTATTTAATGCATGTTGATATCTAAATAGTGTTTGTCATTTCCGTTTCCAACAATAAGGAAGAATGATAAAATAATTTTCAACATTTAAGTGCTTAAAAATGAAAATAATAAATGGAGATATACATACAATGAGATACATGGTTAGATGATAATGATGATTGAAGATAGATTTAAGTATTTTGGAAATAATACAACTAAGTAGAAAATGTGTCCATTGAGTAGAACAAATTAATGTAGTTTATAGAGCTAAGATAATATGGTATAACTTATAATATAAATATTTTTTAGGAATCCGACATATTAAAATATCCCCGACATGTCTCCGACATCCGACTTCCGACATCTAAAACCCCAATCCGACATGTCTCCGACATCCGACATTTAAAACCTTGGCCAGAAGTATGTAGGTATTGTTAATATTCTAAGGCGAGTTGGAAAATTTGCTCGATCGACTCTGGGTGGTGGGGAATAAGTTCTCTATGAATGTCAGCCCTTAATCCGACACGAAATTGGAAGGCTGTCACTATATGCTCTTCGATGATATCACTCTTAATGACAAACCCATCAAAGCGAGTCATACAAAACTATAAAAAGGTCCCCTACCATAAAGTTTGGAGCTGATCTAGAAGATAATTTTGATGTGAAGCAGGTAGATATTTTTCTTTGAGCTTTTGCTTCATGTCGTCTCATCGGGTGATTAGATAATAACCCTCTTTGTTTAAGGAGCGCTCAAGACTCATCCAATAAATTTTACCTTGCTCATGTAGTTTCATCTTGGCAAACCGAACTTGTCTCTCATCAGTCATCTCATACAAGTCAAAATAATTGTCCATGTCTAAAATCCAATCGCTAAAGTCCTTCGGATCTAACTGACCATCGTAGAATGGGACATCGATACGAATGCGTCAAGTGATATCATCCTCCCCTATATAAGCTCTATGGCGCTCAGGGCAGTCCATATAATCATCTTTACCATGGTCGAACTGTGTGTGGGAAACAACACGATCTCTATGAAAGGGATATTGGGGTTAAGGTCGTTCTTCTTGAGGAGGGTGGTGTCGACCAACTGTGGGATCTCTACGATGCTCATAAGCTAGTTCTGGGCCCCTTTGGAAGTGTGGGGGAGGAGCCTGGGTAATAGGATTATGAGCATATGATCGAGATGTCCCTTTATGTCACGATGTCCCTCGCGATAAATAACGTGTGTCCTAATGGCTTCCCAAGGACAAGGGTTCCCAAGGGGATCTAGATCATCCACTCTAGTCCTGAGGATTCCAAATTGCTCATTAAGGTCATCAAATTGTGAGTCCATTTTATCGAAGTGATTAGCCAATTTTTTTTTAATGGAGATAGACATATCAGTGTTAAAATCGATAGTTGTTTGGGTATCAAAGAGGAGATCTCATCAAGGTATGTCTAAACACGTTACCACAACAAAGCATGCAAATGGCCCTAACATGGGGCTCGGATACCAAATTGGACGTAGGATAGAGTGAAGGTCGTGGTGTGAGTATGCACTAATGGTAATTAATGTATGCATGTGTAGTGACGACGGGGAGTCCTAAAATAATGATATGCTTATGTGGGTGTTTGAAAATTAAATTAACAATGAGTACTGAATTTAATAAGCGAACTACAAACATTCACAATTGAAAAACAATGGGTTAGATAAGCAAACACATATTAGTTGAATTAAAACAAAAAGTGCATCCAATAAATGCCTGGTGAATATGTCTTCCAAATAGAATGGTAACTAAGCAAATAAATACGAATCAAGATCCCTAATAATATGTATAGTCACCCAAATAATCAAATAAGTCAATAATAACTTCGAATTAAGAACTTACATAAGCAACTAAGACCAAAGGAGAATATTTACTGCAGTTTGGGGTCTGAGGACAGCAATGTCGCTTCAGTTTTAGTGCTAACGCGAAGAATTCTTGCACTGTTTAGGCTGTCGGAGACTCGGAGAGTGTCGTGACTGCTGGAAGGTGTTGCGTTGAAGGGGTTGGAAGGAACTTTCTCGGTCAGGCAATGCACGAACTGAAACATGCGGCTGGATGGGAATCGGCGACCTCAGGCATCCAAAACATATTGCTAATTTCAAAGGCTTGTTGTTAGAAGGTGCAGGGGCTCGATTCACTACCAGTGGGATTTTCCAGTTTCGTTCCAAGGTGAGGTTGTCATCAGGAAGCCCACAGGACTGGGAAGAGGTCGTCGGTTGTATAGGAGAAGACAGACAATTGTTGTGGCAAGAAGGGAACTCGACAATGAAACGATACTGAGAAGGACTGCGCTGGAAAAGGTTTCTGCCAAGTTGAGTGTCGACGTGGCTAGGAAACAATATGAGTCTTTTGTTCTCGGTTTTCTGGGAAGAGGATAAGTTGTCTCTTCTCTCCGGGGACGCTTGACGGCACTTCCTAGTTCCTACGCAAATCGAGTGGTTCCAGCGGTTTAGAGCAATTCCTTAGGCGGTTGCAGGGGAATCGAGGGATTACGTGGGGTGGGGGGGGGGGGGGGGGGGGGGGGGGTAAAGTGGATGAGTTGCTAGGATGAATTGGGGATTCGGCGAAATGAAGGAGAAATAAGGACTAGGCTTCGTATTCGGCACCATGAATTGATCACAAAATCTGAAACATTCAAAATTCTGCAATACACACAAAAAACGTTAATAACGTGCAAAAAAAATCAACCATAGAAAATATCTTGTCGACGCTCTGAACGTGATGAAGGGCTCGGATAGTCCATACGACGACCTTAATGCCTCCTCCTGCGAGTGTAAACCCGAACGTGCTCCGATACGGGTCAGCCCGCCTGTGAACTATTATCCCCATCATAATGTACATATACAATAAGGATGAGGCCAATGTCATGAACAAACCCAATTATCAGTGAAAACAAGGCATTTTGAAGAGGAAAGGTAGACTAGTGGTGGGGAAGTATGAGATAGTAAGAAAACAAATTCTTACAATGGTATCATGATGGACTAGAAGGGGGATCATTCTGGAATGACTGCCACGCTTAAATGACTCAAAAGTCTATTTTACTGGAAAAAGATGGCGGTGGGTGCTTTTGGATACATTAAACATTGTTTGGTTAAGGCAGATTACAAAAATCCAATGGGAGTACTTCAACTTTACCCATTCCGGATCGAATTTGGCCGGATGTTTCAATGAATTTCGGTGGACTTCAAAAAACAAATTGAAACCAAATCTATTAGTGGTAGTTGACTGACATGGTGAATACTAGCAATTTATGCAATCCAATATCTATATACAGTATTTGGAGTAGCGCGGATGTTCTTAAACTCTCTTTTTCGATTGCATTGAATGCTCTGTCAATAATAAGTGATCACGATGTTGTGTTCATGAGTTCTGTGTGGCGAGAAGTATTAAAAGTTCATGGAGTACAACTGACTATTTCAATAGTGTATCGTCTTCAATCCGACAGGCAAATCGAAGTTGTGAACGGGTGTGTGGAGAGTGACTTATAATGCAAGTCTCTGGAGAAACCGAAGAGTTTGGTGCATTGGCTACCTATAGCATAATGGTGGTACAGTATAACCTTGCAAAGTGCTATTAGAATGACGCCTTAGGAGGTTGTATATGGACAAGCACCACCACTACACATTCCTTAGCTGATTCAGTAGTAGTAAAAGTCATAGATTGGTGATCACAGGGGAGAGAAAAGTGGTATTAATGTTTAAATTGAACTTAACTCAAGCACATAATAGAATGAAGTTCTTGTTAATAGAAAAAGAAGAGAGAAAACTCTACAAGAAGGCCTGTGTGTGCGTGAAATTGCAACCATATAGGCAAAACGGTAATCGACCTCATTGCTGCCATAAATTGTCGTCAAGATATTTTGGTCCTTCGCAGATCATTAAAAGAGTATAAATGGTGGCCTACAGATTATTATTACCATAGGATGCTAAAATCACGGCACATTACACCTATCTCAGCTCGTAGAGCATGGTCGTAGAGCATGGAGGAGAGTTGCCAAATCAAATAGAATTCCGAAGAGAGTAAATGTTGAAGGTTGTTAATCAAACCAGAAGCGGTGTTGGAAAAAAGGATAACACCATATAGGGGCAAGATGATAACACAAGTCTTAGTAAAGTGGGTAAATGGATCCAATGATGAAGCAGCCTCAGAAAATTTGAGGGAATTTCAAACCTGATTCCCAGATTTCCACCCTTGAGGACAAGGGTGATGTGGAGGAGAAGGATTAATATACGTTCTGAATTAGCTGGTTAACAGTAAATGGGCGGGAAAATAGTTTAAGTTGTATCTGTCTTGGCGGGCTTTGCAGAAGCGTGATTTAGTAAATAGGAGAACTTGAATAAGCAATGAGCCTATAAATAGGTTTCAGCAGTAGTAGTCAGGTATGTTTTTGATGATACTTGTTCTTCTTAAAGTTGTTTTCTCACTGTCAGCACAGAGATAGTTTAATCGCTTGTTCAGGGAAGTTATCTTCTCTTAGGTGCATTCGTTTCATAGGTTTTAGGAGAAAGGAATTGGAATTGGTACACCCAATTCCATTTATTTATTTTTTCGTTTGACATTTTTGAAGGACGGAATTGGGACAATTCAAATTTTTTTGTTCCTTTGGGGCTTTTTTTGGGACAGAATTGGATTTCAACCAAACAAATGAGTTTTGAGCCTTTAGAAATTATGGTAGCCACAAAACCGACCAAATTTGGTCGGTTTTGCAACTCTTAGCTAGCCTGTAACTTTTCCCGTAGTGATGTCATGGATGGAAGATGAGAGGGGGACAAAGGAGGTGGGAGAACAGATGTTGGAGGTGAAGAAGAAGCATAGGATGACGAAGCTCGTGTTTATGACGGCCTTGAAGTTGCCGGAGAGATCAAACGCCTTTAGTGGATGCCAGCGCCTCCGAATCTTACTTGACTGAGGAAGAAGGAGACATGCATGCAGAGTGTAGCTCTTCAAGGGTTCTTCTCCTTTGAATTCCAATGATTTCTGAAGGACAGGAAGCCATGCGTAACATGAGGCATCGAGCTGTGGTTTTGTATATTTTTTGTAGGACACTTGACGGTGGGAGGCAGTTTAGGAAAGGAAAGCGAAGCTTGGTGGAATTACAGTAGAATCTCTGTACTGCGAAGGGTGGATTTTTGTGGAGCAACCATTAATTTTAGGAAGAAGATGAACAGTAGCTCGCCAACGATACAAATGGGAGGCGATCGATGAAGATTTGGAGACCGGGAGTTCTAATTACCCAATGATTCTCGTCCATATCCAGATCCTTCGATCAACGAAGAAGATGAACAGTAGATCGCCCCCCACCCCACCCCACCACCCCCAAAAAAAAACAATTTTGAATTATTTCCATCTCAAAACCTTCTCCAAACGAGTAAAAAAATTTGTTTTGACCCATTTCCAAAACCCACGAATTTTTGTTTATTTTTTTTGGACAAAACCAATTCCCTCCCTATAAAATCTGTCAAACGAACGCACTTAGGGCTCTTAAAGATCCATTCTCACAATTTCCATAATTGAGCATTCCTCTGATCATTCTCTTTCACGTGGATTGATAATACATGTTATGCTATATCTGCAATTCAACAACCACAAAAATCCTTTCCCAGTTTTCCGAACTAGTAGAAAAACTCAAAGCGTCGTAAGTAAAAGAGGGAGAACTAGGGACCTTGTGGCGAGAGAGGAGGTTGTACTCGGGCTGTTCAACAACAGGACCGACGAGATCCAACCGGCCGGCGACCGCCCACGCCTCTGTGATCTGCTGGGCGGACCACTCGCTGGTTCCCCAGTAAAACGCCCAGCCATGATCGATGACGTGATTCATGGCACGCACCGTCTCCTCCATGGGCGTGCTCGGGTCGGGACGGTGGCAATAGATCACATCGACGTAATCCATGTCAAGGCGCTTCAGCGACGCCTTGGTCCCCTCCACAATATGCTTCCGGGAGAGTCCCTTGTCGTTGGGGCCCTGCCCTCCCCAGAAGATCTTGGTGGAAATCACAAGGTCGGAGCGCTTCCAGCCGAGCTCGCGGATGGCCTGGCCCATGATCTCCTCGGCCCGCCCGTTCGCATACACCTCCGCGTTGTCGAAGAAGTTCACGCCGTGATCCCGGCAGCACTGGAGGAGGGTTTTAGCTTCCTTGACGTCGAGCTGGTTGCCGAAGCTCACCCATGCGCCGTAGGAAAGCTGGCTCACCTTGAGACCCGATCGACCCAGGTTCTTGTACTGCATCTTCAGACGTCGGTGGATTTCACTCCCTCTTACGCTTTCGGATATCTTGATATTGGTGTTGAGGAAGAAGAATGTGATGCAAAGAGAAGCTCGCCCTCCTGGCTCCGCTCTCTACGCTGCTATTGACCGCAGAACATAGAGAAGAAAAGGCCACGGCGTCATTCCCGCTGGTTCCAGAAGGGCATGAGTTGTAAGTAGAACTTGTAAGCCTCTTAAATAATTGCAACAGGTATTACATTCCGATAAAATAAGAAAATGGTAATAATAAAAAAAGTGATGTTATAAGCACCCCTATTATGGCTATTAACACCCCAATCTTTAAAATCCTCCAAGCAGTAAAAACCCTCTTTAGGCGCACCCCAAAGTAAATCCAAAACCCTAGCCGCCCGAGCTTTCTCCTCTTGTGATTCCCTCCCGCAGTGCTCTCCTCTTCCCGTGTTTCCGGTGCAAAGCTCTCGTATCGCCGGCGACCTCGGCTGCTAGTTTTGTTCTTTTATGTAGTGTCGGATAATCTGCTCTGAATTATGATAGGGAATTGTTAACAGCAAACCCAATATGGCTATTCACAAACCCAAATTCTTAAAAATCAACTCATTTTTTCTTCCGCTGTTTTTTTGTACGCAAACACTACCTCCCGCGCCGCAAATCGCAAACTCTCATCGCGGAATGGAGAAGACGATGTCGCCTCTCCCACCGCATCTCCTGTCGTCGCTCCCGTCACCTCCCCCGCCGCCTCTCATGCGGTCTCTCTCATGGAGACAATGTCGCCTCTCACGCAAGCCGCTCGACGCGGCCTCTCTCATGGAGACGATGTCGCCTCACACGCGGCGCCTCTCACATTGACGGTCGTTTGCGAGGCTGATTTGCTTGCGGGTTTCATGGCCACCATTGGAGACATTAAATCTCTTTCGGAGATGCTCGTCTTTTCTGACTTGGATTTCGCATATCTGAAGTTCCAATCACCACTTGATTTCCTGCTTATTTCCTTGATGTTATGCTGGTCCTGAAGCTTCTGCAGCATCTTCTCTTTCACACTGTGGACTGGTCAGTTTTCTGCTTCATACTGTCTTCTTCAACCACTAATCATGTATTGGAATCTATTAAATTTCATGTCGTGATGTATTGTTTTGTTATTAACAATATTGGTTTGTGGTTAACATTTTGGTTTGCACCAAGTATTTTTCAAAATATATGATTTGTTGTTAACAATGATTTGTGGGTAGCCAAATTTGGTTTGTCTTTAACAATTCCCTTAAGGTCCGTTCGTTTGAACGGAATTGGCTTTCTTGAATTGGCTTTTCGACGAAAACCTATATCTACATGAATTGGCTTTGTACAAAATTCCAATTTTATTGTTCGTCTGTAAGATTGAATTCAGTCAACAGAATTGGAATTGTGGCACAAAAGTTGTTCGACTGAATAATGGAATTGGTATTGGAATTGACATTATACAATAATTTTATAAAACTCAAAATAGGCGTTAGCGTCGAACGCTATTTTCTCTCTCGGGCGCATTTTTTCGCCCGGGCACGATTTTTTCGCCTGGGCGCGATTTTTTCGCCCGGGCGCGATTTTTTCGCCTAGGCGCAATTTTTTCGCCCGGGCTCGTTTTTTTTTTTTGCCCGGCCGCGTTTTTTCGCCGGGGCGCGTTTTTTCGCCGGGGCACGTTTTTTTTGCCCGGGCGCATTTTTTTCGCCCGGGCCTGTTTTTTTCTCCAGGGCGCATTTTTTCTCCAGGGCGCGTTTTTTTCGCCCGGGCGAGATTTTTTCGCCCAAGCGCGATTTTTTCACCCGGGCGCGATTTTTTTTGCCCGGGCGCGTTTTTTTTTTTCCCTGACCCGTTTTTTTCTCCCGGGCGCGATTTTTTCACTCGGGCGCATTTTTTCGCTCGGTCGCATTTTTTCGCTGGGACGCGTTTTTTTTGGCCGGTCGCGTTTTTGTTGCTTGGTCACGTTTTTTACCCAGGGCGCGTTTTTTCGCCCGGGTGCACTTTTTTCGCCCAGGCGCACTTTTTTTCGCTCGGGCTCATTTTCTTCGCCGGGGCGCGTTCGCCCAGGCGAAAAAAACGTGCCCGGGGGAAAAAATCTCGCTCGGGCGGAAAATACTGCGACCGGGCGAAAAAATCATGCACGGGCGAAAAAAACGCGCTCGGGAGAAAAAATCGCGTCCGGCAAAAAATATTGCGTCCGAGCAAAATATATCGCGCTCAGCCAGAAAATTCGCTTCCGACCGGAAAAATCGCGTTCGGGCGAAAAAAGAGCGTCTAGGCGAAAAAAGTGCGCCCGAGCAAAACAAACGCGTGTCCAGGTGAAAATTGCCCGGCCGACCGAAAAACCCACGGCCGACCAAAAAACGCGCGTCCGGGCAAAAAACGCTAGCCTGCGCAAAATGTGAATGCCCAACCGAAAGACACGCGCCGATCGAAAAACACGCACCCGGCGGAAAAACCAACTCCCGGCAGGCAAAATAGGGGTGCTTATAACATCACTCTAATAAAAAGGCAATTGTTAATAGCACGGCAGAAATGGCTAGTCGCACCTCATTTAGGGCTTTTTGACACCTAAAATCTCTCAGTCAAAAATACTTCTCGCACTCCCCCTAAATCGCACGCCCTTAAATCCCGCTCATTTCTGTGAATGCCTCAACCTGGCGCCTCCAAATCTCCCGACGCCGCTCCTCCTGCCGCCGATGCCCGCCAAGAGCACCTCTGACGCCCCTCCTCCAGACGTCGCTCCTCCTCCTGTCGTCGATGCCCTCCAAGAGCACCTTCGACACCCCTACTTCGGACGTCGCTACTCCTCCCTCCTCCTGACGCCGCTCGCTCCTCCCGTCGGGTAAGTTGCATCTCAGATACACAAGATCCTCCCCCCATTTTGAATGTATTGTGAGAGTTAGATTAGTTAGTCTTTGCATCATTTCTGTTAGTTTGTATTCATTGCTTGTCATGTGTGCTGTGAGAGTTAAATTGATTTCATAATATTCAAATATTTATGTTTTGTATGTTTCCATACACTTACTCTTGTACAAATGCTTTGGTTAGGTTAATACTTTGAAGACAACAAGAACGAGTTATTGTTATCATTCTCCAGCCGGCCGATTTCTCCTATTTGTTGAAAGCACTTGAGTTCATTAAAGAGGAAAAGGAAGTGGTACTCAGAGGTCTCAAGTTAAGCATGCTCAAGAGTGTACACATAAGAAGAGGTTTACAATGGGTTTGTCGTGCTCACATGAGCTTTTGCCTTACATATTACAATCAAAACTCATCCCTCTATGGTTGGTAAATGTGCACTGGAAGCAATTGACATTGCAAGAAAGAGAGCAAAAAGACAAAGACGACATTGATATTAACAACGAAGTGGAAGTCATTCTATACAAGTTTGCGGATTCAAGTTATCAACCAAAAAAAGCAACGAAAAGAAAGCTCCGAGAATTTGTTGATCCCTCTTGTAGCCAAACAGTGGAGTCTTTGGCGCATTTGCGTCTAAAAGGAAGACCAAAAGGAAGTTTTAAAAAATTTAGGGATGACGAGAAATCCACAAAACGTGATCCTTCATATTTTGAGCACATTCTTGCTATGGAAGGTTCACAAACTGAAGCAACAAAAAAGTGAAGAAAGGTGATAAATTGAATGCTAGAAAGAGAGCAACCTATCAACTAAGAACTCCTTCACAAGACAACAAGCTGTTTATGAGTACTTTTGTTCGTGAGCAATTGTCATCTATTTTCTCTGAACATATTATAGATGTGGTTGATGTGCAAGGGGATGGGCACTGTGAATTTCGGGTTATAAATCAAGATTTGAATTTGGGTGAAGATTGGGTACAAGCAAGGAATAATCTCCAATATGAACTTTTAAATCATACAACTTTATATGATGGGGTGTATGCATGGCACCAAGAGACGGCAACAACTCATAGATTCTCTTGATTGCACAATTACGCCCGCACCAGTTGAAAAATGGATGTCACTACCCGATATGGGTTTAGTAATTGCATCATTCTATAATGTTGTCGTAACTCAGTTGCCACGTGATCAGTGCTTCACATTTCTTCAAATGCATTCAATTCCACCGACGGAGCCTAAACTAATTTCCATTGGATTCATAAATGAGAATCATTTTGTGTTGCTAACTATAAGTGACATTTGTCTATTGCCACCATTATTCTCGCCGTGGAGAATGTTTCATGAGGAGTTTGCACAAATGTGAGCATCTACATATATGTTACGGATTACCCTTCCACCGACAAATATAAAGAACACTTCTGTTATCGGTTTAAAGGACTTTTGATAACGGTTAGAAAACATTACTTTGTGTTAATAATATTTTCAACTTTATAAATTTACATGGTAACTTTTACTTTGATTTTTATAGGAACATGAAGGTCACAAATATTAGGAGAACAAACTTCATGATTTTTGGTATCAAGTATTTTGTCTTTTTTGTGAGAAATCATTATTTTCGATTACTTACATTTTCCAATCAACATATTTGAATGTTGATTTTAAATTGATTCTTTTAATTTTTATAGGAGCATGAAGACCACAAGAATTTGGACAACATATTTAGTACTTTTTGTATAAAGTATTTTGTCTATTGGGTTTTAAATGGCTGATTTATGTTAACAATGTTAACCTGTACTGTTAACATTAAAAGTTGATTCAAATTTGGAATGTGTTCTCCTCACAGTGTAACTTTTAATGTTGATTCAAAATTTAAAAATATGTTCGTATTTTTTGTTTGTGCGCTCGTCTCGCTTTTGAGCTAAGGAGGTTCTGAGCCCGCGGTGAGCGCGGAGGCGTTCAACGTGCGGAGTGCACTTGGGGGCGTTCTGTGCGTGCCGTGAATGTGGACTTAGGAGGTGGACGCTCTGTGAGCATGTCGTTCATCAAGTCTTGTACGGTTAAGGAGGAGAACCATGCATTACGCGGCGAAGCCGGGCGGCGGGTGTCGAGCGGCGAACGCCGCGCTACGACGGCATGGTTTGCGTCACGCCGAAGTGGTGCGGTTAGGGGAGGCGCGCGTGCGGCGCTGGCCGCACCTGGTTGGTGCGGCCATGGCCGCGCCTCCATGGCCGCACCTTCCAGGTGCGGCCATGGCCGAGACGGAGCGGCGGGTCCGGTCGGCTCCGTGCCAAGTAGGTGTTGTCGGCGGCCAGCGAGGTGCGGGCGAGGCTGGTGGCGATGAGGAGAGAGAGAGAGTGGGTTGGATGGAGGAGAGAGAGAAAGGGAACCAAGTGCGTGATTGTCCCTTTAGTGTTTTCGGGAACACTTGGCACAACAGTTGGTCAGTGGCGTTGTAAATCCTCATGATGGTGGTGAAGTGGTTGACGTGTTCTAGCGGGTCGTCCGTTTCGTCGAACGTCTCGATGTTCGAGAGCTTGAAGTCGTGCGGGATCGGATGTGCCATGATCTCTAGTGTTAATAGCGAGCCGTGGTGAAGTGGGCGGTCGACAAAGGCGGCCTGTCGTCCGACTTGTCTGTATTCTTCGGCGACTACGCCGCGAATTTCCTCGCAAGTGAACCTTCTAATTGCATGCTCGAAGCCTGCCGCTTCCGGGCGGTGGTGGCGATGATGAGCTTCAGGTTCTCCGGCATGACGGGCTGGGCGTGTTGAGCTGGCCGCGTTGGAGAACTCTTCTTCAGGTATGTGGTGCTCGCAAGCAAAGTGCTCGGTCGGAGCGCGATCCAGAGCTGGAGGAGGCAGACTGCCTTGCTCGGGGGCAGGATTAGGAGCTCACAACGCTCCTCTTTTCCTGAGGAGCACGAGCATCTCAGTTTGGTGCTCTTTCATCTGGCGCATGCGTCCCTCCAATGCCGCAATGGGTGCGTTTGCGTCTTCTTCCGCGAGAGGCGCGAGGATGAGCGAGTGGGAAGGAGATGGATTGACCTGCCCCCCATGGATCGATCCTTCGGTAGTGCGGGTAGCTTTCCTTGTCATTGATGCTTGTCACGAGTATCGTCGTGTTGTGGATACTGTCTTCAAAGTCTTTGTAGAGTTTGGGGGAACACTTTCCTACAGACGGCGCCAAACTGTTTGCGCGCTTGGCTCGCTCTTGAGCTAAGGTGGTTTATGAGTCTGTGGTGAGCGCGGCGTGCACTTGGGGGCATTCCGTGCGTGCCGTGAATGTGGACTTAGGAGGTGGACGCGTAGTGAGCGTGTCATTCATCAAGTCTTGCACAGTTAAGGAGGCGCAACCTGCATTGCGCGGCGAGTGTCGGACGGCGGGTGTCGAGCGGAGATCGTCGCGCTGCGGCGGCATGGTTTGCATCGCGCCGAAGTGGTGCGGGTTAGGGGAGGCGCGCGCGCAGCACTGGCCGCCCTGAGAGGTGCGGCCTTGGCAGCACCTGGTTGGTGCTGCCATGGTCGAGACGGCGCGGCGTGTCTAGCGACGCCGTGTAGGTGCGGTGGGCGGCCAACGAGGTGCGGGCGAGGCCGGCGGCGGTGAGGAGAGAGAGTGGGTTGGATGGAGGAGAGAGAAAAAGGGAAGTTACGTGCATGAAGAAGAGAGAGAAAGGGTGGGGGTTGCGGTTACCCCATGGGGGTGCGGTTAGCACATACGCGTGCGCTCCGGAGTCCATTTGGAGGTCAAAAGGGACTCGAAATTACGCGAGAATGGACCCATTGAAATTGTATCGGCGAGCCGGTCGAGGTCGCGGCGAAAAATCACAGGTTCGACCGGGTTCGACCAAGTCAGTTTTGGGGAACCCCATCATTTTTAATATTAGTGTTGGCTTTAACAGTTTAAGATAAGATTGGAATGTGTTCTCCTCACTATGTTAACTTTTAATGTTGATTCAAAGTTTAAATGCGGTGCTTTTATCCAAAATGCGGTGCGATTAACAATGTGCGGTGTCTTTAACAATATATGAAAATGTGTGGTGCCTTTAACAAAACGGTGTGAATAACCACTTGTGCAGTTCTTTGAATAATTCCCCCAAAAAGTCAATTGTTATTAGCATCTCACTTTTGATTATCCGATTCACAATCAAAATTATTTTCCGCAAACAATTTTTTTTGAAAAATAAAAAATTGAGGAATTGTAAACAATATCACCACAAAGACCTTGAAATAAATAAACTTTACAAAACACCATTAAAATATAATTAATTGTCATTGTTTTAGAGTCCATAAGAATAAAGTTACATTCACCAAAATTGTCATTGCTTCAAGCTATTCTTTTACCCTGCAGAGATGAAGAAAAAAATAATATTAATAATTTTCACATTACAATTTGAAATAGACTTTAAGTAAAAAATATATATTTTACATACATTTTTTCATTATCAATTATCCACTTTTAGTAATATGTTTGATCTCATACTCATTGTCGGTGGTGGTCCTTGCAACCGTTGGTTGTAATGTAATCCCCAATTTTTCGTCACTTGTTCGCGATACCTCATCCATGAAGGAACAATGTGTGACATCGGAGAGCAAACATTCAAAATTAGCCGAATGAAGTGATTATTTTTTAAAAATCAATGCATATAAGTGTTGGTGCCTCCGGCATTGATGAATGAAGTAGAAAATATGTCAAACTTTGCACCTTTGATAGTTGAACCACTGCTATGTTGTACTTTCCACCTTTGATAGTTGAACTTTGCGTCGGCGACCTTCTTCTCCTGGGCGTTCTTCTCCTGGGCGTCGGCGAGTGCAAGAAGGAAGCATCGGCATCGGCATCGGCGAGAAGGATGGCGTCAGCGAGTAAGGCGTTAAAATGAGTGAGTGCGGTTATGTGTTTTACGGAACCCTAAAAAACAATTCTAAATGAGTGCGAATAGCCAAATGCGTAGTGCGGTTAACAATTGTCTAAAAAAGAACAATGTTATATACATGCTGCTTTTGGCTTTATGCAGATCGCGGATATATGCAGGTCAAAAATGTGCATGCATGCTAAATTTCATATCTACAAACCATATTCAAAAAACAAACTTCAAATCTCATATGAACTTTCAAAAGCAAAGATAGAAACATTTCATGTCAAGGACCATATAAATAGTCATAAATACATTGGATTATAGTATGAACCAAAGTCAAATTACCTTTTATTAAGAATATAATCATATCCAAACACCTGGAAGAAAATAAATTGTCTGCAACCATCATTCCCAACATTGCCCTTAGTCCGGGGCATACTTCATCGTCGCGAAACACTTCGGCCCCCTCTCGGTGGATGTCGATCGCTTAAGAAGCCATTAATTAGTAGGAAATTTGTTACAGGTTTAATTTGGAATGAGATGATCGGAGATGGGCAAATGAATTTATTGCTCTTTCACAATGTTAATTGTTTTTCATGTTGATGATGTCTATACCTTCAGCCAAGTGACAATGAAGCTCTGTAGATTGAGCCAGTTACCCGGTTAACGGGCATGCGCGATAAACACGTACATGCCGTTTAATATAAGTTACGTGTCTACTTCTCGTAAATAAATGCATTTTATTGAAACACAACCCGAAGAAGAGGGAGGATCGCTGGCCGGAGTCGCTGGAGAGGATCGTAGGAAATGATGAGGACTGCAACTCGCCGGAGAGGATCGCCGTCCAGAGTCGTCGAAGGAGGGAGAGGAGATCAGAGAGGATAATAAAAATGCATACGGATAATAAATGAGTATATAAACTAACGCAGGTTCAAAAATACATACGAATAATAAATGAGTCAATGACCTGCAGATTGAAAAGAAAAATGAGTCTTTTTTATTAACTCCGGCCTGCATACAGCCAAAATAGGTCTGCGTTTAACAACGCTCTAAAAAAAGGTAATTGTTATTCGCATACCATAAATGTCTATCCGTAGACCAACTTTTTTTAGTTTACAAATTGTTACTCGCAGACCAATTTTAGACTTGAGCATTTGATATCTTTGTCCTCCTGAGCATGACCCGACATCGAAGGAACATCTCTGACTACCTTCTGAGCACTTCAATGTGTGCACGAATTGTGATTCATAAAATATATGCGCGGATATAGAACGAGTTGAGTAAGAAAGACGATTTCTTCACCGTTCATGCGATTTCGGTTTGTTTCGGAGAGAGTAACAAGCCATCTAAATCTTCCCAAACAAATCCTAGCTATCTAAATCTTCCCAAACAAAACGAAATCGCATGAACGCTGAAGAAATCGTCATTCTTCCTCAACTCGGTATCTATCTGCGCATTTATTTTATGAATCACGATTCGTGCGCACATTGAAGTGCTCAGAAAGTCGTCAGAGATGTTCCTTCTGTTTACCCAGAAATCAGCGATCCCCTCCAAGCTGACCTTTTTCAGGTACCGGGCGATTTCGGAGATCCCAGAAGGTCTCAGTAGCATCCCATGATATCTCCCCCTGCTCCGGGCGATCTCCCCTTGCACCTAGCGATCTCCCCCTTCTCTGGGCGGTCTCCCCTTCTGTCGGGCGACCTCCCCTTCAGTCGGGCGGTCTCCCCCTCTACCGTGCGATCTCCTCCCTGTCTGTCGCGTATATCTCGGGCAGCCCGTTATTCCTGGACCTACCCATTTGGGCAGACCCTTGCGAGTTGCGCCAATAAATAGAGGGGCAGGGGTACCAGGAAAGGACTTTGGGGAGTTTCCATCCCCCAACCTGTGACTTGAGCGGTCTTAAGTTTTGAGACTGCGGCGACCTCTCCCCCCTTGCCTGGGCGATCTCCCACCTGTCGGACGATCTCCCTCGGCGACCTCAGTGACTTCATCTCCCATTGATCCTTGCGACCTCTCCCCCTTGCCTGGGCGATCTCCCATCTGTCGGGCGATCTCCCCCGGCGACCTCAGTGACTTCAGCTCACATCGATCCCGGCGACCTCTCCACTCTTGCCTGGGCGATCTCCCACCTGACGGGCGATCACCATCGGCGACCCCTGTGACTTTAGTTCCCATCGATCCTGACGACCTCTTTCCTGCTCACGACCATCACTTTTCTCTCTCCCTTACTCCACTCGTGGCTCAAAGTAGGGGTGTAAACGAATCGAGCTCGAGTCGAGCTTGGCAAAAATCCCAAACTCGACCTCGAGCTCGAGCTAAATATTTCGAGCTCGAGCTTGAGCTCGTCGAGCTCATCCTGCTTGGCTCGAGCTCGAGCTCGAGACCGGTATATTGAGCTTGAGCTCGAGCTTTCGAGATCGCGAGCTCGAGTCAAACTCGAGCTGCTCGCGATCTTTTTACTCATAAGCCTATTTATATTTATATTTATATTTTTTAAAAATACCAAAAAAAAAGCTCGCGAGCTCATGAACAAGAGCAATCGAGCTCGTCGAGCTCGACTCGAAATCGAGCTCGAGCTCGTCAAGCTTGAGCTCAACTGGCTCGAGCTCGAGTCGAGCTTTTTTCGAGCCGGCTCATCAAGCTCACGGGCCGGCTCGACTCAACTTGCACCCCTAGCTCAAAGTAACTGACAGCTCAACAGTTACCCCCCCCCCCCCTCCCCCTCCCCCTCATTCTTCAGCTTGAGCAAGTGTGTACTTGGTACATTTTTGGTGTCAACACCTTCGTTGTCGGGGCCCTGCTCAGCGGATAACAATTTGTAAACTAGAAAAAGTTGGTATGCGGATAGACATTTATGGTCTGTGAATAACAATTCCCAAAAAAATTTGCCGAAGACAAACATGTCTTACCCACGTGGTAGGACGCTCCAATATGAGCAATGTTGTTTTTGATATTTGCACATCAAATTATTAAATATAGGTCTTAAAAACACTTCTCCTATAAAAAACTAATTGCACGTCGGTTCTCGCACGCAGCCCATTTCCCTTTTCGTGATACCGCCCGAGCGATCTCACTTTTCCATGCTATCGAAGTTGTCGCTGACGACGACGAAGTCCATCTTGGTCGACGGTGATGTTGCCAATTCACTCCATCAAACCCGACGTCGCCTCCTCCGAACTTCCTTTCCTATTTTGAAGCTCCCGCCGGCATCATTCGGTTCTAGAGGCACCTTTTCTGGTTCACTCCTTCAACATTTATTTCTTCTTCCATTTTTATGCTTTTAGTGACTGACGACCTATGATTTATGGGGGTTTTCAAGTCCGTCGCTACTACATGTTATTGGCCGAAAACCCTAAATTTGAAGTGGTCGCATTTCAGTTCAGGTTTGCTGAAAATCATCAAGATCACTTTCTTTTAGTATTCCAGTCAAGATTGGAATTTTATTGTTATATTTTGTTGTTTTTTGCAAGTGGCCGAAACCCCTTTGATTAAATGTGTTGTTGTGATTCCAATTCTGGTTTAAGTTATCCAATGTGATTGTGTTTCGTTGTGAGTACTCCACTGTGATTCATACTTCGATGTCGGTGTCAAACATCCAACTCGGTACCCATAAAGTATATTTTCTTGTAATTCTTTTTTGCTTAATTGTGTTGAAGTGTGAGTGTGATCATGCAATGTTAGGGTGTCAAGAGATATTATAATAGTCTTCATTTCAATGTGTATTTATTATGTTGCAAGTATGAGTGTATATTTTTGTTTTCATATTTGTTTGTATGCAGTATGAAGTGGAGTTCTAATATGGAATTGTCTACTGAAAATGTCCATGATAAAGAATTTTTTAAGAAAGTTGAAGTAGATGTGTGTTCTCACTTTGACACGAATCTAGTCTTTCTAACAAGAGAACTCTTAATTGAGTGAGTTCGATTAGTCGGTCGAAGATTGGGATTTGTTATCACAATAACAAGTTCAAATAAGTTAATTGGTCATCTAGCACCTCGTGTGCTCTTAGGGTGTGATATAGACAATTGTTACAGAGGCAATCAAAACATATATTGAATGCTGATTACAGATAGAGAGATTGTTTTGATGAATGCTACAAAGTTATATTTTCAAATTTAAAAAATATATTATGTCAAATACACATAAACAAAAATATATTGGCAAACCTTCACCTAGAATTTGAAAATCATAAAAGCTTATATGATTCAATGTTCGGCAAAACAAAACGACAAGAGATGTTAGGCTCTCTTGATTGCGCAACCTCTCTCGCCCGGTTGAAAAATGGATTTAATTACTCGATATGGGTCTTCCAATTGCATTTTTTATCTACAATGTTGTTGTAGTAGAGTTTTCAAATAATCAATGTTTTACGTTTCTTTCACTGTATTTTATGACGCCGATAGAGTACCTATTTCCATTGGATTCATAAATGTGAATCACTTTGTTTTGCTACTTCTAAGTGAAAATTGCCCGTTGCTACCATTGTTCTCTCCATGTAAAATGTTTCATGAGAAAATTGTGCAAACATGAGCATCTACATACATGTTGCGGATTAAACTTTCACCGGAAAAAAAATAGTTCAATTATCGGTTTGAAGGATTTTTGTTTAAGGTGAATAATCATTACTATATTTTTTTAATATATTTCATATTAACTTAATGTTTATACTATTTACTTGAGTTTTTGTAGGAATATGAATGTCGTAGACAACAATGAAGACAATATTTAAAGACTTTTGTGATTTTCACCTTTTTACGAAAGAATCAAGTGCAACGTCTTTAACAATTCTGCGGTGCAATTAACAATTATGAATGCTTCTATCAATTCATAAAATAGTGCGGTGTCTCTAACAAATGAGTGTGACTAGCCAAAAGTGTGGTGCCTCTAACAATCTCTATAATATCAGGGGATTTTATAGTAGTCGTTGTAATATCATGTGTTTATATAATCCGAATTAGAGTAATTAATAATGATGTTCGGGCACTAAATTGTCGAACGAAGCTGAATTTCAAAAAATAGAGTCCACAATTAGGTTCAGAAGGTCGAAAAACCTTAGAATTGACATATTATATGCTAAAATTGAGATTATTAGATAACACACGATTTTCGGCGCAACCAACACAAATTTTGAGAAACTAAGAAATTCAGCAAGAATTGCTAAGAATTTGAGAAAACCGATGCCAGATTTAAAATCAGGATATCTAAAAACCCCAGGGTAGGTATATTCATTTTCCTACGCGTGGCGATATACATGGCCGCCACTTGGCGACGTACATGGCCGCCACTTAGCGACGTATATGGCCGCCACGTGGCGACACGTGGCTTCGTGCATGAACCCATGTGGCGTAAAGCATGGATTCCATGTGGAGATTTGCATGGCTGCCATGTGGAAACACATGGATCCACCATGGGTGCATGACCGAGTTATGGCGACACGCGGCGACAAGCCAGTGAAGAGCGATTTGGTATTTTGGACTTTCCAGGAGTTCTAGAGCTCGGTTTTAAATGATTCCAGTGGCGTTTGAAAACTACTATAAATACCGATCTAATGTAATTGTTCATTCATTTCATATCCATTCAAGTTCTGGGAAATCAAGAGGGAGAGGAGAGAGAAAGTATCAGAATTCTGCCAAACTTGTGGGAGATCTTCGGGAGAAGTTCTAGAGCTAGAGTTCGACTTCAGATTCTACTTAGTTGACGCGGAAGCGCTGTCGAAACCCCGCTAAAGTAATATTCGTGGTGCAGAGTACTGCGGAAGCGCTGCCAAATCCTGAGCCGAGGAGCGAGAAGACTGAGGTAGGTGGAAAATAATGCAATACGTATATGATACGTTAGTATTCATTAATGCGATAATTAACAGTCATTATGTTGAAATAATGCCGAAGTTATTACACAAATCAGTTAATATATAAAAATAATGCCGAACTTCTGATAAACGTAACGAGGGATGGAATTGTGTGTATTCACGTAATAATGGTGTCTAGAGTTCTCGTGCATGCATATTAACAATATAAATTGTGTATTCTGGAAATATGAAATTTTAAAAAACTATCGTGCAATATTGATATGACACGCACAATGTGATGAAATTCAGGATGTCGAAAACCCCCAGGGTAGGTATATTCATTTTTTACACGTGGCGACGTACATGGCTGTCATGTGGAGATGTACATGGCTACCATATGGCAACACATGGAGCCACCATGGTTGCATGACCACCCTGTAACAACCCGGCCCAACCACCACACCAGAGGCCCGCTCCACCAAAGTGGCCAAGGCCCAGGCCGAAGCCCACCTCTGGTTGGCTGGCTGCCGCGGTTAAACAAGGGTTGCAGCCCGGTGCAACCCCAACCCATCGTTGAGCCTGTTTCTTAGCACCAGCAGGTTGTTGATGGCGGGTCTCGATCCCCCGCCACCCTTGATGAGAAACCTTCAACAGTTCTCATCACCAACTGAGCTTCAACAGTTCTCAGTTGGTGATGAGAACTGTTGAAGGTTTCTCATCAAAGGTGGCGGGGGATCGAGACATGCCATCAACAACCTGCTGGCGCTGAGAAACAGGCTCAGCAATGGGTTGGGGTTGCACCGGGCTGTAGCCCTTGTTTAACCGCGGCAGCCAGCCAGCTAGAGGTGGGCTTCGGCCTGGGCCTTGGCCACTTTGGTGGAGCGGGCTTCTGGTGTGGTGGTTGGGCCGGTTTGTTACAAAAAAGTGCACTTTTTTGTAACAACCCGACCCAACCACCACACCAGAGGCCCGCTCCAACTCCGTGGCCAAGGCGCACTCTAGTGGGTTGGCTACCGCGGTTGGACAAGGGCTGCAGCCCGGTGTCACCCCAACCCCTCACTGAGCCTGTTTCTCAGCTACAATAGGTTGTTGATGGCGGGACTCGATCCTCCGCCACCCTTGATAAGGCACCTTCAGCAGTCCTCATCACCAATTGAGCTGCACATTGAAACAAGCTCAGTGAGGGGTTGGGGTGGCACCGGGCTGCAGCCCTTGTCCAACCGCGGTAGCCAGCCCACTAGAGTGCGCCTTGGCCACAAAGTTGGAGCGGGTCTCTTGTGTGGTGGTTGGGTCGGGTTGTTACACACCATATGGTAACATGTGGCGACACGTGTCACCTACTGAGAGCCAATGAAGAGCGATTTCGTTTTTTGGACTTTCCAAGAGTTCTAGAGCTCAGATTTAAGTGATTTTAGTGGAGTTTGAAAACTATATAAATACGGATCCAATGTAATTGTTAATTCATTCCATATCCATTCAAGTTTCAGGAAATCAAGAGAGAGAGAGAGAGAGAGAGAGAGAGAGAGAGAGAGAGAGAGAGGAGAGAGGAGAGAGAGGAGAGAGAAAGTATCAGAATTCTGCCAAACTTGTGGGAGATCTTCGGGAGAAGTTCTAGAGCTAGAGTTCGACTTCAGATTCTACTTAGTTGTTGCAGAAGCGCTGTCGAAACTCAATCAATGTAATATTCGTGGTGCAGAGTGCTGCAGAAGTGCTGCCAAAATCCTGAGCCGAGGAGCGAGAAGACCGAGGTAGGTGGAAAATAATGTAATACGTATACGTTACGTTAGTATTCATTAATGTGATAATTAACAGTTATTATGGTGAAATAATGTTGAAGCTGTTACACAAATCAGTTAATGTACAAAAATAATGCTGAATTTCTGGTAAACGTAACGAGGGATGGAATTACGTGTATTCACGTAATAATGATGTCTCGAATTCTCGTGCATGCATATTAATAATATGAAATTATCTATTTTGAAAATATGAAATGCTGAAAATCTATCGTGCAATATTGATATGACACACATGATGTGATGAAAATACTTGTGTGATGCAAATAAAAATATTATGTACAAGTACTTGTGATATCAAAATTTAACTTGCTCAATTGGTTTCTAGGAAAGTGGTTAGGGGTAAGCCAGTATCCTCCGAAAGGAAGGTGGTGTATAACAGTACATAGTGCAACCACTGACCTTACACTTACCTGACTAATATGCTAGTTAAATGAGAACAACAAGTTACTCAAATATTATATACAAATAAATGATGTGTATGATTACGTTAGCTTAGTATTTGGCTCACCCTACCTGGGTCTCATATCTACATGAGGGGAACATCTCGGGAGTAGCGCTCCCAATCCGACAAAAATAGCCACTGGCAATTCGCCTGTGGAGTATCAAGCCCGCAGTATTTTGTCCGAGGACCCTTATATCATGGGAGTGGCGCTCCTTCTGGGCTTAGCTAGCCAGCAATCTGTTTTGTGTTGTGTACCGCCTGCAAGTGAATGAGCCCTCCGATTTGGCTGACCGACGTACTATAAATGCTAACTAGTAAATCAAATATTTTTGATATAAAAATAAATGGATTTTTAGAAACAAATTAAATGAATATCTCTTAATGTGCTACTCTTCTGTTTTACTTACATTTTGCTTAAAACGTATGCATACATGTATATGTTGTGTTATTCTTTCAGGGTGAGGCAGAATGCTCACTAGCCTACTTATATTTTTAGGTACCAATGTTGATATGGGCGCCAGCGGGCAGTGAAGAAGACTACTATGTTTTGTTTTTACTATGTAAGAGAAAATGTTTTATCCAATCTGATGAGTTACATGTAAACTTTAGGAATATAAATAAAATATGTTTGTTTTGTTGATTTCGCTCTGGAAATATGTAACCATAAAAAGATCCTCACCTCACATTTACTGTTCTCACCTCGTTAACTCGAGCTTACATGGACAGGGTGTGACAGTCGTCCCATAATTAGTATTCACATCCTATCAAAAATAGATAGAGTTGTCACTTTTGTTCGTGAGTTATTTGACTTCGGTTTAAATTTTGGAATCGTGAACAACAATTGTCAGAGTGCGATTTCTTTATTTTATTATCCGAACCGGAACCGAAACCGCAACATATAAGTCTCGAGCGATTTCAGAATTTTTAGATCTTATCCGAACCGAAGCAGAACCGAACCACAGCCCGTTAATTATTATTATTTTATTATAATATATCTTTATTATATAATATTATAATATATTTTTGTTATATATATATACATTTATAATATAATTTTATTATTATTAAAGTCGGTCCTTTTAATATAGGCTTCGTTTGGATCGGCGGCGGGAGCCGGCGCGGGACTAATCGCCTGCGGGTTTCGAATCGGAGGCGGGGCTGGAGACGCCGCGTTACGCAGCATTTTGCGAAGGTTTGCGTGAGCAAACGCCACTGCCGGGGCGCGGCGCGCGTTTGTTTTCCCGCCGTGCGGTGGCGGTTGCTCCCGCACCGGCGCTTAAACGCCGCCCAAACAAAGTCATAGTTTAGTTTATGACAAGAATAAATTGTTGAAAATCCCCCTTAGTTTTATTCCCTTTGGCAATAACCCCCCCCCCCCCCCCCCCCCCCCCCAAGTCATAATTGGTTGATAACCCCCTTAGGTTTCAAAATTAACACAATTTCTTTTCCTTGGCCGGCCGTCCCTCTTCCTTCCGCATTTTTCTTTTTCATGATCTCCAACCCTAGCAGACCACGAGCGACGCTCACCTCCCCGACAGTTGATCTTCTCCGGCGAGTTCGCCGGCCTACATCTTCTCCAGTTTGTCTGTCTAGATCTTCTCTGACCACTGTCAAGTGGTTTTTGAAACTCCTCCAGCCCTAGCCGATCCGCGACCCTCCCCATTTCCGATTTATGCGTTCAAGGTAATAATCTACAGAGTAGATGCGGCGAGTTCGTCGGCCAAGTATACGATTTCTTTTAGATTTTGTGAAGCCCAAATTTTGAATGAGTTCTAAAAAATGTATCAAAATGCATGCGGCGACAAACTTAAAATTCCAATGAGGTACATATTTTGTTCGAAAGTCATTAAAATGCGGAATTTCTTAACTTGATCGCTTAACTTGAAATATTAATGTTTGTTATACATCCATAAAGGCCTTGAAGTGCGTCTAGAGAAAATTCCACTAAAGGGAGGTGAGGTCAACAGTCAACGCATGATCGCCCGAGTTGAAGAAACCGAACCCAACATTTTCGCCCCAACCGCTAGTGCGAGAACACACACGAAACGCACGGAGCTCGCCGTCATAGCCGAACCCCACTACTGGGGTGTGATTAGCCAGCACCCCACTAGTGGGTTGCGAATAGCCACACCCCCCCACCCCCATAGTGGGGGGTACGGCCAAACCGCACCCCTTGTGGGGTGCGGCCAGGCCGCACCCCATGAGGGGTGCGGCCAAACCGCTCCCCTTGTGGGGTGCGGCCAAGCCAAGCCGCACCCCCTTGGGTGCGACCAAGCCAAGCCGCACCCCCTTGGGTGCGGCCAAGCCAAGCCGCACCCCCTTGGGTGCGGCCCGGACGCACCCCCTTAGGGTGCGGCCAAGCCAAGCCACACCCCCCTCGGGTGTGGCCGCACCGCGCCCCCCTTAGGGTGCGGCCAAGCCACTCCCCCCCCCCCCCCCCCCCCCCCGTAACGGGGTTAGGGCAAATCCCCCCTCTTTTGACTCGCCGCCCGCTCTTCGGGTTCCGGATTCCGCCTAGAACGCCTCTTAGCACACTCAGAACGCTCTCGTATTCGTTGCGCGCTCAGAGCGCCTCTGCGCCCGTTGCGCGCTCAGACCGCCTCTCCGTTCGCTCAGAACGCTCTCGTGTTCGTTGTGCGCTCAGAGCGCTCTCGCGCTCGTTGCGCGCTCAGAACGCCTCTCCGTTCGCTCAGAACGCTCGCATGTTCATTGCGCGCTCAGAGCGCTCCCGCGCTCGTTGCGCGCTCAGAACGCCTCTCCGTCCGCTCAGAACGCTCTCGTGTTCGTTGCGCGCTCAGAGCGGTCCCGCGCTCGTTGCGCGCTCAGAAAGCCTATCCGTCGCTCAGAACGCTCTCGTGTTCGTTGCGCGCTCAGAGCGCTCCCGCGCTCGTTGCGCGCTCAGAACGCCTCTCCGTTCGCTCAGAACGCTCTCGTGTTCGTTGCGCGCTCAGAGCGCTCCCGCGCTCGTTGCGCTCTCAAAATGCCTCTCCGTTCGCTCAGAACGCTCTCGTGTTCGTTGCGCGCTCAGAGCGCTCCTGCGCTTGTTGTGCGCTCAGAACGCCTCTCCGTTCGCTTAGAACGCTCTCGTGTTTGTTGCGCGCTTAGAGCGCTCCCGCGCTCAGACCGCCTCTCCGTTCGCTCAGATTGCTTCTCCGTTAGTTACGCGCTCAGAACACTTCTGAGCGCGATCAGAGCACTTTCACATTTCGGGCATGCTCACATTTTTTCTTTCCGATATGCTCACATTTTATCTTTCTGACATGCTCACATTTTGTCTTTCTGATACGCTCACATTTTGTCTTCCTAGTTTCTCAGATTGCAGGAACGGCTTGTCGCCTTTTTCGCCTTCAACAAAGCTGCCCAAACTGCCCGAATTGCCCGAACTGCCCACGGGCGAGACGGTCATTTATGAAAAATGGCGATCCGTGTGCTCCGAACCGGAAAACGTGATTCGTCCGCCAGGTGGTTACGATGGTTACAACAGTGAAATTACCGGGCTACCCCCGTCCAAAGCAATAAAAGGAGCCCCAGGGCTTCATTTCAAGGGACCTTGCATTCTGCACCCGAGAGAGCTCCTTGAAGATTTTCACGGAATTCTCCTTTGGCGCTTGAAGATCTCCGTGGACTTGAAGATTTCCTTCATCCCTAAAGGCGACTCAGCATTCTCACTTTTGTTCTCCGGAGCATCTCACTTTTGTTCTCCCGGAAGGCGACTCAGCATTCTCACTTTTGTTCTCTAATATTCCCAGAAGGAAAAATACTTAGTTTTTCTGGAGGTGGCATGTCACCTTCGGAACTCTCTCTCTCTCTCTCTCTCTCTCTCTCTCTCTCTCTCTCTCTCTATTATTGTAACGAGCAACGGCCTGTCGCGCTCGAGTTCTAAGTCTCTAATTGTAACCCCGCAGAAGATAGCGGAAGTTTGGTCGGCACAGCTCCGACCGCGTGGTTTTTTACCCTTTCCGGGTTTTCCACGTTAAAAAATCTCAGTGTACTTAACGAATCTCTCTCTTTGATTGTTTGCCGCGCTCGGTTCGCTTCCGAGCTAAGGTGGTTCAATTCGACCGGTCTACCAAAGCACCCGAGCGACCCACAACAGTTTGGCGTCGTCTATGGGAATGGATTCCCAACTACCGAGCGAAGGATTTCCGAACGCAGTGCCCGCTTCGCCTGAGTTCACGGAACCAGCAAGAGTGGACACCTCCCCCGAACTATCCGACGCATGCAGTTCCTCAATCCCTGAAGGCCCGGCGAAAAGAGTGCTCATCGTTGCACCCATCCTACCCCAGTGGCTTGGATCAACTAGCAAGCCGGCCCATCTCGCGGCGGGGCAGGATCCGAACGATGTCACACACCAGCAAAGGCGATCCCCCCTGTCAAAGTCAATTTTGGCACACCCAGTTCCATCATGGCTAAAGCTCCCGCACTGCAAGGAGTTCCACGGGGCAAAGGATCCATACGAGCACGTTAATCACTTCTTGATAACGATGCGAACGTTCGGACTTCCCGACCAAATCAGCTGCAAAATCTTCACCGAGACACTGCGCGGGGACGCCCTCCAATGGTATCAATTTCTGCCAAATGGAGCGATTCACAACTTCACCGAGTTGTCCCAACTGTTCGTTGAATGGCACGAAGCGCGTGCACCGAGGATCCAAGAAGAAGAGTGAGAAGAGCCCGAGACGAACGAGTTGCCCCACCTAGGGGAAGCGGGACGAATCAAGCAACAAGAAAAGATCTACACAAGCTTTCACCAGGAGCGTCCCCGTGGATGGATGGACTTCGCCTTAGACGCAAGCATAGGCAATCCAGCCTGCGAACTAAGGAGAGCGTTGATAACCCATCGCATTTCGTTCAATATCCTGTTCGTGGCAGCCGTGGTGCGGCTCAAACTCCTAAGCGGGAACCTCAAGCTCAGGACCAGCGACGCAGAGCTCCCAGACGGAACTATGGTACCCACCATAGGAGTCGTCACCCTCCCCGTCCAAGTAGGGATGCACTCGGAACCCGTCCTGTACGATGTTCAGTTCGTCATCGCAGAGGCAGACTCCCCCTACGACGCAATATTTGGGAGCCTCCTACTCGACGCCCTAGACCACGACGTTTCCATGTCTGGACGCGTGGCAAACAAAGGGATAATCCTCAAGGATGCAATTCGTGGTTTCGACACAGCCGCAGCCGAGCTCCCTTGGATCAACTACGACCCGTCGCCAAAACCAAATCCTGAGAAGCAAGGCGTGTGGGAGGGCCGCGCAACCCTCGCATTGGCGGAAAAGCTAATCTTCTGGCACCGGCAAACCCACTACAACTTGGGGATATGTGTCGCAAGAGAAAGGGACAGCAACAACAGTTCGAGAAGGTCGTACCGCCCATTCAGAGCCAAGCAGACCGCTCCCGAGGGCTAGCAAATCAAAGCTCTCAGGTCTACACCCCGTTAAATGCCCCCGCGAGCATATACTGTCCGTCATCTACAACAGCAAAATCATCAACTGGCCCAGAGCGCTCTCCCAGCACAGGAGAGATCAATCCCAGTTTTGCAATTTTCACAATGGCCGAGGACATCGTCACGGAGCACTGTGCCAGGTTGAAAGAAGAAATTGAACGCCTTGTCCAGTTAGGACACCTTGAGGCTTTCCGCGAAGAAGCACAGAAGGATGCCACCAAGGGTCGGTCGTCGGGTCACCGCCGCCCACCATGCTGAGCGACCGAAAGAGCTCGAGCAAGCACATCGCAAAGGGAGCTTGATGTTACCTTCTCTCTCGTCAAACTTGTATCAGAAACATTTGGCTCAGAAGCCGCAAGATTACACTTGCGCATGTATCAGTGTTCATTTTCTAATTATGTTTTACATGTACTAAACTATTCTACTGCACGAACCCACTTTGGTGCCCTGCCCCGGGGACTTTGCACCGCCGTCGATTGAGGGTTCGCCCTTCTCCTCCGCCATCGAGTCCCTGCGTCGTAGGGGTCTGCCCCCCTTACGTTCGCCCCCGGTTTGAATACACCAGCTATTCACCGGCCACTTTGGGGCCCTGCCCCGGGGACTTTGCACCGCCGTCGATTGAAGGTTCGCCATTCTCCTCCACCGTCGAGTCCCGGCGTCGTAGGGGTCTGCCCCCCTTACGTTCGCCCCTGGTTTGAATACACCAGCTATTCACCGACCACTTTGGGGCCCTGCCCCGGGGACTTTGCACCGCCGTCGATTGAAGGTTCGCCCTTCTCCTCTGCCGTCGAGTCCCGGCGTCATAGGGGCCTGCCCCCGTTACGTTCGCCCCCGATTTGAATACACACGCTATTCACCGGCCAAACTTATATTCTATTATATAAAAAGCCGCGAGCTCAGACTCGCGCAAACTAATTTTCTACTATGTAAAAGTCGCGAGCTCAGACTCGCGCAAACTAATTTTCTATTATGTAAAAGTCGCGAGCTCAGACTCGCGCAAACTAATTTTCTATTATGTAAAAGCCGCCAGCTCAGACTCGCGCAAACTTATTTTCTATTATGTAAAAGCCGCGAGCTCAGACTCGCGCAAACTTATATTCTAATATATAAAAAGCCGCGAGCTCAGACTCGCGCAAAGTTATATTCTAATATATAAAAAGCCGCGAGCTCAGACTCGCGCAAACTAATTTTCTATTATGTAAAAGCCGCGAGCTCAGACTCGCGCAAACTAATTTTCTATTATGTAAAAGCCGCGAGCTCAGACTCGCGCAAACTAATTTTCTATTATGTAAAAGCCGCGAGCTCAGACTCGCGCAAACTAATTTTCTATTATGTAAAAGTCGCGAGCTCAGACTCGCGCAAACTAATTTTCTATTGTAAAAGCCGCGAGCTCAGACTCGCGCAAACTAATTTTTTATGTAAAAAGCCGCGAGCTCAAACTCGCGCCAACTAATATTCTACTAAGACTCGAGCAGGCTCATCCGACATTTTGTAAAAGGCCATCAAGCTGTTCAGGTATCAACGCTAAATAGCAAGCCAACAACAATCCCAAAGTACGAACATCCTTCGCCGGCCATCTTGAAGCACCTTTCCTCAATCGACACTTCGACAACAACCAGGGCAGCGGGGCTACGAGAGTGCTATCGCAACGCAGCGCAAAGCAAGTAACGCCTAAACAGAACAAGAAAACAAATGAAACCACACACTCTTCCTTCGACAGCAATTCCTACCCAAGGCACCACGAAAAGAGCAATGATCAAAGCCGCCACAGAAAAATCGAAACCTCCGAAATCCTCCGCGCAGAAATTCGGACTCCGAAGGTTTGGGGGGCTTATGTTATACATCCATAAAGGCCTTGGAGTGCGTCTAAAGAAAATTCCACTAAAGGGAGACGGGGTCAACAGTCAACGCATGATCGCCCGAGTTGAAGAAACCGAACCCGCCATTTCCGCCCCAACCGCTAGTGCGAGAACACGCACGAAACGCACGGAGCTCGCCGTCATAGCTGAACCCCACTACTGGGGTGCGATTAGCCCGCACCCCACTAGTGGGGTGCGAATAGCCTCACCCTCCATAGTGGGGGGTACGGCAAAACCGCACCCCTTGTGGGGTGGGGCCAAGCCGCACCCCCCTTGGGGTGCGGCTTGGCCGCACCCCTCATGGGGTGCGGCCAAGCCGCACCCCATTGGGGGGGGGGGGGGGGTGCGGCCCAACCGCACCCCATGTGGGGTGCGGCCAAGACAAGCCGCACCCCTTTGGGTGCAGCCCGGCCGCACCCCCTTGGGGTGCGGCCAAGCCAAGCCGCACGCCCTTGGGTGCGGCCCGGACGCACCCCCTTAGGGTGCGGCCAAGCCAGGCCACACCCCCTCGGGTGTGGCCGCACCGCGCCCCCCTTAGGGTGCGGTCGAGCCACTCCCCCCTGTAATGGGGTTAGGGAAAATCCCCCCTCTTCTGACTCGCCGCCCGTTCTTCGGGTTCCGGATTCCTCCTTGAACGCCTCCTAGCACACTCAGAATGCTCTCGTATTCGTTGTGCGCTCAGAGCGCCTCCGCGCCCGTTGCGCGCTCAGAACGCCTCTCCGTTCGCTCAGAACGCTCTCGTGTTCGTTGTGCGCTCAGAGCGCTCCCGCGCTCGTTGCGCGCTCAGAACGCCTCTCCATTTGCTCAGAACGCTCTCGTGTTCGTTGCGCACTCAGAGCGTTCCCGCGCTCGTTGGAGCTCAGAACGCCTCTCCGTTCACTCAGAACGCTCTCATGTTCGTTGCGCGCTCAGAGCGCTCCCGCGCTCGTTGCGCGCTCAGAACGCCTCTCTGTTCGCTCAGAACGCTCTCGTGTTCGTTGCGCGCTCAGAGCGCTCCCGCGCTCGTTGCGCGCTCAGAACGCCTCTCCCTTCGCTCAGAACGCTCTCATGTTCGTTGCGCGCTCAGAGCGCTCCCGCGCTCGTTGCGCGCTCAGAATGCCTCTCCGTTCGCTAAGAACGCTCTCGTGTTCGTTGCGCGCTCAGAGTGCTCCCGCGCTCGTTGCGCGCTCAGACCGCCTCTCCGTTCGCTCAGATTGCTTCTCCGTTCGTTACGCGCTCAGAATACTTCTGAGCGCGCTCATAGCACTTTCACATTTCGGGCACGCTCACATTTTGTCTTTCTGACATGCTCACATTTTGTCTTTCTGACATGCTCACATTTTGTCTTTCTGATACGCTCACATTTTGTTTTCCTAGTTTCTCAGATTGCAGGAACGACTTGTCGCCTTTTTCGCCTTCAACAAAGCTGCCAGAACTGCCCTAATTGCCCGAACTGCCTAGGGGCGAGACGGTCATTTATGAAAAATGGCGATCCGTGTGCTCCGAACCGGAAAACGTGATTCGTCCGCCAGGTGGTTACGGTGGTTACAACGGTGAAATTACCGGGCTACCCCCGACCAAAGCTATAAAAGGAGCCTCATGGCTTCATTTCAAGGGACCTTGCCTTCTGCACCCGGGAGAGCTCCTTGAAGATTTTCACGGAATTCTCCTTCGGCGCTTGAAGATTTCCGTGGACTTGAAGATTTCCTTCATCCCGAAAGGTGACTCAGCATTCTCACTTTTGTTCTCCAATATTCCCAGAAGGAAAAAGACTTAGGCTGCGTTCGTTTCGCGGGTTTTGAGTGAAAGGAATTGGTTTTGGGTATATCAAAACCAATATTTGTGTTCGTTTCGTGTGTTTAGAGGAAGGAATTGATCTGATCAGTTTTAGGAGGAAGGTTTTGGACCAAAACCAATTATGCTGTTCGTTTGAACCTTTTTATGAACAGGATTGGCTTTTGCCCAAAACCCATAGGTTTTGGAACTTTTGAAATCCACCTATCCCAAAACCCACCAAATTTGGTAGGTTTTCCTTCATGTCCGATCATCTTACCCACAAAACCATGGGTGCAAATGAAGAAAAAATGATTGACCAAAACCTTCCTTCAAAACCATGGGTGGAAACGAACAAAAAAAATTATTTTTCAAAATTTATTATTCAAAATCTTCCTGCAAAACCATGGGTGCAAACGAACAAAAAAATTAATTTTGGACCAAAACCAAAACCTACAAAATTTTGGTTTTTGACTAAAACCAAAACCCTCCGTGTAAAATCCGCGAAACGAACGCAACCTTAGTTTTTCTGGAGGTGGTCTGTCACCTTCGGAACTCCCTCTCTCTCTATTATTGTAACGAGCAGCGTGTTAGAAATTTTAATTATAAAACATTATAAATTAAATGTTTTGATTGGAGCTAAATGGTGTTTGGTGTTTGAGCTCCTCATTGTGATGGAAAAGCTCAAAACCAAATTTGGAGGGAATCCAAATAATTGGAGGGAAGCCTTTCATGATGAAAGGGTATTCTTTAGTCCCACCTTGCCATTCTACTTCTTCCCTTAAGTGTATATAAAGAAATTCACACATTCTTATTTGTTCAAAAGAACATAAGAAGAAACTATGAACCACACGCGCGCGCACGCATGCACCGCACCGGATTCGGATTTGGGATTTGGGATTTGGGATTTGGGATTTGGGATTTCGGATTTGGGATTTGGGGAATAATTGAATTGAATTGTATTTTTTGTTCCAAAAAATTTCATAGCATTTTACTCGGAGATGCGTCGATTAGAATTCGGAGCTGCGTCGAATAGATTTCGACGTAGCGTCGTTTTGCCCGCTGGAGTTGCGTTGCGTCGAATGGAACTCGACGCATGCGTCGATTGAACTTGACGCAGCGTCGATATGATGTCGACACAACGTCGATTTATCTTCTCGTTCTGCCGTTTTTACGCGTTTTCTTAACCGCTCTTTTGCGCGTCTTTCTCGCCAATATTTACGTTGAAAATATTCAACGTTTATTTTCCTGATTATGATCCTTCCCTATATAACCGTTCGTATTTATTGTGGCTTTATTTTATTGCCGTTTTACGAGATCGAATTTCACTGAAGATCTTGCGGTCCAAGTTTTATAAATACTCGTTCTTTTTGCAATTCTCTTACGCTCTATTACATGCTCTCATACGCTCTTGTGCTCTCGGTTCCTGTGACGATATTCTTCGTGCTTCCTTTTCTTTACGTTTGCTTCATCAAGTGGTGGTTCGGGTGCTCTGTGCTTCTTCGGTGTCCGCGCACATCGGAGTTTCGGGATCTAGCCGGGTGTTGTACCTTGGAGGAGTGAGCATCGATTGAAAGCCCTGCCGGAGGGTGGTGCAACTTCTTTAGGGCATTGACCACACGCCTTACCCAGACTCGATTCTGATCTATATAAATTACTCTCTTTTTTATTTCTCATCCCTTCATGTAATTTTATTATTATTGCTGTTCATATTAAAAGTTCTGCTGTTTCAGTAAAAGTTTTTAAAACGAAAATTATCATATTTTATATTTATATAGGAATATAATAGAGAAAATATTCCAACAATCTAAAGAAGTTGTAATTCCACATCAATAGAATAAATAAAATCAAATAATCAAAATGATCATCTCTGTTTTATTGTTTACATGTACAGCAATTTATTATTTATATTTTAAATTCCAGAAATCTGCAATGGCTTCTAGATCTGATGATTCTGGCGGGATCAAACCCGAGAAATTCAACGGAAATGGTTTTCGTCGCTGGCAAGCTCAGATAGAATATTGGCTTAATACGTTAGGCCTTTTGTCTGCCATCTTCGATGCCCCCGCTGTAGAAACTGAAATCCCTAGCGCTGCAAATGCAGTCGCTTCAACTCTACCTTCATCCTCATCCTCAACTGCAAACACCACTAGAACCTATGTTAGACGTGTCCCATATAGAGATCCGGTAGATATTGAATATCATTGCCGCAACCGAATCTTGAGTGCTTTGTCTGATAGCCTTTACGATGTCTTCCTTCAATATCGTACGGCTAAGGATTTATGGTATGCACTTGAAGCGCGCTATAACCTTGATAATGCGGGTATAGAACGCTACAATGTTTCCAACCTCCACAAATTCAAGATTGGTGCTTCCAAGCCCATCAATCCTCAACTCCATCAACTAGATGAGATGTTGTCCAAGATCCGAGCCGATGGCTCAATCCTTTCCGAAAATTATCTTGTGGCATGTCTTATTGATTCTCTTCCCGATTCATGGTCCGGCTTTAGCACTAGACTAAGGCATGACCAATCAAACCTTACTTACGTTCAGATCCAAAATGCTATCCGCATAGAGGAGGAACATAAGTCTAAGAATTCTAAAGCTCCCAAAGGCCTTGCTCCTAAAGTGAATCTAACTGAATCTCATGGCAATCCTTCCTCCAACCATCACTTCAAAGGCAAAGGCAAGATCCATAAGAAACCTTTCCGTCAAGGTTCCCGCCATCAAAAACCCAATCATCCCAAGCCTGGTCCCTCTAACAAAAACCCAGGTAAAGGGAAATGGTGCTTCATCTGCGGCCGCACAAACCATCTGTCTACCAACTGCTTCTACAAGAAGACAGAACCCGTGGTTGGTAAGTCTCGTGGAGACAAGCCTCAGGCCAACATGATCTAAGCACCGGTTCAACCTATCTCCAGGTTAGATTATACTCCTAGTCTTCTTCTCACTTGTTCATCAGATTGGTGGCTTGATTCCGGAGCAAATGTTCATACTTGTTTTGATCGTTCTTGCTTTGCCACCTTTCAGGACATCAGTGGAGGAAGCGTGATCTTAGGAGATGCTTCTTCGGCACAAATACTTGGACGCGGCCGAGTGGATCTTAGGTTGACATCCGGGAAGACACTAGCCTTGCATGATGTGCTTTATGTGCCGAGAGTTAGGAAGAATCTTGTTAGCGGATCTTTGCTAGTGAAGAAAGGTTACAAGATTGTCTTAGAGTCAAATAAAGTTGTAATAACATTTAATGATGTCTTTATTGGCAAAGGATATATTTGTGATGGTGTATTCAAATTAAATGTTGCTGATTTAGAAATAAATCAGATTTCATCTTCTTCTATTTCATGTTCAAATTCAGTTTTTTGGCATGCTAGATTAGGACATGTGAATTCAGATTCAATGAAAAGAATGACGACTTTAAATTTAATTCCGAAATTTAATATTGCACCAAGTTCTAGATGTGAAATTTGTGTACAATCTAAATTTTCTAGGAAACCTTTTAAAACAGTGGAAAGAACTTCAAAACCTTTAGAGTTAATTCACTCGGATGTGTGTGACTCGAACCGCCAACCTACTAGAGGTGGAAATAAATATTTTGTAACATTCATAGATGACTTTACAAAGTATTGTTACATATATTTATTAAAAACCAAAGATAAAGTATTTTCATACTTTAAGATATTCAAAGCCGAAGTAGAAAATCAATTAGGACCCTCTATCAAAATTCTTAGATCCGATCGAGGGGGAGAATACACTTCGAATGAACTAACCCAATTTTGCCAAGAACATGGAATTATTCATCAAGTGACTGCTCCATATTCTCCTCAATCGAATGGTGTAGCTGAACGTAAAAATCGGACCTTGATGAACATGGTCAATGCCATGTTAGCCGAGTCCGGTGCCCCGGAAAATCTCTGGGGAGAAGCGTTGCTCACTTCCTCCTTCATCCTTAATAGGATTCCATCTAAACAAAACGATAAGACACCTTTTGAATTATTCAAATTAAGAAAACCTAACCTCCAAATTCTTCGAGTGTGGGGGTGTTTGGCTAAGGTAGCAATTCCTGAACCTAAGAGAAAGAAAATATGACCAAAACATTAGACTCTATTTTCATAGGATATGCATCCGATAGTAGTGCTAATAGATTTCTCACCACTAATTCCCTAATTAGTGAAATATCTAACAACACCATTATAGAAGCTAGAGATGCAGCTTATTTTGAAGGTAAATTTCCATATAAACTAAATAACTCATCTCAACCTTCAACTAGCTCAAATCAACCTTCCACTTCTTCTATAGAACCATTAGAAAATGATGAACCTAGAAGAAGCAAAAGAGTTAGAACCAAAAGATCCTATGGGGAGGACTACTTCACTTATCTAGTTGAAGGAGATCCTAATACATATGAGGAAGCAATGACCTCATCCGATTATCCTTTTTGGAAAGAAGCAATTAATTTAGAAATTAATTCTATCTTAGAAAATAAAACTTGGATCCTAACCGATTTACCTCCCGGTGCCAAAGCCATAGGATGTAAATGGATTTTTAGAAAGAAATTAAATCCGGATGGATCCATAGATAAATATAAGGCTCGCCTTGTAGCTAAATGCTATGTCCAAAAACAAGGAATAGATTATCTAGACACATATGCTCCCGTAGCTAGAATAACCTCTCTTCGTATTCTAGTCGCATTGGCTTCGATCCATAGGATGATCATTCATCAAATGGATGTCAAGACAGCTTTCTTGCATGGAGACATAAATGAAGAAGTCTACATGTCTCAACCCGAAGGTTTTGTGGTCAAAGGCCAAGAAACCAAAGTTTGTAAATTAATTAAATCTCTTTACGGTTTAAAACAAGCACCTAAACAATGTCATCAAAGTTTGACTCCGTAGTCTTAACTTTTGGCTTCAAATCTAACGAATTTGATAAATGTATTTATGTCAAACAAAACGGAAATGAAATTGTATTGTTATGTCTCTATGTAGATGACATTTTAATTTTTGGAAACTCAATTAAAATTATTAATGAAATCAAAAATAATTTATCATCCAATTTTGATATGAAAGATTTGGGGGAAACAAACATTATATTAGGAATGAAACTAGTCAAAAATGATTCTAGCGTATCATTATCTCTTTCACACTCGATTGAGAAAATGTTGATTAAATTCAACCTATATGATTCCATTCCCGCTTCTACTCCATATGACGCTAGTGTAAAACTTTGTAAAAACACTAATGAACCTGTTGATCAACATAGGTATGCACAAATGATAGGATCACTCCTATACATAGCTAACCACACTAGGCCCGACATTTCCTATGCCGTAGGCCGCCTTAGTAGATATACTAGTAATCCAAGTGATGAACATTGGATAACACTAAATAGAATATTTAAATATCTTCGTGGAACTATGGATTATAGTTTAGTGTACACGGGATTTCCCGGAGTACTAGAAGGATATTCAGATGCCAATTGGGTAACTGATTCGTTAGACGTTAAGTCAACAACGGGCTATGTATTCCTCCTTGGAGGTGCTGCCATTTCATGGGCTTCTACAAAACAAACAGTTATTTCTAGAAGCACCATGGAATCGGAGCTTATAACTTTGGACACTACATGTGCCGAAGCAGAATGGATTAAAAATTTACTTAGTGAAATTCCATTAATTGAAAACCCCATGTCTGCTATCTTTTTACATTGTGATAATAAAAGTGTTATTGATTTAACTGCTTCTAATAGTACTAATTCCAAAATGAATAAGTTCATGAGAATCAGGTACAAGTCCGTGAAGCAAAGAAGAAAAGAAGTGATATCACTCAACTATGTAAAGTCAGAATTGAATCTGGCTGATAATCTTACCAAGGGATTGTCCCGAAGGGAGATATTGTTGTCATCGAGGGGAATGAGGCTTAAGCCCACATGATTTGCTGCCAACGGTGGATACCCAACCCCTGTGATTGGAGATCCCATGAAGTGGGTTCAATGTGGTAGAAACGAAGCCGTTGATGTAGCGTAGTTGGGAGCACAAAATATAAGGTTGAGAAAACCTTCTCCCAATTCCTATGATGTTGTGCTCTACGTAACAAGTTAGGATGAACTTAATTAAGTTCTTAATGGTTGCCAAAGGCATATTTCTTTGCGAGATATTGGTTACGATTATCTCTTGAGGCACCACCTATGTGGGGGTTGTTGTGAGGCCGCAACTTTGGGATCCGGGCTGAACCCAAAATAACTCTCATGAAAAATCAAGGAATGCACACGACCATTAACGCGCCCACCGCCATAACCCAAGAACAACCAATTTTTTGTGTGCTTATCTAATTTACCGGTCAAAAGTTTATAATTCAAAGCCTCTGACACATTCTACTCTTCGGTAGAGGAAGTAAGTAATAAGTATAGATTCAAGGTAACCATTCCATCTATACCCATTGCATTAGATACAACTTGATGAAGCAAATTTGTATTTGATTTTATTTATTATTAGTAATATCATATTTATGAAGTTCGCTTTTGGTTTATCGCTTTTGTGGGGGATTGTTAGAAATTTTAATTATAAAACATTATAAATTAAATGTTTTGATTGGAGCTAAATGGTGTTTGGTGTTTGGGCTCCTCATTGTGATGGAAAAGCTCAAAACCAAATTTGGAGGGAATCCAAATAATTGGAGGGAAGCCTTTCATGATGAAAGAGTATTCTTTAGTCCCACCTTGCCATTCTACTTCTTCCCTTAAGTGTATATAAAGAAATTCACACATTCTTATTTGTTCAAAAGAACATAAGAAGAAACTATGAACCACACGCACGCGCGCGCACGCACCGCACCGGATCGGATCCGGATTTCGGATTTGGGGAATAATTGAATTGAATTGTATTTTTGTTCCAAAAAGTTTCATAGCATTTTACTCGGAGATGCGTCGATTAGAATTCGGAGCTGCGTCGAATAGATTTCGACGTAGCGTCGTTTTGCCTGCTGGAGTTGCGTGGCGTCGAATGGAACTCGACGCATGCGTCGAATGAACTCGACGTAGCGTCGATAAGGCTTGCGTCGATAAGTCCTGCGTCGATAGAACTCGACGTAGCGTCGATATGATGTCGACGCAACGTCGATTTCTCTTCTCGTTCTGCCGTTTTTACGCGTTTTCTTAACCGCTCTTTTGCACGTCTTTCTCGCCAATATTTACGTTGAAAATATTCAACGTTTATTTTCCTGATTATGATCCTTCCCTATATAACCGTTCGTATTTATTGTGGCTTTATTTTATTGCCGTTTTACGAGATCGAATTTCACTGAAGATCTTGCGGTCCAAGTTTTATAAATACTCGTTCTTTTTGCAATTCTCTTACGCTCTATTACATGCTCTCATACGCTCTTGTGCTCTCGGTTCCTGTGACGATATTCTTCGTGCTTCCTTTTCTTTACGTTTGCTTCATCAAGTGGTGGTTCGGGTGCTCTGTGCTTCTTCGGTGTCCGCGCACATCGGAGTTTCGGGATCTAGCCGGGTGTTGTACCTTGGAGGAGTGAGCATCGGTTGAAAGCCCTGCCGGAGGGTGGTGCAACTTCTTTAGGGCAGTGACCACACGCCTTACCCAGGCTCGATTCTGATCTATATAAATTACTCTCTTTCTTATTTCTCATCCATTCATGTAATTTTATTATTATTGCTGTTCATATTAAAAGTTCTGCTGTTTCAGTAAAAATTTTTAAAACGAAAATTATCATATTTTATATTAATATAGGAATATAATAGAGAAAATATTCCAACACAGCGTCCTGTCGCGCTCGAGTTCTAAGTCTCTAATTGTAACCCCCCAGAAGATAGTGGAAATTTGGTCGGCACAGCTCCGACCGCGTGGTTTTTTACCCTTTCCGGGTTTTCCACGTTAAAAAGTTTCAGTGTACTTAACGAATCTCTCTCTTTGACTGTTTGCGCGCTCGGTTCGCTTCCGAGCTATGTGGTTCAATTATACCGGTCTATCAAAGCACCCGAGCGACCCGCAACAATGTTGTTCACCAATTTTACTACATACTCATTGGAGCAAGTTCAACTGGATTCATTTCATGAAGTTAACCGTGTGCGATTAGCGCTGTGAAGAATGGAGTTAACAGTGTTAACTCAAATTGGTAAAAAATTCCCCTCCCAATTTAATAAAATTAGGGCGCTGTTATTAGCACCGCAGTTTTGGCTAGTCGCACCGCACTTTCTCCTAATTTTTTCGCGCCTTTTGGAAATACGCCTTGTACATGCTTTTTAGGAAAATTGTTCAACACGAAAGTTGTAGATTTCGACGAGATCTACAACTTTCGTGTTGAAAACTTTTCCTAAAAATGCATGTACAAAGCGTATTTCTAAAAGGCACGAAACCTGAACGTATTTCCAAAGTACGCATTGTACATGCATTTTTAGGAAAAATGTTCAATACGAAAGTTGTAGATCCCGTCGAAATCTACAACTTTCGTGTTGACAATTTTCCTAAAATGCATGTACAAGGCGTATTTCCAAAAGACGCGAAAAAATTAGGAGAAAGTACGGTGTGACTAGCCAAAACTGCGGTGCTAATAGCATCGCCCTAAAATTAAGGGGGGGTTGTCGACCTATTAATGAAACTTGGGGGTTATTGACAATGATGATAAACATATGAGGGGTTTCAACAATTTGTTCTTATGACAATTAGGAAAAATACGTTTGAAAATAAAAATGGATGAATTGGATTTCAACAGTGACAATTAGGAAAGGGGCCTAAACGGTGACAATTAGGAAAGGGGAATTGTTACAAGCACCGCAGTTTTGGCTATGTGCATGATATTTTTACGCGTCTTTTAGAAATACTTCTTCTACATGCATTTTTAGGAAAATTGTTCAACACGAAAGTTGTAGATCTCGTCGAACATTTTTCCTAAAAATGCACGCACAAGGCGTATTTCCGAAAATTCGCTATAGTTACGCACATGTTTCAATCAGGGCGGCAATACGCCTCGTGCGTGCATTTTTAGGAAAAATGTTCAACACGAAAGTTGTAGATCTCGACGAGATCTACAACTTTCGTTTTTAACACTTTTCATAAAAATGCTGAAACAAAACATATTCCAAAAGACGCATAATAACTCGTACAAATTACGGTGCACATAGCAAAAACTACGATACTTTTAACAACTCCCGAAAAAATTCAAACATGAAAAAATCAGTGTTCAAACAAACTAGATGCTATTTAATTCCACCTTCTTATAACTCTGATGTGCGAAGAAAAGAGACGAAAGAGACGAAGAAGGTGAGGGGGAAGCGGAAGAAGAAAAAACCGGATTCCCTGTCGAATTTCGTGGCAGTCCCCGTCAGATTTACTAATTGCTGTAACGTTCTGATCTTTATTTCCTTAAAATTCCAGTTTTATTTGATTTCTGGCGGAAAATGGTTGTTCTCCCTTCCCGCCGAAGCTAGAATCCCATTAAATTATTTCTCGGGGCTTTGGCGTGTTTCTCGTGTAGATCCGTAGGTTAGGCTCCGATCGTGGGGAGCCGCATGGTTCCTCATGGGAGGATTGAGAGAAGATTTGTGGTTCAGGACATGGATGTTCATTAGAGTGTCTCGGGCGTGGAAAGTTGGGGAATTTCTCATATAATCGTGCGACTGTACCAGTAGGAAATGAATCTGTGACAGTTCTTTTGTTATTTCTCAAATGGAATACAACAAAGCGGGGTTTATGGTTCTGCTCTTGGATTTTGCAGTAAATTGTTCTTAATGATACGATGTGGGTTTGTATGGCTTTCTGGATCATGTTTTCGTGAGAAAGATGTGCTTGCCATTTAATTCTTGGGCCTTGGGAGGGATTTTGTGGTTTGAAGCTTACTTATTTACTATGAATTGAAATTAAAGTATGAGAGGGTTCATGAATTTTTGTCTTATGACTGAAGTACTAACTGAGTGTATGCTGTCGTTTTTGAAGTTGTATGCTCGCCTTTTGATCGTTGGATACTGTTTATAGAGGATGACTTCATGGCTGTTTACACCAATAGAGAGGGCAGTAGAACGTTTGAGCAATTTTCATTGAAGTCCAAAGTTCATAATATCATTGTTTGGATATAGTTTTAGAAATGCTTGTTTTAGATATAAAAGAAAGGAATTGGAAAGTAAATGAAGCTTTGTTTTGATTGGGAGTTTAAATTGAGGAGAAGGGAAAAAAGAAAAAAAGTGAAAACCGTTTTCCTCGGTCCGTTCATTTGAATGGAATTGGAACCCTGAAATTAGAACGGGATGTTCTTCTTTTTATTGGAATTGAACCTCCAATTTCTATTGTGAAGCCCAAATTCTGTCCAAAAGAGCAAACCCCTATGAATTTTTATTCTTCTCTAAACAAGTGGAAAGTGGAGTTCAAAGAATTCACTTATGTAGAAATTTTAAAAACAAATGTGTATTAGGTCATACATGACAAATGATTTATAAGTATTTCATTCATCATCTATCTTTCTTCCTACGAGGTCATATGTCAAATGATCCTTTCTCATTATTTGTTTCCAATAAAGAACGAGATGTATAAATTTGTTTCTTTCTTAATACTTAGAATCAGTGTTTTAAATGTCGTCCGACATGTTCGACATGTCGGCCGACATGTCCTGTTTGAACAGAAAACGACTTGCGTAATGAAAATATAAAGGTTATGGCGTTTTGCAATATGTCGCCCGACATTTCGGATCAAATCCGCTATGTCGGTCTTAGAATCTTTGTGATTGAAGAGAAAATATTTATTTTCTGGATTAATCTATTGAATGTTTCATATGCTTTGCTATTCATTTATTTTACATATACTTGTGAGAATATGGATACCATAATAGTTAGAAATACTAGATAATTGCACCCAGTTTAAGTATAAATGTTGCATCTAGCATTGTCTTAATGCTTACTGGTGGTGGAAAGAGCAGATGCATAAAACATACATCCAAAGCTGTTATAACTTCTAATATAAATATTTTTTAGGAATCCGACATTTTGAAATGTCCCCGACATGTCTCCGACATCCGACATCTAAAAACTCAATCCGACACGTCCCCGACATCTAAAAACTCAATCCGACACGTCCCCGACATCTAAAAACTCAATCCGACATGTCCCCGACATCCGACATCTGCAACCTTGCTTCGAATCGAATAGAAAGACTACAAATTATTTATTCTTCTTTTCTCTCATTCAAAATTTCCTTTACTTTCTATCATCCAAAATCCCTTTCTGTCCTAAGCATACAATCAAAGGATTAGTTTTTCATTTGAGTATTTGTGGTCTAGCCTTTGGTTTCAAGATTGAATAAAATAATTTAATGTGTTACCACTTTCTTCTAGAAAATTTTCATTATAATGTCAAAAGTCAAGATTGAATAAAAATATTCAATCCATTTTTATTTCCTTCACGGAATTTTCATCCATAATTGTTAATAGAAAGGACATATTTTGTGCCACACTTTCTGCTATCCTCTAATTTTATGTATTTTTTCTCTATAGTTATATGCAATTTCAACTACCAGTAATTGTTACTTTTAAACTATTAGACGGCCCATTTTTTTCTAAGTAATAACTTTGTAGTTGAACATTCTATCATTCCTGGGATTTGGGTTATTTATTTGCTTATGAAAGAATTTGATTAGGTAGTGGCTTGAATATATCTGTTGAAATGATGACTGAAGATATATTAAATTTGGAACTAGCATGTTGTTTCTAGCTAAACACTGTGGTGTGAATGGAGATTCTCTGAACTGAGTTATTGGTGCATCAATTACTTAAGTACCTTTAATGAAATAAATGGAAGTCAAAACACTAAATCATAACCCTTCCATGTCTAAAGCAAAATATGGATTCTAATAAAAGGAAGTCTGATGCACTCGACTTAACCATCAGAATTTTGGAACAACTCACTCAGACCATAAAGCAAGTTGGCTAATTTGTAGTTTATTATTTCTTTATTTCAAGTATTTAATACATCATTTTTGTTTTATTTCCTAAAAAGACTAATTTGTATTTTGTGATTTATGCCCTAGCATTTAATGCCTAGAGCTTGCATGCTTGACCTAACTTTTGTTCAATTGGAAATTTCTAAGCGGATTTTTCCTTTTTGCCTATGTCAGCCCCCATCAGGTGGTATGAGGACATGGTTTTTGATACTTATATTCCGTGTGCTCTGTTTTCCCATATCGCTTAGGCTTGATTGCTAAGCAGTTGTCGATCATTTGCAGATGATCCCTTGTGTTTGCTGTCGTCTTTCCCCGAGACCAACAATTTGTCTTGTTTGTTGATGGGACTTCCGTCCCGCTATTTCAGTTCGACAAAACCCCCTTGACGCGGGGTAAAGTGAAGGCCATGGTGTGAAAATGCACTTAGAGAACTCTAATGTATGATGAAAGTGTGTTGGTGTAAGGGAAAATCTAGATCAATGTGGTGCACATGCAATAGTCCAACATTCGCTTGCAATAATTCAGAAGTTATAAAGGGAATGAACAAACACACACAATCAAAATTAGACTTTTATTAAGACAAGTAAGATCAAGTTACAATCATAATAAGATTGCGATAATTAAATACTTGACGAATACTTCATTCAAATAGACAAAAAAGATCAAACAAATGTCTACAAGATTGTAATCCTAATTAGTATGTTTTTCAACAAAATATTCAATATCAAGTACTGAAACTTCCAAATAAAAACTTAAGTAATTGAGGCTAACTGAGAAGGTTTACTGCAGTTTCAGGCGCAAACAACGGGATTGACACAATTCCACCACCAAAATAATTGTTTTATGCACTGATCTGCACTTTCCAAGGGTTGAAATTGAAGGCGGAGGCTTGCAGACAGACGAAGAACCTTTTGAACAGTGGCTAGGGGTTGTCGAAGGACAATTGAGGCCTAGAACATCAACTAAGAGACAGAGATTTCAACAACCAATGAAACAGGCGAAATTCATGTGTTGTTCTGGGCGTCCTGAAACAGGAGAACATCGGGATTACAGGTCTCTGTAGATTGCCGACTACTGGACTGGGGTTGGACGATGGGTTTAGATGTCGTAGAGGGGTTGTCTGAGGATTGTAGGTGGCCGGCGAGATGAGTAATCATCAAAACCTCCCGTTGCAGCAGTTACTTCCTTCCAGGAGAGCGATAACTGCGAGTGTGTGAACCATGGACGGGAAACTCCTAGTCGCGGGGGATCGCAGAAGGGAGGGGGGTGCTTCAGCGATGATGGGGAAGGCTTCCTTCCTCTCCGGGAACGATCGATGGCAAACCTTACATAGATTTGAACAGTTCTGGTGGTTTCCAGCAATTTCTGAACGGTTGCTAGGGAAATGGAGGGCTTTTGCGGGGAATAGCAGGAATGAGCGGTTGGGATGTAATGTGGGTTGGGTGGGGGGTTCAGTCAAATGGTAGGAGAAATGAAGACTAGGCTTCGACACCTAGCCTTTCACGGATTCAGCACCGTGAAATGATCACAAAATCTTAAAATCACTCAAAATTATGCAATAACTCAAAATGAACTTCACAACAAGTATTTATAGGCTCTCACACACAACTTATGACTGTGATTGACCGAAACGACAACACACAAACGATACTCGAATAATGGGTATAAAAATATGAAATTACATAGATAATATCTCGTCGACGCTTTGAACACGACGACGGGATCAAATCGTCCATATGACTATCCTAACCCCTTCTACGACGAGTGTAAACCCGAACGGGCTCTGATATGGGTCGACCCGTCTGTAGACTATGGTCCTCATCAATTCCCCTTGACTTGAAAGCATGCATTTTCGTAGAATGCAGATAGTCATATTCCTGACGAAGATCAGAGGCAAGTGAATCGAGCTCATGTGATGACATCCATGTATCATCAATAATCAATCGCCCCCTCTAGTGGACCAGGTAACAGATAGGGTGCCCGTCAGGGTTCGAAGCGATGGAGTGCTCCACAATATTAGCTATACTCTCAGGTACCGAAGTAGGTGTATGTACATCCACGGGTAGTCGGGTGGTGGGTTGAGGCTCAGTAGTGGGATCAAAGAATGAGCTTAAGTACTTATGAGGTTCATAATATGGAGTTAAATCCTCAATGTTGAATATATGATGAATTCCCATACTCCTAGGAATATTCAATTCATTGGCATTTGACCCAATCTTTCGTACTATTGTGTACATGCCCATTCGTCTGACATTTATTTTTTTCGCAGTTCTTAAAGGGAACCTACCGCAGGACGAATCTATAGGTGGCAGACAAGTGATGCCCTAACCCTAGATGGAATGCAAAAGAGCACGCGATGACAACATTGGCCTGATGAAAACCCTAAAATGAAGATGCAGGTGAATGCATGCACACAATCCGATGAACTAATGAAGGTTAACCCTAATGCGATGCAAATGCAATGACGCAATCCACTCATGCAATTAATTTCGATGAGTGATTAATTAAATAACAAAATTAAAATTCATGACTTTAATCACAATTAACCACATAAGTCCAAATTACCCACTACATTGTGAAACATATTTCCTTACGAGCCACTGATGATTTCCGTCTTTCAATTTGTTTGCGAATGATATAACACTACTGAAATTCATTTGTGTGCTCAACTCTCCATATATTATACTAGAAGTGACTGATAAGCATTCTTATCATGGCGTCAAGGCGTACCAAGGCGAGCCCCGACCGCCTTGACGCTTTGGCGACAAGGCGGACGCCTAGGCGACAATAAGGCGAGCAAATGCAAGGCGACATTTTTTTTTAAAAACAAATGAAGAATATAGACAACGGTTATTAAAATAACCGCTGTCTATAGTCACTGCCAGAGGACTATAGACAGCGGTTATTAAAATAACCGTTGTCTATGGTACTATAGACAATGGTTATTTTAATAGCCGCTGTCTATAGTCCCCTGACAGTGATTATAGACAACGGTTATTTAATGACCGCTGTCTATAGTCCCCTGACAGTGACTATAGACATCGGTTATTTTAATAACCGCTGTCTATAGTCCCCCGGCAGTCACTATAGACAACAGTTATTTTAATACCGCTGTTTATAGTCCCAGTTTTTTTTTTTAAAAGCCTGAAAGAGAATTTGCAACACTCTCAGAAGTCATTCAGCATTCAAATACACCATTTTTTTCATTCAGCATTCAGGTACACAGTATCATTCCACACATTGAGGAATAGTAGCATGAACAATCAGTCAATCACACATTCAGAATCAAATAGAAATAACATATTTAGAATCAATATATATAATGACAATCACAAGTTCACAACCATTTCACTCAATACCAAAATGTTATCATCATACACTGATACACAGTAGCATTAATAATTTTTTAGATTAAATAGAATCATCATCTAGTAAATCGTCATTGGCATTGCATGAGCTTAGTTGGTTTGAGGTACTCGTCATTTGCCCATAATTATCAACAATATCTTCATCATCATTTGCAACGCTAATATGTTCTAGATCTTCATCCCCTTCAGCTATTAGTTCAAGATTAGCTGGAGCTCCACTTCGTAAATTTCGAGCCCCAGTCCCAATAACTCTCTCTACAGCTTCCCATGTGAGATCATCATCTTCATAAACTAAAGCTTCTTCCGGTTGGTTCATCATCCACTCACTACTTCAATCTAGCTCATCAAGCACTAAAGAGTTGTAATTTCTTCCTTTTTCACGTCTTTCTTGGAATCGTGCTTGTAGACGACGATTGTATTGGATGTATACAAGATCATTAAGCCTTTGATGCTCCAATCTATTTCTTTTCTTTGTGTAAATCTGAATCAAGATAGTTGCAATTTGCAAATTTGTTATTTGTTACTTGTTAGTAAATAAAACAAGTTCAATTTTAAATTATGAGTTTGTATACTTACAAACTCAAAAGTACTCCAGTTGCGCTCACAACTAGAAGAAGAACAACATAAGCCAAGTATGCGCAATGCTACCTTTGTAAAGTCAACATTCGGTCCTCCATGTGCACCCCACCAATCCACTATTTATTTAAGACAAATAAATTAGTATAAAATATAAGTAGTTTAAGAAAAATAAAAACGCAATCAATACTTACTTGGATTTAAGGTGGTTCGTTGCCTAATAGCCATAGGCTTTCCAAAACTATTTCGAGATGCTTTATAGTTAGTTCCTTGCTCTGCAATCTTGTCTTGCAATTGTTGATCGGACACTAGTCTTGCAATAACATCATTGAAAGCATCTTGAAATTTCCAAGTATCATCGGGATGTTTTTCCTCATATTCAAAATATTTGTTTGGATTTAGAAACAAAGCAGCCCTATACAACTGTTGCTCCATTTGATTTGTCCACCTATTTTGAACAATGTCAATAATTTTTTTATATAATCTTTCTTTATTATCAAAATGATCTTTGATCTTTTGTTTGGCTTCTTCCATTACCACATATACTTCAGGCATAGCCGGCCTTTCATCACCATCTACTAATCGTAACACGACTATTAATGTCTTTCCTCCTTTTAGGCAATCTCTTACTCCATTCCAAAAAACAGTTGAAAGTATTGCTTCAACAACTTGTTTTCCGGCTTCGGTTTTTGCTAGATTAGCAACATTTCATGAAGGCGACACAAAGAATAATTTCAACTTCTCCTCATGCTTAAGCACACTTTGTAGAGTAAGGAATGATGTTGCAAATCTAGTCACTGAATGTCGGACTAGATCACCACCAATAGTAGTCCTTACTGCATCAAGTAAACGAGTGTGCCTGTAGATGAAATTTGTAATCATCCTTGCCTTTCTTATCACCATTTTGTTTTGTTGCAGCTTGCCTATATCTTCTAGCATGAGATCAATGCAATGAGCTGCACAAGGAGTCCAAAATAATGTGGGTCTTCTCTCCATTAAAATTTTACCAGCTGCCTTATAATTGGAGGCATTGTCAGTCACTACCTGCATACAACATAACTTTTTATATATGTAAAGTTCTATACTTCTATAATCTATAGTTGTAGACTATTAAACATGAAATATGAAAATTAAAATAACCAAAAAAAGTTACCTGAACAACGCAATTTGCTCCTATCTCTGTTATTTTACTATCAAGCAACTCTGATAGCATTTTGGCATCTTGAATATGACCGAATGCATCTACGGAACCCATAAAATAGGTTTCTTCTGGACAGTTAACTAGGAAATTGATCAAATGTTTCCCTCTCCTGTCCGTCCAACCATCTAACATAAGAGTGCAACCATATCTCCTCCAATACGCTTGATACTTTGTTTTCATCTCCTTAACTTTCTCTTTTGTATTTATTAATAAAGGGACTCGTAAATCATGATAACTAAGGCCTTATAACCAGGCCCATACTGTCCAACTGCTTCAAGCATTACTTCAAAACTTCGTGCCTTTGCAACATTGAAAGGAATTTCACATTCATAGAACCAATCCGCAACATAGCCATCAACTCTCTTTTTCTCTTCAGGAGATCTAAAACATCTCTCAATAGTAGTTTGTGCAGGACCTTTAACACGTCTTTCATCAACTACATCTTCGGGAGCACGTCTTACATGAGCATCCATAGGGCCCCGTTTTTGTGGAAGGTGAAGTACTTTTCTCTTTTTGGCACTTGTCCCAGAACTTGGGACAAATGAACTTTTAGCTGTAGATAATGCCGAAGATACATTCTGTGAACCCGTTCGCTCTATTTCTTGTTCACTGACATTATCATCATCAGCTGTCCTTTTTTTGATCCTTTAAAGCTGTATACATCTCAGTTGCTATTTCTGAAGTAGTCTTAAAACACTTTGCCACATCTCTATATCCGCCACATAAGTGTTGTTTCAATCTTTTGATCCCACCTTTATATACTTTATCACACAATTTACATTTAACGGTATTTTATCCTTTATGTCAGACCAATGTCCATACTTCCATCCAGGATCCTTTGAATTTGCTTTTCTTTTAGGATCAGTTTTTGGGTCAAGCTCATTGCTATCAACGGATGAAGTAAGACTGTTGATGTTTTGGTCTTCCATCTTTCACAAACAATTGAAACAAGAGCTATAAAATTCAGAGTTAAGTAGGGTCAATGTCCATAAACAATTACAATTACAATTTACACACAGTTACACAAATAGTTCATACATCAATTTTCATACAGTTATATTTCTAGTTTTCTACATAAGTATGAAGCAACACACTAACACATACACAATTACACAACTACATTTGATTAGCAATAAAATAAAATATGTTTCTACTTTCTAACTTTCAATCGTTTTTCATGTCGCACATGTAGTGATTATATAATTACAAATCTTATTTCACATATTATCTATTTTCTCATGCGAAAATTCATTCACTCTATCATATATCTGCAATAAAAACAAAAATATTTGTTAAAATAAATTCAACACAATTATTATCATGTATGAAACTATATGCAGTTAACTTACCCCTGATGACATTGTCGTACTCTTAAGAGCATCAACTATGTCAATCATGTAGCACATGATATAATACCCACATTGAATACTATCCGGTTGTTTAGGACACTAAATAAATAAACAAATAGTAAACATTAGAATTTAGAATTGTAAATATGAAAATAATTATATAACATATACTCATATAGGTTATAGCTTACCGGCTTCCACCGTAAAACCTTTGGTTTTTGAAATTTGAGATTCCGGTCATTTGCTAAATCCTTCAATACACTTCATAAAATATTAAAAAAAATTACTTTACAGCCGAATCTAAATTTCAAATAGGACAAATACTAATTAATAAATTTACAGTGCAATGACATTTTTAAGATCGTCACGAATGTCCTTATTGAAAGGATCAAACCAATAAATTGTATTGTTACCGTATTCAATAATCGCCAACATCCAATGTACTCTGTGTAACAATTAACAAATAAAATCATTAATAAGTAATAACTTAATTAGAATAAAAAATAGCAATAATTATTGATACTTACTCTCTATAATATGACAAAAATAATAAAGAATCCGGTTGAAGTTGAGCAAGCCTATTTTTAGCTCTTGTACTCGTGATTTAATACGCTCCTTGGCAAACTTATCATTAAAAGCAAAAATAGATGTCGGATTATGAAAAAAATATATTTCTTGTGTATCTAAACTTCTTCAGTTGTGAATCTATGTACCTGTAAAAAAATATGTAAATTCATAATCAATATATATATTAACTAAAAATCTTAGGTTTGTAATATTTGATAATCATTACTCACCCAATACATGATAATATGATGTTAACTCCAATTTTTTTCCATATTAAGAAAACCAAACAACTCTGAAACTTCAAAGTATGTACATGTTGATTCTTTAGTTCCAAATACATTTGGATGTAATACCAGAGTTATTATTTTGTCCTGTGTCTCTATCGTAGTAATGAAATTGGGTAACATGACAATGACATCATTGACATTCTGTGAAATTAAAAATAATTAGTATTTAGTATTTCGGGCAAAAAAATTAATTACATAAAAATCAAAAATAATAATTATAAATTTATAATACCGAAGACGGAAAACACCCATGTGATGTTTCAGGCTGATGTGACGTTTCAGATTGATGTGATGTTTCAGGCCCTTGTGAGTGTATAACCCGTAATTCGTCGAGATTAGAAAGGCCTAAGGAGACGCCTATTCGCATACCGAGCTGGGCGAGCAAGGCGCGAGCTGGGCGAGCAAGACGCGAGCTGGGCGAGCAAGGGGTGAGCTGGGTGAGCTGGGCGAGCAAGGCGCGAGCTGGGCGAGCAAGGCGCGAGCTGGGCGAGTATCTCGTGAGTATGGGCGAATATCTCGCGAGTATGGGCGAGTAGCCCTTGTAACTCGCGAGCTTAGGCAGTATACTCGCCTGTACCCCCCTAGGATTTCTCTATAAATAGACCCCCAGGGGTACTAGAAAAGGCAAACTTTTTGGAAGTGGTCGAGGTCCCCCCAATCTGGATACTCGCCAAGTCCATGCCCGTCTAGTACCTCGCCCAGCTTTTGGTTGCGGAGGGGAAGTTTCTCCCAAACTTCTGGGTACGTGGTGGGACCTCCCTGCTGGAGCACCTGGGGTGTGCTTATAGTCATTTTCTCTCTCCTATTTTAACTATCCGAGCCGTGGAGTTGGACCGCAGGATCAGTAACCCTGGGCTGCATTGATCCGAATTTTGGAGCCGGGATTTTCCTGGCTTCAACACTTTGGTGCGGTGAGCGTGGATCGTAGTTGGAGGAAGAAATTTTTTGCGAGAAGGCTTCATGGCTTAAAGTGGCGAGATGGAGGCCAAAGGCAGCAACTCGCGAGCATTCGACAAGTTGGGCGAGTTCCAGATGGCGACATCCTACAGGCGAGTTCTAGATGACGACATCCTGAAGGCGAGTTCCAGATGACGAGATCCCTACTCGCCATAGGCGAGTTCCTGCAGGCGAGATCCAGAGATAAGTTCAGACCATCGACTTTACTCGGAAGAGAGGCGAGCTTCCTGGGTAGTGGCGAGATCCTTCCTTACTCGCCCTCCTTACTCGCCCATAGGCGAGCTTCTTTGTTACTCGGCATAGGCGACTTCACGCGGGCGACGAACATCAAATTTGGCGAGATCCTTCCTTAGTCGCCTATAGACGAGTTCATGTAGGCGACTTTTTGCAGGCGAGCGAGCTTCTTCAATACTCGGCCATAGGCGAGCTTCTTCAATACTCGGCCATTGGCGAGATCCTTCCTTACTCGCCCATAGGCGAGATCTCTACTCCCGAGGGTGAGTTCTCTACTCGGAAGGTGGTGAGAACCTGATGCCTAGTTCAAGAGTGGCGAGTTCCTGAAGGGCGATTTCAAGGTCTGGCGAGTATGGAAAATAAAAAAATTCCAGGGGCGCTGCCCCCGAACCCTCTGCGTAGGGGGCCTTATGTCAAAAGGGACAGTCCTCCTCCCCTCAGTTTCGTACTTCTTCAATGCCAGTGATTTCCATACATCTATATGCTTACGGGTGCTTTGGTAAAGCCCGCGAGTGCTTTTGTCTGACTAACAAACAGGATGATTCATGACGAGTTCGCCACCAAGGGAAAGCACATAAGCTACTCGCGAGGTCTCCAAGTTGATGCTCGACGAGCTCCTAGTCGCGATGGACTGTTTCAACAACCTACTCGCGAGGTCTCCAAGTTGATGCTCGGCGAGCTCCTAGTCGCGATGGACTGCTTCAACAACCTACTCGCGAGGTCTCCAAGTTGATGCTCGACGAGCTCCTAGTCGCGATGGACCGCTTCAACAACCTACTCGCGAGATCTCCAAGTTGATGCTCGGCGAGCTCCTAGTCGCGATGGACTGCTTCAACAACCTACTCACGAGGTCTTCAAGTTGATGCTCGACGAGCTCCTAGTCGCGATGGTCTTCTTCAGCAACCTACTCGCGAGGCCTCCAAGTTGATGCTCGGCGAGCTCCTAGTCGCGGTGGTTTTCAAAGCTGGTGTTCCACGAGCTTCTACTCGCGATGATCTTCATCGAGGACTTATGTTCCACGAGAATGTTTACTCGTGACGTCTTCAAGCTAGGATTCCGCGAGCTCATACTCGCGATGATCTTCATCAAGGGCGTATATTCCACGGGGATGTTTACTCGTGACGTCTTCAAGCTCGGATTCCGCGAGCTCATACTCGCGATGATCTTCATCAAGGGCGTATATTCCACGAGGATGCTGACTCGTGACGTCTTCAAGCTGGTATTCCGCGAGTTCCTACTCGCGATGATCTTCATCAAGGGCTTACATTCCACGAGGATGCTGACTCGTGACGTCTCAAAGCTGGTGTTCCGCGAGCTTCTACTCGCGATGATCTTCATGAAGGACTTATGTTCCATGAGAATGCTTACTCATGACGTCTCCAAGCTTGGTATTCTGCAAGCTCCTTATTCCCGATGATCTCCTTCCCTTAGCTATTTTCCATGAGAATGCTTACTCATGAGGTATTCCAGTTGATGTCCCGCGTTGATGTCCCGCGGTACTATACTCCCGATGATCTCCTTCCGTCGGCTATGATCCATGAGGAGTCTTACTCATAAGGTGTTCCAGTTGGTATCCCCGATGCTATGTTCTTACTCGTATAGCCTTCAAGTTGATATCCCTCACCTCCCTGAAACATGAGAGATTGTGAGTCTTTTGTCTCTTTTAAGCGTTTTCAAAAGAAAGGAATAAAGCAAGTGAAGTTGATCTCCACGGCAGGTTGGGAAACGGGCCTCCGACTTGATTCTCGTAAAACCCAGAGCGGATGATGGGACAATGCCTCGGTTGAGCGTTCCCCTAAGTCCAAGCCTCTGCAATGACGGCCGAGATCAGCTCCCCCCTTGCACGTTGGCCGCGGTTCCCACCGACTGCATTTCTCACCCGACTGAGGAGATTATCAGGAAGAAGTCTGGACGCCGACCTCCCAATTCGACGAAGAGATGATCGACTTAACCGATCAGGGGACCCTTGAATAAAGGTGTTGTGTACCCTCGAGGGCTGAGAGCCCGTAACAAGCGATTCATTTCTGATTATTTCCTCAAATCGTGTGAGTTAATGTGCTTAAGTGTGCTTAACTCCCCGTTTAATTGTTGAGCAACAGGAAACAGGTTGGGTTGACATCCAGCATCCGAGTAGGATGGAGACCTTGGGATGGTGTGTTCCCTTGGAAGGTGCTCCATTTGAACCTCCCCGACAGTCATTCCTTACTGTGTCGATCTCTTCAACGGCATCAACAAGAGCAGTATGATGGAGAACTTGAGATGGTGTGTTCCCTTGGAAGGTGCTCCATTGGAACCTCCCCGACAGTCATTCCCTACTGTGTCGATCTCTTCAACAGCATCAACAAGAGCAATAAGATGGAGACCTTGGGATGGTGTGTTCTCTTGGAAGGTGCTCCATTGGAACCTCCCCGACAGTCATTCCCTACTGTGTCGATCTCTTCAACAGCATCAACAAGAGCAGTAGGATGGAGACCTTGGGATGGTGTGTTCCCTTGGAAGGTGCTCCATTGGAACCTCCCCGACAGCCATTCCTTACTGTGTCGATCTCTTCAACAGCATCAACAAGAGCAGTAGGATGGAGACCTTGGGATGGTGTGTTCCCTTGGAAGGTGCTCCATTGGAACCTCCCCGACAGTCATTCCCTACTGTGTCGATCTCTTCAACATCATCAACAAGAGCAGTAGGATGGAGACCTTGGGATGATGTGTTCCCTTGGAAGGTGCTCCATTGGAACCTCCCCGACAGTCATTCCCTACTGTGTCGATCTCTTCAACAGCATCAACAAGAGCAGTAGGATGGAGACCTTGGGATGGTGTGCCCTTGGGATGGTGTGCCCTTGGAAGGTGCTCCATTGGAACCTCCCCGACAGTCATTCCCTACTGTGTCGATCTCTTCAACAGCATCAACAAGAGCAGTATGATGGAGACCTTGGGATGGTGTGTTCTCGTGGAAGGTGCTCCATTGGAACCTCCCCGACAGTCATTCCCTACTGTGTCAATCTCTTCAACAACATCAACAAGAGCAGTAGGATGGAGACCTTGGGATGGTGTGTTCCCTTGGAAGGTGCTCCATTGGAACCTCCCCGACAGTCATTCCCTACTGTGTCGATCTCTTCAACATCATCAACAAGAGCAGTAGGATGGAGACCTTGGGATGGTGTGTTCCCTTGGAAGGTGCTCCATTGGAACCTCCCCGACAGTCATTCCCTACTATGTCGATCTCTTCAACAACATCAACAAGAGCAGTAGGATGGAGACCTTGGGATGGTGTGTTCCCTTGGAAGGTGCTCCATTGGAACCTCCCCGACAGTCATTCCCTACTGTGTCGATCTCTTCAACAGCATCAACAAGAGCAGTAGGATGGAGACCTTGGGATGGTGTGTTCCCTTGGAAGGTGCTCCATTGGAACCTCCCCGACAGTCATTCCCTACTGCGTCGATCTCTTCAACAGTATCAACAAGAGCAGTAGGATGGAGACCTTGGGATGATGTGTTCCCTTGGAAGGTGCTCCATTGGAACCTCCCCGACAGTCATTCCCTACTGTGTCGATCTCTTCAACAACATCAACAAGAGCAGTAGGATGGAGACCTTGGGATGGTGTGTTCCCTTGGAAGGTGCTCCATTGGAACCTCCCCGACAGTCATTCCCTACTGTGTCGATCTCTTCAACAGCATCAATAAGAGCAGTAGGATGGAGATCCCCGACAGTCATTCCCTACCGTGTCGATCTCTTCAACAACATCAACAAGAGCAGTAGGATGAAGACCTTGGGATGGTGTGTTCCCTTGGAAGGTGCTCCATTGGAACCTCCCCGACAGTCATTCCCTACTGTGTCGATCTCTTCAACAACATCAACAAGAGCAGTAGGATGGAGACCTTGGGATGGTGTGTTCCCTTGGAAGGTGCTCCATTGGAACCTCCCCGACAGTCATTCCCTATTGTGTCGATCTCTTCAACAACATCAACAAGAGCAGTAAGATGGAGACCTTGGGATGATGTGTTCCTTTGGAAGGTGTTCCTTTGGAACCTCCCCAACAGTTATTCCCTACTGTATCGATCTCTGCAACAGCTTCAACGAGAGCAGTAGGATGGAGACCTTGGGATGATGTGTTCCCTTGGAAGGTGTTCCTTTGGAACCTCCCCGACTGTCATTCCCTACTGGTCGACATCCAGCATCCGAGTAAGACGAAGGCCTCGGGATGGTGTGTCCCCTTGGATCTCCCCGACGGTCACTCCCCACTTGCCTTAACATGTTCTCACTCCTGTTATTATTACTGTGATTCTTAAAAATTTCTCAGCAGGCAGAGTGGAGACCTTGAGTGTGTGTCCAGAAAGACCCCCCGAGAGTCATGCCCTATCCAGGCAATGCAATGAAATTCAGCCGAAGCACTCATCGATTCGCGTCACGAGTGGGTTAGAGGATGATTATCCTGCTTATCTCTCATAACATCCAGAGCGGGTGATGGGACAGTATAACGGGATTTTTAATGCGTCCTCCCAAGACCAAGCCTCTGCACTGACGGTCGAGATCAGCTCCCCCCTTGCACGCTGGCCGAGCTACCCCCCGATTGTACTTCTCATTCGTCTGGAGAGATTATCAGTGTAGAGTTGGAAGCCGCCTTCCTAGCCCGAAGTTGCTCACCCCCCTCAAGTGAAAAGAAGTCATCGAGTTGTGGAGTTGTCGTAATCCTGACCTCTGGCCGATCCCCTCTCCAGCAAGTCGGCTACTTGCCTCCTCGGATGACTCTTTCTCTTCCACCTCCAGTTGAGCTTGGCTCCTGCGAGTGTCGACCTTCTATCCACCTCTAGTTGAGCTCGGCTCCTAGAAGGTGTCGACCTTCTCTCCACCTCTAGTTGAGCTTGGTTCCTAGAAGGTGTCGACCTTGTATCCGCCTCCAGTTGAGCTCGGCTCCTGCGAGGTGTCGACCTTTTCTCCACCTCTAGTTGAGCTTGGCTCCTAGAAGGTGTTGACCTTCTATCCACCTCTAGTTGAGCTCGGCTCCTAGAAGGTGTCGACCTTGTATCCTCCTCTAGTTGAGCTCGGCTCCTAGAAGGTGTCGACCTAATATCCGTCTCCAGTTGAGCTCGGCTCCTGCGAGGTGTCGACCTTCTATCCACCTCTAGTTGAGCTCGGCTCCTAGAAGGTGTCGACCTTCTCTCCACCTCTAGTTGAGCTTGACTCCTAGAAGGTGTCGACCTTCTCTCCACCTCTAGTTGAGCTTGGCTCCTAGAAGGTGTCGACCTTCTATCCACCTCTAGTTGGGCTCGGCTCCTAGAAGGTGTCGACCTTCTCTCCACCTCTAGTTGAGCTTGGCTCCTAGAAGGTGTCGACCTTGTATCCGCCTCCATTTGAGCTCGGCTCCTGCGAGGTGTCGACCTTCTCTCTACCTCTAGTTGAGCTTGGCTCCTAGAAGGTGTCGACCTTGTATCCTCCTCTAGTTGAGCTCGGCTCCTAGAAGGTGTCGACCTTATATCCGCCTCCAGTTGAGCTCGGCTCCTGCGAGGTGTCGACCTTCTCTCCACCTCTTGTTGAGCTTGGCTCCTAGAAGGTGTCGACCTTGTATCCACCTCTAGTTGAGCTCGGCTCCTAGAAGGTGTCGACCTTGTATCCTCCTCTAGTTGAGCTCGGCTCCTAGAAAGTGTCGGCGTTCTCTCCTCCTCCAGTTAAGCTCGGCGAGGTATTGACTCTTTTTCCTCTTACAGTTGAGATCCCCTCCTGGGAAGGACCTCGCGCCTTTACTTTCTAGTGCCCATCTCTCCGAACCACGGGTCCTACATTGTTTTTCCGACCTCACGAGCGAGCTCGAAAAAAGCGGGGATTGTGTATAACCCGTAATTCGTCGAGATTAGAAAGGCCTAAGGAGACGCCTATTCGCAGACCGAGCTGGGCGAGCAAGGCGCGAGCTGGGCGAGCAAGGCGCGAGCTGTGCGAGCAAGGCGCGAGCTGGGCGAGCAAGGGGCGAGCAAGGGGCGAGCAAGGGGCGAGCAAGGGGCGAGCAAGGCGCGAGCTGGGCGAGCAAGGGGCGAGCTGGGCGAGCAAGGCGCGAGCTGGGCGAGTATCTCGCGAGTATGGGCGAATATCTCGCGAGTATGGGCGAGTATCCCTTGTAACTCGCGAGCTTAGGCAGTATACTCGCCTGTACCCCCCTAGGATTTCTCTATAAATAGACCCCCAGGGGTACTAGAAAAGACAGACTTTTTGGAAGTGATCGAGGTCCCCCCAAGCTGGATACTCGCTAAGTCCATGCCCGTCTAGTACCTCGCCCAGCTTTTGGTTGCGGAGGGAAAGTTTCTCCCAAACTTCTGGGCACGTGGTGGGACCTCCCTGCTGGAGCACCTGGGGTGTGCTTATAGTCATTTTCTCTCTCCTATTTTAGCTATCCGAGCCGTGGAGTTGGACCGCAGGATCAGTAACCTCGGGCTGCATTGATCCGAATTTTGGAGCCGGGATTTTCCTGGCTTCAACAGTGAGGCTAATACAAGTGCCTGCTGACAAACCAAAAGTAACAAATTAACTATAAATAAAAGTATAAAAATAACATGATATTTCATAAAAGTATAAATAATTAAACATAAATACATAATAATACCTGAGACATGTTTTGAGATGTTTCAGTTCTAGCACCAAACATGCGCATAAGTTCATCGATTTGATTTTTCATGCTAGCCATCTCTGCTTGATGCGCTTGTTGTTGTTGGTAGAGTTGGCTCTGAAAGGCTGCTCATGTTGTTGTTGTTGGTAGAGTTGGCTCGCATAGGCTTGATGCTCTTGTTGTTGTTCTTGCCTCCATAACTCTTGTTGCTGACTCAATCTTTCTTGAACAATAGATTCCACATCTTCAATACGAGCTATTGTTCTCTCCTTCCGCTTATCATTCTTGAAAAAACTTGTAATGGTGGAAAACTTGCCACCAGCTCTTACTCTGCCCGGTTGTTCCTTGCCTAAAACAGATGCAAGGATGTCATCTCTTCCCTGTGACACTGTTGCAGCAGACTGAGACTCTTGGCTCGAGATCTTATCCTAAGTGATCAATAAATATTAATGCAAACGATGAAATGAAAATTTACAAATGATGAAATGATAATTTAAACATACAATTTTAGCTGCCAAATCAGCTGCATCCTGACTAATGTATTCACCAGTCTTTTTTTGTGACTGACTTTCCATAGCTCCGCACGTGAAATTGGTGCATTTGCACCTTGTTCAATCTTGACAATAAAATGCAAATAAATTATCATTTAAATTATTGAGAAAACAAATTTTAAAAACAAAATATACAAGAGAGAAGTAGAGAACTAAATACTAATACCATCCTTTTTTCTAATCCAGAATAACCCATTCTGGAAGTAGTATGAAACGGCTTCTGTGCTTTTGCTCTCTCTGTATTAAGTTTACTTTTCTGCTACACAAATAAATATTTGTTAATACTTAGAGTATAATGCTAACAAAGTTAGTAGATGCTATAAAACATTGAGTTTTTTAAGAACACAACCATAGATTCCGGAGTGGTGCGATTGTCGACAAAATTTTTTCAATCTTCAGGAGCTATAAAATTATACTTGACTGGAACATTGTAACGATGTTCCAAATCAACATCCTTTACGTAATGGACATAAAGTTTGGATTTCCACGACCTCCAACTTTCACCCATGCTTTTCATTAATTCATGACGAACACCATCAACATTATCAAAATAATTCTGAAAATAATAGACAATATTATTAATAAATAACTAAAAAAATACAGTTATCTAATCACTAATAACAAAATTACATACATTTACTTCTTTTCATATTCGATCTTTAATTTCTTTATCAACTTCCTTCCATCTAGCACATGTGATTGGAACATAAATCCTCACAAGATAACCAATTAGACTCATCAATTTATTACACTAAGGCCCGGTAATAATGTGGCCATCATCATTAACAGAAATAAAAAGCTTCTTCCCCTCTGCTTTAAGCTTATTCAATCTCATCATTTTAGTGAAGCCTCTTGTTGACTTTGATGAGGATCCTTTATCAGTCATTTTCCTGTAATAAGAAAACCCTAAAAAAAACCTAAACCATCCAAAAAACATAAACAAAATTCATACAAAACCGCAATGATATTGAGGTAATACTAGTCTACCACACATTAAGTCAATCACACATATAAATACAGAACTATAGAAGCAATAAGAACTAAGAAGTAGGAAAATATGAAATGATCATTCAACTTAGAAATTATACCATTCAACTTAGAAATTATACCATTCAACTTAGAAATTATACCACTCAACTTAGAAATAAGAAGAGCAAGAGAAAAAAATGTAAAAACGAACCAGAGGAAGATGTCGACTTGTCGAGGAGAAATCGCCTTTAGGGTTTTCGCACAGAGCAGCAACGATCCAGCGACGGTAAAAAGTAAAAAGTCGGGGTAAATTCTATCGCTTATATCCATATTCGACAGCGGTTTATATATATATAAACCGCTGTCTATTGTAACATCCCGTGTACAATAGACATCGGTTTATATATAAACTGCTGTCTATTGTACACGGAATGTTACAATAGACAGCGGTTTGTATATAAACTGCTGTCTATTGTACACGGAATGTTACAATAGACAGCGGTTTATATATAAACCGTTGTCTATTGTACACGGAATGTTACAATAGACAGCGGTTTATATATAAACCGATGTCTATTGTACAGAGAATGTTACAATAGACAGCGGTTTATATATAAACCGCTGCCTATGAGAGTATAGACAGCGGTTTATATATAAACCGCTGTCTATACCCCTAATTAAAAAAAAATTTAAGGCGGCCTTCGCCTTGTTTTCAATCGGCCGACTGGACGCCTAGGCATCGCCTAGGCGACGCCATGATAAGAATGCTGATAAGTACCCCGATCTGAGACCATGGAAGTATAACCATGGGTAGATCGGGGGGGGGGGGGGGGGAATTGGTGCCCGACCCCTACACCCACCCACCCCCAAGATTTTGCAAAATTGATGGTGGATTTGGATTCCCCTCGTCGAGGCAATGAATTTCGACTGCTTGCACGTCAAAGACGGTGTTCGAATTAGGGAGAAACGACTGACAAGGTGAAGGCGTTCATATTTATTTTTTGCTAGAGGAGGAAGATGATGACATGGCAACTGACTGGTGTAAGTGATTTATGCGGAGCTGCCATGTGTAGATCTAGTTGAGTTTTCTACAACTGACTAGACGGTCACAAAACGGTTTAAAAAATCTGAATAAAAAATCTGATATAAAATTTATCAGTTTTCTTTATTTTTATTGTTTTGCTTCGCCTTGTGTCTGGCCCCCTCTTGTTGAAATTTCTGGATCCGCTCTTGAATATAACATCTATGTAGATGATACAATTCTCGAAAGGAGGGCGACATTCACCAATTTGACACCGTCATGACCTACATCACCGAGTTCATCAAGGTCATCACGCACATCATCAAACTCTCCACTAACCACTATCTGGGGTTTTTCCTCTAGAGGGCCTGCAATCCTACATCTATGCGCGTCTTTGTGTCATCAACCCATCTACTCTCTTTCACGTCATGGAGCAAGCTCATTGCCTCGGCGAGGAGCTCTCCGTGGTTCAGCCGCCTCCTTTACTCGGCCACCCCATCAACTTCTATCAGCGACGTAATCTCAGCTACTACTCCATTTCATGGATCCTCCGCCGCCACCTAGTCCTCTGTTGATCAGTCTACCATCGTCGTCGCCGGTACTACCACCACCTCAACGCTTATCTCACTAGAAGCACCTCGAGCTTCAACAGAAGGACCTCTGCTTTCTTTGCCACCAATCATACTCACCCACACACAAATGCTCTCTCTAGGATTTATGCTTACTACTCGGTGCCGAAGACGATGAGACCGACTTCGCTGACTTGGATTCTCTGACGCTCACTGCTGACCCCTATAGATCTTGACCTTGAGGATAAAGTCGATTTTTGGGAGGGGTGAATTAATACAGATGCGACCCTTAAGGCCCACAACTGCCTTGCCAAGCATTGTCATCGTAGTCTCGCTCGTGTCTATGGTCTATGTACTCTTAAGTGACATTTCTATAATTTCATTGTATGAGTTGGAGAATGGAGTAAAAAACTTGATTAATTAAAACAAGGGTCTTCTCTTATATATAGGAGAGAGACACATAATGAAAAATAAGAGGAAATAACATATACGTTAACACTCTTCCTCAAGTTGGGCTGGTGATGTTTTCATGCCTAAATTTCCATTAATCTTACAAAAGTATTTCCACTTAGATCCTTAGTGAGGCATCAACGAGTTGCCCTTCAAAAGGGAACAAACGAGCTACAAATAAATTTTTTTTCTTAATGCCCTCCTTAATAAATTGTCTGTCTACTTCAATATGTTTAGTTTGATCGTGTTGGACACTATTATGTGCGATGCTAATAGATGCCTTGTTGTCACATAATTGCTTGAGATACTGATGTAGGGTAGGCTGTGGGGTGGATTCCTAAATGTACACTAGTGGAGGATGGAAGTGGACTTACAATATTTTAATGACTAAATGCAACAACACTCGTAGTTAGGCGCGTGAATTAATATTAGCAAATAAATAACATAAGACGACAAGTTTCAGTCAATAAGCGGAAGCAACAATTTTCTTTTAAGCTTAAGGCGTGGCTTTCCTCCGCACGGAGGGCCAGAGAAAGCGCGCGGCGATTCAATCCGTCCTGCAGTTAGAGATCTCACGAGACAAATAATAATAAGCTTTAATTCCAATCAAGCACTAAATAACCACAACATGCCAAAGTTTTAACACCTTTAACCAATACAAAACACAACACAAATCTGAAAATAAACTAGGACTACAACAATTTTAAACAAATCTGAACTTTGGAGAAGAGAGGAGGTTTTCCAGGCGGTGGTGGACTAGATCGGGTAAGCGGGAGGTGGTTCCACGGAAAGGAGGGATGTAGGCAACAAATCTGGAAGGTTTGGGGGCTGAATATGAGAGGTGCGGGGGTGGGCTCGTGGTTGTTCCGGATCTGAGCTGTGCTGCCCCGATCTGGACAGATCTGAAATTCTGCGGGGTGGACAGGGAGCGGGCGAGGCTAGGGCTGTTGGGGAATGGGAGGGACGGTGGAGGGCTGTAAGGGGGGGGGGGGGGGGCTGGTGGTGGCTGGTTGCAAGGGGTGTTGTGAAAATAAAAAGCCTTAGCCTCCAATGTGGAGACCAACATATATATATATATATCTCAAAGATGAATAATTACAATCATGTCCAAACAACACCATACACGATATTTACAGAACATATAAAATACAAAGATAATAATAACTCCAATACTCCCCCTCAAGCTGGAGCAAAGATGTCAATCATGCCCAGCTTGGAAATGGTCAAATCTAAACGAGTAGGGCCAACAGCTTTGGTGAAGGCATCAGCAAGCTGGTCGGCCGAGGGGACATAAGCTGGAAGAATAGTCCCAGTACGAACGTGATCACGCAGAAAGTGAACATCCATCTCGATGTGCTTGGTGCGCTCATGTAGCACCGAGTCCTGGGTAAGAAGGAGAGCTGATCTATTGTCACAATAGAGGGTCGAGCCAGTAGCAAGGGAGAGGCCGAGTTCAGTCAACAACGATCGAAGCCAAACCAACTCAGTGACGTCGTGGGCCATGGCGCAGTACTCTGATTCAGCCGACGAGCGAGATACGATGAGTTGTTTCTTACTCCGCCATGAGACAAGATAATCACCATGAAATACACAGAGACCAGACGTGGAGTGTCGATCGGTCAAAGAGCCAGCAAAATCAGCATCAGTAAAGCAGGAGAGACTGGAGGCGCTATCAGCCCGATAGAACAGCCCAAGACCAGGAGCGCGCTTAAGATAGCGAAGGACACACCGAGCAGCCTCTAGATGAGATGTCCTGGGAGAATGCATAAACTGGCTCAAGACGCCCACAGAGAAGCTGATGTCAGGCCTAGTATTGGTCAAGTAGATCAAGCGGCCAACCAGACGCTGGTACTGAGAGGGGTCTGGTAGAGGATCACCAGATTCAGCATGGAGGCGATGGTTGGTATCCATAGGAGTACTCGCAGGGCGACACCCAAGTAGACCCGTGTCCCGAAGAAGATCTAAGGTGTACTTGCGCTGCGATATGGAGATTCCCTGCCGTGAGCGAGCAATTTCGATCCCAAGGAAATAACGGAGGGGCCCAAGGTCTTTCACTTCGAAGGTTGAGCGAAGTGAAGCTTTCACCTCAGAGATGCCAGAAGGATCATCCCCGGTGAGAATAATATCGTCTACGTAGACCAGGACAATGGCACGACGACCCTCTGGAGTAGCACGAATGAAGCAAGTGTGATCGGCACGACACTGAGTGAAGCCGGACTGAAGGACAACTGAGCTGAACCAGTCAAACCAAGCACGCGGAGACTGCTTTAGGCCGTACAGAGATTTGTGCAGTCGACATACTTTCCCCGAATACTCCCCCTTAAGGGCAAACCCTGGAGGAGGAGCCATGTAGACCTCCTCCTGTAAATTTCCGTGCAGGAAAGCATTTTTGACATCGAGCTGGTAGAGCGGCCACGCCCGAGAGGCCGCAAGCGAGAGTAGAAGGCTGACACTAGTCAACTTAGCCACGGGAGCAAACGTGGCACCAAACTCGTCCGGAGCCTGAGTAAAGCCCTTGGCCACCAAACGAGCCTTATAACGGTCAATGGTACCATCAGCAGAGTACTTCACAGTATAGACCCATTTGCACCCAACTGTGCGTTTCCCGGGAGGAAGAGAAGCCAGGGACCATGTCCCAGTACGATGGAGAGCAGACATCTCCTCTTCCATGGCATGAACCCACCGCGGGTCAAGGAGAGCCTCAGCGGTCGAAGCAGGTAGACGAACATAATCAACAACAGACGCAAAAGCCTGGTAAGAGGGTGAGAAACGCTGGTAGGAAACAACACTAGCCAACGGGTGCTCAGTAACAGAAGAACGAACACAAGTACGCTTGCCCTTGCGCAGGGCAATAGGTAAGTCAACATAAGAAATAGAGGAGAGAGGCTCAAGAGAGGTACCTGCGACCGGGAGAAGCTGCTGATCCGGGACTGGAGGAGAAGTGGTGTACGCTGGCGGCGAGAGTAAGTCAGTAGGACAGGTGGAGCGGCAGGTGTGACAGTGGCTGGTAATGGTGGAACAATCGGGAGAGGTTGCACAGCAGTAGGAAGGTCATGTGAAGGCAAGTGAGCAGGAAAGAAGGGAACCTCTTCATGAAATCTCACATCCATAGAGTAAATAACACGACGCAACTGAGGGTCATAACAGCGGTAACCCTTCCTTCTCCCTTGACTCTGTTCTCCTTGTACCTCAGTTGGCTCTCAACTTAATCTCTGTTAGTAGTATTACTCGCTCTTTAAACTGCTCAGTAACTTTTTTTTCTGATCGTTGTGTTTTTCAGGACCTGAGATCCGGGAGGACTATTGATACGGGATATGAGAGGAGCGGGATGTACTACCTGGAGTTACCTTCTCCCACTGCTGCTACTACCACCACCGACACCTACCCGCCTACTTCTTCTGCTGCTTCTCATGTTTTGTCGTCCAGTTCGCTTTGGAATTGCTGAAACTGCTGAAACTGGGCCAACATGTGACTGAAGTCAGAGGCGTTGGCACCCAAAGTATCCTCGACAGGCCCAGAAGACTCGGCAGAGGCAATAGTGTGCCTTGGGACACTACCAGGAGTGGTACGCTCAGAGCCCCGCAGGTGGGGGTATAGCTGGTAGCAGCGACTTCGGTCATGATACAGACGCCCACAGTGAGAGCAAGGGCCAGGAGGACCCGTAGAGTCACGGCCGCCAGAAGGGCCACGACCACCAGATCGACCACCTCTGTTCCGAGAGCTGGAGGTGGGAGGGCGGTAAGAAGCGGCAAGGGCCATCTTCTCAGGAGGAAGAGAGGAGGAAAGGCGAGAGTGTCTCTGCATACGTTTCTCATGCTCTGCTACAATGGAATAGGCCTCAAGAAGGTCTGGCAAAGGTGACATCCCCACAATCTGAGCACGGGTAGACTCATATTCGGGGCGAAGCCCCATCAAGAACTGGTATGTCTCTCGTCGTTGTTGCTGTCTCCGAATAAGAGTAATATCGTTGGGGGACTCCAGGGCGCTAAGAGGCTCAAGATCGTTAAGTTCAAGAAAACGATCCTGAAGGTAAGTGAAGTACTCCTGAACGGAACACTCCCCCTGAGTGGCGGAAGCGATATCCTGAAAGATGCCGAAAATCTGAGCATCAACACGTGTATGGCCAAAGGTGCGCTGAAGAGCAGACCAAAGCTCGGAGATGTCCTCAAAGCGCATGAATTGACTGAAGAGGCGAGGCTCCATGGAGCACTGAATCCATCCAAGAACCATGTACTTGTCCGTCGACCACTTGACTAACTCCTCTTTCTTGTCATCCGTGTCTGTCGGTTTAGGAATAGGAGGGCCGCCGGTCAACCATGAAAGCTTATTCCGGCCGGCAAGAGCTACTTTCATCGATGTTGCCCATGAAGAGTAATTTTTCTCATTGAGAAAAACGCTAGTAATCCGTCCCGAAGAAGATCCATAGATGTCCTTGGAATCCATGGACAGAAGAAGCAACAAGAAACGAAAAACAGCAACAAGGAACAAGCGGAGAAGATGCTCCGCGATCCAAAGATAACTTGAAGCAGAAACAGGAAACTGGAAGCGGAGAGGATGCTCCGAAAAACTGCGGAAACGCCGATCGGGATTGAGCGTCGATCGGGAAAACTGCGGAAACTTGCAGTCTGGCGGGAGCGGCGACTGAGCGTCGACCTGCGGAAACCCGCGGACGGGATGGAGCGCCGATCTGTAGAAACGCTGACAGAGTGCCGATCGAGATGAAACGCCGATGCAGACAGAGCGTTGACCTGCCGAAACACGACAGAGCGCCGATCGGAGAGAACAACGAGACGCGACAGCGGAAACCTGCGGAAGGGAGGAAGACGATACCGCCGATCGGAAAGAAGTTGCGATCGGGAAAGGCAGCAGGGAAAACACGAAACCCTATTTTTCTCTGATACCATGTTGTGAAAATAAAAAGCCTTAGCCTCCAATGTGGAGACCAACATATATATATCTCAAAGATGAATAATTACAATCATGCTTAAACAACACCATACACGATATTTACAGAACATATAAAATACAAAGATAATAATAACAACAGTAAGGGGGGCTGGCGTTAGGAGGAGGGCTGGCGGCAGGGGTGCTGGGAGGTAGGGTGGCGGCAGGTGGCTGACAGGGGCTGGCGGCTGGGGTGAGGAAGAGGGCTGGCGGCAGGGGTGGGGAAGGAGTAGGAGGAGGAAATAGAATACTTACCCAAGGAGTCGTCACCAAGGGGCTCCACGGAGTCGGCACCGCGGAGAGGATCACCGAAAATGAAGAAGACAAGCCTCCAAATTTCAGCAATGAGAAATTTTGCAGCCGTAATACTCTATTTATAAGAAAACAGGATTAGGGCAACCGGAATCAACGACTATGATTGGCTGGCGGTTCCGATGCCATAACTAGAAATAAAACTCGAAATACATAATGCTATATATGAAACTGAATCGAAACAACGAGTCGGACGCATCCGCGGTGTCGGATCGCCGGTTCGGTCAAGTCTGTCTGCGAGAATACACGAAGGTGGGGTCCTCCTTGCGTCGAGGTGCGCCAGATGGTCCCCCATCAGATACCCTCTCATTTTGACCTATATGCCTCATCAACGAGCGAAGTCATAACCCTTCACAAATCCCGTGAGCAATACCCTAAAACTCAGCTTCCACATTAGATCTAGCAACAACTTATTACATTTTGCTCCCACATGTGACCAGGTTCCCACCAACCATAGTATATTATCCAGAGGTAGAACATTTGTCATTAAAGGACCCATCCCAATCTGTAGTAGTGTATACTTCAGTTTTAACTTTGTGTTTGGGGTGTACAATATGCCCCATTCCTCATGAGCTCTTTAGGCACCTTAGGATCTTATGGGTAGAATCAAGTTGTCTGGTCCTCGACGAATGCATGAGCTGACTGACTACACAACAATATATCAATGTCAGGTCGGGCGTGCAATAAATAGATTAAACGCTCCACCAGTCTCTGGTATCCAATAATATCTTGAATAGCTTCCCCGTCGTCCCTTATTAATATGTGGTTACTTTGATAGGTGTATCAGCAGGTCTACGCCCACTCTTTCCGCATTCTTCAAGGAGGTCAAGAATATACTTCCTTTGGGAAATGAAAATCTCTTGTTTTGATCTTGCCACTTCGATACGCAAAAATATCTTAGATTCATGAGGTCTCTAACGTTAAATTCCTTTGCAAGTTGTTGTTTCAAGACTTGCCTTTTTTCAGCATCATTGCCAGTGATCACTATAACTTCGTTTGGCGGGGCTGATTCGCCGCGGTCGCGCGGACAACACCACAAGGCCGCGACCGTGCATCGTTTGGCGGGGCTGCGGCCAGGCGGCAGGGATCAGCCCCACCCTATAAAACCGCAGAAATCCCGCTGTTTTCATCCGCGCCGCGGCCTCTGCGGGATTTTAATCCCCGCCAAACTGGCCCTATGTCATGAACATACACAATGAGAACAATAACTTTTCCTTGTGTTTTATGAAGACTGTATGAACAACATGACTTTGTTTGTAACCAAATACCATAGTTCTGTGAAACTGACCAAACCAGACTCGTGGAGATTGCTTTAGCTCGTAGAGAGTTTTCTTTAACTTGCAGACTTTGCCTTCTTATCTTTTAGGAACGAAACCTGGTGGTAGGAACATATACACTTCCTCTTCCAAATCACCATGGAGAAACACAATTTTCACATCCAACTGGATAAGATCCCACCCTTTACAAGCGACACAGGATAATCGGACCCTAATTGAGTTCATCTTAGCAACTGGCGCGAAGGTTTCTTGGTAGTCAGTTAATTCCAAGGGTTTTTGGGTACCCTCTAGCAACTAGTCTGACTTTGCATCTTTCCATGATTCTATGTGAATTATGCTTAACAGGGTACACCCATTTTCACACAACCATCTTCTTCCCTTCAGGAAGATGGTTCCCTTCAGGAAGATGAATAAGATCCCAAATAGTTTTTTTCCAGTAGTTATTATCTTTTCAATCATCGTTTGTTTTCATTCATGATGACCAAGTGCATCCTGCCAGGATGAGGGAATAAAAACTGAGGCTAGGAAGAACACAAAAGCTTTATGTGAAGCGGTGAAGGAGACATGAAATATAATGAGATAAAAGATGTTGGGTATAAAATCTAATATCTCTTCTGAGAGCAATGAGAAGATCAACAGACTCAGAAGGCAGTTCCAGTGATGGTATAGTAATCGTGGGCTGGGCATGCTTGTTTATCCTCCTGGTATAGACTTGCAACTGTTTTTATTTCGGAAAGGCAACTTGAGTAGACTCCCCTGACTAGAGATTTCAGTTGGAGGGAAGGTAGGAGTAGGAGATCCATAAGCCGAAGGGATAGGTGGGAGAAGTGTAGGGGAACTCACTTCATTCTTAGTTAGAGATTCCCTTTGAAGAGATATCCCATAATAAGCATCATATTCACGTAACGTGACATTCATAGTAAAAAAGTTTTCTTTGTAGAAGGATGGAAACACTTGTAGCCTTTTTTTGGGTAGGTGAATACTCAATAAAAACATATTTGTGCACACAAGGATCAAGTTTTGAGCGGTGAATATGATGTATATGGACAAAGCAAAGACAACCGAAGATACGAGGGAGTTGTGCGGTGGAGATGTTATGAGTGATTGTAGAAGGATGGAAACACTTGTAGCCTTTTTGGGTAGGTGAATACTCAATAAAAACGTATTTGTGCACATAAGGATCAAGTTTTGAGCGGTGAATATGATGTATATGGACAAAGCAAAGACAACCGAAGATACGAGGGAGTTGTGCGGTGGAGATGTTATGAGTGACAAAGGAGTCTTATTACCCAAAACAGGAGTAGGCAGACAACTAATCAGATGAGCGATAGTGAGAACCGCATCACCCTGGTACTACGTGGGCATAAGTAGATACCCCTATGGTTATCAGAAGAGAAGGGGGGAGGCGGAAATGCAGATAATCCACTAAGAGGAACTCCTCTTAGCCAGCCATAGGCTCTTTTCAATTCAAAATACCAAATCCAAGATAAAACATAATACAAGAGATTGGGATATATATATATCCCCCATAATGGCAAATATTTAATTATGACAATTTAATCACTTAAAACATAACAACCCTAGGTTCACGCTCCGATCGGTTGCCTCCGCGAATAAACTCGCCAAGTCGTGTTGGCTCCTTCAAGACCCGCTCCGTCCCGTTCCATAACAATACCCCTGTCTGGAAATTTTTTCTTGTCCTCAAGGCAAAACTCCGGAAACTGATGGCGGAAGTCGTCGCGGTCCCACCAAGTCGCATCAGGGGAGGGGGGGGGGGGTCGTCCGTGCCATGCCACCAGCACCTGCTCCCACTCGGTCATCGTCTCCATCTTGCGGTCCAGGATGGTCTCACGCCGAGATTTGGGGGCAAGGTCTCCCCGACAACGTGGTTTCCCACCACCCGTTTGAGCTGAGAGACGTGAAAATGGGTGGACTCGACTGTGGATCGGAAGGTGGAGATGGTAGGACACCTCGCCAATGCCAGTGATCACCTCAAAGGGACCGTAGAAGCGGGCAGACAATTTTGGATGCAAGCGATGGGCCACCGAGGACTGATGATACGATCGGAGTTTGACAAAAACCTAATCGCCCATCTGAAACTGGACGCGTCAACGACATTTGTTGGCTTGATGAAGCATCTTTTGCTGAGAGGCGTGGAGGTGGGTCTTCAAAATCCGGAGGGTTTCATCCTATGCCATGAGTGTCCTGCAATGCCTCCACGTGACACTCCCCAGGAAGATGTTGTAGGACGGCGGTCGGCTTTGGACGGCTTGAAAGAGTCATGCCGGCGGACCGGTGGAAGGAGGTGTTGTACGAAAACTCTGCCCATCCCAACCACTTGCTCCATTCCCGTGGCCGGTCCAAAATAAAGTAGTGAAAATATGTCTCAAAACAACGATTTAGAACCTCGGATTGGACGTTCGTTTGCAGATGATACGCCATTCTCATCTGAAGTTGTGTTCCTTGCAATTTGAACAACTCTTGCCAAAAAGCGCTCATGAATATCGGGTCGCGATCACTGACAATCGATTGAGGAACCCGTGGAGACGCACCACCCCGGTGATGAAAGTTTCGTCCTCCATCGGCGCCGTGAAGGGGTGTCGCAAGGGAAGAAAATGGACGTACTTGGAGAGGCGGTCCACCACTACGAAGATGTAGTCGTACCCCGAGGAGCGTGGAAGGCGCGTGATGAAATCCATCTCCAAGTCCTCCCAAATGAGCTCGGGAATGGGTAAGGGCTGCAAGAGGCCTCCCTGAAAAGTAGCTTTGTACTTGGAGCGTTGACACGTTAAACAGGCGGTGACATAGTCTTCCACACGGTGCATCATAGCCTTCCAATAGAGCGCGGCCGCGATGCGGAGGTATGTGTGAAACCCTCCAGTGTGTTCGGCGGATGTTGTGATATTCAGCGAGGAGGCGCGGAATGCTGGCGGATGAGGCCGAGAGGGCCATGCGGCCTCGGTAGAGTAACCGACACCCAACAAGTGTATATGGTGGGCGTGAAGAACCATCCACCCGTAGGAGGTCAATGAGCATCCAGAGCGTCGGATCGGCCTCGAATTCCCTCTGTGGGGTGATCGCCTCCTGCCAGATGTAGCGGGAAATGGTGGTCAGCTCGGCGGAACCCGATTGTTGCGATAGCGTGTCCGCCGCCAAGTTCATCTTGCCGGAACAGAACTCGACGGTAAAATCGTACCCCAATAGTTTCGCCATCCAAACTTGTTGTGGGGGAGTAGTCATCTTTTGGCTGAGGAGGTACCACAAGCTATGGTGTTCTGTCCACACGACGAAGGGCCACCCTAACAAGGTCACCAGTGATGTATTGCGAGAACGAGTGCCATCAACTCATTGTCATATGCGGAGCGGGAACAGACGGTCGTGGAGAAAGACCTGCTGAAATAGGCTTTGGGCTGACTGACTTGCATGAGTACCGCCTTGACGCCAGTGCCACATGCGTCGCACTCCACCGTGAAGGTCTGAGAAAAATTTGGCATGGCCAAGGACCGGGGCCGTCACCAAGGCCCGCTGTAAGGTTGCGAATGTGGTGGCTGCCTCCGTGGACCAGTGGAAGGTGGGGTCAGACGTCTTGCGGAGAAGTCGCGTAAGAGGAAGGGCTAGCTGGACATAATCACAATGAAACGGTGGTAGTAGCTAGTTAGACCGAGGAAGGCCCGAACATCCCGTACGGCCCGTGGCAGTGGCCACTGTAGGACCGCTGTGACCTTTTCGGGGTCCATGGCCACCCCTGGGCCGACACGGTATTGCCAAGGTAAGAGATTGTTGTCCTAATGCGCACTTCTTCATATTGGCCATTAAGGCATGACAGTTAAGTGTTGCCATAGTGAGCTCCAAGTGGCGCAAGTGGTCCTGCCATGTCAGACTGTACACAAGTATGTCGTCAAAATATACTAGGACATACTTACAGAGGATCAACCGAAAGATGTTGTTCATGGTCGCTTGGAAGGTAGCGGGTCCATTGGTGAGGCCAAAGGGCATGACCAAGAATTCGTAGTGTCCGTCATGAGTCTGAAAAGCGGTCTTCTGAATGTCCGGTCCGCACACCCGAATTTGATGGTACCCGGATCAGAGGTCGATCTTGGATAAGTGGTGCCACACAACTCGTCCATGAGCTCTTGGATGACGGGAATATGATATTTGCCCGCTGTGGTGGCTTATTGAGGGCCCGATAGTCAACACACAAACGTCACCTGCCATCCTTCTTCCATACAAGGAGAATCGGGCTCGAGAAGGGACTAGCATTGGTGCGGATCAGGCCGTCCGTCAGCATGTCAGACGCGAGCTGCTCTATCTCGTCCTTTTGGACATGACCGTAATGGTACGGACAAACAGAAATTGCCTGAGTATCGTCCTGAAGCCGAATCTGGTGGCCAGTGGGACGCGATGGTGGAAGGCCCATGATAGGAGTAAAGACAGAGGCAAATTGTTCCAACAGGTGAGATAACTCGGGCGGCGGTGGAGGTCGGGATGGCATGGAAACGCCATCGACTGTCGGAGGACGCAAATTGATCCATCGAGGACATGTGACGGAGGGCGCACAAGCTCTCGGTGGTCGTAGCGCGAGCTTGAGGTCGGCCCAAAAGAGGAGCGAGGAGGAGTTGCGGAGCCACCAAACTTAATGTAACGTGGAGCCTTCCATGGCGAGAAGCATCAGGAGACCTTCTGGTTGTCGGGTGTCTCTTGGATATCGAAAAATTACTCGTCCATGGCGATCCATCCAAGGGGTCTGACCCATTGAAATGGAGTCTCTCAAGGGCACGGGGTGCGTGGGACGTGGCCAGCACGGCCAATGTCGGAAGAAGCGGCGGTGTCGCCGGATGGCCCACGAAGGAGGAATTTCTGATAGCGAGAACGACGGAGCTTAACTAGAGGCGCGGTCGTCGCGAAAGTCTAATTTCTGAAGAGTAACAGACATGGAGGCCTACAGGGAGGTCAGGCAGGACGATTGATCGCCAACGGCGGAGGACTGTTCGTCGAGACGACGTTTGACGTTGTCTAGTCGTTGATCCGCCATGGCGCGCGTGGTCGGGCAACGGGAGGAAGGCGCCAGCGGCCGGCGCGAGGTGCGACGAAGCAGCGGTTGCACGCGGAAGATGGTGAGGGCGCGCGAGCGTGCGGTGGTGGGACGTCGTGAGCCCGAGTGGACGAAGTTGCGGGAACGGTCGTGAGACGCGAGTGAGGCGTGAGTGTGCGGTGGAGACCCGGCGCGAGCGAACGTCGTTGGACTTGCGCGAGCTTTGCATCGCGAAGATACCGCAGCTGGAGACCCGACGGGAGCGAGCGAGGCTATAGGTGCGAGAAGGTGCGGCGGAAGGAAGCCCCGGTGGCTGGAGAAGTGGGCGGGAGCGGCAGGTCGGACCAATGATACCCTAGGGTTATCAGAAGAGAAGGGGGAGCGAAAATGCAGATAATCCACTAAGTGGAACTCCTCTTGGCCAGCCCTTGGTTCAATTCAAAATACCAAATCCAAGATAAAACATAATACAAGAGATTGATATATCTCTATATAATAAAGATATTTCATCTTTGCTACAGTAAGTGTTGTCCGTCAAAAACCAAGTTGGGGGAATAGCGGAAGAGAGTGGAGAGAGGGAGGGAGAGAGAGTGAGGCGCTGACAGAGAAATAATATATTAAAGAGAGAGAGAGAGGGGAGAAGAGACATTGAGAGAAGAGATAGAGAGGGAGAAGAGAGAGAGAGAGGGGGGAGAGAGAGGGGCGGGGAGAGAGAAAGAGAGAGGGAGGGAGAGAGAGAGGCAGTGACAGAGAATGAGAGAGGGAGAGAGAGCGGAGAGAAGAGAGAGGGAGGGGAGAAGAGGGAGGGAGGGGAGAAGAAGAGTCTGTCCACAGATGCTCACTCATGCTCAACCCAACAGTTGAACGCCGACGAAAGCCGCCAGAGCTTGAAGGCTCCTCCGGGAACGACGATCAGCCGGTTGATGGAGAAATACAGCTCCCTGTTACTCATTGTTCCACCTAGAGAACCAAAGCTTGGGTTTACGCATCTGCGTTGCGTTATTTTTACAAAAACAGTGAGAAATGTCATTTAGAAAATTGAACATTTGCTCATCCTTATGCATCATAAGGAAATTGATGGAGGCATTCCCGATTGCAAACGCTGGATTGCTACAGTGTTGTCCGTCCGTCGGTTACAACACTGTAGCAATCCAATCATTTGCTTATACGAGCATTTTCGCACGGGCTACCGCCCGTGCTCGATGCTCTCCTCTTCAACAGTACCCCAACAGCGACGGTACCTCCACCCAAACTCGCCCGCTCTAGGACGCTCGGTCAATTGGCCGTGCATGGGTAGCACCCGTGCCCCTCGCGGGAGTCCCCCCGCCTTGACAGTGCCCCGACGCGACGCCGCTCTCGCCGCTCGTGAACCCCTGTGCGCACGACAAAATCAGGACGTGGGACAAAATCGGGGGTTCGCGAGCGGCGGGAGCGTCGTCGTGCCAGGGCACTGTTAAGGCGGGAGTATTGCCGCGCGGGGCACAGGGGCTACCCATGCACTGCTAATTGACCGAGTGTCCTAGAGCGGACGAGTTTGGGTGGAGGTACCATCGCTACTGGGGTACTGTCGAAGCGGAGAGTATCGAGCACCGACGGTAGCCCATGTGAAGATTCTCGTATATATATGTATATATATCCCACATATTGGAAAACATGTAATTTTGACAATTTAAACATTTAAAACATAACACCCCTAGGTTCATTCTCCGATCGATTTCCTCCGCGAATAGACTCTCCAAGTCGTGTCATCTCCTTCAAGACACGCTCCGTCCCCTTCCGTAACATAAACATAGTAAGGTTAAGGCACCGAGCAACTTCTAAGAGATGATGATTCTTCCGCTCAGCCACAATGTTATGATTAGGAGAGTACACACACGAGGGTTGGTGAATGATGCCCTGATGGCGTTGGCGGGAGAAATTGTGAGGGAGAGGGATGCGATGTCGCTAGGGGGGGGGGAGAGAAATGTCGGGAGCTGTGGTTTACTTGCGGAAGGGGAGACACGCGCTGGAGGAGAAGGGATTGAGTGGGGTAGGAGTTGTTGTAGTCGATCGTGGATGAGGACGAAGGAGCGGGTGGTTATGATTGAACGAGTGGGAATCGTGGGGAAAATCCGAGGAACTTACCAAAATAGTAAAGGGAAAATCAAAATTAACCGGGACGTCGCACTCAGGTGTCTCACGATGTTGCACCACGATATAATTGTCGGCTCTGGATTCTATCAGCAGGCTAACAATGCCTCATACTGACAACCATCACCCATATTTATAGCGAAAGAGGGCTTGGGCACTCGACGTGAATCACTATGATTGGTCGTTACGCCCGGTGTCTGAATCACACTAAATAAAGTAAAAAAAAACAATACATAAAAAAATGTAAAACGGCGCTCCAGACGCGTTCGTGGTCTCGGATCGCCGATCCGATCAACGCTTCATGCATGAGTACACAAATGTAGGCCCCACCGAGTGGTCGTCCGAAGTCTAATGTCGATCCTGCAGCTCACCCCCATCACCCCCTCCCCCGACTGAAAAACATTCATCGTAGTCTGATGGAGATGATCGTACTGACGTCGAAGATCGGGGGCAAGTCTATAAAGCTCCGTCATCGATATCCAAGTGTCGTTAAAGGTGGGGCGTCTACTCCACTGCACGCCGTCTGGGGTGGTGGTGCGCTCGTGCACCATAATGTCAGAAATGCTCTCAACTCTCACCTCTCGTGCTTGTGGATCCAGAGGAATATGTGGAATCATATGAGATGCGGGCAAATCCGTAGGTACTCGTCCTAGGTGGCCAGGGTAAGGGTCAGGCTGTAAGTGGGAAGGTGCTGGAGGCGGCTCAAGGTAGGGGTCCCTATGCTTGAGAGACTCAAAGTAATGTGTCAAATCTTCCGTATTAAAAAACAAGATGAATACCCATATTTGCAGGGAGATCGATATCGTAGGCGTTTATTCCAATTTTCTTTATAATCCTATAACGACTCATTCGTTTAGGTTGTAGCTTTTTAGCGACTCCTTTTGGGAGCCTCTCCATGTGAATTCTGATCATGACCTACTCGATCACCTGAAAATGCTGCTCACGCTTGTGCCTTATAGAATTCATTACTGCTAGCAATTTTCTTCCGAATTAATTCATGCAACTCATGTATGTGATGGATGAAGGACTCAATGAGAACACTAGGACGCGACTCAAGGGAACATGGGCGAGGTCAATACTCTTCCTAGGCTCATAACCTAACACTATATGAAATGGATTCATGCCAGTAGACCTATTGACGAAGTTATTGTACGCGAACTCAGCTACTGGCATCACAAAATCCCAAACCGACGGATGCTCACCAACTAGACACCGTAATAAATTTGCCAAACTCATATTTACGACCTCAGTCTGTTTGTCAGTTTGCCGGTGATAAGCTGTAGAAAATTTCAAGGTCATGCCCGTCTTATGTCATAATGCCTTTCAAAAATAACTCATGAATCATATGTCACGGTCGGACACTATGAACTTGGTAAGCCATGTAAACGAAAGATGTTTCTCATGAAGAGAGACACCACGTGGGCCGCATTTGCGGTCTTGCAACATGCAATAAAATGTGCCATCTTCGAAAACCGGTCTACCACTACGAAAATGGAATCATATTTCCTCAAAGTGCGAGGAAGGCCCAGTACGAAATCCATGCTGATATCGATCCAAGGCTGGTGCGGGACCGGAAGGGGGGGGGGTATAAAGTCCAGTGTTCTGTTTAAAACCCTTCGCAGTTTGGCAGGTGCCACAATGACGCACAACCCTTGCCACATCCTTCTTCAAGGTGTTTCAATAGAAACGATTCTCAACCAAAGCAATCGTCTTGTCTCTGCCGAAGTGGCTAGCAGCGCCATACACGTGCATTTCCCAAATCAAAGTCCCGAAAGGAGGTCCGGGGAATGCAGAGACGAGACCTACAATACAAATATCCCTCGCTGATATCGTACCCCTCAGTAGGCTCAGGGGGATCCTTCATGAATCCAGAATAAATCTCACTAAAGTCAGTGAAAGTGGGGTAATCCCTAGACATTCGATCAAAGCTTGTCGTGCTAGCACTCAGTGTGCGGAGAAGGGTGATACGACGACTAAGGGCGTCACCAGGTTTATTCTCAACACCCGCGCAGTGTTTGAGAATGTAGTGGAAATCCTGCAAGTATTCGACCCACATGGCATGTGTATGCCCCAATTTCTATTGTGAGTCAAGATACCGCAAAGTCTGATGATTGGAGTATAGGACGAACTCCTACGAGAGGAGATGGTGTCTCCAATATCGAAGTGACCACACTACCACGTAAAACTCTATATCATAGTTTGAGTTCTTCTGACGGGCCTCGTTCAACTTCTCACTAAAGTAAGAAACTGGGTGACCCTCCTGGCTCAGTACTCCGTCAATGCCAATGCCAGATGCATCGCAGGCTACCTCAAACACCTTAGAGAAATTAGACACTCTCAGAACGGGGGTAGTCGTCAGTTTCTCCTTAATCTCTTCGAAAGCCTGAGTGGCGGCTGCCGTCCATTAGAAATTTCTCTTCCGCAGGAAGCTTGTGAAGGGGGTCATGATGGTACTAAAGCCCCAGACAAACCTCTGAAAGAAGGTGGCTAGCCCGTGAAAGCTCGGGCGTCAGTGATAGTGGAAGGAACAAACCACTCACAAATAGAAAGGACCTTGTTCGAGTCAACAGACACACCAAACGCTGATATGATAAACCCGAGAAAGTGCACAGAATCAGTTGGGAAGGAGCACTTCTTCAAGTTCACATATACCTTCTCCTTACGGAGGATCTCAAACAAGAGCCTCAGGTGGCTCAAATGGTCGACGGGGAGAGCGACAGTAAATCAAAATGTCATCAAAGTAGACGACCAGGAATTTACCCATGTTGGGCTGTAGGATCTGAGTCATGACCCGCATGAAAGTGTCGGGGGCGTTGGCCAGTCCAAAAGGCATGACCAACCACTCATAGAGACTATCTTTGGTCATAATGGTCGTCTTCCATTCGTCTCCCTTGCGAATCCTAATCTGGTGGTACCCGTTGCGAAGATCGATTTTTGAGAATATCTAAGCACCAGCCATCGTGTCAAGCAAATCGTCCAACTGGGGGATGGGGAAACGATATTTAATTGTAATTTTATTGATAACTCTTCTATCAGTGCACACACACCAAGTCTCGTCCTTCGGGGTGAGAAGGGCAGGGACCACGCAGGGGCTCAGACTCTCGCATATGAACTGCTTCCGGAGAAGCTCATCCACCTGTCTCTTGAGCTCATCATGCTTGTCAGGGTTCATCCAGTAATGTGTATGGTTCGGGAGCGAAGCCCCCGGTGTCAAATCTATGGCTTTGAATGTCACGCAATGGTGGTAACTCATCGCGTAAATCATCCGACATAATAACAACATACTTATCGAGAATATGCTGGACCTCAGGGGGTGTGATAGTTTACTTGGTAGTAGTCTAACTGACCTAGAGGGGGGGGGGGGGGGGGGGCGTGAATAGGTTCCTTTGGTATTTTCTACTAGTAGCTAGTAGTTATTAAGTGATTAAATAATGTAATAGCAAATAAAAAAACACAACTGTTTTTAGTGGTTCCCCAAGACAATGTGTCTATGGGTAGTCCACTTTCCCTCTACACATTTCTAACAGTGTGTTAGACAAGGCAAACTCCTCCAAATCTCAGCTCCAAGAGCTTACAACTCAGATCCCTCATGATCTCTCAGGTTTCCTCCAAAACCCTACCTCAGGCCAACAACCCTACCACTCAGAGCACTCCAACTCTTACAACTCAAAAACCCTCCTGGTTTCCTACCTCAAGCCTATCAAGAAGCCCTACCTCAGATCTCCTCTGAAATCCTACACTCAATCTGGGAGTACAGTCTTACAAACTCAGGCACAAAGCCCTACACACTCAGAACAAGGATGTTCTTACAGAGTTTATAATTTTACTGTTACAACAGAAGACAATATAGATTAAACCTTCAGCTTAGATCTCCTGTTGCTGAAGCACAGTAGATGCCGTCTTGAAGCAGGGCTGAATAGCAGTAGCTTAAGACCTTGTTTCTTCTGATCTTCTTCTTCAGTAGATGAAGGAAGATCCACTTGTTCTTCTGGATAGAATGAGCAAGAACAAACTTATCTCTTTGGAAGTAATCTGCTTTCAGCTTGAGAAATCACTTTCAGGAAGCAGATAGAGATATCTTGTGGAAGCAGTATTTCTTCAATAAAACAATAACAAGCTATGTCAGATCTTGTCCACACCTTTCTTCAATGACCTAACATTCTTCTTTTATACCTCCTCCAATCTGCAACGGTCTGAGGAGTGCCCTGTCACAACATGGACATAAATAGAAAATATTATCTTTGCTTTCTAGCCACTTGCGCCAAAAGCAGATCCCGCCAGGCAATATTCAAATATGAATCTGTCTCAGTGGATGGGCTGAGACAGGTTCCAGTCTCAGCGGCAGAACAGACTTCGTCTTTGCGGATCTGCTGAGACAGATAGTCTTCTCAACGTTTTTCCTCTATATGCAGCTCAGCTGAGACAGACTCCTTCTCAGCGGCTAAACAACTGCGTCTCAGCGGTTCAGCTGAGACCAGACTGTTGTCTCAGCTGTTTTGACAGTAAAACCCAGAGAACTATTCCAATGTTTGGAATGACCTGACCCTGCACAAACATGATACAAAAGAGGGTCTATCAAATACAATATGTATTTAGCATTGAGTGATGCATCTTCAAATTTAGGGAACATTGATGGACAATATTCCCAACAGGGTGGCTCGGGGATCTCTGTAGGGCCATCAGGAGCCATGAAGGCGGCCACTACGTAAAATATGTCGGCGTCGACGCTCTCTCTTATAAACTCACCGCGGCGCATAATGTGCAGCGACCTAGATGAACTCGTGCTAGTGGAGGGTATGACCTTCCCCTTGGATTTCTCTTTGGGTTGGGTCAGTGTCAATGTAAATCTTACGACCCTTGTCGTAGAATACGCACGTGTTCGAGCGACCGAAACACGTGACATCACGGTCGAAGAGCCAAGGTCTCCCTAACAAAACGTAGGCGACATCCATAGGGATGACATCACACCAAATACGGTCCTTGAACGAGGTGAGAGAGATCGGAAGCAGGCACCTATGGGTAGCCTATATGGCCGTCTTATTGCTCAGATCACTCAATATGGATGTGGATGAGGCTCAGGAGTCGCCTGCATCCGCTTTACGGCCCTCTTGGCCACCATATTCACAAAACTCCCGCTATCAATGGCCAACATGCGGGGACCACCTGCGCTGGGAAAGAAAGTATAAAATATTGTCGTACGACGTCAATCCTCATCAGAATGCGTGGTGTAAAGGAGACGTCGTATAACACCTACCTCTAGGGAGCGCTCAACATTGCTCTCCCAACCGTTCTCGACTGTGACAACAATCTCCTCAGCAACGACCTGCACTGAGCTCGCCTTCTTCAACTAACAAATTTCTTGTGGGGCACTTGACTTCCATGTGGCCTCTGCCAAAGTAACGATAATACGGACATTCCCCGGGTGTCCATGGGAGGTCCGGTGACGATATCCTTGCCATTCGTGTTCACATTAACAAGAGAGGGTCCTGCATGAGTTGTAGTGGTCGGTGGTGGCCTCCTAAATGTGGGCCGATCTGGTCTGGAGGGAGCCTGACGGGCACCTGCTAGTAATAAGTACTGCTCATACTCAAGTGTCATTTGGTAAACTTGCTCCACTGTCTCTATGCGATGGGGAATAAGTTCCTTGCGTAACTTAGCTCTCAATCCGGAATGAAATCGAGAAGTGGTCACTAGTCTCCTCTCGCAAATCACTCCTCACAGACAACTCATCAAATCGAGACATATACTCCGCCACCGATATCGTGCCCTAGCGCAATGCAGAAAGCTGATCTAGCAACTGATCCCGATAAGAGGCGGGAAGATACTTGTCCTCCAATCAACGCTTCGTGTCCTCCCAACCGATAATAGGGCGGTATCCATCTCGATGGAGTGACCTCTCTAGGCTGGTCCAGAAAATCTTTGTTGGGCCAATAAACTTCGTTCTTGCAAATCTAATGCGTCGTTCGTTAGCCATATTATACCACTCGAAATAATGACCCATCTCCTGGAGCTAATCACTAAAGGCCTTCGGGTCCAGGTGACCGTCGAAGGTAGGAGCGCCAATGTGTATGCGGCGGGTGATGTCGTGCTCCGCATGTGGTGCTCTATGCGGCTCACAATAACCGTCAAAGTAATCGTCCCACCCATAGTCAAAACAGACCTAGACTCAATCATGAGTGGCTGGGTGCCTAGGTGGATAGTCCTCCTGAGGGCGGAAATGCCTATTCGGGACAGGTCCAGGTTGATGTGGTCTTGAATGTGAGCAAGGGGTCATCTCATAGGTAACGCCAATCTTGAGGCGGGATGGCGTCTCGTTCTTCTTCAAAATGATCATCAGGTGGAGTGGGCGGGTCCTTCCTCCGAGGAGTGACATGCTTTCTATGATCCTCAAACATATCTATGCGAGTGTGTAGATCGTCGAATTGGACATTCATTTGGTCGAACCGATCTAACATCAGCCGTTGAAAATCTACAGGTGTCATTTCAGAGTTGGAGTTGATGGTTCTCTCCTCTGTAAGGTTATGGTCGGACATGAGCTGACGATAAGGCCCACCGCTACGTAACATGCAAGTGGCTCTAACATGAGGCTCTGATATCAAATCTGACGCAAGATAGGATGTGAGATTGTGTGCCGACTGCCGACTCTAATGCAAGCCTATGTGAGTGATGCGGGATGAACTCGAGCAAACTCAATCTAAATGATGTGTAAGATTTAATTGAATCAAAATTAATTTCTTAGCAACAAAATTATAAGGTTCAGCAATTAAGCTCAACCTTTTCCATAATTATGAAGTACGCAAGCAAAATCACGTTCTCCTTCACACGAAGGGTTTTAAAGCTAAACTTACACAAATGAGAATTTTAAGAAATAGGAGAATACAACAAAAACACAACATATTTCAACTTCCAGGTAACTATGAAATGCCATCCAATATCCAATAAAGATAATGAAACACAATATTAAATACTCATGAATATGGGGATCCTTCGTCGGTGATAGACGAGGCTCAAACGAATGAAGGAAATGCTTGTAATAATGTATAGCTTGAAGCACGGGTGGAGAAAGGAGGAGGGGTGCGGTTGGAGGTGGAAGAGGGGGTTGTCGACTTGGATGATGGAGAAAGAGGGATTGATTTTGAGTGACTTGGGTGGTCTGCCGCTGAAGCAGGAGAGGAGAGTTTGCGATTTGTTGTAGGGGAGTTGAGAGGAAGCTTGCGACATAGACGAGGATCGGAAGAGGGGTTCTTTGTTGGATGCCTGATCGGAGATGGGTAACGAGATTGGAGACGGGATCGAGGGAGGGAAAGTTTTTGTAGACCTGATCGAGAGAGGGGAGGGGCTTGTGACTGGGAGGAATTTTAAGAAACATGAGGAATCTGGCGGCGTTGGCGGCAGAAATGGTGGGGAGAGGGATGCAATGTCGCTGAGGGGGAAATGTCTGGAGGTAGGGTTTTACAGCAAAAGCGGGAGGTGGGCTGTGGTTCGCTTGCGGAAGGGGAGACGCATACTGGAGGAGAAGGGATCGAGTGAGGGAGGAGTTGCTGTAGTCGATCGTGGACAGGGACGAAGGAGCGTGCGGTTATGGCTGAACGAGTGGGAATCGTGGGGAAAAACCTGGGGGCTAATGAGAACAGGAAAGTAAAAATCAAAATTAACCGGGACGTTGGACCCCGGAGTCTCGCGGCGTCGCACCATGATATGATTACCGGATCTGAATTCTATCACAAGGCTAACAATGTCTCAAACTGACAGTCATCACCCCTATTTATAGCGAAAGGTGGTTGGGCACCCGCCGTGAACGACTATTATTGGTCATTACGCCTGGTGTCCGAATCACACTAAATAAAGTCCAAAAAAAACAATACATAAAAAATGTAACACGTCGCTCCGGACGCGCTCATGGTCTCAAATCACCGATCCGATCAACACCTCATGTGTAAGTACACAAATGCGCGCCCCGCCAGGTAGTGGCCTGATTCCAATGTCGAACCTGCAGCTGATCCCCATCATCTTCGCTCTACTAGCTCTAAATCCGAACTTTGTCTTCTAAAGTTTTCTTGGTGGTTCCACCCTCACATTTATATTGTCGATTTGATGCTAATTTTTAATGGAAACTCACATCACTTGGAAACTTTGTTGTTTTAAAATTTTCAAGAATTGGCATGAGGGTATTCTTGACCTAAACAAAGTTCTTGAAAACCTTGCCAAACACTTGCTACCGGCCACAGTCTCTCATGGCAAAGTTATTTTGGTGAATCTGGCTGCTGTTCCAACTTCATCATGAGATTCTGCATGGTGTAATGCTTTGAACTGGCCATGCAGCTCATAGAAGATGATGGAAGAAGAGATGGGGGAAGCCACATCCACCAATTCAGGCATCCTCGCCCTTCAAAAAGAATGGGACGAGGTCTCCTGCCCGATCTGCCTCGACCATCCTCATAACGCCGTCCTTCTGTTCTGCAGCTCCCACGAAAAGGGCTGCAGATCCTACATCTGCGATACCAGTTATCGGCACTCGAACTGCCTCGACCAGTTTAAGAAATCGAGAGCAGATCGTGTCGACAGCTCCTCTCTTTCCAGCTCCCTCGTCCAAGATAGCTCGACCCCCGAACAGAATGATCAGAGGATTCATCAAACCCTAACATCTGTATCCTTCTTGACAAACCCGAGCACGACGAGAAACTCCAACGGAAACCACGAAAACCCGAACCATGCAGGGAGTAGCTACGGGGTCCTGTCAGAAATATCACAGACAGTTGATATTTCGGATTCTAGCAGCTTGAAGTGCCCCCTTTGTCGAGGAACCGTTTTGGGATCAGTGATTGTGAAGGAAGCCCGTCAGTATTTGGATCTTAAACCTCGGAGTTGCTCCCGTGAATCGTGCGTGTTTACCGGCAACTATGGGGAGCTGCGAAGGCACGCCAGGAGGGTTCACCCGTCCACGAGACCCGTCGACGTGGATCCATCCAGACGTAGGGCCTGGCGCCGCCTGGAGAGCCAAAGAGAGCGCGGCGACATCCTCAGCGCCGTTAGCTCGGCCATGCCCGGCGCAATTGTGCTCGGGGATTATGTCATCGAGAGCGGTGATGCGTGGTCTCGGGAGCGCGATTTTGGCGAGGGCGGGGGGTCGTTTTTGTCCACTTTGTTCTTGTTCCATATCAGCAGCGCCTCTTTTGGCTCCGTCGGCGAGACGAGGAGATCGACGAGGCCGTGGCGATCTCACCATCGATCCTTCGGCCATCGTGGCCTGTGGGAGGGCGAGAATCTCTTCGGTCGTCTGGGAGATGACGATGTTGATGGTGATGGCAATATGAATCTCGATGATGATGTTATGGTGCCGAGGAGGAGACGGAGGAGGTTCGCAAGAGCTAGGCGCAGTGAGGAGCAGCCGCGATGAATGATGTTGATCTCTGGTAACTACTAGTCCCTGCCAGCCCGTGTATTCATTATTTTTTCCACCCAAAAAGGAATTTTGACATTAATGTAAAACCATGCTCAAGACTTCTGCTCTCAGCGCTGTGAAGAAAGAATCATGCTGATAGTGTTGATGTGCCTGGAAGCTGCTGCAGAGCCTTGCCATTTGTTATTCGAGGGAGATTTCATGAACTACTCGCTGTGCTCAAACTGAAGCATTTCATTCGCACGCAGAAAGTTATTATGTATTTGTAGTCAGTTTAAAGATTGATTCTCTCCTTCGGCGGCTTCATGCCGGAGCTGTACATAAACTATGTATTAAAAATGCATCATTAATGTACATTCTAGTATTAAAATGCATCATTTGCATTAACATTTTGTTAGAAAGTTTCAATTACATTTCTGCTGCGGTGGAGTTCATCTCTCAGCATTATTGTTTCAACTTTAGCAATGAAGGAGTCCTCTTTTTTCAGCTACCCTGCGAGTTCAAAGGAGCCGAGCTCGGCAAAATTCACGAGTTCGAGCTGCTCATGAGCCATATTTCATATACATTTATTAAGTTTTTTTTAAAACTTGTTGGCTCATGAGCCGATGAACATAGACATATTTGCTCGAGCTCGGCCGTTGGAGTCGAGTTTTTTTTGTCAGAGTGGTGATCTCGCGAGCCTGCTCAACTCAACTTGCACCCCTAAGCTGCCGTAAATGAAAGAAATAGAGAACTTTATCATCGATTAAATTTATCGCTGGGTTGAAGAAAACACTGATGTCTGCTTGCTTCATCTTTGTAGTTTTATCTTTTTGCTATGTAGCCTTTTCTGTGTAGATAGCTGAAGAAGTTGTTGTAACCTGTTAACATTGTTTATAGAAGTTGCACATCACAGGTACAGGTTGCTTCAAATCAAATTTCAACCCAATGTTTTTTTATATATCATTAAAGTTTTATTGCCTGAAATTTATGTAAGATTTTTGACATATGGCACCTAATTTTGAGAGAGCAAGTTTGCTCTTGGAAGGAAAGAGGTAACCTGTTCTTAACCTGCTAGGCAAACCCATTAAACAATCATCAAATGTCCATGCCCTCCTATTTTAGAGATAGGAAGATACAAAATTTGGAGAAGCAATTTACATAGAATTTTTACATGGAGTTTAAGGCTCCGTTTGGGACAGCTTGTGACATTTGTCTTGGAATAGAGCTAGTGAAAAGAACATGAGTAGTGGACTAAGATGGGTTTCACCGAGTCGATAGCTTCTCGGAGACGAAGCCGAGGCTCCTCGTTGAGGTTGGGAGCATCTCGATACGGCAATGGGCATCTCGGTGAGCGCCGTGTGGCACTTTCGTTGTCCTCTGCCAGCGAACCAGTAGAGTCAGTCTCGACCATGGACAGTTCATGGTCCAACAGTTTGAGCAGCGGCGGTATGAAACTGTGGTAGTAAACACGATAGCGATGCTATAGTTGCATTGGGAATTTCCGTGACATTCTTTTTGTCTCAAATTTCACTTTTGGGGATGAGAGCATTCACAATAGCCGTCGCTCTCCCACACAACGTAAGGCAGTAAATTTTCTGTTGAGCATAACATTTTCCGATTTTTGTGTGACATTGCTCAGTATCTTCTATCTCCTCGAGGAGCAATATGGAAGAACTATAGTCTCTTATACAGTGGAATTGTGGAATTGATAAATGCTTCGTTTGGCGCGGTTTATTTGCTTCGGTGAGTTTGGACAAAAACTCAATTATCATAGAATGTATGTTTGGCATGACAAAGGTTATGACCTCTACCAAGAAAATAAACTAGTTTTGAGCATAAAATGCATGAAATTTTTTAGGTGAGGTTGGGCGTTCATGAACTCATGACATCCACGTTCACGACCGCCGCCACCGCGCCAAACGAAACCAAAGTCATGCATGAGCCCGAGGATAACGTCCTATAATGAAATATTTCTCGTGTTATATTTTTAATAAGATTTGGTATCAAAATTATGATTTGAATCGACAAAATGTGTTGATAAATTTTAGTTGTTCAATTCAGTTTGAATGATTGAGATCGGTTCTGCTCGAAATCTTTAAAATTTGAGGTGAATCATAAATGGGACGATTGGGATTCATCGGCCCTCTGGGCATACCCTAATATGAAGGCAAACCTCATTGCTGCAATTTTGTGGCTAAGGGCTGCCTGTCACGGACTTGTCCCCTTGACAATGTCGTGTGCGGCCTTAGCTCCTTTCCGCACTCCTTCGCGGCTAGCTAAGTCAGCCTTCTCCAACATTAATTGTGGCAAGATGAAGATGAGTAAGTGAACACTTGAAAAAGAGCAAGAGAGTGAAGAGAGCAAGAATGCTTAGATTGCTTGAATTCTTGGATGATTTACAAATGAGGGGATTCCCCCTTATATAAGCCCCCAAAGGGGACTTCCCTCCAAAAGGTGGAAGGATCTAGACTTCTCTACCTCTTTCTTGTATCTACAAGAATATACTCTAAGATCCTAGATTTCTCTAGAAATCTACGGAGGCTAACCCCAAGTCGTGACATCCTCCCCTACCTAGCCTGGCGACGCCCTCGTCGCCTCATACTGCTGGATGATGTCCTTGAATTGCCAGAGATCTTCTATGGATTCCCATGTAGCTTCGGACTCTGGCCTCCCTTTCCACTTGATCAAATATTGTATGCTAGGTTGCACACCTCTTCGCCGCATAATCTTCTTTGTGAGCACATCTCCCACCTTTTTATCAAAAGATTTGGTCATCACTGGTGGTGCTCTCTGAGATGTTCCTCTTTGAAGGTCTTCATGGTCTTCATGATAAGGCTTTAACATGATGACATGAAACACTGGGTATATCTTCAAAGAGTCGGGTAGGTCGAGGCGGTAGGAAATCTGACCCACCTTAGCAATCACCGGAAATGAGCCTTCATATCTTCTAACCAAACCCTTGTGTAAACTACGCAAGACCTTGAATTGTTGGGGTAGAAGTTTTACCATGTCCTTGTCGCCAACTGAATACTCCACCATCCGTCGCTTTGAATCAGCCCACTTCTTCATCCGTTTTCGCGCTTTCTCTAAACATGCCCTAGCTAAGTCCGCTTGTTCCTCCCATGACTTAGTCATTTTCCATGCTCCTGGGCTTCTTCCTTCATCTGCTGTGGTCGCCAAAGTGTGTGGAGTAAGTGGTTGTCTTCCCGTTGCAAGCTCAAATGGACTTCTTCCAGTTGCCCCACTCCTTTGTAGATTGTAGGAGAATTGCGCTACATCGATCAACTTGGCCCAGTCTTGCTAATTAACACTTACAAAGTATCATAAATAGCACTCGAGTAAAGCATTCACCCTTTCAGTTTGCCCATCAGTTTGAGGGTGGAAGCTAGTGGAGAAGTTTAGTTCGAATCCCAACAACTTGAACAACTCCTTTCATAATTTTCCCGTGAATCTGGGGTCTCGATCACTAATAATAGTCTTCAGCAACCCCCAATACTTCACCACATTCTTGAAGAAAAGACGCGCAGTCTCCTCCGCGGTAGTGTCCCTTGTACTGGGGATGAATGTACCATACTTGGAGAATCGATCCACTACCACTAAGATCGACCCAAACCCTTCAGATTTTGGCAAAGCATTGATGAAGTCAAGTGTCACCGACTCCCAAGGATGCTCTGCAATGGGTAATGGCTCCAATAGTCATGCGGGCTGCTTGTTGTTCACTTTGTCTTGTTGGCAAATAGGACAAGTCTTGACGTATAGTTCCACTTCATCACTCATCCGTGGCCAGAAGTATGAGTCCCCCATCAATGCCAACGTGTGTTTCTGTCCAGGATGTCCAGCCCATTTTGTATCATGACATTCCTTGATGAGATCCCTCCGTAGGTTATCTGAATTTGGGATGTATAGTCGTCGTCCTTTGGTGTAGAGTAGCTCATCCTCTACCTAAAATCTCATGGCTTGGCCCTCCCTGGCCAATCACATGAGTTGTATGGCAAGAGGATCCTCTTTCAACCTCTGCCTTATGCGATCCAGCATTCTCCATTACCCGTGGATATTGCGGCTAGCTCAGCTTTGCGACTTAGTGCATCCGCCACAACGTTGGTCTTTCCCGCCTTATGCTCTAAGATGAAGTTGAACTCGACTAAGAAGTCCTGCCATTGTGCTTGCTTTGCCGTCAGCTTCTTCTGTGTTTGAAAATAAGTAGTGGCAACATTATTCGTTTTGATTGTAAATTGTGCTCCAAGTAGATAATGTCTCCAAACTTGCAAGCAATGCATAATGACTGTCATCTCCTTCTCTTGAACGGTGTATCTTCGTTCTGCCTCGAGTTTGCGACTTTCAAATGCTAAGGGGTGACCCTCTTGCATTAATACTCCACCGATGGCAAAGTCTGACGCATCCGTATGTAGCTCGAATCTCTTGTTGAAGTCGGGTAAGGCAAGCACTGATTCACTGCAAACTGTTGCCTTTAAGTTTTCAAAAGCTCTTTGGCATTCATCCGTCCATAGCCAAACCTTGTTCTTCTTCAACAAGTCCGTCAATGGCACTGCCCTCTTTGAGTAATCCTTGATGAATCTTCTGTAGTAGTTCACCAAGCCAAGAAATGATCGTAGATCAGTCACCTTTGTTGGCGGCTCCCATCCTTGGATGGCTTGCACTTTGTTCATGTCCATCCATAGTTGGTCATGTCCAATGACATGTCTGAGAAATTGTATCTCCTCTTGTCCAAATGAGAATTTAGACCTCTTCACATTTAGCTCATTCTCCCGCAATGCTTGGAACACCAAGCCAAGGTGCTTGTCATGCTCCTCCATGGTGTCGATGTACACCACTATGTCATCCAAGTACACCACCATGAATTTGTCCAAGTATGAGTGGAATATTTGGTTCATCAAAGTGCAGAAAGTTGTCAGTGCATTGGTTAAACCGAAAGGCATTACCAACCATTCGAACGATCCATACCTTGTGATGCAAGTGGTCTTAGGTTCGTCCCCCTATGCAATCCGCACTTGATGATATCCCTGTTGCAAGTCCAACTTGGAGTAGATCCTCGCCTTCCCAAGCATGTCAAAGAGATCCGCAATGAGAGGGATATGATATTTGTTCTTGATCGTCACCTTGTTTAGTGTCCAGAGTCCGTGCAAAGTCGCAATGTTCCATCCTTCTTCTTTTGGAAGAGCACCGGGTACCAAATGACGCCTTTGATGGCCTGATCATCCCTGACTCAAGTAGTACTTGAAGTTGCTTCCTCAACTCCTCCAATTCGGGGGGGGGGGGGGGGCATCTGATATGGTGATTTGGTTGGTGGCTTTGTCCCAGTCTCCAGCTCGATCTTGTGATCCACCTCCCTCCGAGGTGGTAGCCTTAGAGGTAATTCCGAAGGCATGATGTCTTCATTTTTCGCTAGCACTTCTGAAATGAAGGGAGACACCTCCTCACTCATGTCGTTGTTTTCTTCCTCCTTAAGGGTGGCCAAGTAAGTTAGTTCAGCCTTCTTGAACCCCTTTGCAAGTTGCATGACCGATAGTTGTTTCGGCCCTTCCTTTGATGGTCCTTGTACCGTTGGAACCATGCATGCACTTCCTTCTTTCAAGATGCAAACCGAGCGATGTGTTGGCATGACGATGGCTAGCATCTTCTCCAGAAAGTCCATCCCAAGTACGACCTTGAAGTCATCCATGGGTGCGATTAAGAAGTCCACCCGGCCCTTCCAGGTGCCCATGCGCAACTCCACGTTGCATGCAACTCCATCAAGTGGCCTCGCCTGGCCGTTCACGGTCTTGATCCAACCTCCGTCCTTCATAACCTGTAAGCCCAACCTCTTGGACTCTCCTTCTGTCATGAAGTTGTGTGAAGCTCTGGTGTCGATTAAATCCTTGGTGACCTTCCCATTGACCAAAGCTTCCACATACATCAGCCCCTTGCTTGATGTAACTTTTGTTGGCTGCACGTTCAAAGTATTTAGTAATTGCAATGAACTCATTTGAGAAGTACCTTCCTCCGATGGGGTGACATTTTGACTCTCCACTATAGCTGATAATGATCCTAACTTTGTTCAGCTGCTCATTGGATGTTGCCCCTTGCACACATAACATCCGCCTCTTGGTGTGAAGTTCTTCTTCCTCTCTTCGAACTCCTTACGTGGGTCGGGCAAAGTCTTTGATCCTCCTTTGAAGTGAGTGACCTTTTTGTCTCGCCGATCTCCCCCACCTTTAACATTGTTGAACTTGTCCTTCCTCTCCTTGGTTGGATTGGGTTGGCGTTGGAATTCAATAAGAGACTCGGCGATAACAATGATATCTCTAGTGGTTCTTGAGTCCTTCCTCTTAACCTCCTGCTTGACCCAATTTTGCAACCCATCAATGAAGTTGAAAAGGAGAATATGCTCTGAGACATCAAAGACTTGTAGTGATAGTGCTGTGAACTCCTTAACATAGTCTCCAATGGCGCCCTTCTGTCGTAGCTCCCTGAGCTTCCGCAAGTTCTCATCCTTCACATTCTTAGGGATGAAGTTCCTTCTCAACTCTTGCTTGAAGTCCTCCCAAGTGTCGATTCGGTAGAGTCTTTTGGCTATGCCTGCTTGTATCTTACGCTACCATAGTGAAGCAATATCTTCTAAGTAGTAACTAGCATGGCGTACCTTTAGTGATTCATCTGTGATGTCGTAGCCTTCCAAGTATTTCTCTATGTGCCAAAGGAAGTTCTCCACCTCCAATGCATCTCGCTTTCCGGCGAACTTCTTGGGTTTTGGTACATCAAGCTTTGTATTCACCATGACTCCACCATTCCCACCACTTGTAGGGCTTCGCTTGCGCAAATCTTTCACTTCTATTTTAAGATTTGTTAAGTGCTCTTCAAAGTCGCTAATGATAATATCAAAAGCGTTGTGAAAGGATTCCGCCTTTCCCATAGTTTGATCCTTAAGAAGATCAACATCCATTTGCATCTTTTCTTGTTCCTCATGAAAAGTGTCAAAACACTTACAAATATGCTCTACTTTTCGTTGTAGAACCAAGTAAGCATCCCTCAATGCATCATATTCCGCTTGGTCCACCACATTCGGTTCAACATTGGAACCTTCACGACCCTTGCTTTGGTCCCTCTTCCTTCTTTCTCTTTTCTCTTCGGTCGCCCTGTCGCACTCGTCAATAACACTTGAGTTGTTGTTCCCTTCCAAAACCATCTTACTCCTTAGCACGAACCACGAACTCAAGTCGAACCTGGCTTTGATACCAACTGTCACGGACTTGTCCCCTTGACAATGTCGCGTGCACTCTTAGCTCCTTTCCGCGCTCCTTCGCATCTAGCTAAGTCAGCCTTCTCCAACACTAATCGTGGCAAGATGAAGATGAGTAAGTAAACACTTGAAAGAGAGAGCAAGAGAGTGAAGAGAGTAAGAATGCTTAGATTGCTTGAATTCTTGGATGATTTACAAATGAGAGGATCTCCCCCTTATATAGGCCCCCAAAGGGGGTTTCCCTCCAAAAGATGGAAGGATCTATACTTCTCTACCTCTTTCTTGTATCTATATCTTTCAAGAATTTTCTAGACTAGTCTCTAGGACTCTATGCACAAGAATATACTCAAAGATCCTCGATTTCTCTAGAAATCTACGGAGGCTAACCCCAAGTCGTGACATGCCGCTCGTGTTCAGAATACTCCTCACATTAGAGCATTAATATATCGTTGTATACTTAATATAGATCTCAGGCCCCACTGCTTACAACCAATTATTTTAAGTTGGATGTGTAGGCCGGTTAGGCTTAGCGTCCCACCGTCCTGCATCCAATTAAAAAATAGTTCACATTTTAAACGAAAATTCTTGGGACCGGAATCTGGACGGAAATTATGTTCGTACGAGTGATCTCCTTTTGATCTCATAAAATGACTCTCTCTATCTCTGGCCCATGCCCAAAAAGTATGACAAGCGTCCCCTCCTCATTCGCCCCGGGCATAAAGTTGGAAACGAAGATCGGTTCCAAAAAACACTCCTTTTTAAGAGGCTGGAGACCCCTCAATGGTATTAGGCTATTAGCTAACTCGAGTTATTGAAATCTTAGCCGTATATTGCTGTTGCATAGGATCTAAGATGATAGCGGCATGGGTTAGCCTTAACGGCCCACAACCCTGCCGTCCAGTCTACGTGTTGAAATCAAAGACTGTCTACTCGAGTTGATGAAATCTTAGCTGTGCATTGCTGTTATATTTTAGAAAAAAAAATACTTTTTTGAAGAATTATTTTAAGAACTATAAATAAGATTATATACTACTTTATATCATTTTAAGGGGTCGACTATTTCACATTAATTTTGGCAATTTGAGAAGAAATAGCATTGTAGTTAATTTCATGTAATTTTTTTAGTAGAAACTGAAAAAAAATATTATCATTATCATTAAATATAAATTATGGCTCTGTTTGGTGCTTTTGGCGGCGGTCGTGAGCGCGGGGGTTATGAAGCGTTGTTCGTGAACGCCAAATCTCAATTAAGAAACTTCATCCACTTTTATGTTTAAAATTAGTTTTATTTTCTTGGCGGCGGTCATAATCGTTGTGCCAAACATTCATTTTATGATAGTGTCATTTTTGTCCAAATTCGCTCGGATAAACATAGTAAATTCTTCGAACATATCTTACTAGTATTTGTGCATGTGGTCCCTACCTACTCGCACTCCCTTCTCTCTCTCTCTACTCATTACTATAGTGAAATCTTAATGGACACATCATGGGTAGTACTTTTTTATCTATAGATTATTAATGAGGGGCGCTGCTAAATGCACTGCGCTTTTATCTATTTGCACTCGCCGCTATTAGCAAGTGCTGTTTTAAGTGATTGTCTATTCGCACTCAACCTGTCTATTAGCAATGCATTATTACTATTAGCACTTTTTTGTCAAATTTTTTTAACATAATAAAAACATCACTTTCACTATTGTAAAAGAACACTAAAAAATTACACATTTTCACTATCGTCATCGCCGCAATCGCCGCCGTCGTCACCGCCACCGCCGCCATCGCCGTCGTCCCCGCCATCGCCAAAAATTTTAAAGGAATATAAACAAGGAGTTACCACGGAGAAAACATGCACCCAAATTAGGGCAAAAAAACATCGGGCGGGCGGGAGGATTCGCGCGACCACCGAGCGGGAGAAGGGCAAGCCGCAACCACCGAACCGGAGGGGGGTGTTCGCCGGAGTTCCGGCGGTTCGCCGGCGTGCAGGGAGGGGTCTCAGGTGGTTTCTGCGAGAGGAGATGTGTAGGGGCGTGCGTCTAAGGGGAAATGACTGCTTGCGGTTATTAAAAATAAAACCATAAAATTTTAAATTTTTGAGTGCTAATAGGCAAAAGTGAAGTGCTAATAAATCCTAAAATTTTAAAAATTTGAGTGCTAATAGGGAAAAGTAAAGTGCTAATAGCAGCGCCCTTAATGAGTTAGTTGTGTCTTTCATGCACATTTTGTTTCTTTTGGTTTTGGCTTATATATATGTGTACGAGTGTGATAAACTTATCTAAGACTGTTTTATCTACTTCTTTATCTCAATTACCTTAAGGCTGGGTTCGTTTGGACGGTTTTGTCAAGAAGGTATTCATTTTGAGTTTTTGAAAACCAATCAATAGCGTTTTTGGACTATGTTTTCGTCCGTATAGGTTTTGCCTCAAAAATAGACCGGTTTTCAACTCTTCTTGAAACATCCTCGCCCCAAAACCGACCTAGCGAGGTCTGTTTACACCGTTTTGAGAACACACGACCTCCCGCGACTCCTCACGATACCACTTCCGACACTTCACGATACCCACTCCCAACGCTGTCTTCCTCACTTCTTCCTCCGGTGAATCGGCAACGATGTACTTTCCACTCCTCCAACGATCTTGGCCGACTCCCCCGCCCCGGTTGTGTTTCCGGCGATTCTCCCTAGCATACTCCTCAACCCGTGGTGTATTCCGTGTTTGATCCTCCCGATCGATCCCTAGGTCCTCCAGCATTTTTCTCCGCCTCTTCCTCCTAGTTTCCGCCTCTACTTGAAGAGGTATACCTAAACCCTAGAGATTTCAAACAAATTGTGTTTAGGTAATTTTTTTTGTTAAAGCACTTCTCTTTTATCTTCGCTTTTTTAGGCTTTAAATGTCAATTCCTGCATTTGAAATTCATCTTGCAAACGAACACAAAAATAGCAAATTCAATTTCTGTATTTGAAAACCATTTTGCAAACGAACATAAGTTTTAGTTTTGGCCCAAAACGAAAACTTTCCAATGAAAACGGTCCAAAAGAACGCAGCCTAATAAGTGTCGTGTGTGTTACACCTATTGTTTTTGTTCTAAATCACAGATTATTGCAAAAAAAAATTATGCGAGGTGAATTACGGTCTTTTTACAATAATTTTAGATACCAATTTATCCGCATTCTGATGATTTCCAATCAGATTTTTTTTTCAGATATCACGAGAATGTGGACAAATTGGTACTTAAAATGATTGTTAAAAATACCATAATTCATATCACCTAAACCTTTTAGCAAAATTATTTTATAAATATATGAATGAGGGAGTTCGGGGGAACGCGCCTCTCAACCACGGCGGGGCATCCTGAGGATTATTATTTTTTGTGTGCTCGACGTATATGGAGTATGGTGCGCGGGATGCATCTGCGGTGTCCATCAAATTGCGTTTTTGTTTGATGGACGGCGCAGATGAATCCTGCGCATCATGCTCACGATTCCGAGGCTCCTCTGTGGTCACCACCTCTCTAGGGCAAAGAAAACGACTCCTCACATTTCCATACAGAAAGCATATCAGCGTGCCATGGCTTTACGAGTTGAAGCCTTGAAGGGGTTGAGCTTGGAAGGAAACTGCAAGTGGCCGGTTCACATGAACCACCAATACTTTAACAAGTTCTTATTTTTAAAAGTAAACTAAAAAATTAGATATATGTTTTATGGGCTAACTATAAACTTGAAAGAAATATTTAAATAATTTTTTTTGAATAAATTAAAGAAAAGGGTTAATTATAGGTTGCACCCCTCTATCTTTTGAAATTACATTTACCTCCCCTTCTAAGTTTCTCCGATTTACAAAAATATCCCTTCGGTTGGAAATATGGCTTGGAAATGATAAAATTAGCCAAATTATTTTAGGCGATTGTTATCCGCACTACAGTTTTGGCTATCCGCACACTTTTTGTATGAGTTATTACGTGCCTTTTGGAAATACGTTTTGTACATGTATTTTTAGGAAAAGTGATCAACACGAAAGTTGTAGATCTCATCGAGATCTACAACTTTTGTGTTGATCACTTTTCCTAAAAATGCACGTACAAGACGTATTTCTGCGTAACTATAGTGAACTTTTGGAAATACGCCTTTTACATGCATTTTTAGGAAAAATGTTCAACACGAAAGTTGTAGATCTCGACGATATCTACAACTTTCATGTTGAATACTTTTCCTAAAAATACATGTACAAGACGTATTTCTAAAAGACGGGTAATAACTCATACAAAAAGAGTGCGGATAGCCAAAACTGTAGTGCGGATAACAATCATCTTATTTTATGATATTCAATTTTACCCTTTGTAATGTCTCTACGTTGAAAGATGTGACATTTTCCTTTGTAATGTCTCTACGTTGAAAGATGTGACATTTTTCTTTAGAAATATAGATGAAAAGTTATAAGATATGCCAAATTATTCTATGATATTTCAGTTTTAAACTTTGTAATAACTTTACGTTGAAAACGGTGCGTTACATTGCATATTTGTGTGTTTTTATCATTTTTCATACATATTTCTAAGGGAAGAGACGTGTTTGTAAACCGGAGAAACTTAGAGGGGAGGTAGATGTAATTTCAAAAGATGGAGAGGGTGCAACTTGTAATTATGCAAACTCCCCGGGGAGGCCCCGATAATTAACCCTTAAAAGAAAATATACTTTTTTTTTCTGATCGTTTGAATACCGTCCTCCATTTGGAACCACAAATTCCTCAAAAATATCATTTTATGTCTGATTTCAACCACACGGATATTAGAAATCCGTTCAAGAATATTGTTTAGTCTTCATCTACGATCGCTCCATCTTCAATCCCCACCACTCACCTGAACGGACCCTTAGAAAGAACTAAGCGCACCACTAATGACATATCCGCGTCAGTCCATTTTCCTAGGAGAGGTTGACGTTCACGAATGACGGTTCATAACTACCGTGTTCATGACCGCCACCGCTGGAGCCTAGGGCTTCGTTTGACAAAGATTATTTATGACCGCTATAAAGAAAATAAATTAGTTTTGAGCATAAAATGTATGAAATTTTTTTAGGTGAGGTTGGGCGTTCACGAACGACAGTTCATGACCATTGAGTTCACGACCGCCACCACCGCGCCAAACCAAGCCTAGGACAGAGAAAAAAAGGCCTTTCATTTCTTATTTTCCTGCTCAATAGAAGACCCAAATCTCATCTCTTCTTCGCCCGAGCTCCTCCGCCGCAAATCCTCCAATTTTGCTCGCCGTCCCGGTACTATATTCCGCCTCTCCTCCTCCGATGTAATCTCCTCTTTTCTTGTATTTACTGGAGCCTATTCCGAAAAGGAACTTGTTACGGTCCGCGCATGGTTCCTTTTTTGAACAGGCCTGCAGGCCGTACATCTCAACCCGCCGCACATGGACGGCCGCGCTCCGTGTGCGGAGATAGGTTGGAATGTACGGCCTACAAATCTGTTCAAAAATAAAACCCTGCGCGGAGCAAAAACACCACGCCAAAGAGAGCCTGAATCTCATGAGCTGCACATATTCTGGTTTTTATTGTGTGGGAGAGTGGGACAATTTTTCTGTACGCGTGTAGTTCCATTTCTAGGTGCGGAACTGTATTTTTCTCCAAGATTACAGTTGTATCCGTAAATAAAACTTTCATAAATTCTAAATCAATTTCGATATATTTTTATAAAGAGACTGTGTTCTTGAAGAAAAATACAGTCCCCGCACCTAAAGATGAGAACGATACTCGTACCTATAAATCACCCGTACGCGGGGGCGAGGAGTTTGGTGAAGAAGCTGTGAAAACGACAAACAAAACTGATGAGCGAGAGCCACGGCCTCATCATTGTTACCGGAAACTAATATTGAATTTGTGGGTAATTAATTTGCATGTTTTTTTGGGCCGTCGGATGGAGTTAAAGCTGGCGAAGCAAAATTTTGATGGGAGGAAAATGGAAAATTTTCTGATCTTGTGGGCGGTATCTGAAGGGGATGTGAAGCGTGATCGCGTGGCGACAATGGATGGGGGGGGGAAAAGCCTGCGCGATCAATCATCCGCTGCAGAACTTTTTAGAGATGCCATTTGCCAGCAGAATCTGGGTCAAGTCCACCCGTCCAATTCAAACAGGGCACAAAATCTCATAATGGATCATTCAAATGTCAGTGGTCCACGTGGGCCTATGCCCAAAGAAACCCTAGCGCGTGAGACTCTTCTCTGCTCAGCGAGAGCCGCTCTGAACTGATCTTAGGCTCTGTTCGGCTCAGCTGCAGCGATTATAGAAGTAGTGGTAGAAAAATCAGCTGTTTTGTCAAGTGGTGGGAGAATCAGTGAAGCTGTTTGGAACAACGGTGTTTGCAGTACTGTTTGAGATGAAAAAAACTGTTTGACTTGTTTGATAAACCGTTGTGCTGTGCGTAATTTTTTTTTAAAATTAATGCAGATCAAAACCTAAATGTTGCAAATTCCTGGATTGGATATTAAATTATTGAAAAAGGTGAGCAAAAAATGCAACAATCTAATTTGAAAAAGGGGGAAGATTACCTGAATGCGATAGACGAAAAAAACGATCTTGAAATGTTTTTTTTTTTAGCAACAATCTAATTTTAGAAAAATATATCAGTAATTTTCTGCCAATCATGATATATATTTATATGATCTTTGCTCGGCCAAGATGAATTTGATTTTGAGCAAAACAATTTTTGAATCGATTATTGGATAATTACTCCTCGAACCATGTTCTTGGAGAGTGGATTTCATTTCTGTTATTTCATGTGATTATAAGCATATAAAACACTCGCGATTATTCCCCTGCAACTTTTCTTTGGGAGATTCGAGGGTACCTGTTAGATTATGACATCTCATCGTGCCTGGATCATTAGGATCGCGTCATGTCACCGATCCGTGGGAGTAATTCTTTCCTAGTTTAGGATTATCTCTATATAGGAATATCATTATGTGGAGAATATTTCTCAAGGATGCCTATCCTATTTTGGCCAAGCCTAAATTTGGCTATCTCTTATTTAGGAGTTTATTTCTTAATGGCGGAGATGCATTCTCATCATATATATATAGGGGCCGGTTATAGCCGAAAATAGGAGAAATCTGATACATCCGCGAGAGACAAGGAGGAGGAGGTGCAGGAGGCTTCTGTGGGCGGTGTTGCGGCGGCTTCAGCGTCGATCCAGACGGAACGTCATCAGGGGGGTCGATCCAGGCGGGATCGGCATCCGGTCGTGCTAGCGGCGGCAACTCCGGTCGGTCCAGGCGGAATCGGCATCCGGTCGTGCTAGCGGCGGCAACTCCGGTCGGTCCAGGCGGGATCGGCATCCGGTCGTGCTAGCGGCGGCAACTCCGGTCGGTCCAGGCGGGATCGGCATCCGGTCGTGCTAGCGGCGGCAACTCCGGTCAGTCTAGGCGGGATCGACATCTGGCCGAGCTAGCGGCGACACATCCTGTTGGCTCCAGGTGGAGCGACATCTGGTAGGGCTCTATTCCGACGACCATGATTCGGTCTCTGTGTAACCTCTCTGTAACTCATCAGTTTATCAGTGGATCTCTTCTGGCGCGCTCTCCCCGTGGACGTAGGAGCTCCTCTCCGAACCACGTATTTCTGATTGTCGTCTGTGTGTGTGCTTGGAATTTTCTCGTTTATTTATTTTTGCGTAATTGTTTTGCTCGATTTATTCCGTTGCATGCGCTACCGCGGTACTCGATCCGATTTCATAACAATTGGTATCAGAGATAGGTTCCGCGGGGGTGATCATCTGGACGTTCCGATTTTAGATTTTTGTCAACGGTAGGTGACGACATCGGTCCGCTCCCTGATGAGAGGGGGTAGTGCGCGCAGAGGAAAGACCTTGACGAAGGTAAAATCTCCGCAGCCGTAGAGGAGAAGGGCAGAGAGTCATCTCAGGAGTGCCCATACACCGCAAAGGGAGCCATCTGGCTCAAAAGTCCCACCAAGGAACTTAGGATCACTCAGGAGAAGGTGGAGTTGCACAGTGAGAATTCGAGTGCGAGTCGTCTTGCAATAGACCCGGTCTATCGTGCAAGAATAAAGCACGTCGGTGTGCGTCACCAGGAGTCGAGGGAGTTCGCTGGAGGTGGAGGCGTGAAGTTGCGGGAGATATCTACGAAGGAAAATGTTACGAGCATGCGAGAGAAATCAGTGAGAGGAGTCAAATTCAAGAGCGGTCCTGACTTGGCTCAGACTGATGCATGTTGATCGTGATGACCCCAGGGAGAGGGGGTAATTCGCCAGAGGGAGGAGATCCAAGTTTCAGGTGGAATATGTCGCATGAGGCGTCAAGGTAGAGATTGTTAGATTATGACACCTCATCGCGCCCGGATCGTTATGATCGCGCCATGTCACCGATCCGTGAGAGTAATTCTTTCCTAGTTTAGGATTATCTCTATATAGGAATATCATTTTGTGGAGAATATTTCTCAAGGATGCCTATCCTATTTTGGCCAAGCCTAAATTTGGCTATCTCTTATTTAGGAGTTTATTTCCTAATGGCGGAGATGCATTCTCATCCTATATATATATAGGAGTCGGTTATAGCCGAAAATAGGAGAAATCTGATACATCCGCGAGAGACAAGGAGGAGGAGGTGCAGGAGGCTTCTGTGGGCGGTGTTGCGGCGGCTTCAGCGTCGATCCAGACGAAACGACATCAGGGGGATCGATCCAGGCGGGATCGACATCCGGTCGTGCTAGCGTCGACAACTCTGGCCGATCCAGGCGGGATCGGCATCCGGTCGTGCTAGCGACGGCAACTCCGGTCGATCCAGGCGGGATCGGCATCCAGTCGTTCTAGCGGCGACAACTCTGGTCGGTCCAGGCGGAATCGGCATCCGGTCGTGCTAGCGGCGGCAACTCCGGTCGGTCCATGCGGGATCGGCATCTGGTCGTGCTAGCGGCGATAACTCTGGTCGGTCCAGGCTGGATCGGCATCCGGTCGTGCTAGCGGCGGCAACTCCGGTCAGTCCAGGCGGGATCGACATCTGGCCGAGCTAGCGGCGACACATCCTGTCAGCTCCAGGTGGAGCGACATCTGGTAGGGCTCTATTCTGACGACCGTGATTCGGTCTCTGTGTAACCTCTCTGTAACTCCTCAGTTTATCAGTGGATCTCTTCTGGCGCGCTCTCCCCGTGGACGTAGGAGCTTCTCTCCGAACCATGCACGTAAATCATGTGTCGTTTGTGCGTGCCTGAAATCTCGTTCCGTATTTATTTTATTTTGCGTTATTACTTGTGCTCGATTTAAATTCCGTTGCGCTACCGCAGTACTCGATCCGATTGCATAACAGGTACCCTCCGAAGAGAATCCTTATCCATTTTATGGAAACGGTGTGGAACGAGGTTCCTTCTCTCCCGAAGTTATTCTAACACTATTTGCATAGCTAGCTCTTTCAGGTACACTTTTAGTGATTGTTCTCCTATAGTTGTTTGATTGTTTTACAAAAGTGCTTTCTAATGCAAGTTTACAAAAGTGCTTTCTAATGTTGTTCACGACTTCTCCGCTCAATCCATCTCCCCTCGAGCCTTTCGATCTCTCAATATCCTTGCATGCCGCTTTTAGGATTTCCTCTCTCCGTTCTCCTCCCATTCAGCATATCTCAAGTACTCTTTCGATCTCTCAACACTCAACTCCTGCTACCCCAGAAGGTCTGGGAAGAAGGCTTCACACGAGCAAAGTAGCATCCACAAAGGTACACTGCTTACCATCGGTGTGAATGTCGTACTTTCACATGAGTAACATCCACACAGGTACACTGCTTACCGTGGATGTGAATACCGTACTTTCACATGAGTAACATTCACAAAGGTACACTTCTTTTGTAAGCATTCACATTTTTGGTTTCAGATTACTTAGCAAATCTAATTTCGTATGTAAATTTGGGTTCTGATATGTTTGAGCACACTCCGAGTGGGAATGAGCGTGACGCTGCTTACACTAGTATGGAATGAGGTCATCCCATGATGTCCCACCCATGACAAAAACTTTTACTAACACAATACAAAGGTTCTATTTAATTAGGACAATTGCAACGCCGATAAAATCAATGGTGAAAAATTGTACTGAGAAAATGAGTTGTGGATGACGACAATGGTGAAAAAATGGAGACTTAGACTCCTTTTCTGACACTGGTGAAGGTAGAAAAAGTTCTATTTTAACTGTCATCGTTGTTTAAGTAAATAAATATACAAATTAATATACAAACTATTTTGCATGATAATACCTACATAATAATAATAGCTTAACATTTGTAGCAACCAAACATCTATAACAACACAAAATTAATCATAATATTAATAAATATTGAATGCTATTAATCATAAAATCCATAAATGCCGAATGATATTAATTAATTCTATAAACTCAATACCAAGACAATTTCTAGGGTCTGTTTCGTGTAGTGTTTTTGTTCCGATAAGTTTAGACAAAAAAGACACCGCCATGAAATATATGTTAGGTATGATAACAGTGTGGGAATTTACTTTACTTGTGAATTTGAGGAACGAAGAATGAGAGAAAGGATTTCACTTGTATTACTTGACCTGTTACATGTTAATTGTCTACGTACGGGTATTTATACACCCAGTAGATGATTCTAGATTCTTTGAGAAGAATACATTGCATCATTAAACGAGGAGGCTTTCGGTTACAAAGAATTAATTGTATTTAATACATAGCTTTTGATATCATTATTTTCTTATTAACGGCGGTGCACCAATTTTGTTCTTTTATATATATCCCCTCTGAAACTGTGCTCCTCTTTATGTCGAGCTTAAGTTTTCCTTAGGGCAATGAACCGATCTCTTGGTAGGGGCTTGGTCATCACATCGGCAATATGCACTAATGATCGAGGTGCAATAGATCAGATTGATCTCCTTCTCGATTACTTCTATGATAAAGTGAAAGCGGATATCGATGTGCTTGCTTTGGCTATGATAGACTAGATTTTTAGATAGCACGATGGTTGAAGAGATCACAAAAAAAACTTTAGTCCTTTCTCTCCCTCTTCTTCTCCTCTATTTTTTTTTCTTGACTCGCTGGAGCCATATGGCTTCACAGGCCGTTGTGTTGAGGGCCATGAATTCATATTATGTGGATAGCGCTACATATTGTTGTTTTTTGTGAGCTCCATGAGATGAGATTAGATCCGTAGAAGAATACATATATATATATATATATATATATATCCCCAGATGCTTTTACGATCATCAACGCTGCCTACCTAGTCAGAATCAGTGTATCCGACAAGGAGGCTGCACAAAAAATCAAATTTTGAACATACAATATCGAACAACGATTCATTTCCGCCGCGTTCATGACCGTAACCACCGTGCCAACCGAACCCGTACTTGTTGAAGACGAAAATTCACTTCAAAGGATATACAGGAGGAGCTGACTTACAACACATATTACATTTAGTCCTACAAATTTCCCCTCTAATGTAGCAACACTACTTACATTGTTAGTTTCTTTTTTATGATGATGGTTGTGATAGAATATTGGACGTTTTCTAATATTTATTTTTGTGTATATATTTATATATATATATATATGTGTATTTATGGATAATTAATTGCGGCTCTTATATATACAAAATAAAATAATATGGCAATAGTTATGAGTATTAATTTTATTAGAACCCTACGCACTTGAGAGGTTCTCTGTTATGTCCTATCATATAAGGTCCTACTGAGTGTATAAATCGGTATGGTTGTGGTTTATGTCTAATAATAATTATTATGACCTTTATTCTTATTTAATAATTAAGCAACTATGTGTGGGAGTTAGTATTAATGGTGAGAGTTTTAATTTGAGCATGAATAAGAGAGAGGGAATAGCGCAAATGATTACGCTTCATTGTCTCATTTGATGTGAATGAAGACACTGATTATATATTGATTTTCTCGACGGAAGAAATAGATGATTGTTACGTGTAAATCTATTTTAATTTAAATATGTGCAGAGCGGAAATTTATAAGTGCATATCAAAAAATTATAAGTGCATATCAAAAAATTACAAGTGCATAGCGAAAAATTATAAGTGCATATCGAAAAATTATGTGCATATCAAAATCAATTCATTCAAATGGTCATAACTTTCAATCCGCTCAACGAAATTTGAATCTGAAAGTGGAAGTTGACTCGTGGCTAAAAATGCACAAGATAGGAACCATAATCGAAAGTTTTGGTGAATTATTAATAGAAATTTTAGGGAAGAAAGATTTGGAGTTTTACAACATTAAACAAAAATTGCATGAGTTCTATATTTCAAATTGACTAAGAGGAGAACAATTCTGAAAAGTTTCAACACATTTTGAGAAGTTTTTTTTTGGATTGATTTGCTCCTATCCATCTTTAGAGTTTATATTTAGATAAATTTTTTAAAAATTTAATCAATAAAATGATCTACATCACCAAAAAATATCTCTCTTTCTCTCTCGTTATTTTCCATTATAACTGCCGTAATAAATGTCATGTATGTATTCATACATGTTTCTATACTTCTATTTATATTAGCACGAAACTACAGGCACTCAAGAGACCGCAAATAAACCGCAAGCTGTGAGAAGGGGATTTTTGATAGCAAATATGTAACCCTAGGTAGAAAAAAATGTTCTTCTCACACGCAACCTTATGGGGCCCACTTATTTGCGATTTGTTTGCGGTCTCTTGAGTGTCCGTGCTGTAAAAAAAAATTTAAATATAACTTGGTGCGTGCCTGAGGCGGTTAGAGTATTGTCCTGCGGGATACAGGGGCCCGCGCATTCTCATTAGTGTGTGCATATATATATATATATATATATATATATATATAGATAGAGAGAGAGTAGTGTTTTTGACGTATTTTTTTTAAACCGCCTCCCTCCCGTGCCCTTCCCCGGCGCCGCCGGCCTGATCGGAGCCCACCAGCGTGGTCGCAAAACCCCGGCGAACCTGCCGGGGTTAGTCCGGCGACAGGAAAGGGCACGGGGGCCTCCGTGCCCCGCGCGACAGTATCCTGCCCGCCCCCGGAACGTACCCAATTATATTTTATTTTTTCCTTTTTTTTCATTTTTTTTTAAATCTGTATTTTTTTCTTAATTTTTAAAATTTTAATATTTAAATTTTATAATATATAAAATTATGTATTATATTTAATAAATATCTTAATTATATTATATAATAATATATATAATTTTTATATACATATATACTATATTTAATAAATAGTTTTACGCAGGCCGCCCTCCCGTCTCCGTTCGCCGCCGCCGTCGGAGCCACTGCCGGCCTGGCCGGAGCCCACCGGCGAGGTCGCCGGCCCCCGGTGAATCTGCGAGGTCGCTCTGGCAGGGCCACGGCCAGCGGTGGCCCTGACCGTGAAGCCCAGATGAGCGCAGGGCCACCGCCAGCGGTGGCCCTGACCGTGAGGCCCAGATCGCCGGCCCCTGGCTAACCCCGACAGGTTCGTCGGGGGCCGGCGACCTCGCCGGTGGCCTCCGGTTAGGCCGCCGGCGGCGAACGGAGACGAGAGGGGGATGCCTGCTGTCAGGGCTGGATCGGGGAAATGGGATTTGGAAATTAAGCTTTTGGCTATTTGCAGACCAAATCAACCCGCTTTTGGCTATTTGCAAACCAGATCTCCATGATCCAACGACTGAGATTAAATTTGTGGTTATAATTTTGCTTCAATATGGGTTGAAAGTTCTCCTTTATATAATATAGATATGTTAAATCATTAGATAAAAATAATAAGACTCTATTTGATAATATTGAATATTTAACCACAACAACAACAACACTCAAGCCTTTATCCCACTGTAGTAGTGGGGTCGGCTATATGGATCCTTTGTCGCAATTGCGCCCTATCTTTAATCACAGTCTCACTGATGCCTACGTACATCATATCTTTTCTTAATAGTTTCATTCCAAATCTTTTTTGGTCTACCCCTCTCCCGTTTAACATGTCTAATGACTAAACTCTCAAAACACCTAACATGTCCCTCTAATGGTCTCCTATGTACATGTCCAAACCATCTTAATCGAGCTTCTCGCATCTTCTCTACAATTGGTGTCACTCCTGCCATTCATTCCTAATTTTATCCAGTCTCGTGTGACCGCACATCCGCCTAAGCATTCTCATCTCCGCAACTCCCTTACAGAATATTTAACCAAAGTTATTTTTTTCTTTTAATACCGCAAAGATATTTATAAGGGCAGCTTTTAACTGAGAAATGATTTTAATGATTGAAATGGGTAAAATAATAATTTCACACTAATTAGAACTAGAACTGCAGCTGTAGTACTGTTTGTACACTGACTCTCAGGTCATCATCTGAACTACCTTTCCAGTATTGCCCTCAGTGCCTAAATCCCCACACGCACGTGCTCCTCTCATGGGCAAGCAAGCCGGCCCCCTATTTATACCCGCCCCGGCCGGCCCCCTAATCCCCTCACCGTCGTCATCCACAACCTCCGTTCAGCCATGTCCTCCGCCTCCTCCGACAGCCACGAGATGATCAAGCGCGGCAGCGTTTGGGTCAACGGCCCTCTCATCGTCGGCGCCGGTCCCTCCGGCCTCGCCGTCGCCGCCTGCCTCAAGACCCAAAACGTCCCCTTCATCATCCTCGAGCGGGCCCACTGCATTGCCTCTCTCTGGCAGAACCGCACCTACGACCGCCTCAAACTTCATCTTCCCAAACAGTTCTGCCACCTCCCCAACCTCCCCTTCCCCGATCACTTCCCTCAGTACCCAACAAGAACGCAGTTTGTGAACTACTTGGAAAGCTACGCCAAACGGTTCGGCATCAAACCGCGGTTCGGCGAGCCGGTGATCGCCGGGAGATATGATGAGACTTGCGGGATGTGGAGGGTGAGCACCGGCGCGGGGGCGGAGTATATTTGCCAGTGGCTGGTGGTGGCGACCGGAGAGAATGGTGAGCGCGTGGTGCCGGAGATCGAGGGGCTGCCGGAGTTTGGCGGGGAGGTGGTGCATGCGTCGGAGTACAAGTCCGGCGCCGGTTACAAGGGGAAGAAGGTGCTCGTCGTCGGCTGCGGCAACTCCGGCATGGAGATCTGCCTCGACCTCTGCCACCACAATGCCCTTCCATCTATGGTGGTTCGAGATTCAGTAAGTTCCTAATTATCGATATGACTGCATTCGTGCATATGAGATTTTGTTGACCGACACGTGTTTTATATTATTCCAAATGAAATTTTAAGTTAATTTTATATGATTTTTAATTATATGTATATATAAATATAGCCATCAAATTTTATTAATATAAATATAAACATTGTAATATATATATGTATATATATCATTCATACTTTGCATATATTTATTTTATTTTTTGTATATAAAAATGATTTATATTATTTTTATTTTTTTAATATATATATATAATTTATTTACATTTTGTAATTAGTAAATAAATATATATAATATATACAACGTCTAAATTACATAGGAAAAATTAAGGGAGGATAAAACTTATTCTGCATTTTCTATGAAATTATTTATCTCATATAAGAAAAAAAAACACTTATTCCAATTTTCTCAGCGAATTAAAATCCGATTTGTTTGGAAGGAATAAGGCATATGGCCTCTAATCCCCTATTCAAACGGTACCTAAGAGAATATGAGTCTTTGGTGTAACAAAAACGGGCCCGTGCGCTCGATTAAACAAAGCTCCACTCGCGATTGCAAATAAACATAAATAAAAATCACTATATTATTTAATGAGGTAATTTTTTTTATTCTTGGCCAAAAGATACAAGACCACATGAGTATGAAAAATACAAGACAAAGTTGTATACTTTTGTAATTATTCATTCCCAAAGTTTTGCATAATTTTAATTTGTATCAATATCATCATTCTTATTATACTTAAACATTTTTCAGCAACCCTTTGATTGGAGAAATATTTACGTCCCAAACCCGATTACAACCGGGATAAATTCACGCTGTTGAATTAGGTAGTGATATTTCGTCGAAATCGAAGAATATTCCGCATTTACATATGTCATCGTTTCATTTATCGCGGACGATCCGAGCTCCGGACTTAAAAATTCCGCCTTTGATTGAGGAAAAAATTTGGAATCCCAGATCCGAATGACGAGGAAGGAACCTATCAGTCTAGTTCAACTTTTTGAGAGTGGGCTGCAAAAGTTGGGATGAATAGAATATATAACTAACAAAAAAAAAATCAAAATAATAAAAATATGTGTATGAGAGCCACCAATAAAAATACTAATTTTGAATATAAAATTTGATGAAGTTTCTTAGGTGAGATCGAGCGTTCACGAATGACGGTTCATTGCCATAGCTTTCCGCCTTTCTTGACCCGCAACGCCGTGCAAAACCGACCTTAATGCACTATTTGGCATCACATTCAAGGTTCATTTCAGGGGAATCTCCTACCTCATAAAACAATTTTGAATTAAACTATAAATTCAGTTTTTCCAAACAGTTTTCTCAGTTTTGAAAATAAAGTTTTTGATAGTTTCATTTATTAAGGGCGCTGATATTCGCACCGCAGTTTTGGCTATCCGAACTCTATTTGTATGAGTTATTACGCGCCTTTTGAAAATACGCCTTGTAAATGCATTTTTAGGAAAAGTGTTCAACACGAAAGTTGTAGATCTCGTTTAGATCTACAACTTTCGTGTTGAACACTTTTCCTAAAAATGCATGTTCAAGGCGTATTTCCAAAAATTCGTTATAGTTACGCCCATGTTTCAATCAGGGCGGCAACACGTCTTGTGCGTGCATTTTTAGGAAAATTGTTCAACACAAATGATGAGATCTATAACTTTCGTGTTGAACACTTTTCCTAGAAATGCATCTACAAGACTTATTTTAAAAAGACGCGTAATAACTCATACAAATAGAATGCGGATAGCCAAAAATACATGGCGGATAGCCAAAAATTGTTCATCGCCCTTTGTTCATATCTACATTTAACAGAGCTAAGGTTTCTTTCTTCTACTCAACTGTAACAGGTTCACGTACTACCCAGAGAAGTTTTTGGAAAATCTACGTTCGAAATGGCGGTGGCCATGATGAAGTGGCTGCCTCTTTGGCTCGTCGACCGGATTCTCCTGACCTTGGCGTGGCTGGCGCTCGGAAACACAGAGAAATATGGGCTGAAGAGGCCGGCGACCGGCCCTTTCCAGCTGAAGAAGACGAAGGGGAAAACCCCTGTTCTTGATATTGGAACGGTGGAGAAGATAAAGTCCGGCAAAATTAAGGTGGTTTCCGGCGTCAACAAGTTTTTCCACGGCGAAGCGGAGCTAGTGGACCGCCGCAGACTCGACGTGGACGCAGTCATTCTCGCGACAGGCTACCGCAGCAACGTTCATTCATGGCTGCAGGTAAATTCTATGAATTGGCTCTATCATAGCATAGCAGGGGAAGTGCACCAAAAATAAGAGAAAAAACAGAGCATTTATTATAAAGTTGACATTTTGCCTCAGATAAGAAAAAAACACTCTTCAAATGCCAATTGTCACATCTAACTCACAAATTCTTACCGTTCGTGTTATTTTATATAGTTTATTCATTTTTACTTCAGAATTATATGAATGGGGCTGCTCTGTTTCACTGAAATGTCTATCTTTTTATCCTTCGTCTCTTGATGTATACATAAGGATAGAAAATAACAGAGTTATATGACTGTTTTTGTATCTAAATGTCTTTTTTTTTTCTCCTTCAGGAATCTGAATTCTTCTCGAAGGATGGGCAGACGAAGACTCCATTTCCTGATGGTTGGAAGGGGGAGAACGGGCTGTATTCTGTCGGGTTCACTAGAAGAGGTCTCTCTGGTGTTTTCTCTGATGCAGTGAGGGCGGCAGAAGACATTGGGAGAATATGGAAGCAGGAGAGGAGCCAGGCTAACAAGTTCTTGGCTCACCGCAGAAGATGCAACTCACAGCTTTAATGGCGAAAAGCTTCTGATTGCTAGTTATAGATTCTCTCTTTTGTAGAAATAGTTCGAAACTAATTGAAATGGCAGAGGGACAGAGAAAGAGAGGTTGAAGAAGGAGTAGTAGTAGTAGTAGTAGTGGAGAGCATATCTCGATCTGTTTGTGATCCTGAGCCAAGTTTTGTTATAAAATTAATGCCGTTAACTTAGAGGAAGTTTGAATGTAAATTTATATGGTGTATTAATCTCTTATTAGTGTAATGTAAATTATGTAATCACTGTAGAAATTTATAGCATTCAAGTAGACTAACATCTCTGCACAACTTCAACGTATATTTGTGTTGGGCAGGAAATATCTCTATTTCGCTCTCACAAAAATAATTAGGGGTACTGCGAGTGGAAGATTACTGCGAGTTATGAGTATTAGAGTAAGAAAAAAGAATGTTGGTGACAACGTAAATCAATAGTTGTGTATGATAGTATTTATTTAAGATTCGAATTATATTCAAGTTACACGTTTCTCAAGTACTTCGGATGAGTACTACTCACAGACGCAGCTCAAAGGTATGCAAATATTATGGAGACTCCTGCGCATATTTCGATACCCCTTTAACTAATGTTCATGCCCTATTTATAGGGAGTAAGAGGTCTGCCCGCGGGCAGTCTCTAAAATGGCGCCTGACCGCTTATAAGATAGAGGAAAATGGAGAAAAAATTTCAGGTATAGAAAGGGGAGTAGGGCTGACGATTTCTTGAGGGCCTTGGGGGAGTTCTCCTTGATGGTTTGGCGAGACAGAGTTAGAGGTCGACTGGATTATGTTGATGGACGGGGAATCCGTCAGATCCAAGCGGAGGCACATGCCAAATCTGTCGGTGATAGCGAGCAATGCAGAACTCGGTAGATAGAATTACATCATTTTTTCAATTCTTGAAAAGAGATTTACAAAAAAATAGAGTATGCGAGTTCTACCTGTCATAAATGCCCTCCGCGTCAATATATACGAGTTGGTTAATTGATTGAAAGACCCCCATTCACGACGACGTGATTCTCTCTGACTGATGTGCGAGTACTACTTATATGGCGGCTCCAACGGCTTTTTTGATGGCAGAACTACGGGCTCGCGGTTTCTCTAATGTCGGAGTTTCTAAAAATATGGCTTCACCGACGGTTGGCGAGACACAAGGAGCGGTGAATACTCCAAAACCTTATCCTATTATCGATATCAATGGATCGAGAACACCTTATACTGCACTGAGAATCTCTGTTACCCCTCAGATTGAGGCAATATTTGCGGGATCTGCTAATCTTTCGGATACTGCATTTTTAATCTCTATATTGACATGGATCTCTAGTAGGGTGGATTTTTTTATTTGCTTTTAAGCAGCGGCGATAGTACGAATGTCATTGGAAAAGCTTCAACAATTCTCGGACAGAAGCTGCACTAAAACTCACGGGTCTAGAGCTAGAATTGAAACATGTTATTAAAGCGGATGATCCACTAAAACATTTCTAAAGAAGCGACTATCGGCGAGAGTTCCAATAAGAGAAAAACATTGTCACTTCCCCTCTAGAAAAATATCGTGATATAAGAAGGAAGAAAGCTCGAGGCTGGATACAGATCTTGGGAGGAAAAGACGAGCTCTGGAGGCTGCTACTGAAGCCTCCAGAGCTCTGGAACTTTGGGGTTGCTAGATTGGTAAAGTAGGCTGCTACTGAAGCTGAAAAGCGTGCGCTCACGAAAGCAGCAACAAAGCGGAAGAAGAACTTGCAAGGAGAGTTGTGAAGAAGGCGGATGTGAAAGCATAGAAATCGGTGGCAAAGAAAGTAGTATAAGAAGATGCAAAGTTGGTTTTGATGAAGGTGACAGAGGAGGTAGCAAAAATTGAGGCAATTAAGGCAGCGAAGTTTAAGCAAGGTCATGATATTGGAAATTGTGAGGGAAGCATATGAGATTGTCCGTTTGGAGGAATTAAAAGTTACGGAGGAAGCTGCTAGGCTGGAAGCAATAAGGGAACAGAGGCTACAAGATTAGAGGCTTCGAAAGCTGGAGGCCAAAAAGGTTGTTGAGGACCAGGTGCTGCAGGAAAAAGGCAAAGCAGAGCTCACTGTTGCTAAAATGACGACCGTAAAATAAGTGCAGGAAACGACAGTACCTAAGGCCAAGGAAGATACTGAAGACCCAAAAAAAAGTTATTGAGCGACCATGATGAACAAAAGGAGGTTGGGTCAGAAAACTGCCCCCCTCCCAATGTTGGTGTTTAAGTTAAATAAGAGAGTATACAAACCGACGATTGGTTGTCTCTCCCTCGATGAAATTGTATGTCATGATAATCAAATCCCCACAAGAACTTGGTGGCTTTCGACTGACTTCAAATTTAAATATTCCTTCATGAAGACCACACACCAGGGAAACTTGATACATAATGGGATAAACATCATGGATACCGAGGAACTCCACCTGGAATCTATCAATGTAATGGTCGGGGGTTTCAGATACCCCCTGCCTAATTTGGAAAAATGCTTTAGAACCACTTTTATGTTTCTTAGAGGTTGCAAACCTCGGAAGCAATTCCCTTCGGAGCTCTCTAAAAGAGGTACGATGATTGATCTAAAGGGAAACTTATTAAATGAATCTCTGGCCTTTACATCAAAAGTCATAGATAAGAATTTACATTAGATACCATCAGAGAAGTTTGGAAGAGAGATTAAATAATCAAAGGCATGCAGGTGGGGTTCTTTTAATCTGATTGATACGGGTTCTCACCTGATTACATCAAAGAATGGATAATGTTATCTTCTTCTTACACAAGGTCTGCAATTTCTTCAAAATCCAGAGATCTTGAAGGCCCGGGAATCCCTGCCACCCTATAGAAGTCGCACCAAGTGCGAGCGAGTTCTTCATCGTCATGTTGTAGCTTAAGTGTGGTTGGGAGAGTATGTGGACGAATGTCAGGAGTTGTCAGAATCGTAGTAAGGGATTCGACTTGTTCTGAAAGTAGAGTAACTGCAGTTAACAACATGTTGACCTCGTTCCTGATGATCATCCGTTCCGGGTTGTTGTGGGAGAATTCAAGGACTTCCTAGCTGCGTCTCATCTATCCATTATAACATCAAGCTCTACCACCACTCTAATCAGAAGGTTGAGTGTTCGTTCTGTTGGGGGTAGAAAATGCCTCTACTCCGCCCTCAATGAAAAATGAAATGATTAGGGTATATTGTGAGTTGAAGATTCATGCGAGTTGTGAGTATTAGAGTAAGGAAAAATAATGTCTGGGACAATGGGAACAAATATTATTAGGGTATACAAACTGACGATTGGTTGTCTCTCCCTCGATGAAATGGTATGTCATGATAATCAAAACCCCACAAGAATTTGGTGGCTTTCGACTGACTTCAATTTTAAATATTCCTTCATGAAGACCACACCAGGGCAACTTGATACATAACGGGATAAACGTCGTGGATACTAAGGAACTCCACCTGGAATCTATCAATGTAATGATCACGGGTTTCAGATACTCCATGCCTAATTTGGAAAAGTGCTTTAGGATCACTTTTCTGCTTTGTAGAGGTTTCAAACCACAGAAGCAATTCCCTTCAGAGCTCTCTAAAAGGGGTGATTGATCTAAAGGGAAACTTATAAAATGAATCTATGGCCTTTACATCAAAGGTCATGGATAAGAATTTACATTAGATACCATCAGAGAAGTTTTGAAGAGAGATTAAATAATCAAAGGCTTGCATGTGGTTGATTGGATTTTCCCTCCTGGTGAACTGAGAGAGATGGGGTTCTTTGAATCTAATTGGTACGGGTTCTCACCTAATTGCATCAAAGAATGGAGAATGTTATCTTCTTCTTACACAAGGTCTGCGATTTCTTCAAAATCTAGAGTTCATGAAGGCCCGGGAATCCCTGCCACCCTATAGAAGTCGCACCAAGTGCGAGCGAGTTCTTCATCGTCATGTTGTAGCTTAAGTGTGGTTGGGAGAGTATGTGGACGAATGTCAGGAGTTGTCAGAACCGTGGTAAGGGATTCGACTTGCTCTGAAAGTAGAGTAACTTCAGTTAACAACATGTTGAACTCGTTCTTGATGATTATCCGTTGTGGGTTGTCGTGGGAGAATTTAAGGACTTCCCAGCTGCGTCTCATCTATCCATTATAACATCTTGCTCGTCCACCACTCTAATCAGATTGTTGAGTGTTCGTTCTGTTGGGGGTAGAAAATGCCTCTACTCTGCCCTCAATGAAAAATGAAATGATTAGGGTACATTGTGAGTGGAAGGTTACTGCGAGTTGTGAGTATTAGAGCAAGGAAAAATAATGTCTGGGACAATGGGAACAGACATTATTAGGGTATACAAACTGACGTTTGGTTGTCTCTCCATCAATTAAATGGTGTGTCATGATAATCAAATCCCCACAAGAACTTGGTGGCTTTCGGCTGACTTCAAATTTAAATGTTCCTTCATGAAGACCACACACCAGGGCAACTTGATACATAACGAGATAAACATCATGGATATTGAGGAACTCCACCTGGAATCTATCAATATAATGATCGAGGGTTTCAGATACCCCCTGCCAAAATTGGAAAAATTCTTTAGGACCACTTTTCTGCTTTTTAGGGGTTGCAAACCTCGGAAGCAATTCCCTTCAGAGCTCTCTAAAAGGGGTGATTGATCTAAAGGGAAACTCGCTTATAAAATGAATCTCTGGCCTTTACATCAAAGGTCATGGATAAGAATTTACATTAGATATCATCAGAGAAGTTTTGAAGAGAGATTAATAATCAAAGGCCTGCAGGTGGTTGATTGGATTTTCCCTCCTAGTGAACTGAGAGAGATGGGATTCTTTGAATCTGATTGGTATGGGTTCTCACCTGATTGCAACAAAGAATGGAGAATGTAATCTTCTTCTTACACAAGGTTTGTGATTTCTTCAAAATCCAGAGATCGTGAAGGCCCGGGAAATCCCTGCCACCTTATAGAAGTCGCACCAAGTGCGAGCGAGTTCTTCATCGTCATGTTATAGCTTAACTGTGCTTGAGAGAGTATGTGGACGCATTTCAGGAGTTGTCAGAACCTTAGTAAGGGATTCTACTTGTTCTGAAAGTAGAGTGACTGCAGTTAACAACATGTTGAACTCGTTCCTGATGATCATCCATTCAGGGTTGTCGTGGGAGAATTCAAGTACTTCCTAGTTGCGTCTCATGTATTCGTTATAACATCTTGCTCGGCCACCACTCTAATCAGAAGGTTGAGTGTTTGTTCTGTTGGGGGTAGAAATGCTTCTACTCTGCCCTCAATGAAAAATGAAATGATTAGGGTATATTGTGAGCGGAAGGTTCCTGCGAGTTATGAGTATTAGAGCAAGGAAAAATAATGTCTGGTACAACGGGAACTGGTGCCACACAACACACACCTTTAATTGTGCATGATATTATTGATATAAGGTTCAAACTACATTCAAGTTACATGTTTCTCTAGTACTTCAGATGAGTACTCAAAGACACGATTCAAAACTATGTGAATACTATGGATACTCCTGTACAAATTTTGATGCCCATTTGGCTACAGTTCAGGCCAAATTTATAGGGAGTAGGGGCCTTACCTGCGGGCAAGTTCCAAAATGGCAGGTTGTCTGCTTACAAAATAGAGCAAGATGAAGAAAAAATAATAATTATAGAAATTAAAGCAGAGGAGGGTTGACGACTTCTTGAGGGCCTTGGGCGAGTTCTCCTTGATGGCATGGTTTGACGAGACCGAATTAGAGATCGGCGAGATCATGCTGATGGCCGACAAATCTATCAGATAGTCTGTGAGTTCTTTCAGAGTTTAATAAGATCAAAATGGAGGCACGTGTTGAATCCACCAGTGATACATAACATTGGAACTCAGGTAGACAATTTGGATTAAAGTTAATCTCAAAAGATTAAAAATTAAGGTATATGTGAAGATCAATTAATATTGATATAAAGTTGTAGCGTCGATGTGCACACGTGCACGATGTTGTTTTACATCGGAGAGGGAGATGTATATTGGTCTAAAAATTGTTGTAAAATTGATATATAAATCATGCACGCAATTGTGATAAACATAAATCTAAAGAAACAAATGTCACACAAGTAAATTTGAAATTGTCATACGAGGAGGAGCACTGTTATAATCGCTGTCCTAAAATAGTTTGTGTCGCCTTTTTGATAGAGCATCCCAAGACCCGCTCTATCAAAGTCCGACACCTTGCTTGTCGGGTGCTCTGAAAATGCTCACCACTTGAATTGCGTAGGTCCAAATCTTTCCACAGGATAAAGTTTGACATTGCAACAAAATATATCATAGATGACTAAAGGGTAAAGAACTTGTTGTAAATCAAACTAAAGGAAGGATAATAAACTGTGTGTGTGAGAGAGAGATTAGAGGAGGATGGAGAAAAAGTGCGAATAAATTTATCATAGCATTTCTACAAGTGAGTAAATGATATGCCCCCCATCAACAGATAGTGAAATCAGAGCGCGAAGAATTAAGAACGAGTCAAGAAAAACATGTAAAAGAGAAGCATCGTCAAAAAAATAAAGTCCGCCCAACCCTAAAACAATGCGACATTCGTGTCCGCAAGATCGAGATCATGCCCTGACCCGTATATCGGATCTCTCATGAATGACATTTCGCAAGCATCTGATCCCTAAGTCCACTGAATGGCTTTTTCAATAAAAAAACATCTTGCTTAGAAGAAAGAGAATCAAACTAGAACTAGTTGGGAAATCTAAATGGCCCATCAAAAGGAAAAGTAAAAGAATGCCTCTAAATCCCTGAAAAGCAAGCTATACCCTCTTTTTTTTTACCGAGTTTAGGGTTTAGGGCAACATGCGATTGACACGAGTCCACGCATCGAAACTTTATTGTTAAGCACATCACATCCAGCTTCAATATATTCCGCTCTTAACTGATGCTTCATGACGCACCTTAAGACTCTTACTCTACACGTCGAGGCTCCGAAGAAACGCAAAATGATCCCACGCATCGAAACTTTATTGTTAAGCGCATCACATCCAACTTCAATATATTCCGCTCTTAACCGATGCTACATACATGACGCACCTTAAGAGTTCTACTCTACACGCCGAGGCTCCGAAGAAGCGCAAAATGCTGTATTTTTTGCCCCGAAAACTCAGATTTTTTTGTGGGGGCAGAAACATCATCAAATTTTCATCACCGCAGTCCCAAACGGATTAATGCCGCAGCTTAAGGAGACTGTTACGGTGCTTTGGAGTTTTGCTGGGTGCAGAAAAATGTCATATTTTGTCCGGCGAAAGCTGATGCGGAGAATCCCGAGAAAGCGCTTTAAAGATGCTCTGAAATCATGATTCAGTCCCTGCTCATGCATTTTTCTGTCTTTTCTATCAGTTCGGCTCCACTGACACCCTCCAAATTTAGCAATGTTTCTTCTCGCCTTGCGCAAAAAGATACAGCAGAATCGATATTGCCATTTGCCATTATTAAAATATATATTAAAAAATAAAGCGTTTTCAATAAATGGAAGCTTTTATTTCGTCCCGGGCCGGCCTAAAGAGTAATGTTACGTGCACATCATGTTTAATTACACGCACATCTTAAAAATAACAGTACTCACATTAAGGCCCCGTTTCGCATCGCGGCGGTGATCATGAATGTTGTGCGTCTAAGGAACTTCGTCCACTTTTAAGTTCAAAATTAGTTGTGTTGTTTTGGTGGTGGTCGACTGGTTGTAACCATTGAAACATAAGGGCCTATACGAGCCTGAGAGATCAAAAGAGCAATGTTACGTGCACACGATCATGTATGATTACACGCACATCTTAAAAATAATCATACTCACATTAAGGCTCCGTTTCGCATCGCGGTGGTGATCATGAATGCGGTGGTTATGAATCATCGTTCGTGAACGCCCGATCTCGTCTAAGGAACTTCGTCCACTTTTAAGTTCAAAACTAGTTGTGTTGTCTTGGTGGTGGCCTATACGAGCCCGAAAGATCAAAAGAGTAATGTTACATGCACATCATGTATAATTACACGTACATCTAAAAAATATTCATACACACATTAAGGCTCCGTTTGGCACGGCGGTGGCGATCATGAATACGGTGGTTATGAATCGTAGTTCGTGAATGTCCGATCTCGTCTAAGGAACTTCGTCCACTTTTAAGTTCTAAACTAGTTGTGTTGTCTTGGTGATGGTTTATACGAGGCCGATAGATCAAAAGAGTAATGTTACGTGCACATCATGTATGATTAATTACACGTACATCTAAAAAATGTTCATACACACATTAAGGCTCTGTTTGGTACGGCGGTGGCGATCATTAATACGGTGGTTATGAATCGTTGTTCGTGAACGTCAGATCTCGTCTAAGGAACTTCGTCCACTTTTAAGTTCAAAACTAGTTGTGTTGTCTTGGTGGTGGCCTATACGAGCCCCAAAGATCAAAAGTAATGTTATGTGCACATCTTGTATGATTACATGCAAATCTAAAAAAAATATTCAAACACGCATTACGGGCCCGTTTGGCACGGAGGTGGCGGTCATGAACGCGGTGGTAATGAATCATCGTTCGTGAATGCCCGGCCTCGCCTAAGGAACTTCATCCATTTTTAAGTTCAAAACTAGTTTTTTTGTCTTTGTGGTGGTCGTAATCATTGTCATGGCAAGCATAAATTCTACGACGGTGGTGTTTTTGTTCAAACTCGACAGAGCAAAATGCCGCGCCAAAAAGGAGAATTTTTTTGTATACGGCTTCGGCTGTCTCCAGATTGTGAGCGGAGCCCTTATGATTGTGTCATGTGTACTTCGGGCGAATAAAAGGTGCTCTCGGGGTGAACAAAAAGTGCGCTCCGTGGATCAAAAGTGTGCTTCGAGCGAACAGAAGTGATGGCTAGCGGACAAAAGTGCGCTACACACGAACAAAAGTACTCACCGGCGAACAAAAGTGCACCCCGGGCAAACAAAAGTGCTCGCTGGCAAACAAAATTGCACTCTGGGCGAAAAGAAGTGCACTTTCAGAGAATAAAAGTGTGTGCCGGGAAACAAAACTATGTTTCTCTGAAGCACACGTGGTGCAAGAGACGGAGCCCGTATACAAAAATTTGTCGCCAAAAAGAGCCTAAAATTCAATTCCTCCATTACCCAAAAACTAATACGCACAGACCAAGATATTTAACATGCTCCGCCTCCAACCCGCGCGAAGCCTCTGCATCCTTTTCGCTCCTCTCAACGCCTAGACACCGCGACATCCTTCCCGAGCCGGAAGCAGCCGAAAGTCTCAACACTCCACATCTACAAGATAACATCATCGGGCGATCCGTTCCGACTTAAATTTCTCTTAGTTTGCAATTAAGGGTTTATTTGGTTGAGCGTTTCGCCGCTCCATTTGGGGCAAACGCCGACGGAAGGCGGGTAAACAAATGAACCTCCGGCGGCGTTTGCTCCGTTTCCACCCGCCCGCCTTGAGAAACGCCTCAAAAAGCTCCGTTTGGAGCAGCCACCTCCCCCCTCCAGTTCAAACACTCCGTTTCCATCCGCTGGATCAGCCCGCCACCGCCGAACCAAGTAAACCCTAAGTTACAGGATAACATCATATTTAAGGACTTTAGAAATTTTTATATATTTGGATTATATAGGATTTTAAACTATTTGGTGCCTCTAATTATTCTTTAATTAAGCAAATGATATTTTCGAGATTTATTATTATTTTGGGGCATTTACCGAAACCTCCCCTCCAAGTTTAAAAAATTACAGATTGCACCCCTCTTATTATTGAAATTACAAAAATCTCTCATGAATACTACAAAACATAACATTTATCTTGAATGTTATGAAATGTGAACTTTAGGAGAGGTAAATGTTATGTTTTGTAACATTGAAGGGAAGTTTTTGTAATTTCAATAAAAAGAGGGGTGCAATCTGTAATTAGGCTAACTTTCAAGGGAAGTTTGGTAATTATTCGTTATTATTTTCTTTTTAGAACTAAATTGTGCTTAAATTAAATATCTCTCTAATGCTTGAACACTTTTGATTAAGAGAGTTGATATTATTTGTCCGGAACTGACTATTCGCAGTCCATCGCTATTCGTAGTCCATAAATTTTATTTGTAGTCCAAAGTTATATTTGCACCCCACTCCCAACTCAAATAAGCGAAACACTTTGTTGATTTATTAAGTACTACAAGCCTAGAAAAACATCTTAAAGACTAAAACAATATAAAAATATAGCAGAAAAACAAGTTAAATTGCATGCATAGAAGAATTAACTCTAAGCCAAGTTAAATGGCATGCAAACCTTCCTCTAACCAAAAAACTGACTACTTTTTTGATATTTTTGCCGGATAATTTCCTTCTTTTTGAAGGTGAATCTAAGAGGGGAAAAATGACGCGACCGATAGAACTACGACTAGGGTTTATGCAATGGTAGAGAGATGGAGAGGATGTTATTTGATGCATGGGTGCGATTAGTAAGAATTGGACTGCGAATAGAATTAGAATTTTTACAATTTTTGGAGTGCGAATAACGAGAATTGGACTGCTAATATCAACTCTCTTGATTAAACATGACCGTCAGTGAAAAGAAAAAAAAATTGCGATCACCATTTTTTCTGATTTGTGCTCCGAATGATAATGGAATCCAGCATCAATGTCCCTTTGGCACAGCGTTGGCACTCATAAACGCGGTGGTCATAAACCGTCGTTCGCGAACGCCCGACCTCGCCTAAGGAACTTCATCCACTTTTTATGCTCGATCAAAACTAAATTTTTTTTTTTGATAGCGGTCATATATAACCTTTGCCATGCCAATCACATATTCTATGATAGTATGATGGTGATATTTTTGTCAAAACTCATCCGAAGTCTCAAAAATGCCGCACCAAACTGAGCATAAATCAATGGCCTGTTTTTATTATTTATAAAAGCCCGAAATCTCAAATAAATGAAGTACCTTTCGCCTGATTGACTGATTGTTCGTTTAACTGTTGGCCCGAAAATTATTTTTTTCCATAAGTGGAAACCTGGCAATTTGTCAAATTTGGCTCTTTTTGTCTGGCCATCTGTGAGAGGAAGTGAAGTTCACGACAATTATAACCAGTGTTTTAATAATAAAGTTTTGTTTGTGGCGGCCGTGGAGGTTGAAAAAGTCTTCTGACGAGTAACTCAAAATGGGAATTTAAGCAAACAAATTTGAAATTGACCTCAGTTCGTTGCAATAGGCCAGTGCCATAAATACGAACCCGGAGAACGCCAATTTCATGTCATTCTCACTAGTATTCGATGAAGTGACCACAACGACACTTAAAGTTCCGTTCATTTGGAGAAGGTTTTGAGAGAAAATGATGATGAACAGTGTCAAAATGATGATGAACTCCGGCCACAATGATGATGAACAGTGTCAAAACTGTCCCAAAATCCATCTAAATAGTTAGAGTTTTGGGCATAGAAGAATTTTTCAAAAAACAAAACTCATGGGTTTTGGGCCAAAACCAATCCCCTCTTTTTAAATAAACAAACGAACATTAGAATTGGTTTTGGTCAAACAATTTCCTCCAAAACCCATAAATTTTCTGTGAATGTCAATTCCATCCTAAAAAACGTTAAACGAAAAAAAAATTGGTTCTAATATACCCAAAACCAATTCCTTCCTCTCAAAACCCGCGAAACGAACGCAGCCTAAGAGAATTTGAGTAAACGAACTCGGAATTAGCCCCGGTAGACATAGAGGAAATGTATATGAAATAACTCAAAGTCTTGAGGAAAATACAGGTAAATTTTGGTGAAGATGGGCCGGGGAGAGCCATTAAGCGCCCGAGGTGCAACATTCTGCTGAATTCAGGGAGAAAGAAATCGGCGGAAAACTGCGAATTTCCGGTGGCCTGGAACACGGGAGGCGGTCCGAGGTGGGGTTCAAGTTTAATAAATTTTCAAATGATGATGCTGATGAATGCATGGATAATTATATAATTTATCCAATTTGGATAGAATTTGTTGGCACCGTTCATCCCAAACAGGAAGAAGAAGAGAGAGAGAATCCACCGTTAATATATATATATATATATGGGAGGAGATGTCACCGGCCACAGTGCTGGGCCGGGTCGACGTCGGTCCAGCTGGTGTTGCCGGAAGCTGATCACAGTACTGGATGTAGGGTATAAATGGCCGGCCATCCATGTTAATTTTATATGTACGGCATCTATCAGAGTACTCACCTTAATACACATAGAAACTCATTTAATTTATAAGTAATAATTATATATATATATATGTATATATATATATTAAAATTAAAAAATTGTCTTTGGTGCAACATTCAAAATTATCAAATATAACCTTATTGTTTTTATCTAATGACTTAACATATATTATAATATATTAAAAAAATATCTAATTAAGTAATTACATCATATTCTCAAATTAAACGTAATGATAAAAATATATAAATTAAAAAAAAAAATTAGTAGAGCTCATATACCTACTATGTAGACTATCATTAGGTATGTCAACTTTATTAAAGTTGATTTGACAAATAATGATGAAATTAAATAAATTTAATTTGAAAAGTTAACCATAAAAATTTAATAATATATGAACAATAATGATAATTTTTTTCACAAAAAATAATAATGTATAATTATTTTTCGCATTTATTAATTAATAATGTGTTTTAATTTAAACTGCATTAATTTGATAGGGGCGAAACTCCGTGCTTGTCACGGTCCAGGTACTGTCATAATCGAGATACTGTCGCGGTTGGCCGTAGAAGTGAAGTCTCACTTGTGTTTGCGTGTGTATATATATATACACTATTATATAAAGGAGAAATCCCCTTTGGTGCAACATTGACTATGTCAATTATGCCCTTGCATTTTAAAATCCGGTGTGGGCGGCCGTCCACACTCGACCCTATGTAGGTCCGTCCCTGTCTTTGACTGTGTGGAACAAAAGGAGCCTAATTATTGACACCCCCCTCCAAAAAAAAAAACAGTTTGCAAGCATATATAGTGAATTTGGATTCCTTTCTTCAAGACAGTGAATTTTGTCAACTTACACGTAAAAAACGGTGACCGAATGAGAGAGAAACAACTCTAATAGGATGAAGACGTTCAACAAAAAATTTGGTCGGAGAAAAATAATGTCTGGCCAACCCTTATTGAACTTCCTGGATCCGCCCTTAAATTTGACAGTGTAATTATATGTACGTTATACGCGTGATCACCGGCGGTCATGGCGGCGGTTATTATAAACAGACATGCAGTGATGACTCGATCCATGGGTGCCACAGATGTTCCTCCAGCCAGCCAGTTCTAATGAAGACGTTCAGCTCTCAACCAATTCCATCGCCCATGACTTGACCCCACCACATGCACACTCCATGCACTTCTTCTTTCGCGCGTCAATCTTCACGTGGGGCTGGCCACCACCCACTCAATCTACTTCTCTCTCTACTTCTCTTTTCTCCTCTCGAGTCTCTTTCTATCTCTATCTACTGCCTACTCCCTCCGAGTTTAATTATTCTCTCTCTCTCTCTCTCTCTCTCTCTCTCTCTCTCTCTTATTTAATATCCACGCAAATATTATCGACTAATATTGTTGCCTGTTTTTCGTCGGCGTTATATATCTGTATTATTATATATATATACAGAACAAAGACTACAGTAGCATGCATGCGACAGCACCGGCAAGCGAGAGCTACGTACGGACGCAGCACGCATGCTTTAAGTTGATCTCTGTGACTCTTCTGCTTGGGCCGGCAACAAAAATAGATAGTGGATTTGGATTCTTCTCTTCGTGGCAGTGAATTTTGACTACTTACACGTAAAAAACGGCTGCCGAATCAGGGAGAAACGGCTCTGATAAGGTGAAAAAGTTAAAAAAAAACTTTGCCCTGATCAATACAATATTTTCGGACTTTAGCAACACTACAAAATTGTTGCCTAAAACTGCAAACTGTTGTCAAAACATTGAAAACTAGTTGTTGTCATAGGGGTGTTCTCTATACGTGTGTTACCAAAAGTCTAAGACAACAGTTTTCATACCTTTAGACAACACTATATAAAAACGGTTGCCTAAACCCTTAGAATAGGAAACAGTTATTCGATTGATCTATTGCAACAGTTTTGAAATGCTGACGCCTTATATCGTTACACTTAGCAAATTTTGTCAAATCTTTTTAATGATGAAAAAAAATTTAGTGCCAGATTATTTTTATTAATACTATTCAAAAAAAAAAGGCAACACTTATGTTTTATTAATCCTATTTAAAGATTGATAATGATCTGTAGATTGACACCAGCAATACACAAGAGATTGAGCACTCACTCCCTTAGAGCTTAAAATTCTATTCAACCACAGTATCAAGGATTACGATAAAGAAAAAGCCTGAAATTACAAAATCGTAAAAAACAACTTAAAGGTTAAAGCTCGATATCAACAAATTAAGAGATCTAAGAATGAAAAGTCAATAAAATTAATAAATATTATCTTTCGCTGCGCGCACTTTAGTAAAAATGTCGTAAAACATATTATGTTTTGCTACGTTTTACAGAAAATGCCGCAAAAATAATATATACCGCAACGCTTTCTAAAACACCGCAAAAGAAGCGTGGTTATAGATGATTCTTCTTGTAGTGCAATAAGAATTCGTGGAAATTTGTTGATTTGACTATTCAGAAACATGAGCTTGACTATAAGTTTAATTTTAATTATAAATTTATGGTTTGTGAATAGCTATTTTGTGTGTGCGATTAGTCATAAAAAGTTGTAGGAACATTTTTTGTATGTTGCAAAATATTATTTTAAAAGGTAACACCGCACAATTGTTGCTTAAAGTGTATCGACAAACACAACATTTTGAAACTGTTCCCAATAACAAATAAGGGAATATTTATTGAATGTTATATCACAAATGTTGCCTAAAACTGATACTTGATGCAACATTTATAAATTATTCTTTGTTCTATGTTTAAATAATATTTTATAATTAAATGTTGATAACTAAAGTGTTGCTAAAAGCCAAAAATATTGTAGTAGAAAAATAATGTCCGACCCACCTTTACTGAACTTCTTGGATTCGCCCATGGCCAGCAGAGAGTTAATTAAAGATTCGTTTGGGAGGGCGGCGGGCCACAGGTGCGGGAGAAGACTCCGCAGGAAGGCGCGAGAAAAACAAATTAATGCGGCAGGCGCTCGGGCGGCGGAGTTTGTTGGAAATTGCTCCCATGCAGCCCCGATGGAATCCTTAGAGAATGAGCCTGCGTTTTGTCTTTAATTAAAGTCTTTAATCTCTTGTATTAGCTCTATAAATTGCAATCGTTTTTAATGATATGTACTGAGCCTGTTTTAATGAAAATTATTCAAAATTCTGTGTTTCTCCCCAGAAATATCCTTTCTGCCAGTTTTTTAATTTTCTACAGCGTTTGCGCCCGTTTCGGCGCGCAAAGCGAAGAGAAAGCTCCGTTCTAGAACCCAGCTCTCTCCCTCCAGTACTCCAGTGGCTCCCACCCCCTTCCCTGCCACCGCCAGAATGCCGCCGCCCTCCCAAACAGACCCTAAGGTCCTGTTAGTTTGGACAGAATTAGAATTTGATATTTGAATTCGATATTAGGATTCGATATTCAAAATTGGAATTGTTCTAATTCCAATTCCAGCGTTCACCTTATAATCAATATTGGTGAATATTGTTGAATTGATCAATTCTTTCGTTCATTTGTTAAAAAAAATTTAATCTAAGAATTAGAAAATATTATAAAGAAGCTAACATTTTATCACATATATTATGAAAAACTGAACATTTTATCACATATACTGACATTAATTAACGCATAATTTAAGAACCTATCATTAATTTTCTACATGCATAAATGTAAGCACTGGTTGTGGATAAAAAACAAGTTTAACATAAATATAAGAACGTTGAGAATAAGAACTAAGAAGATATAGAAAGTAATCATTTATGAAAAAAGGTGCGCGACCGGGTAAAATACGCTCCCCCGGGCAAAAAATAATCGTTGTAGAGAAAAACATGCTCTCGGGCGAAAAAAGTGTGCCCGGGCGAAAAACGCGCTCTCGAGTGAAGAACGATCATCTTGGTGAAAAAACGCGCGCCCGCCCATCAAACGTGCCTTGGGAGAAATAAACGCCCGTCCGGGTGAAAATGCGCAATCGAGAGAAAAACGTGCGCTCCCTGGCAAAAACACGCGTCCGACTAAAAAAGTGCGCGTCCGAGAGAAAAATGCGGACCCGAGAGAAAAAGTGCGGGCTCTGATGAAAAAGTGTGCGCTCAGCCGAAAAACGCGTGCTCGATCAAAAGTTCGCGCTTAGGCAAAAAAGTGTGCACTCGGGCGAAAAACGCGCGCCCGGGCAAAAAATGAGTGTTGTGGCGAAAAACACGCGCTCAGGCGAAAAAGTTGCGCCCGCGCGAAAAAAGCGCACTCGGGCGAAAAATGCGCGCCCGGGAAAAAAATGAGTGTTGTGGCGAAAAACACGCGCTCAGGCGAAAAAGTTGCTCCCGCGCGAAAAAAGTGCACCCGGGCGAAAAACACGCGCCCGCCCGAAATACGTGTGCCCGACTGAAAGAACACGTGCCCGGGGAAAAAGCACGCTCGGGCGAAAAAATGCGTGCCCTGGAAAAAAATACGCGCCCGAGCGAAAAAAACACGCGCCCTGGCGAAAATCGCGCCCCAGGCGATATACGCGCGCCCGTGCGAAAAACTCACAGGCGGGCGAAAAATGCGTTCCTGGGCGAAATATTGGGCTCTCGGGCAATAAAGTGCGCCAGGACGAAATAGTGCGCGCCAGGGCAAAAAATGAGCGCCCGGGTAAAAATTTGCGTGCCTAGGCGAAAATATGCGCGCCCGGGCAAAAATGTGTGCGCCCGGTGAAAAATGAGCGCCCGGGCGAAAAATGCGCCCCGGGAGAAAATTACGCGCCCGAGCGAAAAACGCGCCCCTGAGTGAAAAACGTGCGCCCGGATAAAAAACACTCGACAGGCAAAAAGTGTGTGTCATGTAGAAAAACACTCAGCCAGGCAAATAACACGTGCCCGGGCAAAAAATACGCGCTCAGTGCGAAAATAAACGCCTCCTTAAAAAAAAAGCGAGTCGACCGGAATTATCTAATTCGTATATAGATTGGAAAGAATTGTCTATAGTTTAAAATAAATTTCACGGAATTCATTAAAATTTCAATTCAAACGGTTAAGCGTGTAAACCAACGACAAAATTAAGATTAAACATTAAATTCAAATTTCAGGATCTCAATTCAGTCCAAACGAACACAAACCATAAGAAATCTTGTTAGAGTTTCTTTAGCATTATTATTTTGGTGATGTGAGTTAAATCATAATTAGGGTCCGTTTGATATGGCTGTGGTATATATAACACACACATATATTAACACAAGCTAGGGATTACTAGCTAGGGATTACTCTCTTGTCATATAAATTTTTTTTAATACATGTTATGCACTAAATGATTAGATAATCTAGTTATAAAAACACAGTTTTTTACATAGCTTATTTGCATGATACTCCATAAAATGGTGTTCCTACATCTGAATATTGTCAAATTTTAATATGTCTCTTCCTGTTGGCGCATGCACGTCGTAGATGCCCAACTTGGCAAGTAGGAATTGGGTGCGCCGAAGAGCTTTGGTAAAAATGGTCCGTCGACCGAAACTATGTTTGTATGTGCTTTGTAATAATCATGCCAGCTTGTACTTGCTCTCAAACGAAATGACAATCCATTTTGATTTGCTTGAGGCGTTCGTGGAACGGGGGTTTGCCGCAATATGAATGACCGAGTGGCTATCGCACTGAAGTATGGTTGGCTAGTGTTGTATGACACCCAACGAAGCCAATCGAGATTTTAACCAAATGAGTTCACTATTGGTGGCAGCCATAGCATTGCATTCTGCCTCTGCTGAAGATCGTGAGACGGTAGTTTGTTTCTTTGTCTTCTAGGAGGTCGGAGAGGAGCCAAGCATGATGAAATAGCCAAAGACAAATTGACGCGTGATGGGGCGATTTGCCGAATCCGAGTCACTGAAGACACGTAGGCATAAGTCACCACCGGACCTAAGTAAGATCCCTTGTCCCGAATGCCCCTGGATGTTTTGAACGATGTATAAGGTTGCATAAAAGTGCTCCCATCGTGGTGTGTTAGTGAACCGGGACAAAACATGAACTGCATAGTAATTTTTTTGGCCTGGTTATGCTGAGGTAGATAAGACATCCAACGAGACGCTGATATGCCCCGCCATCGACACAATTGTCCACTTTGGCCAGGCCCAACCGGTGTCCCTGAGCCATGGGAGTTTCGATCGGCATGTATCTGATCAAGCCTATTTCGGTCAGAATGTCCAATACGTATGCATTTGCATTGGCATAGAAACAAACCCTAGGATGATCGGGCTACTTCAATGCCTAAGAAATAATTTAACACCCCAAGGCCCTTGATGTAGAAGATTTTTTGTAGGTAATATTCCTTGAAGGACAAGTCTCTCAATTGTTTCTCATTAGAATGATGTCGACAACATAGTCTAAGAGTCTCAAAAAAATATCCATTCAATTGAAAACAAACAGATTGGGTAAATCCATACCGCCAAAGTGCATCAATAAACTTTATATACCAATTGCGAGAGTCTTGGCTCAATCCATATAGAGACTTATGTAAATGACAAAACATCCCATCAATGCTTGACTGGAAACCAGGGTTCATCACATGTAGACCTCTTCGTATTAATTGTCATTCAGAAACACGTTATTGACATTCATTTGGTGTAATTCCCATTCCCGATCAATTGCAACAAATATGAAAACACAAATGGAGACAAAAGTTTGACAATGGGTGCAAAAGTCTCATGGAATTCCATGCCTTCAATTTGGTGTAGCCCATAATGAGCACCAAATTCTCATTGCATCTTTTAATGGTACTGTTAGACTTATATTTAATCTTGTAAATCCATTTGCAATCGATAGATGTCTTCTAGGGTGGCAGAACTTCCAATGTTCATGTTTGTTTGGTTTGCCTAAAGTGCCATAATTTCTTTAGCCATAGTTGTCTACCATCCAGGGCTCTTCATAGCCTTAATATAGTTTTTTTGGTTCTAGGGCAAAATCGATTGTCTTTAGAATATTATTTTTGTGCACCTAAGAAAAATTATCAAACATCACAATATTCACTAAGGGCCCGTTCGAATTGAAGATTTGGAATTGAAATTCGACGTCGAATTTCAATTACGCCGTTCGCTTGTTAGATAGCTTTAATAATTGGAATTCGAGTTGAATATCATGGAATTGATTTTAACCTAAGCACAAAATCTAGCTGGACATATCAGAATTGGGCGAGTCTGGCACGCTTGATTTATCGCGTTTTTCGTCAGGGTGAGCAATTTTTCGCCCGGGCGTGACTTTTTCGCCATGACGCGAGTTTTTCGCCTGGACGCGCGTTTTTCGCCCGGGAGCGCATTTTTCGCCCGGGCGCGCGTTTTTCGCCCGGGCGCGCAGTCGCCCGAGCGCACGTTTTTCGACCGGGCACGCGTTTTACGCCCGCGGACGCATTTTTCGCCCGGGCGAGCAATTTTTTTCCCGGGCGCGCGTTTTTCGCCCGGGCGCGCATTTTTTGCCCGGACGCGCGTTTTTCGCCCTGACGCGTAATTTTCGCCCGAGCGCACAGTTTTCGCCCGGGTGCGCGTTTTTCGCCCGGACGCGCATTTTTCGCCCGGGCGCGCAATTATCACCCGAGCGAGCGTTTTTCGACCGGGCGCGCGTTTTTCGCCCGTGGACGCGTTTTTTTGCCCGGGCGTGAGTTTTTCGCCCAGGCGCGCGTTTTTTCGCCCGAGCGCATGTTTTGTCGCCCGGGCGCGCAATTTTTCGCCAGGGCGCGCATTTTTTGCCCGGGCACGCGTTTTTCCTCTAGGGGTGTGTTTTTCGCCCGGGCGTGCCTTTTTCGCTCGGGCGCGCGTTTTTCGCCCGGGGGGCGCGTTTTGAGCCCGAGAGCGCGTTTTGTCACCCGGGCGCGCAATTTGTCCCCCGGGTGCGAGTTTTTCGCCCGGGTATGCGTTTTTCGCCCAGGCGCGCGTTTTTCGCCCGAGCACGTGTTTTTTGTCGGGCACACGTTTTTTGCCCGGGCGCGCAATTTTCTCACGGGCGCAAGTTTTTCTCGCGGCCGCGCGTTTTTCGTCAGGGAGCGCGTTTTTCGCTTGGGCGCGCATTTATCGCTCGGGGGCGCGTTTTTCGCCTTGGCGCACGTTTTGTCGCCCGGGCGCCCAATTTTTCGCCCGGGCGCGAGTTTTTCGCCCGGGCGGGCTTTTTGTGCCCGAGCACGTTTTTTTTGTCCGGGCACGCGTTTTTCGTCTGAGCGTGTGTTTTTCGTCTGCACAGTTTTTATTATATATGTAAAAAAAATTTAATTTTTTTATAATTTTTCAATTCTTAGATTGAATTTTATTTAACAAATGAACAAAAGAATTGTTAAATTCCACAATATTCAACAATATTGTTTATTAGGCGAACGATGGAATTGGAATTATACCAATTCCAATTCTGAATATTGAATCCCAATATCGAATTCCAATATCAAATTTCAATTCCGTCCAAACGAACGGGCTCTAAGGGATAAGATGTAACTGAGGAGACTTCATGGAACAGTGAATGAGAGGAGTGAATATGGTTATCTTCGATATTCTTCAACATGTAATCTAGTGCAAGTTGTTTGTATTTCACTCGAACAGTGACTTTTGTAGGTTGTTTGTTTGATGGTTGTATAGCTTTGTGTTGTGTAACTGCATGAGTTATTTTGTTGTTCACAGAACAAGGATAGGGAGATTTGGATGCAACCTATGCACCAAATGTTCCTGATCGAGTGAAATTTTTGGGCAGTTGCTTGCCTGCGTACACTGACTGCCGAAAAAGGAACATACTATTCGAGTCAGGCGGGGTGTGTAGTAATTCAGTGCAGCCTGTTGATAACTTCTCAAAAAGTAGTTATTTAGATTCATAAATTTAATATTATGTCTAATACATTTGATAAATATGAATTTAAATGAGTGGAATGTGATTAATTTTATATTTGATTTAAGTTTGGGTATTATCATCATTTTCTTATGCTTTTTATTATAGAAATTCTGAAGTATCCAACTTGAAGAATTGGAGATAAAATGTATTTCAAGGCTAGAAAATATGACAAAAAAATTATTTAGATCCATAAATTTAATATGATGTCTAATATATTTGATAAATATGGATTTAAATGAGTGGAATGCGATTAAAACATATTTCGACATTAGGATCAAAAACTCAATAAAGATAATTCATCAAATACTCATAAAGAAAAAGATTGTTTAACATCACAATAAATCATAGTACTCTCATCATACAAGACTCAAAGATTTAGTTCATGACTATATAAGCACACCACACAACAAGAAAGATCATACAAAACATGATGCTCGAGATTCGGATGCCTCCTTCTTCTTTGGCCCTTTTTCAGTCTAGACCCCCCTGAATGTCCAAAAGATATCCACGTATTCTCCTCTGGCGTATTTATGATCGTTTGCCCTCCTATGATATCTCAACTCCTCTGAATAAATGTCTCCTTTCAATTTCTTAACTGCCAAATTTGAAATTTTCGAGTTTCAAAATTCATAACTGTTGATTTGTTGTAACAAAAATTTATTTTGTTGCAATAAAATTTTGAAATTCTTTACTGCTCCAAACAACAATTAACTTGTTGCAACATTGTTGCAACATATTTTTCAAACTTGAAATATGTTTTATCTTCAATTCTTCAAGTTGGATACTTTAGAATTTCTAAAATAAAAACATAAGAAAATGATGATAATACCTGTTGAAACCAGAGAACCGGTCACGACGTTCGAAAGGGAGATGCAGCTAACCCTTACTTGATCCGAGCTAGACCCTTGACCAGTGACTAAGAGCCGAAGAACCTTACCCTTGAAGAACACCTACGTCCACAAACGGACCCCTTAAGCTGCAGCGTGGAGGTCCCACCACATACCCGAAAGCTCACAAGGAATTTCCCCTCCCAAGCCAATGCTGAGTCTGGGCACCTTGAGGGCACTAAGGATCACCTCACCGTCCACCTTCGATGACAAGGGGGAGGGGAGGGGTAGTGCTTGCTCACAACACACACGCAAGGGAGGGGGGGGGGGGGGTACCAACATCCCTTCCCAAGGTGCCCATGGGGGTCTATTTATAGACTTCCCAAAATCGGGCTGCGGATAGCCAAAATTCTGCTATCCGCAGCCCAACCATGAACCTGGATGATCGAAGCGAGAGGGGGGGGCGAGTGGAGAATGAGACGTCCACTTCCCCCCTTGCCGGGGGTCGGATAGGTGGATCAAAGTCCATCACCTGAGCCGGGCGAGTGGACCCTATGGTCCACTCCACTTATCGGGCGAGTGGACCATAGGGCCACTTGCCCAGCTGCCTGGGCTAGTGGACCTAGGGTCCGCTCGCCCCGGGCGAGTGGACCACAGGTCCACTCGCTCCCCGCTTTGGGCGAGTGGACCGAAGGTCCACTCGCCCGGGGCCTTGGGCGAGTGGACCCAGGGTCCGCTCGCCCAAGAGACCTTGCCCCCCGACCTTCTCTTTTCGTTCCTTGACGATCTCCGATGGTTTGGTCGACTTGCCCCTTACATGCGCTAGACCACATCGGCTCGACAAATATGAGGGTTGTACATAATCCCCGCTCTTTTCGAGCTTATCTTAAGCTCGGAAAGAAAGTCCAACCCACCTATTTGATGAGTCAAGTGAGGTCTAGGGGGAATCTACTGAGGGTCCCGTAGGACGGCTATAAAAAGCCTCCAGAGGGGGAGGCGAGGAGAGCATCATCCCTGAGAGTTCTCCCTTCCCTCTTCCTTCGAGTCGGATGGATCCTCCCCGAGACTTCAGAGCTCGTTTCAAAGCCCTTGCTGGGAGGGACCGGAATGACTTGGCAAAGCTCAGGGCCATGGTCAGCGGCCTTCCGCCCTCCGCTACTCGACCGATGGTGCGATCACCGCGGAAGAAACTCCGACCCGATTTGGTGAAAGAGGTGGCGTCGTCATCCTCCCACGGGGTGACCTACTTTGTCCGGGACCTGGAGCTAGACGCGGTATCGACTCATTCCTTATCTTTGCCTCCTTTTTGCGGTCATATCGCGCTAATTAGGACGTGCTTCTCGAATGCTAACAGCTTTTTCCGAACCACCCCGAGGGGGCCCGGAGTGTGATGGAGACGTCGGGTGCGGGCGTTCGAGCAAGTCCTTCCATTCTCGCTCAGGATCTTGCTGCTCTCTCAACTGCCCACGACAACCCTTCCTCAAAAAGCCAAGGGATTGAGGATTCGCAAGGTAATGTTGCTGCGAGAGCCTCTATCGGGGTGAGTGCTTCGGTGTCTAAAGCTATACTCTTTGCAGGAGGGGACAAGACCTCGACGGGTCAGTCGAGCCGAAGGGAGGTCTCCCCACCACTCTTATCTCCTACTATGGTTGAGGAACCTGCTGAGGACCAGCTCAACATACTCGAGCGTCTGAATCTTCTGGCTGATACGGTGCGGAGGCAGGAGGCCTTTCTTCTTGAGCTACGTGACGGAAGGTGGTCCGCCTGACCTGACCCTCTCGCCCGCGTCTGCGCACTGGAACGGCAGATGGAGAGGTTGGAAAATGAGGTTAATCTGCTATGGGGGGAGGTCCGGTTTTCATCCGGAGGTATAGCTGCGCCACTCGTAGACCACATACGCCGGGTTGAGGCTACCGTTCGCACCGCGAGCGAGGAGATTGCCGCAACGAAAGAATGCATCGGGTCTATGCAGGGGGTGCCGTCGTGCACACAGGATCAAGGTTTCTGGAAGTGGACGCCGCGCTGAACAGCTTTTATTTGCGATCTTCTATTTGCTGTGTAATAATAGGGATTAGCGACCTTACTCTGCTTCTGTTATAATGCTTCGTTGCTTTCGTTCATTCGTGTTTCGCAGGTCGTCGAGCATTGGATGATTAAATGCTAGGGTAAGCGACACAACGTCGGGGTAGTGCATCTGAGGACGGGAGGCAGAGGTCTTAGATGGGTGTCCTCTAGATGAGGTAGAGGAGTGGGGTCGGGGGGAAGCATGGGCGAATGGACCTCGAGGTCCTTGCCCCTGAACCAAGCGAGCGAACCATAGGGTCCGCACACCTCTGCCGGGCGAATGGTCCACGAGGACCACTCCCATGCCCCGGGCGAGTGGACCTCATGATTCACTCGCCCATGCCCCGGGCGAGTGGACCTCGTGGTCCACTCACCCACTTTGGATCCCCCTATAAATACCCCCTTTCTTCCACTTCACCATCACGCTCGCCCCCTTCCCTTGCCTTGCTTTCCCCTCGATGTCAGCTCTCTTCCCTCTCTCTTAACTCGTGAGATGGCTCCCAACCGCCCTCCTGTTGCTAGGAATGGCCGGGAGCAATGTGCGGCCAATTTTTCTGAGCATTCCTTTCCAGAAGGGAATGTATCTAAGGAGGAGTTCTCAGCCTTCAAGAGCTCCTACCTTCCTGAGGGGTGGACGTCTCGACGTCCGTCCCAAGGTGAGGCCATTAACTCTTTCTAGGAGAACTGGCTCGCCTTCCCGCTTGCCCACTTTGAAGCTGACCTACAGCTTCCCCTATGGCCTGAGGTGAAAGAGTTTCTGAACTACTTCGGCGTAGTCCCAGCTCAGGTTAACTCTAACGCGATCTCAATGTTAACAACCTATGCTTGATATCTGCGAGAGGAACGGGTTGAGTTCGACCTAACCGTGTTTCTCAAGGTGTTCATCTTTCGAGCGACCACTGATGGGGTATGTTTCCTCACCGGCACGCACGTGAAGGTGTGCGAGACCTCCAACAAGGTCCATCACTGGAATGACACCTTCATGTTCATCCAAAGTGACTTCGGTGACATCCCCCTCTCACCCATACAAAGGTCTGAGAAGGCCTGCAAGGCCCCTCGCTTAGGTGGGGAGGCAGCCGTGCTTCATAGCTATCTTGAGGGCGCGAGCTTTGAGGTCGAGCACCTCCGGAGGAACATCGACCGGCTTACCTACGTTGAGCCTGGGACAGGTATCCCCTCCCTTCTGATGTCCCCCCTATTTTTCCTTTCTTACTCGTACCTGTGGGCACTTACCTTTACCTTGATTCATTCAGGTGAGCGGGCTCTTCCACGGCACCCTCCCATCGCAAGAGGGAGCTCTTCATCCTCCCGCTGGTTCGTTAAGGAGGCTGTCGCTGCATGTGCCTCCGCCCCCGCCAAGAGGACCAACAATGCGGCGGGGGAAGGCTGTCCGCAGGGTGGGTTCAGTGGTAGCGCCGAGGGAGAAGGGGGAACCGAGCGATCCTGACGCGCTGGCGAATCACCCCAACTTCGAGATGGGGGGAATGCCACCGACTCTTTTGGTGACCATATCCTTCACTGGGATGAGGCCATGAACCGCGTCTCGATCACCTCCCATCAACCCTCCTGGATAGAGAGTGAACCTCTCGGGGATGCCGTGTATAACCTCTCCTTTGGTCTCTATGGCCGACAGGATGCGGCTGCTTAGAAGAAAAAGTCCATGCGCGACCTTGCCTGCATGAGCTCGCAAGCCCTGCTTCGCGTAACCGAACTCTCGCATATGACCGCCTGCCGAGGTCTTAGTCTCTCGAAGAAGCTGAGGCAAGCCGATGCGTCAAGTCGGGCTGCTGAAGAGAGGGCTGCTGACCTCACCACATGCCTAGTCACCTCTGAGTGGCTCCTGGAGCAGTCATCCGGGGGCCTGGTTCGTGCTTGCTTTGGTGGCCCTTCCCTTCTTCTTCACCTCTCCTTTCTTCAGCGGTTGTAACCTTTTTTACCTTTATCACCTGCAGGGACCAGAGGCTGCTGACTCGCTCAGGAGGCGATGCGAGGAGTCAGATCGAGAGGTGCAGGACCTAAGGGCTCAGCTTGCTAAAGCACAGAGGTAGTTGCGGGAGGGGGAGAGAGGTGGACCCTCGCGGACGGCAGTGCTTGTCCCACCTTCCCCTGCTAGGGTTGAGAGCACCCAGAGGGAGATTGCGAAGAAGACGGTCGAGGCCATGATGGTCTCCCTTCATAGGGTGGGTGCCCTTCAGGACGATTGGAGGGGGGTCTCTGCTAGCGATATCCTTTTCGAGCTCTACTCCTCCCCCACGCGTTCCAGCTCGCCCCTTCCAGCGGCGGCTATTCACCCTGAATATCGAAGTTGCTAGGAACCCCCTCTCTCTTTTTTTATCTGTCATATGCCACGACTACTTTGTATTTTCATCTGTGTGCTAACCATTAAGGGCAAAGCGCTTGCCTATGTAATCTACATAATCCCTGAACATGCAACTATTCAGTGAACCTTGTAGCTTCTTCAACTCTTCGCTGTTCAAATATAACAATTGCCTGGTTTGAGATCTCTTCCTACGATAAAGAGAGTTTGCTATCCCGTCATACCTTAGACCAACTTGTTAGACCAACCAGGAGAGGAGAGTCGGTCCATGTCCTAGGGGCTTAGCTTACCTAGTGGCAGAGGAATTCAACACCTTTTCGAACCAATTGGGGGCGGAGTACCCGTCCACGTCCTAGGGGCTTAGCTTGCCTAGAGGCGGAGGAACCCAACACCTTCCCAAACCAATTGGGGGCGGAGTACCCGTCCATGTCCTAGGGGCCTAGCTTACCTGGAGGAGGAGGAACTCAACACTTTTTCAAACCAACTGGGGGTGGAATACCCATCCGCGTCCTAGGGGCCTAGCTTACCCGGAGGCGGAGGAGCTCATTATCCCTCCAAGTCACTTAGTCAAGCTGCGAGTTGACCCGATGAGTCTCCCATCTGCCGGCATGACTGGACCTGGAGAATGGTCTCTAGTCGGGGATCTTACCAAATGAGGGCGGAGTACCCGTCCACGTCCTAGGTGCTTACCTTCACCTGGAGGTAGAGAAACTCAACGCCTTCCCAAGCCACTTAGTCAAGCAGCGAGTCGACCCGATGAGTCTCCCATCTGTCGGCATGACTGAGCCCGGAGAATGGTCTCTAGTCGGGATCTTACCAAATGGGGGCGGAGTACCCGTCCACGTACTAGGTGCTTACCTTCACCTGGAGGCAGAGGAACTCAACACCTTCCCAAGCCACTTAGACAAGCAGCGAGTCGATCCGATGAGTCTCCCATCTGCCGGCATGATTGAGCCCGGAGAATGGTCTCTAGTCGGGGATCTTACCAAATGGGGGCGGAGTACCCGTCCACGTCCTAGGTGCTTACCTTCACCTGGAGGCAGATGAACTCAACACCTTCCCAAGCCACTTAGTCAAACAACGAGTCGACCCGATGAGTCTACCATCTGCCGGCATGACTGAGCCCGGAGAATGGTCTCTAGTCGGGGATCTTACCTATAAGTGTTACCTGAAAAAAAGAAACTATTTTCATTCATAGTCAAGGCGATACAAGTTCATTACGTCGCGCCTCCTCGCGCTTACATGGCCACGTACTCCCCGGCCTTCTCCTCCATCACCTCTCCCATCTCTTCTGCCTTCTTCATCCACTCGACCGCGTTGACAGTTATGACGTAGCACTGGCGCGCCTCCCTGGGATCTCCCCTGACCCAGACCTGGACTCCTTTAGTGCTGTATTTCAAGCATTGGTGGTATGAGGACGACACGCACTGGTACGCGCTGATGAGGGGACGCCCGAAGATGGCGTTGTAACTACTCGGCGCATCCACGATGATGAACCGACAGTTTTTGGACGTACCCCCCAAAGTGACGAGGAGTTCGACTCCTCCTTCCACTTCCTTCCTTCCTCCGGAGAACCCGAAGTGTGGCCCGTCTGACGCTAACACCCGCTTCGACTCGACCTTCATCTTGTCAAAAGCTTTCTTGAACACCACGTTCACCGAGCTCCCGTTGTCGACCAGGATTCGAGAGACCGTGAAGTTTTTGATGGCGGCCTTGATGACGAGTGCGTCGCAGAAGGGATCCTCGTGGGATGACATATCTTGGGCCGAGAAGGTAATCTTCTCGCCAGGGGATGAGGATCGAGAGGTTGAAGCGACGCTCCGACGATATATGGTATGGAGGCTACCCTTTCGGGTGGCCTCTATACCCACTCCTCCGTGAATCACCCCGATCCCACCCAGGGCTCCCAGGTCGGTTCTTTCTTCGCATGGTTCCTCTTCTTCTTTCTTCTTCCCTTCTCCTCTTCCCCTTGGACCCTCCAAGCAGAGCTGCTTTTCCCATGTTGGGGCTTTCCCTCCTTCTCTTATCTCGAGGAACTTAGGGCATGCTGCATTCGCATGACCTTTCTGCTGATGGAAGTCACAATATAGCGGCGCCAGCTCGCCCATCCCGTTCCCCAGGCGGGTCCTCTTCTTTCCTCCCTTCTTTCGTCCGATCGCCATAGCCTGCAGGGGCAGGACTTGCAGCGGCCTTGTGTCGGGCTGCCAGCCCGCCGGATTGAACTGTCCCTGCCTTCCGTGATAGCCTCCTCCTCCATGGAAGTGGCCTCTTCCTTGGCCATGAGAGGGTCCCCCAGGCGGCCTCCTGGCTGGTCGGGCGGCTGGCGGTTGAGACCTACAGTCTTTCTCCGACCCAGCGGGGGGGGGGGGGGGGGGGGGGGGGGGGGGGGGCGGTCCCTGGTGTCCCTGACTCCTTACTTCCTCTCTCCTTCTTCCTCCCTGCTCCTTCCTCTCCTCCTCCGCGCCCTTGGTCAGCTTTGCCATGAACTCTTGATTTGTGGCCTCACACTCGATCTCCCGGGCAGCGCGCTCCATCAGCTCTTCGAAAGACACCGGGGGGTCCCGAGTCAAAATCATCCTGAACAGCCCCTGCTGCAACCCGAGGGTGAAGGCCAGTTGCAGGGTGTGTCCGGGCACCTCAATGACTAGGAGCACTTCTTCCTGGAACCTATCCACGTAGCTTCTCAATGTCTCTCCCGACCTTTGTCGAACTAAGAACATCGCTTCCACCCCTTTCCTCCTCTTCTTTGAAGTAGAGAACCTTAGCAAGAAACTCCGACGCAGGTCCTCGAAGCCATAGATGGTCCCCACCGGGAGCTGGTGGAACCAATCCCTCGCCTTCCCCCTGAACATGACGGCAAAGAGTCTGCACTTGAAGGCATCCGACATCTGCCTGATCGAGGCCATGTCTTCGAACCACTGGAGATGCTGAATTGGGTCGTCCTTCCCCGCATAATAAGACATGACAGGCTCGCTGAACCCATCGGGAACGGGAGCCGAGATGATCAGCTCGCAGAAGGGACTTCCCCAACCTCCATGACGAGTCGAAAGCATTCTCTCCACTTCCCCACTGGGGTAACCGGCCCCGGGAGGGCTGTTGAAAAGCACTCTTGCCTGGAGACCTGAGCCCTCCCCTATGACTGGCCCCTTCCCTTGCCGATGCGCTTGTTCCACCTCCATTGGAGAGGGCGAGGCGAGCGCGGGTGCGGGTGGTGTTGAGCACTCGCCGTGAGGGGGGAGTGCGACCCTCAAGAGCTCCAAGATCGACTTCCTGAACTCGTCAAAATCACCCTTCTTCACATACTCGCCGGCAGGGGGCGAGTCCCCCAGCTCGTCACTTCCAGCCATGAGACTTACTCAGGGTTTTCCGAACTAGCTGCGTCCACGCTCACCGCACCAGAATGTTGAAACCAGAGAACCGGTCTCGACGTTCGAAAGGGAGATGCAGCTAACCCTTACTTGACCCGAGCTAGACCCTTGACCAGTGACTAAGAGCCGAAAAACCTTACCCTTGAAGAACACCTACGTCCACAAATGGACCCCTTAAGCTGCAGCGTGGAGCTCCCACCACATACCCGGAAGCTCATAAGGAACTTCCCCTCCCAAGCCAATGCTGAGCCTGGGCACCTTGGAGGGCACTAAGGATCACCTCACCGTCCACCTTCGATGACAAGGGGGAGGGGAGGGGTAGTGCTTGCTCACAACACACACGTGAGGGAGGGGGGGGGGGGTACCAACATCCCTTCCCAGGTGCCAATGAGGGTCTCTTTATAGACTTCCCAAAATCGGGCTGCGGATAGCCAAAATTCTGCTATCCGCAGCCCAACCACGAACCTGGATGATCGAAGCGAGAGGGGGGCGAGTGGAGGATGAGACGTCCACTTCCCCCTTTGCCAGGGGTCGGATAGGTGGATTAAAGTCCATCACCTGAGCCGAGCGAGTGGACCCTATGGTCCACTCCACTTACCGGGCGAGTGGACCATAGGGCCACTCGCCCAGCTGCCCGGGCGAGTGGACCTAGGGTCCGCTCGCCCCGGGCGAGTGGACCACAGGTCCACTTGCCTGTTGGCTTGGGGGCGAGTGTACCGATGGTCCACTCGCTCCCTGCTTTGGGCGAGTGGACCCAAGGTCCACTCGCTCCCTTGCTCGGGCGAGTGGACCGAAGGTCCACTCGCCCGGGGCCTTGGGCGAGTGGACCCAGGGTCCGCTCTCCCAAGAGACCTTGCCCCCCCGGCCTTCTCTTTTCGGTCCTTGACGATCTCCGATGGTTTGGTGGACTTGCCCCTTACATGCGCTAGGCCACGTCGGCTCGGCAAATATGAGGGTTGTACAATACCCAAACTTAAATCAAATATAAAATTAATCACATTCCACTCATTTAAATCCATATTTATCAAATATATTAGGCATACGATTAAATTTATAGATCTAAATAACTTTCTTTTGAGATCACACCCCACACTTAACCCTTTGCTAATCCCTAGCAAATATAATTCATACCAATAAATTGAATGAACAAATATCCATCCAAATATAAATTCGAATAACCCTTCTCTCGAAAATTATTAATCCAAGTTTACTCAAGAGATTCACATTAATCGACTGATAAACTTGTCAATCATGAATCTCAAACATCCACAAATCCATTAGTTCTATAAAAGATAAAGCTCAATTGAGATTTTAAGAGATTATGAACGTTAATGCATTATGAGCGAAGCAATTATACGAAAATATTAGCCTAAATGAGTATAAAAAATATGAAATAAATTTGAATCATCAATACCCCCAGATTTACTCGTTTGCTAGCCCCGAGCAAACAGTCCTCCATTGGGGGTAGGAAAAATCTAATGCTAGGTAGGGAAATGAATAAAAAAGAGTAGAATGAGAAGTCTTACGCCAACGTGCGTAGGAATCTCAACAGAAGAACCTTCTCAACATACTTATCAGTTTATGATTTTCTATAGTGTGTTTTAATTTAGTATTTACACTCTTAACTAGAATCGACGGTTAGTCCTAAAGTTATGTATAGAGAGAATGTAGCGTGATCACTCAGATCTACATTACGCGATGTCAAAGATCGGGGCAGCCTCCAAAGAAATCCATCAATGACGATGGTCATAGGCTTTTGGCCTTTCACACACCCTCCATGACACTAGTTAATTTCATAAGTGTGAATCAATAGGGCTTTTATTAGGATGACGGGTAGACTTAGGTTTTCGGTGTGGTGATAAAAGATAAACGTGAAGGCTTAACACACCTAAACCAAATGGGAGCTCACATCCAAATGATATCCAAGCAAAAGAGTGTGTACACGGAACCCCTAGACATGAATGAAACAGTATCGATCGTGTACACTGCCTACTCCCAAACTCAATTTTCTTTTCTTTTCTTCCTTTTTTTTAGATTTATAGTTTGCTTTTTGAATTTATTATTTTTCATTAGTTCTATAAAAGATAAAGCTCAATCGAGATTTTAAGAGATTATGAACGTTAATGCATTATGAACTAAGCAATTATACGAAAATATTAGCCTAAATGAGTATGAAAATATGATATAAATTTGAATCATCACCTGTCAACATTTCTACCGACGTTCTCCTGGGTCGGGATTGTGCACTCCCTTGAATTTGCAGTTGTATTTTCTTGCAGCTCCAAAGTGTTGTATTTTATGATTCCGTGCATGTTAGGATCGACTGTTTCAATGTTGCCTCCAAGCTCTCCTCCTCCTCCTTCAGTGTGGCGCTCAATGTGTTGATTTCGTACATCAAAGGGGAAATACTTTTCATGAAAGGAGACACACCCTTTGTAACATCTCACATCCATTCTTTTGTCAATTGAGCCACGGGTATTCCCGGGTGGCTCAATTGACCTAAGACTTGATCAATTTGGTCACCCAACCCCATTGAACTAAATGAGCTTGAAATTGTCCCTAGTCAGTTGTGTTTTACTCGTGAAGTCAATACAAACACAACACAATTGATTGAAGCTCATTTTATGAGTAATTAAGAAATTGATAAATCGACCTGGTGGCTCACATCCCTTCTTTTGTCAATTGAGTCACGAGTGTTCCCGGGTGGCTCAATTGACCTAACTTGTCAATTGGGCCACCCAACCCAATTGAACTAAATGAGCTCCGAATTGTCCCTAGTCAGTTGCGTTTACAAACACAACACAATTGATTGAAGCTCATTTTTATGAGCAAATAAGGAATTGATAAATCGAGTCAATTTGACCTACGTGTCGACTAAAAAAATACGATATTAGTTAAACAAACTTGGAATTGTCTCTAGTCAGTTGTGTTTGACTCATAATGTCAATACAAACACAACTGATTAGAACTCATTTTGATGAGTAATTAAGCAATTAATAAAATTAATTCGATTTGACCTACGTGATGACCCAAAATGGGAATTCTAGCAAATAAACTCGGAATTGACCACATCTCATATCAATAGACTCATGACATTAATACAAACATGGAAATGTCAATTTCTTATCATTCTGACAGATATGTGATGAAGTGACCAAAACGACACTTAAGTGACTGAAATAACACTTAAGTGAATTACGTGACGACCCAAAAATGAGATTTTGAATAAACAAATTTGGAATTGGCCCAAGTTCATAGCAATAGACTTGTGTCGTCAATACAAACCTAGGAACATCAATTTTGTGTCATTCTGACTAATATTCGATGAAGTGACCAAAATGACACTTAAGTGAATTACATGACGACCCAAAAATAAGAATTTGAGCAAACAGACTCGGAATTGAGTCAGGTCAGTTGCAGTAGACTCGTGTGATCAATAAAAGTCAATGAAACCATCCGAGTCAAAATTTGATTGGTTGACCATAAGTATTTGGGTCAACCTAGTTTAGTAATTAAAAATAAAAATAAAGAGATAAAGACAAATCTCACACCAGCCATGAACTACATTGGTTGACTAAGGGGGACTGAAGGACACCTCTCACATCCCTCCTTTCAGCCTTGGAAGACATCCCTCACTCAAAGTCATGGGTTTAAGGAGAGGAGAGTCCTCCCCCACTCCTCCATTTCAACTCCCACCCTCAAGGTCGACCCTCTCCTCAGCTCTTCCTCCCCAAGGCGACCAAGAATGAAGCAACAAATTGTTAGTTCATCTTCTCCCGTGACGGGGACACCAAGCTCAGAATGAGAAACCTTAGCTATTAACAAGTTGTTGCCTCAGGAGAGATGAATAACAACAATATCTTTACAATAAGAATGTAGCCAGCGAGAACAAAAAGCCCTATCCTATCATTAGGGTTGAGTCCTGTTTCAGGCAAAGCTCCGACATCATCGTCTTGGGAACATAAATTAATCCTCTTTATCTCTACTATAAACACTGGTGGAAGGAGTGTCGCAAAGATGTCTTCCATTCCACAGGTATTTGATACTTGTGCTAAATGGAAATCTCATCGGCTTCCATTCCCTCCGGCGGCCTCTCGAAAAGCTTCAGGACCTCTAGATATTTTTCATGTAGATACTTGGAGGCCAGCCTCTGTTCCATCACTGGGAGGGAAGCTCTACTATCTTCTAATCGTGGATGACTACATTCGTTTAATGTGGTTGTACTACATGGAATATAAATCAGATGCACTCTCTCAATTTCAAACCTTCAAAAACCTTGTTGAAAAACAATTAAATAGAAGCATTAAAACACTAAGGAGTGATACATATGGAGTGTTGAAGCCAAGAAATTACTGACTCCAAATATTCGGATCAATGCAGCCAAAGGTTACTCGTCCAGCGATCCGGCTCGATGATTTGACGAGCAACGACGAAGAAGCTGAAAGAGCAACAACAGGACCCCAGGTGCTACGGTAGGGAGGTCTCACAATATACCCAGAAGCTCTGAAAAGACTTCTCCTCCACAATCAAAGATGGTCGAACAGGGTATGAGGAAGGCACCAACTTGGCAAGTATCAAGAGTTACGACCAAGGATGACGGGTCCAAGTCTTCGAAAATGGGGTTCCGAAAGCTCAGCCAAAGGTGTCATTCCTGGTACCCCCCCCCCCCCCCCCCCCCCCCCCCCCCCCCCCCCCCCCCCGAGGTCCTATTTATAGAAAAAACTAAGGGGAGGGGGTCTTATTTATAGCCCAAACCAACCCAAAGATTATGCGACATTGAGGGGATCTCGCCTGGCTTCGGCGAGCAACATATATGGTCGACCACCTGGCGAGTATGAGGGGATGCTCGCACATGCTCGCCCACACTCTCCTAGGCCTTCTGCCATTCCTGCCGGCTGAGTTGTCTTTAATCTATGACTCCTGGCTTCTGCTTTGACCTTTGACTTTGATTTTTGCCTTTGACATGTGCCTAAGTGGCTTGAATCGGGTCCTACCCTCGAAGAATACATGTTGTACACAATCCCCGCTCTTTGCGAGCAACGAAGGCGCGAAAAGAAACATCCAACCCTTATTCGGCGAGCTGCTCCTAGCGAGCATCAGATCTACTCGGCATCAACATGGCTGGCTCCGAGGCTCAATATATAGAGGGGGGGGGGGGGCTCTTTTATTGGACTTCCTGACTGAACTCGCACGAGATGCCGCTCACTGCCAAAGAAGAATTTCAGGCGAGTATTACCGAGTTGGAGGGTTGGTTGGAGCCTTTTACTCAGAAGCGTCCTCGCGAGGGCGACGATGTTAAAGAGTTCCTTGCGGCTAAGAAGAAAAAACTTGCAAATAATAAGAAGAAGAAGCCATAACCTGCTCTAGCGGAGGATGTCGCAAATCCTTTCGTCGGTCAACATGAGGTTCCTGCAAGCACCTAAAGACCGCTCACCGAGTTGGGCCTTGCCGACAATGTCGAGCAACCTGTTCCTGAGCCCTCTGCCCCCAGGCCTCCCCTAGCGCAGAACTTACCGGGTCCCGAGCCCAGTCACTAGAACTCGCCTCCTCGCGAGGTAGATACTTCGTACTCGCCTTGCTAGATCGTCGCCATGTTGGTTTTGCTTTGAGATGATGAATTTTTTCTCTATTTGCAGACCTGCCGACTACTGGAGCTCCTGGAGAGAATCTGGTCGTACCTCCTCTGCGATCATCTCCCATAGTCGCGCTGGAATCCCAGCCGGGATCGCGAGTGGGTCGGTCGGTGCGGATCAACTATGGTAGGATACCTCGGTGGGGAAGCAAGTTCCTTCTGTGAGCGACAAGCGAGCTCCTCCAGAGAAGAACATGTAGCCTAAGACGAGCAAGGCATTTATGCTTTCTTCGGGCGATCATGGGGGCATTCCGTAGAGTAACCCACCTCCACCGCCTTCGGACGCTTCGCGATCAGCTCCTGCGAGCACTTCGCAGCTGCCCGCGGGCGACCTTCCGCCGCCAACTCCTCTGTCACTGGTATCTACCCCTTTGATCCCCCAGAGGGATCATTGTGGCGAGGGGGAACGAGGAGCTCCTCGTCTTTCTTCGCCCCAAGTGGGGGAGGGCGACCACATGATGGTCGCGTCAGAGGATATGCCGACGACTTCCTCAGGCGACTCGGTATGTCGTCGCTGCGCCCAGATCTGGCGGGCAGGGATCATCATGGGGCTCTTCGTCAGGTCGGCGAGATGCTACCCATCACAGTCCTTCTCCTCGTCGAGGTTGGTCTCCTCGTCGGGGTTGGTCTCCTCGTCGGGGTCGATCTCGCAACCCTCATCGTGAGGCGAGGACTAAAGCTCCTCAGACTGGTGATTCCTCGTTTCTCCGTAGTCGCTATCTCTTTTGTCTGAAATTCTCGCAGATTATTCGATAGTCTTCTCTATTGAGAGCTTGCGCTTCAACTCTGGGGGGGATGCTGATCGACGTCATTGGGCTTTCGTCCCGCGAGTATCAGGAGAAGAACACTCGTGCCTACATGGAGCTGGAGGCTAAGTTCGATCAACTGGCCATCTGTGAGCCTCATCGTCGTATCTTCACACTAGAGGTGCGAGTAGCCAAGCTTGAAGAATTCGAGGCATGGTTGGTTGGTGCTGAGTCTCAGCTCTACTTGATCAACGAGCTGGAGCAGCTCGTTGCGATGATAGAACATCGTCAACAGCTCCATCATGAGGAGATGGTCGGCATGCGAGAGAGCATGGGTTCGGCGGTGAGTCTGGCGAGGATCGAAGATCAGCCCCGCAAGGGCGAGGACTCGATGTCGGTGGCCTCCGAGCACTTCAAGCGTGCACGCAACATGGGCTGGGACGGGCGACATCCTCAGCCGTTGGACCAGACACGCATCCTCTAGGGCCTCAGTTGATTTTTTTCATATTTTTCCTTGTTGAGTGATCGCCTTTGGCGACTATGTAAACAAACTCTTTCATTCTAATTGTAATATTATTTGGCGAGTATTTGATCTCGCCCTTTATTTGTTGTCTTGCTTTCTGTGATGATGTGTCCGTCGTTTCTTCTTTAAATTGTTTGCGAGCACTGATGATGGATCGTCACATAGACTCAGTGAGATTCTAAGTTCTTTTATGCAGGTCCTCGCGCGCGGAGGGTGATAACTTATCAACAAGAAGTTATCTAGCCTATTTTTTTAGATTATTTGCTCATCATTTTTGGTGAAAACAAGTTTAATGGAAGTTAAAATGCGAGTAAATTCATATTTATTTTATTTATGACTAAATCGGTCTTTTTCTTGTATATCGTTGCAAGAAAATCCAAAAGGAATGACTTGGAAGAAGGATTTTGTTCAAATATGCTGTCTTGGGAAAAGAGTTGCAGAATCCTGAAACAGGTTGCAACCTTACCTGGACGAATTTCAGATTTTTAAATTCCAATAAACTGTCGTTTGCAAATCTGAAAGGAGGCATCTCTTGGGCAAGAGATGCACGTTTTTTGAGAGAGAAAATTCCAAAATTAAGGCAGTTATTGGAAAGAGGTTTGCAAGATTATTCAGAGAAGAAACTTGGAGATATTCGATCCTTCATCTTGGAGGGGGCGACAAGAAGGACTGGAGAACTTCTTCAAGGCTGATCGAAGGAGCGACTTCAGCGAAAGCATCCTCCATCGCTTAGTTGATAATCTCATCATGTTTTGTAAGATTTTCCCAACCATTTTGCGTGTTCTCTCCGCCGCCATGAACTAATTACTTTTAATCTTGTATTGTGAGAATACTTTGCCTTTTGTGATGATGAGCGCTTGAATTTTGCTTTATGAATGTTTGATAGATATCTTTATTGAATATATAATCTTTATTTGAAATTTTTGGCCAAAGTTTCGTCTTTTTACTACGCTCCATAATTCAAGAGAGGAGTTGCGTAAGTGTGTTATAGATCCAATATAGTATTTGAAGGGAGAAAGAGATTTCCCCTTGATATTAGCAACTTTAGTTTTTGATCTTTATGCAGTATTTGTCTCTCCCAAGGGGGAAAAAGAGGCTAGGGATTTCCGATATCGAGAGGTACGGATCTTCTACCTTAAAATTATTGCAAGACGTTCCACCACACATTTCATAAAGTTTATTTTATAAATTCATCACACTAGGTTTAGGAAATCACAGTACAATATTATCTTTTATAATTGATAACCAAGTAATTTTCTCTACGATCCATAGTTTATCTTAATTAGTAGTTTTTATTATTCCTAATTTTAATGTTCTACAAACCACCGTTTTATTTGACTTGGATTTAAAGAAAGAGCACAAATGGTAATTGCAAGCACTAAATTCACCACCTCTCCGTGGAAATGAACTTTACTCACTCATTATTACTTGATCCGGCACGTGCACTTGCGTGTAATACGTATACCTGTTTCAGACGTATCAAGTTTTTGGCGCCGTTGCCGGGGAGGTGGGAATAATTTAGTATTTCTTTTTTGCAATATGAGTGAAGTTTTAGTAATTAAAGCTCAAGTTTGTTTCTTTTGTAATTATTGCTACTTTCATTTCTGTTGTGCTGCTTGATTAGTTTATTTGTTTACTGTCAATTGTCATTTTACTATCTTGCTTAGTGTATGTCCAGATATCGAACACCAGAACCTTTGTCGTTGAACCTCGAGATCGAACAAACGTGTAGACAAAATACAAGAGCGAGTAGATTAGAACATAACAATTCAACAACCATGAATCTAAATAATCAAAACGCTCATAATGAAAACGATCAGGATGGTTTAGGACAAGAGGGTCAGGTGGAACATAATGGTCAACCTGCTGAGATTAGGAGAACCTGTCGTGAGTACAATATGCATTTTAGGGGAGGATTGCACTATAGCATCATTAAGCCGGTCATCGAAGCGAATAATTTCAAAAATGACTCCATGACGATGAATTTAGTACAACAAAAACAATTTAGTGGACTAAATAATGAGGACCCAAACTCCCATTTACGGACGTTCAGGGATGTGTGTGACACCTTCAAGATTAATGACGCGTCGGACGAAGCGATTAGACTCCGCTTATTTCCATTCTCTCTGTCGGGCAGAGCGAAGGAATGGCTTGACTCCCAAAATGGTCTCACCACTTGGCAGCAAGTGGTTGACTTATTCTTAGCTAAATACTTCCCACCCGCTAAAATGACCAAACTAATGCGAGATATTTGTATGTTTATGCAAGGGAATGGGAAAACGTTGTATGACGCATGCGAGAGGTTCAAGGAACTCCTACAAAAATGTTCTCACCACGGTTTAGCGATGCACCAATAAGTATGGAGTTTTTATAATGGCCTCCAGACTTCTACGATGATCCAAGTAGATGGAGCCGCAGGAGGATCCCTCATGAACAAGTATCCCGAGGATGCATATGTTATCCTTGAAGATTTATCTTCAAACAATTATCAGTCATTTGACCGACATACCACTTCTTCTTCGGTAGGTGGTCTTTACCAAGTAGATCAATTGACCTCGTTCACCGCACAAATGACGGCGCAGTTTAACTCGATGAATAAGAGACTAGATGCCCTGACCCTAAGTCAAGCCCAAACACACTCACAGGTTAATAGTATAGTTACCCCTTCAATTCCTATGAACTCATCTCTTACGGTAGAGCAATTTGTTGGTCAAAACGAGGAGGTTAACTACATAGGGGGACAACCGAGGTATAATAATCATAATCATAATAATTCATTATCAAACTATTACAATCCGTAAGTGCGCAATCACCCTAACTTCTCGTGGAAGAATAATACCGGTTTGGCACACTCACCCGGATTTAATTCAAATCCACACCCACATCCACCTCATAAGAATAACTACAACCAACAAGGATCTTCTAGAAAATATTCTGATGAGTTGATTGTGGAATCAATCCAAAAAAAGTCACGCCCGCATCATTAGTTTAGAGGGTTCCTTACGGGTAATTGAAACGCAATTAGGACAAATTGCGAGTGCATTGAACCTTAAACCCCAAGGAACACTCCCAACGGATACCATCCCAAATCCAAAGGGAGATAATCAACATTATAAGGCAGTCACTCTACGAAGTGGTAAGGAGTTGGTGAGTGGGCTGATAAAAGAGCATGTTGGGAAAAACTGTGCAATTTCAGAGCAAGTTAAGGATAATAGTGAAAAAGAGTTAGAGGAGTTGATCCCTTGTATCCCCAATGAGGGGGCAATACAAGATGATAATGGTAGGGAAAGAGAGGTATAAGTGTTAGGAGAGAGGAAGAAAGAACCAAGTGCTGAAGATAATTTATACACCACCACCGTTTCCGCAACGGTTAAAAAAAGCAAACTCGACCAACAATTCCAAAAGTTTGTTGAGATATTTAAGAAATTGCAAATCAACATCCCATTCGCTGAGGCTTTAGAGCAAATGCCTAGCTACGTAAAATTTATGAAAGATATCCTATCCAAAAAGAGAAAATTTGGAACGAATGAGATGGTAGCACTCACTCAGGAGTGCAGTGTTATTCTTCAAAAAAGGCTCCCACCGAAGTTAAAAGATCCCGGGAGATTTACCATACCGTGTTTCATAGGATATAAATTCGAAGGCAAGCTGTTATGTGATTTAGAGGCGAGCATCAATCTAATGCCACTGTAGATATTTAGGAAGTTAGATTTGGGGGAGATTTCCAAAACCTCCATAACCTTGCAATTGGCTGATCGGACCCTGACATACCGAAAAGGGATAGTTGAAGATGTGTTTGTAAAGGTGGATAAGTTCATCTTTCCGGCGGACTTTGTCGTTCTAGACATGGAAGATGATAGAGAGCTTTTGATTATTGTAGGGAGACCATTCTTAGCGACAGGTATGACCTTGATTGACGTGCAGAAGGGAGAATTAACGATGCGAGTAAATGATGAACAAGTCACATTTAACGTACCCAAGACGTTAAAGTTTCCCCACTGGGAGGAAGACAATATGGAGGTGATCAATCATGTATCTATATGCGACTACATGCCAAGTTTACTTTCTGACGAACAAGATGTTTTGTTGAATCGTTTGTTGACGGAGGATGAACAATCTGAGGAGGAAGAAGTAATTCAAGAATGCCTACAAGCATTCGAGAAGCAAACTGCGTGGTTTCGTAAGCCGGAACCATTAGAGATGCCCAGGAAGTCCTTATCATTTAAACCTTCTATCGTTGAGCCACCATCGCATGAGTTAAAACCTCTACCCGATCATCTTACTTATGCATATCTAGGGGATGGCGACACACTGCCAGTTATCATCAATTCCAACTTATTACCTGATCAACGGGAACGATTAATAGAATTACTTAAGCAAATTAAAATGGCCATAGGATGGACCATCGCTGATATCAGGGGAATAAGCCCCTCATTTTGTATGCACAAGATTCTTTTGGAGGAATCGTTTAAGGGGTCGATAGAACCTCAACGCCGATTAAGTCCGCCGATGAAGGACGTAGTTAAGAAGGAGATTATTAAGTGGCTAGATGCAGGTATCGTATACCCATTTCGAATAGTCCATGGGTATCGCCTGTGCAGTGTGTACTCAAGAAGGGAGGGATGATGGTTATAAAGAATGAGAAGGATGAGTTGGTCTCTACTAGGATGATCACGGGGTGGAGAATTTGCATGGATTATAGAAAATTAAACAAAGCCACCAGAAAAGATCATTTTCATCTTCCCTTCCTCGACCATGTCCTAGATAAATTGGCGGGGAATGATTTTTTCTGTTCTCTTGATGGGTATTCAGGGTACAACCAAATTACTGTCGATCCCGCTGATCAAGAAAAGACCACATTTACCTGTCCATTTGGGACTTTCGCGTTTAAGAGAATGTCATTTGGTCTATGTAACGCACCTGCTACCTTCCAGCGTTGCATGATTGCTATTTTCTCTGACATTATGGACCAGGGTATTGAGATTTTCATGGATGATTTTCCCATCTTTGGTAAATCATTTGACGCATGCTTAGGGTGTTTGGAAAAGGTACTTACACGTTGTGTAGAGATGAACCTAGTATTGAATTGAGAGAAGTGTCACTTCATGGTTCGTGAGGGCATAGTGTTGGGTTATCATGTTTCTAGGAATGGGTTAGGGGTGGACAAAGCAAAGTTAGATGTGATAGAAAAATTACCTCCACCCAAAAATGTGAAAATGCTGTGAAGCTTCCTAGGACACGCCGGTTTCTATAGAAGATTCATCAAAGACTTCGCAAGAATAGTTAAACCCTTGAGTGGACTTCTAGAGAAAGACATCAAATTTTATTTTAGTGATGATTATTTGAAGGCGTTCGATGAACTTAAATATCGTTTAACCACAACACCTATTGTAGTGACACCTAATTGGGAAGAGTCATTTTTCCTGATGTGTGACGCAAGCGATTACGCGATAGGAGTTGTTTTGGGACAAGTGCGGTGTAAGGTATTCCACACAATTGCTTATGCTAGTAAGACCCTAATCGATGCCCAAGTCAACTACACTACCACCGAGAAGGAACTATTGGCGGTGGTTTTCACATTCGAAAAGTTTCGATCGGATCTCCTATGCATGAAGGTTATAGTGTACACCGATCACGCTGCGATCTGTTATCTAATGGAAAAGAGAGACGCAAAATCACGGTTGATTCGATGGGTTCTCTTGCAAGAGTTTGATGTAGAGATTAAGGATAAGAAAGGAACGGACAACCCGGTAGCGGATCACTTATCTAGGATTGAGAGTACACAACCGTCGCTGAATTCTGAAGTGGAGGAGAGATTCCTCTATGAGTAGTTGTTAGCTATTTCGGAGAGTACCATGCCTTGGTATGCTGATTTTGTAAATTATCTAGTGAACAACATTATGCCCTCCAAACTTACATATCAACAAAGAAAAAAATTCTTACACCAGGTACGGTCATATCTGTAGGACAACCCCTTTTTATTTAAGATTGGAGCCGATGGAGTTTTAAGACGTTGCGTACCCGAGGGGGAGATGCGAGCAATTTTAGCAAAGTGTCATAACTCCCCATATGGAGGCCATTTTATGGGTACTAGGACAGCCATGAAGGTGCTAGAGGCAGGATTCTTTTAGCCAAACTTATTCCGAGACTCAAATTCTTTTGCTAAACAATGCGATAGATGCCAACGAGTTGGGAATATACAAAAAAAGATGCAATGCCAATGAACAAAATGTTAGAAGTAGAATTATTTGATGTATGAGGCATAGATTTCATGGGTCCTTTCATAAACTCAAATGGAAATATTTATATTCTGTTAGCAGTTGATTATGTATCTAAATGGGTAGAAGTGATCGCAACATCCAAAAGTGATGCTAAAGTAGTCTTAAATTTTCTAATTAAGAACTATATATTCAATAGATTTTGAGTACCGAGAGCAATTATTAGCGATGAGGAAGTCACATCTGCAATTCCCAGTTCGCTTCATTGCTAAAAAAATATGGGGTGACGCATAAGGTTACATTAGCTTACCATCCCCAAACAAATGGTCTAGCGGAGTTGTCAAATAGGGAAATTAAGAAAATTCTAGAAAAGACGGTGAGTGTCAACCGTAGAGATTGGTCTCAAAAGCTAAATGATGCATTGTGGGCATATCGCACCGCATTCAAAATGCCAATCGGCCTAACCCCATATAAACTAGTTTATGGAAAATCGTGTCATCTACCCTTAGAGCTAGAGCATCGCGTCTTCTGGGCGATAAAGAAGATTAACTATGATTTTAGGGACGCGGGCGAAAATAGGCTACTACAATGCAAGCTTATGAGAATTCCAAGATATATAAGGAGAGAACAAAGAAGTGGCATGATCGACGTCTGAAGGAAAAACATTTCGAGTCAGGGCAATTGGTTTTGTTGTTTAACTCTCGCTTAAGATTATTTCCCGAAAAGCTTAAATCGCGTTGGTCGGGCCCGCGGTTAAAGAGGTGCATCCTTATGAAGCAGTGACTATTCGGAATGAGAATGATGGAACTGAGTTCAAAGTTAACGGTGAAAGACTGAAGTTGTAATTGAGTGGCAACGACGACCGGGTAGTGTCAAGAGTGACACTTATTTAGTAGAATTCCGTCCTGCCGGGACGGAAAATTAGGTGCTTGGTGGGAGGCAACCCATCAGTAGTATGATCATTTATATAATTAATAATATAAATTAAGTGATTTGTCAAGTTAAAGTGCATTACAAATTTTTAATCCACAGGAAATTTTTACAACCTCAAAAAAATGGGTTGCAACCATATTTTCTCTGCCGAATTATGAAGGGAAAAACTGAAAGAGAACCGGGTCCGGTTCAGGTGAACCAGCACGTTATTAGGATTAATCTTGATATGTTGCAACCTCAAAATAATGGGTTGCAACCTATTTTTTCTGCACAATTGCGCTAAGCGCGAGGGTTAAGGCCCTGGACCGGTTCAACTAAACCGGTGCGTGAAACCACCTCAGGAGAACCCGGTTCAAATATTAAAACATTTCCAACGGGTATAAACGCCTTGTTAATTGGAATTAAACCAAAATTAACTCCTCTTAATTAATTACAACGCATATTTTAATTAAGTCCTTCAGTAAAACCGCCCCAAGGAAACGTTACCCGATACCCCCACCTCTTCTCCTTCAATGCGATCTAGGGCACATGCGATCACGTGGCGGGCGATCACGTGGCGGGTGAACGCTGACGATTTTACACAGGCGGCGGGCATTCGACTCTCAAAAGGGCAGACATCCGTCATTGGCCACCTCCGCCGGCGGAAGGGCACTCACGCTGATTCAGGTAAGCTTCCCTCCCAAAATACTCAAGCATGGTGTCAAAGAGAAAAGGGAAAGAGGTTGCCAGCAAAAAGAGCGCCAAGTTCATGACGGAGGAGGCGTGGCATCGCTTTGAAGCTCTCAAGTCCGCCCCTCTCATCTACGAGAGAGGGTTCAAAATGGAGGTTTGGGAGTGGAGTTGCGCGTATGCCGAGCACATCTGGGTCCTCCTATTAGACTTGAGAGAAATCAAGTAATGTATATTCAATGTGAAAAGGAGGACCCTTGGGGTCTTACATATAGACAAGGATGGGAGTCTGAAAACACCACAGACGGTGTGATACTAAACAGGATGTACAAGAAATAATAAATACATTTTAATATTAACACCTTCCCTCAAACTCATGGTGGATCATGAACCGAGAGTTTGCTAATGAGATAACGAAATCTTGCAGATGTGAGAGGCTTGGTGAGGAAGTCAGCCACTTGTTCTTCAGACGCAATGAATGGTAGAGAGATAGTGTTGGCGAGGAACTCCTGACGAGTGAAGTGACAATCAATCTCGATGTGTTTCGTCCATTCATGAAATACAAGATTAGAGGCAATTTGTATAGCACTTCGATTATCACAGTATAAGGGAGAGGGCCCAGAAATCGCCACCAAGATCTCCGAGAAGTCTACGAAGCCAAACGATCTCAGCAGTGGTGGAAGCCATGGCACGATACTCGGCTTCAGTACTGGAGCGCACAATAGAGTCCTGTTTCTTGCTACGCCAGGAGATCAGAGAGTCACCCAGGAAGATACAAAAACCAGTGGTAGAGCGACGAGTTGCAGCGTCCCCCGCCCAATTAGCATCAGAGAATGCTCGGAGGAGAGGAGAAGTGGCGGAGAGAAACAATGAGTGGTTGACGGATGTGCGGAGATAGCGGAGAATCCGGAGAACAGCAACGTAATGAGCCGAGTGCGGAGCTTGAACGAACTGACTTACAAAGCTGACTGCATAGGCAATGTCCGGTCTAGTCATAGTGAGATATACCAGCATTCCGACAAGTCGCCGATAGCGGGAGACATCAGGGAGAGGTTCACCGTCAGTTGGGAGAAGTTTGAGATTGAGCTCGATGGGAGTATCAACTGTCCGGGTGTCAGTGAGGGTGGCAACAGAGAGGATGTCAGAGATATATTTTTGTTGAGAGACAAGGATGCCACGTTTGGACCGGGAAATCTCCAACCCAAGGAAGTAGCGAAGGGGGCCCATGTCTTTCATCTTGAACTGGCTGCGGAGGTGCTGTTGAAGAGAGGCAATGGTTGCATGATCATCGCCAGTGTTAATCATATCATCCACATAGAGAAGAAGTGTAACACCCCCATCCGTTCAGAAGCATATTGCAGAAGGTCCGACCGGGGCCCCACGCCATATACTACAAAATAAATTGAAACGTCACTTAATTGAATATGCAACGACACTATACCACGAAGCCTAACTCAGAGCATTCTATGCGGAAGTAAAAGAGAGAGACAGAATTATAAACCACAAGACCCGAACTCGGGTATGTCCACTTCTATTAACTTGGAATAAAATGTTTTACAACACACAAAAGAGGCACGACGGCCTTACAGTTTACCAACATCGGCGCGCAGGCCGGCCATACATGAAAACAGAAGAAAGGACAAAAGGCCTTCAAGGGCCGCAGCAGCGCAGGGGCTTCAGCCCACCAAGGTCCCGCTCGGTCCAGCTCCTGTACAACAAGCCCACCAAAGACGGTGGCAAAACAGGGCAACGATCAGCTAAAGCTGACCAAGTTATAACGACCCCACCCCTTCGAGGGGGTGGCAGTTCTAAACGTCCCTGCAAAACAGTCTCAACAGCATATATATATATATATATATATATATATATATAAGAGTGCGACTAGCAAAGCCCACAACATTTCATACATATGCAACAACACAAACGTGGAAATGGCCTCCACGCCTCGTGCACTCAGGCACTCTTTGGTGTATTACGCCTTCCACCACCATCCACTCTTGATGGCTTTGCCTTTCGAGGCTAAAGTCGGCGGCCCGAATACCAGGGTCCTCCGTGCTTTAATTGTGAACATAACGTAGTCCGAAGACTCTGTCCCATTGCCTCCCGACATGCTGAACGAGGCTTACTAATCAGGTGCTGCAATGGTGCGGTTTCAGGTTCGTCAAATGCCCGTTGTTCACAGCTCTCGTTGTACAACACGAAAAGCGGGTATGACGTCCCCTCAGCCCAGGTATTCTCAATCAGCCGGCTCCACAGGCCGCTAAGTCATCCACCAGGACACCACCCACAGGTCGGGTACATCGGCCTCAGGTCCCCTCAACAGGTGGGCACAACAACATCACCAGAACTCAGTCTGGGAAGCTGTCGCCCTGGCGACATTCACTGTCGCCAGCGACAGTGCACAAAACCCTAATTTGGCTTCTAACTGTGGGTGCTTCTCGGGGCACACCCCCAGGCATTGCTGCACATGCAGTAGCACTCCCACTGCCTCAGAACACCCAAATTCACCAGAATCCAATTTTGGGGAGCTGTCGCCCAGGCGACAGTCACTGTCGCGCCAGCGACAGCTGGACAGAACTCCATTTCTGCCTTTTAACTTCGGGTGATCCCCGGGGCACACCCCCGGGCGTTGCTGCGCATGCAGTAGCACCCTCTAGCCCTACGAGGCAAGTATAACAACACGGGGTTTTTCCCCGGCACGCACAATACCAAAAAGTATCACCAATCCGGATGAACCGTCTCGGATGGGCTTCACACAGCGCGCCTACGTCCATCTCACGCGTGGACTCTACATGAATGCAAGCTTTGACGGGGATAACACGAATCAACCCGTCGGAGGCCACGACCTCACCTTTTTGGGTAGGGGCCTCAACGATGCATGAGAAAGGACTAGAACATGTCCAAATGGGGTTAGAAGAGTTCGTTACCCTTAAACGCCGCTTTGAGCCCATGGCTCGACTTTTGGCATGGATGGAAAGGAGCGCCTTGCCCTCCTCTACGCGTAGCCACCAACTTTGAAGGGATTGGATGAGTGTAGCTCCTCCAAACCCAAGCTCCAAGCTAGGGTTTACTATTTCTCCTTCTTCTCCAAGCTCTTCTCTCTCTCTCTCTCTCTCTCTCTCTTAAGAACCCTTAAGGAAAATAATGAAAAAGAAGAGGATTTCGGCCTTCTATGCTGTCACCGAGCCTCCCAAGCCAAAACCAGCCCCCAAAGTCAAAGTGCAATCAATGCCCTTGATTTCGGCCACAAAGTCCAACTTTGAGCTGTCGCCCGGCGACAGCCGCTGTCGCCCTGGCGACAGCGATATGAACCGACATTGACCAGCCAACGCCGTCCGACAGCTCACGGCAGAACCTTCTCAACAGAGTGCTATCGCCCGGGCGACAGCCACTGTCGCCGGCGACAGCTCTGGATTCCAGAATTCTGAATTTTCTGAATTGGGGTCTTACAACCCTCCCCTCCTTATAAGAATTTCGTCCCGAAATTTTATTTAAACACGCTTATATACATATATAAAAAATGTCTTTACACAAGGGGAAAAAAAGATAAACGTCACCGAAACAGCTCGGGGAACTCCTCCATCATGGCCTGCTCACGCTCCCATGAGAGCTCCTCGTGACCGCAGTTGTCCCAACGGACCTTTTCCATACGGATCGCCCTGTTCCGCAACTGACGCACCTCAGCATCCTCGATGCTAACGGGCCTGACCTCCGTCTTAAGCCCACTATCCACGGGCACCTGATCCGTCGCGACCACCTGCGTAGGCTCTTGCACCACCTTCCGCAATACAGAGATGTGGAATACATCGTGTAGCCCTCTCAGTTCCGCCGATAGCGCAAGCCTATAAGCCGCCTCGCCGACGTGCTCGATGACCTCAAAAGGTCCAAGGTATCTCAGACTCAGCTTTTTCAAGCGCCGAATCCTGGACACGCCCTTGAATGGCCTGATCTTCAAGTAGACCCAATCGCCAATGGCGAACTGGACGTCGCAGTGCTTCGCATTATAGTACTTCGCTTGCCTATCCTGCGCAACCAAAAGCCTCTCCCGGATCAAACGCACCGTCGAAGTCGCCTCTTCGACGTCTTTCTTCTTGAAGAGCTTCGTCTCGCCCGTTTCCGCCCAAGCTAAGGGAGTGCGGCACTTCCTGCCATAGAGGGCCTCGAAAGGAGCCGTCTGAATACTCGCCTGATAGCTGTTGTTGTACGCGAACTCAACAAGAAAGAGGTGATCTTCCCACCCCTTGCCAAAATCCAGGGCGCACATCCGGAGCATGTCTTCCATCGTCCTGTTGGTACGCTCAGTTTGGCCATCCGTCTGAGGATGAAAGGCCGTGCTAAACTGCAGCTTCGTACCCAAAAGACGGTTGACTAGCCTCCAGTCGCTCGAAGTAAAGCGTCCATCACGATCACTGACGATGCTACGGGGCACACCGTGCAGTCGCACTATAGTATCAACATACAACTTCGCCAATTTCTCCACCGAGTCATCCCTTCGGTTGGGGATAAAGTGCGCCACCTTCGTCAGCCGGTCAACGACTACCCAGATGGCATCGTTCCCGCTCTGCGACCTCGGCAGTCCATGCACGAAATCCATGGAAATGTCATCAAACTTCCACTCCAGAACAGGCAATGACTGCAAAAAGCCACCGGGCCTCTGACATTCCGCCTTCACTAGCGCACAAGTGTGGCACTTGGCCACGTAGTGAGCGATGTCCCTCTTCATACCCGGCCACCAGAAAAGGACCTTCATGTCCTTATACATCTTCGTGCTCCCCGGATGAACTGAATACCTGGTACGATGCGCCTCGTACATCAACTCATCGCGCAGCTCACCCACCTTATGGACGCACAAACGGTCACCTCTCCACAGCAACCCGTCTCGAACCTGAAACTGGGCATCCGGCCCACCACCAGCATCCTCCGCGTAGCGCTTTAAACTCGGATCGAGTTCAAAAGCCCAGCGGACTCTATCTGCGAGGTCGTACTGCACCTCAGTCCAACTCAAACAGGCACCGACACTGCTCCTCTTCTCTACGCAAGAAATACCCAAGGCCTCCAGGTCACGTATCAGGTGCTCATCATGCATCTGAATCCAGTTGGCCTGCGCTGGAGCCCTGCGACTAAGTGCATCCGCAACAACATTCCCCTTCCCGAGAGTGTAGTGGATCTCGAAGGTGAAGTCCCCCAGGAACTCCATCCACCTCTGCTGCCGCATATTCAGCCCTTTCTGCGTCAGAAGGTACTTCAGGCTCTTATGGTCCGTGAAGATATCGATCTTCAAGCCATACACATAATGCCGCCATAGCTTCAGGGCAAATATCACGGCCGCCAACTCCAAGTCGTGGACCGGATAATTCCGCTCGTGCACCTTCAGCTGGCGAGAGTCATAAGCTATAACCTTGCCATGCTGCTGCAGAACGCAGCCAAGGCCGCTCCCAGAAGCGTCGGTGTAGATCTCGTAGCCCTCCGTGCCGCAAGGCAAACATAAGATCGGAGCCGTCGTAAGCCGCCGCTTCAACTCCTCGAAAGCCAGCGCACACGCGGGCGTCCAAATGAACTCCTGCATCTTCCGTGTCAGCGTCGTAAGAGGCAGCGCGATCCGGGAGAAGTTCTCCACGAAGCGCCTGTAATAACCGGCCAGCCCGAGGAAGCTACGGACCTCCGCTACAGAAGAAAGGACAGGCCACTCCCTGATGGCCGAAACCTTCACCGGATCTACCGCCACATCCGAACCACTAACCACATGGCCCAAGAATGCCACAGAAGGAAGCCAGAACTCGCACTTCGAGAACTTGGCATACAACTGGTTCCTCCTCAGAACCTCCAAAACTACTCGCAGGTGATCACTGCGCTCCTCCTCGGACTGAGAGTAGACCAGTATGTCATCAAGGAAGACGACCACAAACCGGTCGAGGTACTCTCGGAAAGTCCGGTGCATCAAGTCCATAAACACCGAAGGCGCATTAGACAGCCCAAACGGCATCACGGTGAACTCATACTGCCCGTACCTCGTACTAAAGGCAGTCTTCGGGATGTCACACTCCTTGATCCGCACCTGATAATAGTCGGACTTCAAGTCCAGCTTCGAGTATACTGTCGAACCAACGAGCTGGTCGAACAAATCGTCTATCCTCGGAAGAGGATACTTGTTCTTCTCCGTCAGCTTGTTCAGCTCCCGATAATCGATGCAAAGCCGCAGGCTACCGTCCTTCTTTTTGACAAAGAGGACCGGTGCACTCCAAGGTGAGGAACTCGGACGCACGTAGCCCTGCTCAAGCAGCTCCTGCAACTGCAGCTTCAACTCTGCCAACTCTTTCGGAGCCAAACGATACGGCGAGCGGGCCACAGGCTTAGCGCCTGGCACCAACTCAATCGTGAAATCTATCTCCCGCTGCGGTGGAGCACCGAGGAGCTCGCTCGGGAACACATCGGGGAACTCTGCTACTACCGGAACATCTACTAGGCTGGGCCTCCGCGTTGAAGCCTCCACAAGAGCAAAGAATAACTCCGCTCCCTGTCGCACTGCCTTGGACACCTGGAGAGCAGACATCAGCATTTTGCTCGATCCACGCATGCCCGCAAAGACCGTCTCACGATCGACACCTTGCCCAAACCTCACCTCCTTGGTGGTGCAATCGATACACGCACGCTGTTCCGACAGCCAGTCCATACCGAAGATAACATCGAACTCAACCAGGGGGAGTAACGATGCCTTCAGGTCATACTCCCGACTACCAACTAGAACCTTTACGCAGCAACTCCTCTCCACACGCATCGAATATCCATTCGGCAGTAGGACCTCCAGTCCATCTGCAGAAGCAATCGACAGCGCACCAATACGTGGGACGAAGTCCAACGATAAGAAGGAGTGCGAAGCTCTAGTATCGAAAAGCGCTCTCGCAGGAATGCCTAAAACATTTACATAGCCTACGCCGCCAAACAGGGTTAGCATGAACATTAGAACAGGTATATAAAACAGTAAAGACTGTATCTTAAATTGTACCTGTCACGACGTCCTTGGCTTTGATAGCCTCCTGCTGATCAAGACTAAAGACTCTGGGCTGCGGGGGAGCCATACAGGAGGCAGTGGACTCAGCTGCCTTCCCCTTCTCAGAATAAGCTGGCCCAGTCTTCTTCTCTGGCCTTGGAAGCCCACTGCGGCAATCCCGAGAGAAATGGCCAGGCTTGCCACAAGTGAAACAAATAAGAGGGCCACGTCTAGACGACGCGCCCGAAGCAGAGGGAGCTGGCCCAGATACTCGAGCCTTCTTCCAGCGACTCAACCTCCGCAACTTCGTCGCACTCGGCGCTTTGCCCTCCGGCACTGCCTCGGCCACAACCTCCTTGCCCTTTTCCCTGAGCATGTCCTGCTCAAGGGCTCGGGCTGAACCAACGAGGGTCGTGAAACCCTGCGTCAACGGCCCTGTCAGAAGATGCCGCAACTCAGTACGCAAACCTCCATAAAACCTGTTCACCCTTCTATCCTTATTATCGAAAGAAGTTCCAGCATAGCGCCCGAGGTGGGTGAACTCATGCAAGTAGTCATCAACCAGTCTACCACCCTGTGTTAGAGCCAAGAACTGGTTCTCCATCGCGATCTGCTGCGACTGAGGCACATACCTTGCGAGGAAGATTCTCGAGAACTCTTCCATCGGCACATCAACCAGTCGCCTTCCCGCGAACTGGCGCCTCTCAACCTCATCCCACCACCGCCTAGCTTCCTTTTCTAGCAAGAAAGAAGCAAAGGTCACCTTCTGCGCTTCCTCCGACTGTGTCGCTGTCAGAATTCGCTTCACATGCGACAACCAGTCTTCGGCCTCAGCTGGGGATTCAACCCCGGTAAACGGAGGAGGTCGAAATCCCAGAAAGTGCTTCAACTGTTGCTCAGGAGCACGCCTCACGGGGACTTGCTCCACTCTTAGTGGCTCTGGGGCCACTTCCTGCACCGGCGGTTGGCCTTGCCTTTCAGGCTGGCCATTCAACGCAGCTAGAACGGCTTCAGTAACTAGCCGAACCAACTCAGCAGACGGAGCTGTAGGGGCCTCAGCAGACCCACTACTCTCATGCACATCACGGGGACGCGACGGTCCCGCTTGTTGGATCGTATGACGCCCTTAGAGGGGGGGGGGGTGAATAAGGGTGTGTCTAAAAATTAATTTTTACTTAGTAAATTTTTTTTAAAGAGATTTTACTTTACTAAAAAAATACTTATAAATACTTTCAAACCAATGCAACTTTAGTATTAAACCAAAACACAAATTTGTAAGATAAAGATTATGCCACCAAATATGTAATTAAAGAAAAAGACATAATTATATTAATCATGAAATTTGAGTACAATAAAAATGATCTTAACAATGCTTAAGATCAAGGCACAATTATGTTAATAAAAAATTCTACAATTTTGGTTTACCAATCCTTCTCCCAAGGATCGGAAGGCTATCGCTTGTCTTTCCCAAGACCAAGCCCAAGCCTATCCTCTAGATCTTCCCAAGATCTAGACGTAGCACACAAGGCCACGATTTCCCACCAAGCCACGCAAGGACTTGGACGCTCCGCACAAGAAAGCGATTTTCCCCTAAGCCGCGTAAGGACTTAGACGCCGCACGCAAGACGACGATTTCTCTACCAATACAAAATGAAAAGTATGTGAATGAAAATACAATATGAAAAGAACAACTCCCTAGAAGATTAGATCTCTGAACAGTTTGTTAAAGCCTCGAGATGATCGATGATGTAGAAGCGCGCCCGATCTCGTCTTCAATCTTCAATCCTTCTTTGCACAAATGGGAGTTGAAGAGGTTCTGGAGCTCTCTGGTTCGTATGCACTCAGGAAGGGACTTGGAATTCTCAAAACTTTTTAATGCACGAACACAAGGAGTCAATTTATAGAAAATCGCTGTCGCCTAAGCCATAGTGACTGTCGGAATTTTCCGACAGCGTTAAACTGCCGCTGGCGTCGTGCGGGCAGTTGCTGTAACCGTCGAGCTGTCGCCTGGGCGACATCGATGTCTGATTTCCGACAGTGCAAAACTGCCGATCGTGGGTGGTGTCGTGGGCAGTTGTTGTAACCTCCGAGTTGTCGCCTGGGCGACATCGCTGTCGGAATTCCGACAGCTCAAAACTGACTTTCGTCGAGCTGCCGTGGAGGGAAGTAGTTGTAACTTCTCTGCTGTCTCCTGGGCGACAGCAACTGTCGGAATTTTCCGACAGTGCAATTTTCCCACATTCAAATTTAGCTCCAGCAGAAATGTGAACATCTCATACCTGTTACCTGCACACCATTAATAAAAATAGAATCAAATACAAACGAGACTTTGTTATTATCAAACCGGAGGAGTGCGAAACGCATGCTCCAACAATCTCCCCCTTTTGATAATAACAAATCCGTATAAAAAGAAATCATGTCTTATTTAGATTGTTGATTTTAACATTTGGTGTGTGCACAAAAATAACATGATATATTTCTCTTAAAATAAATAATCTCCCTTTAGGTGAAAGCTCCCCCTAAATGAATGCTCCCCCTAAATATATGCTCCCCCTAAATATATGCTCCCCCTAAATATATGATGTATTGTGTAGGTGGAATATTTAGGTGTAATAGATTTGTGATTTTTCTTTGTATACTTTAAATTCTCCCCCTTTTGGTATTAGCAAAAGTTAATATTAGATAAAAGTGTAGTTCTTAAGGGAAAGGATATAGAATATAGAAATGAAGAGTAAGCGGAAGCATTTTTTTTTTTGGAAATGATTGAAGTCCATGAAATAATAGGAATATGCCATAGTATGAATAAACCCATGAAGTGACGGTATAGCCATATGAAGTAATGAAAGAAAATAACTTAAACATGAGTAAGGTCATTTGAAAGTATCATAGAAAGACACAATAGTGTATAGAATTATGGAATATTTTCGGTCCAATTCTCATGAGATGAATGTTTATATAACATAATGATGTGTACATGTGATACTTAGATCAAACATATGAAGTTATTTAATTTACATGATCATTGAAATGTAGAACATAATAAAAGCATTTAAAGTCAACTTTGACTTTGAAGATATAGCACAAGAGGAATAGAAAACCATTTTTCTTTTGCACAAGACACTTTACAATTCTTTCCAAGGTGCTTAACCTCACAATGCTCATTAAGACTTATCAGGAGGGTAAGTAGTGCTTGGTGGAGTATCCTTGTCTTTATTATAAATTTGTTTTTTTTGATCACAGATGTTGTGATATCTTAATTTTGATATATTGATATTTTTTTTGTAATTGACCAAGGATCTCCGAATTCACTTGAATCGCAAAAGATGGTGTATATTTTGTTGTGCTAACAAATCAAGGTTGAAAGTTGTATTTAAGAAGTGCTATTTTATTATGTTAAAGCAAATATGATCCATGTATATATTAAATAAAAAGACATACGTATTGATCAAAAGAAGTGAACGTGATAGTTCATTATGATAGATAAATAATTTCTCATACTTAGAGGCATGCGAAAATAATTTCCAATGGTCTAAACAACTAAGTAGGAGTGTCAATACGATGATAGCTTGGAAATGAAATCATATAATCATGTAAGAGTCATTTTTTGTAAATAAAAAACACATGGTTTGTCATCAAGTCATGAGGTGAAGCATTAATAATGACATATAACTATTGTAAATCATCAAAGGGACCAATAATTGAAGAAATATCAATTCGGGAGCTGTCGGAAATTTCTGATAGTCACTGTCGTCTGGGCGACAGTCAAAAATATAAATAGGGCTTTGGACCGAGTCAAACCCTATTGTGCTTCATTTTTCTGGACTGTAGAGCGAGAGAAGGCTGTCGGAAGTCGGCGACAACTCTAGATCTAAGGTATGGATTTTTGTTTTTTATGTTTTTAACTCAAAATTTTTTAGGGATTTGTGATTTTGATAGTAGAGAAGAAGGAAAATGTAGTTTTCATTTTGACTTTTGATGAATGGTGTAGGTTTTTGAATTTTTTTTTTGTTTTTAAAAGTGTAGATCTAGTTTAAAAACAAGTGGATCTTGTTGGATCTTTGTTAAAAATGTTATGATTTTGTGATTCTTGTGGTTGAAGGTTTGCTTTTGTTCATAGACTAATTTTAAAAATGAAAGTTTTGTCTTTTGAATGAAAGTTGAAGATGATGAATAGTAAGGATATGGAGAAGATTTTGATTTGAAAAACATATATATTTTTTTAAACTTGATGTTGAAACAACCTTGATTTTGAGTAGATATGGAAGTGAATGTAAAAAATTTCGAGAGAAGTTCACTGGAGAGCTGTCGGAAATTTCCGACAGTCACTGTCGCCTGGGCGACAGTGTTCCAGTGCACAGCACATGTTTAATCAAAATTTTTTATGTTATTTGCAGAATGGCTTCCAGTTCCAAAGCTCGAAGGAGTACTTCGGAAGATGCACATAGTTCATATCAAGTTTTTCCTGGGGTGGAGAAAGCTATTGTTGGAGTTGCGAAGTATGTGGAATTTGATTCGCCGAAGCACGATCATATCTATGATCGGCTTGCGAATGCAGGTATTCTCTCAATAATCACCCCAGAGCCGTTCTCTTCCTTTTTGATTCACGAGTTCTATAATCATTTGGAAGATCCAAATTGCACTGAGTTGGATGGAGGAGTAAGATCAAGAATTCAGGGTTAACATGTGGAAATAACACATGTTGATCTAAGAGAGGAATTTGGATTAGTGATTAGTGAAAATGTGCCGGATATAGTGGAGAGTTATAGAAAAGATCGAGATTGGACCCTTGTAAACATGAGTTTACATGGGAATCAAAAGAAGACTCTAACCACTGAAGTTACGTCACTCAATCCGGATGCTTTCTTAGTTCAAGATATCTTAAGGAATTCAGTCATGTTGAAGAGTGGAGATACAAGAAGTATTACGGCTCAGTTGACCCTCATTACATACTACATTATGGAGGATGAGCTTTTTGATGTGGCGGACTTCATACTCTCCCAGATTAGGTATGCGTATAGATTAAAGCATCCAAGATGGGTGAAGGTTCATACGCTGCCAATGGGGGCGATAATTCAGCGTGTACTCTATAAGAAGTACGGATGGATAGCGCAAAGTTCTTATTTGGATGATTGTTATCCGGAGATATATTATACGGGTTCGATGAAAGTGAAGAAGACGCAGAAAAAGGCTCATCCGGGAATTGAGATTCGAGAGCCGCCATTGCCTAGGGCAGGATCACTACGAGAGTCCATTGATGATTTACGTGATTCATTAGAGGATCACAAGAAGGAAGTGAAGAAGGACCGTAGTCGAATGCAGAAGTTTATGAAGTTTCTCGTCAAAGGTCGGAAGTTGAAGCCAACGCCGGAGGAAGAGGCCGAATGGCAAGTTCCGGACGAAGAACCGCCACGCCAATCGGTGAGGCGGACTCGCCGTGGTAAAGCCGTGAGACGAGAACCTCCAGAAGATTGTCCAGAGAGCAGCGTGGCTGGTTATGAAGATTCAGAGTAGTTTCATCAGGTTGCTGCTGCTGGGAGATGTCAGAAATTTCCGACATCCACTGTCGCCTGGGCGACAGTGAACTTCTTCAGATCTATTGCTGTTTAATGAACTTGATCCTTATGTTGTTTTCTACTATTTTTATTTGAACAATATTGATGTAATATTAATGATGTTTGAATTTTTTTTTGTTAAGTCTTTTGAAATTCTATTGTTTGATTTTTAAAATTTAGGCTTTTGCTTTTTAAATTGTTTAGGTTTTGTGATAATTTTTTTTTAATTTTATAGGCTTTAAATAGTGATATATTCATTGTGAAATGTCTAGAATTCCCAATTCTAGCCTAAGCATAGAAAACAGGAATCCGATAACGGCTTAGTGAATATATCCGCTAGTTGATTTTCCGTGCCTATAAAGTTGATTTTTATATTACCCTTCTTAATATGATCCCTTATAAAATGATGTCGGACATCTATATGCTTAGATCTAGAATGTAATACGGGATTGTTAGTTAAGTCTATAGCACTTTTATTGTCACACTTTAATTCTACACGACTTTGTTGCATGCCAAAATCTTCTAATGTTTGTGACATCCAAAGAGCTTGGGCACAACAACTACCTAGTGCAATATATTCGGCCTCGGTAGTAGAGAGGGCAACAGAATTCTGTTTCCTACTCGACCATGAAATAAGTGAAGGGCCGATAAAGTGACAAGTGCCATTAGTGCTTTTCCTATCTAAAGAACATCCCGCATAATCAGAATCCGAAAAACCATGTAAAATAAAAGAATCATTATGAGGATACCATAAACCTAATTTTGATGTTCCTATGAGATATCTAAAGATACGTTTCACCGCTTTTAAATGTGACTCTTTAGGATTAGCTTGAAATCTAGCACATAAACAAACGTCAAACATAATATCAGGTCTAGATGCGGTTAAATACAATAAAGACCATATCATACTTCTATAAAGGGTTTGTTCAATTGAAACACCACTTTCATCTTTTCCTAATTTTAGTGAAGTACTCATAGGAGTGTTTGCATGCTTAAGATTTTCAAATCCACATCTTTTTAACATATCATGAATATATTTGGTTTGACATATAAAAATTCCATCATGTTTTTGTGTAATTTGAAAACCTAGAAAATATGAAAGTTCTCCAACCATACTTATTTCAAATTCATTTTTCATAATTTGAACTACTTCATTACACAACTCTTCATTAGTGGCTCCAAAAATAATATCATCAACATAAATTTGTAAAATAACTAAATCATGATCAATTTGCTTAATGAAGAGTGTAGAATCAGCACTTCCTATTTTATAATCGTGCTTTAACAAATATTGAGTTAATCGATCATACCAAGCACGAGGCACTTGTTTTAATCCATAAAGCGCTTTATCTAATTTATAAACATAATTTGGATATTTCTCATTTATAAAGCCAGGGGGTTGTTCTACATAAACCTCTTCTTTTATATACCCGTTTAAAAATGCGGTTTTGACATCCATTTGATATAATTTAAATCTTTTAAAACAAGCAAATGCAAGAAATATCCTAACCGCTTCTAATCTTGCTACGGGTGCAAAAGTTCATCAAAATCTACCCCTTCAATTTGTGCATAACCTTTTGCAACTAATCTGGCTTTATTTCTAATAATTCTAGATTCATTATCCATTTTATTTTTAAAAATCCACTTAACACCAACTACAGGATGATTTTTGGGTCGTTCTACAAGATTCCAAACCTTATTACGTTCAAATTGATTAAGTTCTTCATTCATAGCTAAAAACCAAAATTCATCATTTAAAGCGGTGGAAACATCTTTTGGTTCTATTTCAGAGACAAAACAAAGGTTTGAAAATAAAACATGTAGCGATGAACGAGTACTAACCCCTTTTTGCGGATCTCCAATGATAAGCTCCTTTGGATGATCCTTTGAAAATCTCAATTCACTTGGAGGCACATATTCTTCTCTTTCTTCTTCTCTTTCTTCTTCTCTTTCTCCTTCTCTTTCTTCTCCTTTTTCTTCTTCATTTTCTCCAAGTTCTTCATCATCATTCTCCACCGAAGGAAGGGGATCATCTTCTTTTCCTGTTATTTTCTTTTCTACACATGAAGCAAACTCATCAAACCTAACATGAATGGATTCTTCAACTATTTTTGTTCTTTTATTAAAAATTCGATAAGCTTTACTAGTTGAAGAATAGCCAATAAAAATACCTTCATCACATTTTTCATCAAATTTTCCTAAGGAATCTTTAGAATTCAAAATAAAACATTTACAACCAAAAACTTTGAAATAAGAAACATTTGGTTGTTTATTAAAAATTAATTCATAAGGAGTTAATTTTAAAATAGGGCGAAACATTACTCTATTTATTACATAACATGCCGTGCTAACCGCTTCAGCCTAAAAAGATTTTGGTAATTTGAATTCAGATAACATTGTATGGGCTAACTCTTGAAGAGTTCTATTTTTCCTCTCCACTACACCATTTTGCTGTGGTGTGCGTGGAGCGGAAAATTCATGTTTAATTCCTAACTCCGTACAAAAAGAAATAAACTTTTCATTTTCAAATTCTCCTCCATGATCCGATCGTATGCGTTTAATTTTTAACTCAAATTCATTTTGAATACGCAAACATAATTTTGAAAATTCTGAAAATGCTTCGGATTTGGAGGTTAGAAATAAAGTCCAACAAAAACGAGAATAATCATCAATCAAAACAAATGTGTATTTTCTACCTCCTAAGCTAGAAATTCCAATTGGCCCAAATAAGTCTATATGTATTAATTGAAGTGGCCTAGTGGTAGAAATAATGTTTTTACTTTTGAAAGATGATTTTGAAAATTTTCCTTTTTGGCAAGGCACACATAGTGAAGAAGATAAATTTGCATTTAGCAAAGGTAAACCTTTAATTAATTTATCTTTTGAAAGTTTTGAAATTAACTTGGCACTAGCATGTCCAAGTCGCCTATGCCATAAATCTAATTCATCATTTTTTGATAAAAAACATTTTAAGGTAGAATCAAGAAATTTAATCATATATACATTATGACATCTAGGTGCGGTAAAAACAATTTCATTTGTTTTGGAATTAATAATTTTGCATAAATTTGTAGAAGATTCAAATAAAACATTTAAACCCTTATCACATAATTGACTAATATAAATCAAATTATGCTTTAATCCTTCTACAAATAAAACATTTGAAATTGAAAAATTTTCGTTACCCACAACTCCGATGCCGATGATTTTTCCTTTTCCATTGTCTCCGAATGTAACAACTCCTCCTTTCTTCATCTCTAGGCTAAGGAACTTTTCTTTATTGCCCGTCATGTGCTTTGAACAACCCGAGTCCAAGTACCACACGTCTTCTTTGTCCTTAGCCTGCCAACATATCTAGAAAGAAGAGGTGAGTAAAGATCTGGTTACCCAAGTGGTTCCACCCATAGTATAGGTAGAAGCCTTAGGCACCCAGATTTGTTTGATTTTACTTTTTCCTTCTTTCCAGCAAGAGTCCGTAGTGTGACCAAATCTATTGCATTTGGCACATGTAATGTATTTAGAGGAGTATAACTTTTCTGGACTTTTACTGGATGAGGATGCAGTATTTAACAATTCATTAATTTTAGAATTTTTAAAAGTGAATTTTCTGGACTTTTCACTGTCGCCGGCGACAGTGGTTGTCGCCGGGCGACAGCTTCCAGATGTGTATCCGAGCCCAAACCTTCCAGATCCCTGGCGTTGGTATCCTAAGATCATATCCAGTGATCTTCGGCCCATTCCAAATTTTTTCATGGCTAGTGTTAAGTCATGAATCTGGTTTTTCATTTGTGTATTCTCGGATACTAGATTTACGCATCTACGTTCAAAATATTTCTTTCCCTCATGGACTTTGGAGATTGAAGATTTCAGATCTCTCTCTAAAATCTCATTCTTGTTAGTAAGAATTTTTATTGTAGAATGAGATTTGGAAAGAGATTCTTCAAGTTCATTAATTCTTCCCAAAAAGTGATCACACTCTTGGCAAGAGATATCTCTTTTTCCAATAGTCTTAATTTCCCTTAACAATTTTTTGTTTTCTTTAAGTAAAATGTCATTTTCAGATTTAAGAAGATCATTGTCTTTTAAGCTTTTTTCAAAAAATTTGCAAGTCTTTAAAAATTCAGAAAACAATTCATCATAGGTTGGAGGAGTTACCTCAGTGTCGCTTTGGACACTGCATTCGTCATCAGATATGACGCTCTTTCCCATTAAGCATATGTTGGCCTCCTCTTCTTTACTTGAGTCGAAACTACTTGCATCCTCAGAAGTAGTATCATCCCAGGTTTCCGCCTTCAACACCTTCTTCGACCCTTTGTGCTTCTTTTCTTTAAGTTCTTTCAAGTACTTTGGACACTTGCTTCGAATGTGTCCTAACTTCTTGCAGTGATAGCACTCCGGTGGCGGTCTCTCTTCCTCCTCATCGCCTTCCTTTCCTTTTTTCTTCCTAAAGGTCTCCTTCTTAAAATACTTCTTAAACGAATTCCTTCTCTCCAGATTTTTCATAAATTTTCTAAATTTTTTAACAAATAAACTTTCCTCATCTTCTTCATCCTCCTCAGAATCACTAGTTTCTTCCTTCTTTGATCTTAGAGCCAATCCCTTCTTCCTTGGCTCCATATACTCTTGTTGTTGAATTTTCAATTCAACTTCATGAGTTTTCAAGTTCCCAATGAGGCTCTCCAATTGTAAGGTCTTAAGATCATGTGACTCGGAAATTGCAGTCACTTTAGGATTGAACTTTGGGGGAAGTGATCTTAAGATTTTCCTTACCAAATCTCCATTTGAGAACACCTTTCCTAGCACCTTTGAGTCGTTCACGATTTTTGTAAATCATGTGTACATCGTATCAATCTCTTCATCTACCTCCATTTTGAACCTTTCAAATTCAGATTCCAGTTGAAATAGCTTTGAATCCTTTACCTGCGAAGTACCTTCATGAGTGATTTCCAATAAATTCCAAATTTCAAATGCAGTATTACAAGCACAAACTCTATTAAATTCAGTGCGATCTAGTGCGCAAAATAAAGCATTCATGGCTTTTGCATTGTTCTTACATTTTAATTTATCGTTGTCATCCCACTTGTCTTTGGGCTTATCCATGGTTACAACTCCTACAACAAATGTTGGAGAAGTGTAACTAGATTCTACCATATTCCAGACTTCTATATCTAGCGCAATTAGAAAACAACGCATACGTGTTTTCCAATAATTATAGTCTGTGCCCGTAAAAAGTGGTGGCCTACTAATTCCTTGCCCCTCAAGGAACGCGTGATCGTTGTGCGCCATTACTCCCGGTGGTAAAACCGTTTTGGAGTAACCTTGCTCTGATACCACTTGTTGGATCGTATGGCGCCCTTAGAGTGGGGGGGGGGGGGGTGAATAAGGGTGTGTCTAAAATTAATTTTTACTTAGTAAAATTTTTTTTAAAGAGATTTTACTTTACTAAAAAATTACTTATAAATACTTTCAAACCAATGCAACTTTAGTATTAAACCAAAACACAAATTTCTAAGATAAAGATTATGCCACCAAATATGTAATTAAAGAAAAAGACATAATTATATTAATCATGAAATTTGAGTACAATAAAAATGATCTTAACAATGCTTAAGATCAAGGCACAACTATGTTAATAAAAAATTCTACAATTTTGGTTTACCAATCCTTCTCCCAAGGATCGGAAGGCTATCGCTTGTCTTTCCCAAGACCAAGCCCAAGCCTATCCTCTAGATCTTCCCAAGATCTAGACGTAGCACACAAGGCCACGATTTCCCACCAAGCCACGCAAGGACTTGGACGCTCCGCACAAGGAAGCGATTTTCCCCTAAGCCGCGCAAGGACTTAGACGCCGCACGCAAGACGACGATTTCTCTACCAATACAAAATGAAAAGTATGTGAATGAAAATACAATATGAAAAGAACAACTCCCTAGAAGATCAGATCTCTGAACGGATTGTTGAAGCCTCGAGATGATCAATGATGTAGAAGCGCGCCCGATCTCGTCTTCAATCTTCAATCCTTCTTTGCACAAATGGGAGTTGAAGAGGTTCTGGAGCTCTCTGGTTCGTATGCACTCTGGAAGGGACTTGGAATTCTCAAAACTTTTTAATGCACGAACACAAGGAGGCAATTTATAGAAAATCGTTGTCGCCTAAGCGACAGTGACTGTCGGAATTTTCCGACAGCGTTAAACTGCCGCTGGAGTGGCGTCGTGCGGGCAGTTGCTGTAACCGTCGAGCTGTCGCCTGGGCGACATCGATGTCGGATTTCCGACAGTGCAAAACTGCCGATCGTGGGTGGTGTCGTGGGCAGTTGTTGTAACCTCCGAGCTGTCTCTTGGGCGACATCGCTGTCGGAATTCCGACAGCTCAAAACTGACTTTCGTCGAGCTGCCGTGGAGGGAAGTAGTTGTAACTTCTCTGCTGTCGCCTGGGAGACAGCGGCTGTCGGAATTTTCCGACAGTGCAATTTTCCCACATTCAAATTTAGCTCCAGCAGAAATGTGAACATCTCATACCTGTTACCTGCACACCATTAATAAAAATAGAATCAAATACAAACGAGACTTTGTTATTATCAAACCGGAGGAGTGCGAAACGCATGCTCCAACACCGCTGCACTTCGAGTGCCCTACACAAGTGCAACACACAGTTAGGCGACAACACAGTCGCAACTAACAACAAAAGGAACGCTCAGGTTCCAAAATCATGCAATTATTGTTGGTTTGTTGTTACATTTTATTCCTAAGTGGACATTTTTGAGTTTATTTTACGTCTCAACGGTAGCGCACACACGTGCTCACCACCCCTTAAAAGAATTCACCCACGAATTCCTGAGAAGGATACGGAACCCTAGAAGCTGATACCAATTTGTAACACCCCATCCGTTCAGAAGCATATTGCAGAAGGTCCGGCCGGGGCCCCACGCCATATACTACAAAACAAATGGAAACGTCACTTAATTGAATATGCAACGACACTATACCACGAAGCCTAACTCAGAGCATTCTATGCGGAAGTAAAAGAGAGAGACAGAATTATAAACCACAAGACCCGAACTCGGGTATGTCCACTTCTATTAACTTGGAATAAAATGTTTTACAACACACAAAAGAGGCACGACGGCCTTACAGTTTACAAACATCGGCGCGCAGGCCGGCCATACATGAAAACAGAAGAAAGGACAAAAGGCCTTCAAGGGCCGCAACAGCGCAGGGGCTTCAGCCCGCCAAGGTCCCGCTCGGTCCAGCTCCTGTACAACAAGCCCACCAAAGACGGTGGCAAAACAGGGCAACGGTCAGCTAAAGCTGACCAAGTTATAACGACCCCACCCCTTCGAGGGGGTGGCAGTTCTAAACGTCCCTGCAAAATAGTCTCAACAGCATATATATATATATATATATATATATAAGAGTGCGACTAGCAAAGCCCACAACATTTCATACATATGCAACAACACAAACGTGGGAATGACCTCCACGTCTCGTGCACTCAGGCACTCTTTGGTGTACTACGCCTTCCACCACCATCCACTCTTGATGGCTTTGCCCTTCGAGGCTAAAGTCGGCGGCCCGAATACCAGGGTCCTCCGTGCTTTAATTGTGAACATAACGTAGTCCGAAGACTCTGTCCCATTGCCTCCTGACATGCTGAACGGGGCTTACTAATCAAGTGCTGCAATGGTGCGGTTTCAGGTTCGTCAAATGCCCGTTGTTCACAGCTCTCGTTGTACAACACGAAAAGCGGGTATGGCGTCCCCTCAGCCCAGGTATTCTCAATCAGCCGGCTCCACGGGCCGCTAAGTCATCCACCAGGACACCACCCACAGGTCGGGTACACCGGCCTCAGGTCCCCTCAATAGGTGGGCACAACAACATCACCAGAACTCAGTCTGGGAAGCTGTCGCCCTGGCGACATTCACTGTCGCCAGCGACAGTGCACAAAACCCTAATTTGGCTTCTAGCTGTGGGTGCTTCCCGGGGCACACCCCCAGGCATTGCTGCACATGTAGTAGCACTCTCACTGCCTCAGAACACCCAAATTCACCAGAACCCAATTCTGGGGAGCTGTCGCCCAGGCGACAGTCACTGTCGCGCCAACGACAGCTGGACAGAACTCCATTTCTGCCTTTTAACTTCGGGTGCTCCCCGGGGCACACCCCCGGGCGTTGCTGCGCATGCAGTACCACCCTCTAGCCCTACGAGGCAAGTATAACAACACGAGGTTTTTCCCCGGCATGCGCAATACCAAAAAGTATCACCAATCCGGACGAACCGTCTCGGATGGGCTTCACACAGCGCGCCTACGTCCATCTCACGCGTGGACTCTACATGAATGCAAGCTTTGACGGGGATAACACGAATCAACCCGTCGGAGGCCACGACCTCACCCTTTTGGGTAGGGGCCTCAACGATGCATGGGAAAGGACTAGAACATGTCCAAATGGGGTTAGAAGAGTTCGTTACCCTTAAACGCCGCTTTGAGCCCATGGCTCGACTTTTGGCACGGATGGAAAGGAGCGCCTTGCCCTCCTCTATGCGTAGCCACCAACTTTGAAGGGATTGGATGAGTGTAGCTCCTCCAAACCCAAGCTCCAAGCTAGGGTTTACTATTTCTCCTTCTTCTCCAAGCTCTTCTCTCTCTCTCTCTCTCTTAAGAACCCTTAAGGAAAATAATGAAAAAGAAGAGGATTTCGGCCTTTTATGCTGCCACCGAGCCTCCCAAGCCAAAACCAGCCCCCAAAGTCAAAGTGCAATCAATGCCCTTGATTTCGGCCACAAAGTCCAACTTTGAGCTGTCGCCCGGCGACAGCCGCTGTCGCCCTGGCGACAGCGATATGAACCGACATTGACCAGTCAACGCCGTCCGACAGCTCACGGCAGAACCTTCTCAACAGAGTGCTATCGCCCGGGCGACAACCACTGTCGCCGGAGACAGCTCTGGATTCCAGAATTCTGAATTTTTTGATTTGGGGTCTTACAAGAAGGATGGCACATCCCTGAGCAGAGGTGCGGGCGAACAAAGCATGATCGGTTTGGCGTTCAATAAAGCCAGCCTTGAGAACAACAGTATGAAAATGCTCGAACCAGGCACAGGGGGCCTGTTTGAGACCATAGAGAGCCCGACGGAGATAACAGACATGGTCGGTGGGAACGGAGAGACCCGGGGGAGGAGTCATGTAAACGACCTCTGTAAGGTCACCATGAAGAAAAGCATTAGTAACACCCATCTGATGGAGAGGCCAATTGCGGGCAGCAGCAACTGCAAGTAAGGTGCGCAGGGATGTCATACGAGCAACTGGGGCAAAGGTCTCATCATAGTCAATCCCATGCTCCTGCAGGAACCCACGAGCAACTAAACGGGCTTTGTGTCGGTCAATAGACCCATCTGGGCGAGTCTTGATCATGAATATCCATTTGCAGCTGATAGGAGTTATGCCAGGATGGCAGGGGACGAGGTAGGTCCCATGTATGAGTTCGGTGGAAGGCCTGAAGTTCAGCGTTCATGGCTGCCTGCCATTCAGGATGCGCCACTGCCTCTCGGTATGTCTAGGGCTCCCGGTGGGAGTGTAGAGTGGTGAGGAAGGCCTGAAAGGCAGGGGAATATGAGATAGTTGTGGTGAGAGCAGATGGCTTATACCTGTCAGGATTGTGGTTGTAGCGAGCAGGCGGGTGGCGAGGGTGAGCAGGGTTGCGCCGAGGAGGTGCAGGATCCACGTGCGAAGAGGCGGACGAAGGAGCGTCAGACGGGGCTGTATCTGAAGGAGCTTGAGCGGAAGGGGGATCTATATTGGAAGGAGGTTCGGTGGATGTAGGAGCAGCGGAAGTGGATGGAGAGTCCTCGGCCGGAGGTGGAGCTTGGATTGGGATATTAGGGGCAGGTTGGGTCCGGGGACGAGTGGGTATCGGTGGAAGTAGCGGAAGTGAGAGCGGTGGAGTGAGGGAGGTTTGGGCGGGAAATGTTGTTGGAGTTGACGTGGAGGAGAAGAACATTTCATTTTTGAGAAAGGAGACATGACGAGAGAGGCGAATGCGGCGAGTCACTGGGTCATAACAACGGTATCCCTTGTGGTGGGCACTGAGACCTAAGTTAACGCAATGAGCCGAGCGAGCCGAGAGTTTGGTGTGTTCAGTAACAGGGAGGAGGACAAAGCAGGTGCACCCAAACGTGCGGAGAGAGGCGTAAGTTGGTGGATGTGAGTATATGCGTTCATAAGGAGTGACGCCAGAGAGGGCCGAGGAGGGAGTGGTGTTGATGAGGTGGACAGTGGTGAGAACGGCTTCGGCCCAGAAGGAGTGGGGAGCAGAGGCAGATATGAGAAGAGCACGAGCAGTTTCGATGATGTGACGATGTTTTCGTTCAGCGACCCCATTTTGTTCGTGGGTGTGCGGGCAAGACTGCTGATGGATGTGCCATGAGAGTGAGTGAGGTCGCGCATGGTCGAGGAGAGAAACTCATGAGCACAGTCAGAGCAAAAGATCTTAATTCGACACCCAAACTGAGTGTGAAGCATTGCGGTGAATGTGCGATAAATAGTTGGTATTTTGGATCTTTGGCGAAGAAGATAAACCCACGTGCAGCGGGAGAAATCATCAATAAAGCTTACATAATACAAGTAGCCAGAATGAGAAGCAACCGGGGCCGGGCCCCAAACATCAGAGTGAACTAAGTCAAAGGGGGCTGTTGTTTGAGAAACACTGCTAGAAAATGGTAGAGCAAGATGTTTTGCCAAACGACAGCCCGTACAAACAGAGAGGGGAGAAGAGGAGACCGGACCCAAAGCTCCCGAACGGATAACACTTCGGAGTCGGTCTTTAGATAGATGACCTAAACGTTTGTGCCATAAGTCGGCATCAGATGTAACAGAGAGAGCAGAAGCTGACGAAGATGATGAGGGTGGAACGTGAAGATACTCCATCTGATACAGGACACCAATCCTACGACCCTGTCCAATCCTCTGAGCCATCCGTGAATCCTGCACAACACAAGCAGAGGAAGGAAATAAAACAGTTAAGCCAAGATCACAAAGGGAGCTGACGGAGATAAGGTTCATGTGGAGACAAGGGGCATGATCAATGTCTGAGAGGGTAAGGTGACCCGGAGGGCCAGATGCCGGGGTGATCGATCCGGACTGCAAAATAGGGACAGAGCTCCCATCAGCAGTGGTGACCTGAAGGTGAGTGGGGGTGGAGGTACACTTGGTAAGGATGCTGGAGTCAGAGGTAAGATGACAGGAGGCCCCGGAGTCAAAACACCAAGGTGTAGGTGGTTAAGCCCGAACAACAGTAGTACCATAAGCGGCTGACAGGCTGGTGGCATCAGGAGAACTGGTGGCAGTGGTGGGCTGAAGCAGAGGAGATTGGAGGAGTAACTCCTCGAGATGTTGAAGTCGATCTGCAACAGTAGCAGCTGTAGGAGGAGGAGGAATGATCAAGGGAGTAGCCATGGAGCCGGGCGGTCTGGAGGTAGGAGGACTGGCGGCAGGTCGCGCGGTCTTGAGGGAGGAGGACTGCAGGTCGGCAGGAGGTCGGGAGGTCGCACGGACCAAAAATAACTGGCAGATTGCAGGGAGGCTGACAACTAGGAGAGCGCTGGAGCAGGTCGACAGGAGGTCGGCAGGTCGGGCGGACCAATTTCTGGCAGACCGCAGGGAGGCTGGCGGCTAGGAGATCGCGGTAGCAGGGACAGCTCGCGCGTGCAGAGCGACGGAGCAAGTCGCGTGAGGAGAATGCGCGGGCAGACCGCAGGGAGGCTGACGTCTAGCAGAGCGCTGGAGCAGGTCGACAGGAGGTCGGCAGGTCGGGCAGACAAATTTCTGGCAGACCGCAGGGAGGCTGGCGGCTAGGAGATCGCTGGAGCAGGGACAGCTCGTGCGGGCAGAGCGACGGGGAGCAGGTCGCGCGAGGAGAACTCGCGGGCAGGGCGCGGGCAGGACGCAGTCAGGACGCGGGCAGGAGGAGCGGGGAGGTCGCGGGTAGTTCTCGGGCAGGTCGCTAGCATGCATGGGCATGTCGTGAGTAGATCGCGCAGACAGGCGCGGGTAGGTTGCGGGAACAGTGTGGGCAGAGCGGGCAGAGCGGGTGCCCAAAAAAATTATGCAGAACCTAGCGTTGATACCATATTAGACTTGAGAGAAATCAAGTAATGTATATTCAATGTGAAAAGGAGGACCCTTGGGGTCTTACATATAGACAAGGAGGGGAGTCCGAAAACACCACAGCCGGTGTGGGACTAAACAGGATGCACAAGAAATAATAAATACATTTTAATATTAACATTTCCATTGGGAAACATTCTTCCATCCGCGAACGGAAGCCGTTCTTCCTTTGGTTTGCGAGTTCTATGCAAACGCCAGATACCGGGAAGGGGACGCCGTGATTGTCCGAGGTAAGAAGATCGATTTCTCAGCAGCCACTATTAACTCCTTGTTTGAACTGGATAACATTGTCGAGAGCAGTCTAATGGGTATCCAAGCTACCGTGCCGCCTACCAACATTGACATGGCATTTTGCAGTGTTCCGCAGCCCGAATGGGTACGAAAATCTTTCAAAGCGGTCAAGTCGACTAGCTTGTCAAGGGAGGCCAAAGTGTGGCTCATGTTCATTAATGCAAGCATCTTCCAGACGCGTCACATGAACAACATCTCCCTTGATCGTCTCACATTGATATACTGCATATTCAAGGGGGTAAACAACAATATAGGGATGCTCATTGCTGAGCAGCTAGCAATAAGGGTAAAGGAAGACAAGGTGCGCGCCCTATGGTTCCCCACACTGATAACTGAGTTATGCCGCTTGGCTAAAGTAGGAAACAAGCCGGGAGTCCTCGTAACACAGGCGGGGCACCACATAACTGAGACGGTGGTGGAGGTTAATGTGAAGGTGGTTGCAGAATCAGGAGGAAGGAAGCAGAAGTTGAGCAAGATGAAAGGGGAGGGTTCGTCCGAGGAGTCTAAGGGAAACACATCAGCCGACCCCATAAAAATTGTGATAGGACAGTCCCCGTGGAAGGGTGAACGTGGCTTAGCCATGGAGAATGCAGAGTATATAAAGGTTTACCTCCGGTGCCAATATTTGTACTTCGAGTCTAGATTCGAAAACATCCGTCGGAATCAGGAGAAGATGATGCGTGCGGCGAAGATCCCGGTGGAGGCACCTTGCTACCATCTTCAGTCACAGTTTGATGAAGAGGGATACCTCCTCCACAGCAACCGAACTAGAGCCGACCCAGCCAACATCGGTCTGAATGCAACTGAATTTAATGAGGAGGTGGAGACTGAAGAAGACAACAGACGAGGAGGAAGCTGATGATGATTAGTTGAGTTCTACTTTGATTACTAATTTTGTTATTTTTACATTCGGATGCGAACACGTAATTTGATATATGGTTGGATGTGATTACTCTTATGACATTTCCTACTGATCATATTTTACTGCTCCTATATTTTACTACTTGATTATAATTCTATTCTCGTATGACATTTTCTGATGTTAATGGATGATAATTTACTGCTGGATGATACTTAATGCTGGATAATATTAATTAGTAACACATGCTGTTTCATTGATTTAACCTGTCATATACTCTGATGATTAAATAATGTCCTATACCGGTGATTATGACATGATATAACTATAAACTTGCATTTAACATGTTGTCTAACACAAGATATAAGTGTGCAGGTTGGAAAACATGGGGAGGTTTTATGCGGCATCTCAGTAAGGAGTTTTTGGAAACGTCAATGAGCAGTTTTTGACATTCCTTCGGACACTCGGATTTCAGAGGAGTATTTAGATTTCAAATTTTCTGCACTCCTTAGCTTTTATGTATTTGTTTTCAAGTTTTCAAATTCTATTTTCATAAGTAGTAAAGTCGCTTTGCTAGGGACTAGTAAGGGCAAAAGTGTGGAGGTGGGGGTAGTGTAACCCCTACCAATTGGGTGAGGATGAATTGTTCTGATTTTAATTAGCGATCCTAGTTCTTGTGAAGAATCTATTCTAGAGTACATGATAAATATAATTTATTCGGATAGTCAATCCTTTTGATTTGAAGTTAGCAAGATGGGCTAAATCTCTTTTAAAAATTTCATTTTTCCACATTAATCTTTAAAATATTTGTCTTCCTAAAAATAGACCCGTATGGACTTCTAAAAATAATAATGAAAGGGTGAGCGATAACCGAGTTGGAGTTGTATACCAAAGCGTTGAGATAGATAGTTATTATGATGAGTACTTCTCTTTGATCATTTCACGTCATACTTCTTCAATTCTATCACCATTTATACCCTTTGAGCTTGAACTTGAACTTTTATGCATAATTTCCCTAGGCTTCTATTTGGCAATTCTTAGTATGCTCTTCATTTATGATTAGTTGTTAAAAGAGAAAAGAGTCGTAGTGATATGTGACCTAAGTGTATGTACACCTACTTAGAATGATCCCAACTATGGACTTTAACAAAAAGAAAAAAAGAAAAATGTATGTGTCATAGTGATATACAACCTAGGTATGTTGTGCATTCATACATGGAATGATCTCAACTATGATTATAAAAAAAAAAGAGGAGAAAAAAGTCGTAGTGATATGTGGCATAAGTGTGTGTACACCTACTTGGAATGATCCCAACTACGGACCAAAATTAACCTCATAGTTTGGAGAGTTGCTAAGAATTTTTCATCTAGGGAGACACCTTCTACCATCCATACACATCTCTAACCAAACCATAGTCGTTCTCATCACTAACCCTCATGACGTCTTTTCAAATCTAACTACTAAATCTTGCGGAGGTTAAGTCAAAGACTCGGCCTATTCTCGTCCCTTCTTAGTCATTAAAGGAAGTTTGATGAGAAAGTTGGAGGGAAGTAAATGATTTTAAAGGATAGCACACACCACACTAGAAACTTTATTTGAGATTTCTCTTCCATCAAGCTAATGAATTTTCGAATGTTTTGAACTTGTATTGATTGGCATATCCTCAAGTGGTTTAATCAGTACTCTTGGTTAGGCTTCTTTTAGTCTTTATTGAGAAAAAGGATCATGGGCATTTTTAACTTTTAATGTATATCACCTCACTCAATTCGATGATTGGGAATTGTCTTTGCTAGGGACTAGCAAAGGCTCGAGTGTGGAGGTGTGATAACTTCTCAACAAGAAGTTATCTAGCCTATTTTTTTTAGACTATTTGCTCATCATTTTTGGTGAAAACAAGTTTAATGGAAGTTAAAATGCGAGTAAATTCATATTTATTTTATTTATGACTAAATCAGTCTTTTTCATGTATATTGTTGAAAGAAAAGCCAAAAGGAAGGAACGACTTGGAAGAAGGATTTTGTTCAAATATGATGTCCTGGGAAAAGAGTTGCAAAATCCTGAAACAGGTTGTAACTTTGCCTGGATGAATTTCAGATTTTTAAATTCCAATAAACCGTCGTTTGCAAATCTGAAAGGAGGCATCTCTTGGGCAAGACATGCAAGTTTTTAGAGAGAGAAAATTCTGAAATTAAGGCAGTTATTGGACAGAGGTTTGCAAGATTATTCAGAGAAGAAACTTGGAGATATTCGATCCTTCATCTTGGAGGGGGCGACAAGAAGGACTGGAGAACTTCTTTAAGGCTGATCGCGGAGGGTCGGTGACTATTGATGCGCAATGCGGCCACAATGACTTTTTAGGGTGCTCGCCATACCATTTTTTCTAGTCGCGGCGGGCTAGCCGATACCCCCTTCATTGCCTCTGTCTATAAATAGGGGATGTGTACGTATTTATTAAGCTATCAACGACTAACTCTTTCTTCTTGCTAGTATCTTCAGTTTCCTCCTTTCTCGTCGTCTGATACTTGCTTTTTCTTCTCGCGATGACTGAAGAAGCTGATGCTCGACGGGATGTCATGCGAGGAACTTTGTCGTGGTGACGTTCAAGAAGTCAATCATTGTGCAGAAGGACTTATATGACTTCAAGAAGAAATTCCTGCCCGAAGGATACTCGTCCAGCATCCTCGCTAGACTGAGCGACTAAACACCTTCCTGGAGGGCGAGAACATCTTCCTTATCCGCCACTTCAAAATTGGCCTGCGACTTCCCCTGTGGCCGGAATTTAGCTAGATTCTCCGCTACTACGGCATAGTCCCCGCCCAGATAAACCCGAACGGGATGGCGATGATCGTAGGCTTCTTGTGCTTCTTGCGATAAGAGAAGATCATCTTCGATCTTTCAGTCTTCAGGAGAATCTTCTCCTTCATGGCAAATGGAGAGGGAGTCATCTTCTTGTGCAACCAAATTTGCACGCTGGTCGGCACGGCGAACAAGAACCATCGTTGGGGCGAGCTGATAGTTGTAGTCGGCGATGACTTCGAGGACATTCCTCGTCGATCCTAGCAGCCGCCTCATACCGCCTTCGTCACTCCCTTCCTAGAGGAACCTTGGGAGAAGCTCTTCAGCGCCTTCTGAGGTCAGCGGTTTAACATTGTCTTCTGGCGTCAATGGGTGAGCGAGCTTCAATGGGTTTTCCTGGGTGAAGGTATATTGTTGAGCGAGTATTCATTATACTCGAACTTTAGTGCACACTTCTTAGTTGGCGACTAATCATCATCTTCTTTCTTCTGCAGCTACTCGCATTCTACCGCGCGAGCCTCTCCCCGTGGCGAAAGAGGCAACTCCTGATTGGGAGGGTGTGGGGGTCCCGCCTCGCGATGATGAGGGGTTTTCATCATCCCCCATCGACATGTCACAGATTCCCGAGGACCCGGTGGATACTGACGAGAAGGCGGGATCCTCTCGGAAGAGGAAGGATAAGGGAAAGACCAAGGTTGGGGAGCCCACGAGGAAGAAGAAGGAGATCGCAAGCAGAGATCTCGGCGGGAGATCCTGCGTAGGCTGGCGAGCCTGACCGTCTGATAACTTCCCAGATGAAGTTATTTTAGCATCACATTCTTATCATTATATGATCATAATTCATATAATCTTGATTAGAAAATTGCAAAATGATATATATTTAAATGTTTGAAGTTAATTCTCACTTTTAGTGATTTTATGTTAGGAAAGGAGGAAACTCTCATTAATTATGGAAGTTGATATTATTATCAAAGCTAAGAAGAGGATTCAAGAGGGTCTCAACTTGCCTAAATCAGAATTTTGAAGAAAAATCCCGAAATAAAATCTGTTGCAACAAATTCTGTTATTTGTTGCAACAAATTTGGCAGTTACAGATTTTCAGCAATTCAAAATAATTCAAATTGGGCGGTTACAGTCTTCTTGGGAGGCATTTATTCAGCAATTAAGACCAGCAGTTAAGGCACGCCAAGGAGGGAAACTATTATATATTCTCCCCCACGATGGAAGGAAAGATATACAAGTTTTGAGGAGTAAATTAATGAGGGAATTTCGGCCAAAGGAGAGAGAAGGATGTGTCAACCTGCCATTTACAGGAAATTGAGGAAGAAATTCTGAAAATTCCTTCAATATGTATTGTAAGATCTTTCTAGTTTTGGGTTCTTTTTCTCCATTATGAACTAAATCTCTCAAGTCTTGTATGATGAGAGTATGTCGATTTTTGTGATGAAAATTTACTTTTAATCTTATTGATTGTTAATGGATTATCTTATTTAGATTATGAATTTGTTGTGGAACTCTTGATTTATGAATTTTATGCTCTTTATCGTTTCGAGAATCGAGAGATGAGAAACGTATTTTGAATTAGAATTCTATTTTCTTGCATCACAAGAATCGAGAGAGGAGTGGTGTTAATCAATAATCAAAGTTTCTTTTATTTCACTAACACTTCAAGAATCGAGAGAGGAGTGTGAGTTTCATAATTCTAATTTAGTATAGGAGAGAGAAAGAGATTTCCACTTCTCGCTAAGTGACTACGGTTGTTATTTTGCACAATATTCTCAAATTCATTTACGTTAGAGATAACTAAAGGAATTCGAATATTGAGATTTCCAATATCGAGAGATTAGGATTTCTCCGTTTAAAATTGTTACAAGATAATTCGTAAAACATTCACATAAGATAAATCATAAAAATTCATCATAATAACCGTCAGAAATCGGAATACAAGACTGCTTTCCTCAAGTGATTTTAAACAAGTATTTTTATTTCTTGTAAAAGTAATCTAGTCTTTCAATCTTTATTTTAATGTTGCTTAATTTTCTAAAAAAAACTCATCCGTTTTGATCCGCTTGAATTTAAAGAAACGGTTTAGCTAGTACTTGCGAGCTCTAAATTTATCACCTCTCCGAGGGAACGATCTCACTCACACTTTATTACTTGATCGACACGTATACTTGCGTTTATAGCTCTATTTTGCGTGCATTAAGTTTTTGGCGCCGTTGCCGGAGAGGTGCCGTGTAACGGATTTAGTGTCTTATCTTGCAATAATAGTAACCCTTAGTATTTGGAGGTCAAGCTTTAATTTTAGTTAATTCCAACTTTGTTTTTCTTTTGAAATCTGTTAGTGTATGTCCAGGTATCGCTCGGTAGAATTAGTACCATTAAACTCAGAAATTGAACGAACCTATAGACGTAATAGGAAGACCATTAGATTGGAACATTTAAATCACCCTATAATGAATTTAAATAATCAAAACCATCAAAATTTAGAAGACGAGGTTCATCAAGAGGGGCAAGATTTAGGAGGTCAAGTAGACCAAAATGGGCAACCCGTAGAACAAAGAAGAACCTGCCGTGACTATAATATGCCTTATCGGGAAGGGGTACAATTCACTATTGGTAGACCCACAGTAGATGCTAATAATTTTAAAATTGATTCTATGGCCATGCAACTGGTTCAAAATAACAAATTCGGGGGTTTAAATCATGAAGATCCTAATTCCCATCTAAGAACGTTCATAGAAATATGTGACACATTCAAAATTAATGGCGCATCTGAAGAAGCCATTAGATTGTGATTATTCCCCTTCTCCCTCGAAGGGAGGGCAAAAGATTGGTTGAATTCGCTGCCTCATGGTTCTATAACTACTTGGGCAATTTTAATTGAAAAAAATTTGGCTAAATATTTCCCCCCATCCAAAACCACTATGTTAATGAGGGATATCTCCACGTTCATGCAAATGAATGGAGAAACTCTCTACGATGCTTGGGAACGATTTAAAGAATTACTTAGAAAATGTCCTCACCATGGACTAGCTATTCACCAACAAGTATGGACTTTCTATAATGGCCTCCAGACATCTACAATGATACAAGTAGATGGAGGTGCAGGAGGCTCTCTCATGAATAAATATCCAGAGGATGCTTACGGTATTTTCGAAGACTTATCTTCTAATAATTACCATTCTATTGAGCGTCAAGCACAACCTTCCACCACAGCCGGATTATATCAAGTTGATCAATTCACGTCATTTGCAGCACAAATGACATCTCAATTTAATTCGATTAATAAAAGATTAGATGCTTTGACCGTGAATCAAAATCAAATGAATCCTCAAGTTAACAGCATAACCACTCCCATAATCACCTCTAATCCAACTTTAACAATAGAACAACTTGTAAGTGGGAGCGAAGAAGTAAATTACATAGGAGGCCAATTTAAACAAAACTCAAACTCTTATCAAAATCATTATAATCCCGAGTGGAGAAACCATCCTAAATTCTTTTGGAAGAATAGTGGAAATGGTTTAACGCCAATTCATTTATTTAATTCTAATCCTAACCCTCCTCACCAAAATCATCAAAATCATCATCCAAATCATGCGGGTAATTCTAGGAAAATAACTGACGATTTCATCATGGAGTCAATGCAAAAAAAATGAAGCTTTATTAGCTTAGAAGGATCCATGCAGATGATTGAATCTCAGTTAGGACAAATAGCTGTGACATTGAGTATGAGAACACCGGTTACACTCCCCACGGATACTACTTCTAACCCCAAGGTAGATAATCATGAATGTAAAGTTGTAACACTACGCAGTGGAAGGGAGTTGGATAGTGACAAAAGGAATAATCCTTTAGAAAATATTAACATCAACAATAATATGGATAACAACCCTCTGAATAAATCTAATAAAGAAATAATCTTAGAAGAAAATAAAAGTGGAGAAGAAGTAGAGAATCTAGGAGAAAACATGAAGATAAATAATGCTAATCCTCCAAATGAAAAAGAAAATAGAATTATTTATCCACCTCTTCCATTTCCTCAAAGATTAAGGAAGAGTAAACTTGATCAACAATTTCAAAAATTTTTAGAAATCTTTAAGAAGCTTCAAATTAACATTCCCTTCGCTGAAGCTTTGGAGCAAATGCCAAACTACGTGAAGTTTATGAAGGATATTTTAAATAAGAAAACAAAATTTGGCATAAATGAAATGGTGGCACTTACACATGAGTGTAGTGCAATCCTTCAAAAGAAATTACCTCCTAAGCTAAAAGATCCGGGAAGTTTTACTATTCCTTGCTCCATTGGATATCAATTCGAAGGGAAAACTTTGTGTGATTTAGGTGCAAGTATAAATTTAATGTCGTTATCAATTTATAAAAAATTAGGATTAGGAGAAATAACTAAAACATCTTTAACTTTACAATTGGCAGATAAATCTCTTACTTTCCCAAAAGGAATTGTGGAGGATGTTTTAGTCAAAGTAGAGAAATTTATTTTTCTGGCAGATTTTGTAGTTCTTGATATGGAGGTTCCTATCATAGTAGGACGACCTTTCTTAGCAACCGGGAGAACGTTGATTGATGTTCATAAAGGAAAACTCACCATGAGGGTAAATGATGAGGAAGTCACATTCAATGTCCTCAAAGCCATGAAATTTCCTGATAAAGAGGAAGATAGGATGGAAGAGGTAAACAGTTTAACACTCCATGAATTTATGAAGAATTATGAAATTAATAATTAAGAAGTTGACTTAAAATTTTTCTCAGATTTTGATGAATTTTCTGATGATGAGGTAGAGAGAAAGGAGTGCTTGGAGTTGGATGTTTGTCAAGCAGCATTTTCCCACATTCCGGAACCATTGGATATAAAAGAAGGACCAAGTGTGTCCGAGCCATCACTAATAACTCCACCCATTCTTGAATTAAAACCCTTATCGGAACATCTATCTTATGCGTATTTAGGAGATAATGACACGTACGTTACCGGTTATAATTAACTCCAACATATTGCCGGAACAACATACACAATTAATAAATCTTTTAAAACAATATAAATTGGCCATGGGATGGACTATAGCGGATATTAAAGGGATTAGTCCTTCGCTATGTATGCACAAAATTCTTTTAGAAGAATCATATAAAGGATCCATAGAGCCTCAAAGACGCCTTAGTTCACCTATGAAAGAAGTAGTAAAAAAAGAAATTATTAAAAGGTTAGATGCTGGAATAATCTATTCCATCTCCGATAGTCCTTGGGTTTCCCCGGTTCAATGTGTACCTAAGAAAGGGGGAATGACGGTAATAAAGAATGATAAAAATGAATTAATTTCAACTAGAACTATCACGGGATGGCGAATATGCATGGATTATCGGAAACTTAATAAAGCTACTAGAAAAGACCATTTTCCATTACCTTTCATAGATCAAGTCCTTGATAAATTATCTAGTAATGATTTCTTTTGTTTCTTAGACGGGTATTCCGGATATATAATCAAATCACCGTAGATCCGGAAGACCAAGAAAAGACAACATTTACATGTCCCTATGGAACATTTGCATTTAGGAGAATGCCATTTGGTTTGTGCAACGCACCGACCACTTTTCAACGTTGCACGATCGCTATATTCTCTGATCTTATGGATCATGACATAGAAATTTTTATGGAGAATTTCTCCATTTTTGGAAAAACATTTGATGAATGTTTAGGTTGTTTAGAAAGAGTGCTTTCTCATTGTGTGGAAACTAACTTGGTACTAAATTGGGAAAAATGTCATTTTATGGTGCGTGAGGGAATAGTCCTTGGACATCATGTTTCAAAAAATGGGTTAGAAGTTGACAAAGCAAAAATTGAGGTTATAGAAAAATTACCACCGCCGAAGAATATAAAAACTTTACGAAGCTTCTTGGGACACGCAGGTTTTTATAAGAGATTTATCAAGGATTTTGCTAAAATCGCTAAACCATTAAGCAGTTTATTGGAAAAAGATATTAAGTTTGATTTTAATGATATTTGTCTCCTTGCTTTTAATCAACTTAAAACCCGATTGATTGCATCACCTATTATAGTGGCTCCCGATTGGGGAGAACCTTTTACGATCATGTGTGATGCTAGCGATTACGCCGTTGGCGTTGTATTAGGCCAAGTCCGAGAAAAGATTTTTTACACAATAGCCTATGCTAGCAAAACTTTAATTGAGGCTCAAATCAATTATACCACTACCGAAAAGGAATTATTAGCCGTAGTGTTTGCTTTCGAAAAATTTAAATCATATCTTCTTTGTACTAGTGTTATTGTATTTACTGACCATGCGGCTATTCGATATCTCATGGAGAAGAAGGATGCTAAACCAAGGTTGATCCGTTGGGTCTTATTATTGCAAGAGTTTGATCTTGAAATCAAAGATAGGAAAGGGGTTGATAACCCAGTAGCTGATCATCTATCAAGGATAGAATCTACCAATCCTCTATCACATTCAGAAATTAATGAAAAATTTCCCGATGAACGGATTTTAGCTATCTCCGAATGTTCTTTACCATGGTATGCTGATTTGGTGAATTATTTAGCAAGTAAAATTATCACTTATGATTTTAATTTTCAACAAAAGAAAAGATTTTTGCACCAAGTTAGATCTTATGTATGAGATGATCTTTTCTTATTTAAAATTGGGGCTGATGGGATGATAAGGCGGTGTGTCATGGAATGAGAAATGAAACCTATTTTAGAGAAATGTCACAACTCTCCTTACGGAGGGCATTTTATGGGAAATAGAACGACTATGAAAGTACTAGAATCGGGATTATTTTGGCCCTCTTTATTCCGAGACGCTAGAGAATTTGTACAACAATGTGATCGTTGTCAAAGAGGTGACAACATAAAGAAAAATAATTCTTTGCCGATGAATACAATCTTAGAAGTTGAGTTGTTTGATGTTTGGGGAATAGATTTCATGGGGCCTTTTGTTAACTCTCAAGGTAATCTTTACATTCTACTGGTCGTTGACTATGTGTCCAAGTGGGTGGAAACAATCACGACTACCAAAAATGATGCAAAAATAGTGTTACATTTCTTAAAAAACTTCATATTTAATCGTTTTGGAACCCCAAGAGCGATAATAAGCGATGGGGGAAGTCATTTTTGCAATTATCAATTTGCTACACTTTTAAGGAAATATGGAGTCAAACATAAGGTAGCACTAGCATACCACCATCAAACCAATGGTTTAGCCGAAGTGTCTAACAGAGAAATAAAGCAAATCCTTACGAAAACTGTAGGTGTTAATTGTAAGGATTGGTCTCAAAAGCTAAATGAGGCTTTGTGGGCATATAGAACCGCCTATAAGACACCAATAGGTCTAACTCCTTACAGATTAGTGTACGGAAAGGCTTGTCATTTGCCTTTGGAATTAGAACATAGAGCTGATTGGACAATTAAAAAAATTAATTATGATTATGACAAAGCAGGTAAATCAAGGGTCTTGCAATTAAATGAGATGGAAGAAATAAGGATGAATGCTTATGAGAATTCCCAAATTTACAAGGAAAAAACTAAGAAATGGCATGACCAATGATTGAGGGAAAAATATTTTGAGCCAGGCCACCTAGTTCTTTTATTTAATTCACAGTTAAAATTATTCCCAGGAAAACTCAAATCTCGTTGGTCAGGACCATTCTGGGTAAAAGAAGTACACCCATATGGAGCAGTGACTATTTTGAATGAAAAAGATAATTCTGAGTTCAAAGTAAATGGTGAGAGGCTAAAGTTTTATAGAGAATTCGAGAATGAACTGATGGTTTCATTCAGTAGGTTGTGTTGGAACAACCCTATTACTGATTTGGGCTAGGATCACTATCTGTTGACTATGACTAAGTTGACCCCAATGTATAGTCTAATGGTCAATGTTTTAAGCTGATTAGAACTTAAGGAAAAGATCAGTTTCTGCGTTCGACGAACTCCATACTGCGTTCGACGAACTCCATCCTGCGTTCGACGAACGACATGCTCCAGTTCGACGAACTTGCCAAGGTTCTGCGTTCGACGAACTCTATTCTGCGTTCGACGAACTTCTCTCTGCGTTCGATGAACTTGCTCTCCAGCTCGACGCACTCAATTTTCTAGCCAGTCCAGCAGTTTATTCTTCAGTTTGACGAACTTCATTCTGCGTTCAACGAACTCAGCTCTGCGTTCGAAGAATAAGTATCAAGATGTTCAGATCGACGAAAGTTCTTCTCAGCTCGACGAATTCAATATTCCAGCTAGCTTATCAGATTTTATCTCTCGGTTTGACGACTTCCAGCTTGAGATCGACGAACTCCAGATTGTGTTCGACGAATTTATTCAGATCGACAAAATTTCTCTTCAGTTCAGTATTTCAGACAGATTATTTTAATTCTATTCTCTGAACTCAGATCGACTATCAACGACAGATCTATTCCTATTAGATAAGTCAATGATATTATATTTCCTTTTATTATTCTCTTATTTCGAGAAAGTAGTCGTTTGGCTAATCGGAAAAGGATACATTTATTTAAAAGGAAAAGGGATTAAAGATTTGTTTGCAGTTCCAAGAAATAATCCTCCTGATTATTCTATTCCTTATTCAGAGGATTTGAAATTCAAATCAGAGATATATTGTCAAAAAAAGAAGAAGGAAGAAACAGATACATATTATCACAGTACATCAAGACGGGAAAAAGAGAAGAAGAATACAGTCCAGAGGAAGAAGAAAAAGAAATATATAGAAAGCCAAAAAAAAGTTTCAGATCTTCATCTTCCTCAAGCAGCACCTCTCAATCTCTGAGAACAACAACACAGATCTTATCTCAGATTTCTGCTGCAAGTTTCTAAATCTTCAAGAGCAACAAACAATCTGAGAAACCTTTGTCTCTCAGATTCATCAGCTATCAAGGAAGATCTACATTCAAGAGAAAGCTCCATCCTCAACTGTCAACTATTTTCTATCAGACAGGGGGAGCTTTACAACATCAAATCCACTAGTCTTCTCTAAGATTATTGACAGAGAAGAACTTCATAACCCTCTTTATCCCATCTTGTACAGGGTTCTAACTCCCTTCAAAAGTTAACTGTTTGGTGGCAGGGCACCTGATCAAAAATCTGCAGTTGGTGTTTTGGGCACCTGATCAAAACCCCATTGGTGATAGGGCACCTGATCAAAAACCTAGTGGATTCCTATCAAGGGTGGTAGAAAAGTAGATGTACTCATGTTTATTGGGGAACTACTATAGATCCTTATGTCTTCTGTGATTCTTGTTTATTTTTCTGTGTTGTGCTGTGTGATCTCTTTGTGTTTTTTTATTTGTTTTATAACTCACTCAGTACACATATATATATATCACAATTTTAATTCCGCTATAAAAATAAGTGAAAAACTTTTTAATACTCTATTCACCCCCCTACCCCTAGAGTAACTTTAAGATCTAACCTCGCTTTCAATTGGTATCAAAGCTAGGTTGATTCTTTACAGGCTAACACCTGAATCAAAAGATCAATTAGATCTTAAGTTTTTCTAGAGTTTTATTTTTCTAAAAACTCATGGCACAGAACAAAGAATACTCAAGCACAAGACCTCCTATGTGCAATCGAAATAAGTTTGCACTGTAACATCCCGACTTTTATTGGGCCACTAGACCCTAGTGAGCCCAATAAAAGTAGGCCCGAACAGGAGAAAACGACCATTTCGGGTATCGTAGCGCACCACTACCTCATTATTATGAATAGTGGCCGTACGAACCCCGAATTGACTTCCGTCAGTTCCGTTGGACTCGTATGGACAATACGAGCGCAACGGAATTCGTTGCACTTCGATCCGAGGTCGTTTGGAGAAAACGACCATTTCGGGTATCATAGCGCACCACTACCTCATTATTATAGTGGCCGTACGAACCCCGAATTGACTTCCGTCAGTTCCGTTGGACTCGTATGGACAATACGAGCGCAACGGAATTCGTTGCACTTCGATCCGAGGTCGTTTGGAGAAAACGACCATTTCGGGTATCGTAGCGCACCACTACCTCATTATTATGAATAGTGGCCGTACGAACCCCGAATTAACTTCCGTCAGTTCCGATAGACTCGTATGGACAATACGAGCACAACGGAACTCGTTGCGTCTCGATACGAGGTCGTATGGAGAGTATGCCATTTTAGTCCTATGCAGATCGCCTCAGTGCAACGCACGAAATATAAAGCACACGAACCCGGCATCGGCCCCGGCGACTCTTATCATGTCCCGGGAGCCGAGGAGGACCCCGCCCTAAGTTGACTTGGTCAAACCCCCCCCCCCCCCAGTCTGAAATTACTTAGGAAAGAGACGAAAAGAAAAGGGGGGGGGGAGAGAAGCCCCTCCCCCAAAAAGGAAGGGCTGCCTATTCATGGGCAGCCCCCCTATTTGGGCAGGAGAGAGAGGAGGGAGGGGAGGGAGGGGGGGGGGGGGGGGGGAAATATCTCCCCCTCCCTTATCCCCACGTGGAGGAAAAGGAAGGGGGAGAGGAGAGCTTCCCCCTCCCTATAAAAGGAGGGGCAGCCCTCTCCATTTCTCCCCCACACACACCTCCTCTCCCTCTCTCTCAGACCTCCCCTGACGGCAGCCCCCCCCAGCCAGCCACCTCCTCCTCCTCCCCCTTGCCGGAGCAAGCCACCCAAAGCCGACCTCCTCCTCCTCCTCCATGGCCGGCCACCACCACCCCACCCCTCAGGTAGAAGATCTCCTCCACCTCCTTCCCACCTCCAGGGTAGAACCCCCCCCCCCCCCCTCCCCCTGTCGCCGGAGCGCCGCCGGCCGCCGCCCGAGCCTTGGCAAGGCTCGGGGAGGAGGCCGGCAGAGGAATCGCTCCTCCCCAGCGCTGGTGGTGGCGCTGGGGGGGGAGGAGGTCCCCGTCAGGGACCGCGGCGCCGGTGCTGGGGAGGCGGCCGGGCCGCCGGCGGGCACGGCCGGCGGCACCCGCGGCCTCCCCCGCCTCCCTGCTTTCCTGTACGGGGATAGCCCCTTCCCCGACGGCGGCTGGCGGCTCCAGGCCGCCGGGCCACCGCCGGAGGGTTGCCCCCTCCCCGGCGCCCCGGTCAGTGGCGGCCGGGAGGGCAGCGCGCGGCAGGAGCGGCGGCACAGCGGGCCTGCATGGCCCATGCAGGCCACGCCGCCACCGCCCGCCCCCTTTTTATCCCTCCCCCGGCGGTGGCCGGCGGTGCCAAGCCGCCGGAACACCCCCGGAGGAGTCGCCGGCCCCCGGCGCACCGGCCGGGGGCACCCCCACCCCATCCCTCTGGTGGAGGCGGTGGCGGCAAGCCTGCAGGAGGCGTACAGGCCGCCCCCGCCCCCGTGCCCTTACGACACCAACCCCGGTGGTAGCCGGCGGCGCCAGGCCGCCGGACCACCACCGGAGTGGTCGCCAGCCCCCGGCGCACCGACCGGGGGCGGCGCCGGCCCCATCCGGCCGCTGCCGGCGGCGGCAGCGGCCGCCTCCCGTCCAGGTTGACGGGAGCCGCCCGATCTCCCGCGGGAGATCTAGCGGCTCCCGTAACCTAGACTCCCGCCCTTCCCCTCAACATGTGTGCCCCCCCACAGCGGATCCGCTGTGGATCCGCTGTGGGGACCCGAGGATGGCGCCCGGTGTGGCGCCCCCAGAACCCTCCTTTCCCCCTATCCGCACCCCAACCCCCCTTAACCTTCCTCATTTTTCTAAGGAAAAATGGGGCCTTTTCAGAAAAAGTTTTCTAAATGAAAAATGTGCCCCACCCTCGGGGGCACCCCCTGTAATTTTTTGGGATTTTTAGGAGGGGTTTTACTATTTTTAAAACCCGATATAAAGTTTATTTTAGGTATTAAAATGCCCAAATGTGTTTCTAAAAATCCCCAAAAATTAGGGGCACTAAATATAGGTATTTTACAAATACTACCAAAGATAGGGGGTGTGGACTTGTGATTTAACCCCTCAAAAGCCTTTTCAAACAAAAATAGATGCCCGGAAAAGAGCAAAATTCATTAAAATGAATCGGCGTCTCCTCGACGCATATTTTAATTACTTATCCAAAATTATGCGTATTAATCTAAAAAGATCGACTGAGCTCGGAGAAGCAACGCAAAAATCGGAACGACATCGCGACGCAGCGCCAAAACGTAACCTCGCCGCGACGATAATAAAAGAACGGAGTCGTCGATCGAAGCCTCCTCTTAAGGAGTGATTGGACTACTAACCATTTCTTCTTATGCAATTACATTCTGTACTTTCGTTTAAATCCAGTCTCGTACTGGTCCCCCCGCATTTACATGCTGTACTTTCGTTTAAATCCAGTCTCGTACTGGTCCCCTGCAATTACATTCTGTACTTTCGTTTAAATCCAGTCTCGTACTGGTCCCCCCGCATTTACATGCTGTACTTTCGTTTAAATCCAGTCTCGTACTGGTCCCCCGCATTTACATTCTGTACTTTCGTTTAAATCCAGTCTCGTACTGGTCCCCCGCATTTACATGCTGTACTTGCGTTTAAATCCAGTCTCGTACTGGTCCCCCCCGCATTTACATTTCTGTACTTTCGTTTAAATCCAGTCTCGTACTGGTCCTATCATTATGGCCTTTGCTTTCGGCCTACTTTCTGCTTATCATTATGGCCTTTGCTTTCGGCCTACTTTCTGCTTATCATTATGGCCTTTGCTTTCGGCCTACTTTCTGCTTATCATTATGGCCTTTGCTTTCGGCCTACTTTCTGCTTATCATTATGGCCTTTGCTTTCGGCCTACATTCTGTTTAGTATTATGGCCCCTGCTTCGGCCTAATTTACTTACTAGTGCAGAGCTGCCGTGACAACAAATGCGGTGCTTGTCCTCCCTTCGGCGAGGCCTTAGTTGGGGAAAACCCGGAGTTGAGTCCTTCCTCCCAGGTTAGCCCCAAGCAAGGAGCCCTCATACCGCTAAGTCTCCCGGTCCAGGGTTGTGAGACCGGTGGAGTAGAAATGCCACGTGGCCTAAGGGTTTGTTTTGTATAAAGCGGGTGAAGATTGATTGGAAGTGGCGGGTTGGTCACGCTCGCAGACCGTTCGTACCGGTGCGGGTGGGTTGACGACTCATGGCGACAGGGAGATATGCGCAGCAGGTTATCACCCCTGAGCATGTAGTTTTACCTCCGCTGGTCGGCCTTCAAATCGGCTCGCCGGATGTCGCTCACATCCAGTTAGTACACCAAGTTGTACAGGAGGGCCTGAATGATACGGTACGACTACATTCAGAAGTGGCAGGACTGGCCACTGTCACTGACGGCCACATCGGTGAGGCCCGCGGGGTTAGCTCCCCTGCTTGAACTAAAGCGGTCTAAAACTGTGTCGACACAGGGTCTTTGTGTGGGTACAGGTCTTGAGAACCTGGGGTGTGTGTATACGTGCGATAGTATTATAGATTTATTATGCTGCGCGATTGTGGTTATTCGGGCAGGAGCCCCGCTTTATATATATATATATGTGTATGTATATGATTACCTGCTGCTAACCCTTTCCTTGCTTCGGCTATTTCAATTCTGTCTTTAGCCGCCCCCTGGATACGGATCCGGGGAGGGGGATGCGTTTTCTGCTTAGCTCTGTGACTAACGGTTATTTCTTATAACCAATCACAGGAGACGGGACAGCGTGAAGCCCCCACATCACAGGTTGACCGGGAAGCCTTGGAGATGATCCGTTCGATCACCCCAGCCTCCCCTTCTATCTTCAGAGATGTGAGTACGAGTATATAGGGACGAGCCCAGGACTCCCTTTTGTCTTAGCATATGTAGTCTACGGATAATATTTTGTAAACGATAGGCTTCGGCCCCGTTAAGTTGTAAATATAAGCTGTATGTTTGGTTTGCCCATCTTTTGATTGCTTCCGCTATGTGTTCTGATGTGAGGTTATGATTCTTGTGCCTGACAAGGAGACCGCTCAGCGCTCGAGGGGGGATGGGACGTCACCACCCGGGGAGCGTTAAGGGGTCATTCTTGGGCAGTAAGATCCCCCCTCCCTGAACCCGGTTCAGGATTGGGGAGGGGGGGTCTTACAAATGGATCAGAGCTACCACGATCCGACCACATAGGGCAGTCTTTCGATCCTCCTTTCCCCCGGTTCCGTTTCTTGGTTCGGGACGAACCATGCAGCGGAAGCCTGGTGGACCCTCTAGGTTAAGGTTAAGGACTCGAGACTGCACGATAGTACACCCACACGCTTTCCGCTTTCTTTCCTTTCAGTCCTGCAAAATGCCCTTAGTTTTGCAAGTTCTGACACCCGTTTGTTACTTCTCCAGATACCGGAGTCAAGTAATGGAAGGTCTTCCTCTCAAGACCAGTACCACCCTACCACTCCACCACCAGCTCAGACCGCTCCGGCCACAGTTCCATTCGGAGAGACAGAGCTCGGGCAGACCCTGGTAGCCCTGTTGGCCGCCTTCCAGACAGCCACTTTACGGCCACCCCAGCAGGCCACCGTACCCACTGATCTACTGACGACTTTCCGAGGGCTAAGGCCCCCCACCTTTCGGGGTACAGAGTCGGCCATCCAGGCCGAGGAGTGGGTGGAGAGGGTAGAGGAGCTTCTTGTAGGGATGATGTGCCCAGCAGTAGCCGCAGTATCCCTAGTAGTGACCATGTTGGAGGGCTATGCCCGGGACTGGTGGAGGGCAGCTAGCCGCTCCACTTTTAGAGGACGACCCCTTAGCACCATTCTCTGGGGGGAGTTCTTGGATGCTTTCTTAGAGCATTTCATTTCAGATGCAGACCGGATGGCACTCCAGGAGCGGTTCCTACAGATCAGACAGGGAGATAGGACGGTTCCAGACTACCAGAGAGAGTTTATCCACCTGGCCCGCTTCGCCGGGACCTTAGCAGGTACAGATAGGGACAGGGCGGCCAGATTTTATCGGGGATTACGAGACGACCTCCGTCAGGCCCTGATCATGATATCCCAGGCATCCTTCCACACGATCACCTCACATGCCACCGCTCTAGAGATGGATCAGCGGATGGTAGCCCAGCAGCGGAGGGGACACGTAGGTATTCCCCGGACTCAGGACCGAGAGAGAAGAGCAGGTCCTCGCAGGCAGGGCCGAGACGGGAGACAGCGGCAGCGTCACCAGCCATATAGGCAGGCACCCCAGCCCCGACCAGCACCCCAGCCCCGACCAGCACCCCCAGCCCCAGCACCACAGGTCGTCCCGGCCGCACGACGAGATGTTCCCTTCGCAGGGAACTGCTACCTATGCCAGCAGCCTGGGCATATACGAGCCTTCTGCCCACAGGCTACCGGGAGACCCGGTTTAGGAGCAGTACAGAGAGCGGCGGAGAGAGGACGAGGTGGACGCAGAGGACGTCCCGCAGGCAGGAGGGAGCCGGCTAGGCAGGGCAGAGCAGCACCGCTCGAGGCATACGCGTTGGATCTCCAGCACGGTCCTGCTCCTGACGTAGTGATAGGTATCTACTTCCGATAGTACGATATCCTAGGAGATGTTTTAGCTTATATATTGGGACTTTTTGTATATGTCATCCCTACTCTTGTATATCTGTGAAAAGCTTATGATTATGATATATATACATATATGTTATCAGGTTTACTTTTGGTAGAAGGTCGTCCCGCTAAAACACTGTTCGATACCGGCGCCACACACTCTTTCGTTGCACAAAATTTCATCGCCGACAAAGAGAACACGGTGCGATCATCCGGGATGTCAATCCGAATACGACTCCCGGATGGATCAGATATGACTTCCACCGAGAAGTGTTCCTTCCAGGCAATGCTAGGAGGCATAGAGTTCGAAGTCAACGCCACCATCTTAGCAATAACCGGGTTCGACATCATTCTGGGGATGGATTGGTTGGCCGAGCACAGCGCCCAAATCAATTGTTCGACTCGAGAAATCCGCCTCCAGAATCCGAATGGGCAATTTATCACGCTAGCAGGTATACCCTCCGTCACCCGCATTATCTTAACATCTGCACAAACCGTCAAGGCAGTTCGACGGAAGGACGAGATGTACCTAATCTACTTTGAGATGGAGAACACGACGCAAGTACTCGCCAAAGTACCTGTGATCAGGGACTTCCCAGATATCTTCCCAGAGTCACTCCCCGGGTTGCCCCCGCAACGGGAAGTAGACTTCCAAATCGAACTTACTCAAGGAGCCCGACCAGTGTCCCGAGCACCATACCGGATGGCCCCGAGGGAACTGGCTGAGCTCAAGATTCAGCTACAAGAGTTAGTCGACGCAGGATTCATACGTCCTAGTACCTCTCCCTGGGGAGCCCCAGTACTGTTCGTTAAAAAGAAGGATGGATCGCTGCGCCTCTGCATCGACTACAGAGGTTTGAATAAACTCACCATCCGGAATACCTATCCCCTACCCCGGATAGATGAACTGTTCGATCAACTACAAGGCGCGTCCGTCTTTTCCAAAATGGACTTAAGGTCCGGCTACTATCAACTTAGAGTACGAGAAGAGGACATTCCCAAGACCGCTTTCAGCTCTCGCTACGGACTATACGAGTTCATGGTAATGCCATTTGGATTAACCAATGCCCCGTCCCCCTTCATGGCTTTGATGAATACGGTATTCAAACCCTTCCTGGATCATTTCGTAATAGTCTTCATAGATGATATTCTCATCTACTCAAAGAACAAAACCGATCACTCCAGGCACCTCCAAATGGTACTACTTAAGCTAAGAGAACACTCACTCTTCGCCAAGTTTAGCAAATGCGAGTTCTGGATGGAAGAAGTCGGCTTTCTGGGACACACCGTCAATAAGAACGGAGTAGCAGTAGATCAAGCCAAGGTGCAAGCAGTGCGAAATTGGCCGCCACTTAAGACAGCGGCAGACATCCGAAGTTTCCTTGGCCTCGCCGGCTACTACCGTAAGTTCGTCGAAGGCTTCTCCAAGATCGCATTACCACTTACCACTCTCACCAAGAAGGATGTGACATTCCAATGGTCTCCTGAATGCGAGGCGGCATTCATCGAACTGAAGAACCGGCTGATATCGGCCCCAATCCTAACCCTCCCCTCCGGTACCGAGGGTTTCCAAATCTATGCTGATGCCTCTCTGAAGGGATTGGGGGCCGTGCTTATGCAACATGGCAAGGTAATTGCCTATGCCTCACGTCAGCTCAAGCCGCATGAACTAAACTACGCCACCCACGATCTGGAGCTGGGGGCGGTAGTTTTTGCATTAAAAGTCTGGAGACACTACCTCTACGGGGTACGATGCGAAATCTTCTCCGATCATAAAAGCCTCAAATACGTCTTCACCCAGAAAGAGCTAAACCTCCGGCAACGCCGGTGGTTAGAATTTCTCTGTGATTATGACTTCGCCCTCCAGTACCATCCCGACAAGGCTAATAAAGTTGCAGACGCCCTGAGTCGGCAGCCTCCGAGGACCGGGAGTTGGTTAGAAATGGTGCCAGAGGAGTTAGTCAAATCATTGGCAGAAATGGATATTATCCTCATCACCCGCAGAAATCCGATGGAATACCAAGCCCACCTCTATTGGATGGAGATACAGTGTGACATCAGGAATAGAATACGAGAAGCCCAGAAGACCGACGTTGAAGCAGCACCGATCATTCAGGCCTTGCAACACGGTGTACAAGAAGACTACAACCTGTACGATGGCATCCTGCAATACAGACACCGCATATTCATTCCCGCTGCAGAAGGGATCCGTGAGGAGATACTCCGTGAAGCTCACCAGACAAGGTACTCGATACACCCGGGAGTAGTAAAAATGTATACGGACCTGCGCAGAACCCTATACTGGCCAGGCATGAAGAAGGATGTCACCGATTATGTAGCGCACTGCCAAACCTGCCAAATGGTCAAGGCCGAATGTCGTAGCCCAGGAGGTCTACTACAACCCCTGCCAATTCCAGAATGGAAGTTCGAGGATATTTCCATGGATTTTGTCCATGGCTTACCCCGATCCCGTGCAGGTAACGACTCCATATGGGTAGTAGTGGACCGCCTCACCAAGGTAGCCCGATTCATCCCGAACCGGCAAGGCGATGGTGTCGACATTCTAGCCCGACTATTTATCGAGCAGGTAGTCCGATTTCATGGAATACCCAAATCAATCGTCTCGGACCGCGATGGGCGCTTTACATCGAAGGAATGGAGAAGAGTGCAAGCTTATCTGGGAACCAGATTAGCTTTTAGCACCGCCTTCCACCCCCAGACCGATGGGCAGACGGAAAGGACGAATCGGACGATGGAAGACCTTCTCCGATTATGCATAGTGGAGCACAACGAGCCATGGGAGCAGTTACTACCTTTGGTAGAGTTCTCATATAACAACAGCTTCCAGGCAAGCATCAAGATGGCACCGTACGAAGCCCTCTACGGAAGACGCTGTCGGACCCCGCTATCTTGGGCACAGGATGAGGACCCCGAAGCCTTGGGAATCACCTACATCGACGATACCACCGCCGCAATAAGACTAATCCGGGAACGCATGCTGGAAGCGCAGAGCCGACAGACCAAGTATTACGACGCACGTCATCGGCAAGTGGAAATCCAAGTGGGAGATATGGTTTTCTTAAAGATTAAGCCAATGCATGGGATATCACGAATCAAGAGGCAGAAAAAGCTGGACCCCCGCTATCTAGGCCCGTATCCAGTCGTCGAAAGAATTGGCCCGGTGGCTTACAGGTTAGCTTTGCCAGCCGAGCTGGGGAGCCTTCACGACGTATTTCATGTCTCCTCGCTAAGACGTGTTCTGCGCCAACCAGAGCAGCACCTCCCCACACCCCCAACATCAGTACAATCCGACCGATCTGTCCGACTCGAACCTGTGAAGATAGTGGACTCCAAGATCAAAGAACTGCGGAACAAGACGGTCACAATGGTCAAGATCTTATGGTCGAACGGTGGACGCGAAGAGTTCACTTGGGAACCAGAGACGCTCGTACGAGAGAAATACCCGACGCTCTTCCCCCAGGTACATCATTTAAACCCCTACTTTAGCCAATTTTCGGGGACGAAAATCTCTTTATTTTTATTGGATTGTAACATCCCGACTTTTATTGGGCCACTAGACCCTAGTGAGCCCAATAAAAGTAGGCCCGAACAGGAGAAAACGACCATTTCGGGTATCGTAGCGCACCACTACCTCATTATTATGAATAGTGGCCGTACGAACCCCGAATTGACTTCCGTCAGTTCCGTTGGACTCGTATGGACAATACGAGCGCAACGGAATTCGTTGCACTTCGATCCGAGGTCGTTTGGAGAAAACGACCATTTCGGGTATCATAGCGCACCACTACCTCATTATTATAGTGGCCGTACGAACCCCGAATTGACTTCCGTCAGTTCCGTTGGACTCGTATGGACAATACGAGCGCAACGGAATTCGTTGCACTTCAATCCGAGGTCGTTTGGAGAAAACGACCATTTCGGGTATCGTAGCGCACCACTACCTCATTATTATGAATAGTGGCCGTACGAACCCCGAATTAACTTCCGTCAGTTCCGATAGACTCGTATGGACAATACGAGCACAACGGAACTCGTTGCGTCTCGATACGAGGTCGTATGGAGAGTATGCCATTTTAGTCCTATGCAGATCGCCTCAGTGCAACGCACGAAATATAAAGCACACGAACCCGGCATCGGCCCCGGCGACTCTTATCATGTCCCGGGAGCCGAGGAGGACCCCGCCCTAAGTTGACTTGGTCAAACCCCCCCAGTCTGAAATTACTTAGGAAAGAGACGAAAAGAAAAGGGGGGGGGGGGGAGAGAAGCCCCTCCCCCAAAAAGGAAGGGCTGCCTATTCATGGGCAGCCCCCCTATTTGGGCAGGAGAGAGAGGAGGGAGGGGAGGGAGGGGGGGGGGGGGGGGGGGGGGGGGGGGGGGGGGGGAAATATCTCCCCCTCCCTTATCCCCACGTGGAGGAAAAGGAAGGGGGAGAGGAGAGCTTCCCCCTCCCTATAAAAGGAGGGGCAGCCCTCTCCATTTCTCCCCCACACACACCTCCTCTCCCTCTCTCTCAGACCTCCCCTGACGGCAGCCCCCCCCAGCCAGCCACCTCCTCCTCCTCCCCCTTGCCGGAGCAAGCCACCCAAAGCCGACCTCCTCCTCCTCCTCCATGGCCGGCCACCACCACCCCACCCCTCAGGTAGAAGATCTCCTCCACCTCCTTCCCACCTCCAGGGTAGAACCCCCCCCCCCCCCCCCCTCCCCCTGTCGCCGGAGCGCCGCCGGCCGCCGCCCGAGCCTTGGCAAGGCTCGGGGAGGAGGCCGACAGAGGAATCGCTCCTCCCCAGCGCCGGTGGTGGCGCTGGGGGGGGAGGAGGTCTCCGTCAGGGACCGCGGCGCCGGTGCTGGGGAGGCGGCCGGGCCGCCGGCGGGCACGGCCGGCGGCACCCGCGGCCTCCCCCGCCTCCCTGCTTTCCTGTACGGGGATAGCCCCTTCCCCGGCGGCGGCTGGCGGCTCCAGGCCGCCGGGCCACCGCCGGAGGGTTGCCCCCTCCCCGGCGCCCCGGTCAGTGGCGGCCGGGAGGGCAGCGCGCGGCAGGAGCGGCGGCACAGCGGGCCTGCATGGCCCATGCAGGCCACGCCGCCACCGCCCGCCCCCTTTTTATCCCTCCCCCGGCGGTGGCCGGCGGTGCCAAGCCGTCGGACCACCCCCGGAGGAGTCGCCGGCCCCCGGCGCACCGGCCGGGGGCACCCCCACCCCATCCCTCCGGTGGAGGCGGTGGCGGCAAGCCTGCAGGAGGCGTACAGGCCGCCACCGCCCCCGTGCCCTTACGGCACCAACCCCGGTGGTAGCCGGCCGCGCCAGGCCGCCGGACCACCACCGGAGTGGTCGCCAGCCCCCGGCGCACCGACCGGGGGCGGCGCCGGCCCCATCCGTCCGCTGCCGGCGGCGGCAGCGGCCGCCTCCCGTCCAGGTTGACGGGAGCCGCCCGATCTCCCGCGGGAGATCTAGCGGCTCCCGTAACCTAGACTCCCGCCCTTCCCCTCAACATGTGTGCCCCCCCCACAGCGGATCCGCTGTGGATCCGCTGTGGGGACCCGAGGATGGCGCCCGGTGTGGCGCCCCCAGAACCCTCCTTTCCCCCTATCCGCACCCCAACCCCCCTTAACCTTCCTCATTTTTCTAAGGAAAAATGGGGCCTTTTCAGAAAAAGTTTTCTAAATGAAAAATGTGCCCCACCCTCGGGGGCACCCCCTGTAATTTTTTGGGATTTTTAGGAGGGGTTTTACTATTTTTAAAACCCGATATAAAGTTTATTTTAGGTATTAAAATGCCCAAATGTGTTTCTAAAAATCCCCAAAAATTAGGGGCACTAAATATAGGTATTTTACAAATACTACCAAAGATAGGGGGTGTGGACTTGTGATTTAACCCCTCAAAAGCCTTTTCAAACAAAAATAGACGCCCGGAAAAGAGCAAAATTCATTAAAATGAATCGGCGTCTCCTCGACGCATATTTTAATTACTTATCCAAAATTATGCGTATTAATCTAAAAAGATCGACTGAGCTCGGAGAAGCAACGCAAAAATCGGAACGACATCGCGACGCAGCGCCAAAACGTAACCTCGCCGCGACGATAATAAAAGAACGGAGTCGTCGATCGAAGCCTCCTCTTAAGGAGTGATTGGACTACTAACCATTTCTTCTTATGCAATTACATTCTGTACTTTCGTTTAAATCCAGTCTCGTACTGGTCCCCCCGCATTTACATGCTGTACTTTCGTTTAAATCCAGTCTCGTACTGGTCCCCCGCAATTACATTCTGTACTTTCGTTTAAATCCAGTCTCGTACTGGTCCCCCCGCATTTACATGCTGTACTTTCGTTTAAATCCAGTCTCGTACTGGTCCCCCGCATTTACATTCTGTACTTTCGTTTAAATCCAGTCTCATACTGGTCCCCCGCATTTACATGCTGTACTTGCGTTTAAATCCAGTCTCGTACTGGTCCCCCCCGCATTTACATTTCTGTACTTTCGTTTAAATCCAGTCTCGTACTGGTCCTATCATTATGGCCTTTGCTTTCGGCCTACTTTCTGCTTATCATTATGGCCTTTGCTTTCGGCCTACTTTCTGCTTATCATTATGGCCTTTGCTTTCGGCCTACTTTCTGCTTATCATTATGGCCTTTGCTTTCGGCCTACTTTCTGCTTATCATTATGGCCTTTGCTTTCGGCCTACATTCTGTTTAGTATTATGGCCCCTGCTTCGGCCTAATTTACTTACTAGTGCAGAGCTGCCGTGGCAACAAATGCGGTGCTTGTCCTCCCTTCGGCGAGGCCTTAGTTGGGGAAAACCCGGAGTTGAGTCCTTCCTCCCAGGTTAGCCCCAAGCAAGGAGCCCTCATACCGCTAAGTCTCCCGGTCCAGGGTTGTGAGACCGGTGGAGTAGAAATGCCACGTGGCCTAAGGGTTTGTTTTGTATAAAGCGGGTGAAGATTGATTGGAAGTGGCGGGTTGGTCACGCTCGCAGACCGTTCGTACCGGTGCGGGTGGGTTGACGACTCATGGCGACAGGGAGATATGCGCAGCAGGTTATCACCCCTGAGCATGTAGTTTTACCTCCGCTGGTCGGCCTTCAAATCGGCTCGCCGGATGTCGCTCACATCCAGTTAGTACACCAAGTTGTACAGGAGGGCCTGAATGATACGGTACGACTACATTCAGAAGTGGCAGGACTGGCCACTGTCACCGACGGCCACATCGGTGAGGCCCGCGGGGTTAGCTCCCCTGCTTGAACTAAAGCGGTCTAAAACTGTGTCGACACAGGGTCTTTGTGTGGGTACAGGTCTTGAGAACCTGGGGTGTGTGTATACGCGCGATAGTATTATAGATTTATTATGCTGCGCGATTGTGGTTATTCGGGCAGGAGCCCCGCTTTATATATATATATGTGTATGTATATGATTACCTGCTGCTAACCCTTTCCTTGCTTCGGCTATTTCAATTCTGTCTTTAGCCGCCCCCTGGATACGGATCCGGGGAGGGGGATGCGTTTTCTGCTTAGCTCTGTGACTAACGGTTATTTCTTATAACCAATCACAGGAGACGGGACAGCGTGAAGCCCCCACATCACAGGTTGACCGGGAAGCCTTGGAGATGATCCGTTCGATCACCCCAGCCTCCCCTTCTATCTTCAGAGATGTGAGTACGAGTATATAGGGACGAGCCCAGGACTCCCTTTTGTCTTAGCATATGTAGTCTACGGACAATATTTTGTAAACGATAGGCTTCGGCCCCGTTAAGTTGTAAATATAAGCTGTATGTTTGGTTTGCCCATCTTTTGATTGCTTCCGCTATGTGTTCTGATGTGAGGTTATGATTCTTGTGCCTGACAAGGAGACCGCTCAGCGCTCGAGGGGGGATGGGACGTCACCACCCGGGGAGCGTTAAGGGGTCATTCTTGGGCAGTAAGATCCCCCCTCCCTGAACCCGGTTCAGGATTGGGGAGGGGGGGTCTTACATGCACTATGGAAGGCAAGGATCAGATTATATATGAACTATATTGATGAAGATATTTTCCATGTTATTTTGACAGGACCTCCTACTCTGATAGCAACAACAAGTGCTGAAGCAACAACAAATAATGATGTTCCACCTCCTGAGTGGACAAAAGCTCAAAAGAAGCAGAGAAGTGTTGATGCCAAAGTAATGAATATATTGGCACAGACAATGTCAGATGACATATTTCAAAAGATTGTGGAATGCACCTCAGCCAGGGAAATCTGGACCTCTTTCAACAACATGGTTGAAGTGTCTGCAGATGAAAGAAAGACAGAAGATCTCACCTTATCTCTCAATATGAGAATTTCAAAAAGGGAGAAACTGAAAGTGTAGCAGACATGTACAATAGACTCAGCCTCATAATCAATGAGCTGAAGACTTTGGACAAAGTGATTTCAATCACTGAAGTCAATGATAAGATCTTAATGTGCTTCCCTAGCACATGGGACTCTAGGATCTGGCCAATCAAGGAAGCCATAAGCCATAATGAGATCTTTACTGAGACCTTGTTAGGCAAGATTAAATCCTATGAGCAGCTTATCAAGTCCAGAGAAGCTGAACAATCTACTTCCTCACCAGCATCCAAGAAGGAAAGGAGCATTGCTTTCTAAGCAACTGAAGAGGAAGATAAAGCTCCAAGATAAGTGGAGTTTATGAGCTTACTAGCCAAAAGGTTCTACAAGATGGCTAGAAAAGACTTCAGAAAGAAGGATTAAAGATCCAGAGAAAAGCCAAGGTATGACAAATCTAATTCTAAAGAAATAATTTGTTTTGGCTGCAGGAAACCTGGACACATTCTACCTGAGTGTCCAGAGAACCAAAAGAAAGAAAAGAGAAAAGAGAAAGAAGAGAAAAGACACTCCAGCAAGCCTTCCTCCCACAAACACAAACACAAGGGAAGAGGCTTTGTAGCTGAAACATGGAGTGAAACAGAATCAGAATCTTCATCCAGCTCTTTTGAAGATGAAGAAAATGCAAATGAGAATGATCAATGCTTGATGGCTATATATGACTCAAGCAGTGAGTCAGAATATGCATCATCATCCAGCTCTAGTGATGATGAAGAAGAAAGAAACTTCTGCATGATGGCTATCAATGCCTCAGGACATAATTCAGAAGAATCAGAATCAGAAAATGACAGTGATCAGGTAATATCTACCTTTGATTTTAATTCAATTGAATTCAAAGATGAATTCAAAACTCTTTGTTTAGATTTAATTAAATCTGAGAAAGAGATAATCTCTCTCAGAGGCAAGTTGCTAAAATGAACCAACTAAGTGAAAATAATATCAATCTTAAGAAAGATTTGGCTGCCTCCAGAGACCACATTGTTCTCATTGAGAACAAGTTGTCTGAAGCTAAGAAGTTTGAAGAATCCCTCAATGGGAGAAGTATCAAACTGATGGACATCACAAGCACAGTGAATGCTAGACTTAGTGGCAAACTGGGCTTGGGTGCATCATCAAGTGAGTCACAACTGATTAAGAAAAACATTCTTTCTACACTAGTAAAATTCATTTCTGCCAAGGGAAAAGAGGCAGTAGAAATAGATGAAAACATTTCAAGCAAGGATGTTCAGAATAAAAGAATTCAACAGAAGATAGACGAAATCAATTCATTTCGTCGAACGGAGATCGACGAACTCTGAAGACAGACCTTCAGTATAGTCATCATTCGAACGACGCTCGATGAAATCACGTCCATTCGTCGAACGGCGGTCGACGAACTCACCAGAATTCGTCGAACGGAAAACATACTGAAAATCTAAAGAATTTTTATTCATCACATACTAAGAATCCTTTCACTGAGTGGATAATTCCTCCAAGGTGATATCATCCACAAGGTTATAAGGATCAGCCTGAGATGTGTTTCATTTCAGAAATTTGTGGAAAAACAAAAGGACCCAAGGTAGTCTGGGTCAAGAATAACTAGAATGTTTTCTGTTTTGTAGGTACAGGGCTATCCAAAAATAAAAGAACAATGGTACTTGGATAGTGGATGCTCAAAGCATATGACAGGAAACAAGGCCAACCTAAGCAACTACAAGGCAAGGCTTGGACCCAAAGTGATCTTTGGAGACTCCAACTGTGGACAAACCAAAGGTTATGGACAGATCAAAGTTAGAGCAGTCACCTTCAAAGAGGTAGCTTATGTTAAGGGTCTGAAGCACAACTTCATCAGCATAAGCCAGTTATGTGATGAAGGTAATCAGATAACTTTTAACCATTCCTTATGTCATATTACCAATAATAAAAACATAAATGTATTATCTGGTATTAGACATGGAAATATTTATTTAGTCAATTTTGACTCTGTCAATTCAGACATTTGTTTATTTAATTCTATAAGTAAAACAAATGAATTATGGCATAAAAGGCTAGGACATATTAACCTTAGAACTATATATAAGCTTTCTGTGGACAATCTTGTTAGAGGACTACCTTCTGGTTCATACAAGAAGGAAGGACCCTGCAGGGCTTGTCAATTAGGTAAGCAAACCAAGAGTAGTTTTAAGTCTTTATCCAAGAGTGATTCACCTAGGATTCTGTACTTACTGCATTTGGATCTTTTTGGACCCACTGCAATACAGAGTCTAGGAGGGAAGCATTATTCTCTAGTTATTGTAGATGACTGCTCAAGATTCACTTGGGTGTTCTTTCTTAGGAACAAGTTTGACACCTTCAGTGTTCTGACAGACTTTCTCAGGTCCATCAAGATTGAGTACTCTACTCTAGTTGCATTGATCAGAAGTGATCATGACACTGAGTTTGAATCTCTTCTGATGAGAGAATTTTGTGGAAAAGAAGGGATCAGACAATGTTTCTCTGCTCCTAGAACTCCTCAACAAAATGGGGTAGCTAAAAGGAAAAATATAACACTAATTGAATCAGCAACTACATTGCTTGCTGATGCTCACTTGCCAATCTCTTTTTGGGCAGAGGAAGTGAACACATCAAACTATGTGTTGAACAGAAGCCTGATACATAAGCTTAAGAGTAAAACTCCCTATGAATTACTCAAGAATAAAAAGCCTAAGGTTAACTATTTTAAGATATTTGGCTGTAAATGTTATGTGCATAACAATGATAAGAAGTATCTCAGGAAATTTGAAGCAAAGTCTGCTGAAGGTATATTCCTTGGATATTCTCTTTCTAGTAAAGCATATAGAGTTTACAACAAATCTACTCTTAAGATAGAAGAGTCCATGCATGAATCTTTTGATGAAACTAACATGTTAAATGAGGAGAGGAATACCACATCTACCAAAGATACTTTGCAGGAACCAGCTCTATGTGAAGAGCTTAATGGATTGGATCTACAGAATAAAGATTCTCTACTTTCATCAAATGAACTAATTGAAGACAGTGAAGAAGAGGATAATCCAGATCTTGCTGACAACTCAAATCAAGTGACAGCTGAACAAGTCCCTCAAGAAGAAACCATTGCTGAACCAACTCCAACTGTTGATCACATCACAGTTAGAGATCATCCAATATCCCAAATCATTGGAGATATTTCAGCAGGAGTTCAAACAAGGCATCAACTACACCAAAATCAGATGCACACTTGTTTCCTATCACAAGTTGAACCTCAATCTATAAAAGATGCATAACAAGATCCAAACTAGATTCTTGCAATGCAAGAGGAGCTCAACCAATTTGAAAGGAACAAGGTTTGGGATTTGGTTCCAAGACCAAAGGGTCATCCAGTCATTGGCACCAAGTGGGTCTTCAGGAACAAGCTAGATGATCAAGGCATAATAATCAGAAATAAAACAAGATTGGTAGCCCAAGGATATTCTCAGGAAGACAGAATTGATTATGATCACACTTTTGCTCCTGTTGCTAGACTTGAAGCTATAAGGATATTTCTTGCATTTGCTGCATTCAAGAATTTCAAGGTATATCAGATGGATGTGAAGAGTGCTTTTCTGAATGGAGACATCAAAGAAGAAGTCTATGTGGAACAACCACCGGGTTTCATCTCTCCAACTCACTCTTCTTATGTATTTAAGCTTAATAAAGCTCTCTATGGTCTCAAACAAGCTCCTAGAGCATGATATGAGACCTTAGATAATTTTCTTTTGGAGAACAATTTATGTAGAGACATTGTTGATAAAACCCTATTTTTCAGGATACATAAAAATAAAACATTACTAGTTCAAATTTATGTAGATGATATTATATTTGACTCTATTGATTCAAATCTATGCAAAAGGTTTTCTGATCTAATGCAATCTAAATTTGAAATAAGTAGTATGGGTGAGTTATCTTACTTCCTTGGTCTTCAAGTGAAGCAAACTCCAAATGACATATTCATATCACAATCCAAGTATGCTAAGGAATTAGTGAAAAGATTTGGTATGTCTGATGCTTCCACCATGAAAACACCCATGCCCTCTAATGTTGTTGTTGACATTGATGAATCAGGGAAACCTGTTGATCAGAAAGTATATAAAGCAATTGTTGGCTCATTACTTTACTTAACAGCTACTAGACCCGACATAATGTTTGCTACATGTATTTGTGCTAGGTTCCAAGTTAACCCCAAAGAATCTCACCTAATTTTATTAAAAAAAAAATTGAGATGTATATAGGGTTGTCCAAATCTAGGACTCTGGTATCCAACAACATCAGAATCTGAATTAACTGGATTCTCAGATTCTGATTATGCTGGATGCAGAGTAGACAGGAAAAGCACATCAGGAACTTGCCAGTTTCTTGGTGATAGGCTTGTGTCTTAGTTTGGTAAGAAATAGACATCTGTGTCTACATCAACAACTGAAGCAGAATATATTGCTGCAGGCAGTTGCCGCTCACAAATATTGTGGATACAAAATCAACTTCTAGATTAGGGTATCAACTTAAATAATTCAATTATATTTTGTGACAATACTAGTGCAATATCTATAGCACAAAATCCAGTACTCCATAGTAGGACTAAACACATAGAAATTAGGCACCACTTTATCAGAGATAATGTGGATAAAAATAAAATTTGCCTACAATTCATTTCTACTGATTTGCAAAGGGCTGATATTTTCACCAAACCCTTGGATGAAAAGACACATATTTTCTTTATAAATCAGCTAGGAATGATAGTGGAGATTCAATTAATTAAAAAATTATATCTTTTATTTATCCCTCTTGTTGTGAATTAAGTTCAGTTGGTTTGCTATCTAAGCAGCTGAGACAAGCTCTCAGTCTCAACAAAACAGCTGAGACAAGCTATTAATCTCAGCTGAACCGCTGAGACAAGGCCTTGGGCCGCTGAGAAGCTATCTGGATCCGCTGAGACCAAACCGCTGAGTTGATATCTATCATATCCAGGGATCGACGAAGACAAGCTCGTTCATCGAACTGAGATCGACGAAAATTAAATTTTCGTCGAACCTAGTCTGACGAAAGATAAGTCTTTTCAACTTCTGATCATCTCTCTTTATAATCAAATCTTTTATTTCATTTTAACTGTATGCCTACAGAACTGCTTCTCCTTTCCAGTTCCTTTGCACTTGATCTCTAATTTTTTTTTGCAGGAACAATGGCAATATTTCTTCTAAAATTGCATCCTTCCCAGCCTCCTCTTCAAATGTCTCTTCTTCTAGGGACCTAGCTCCAGGTCTTCCTGAAACTAGGCAGGGGGGATGTTTTGAAGAAGCTCCTTTTTGTTAGAGGGAGATGCTTTCCTTTTGACAGGGGGAGATGTTTTGAAGAAGCTCCTTTTTGATAGGGGGAGTTACTTTATATAGAAGCTCAAGTTTCAGGGGGAGATGTTGTATGAAGAAGCAAAAATCATTCAGTGGATGAAGAAGCCCCTTTATGATAGGTTTCAGTTATTTGAAGAAGCTCGCAACAATTTCAGTTTGAAGATCCAGATATTTCAGTTTGAGATATGACAAATACAGATGCAAATTCAGAAATAATTCAGATATGACAGAGTCAACAAAGCAATTCAGTTATTGCTACAGTTCAGATCAACAAAAGCAAAAACTGGAAAATGCAGTTTGATATATGACAGATTCAGTTCAGATAAACAAATTCAGAAAGCTGAAGACAAGGAATTCAGAATTCAGAAAGCAAGAATTTGAAAGGCAAATCACATTCAAGCCTCCTTCAGAGAAAGTCAAAAGGTTCTGATTATTTGTTTTTATTATTTCTGTTTTCAATGTAAATTTCAAAACTCAGAGTATCATATTTTATATCTGCTGAAATGTTTAAAATCTGTCAGATATATATGCTCTGTTGTTTTGTTGTTTGTTTTATTATTTGATTTTTGTCAAATAGTGTCCTAACCCAAATAGGGGGAGATTGTTGGAACAACCATATTACTGATTTGGGCTAAGATCACTATCTGTTGACTAGGACTAAGTTGACCCCAATGTATAGTCTAAGGGTCAAGGTTTTAGGCTGATTAGAACTTAAGGAAAAGATCAGTTTCTGCGTTCGACGAACTTCATACTGCGTTTGACGAACTCCATCCTGCGTTCGACGAACGACATGCTCCAGTTCGACGAACTTGTCAAGGTTCTGCGTTCGACGAACTCTATTCTGCGTTCGACAAACTTCTCTCTGCGTTCAATGAACTTGCTCTCCAGCTCGACGCACTCAGTTTTCTAGCCAGTCCAGCAATTTATTCTTCAGTTCGACGTACTTCATTATGCGTTCGACGAACTCAGCTCTGCGTTCGAAGAATAAGTATCAAGATGTTCAGATCGATGAAAGTTCTTCTCAGCTCGACAAATTCAATATTCCAGCTAGCTTATCAAATTTTATCTCTCAGTTCGACGACCTCCAACTTGAGATCGACGAACTCCAGATTGTGTTCGACGAATTTATTCAGATCGATGAAATTTCTCTTCAGTTCATTATTTCAGACAGATTATTTTAATTCTATTCTCTGAACTCAGATCGACTATCAACAACGGATCTATTCCTATCAGATAAGTCAATGATATAATATTTCCTTTTATTATTCTCTTATTTCGAGAAAGTAGCCGTTTGGCTAATCGGAAAAGGATACATTTATTGAAAAGGAAAAGGGATTAAAGATTTGTTTGCAGTTCCAAGAAATAATCCTCCTGATTATTTTATTCCTTATTCAGAGGATTTGAAATTCAAATCAGAGATATATTGTCAAAAAAAGAAGAAGGAAGAAACGGATACATATTATTACAGTACAGCAAGACAGGAAAAAGAGAAGAAGAATACAGTCGAGAGGAAGAAGAAAAAGAAATATATAGAAAGCCAAAAAAAAGTTTTCAGATCTTCATCTTCCTCAAGCAGCGCCTCTCAATCTCTAAGAACAACAACGCAGATCTTATCTCAGATTTTTGCTATAAGTTTCTAAATCTTCAAGAGCAACAAACAATCTGAGAAACCTTTGTCTCTCAGATTCATCAGCTATCAAGAAAGATCTACATTCAAGAGAAAGCTCCATCCTCAACTGTCAACTATTTTCTATCAGATAGGGGGAGCTTTACAACATCAAATCCACTAGTCTTCTCCAAGATTATTGACAGAGAAGAACTTCATAACCCTCTTTATCCCATCTTGTACAGGGTTCTAACTCCCTTCAAAAGTTAACTGTTTGGTGGATGGGCACCTGATCAAAAACCTGCAGTTGGTGTTTTGGGCACCTGATTAAAACCTCATTGGTGATAGGGCGCCTGATCAAAAACCTAGTGGATTCCTACCAAGGGTGGTAGAAGAGTAGATGTGCTCAGGTTTATTGGGAAACTACTATAGATCCTTGTGTCTTCTGTGATTCTTGTTTATTTTTCTGTGTTGTGCTGTGTGATCTCTTTGTGTTTTCTTTATTTGTTTTTATAACTCACTCAGTACACATATATATATCACTATTTTAATTCCGCTATAAAAATAAGTGAAAAACTTTTTAATACTCTATTCACCCTCCCCCCCCCCCCCCTCTAGAGTAACTTTAAGATCTAACATCACTGTCAGGTTGGCCTAATGTTCCATAAGCATGATTGATGTCTTGTCGGGACTTGAAATAAGGCGCTTCTTGGGAGGCAACCCAAGTTTTAGTATCTAGATATCTTATTACTTTAAATAATGTTTCAGAATCCTGTAATTTAATTTAAGATTGAGACAAAATCTAGTCGAGATTTATTTTTTCCGAAATTTTGTTATAACAAAAAAATCCTCCATTGTTATAACACCACAACTGCAATCCATTTTAGCACAATTTCTGTCCAGCACAATATTTAAATCATGCCTTCAACCGAGCCTAATTCAATTCAAAAAGTATTCTAATAAACGGTTAAGCCAAGGTAAAAAAAGAACACAGGGATAGGGTTCGTCGATCGTGCTCACAGGGATAGGGTTCGTCGAACGCAGAGAAGGTTCGTCGAACACAAAGAGCGTTCGTCGATCGCGCTCACAGGGATAGGGTTCGTCGAACGCAGAGAGGGTTCGTCGAAGTCAGCGGATTAATAATTGCCGTTCGTTTAGAAACAGAGAACGCAATAAGTTTTAATTTCTCGACCTAAACATTCCCTGACTTCTCATCTCTACAACCGCGACAAACCCTCTCCCCCCCCGACCTTCTCTTCGTTGGACAACACGGCACCCCGACGACACCGACGGCGAGCTTCAACGGCTCTTGTTCTCGCTTCCGATCCTCTATTAGCTGGTATTACTCCTCCTCTCTATGGATTCTTCTCTCTGCATTACACTATTTCGTTCCAAACTAGGGTTAGATCTTAGCAAACCCTCTTTTCCAGTGGACACCATGGCCGCAACAAAAAAAGACCAAGTAAAAAGGGTTGCCCAAAAAAACTTGCGGTTTGTCTGCAATGATGCTCAGGCCCTTTTTGAAAAACTCAAGAAGACACAAGTGATTTATGAGCGGGGCTTCGTCATGGAACCGCACAAGTGGAGCAACCCGTATGTAGTGCAAATCAACAAACAGGGTTGGGGATCCTTCTGCAAGCCCCGAACTGAGGCTGTCCTACCATGAGTACATGAGTTTTACTCTAATGACAGATTTCAGAAGCACGACATCACCATGGTCAGGGGAAAGGAAATCAATTTTTCTGCAAGATATTTGAACGAATTTTTCGAAATGATGAATAAAGGCATTGATGAGTATTCCGCTTTGAAAGCAATCCTTTCTCCAGATGACATCGCCACGGTTTTGTGTGTTAACAAGGACGATCCATGGGCGAATCTTACCAAGCATGTTTTCAAAGCCGCGAGTTTTACAAGGGAGGCTAAGGTTTGGTTGTTATTCATAAATTCAAGTCTCTTACCAACCAAAAATCCCAACAACGTATCTTTAGATCGAGCACTCCTGATCTACTGCATTATACAAGGAAACCCAATCAATGTCGGGAGAATAATCTGTGAACAGATTAGAGCAAAGCCAACCTCCGAGAAGGGGAATCAATTATGGTTTCCTACCTTAATCACTGAGCTCTGCCAACACTTGGGGGTAAGCATGGGAGATGGGGATTTAGTCACCACAGTTTCACATCACATTACTCAAAATGTAGTCACTTCGAATATCAAAGTATTGGATGATCCCAAAATTCCACCAAAGCATGAAGTTGGAGCCTCCTCAAGCAAACGCCCAAAGACCCGTGAAAACTCTTCCCAGGACCCAACAGGTATGGATATTGCTTTGGCAACTTTGCAATACATGAAGGAACACCAACGGAATCATCACTTGGTGGTCGAAGCACGATTGCTAACTATTATGTGAAATCAACAACTACTTCTTCGGCATAGCCTTCTTCCAGTGGGAAATCAAAGTTTGCCATTCTTAAGGTTGTTTGATGATAACGGATATCTGCTAAACTCCAGAGGAAAACGAGCGGATCCTTCACTGCCAGAGGCGAATGTTGACGATTCCAATGATGATATGGAGGATGCTTATGTGTTCAACGATGACGACGAGGAAGATGAAGACCAAGGTGGGGACGATCATGCGGATGACGTTGCTGATAGTGTTGGGGACGATTAGTGTTTTCATAAATACTCTCAGCTTTCATCGAAACTGCCCCTTTTGAAAAAACTCTTAAAATAACTTGATGCTTTATTTTGCATATGAACAAACAATTATCTACTGCTGCTAGAATTTCCTTTTGGATTACTTTCTAAAATGAATTTGTGCTTGGTGCTTATTATTATTGAAAAAAATCATTAGTTAGTAGATATTTAACTTGCTTGCAGGTGATTGCTCCAAGGGGGGACATCTTCCTTGATTTCTTCTTGTTTTGGTGATAGGAGAGACAATTCCATCATCTTCATGCACATGCTGACTGTCTTCATTTGATTTATCATGGGAGCCCTCTATTTATGAACTCAATTTTAGGATTTACTTCAATAACTCTATGACATATTTTGATACAAAATAACACCTCTTCATATTTTATGCCTTTATTTAATCTTTTACTAGAGCCTAGCATTGCTCTGAGTGTGGGGGGGGGGGGGGGGGGGGGGAGATATCTTCCACCATGTGGATGATGAACATGCTATTAAATCTGAGGAACTTCACTCTTGTAACTGTTGATTTAAAAACTATTCTAGAAATTCAAATTAATTTGATTGGTAGGCTAGTTAATCCTAAAAGTTCAGATTATGACTTTGAAGTTAGTAAGATGTTTTAAAGCTCTCTTAAGAATTCAGTCTATGCACATTATTCCTTACAAGAGTTTGCTTTCTCTAAATTAATTTCAATTGCTTCTGAACTTAATAGTGAAAGGATGAGCAAGAACTGAGCCAATGATGTAAGCCAAGACATTGAGATTAGGCAGTCAATTGGTAAAAATGATTAAGGTCATCTTTGGATTAGTTCACACCACAAATCCTACAATTATCCATCATTCCTTGAGCTTGAACTTTTGATACTATTTGACCAGGCATTGTTTTCCCTATAATTTTACTAGTTATTTCTTAGTTAACTTTCCAGCTTTGGGGTTTAAAAAAAAAAGAATGTGTATCATAGTGATATGAGGTTTAAGTATGTGTACACCTACTTGGAATGATCCAACTATGATCATAAATAAAACGAAAAGAAAAAAAAGTGTATAATGACATAGTGATATACAACCTAGGTATGTTGTGCATTCATACATGGAATGATCTCAACTATGATTATAAAAAAAAAAGAGGAGAAAAAAGTCGTAGTGATATGTGGCATAAGTGTGTGTACACCTACTTGGAATGATCCCAACTACGGACCAAAATTAACCTCATAGTTTGGAGAGTTGCTAAGAATTTTTCATCTAGGGAGACACCTTCTACCATCCATACACATCTCTAACCAAACCATAGTCGTTCTCATCACTAACCCTCATGACGTCTTTTCAAATCTAACTACTAAATCTTGCGGAGGTTAAGTCAAAGACTCGGCCTATTCTCGTCCCTTCTTAGTCATTAAAGGAAGTTTGATGAGAAAGTTGGAGGGAAGTAAATGATTTTAAAGGATAGCACACACCACACTAGAAACTTTATTTGAGATTTCTCTTCCATCAAGCTAATGAATTTTCGAATGTGTTGAACTTGTATTGATTGGCATATCCTCAAGTGGTTTAATCAGTACTCTTGGTTAGGCTTCTTTTAGTCTTTATTGAGAAAAAGGATCATGGGCATTTTTAACTTTTAATGTATATCACCTCACTCAATTCGATGATTGGGAATTGTCTTTGCTAGGGACTAGCAAAGGCTCGAGTGTGGAGGTGTGATAACTTCTCAACAAGAAGTTATCTAGCCTATTTTTTTTAGACTATTTGCTCATCATTTTTGGTGAAAACAAGTTTAATGGAAGTTAAAATGCGAGTAAATTCATATTTATTTTATTTATGACTAAATCGGTCTTTTTCATGTATATTGTTGAAAGAAAAGCCAAAAGGAAGGAACGACTTGGAAGAAGGATTTTGTTCAAATATGATGTCCTGGGAAAAGAGTTGCAAAATCCTGAAACAGGTTGTAACTTTGCCTGGATGAATTTCAGATTTTTAAATTCCAATAAACCGCCGTTTGCAAATCTGAAAGGAGGCATCTCTTGGGCAAGACATGCAAGTTTTTAGAGAGAGAAAATTCTGAAATTAAGGCAGTTATTGGACAGAGGTTTGCAAGATTATTCAGAGAAGAAACTTGGAGATATTCGATCCTTCATCTTGGAGGGGGAGACAAGAAGGACTGGAGAACTTCTTTAAGGCTGATCGCGGAGGGTCGGTGACTATTGATGCGCAATGCGGCCACAATGACTTTTTAGGGTGCTCGCCATACCCTTTTTTCTAGTCGCGGCGTGCTAGCCGATACCCCCTTCATTGCCTCTGTCTATAAATAGGGGATGTGTACGTATTTATTAAGCTATCAACGACTAACTCTTTCTTCTTGCTAGTATCTTCAGTTTCCTCCTTTCTCGTCGTCTGATACTTGCATTTTCTTCTCGCGATGACTGAAGAAGCTGATGCTCGACGGGATGTCATGCGAGGAACTTTGTCGTGGTGACGTTCAAGAAGTCAATCATTGTGCAGAAGGACTTATATGACTTCAAGAAGAAATTCCTGCCCGAAGGATACTCGTCCAGCATCCTCGCTAGACTGAGCGACTAAACACCTTCCTGGAGGGAGAGAACATCTTCCCTATCCGCCACTTCAAAATTGGCCTGCGACTTCCCCTGTGGCCGGAATTTAGCTAGATTCTCCGCTACTACGGCATATTCCCCGCCCAGATAAACCCGAACGGGATGGCGATGATCGTAGGCTTCTTGTGCTTCTTGCGATAAGAGAAGATCGTCTTCGATCTTTCAATCTTCAGGAGAATCTTCTCCTTCATGGCAAATGGAGAGGGAGTCATCTTCTTGTGCAACCACATTTGCACGCTGGTCGGCACGGCGAACAAGAACCATCGTTGGGGCGAGCTGATAGTTGTAGTCGGCGATGACTTAGAGGACATTCCTCGTCGATCCCAGCAGCCGCCTGATACCGCCTTCGTCACTCCCTTCCTAGAGGAACCTTGGGAGAAGCTCTTCAGCGCCTTCTGAGGTCAGCGGTTTAACATTGTCTTCTGGCGTCAATGGGTGAGCGAGCTTCAATGGGTTTTCCTGGGTGAAGGTATATTGTTGAGCGAGTATTCATTATACTCGCACTTTAGTGCACACTTCTTAGTTGGCGACTAATCATCATCATCTTTCTTCTGCAGCTACTCGCATTCTACCGCGCGAGCCTCTCCCCGTGGCGAAAGAGGCAACTACTGATTGGGAGGGTGTGGGGGTCCCGCCTCGCGATGATGAGGGGTTTTCATCATCCCCCATCGACTTGTCACAGATTCCCGAGGACCCGGTGGATACTAACGAGAAGGTGGGATCCTCTCGGAAGAGGAAGGATAAGGGAAAGACCAAGGTTGGGGAGCCTACGAGGAAGAAGAAGGAGATCGCAAGCAGAGATCTCGGCGGGAAGGCAGATCCTGCGTAGGCTGGCGAGCCTGACCGTCTGATAACTTCCCAGATGAAGTTATTTTAGCATCACATTCTTATCATTATATGATCATAATTCATATAATCTTGATTAGAAAATTGCAAAATGATATATATTTAAATGTTTGAAGTTAATTCTCACTTTTAGTGATTTTATGTTAGGAAAGGAGGAAACTCTCATTAATTATGGAAGTTGATATTATTATCAAAGCTAAGAAGAGGATTCAAGAGGGTCTCAACTTGCCTAAATCAGAATTTTGAAGAAAAATCCCGAAATAAAATCTGTTGCAACAAATTCTGTTATTTGTTGCAACAAATCTGGCAGTTACAGATTTTCAGCAATTCAAAATAATTCAAATTGGGCGGTTACAGTCTTCTTGGGAGGCATTTATTCAGCAATTAAGACCAGCAGTTAAGGCACGCCAAGGAGGGAAACTATTATATATTCTCCCCCACGATGGAAGGAAAGATATACAAGTTTTGAGGAGTAAATTAATGAGGGAATTTCGGCCAAAGGAGAGAGAAGGAGGTGTCAACCAGCCATTTACAGGAAATTGAGGAAGAAATTCTGAAAATTCCTTCAATATGTATTGTAAGATCTTTCTAGTTTTGGGTTCTTTTTCTCCATTATGAACTAAATCTCTCAAGTCTTGTATGATGAGAGTATGTCGATTTTTGTGAAGAAAATTTACTTTTAATCTTATTGATTGTTAATGGATTATCTTATTTAGATTATGAATTTGTTGTGGAACTCTTGATTTATGAATTTTATGCTCTTTATCGTTTCGAGAATCGAGAAATGCGAAACATATTTTGAATTAGAATTCTATTTTCTTGCATCACAAGAATCGAGAGAGGAGTGGTGTTAATCTTTAATCAAAGTTTCTTTTATTTCACTAACACTTCAAGAATCGAGAGAGGAGTGTGAGTTTCATAATTCTAATTTAGTATAGGAGAGAGAAAGAGATTTCCACTTCTCGCTAAGTGACTACGGTTGTTATTTTGCACAATATTCTCAAATTCATTTACGTTAGAGATAACTAAAGGAGTTCGAATATTGAGATTTCCAATATCGAGAAATTAGGATTTCTCCGTTTAAAATTGTTACAAGATAATTCGTAAAACATTCACATAAGATAAATCATAAAAATTCATCATAATAACCGTCAGAAATCGGAATACAAGACTGCTTTCCTCAAGTGATTTTAAACAAGTATTTTTATTTCTTGTAAAAGTAATCTAGTCTTTCAATCTTTATTTTAATGTTGCTTAATTTTCTAAAAAAAACTCATCCGTTTTGATCCGCTTGAATTTAAAGAAACGGTTTAGCTAGTACTTGCGAGCTCTAAATTTATCACCTCTCCGAGGGAACGATCTCACTCACACTTTATTACTTGATCGACACGTATACTTGCGTTTATAGCTCTATTTTGCGTGCATTAAGTTTTTGGCGCCGTTGCCGGAGAGGTGCCGTGTAACGGATTTAGTGTCTTATCTTGCAATAATAGTAACCCTTAGTATTTGGAGGTCAAGCTTTAATTTTAGTTAATTCCAACTTTGTTTTTCTTTTGAAATCTGTTAGTGTATGTCCAAGTATCGCTCGGTAGAATTAGTACCATTAAACTCAGAAATTGAACGAACCTATAGACGTAATAGGAAGACCATTAGATTGGAACATTTAAATCACCCTATAATGAATTTAAATAATCAAAACCATCAAAATTTAGAAGACGAGGTTCATCAAGAGGGGCAAGATTTAGGAGGTCAAGTAGACCAAAATGGGCAACCCGTAGAACAAAGAAGAACCTGCCGTGACTATAATATGCCTTATCGGGGAGGGGTACAATTCACTATTGCTAGACCCGCAATAGAGGCTAATAATTTTAAAATTGATTCTATGGCCATGCAACTGGTTCAAAATAACAAATTCGGGGGTTTAAATCATGAAGATCCTAATTCCCATCTAAGAACGTTCATAGAAATATGTGACACATTCAAAATTAATGGCGCATCTGAAGAAGCCATTAGATTGTGATTATTCCCCTTCTCCCTCGAAGGGAGGGCAAAATATTGGTTGAATTCGCTGCCTCATGGTTCTATAACTACTTGGGCAATTTTAATTGAAAAATTTTTGGCTAAATATTTCCCCCCATCCAAAACCGCTATGTTAATGAGGGATATCTCCATGTTCATGCAAATGAATGGAGAAACTCTCTACGATGCTTGGGAACGATTTAAAGAATTACTTAGAAAATGTCCTCACCATGGACTAGCTATTCACCAACAAGTATGGATTTTCTATAATGGCCTCCAAACATCTACAATGATACAAGTAGATGGAGCCGCAGGAGGCTCTCTCATGAATAAATATCCAGAGGATGCTTACGGTATTTTAGAAGACTTATCTTCTAATAATTACCATTCTATTGAGCGTCAAGCACAACCTTCCACCACAGCCGGATTATATCAAGTTGATCAATTCACGTCATTTGCAGCACAAATGACATCTCAATTTAATTCGATTAATAAAAGATTAGATGCTTTGACCGTGAATCAAAATCAAATGAATCCTCAAGTTAACAGCATAACCACTCCTATAATCACCTCTAATCCAACTTTAACAATAGAACAACTTGTAAGTGGGAGCGAAGAAGTAAATTACATAGGAGGCCAATTTAAACAAAACTCAAACTCTTATCAAAATCATTATAATCCCGAGTGGAGAAACCATCCTAACTTCTTTTGGAAGAATAGTGGAAATGGTTTAGCCAATTCATTTATTTAATTCTAATCCTAACCCTCCTCACCAAAATCATCAAAATCATCATCCAAATCATGCGGGTAATTCTAGGAAAATAACTGACGATTTCATCATGGAGTCAATGCAAAAAAAAATGAAGCTTTATTAGCTTAGAAGGATCCATGCGGATGATTGAATCTCAGTTAGGACAAATAGCTGTGACATTGAGTATGAGAACACCGGGCACACTCCCCACGGATACTACTTCTAACCCCAAGGTAGATAATCATGAATGTAAAGTTGTAACACTACGCAGTGGAAGGGAGTTGGATAGTGACAAAAGGAATAATCCTTTAGAAAATATTAACATCAACATTAATATGGATAACAACCCTCTGAATAAATCTAATAAAGAAATAATCTTAGAAGAAAATAAAAGTGGAGAAGAAGTAGAGAATCTAGGAGAAAACATGAAGATAAATAATGCTAATCCTCCAAATGAAAAAGAAAATAGAATTATTTATCCACCTCTTCCATTTCCTCAAAGATTAAGGAAGAGTAAACTTGATCAACAATTTCAGAAATTTTTAGAAATCTTTAAGAAGCTTCAAATTAACATTCCCTTCGCCGAAGCTTTGGAGCAAATGCCAAACTACGTGAAGTTTATGAAGGATATTTTAAATAAGAAAACAAAATTTGGCATAAATGAAATGGTGGCACTTACACATGAGTGTAGTGCAATCCTTCAAAAGAAATTACCTCCTAAGCTAAAAGATCCGGGAAGTTTTACTATTCCTTGCTCCATTGGATATCAATTCGAAGGGAAAACTTTGTGTGATTTAGGTGCAAGTATAAATTTAATGTCGTTATCAATTTATAAAAAATTAGGATTAGGAGAAATAACTAAAACATCTTTAACTTTACAATTGGCAGATAAATCTCTTACTTTCCCAAAAGGAATTGTGGAGGATGTTTTAGTCAAAGTAGAGAAATTTATTTTTCTGGCAGATTTTGTAGTTCTTGATATGGAGGTTCCTATCATAGTAGGACGACCTTTCTTAGCAACCTGGAGAACGTTGATTGATGTTCATAAAGGAAAACTCACCATGAGGGTAAATGATGAGGAAGTCATATTCAATGTCCTCAAAGCCATGAAATTTCCTGATAAAGAGGAAGATAGGATGGAAGAGGTAAACAGTTTAACACTCCATGAATTTAGGAAGAATTATGAAATTAATAATTAAGAAGTTGACTTAAAATTTTTCTCAGATTTTGATGAATTTTCTGATGATGAGGTAGAGAGAAAGGAGTGCTTGGAGTTGGATGTTTGTCAAGCAGCATTTTCCCACATTCCGGAACCATTGGATATAAAAGAAGGACCAAGTGTGTCCGAGCCATCACTAATAACTCCACCCATTCTTGAATTAAAACCCTTATCGGAACATCTATCTTATGCGTATTTAGGAGATAATGACACGTACGTTACCGGTTATAATTAACTCCAACCTATTGCCGGAACAACATACACAATTAATAAATCTTTTAAAACAATATAAATTGGCCATGGGATGGACTATAGCGGATATTAAAGGGATTAGTCCTTCGCTATGTATGCACAAAATTCTTTTAGAAGAATCATATAAAGGATCCATAGAGCCTCAAAGACGCCTTAGTTCACCTATGAAAGAAGTAGTAAAAAAAGAAATTATTAAAAGGTTAGATGCTGGAATAATCTATCCCATCTCCGATAGTCCTTGGGTTTCCCCGGTTCAATGTGTACCTAAGAAAGGGGGAATGACGGTAATAAAGAATGATAAAAATGAATTAATTTCAACAAGAACTATCACGGGATGGCGAATATGCATGGATTATCGGAAACTTAATAAAGCTACTAGAAAAGACCATTTTCCATTACCTTTCATAGATCAAGTCCTTGATAAATTATCTGGTAATGATTTCTTTTGTTTCTTAGACGGGTATTCCGGATATATAATCAAATCACCATAGATCCGGAAGACCAAGAAAAGACAACATTTACATGTCCCTATGGAACATTTGCATTTAGGAGAATGCCATTTGGTTTGTGCAACGCACCGGCCACTTTTCAACGTTGCACGATCGCTATATTCTCTGATCTTATGGATCATGACATAGAAATTTTTATGGAGAATTTCTCCATTTTTGGAAAAACATTTGATGAATGTTTAGGTTGTTTAGAAAGAGTGCTTTCTCATTGTGTGGAAACTAACTTGGTACTAAATTGGGAAAAATGTCATTTTATGGTGCGTGAGGGAATAGTCCTTGGACATCATGTTTCGAAAAATGGGTTAGAAGCTGACAAAGCAAAAATTGAGGTTATAGAAAAATTACCACCGCCGAAGAATATAAAAACTTTACGAAGCTTCTTGGGACACGCAGGTTTTTATAGGAGATTTATCAAGGATTTTGCTAAAATCGCTAAACCATTAAGCAGTTTATTGGAAAAAGATATTAAGTTTGATTTTAATGATATTTGTCTCCTTGCTTTTAATCAACTTAAAACCCGATTGATTGCATCACCTATTATAGTGGCTCCCGATTGGGGAGAACCTTTTACGATCATGTGTGATGCTAGCGATTACGCCGTTGGCGTTGTATTAGGCCAAGTCCGAGAAAAGATTTTTTACACAATGGCCTATGCTAGCAAAACTTTAATTGAGGCTCAAATCAATTATACCACTACCGAAAAGGAATTATTAGCCGTAGTGTTTGCTTTCGAAAAATTTAAATCATATCTTCTTTGTACTAGTGTTATTGTATTTACTGACCATGCGGCTATTCGATATCTCATGGAGAAGAAGGATGCTAAACCAAGGTTGATCCGTTGGGTCTTATTATTGCAAGAGTTTGATCTTGAAATCAAAGATAGGAAATGGGTTGATAACCCAGTAGCTGATCATCTATCAAGGATAGAATCTACCAATCCTCTATCACATTCAGAAATTAATGAAAAATTTCCCGATGAACGGATTTTAGCTATCTCCGAATGTTCTTTACCATGGTATGCTGATTTGGTGAATTATTTAGCAAGTAAAATTATCACTTATGATTTTAATTTTCAACAAAAGAAAAGATTTTTGCACCAAGTTAGATCTTATGTATGGGATGATCTTTTCTTATTTAAAATTGGGGCTGATGGGATGATAAGGCGGTGTGTCATGGAATGAGAAATGAAACCTATTTTAGAGAAATGTCACAACTCTCCTTACGGAGGGCATTTTATGGGAAATAGAACGACTATGAAAGTACTAGAATCGGGATTATTTTGGCCCTCTTTATTCCGACACGCTAGAGAATTTGTACAACAATGTGATCGTTGTCAAAGAGGTGACAACATAAAGAAAAATAATTCTTTGCCGATGAATACAATCTTAGAAGTTGAGTTGTTTGATGTTTGGGGAATAGATTTCATGGGGCCTTTTGTTAACTCTCAAGGTAATCTTTACATTCTACTGGTCGTTGACTATGTGTCCAAGTGGGTGGAAACAATCATGACTACCAAAAATGATGCAAAAATAGTGTTACATTTCTTAAAAAACTTCATATTTAATCGTTTTGGAACCCCAAGAGCGATAATAAGCGATGTGGGAAGTCATTTTTGCAATTATCAATTTGCTACACTTTTAAGGAAATATGGAGTCAAACATAAGGTAGCACTAGCATACCACCATCAAACCAATGGTTTAGCCGAAGTGTCTAACAGAGAAATAAAGCAAATCCTTACGAAAACTGTAGGTGTTAATTGTAAGGATTGGTCTCAAAAGCTAAATGAGGCTTTGTGGGCATATAGAACCGCATATAAGACACCAATAGGTCTAACTCCTTACAGATTAGTGTACGGAAAGGCTTGTCATTTGCCTTTGGAATTAGAACATAGAGCTGATTGGACAATTAAAAAAATTAATTATGATTATGACAAAGCAGGTAAATCAAGGGTCTTGCAATTAAATGAGATGGAAGAAATAAGGATGAATGCTTATGAGAATTCCCGAATTTACAAGGAAAAAACTAAGAAATGGCATGACCAACGATTGAGGGAAAAATATTTTGAGCCAGGCCACCTAGTTCTTTTATTTAATTCACAGTTAAAATTATTCCCAGGAAAACTCAAATCTCGTTGGTCAGGACCATTCTGGGTAAAAGAAGTACACCCATATGGAGCAGTGACTATTTTGAATGAAAAAGATAATTCTGAGTTCAAAGTAAATGGTGAGAGGCTAAAGTTTTATAGAGAATTCGAGAATGAACTGATGGTTTCATTCATTAGGTTGTGTTGGAACAACCCTATTACTGATTTGGGCTAGGATCACTATCTGTTGACTATGACTAAGTTGACCCCAATGTATAGTCTAATGGTCAATGTTTTAAGCTGATTAGAACTTAAGGAAAAGACCAGTTTCTGCGTTCGACGAACTCCATACTGCGTTCGACGAACTCCATCCTGCGTTCGACGAACGACATGCTCCAGTTCGACGAACTTGCCAAGGTTCTGCGTTCGACGAACTCTATTCTGCGTTCGACGAACTTCTCTCTGCGTTCGACGAACTTGCTCTCCAGCTCGACGCACTCAATTTTCTAGCCAATCCAGCAGTTTATTCTTCAGTTCGACGAACTTCATTCTGCGTTCAACGAACTCAGCTCTGCGTTCGAAGAATAAGTATCAAGATGTTCAGATCGACGAAAGTTCTTCTCAGCTCGACGAATTCAATATTCCAGCTAGCTTATCAGATTTTATCTCTCGGTTTGACGACTTCCAGCTTGAGATCGACGAACTCCAGATTGTGTTCGACGAATTTATTCAGATCGACAAAATTTCTCTTCAGTTCAGTATTTCAGACAGATTATTTTAATTCTATTCTCTGAACTCAGATCGACTATCAACAACAGATCTATTCCTATTAGATAAGTCAATGATATTATATTTCCTTTTATTATTCTCTTATTTCGAGAAAGTAGTCGTTTGGCTAATCGGAAAAGGATACATTTATTTAAAAGGAAAAGGGATTAAAGATTTGTTTGCAGTTCCAAGAAATAATCCTCCTGATTATTCTATTCCATATTCAGAGGATTTGAAATTCAAATCAGAGATATATTGTCAAAAAAGAAGAAGGAAGAAACAGATACATATTATTACAGTACATCAAGACGGGAAAAAGAGAAGAAGAATACAGTCCAGAGGAAGAAGAAAAAGAAATATATAGAAAGCCAAAAAAAGTTTCAGATCTTCATCTTCCTCAAGCAGCACCTCTCAATCTCTGAGAACAACAACACAGATCTTATCTCAGATTTCTGCTGCAAGTTTCTAAATCTTCAAGAGCAACAAACAATCTGAGAAACCTTTGTCTCTCAGATTCATCAGCTATCAAGGAAGATCTACATTCAAGAGAAAGCTCCATCCTCAACTGTCAACTATTTTCTATCAGACAGGGGGAGCTTTACAACATCAAATCCACTAGTCTTCTCTAAGATTATTGACAGAGAAGAACTTCATAACCCTCTTTATCCCATCTTGTACAGGGTTCTAACTCCCTTCAAAAGTTAACTATTTGGTGGCAGGGCACCTGATCAAAAATCTGCAGTTGGTGTTTTGGGCACCTGATCAAAACCCCATTGGTGATAGGGCACCTGATCAAAAACCTAGTGGATTCCTATCAAGGGTGGTAGAAAAGTAGATGTACTCATGTTTATTGGGGAACTACTATAAATCCTTATGTCTTCTGTGATTCTTGTTTATTTTTCTGTGTTGTGCTGTGTGATCTCTTTGTGTTTTTTTATTTGTTTTATAACTCACTCAGTACACATATATATATATCACTATTTTAATTCCGCTATAAAAATAAGTGAAAAACTTTTTAATACTCTATTCACCCCCTACCCCTAGAGTAACTTTAAGATCTAACCTCGTTTTCAATTGGTATCAAAGCTAGGTTGATTCTTTATAGGCTAACACCTGAATCAAAAGATCAATTAGATCTTAAGTTTTTCTAGAGTTTTATTTTTCTAAAAACTCATGGCACAGAACAAAGAATACTCAAGCACAAGACCTCCTATGTGCAATCTAAATAAGTTTGCACTATGGAAGGCAAGGATCAGATTATATATGAACTATATTGATGAAGATATTTTCCATGTTATTTTGACAGGACCTCCTACTCTGATAGCAACAACAAGTGTTGAAGCAACAACAAATAATGATGTTCCACCTCCTGAGTGGACAAAAGCTCAAAAGAAGCAGAGAAGTGTTGATGCCAAAGTAATGAATATATTGGCACAGACAATGTCAGATGACATATTTCAAAAGGTTGTGGAATGCACCTCAGCCAGGGAAATCTGGACCTCTTTCAACAACATGGTTGAAGGGTCTGCAGATGAAAGAAAAGACAGGAGATCTCACCTTATCTCTCAATATGAGAATTTCAAAAAGGGAGAAACTGAAAGTGTAGCAGACATGTACAATAGACTCAGCCTCATAATCAATGAGCTGAAGACTTTGGACAAAGTGATTTCAATCACTGAAGTCAATGATAAGATCTTAATGTGCTTCCCTAGCACATGGGACTCTAGGATCTGGCCAATCAAGGAAGCCAGAAGCCTTAATGAGATCTTTACTGAGACCTTGTTAGGCAAGATTAAATCCTATGAGCAGCTTATCAAGTCCAGAGAAGCTGAACAATCTACTTCCTCACCAGCATCCAAGAAGGAAAGGAGCATTGCTTTCCAAGCAACTGAAGAGGAAGATAAAGCTCCAAGAGAAGTGGAGTTTATGAGCTTACTAGCCAAAAGGTTCTACAAGATGGCTAGAAAAGACTTCAGAAAGAAGGATTAAAGATCCAGAGAAAAGCCAAGGTATGACAAATCTAATTCTAAAGAAATAATTTGTTTTGGCTGCAGGAAACCTGGACACATTCTACCTGAGTGTCCAGAGAACCAAAAGAAAGAAAAGAGAAAAGAGAAAGAAGAGAAAAGACACTCCAGCAAGCCTTCCTCCCACAAACACAAACACAAGGGAAGAGGCTTTGTAGCTGAAACATGGAGTGAAACAGAATCAGAATCTTCATCCAGCTCTTTTGAAGATGAAGAAAATGCAAATGAGAATGATCAATGCTTGATGGCTATATATGACTCAAGCAGTGAGTCAGAATATGCATCATCATCCAGCTCTAGTGATGATGAAGAAGAAAGAAACTTCTGCATGATGGCTATCAATGCCTCAGGACATAATTCAGAAGAATCAGAATCAGAAAATGACAGTGATCAGGTAATATCTACCTTTGATTTTAATTCAATTGAATTCAAAGATGAATTCAAAACTCTTTGTTTAGATTTAATTAAATCTGAGAAAGAGATAATCTCTCTCAGAGGCAAGTTGCTAAAATGAACCAACTAAGTGAAAATAATATCAATCTTAAGAAAGATTTGGCTGCCTCCAGAGACCACATTGTTCTCATTGAGAACAAGTTGTCTGAAGCTAAGAAGTTTGAAGAATCCCTCAATGGGAGAAGTATCAAACTGATGGACATCACAAGCACAGTGAATGCTAGACTTAGTGGCAAACTGGGCTTGGGTGCATCATCAAGTGAGTCACAACTGATTAAGAAAAACATTCTTTCTACACTAGTAAAATTCATTTCTGCCAAGGGAAAAGAGGCAGTAGAAATAGATGAAAACATTTCAAGCAAGGATGTTCAGAATAAAAGAATTCAACAGAAGATAGACGAAATCAATTCATTTCGTCGAACGGAGATCGACGAACTCTGAAGACAGACCTTCAGTATAGTCATCATTCGAACGACGCTCGATGAAATCACGTCCATTCGTCGAACGGCGGTCGACGAACTCACCAGAATTCGTCGAACGGAAAACATACTGAAAATCTAAAGAATTTTTATTCATCACATACTAAGAATCCTTTCACTGAGTGGATAATTCCTCCAAGGTGATATCATCCACAAGGTTATAAGGATCAGCCTGAGATGTGTTTCATTTCAGAAATTTGTGGAAAAACAAAAGGACCCAAGGTAGTCTGGGTCAAGAATAACTAGAATGTTTTCTGTTTTGTAGGTACAGGGCTATCCAAAAATAAAAGAACAATGGTACTTGGATAGTGGATGCTCAAAGCATATGACAGGAAACAAGGCCAACCTAAGCAACTACAAGGCAAGGCTTGGACCCAAAGTGATCTTTGGAGACTCCAACTGTGGACAAACCAAAGGTTATGGACAGATCAAAGTTAGAGCAGTCACCTTCAAAGAGGTAGCTTATGTTAAGGGTCTGAAGCACAACTTCATCAGCATAAGCCAGTTATGTGATGAAGGTAATCAGATAACTTTTAACCATTCCTTATGTCATATTACCAATAATAAAAACATAAATGTATTATCTGGTATTAGACATGGAAATATTTATTTAGTCAATTTTGACTCTGTCAATTCAGACATTTGTTTATTTAATTCTATAAGTAAAACAAATGAATTATGGCATAAAAGGCTAGGACATATTAACCTTAGAACTATATATAAGCTTTCTGTGGACAATCTTGTTAGAGGACTACCTTCTGGTTCATACAAGAAGGAAGGACCCTGCAGGGCTTGTCAATTAGGTAAGCAAACCAAGAGTAGTTTTAAATCTTTATCCAAGAGTGATTCACCAAGGATTCTGTACTTACTGCATTTGGATCTTTTTGGACCCACTGCAATACAGAGTCTAGGAGGGAAGCATTATTCTCTAGTTATTGTAGATGACTGCTCAAGATTCACTTGGGTGTTCTTTCTTAGGAACAAGTTTGACACCTTCAGTGTTCTGACAGACTTTCTCAGGTCCATCAAGATTGAGTACTCTACTCTAGTTGCATTGATCAGAAGTGATCATGACACTGAGTTTGAATCTCTTCTGATGAGAGAATTTTGTGGAAAAGAAGGGATCAGACAATGTTTCTCTGCTCCTAGAACTCCTCAACAAAATGGGGTAGCTAAAAGGAAAAATATAACACTAATTGAATCAGCAACTACATTGCTTGCTGATGCTCACTTGCCAATCTCTTTTTGGGCAGAGGAAGTGAACACATCAAACTATGTGTTGAACAGAAGCCTGATACATAAGCTTAAGAGTAAAACTCCCTATGAATTACTCAAGAATAAAAAGCCTAAGGTTAACTATTTTAAGATATTTGGCTGTAAATGTTATGTGCATAACAATGATAAGAAGTATCTCAGGAAATTTGAAGCAAAGTCTGCTGAAGGTATATTCCTTGGATATTCTCTTTCTAGTAAAGCATATAGAGTTTACAACAAATCTACTCTTAAGATAGAAGAGTCCATGCATGAATCTTTTGATGAAACTAACATGTTAAATGAGGAGAGGAATACCACATCTACCAAAGATACTTTGCAGGAACCAGCTCTATGTGAAGAGCTTAATGGATTGGATCTACAGAATAAAGATTCTCTACTTTCATCAAATGAACTAATTGAAGACAGTGAAGAAGAGGATAATCCAGATCTTGCTGACAACTCAAATCAAGTGACAGCTGAACAAGTCCCTCAAGAAGAAACCATTGCTGAACCAACTCCAACTGTTGATCACATCACAGTTAGAGATCATCCAATATCCCAAATCATTGGAGATATTTCAGCAGGAGTTCAAACAAGGCATCAACTACACCAAAATCAGATGCACACTTGTTTCCTATCACAAGTTGAACCTCAATCTATAAAAGATGCATAACAAGATCCAAACTAGATTCTTGCAATGCAAGAGGAGCTCAACCAATTTGAAAGGAACAAGGTTTGGGATTTGGTTCCAAGACCAAAGGGTCATCCAGTCATTGGCACCAAGTGGGTCTTCAGGAACAAGCTAGATGATCAAGGCATAATAATCAGAAATAAAACAAGATTGGTAGCCCAAGGATATTCTCAGGAAGACAGAATTGATTATGATCACACTTTTGCTCCTGTTGCTAGACTTGAAGCTATAAGGATATTTCTTGCATTTGCTGCATTCAAGAATTTCAAGGTATATCAGATGGATGTGAAGAGTGCTTTTCTGAATGGAGACATCAAAGAAGAAGTCTATGTGGAACAACCACCGGGTTTCATCTCTCCAACTCACTCTTCTTATGTATTTAAGCTTAATAAAGCTCTCTATGGTCTCAAACAAGCTCCTAGAGCATGGTATGAGACCTTAGATAATTTTCTTTTGGAGAACAATTTATGTAGAGGCATTGTTGATAAAACCCTATTTTTCAGGATACATAAAAATAAAACATTACTAGTTCAAATTTATGTAGATGATATTATATTTGACTCTATTGATTCAAATCTATGCAAAAGGTTTTCTGATCTAATGCAATCTAAATTTGAAATAAGTAGTATGGGTGAGTTATCTTACTTCCTTGGTCTTCAAGTGAAGCAAACTCCAAATGACATATTCATATCACAATCCAAGTATGCTAAGGAATTAGTGAAAAGATTTGGTATGTCTGATGCTTCCACCATGAAAACACCCATGCCCTCTAATGTTGTTGTTGACATTGATGAATCAGGGAAACCTGTTGATTAGAAAGTATATAAAGCAATTGTTGGCTCATTACTTTACTTAACAGCTACTAGACCCGACATAATGTTTGCTACATGTATTTGTGCTAGGTTCCAAGTTAACCCCAAAGAATCTCACCTAATTTTTTTTTAAAAAAAATTGAGATGTATAAAGGGTTGTCCAAATCTAGGACTCTGGTATCCAACAACATCAGAATCTGAATTAACTGGATTCTCAGATTCTGATTATGCTGGATGCAGAGTAGACAGGAAAAACACATCAGGAACTTGCCAGTTTCTTGGTGATAGGCTTGTGTCTTAGTTTGGTAAGAAACAGACATCTGTGTCTACATCAACAACTGAAGCAGAATATATTGCTGCAGGCAGTTGCCGCTCACAAATATTGTGGATACAAAATCAACTTCTAGATTAGGGTATCAACTTAAATAATTCAATTATATTTTGTGACAATACTAATGCAATATCTATAACACAAAATCCAGTACTCCATAGTAGGACTAAACACAGAAATTAGGCACCACTTTATCAGAGATAATGTGGATAAAAATAAAATTTGCCTACAATTCATTTCTACTGATTTGCAAATGGCTGATATTTTCACCAAACCCTTGGATGAAAAGACACATATTTTCTTTATAAATCAGCTAGGAATGATAGTGGAGATTCAATTAATTAAAAAATTATATCTTTTATTTATCCCTCTTGTTGTGAATTAAGTTCAGTTGGTTTTCTATCTAAGCAGCTGAGACAAGCTCTCAGTCTCAACAAAACAGCTGAGACAAGCTATTAATCTCAGCTGAACCGCTGAGACAAGGCCTTGGGCCGCTGAGAAGCTGTCTGGATCCGCTGAGACCAAACCGCTGAGTTGATATCTATCATATCCAGGGATCGACGAAGACAATCTCGTTCGTCGAACTGAGATCGACGAAAATTAAATTTTCGTCGAACCCAGTCTGACGAAAGCTAAGTCTTTTCAACTTCCGATCATCTCTCTTTATAATCAAATCTTTTATTTCATTTTAACTGTATGCCTACAGAACTGCTTCTCCTTTCCAGTTCCTTTGCACTTGATCTCTATTTTTTTTTTGCAGGAACAATGACAATATTTCTTCTAAAATTGCATCCTTCCCAGCCTCCTCTTCAAATGTCTCTTCTTCTAGGGACCTAGCTCCAGGTCTTCCTGAAACTAGGCAGGGGGGATGTTTTGAAGAAGCTCCTTTTTGTTAGAGGGAGATGCTTTCCTTTTGACAGGGGGAGATGTTTTGAAGAAGCTCCTTTTTGATAGGGGGAGTTACTTTATATAGAAGCTCAAGTTTCAGGGGGAGATGTTGTATGAAGAAGCAAAAATCATTCAGTGGATGAAGAAGCCCCTTTATGATAGGTTTCAGTTATTTGAAGAAGCTCGCAGCAATTTCAGTTTGAAGATCCAGATATTTCAGTTTGAGATATGACAAATACAGATGCAACTTCAGAAATAATTCAGATATGACAGTGTCAACAAAGCAATTCAGTTATTGCTACAGTTCAGATCAACAAAAGCAAAAGCTGGAAAATGCAATTTGAGATATGACAGATTCAGTTCAGATAAACAAATTCAGAAAGCTGAAGGCAAGGAATTCAGAATTCAGAAAGCAAGAATTTGAAAGGCAAATCACATTCAAGCCTCCTTCAGAGAAAGTCAAAAGGTTCTGATTATTTGTTTTTATTATTTCTGTTTTCAATATAAATTTCAAAACTCAGAGTATCATATTTTATATCTGCTGAAATGTTTAAAATCTGTCAGATATATATGCTCTGTTGTTTTGTTGTTTGTTTTATTATTTGATTTTTGTCAAATAGTGTCCTAACCCAAATAGGGGGAGATTGTTGGAACAACCATATTACTGATTTGGGCTAGGATCACTATCTGTTGACTAGGACTAAGTTGACCCCAATGTATAGTCTAAGGGTCAAGGTTTTAGGCTGATTAGAACTTAAGGAAAAGATCAGTTTCTGCGTTCGACGAACTTCATACTGCGTTCGATGAACTCCATCCTGCGTTCGACGAACGACATGCTCCAGTTCGACGAACTTGTCAAGGTTCTGCGTTCGACGAACTCTATTCTGCGTTCGACAAACTTCTCTCTGCGTTCGATGAACTTGCTCTCCAGCTCGACGCACTCAGTTTTCTAGCCAGTCCAGCAGTTTATTCTTCAGTTCGACGTACTTCATTATGTGTTCGACGAACTCAGCTCTGCGTTCGAAGAATAAGTATCAAGATGTTCAGATCGATGAAAGTTCTTCTCAGCTCGACAAATTCAATATTCCAGCTAGCTTATCAAATTTTATCTCTCAGTTCGATGACCTCCAACTTGAGATCGACGAACTCCAGATTGTGTTCGACGAATTTATTCAGATCGATGAAATTTCTCTTCAGTTCATTATTTCAGACAGATTATTTTAATTCTATTCTCTGAACTCAGATCGACTATCAACAACGGATCTATTCCTATCAGATAAGTCAATGATATAATATTTCCTTTTATTATTCTCTTATTTCGAGAAAGTAGCCGTTTGGCTAATCGGAAAAGGATACATTTATTGAAAAGGAAAAGGGATTAAAGATTTTCTTGCAGTTCCAAGAAATAATCCTCCTGATTATTTTATTCCTTATTCAGAGGATTTGAAATTCAAATCAGAGATATATTGTCAAAAAAAGAAGAAGGAAGAAACAGATACATATTATTACAGTACAGCAAGACAGGAAAAAGAGAAGAAGAATACAGTCGAGAGGAAGAAGAAAAAGAAATATATAGAAAGCCAAAAAAAAGTTTTCAGATCTTCATCTTCCTCAAGCAGCGCCTCTCAATCTCTAAGAACAACAACGCAGATCTTATCTCAGATTTTTGCTATAAGTTTCTAAATCTTCAAGAGCAACAAACAATCTGAGAAACCTTTGTCTCTCATATTCATCAGCTATCAAGAAAGATCTACATTCAAGAGAAAGCTCCATCCTCAACTGTCAACTATTTTCTATCAGATAGGGGGAGCTTTACAACATCAAATCCACTAGTCTTCTCCAAGATTATTGACAGAGAAGAACTTCATAACCCTCTTTATCCCATCTTGTACAGGGTTCTAACTCCCTTCAAAAGTTAACTGTTTGGTGGATGGGCACCTGATCAAAAACCTGCAGTTGGTGTTTTGGGCACCTGATTAAAACCTCATTGGTGATAGGGCGCCTGATCAAAAACCTAGTGGATTCCTACCAAGGGTGGTAGAAGAGTAGATGTGCTCAGGTTTATTAGGGAACTACTATAGATCCTTGTGTCTTCTGTGATTCTTGTTTATTTTTCTGTGTTGTGCTGTGTGATCTCTTTGTGTTTTCTTTATTTGTTTTTATAACTCACTCAGTACACATATATATATCACTATTTTAATTCCACTATAAAAATAAGTGAAAAACTTTTTAATACTCTATTCACCCTCCCCCCCCCCCCCCCTCTAGAGTAACTTTAAGATCTAACCTCACTGTCAGGTTGGCCTAATGTTCCATAAGCATGATTGATGTCTTGTCGAGACTTGAAATAAGGCGCTTCTTGGGAGGCAACCCAAGTTTTAGTATCTAGATATCTTATTACTTTAAATGATGTTTCAGAATCCTGTAATTTAATTTAAGATTGAGACAAAATCTAGTCGAGATTTATTTTTTCCGAAATTTTGTTATAACAAAAAAATCCTCCATTGTTATAACACCACAACTGCAATCCATTTTAGCACAATTTCTGTCCAGCACAATATTTAAATCATGCCTTCAACCGAGCCTAATTCAATTCAAAAAGTATTCTAATAAACGGTTAAGCCAAGGTAAAAAAAGAACACAGGGATAGGGTTCGTCGAACGCAGAGAGGGTTCGTCGATCGTGCTCACAGGGATAGGGTTCGTCGAACGCAGAGAAGGTTCGTCGAACACAAAGAGGGTTCGTCGATCGCGCTCACAGGGATAGGGTTCGTCGAACGCAGAGAGGGTTCGTCGAAGTCAGCGGATTAATAATTGCCGTTCGTTTAGAAACAGAGAACGCAATAAGTTTTAATTTCTCGACCTAAACATTCCCTGACTTCTCATCTCTACAACCGCGACAAACCCTCTCCCCCCCCGACCTTCTCTTCGTTGGACAACACGGCACCCCGACGACACCGACGGCGAGCTTCAACGGCTCTTGTTCTCGCTTCCGATCCTCTATTAGCTGGTATTACTCCTCCTCTCTATGGATTCTTCTCTCTGCATTACACTATTTCGTTCCAAACTAGGGTTAGATCTTAGCAAACCCTCTTTTCCAGTGGACACCATGGCCGCAACAAAAAAAGACCAAGTAAAAAGGGTTGCCCAAAAAAACTTGCGGTTTGTCTGCAATGATGCTCAGGCCCTTTTTGAAAAACTCAAGAAGACACAAGTGATTTATGAGCGGGGCTTCGTCATGGAACCGCACAAGTGGAGCAACCCGTATGTAGTGCAAATCAACAAACAGGGTTGGGGATCCTTCTGCAAGCCCCGAACTGAGGCTGTCCTACCATGAGTACATGAGTTTTACTCTAATGACAGATTTCAGAAGCACGACATCACCATGGTCAGGGGAAAGGAAATCAATTTTTCTGCAAGATATTTGAACGAATTTTTCGAAATGATGAATAAAGGCATTGATGAGTATTCCGCTTTGAAAGCAATCCTTTCTCCAGATGACATCGCCACGGTTTTGTGTGTTAACAAGGACGATCCATGGGCGAATCTTACCAAGCATGTTTTCAAAGCCGCGAGTTTTACAAGGGAGGCTAAGGTTTGGTTGTTATTCATAAATTCAAGTCTCTTACCAACCAAAAATCCCAACAACGTATCTTTAGATCGAGCACTCCTGATCTACTGCATTATACAAGGAAACCCAATCAATGTCGGGAGAATAATCTGTGAACAGATTAGAGCAAAGCCAGCCTCCGAGAAGGGGAATCAATTATGGTTTCCTACCTTAATCACTGAGCTCTGCCAACACTTGGGGGTAAGCATGGGAGATGGGGATTTAGTCACCACAGTTTCACATCACATTACTCAAAATGTAGTCACTTCGAATATCAAAGTATTGGATGATCCCAAAATTCCACCAAAGCATGAAGTTGGAGCCTCCTCAAGCAAACGCCCAAAGACCCGTGAAAACTCTTCCCAGGACCCAACAGGTATGGATATTGCTTTGGCAACTTTGCAATACATGAAGGAACACCAACGGAATCATCACTTGGTGGTCGAAGCACGATTGCTAACTATTATGTGAAATCAACAACTACTTCTTCGGCATAGCCTTCTTCCAGTGGGAAATCAAAGTTTGCCATTCTTAAGGTTGTTTGATGATAACGGATATCTGCTAAACTCCAGAGGAAAACGAGCGGATCCTTCACTGCCAGAGGCGAATGTTGACGATTCCAATGATGATATGGAGGATGCTTATGTGTTCAACGATGACGACGAGGAAGATGAAGACCAAGGTGGGGACGATCATGCGGATGACGTTGCTGATAGTGTTGGGGACGATTAGTGTTTTCATAAACACTCTCAGCTTTCATCGAAACTGCCCCTCTTGAAAAAACTCTTAAAATAACTTGATGCTTTATTTTGCATATGAACAAACAATTATCTACTGCTGCTAGAATTTCCTTTTGGATTACTTTCTAAAATGAATTTGTGCTTGGTGCTTATTATTATTGAAAAAAATCATTAGTTAGTAGATATTTAACTTGCTTGCAGGTGATTGCTCCAAGGGGGGACATCTTCCTTGATTTCTTCTTGTTTTGGTGATAGGAGAGACAATTCCATCATCTTCATGCACATGCTGACTGTCTTCATTTGATTTATCATGGGAGCCCTCTATTTATGAACTCAATTTTAGGATTTACTTCAATAACTCTATGACATATTTTGATACAAAATAACACCTCTTCATATTTTATGCCTTTATTTAATCTTTTACTAGAGCCTAGCATTGCTCTGAGTGTGGGGGGGGGGGGAGATATCTTCCACCATGTGGATGATGAACATGCTATTAAATCTGAGGAACTTCACTCTTGTAACTGTTGATTTAAAAACTATTCTAGAAATTCAAATTAATTTGATTGGTAGGCTAGTTAATCCTAAAAGTTCAGATTATGACTTTGAAGTTAGTAAGATGTTTTAAAGCTCTCTTAAGAATTCAGTCTATGCACATTATTCCTTACAAGAGTTTGCTTTCTCTAAATTAATTTCAATTGCTTCTGAACTTAATAGTGAAAGGATGAGCAAGAACTGAGCCAATGATGTAAGCCAAGACATTGAGATTAGGCAGTCAATTGGTAAAAATGATTAAGGTCATCTTTGGATTAGTTCACACCACAAATCCTACAATTATCCATCATTCCTTGAGCTTGAACTTTTGATACTATTTGACCAGGCATTGTTTTCCCTATAATTTTACTAGTTATTTCTTAGTTAACTTTCCAGCTTTGGGGTTTTAAAAAAAAAGAATGTGTATCATAGTGATATGAGGTCTAAGTATGTGTACACCTACTTGGAATGATCCCAACTATGATCATAAATAAAACGAAAAGAAAAAAAAAGTGTATAATGACATAGTGATATGTGGCCTAAGTATGTGTACACCTACTTGGAATGATCCCAACTATGATCATAAATAAAAAGAAAAGAAAAAAGTGTATAATGACATAGTGATATGTGGCCTAAGTATGTGTACACCTACTTGGAATGATCCCAACTATGGATTAAAAAATCTCAAAGTATGGAAAGTTATTAAGAATATTAACTAGGAAAATATCATTCAACTATCAAAATTTCACCATAAATTCCTAGCCAAGCCCAAGTCAATCCTAATTCTGTCCCTTAAGATTTTCTATCAATTGACCCACCAAACTCTTGTGGAGGTCATATCATAGTTTCAGCATATTCTCATTTTTTTCTTTTGATGGTGAAGTTTTGAGAAATAAGTTATAGGGGAGTAAATAATGTTAAGGAATAACACACACTACACTAGAGATCTTAATAGAGCTTTATCGAACTAATGAATTTGTGAATGTTTGAAATTTTAAGGATTGAAAAGTTTATTAATTATTAATGCGAATCTCGTGAGTAAGTTTGGAGTTGATGGTATCCAAAAGTAAGGTGAATCAAATTTTTGTTCATTCATATATATTTCAATGATCTTTGCTAGGGACTAGCAAAGAGCTAAGTGTGGGGGTGTGATAACTTCCTAGATGAAGTTATTTTAGCATCGCATTCTTATCATTATATGATCATAATTCATATAATCTTGAATAGAAAATTGCAAAATGATATATATTTAAATGTTTGAAGTTAATTCTCACTTTTAGTGATTTTATGTTAGGAAAGGAGGAAACTCTCATTAATTATGGAAGTTGATATTATTATCAAAGCTAAGAAGAGGATTCAAGAGGGTCTCAACTTGCCTAAAGCAGAATTTTGAAGAAAAATCCCGAAATAAATTCTGTTGCAACAAATTCTGTTATTTGTTGCAACAAATCTGGCAGTTACAGATTTTCAGCAATTCAAAATAATTCAAATTGGGCGGTTACAGTCTTCTTTGGAGGCATTTATTCAGCAATTAAGACCAGCAGTTAAGGCATGCCAAGGAGGGAAACTATTATATATTCTCCCCCACGATGGAAGGAAAGATATACAAGTTTTGAGGAGTAAATTAATGAGGGAATTTCGGCCAAAGGAGAGAGAAGGAGGTGTCAACCTGCCATTTACAGAAAATTGAGGAAGAAATTCTAAAAATTCCTTCAATATGTACTGTAAGATCTTTCTAGTTTTGGGTTTCTTTTTCTCCATTATGAACTAAATCTCTCAAGTCTTGTATGATGAGAGTATGTCGATTTTTGTGATGAAAATTTACTTTTAATCTTATTGATTGTTAATGGATTATCTTATTTGGATTATGAATTTGTTGTGGAACTCTTGATTTATGAATTTTATGTTCTTTATCATTTCGAGAATCGAGAGATGAGAAACGTATTTTGAATTAGAATTCTATTTTCTTGTATCACAAGAATCGAGAGAGGAGTGGTGTTAATCTTTAATTAAAGTTTCTTTTATTTCACTAACACTTCAAGAATCGAGAGAGGAGGAGTGTGAGTTTCATAATTCTAATTTAGTATAGGAGAGAGAAAGAGATTTCCTCTTCTCGCTAAGTGACTACGATTGTTATTTTGCAAAATATTCTCAAATTCATTTACGTTAGAGATAACTAAAGGAATTAGAATATTGAGATTTCCAATATCGAGAGATTAGGATTTCTCAGTTTAAAATTGTTACAAGATAATTCGTAAAACATTCACATAAGATAAATCATAAAAATTCATCATAATAACCGTCAGAAATCGGAATACAAGACGAGGATGAGGAGGATATCATCCCAGCATTGCTCGCCGAGGAGTCCACTTCTCCTACTCGCGCTCCCGCTCCACAGTTAAGCGATGACGAGGACGAGGACTCTGAGGATGAATTGGATGAGGATGACGACGAAGAGGGAATCGTCAACGTCGAGGATGAAGACGAAGACTCTGACAACGATGATCAAGATCTCGGCGAGGATGAAGGAGGCGATGATGACGCCTAGTAGGCAGGGCCCCTTTTTGACCACCTTGTCCGACATGTAAAGATTTTTGTTGATGTAATACTCGCTTATATATGAAAGAAAAGATAGTTTTTGCTTTCCTGCTTTCCTCATGCTTGCATGCTTTGTGGAATTTGATAGACTCTTAGGCTCGAACTCGATGAGTGCTCGCTAGGCTCATAGGCTCGAAGTGAGTTTGAGTGATCGCCGCCATGACAGGTGCGACTTTGGAAGATGCTCACCATGAACGCCAGGCTCACGATACTCGCATAGATATGCTCGCATTATGGAAACTCGCCTTCTTCAAAGGTTGATGAAACTTGGATTATGGGTGACACTCGGGGGGGGCCTGTAAGACGCACACTCGCGAGGCTTCTACTCAAAATGGTGGGAAGTTTTTTAGAGATCATAACCATAACAATAATTATAAGGCAAGTGGGGAATGATAGTCGGGGGGGGGGGGGGGGGGGGGGTCCAAGGGACACATAATCCCGAGGCCTCCATCCTACTTAGCTGTCGGATGTTGAGAAGATCGATGAGTAGGGAATGATAGTCAGGGAGGTTCAGGGGAACACACCATCCTGAGGTCTCCACCCTACTTAGTTCCTGGATGTTGAAGATGTAGGGAATGACAGTTGGGGAGGTCCAATGTGATACACCATCCCGAGGCCTCCATACTACTGTGTTGTTGGACGTTGAGAAGCTCGACAAGTTGGGAATGATAGTCGGGGAGGTCAAAGGGGACACACCATCCCGAGATCTTCTTCCTACTACGTTGTTGGATGATGACGAGTAGGGAATGACAGTCGGGGAGGTCCAAGTGGACACACCATCCCGAGGCCTCCATCATATTGCGTTGTTGGACGTTTGAGAAGCTCGACGAGTAGGGAATGACAGTTGGAGAGGTCCATGGGGACACACTATCACAAAGTCTTCTTCCAACTGCATTGCTGGATGCTGACGAATAGGGAATGACAGTTGGGGAGGTCCAAGGGGACAGACCATACCGAGGTCTCCATCCTACTGCGTTGCTGGATGTTGAGAAAATCTTCCTCCTGCTACTCAACAATCATGGGGTTAAGCGCATCGACTCAATGATTGGAAGAAATGATAGTAAAACTAGGCTATACTACGAGCTTTCTTCCCTTCGAGGTTAAATGACACCCTTATGCAAGGGTCCCTCGGTCAGTTAAACCGACCATCTCTTCATCGAGTTGGGAGGTCGGCGTACAGACCTTTTCCTGATATCTCTCCAGTCGGATGAGAAATATGATCGGGGGGTCACTCGGCCAACATGCACTGGGGGAGCTTATCTTGACCGTCAATGCAGAGGCTTGGTCTTAGGAAAATTCGCTAACCCGATGCAATATCCCATTACCCATACTGGGTCTTATGAGTGTTAAGTCGGAGGTCTATTTCCCAACCGATTGTGGAGGTCGATTTCACACTCTTTTTTAATGTTTGCTGAAATACATGTTGGAAGAGAAAAATGACTTGCGTCATCCCATGTTTTAGGGGGCGAGAAGTTCATTTATATAAAATAAATGCATCGAGGAAGGGTATTTACATTCCCGTTAGGGGTAGAATCTTTTCTGGTCGTCATCACTCCAGGTATTCCCAAACAGCTCCCATTCGTGATTCTGCATACGATCCAGGTATAACTTAACCCGCCCATCCCAATTCGGGTTAAGTTTCCCGAGAACGACTGCTCTTCCTGCCGCGTCCACTTTCTTCTGGAAGAGATTGCACGCTTGGAACTACTTGATGCGGACGTGCTTGTCAAAGTACTTTGTTATTCGTCTCTTGATCTCTTTCTGTCTAGTCGAGGCTAGGTCTCAAAGTTCTTCAATGTAGTTAAGATAGAGAGTCTTTGAGCCTATTCATTCTCTAGACGTCATTCCTCATCTCCATCTTTTGCCACAACTACTCTAGGACTCCTGACCTCGAACTCCACCGGGATGAGTGCTTCTGACCCATGAGATAGCTGGAAAGGAGTTTCTCTCATGGCCGAATTAGGAGAGATCCTCAGGCCCATAGGACCGAAGGAAGATGCTCCGCTCAGTTCCCCTTTAAGTTCTCGACTTTTTTATTTAGGAAGTTGATGACTAACTTGTTGGCTGCTTCCACTTGCTCGTTGCTCTGAGGATGGTGCACTGAGGCAAATCGAAGGTCGGTTCCTAGCTGCGTGCAGAAGTCTTCCAGCTCTAAGCTGGCAAATTGCGGGTCATTGTCAGTGACGATGGCGAGAGGGATCCCGAACCTGCAGGCAATTTCTCCCCAGGTGAAGTTCTTCAAGATTTGAGAGGTGGTCTTGGTCTGAGCCTTGGCCTCGATCCATTTGGAGAATAGTTGATCATGACGAGAATGAACTTTCTCTGGCCGCTAGCTTGGGGAAAATGGCATATCAGATCCATTCCTTGGATGGAAAACAACCACGGGGTCATGATCGAACGAAGCTGCTGGGATGGCTGCAACTAGAGAGCGGCGAATAGATGAAACTTCTGACATCTCTTCGAGAAAGCTTCGGCATCCTTTCGGATGGTTGGCTAGAAGTAACTGTTGAAATTGTTGAAGTGGAAGTTAGATGACTCTTTGGACCTGGGCGGTCTGGGAGGAGATCCGGCGGTCTGACTTAACCGCACGACTTGGCGGTCTGCCACTGCGGTCTGGCTTGTCTTAGCCTAACTGCGGTCTCCTGGCTTGATCGCTGGTATCTGGTCCAAGGCGGCTGAAGGTGGAGGCCGCGCGGTCTGTCTATGACCGCGTGGCGAGTTGTTCGTCTTCAAGTATGCATGATTTGTTTCTAACTGCGTGGCGGGTTGTCTTCCTCTAGGTTGTGGCGGTGTGGTGTGACCGCACAGCTTATTCCAGGTTTTCCAGGATGCGGTTTGGTAGCTGACCGGGCTTCCTGTTGGTATTCGCGGACTAAGGGTCTTATTCGCGCGGTCTCAGTTCGCGGTCTCAGGAGGAGACTGGTATGCAAGCTGGATGCTGTCCGCGGTCTCAGGTGGAGACCGGCATGCGGACAAGAGTTCGCGGTCTGATGGCGAACTGGCTGTGTTTGCAGTCTCTGGCGAACACAGGGGGTGAACAGCTTCGGGCGGTCTGGCGATCTCCCTTGGAGTCGCGATCTGCTGTGAGAGTGGCGGTCTCTCATAGTTGATGTTGAAGCTGGCGAGTTCAGCAAAATGAAGCAGGAGTATTGTTGATGATCGCGCGGTATGACCGGTCAGGTCGCGCGGTCTGGAGGGTGGTGATCCTATCTCATAGGGTGGTGACTGGATCAGGTTCCACGCCTATAAATAGGAGCCACTGTAGCAGCAAATCATGACACACCAAGTGTAAGCTGAGTTCGCTTCTTTCCTGCGGTCTCTATTTGTCTGACCGGGCGGTCTACTGATTGAATTTTTCTTGTGCAGCTTCTGCGGATAGTGCGGGCAGCAGCGATCACCTCTTCCTCTGAAAGTGTTCGGGTGGTCTGCGGCTTGGAGTTGTGTTGCTAGAGTTCGGGAGAATCAGAAGGTCGGAAGGAAGGGTGCAGTCTGATCAGCGGGTTGGTGTTGTTCTGAGATTGGCAGCGGGTTGCGGTCTGGCGGGTTGCTGAGGTCGCAAGGGAGGCTACGCGGTCTCAAGTCGTCTTCAACTTTGTATCTTTTCCTTTGGTGTTTGTGATGGCGAAATCATGTCTCGCCAAGCATGCCTTGCCTTGTAATTTAAAGTTGCTATCAATAAAGATCACTTGTTTGCCTCCATTTGCTTCTGGTTGTTTGGCTTGTGAACTCTAAGTTGACTAACTCCTGCTAGCTTCATAAAGATTCAAAAAATTTCACATGGTATCAGAGCTAGGTTGGAGTGGATAGAGCAGTGAGTGACTTAGAGTAGCCATCGCCTTTGTGAAGAAGGAACCAGTGGTAGAGCAATGGAAGCGAGGGGTCTTGGAATTGAGATGCTTACATCGACTAACTTCAAGAAGTGGAAGTCGTGTATGCAAAGCTATCTTCTAGGTGAGGACCTCTGGGAGGTAGTTGGAGGAGATCAGACGCAGGAAGTTGTCCCGAAAGGGGATAATGGGGCTGAGGTGAGAACTTGGAGGAGGACGAATGCGAAGGTAGAGTTCACTCTGAAGAGAGCAATTTCACCTGATCTGTTTGATCACATTCTGGGATGTGGGTCGGATGCAGAGATCTGGAGAGCCCTGGATGGGCTGTTTAACAAGAAGAATGTAGCAAGGCTACAGTTCTTGGAGAATGAGCTGGCAAGATCGGCTCAGGGTAATCTTTCTATCTCCACTTTCTTTCTAGAGATGAAGAACTTATGCGCTGAAATCTCAGCATTGGATCCCGATGAGCCTATTTCTGAGGCGAAGCTGAAGAGGCACATCATCCGTGGCTTGCGGAAGGAATATGTTGCCTTTGTGACGTCGGTGTAGGGGTGGGCAAATCAGCTGTCTCTGTTGGAGCTGGAGAACTTGCTTGCATCGCAAGAAAGTTTGGCAAGACAGATGACGGGGGTGTTGGTGGCTGGGGGAGATGGCGAAGTGCTCTTCTCGGGGAAGAAGAAGAAGTGGGATAAGAAGAAGAAGACCGCTGGAGGAGGCTATGTGCCCTCAACTTCTGGGCAGCAGGAAAGGGGGTATGCTCCCAAGGCTGATGGGAAGAAGAAGGGTGAAGGTCCGAAGTGCTTCAAATGTGGCAAGTATGGCCACATCAGGAAGGATTGCAAGGTGGTCACCCAAGTTGGGCATGCTGCGGAGAAGGAGGAAGCTGAGGCCAGGCACTTTGGAGGAGGTTGGGGAGGAGCCTTCTCGGCTTCTGTTGGAGCTTCTGCTCCTATCAACTATCTGGAAGACTGGATCGTGGACTCGGGGTGTGGTCATCACTTCACCGGAGACGAGACCAAGCTTTCTTCTGCACAACCCTATACAGGTAACAATGCAATCATTACTGCTGATAATACTGTGCATCCAGTAGAGAAGGTGGGGGTTGTTTCCGTGGGCAGTGATAGAGGGCCACTTACTTTGAAGAGTGTCTATCACGTGCCTGGTATGAGGAAAAACCTCTTCTCCGTGACCAATGCTGTAGACGCTGGGTATCACGTTTTGTTCGGCCCAACAGAAGTGAAGTTTCTACGCAATTTTGAGGCCGTAAAGGCCGAGGTCGTCCATGTCGGGAGACGGGCAAAGGACTTATTTGTTTTATCAACAAGTTCCTACGTCGACAAGATGAAGATGAATGATGGTGTCGTTATATGGCATGAGAGGTTGGGGCACGTAGGGATGGACAAGCTGAAAGCTATGGCGGTGAGAGGTCTGGTCAAGGGCCTGCCAAGTTTATCTTTCTATGGTGAAGGTCATGTTTGCGCGGGATGTCAGTTCGGCAAGTCTCATCGACTACCGTTTGACAAATCGCAGACAAGGAGTAGTGTGTCGTTGGAGTGCATCCACGGTGACTTGATGGGACCAACTGCTACCCCTAGCCTCGGAGGTAGCAGATACATGCTGGTGTTGATCGATGATTACACCAGATATGTCTGGGTATATTTCCTGAAGGAGAAGGCAGAGGCGTTTGCCAGGTTTGTGGAGTTCAAGGAGCTCGTGGAGGGTCGGCTAGGAATGCAGGTGAAGAAGCTGAGGACTAACAACAGAGGGGAGTTCACCTCCAGTGAGTTCTCTACTTTTGCAGGAAGGCAGACATCCGGAGAGAGCTCACTTGTGCACATACTCCACAGCAGAACGGAGTTGCAGAGCGGAAGATCCGTCATCTGACAGAGACCTGCAAGTGTTGTCTGCATGCCAAGAGTATCCCAAAGTCCTTCTGGGCGGAGGGAATGTCTTGTGCTGCCTACGTCATCAACAGGATGCCTTTAAGTCTCATCAACATGTTGACTCCGCATGAGATGATGTTCAAGGAGAAGCCAAGCGTGGCACACCTTAGGGTGTTTGGTTCCACCTGCTACGTGCATGTTCCAGATGCTCTTCGGATGAAGCTAGATGTGAAAGCAAGGAAGCTAGTCTTCGTGGGATACGATGAGCGGAAGAAAGGCTGGAAGTGCATGGACCCGGAGACGCGGAGATTTGTGGTATCTCGTGACGTCGTGTTCGATGAGGTGACATCTTACAAGGGGTCTTCTGATGTGGAGCTACCAGAGAGCAGGGTGGAGGTGCCGGAGAAAGCTGTGGAGGATCTTCAGGTGGAGCTACCTGTGTCACCAGGTGGTCCATCTCCTTCTAGTTCCGAGACGGGGGCTTCTGGTTCAGGGAGCAGGGGGAGCGATGCTCCTAGCACGTCTGGAAGAGGAGCTAGGGAAGAAGCAACTGAAGACAATGCGGTTCAGGGGAAGGAGCTGAGGAGGTCGAAGCGAGCAATCATCGCCCCTGATCGCTATACAGGAGGAAACGCAGTGAGCTTCGTCTCATGTTTCTTCGCTGGTCCCTTGGATGAAAGGGAGTCGTCGAGCTTTGAGAAGGCCAGAGGCGTGAAGGAGTGGGACATTGTTATGCAAGAAGAAATGGCAGCTCTTGAGAAGAATGAGACCTAGTCTCTTGTGCCCAAGCCCAAGGGCACCACTCCTGTGACATGCAAGTGGGTCTACAAGCTCAAGAAGAAAGCTGACGACAGCATTGAACGGTACAAGGCTCGCCTTGTAGCTCGGGGGTTCTCGCAGCAATACGGTGAAGACTACGAGGAGACATTCAGTCCGGTGGATAAAATGACTTCAGTTCGTTTCATCATTGCCTTGGCGGCGTTCAGTGGATGGGAGATTTGGCAGCTCGACGTGAAGAACGCTTTCTTGTACGGCGAGATTGACAAGGATATCTTCATGGTCTAGCCACCAGGCTTTGTGTCTGAAGATTTTCCAGAGCATGTCTGCAAGTTGAAGAAGGCCCTGTATGGGTTGAAGCAAGCGCCGAGGGCGTGGTACGGGAAGATCGCAGAATATCTCCTATTCTGTGGATTTGGTGCTTCAGACTAAGACTCAAGATTGTTCGTCAAGAAGAGCGGGGAGCTTCAAGTCATCGTGCTGCTATACGTCGACGATATGATCGTGACGGGGAACTCGAAGGAAGAGGTGGCACAGCTTCGGGCCGATCTGTCTATCAGGTTCGAGATGAAGGACTTAGGTGAGCTTCACCTTTTCCTTGGACTCGAGGTGCAGAGGAAGGAAGATGGAGTGCTGGTGACCCAGGCCGGATATGCGGAGCGGATCGTGGAACGATTCGGCATGAAGGAAGGGAAGTGCACTTCCACACCTCTGGAGAATGCCACAAAATTTCGGAAGGATGAGGGGAGGATTATGCAAGATCCGTTGGTGTTCCGAGCTTTGGTTGGGAGTTTGATTTATCTGACGATCACGAGGCCTGATATTGCATATGCAGTTGGCAAAGTGAGTCGATATATGGCGGAGGCACGGGTACCTCATCTGCTAGCGGCCAAGAATATTTTGAAGTATGTCAAGGCGACCTCGGACATGGGTCTCCTATACAGGAGGGATACGGGCTTTGAGGTGCACGGGTACATGGATGCTGACTACGGGGGAGATTCGGATGATCGGAAGTCGACGTCTGGATTCGTCTTCATGGCGGGCCCTACAGCTATATCATGGTGCAGCAAGAAGCAGGATTCCGTATCGGTCTCCACCACGGAAGCGGAATACAAGGCTTCGGCCTTGGCAGCTCAGGAAGCCATCTGGCTTAGGAGGTTGGTAGGAGACGTCCACAAGGAGGTTCGGGAGCTGACTCTGCTACGCGGTGACAACGAGAGTGCTCTCAAACTGGTTACTAATCCAGTTTGTCACGCGAGGACCAAGCATATCGAGATCGAGCATCACTTCATACGGGAGAAGGTGCTGGAGGGATCTCTTTCGGTTGAGCATGTGCGGAGTGCGGACAACGTGGCGGACATCTTCACAAAGGCGCTGGCAAAGGGGCCGTTCACACGGCTAAGGAACCTACTAGGGCTAGTTTCAACTTCCCACTTCAAGGGGGAGTGTTGAAATTGTTGAAGTGGAAGTTAGAGGACTCTTTGGACCTGGGCGGTCTGGGAGGAGGTCGGGCGGTCTGACTTAACCGCACGATTTGGTGGTCTGCCGCTGCGGTCTAGCTTGTCATATCCTAGCTGTGGTCTCCTGGCATGATCGCTGGTATCTGGTCCAAGGCGGCTGAAGGTGGAGGTCGCGCGGTCTGTCTATGACCGCGTGGCGAGTTGTTCGTCTTCAAGTATGCGCGATTTGTTTCTAACCGCGTGGCGGGTTGTCTTCCTCTAGGCTGTGGTGGTCTGGTGTGACCGCACAGCTTGTTCCAGGTTTTCCAGGATGCGGTTTGGTAGCTGACCGGGCTTCCTGTTGGTATTCGCGGACTAAGGGTCTTAGTCGCGCGATCTCAGTTCGCGGTCTCAGGAGGAGACTGGTATGCGAGTTGGACGCTGTCCGCGGTCTCAGGTGGAGACCGGCATGCGGACAGGAGTTCGCGGTCTGATGGCGAACTGGCTGTGTTCGCGGTCTCTGGCGAACACAGGGGGTGAACAGCTTCGGGCGGTCTGGCGATCTCCCTTGGAGTCGCGATCTGCTGTGAGAGTGGCGGTCTCTCATAGTTGATGTTGAAGCTGGCGAGTTCACCAAAATGAAGCAGGAGTATTGTTGCTGATCGCGCGGTATGACCGGTCAGGTCGCGCGGTCTGGAGGGTGGTGATCCTATCTCATAGGGTGGTGACTGGATCAGGTTCCACGCCTATAAATAGGAGCCACTGTAGCAGCAAATCGTGACACACCAAGTGTAAGCTGAGTTCGCTTCTTTCCTGCGGTCTCTATTTGTCTGACCGGGCGGTCTGCGGATTGAATTCTTCTTGTGCAGCTTCTGCGGATAGTGCGGGCAGCAGCGATCACCTCTTCCTCTGAAAGTGTTCGGGCGGTCTGCGGCTTGGAGTTGTGTTGCTGGAGTTCGGGAGAATCAGAAGGTCGGAAGGAAGGGTGAGGTCTGATCAGCGGGTTGGTGTTGTTCTGAGATTGGCAGCGGGTTACGGTCTGGCGGATTGCTGAGGTCGCAAGGGAGGCCGCGCGGTCTCAAGTCATCTTCAACTTTGTATCTTTTCCTTTGGTGTTTGTGCTGGCAAAATCATGTCTCGCCAAGCATGCCTTGCCTTGTAATTTGAAGTTGCTATCAATAAAGATCACTTGTTTGCCTCCATTTGCTTATGGTTATTTGGCTTGTGAACTCTAAGTTGACTAACTCCTGTTCGCTTTATAAAGATTCGAAAAATTTCACAGTAACCCTATCTCAGGATTCTTTGTTCAAGAGTGCGAGTTCCCGAATGGCTTCCGCATTCTCCAGAATAGATCTCCTCCAACACTCTAGGTACTTCGACTTCTGAGACGCATCTGGCCAGGGGCCCGAGATGGTTTTATGCAGTAGGTAGTAAACCGCCTTATATCTGAACTTCCTTTGATCTCCACCATCTGCTGGGAGTTGACTGGTAGTTAAGAATGCTGTGAATGGATCCATCCAGGAAGGGCGCTGCTCGATCTCCATCATCTTCCCTTCTTCGATGGATGGTCGAAACAACTCGGTGATTGTTCCTCTGGCCCTCGGACCATACTTGGCCAAATGGTCTACCGCCAAATTCTTCTCTATTGGCACGTGCTCGACGAAGAAGGATTAAAAGCCTTCGATCAACCCTTTAACTTTGATCAGGTATTTCTACAGGATGGTGTCGCGCACTTCAAACTCTCATCGGATATGCGAATCAACCACCATTGAATCCGTAAAAGCTTGGATTTTCTGGATTCCCAACTCCTTGGCAAGACGCAAGCCTCTCACTATGGCCTCGTATTCCGCTTGATTATTTGTGACGGGGAAGAAGATATCGACTACTTGCTCCGTCCTAGTTCCCTGCGGGTTGACAAGCACGATGCCTAGTCTCTCAGAGCTTTTGCCCGAAGCTCCTTCCATGAACATCTTCCAAGAAACCAGACTTGAGGGGACCTTGCTTTCATCTGCCTCCCCCGAGAGTTCAGCTAGGAAGTCTGTCACGCCTGCGCTTTTATCGTCACCTGGGTGGAAAAGGAAATGTCGAACTCACTGAGTTCTACCGACCATTTCGTCAGCCTTCCTGAATGCTCCACTCCTTCCTGGATACTTCGGAGGGGATGATCAGTCACGACTCAAATGGAGTGGGCTTGAAAATAAGGTCGAAGCTTCCACGCCGACACAACTAAGGCAAAAGTTAGCTTCTCGAGGATGAGATACCACATCTCCACCTTCTTTAGCACCCGACTTACATAGTAGATGGGTAGCTGCTTTTTCCCTTCTTCTCTGACAATCACCAAACTTACCGCCTCCGCCCACACTCCTAGGTAGAGGAGTAGGTCTTCGCCTTACCTCGGGCCTTGGAGGAGAGGTGTCTGGGTTAGCTGCTGCTTCAACTTTTCAAAGACATTTTCGCACTCTTCGGTCCATTCAAATTGTTGGTTGTTTCAGAGCATTTTGAAGAATGAAGAACACTTCTCTCCCGCCTTTGATAGGAAGCGGCTATGGCCGTCTAGCCTTCCAGTCAACCTCTGAACTTTCTTGATGCTCTTCGGTGATGTCATTTCAACGATAGCTTTTACCTTATTAGGGTTGGGCTCCACTCCTTCGGGGGTGACAAAATGTCCCAAGAACTTCTATCTTCCTGCCACAAACACGCACTAGACGGGATTGATCCTCATCTTGAACCTTCGGAGAGTTGCGAAGATCTCCTCCATATCATTGACATGCTCTTGGATGTTCTTGCTTGTGACCAAAATATCGTCCACATACACCTCCAGGTTCCTCCCATTTTGCTCTTTGAAAGCTTGATCCATCATCCGCTGGTATGTATCCCCCGCATTATTCAACCCGAAAGGCATCATTTTGTAGTTGTAGCAGTCATCGCCAGTGATGAAGGAGACATCGCGACAATCAGGAGGAAGCATCCGGATCTGGTGGTATCCTGAAAAGGCATTAAGGAAGCTCATCACAGAATAACTGACGACTGAATCAACTAGCACGTCGATTCGAGGCAGGGGATAACAATGCTCCAGGCAAGCTTTACTCAAAAGAGAGAAATCTACACACATCCTCCAGCTCCCCCCAACCTTCTTCACCATTACAACATTTGAGATCCAGCCTGGATACTAGATCTCATATACAAAACATGCCTCAAGCAGTTTCTTCACTTCCTCTCGAATGTGCCCAACCAATGTAATGGTACTCGCCCTCTTCTTTTGTTGGATGGGCTTGACCACGGGGTTTAAATTGAGGTGAAGGCAGGCAATCTCTCCGTCAATCCCTGACATCTCGACGGCGCTCCAGACAAAGATGTCGACATTCTCTTACAGGCATGTCACCATATTTATCTTCTCTTTGGTCTTCAGGGATCCTCCAATCTTCAACAATCCAGGCTCTCCGACTCTAGAGAGTACTTCTATCTCTTCCACTTCTTCCACTGCCTCCAACCTTGTTATGTTCTCCAGCACATTCCCCATCTCCTCAGCATCCTCCATCCAGCCAATGGTGTTGAACGCGTTGAGATAACACTCGCAGACAGCTCTCAGATCGCTCCTAATCCTCACCTGGACGTCCCCCTGGCAGTATTTTAAACACTGATGGTAGGAGGATGAGACGACCTTGAAGAAGTTGATTAGCGGCCTCCCAAAGATCGCCTTGTAGCAGCTCGGGGCATCGACAATGACGAATTGACACTTGATTGAGGTGACACCGAGCATTACCAGCAGGTCCGCTCCTCCCTCCACCTCTTACTTCTCTCCTGAGAAGCCAAAGAGGGGACCGTTCGAGGTCACTACCCTTTCTACCTCGACTCCCAACCCGTCAAACTTTTTTTTGAAGATAACGTTTACGGAGCTCCCGTTATCCACCAAGATTTGATTGGCGGTGTAATCCTCCACAGCTTCCTAGATCACGAGGACATCATGAAAGGGATTCTCATTCCCTAGTATGTCCTCCTCTGAGAAAGTGATCTCCTCCAACGGGGGCATTGCCTGTGAGGTCGAGGTAACGCTCTTACGGTAGATTTAATGGAGACTACCCTTGTGGGAAGCTCCTAGTTCTGCTCCCCCGTGGATCACCCGCACTGCTCCTACTCCTCCTTCAAGCGATGGCTTATACTGTCACTGGCTCGACAGGGGCTTCCTGCCTTCGCTGCTCCCCTCCTTCTCCAACAGTTAGTCTTCTCCTAGCTTCCTAGAAGTCAGGGCAAGCCATCGTCACATGCCCCTCCACTTGATGTAGCTCGCAGTGGAGGGGAATCTGCTCCGCTTGCGGCCTTCTTCACTGGTTCCTTCGGACCGGCTTGTTATCCTGCTGGGAAACAGCCATCGCTTCCTCATGTCCTCTTTCCCGATGCCTCTCTGGCTGGTTGAAATTTCTTCTTTTTGGGGAGAATCTCCTTCCCGAACCTTGGCACTTAGGTCTGCCTGCCGGCCTCCATGGTGGCCTATTGCTAAGGATCTGGTACCTCCTTTCCTCCTCCCGTCGCTCCGAAGACACCAGGGTCCTCCTTACGTCATGCCTGCTCGGCTCATCTCTCTCGGGATCTTCTTTCCTTCGCTCTTCCAACTTCCTCCCATTTTGCCTTCGGGGATCCTCCTTCTTCCCACGAACCGGGACCTTCTCTTCCTCTTCTTCATCCCTGGTCAGCTTGGTGAGTTTGGCCAGGAAGCCGCGATTCGAGTCCTCCCCCTAAACGAACTTATTGGCTCTCTCAATAAGCTCTTTATAGGATATGGGGGGATCTCTGCAGATCTCTAGCTTGAAGAGGTCCTCAATTAGGCCAAATGTTAGGGCTAGTTGCAAGGTGAAGTCATCCACCTCATGGATGTCCAGAACTTCTTATGAGAAGCGGTCTATGTAGTTTCCCAATGTCTGTCGTACTCATTGCACTAGATAGAATAGGGTCGTCGCCTCCTTCTTCCTCTTCTTTGTCGTGGTGAATCGCATCATCACTCCCCGACACAAGTCTTCGAAGCAGTAGATGGAATCTCCCGCCAGCTGGTGGAACCAATCTCTGGCCTTTCCCTGAAAGGTGATGGCGAAGAGCCTGCATTTGAAGGCATCCGACATAGTTCGGATGGAGATAATATCTTCAAACCACTGGAGGTGGTGGACAGGATCATCCCTCCCAGAGTAGTAACTCATAACTGGCTCCTTGAACCCCACCGGAACGGGGACAGAGAGGATCTCCTCACAGAATGGGCTCCTCCCACCTTGCTGGCGACGATCCTCAGCCTGGCAAAAACCCCCGTCATACTCGCCATATGAGCGAGGATCATGGAATCTCGATGGATTCTCTGCATCGCGGAATTGGATTCCATGTGAGCTCGGCTGGTAGAACTACGACCTCCTTAGTCGCTCCGGCTCTTCCTCCACATGCTCCTTCCCTACTCTCTGAGAGGGACCACCATCTTCTGACGGAGTCAGGCGATGAGGCGAGGACACCGTGCACTCTGTGAGAGGAAACAACACTGCTCGCAGCGTTCCCTCCATTTGTCACGCGAATTCCTCGAAATCCGCCTTCGTCACATACTCGCCTCTTTCTGTCAAGTTGCCGGCAGCACCTTCATGATCGTCAACTTCCACCATCTTGCTTTATTGCTAGGCTTTCCTCCTCTGACTACGATCCATGCTCACCGCACCAAAGTTTTGAAGCTAGGAATTTTCCGACTTCAAATATTCGAATCAATGCAGCCAAAGGTTACTCGTCTAGCGATCCGACTCGATGGCTTGATGGGCAATAATGAAGAGGTTGAAAGAGCAACAATAGGACCTCAGGTGCTACGGCAGGGAGGTCCCACCACATATCCAAAAGCTCAGAAGAGACTTCCCCTCCATAACCAAAGATGGACGAACAGGGTATGAGGAAGACACCAACTTGGCGAGTATCAAGAGTGACGACTAAGGATGACGGGTCTAAGTCTTCAAAAATGGGGTTCCAAAATATCAGTCAAAGGTGTTGTTCCCGGTACCCATGTTGTCCTATTTATAGAAAAACCCAAGGGGGTCTTATTTATAGCTCATCCCAACCCGGTGACTATGCGACATTGAGGGGATCTCGCCTGGCTTTGGCGTGCATCGCCTATGGTCGCCCACCTGGCGAGTATGAGGGGATGCTCGCCCATGCTCGCCCATACTCGCCTAGGTCTTCTACTATTCCTGCCGGCTGAGTTGTCTTTAATCTTTGACTCCTGACTTCTGCTTTGACCTTTGACTTTGATTTTTGCCTTTGACCTATGCCTAAGTTGCTTGAATCGGGTCCTGCCCTCGAAGAATACGGGCTGTACAAGGAGAGTTTTTATCCTCACAGTTTATTAATTTTTGTAAGCAAGCAAGAATACGTTGTGAACTCACAACACCAGGAACACCCCACAAAATGGCATTGTGGAGAGATGCAATCAAATTATTGTGGAGATGGCCAGGATGATGTTGCTACATAAGTCCTGCCCAAAGGAGCTCTGGGGAGAAGCTATATCCACAATAATCTACATCCTCAACAAATGTCCAACAAAATCACTGCCCAACACCACCCCATATGAGGCGCTGATGAAGCAGAAGCCCAATATATCTCACCTCAAAACTTTTGGCTCAATTGCTTATGCTCACAAGACCATGGAAAAGAGAGACAAACTAAATGAATCAAGCATCAAATGCATACTAGTTGGATATAGCGATGAAAGCAAGGGATATAAACTCCTAGAACCTCTAGAAAATAAGCTATTAATCTAAAGAGATGTCACCTTTATTGAAGACGATGAATGGTCTTGGGGCTCAGATTCAAGCTCTTCATATCCATTGGAGCTGCTCGTTGAGCTAGAATTACCAACCAGCTCCATCCTTGCAGACACCAACCCTCCTGGTCAGACAGATAACCCAGAGTCTGATATTGATTCATCACCACCCCAAAAAATTAGAACTATGGAAGAAATATACAAAAAAAGCACAGTATGTTATGTTTGCATCCACTCCAACCACATATGGCGAAGCTGTAAAAACCAAAGCTTGGAGGGATGCAATGAGAGAAGAGATTAATGCAATTGAAGTAAATAAAACTTAGACATTAGTCTCCAAACCAACTGATAGAGTCATCTTTGGATTAAAATGAGTGTACAAATTGAAGCAGAATGAAAATGGGTTCATCCTCAAGCACAAAACCCGCCCGGTTGCAAAGGGATATTCTCAAAAACCCGATGAAGATTACGATGATACCTTTGCATCAGTGGCTAGGATGACCACAACTCAGCCTATTCTTGCAATTGTTGCGCAATACAGATACTCCATATACCAATTAGATGTGAAATCGGTCTTTCTCAATGGAGAACTATCAGAATAGGTGTATGTAAGTCATCCAGAAGGGTTCGAGAGAGGGGGAGAAAGAGAAAGTCAATAAACTTCATAAGGTTTTGTATCAGCTTAAGCAAGCCCCTCGTGCCTGGCACGAGAACCTCAACACCCTCTTCATGAATGAAGGATTCTCTCGAAGCCCGAATGAGCCAACTCTATATATGAAACAAGATGAAGATGCAAGGATCATAGTATGTCTATATTTAGATGATCTAATTGTCACCAGAAATCATCAATGTGTCATCCAACAATTCAAAAGAAAAATGAATCAACAATATCAGATGACTGACCTAGGCATCATGAAGTTCTTTTGGGGGCTCCAGATCAAACAACTTGGGGGCAATATCTTCATCACTCAAGAACTCTACACCACCAACCTTCTGAAGAAACACGGATTGGAGGACTGCAATCATGTAATCACTCCAATGGCCACTAAAGAGAAGCTAGCATAAAAAAGAAGATGGCACATATGAAGAAGAATATCGGAGCATTGTTGGCTCCTTAATCTATCTCACAAACTCCATGCCTAGTATTGAAAATCCTGTCAATATCGTTGCCCAGTTTGTGAGTAAGCCCAGGAAGACTCACTTTGCTGCCGTCAAGCGCATTCTGCGCTACCTGCAAGGGATAAAACATCATGAGCTTCTCTATAAATGGGACGAGAATAAAGACATAATATGCTTCACTAACTCGGATTGGGCGGGCGACATTTGTGATAGAAAGAGCACGGGTGGATACCTCTTTCAGCTTGGATTGAAGCCTATATCATGGAGCTCAAGGAAACACCACTCGGTGGTGCTCTCAACCACAAAGGCGGAGTACACGACACTCAACACCGCTGCTTATGAGACCATATGACTAAAGAAGGTTTTACAAGAAATCTGCGGAAGCGAAGAGGAAAAGAAGGAGATCACACTTCACTGCGACAATATGTCAGCAATCATGCTATCAAAGAACCACGTTTATCACAGTCAAAGCAAGCATATAGAAATCTTATTTAATTTCATCTGCGAACTGCTCGAAGAGAAGAAGCTTAAGCTCGATCGAGTTCTGCCCTTGTCACGAACAACTTGCGGACATTCTTACAAAACCCCTTCCTAGGATCGATTCGTCGATCTCAGGAAGAAAATAGGGGCAATCGCTGGCATCGATTTAGAGGGGGTATAAAATGTAAAACTCAGTGCCGCATTACATCACCAGACCTGCATTTAATATCATCTTAATGTAACTGTTAAATGTCCAAATGTTAGACAATTTTAATGTACTCTAAACTTTTCCAAATACATTTATTTATACATGCTTCTACTGAATGAAACCAATACAAGAACTATTTTTCTCTAACACCTAAAACCAATACAAGAATGATTTTTCTCTAACATGGGAACGAGATATGCGGCTTCTTTTCTACCTCCCGGAAGAGACTGTATGAAGAACAAAGAGGTGATAAGCTCTAAGCGCGGCTTGCGTCTTCTTCCTTGGAGAGAGAAAAATAATATACAAAGAACTTAACCGAAGGATACTCCTTGACCTAGGCTCCGTTTGGCACGATGTTTTTGCACCGGTGAGTTTGGACAATAACGCTACCGTCATAGAATACATGTTTGGCAAGACAATGGCAATGACCACCACCAAGAAAATACGAACTAGTTTTGACTTTTGAACATAAAAATGAATGAAGTTACTTAGGTGAGGTCGGGCATTCACGAGCGACAGTTCATGATCACCGCGTTCACAACCGCCACCACCGTGCGAAACGGAGCTGATTTGAAATGGCATGGCCAATTAACAAATGAAGCAGGCCCACAATAATGGGCCATACAATATCTGCCATACAATAATGGGCCAAGGTAATTAGTACTTTTATCAACTGATATTGCATAGTGTTGAGATTATGGTTGTGAGAAAAGTTGTGGTAGAGAAATTAATAGGAGCTGAAAGAATATGTTAACATATAAGAAGAGAAAGCAAGAAAATACGAAAACTTTCTTTTAGTTTTTCTTGAAGTGGGAGGAGTTCACGGCTTTCTACAAATTTTCGAAAATATATTTTTAATACAATCACTTTTTCCACCGCTGAGAAACCAAGGCTCCATTTGGCGGGACTTATTTTGCCCGGTCTAAATTTAAAAAACGCAATCGTAATTTACAAAATTGTTTGGGAAACAATCGGTCGCAACCTCATCCGCCGGAAAACACGAATTTCACGTGTTTTTTAGCAGTGAATTCCTTTCGGGTCGACGGATAAAGACGTGCGGTTGAACCCTAAACAAAACCTCCTGATGCCTTCAGCGCGCATCTCTCCTGTTTCGCAGCCGCAACTTTCCCGATAGCTCTCGCTCTCGCGCAGCTCCCGGTTTCATCCCGATTTGCTTCTGCATGATCTCTCGATCTTCTTCATCGTCGATCTTCTCGTCAGGAGCTCCACGCCGCCTTTGGTTCTCGATCTACCTCCTCTTCGGTTGCCGGAGAAGAGTGCTCCAAAAATCGCCGTCCAAGGTTACCGCGGACGAGTGCTTCAAAGCCCCTTCTATCTCCTACTTAGGTCATTAATCCTCCATTGCAAGTATAACCAGGGCGCTGCAGATTTTGAGGCAATTGAATTTGGCTACTACGAAGCATTCAAGGCTTCATACTAAAAACGAAGTGATGAGGACCCGAGTGATGGAACTGATCGGAAGGCTGAAGTTAATGAACTCAGATTCTGAAGCTATGAAGCACGAAAACTTTCCCGAGGGGCACGTACCCGTATCAGGTACGGTTCCGGTACCGATACATGCCCGATACTCGACGGATACATCTGCTACTCTAGTCTGAGGATAAGCTTGGATTTGATAGATCGTTCTACATTTTGTGGCATGACTATGTTTTTCTAAAGTATACAAAAAAACTTTTTCATGTATTTTAGAAAAGAAAAAATGACTCATAAATGCAACTAGCGGTGTTTGTTTACTGTAGTAACAAAATGTGATCCTGACTTAGATTTCTGTTTATCGTTAGAACTACGAAGAATTTGATTTAAATATGATTATTTTGTTAATTTACTATGTATTTGAGGATTATATGTTTTTTCTACTTGCTCAATATTAATTTTTCTATGTTTTATATTCTCACTCTTTTAAAAAAGGTAGAATATATACATGTACATTTATATCTATGTATGTATATATATAAATCAATTTTATTAACATCGTGTCCCGAAAGTACTTGTATTCTTATTGTTTTGATCTCCACGTACCACCGTATCGGATACGTATCATACCCGGTACTCGTACCCGTACTGATGCTTCATAGTGGCATGTCACTATAAATCCTTGAGATCCCAGGTCCACTCCTGAAGCCATGGCCTCTCCCTTGTTCTGCCCAGCCAATCTGGATGTCTTCTTATATGTTTCACTGCTGAATTTTTGGTATCCTGGCTGTGTTGATTATTTCATCATCCAAACTCTCTCTAATCTATTATGGCTTCTTTGTTTCATCAGTTTCTACTGTGTGCTTAACAACTTCAATCAATCGCTTCTATTTGTATTAATTATTCTGGGGTGTTGTTATTTGTACCTCTTAAATAGATATTTGTAATCACATAATCTTATTTGTACACATATATGATATTTGTACCCATTGTGTAAACATAAAATTAGCATCTCATTCTCTCATTTGTTGGAAAATATGTTTTTGAATTCCAAAACTTGAAAGAACTGTAAGAACATACATGTAAAGTAGACATTCATTTAGAATGTTTTGCCCAAAAAATAACCATTAACATTAGAAAAAACAAAAACATTTGTGCCCAAAAATTTATATTTATTCCTTCAAAATCATCATCGCATCATTTGTAAGATCCTATCAAAATCCAGAAAAATCTGAAATCAGGATGAGTGATGCTCACATCGAAACGCCGCCCGTCGGAGAAGTTTGCCTGAAACTCGGGATGGAGTGCAACCGGCGAAATTGAAACGTGGAAGAGATCGCGCCGAAGGTGAATGCCGCCGGAGGAATCGAAATGCGTCGGAAGATTGCGCCTGCGTGGAAGAGATCGCGTCTGGAGTCCAATCGGCGAAATCGAAATGCCGCCCATCAGAGAAGTTCGTACCGGAGGAGGAGATCGCGCCGGAGGTGAATGTCCCGCCGGAGGAGGAGGTCGCGCCGGAGGGGGGGGGGGGGGGGGGTGTGGAGGAGTAGCGAAGGATTTCGTTTCGTGCGGAGGGGGTCGTTCGAAAGAGGTACAAAATTGATAAGGGAGTGAGACATGAAACGGCATGGAAGGAGGAGGGGGTACAAATATTAAAAATTAGGGTTACCGGGGTAAATGTTAGATTTTCTTTTGGAGGGTCTAAAAGGCCAATAATTGGTTATAAATATTAACACCCTTAGGCTTCGTTTGGCGTGGTGGTGGCGGTCGTGAGCGCGGTGGTCATGAACCGTCGTTCGTGGTGGTGGCGGTCGTGAGCGCGGTGGTCATGAACCGTCGTTCGTGAACGCCCGGCCTCACCTAAAAAATTTCATGCATTTTACGCTCAAAACTAGTTTACTTTCTTGGTAGTGGTTATAACATTTGTCATGCCAAACATACATTCTATGATAATTGAGTTTTTGTCCAAACTCGCCGGAGCAAATAAGCCGCGCCAAACGAAGCCTTATTCTGTAGTCTATTTGTGTTGTTTTTAACTGTGTTTAGGGGTTAGGGCTGTGTTTTTCATGTTATTTGAATGTCAATCTTTCTAACACATCAATGTTATTAGATGTTACTGATATATGTAAGCGATGGTATTTTCTTCACCATTTTATTATTGTTTAATGACATCTGGACAATCTGAGTTGTGATTTGTGCAATTTTTAACATGTCAGTTATATTTTTCAGATGTTAACTAAATTTTACAAACATCTATAGGGGTCCGTTCGTTTGGACGGAATTGGAATTCGATATTCGAATTGAATATTGATGAATATTGTGGAATTAAATATTGGTGACTAATTCCAATTCCAACGTTCGCCTAATAAACAATATTGGTGATATTGTGAAATTAATCAATACTTTTATTCGTTTATTAAATAAAATTCAATTTAAAAATTGAAAAATATTACGAAAAAGCCAATATTTATCACATATATCATAAACAAAATGTATGTCATGGCGACGATTTTTTCGCTCGGGGGCGATTTTTCACCCGAGAACCATTTTTTTCCGCCCGGGCGTAATTTTTCGCACAACCGCGATTTTTTCGCCCGGGCGCGCATTTTTTGCCCGGGCTCATTTTTTCGCCCGGGCGTGATTTTGTGTCCCGGGCACGATTTTTTTGCCCGGGCGCACTTTTTTCCCGGGTGCGATTTTTCCACCCGCCCGGCTGAAAAAAGCTCGCATAGGCGATAAAAGGGCATTCCCGGCAAAAAACCGCTCCCCAGTGAAAAAATCGCGCCCGAAAAATAGCCCCCGAGCAAAAAAATCTCGTAGGGTGAAAAAAACTTGCCCGGGCAAAAAATCGCTCCCGGGCAAAAAAATTGCGCCCGGGCAAAAAAATTGCGCGGGCAAAAAAATTTCTCCCTAACGAAAAATCGCGTTTGAGCGAAAAAATCGCGCCGGGGCGAAAAACTCTCCCCTGGAAGAAAAATTCGCACCCGGGCGAAAAATTCGCGTCCGGGGAAAAATTCGCGTCCGGGAGAAAAAATCGCGTCCGGGCGAAAAAAACACTCTCGGGGAAAAAATCGCGCCCAGGTGAAAAAATCGCGCCCGGGTGAAAAAATCGCGCCCGGGCGAAAAAATCTCCCCTGGGCGAAAAAAGCGCGCCCGGGTGAAAAACGCGCGCCCGGGAGAAAAGCGCGCGCCCGGGCGAAAAACGCGTGCCCGGGCGAAAAAACTCACGCCCGGGAGAAAAACTCACGCCCGGGTGACAAAACATGCGCCCGGGCGAAAAACGCGCCCCCGGGCGAAAAAACGCGCGTCAGAGCGAAAAACGCGCGCTAGGGCGGAAAATTTCCGTCCGGGCAAAATTTGGGTGTCCAGGAGAAAAACACGCGTTCGGGCGAAAAACTCGCGTTCGTGCGAAAAACTCGCGTTCGTGCGAAAAACTCGCGTTCGTGGAAGAGAACGGGGGAGAAGCAAGCTGTAACATCCCCCAAAAAACTAGACCCCTAAGTTGGTTTTGTCATGACTAGGTCATGACAAAACCATAGGAAGAACTCAAGACCATGAGAACTTAGGTGAGAAGGAGAAAACCCAAGTGGTCTACAAATAGTCGTTTTCATATACCTAGCCTAGGGTTGGACTTAGGGGCCTCTCCTTGAACTTTGACCGCACCATAGTGTACCTAACCCACTAGGGGCCTCCTTGGAGCACCAGGGACCCATTGGGGTCAACAAAAGGGGCCAAATTGACCAAAGTCAACCCTAACCTTAAATTGGTCAAACTAGCTCAGTTAGGGCCAATTGGCCTCCACCATGCCAAATTTACCCAGCCCCTACCCTAATAGGGTCACTAGGGATCTAATGGATCAAAAAGCCCAATCATGGGACCTATAATTTGGCCAATTTACCTTAAGTCAACCTTAGCCCAAATTTTGGTCAAAGTGCCCTATAAATGGGCAATTCACCCTCACCTTGTCAAATTGACATTACCTAGACCTTCCTAACCCTTAAGGGAGCCCATTGGAGCCTAAGCCACCCATTGGGGTCAACCCAATTGGTCAATTTGACTAAAGTCAACCTTGTCCTAAATTAGGTCAAAATAACCTAATTTGCCCAAATTAAACCCAATCCATTTGGGCTAATCCAACTAAAGTGGTCCACCACCTGGTGGGCTTGATAATTACTGAAATCACCACTCAATTTCTGTAATTGGTGATTAGGAGAGAGAAAATGGAGGTTTCCCCCAAATTGAAGAGGGAAGGAGAGCATTCATAGTGATCAATGCATTTGATCCTTCAATTCCTCCCCAATTGATAAGCATTCACCCCCCCCCCCCCCCCCCCCCCCCCTTCCGTTACAAACCAATTTCTGGAGTTTTCTATGGCCAGGGGAGCTGAATTAATGAGAAATAGAGATGTCCGAAATCTCCACTAATGGCCATTAATGGCAATTGATGCCAAAGCTCCTCCCCTCCCCCAATTGATCTCCTTAACACCCTCAGGGATCAGAGAGGAGTAAAACCCCCCTCTTCCCCAAAGAAATCGAGCACCAGAATCTAGGATTGACATGGCGTTGAAAGCTCCACCTCCGGCCATGGCGACTCGCCGGAATTCGCGCCACCAAGACACAGGTCCGATCCGCCTCCTCTCCCTTAGTGCTAGATCTTCTGGTAATTTGGGGTTTGATCCGAGCTCAATTGGGCTCGGATCGTGCTTCTGAAAGGGCTCGATTCGAGTTCTCTTTCCCATCCTCTAAACCCTGATTCCGACCACCTCCGGCCGACTAACCACCCCCTATCGCCGGCCACCACCTCAACGGAGGTGGTGGTGGCATTGGCTGGCCGGGAAGAGGCATAGGTGGCCGGAAAATCGCCCCGCAAAGGTGCCCAGGATGGGAGCATCTCAGCCCTTGGCTGGAGGAAGAAGAAAGCCAGGAGCCGTCTGATGCGCGCTAAGATTCGTGCACAGATCTTTATATGTGATGTTATATTATGTGTATTATTGTCACACTTTATATTGTACTTTGATTTAAATATTAAAAATACTAGGGCCCTCCAAATGAAAAAGTGCCCAACATCTTTTTTGTAGCCCTTGGTGTGTAGAATAAGGGAAAATTTGTTTCAGGCCAATAGGGGAACTGTAGCTCCCTGTGGAGCCTTTTTGCTAGGACTGGTCCCTAGGGTAGGACAGTCACAAATTCTTGAATATCTTTCTATTGGTAAATGGTATGCCCTTGAAATTTAAAACCTAGGCTATTTACACCTACCCACACATCATACCCAAAGATGGGAATTTTAGGAGAAGCTTTTTCTAAGGTTTTTGTAATAATTTCATAAATCAAATATTAATTAATTATTTGGTCAAATGACCTCCAATGCCCTCCAAATTTTGGTGGATACCTTTTAGGGTTATTCCATGACCCTGGTAAAAATCTCATCCCAATTGGGACTGATTTGATTGGGTAATTTGTCAACCCAAATTAGGTCAAATTAGGTCAAAATTAGGGCATGGTGTTTATCTTGGGGTATGGTGGTCAAAACTCATCACCATGATTTGTAACCTTGGCCACTGGTATAGGATCACTTAAAACATCCTCATGAGTAAGATGGGGTGGTGTAGAGGTGGATATGCCCTAGGACCCTAGTTTTACCCCTTGGGGTGCATATAGAACCTTGTGAAGGCCATGTGGTCAAAAGCCCTAGAATGGCCATGGAATTTAGGATTTATGTTCATGTGGTGTGATTATTCTCTAGGAAATTTTGTGAGAATTTTAGAAGTACTTATTTCCCCTAAATTAGGTCATAACCCCTTTAAAGAAATTTCTTATAAGAGATATTTACATGCTCAAATGGTCTTGGATGATGATGAAACCTTAGTAGTGCCTTTATAATCATATTATAGACCTCTGGTATTTTTTGTGTAATTTATTAAATGATTTAACCAGTACTTCATTCTCAAGGCACCTATTTTGTCTTAATTTTAAGAAAAATAATTGAGGCTCCAAAACTCTCTAGAAAAATGTGCAACTTGGTGATAGGATATTTCAGAGCACTAGGAAGCTCTGTAAATTCTTATATAATTTTTGGAGATTGCTTTCAGTAGGCTACTTCACAACATGCTCATATTAGGATTTCTTTGGAATATTTATTTATGTGGTTAATATGCCTTTATAAATTCTAAAATTTGGCCTGAGAACTTTTCTGATCAATATAAATGTCTGGTAATATTCCCATAATTTTTGGACAAGTATTGTCGGTGGTTGCTTCTTTAATTTCTAGTTTTGGTTAAATATTCAATATTATAATTAGATGACAATTCCTGATTGTAAAATTGTGACACTCTGTATTTACTGTTATTTTGGCATGAAAGATTTATCTTAATTTTATGAGAGTCATGTCGATCATAAGAATACCTTACACTTCAACAATAATGGGAGGATCTGAAGGATAAGCAGCATTATCAGGGGACAAAAAATAAGAACAGTCCTCCTGAAAGCATATCACTTCGGCTAGATGTTCCTGGGCAGTTGATCTGAAGTGGTCAAGGAAAGTAGTTGTGAAATCCTAAAATTGAGATGGTAGAGGAGCGATCATATGTGCAAATCTTGCAGGAGGAGGAGCTTCCTCAAAAAGAGCTTGAGGTGGCGACTGCCGGAGGAGGGTGACCAAGGATTTGATTAAGGCTTTGAGATGCTGAGCAACCTCGTGATGATACTTCCCAAAGGCTTCCCAGATGTTTGATTTATATGTGCTAGATAGAACTGGATGCTGGGCAAACTCGCGGTCAGCCATGGCTAGTTGCTCGCACAAAACAAAAATTGTTGAAATTGTCGAAAGAGAAAAGCTGCGATAATTTCTAAATAAAGTTGAATTTGAGCAATCATAGGACACAAAATGAACTCGAATGGGTAAATCAGTTAGCAATTGGATGTACGGCTTCGAGCGGGTCTCGAAAAGCTATTGTGGTCTGAAAACAGACAAACTGATCAAAAGTTATGGCTGTTTTAAGTTTGGCTTCATGTTCGTATTCATACTTGACAAATAATGGAGAAATTTTAAATAAATGCTAAAATGTTGAGGAAAAATATGAGACTTTGGATTTTGTCTTATAATGCCATGATAGTCCTCCAGTAAAAATCTTGTTTCTTGTGGTTGAATATTTGGAGTGCTCCTACTTATTAGCTTCATATAGTTAGTTGGTCTGCGTATAGTAAAAATGTGAAACTTGAGTATTTAGGGGCCTACCAAGTGAAAGTGGCATGTAGTTGGTGTGCATGGTCAGGTTGAAGAGGATGAGGTCATCAAAAAGGAGTTCAGGAGATAAGAGTGCTAGGTGAGCTAAGGGTAGGGTCGTGCTTGAGATTGACGAAAGATCGTCTTTCCCCTAGCGTGTCATAAACCACCTAGGGTTAATACAAATGAAAAGATAAGAGGCTTAGGCATAAGGGTAGATACCCATAGTATTAAATGCCTTGAGAAAGGGAGCCCTGGGGTGTCATCACAGTATAGTTCCTAGTACCATAGCGATCCCCTAACAGGGTAATCCTCGGGAAGTCCAAGGTTAACCATAAACTGTGGAGTTAAGTTGTTATACAAGATTAACTAAGTAATATACTCACTCACACTTCATTGTCACGGGTGCTTAGTCGGTTTGGTCTTACGAGCGGTAGGCTCGGTGGTCGTAGTAATAGACTATTGGTCTGGTGAGTTGTGACTCAACCATGTTTGTTGTGCTGGACGGGTTAGCCCGGGGAGCTTATGGCTCGGAGGTAGATGTAAGCATGTTTGCATGTGCATAAGGTGGTTGGTCCTTAGTATTGATTGTCGTTGCACCGACATCAATACTTGGGCTCGGTAAGTGAGGATAACTCTTTACCAAGACAAGTCTGGTGGTCTAACCAGCAAGAGTACGCAGGAGCTCCGCTGTTGTGTTCTTAGCGTTGAGGCGTATGTTAGGTCTAGGTTAGGTAATGCAAATACCAACCTAGAGGTGAGCGAGACCCAACCCACTGCTTCCGTTTTCCACTACGGAAGTATCCTATGAGTTTTGCTAACTCCAAAAATGGGGAACTAAAGGTCTGTGCGCATAGAGTCGTAGTGTGTGAGTTGCACTTGTGTGAACATAACATTTAATTGCATATCTTGCATGTCATGACATCAACATTGCATTTCAACCCCTACCTCTATCGTATAAGTTGGTTATGGGACTTCTTATACGATAGGCCTTGCTAAACGACCCTTTGGTCTATAGGTTTGTGGGGGTATTCCCATAAATCAACGGTTACTTTTCTTTACTTACCTTTTTATATATGCTCTACTTGTTTACTTTACTTGTTCTTACTCTACTTTACTTACTTTTTCTGTGATCGATAAGGCCGACAGGATCGTCATTTTGTAGTGGCGACCTTCCCAATTGAGGGTGTCACCGCAAATCAGCGGTTCTGGGCATAAGACCCGGGTTTTCAAAAAAAAGGGTCTTACAAAGTGGTATCAGAGGAAACCTCGATCCATTGAAAAGAAAAGAAGTCCACAAACCCTGAGCCACCCCGCGCGAGCTTAGTTTGAGGACAAACTAGCAGCGGAAGTAATGGTGTGCCCATAAGGAAAATCACATGAAAAGTCCACTTCTAACTGAATTTTCTTTAGCTAAGTCCCTTACGAGTGTAATTTCTTGTGTAGCCCGCGATGAACCCTACACCGCAGCATGGAGTTCCACCGACTCCAAACGCCGTTCCACCACCACTGGCTCCTACTCCGTTCCAACAGACGGAGATGGGACAAACACTGACAGCCATACTGGAGACATTCAGGGCACAGCAGGCACCGGCTCCTCAGCAAAACCCTGGGGCCAACTGGCTGAGCGTCTTCCGAGGCCTTTTCCCCCATCATATCTCAGGATGGAGACAGTTGTGAGGACTGAGGAATGGGTGGACATCATGGAGGAGATGCTGATAGGGATTCAGTGCCCGACAGATATGGAGGTGCCACTGGTGGTCTCATGCTTGGAGTCCCATGCAAAGAGATGGTGGAAGAGGTTCCTGGACACAGCATATGCAGGACTGGAGGTGGCGGATGTTTCTTGGGATGAGTTCAAGGCAACACTGCTGGAGCATTTTGTGCCGCAATCTGCGAGAGACGATCTGGAAGACAGGTTCCTGCAGTTGAGGCAGGGGAGCAGGACAGTCCTAGAGTATCACCAGGAGTTTACCCATCTATCCCGGTTTGCAGTTTCGTATCAGCTAGATGATGCAGGATACACGAAGAGGTTCTACAAGGAACTTTGTGATGAACTGAGGCAGGCCCTCCTCTTCGTCTCCGACGGCAGTATGACCAAGATCCTGTAGATGGCCAAGAAACTAGAAGCCGACCAGCACCTTGTTCGAGGAAGGAAGAGGCCGGCAGAAGACCAGGGACGGGGAGGCAGAAGGGACAAACCGAGAGGCCGAGATGCTGGGGAAGGAAGGACGGAGGTCCGACCCCGCCAAGAGCAGAGACAGGGGCAGAGGGAGCCGGTAGTGCTGGCTCCTCAGCCTCTGTAGATGCGGGAGATGCCGAGGATTGGAGGAGGTGAGCCACCTCTGGAGTGCTACCACTGCCGCCAGACTAGCCACATCCGGAGGAACTTCCCTCAGAGAAATGCACCACCAGCACTACAGGCTATCCCTCGGGCCCAACATTTCGGGGGCCGGGGACGTGGACGAGGCCGTGGATTTCAGGGCGGAGACCAGTGACAGAACGGGGAACAAATGTATGCCCTGGACCTAGCACACCCCCGGGACCCGGCAAGGGTCATTACAGGTACTTTTGATGCCTTTGTATTTTATGATTCATTAGTACGTAGTAAACCGTAACTTTACCCTAGCATTAAACAAAACAAACAAAAATCACCCAGGTATAGTACTCGTCTGCGGCAAGCCCGCCTACACTTTATTTGATACGGGTGCCTCTCACTTGTTCGTCTTGGAGGAGTTCGTAGATGATCTGTGCCAAGTACAACACTTTGAAGGCATCTACAGGAGAGTGGATTCCCGGATGGATCAGAAGTTTTAACAAATGCAAAGTGCAACATGAATGTGGAGATTGGAGGGAAACTGTTCAAAGAGCCGGTGACATGCTTGAAGATGAAGGACTTTGATCTGATCTTAGGCATGACCTGGCTGCACTGGAACCATGCAAAGATTGACTGTCCGGCAAGGAGGATCGTTCCAAAGCATGAAGGTGGTGAAGTAGTGATCGAAGGTACTAAACCCGCCTCTCGTATCTTTTTATCACCAGTTCAGGCCGTCAAGGCCCACCTGCAGGGAGACGAGGTATATCAGGTGCTCTTCGAGGCGATGGAAGTCAAAGACTCGGTGTCAAATATCCCGGTCGTATGGGATTTTGCCGATGTATTTCCGGAGAAGCTACCTGGACTACCTCCGCACCGCAAGAATGATTTCCAAATCCAGCTGGTGTCGGGGGCTAAGCCGGTATCTAGGCCCCCTACCAGATGGCCCCGAAGGAGCTAGTGGAGTTTCGGAGTCAGCTACAGGAGCTGGTGGAAGAAGGGTTCGTTAGGCCGAGTTCCTCACCTTGGGGAGCTCCGGTGATCGTGAAGAAGAAGGATGGGACGCTCAGATTGTGCATCGACTATAGAGCCCTGAACCGGCTGACGGTTCGGAATACGTACCCGTTACCAAGGATCGACAAGTTTTTTGACCAGTTGGAGGGAGCCCATTGCTTCTCAAAGCTGGATTTGAGATCAGGGTATTATCAGTTGCGGATCCAGGAGGATGATATCCCGAAGACGGCTTTCAGCAGCCGATACGGATTATATGAGTTCACGGTGATGTTATTCGGACTCACAAATGCACCTTCAGCATTTATGAGCCTGATGAATCGGATGTTCGAGCCTTATCTCGACATCATTGTCATCGTGTTCATCGACGACATCCTCATCTATTCAAAGTTGGAGGAGGAGCATGCACGACATTTGGCACTAACGTTGGAGAAGCTTCGGGAGCATCGTCTGTATGCAAAGTTCAGCAAGTGCCGGTTTTGGCTGAAGGAGGTGGCCTTCCTAGGCCATATCATCAGTGGAGCTGGCCTAGCAGTGGATCCAGCAAAGATCCAGGCGGTACGGGATTGGCCGCCGCTAAAGATGGCAACCGACGTGAGGAGTTTCTTGGGACTTGCCGGCTATTACCGGAAGTTCGTGCAGGGGTTTTCACAGATAGCCCTCCCGCTCACATCCCTGACAAAAAAGGATGCTGCTTTTACATGGACGCCGCAGTGTGAGGCAGCCTTCCAGGAGCTGAACGGTCGACTTACTACGGCCCCCATCCTTGCCCTTCCATCGGAGAGGGAAGGATTTCAGGTGTACACGGATACGTCATATCAGGGGATGGGTGTCGTTCTGATGCAGAACGGGCACGTGATAGCATACGCCTCCCTCCAGTTGAAGAATCATGAACGGAATTACCCGGTGCATGACTTAGAGATGGGAGCAGTTGTGTTCGCTCTCAAGATCTGGCGACACTATCTCCACGGTGTCCACTGCGACATATTCTCATATCACAAGAATCTGAAGTACGTAGATACGCAGAAGGAGCTGAACATCCGGCAAAGGCGATGGGTGGAGTTCTTATCAGATTATCAGTACACGATGCATTACCACCCAAGGAAGGCGAACGTAGTAGCGGATGCTCTGAGCAGGAGAGCTACCACGTCAGGAGCGGAGACCAGGCTGATGGCCATGGAAATAGTACGGATGTTCGAGGACATGCAGATCTCTTTAGTATCTGAGGACCTTCCGGAGCTATACGGGGAGTATTTAGCGACGATGGGTACCACATATGACATTCGAGACCGCATCAGGGATGGGCAGAGGCAGGATGCCAGGCTAGAGTCGATTTTCAGAGCCTTGGAGGCAGGCTCAGCTGGAGACTATTCGTTGAAGGATGGCCTATTGAGTTTTAGAGGCCGAGTGTATATACCGGCAGGGAGCCAGATTCGGGAGGATATTATGACAGAGGCTCATTACAGTAGATATTCCGTACACCCGGGTATCGCCGAGAAGCCGACGAATCTGAAGAGGACTATGTACTGCCCGGGTATGAAGAAGGACATCACCTATTTTGTGACCCACTGCGAGTCTTGCCAACTCGTGAAGGCGGAGTGCTGGAACCCAGCCGGGTTATTGCAGCCGCTCCCTGTACCGGAGTGGAAGTTTGACGACATCGCTATGGACTTTATACATAGTCTTACCCGATCTCGTGCGGGAAATGACTCGATTTGGGTGATCGTCGACAGGTTGACGAAGGTGGCCAGGTTCATTCCAGCAAGGACGATCCGGTCGGTGTTTTGGTACGGAGGTTCGTAGAGCAGTTTGTTCGATATCATGGTGTGCCGAGGACGATCGTGTCGGATCGAGATGGACGATTTACATCGAGGGAGTGGAGAGCAGTGCAGGCCTACCTAGGCACCCGGTTGACTTTTAGTACGACTTTCCACCCCCAGACAGATGGGCAAATGGAGCGTACCAATCGGACCCTGGAGGATCTTCTACACCTTTGCATTCTGGACCGCGGGGAGCCATGTGAGAGACTGTTTCCATTAGTCAAGTTCTCATACAATAACAGTCACCAGGCTAGCATAGGCAGGGCACCTTACGAGGCATTATACGGACGGAGGTGCAGGACACCATTGTCTTAGATTCAGGATGAGGATCCCAAGGCACTTGGCTCGGAGTTCGTGGAGGACACGAAGGCTCAGGTGAGGATGATTCGAGATAGGATGTTGGAAGCCCAGAGCAGTCAGGCCAAGTATTACGATGCGCGTCATCGTATGGTAGAGTTCCAGGTGGGAGATCGGGTTTTCTTGAAGATACGTCTGATGCATGGAGTCTCGTGGGTTCGCGGGCGGAATAAGCTCAGTCCGAGATATATGGGGCCTTACAGGATCCTGGAGCGGATCGGTCAATTGGCTTACAGACTGGAGCTACCGCCGGAGTTGGAGGGACTGCACGACATTTTCCACATCTCCTCACTTTAGAGGGCTCTACTACGGCCAGAGCAGTATATATCTACTGCAGAAGGGTCGATATCTACTGATCGATCGGTTCAACTGGAGCTGGTTCAGATAGGCGACACGGAGTTACGTGTCTTGCGGCACAAGAAGGTTCCGCTGGTAAAGGTCCTATGGAGGAATCATAGACAAGAGGAGCATACTTGTGAGCCACTGTACTTGATGCATCAAATGTACCCGGAGCTCTTTACGACAGGTATAATTAATTTTCCTGGGATGTTACATTTACTTCCTTGTAGTAGAAACCCCACAGGCTTAACCTGAATTTCGAGAACAAAATTTTTATTTTTATGTATTGGGATTTGTAACATCCGCCAAATAACTAGACCCCTAAGTTGGTTTTGTCATGACCAGGTCATGACAAAACCATAGGAATAACTCAAGACCATGAGAACTTAGGTGAGAAGGAGAAAACCCAAGTGGTCTGCAAATAGTAATTTTTAGATGCCTAGCCTAGGATTGGACTTACGGGCCTCTCCTTGAACCATGACCCCACCATAGTGTCCCTAACCCACTAGGGGCCTCCTTGGAGCACCAGGGACCCATTGAGGTCAACAAAAGGGGCCACATTGACCAAAGTCAACCCTAACCATAAATTGGTCAAACTAGCTCAGTTAGGGCCAATTGGCCTCCACCATGCCAAATTGACCCTTCCCCTACCCTCATAGGGTCACTAGGGACCTAATGGACCAAAAAGCCCCATCATGGGACCTCTAATTTGGCCAATTTACCCTAAGTCAACCTTAGCCCTAATTTTGGTCAAAGTGCCCTATAAAGGGGCAATTCACCCTCACATTGCCGAATTGACATTACCTAGACCTTCCTAACAATTAAGGGAGCCCATTGGAGCCTAAGCCACCCATTGGGGTCAACCCAATTGGTCAATTTGACCAAAGTCAACCTTGTCCTAAATTAGGTCAAAATAACCTAATTTCCCAAATTAAACCCAATCCATTTGGGCTAGTCCAACTAAAGTGGTCCACCACCCAGTGGGCTTGATAATTACTAAAATCACCACTCAATTTCTGTAATTGGTGATTAGGAGAGAGAAAATGGAGGTTTCCCCCAAATTGAAGAGGGAAGGAAAGCATTCCTGGTGATCAATGCATTTGATCCTTCAATTCCTCCCCAATTGATGAGCATTCACCTCCCCCTTCATTTACAAACCGATTTCTAGAGTTTTCTATGTCCGGGGGAGCTGAATTAGGGAGAAATAGAGGTGGCCGAAATCTCCACTAATGGCCATTAATGGCAATTGATGCCAAGGCTCCTCCCCTCCCCCAATTGATCTCCTTAACACCCTCAGGGATCAGAGAGGAGTGAAACCCCCCTCTTCCCCAAAGAAATCGAGCACCAGAAGCTAGGATTGACATGGCGCCAAAAGCTCCACCTCCGGCCATGGCGACTCAGCGGAATTCGCGCCACCAAGCCCCCACACAAGTCCGATCCGCCTCCTCTCCCTTAGTGCTAGATCTTCTGGTAATTTGGGGCTTGATCTGAGCTTAATTGGGCTCGGATCATGCTTCCGAAAGGGCAAGATTCGAGCTCTCTTTCCCCTCCTCTAAACCCCAATTCCGACCACCTCCGGCCGGCCAACCACCCCTTATCGCCGGCCACCACCTCAACGGAGGTGGTGGTGGCATTGACTGGCCGGGAAGAGGCACAGGTGGTCGGGAAATCACCCCGCAAAGGTGCCCAGGACGGGAGCATCTCAGCCCTTTGCTGGAGGAAGAAGAAAGCCAGGAACCGTCTGATGTGCGCTAAGATTCGTGCACAGATCTTTATATGTGATGTTATATTATGTGTATTATCGTCACACTTTATGTTGTACTTTGATTTAAATATTAAAAATACTAGGGCCCTCCAAATGAAAAAGTGCCCAACATCTTTTTTGTAGCCCTTGGTGTGTAGAATAAGTGAAATTTTGTTTCAGGCCAATAGGGGCACTGTAGCTCCCTGTGGAGCCTTTTTTCTAGGACTGGTCCCTAGGGTAGGACAGTCACAATTTCTTGAATATCTTTCTATTGGTAAATGGTATGGCCTTGAAATTTAAAACCTAGACTATTTACACCTAGAAATTTCAAAGATGGGAATTTTAGGAGAACCTTTTTCTAAGGTTTTTGTAATAATTTCATAAATCAAATATTAATTAATTATTAGGTCAAATTGTTGGATCGGTAGGCGCCCTTAGAGGGGGGGGGGGTGAATAAGGGTTTTCAAAAACTTAAGTGATATTTTGAAAAGCTTTGTAATAATGCAAGATAAAGACAATAAGAAGTCAAGTAAAACAATTGAAATAAAGTAGAGACATGCTTTATTAATATCAAATAATGTTTTACAAAAGTTGACTTCTATAACGCTAGAAATCGGTGGCGATGAATAGTAAACTCTTTTTTGTTTTCTATCCCGACTCGCATCCCCACGAACCGGTGGCCCTAGCCTATTCTCCCCGGATTAGGCCTCAAGCCGCTCTAGTCAACCCTTCCCCGGATATGGCCTCGAGCACCCCCTAGACCTAGCCTAGATCTAGTTGCCAACACGAGGCGAGTTTCCGCCCTAAGTCCTACCCAGACCTAGTCGCCAATACGAGGCGATTTCACTAACCGTTTACAAGAAATAAGAAATGAAAATAATTAAAACTCCCTCTTGATGAACTTCTGAAGTTGGAGACGAAGATCCGCTGTAGAATAAGTGTTGTAGAAGCGGACTTCGTTTGGATCTGGCGTGATTTGATTCTCCTTCAGAAGTTTGAAGAACTTTGGTAGGACATCAACTTTCGGCCAAGGTAGCCTCTAGAATTCTGGATCTCTAGAGGATTAGGAAGACGGAGCCAAGGGGTCTTTTTTATAGTTTCAACGCTAGCGCCTGCGCTAGTGCTACCGCCGGCGCTATCTCATATTAGGACATATTCTCCGCGGAAAGAATCTTCAATCGGAGGAAACATTTCTCTTTTGCCTACTGTGCTCCTCGCTATCGCCTGCGCTATCGGATATCGCCTAGCGCTATCTCCTTCTATAAGTTCTCCCGGCATTTGCGCTTAAGCCAATATTTCATCGAACGAGATTTCGTCGAACGCCGCTAAGAGTTTGTCGAACAAAATTTCGTCGAACTCAATTCGTCGATCAGGCTTCAACATTCGTCGAACTCAATTTCGTCGACCGGAGTTCGTCGAGCGGGCTTCAACATTCGTCGACCGGAAATTCATCGAACGGGCTTCAACATTCGTCAAATGACAGCTAGCGCCTGCACAAAGGACTACCGCCAGCGCTACTAGGAGATTTGGATTTGATGGCTCAACTTTGGGGGCAACCTTCTTATGTAGTCCTTGAGTCATGTGGACTTTGTTATCATGCACACTTAAACACACAAGATCAAATACACATATGATTTGTTATTATCAAACCTAGGAGATGCAGAAGACCAAGTTCCAACACAAATGACCTTCAATGCCCTCCAAATTTTGGTGGGTACCTTTTAGGGTTATCCCATGACCCTGATAAAAATCTCAGCCCAATTAGGACTGATTTGTTTGGGGTGATTTGTCAACCCAAATTAGGTCAAAATTAGGGCATGATGTTTATCTTCGGGTATGGTGGTCAAAATTCATCACCATGAGTTGAAACCTTGGCCACTGGTTTAGGATCACCTACAACACCCTCATGAGTAAGATGGGCTGGTGTAGAGGTGGATATGCCCTAGGACCCTAGTTTTACCCATTGGGGTGCATATAGAACCTTGTGAAGGACATGTGGTCAAAAGCCCTAGAATGGCCATGGAATTTAGGATTTATGTTCATGGGGTGTGATTATGCTCTAGGGAATTTTGAGAGAATTTTAGAAGTACTTATTTCCCCTAAACTGGGTCATAACCCCTTTAGGGAAATTTCTTATAAGAGATATTTACATGCTCAAATTGTCTTGGATGATGATGAAACCTTAGTAGTGCCTTTATATTCATATTATAGACCTCTGGTATTTTTTGTGTAATTTATTAAATGATTTAACCATTACTTCATTCTCAAGGCACCTATTTTGTCTTAATCTTAAGAAAAATAATTGAGGCTCCAAAACTCTCTGGAAAAATGTGCAACTTGGTGATAGGAGATTTCAGAGCACTAGAAAGCTCTGTAAATTTTTATATAATTTTTGGAGATTGCTTTCAGTAGACTACTTCACAACATGCTCATATTAGGATTTCTTTGGAATATTTATTTAAGTCGTTAATATGCCTTTATAAATTCTAAAATTTGGCCTGAGAATTTTTCTGATCAATATAAATGTCTGATAATATTCCCATAATTTTTGGACAAGTATTGTTGGTGGTTGCTCCTTTAATTTCTAGTTTTGGTTAAATATTCAATATTATAATTAGAGGACAATTCCTGATTGTAAAATTGTGACACTCTGTATTTAATGTTATTTTAGCATGAAAGATTTATCTTAATTTTATGAGAGTAATGTCATAAGAATACCTTACACTTCATGTTCATATTCATACTTGGCAAATATTGGAGAAATTTTAAATAAATGCTAAAATGTTGAGAAAAAATAGGAGTCTTTGGATTTAGTCTTATAATGCCAATATAATTTATACAAAGTTCTCCGAATACACTTGTTTTGCAAACAATTGTAATTTATGAAAAACATAACCACTTTTCTTAACTTTTAAAAGTGCAAATAAAAGTAGTGTAGGTAAGATACTTGTGCAATTTTAATTCATTGTACTAATACAAAACATACACAAGCATTCTTAGATTAAACACATATGTAGACAATGCCAAAAATAAGTGAGTGAATAAAGATCATTATCAAACATAAAATATTTACTCATACTTAGAGGCATGCTAAGCATAGTTCTACACAACTTTTACAATATAATTGATGCACATATTAATAGATATATCAAAGCATGATGAAAGGAATGTTCAAAGTAGTTTGAAAACATAAATTGCAACATCATAGAAGTTCTAAATAATAGATTAAATCATGCTTGATTTTCAATGAAGTCCATATAGTATTTTTGATATTTTGAAGAATAATTTTGATTTAAAGTTTGAACTCATAAGATTGATCTTGGACTTCCCGAGGTCTACCATGTGAGAGGTTCGCCCGGTACTAGGTGATGTGATGGGATGATAGCCGAAATCACCCTTTCGCAAGATACATGTAAATAGAAAAGTTAAGTTCAAAATAATAATTTTTTGATACTTGTTTTTGTTTTATATTTTTGTATTTGATTTTTGCTTTTAGAAATAGAATTTAAGCAAATGACAAACAAACCAAAAAGGCAAAACATATTTTTTGTAATTTGACTTTTGTATTTTTGTTTTTGATTTTTCAAAAATGAAATAAAAGCAGAAGTGCAAAAATAAATAGTACATATAGATTAATATAATTTTAGGAATTTTTTAAAATTTTACAAATACAGAAAAACAAATAATTACGCTAGCGCCGGCGTTAGCGCTAGCGCGGGAAACAGTACATGATTTTTTAGGATTTTGAAATTTTTGTTTGTTGATCTTGATTAAGTGTCCAAATAGTAGTTTCATGCTGAAATTTCAGATTTTTAGGAGATGTCTAGATAGTGCAAATTTCATGAAACATTAGTGATTTTGTATATGACTTTATCAAATATACTTTGCATGAGATATAAATTATTATATCTCCATTTTAATTTTTCAAAGGCTTGTATTTATCAATCTAATGTAGTTTGACAATGATAGGAAATGTAAGCACGAGAAGACACGAATGAACAAATCAAATATGTATGATTTTAGTGATTAAAAATAATGTTCATGCATAAGAATATCTTGGATAAGCCCTAGATGAGAATACCCAGCCTGTATATCTTGGTAAACACATAAAGCCTAACATAGACACAAATATTCTTTAGGTGGCAATGTTAGAATGATAAGTTTGAGATTAATGTTATACCAAGGTTTGATAGTGTTTCAACTTATAGACCTAGAATGGAGTGACGATTCAATTTGATTTGATATCAAGATGATTCAAAGGTCTAAACTAGAAATAAATCACAATATACACCAACCATTATAATATCAATTGTCATCAGTTAATATATCAATTATAATTCACATAAATGTGATAGAAATAATTATTTTTAGAAGACTTTTGATATGACTTATGATGTTAGAGAATTTTAGCAAAGGACATCAATAGATCATAGTGGTGCTTGTGAATTCAATATTCATTATGAGGGTAAATTCTTTCAATACATTTCAGTGATTTTCTTTTTAACTAATTAAGAATTTTGAATATATATGTGATTTTTGATAGGTGAACAATAGTGATGGTTTAGATCATGTTTGACATTAAGGAATGAACATAATATAATTTTTTGTTGCGAACAAAGATAACCATATTGAAAGTTGAGCTTTCATTTAGATCTTGAACTTTCTTGTAGATTATGTTATTTCTCTAAACCACTTGTTGGTGAAGGCTAAAAAGCTTAATAGCCTAATGACTTGATTTAATTTTAAAATATCTTATAGCAAATTTAGAATTTGATTTATATGAATAATAAAAGATATTTATAGATAATGAATATGAGAGAGAGAGAGAGAGAGAGAGAGAGATAGGTCATCAAAATTAGATATGACTTTTGAATTTGATCAATTTGATTTTATAAACATATTAAGCTTTTAAGAGATAGGATCATATTTTCAATACTATATAGGATGACCATGACATGATAGTTCAAAAAGAAAACAACAAGAAAAATAAAGAAGAACATTAAAGCACATCATGAAGTAGAAATTTGTATATCTTATTTTGAAAAGTTTCTACTTCATGCATTTGATGATACCTAATGAATAAGAGTTTTAGGTATCCAAATGGGACCATGTGGGATGGTTCCTTTGGGTACCCAAATATAGCGAGATGGCTTTTGGGGAGACACGGATGGATGGACCCTTTCTTTTGACATTAGTGCGTCATTCTTAAGTATGGGTCTCCATTCATACCTTGGGCAAATACTATTTTTATTTTTCAAATTTCCATAGTCATTTTCTTGTATGTTTGGATAAAAATTACTTTTGAATTTATTATTTAAAGGAAATTTGTTTGCGTTTAATTTTAAGTTGGGAGAAGATTGATATTGTAAATGATGATGATAGTGTTTTGGAATTTCATTTATAATCTTTTGATATTTTTTATTTCCATAGTTTAGCTAATTCACGTTTTGAGAAATCATATTCAACTTGCTTTTGGATTTTGCATTATATTGAGAATGTATGTTTTGAGAATTTTTTTTTATGATTTCCTTAAGCAAGTTGATTTTAGTTTTTAATTCATTATTTTTAATCTTTAAATTATGTCTAGCTTTATTATAAGCGATTGTGCTATTTTTAAGAGTGGAAATAATTCAATCTATATGATCTTGATATTTATTTCTATATTCATCAAATGTTTCATCCATCTCTTTAATTTCAATTTTATAGTCTTTGCACTTAGCACAATCATTTATCAAAGATGAATTTTCTAAACATAATTTTTCATTATGTTCTTTTATACAACTAATTTCTTTTTCAATTTTCTTAAGTTTTTCCTTAATAATATCACAATCAAAACAAGGTTTTGTGTTTTCAAGTAAAGGACAAGATGGTGAAACCACATCACAATTTGATTCTAAATTAACATTAGCTTTTAATCTCTTATTTTCTAAACGTAAATTTTTATTAGTAATTTTCAATTTCTTGATCTTACGTTTAGCCGTTTTTAGTATATTGAAACTAGAGATGGAAGTTATCACACAAGAAGAAGATTTTGACTTTCTTACAGCGCTTTTGGCAGAGGCAAAATGTGAGCATGAAGTTCTTTCGTTATCTTTTGGGCCTTCCTCCATTATAGATGAATTTTCATCTTCTTTTTCTCTTGATGTATTGCTCTCTTTTTCCAAGTTAGTTTCCATGATTTCCATGGCTTTGCTAAGAGAGAGATCTTCTTGAATAGTAGTGGATGCTTGTATGTTCTTCTCCTCCTGCGTTTGTTCTATACCTGCGAGAGGAAAATCATACATTTCTTCAAGAAATTGCCATACTTTGTATGCACTAGAAAGACAATATATTAATTTGAAAATTTCATTTGATATAGCACAAAATAAATAATGTTTGGCTTTTGCATTTAGTTGACATTCCTTTTTATTTGATTCATCCGCAGGTCTTACAATGGCTAAATTCCATACTTCGACGTCTAAAGTCTTAATAAATTTTTCAATTAAAATTTTCCATCCTTTATAATTTGTTCCTTCAAATAAAGGTGGTTTAAGAGATATTTCTTCTTCACAGAAATTTGCCCCACTAGTTGAAGTGAGATCATGAGACGTCATTATTCCAGGTTGTTAAGCCGATTTGGAATACAACCTAGCTCTGATACCACTTGTTGGATCGGTAGGCGCCCTTAGAGGGGGGTGAATAAGGGTTTTCAAAAACTTAAGTGATTTTGAAAAGCTTTTTAATAATGCAAGATAAAGACAATAAGAAGTCAAGTAAAACAATTGAAATAAAGTAGAGACATGTTTTATTAATATCAAATAAGGTTTTACAAAAGTTGACTTCAATAACGCTAGAAATCGGCGGCGATGAATAGTAAACTCTTTTTGTTTTCTATCCCGACTCGCATCCCACGAACCGGTGGCCCTAGCCTATACTCCTCGGATTTGGCCTCAAGCCGCTCTAGCCAACCCTTCCCCGGATATGGCCTCGAGCACCCCCTAGACCTAGCCTAGATCTAGTCGCCAACACGAGGCGAGTTTCCGCCCTAAGTCCTACCCAGACCTAGTCGCCAACACGAGGCGATTTAACTAACCGTTTACAAGAAATAAGAAATGAAAATAATTAAAACTCCCTCTTGATGAACTTCTGAAGTTGGAGACGAAGATCGGCTGTAGAATAAGTGTTGTAGAAGCGGACTTCGTTTGGATCTGGCGTGATGAGATTCTCCTTCAGAAGTTTGAAGAACTTTGGTAGGACATCAACTTTCGGCCAAGGTAGACTCTAGAATTCTGGATCTCTAGAGGATTAGGAAGACGGAGCCAAGGGGTCCTTTTTATAATTTCAACGCTAGCGCCTGCGCTAGTGCTACCGTCGGCGCTATCCCATATTAGGACATATTCTCCGCGGCAGAATCTTCAATCGGAGGAAACATTTCTCTCTTGCCTACTGTGCTCCTCGCTATCGCCTACGCTATCGGATATCGCCTGGCGCTATCTCCTTCTATAAGTTCTCCCGGCATTTGCGCTTAAGCCAATATTTCGTCGAACGAGATTTCGTCGAACGCCGCTAAGAGTTTGTCGAACAAAATTTCGTCGAACTCAATTCGTCGATCAGGCTTCAACATTCGTCGAACTCAATTTCGTCGACCGGAGTTCGTCGACCGGGCTTCAACATTCGTCGACCAGAAATTCGTCGAACGGGCTTCAACATTCGTCGACCGACAGCTAGCGCCTACGCTAGGACTACCTCCAGCGCTAGTAGGAGATTTGGATTTGATGGTTCAACTTTGGGGGCAACCTTCTTATGTAATCCTTGAGTCATGTGGACTTTGTTATCCTGCACACTTAAACACACAAGATCAAATACACATAGGATTTATTATTCTCAAACCTAGGAGATGCAGAAGACCAAGTTCCAACACAAATGACCTCCAGTGCCCTCCAAATTTTGGTGGGTACCTTTTAGGGTTATCCCATGACCCTGGTAAAAATCTCAGCCCAATTAGGACTGATTTGATTGGGGTGATTTGTCAACCCAAATTAGGTCAAATTAGGTCAAAATTAGGGCATGGTGTTTATCTTTGGGGATGGTGGTCAAAATTCATCACCATGAGTTGAAACCTTGGCCACTGGTTTAGGATCACCTAAAACACCCTCATGAGTAAGATAGGGTGGTGTAGAGGTGGATATGCCCTAGGACCCTAGTTTTACCCCTTGGGGTGCATATAGAACCTTGTGAAGGCCATGTGGTCAAAAGCCCTAGAATGGCCATGGAATTTAGGATTTATGTTCATGGGGTGTGATTATGCTCTAGGGAATTTTGAGAGAATTTTAGAAGTACTTATTTCCCCTAAACTGGGTCATAACCCCTTTAGGGAAATTTCTTATAAGAGATATTTATATGCTCAAATTATCTTGGATGAAGATGAAACCTTAGTAGTGTCTTTATAATCATATTATAGACCTCTGGTATTTTTTGTGTAATTTATTAAATGATTTAACCATTACTTCATTCTCAAGGCACCTATTTTGTCTTAATCTTAAGAAAAATAATTGAGGCTCCAAAACTCTCTGGAAAAATGTGCAACTTGGTGATAGGACATTTCAGAGCACTAGAAAGCTCTGTAAATTTTTATATAATTTTTGGAGATTGCTTTCAGTAGGCTACTTCACAACATGCTCATATTAGGATTTCTTTGGAATATTTATTTAAGTCGTTAATATGCCTTTATAAATTCTAAAATTTGCCCTGAGAACTTTTCTGATCAATATAAATGTCTGGTAATATTCTCATAATTTTTGGACAAGTATTGTTGGTGGTTGCTCCTTTAATTTCTAGTTTTGGTTAAATATTCAATATTATAATTAGAGGACAATTCCTGATTGTAAAATTGTGACACTCTGTATTTACTGTTATTTTGGCATGAAAGATTTATCTTAATTTTATGAGAGTAATGTCATAAGAATACCTTACACTTCATGTTCATATCCATACTTGGCAAATATTGGAGAAATTTTAAATAAATGCTAAAATGTTGAGAAAATAGGAGTCTTTGGATTTAGTCTTATAGTGCCAATATAATTTATACAAAGTTCTCCGAATACACTTGTTTTGCAAACCAATATAATTTATGAAAAACATAACCACTTTTCTTAACTTTTAAAAGTGCAAATAAAAGTAGTGTAGGTAAGATACTTGTGCAATTTTAATTCATTGTACTAATACAAAACATACACAAGCATTCTTAGATTAAACACATATGTAGACAATGCCAAAAATAAGTGAGTGAATAAAGATCATTATCAAACATAAAACATTTACTCATACTTAGAGGCATGCTAAGCATAGTTCTACACAACTTTTACAATATAATTGATGCACATATTAATAGATATATCAAAGCATAATGAAAGCAATGTTCAAAGTAGTTTGAAAAGATAAATTGCAACATCATAGAAGTTCTAAATAATAGATTAAATCATGCTTGATTTTCAATGAAGTCCATATAGTATTTTTGATATTTTGAAGAATAATTTTGATTTAAAGTTTGAACTCATAAGATTGATCTTGGACTTCCCGAGGTCTACCATGTGAGAGGTTCGCCCGGTACTAGGTGATGTGATGGGATGATAGCCAAAATCACCCTTTCGCAAGATACATGTAAATAGAAAAGTTAAGTTCAAAATAATAATTTTTTTATACTTGTTTTTGTTTTATATTTTTGTATTTGATTTTTTCTTTTAGAAATAGAATTTAAGCAAATGACAAACAAACCAAAAAGGCAAAAACCTATTTTTTGTAATTTGGCTTTTGTATTTTTGTATTTGATTTTTCAAAAATGAAATAAAAGCAGAAGTGTAAAAATAAATAGTACATATAGATTAATATATTTTTAGGAATTTTTTAAAATTTTACAAATATAGAAAAACAAATAATTACGCTAGCGCCGGCGTTAGCGCTAGCGCGGGAAATAGTCCACACCAAATAGATCTCTCAAACAAGTGCCACACCCCCTCAAATTATTGAGTGATAATTTGTTACGCAACACATGCCAAGAGAACCATATGGGATTATTTTTGTCCGTCATATCTGTTATCGGACCGCCGATAAAATTCAGAGAAAAAAAGAACAAAAAAACGAAGTACGGTCGGATGATTTTTAAAATAATAATTAATTCCTTTCCCTCCATTTCTTTCTTCGTTCTCCCTCGTTCTCGCCCAGGTTGCTTCGTCGAAGTTTTACCTGGTGCCTAATTTGTACATCATTGTCTGCCTCGCAGTTTATCTCGAAGCCGACCTCCTCGCAGCCCGACCCCTTCGATGTCGTTCTACTAGAAGCGTAGATCTCCTCGAAGCCGCCCTCCTCGAATCCCGACCTCCTCGAAGTCTAGATCTTCAAATCCCCCACCATATACAAATCTGGAGCTTTTCATACGGAACTCCAACTGTTAAAGTAAACTTTACCTTTTTGTCTCGATGTTGTTTTCTCCGGTTTGTTTCTGCTAAAATGAAGCACCTTTCGCCTGATTTGTAGAGTTATGGTATACTGTGAATTTTCTGAAGTACCTTTCAAAATTTTTGTGCTTTAAGATTAGCTCTTCTGTGAATTATCTAAGCATTTTTTTGTTCAGATAAAATACGACTGAATGTTGTATAGTTTATAAAATAACATGGATATTCTACGGTCGGATGTTTGCCAAACACAATTTGAAACAACAAGATGTTTACATGTCACTAATCACATAATATAATTATCCTCAGACTAGTGATGTTGTTGTATTTCCGACTGTGCACTCAGATGAAGAAGCATTTCAGATGTACAAAGAGTATGCACACAAACTCGGATTCAATGTGTGCAAAGAACATATCCTATATTGGATACATACTCGAATTGTCAAGGCGAGAGGGTTTTCTTGTGCAAAACCTGGGTTCAAGCGATCAAATCCAGCAAAGGACGCGGAGATGAAATTCCGCAAACCTAATACTCGTACTGGCTGCTTAGCTTGCTTGCATTTTAGAGCCGATAAAGATGGAAAAAATTGGGAGGTGATAAGGTTCGTAGAGGAACATAATCATCTGCTTGCTCCAGAGAATGATAGTCATTTGTTGAGATCACATCGTAACATATCTGACGTTCAAGGTCGTCTATTGCGAAATATGGCTGGTGCTGGGATCAAAACAGTTGAAGCATATAATTTTATAGCTGATGAAGTTGGCGGATTTGAAACGTTGGGTTTTGTAAAACAGCTGCTTATAATTATGTTCAATGTGAACGAAGAACACTGATAGAAAGCGGTGACACCACTAGTTTGTTGAAAAAAAAATCAGGATAGGAAAATGAAAGATAACATTGTTGAAACCGGCAACCGGTCTCTGAGTTCGGACCCACAGGGGGGTGTAGCCCGTGCCTACTTCTCTCCTACTAAACTCTCTTGACTAAGGACGGAAAACCTAGAACAGACCCAAGGCCGTAGCGAGGAGGTCCCGCCACACACCCAGAAGATCTTAGAGAGCTTCCCCTCCCAAACCAATGCTCACCCGGGAACCTTGGAGGGAACTAGCAGCCAACTCCGAAACTAGCCTGGAGGAGAGAGCTCAAGAAGATCTGATCTCCTCCAAGGTGCTCTTAAGGGTCTATTTATAGATTTTCTAGTCCTGGACTGCAAATAGCGTAAATCCGTCTTTTGGTTTTACTAATCTCACCCCAAATTGGTCTGCTAAAAGCCTAACTCCGCTGTTCTGAAGGGCTATTGGAAGCCCACAAGGGGTATCTAGGTCATTTCCCCCCTAAGTCTTCTGGGTGAGTGGTCCGTGAAGGCACCACTCGTCGGGCTCCTTGCCCACCATATTTCACTGGGCGAATGGCTCATGAGGACACCATTCGCCAGGCGCTCGACTTGCTCGGCGGGCGAGATCTTGGCCGCTCTCGCCTATCTGCCTTGGCACCATGTGAGTGCCCCGCGAGTGGGGCCTCACTCGCCCAAAGGCCCTTGGACTCCTAATCTGCATCTTGACCCTCCATGGGATCTTGGGGACCCACTCGGCAAATACGGGGTTGTACAAACATGTTCTCATACGATGTCCAGAGAGACGAGTTTGGCCACCGCAAAAGTTTTTGTTGGAGGGACGGACATAGCAGGATTGACTACGAATCATTTAGTGATGTTATTATATTTGATACCACGTAACGGATGAACAAATATAACTTGGCTTGTGCTCCATTCATAACCATAAACCATCACTGGCAAAATGTATTTGTAGGCGAAGCCTTCTTTGCAGAAGAGACCATCGAATCCTTTTGCTGGGTGTTTGAAACTTTTTTTAGATTTGCTGGTGGAAAACAACCAAGCATTATATTTACAAATGAAGATCAGGCAATGATCGTTGCGATTGCAAGAGTTTTCACTAGAACTCGGCACCGCCTATGTTAGTGGCACATTTCCAAAAAAGCACCTTCAAATGTGCCAACCTTCAACAAAGACAAGAGTATTAGAGCTTTATTCTATCAATGCATGAGCAAATGAGACAATGAGGCTGAGTTTGATTCAAATTGGAGTACAATGATGTAGGGTATTGTGTACAACCCTGATATTTGCCAGGAGGTGGACATAGTTTGAGGAGTCAACAAGCGAGAAAAGTAACAAAGAAGGCGAGCCAGAGCCTCAAGGGTCGCTCGCAGGAAGGCGGGCGAGATGGGCACTCGCCGACCGCTCGCGAGAAAGCGGGCGAGTCGGATTCTTTCCAAGTTTCTGTGTTCGAAGCACTTCAATCTACGTTCGACGAAATCCGTTCTGCGTTCGGCGAACTCGCATCCCGTTTCAGTTCGACGAACTTGCTTCTCAGCTCGACGAACTCAATCTTCCAGCCAGTTCAGCGGATTTTGTCTTCAGTTTAACGAACTCTAGTTTGAGTTCGACGCATTTAACTCTGCGTTCAGCGTATAAGTAACAAAGAAGGCGAGCCAGAGCCTCAAGGGTCGCTCGCAGGAAGGCGGGCGAGCCGGGCACTCGCCGACCGCTCGCGAGAAAGCGGGCGAGCCGGATTCTTTCCAAGTTTCTGTGTTCGACGAACTTCAATCTGCGTTCGACGAAATCCGTTCTGCGTTCGACGAACTCACGTCCCATTTCAGTTCGATGAACTTGCTTCTCAGTTCGACGAACTTGCTTCTCAGCTCGACGAACTCAATCCTCCAGCCAGTTCAGCAGATCTTCACAAGGCCGAGGGGAGCTCGCAGGAAGGCACGCAAGACCTGGCCTCGGTGGATGTCGCCAGAAGAGGTGTGAGCGGGGCCTTCACAGAGCGCTCACCTAAGAGGGGTTTCGCGAGCCGTACTCGCGAGGAGACTCACGGGAGCTCTCGCAAGTAGCCTTCTCGCAGGCCATTTGTCCATAGGCTAAGGAGGCAAAATTACCCCTCTGCCCCTGGTGGTCTGCCGTTAGCCTTTCCAAACAGCAGAGTTTGGTTGTTAGCAGGCCAAACTGGGGTGCGTTTAGTAAAACCAAAAAGCGGAATTCCGCTATTAACAGACCACGAACAAAAAACTATAAATAGACCTTAAAGGGCACCTTGGGAGAGGATTCCAATCTCAGTTCTCTGAGCTTCTTCCTCCCTTGGTTACTTTGGTTTAGCTCTCTAGCTCTCCAAGGTTCCCAAGTCTCAGCTTTGGCTTGGGAGGGGAAGCGCTCAATGATCTTCCGGGTTTGTGGTGGTACCTCCTCGCTGTGACTAAGGTCTTAGTCTGTTTCCGAGTCCCCAGTCTGCTCCTTCCGAGGGACTAGTAAGGGCTAGCTGCCCATCAACTTGTTGGGGGCCCGAGCTTCACAAGAGATCGAGAAATCGGTTTCAACATTTTGGTGCGGTGAGCGTGGAGTGTGGCTAGTCCAGGAAAATTCCATGGAAGGGACATGGCAGGAGATGAAGAGCAGGGCGAGGAGTTCTGCGGGCCACCCCCGGCGGTGACGCCAAGGATGTTCTCGGACTTCAGGAGGGAAGTCCTCGACACCCTCGGGTTCGCGGTCGCAGCATTGTGTAGCGAGTTCGCTACCCCGACGGTCCAGGTGTTCCATCCTCCAGCATCGGTTGGCGAGGATGCCCCGGGAGGAAGGGTTGGAATGGAGGTGGTCGGGGGGTCAGTGTAGGACCTGGAGGGGCGAGTGTTGTTCGTCAGTCCGAAAAGTTTGGTGCCAGCGGGCACGGGGCAGGCGAGCGTGGCACAGACGAGTGCGGCGCAGGCAGGTGTGGCGCAGGCGAGTGTGATTCTGACAGGCACGGCGCCCGTAGAAGCTGCTTCGGCAATTGTGGCTCTCGCGAGCATGGCCCCAATGAGCTCAAGCCTGGCGAGGGAACTCTTGGGGCGAGTGGAGCGGGAAAGGATAGCAGGGGGAGGAAGCCCCTTCTGCGAGCTGGTGCTTTCCGCAAGCATCCCGGAAGGGTTCAGGGAATGGGACAGGGTCTACTACCACGGCAGGGATGACCCAGTCCAGCACCTGCAGTCGTTCGAGGACTCGGTTTCTATCAGGCCGATGTCGGACGCCTTTAAGTGTCGGCTCTTCGCCGTCACCCTAAAGGAGAAGGCCAGGGAGTGGTTCCACCAACTCCCTAGCCTGTCGGGTCAATCTATGCGTTTGAGGACTTGCGTAGAAGCTTCTTGTTGCGGTTTTCAACTTCGAAGAAGAGGAAGAAGGACGTTGAGTCCCTCTTCCAGGTGAAGTAGGAGCCCAAGGAGACGTTGGCTCACTATGCGGATCGGTTTCAGGAGGAATTATTGCTCACCCAGGAGATGCCCGGGTTTGCCCTTCAGCTCGCCTTCACGTTGGGGCTGAAGGGGAGCTCGCAAGAAGGCACGCGAGACCTGGCCTCAGTGGATGTCGCCAGAAGAGGTGTGAGCGGGGCCTTCACAGAGCGCTCACCTAAGATGGGTTTCGCGAGTCGTACTCGCGTGGAGACTCGCAGGAGCTCTCGCGAGTAGCCTTCTCGCAGGCCATTTGTCCATAGGCTAAGGAGTCAAAATTACCCCTCTGCCCGTGGTGGTCCGCCGTTAGCCTTTCCAAACAGCGGAGTTTGGCTGTTAGCAGGCCAAATTGGGGTGCGTTTAGTAAAACCAAAAGGCAGAATTCCGCTATTAACAGACCACGAACAAAAAACTATAAATAGACCTTAAAGGGCACCTTGGGAGAGGATTCCAATCTCAGTTCTCTGAGCTTCTTCCTCCCTTGGTTACTTTGGTTTAGCTCTCTAGCTCTCCAAGGTGCCCAAGTCTCAGCTTTGGCTTGGGAGGGGAAGCGCTCAACGATCTTCCGAGTTTGTGGTGGGACCTCCTTGATGTGACTAAGGTCTTAGGCTGTTTCCGAGTCCCCAGTTTGCTCCTTCCGAGGGACTAGTAAGGGCTAGCTTCCCCTCAACTTGTTGGGGGCCCGAGCTTCACAAGAGATCGAGAAATTGGTTTCAACTTGTTGGGGGCCCTAGCTTCTTGTTGCGGTTTTCAACTTCGAAGAAGAGGAAGAACTACGTCGAGTCCCTCTTCAAGGTGAAGCAGAAGCCCAAGGAGACGTTGGCTCACTATGCGGATCAGTTTCAGGAGGAAGTATTGCTCACCCAGGAAATTCCCGGGTTTGCCCTTCAGCTCGCCTTCACGTTGGGGCTGAGGGAGAGTTTCTTCAAGATGGGACTGAAGAGAAAGACCCCCCCCCCCCCCCCCCCGTCTCCTACGAGGAGTTGACTGAGAGGGTTGGGGAGAAAGTCGAGAGTGAGGAGGCCAACCCGGAGCTCACCAGGAGGCCAGCAAAGCTCAGTGAGACGGAGATCAAGCAGCAAGAGGTGCGGAGAAGGGAAGAGCCTCGGGCCCCGGAAGGGGGATGGAGGCAGCAGGGTGGGGGGATGCAAGGTCAAGGAAGAGGTTATGCCCCGGGAGGGGGTAACTTCTATGGGGGGCCAGGAAGACCCCATCAGTTGGGATGGAGGCAAGGTCCAAGGCCGGTGCCTCCCCCGCCTCAGCAGGCCATGGCGATCAGGAGAGGAAGAGGAGGAAGAGGAATGAGAGAAGGAGCAGAAGCAGGAGCAGGAAGGAGAAGGGGAAATAGGGCGGCAGAGGCCAAAAGGGGAGAGGTGACGTTGCCATACTGTGACTTCCATGATGAGGAAGGTCATGCGATGACCACTTGCCCGGAGTTCCTAGGGACAAAGAGGGCTAGAATGTCGGCACCGCGGCAACAACAGCAGGTGAGGATTGAGGAGGTCCTGCCTCGGGAGGACGAGGAGGAGAGGTGTGAGGACCGGGCCGATGTGGGGACCCGAGGAGGGATCAGAGTGATCCACGGGGGAGTAGGGGTGGAGGCAACCCGCAAGGCGAGCCTCCATACGATCTACCGCAGGAGCGTGTCTTCGACATTCACGACCCCACCCCCAGCAGAAAAAATCACTTTCTCGCAAAGGGACATGCCGGGTCATGAGGACCCTTTCTGCGACGCGTTGGTCATCCAGACCGCCATTGAGAATTTCACGGTGTCCCGGATTCTCATGGGCAACGGATGCTCCATCAACGTCATCTTCAAGAAGGCTTTCGATGAGATGAAGGTCGAAGCCAAGAGGGTGTTTGCCTCAGATGGACCGTTGTTCGGGTTCTCCGGAGAGAGGAAGGAGTTAGAGGGGGGAGTGGGGCTCCACGTGGTCCTGGGTGGGCAATCTCGGAATTGCCGCTTCGTCATAGTGGATGCCCCCAGCAGCTATAGTGCCATCTTCGGACGGCCGCTAATCAGTGCTTTCCGCTGCATCCCCTCCACCTTCCACCAATGTCTCCAATTATGCTCGAGAGGAGTCCAGATTCCGGTAAGAGAGGATCTGAAGGTAGCAAGGCAGTGCTACGTGACGGCAGTAAACACCATCTCCTGGATAGCCGAAGCAGAGAAATGGGATCAGGAGGTGGGAGAGCCGGCAGGTCTCGGAGAGGCAGAGGAGCAGATGGGAGAAGGGTAGGAGGAGAAGGAAGAGGTAGAGGGTCGGGCTCAGGAGCGAGGGGCGGAAGAGGTGATGATGGTTCAGGGGGGAGAAGGAGAGGAGAAGGTCGAAGTGCCAACTTGCGACGAGGAGAAGGAAGAAGGTTGGGGAGAGCAGTCCCAGCTGGAAGCCTTGGAGGAGGTCGTGGAGCTCGAGGTCACCACCCGGGCCGGGGTGGTGGAGAAGGTCCTCATCAGCGGAGAGCTCGGCCTGGAGGAACAGAAGCAGATCCTGACCTGCGTCCAGGAAAATGTGGATGTCTTCGCCTGGAGTGCCGCGGAGATGCCCGGGATCGATGCGGATGTGGTTTGCCATCGCCTCAATCTTGACCCAGTCACCTGCCCCATCCGTCAAAATAAGAGGGCCACAGCAGATAAGCTGGAGGGGCCCATTCGAGAGGAGGTGGGTAAGCTCCTACAGGTGGGTTTTGTATCGGATATACAGTATCTAGGCTAGGTCTCCAACGTGGTAATGGTAAAAAAGGGAGGAGGTAAGTGGAGGATGTGTATCGATTTTTCCTTACTTAATAAATCATGCCCCAAGGATTGCTACCCCTTGCCTAGAATCGACGCGCTGGTTGATTCAGCCGTCGGTTTCCCTGTAATGTCTTTTTTAGATGCTTTTTTAGGTTATCATCAGATCTGAATGCATCCCCCCGACATCAAAGATGTCTCCTTCATCACAGGGGATGGGTGCTATTGTTATAAGATGATGCCCTTTGGGCTCAAGAATGCAGGGGCCACGTACTAACGAATGATGGACAAGGTCTTCCGAGAGCATAAGGGAAGAAACCTGGAGGTCTATGTTGATGACCTCATGATAAAGAGCCGGGACCTCAAGTTTCACCTCCAAGACCTTGAAGAGACCTTTGGGACCTTGCGGAAGTACAAGATGAAACTCAACCCCCTGAAGTGTGTCTTCGGGGCTAGCAGGGGAAAGTTCCTGGGTCACTTGCTCACCCCAGCAGGGGTGGAGCCTAACCCAGATAAGGTTAAAGCAATCTTGGAGTTGGGGTCGCCAAGAAATGCGAAGGAGGTTCAGCGCCTCACGGGAAAATTGGCCGGACTCAGCAGGTTCCTCTACAAGGCGGGTGAGAAATGCGCACATTTCTTCAAGGTGCTACGGGTAAACAAAAAGTTTGAATGGACCTCAGAATGTGTGGAAGCTTTTCAAGCTTTGAAAGGACAACTCACCCAGACTCCCCTACTCCAGGGACCAAGGCAAGGGGAGGATCTATCCCTATACTTGGGGGTAGGATCTGAGGCATTAAGTTCGGTGTTGGTCCGGGAAGAATGGAGGAGGCAGTTCCCCATCTACTACGTCAGCCGAGTGCTGAGGAAGGCGGAGCTCCGATACCCAATTTTGGAGAAGTTGGCTTTCGCTTTGGTGGTATCGGCTCGGAAGCTCAGGCCATACTTCCAAGCACACTCAATCAAAGTGGTGACCGACCACCCGTTTCGCAAAGTCATGAAAGGGGTGGAGCATTCGGGGAGGCTAGCAAAATGGTCTGTAAAGCTGAGTGAGTTCGACATCGCATTTGTGTCTAGGATGTCAATCAAGGCACAAGCGGTGGCGGACTTCATGGCGGATTACGCAACTGAAGTGGGGGAGCATGAATCACCTCCCCCAGTCGCATGGAAGATGCTGGTAGATGGTGCGTCAGGGAAGCACTCCTATGGAGGAGGAATCATCCTAATAAGCCCCCAAGGGACAAAGATTGAGCAAGCCTTGAGCATCCATTTCCCAATTACCAACAACCAGGCCGTGTACGAGGCAGTGATAGCGGGCCTGCGGCTGGCCAGGGAGCTGGGAGTGCAAGACGTGGAGGTCTCAACGGACTCCATGGTGGTGGCATGCCAGATCAGGGGAGAATTTGAAGCAAAGGAGCCAACCCTCCAACGCTACCTGGAGAAGGTCAAGGGGGTCATTGATCAATTTCACACTTTCTCCATCAAGCATGTGCCGAGGGAGGAAAGCACCCCGACGGACCTCCTAGCCAAGTTTGGCCCTCGAGCTGGGGGGACAGTATCAGAAGTCTTCCGACCTTCCATCGAGGAAGGGGAGCTGATGGAGGTGGATCAGCGAGCATCGTTGATGGATCCCTTCGTCACCTTCCTGGCATCGGGAAAGTTCCCTGAAGGGAACGTGGATAAACGACGCTTCAGGTACAAGTCGGCTTATTATTCCTTACATGCAGGAGGACTATGTTGGAAAACACTCTCGGGGCTCCTGGCCCATTGTGTATCGGAGGAGGAGGTCCCGAGATTCCTCGAAGAAATCCACTCGGGGGAGTGTGGCAGTCACTCCGGGAGCTGGACTCTGGAGGGAAGAGTGTTGAGGCAAGGCTATTTTTGGCCTACCCTCAGCAAGGATGCGGCAGAATTCGCAAGAAAGTGTTCAAAGTGTCAGCTCTATGCTCCACTCCAACTTCTCCCAGCTCAAAGGCTCCGGACTATCACAGCTCTGTGGCCCTTCGCCATATGGGGTTTGGACCTGGTAGGTCCCTTCCCACAAGTTAGTTGCCAATGGAAGTTCCTATTGGTAATGATAGATTATTTCTCCAAGTGGGTAGAAGTGAAAGCGCTGGCCAAGGTAACGTCCCAAGTGGTAAGGAATTTTGTATGGGGTGAGATAATTTGCAGGCACAGGCTCCCACTTGCCATAGTAACGGACAACGGACCACAATTTACCAGCGAAGAGTTTGTTAGTTTCTGCACCCAACTCGACATATACCTCAGGTTTGCGTCGGTCCACCACTCGAGGAGTAATGGTCAGGTGGAGGCAGCGAACAAGATAATTGTCAACCTGCTGAAGAAGAAAGTGGAGAATCTCAGGGGCAATTGGGTGGAGCAGCTGCCCTCGGTCCTGTGGGCCATGAGGGATACTCCAAACACGACCACAGGGGAGACCCCCTTCAAACTGTCTCATGGGTCCGAGGCCGTCCTCCCGATAGAATTCAAAGTAAAAACCCCCAGGGTGATCACCGCGGGCGAAGGAGATGAAGAATTGCTAGTAGAAAATGATGCAGAGCAAAGGTTGTCCCTAGACCTGGTAGAAGAGCTCTGATACCTCGTTACTGTTCGACAAGAGGAAGTCAAGAGGCGGATGGTCCGGTACTTTGATCAACATATCAGAATAAAACAATTCTAGAAAGGAGACTTGGTCCTGAAGAAGGTAGATGCGGCAGGGAGAGGAGCCGCTGTAGGTAGGTTAGAGCCCAACTGGGAGGGGGAAAACATTGTAAGCGAAGTGCTCAAGTCTGGGGGTACCACCTACAGGATGTAGAAGGGGTACCTCTCCGCCGAGCCAGGAGTGGGGATAATTTGAAGAGATTTTATCCTTAACAATTTTTTTGTAACTGACTTTTGTATGTTTCCTTCTCAATACATAGATGTTGAAGTAGTTTTCGAGCAGGTAACAAGTCCTTTGGTGCTGGAATGCCCCAGATCGATTCCGCTACCGGGCTCTCATAGACGGTGGGTTAGGTTGATCTCTGGAGAGGCTGGCAAGTAACAAGTCCTTTGGTGATGCAATGCCCCAGATCGATTCCGCTGTCGGGCTCTCATAGACGGTGGGTCAGGTTGATCTCTGGAGAGGCTGACAAGGTAGCGAGTGTTGGTGCAGGAGTGCCCTGGATGATTCCGCTGCCAGGCTCTTACTAGCCGGTGGGATAAATCGGTCCCCAGGACCAGCTAGCAAGTTATTCATACTAAGGCACTCGGCTCGCAAAAATCTCTCAAGGCCTAGGTGAGGCGAGCCCTGGGGCTCGCTCGCATAAAAATAAAAGCCCGCGGCAGATGAAAAACACCTAAGTCCGGGGATAAAAGTGGGGCAATGGAGTACGGTGTTCGCAAAGCTTGCCGAGTAAGGCCCTAGCTCGCAAAAATGCGGAAACAAAGGCATGGAGATGCGAGCATATTAGCGCAAGTGTGGCAAAATACACCCGCGCGAGCATGAATACAGGTACGAGTGCGAGTAATGAAATAAAAAGGAAATGACATTCACAAGATATACAAAATTTTTCTATATCATTGATCAAAAGGTTTTACAGTCAACGACGAACTCGCCGACTGAAGCAAAGATTTTACACTTAGAAAAATTAAGGGGTCAAAGCTGCCTGTTGAAGAATCCTTCACTCGCTCTCGCGATCTTCCGCCCTCCTGAGATCGGCACGAACAGGTGATGAGTCCCAATTATATACACTTTTATGGGCTCATCCAGGCTAGTTTTCATTCTCTTGTGCGTCATTATTGAGATATTATTGCATCTATTTCTCTTAAGCTCTTTCATGCGCACTTGTGTGCTTCACGCTCCTTTTAGGCCCGTTTTGGTGTGCGTTTGTGCTCCACGTTATTGGGGGTAAGCACATAGTGCTCCCCAATCCTTTTTCTATGTTTGATTGGTGCTGGAGGAGTATTCCCAGCTGATTTGCTGTGCTTGCAGGTGTTTGGATCATCTCCTTTTGCCCAGAATTCATGAGTATGTATATCGCACGGTCGTGCGTTTTCTTGAAGCACGGACGGCTGCGGTCGTGGGTAAGCTCCGTTGCCCGGAACTGGGCTCGCATGGCCTCATATACGAGCCCCTTTTGCGTGAAGGCCCTGAAGAGGGAGGCGTGCTCGAGGCCGTAGAGTCCGAAGGCGAGGGAGAATGCTTCGCCCCCCAATTTTGTCACTCTCCACCCAGGAGGGGAGGAGGGAGGAGCAGACGATCTTATTCTGCTCAGGGTCCCACGCGAGCATTGGCTCGCCAACTGCGTCTGCGAGCTTTGCGTCGAGCCCAAAGTTCTTGTGGCTCATCGGGTTGGGCTTATCGGCGGAACCACCCGGCTCGCCACTCTCATCAGCGGCTCCTGGTTCGCCGAAGGAGAGGGGAGGGTATCTGGATCGGACAGATCCACGACCTCCTTCCCCTTAGGTGCGGGGGGAGCTTTCTTTGTCTTCTTCGCCAATCCCTGCGAGGCGGGACGGCTTGGTGGAGGTGGGCGTTTCTTTCCGGACGAAGAGCTCAGGCGATCGCGGCACGCCTCGGCGGTCGCGGTCGCGAGCGAGCCGGTAGTAGGGGCGGATGGGATCGCGTGCGGGGGGTTGCGCGAAAGATCGCATTCTCCTGGAAAGATGTCAGAAAGGTTAGCAAAACACGAAAGAAGAGCAAAGGGAAAGTTCGCGAAGGCGGGTCATACCTTCGACCTGGAGAACGGACGTCAGCGAGTCCACCCTCTGCCGGAGGAAGACTACTTCGAAGTTCTTCCCCTGCAGGTACTGGTATTGTTTGGCGTTGTCGCCCCCAGCGAGGTGGGAGGGCGGTAGGTGGCATCGTCCCGCTGAAGGGGAGAGTAGGAGATGTTGTCGAAGGGGCCCTTCACTAGGACATATTTCTGCGTCCAGTAGTGGGCCTTATTCACCATCTTGCAGATGGTGACGTGCTGACTCGCGAAGTGAGTCGTCCCGTCTTTGTACGTGCGGAAAGAAAATACCTTGCGGAAGACGAGCAAACTGAACTCGATCCTCTCCGCCCGAAGGTAGCTGGCGAACGCGACCACCACGGCGATCGCGTTCGGAGTCAGCTGGCTCAGCAGAACTCCAAAGTATTTGAGTACCTAGAAGAGTCGGCAAGGGTTAGAACATTCTTCGCGAAGCGAGCCAAGAATACTATGTCCAAGTAATAATCATACCTGGCGCACTTCAGGCCAGAGGGGGAGTCGCAGCCCATTCTCAAAGTGAGCAATGAGAATGGCGAGCTCGTCGGGGTGCGGGTCGCTGATGGTGTCTCGATCAGTAAGGTGGCGAGCCGCAAATCCAGGAGGGATATACTGGTCGACGGTGGCGAGAAACTCCTCCAAGGTGAGGTTGGTGCAGAAGAAAGGGCCCACGAGGAAGGCTCCGAGCCTCCGACACACTTGCCCCGCCCCTCCTCCTCCACGTCTGCGAGCATGATGTCAGAAGGCTGCGAATCGCGAAATTAGCGAGAGCGAGCTAAGTTCTGCGAGAGGGTTAGAAGAAGAGGGCAAAGAGAAAGCAGTAAATGCAGTGGTTGAAATGATAAATGCGGGGACTATTTATAGAAATAAAACTGGAGGGAGGAATACGAAGAGTCGGCGGTTGCGGATAGCGGATCCGCGCTGTATTTTTCAAACCTCACGGAGCCTTATCCGGACCTGGCGAGTTGGCGCCCCGCTGAAGAAAGTCCCTCCAGCTAACTCTGGGGGGAGCAAGACCTGTATAAAGAAGTAGAGCGAGAGCGAGCCGCGAGAGAGAGTCACGAGAGTAAGGCAACCAAATATAGTTATTAAGAGAGAAGTTTGCAAAGAGTGAGCGAGGTGGACATAGCGATGGACATAATAAAATAGAAACGGAGGGCTCGCAAGCGAGCCAAGAAAATCTTAATAATACAAATCATCAAATTGGTTAAATCCCCCCATAAAGAGGAGGGGAAGAGGAAGCTGACAACATATTAACAAGAGAAGCTCTTCAATAACGGATCCACTTCTAGCGTCTGCGACCCCGCACACCCGAGCGCGGGGGGACTCGCGGGTAGTGGTACTCGCGAACCAACTGGGCCTCGTGAGTTAACACCCGCGCGCAATCCTCAATCCAAGCGATGTGCACCCCGGGGGAGGTCACCTCACTGCTGTCGACCGGCCGCGCCTCGGCAAGAAGGCGCGCGTTCGTGCCCTCCATCGCAACAAAACTCTCTTCATACGCGAGCCGATCCAGCTGATTTTGTTCGTATAGCTCCCGCAGCATGGAAGTATGCTTCTGAAACATTTCGGTGACCCGCCTCTTCATTTGCTCTGGGTCGCTGGGGTCCCCCAAAAAATCTGTGACCTGACCCGGCGAGGGGGTGACGACATCTCCACCTCTCCATGCTCCGACTCAGTAAGCGGGGTCGAAGGATCACCTGCGAGATAGAAATCAGCAAAGAGGAGGTGGAAGTGGCACTCAACAGGGATGGTCTAACCTGGTGGGTGAATTTGGGTACTGGGCCGCTGGCAAGAGGAGCCCGGCCGGCCCTGGAACGCGTCAACGAAGGCAGGGGTAACGTCCTTCCCCAGACCAGGGCGGTAGGCGGCTTCGGCAGCGAGTCTGGGCTCAGCAAGCAATGTCCCTCCGGGGCTCCTTTGCCCCAGAATGCCGAATCCGGGGGTGATGATGGTCTTATTTGACGGGCCCGGCGGGTCTGTGGGTGGAGGAATTCGCTCCTCCAATTGGCGAGAAGAGGCACTGCATAAGGTATCACGGAAACTTAGCGAGTCAGGAAATATGTTACAAAGGAGGGCGAGGAGAACTACTCACCTGACTGCGAGGGCGGGGCCCGCATATCAGAGGTCCCCGCGACCCGGGATGCGGGGTCAACCCTCCCAGGGGTAGAGGTGCGAATCTCCGTGGTTGTTTTCTCCAGTGTATTCTCTCCTGGGGGAGTGTTCTGCGAGCAAAGAAGCAATGTCAGGTAAGAAGGACGTTAAACTAGCGAGTTTGGTATTAGTACCTGCAAGGCGAGTTCGTCATGGGAGAATTGAGATGGAGGGCAAGACCCATGGACGAACGTCGGATGGCCTTTGTCGTTTTTGTTTGAGGCGAAGCATGCTGCGGCGAGACCCAGGAAGCGAGCGCGGTTTCCTTGGCCTTCTGAGCCGCCTGCGAGACCCTAAGGCGGGCCAACTTCTCCTCCTTTTTGGACATCGCACTGAGTCTCGCGGCGAGGGGGAAGTGTTAGTAAAACTAAAGGTACGTGTCGCTACGAAATTGTATTATCGAAATTAAGGAAAATTATTTTGCTGAATGCAGCGACAACAAAATACATGCACAAGGATCGTTCTTATCCAAATACTATTTATCTCAAATGGAATTTTAAACGCAGACTATATTATCTAATTGAAAACGCAAATTGAGAAGCACACAAATATTGCAAAATTAGATAGAACGGTAAAATAACTGAAGTGCGGAATTAATTTATACCGTTCTTGGATTCCTGCTCGTGCTTCATTATGGCGGAGATTCGCAACAATTGCGATGTGTTGTTCTTTATGAATTCCGCCGCGTTGGAAGAACCCGCTAACATACAAGAGTTTCTTAAGATTTGTGCGCTGCAATGAAGAAGGGTTAGCACCACAAACACACATATATATATATATATATATATTCAATTCGAAATCAAGTATAATCTATGTATATAGACTGTTTATGATGAGAATTAAAAACCATATATAACCTTACCTGTATGAGGTCAATCGATCAAAGTTATGAGAGTAAACCTGAATTACTTTCACAACTAATTTCCTGTAGATTAACACCGTGAAAACCAAGGTTCCTTCCCTTTCTTCAGAACTAGAGTTCACGGTGAAGTATGGATCTTTGGTCGCAAGCTTTATGGAAGATGAAATCCTTCTCTCTCGAGATCTGAAGGAGGAAGGATTGGGTGCCGGCAATGTAGAAAAAGTCGACGATGAGGGGCGTTATCCTTTACTGCAGACACTAGAGCAGTTACTGTAGATGACAGCATGCAGAACTGTTCTTCTTCCTCGTTTTTGCTGAAGCCGAGAATACAGGGAGGCAAATCAGCCCTTGTCTAGTGCCGGCAGCGAGCCTTCCCTCAAAGCCTGACTATGGAGAAGTCTAGGGCGATTTCCATCACAAGATCAGTGAAGAGAAAAGGAGATCGAGAAATCCACAGACCTAGCCGCCAGCGATGAATAGGAAAAGACCTTGAGACCGGCGGTTTCTGCTGTGCGAGAGGAGAAAAAGGCACGGGAATTTAATCCGGGATTTCTAACCTTGTTCACCCGTAAAGCATGAAAATGAATTTCCATTTTAGGTTCTTTAATAGGAGAGAAACCCAAAACAGGAGTTACCAAATTTTCAGCTTTAATGGGAAAAATTAAAATCCATTAAAACTGAAAACTCCTTTTACTTTAATTCATGATCATGATAAAAAACGTGCCAAGGAAGAGACCGAATTCGCGACCTGAATTTACGAGACAGTCTGGCCCACCTATCACAGGCTTCGACCGTTCGCGCGACTGAATCAACGCGCACTCGTGGGAGTCTGAACATGCTCTAATTTTCGCGCACGACTTCATTGGGACGTCTCGGCGAACCTAGTCCACCTCACGGAAAAATTTCTACAATTCTCCCACTTGGACTTGGATCCACCGTACCTCATGACGTTCCATATGAAATCTTCACTAGACTTAAGGGTACCACTAGCGAACGCGACATTAAGAGTCTACTCTCACGTCAATCCGGTCCAACCAAATCCTTCACTCTGAATCATGGCGGCAACCGCATCATTGAGCGACACGGGACCTTCCATGGTCACAGTAGCTTCCAGATTCAATTGACATGGACAAAGCGCGGTTAGAATTTAGGATAACATTATGAAGAATGTGCGCACACGTAATTGTTATCCTAGTTTGGTGGTCAACCAATTTCTCGAATGAATGCACTAAACCATGCTTTGAGAAATTCTTTATGTGCTCAAAAGAACACGTATGTCACTTTCTTAAGAATTCACTTAATGTGTCATAATGGACATACAAAGGCTTAATGAAAATAAATGAAGTGCCCATAAGCCTTATGCTCAGACTGACACTCATCCGAGTCTTTTGAATGAAGTGTGATATATCACAATGTGTTATGAGTATCGCTACTTAATGATACTCAACACGAATATTTTCTTAATGTTTGATATCAAACTATCAAATACAAAGTGCTTAATTAAATAACAGATGTATGAATTGGAGCTACACGCAGCCTCCCACTAATCTAGCATATCAATCGACTCCTTAAGCCCCATACTGCAGACATGTTTTTGAAACACGTTGGGGCGAAGTCCCTTAGTAAGTGGATCGGCTACCATGTCATCTGTTCCTATATGCTCCACCATAATGTCACCTTTCTTAACCATTTCCTTAACGGTCAGAAACTTAATTTCCATATGTTTGGACCCTGTGATACTTTTATTATTCATTGAGAACAAAACTGCAGAAATATTATCACAGTACAACCGGATGGGTCCATCTATAGAATCGACGACCTTTAGCTCAGTAATAAAGTGCTTAAGCCACACAGCATGAGTAGAAGCTCCAAAAAGGGCGACAAACTCCGCGTGCATGGTGGATGATGTAATGAGTGTTTGTTTGACACTTTTCCATGAAACGGCTCCGCCAGCAAACTTAAAGATATAGCCCGAGGTAGACTTCCTATCATCCTCACACCCAGCAAAATCAGAATCTGCATACCCCACCAATTCGAGATTCTGAACCTTATGGTAGACCAACTTAAAATCTTTCATCCCCTTCAGATACCTTAAGACCTTCTTGGCAGCCACCCAATGACAGGGTCCTGGGTTCGACCGATATCTGCCTAGAAGTCCTACTGCGAAGGCAATGTCCAGTCTGGTACAGAACTGGGCATACATTAAACTGCCTACCGCACTAGCATAAGGAATGTCCTTCATAGACTCTCTCTCAGTGTCGTTCCTGGGGCATTGTGACAAGCTAAGTTTGTCACCCTTAAGCACAGGCACATCACCGGGCTTACAATCGAGCATGCTAAATCTCTCAAGTACACGCTCTATATAGGCTCTCTGAGAGAGTGCTAACGTATGGTGAGATCGATCCCTAATGATCTCAATCCCTAGGACGGAAGATGTTTCACCAAGATCCTTCATATCAAAGTGCTTTGACAAAAATTGCTTAGATTCATGCAACAATGCCAAATCACTGCTCGCAAGTAAAATGTCATCTACATATAAAATTAAGAATATGAATTTACTCCCACTGATCTTGAGATATATGCAATGGTCTACCTTGTTCTCTTCAAAACCAAATGAAGTGACTACCTCATCGAATTTCAAATACCATTGCCTAGAAGCCTGCTTCAGACCATATAGGGACTTGTTAAGCTTACATACAAGTTGGTCACTATGACCGGACTTGAATCCCTCGAGCTGCACCATATAGACTTCTTCGGCAAGATCGTCATTCAAGAATGCGGTCTTAACATCCATCTTGTGTAACTCCAAATTATAATGAGCTACAAGCGCCATTATTACTCTGAAAGAGTCTTTAGAGGAAACATGGGAAAAGGTCTCGTTGTAATCGATACCTTCTCTCTGTGTAAATCCCTTGGCAACCAGTCTGGCCTTAAGCCGCTCGATCTTCCCTTTGGAGTCTTTTTTGGTCTTAAATACCCATTTAGAACCAATAGGTCTGCAACCTTTAGGTAGCTCAACTAACTCCCAAACTTTATTCAGCTTCATAGACTCCATCTCGTCTTTCATCGCTTCCCACCACAGATCAGTTTGAGGTCCAGAGACAGCCTCATTAAATGTCACTGGGTCAACCACATGACCAATATCAAAATCACTCTCACCTAAGTAAACTTCATAGTCAGAGGAAATCGCCGGCCTTCTTTGCCTAATGGATCTCCTAGCAGGCGGATGATCCTCCTGAATCTGTGGAGGAATCTCAATTGGAATCGGTGGTAAAACCGGCTCCACTTCCTCTACAGGTTCTATCATAGGTTCAGGCACTACCAGGTTCTCCAATAAAGGCACAGAGAGATTAATGGGTACGATTTCATCGACTTCACTAACTGGGTGAGAACGACTTGGCTCATTAGCAACATCTAATTCCAAGAATTTGGCTGTTTGCGATTCTACTATTCTGGGTCCTCCTAAAGGGGAATAAAATCTAAATCCCTTCGAATGATCTAGGTAGCCTATGAAGTAGCAACGACAAGACCTGGGGGCAATTTACTCTCCGATGGATTATAAAGACGGACTTCTGCAGGACAACCCCAGACACGCAAATGATTAATGCTGGGTCGCCTACCAGTCCACAACTCGAATGGTGTTTTGGGTACTGACTTTGAAGGTACTCTATTGAGGATATACACTGCAGTCTTAAGCGCCTCATGATCCCACAAAAACTCAGGAAGATTCGTCCTACTCATCATGCTCCTCATCATTTCCTTAAGGGTGCGATTGCACCTTTCGGCCACACCATTTTGCTCAGGACTACCCGGCATGGAGTACTGGGAAACAATGTCGCAGCTCTCCAAGTATCTGGCAAACGGACCTTTATGTTGCCCGGAGGCATCATGTCTACCAAAATACTCGCCACCTCTGTCAGACCTAACAATCTTGATGACTTTCCATATTTGCTTTTCAACTTCAGTCTTGAAAATCTTGAACTTGTCAAGAGATTCAGATTTTTCTTTAATCAAGTACAAATATCTGAAATGGGAGTAGTCATCAATGAAGGTAATGAAGTAAGTGTTCTTACAGAGGGTAGATGAATACGGGCCGCTAATGTCTGTATGAATAATCTCCAATAAGTCTGAACTACGAGTTAAGCCTTTCTTTTTAATCTTGGTCATCTTACCTCTACAACAGTCAATACACGTCTCTAGGTCACTGAAGTCAAGGGTAGGGAGAATATTTTCCTTAATTAATCTCTCTACTCTTTCCCTAGAGATATGACCTAATCTTTTATGCCATAACATGAATGACTGTTCCTTAATTAGAGGTCTTTTACTGGCAATATTTTCTACATTATAGGAAGTAGCACAAAAGTTTGTAGGAGATAGACATAAACTATATAATCCACCAGATAATAAACATTGGCCTATAACTCGCGATTCAAATGAAATATCAATAGAACCAGCATTAATGTAAAAGCCAAAATGAAGTTTATCTAAAGCAGATACAGAAATCAAGTTCCTTCTAAACGAAGGAATATAGAAAATGTCTCTTAACAAAAGCTCAAATCCAGAAGAAAGAACTAAACGAACATCTCCTATGAACTCCACCTCCACCTCAGCGTTATTTCCAACTGTCAGTCTGCACTCACCCCTGCTTGGCCTCCTCCTTTTGATGAACCCATGTAATGTGTAAGCAACATGATTAGTTGCTCCACTATCGAGACACCAGGAACTTGATGGGGCTTCAATTAAATTGGATTCACAAAGGACATGGGCTGAGGGATTACCTGAAAGTGCAAAACCGCGCTTTTCCATCCAAGACTTAAACTTTCGGCACTCGTTCTTCACGTGTCCCTTCTTCCTGCAGAAGAAACAACTCAGAGGCTTCTTTTCATCAGCGCCCTTGCTGGAGGAAACGGGCGTGTCAGGAGCTTTAACGGGAGCTTTGGACTTCTTCTTCTTGGCTTTCTTAAATGCGGGCTTGGAGACAAGAAGAGCAGTATGCGTCTTCTCATTCTTGAGCTTTTCCTCTTCAGCGACGCAGCGAGTGATTAGGTCGTTTATCTTCCACGCCTCATCCTGGGAATTGTAGGTGGTCTTTAGTATGCTGAATTCTGCAGGGAGGGTGTTGAGTGCTTGATGCACTATCAACGCTTCAGGGAGACTGATCTCCATCTCCTGCAACTTGGTCTGAAAGTAGACCATCTTCAGAATATAATCACGGACACCGCCTCCTCCCAAATACCTCATGGAGAAGAGGTCCTGTATCAGCATCCCGATCTCAGCATTCGAAGACACCTTATATCTCTGCCCAACGGCAGTCAGGAAGTCCCTAGCGACGATCGTGTCAGGCAAACCACTCAGTAAATGCTCCGGGATGGAATGCTTCATAGTCAACAAGCATATCTTGTTGGACTTGTTCCAGGCGGCATAAAGGTCTTTATCAGCTTGAGTGCTGGTCGCTGTGAGCTCTGCAGGCTGGTCGGTACTCATGGCCATCTTAATATCAGCCATCTGAAGAGCGAACATTATGTCGGACTTCCATCTCTTGAAGTTCGAGCCAGTGAGCTTCTCTATGGTCGTCATGTTATTATGGACTGTAAAGGTGACTGGAAGTAAAGAGAAAGTAAAACGGATCAGACTAATAGAGCAACAGTGGCTAAAAACCCTAAATAGCATACTAGGCGAAGAATCCAGGCGCGTCAGCGGGCAACACCTTTAGGCAGACTACGCGCCACGCAATTAGTAATTCTTCACACACGAACTAGCAACAGTTACACTTAAGCTTTTCGTAAATCTACCACCTTTGGGCGAATAGAATACTAGGCCCGTGCTACCGTCCAAATGTCCGAGTGTATCCCTCCGAACCTATTGCGCAAGCACCTCCTTTGGGAGAATGATTGCGCACTAGTCTCAGAGAACTCCCTAACACATGTGAAACCGTAATCTCACAAATTGACTCGAAAAGGCCACTTTGGCGGCTATAGTTCTTATCAATCCACGAGACCCTTTCACACCGGGATATCTGAATATTGCTCTAAACTTAATGTCGTGTTTTCTTATGAATGACGTGTGGGCACTTAATCGCCTCAAGTAAACACGACGACTGTCTTTGACTGTTTTGCTAAACGCACTTTTAAAACAGTTCCGAATTTTATTTCTCTTAAAATAAATAGGGTTTTATATTTGGTGTTCTCACTTAATTCAATTAGAAAAGATTTAAAATTCCAAATAATTACGGAGACAAATAATTTTGAAATAAGTTCCCTCTGATACCAAATGTTAGTAAAACTAAAGGTACGTGTCGCTACGAAATTGTATTATCGAAATTAAGGATAATTATTTTGCTGAATGCAGCGACAACAAAATACATGCACAAGGATCGTTCTTATCCAAATACTATTTATCTCAAATGGAATTTTAAACGCAGACTATATTATCTAATTGAAAACGCAAATTGAGAAGCACACAAATATTGCAAAATTAGATAGAACGGTAAAATAACTAAAGTGCGGAATTAATTTATACCGTTCTTGGATTCCTGCTCGTGCTTCATTATGGCGGAGATTCGCAACAATTGCGATGTGTTGTTCTTTATGAATTCCGCCGCGTTGGAAGAACCCGCTAACATACAAGAGTTTCTTAAGATTTGTGCGCTGCAATGAAGAAGGGTTAGCACCACAAACACACACATATATATATATATATTCAATTCGGAATCAAGTATAATCTATGTATAGACTGTTTATGATGAGAATTAAAAACCATATATAACCTTACCTGTATGAGGTCAATCGATCAAAGTTATGAGAGTAAACCTGAATTACTTTCACAACTAATTTCCTGTAGATTAACACCGTGAAAACCAAGGTTCCTTCCCTTTCTTCAGAACTAGAGTTCACGGTGAAGTATGGATCTTTGGTCGCAAGCTTTATGGAAGATGAAATCCTTCTCTCTCGAGATCTGAAGGAGGAAGGATTGGGTGCCGGCGATGTAGAAAAAGTCGACGATGAGGGGTGTTATCCTTTACTGCAACCACTAGAGCAGTTACTGTAGATGACAGCATGCAGAACTGTTCTTCTTCCTCGTTTTTGCTGAAGCCGAGAATACAGGGAGGCAAATCAGCCCTTGTCTAGTGCCGGCAGCGAGCCTTCCCTCAAAGCCTGACTATGGAGAAGTCTAGGGCGATTTCCATCACAAGATCAGTGAAGAGAAAAGGAGATCGGAATCCACAGACCTAGCCGCCATCGATGAATAGGAAAAGACCTTGAGACCGGCGGTTTCTGCTGTGCGAGAGGAGAAAAAGGCACGGGAATTTAATCCGGGATTTCTAACCTTGTTCACCCGTAAAGCATGAAAATGAATTTCCATTTTAGGTTCTTTAATAGGAGAGAAACCCAAAACAGGAGTTACCAAATTTTCAGCTTTAATGGGAAAAATTAAAATCCATTAAAACTGAAAACTCCTTTTACTTTAATTCATGATCATGATAAAAAACGTGCCAAGGAAGAGACCGAATTCGCGACCTGAATTTACGAGACAGTCTGGCCCACCTATCACAGGCTTCGATCGTTCGCGCGACTGAATCAACGCGCACTCGTGGGAGTCTGAACAGGCTCTAATTTTCGCGCACGACTTCATTGGGACGTCTCGGCGAACCTAGTCCACCTCACGGAAAAATTTCTAACAGGAAGAGCTTCACAAGAGGAAGAAAAAGTTTGGACACCAGGTGGGAGGAATGGTATTTATAGCGACAGGCCTGGGCCCCACTACAAGATTCGCGCCATGTCATCTAGAGGCTGGCGAATACCAGGAGTTGGACGTTTCTTTGCGAGCCTAGGTAGTCTCGCAAAGAGCGGAGATTGTGTACAACCCCGATATTCTCCAGGAGGTGGACATAGTTTGAGGAGTCAACAAGCGAGAGAAGTAACAAAGAAGGCGAGCCAGAGCCTCAAGGGTCGCTCGCAGGAAGGCGGGTGAGCTGGGTACTCGCCGACTGCTCGCGAGAAAGCGGGCGAGCCGGATTCTTTCCAAGTTTCCGTGTTCGACGAACTTTAATCTACGTTCGACGAAATCTGTTCTGCATTCGACAAACTCGCGTCACATTTCAGTTCGACGAACTTGCTTCTCAACTCGACGAACTCAATCTTCCAGCCAGTTCAGCGGATTTTGTCTTCAGTTCAGCAAACTCTAGTTTGAGTTCGACGTATTTAACTCTGTGTTCGGTGTATAAGTAACAAAGAAGGCGGGCCAGAGCCTCAAGGGTCGCTCGCAGGAAGGCGGGCGAGCTGGGCACTCGCCGACCGCTCGCGAGAAAGCGGGCGAGCCGGATTCTTTCCAAGTTTCTGTGTTCGACGAACTTCAATCTATGTTCGACGAAATCCGTTCTGCGTTCGACGAACTCACATCCCATTTCAGTTCGACGAACTTGCTTCTCAGTTCGACGAACTTGCTTCTCAGTTCGACGAACTTGCTTCTCAGCTCGACGAACTCAATCCTCCAGCCAGTTCAGCAGATCTTCACAAGGCCGAGGGTAGCTCGCAGGAAGGCACGCTAGACCTGGCCTCGGTGGATGTCGCCAGAAGAGGTCTGAGCGGGGCCTTCACAGAGCGCTCACCTAAGAGGGGTTTCGCGAGCCGTACTCGCGAGGAGACTCGCGGGAGCTCTCGCGAGTAGCCTTCTCGCAGGCCATTTGTCCATAGGCTAAGGAGGCAAAATTACCCCCTCTGCCCCTGGTGGTCTGCCGTTAGCCTTTCCAAACAGCGGAGTTTGGATGTTAGCAGGCCAAACTGGGGTGCGTTTAGTAAAACCAAAAGGCGGAATTCCGCTATTAACAGACCACGAACAAAAAACTATAAATAGACCTTAAAGGGAACCTTGGGAGAGGATTCCAATCTCAGTTCTCTGAGCTTCTTCCTCCCTTGGTTACTTTGGATTAGCTCTCTAGCTCTCCAAGGTGCCCAAGTCTCAGCTTTGGCTTGGGAGGGGAAGCGTTGAACGATCTTTCAGGTTTGTGGTGGGACCTCATCGCTGTGACTAAGGCCTTAGTCTGTTTTCGAGTCCCCAGTCTGCTCCTTCCGAGGGACTAGTAAAGGCTAGCTGCCCCTCAACTTGTTGGGGGCCCGAGCTTCACAAGAGATTGAGAAATCGGTTTCAACATATTGAATCCACAATAGCCTAGATTTGTGAGAAGTCGCCCTTGAACCAAGGTGAATTGCTAGTGTATTTGATATTGTCTTTTAGCTATGATCTTGCAGGTTATAAATGCTAAGTGTAGACCAATGTCAGATCACAATGGGTCATTAAACACAGTCTCATGCAATGTAATCTCTCATTGTGTGAAACATGGTGCTGACTCATGTGTGATCTCTCTATTGGCATACACTTTATTTTCAAGACTCTTGAAGCTTGGAAGATGGAAGAGTTGCTGGTGTTCTAGAGAAGAAAGGAGAAAAGTTCAGAAATTTTTCTAAGGGTATTTCTCGGGAAATCTAAGGTATATCTCGAGAAATCCAATTCATTTCTCGAGAAGTCCTCTCTGGTTTTTGAGAAATCCAATTCATTTCTCGAGAAGTCCTTTCTAGTTTTCGAGAAATTATTCTTTATTTTCCTTTGAAAGCTTTTCTCGGCTGTTTCTCGAGAAGTCTTATGTTCTCTCGAGAAATCAAAGCCATTTCTCGAGAAGTCCCTTTGTTCTCGAGAAATTCTCTTTCAGTCCTCTCGAAAGCTTTTTCCAGCCTTATCTCGGTTTCTTGCAGCCATTTCTCGAGATGTTAAGTTCATTTCTCGAGAATTCAACTCTATTTCTCGAGAAATCCATATTGTCTCGAGAAAGTTATTTTCTTCCTGTGCTGCTTTGAAATCCGGTTCCTGACGGGGTTTTGTTTTCTTCTGACGGACTTGACGGCACATATGAGTGGTGTTAAGGTTAATCCTACCTCAAATCAAGGCCTCTTAGCCGTTACTTATGATTGCTATATATGGCTTCTATCCGGTCTTATCTAAACCCTATTTTTTCTAATCTTTCTAATCTTCTATTCGATCGGATCATCGTGAAGAATTTGCTGCCTCCGACCATTGTTGAAGTATCTCTCTCTCTCTCAATCAATCGATTCCTTCTAAAGAAAAGATTTGACTTATCGGCGCTCTAATCATCTACAACAATCTATTGGATCGTGTCGAATCCTAGAATTCAGATCTGGGATTTCAATCGTTTCTCTCTCTTCTTCTAGCCAAAGTTTTTCAAGACTCGAGGAGGAAGAAGATCTCAGAAGTTCAGATCTGTACAAGTTTCGTTAAGTATTTCATTGTACTCAATCTCATTTTCTTGTAAGAGAGTTTTTCTCCGGGTTGTAGGAGAGTGTTTCTCCGAGTTGTAGGAGCGGTGCCTCCGAGTTTGTAGGAGATTTGTCTCTGAGTTGTAGGAGTTGAGACTCCGAGATTGTAGGATCGTTCTTGATCCGAGTTTTTGAGAAGTAGCTAAGGCTAGCTGTGGTGCTAGATTGGTGAGGCTGGAAAGTGGAGTACCCAAGATCGGGGAACCACTATAAATGTCTTGTGTCGTCTATGATTGTGATTTGCTTTCTGTGATTATCTTTTTATCAAGTTTTTATTCCGCAAAAGACGCAGAATTCACCTATTCACCCCCTCTAGGTGATTTAGGTAGGCAACTAGATACTTCAATTGGTATCAGAGGGACGATGTTCATTTCTAGGTTAACACCTTGAACAGGATCCATCCATTCTAGTTGCTAGCAAATTATAGAAAGAAACAAGGATTCCTCCTCGTTGAAGCTGCCAATCTGCATCCTTAATTGTTCTCATGGAAGGTACCAAAGAGGTAAGGGATGATAGAAGATCTCTACTCAACAAAGAGTATGAGGCCTTCAACCAGAGTAAGAAGGAGTGCATTGCTGATGCCTATGAAAGGTTCTTCAAAATTGTCAACGACCTAAGAAACTATGGCTGGGAATTCACAAACGGTGAACTCAATGACAAGTTCCTGCGATCCTTGATGAAAGAATGGGATAGCAAGATCGTTGTCATTAGGGATTTTGGAAAGCTGCCAAATATTGACCCACAGAATCTGTTCGGGAAGCTTTTATCCCATGAGCTGCATATGAATATCCGCAAAACGGAAGAAGATGGGAATCAGACTTCTAGCAAGGAAAGGACCTTGGCTCTGAAGGCCGAAAGCTCCAGGAAAAGCAGAACTGTGTCTCCAATTCGGGCACAAGAATCTGATGAAGAAGAAGAAGAAGTTGGCTCCTCCTGCTCAGAAATGTCAGATGGGGAATTTTCTCTAATCTCCCGTCAATTCAAGAAACTGCTAAGCAAGAGAAGGCTTAGGAAGAACAAGCCCTCTTCCTCTGACTATAGACATTCTAGTCGTGATGGAGATCATCACAGGAAGGGCTCAAGCAGCCATGACAGGTATAAGTCTAAACCGAACAAACACGTTTCTTCTGACATTATTTGTTATTGCTGTAATAAGCCAGGGCATATGATCGCCGATTGCCCACACAAGAAGAAAGAGGGTGGAAAGAGAGAAGAAAAGAAATCCGCCCACGAGAAAAAGAAAAATGAAAGAAGCTTCGTCGCCAAAAATTCCAAAACACTCAGCGGCAGTGACTCAGAGAAGTCAAGTGATGAAGAAGAAGCCTACTTTGGGCGGATGGCTATGACTGACGACGAAGAAGAACCTCCATACAAAGGGAAGGTAAATGCTCATACTATCTTGTCTGAATCTGATTATGCCTCAGCTGAATAAGAGAATTACCTCTCAGATGAGGATTCAGAACTCATGACTCAATATACTGAATTGTGTAAAGCCTTTGACAAATACCGAAAGGTTGTCAAAAGCCAGGCCAAGGAGATTATGTCTCTCAAGGAAGTGGAATCTAATCTGAGAGAAGAAGTTGCACAACTTACATCTCACAGAGAGGAAATCCAAATTCTGACAGAAAAAATCAAAAGCTCAGATGAGCTCCTTGCCCTGAGAGAGAAAAGTATCAAAGAGCTGGAAGAACAACTAGCTGCTGAGAAAAGGCTAGTTGAAAAGTTCTCCCAACCTAAAACTATTCTTCCAATCATTGATAGATTCTTCGCTAAAGCAAGTGGAAGGGGATTAGGTCATGTGGCTGAATCTAGTAAATCTTCTAAAAGCATACTAGCCAAGAAGAAAAATAAGAGTGCTAAGAAAGCCACTGTCGAAGAGAAAGGGAAAGCCCATCTGGATCAGACAACTTTTAAGAAAGTTATCTTTCCTACTAATGTCTATGATCTGGAAAGCTCCTATGGTCACTTGACTAGACCAATTGTGTCCGAGCCTATCATTGACTACAAGGGGTGGACTCATCCCTGAAACTTTGGTGCAAGTGCGTTCAAAGCACCGTATGAGGAAATTAATCTGAGAAGTTATGGTCCTTTTGTTCATGGACCTAGTGCGAAGAAGGCACCAAAAGTGAAGACTATTGCTCCTAAGCCAAAGGAGTCAGTTATACCATGTGTATGTTGCACGCATGAGAGATCATTATCAAAAAGTAAGGCTCCTGCCAAAACTAACGTTCGAAAAGTAAAGCAGGAGAATTCAAAGAGGGGATACAACAGATTTGATTATTGGTGTTGCGGCAAGATTGGTCACTTTGTTGTAGATTGCTGGTTCAATCCTACTTATTTTAAGAGACCACAAGTAAACATTGCAAGAAAAACCACTCGCAGTGTTAAAGTTCATTGTGGTGCTCAACTAACAAGGGACCAATGACCCAAATTTGTTTGGGCTCCTAAGGCAAAGTAATATGTTTTTGCAGGTATGTCCAGAGGCCAACAAAAATCCAATCTGGTATTTGGACAGCGGTTGTTCTCGGCACATGACCGGGACAAGAAGCTTATTACAGAACTATATTCCAATTGAGAGCGGTCCAAAAGTTATTTTTGGCGGATCCGATAGAGGAATAACAAAAGGCTACGGTATGATCACAAATGGTAATGTATCCTTTTCCGATGTGGCTTATGTGGAAGGATTAGAACATAATCTGTTAAGCATAAGTCAACTATGTGATAAAGGATACACAGTTGATTTTTGTAAAGATAAGTATTTGATAAAGTCAGCAGAAAATTCTGAAACGATTTTATCAGGCACTCGTTGTAGAAATATTTTCTGTTTGAATTTTCTTTGTTTATCATCTTCTACACCAGTGTGCCTTTTAGCAAAAGATATTGCATCTCTTGTTGACCAATGACACAAGAGACTAGCACATATTAATTTCAAAACTATCAATAAATTATTTTCTCAAAACTTAGTGCGTGATGCGCTGAATGTTAAGTGCATTAAAGATAGATCTTGTCATGCATGTGTAAAAGGCAAGCAAATAAGAGCTAACTTTAAGAGCATTATTGGCAAAGATTCAACCAGGTGTTTGCACCTGCTACATATGGACTTGTTTGGTCTGTTGCAAATTAGAATTTTAGGAGGTAAGTCTTACACATTGGTTATTGTAGATGATTACTCACATTTTGCATGGGTATTCTTTCTAAAACACAAGTCAAATACCTTTGATACTTTCACCAAATTTGTCAAGCAAATCCAGAATGAATTAAATTGTTCGGTGGTCAAAATCAGAAATGATCATGGAACAGAATTTGAATCTGGAGCCATGACAGATTTCTGTGAAAGCCATGGTATATTTCATGAGTTTTCCTCTCCTCGAAATCCACAATAAAATGGGGTAGCTGAGAGAAGGAACAGAACACTCATTGAGGCTTGCAGAACAATGTTGAGCGACTCTTCACTTCCGGAATACTTCTGGGCTGAAGCCGTCAGCACTGCATGCCACGTGCAAAACAGAGCACTCATAAATAAAAACCATGAAAAGACTCCCTATGAACTACTAAAAGGCAAGAGACTCACCATCTCTTATTTTAGAATCTTTGGCAGTAAATGCTTTGTTCTTAATAATGGGAAGCATTACAAAACCAAGTTTAGTGAAAAGAGCTTTGAAGGTATTTTCGTAGACTATAGTAGCCATAACAAAGCCTATAGAATTTTTAATAAGAAAACCCTGATTGTAGAAGAATCTATTAACATTATATTTAATGAGACGAGCATGCTACATAGCAGCTCTTCTAGTGCTTTTGTTGAAGATGCAGGTTCAAAGTTGCAAGACTCAAGCTTGGATGAGCCAGTTAAAGAGAATACTCAAACCTTCGTCAAGATCTCTCCCCCAACCTCAACTGAAGAGGATGATCACCAAGATGAAGAGCCAATTCAAGTGGAAGAAGACATTCCAGTAGTAGAAGAAGTTCCTGGTGTCCCAATTGATGCAAGGAATCTTGAGTTCAGACATATGAGGGATCATCCGGTTGATCAGATCATAGGAAATCCTCAAGTCGGTATAAGAACAAGAAGAGGTACTACTAACAAAAATATGCATTTGAGTTTTCTCTCACAGGTTGAACCAAAGAAGTTCCAAGAAGCAAATGAAGACCCCCATTGGATAATTGCAATGGAAGAAGAATTGAATCAATTCAAGCGGTGCAAAGTGTGGACTCTGGTTCCAAAACCCAAGGATAAAAATATCATTGGAACAAAGTGGGTCTACAGAAACAAATTGGATGAAGACGGAACAATAATCAAGAACAAAGCCAGACTTGTAGCAAAAGGATACAGACAGGAAGAAGGGATCGACTTCGATCAGACTTATGCTCCTGTAGCGAGACTCGAAGCGATCAAGATGTTCCTAGCTTATGCTGCATTCAAGGGATTCACCGTATACCAAATGGACGTCAAGTCAGCATTCCTCAACGGTAATATAAAAGAAGAAGTATACGTTGAACAACCCCTAGGTTTTGTTGATTCTGAACATCCTGATTATGTTTATTTACTGCAAAAAGCTTTATACGGTTTGAAACAAGCTCCTCGAGCTTGGTATGAAACGATGTCTAACTTTCTTCTTGAGAACAAATTCACAAGAGGGAAGATATATAAAACGTTATTTCTTAGGGCAGTTAAAGGTAAGATTTTGCTAGTGCAAATCTATGTCGATGATATTATATTTTGCTCTACTGGCGACAACCTTTGCAAGAAGTTCTCCAAACTTATGCAAGGGAAGTTTGAAATGAGCAGTATGGGTGAGCTGAAATATTTCTTAGGACTTCAAGTGAAACAATCTGAAGATGGAATTTTCATCTCTCAGACGAAATTCACCAAGGAGTTGATAAATAAATTTGGAATGGAGAGTGCATCCTCTATGAGGACTCCAATGAGTTCAGCTATGTCTCTGGACAAGGATGAGAAAGGGAAACCTTTCGATGAAACCAAGTACAGAAGCATAATTGGCTCTCTGCTCTACCTTACTGCTAGTAGGCCCGACATAATGTTCTTTACATGTGTATGTGCTAGATATCAGGTGAACTCTAAGGAATCTCACTATACCACTGCAAAGAGGATTTTGAGATACCTTAAGGGTACACCATCTTGGCTTATGGTACCCAAGAAGTAACGATAGCGAACTAATTGGTTTTTCAGATGCAGACTTTGCAGGTAGCAAGGACGATATAAAAAGCACTTCCGGGACATGTCAATTTCTTGGGAGGAGGCTTATTTCTTAGAGCAGCAAGAAGCAGAATTGTGTTGCAATATCAACCGCCGAGTCAGAATACATTTCTGCAGGCAGTTGTTGCGCACAACTTCTCTGGATAAAGAATCAATTTGAAGATTATAACTTGAAGTTCAAGGACATCCCAATGTTTTACGACTCCTCCAGTGCTATTGCAAGAGCTAATAATCTAGTCCCTCACAGCCGGACAAAGCTATTGAATTGAGATATCATTTCATCCGGGAGCATGTGGAGAATGGGGACATCAATCTAAGTTATGTCCCTACGGATAAGCAAGTTGCGGATATTTTCACGAAGCCACTGGATGAGACCAAGTTCTCTTTCTTCAAGACAGAACTTGGGATGCTCAACTTGGAGTCCTAATCAAGTCATAAATGAAGCAAGAAAAATCTTCAGCTCTTCAATCTATCAAGAAAGCAAAGACCTGTAAAAGTTCAAGTTATGTCTGAGATTTCTCGAGAAATACCTTATATCACGAAAACTCATTCGTATATCTTGAGAAATGGGTAAATCCCTCGAGTATTGACTTCAAAATAACTCTTCAACAGATTTCTCAAAAAGACACACAGATTTCTCGAGAAGACACTCAGATTTCTTGAGAAGACACTTAAGTTTCTCGACAAGACACTTAAATTTCTAGAGAAATACCATTTATCTCGAGAAATGATCATAATATTCTCGAGAAATACTAATTATCTCTGGATCAAGACTTCTAAGAGCTGACACTGCAATTTCTCGAGAAATACAATACATCTCGAGAAACAAATTTCTGATTTCTCGAGAAATCAATTCGACCTCTCGAGAAATAGGTATTAATTTTCTGAAATCAACTATTCATTTCCTGAAAGTCGAAAGATCAGGTACGCGCAGAAGTTTATTTCTTCTATTTTATTTCCATCAAATCAAAGTTTATATATAAATACGTTGAGTCGGTAGAATTAGAGTTCACACAATCTTTCCCTCCGAGAAACCCTAGACCTCTCGCGACATTCCCGACCTCCTGGATTTCTCACGACCCTCTCTTGTCAATTCAACTTCAACATTAACAAGCTTAAGATTTATTCTCGATCAATGGCGCCTCTTCCTCGACCTAAGATCGGTGTTGGTAGTGAGCTGGTGCGTGCAGGCCTCAGCTCGATCTCAGATGAGTTCCAGAATCTTTTTTAAATCTTGGATGCTGTAGGCTTGACTTTTGTTCTTGAGCAACCGAGTCAGATTCTATTCAAGGAAGTAGAAGAGTTCTTTATCAACATCAAAGTTCACAAGGATGGGAAATTGATAAAATCCACAGTGAATAACTTCACGATCAAGCTCATCTCAAGGTCAATTTCCAAATATCTGAGGTTGCCAGTAGTGGATTCTGAAGACATTCTTGAAGATGCAGACTGGGCAAGAGCAGTGACTTTCTGTGGTCTGGATAAAGCTGCTACATCTGTTCGGAGACAGAAAATGAATGATGTGGGCAAGCTTTTGGTAGACATTGTTTCAAAAGTGTTACTTTGCAATACATGTAGCTTGGGTTATGTCTCTGCAGATGTCTTCTGCTTAATGACAGCTGTTATTTGTGGAAAGAAATGTGACTGGGCAAATCTCCTCTTCACAAAGATTAAAGAAAGCCTTCTTGCTCCGAACTTTGCAAGAATTCTTTCTCTTTATCTGAATCAGCTCAATCAAGAAGTTTTTGACTTGTCCAAAGGAGCAGTTCTCCACCACTTGAAGAAAATAGATGTCTCCACAATACAGAGGTGGGACATAAGGATCACTAAGCCAGTGCATGCAGGTGCAACTTCCAAGGGGGAGCCTGAGCCTTCTAATGATGATGAAAATCAGCCTGTATCTCCAGCTCCCCTCCCCTCTTCTCAGCCTTCAGGTGTTCCACCAGTTCCTCCACAAGAACCAGCTCTACCTCAACAACAAGTACCACCTCAACAAACAGTTCATCAACAAAATCCAGCTCCAACTCTGAGTTCAGTTCCATCTCCATCAGTTCCATCTGTAGAAGTCAGAAAGGGGGAGGATAAAATGGCAGAGTTATTGGATTATCAAGTCTCTCAGCTTAAAAAAAATTTGGGCTGATCAGTTTGAACAGTTAAGTTTTGGTGTTCAGAAGCAGATTGCAGATACCAATGCTTACACTTCAAAGACTGTTGTGTGGATGCATAATGAGATTTTTCCTGAGTTTGCAATCCATCCTGATCAACCTCAATTTTCACCTAGACCTGATGGGCAACCTGGATATGTTCCTTCTGTTGACTATACTCAAGTCTGGCCTGCAGACCAATCTGAAGTTCAGTCCAGAGTGTCAGGGTCAAGGAAAAGGAAGTATGGAGAAGGTCCTTCTGCTAGTAGGTCTGTCCCTGGAAGAAGTTCTGAAGGATTAGGTAAGGGTGTTGCAGTAGAACATGCTGAAACCTGGAGTCCTGATTCAAGGGTAATCATTCTTGACACCCTCAAGCTAGTAAATGATGGAGACATGAAGGTTCAAGACTACTACAGTCAGGAAGAGTGGAAGAAGTATGAAATGAGCATGACTAAGAGAAGGATTCATTACATAACTCATGGATATGACAATCCACAAGGTCCACCTCCTCCTCCAAAGTATCATCCCAAGCCTTATGCCTATTTCAAAAGACAAGAAAAGAAGAGAAGGATCCATTGAAGGATAGGATCTTAGACCTTTCAAAATCTTCTATTAGAGAGATTGTGTGAACTCTAGTCCATTTAAGACAATCTTGTTTATATATATATATAATTTTTTATTTTGATGGTCTCTGATGTTTCTTTATTATTTTTCTTCTGTGATGAGTAGTTTATATCTTTTATCATGTTGCAATTAGGGTTGTTCACAAATAGTATAGTTCATGAATAGTTCGAGATTCGATTCGTGAAGATTCAATTAAAATTCATATTTTTCGAATTCGAATTCGGATTCAAATCCGAATTCAGATTCGAATAGTCATAAAATTATATAAAACATTATAAAATTATATTTAAACATTATAATTTGAATTTAAAATTATATTTAAACATTATAAAATTATATTTAAGCATTATAAATATTAAATATAATTATAATTAAACATTATAAAATTAGAATTAGAATTCAAATCCATATTCAAATCTGAATCGATTCGATTGAATAGTTATTCGATTAGTTATTTGATTCGATTTGATTTTGGTTCGAATTCGAATTGATTGGATTCGTTTGAATAGTTATTCGATTCGGTTCGTGAACACCCCTAGTTGCAATTCATCTTAGTGCACAGGGTTCTGACTTCTACAAATAGGGGGAGATTGTTGGGTATTGAATCCACAATAGCCTAGATTTGTGAGAAGTCACCAGATTTGTGAGAAGTCACCCTTGAACCAAGGTGAATTGCTAGTGTATTTGATATTGTCTTTTAGTTATGATCTTGCAGGTTATAAATGCTAAGTGTAGACCAATGTCAGATCACAATGGGTCATTAAACACAGTCTCATGCAATGTAATCCCTCATTGTGTGAAACATGGTGTTGTCTCATGTGTGATCTCTCTATTGGGATACACTTTATTTTCAAGACTCTTGAAGCTTGGAAGATGGAAGAGTTGGTGGTGTTCTAGAGAAGAAAGGAGAAAAGTTCAGAATTTTTTCTAAGGATATTTCTCGAGAAAACTAAGGCATCTCTTGAGAAATCCAATTCATTTCTCGAGAAGTCCTCTCTGGTTTTCGAGAAATCCAATTCATTTCTTGAGAAGTCTTTTCTAGTTTTCGAGAAATTCTTCTTTGTTTCCCTTTGTTTTCTCAGCCGTTTCTCGAGAAGTCTTATGTTCTCTCGAGAAATCAAAGCCATTTCTCGAGAAGTCCCTTTGTTCTCGAGAAATTCTCTTCCAGTCCTCTCGAAAGCTTTTTCCAGCCTTATCTCGATTTTTTGCAGCCATTTCTCGAGATGTTAAGTTCATTTCTCGAGAAGTCAACTCTATTTCTCGAGAAATCCATATTGTCTCGAGAAAATTATTTTCTTCCTGTGCTGCTTTGAAATCTGGTTCCTGATCAGATTTTATTTTCTTCTGACGGACTTGACGGCACGTATGAGTGGTGTTAAGGTTAATCTTACCTCAAATCAAGGCCTCTTAGCCGTTACTTATGATTGATATATAAGGCTTCTATCCGGTCTTATCTAAACCCTAATTTTTCTAATCTTTCTAATCTTCTATTCGATCGGATCATCGTGATGAATTTGCTGCCTCCGGCCATTGTTGAAGGATCTCTCTCTCTCTCTCAATCAATCAATTCCTTCTAAAGAAAAGATTCGACAGATCAGTGCTCTAATCATCTACAACAATCTATTGGATCGTGTCGAATCCTAGAATTCAGATCTGAGATTTCAATCGTTTCTCCCTCTTCTTCTAGCCAAAGTTTTTCAAGACTCAAGGAGGAAGAAGATCTCAGAAGTTCAGATCTGTACAAGTTTTGTTAAGTATTTAATTGTACTCAATCTCATTTTCTTGTAGGAGAGTTTTCTCCGAGTTGTAGGAGAGTGTTTCTCCGAGTTGTAGGAGCGGTGCCTCCGAGTTTGTAGGAGATTTGTCTCTGAGTTGTAGGAGTTGAGACTCCGAGATTGTTGGATCGTTCTTGATCCGAGTTTTTGAGAAGTAGCCAAGGCTTGTTGTGGTGCTAGATTGGTAAGGCTGGAAAGTGGAGTACCCAAGATCGGGGAACCACTATAAATTCTTTGTGTCGTCTGTGATTGTTATTTGCTTTCGGTGATTATCTTTTCATCAAGTTTTTATTCTGCAAAAGACGCAGAATTCACCTATTCACCCTCTACTATGTGATTTAGGTAGGCAACTAGATACTTCAAATGATTATAAGAGATAAGTTGAGGACAATAGATGGTTGTCTAATCTATACAAAGTTAGAAAGAAATGGTCCACATCATTTAATAAAGACATTCTGGATTTAGGCATTCTATTTACTCAAAGAAGTGAATCGGCTAATGATGTATTACATGGTTGCACAAAACCTACAAATTCTCTTGTTGAGTGTTTCAGTGGGATGGAGAAGATGATTTCATCTTGGAGGAGATCTGAACATGATGAGAATCTCTAGTGTAAACAAAGTTCTATCACTTTAAAATTTAAAAAATATCTCTTATCAAAACAAGCGTCGAAGGTTTACACAAGAAAACTGTTTTCCGTTTTCAAACAATTTTTATGGATGAGGCAGTTAGTGTAAGCATCACCGAAGAAGTTAAATATGATGATCATATGTTATATATCACAAGATATTATAATGCATCTGTGGACGACGACAGACAATGGTTAGTTAAAGTTGATTGTAACACATATGAAAGTGCACAGTTAACCTCACTAGAATTCTCTAGAGGGGGGTGAATAGAGATTTAAAATATTTTTGTGCAAAGTTAATAATTATATATATATGTGTGTAATGATCACAGATTAGTGCTTCCCCCACACCAACAAGAATTAAACAAGTAAAGAAAATAAATGCAAGGAGAAAAATCACAGCACAACACAAAGAAATATAGTGGTTCCCCAAACTTTGGGTATTCCACTCTTCTACCCCCTTGGTAGGAATTCACTATCTTGCACCGAGTCTTTTGATAAGGAGACTCTTAGAACCACCCTGAGTCTTTTGATAAGGAGACTCTTAGAACCAACTGAGTCTTTTGAAAAGGAGACTCTTAGAACCAGTACAACTGAATTTTTTGAAGAGAGATTCTAAAAACTCTTTTACAATATGTGAAAGTGAAATAAGAAAAAGGAGAAGAAGTATTTAAGACAAGAAAGAATCTTCTTCCTAGCAAGAAGATTGGAAGCACAAGAAGTAGTGAATGAAATCTCTCTTCTATAGTGAGAAGGAGATTTGTAGCTTTTCTCTCTTTTAGTGAGAGCTATCAGAGCTTGCAGCAGAATGGCTTCAGAAGCAGGAGAAGATGAAAGCTTGATGGTTGCTGCAGAACTATTTCTCAATTCTCTCTCTTTTTCACTTGGGAGCTTTTCCTCTTTTTCAATATGTATATGGTGGATCACTTCTTCTGTAGTCTCTGCCGACCTCCTTGTTATTTTATAGCTCTGTCCATTCAAATAATACTATAGGAGGATAATTGATTAGCAGACAGAGAAATAGAAAGATAGAAATATTTCCATAATAATCATATCAATAGAAGGAAAGAATTCATTCTGATTTCAAATAATGTCCATAATGGTTTTAATCAAATTAGCCAAGAATCTATTAGAGGAAAAGAATGATTCAGAACGGCTATAAAGAATAAATTGATTCCATATAAATCAGATCTATAAAAGAAGGAAAGAGATCTGGCGATTTTTGAATTAAACATAGTAATCGACGTGCGTCGATTACTATTCGACGTAAGCGTCGAATTCGTCCTGGCTGGACGTCGAGAGAAGAATAAGGAAGGTGCGTCGACTAAGGTGCGTCGACTTCTCAAGATGCGTCGACTTCTCAAGATGCGTCGACTAGAAGTCAGAGCTACGTCGACATAGGATACGTCGAATTCTTCTTAAAGTTACTTCGACTCATTCTGAAAGGAACGTCGACACTACTTCGACGTTGCGTCGAATACTATTCGACGCATATTTACTTAACCTTGGTTTTTCTTTCTTAAAATTCATATTCAACTCATTTTCAGGGGTTAAGATAAATCATTTTCCCAACAATCTCCCCCTATTTATCTTAACCCTATTCAGAGAGAAATTGTATCAGCATATTGATCAATCACAGCAAAGCATTTATATAGATAAGAAATATGCTAAGCAGTCAGAAGAAATCATATAATAAGTAATTGTCTTTCACAAGATCTAAACTAGAAACTTCTTGTGATACATGAAATTGACAAAAGCAGAATAGAGTTTTCTAGATAAATTTTCAATAGCATCAAAAATATAGCCCCTGGCTCTATCAGGACGTTCCTGGACATTCCTAATGATTGTATGCAGTTTCTCCAAGAGTTTATCACCATCAGGGAGAGTGTTATTTATGGAGTAGCCTTTGCTGATGATGATTACTGTCTTTTCATCAATCATCTCAATTGTAATGTTTTGAGTTTTCTGTTGAGTAGGCTTGAGCTCAGGTGGTCCCTTGCTATCAACCTTGGGCCTATACTTTGTTTTCTTTTCTGATTGCTGTTTCTCAGGAATCTCAGTCATCTTTCCTTTCCCTTTCCAGGGTGAGTCAAGCCATTTGTCTAACTTTGCAGGTCTTTTGGGCTTCTTATAGGGAATGTAGGTATCTTCTGTACACCCTACACCCCTCTTGTGCTTTTGGCCTTTCTCTAGGATGACCCCTGCCAGAGGGTTTTTCTTTTGATAGGCTTCAATATCAAACAACTTCTTTGGAATTTTGATAGAAGATTCAGCAAGAATTTGTTCCTTGGTCATTCCCCTGTTGATCTTTTCCATCCAGACATTCCTCTTATCTTCTACTTCTTTCCTAGCTGCTTCATATTCATACAGCTCTCTTTCTCTTATTTCTTCATGCCTCTTTTCCATGTCAGGATCATGGTATTCCTTTACAGGGCTGTTAGGAATGATGACAGGCATCTTTTCAAACCTTTTTATCTCCTCATAGGCTTTTCTATACTTCTTTTCCTTTGCATACTCTTTCCTTTCTTCTTTGGAGAAGTTTTGCCAGTAGGGGATGACTTCTCTTTTTCTTTTCATTTGTCCTTCTGGACTTTGCCTAGGTAGGATCTGCTTAGTGAGTTTTGCTATTGGAGAACGTAAAGGTAGCAGTGGAGGTAGAGAAGAAGGTTGAGGTGGAGGTGAAAATAGAGAGGAAAGTTGAGGTGGAGGTAGAGGTAGCAGAGGAGAAGGAGTTTTCTCTTTAGGTGGAGAAGGAATTTGTTCAAGAGGAGGAGTTTGTTCTGCAGTGAAAGGCAGAATGACCTCTGGTAGAGTATTCTTTGCTGAGGGATGTTTGTCTCCTCCAAGCTCTTCTGAAGGGATGTCCTCAAGTAGAGGTGTCTTCAGTTTGATGTAACTGGCAGAGAAGCCAGGAAAGTGATGCTGAATTTCTTCCTCACATGGGGTTGCTTCAATCCACACTTGTCCTCTCCAGTCATCAGAGGAGGCTGCTTCTTCCTCCTCCTGGACTTCTGTGTTCTTTACCACAGAAATCTCCCCCTGGGTATGTGGGGCATCTATTCTGAATGCTGAATCCACAGCATGCTCTCCTTCAGTATGGTAGGATGAGGTCTCTTTAAAATTTTTGTTGAAGGTGTAGTCAGAGTGATTGGAGAAGATTGGAGCCTATTGTAAGAAGAGAAGTTGGTGTAATACTTTAGAGATAATATTTAGAGTTGAAGAGGAAATTAACCCTGAGCTTTTAAGAGAGATAGAGAACCTGACAAGGGGGTTTTCTGGAGCAACTCTCCCCCTGGTTTATATCCTGCATAAAGGATTTAAACCTTTCTGGCGATAGAGGCCGTTCTTGAATGAGAGCATTAAGCTCAGGAAGAGATGCAGAGAGGTTTGCCAGCTTGGCTGCACAGGTGTTGATCATGGCAGCACATTCGTTGGCGAAGTGATTCAGTCGATTCTGGAAGTCATTTACTAGGTGTTCGAGAGCATCGTTCATTGCTTTGATGAGGGCCGATTGATCAGGAGTTGGTGCCATTGACGCAGAGAGAGAGAGAGGTAGAAGACGAAGTTTTGGCGGTTGAGAAGAGTATATGTTATGAAATAGGAGGTATAGTTGCTCAAGATGTGTTTCTATGCTGCTGTTTTCCTGTGGAAAAGAACTGGTGGGAGTTCCCTCCCCCTTAAACAGTATGTTAGTTTCATCAAATAAAATGTGCATAGATTCTTCAATTTTAAGAGTTCTCTTGTTTTAGCACCTATAGGCTTTACTAGATGCTGAGTATCCCAGAAATATCATCAGATTTCTTGTCAAACTTGGCAAGATGATCTTTTCCATTATTTAGGATAAAACAAGCACATCCAAAAATCTTAAAATATTTAACTATGAGTGTTTTTCCTTTCAGGAGCTCATATGGAGTTTTTGACTTAGTTTTGTGAATGAGACTTCTGTTGAGAACATAGTTTGCAGTGTTGACTGCTTCAGCCCAGAAGGTTTTTGGTAATCCTGATTCTGCAAGTAAGGTCCTTCCTGATTCAATTAAAGTTCTATTCTTTCTTTCAGCAACTCCATTTTGTTGAGGGGTTCTAGGGGCTGAAAAACTTTGTTTGATACCTATATCTTCACAGAAACTACTCATCAACTGATTTTCAAATTCAGTCACATGATCACTTCTAATAATTGAAACATGAGTGTTGAACTCAGATTGAATCTGTTTTATAAATTTTGAAAGAATCTTATGGGTTTCAGACTTAGCCCTTAGAAAGAATACCTAGCTAAACCTAGAATAATCATCCACAATGACTAGTGTATAAGATTTTCCACCTAAGCTCTGAGTGGATATGGGACCAAAGAGATCCATATGCAGTAAGTAGAGAATCCTGGGAGAGTCATCCTTACCAATTGGTTTGAAGGATGATTTGGTCTGTTTTCCTAGTTGGCAAGGTCTACAAGGAGAGTCCTTAGAGTATCTACCCTTTGGTAAGCCTCTGACTAGATTATTCTTTGTTAGTTTACTAATGGTTTTGTGGTTTAAGTGACCCAGCCTCCTATGCCATAATTCATTTTTATTAATAATATTGTTAAACAAACAAACTTCTGTGGGTGAGGAGCTAAAGTCCACTACATATACTTTTCCTTTTCTAATTCCATTGAGTACTGTGGCACTAGTCTTGATGTCAATAATATGGCAGAATAGTGTGGTAAATTTTACCTCATACTTACCACTGTCACATATCTGACTTATACTTATCAGATTGTGTTTTAGTCCTTTGACTACTGCCACATTCTTGAAGGTGACTTTCCCTTCTTTGAAATCTCCAAAGCCCCTGGTTTGGCCACAGCTAGAGTCTCCAAAAGTCACTGATGGTCCAAGTCTATCCTCAAAGTTGATCAACAGGTTTTTGCATCCTGTCATGTGCATGGAGCATCCACTGTCCAAGTACCACACCAGCCTGAAGATATGATACATTTGCACATAAAATTTTACACATTAGTTTGGACCCTGCTGAGCTGGGGTCCCTTCCTCCCATCAGTGAAAGATTTAATGAAAGAATAAGTAGGTTTTTCTGAATATCCTTCCTCCTTTAGGGGTATTAGTTTATCATACCAATTTTCTTTGGTGATGTTACAGAAATAGTGGTCATAGTAAAAGGAAATGGATTGGGAGAGCTGTTTGGAGGAGGAGAAATTTCTGTCTGATTGGTTGCGTCGATATGGATTCGACGTAGGTTTATGGTTGCGTCGATATGAAGTCGACGCTTTCTCCATTCTGCGTTTATTTTCAGTCGAAGCATGAGAGAGGTTGCGTCGGGTAGGAGTCGACGCACTTTGGTGTATGCGTCGATTACAAGTCGACGTACGTTGATAAGAATTCGACGCATGTTTAAATTTTTTCTGAGGATATTTTCCTAGGATTCCTTCATATGTAGTGGGATTAGTTTTATTAAAGACAGTGGTTATTTCTGGATTTTCCTGTGATCTTTCTCCTGTCAAATGACCTTCCCTAGTGAAGTGAATGGGATGTCTCCAAACGGATTTTCTAGGTGATTGAGTTTTTGGTTCTAAGTCAGTATTATCTTCTAGTTGTCTAAGTCTATCAGTAAGATTTCTAGAGATGTTCTTGAGCTTCTGACTTCTCCCATTTAGAGAGTCTTCAAAGGCCTTTGCCTTTGCTAGCTCATTTCTCAGTGTTAGATTTTCTGTATAGATTTTGTCTAATTCCTTTTCTGAGAGTCCTAGACCGAGCTCATAGTTATTATACTGTGTATTCACTTGTTTGAGATTTTTTAATTCATTTCTTAGTTCTTTTATTTCTTTTTCAGATTTGATTAGATTTAAACAGACTTCTTTGAAATTGTTTTTGAAATCAGTGGAAGAGAAATCTATATCATCAAGTATATTTACCATAGATGTATCATCAGGCTTCTCAGTGGCCATCAAACAGGTTTCCTCCAGCTTGGCCTCTTCTTGATCATTGTCAGATGAGGTGCTTTCTTCAGATTCTGAATCACTCCATGATTGAGCAATGAGACCTTTCTCTTTCTTCTTTTTCTTCTGTAGATCTGTTCTTTTCAGATCTTTCTTTTTGCTGATCTCCTTAGGACATTCAGGTGCACTATGTCCAGGTTTCCTGCAAGAGTAACATATAATCTCTTTAGTAGGTGTTTTATTATACCTGGTTTTTGAGTCTCTTCCTCTAGATCCTTCTGTTTTGATCCACTTCTTGAACCTTCTGGCTAGTAGACTGATCAGCTCCTCATCACTTGTAGAGAGTTCACCTTCAACAACCTTCAATGCAATACTCTTTTCTTTTGAGAGTGAAGGAGCCTTTTCTTTCTCTTCTTTCTCAGCTTTTGTTTTCAACAGTTGTTCATAAGATTTTAATTTACCCAACATGACATCTGTTGAGATTTCTCTTTGACTTCTGGAGTCTCTAATTGGCCAGATTCTTGAATCCCAAGAGCTAGGGAAGCAAGTTAGCAGTTTGTCATTTATCTCAGTGAGAGATATGTCCTTTTCAAGTGTTCTCAACTCATTCACTATGAGGTTGAATCTGGCATACATGTCAGCAACACTTTCACCTTCTTTCTTCTGGAAGTTTTCATATTGAGAGATGAGTAGTGCCTTTCTATCCTTTTTCTCATCAGCACTTCCCTCTACCATTTTGGTGAGAGCTTCCCATACTTCCTTAGCTGACTCACATTCAGCAATCTTTTGGAAGATTTCATCTGAGAGGGTTGAGACTAGGATATTCATAGCCTTGGCATCATATCCTTGGGCTTTCTTTTCTTCATCTGTCCACTCAACTTTTGGAGCAAGTGTTTCAGTTACTTTTTCACTTGAGTCCTTTCTGAGTGGCTTGGGGGAACCTGTCAAGACAACATTAAACAATTCATCATCAATAGAGTTTAAATAAATTCTAATTCTTGTTTTCCAAAGTGCAAACTTTTCAAGGTTGCAAATTGGTGGTCTGGTGGAAGCATAATCTTTGATTTGTGCCATGTGAAAAATAATTTTTAGAAATATATATATATAAAAATAAGAGAGGTAGGATCTTTTTGATCAAGGAGTTATCCTTTTTAGATCAACCTCCCTCTGATACCAATTGAAAGTGCACAGTTAACCTCACTAGAATTCTCTAGAGGGGGGTGAATAGAGATTTAAAATATTTTTGTGCAAAGTTAATAATTATATATATGTGTGTGTGTAATGATCACAGATTAGTGTTTCCCACACACCAACAAGAATTAAACAAGTAAAGAAAATAAATGCAAGGAAAAAATCACAGCACAACACAAAGAAATATAGTGGTTCCCCAAACTTTGGGTAGTCCAATCTTCTACCCCCTTGGTAGGAATTCACTATCTTGCACCGAGTCTTTTGATAAGGAGACTCTTAGAACCACCCTGAGTCTTTTGATAAGGAGACTCTTAGAACCAACTGAGTCTTTTGAAAAGGAGACTCTTAGAACCAGTACAACTGAATTTTTTGAAGAGAGATTCTAAAAACTCTTTTACAATATGTGAAAGTGAAATAAGAAAAAGGAGAAGAAGTATTTAAGACAAGAAAGAATCTTCTTCCTAGCAAGAAGATTGGAAGCACAAGAAGTAGTGAATGAAATCTCTCTTCTATAGTGAGAAGGAGATTTGTAGCTTTTCTCTCTTTTAGTGAGAGCTATCAGAGCTTGCAGCAGAATGGCTTCAGAAGCAGGAGAAGATGGAAGCTTGATGGTTGCTGCAGGACTATTTCTCAATTCTCTCTCTTTTTCACTTGGGAGCTTTTCCTCTTTTTCAATATGTATATGGTGGATCACTTCTTCTGTATTCTCTGCCGACCTCCTTGTTATTTTATAGCTCTGTCCATTCAAATAATACTATAGGAGGATAATTGATTAGCAGACAGAGAAATAGAAAGATAGAAATATTTCCATAATAATCATATCAATAGAAGGAAAGAATTCATTCTGATTTCAAATAATGTCCATAATGGTTTTAATCAAATTACCCAAGAATATATTAGAGGAAAAGAATGATTCAGAACGGCTATAAAGAATAAATTGATTACATATAAATCAGATCTATAAAAGAAGGAAAGAGATCTGACGATTTTTGAATTAAACATAGTAATCGACGTGCGTCGATTACTATTCGACGTAAGCGTCGAATTCGTCCTGGCTGGACGTCGAGAGAAGAATAAGGAAGGTGCGTCGACTAAGGTGCGTCGACTTCTCAAGATGCGTCGACTAGAAGTCAGAGCTACGTCGACATAGGATACGTCGAATTCTTCTTAAAGTTACTTCGACTCATTCTGAAAGGAACGTCGACACTACTTCGACGTTGCGTCAAATACTATTCGACGCATATTTACTAACCTTGATTTTTCTTTCTTAAAATACATATTCAACTCATTTTCAGGGGTTAAGATAAATCATTTTCCCAACAACATATGATGTGATGTGCTCTTGCAAGAGTTTTGAAACAAAAGGATTCTTGTATAAACACATATTACGAGTATACAATTCCAAGAATGTAAGACAAATTAATTTTAAATACCTTCTAAAGAGATTTACACTACATGCCAAAAAAGATTTGTACTTCTCAAGGACTACATGCATGAAGGAGAACCAATCCAGCATGGTGTTTAAAAACCATCTAATAAGGTTCACGTACGAGTTAGCTCAGTTAGTAGATAATTGCCAACTAGCCCAACAACATGTGCTTACCACCATGAATGAATTGAGGAGGAGTGCAGAAGAAATAGTAGTCCATGAAGAGGGCTTGAAGAAATGAACTGTAGAAGGACATTTTCAGGGTACAGATTTGTTAAGGGATCCAAAGGCAGGACGCAGTAAAGGTTTGTTAAATGTTCGGTTGAAGAGTTATTTTGAAAAGTCATCAAAGAAACAAAGTAAGTTTCCTCTGCATTATTTGATAAATTAATTTTCTTTGAAGATTGCTTATTCAAACAATTTTTTATTAATTACATGTGCATATCATACAGAGAGGAAACAAGACCCTAAATCTAAGATGGACCGAGCGTTTGAAGAACCTAAGGAGATTGACTTCACGGGAAGTGACAACTTTGAAATAGACTCTTCCATAATGCCCGACTAGATATTCAGTGAATTAAAAGATGAAGTTTCTCTGTCTGATCCGTTTAATTTTTGTAGTGACCCTGATTTGCTTCGTTAGTGATCAATTTTGCTAATAGTTTTTGTAGTGTCATAGTTGTAATTTTGCATTTGGGTTTGATATGCATTAATAGTTACTATTATATCGGAATAACAAAATAAATTTTGTATTACAGCTGTTAGATTACGATTAGATTAACAAATCTGATCAAACAAATAAGGTCAAATCATGATCGGATTCACAAGCCTGATAAAAAACTTATAGTTTGTTTGCACTTCATACACACTTATAAATTTTTTTTGAAGTACATGCTTATAGCTGCTTGCACTTCATATAAGACTAAACATTTTTGAAGAACAACATTATTATAAAGGTTTACACTGCAAGCAAATAGATTCACTTCAATGTGTAGCTGCATTCAGCCAACCTAAAATTACAGTCAACCAACTCAATATAGAACATCAAACCAAAAGTAATTAATGTCCAAAAAATGTAAGAACATGCACCCTAAGGTGTTGGATCAGTTGGGTAATCATTTACCCACATAAACTATTGTCCGGGTACACAACCCACCAAAAAATTGAACATATAACTAGAATGTTATTTAAGGGTTACAACAGTAACATTGAATCATTTCAAATCCAATATCGGCTCTGAATTTGGGCATACTTTCTTGCCACCCTTTGCAGTCTGAACAAATAATGATCTTCTTGTTAGTCTCCACCTCCATGTACTTTAGCACGAACACCACAGCCGTGTCTATTTTTTTGAGTCGAAACTTCACTTATTATCGTTATCTCCCAATTTAAAATATCAACTGGAAGAGCATCCATTGCATCCTCGTGCAACCCTTTAATCTGCAGAAATTATAATGAATTTTTACAAATTATAAAAATAGTATTAAAAATAAAAAATACAAGGTACTGAATGGAACATACCAATGAAGGTAATGTGGCCCTATGCATTTTGTTGGCCAATGAATCATAAAAGTACAAACTACGTTGTCTTAGATTGCATATTAATAATGTCCAGTGACTTTGCACATTCACAGGCATCAGAATCAATTCACTAGCTTGGATATTGGAGGGTGTTAAGTGAGATAACAAACGGTAAAAAGGCATTTTACAGCTCTTATAATACTGCACGTATCGAACAAAAAATGTATAAGTTAACATAATATAGAAATTATGATAAAATTAACATGTAGAATTGTTAACGCATGGTTAGGTGACACGTAGAGAAATATTTTCCAAGATTCAGGGGATGCACTTCTACGACAGTTTAGAAGATCAGCGAAAGCATCCAAGTGAGTATCCATGAGCCATCCATCCCGTAATAGATATTACATCTCCAATCTTTTCATAGCAATGTTGTCACTCTCAAATATACTATCACTACATCACATTAAAATTTCAAATATAAATGCTACTAAGACAATTTGAACATGAGATTATATTGAAAAAAATTACCCTGGGGCATAACGACTCAACGTAGAGTCTATAAGTTCTTTTGCAGATGCTGCAAGATATGATCTTCTTTGAAATTGAATCTCATTTTCAGATTACCTTCTCATTGATACAGACACCTTAACACGACGCTTTTAATACATTTGTAATCTGGGGTAGACTGACCACTACAAACATCTATATGGTCCTTCCAAGAATGAATCTGTGTTGTTGGGACTAGAGTCACCTGATGCGAAGATGGTGTGGCGGCGGATGGATTGTGTTCATGAGCTTGCGACATGCTTTGAATAAGAGTAAGAAGAGAATCAAGTCTCTTTTGCAGTAGCTTTGCACAACACTAATTTCTCCAACTAATTTTTCCTCCAATAGATTAATCCTTTTTTTAAAATTCCTTCTCCTTCTTCCTCTTTATTTCCTTCTCTTTCTTAACCTTCTCCTTCAATCTCTGAACTTTCTCCATATCAAGTGTCTGATCAATCACTTTCTTCTTCTTCAACTTTACTCAGTACCTCCTCGAAAGAGGACTCTGAGTCCTCAGGACCAAGAATCTATTGCTCCTCAGAGATTAGGTAAGTAAATGTAGTCCTTACCTATACATAAGATATTAGTAATAAGCAAAATGACACAATTAATGTACTTTAAACATTACTAAATGCTTACCTTATTTTTTGAGAACAATTTTTCGGATAATTGAGAACAGAACTTGGAGCTGAAACCACCTTTGCAAGCCCATCGACATAATCGTGGTCGAGCTAGCTTATCGACTAGAACCTGGATATTACTGTGTTCGAAGAACCAAACCTAAAATGTAACAATTTGTAACAAATAAGTTGGTGATAATTATAACAAAATAGAAAAAAAAATACAGGTTAATCCCTTACCATATGAACAATAGAACACCCTTCAAGGTAACCCAGGCTGGCTGGTTCATTTCGAGTGCAACTGAGATTATATAGTGACTCGAACTGCTTATGTATAAACGTGTGAACTACTTTAGGCCAGTTATATCTTCGGAACTCGTCCAAACCTCTAAAATCTTCCAGGTATACTGAGATTCTAAAAGACTTCAGGGGAAATAAAAACCAGAAAACTACATACTTCACAAGTGCACCTACTCTCTTCAAATCATCTGCATAGGAAACTGCCTCTGTATTGGCTAATCTTTTAATTAGCTGGTTCACAAGATCATCTTGTTTAACTTTCGAGACCGGAGATCTTCTAAAATTAAAATCCTCTCCACTATTGGGAAGACTGAGTATTAAAGCCACCAAATTAACACTATTTTAAAATAAAATTTCCATAACAAGAATGCATTCTTATCAGGCCTATAAAGTCTAATCAGATGATATAATAGAGGGACTTTTTGTGATAAATCAGAAAGTGAAAGTGTTAAACTGAAGAGTTAATGAGTAACTATTTTGCTTGATCTGCAATCACTGCTGTTGAAGCCAGGTAAATCTCGACTCCAAAATTCGGATCAATGCAGTTGGAGGTTACTGATCATGCGATCAAACTCCACGGCTCGGATAGCTAAAACAGGAGAGAGAAAACGACTATAAGCACACCTCAAGTGCTCCAGCAGGGAGGTCCCACCACATACCCAGAAGTTTGGGAGAAACTTCACCTCCACAACCAAAAGCTGGGCGAGGTACTAGACTGACATGGACTTGGCGAGTATCCAGCTTGGGGGGACCTCGACCACTTCCAAAAGTGTCATTTCTAGTACCCCTGGGGGTCTATTTATAGAGAAATCATAGGGGGTGGGGGGGGGATCCAGATGAGTATACTGCCTCTGCTCACGAGTTACAAGGGCAACTCGCCCATACTCGTGAGGGATTAGCCCAAGCTCGCCTCTGCTCGCCTCTTGCTCGCCTCTTGCTCACCCATGCTCGCATCTGGAACTCGCCTCTACTCGCCACTTGCTCGTCCATGCTCGCCTCATGCTCGCCCATCGAGGTCTGCGAATATGCGTCTCTTTAGGCATTTCTGATCTCGACAAATTACAGGTTATACAACTGCCAACAAGGGTTCAACTAGCTTCTTAAAGGTAGAAACAACGCAACGAGTGTTCAAATATGTTCCAGTAGAATGACCTTCCATCTGCATTATTTGAAACCAAACAACACTTTACAACGAGATGTTTTAGCTGTACAAGATACCAGATACTATACGAACCGGCAGGAAATATGCTTACAACAGAAAATTCTACACATGAATAATCCGGCAAGAAAAATGATAACAACATGATATTTGACTAAATAGAACGAACAATGCTTACAGAAAAAATCAAGATATTTAACAGCCATCAACATTACAATCAATAAACCAAACACTGTGCCGACTGAAATAATGCTAAAAACTACAACATCAACAAAAAAAACATAAAATTAGTATCACATATGTACTAGTTTTTATGAAGAGTTACCTAAACATTGCACCCACAACAAAAATCAAAAGCTGGAATTTGTGTAAGTTTTTACAATTTATCAGAAGAAAACCTAAAATATTGCACTGAGGGAGAAATGCTATACCCTGCGAGTAGAACCCTTGTAAGAGACGCAAGAAACGACATCGTCGACGGGAAGTCCGAGAGACTTTAGCCCCCCTAAGATCGGCATTCTTCTTGCAGATCTGGAGTAGCTACAGAACCTACTCGCTCTCTTCTCCATTCGTGCTACCACTCCGGCGAGCATCAAATGCGATCGCCGGTCAACAGTCCAAGAATCAATATTGATTAGATCTGGAGTTTTTGAGTTGTCTTCTTCCTATTCAGTTTACCCCGGGAACGTGACTTGTCTCTGCTTCAGATTCGGGAGGAATCAGGCTACCGAATCTTCGTTTTCTGGATCTAATCCAGAGCATATCTCCTATTCAGCTCTCTGGAGAAGCAGAAGCCATCGGCCTCCGCCTTTCTCCTCTGCGTGTTCCTGGAGAAAATTCAAGAACCGAATCTAGTAACTGGAGAAGTTGGGCACCTTTTCTTTTTCAGATCTAGGTGAGGCCGGCAATCACTTTTAGCAAAGTACTTGACTACTGTTCACAAGGAACGGATTCAGTTCTTGTGAGAATAAATTTCAGGAATTGTTCTCACATTCAGGTACCTCCACATCCACCTACTTCATGTGATAAATCTAGATCTGCAGTTTTCATTCAATTAAGTTTATGGTCAGATCTGTATATATGTTCACAGATATCATAATCTAGATTTTATTTTAATTCTGTTTTCTCCTCATATTTAAGAAGATCGACCATATTCTGTCATTTTGCTTTGAATTAATTTTGCACAATCTAGTTTGGCTAATACCTATGTGCAAGATTTGTGCTAATTCCCTCTCGTTCACTTCCTTCTGCAGTTCTGCATTGGAAGACATAGAACCAGCTCCACGCTCTGCTCGCATCGCTTGATCTTGAAACCATCGAATTCGGAGATTGTCATGTCTGCCCTCAGATTCACCCCCTTCTTTCATATCTTGTAGGTGTCGAATGGAACAATTCTTGAGATGAAAGGGATCACCGAGCTCTCGAAATGAAAAGTGATCTCCATGTAGAAATCTGTCATCCGGCTCATGGCAGCGACAATGCGCGACATTCGACGACACAACTAATGGCGCCAAATGCCGCGCATTGTCGCTGCCATGAGCTAGATGAGAGATTTCTACATGGAAATCACTTTCCATTTCGAGAGCTAGGTGATCTCTTTCATCTCAAGAATTGCTCCATCTGTTACCTACAAGATATGGAAGAAGGGGGTGAATCTGAGGGAAGACAAGACGATCTCCGACTTCCATGGTTTCAAGATCAAGGGATCTGAGCAGAGCGTTTTATTTCTCGGAGAAGGTTCGGTCGATGGTATGGTGAATCCTGGTAGCTTATTCATAATCTAGCATGAAGAAAAGGAAGTTCTAAACGCTCCAGATGGAGCTGGTTGTCTGGACAGGTCTTGATGTCACCAGGGCTGTCCTTCTTCCAGAGATGAACTAGAGAAAGCAGCAGAAGTCAGAGATGGTTGGACCATGGAAGGCAAACATGTCAACATGCATAATGTGGTTGTTAGTGTGAAGTCGAGAAAATTCCGTGCGCCATGGTTGATGAATACAAGAAAACTTTACGGCCAGCTCTATGGCTTTCCCCTGATTTTCCACTACAAACAGAGGAGCTTCTTCCTTTGATGGATATTCTTGCAAACAAAGACAAGGAGATAAGTCGATTTAGGGAGTTGATTACCACAAAGCTTCCCACTGGTATTTTTCCTGGGAAGGTATGAGAAGATTTATTTGTTGTTGCATTTGACCTTTATTACGTTTTGAATAGATTTTGGCGTTACTCCATTTACTAATATTTACGTTTATCATGGTGATTTCAGAGCATTGTGTTGTTTCAGATCCTTAAAAATGAACATTGTGTGTCTTTTTGATAGCTTCAAGAACTATTATTATGAGTTTGTAGTAGCTTTTGTGAATGCTTCTTGTAGGATCCCTAAGTATAAAGTGAAACTCGTAAGTATGAGACATTTGGTGTTAATTTTCTAGGAAGTGATAGCTTCAAGCACTATTATTATGAGTTTCTAGTAGCTTATTGTGAATGCTTCTTGTAGGATCCCTAAGTATAAAGTGGAACTTTTAAGTATGTGACATTTGGTGTTAGTTTTCTAGGAAGATAAACTAATAGGACAATGTCATGAGAAGAACTTCATTTTGGTGTTATTGTTTTGCTAAGTAAACCTTGACTTCAGAGATCTCTACATCTGTGTAATGATATCGACTTAAATTAGAAGAATTATAGTGCATTGTTGGTGTTCATGGGTAAAAGTGATGTCAAAAGAGCTTTATTTGAAGCAAATGGTCTCGACCGCTTAGCTAAAGTTTTCAAATTAGTTTCAAGGAGACTGCTTGAGGCCATATAATAATTTTCACAGATGACACAAAAGTGACTCTCATTGTCGCATGTCTAGGCAACTACTTCCTGTAGATAATCTCTGATAGGTTTGTTGTTGAGAAAAACATTATTTCGTCATCAACTGAAACCAAGCTCCAATTAGCTTCAAGTCATAATCATTTGACCATATTCAAGCATAGTGTTATTTGGTGTGGATTCTCAGATACAGGGATAACAACTGCAGCATCCATAACCATGAATGGAATTAAAGAGGAGAAAAATAGGATTAGAAAAGGTTAAAAAAAGATTACAGAAGTAATAAATAAATAAATGTAATCAGAAACTCTTAAAAAATTCTATAAAAACTATAAAAAAATGCATCTAAAATGTCCAAAATATTACAACAAGATCTTGATAGTTCTGCTAAGGAAGCGTCAAGATGTCGCCTTTTAGCGAGAGATGCCAATGGAGTACGCATCTACACATCAGCTTGTGTCCCTCTTCATAGAATATAGCCTGTTTGGGTAATAATACTACAATTTGGTTTCTTCAGTGGGGGATGATGGATGAAATTTTCTTGTATCTCAACGTGATATGGCCCAAGTAATTGCTAAGAAACTCTCTCGAATCAAATAGAGTTCAAACTGCTGGGATTGCAGTGCCAGTTTTGATATAAGAAGGAATGGGACCTATCAAATTTGATAGATGATACTGTTAAAGATTATTAGTGACATGTTTTTGTAATGATCTAAATTTAATAGCAGTGCATAAATTTAGACATGAACTGCTTCCCAGAGTTCTGAACAACAGTGACATCAACTACAGTTCCTACAGTTTTGAAAAACTAAAGACCTGCTGTTCTTGCTTCCCAGAGTTGTAATCATTACAAGAAACCTCATACAAATAATTAAGACATCTACTGGAAATAACCAAAAAGAGAGATTATAATGTAGGGTCTCCTGATGAACACAGCCTTACCCTTTAGAGCAATGCATGCCGATACAAAACTAGCTGAATCCAGCCCGCCATGAAGTGCTTCAACAAGAGCATCTGCAATTCCAACTTTAGCAAACCTTCTAGCATATCCATAAAAGCATCTGTATAATCATAAAGTGGTCGTATTTGACAATCATATGAAATGAGCTAGAGAAACTATCTGGAATTGTTCAATGGTCTCTTGTGTGCTAGGTTGTTTAAGGATAGGTTGAACTACATTGAAATTTCCATGAAGTGGGTGTATTTGACAATCGGTGATGAAAATTTGGATGTTTTACCAAGGGATTTAGGACTTCATAGAGTATAAATTTATGATTCACTTTGTGATTGATAACTGATTGTAGATTTTATCCCAGTATTTCCATTTATTTTTCAAGACTGAAATGATGGATTTTATCTAACATTACAAGTTGCTCTATATCTAACATTACAAGTTGTATGTTTTGGTTCTGTAGTAGAAAGTTTTTAACCAGAAAAGTAACACACAATTTGAAGGAGAAGATACTGCAAAGGATTAAAGAAAGTGCTTAAAGTGGCATGTGAACAATGTCACAAATCAAATTGGAAACTCGTGGAAGAGAAGTAAAACAGGTTCAAAATCTTCCAAGTTCAGCAAAAAGGAGCTATAAAATTTGAATGTGATTGAGAACAAAGACATGAAGATGCTGATAATATTCCTGTAGCACTCTTGCCTGGGTTTCTCGATCAGTTGGAGCCTACCACGGGGTGCAAGTCTTGGGCTAAAAACCTTGAATGGAAAAACATAAAACTATATTCAAGACACAACAATGTCAAAATATATGGTTAATTTGTTGATTCTCTTGATGAGAGTAAGGCAAAAATATGATAATAAAATTCAGCACCAGGACCTGGACTGAACAAATGCGAAAAACTGCGGCACCTTGGTTGTACTTGCAATGGAGGAGGATGAGGATGTCATACCTTGCAGTGGAGGAGTAATGACTTATGAAGTCGGAGATAGAAGGGGCTTTGAAGCACTCGTTTGCGGCAACCTTGGATGGCGATTTTTGGAGCACTCGTCTGGGACAACCGAAGAGGAGGTAGATCGACAACCAAAGATGGCTTGTGGAGCTCCTGACGAGAAGATCGGCGATGTAGTCATGGGAGTGAGATTTGGAGGAGATGCAGAACCAGATCGGGAGGAAACCGGGAAGAGCTGCGCGGATGTTTATTTTAAGGCTCGAATGCGCGAATTAGAATTGAAATCCGTTCTTTTGAAAATCACGGCAGCGAAACGCGTGAAATCCGTTCTTTTGAGTGGATGTGGTCCCAACCGAGCCTTTCCCACACAAATTTTATAATTGTGATTGCGTTTCTTACAACTGGACTGAAGAAAATAAGTCCCGCCAAACAGAGCCTTAAACTCATATAGACTTAGGGTCCGTTCGTTTGGATGGAATTGGAATTCTGGAAATGGAATTGGCTCTGAATTCCATTTCCGCCGTTCATTTGGACCGATAGCCGCTCGGAATTGAAATCTTTCTCAATTCCACGGGTTTTAAACTTACGCCATTTCTCTCCACGGTGAATTCAAACCTCGCGACCTCTTCTTTCCCGATTCCGTCCCAGGTGACGCGCGCACGCTCTCCATCCGCGAGCTAGGGCAGCGGCGCTCCCACCTTTTACTCCGGCGAAACACCCAGATCCACCTCCGGTAGTTCTTCTCCGGCGATTGCAGCCCTTTCTCCTCCTCCCAGCGTCCGAACGGTACTGATTTTGATTTTTTTTTTTCGTTTTTCATTTTTTTCGCTGTTGCTTTGATGTATGTGTGAGTGAATCAAGAGCATTTTTGATCTATGCGTATGTGTGAGTGAATCTATGCGTATGTGTGAGTGAATCGATTTGGTTAATGTGTATGTGTGAGTGAATCGATTTGGTCATTTTTTTCGCTACTGATTGTATGTGTGAGTAAATCGATTTATAGTGAATCTATGCGTTCTTATTTTGATGAATGTGTATGTGTGTGTGGATGTGAATGTATGTGTTTTTTTATGAATGTGTTTGGGTGTGGATCTGAATGTGTGTGTGTGTGTGTTGATTTATTTTGATGAATGGGTGAATTTGTATGTGTGTGTGTTTGTGTTGATTTTTTTGATGAATGCGTGTGTGTTTGTGTTGATTTTTGTGATGAATGTGTGTGTATGTGAATGTGTGAATGTGTATGTGTGTGTGGATGTGAATGTGTGTGTGTGTGAATGTGTATGTGTGTGTGGATCTGAATGAGTGTGAATATGTGTGTGTTTGTGTTGATTTATTAGATTGTTTATGTATTATTTTATTTGTAATCATGTAGATGAATGAATTAACAGATATTACTGATTTGACTGAGCAGGAGATCATCAAGGCTATCGATATGTTGAACGTTGATGTAGCAAAGAGTGACGTGTTTATGGCTCTACCAGTATCTATCAGGAGGACCTGGCTCCGCATGCATCTTGATGATTGAATGTGTGCGACCCGAGACATTATCAATTTTTTGTTGAACCTTGTTTTGAGGGATGGACTTTAGAATTATTATTTCTATGTATTATGCGAACTTAGTTTATCTTAGTGGACATTTTGATAGTTTAGTATTTCTCTGCAATTTTGTGTTATTTTTAAAAATTGAATTTCAATTCCTATCAATTAATTCTAATATGCAACCGAACAACGGAAATGTTAATTCCAATTCCACTGCCATAATTCCTGCATTCAGCCGAACAGCAGAATTAGAATTGAGTTGAATTCCAATTCCTGCAGAATTGGAATTGGTCCAATTCCATTTCCATTCCCCCAATTCCGTCCAAATGAACGGACCCTTAAAGTTTTGTAAGGACCCAAGACACTGGGTGAACTAAGGAGAAGGGAACATCGTTCCTCGATGGGCGAGGGGAAAAACAATTCTATTTTGTTTCCCGTAAATATACTCACAACTGAAGTTAGAAAAGGACTCTTTGATCAGGGAGAGCCCGACGGAGGATTAGATAAGGAGGATGCCCAAGATGCTAATGCCAATCAACAATTGAGATGGAAACAAGAACATGAGTATTACTGTCTAGAATATAGACTCCATTATCCAGTCATCATGTACCAATGATACTCAGTGTCTGAAGATCTTGTATAATAAAAGAAGAAGAGAAGAAATTTATAGAGCAATTATTTTCTAATAAGACTATTAACATGCAACAAATTGAAGTGAAAACTATCACATGTAGTATAATGTCAATATGGATAGCAGGGTGAGAGGTACAACTCTAGAGTCAGAGACAGGTTGTGGCGTTGTTTGCAATAGTAATATACCTTGGAGAGACTGACTTGGTGTATTGTAGGGGAATTTGTGTGGTCATATGGATTGTAAAACTAGAATCTTTAAGAAGCATTGTGAGATAAATAAGATATACTTGGCTGCAATAGCCCAATGTGAGCCTGATACGGCGGCTGAGAAAGTAAACCACACACTGTAAAGGATCTCTTTGAACTCCTAATTTAGGGTTTCTACCGCCAAAGAAGTGACTTAGCTAGAGAGATGGGACTACAAAGACCATTGGTTGGGATGCCATGTTTTTTAAAACGTAGTCTCAGTGTGTCCAATTTTACCACAAAAAGTTGCATATGATATGAGAAAGACCTTGACTATGCTGATTATGATGTCCCCTGGAGTGAGGGTGCCTTTTTATTGAGAATGTCAACCATCGAGGTCAGTGTCTGTGCGAGGAACAGAACAACATGCTGAAGGAGAGCATGAGAACGTGATAATTCGAGCTTATAAGTGGGAACGTCATAATTCATGGTAACTATTACAAGGAGCGTGACGACACAACTCCATATTATGTTTGATGAGTCTACTCATGAAGGTCGAAGACAGGGACAAATCACATTTCGCGGGCAACGCCGAAAATTAATGAATGAGTTAACTAGTATATTCTAATTTTAATTATGTCACAATCATCTATTTAGCTCTTGCCGCATTTTTGTTTTGTGAGCGGAATCTATATGAGGATCCTAGGTATGTTATTTGATATGAATGGACTTGACCTAGACCGGCCTTTTGAATTGAAACCCCGATCCCTCCTTTCTCTCGCCCGCGACTCTCACTCGCAAGGTTCCCTTTACACCATTGCAGGGGCGGATCTAGGGGGGGGGGGGGGGGGGGCCAGGCCATTGGGTTCGCTAGCTCGAGCAGAACACTGTCTTGATCTGCCCTCCTTCAACATCCAAGACTCCATGGGTTAAATAGCTCGAGCAGAACACTTTTTGAGAACAATGGGGTGACCGACCTACATCACATAACCATCACACTTGTCAACATGGATCCACTCTCCATTGGGTTCGCTAGCTACGACAATCCACACTAACACTAACATGGACCAATTGGGCACATGCCCTCATAATATGTTATGACCACTAATACGCGGGAAATAAAGTAGAATGTCTTTGTGTCGTGCTGCAATTTGACATCATTGATGAGTATGCTGATAAGTTCATCGAACTTATCACTCACTGCTCCGACCTCGCTTAATTACTACTTGGCATATTTTATGCATGGCCTTCAGCCACACATCTGTGCCCGCCTCCATTCCACCACCATCAATCAAGCCATCGACACAACTCACCTAGTGGAGGCCTAATTTATTGTTCGCCCTTCTGAACCCTACCACAACTCTTCTTCCTCCTCACAAGGCCACATTCCATCATCCACTCATAAACCTTACTCCACCATCAAGGCAACATCCTTCGACTCTTCTCCTCACCATCATCGCTGATCTAACATACCAATACCCAACCCCAAACCATCACTCCAGCTCACAGCTACGCCGTGTCCTACCATTATGTGTTGTTTATCCAAACAAGAATACATCGAAGCAATGACCTTTGCTTTCGTTGTATGCAACTCTACTCACCCACTATTGATTGCCCGATGAAGGAGCTGTGCATCATTATTGGGGATTATTAGGAGGATATTTGGTGGAGACTAGCCCCGATCAGGTCGATGCAAAAGTACCCGATGCCGCACCCGACCGGACCACTATCAGCCATGAGTCTAGCACAATTTATTTGTGTCACTTTTTGGCTTTTTGTAATTTGTGTAATTTGCATTTTTTTGTGTGTGTATATATATATATATTTCTGTTAATATATATATATATGTAAATTTCTGTTAATATATATATGTATATATATAATACCTCTGTGTGTGTGTATATATATATATATAGATTTAACTGCCTCAAGACCCGTCCAGACTATCAGTTCAGATCGCCGCTCGATCTCCTGGTTCAGTCCGCAAGTGCCAGTTAGGGCTCAACCGCGCATCTCCCGTCAATGGCGCTGCTCCAGGAGACGACCCGCATCCACGACCTCCTCCATGCCACGATCTTCTCTCCGATGGTTGAAGCCAACTCCTACACGCCGCTCCTTCAGGACGCCAACAGGTTTGCTAGAGTGGGGGCTTTATTTTGCTGGCATTCTATAAAGAGGAGTTTTTGGAGTCCTGCAGGAGGCGAGTAATTTCCTGTGTGAGTTTTTTTGGAGAAGATGAACAGTGACTGCTGTGTTTTGCTTTCGTGAGAGGAGTCTTGCCGTTGAATGAGCCTGATTGCTACTGTTTTCGTTTGCTAGTTTTGTATTTGTGTAGTGCTTCCCTTGTGAGTATTGATTTTGATTTTGGATTTTGGATTTTGATTTGGAGATCTGAAAAACAGAAAGGATCGAAATTGTTCTGCTGTTTTTGCGACACCCGTCAGAGAGATGATGAATAGTTGTGAAAGTTTGATGGCTTAATTCCATCGGGGCTGTTTTTCGTGAGAAGTTAGTGAAGATTTTGATTTGCTGTGCGTGCTCCCCTACGGGGACAAAGATGATGAACAGTCACATTGTTCATAGTTAAGTTACTCTTGCTGTAGGAATTGAATGAGATTTGAATCCCTGTTTGCTACTTCGATTGAGAGTAAAAGTAACCCTCCTGTTTGATTTTATTTCGTTAGAGATTTCGTGGATCCACCTTGAGTGATTGAGATTTCGTGGATCCACTTTGGGTGTGAGAGCGAGTGAGAAATTAGGTTGTTTAGTTTGTGACTTCCTTACACTAACGAGTGTTTGAGATTTCCGCGGAACCACTTCAGTGTGAGATTGAGTGAAATTACTCCGTGGTATCGTGTGCGATAGCGTCCGACCTCGGAGCGGGAGATCGAAGGTAACGAGGAATTCCTCCCGGGATCGCCGTCGACTTCGGTTGCGGAAAGACGCCTCTTTTCGTGGGTAACTTGTTTCTTCCTCCTTTGCGTGCGTCTACATTTCTTATTTAGGTTATTAGATTCATTGTGAGTTTTCGCCCGGATTTTGTCAGCGAACGCTACGTCGAAAACTCCAAACGGAAACGTATTTGGAGTCACGATTCCTGTTTGTGACGACAAGGGGAACGGAACGAAAGTTGCGATCTCCGGATTTAGAATTGAATCATAATTTCAAGAAAATTCATTTTAAACAAAAATAGTAATCTTATGCTTTACCAAATCTAGTTGCTTAATTTCTTAAGTTCGTGCACTCCCGCTCAAATTTCTTTTTTTTTTTAAATTGCATGCACTTAGGGTTTCCTAGAAATAGCCGGCAGGCGCGCAACCCTACGCGTCGTCCTGCATCAATTTGGTATCAGAGGGAGGTTCCGAAATTTTTCTAAGTTTCGAAAACCGCCATGTGTAGAATAGGAACCCCGCATAGCATTTAATTTTAAAAAAAAAATTATTTTTATTTTTATAACTTAATCATCCATCTTACTTGTGTGTTTGCATGCATCTGCGTAGTGGTAGGTTAGTGAGTATGAGTTCACCACATCACACTCCACCTGAACACCCTCAAGAGGTAAACTCTGAGATGCGTCGAGTTGAACGTGGCCAAGCGAGTCGTGTGAACGAAGGGACTGAACCACCCCAGCGGTTTCTACCTTTCGCCCACCAAATGACAACGTTAACCGAGAGTGTCTATCAAGTGAGAGAAGGGTTTGAAAACCTTAGTGTTAGGATAAATAGCTTAGAAGTACCTCCTCGAGCTTCAATACCAACTCCAATTCGAGATGAGTATTCTGTTCGTCCGCACCACGAAGCCCCACCACACTATGAAGAAAGATCCACACTTAGGAGAAATCCTCTATTTGAGGAAGAGGGTCGAAATCCCATAGATAGGTTCGAGTGAGAATTTTCCAAGGAATTTTCCTGAACCCCAACGAGGGCCTATATTAGGCATGCGAGATAATTATCAGGAGAGGCCACATTATGACGTAGCAAGAGAAGAGCGTCCTCGAGACCATCATCGGCCTATACCGGCCATGCATCGTGATGATCGCCCTAGAGATTGGCATCGACCTCCGCCCCCATGGCGTCGAGAGAATCGTGATCCTTACGATGATGATTATGACTATCCTCCCCGGGATAGGCGACCGGATCTCACACGAGTGTTGAAACTTGATTCACCACTTTGTGATGGTTCTATGGATCCCAAAATCTTTTCGGACTGGGTTATCGACATAGAGACCTACTTTGAGTGATATCGTATGATGGAGGACCAAAAGGTTCAGTTCGCCAAAATGAGATTGACTGGGCGAGCGAAGATCTTTTGGATGAGTGAAGAGCGTAGTCTAGAGAGGAATGAGCGCCCTCCCATTACACTTTGACCCCACATGAAAGCCATATTAGAGGAGCAGTACATTCCCCAACATTACCAGGCCCGTCTACGAGACGAGCTGACGTCTCTACGTCAAGGGTCCAAATCAGTTTCTGATTACTTAGCTGAGATGAAGGATCTTATGATAAGGTGCAACGTAATAGAACACCCACGTGACACCTTATCCAAATTTAAGTGTGGACTACGATCTGAGATCCGAGATGAGCTGATTCGATATGGCCACTATTCCCTTCCTGAGATCATATCTATCGCCATCGATATCGAGGAGCACCAGAAGAGAACCTCCGGGTTCAAATCTCAACCTAAAACGAATACTTCTTACAAGAAAGAAGAACTGAAAGGTAAGGAGAGTGCGTCGAAGCCTACCTCGACCTACACCCGAGATCAGAACAGGAAGTCCCCCATGGGAACTGTGACCCCGTCACAGATCCGATGTTATGAGTGCCAGCAGATGGGTCATATTTCGAGAGATTGTCCCAAGAGGAAGGGCACGTTAGTTATTCATGAGGTGACTGAGGAGGATGAGCCTGTAGAAGAAGCGAGAGTCGAGAAGGACTCACACGTTTTGAACGACGAAGTGTACGGTACGCCTAGTGATGAGGATATAGATCCCGACGTTCTAGTGGTGAGATGTATGTTATCTACACCGCAAGAATCAACCGACTATTGGCGGACGAACATCTTCCAGGCCTACTTTAAGGCTGGGGAGAAAGTGTGTCGTTTAGTAGTGGATAGTGGGAGTTGTATGAATGTGATAGCTGAGACAGCTCTAGCCCGCATGAGACTCACTGCTGAGCCGCACCCATCCCCATTTCAGGTAGCTTGGGTTACCAAGACTACACTGTCGGTGACTAGGAGATGTTTAGTGCCCATCACTATCGGTACGCACTCCGATAAGATATGGTGTGATGTTATGCCTATGGATGTGTGCCACGTATTACTTGGGCGACCTTGGTTATACGACCGAGATGTCACCATACATGGCAGGTCCAACACTTGCTCCTTTCTACTGGACGGAAAGAGAGTAGTGTTGACCCCGGTGCGACCCAAAGCACCGTCATTCCGCGCGAGTAGTAGTGCGAAAGAATCTCTTCCTCTCACTGAAAGGAAGAAGACTCTTAGCATTATACGAGGTACTGAGTTCCATCGAGAGAGTTTTGACAATGGATTTATTTATGCCTTAGTGGTTTTACAAGCATCTGATTTATCAGAGGTATATGAGTCTACTCCTATACCTGCTAGGAGACTCTTAGAGGAGTTCCAGGATCTACACCCTGATGAGCTTCCGGCTGAGTTACCTCCCATGAGGTGTATTCAACATGCGATAAACCTTGTTCCTGGAGCTTCCCTCCCTCATCTACCGCATTACCGATTGAATCCTACCGCCCACGAGGAGCTGCAGAAGCAGATTGGAGAGTTATTAGATAGATGCTTTATTCGCCATAGCCTTAGCCCTTGCGGTGCCTGGCCTCCTTACCCCGAAAAAGGATGGTACTTGGCGTATGTGCATTGACAGTCGTGCTGTCAACAAGATCACGGTGAAATACCGATTCCCGATATTCTGACTGGATGACATGTTGGACATGTTGACTGGGGCTACGATCTTCTCTAAGATCGACCTTCGTAGTGGTTATCATCAGATCCGTATACGCGAAGGAGACGAGTGGAAGACTGTCTTCAAGTCGAAGGATGGACTTTATGAGTGGCTTGTGATGCCCTTTGGGTTGTGTCCAATACCCCTAATACTTTCGCTCGGATGATGACCCATGTCTTCAGACCTTACATTGGGAAGTTCGTAGTAGTTTATTTCGACGACATTTTGATCTATAGTCAGACTGAGAGTGAGCATTTGACTCACCTGCTTACCATTTTCGAGCTCCTGCGAGCTGAGCGACTATACATCAATTTGAAGAAATGTGTTTTTATGGCTGAGTCTGTTATCTTTCTGGGATATATAGTGAGCTTCGCTGACATCACTATGGATCCCGAGAAAGTTTGAGCGATTTGTGAGTGGCCTACACCCCAGAACATTCACGATGTTCGTAGTTTTCATGGGCTGGCCACCTTTTATCGTCGATTCATTAAGAACTTCAGTACTATTATGGCGCCAGTCACTTAGTGTACGAAGAAGGGAAATTTTCAGTGGACGTCATCGGCAGCTAGAGCCTTTGAGATCATTAAAGATAAGATGTCCACTGCATCTGTTCTAAGACTCCCTGATTTTAGTCACGTGTTCGAGGTATTCTGTGATGCCTCTGGGGTTGGGATAGGAGGTGTACTTAGTCAAGAGGGTCACCCCGTTGGATTTTTTAGTGAAAAGCTTTCAGGCTCGAAGCTGAATTATTCCAACTACGAGCGCGAATTCTATGCGATTGTGCAAACGTTGCGTCACTGGAGGCATTATCTATTGCCCAAGGAGTTTGTCCTCCACTCCGATCATCAGGCATTGCGTTATATCAATTCGCAGCAAAAGTTGAACCCTCGACAGGCTAAGTGGGTATCATATTTGCAGTACACCTTCGTTCTCAAGCACTGTAAGGGAACAGAGAATCGGGTTGTCGACGCTCTTAGTCGAGTCACCCTCGTATTATCACAGATGCGTACTCAGGTGATATGATTTGAGCGTATCAAAGATGACTATTCTAGTTGTCCCGATTTTAGCGGAATTTATGATGCGATACGCTCTGATCCCTTTCACGATGAGACAGACTACCTCATTCGAGACGGATATTTGTTTCGTGGAACCCGTCTGTGTATTCCCCGCACCTCGTTGTGAAACTTCATTGTATGGGAATTACATGACAGAGGCTTAGGTGGACACTTTGGACGAGATAAGACGGTAGCCTTAGTGGAGGAGCGATTCTATTGGCCCGGGATGAAGCGGATTATCGCACAGATTGTCAGTAGCTGCCGTATATGTCAGGTAGCGAAGGGCAATAAACAGCCCACTGGATTATATACACCGTTACCGGTGCCCAGTATTCCTTGGGATGATGTTAGCATGGATTTTGTGCTTGGATTGCCACGCACTTTTAGGAAGCACGACTCCATTCTGGTAGTAGTCGATCGGTTTTATAAAATGGCGTATTTCATCCCCTGCATCAAAATCGACGACGCCTCTCATATTGCCCGAATTTATTATAAAGAGGTTGTCGCGCACCGAGGGATACCTAAGACTATCGTTACCGATCGAGATGTCAAGTTCACCAGTTATTTTTGGAAGCCACTTTGGAGACTATTAGGTACTAAACTTCTATTTTCGACCGCTTATCATCCGCAGACTGACGGTCAGACTGAGGTTGTTAATAAGAGTTTAGGAAATTTACTGCGATGTTTGGTAGGAGATCACCAGGGGAATTGGGATCTAATTCTTCCACACGCTCAATTGGCCTATAATAATTCAAAGAATAGATCTACGGGTTTATCTCCCAATGAAGTTGTTCATGGTCACACTGCACGAGTGCCGCTAGATTTAGCCCCACTGCCACCCACTTTTAGGACTAGCCAGTTTGCACACGACTATGCATTGCATTTGCATGACTTGGATAAAGAAATTGAGCGGAAATTGCATAGTACTTATGACTTATATGCAACTCAAGCTAACAAGCATAAAAAAGCTACTTGTTTCAAAATGGATGACTTGGTGATGGTTCAGCTAAATCCGGAACGGTTACCTTCGGGTACCGTAAAGAAGTTAGCTGGACGTAGAACTGGACCCTTTCGAGTAGTAAAGCGGATTGGGCAAAATGCGTATGAACTTGAGATGCCTTCCGTTTGGGGAGCAAATCATGTTTTTAATGTGGCCGATCTGACTTTATTCCACAATTATCCTCATGAGTCTTTAGATTTTCCCTTGCATTCTCCTCCATTTGATTCTTCTGGGTTGGTGAGTGTTAGTATGGAGCCACATTCCGGACATACCGACACTCATTCAGTTACTGACACGCCATCTGCAGTTCTTCCGTTTCCCACTGACAGTTTTCAGGCTGAGCATGAGACACCAGGTGATTCCTTCATACCAGTTCCCAGAGCCGCTGACAGACTTCCGCGACAGATCTTGGTTCCCGAGCAGATATTAGATGATGAGACAGTAACCACTACTGATGGTGGTTTTCAGGTTTTCAGAGATACTTGGTTCGTTGGCATGGCAGACCAGAGACCGAAACCAGTTGGGTTTTGGCCGAGGAATTATAGCGTATGGATGCTGATCTTCTACAGCACTACCGCTCAGAGCACTCACCAGAGATGAGTGATTTCGAGAGGGGGAGAGTTGGTGGAGACCAGCCCCGATCAGGTCGACGCAAAAAGTACCCGATGCCGCACCCGACCTGACCACTCCTGAGTCTAGCACAATTTATTTGTGTCACTTTTGGCTTTTTGTAATTTGTGTAATTTGCATTTTTTTGTGTGTAAATATATATATATATATGTAAATTTCTGTTAAAAAAAAAAATATATATATGTATATATATAATACCTTTGTATATATATATAGATTTAACTGCCTCAAGACCCGTCCAGACTATCAGTTCAGATCTCCGCTCGATCTCCTGGTTTAGTCCGCACGCGCCAGTTAGGGCTCAACCGCGCATCTCCCGTCAATGGCGCTGCTCCAGGAGACGACCCGCATCCACGACCTCCTCCATGCCACGATCTCCTCTCCGATGGTTGAAGCCAACTCCTCCACGCCGCTCCTTCGGGACGCCAACAGGTTTGCTAGAGTGGGGGCTTTATTTTGCTGGCATTCTATAAAGAGGAGTTTTTGGAGTCCTGCAGGAGGCGAGCAATTTCCTGTGTGAGAGTTTTTTTGGAGAAGATGAACAGTGACTGCTGTGTTTTGCTTTCGTGAGAGGAGTCTTGCCGTTGAATGAGCCTGATTGCTACTGTTTTCGTTTGATAGTTTTGTATTTGTGTTGTGCTTCCCTTGTGAGTATTGATTTTGATTTTGGATTTTGGATTTTGATTTTGATTTGGAGATCTGAAAAAAAAAAGGATCGAAATTGTTCTGCTGTTTTTGTGACACCCGTCAGAGAGATGATGAATAGTTGTGAAAGTTTGATGGCTTAATTCCATCGGGGCTGTTTTCCGTGAGAAGTTCGTGAAGATTTTGATTTGCCGTGTGTGCTCCCCTACGGAGACAAAGATGATGAACAGTAACATTAAAGTTACTGTTCATAGTTAAGTTACTCTTGCTGTAGGAATTGAATGAGATTTGAATCCCTGTTTGCTACTTCGATTGAGAGTAAAAGTAACCCTCCTGTTTGATTTTATTTCGTTAGAGATTTCGTGGATCCACCTTGAGTGATTGAGATTTCGTGGATCCACCTTGGGTGTGAGAGTGAGTGAAAAATTAGGTTGTTTAGTTTGTGGCTTCTTACACTAGTGAGTGTTTGAGATTTCCGCGGAACCACTTCAGTGTGAGATTGAGTGAAATTACTCCGTGGTATCGTGTGCGGCAGCGGCCGACCTCGGAGCGGGAGATCGAAGGTGACGAGGAATTCCTCGCGGGATCTCCGTCGACTTCGGTTGCGGAAAGACGCCTCTTTCCGTGGGTAACTTGTTTCTTCCTCCTTTGTGTGCGTCTACATTTCTTCTTTAGGTTATTAGATTCATTGTGGGTTTTCGCCCGGATTTTGTCAGCGAACGCTACGTCGAAAACTCCGAACGGAAACGTATTTGGAGTCACAATTCCTGTTTGCTACGACAAGGGAAACGAACGAAAGTTGCGAACTTCCTTCCCCAGATTTAGAATTGAATCATAATTTCAAGAAAATTCATTTTAAACAAAAATAGTAATCTTATGCTTTACCAAATCTAGTTGCTTAATTTCTTAAGTCCGTGCACGCTCGCTCAAATTTCATTATTTTTTTAAAAAAATTGCATGCACTTAGGGTTTCCTAGAAATAACCGACAGTCGCGCAACCCTACGCGCCGTCCTACATCAATATTACTATGGCTGCTTTTGAGGCCCTGGAGCTTGAGCATGAGCCTTGACTGACCCTCTACCGAATGAGGTTGCAAATGCCGAATATCCGGTTCATATCAATTTGAGTTTGAAATGTCGGATGTCGATTTCTGGGGGATATATCAGTGATATTTTACCATGTTAGATTTTAATATTTAAATAAATTTATTTTTAAATATGTACAATTATATACATAATGTATTTTTATAAATTACAAAATAAATAAGTATACGTATAATGTATGTTTGTAAATTACATAAGAAAGAAGCGTTGACGACAGCAAACGACATAAAGAGAACCAAATAAGAGTGAGATGAGAAAATCATCGATGTTAGGCTCAGAGATATGCACAAAATGAAGCACGAAACAAAATATTACCTCTCGGTCGCTCAAAAGAAATAAACAAAAATACTTTACTGTCGCTGATATATTGACCACGAGATATTGCTTGATATATCAGATAAAACTAATATATTGGGCAATATTTTCAAAAACGGCATTTTTAATTAAAATGTCGATTTCGTGGCATTCTCCTCAAAACTTTTATGTCATCCGACATGTCAGACATGTCGGCCAACATCTACAACACTGTTATCGAATTGACCTCCCTTCTCGGTCAATGGAATCTCTGGTTCCCGCACCTTGAAACTCTTTACCACATTGGCATCTAAGGCCCAATACATAACTTTATTTCCAAGGATTCAACGACTTCTAATGATATTTTTTCATGGCTTTATCATTTTTCTAGGAGATGGTTGCTTACGAGCGGCTTATGACGCAATGTGGAGATGATATCAATATGTTCATTATTATGATTGACTTCGATGTGTTTGGATTGGGCGGCGTGGATGCCATTCTCGAAGTAGCCTGACTGCAGATGCTGGGGGAGGTCGAGGTTAACTGTGTTGGACCCTGAACAGTCTGCCGTCATGACTGACTCTACTGATTGGTGACTAAGAAAAACGAAGGCGGACAGTGATCGCCGGAGATCCTACCGCACACCCGAGAGCTTGCCAAATGATCTCCCCTCCAGAATTTGCCTAGTTCTCCTGATTCCACGTTGAATTCGAAGGAGAGGCAAGAGACTGTGAAAACCTGGTACCTCAATTGTTCTCAAGTTAGGCTATATATATGTGAATGATTTGGGTCATTTTAGTCGATAGTGGAATCTTGTTTGCAGGAACTGTCCTTTCCATCGATTGGCAAGACAATCCGTACAGTGTTAGAGTCGGGTCTGATACCTTGTTTATGATATATATGAGTGGATCGGGGAAAGATTGAGCAAAATCGGACTAGTGGGATAGAATGACAGTGATTTCTGGGAGAATGAGATATTTTTCATTGCGAATAGAAATTTGCCTCTGTAAATGGTGATGATATCGTGCTTACCCTTGGGACGTAGCGGGGGATAGTGGAAATATCAGACTTAGTGAAAACAAGATAAGTTTCACTTATTTGATAACCTATCGGGGACGAAGTTGGAGTGAGATGTAAGAAGCCTTCTCGGTAAGTGACGTGCGGCTCGAGAGGAAAAAGAGTGATGGGAGAGAGAGAAATGGGAGTCGGCCATGTGGCACTCGTCGAGAATATGAAGCAAGATGGACGATTAGACGAGTGAGATGAATATCGGTTATCGTGCCATCTCGGGAGCGTCCCGAGAAAGTCTCTTCGTGTGATCTGTGTCTCAAAGCAAGAGATAATATGTGATGTGTTGCAAAGCATGCTATCTTGTTCATATCGGGTCGGTCGACCCATGGGTAGATTTCATCACAATTTTGTGGTAATTTGCTTCCACAAACGCGGACCCCGTATTAGTAACCAATCATCCCCACCCCCATCCCCCAGGAGCAACATATACAATAACTTCTTGACCAATTTACACCGCTTTTAGAGCATATAGGGACTTCCTCCCAATTGTACCACAAACCATAACATATCACTCCAACCGGGGACCATTGCCATCTCCGTGCGACCGTACTGTTATGGAAACATCCAAAAAGATATGATTGAGCAGCTAGTGTCCGAGATGCTTCAAGCGGGCATCATGAGCCCAAGTGCTAGTCCATTCTCCAATCATACCCTCCTAGTGCGCACAAAAGATAGCAATTGATGTTTTTTTATTGATTACTCGGAGTTGTACAGGGCTACCGTGTTGGACCGATATCCTATTCCAGCTATACAAGAGTTGTTGGACAAACTGCGAGGAGCCACTTTTTTCTCTATACTTGACCTTTGGTCGGGTTACTATCAGATCTGAGTGCTTGTCGAAGACACTCACAAAACAATCTTTCACACATATGATGACTATTACGAGTTCCTCATAATGTCATTCGGGCTTGCCCGTTATCAACCCCCTGTCATCTTGAAACGAATGATATTCAGCCCTGCTCTCTGTCGGTACATGCTAGTATTTTTAACGACATAGTGGTTTACAACCCGTTTTAGCAGGACCATCAATGCATCTTGTGGCTACACCGCAGACACTCTAGCAGTACCGTCTATATGCAAATCCCAAGAAATGCAACCTAGAGGGTGTCCATGGAGGCCGACGAGGCTTGCCCGCCCTAGTTTACCCAACTACGCGGTTGGTTTGGGTGGTTCAAGGATTTCTCAGACTCACCAGTTACTACCACAGGTTTATACACCATCACAACAAATTAGCACAACCGCCGATGACCATATTGAAGAAATTGACATCAGGCCCCTTCCATTGTACTTTCGTAGCCGACGAGGTGTTTGGGTACTTTACAAACTCTGATCTTCACGTTCGTTCTAGCAATATCAGATTTCTCTAAACCACTCATTGTTGAATTCAACGCTTCAAATCACAAGATCGACATGGTACTTGTGCAGAGCGACTAACCGATTACCTTCTTTAGCCATACATTTTCTAATATTATACGGCACCGGTCCACCTACGAGGACAAAATAATGACTTATGTCTTCGACAATCGTATCTGTTTGGTCGTTTTACCATCTGCACAAATCATCATAACTTGTGGTGTCTTCTCAGTCAGAAGATTGCAACTCTTGACCAACAAGTGAACAAATTGTTGGGATATGAAGTTTATGTGAAGTAAAAGGAGGGTAAGTCCAATCTGGTGGTAAATGCGCTGTAACGACCCAATCCATAATATTTGAGTTATTGTCTGTTTTGGTTGATCCTATCTCATACTAAGTTTAACAACACAGTTTTGTCCTTTTCCAAATGTGGCTCACTAGTACTTCTTAAGAGGCCACTCATGCCAGAATTACTTCTACCGGAGTATGCTTAACTGTAGAGTTCCTAGCACAGACACTTCTGATATTTGAGGGCCTAAATTATTATTTAAGCAAAGTAACTTTCCTCAAATTCTGATTGATGATTCATTTATTTCATGCAAATCCTTTCACCTGAAAGTCCGTCATCCTATAAGTCTGTCAAGAGTTGTCTTTTTTTTCTAGCTTCTTTGCTCCAAATACACTACTTGATCTCATTGGATTTAAGTTGTTATAGGCCAACCAGCTTCCACTTGGTTCATCTCCAAACCACATATTGTACTGCAACAGGTTCGACTATGATACCATTGTAACGACCCAACCTACAATATATGTAGTTTTGTCTGTTTTAGTTCAACATATCTCATACTAAGCTGAATTGCACGATTTTATCATTTTCCAAATGTGATATGCAAGTACTTCTCAGGAGGTCACTTATCTTTGAATTACTTCCACAGAGCACGCCCAACTGTAAAGTTCCTAAAACAACACTATTTGCTCTTAAAAGTTGAGGTTTAAATTATTACTTAAACTCAATAACTTTTCCTCCAATTTTATTTTATCATTCAGTTCATTCTTGTACCTCCTTTCTCTAGAAGCTTGTCATTCTAAAAACTTATCAGGAGCTATCTTCCCTCGGGCTTCTTCAAAGATACTCTCTCACCCTCATCAGATCACCTTCATCGAATTGCTCTCATAAGATTTGAGATGTTACACTCTCCACCCGCGGAACCTGCAACACTGTTGTCCATCTCAAGGCTTTTGTGATTATATGTTGTACATCATTTAGTAGGAAGTTACGGTTGACCTCCACCTCAAACGTGATAGAACAATAGTGGAGCGCGACCAAGGTTTTCAAAAACGTGTTTTTACACGTAAGATCGTACGATCTTACGATTTTTTAGAGGGGAGCGTTTCGTGCGTGATGTAAAATCGCCGCTGGAGTAGAATCGCCAAGATCGCCGTTCAGGATCGTAAGATCGCCCGATCTTGCGATCCTGCCGATCCTACTCCACGCGTAAATCCAACCTATTTTAGGTTTAAGCAGAGCGGAGCGGATCGACTCTTCCACACTCGTCAATTCTCTTCCTCACTCCGTCACTCGCAAGTCGCTCGACGCTCGCCTCTAGCTTTCCTCTGCAGCTCGACGCTCGACGCTCGCCGCTACCCGCAGGCCGCTCGCAGTCGACGCCTCTTCCTCTGCATCGCAGGCTCACAGCCGCAGAAGACCAATTTATGACCCAGCTAGTTCAGGTCCTCGTGAAACATATCCTATTTTCATGAGTATACTCTTTGGTTTATAAAAAAATGTATCCTTATTAATCTGCGTTTCATAGCAGTATTTTATATATTTTCATATTTAGGTCGTTTTTTCTTTGAGGCATCTTTTGAAATCAAGACACTAGCAATACTCTCTTTGGTTAGCCAATTATAAATAAATATTAATTAGATAGGTTATAACTTAAGTTTCTTTGGGTTGTAGCTTCTAAGTGTTCTTCCTTAGATATCTGTAGTCATAATGATGATTTATTAGAGAAATGCGCTTGCTTAAAATTTTCCGATCAATGTTGAAGTCATGTAAGCTTTAATGAGAGATTATAATGTTATATGATTAATGGTTTATGATATTTTCTGTATTTTGCTTTCTTTAAGCTGGATTAACTATAAAATGCTAAACAGTAAATGAACTGAATGCGTCTTACTTTGTCTTTCGTCATTTCATCGTTCATATTCTTATGGTTTGATTTGTATAATTGTTTTGAGTAGGTAGTTAAAAAATGTCTTCAAGTGGTGCCTCTTCAAGTAATGCGTCTTACTATGCAGTTGAACTTTTTACTAATTATTATTTACTAATTACTATGCAGTTGAACACTTGAACTTTTATATATATATATATAGCTTTATGATTGTTGATCTACTAGATATTTTTATATATAAATTAGATTTTTTTTTTAAATTTTGTATAATAAGTAAGATCTTACCGTTTCGTGTCGATCCCACGTTTTACGATCGTATCACTACCGACTGATCTTACGTAAGATCTCGATCCTGACAAGCTTGAGCACGACTCCACTTTCCAGCTAGCATTCTCTCTTGCAGGGGTCGTCTTTATTATCAGGGCCAAGTGATACTGACAACCATTTCATCCTACGTTCCCAGGCTACTGATCGGGTTCCACTCAGCTTCGTTAGCAAAGATACGCCAATGTCTTCCGCACCTATAAATGTCTCGCAACTCCCTTTTATTGTCGCGATATGCTCCTTAATGTTGAGCCGTTCGTGGCATCTTGCCTTACGTGCCAAAGAACCAAATATGAAATGACTTTCCAAGTAAGCATATTACGGCTCGTGCTAATTGTGGAACGCATATGCGAAAACATTGTTATGGGTTTCATCACAAAGCTACCCTACTTTATCATCGTGGACCGCCTCTCCAGTTATGCTCATTTCATTCCCATGCGACACCCCTTCACGACGAATATATTAGCGACAACATTCATACATTGTGTTGTATGCCTTCTCCGGTTTCCCCTTTCAATCGTCAGTGATCCGAATCCCATTTTTATGAGCAGTTTTGCCGGACATTATTCAAATTGTTGGGCACAACATTGCGGACATTATTCAAATTGTTGAGCAGTTTTGCCGGACATTATTCATACATTGTGCTGTACGCCTTCTCCGGTTTCCCATTTTTACCTGCAGAAACATTACCAAACAGAAGTCACTAACCGAGAATTAGAAACATATTTTTGATTCTTCGCATTGACCGCACAAGAGGCCGGTTTGGCTTGACCGGGTGAAATATTCATACAACATTTCATTTCATACTTCACCGAACACTCATTCGTTGTGGTATGTGGATGACCGCCCCTACCTTACTCCACCTTTCCTGGGAATGCCAAGTGGAGAGTTTGCCACACTAGCTTTGAGACCGCGTTGAGATAATGCACCGGTTGAAGTATCACCTTCATCGAGCTACGGTCACATCATGGGATTACAGTTACCTCCCGGCTTCACCCCAAGCTATTGTCACGCTACTACGATCCATTTCCCATCTGCATAGATGAGTTTGCCTTTCACCTTTAGCTTCCTCCATAGAGCCATACATCCAGTTTTCCATGTGTCTTAACTCAAACTAGCGATCTGTGATCACACTGTTGAAGCCACTATTCTGGACGAGCTTGCAGTCGATTCTAGTTGCCCATGTGATTCGGGGATCATCAAGGACATGTGCATTATCACCTGCCACGACACGCCAAATTGTCAGCTTCTCGTGCAATGGAAGGGTTATCTCAGCTCAAACTCTACTTAGGTGGGCCCCAACAGCTTCCAAATCCAGTTTCAAGATTTCTTCCTGGAGGACAAAACAACTTTTCCAGGGGAATATTGTTATGGAAGAGGGGGCCAACACGAGTCCGAATCAGGTTTGGTGATTTTAATCGCGAAGATCGAAGAATGGGGATGGATCACATGTCGCAGACGAAGTCAAAAATTAATGAATGGGATAACTAAGAGATTCTAATTTAATTATGTGGCAGTCTTCTTTTTATTTCATGGCTTTACTTTCCGAGTGGGACTATATAAGGATCCCATGTACGTTATTTGATTATGCTCCATGGATGCATTTGAGCCCCAGGCTCCCATTTTGAATTGGAAACCCGATCCCCTGCTCCCGAGTGCGGCTCTCACTTGTGACTTGCGAGGCCCCCTTTCCATCACCGGCAATAGCAATAACTTTGAGGAGCATTGAATAAACATTTCACTTTCTGGGCATTCATGACTGCTAAAGTTGACCACATCTACATGATTGTGGTGCCGTTTTTTTTGCCTAAATTTTGAATTAGATGTGGACAATCCTAAGAATATAATTCATAGCCCTTCCACAACTGTTATAATACCTATTCTTTAGTTGATTCGTTGCTTTTTCAATTTCAGCATTATCAGTAACTCTGTATATTTGCCCTGTATAAAGTCAGAATGGCTTTATCATCATTGGTTTGAGGTGAACCACTATAAAATTCTTTAATTAAAACTTTTTCATAGCCATTAAATTTAGTCAATCAAGCCTCTCTCATCGATTATAAAAAAACTAAAAATCCAAAATAGATGGAGCATCAACGACTGGTCAATAGGGCCCGTTTGGCACGGCGTTGACGGTTATGAACGCGGTGGTTACGAGCCATCGTTCGTGAACGCCCGATCTCACCTAAGGAACTCCATTCAATTTTTTGTTCAAAACTAGTTTTTTTTTCTTTGTAGCAGTCACACTAGTTGCCGTGCCAAATACATGTTTTATGACGGTGGCGTTTTTATCCAAACGCACTAGAGGAAAAACGACAAGCCTTAACATAAACTCTATTATATCACATTTCTATTTCTTGAATTTTCTCTTAAACCAATGATTGAGTTATTCAGAGCAAGAGAAGGTGAATAAAAGAAAAGAAAAGAATGTATCGAAATCATAGGCAAAATAAGTATTTCAATACAAAACAAGCATTTTATATCGTGTAGATAGGACTCAAACTTATGGAGTCATATTCTTGTTTGAAATATTTAACAACCCTTTGATGAATAGAGTATTCAAACATGCACGAAATACAATATATTTCATATATACGCCACTTTATTATAACATCAAATGATATTTCCAAACTGATTGTGAACTTGTTTCCAATGCTCATTTAGGCGCCATTTGGTACGTCGGTGGCGGTCGCGAACACGGTGGTTATGAACTGTTGTTCGTGAGCGCCTAACGTCATCTAAGAAACTCCATCTACTTTTAGGTTCAAAACTAGTTGTCTTTTCTTGGTGGCGGTCACAACGTTGTCATGTCAAACATGCATTCTATGATGGTGATGTTTTTGTCCAAACTCACTGGAGCAAAAACGCCGAGCCAAACGGAGCCTTAACGAGAAAAGGATCAAAATGATCTTCAATTTATGATGTATCCTTCCTTGATTTATTCAAGTATGATCATGATCATGGTTGCCTACCCCATATAATTAGGATATACTGTTATTGAAAATGAAAAAAAAACATTGGAAAAGACTCCTCACATGTAGCAAAAGTGCTCTTTCATGACATATTTTCCCCTTGCACAATTAAAACCCGAATTATAACAAAATTATAGTAATAATCCTGTTTAAACAGTCGATGGACCATTTCGGTCATTCACCATTCAGCAAATTTTGTGGGAGCTTAAAACTTATTTCGATTTGCAGGTAGCCATTCCAGTGATCCCAACAGTTAAAGAGATTCTTCTACTTCCCGGGCTTAGCGGACAATTGATTCTTACTCCGCCGCTCCCAACACACTACATCCCAAATCATCACCAGAACATAGAGGCCGCTCCATGGATTTGGATGATCCTTTCTTGATTGCTTCAGATTATGCGTGGACAACTTTTGAGAAAAGGAGAAGAAGATGCCGGAGACTGGCGGGAAGCTGAAGAAGATGCAGGCTTAGTACCAAATTCAACTTCTCGACAAATGTGAATATTTTTTTACACGGAATGGGTGAACCATGGGTGAACTGAGATGGGTTTTTACAGAGATTTCAATGAAATGTAGTTTCGATGCATTCACTGTATCTGTTACAGTTAAGAGAATTGCACTGGCAGATGAAAGGTTTGACTTGAACTTTTGCACAATGCAGACTTTCCTGTTGAAGAGTCTCTCTTTTTAAGCAATGAGTATTCTTCTTGTATTTGTAGATATTATCCCTGCGATTCGGTCCGAGTGCTATCGCAGATTTTCTTTGGTTTGCTGGCTGAGTATTATTTAGCCAACCAATAATTGAGCTGAGAGAGGTTGAGAGAGAGAGAAGTATCCTGTGACATGTCCATATCCTTTGGTTGATTGAGAGAGAGACCAGAGATAGTATCTTGTGGCATGTCCATATTCTCCCTGTTAGTTTTACTCGATTACTAATTTTACTCGTGTTTTTTACTTTCAGATTGAATGCAGGTGTAGGCGGGAGAGGTAAGGCAGAACACGCACAAGGAAGAGGCGAAAATAGCATTCATTAGCAAAAGATATCCATACGGTATTTATACCCGTATGGAACGTTCAGGAAATACAAGTAAATGCTGAGAGAGAGACTCTTGTGACATGTCCATATTCTTCTTTCTGTCATTTTACATGTACATGCAGTACCTAGATGAGACCTAATGTTAGTTTTGCTCTTACTAATGTTTGTTTGTCCTTAAAATCATATACAAAATATCTTAAAATTTGTTTGTCCTTAATGAATTTTCAATGATGTTTCCCTTCATTTGTAATACCTACATAAATGATATAAGAATTGTTAAGTAAATAAATAATAAAATTTTACATAGAGAGTATAAAATTAAAAAATGCACCTCTTTTCATGCAACATCATTTAACTCCATCAATATAGTTTTGCCATTAGGATGTTGTGAATTTGTAATCCTTAGTTTATAATGTTTTTCTCAATCTTTCACTACCTCTCTATGATATCTCATCCAACTTAGAACAATATGCGGTATTCGAGAGCAATCATTTAATGTCAATTGAATGAAGTGATTTTCCTTTAAGAATCAAATGCAAACAAGGTTTGATATTGCCGTCATAGACTCGTAAACTGATAAACAAGCCTCATATCCGGCATTGCCAACCATTTGTGAAATAGTGTCGGAGATTCTATGCACTTTAGAGATTCCAATAACTCTTTGTATCTATGACGGCCAAAGATTTGACCATATAAAATTTTATGATTCTCAAGCTCCCAATGTAGATCATTTCTTACTTATGGCCAATCACAGATGACATTCAAGACATGTTTAATATCACGGTACCCACAGTGGTTATCTCCAGACACGTCAAATGCATCTATAATGTGTTCCGACCAATATGATGAAAATTTGTGATGGACCTTGTCAACAAACTTTGTGCTCTTTCGAATATCCAACTTCTTTCTTATTTGCTTTTTCTTAGTTTCTATGACTGTCCTCCAACAATGCATACTCAAATGTGATGGTAGTCATTTTATTGATAAAACCTCCTCTTTACATTTTTTATAACTATCCTTTGGCATCACTCTCAGCTTCAAAGGTATAAAATGTTCCATTGTTTGACTTGATGACAGAATTACAATTTTTCTTAACTTATGTTTTTTTTTCTTTTGTTGTGCACTTAGTCATAAAATTTTAAGACTATTTATTTAAGCTCATTGTCAATGTTGTTCTCAATGTCTACATTAATTTTATCATTTAGGACTAATTGTTTTCAATGACCATTTATCAATCATAACGCCAAACCTTTTGAGTTAGTAATATATGGATATAACTCATGTGTGCATGATAAACTCATAATGTATGAGCATTCATGAACTTGCTTATAATGTACCTCTTTGTTGACTATATCTTCTTCCTCTTTAATGAGTTATAAGGCTTGTGTAAAATTTTTCTATCAACTCGAAATACAATGAACTTGTGTAGTCATTACTAATTTTGATGCAACTCTCTCCAAATGATCTTCTAATGTCAGTGTGTTATCGGTTTATTATTTGATCAAAAGGCTTCCATACAGTCGTCAAGTTTTCAATTGAAACTTTTAAGAACTTTTTCAATAAGCAATGACCCCCTCGATTCGATTTGTGCTCGAATTTCTCAAATGCATGTACTTATCGATCCAAGATGAAACAAAACGATCTTTGTACGATTCTATTCATGTTGTAGTAATATATTCTAGAACATCAGAATGCAATGCAAAAAATTGTACAACTAATTTATTGAAAGAAATATAAAAAACACTTTCTGAAACTGCATCAATCATCATTTGTCATTCAAGCATAAATTTTCAAATTTTTTATCATAAGTAAACAGTTCTTACAATGAGCCTATATATTTTCATTTATGTGAACCCGATATAGAATATTCTTGGATTGTGAAAAGACAATTGTAATGACATTCATTAAAATAATTTTTCTAGTCGTTGTCAAAACAGTTGACATAATATCAGGTGAAAGTATAGTTTTGAAACATTGCAAAGCTTACTCATAACTTTGCATTTCATCAGATAAGAAAGTAAAATATGAATAAAAATGATTTACTTGTAGGGGTTATGTCAACAATGCAAAGTAGAGGCATCCAATGTTTGTTGATTTTGTAGGTGCAATTAAGTTCAAAAACAATTGAAAACATATTCGTCAATTTGACTGAAAGCGAATACGCCAAATATATACTATGTAATTTGTTATTGCTTTCATTCAGTGTTGAAGTTTATATAACCAACACTTTCTATCAACTTATACAAAAACTATATCGGAGAACGAATCTCTAACTCCATCTTTTGCAACTTAGCTTGTGTATTGAAAATTGTTCTTATAACAGTAGTATTTGCATTATTTTTATTTTTCACGGTAAATAGTATCTTCCGTAGTTTCACATAAACACTACATTTTTTGCTTACTAGCTTTTTCTCCTCTACATCTAACCTCCCGACATAAGCATGTATTTTCAAGTGAATTTTCTCATGACTGTGCACCCCACAAAGAACCTCAACTCTCCATTCATCTACATATGCTACATTCACCTCTTTAAGGGAAAATAAACAACCACATCGCTTAGAGCTAGATTTACAAAACAACTTCTTCACCTAACCCTTCTTATTTTGATTCTCACGAAAGTAACTACTTCTATTACACCCTAAAATTACACGAGGTGTGATACACAACAATTTTATCAGATGTTTTTATTGTACCCACATAGCCAAGACTTTAACAAACAAATCGAGCCCACTCTATTAACTCTTCGTTCGAACAAAAAACTTTATTGGTTACAAAATGCTTGCTCAAATCAACTTCAATCTTTGAATCATTTTCATTTTTTGAAGTTTTGGGATCTTCGTACAAAAAATACAAGTAAATCTCAATGATATACAAAAAAATTGTAAAACAAATAGCATTATGAGTCTGGTCATATGGTTATAACTAAATATTTAGTTATCAAATCTTCGGAACTCATTTCTCCCAACATTAAACCTTAAAATACATAAAAATAAAATAAATATTAGAAGACATGATAAGCTAAACACTAGGTAGAACTAACAAAAAAAAATTCTGAAACATCCCAAATCCTAACCATAGAGTCGAGCATGCACCGAAAAATTACAATTATCGAAAGAGGGATTGAATCATATATCTGATCGGGCCAGAGAAAAAAAAAACCTCGCTGCAGATCCATAGGAACTCTGATGAGGAAATGGTCGTCGCCAAGAAGAAAACAGATCGCCGAATTTGGAGCACTCCTCGCCGCTGGGATAAACAGCAAAATCACCGGATTTGGAGCACTTCTCACCATCGGGAAATGGAGGAAGACTCGCCACTCGGCGGAATCACCAAATGGAAGAGTTCTGGACGCTCGACAGAATTGCTACGAGGGCGAATTGAAGTGCGAATAAGGATTGCGTGCAGATAGGATTAAGGAAAACCCTAAAAAATTCAAATTTTGAGTGCGGATAGAGATTTTCGCGGGGTGCTAATATCAGCCCACTATGAAAATTTGATAACGTAGATCCAATGGTAAGATCAGACCGCTATTTGGACGATAATTGCCCCTCCAATTTTTATGCATGGGCGGAATTTAGAAAGAAATTTAATATAAAGAAATTTAAGGGAAAATAAAAGAACAAGATTGCCTTTCCTCGTTCTCATGCTTCCTTTAATTCATCACAATCTCTGAATTCCGATTTAAAAACCAGTTTCGCCCTAACATCTTAAATCCCTTCTTCTTCCTCAGTCGCGGAAGAAAATTGGTGATAGTTGAATCAAATTCAAATTCCATAGATTCCGATATCCTGTTCATCATACTGCCTTCACCCCATAGATCTGAAGTTGAATGTGTTCTTGAAGCGGGGGCACGGCATTAATTCTCGATGAAATTTCCCTACATTTTGAAATTTCAATATTCGGATGAACGAAACTCGTCAGAAGGATTAGATTTTTGATGCGAAACTCTTTCCAATCCCCAATGGCGGAAATCGTTGCCTCCAAATATTCCCACAGCCCTGTCCACAACGCCGTGCTCAAGCGCGACCACGAGGCCCTCCGCCGCATTCTTTCCTCCATTCCCAGCATCTCCCCGCCTTCACGAACCCTAACCGAGGCCGAATCCATCGCCGAGGAAGAGAAGGCCGACGTCATCTCCGCCATTATCGACCGACGTGATGTCCCCAAGCGCGAAACCCCACTCCACCTCGCCGTCAAGCTAGCGGACGCCGTGGCGGTGGACATGCTCATGGCCGCCGGGGCGGACTCCAGCCTCCAAAATAAGCATGGATGGAGCCCTCTTCAAGAAGCCATCTGCGATCGAGAGGAGCTGATCGCAAAGATCATTCTCCGGCACCACCCGCCGTTAGCCTGGGCCAAGTGGTGTCGCCGAATGCCGCGCATCGTCGCCGCCATGAGCCGGATGAGAGATTTCTACATGGAGATCACTTTTCATTTGGAGAGCTCGGTGATCCCTTTCATCTCAAGAATCGCTCCATCCGACACCTACAAGATATGGAAGAAGGGGGCGAATCTGAGGGCAGACATGACTATTTCCGGCTTCGATAGTTTCAAGATCAAGCGATCGAAGCAGAGCGTTTTATTCCTCGGAGAAGGTTCAGTCGATGGAAAGGTGAATCCTGATAGCTTATTCGTAATCTCGCATAAAGATAAGGAAGTTCTAAACGCTTTGGATGGAGCTGGTTCTGTTCTTTCCGATGCAGAACTGCAGGAGGACGTGGCCGCGCAGTCGAAAACCGACATTGTCCGGGCAGGGCTTGATGTCACCCGGGCCGTGCTTCTTCCAGAGATGAACTGGAGAAAGCAGCACAGGTCAGAGATGGTTGGGCCATGGAAGGCAAGCATGTATAACATGCATAATGTGGTTTTTAGTGTGAAGTCGAGAAATGCTCCGGACGCCATGGATGATGAGGAGCTCGTCACTTCTTGCAAGAACGATAGAGATGACGATGAATATGGCGACACGCTCAGTGCGGAGGTGAGGAGCCAATTGGAAGCATATATAAAGAATGAACTGAGCTCGGCAGATGCTATGCCCAGTACCAGTCATGGAGAAAGTGGTGATATACATAAAGAGAGGAATCGACGCAAGGATAGTGGGAAAGATAATGAGTACAAGAAAACTTTAAGGCCAGCTCTATGGCTTTCCTCTGATTTTCCTCTAAAAACAGAGGAGCTTCTTCCTTTGTTGGACATTCTTGCAAGCAAGGTCAAGGCGATACGTCGATTTAGGGAGCTGATTACCACAAAGCTTCCCACTGGAACTTTTCCTGTGAAGGTATGAGACAATTTATATGTTGTTACATTTGAATTCCATAATTTCTATTTTGTTTTGAATAATTTTTGGCGTTACGTACTAATATCTAAGTTAGGGTCTGTTTGGGAGGGATTTTTAGCTCATTTTCGTTTTCTGAAAAACGGCACCGCACCTAACAAATTGTTTGGATTGTCTACCGATAGGAAAAGCTACCGCGGAAAACTCATTTTTCTCCTCTTTTTGAAAAGTCACTTGTCCCCTACTTTTCATCCTTTTCGAAAAGCACTTCCTAATCCCGATACAAGGTTAGCGTTTTTTCCGCACGAGCGCAAAATTTTCTCCCGTGCGGACATTTTTCTGCCCGGGCGAGCATTTCTTCGCACATGGGCGCATTTTAGGACCGGACGCGAATATTTTGCTCGATTGCGTATTTTTTTCCCGGTCGCACATTCTTCGCCCGGGCGCGCATTGTTTCGGCGTGCATTTTTTTCCCGGGCGCATTTTTCGCGCGAGCACGCATTTTTCGCCTGGTCGCGCATTTTTCGTGCGAGCGCACATTTTTCGCGCGAGCACGCATTTTTCGCCCGGGAGCACATTTTTCGCACTGGCGCGCATTTTTTGGCCCGACGTGCATTTTTTGCCCGCACTCGTATTTTTTCGCCAGGGCGCGCATTTTTGGCGCAGGCGCGCATTTTTCACCCGACGCGCATTTTTCGCCCGGGGCGCTCATTTTTCGCCCGTGCTCTCATTTTTCGCCGGTGCGCGTATTTTTCATCTGGACGCGCATTTTTCGTCCGGGTGCGCTTTTTTCTTCCGAGCGTGCATTTTTCTCCCGAACGCGCATTTTCGCCCTATAGCCCATTTTTTCGCCCAGGCGCACATTTTTCACCCGGACGAGTATTTTTTGCCCGGGAGCGCATTTTTCTCCCGAACGCCCATTTTTCGCCCGGGCGAGCAGTTTTCACCCGAACGCCCATTTTTCGCCTGTGCTCGCATTTTTTCGCTCGGGTGCGCATTTTTCGCCCGGACGCCCATTTTTCGCCCGAACGCCCATTTTTCGCTCGTGCTCGCATTTTTTCGCCCGGGCTCACATTTTTTTGTCTGTGCGCGTATTTTTTGTCCGGACGCGCATTTTTCGCACGGACGCACATTTTTTGTCCGGGTGAGAAGTTTTTGCCCGGGCGCGCATTTTTCTCCTGGGCAAAAAATGAGCGCCCAGTCAAAAAATGCGCGCCAGGGCGAAAAAATGCAAGCCCGGGCCAAAAATGGGCGTTCGAGCGAAAAATACGCGTTCGAGCGAAAAATACGCGCCCGGACGAAAAATGCGCGCACCTGCGAAAAATGAGAGCACGCGCGAAAAATGCGCGCCCGGGGCAAAAAATTCACGCACGGGGCAAAAAATGCGTACCCCGAAGAAAAATGCGCGCCCGTGCCAAAAATGCTCGCCCGGGCGAAATATGCGCGCCCGGGCGGAATATGCTAGTCCGGGCGAAAATTGCACGTATGGGTAAAAAATTCGCGCTCGGGAGCTCATTTTCGTCCGGGCGCGCATTTTTCTGCCCGGGCTTGCATTTTTAATAAAAAAAATCACCGCAACGGAGATTTGCCAAACAGTTTATAAAGTGCTTCTCATTTTTGAAAATCTCTGCAAAAGGAGTTCACCCAAACAGATCTCCTTTTGCAATAGACATTTTCGAAAAGCACATTTTCCTACCATTCTTTTGTCACCACTCCTTTCTGAAAAGCCCTCCCAGACAGGCCTTTAGTCATTATGATTTCAGAGCATGGTGTTGTTTCAATCCTTAAAAATGAGCATTGTGAAATTTTTTGTTAGCTTCAACCACTATTATTATGAGTTTGTAGTAGCTTTTGGTGAATGCTTCTTGTAGGATCTCCAAGTATAAAGTGGAACTCTTGGGTATGAGACATTTGATGTTATTTTTATAGGAAGATAAACTAATAGTACGAGACATTTGGTGAGAAGAGCTTTGATTTGGTGTTATTGTTTTGCCAAGTAAAGCTTGAATTTAGAGATATTTACATCTGTGTAATAATATCGACATAAATTAGAAGAATTATAGTGCATTGTTTTTGGTGGCGACGATGGATAAAAATGATGTCAAAAGAGCTTTATTTGAAGCAAATGGCCTGAACCGCTTAGCTAAAATTTTCAAATTAGTTTCAAGGAGACCGCTAGGTTTGTCGCATGTCCAGGCGATTACTTTCTGTAGCATTGTCGCTGTGAAATGCTTTAATAATGATGAAATTGATTATAAATTTTAGAGATGAAAGGGTGAAATAAATCAATTAGTTCATAAGATATAACAATGTCAATCTTGAGTGGTCACCAATAAAGAATACAAAATATTAAACTCATATAGACTTAGTGTTTTGTAAGAACCCAAGATACTGGGTGAACTAAGGAGAAGGGAACATCGTTCCTCGATGGGCGAGGGGAGAAACAAATATATGTTGTTTCCCGTAGATATACTCACAATTGAATTAGAAAACAACTCATCAGGGAGAGCCCGACGGAGGATTGGATGAGGAGGATGCCTAAGACGCTAATGTCAGTCAACAATTGAGATGGAAGCATGAATATGAGTATTAATGTGTAGAATATAGACCCCATTATCCAGTCATCATGTACAAATGATACTTTGTGTTTGAAGATCTTGTATAATAAAAGAAGAGAAGAAATTTATGGAGCAAATATTTGCTAATAAGACTACTAACATGCAACAAATCGAAGTGAAAACCAAACACATGGAGTATAAAGTGAATATGGATAGTAGGGTGAGAGGTATAGATCTAGAGTCGGAGACAAAGGTTGTGACATTGTTTGCATCAGTAATATACCCCGGAGAGTCTGACTTGGTGTATTGTAGGGGAATTTATGGGTCATATGGATTATAAACCTAAAATCGTTAATCCAGCAAACATTGTGAGATAAATAAGATATACTTTGGTTGCAATAGCCCAATGTGAGCCTGAGATGGCGTCTGAGAAAGTAAACCACGCACATTGTAAAGGATCTCTTCGAACTCCTAATTAGGGGTTTCTACCGCCAAAGAAGAGACATAACTAGAAAGATGGGACTACTGAGATCTTTGGTTGGGATGCCATGTTTTTTAAAACGTAGTCTCAGTGTGTCCACTTTTACCACAAAAAAGTGCATGTGATATGAGAACGACCTTGACTGTGATGATGGAGATGTCCCATGAAGTGAGGGTGACTTTTTAGTTGAGAACGTCAACCACTGGGATCAGTGTCTGTGCGAGGAACAAAACAACATGCTGAAAGAGAGCATGAGAACATGATAATTCGAGCTTAGAAGCATGAAGAGTAACTATTACAAGGAACGTGACGCACGACTCCGTATTATGTTTGACGAGTCTACTCATGAAGGTTGAAGAACAAGGACAAATCACATGTCGCGGACAACGCCAAAAATTAATGAATGAGTGAGGTAGAATATTCTAATTTTAATTATGTCACAATCATCTATTTAGCTCTCGCCAAAAGTACCCCCTTGGAGTAAATCTTATGGGGGTCTTTTTTTACATGGATGTTATGAAATGTAAACATTGAGGGGAGAGAGTAATTGTAATTTTGAAATTTAGAGGGGTGCAAGTTGTAATTACATAAACTTCGAGGGGAGGTCCCGGTAAATAACCCTATATATACATACACACATTATTTTTAAATATGTACAATTGTATACCTAATGTATTTTTATAAATTACAATGTAAATAAATATTCATAAATGTATGTTTGTAAATTATACAAGAAAGAAGCGTTGGTGGCAGTAAACGACATAAATAGAACCAAATAAGAGTGTGACGAGAAAATCGTCGATGTTAGGCTCAGAGATATGCACGAAATGAAGAACAAAACAAAATATTACCGCCCGGGCGCTCACAAGAAATAAACAAAATACTCTAATACTATTGTTGATATATCGACCATGAGATTTCACCCGATATATCGGGTAAAACCGATATATTTGGCGATATTTTCAAAAATGATATTTTTACTTATAATGTTGATGTTGTGGCATTCTCCCCAAAACCTTTACGTCATCTGTCATGTCAGACATGTTTGCCAACATCTAGAACACTGCTACCAGCTTGACCTCTCTTCGCTTCTGGGTCAATGAAATCTTTGGCTCCCGCACCTTGAAAATCAGCCGCATATTGATATATAAGGCCCGTGACATAACTTTATTTCCAAGGATTCAGTGACCAACGACTTCTAGTGATAACTTTTCCTGGCTTTATCATTTTTCTAGGCGATGGGCGACAATCGCCTACGAGTGGCTTATGTCGCAATGTGGAGATGATATCAACATGTGCATTACTATGATTGGCTTCTATGTGTTTGGATTGGACGGCGTTGATGCTATTTTCGAAGAAGTCTGTTGCAGACACTAGGGGAGGTCGAGGTTAACTGTGTTGGACTTTGAAAAGTCCGTGGTCGGGGCTGACCCTACTGACTGGTGGCTGAGAACAATGAAGGAGGTTGGTGATCGTCGGAGAGCCCTCGAGAGCCCCCTCCATAATTTGCCAAGTTTTCTTGATTCCACGTTGAATTGTAAGAATGAGAGGCAAGTTTTCCTGATTCCACCTTAATTATTTTTCAAGTTAGGTTATATATATGCAGATGATTTGGGTCATTTTAGTTAATGGCGGAGTCTCGCAATAGTGGAGTCTCGTTTGTAGAAATTGTCCTTTCAATCAAGATTGGCCAAGGTAACCTGTATAGTGTCAGTGTCAGATCTGACACCTTGTCCATGATAGATATGAGCGGATCAGGGAAATATTGTGCAAAATCCGACTAATGGGATAAAAAGACTGAGATTTTTAGGAGAATGAGAGATTTCTCAGTGCGGATAGAGATTTACCTTTGTGAATGGTGATGATTATGCGCTTACCCTTGGGACGTAGCAGGAGATAGTGAAAATAACAGACTTTGTGAAAACATGACAAGTTCCACTTAGTCGATAGCTTCTCAGGGACAAAGTTGGAGCGAGATGTAAGGGGCCTTCTCCGTAAGTGACGTGTGGTGCGAGAGGAAAAAGAGTGAGGGGAGAGATGGAAATGGGAGTTGGCCATGTGGCACTTGTCGAGAATACGAAGCGAGATGGATGACCAGGCGAGCGAGATGAAATTTCAATCATCTCACCATCTCGGGAGCGTCCCGAGAAAGTCTCTTCGGGCGACCTCTGTCTCGAAGCAAGAGATAACATGTGGTGTGTTGTAAAGAAAGCTATCATGTTCGTATGGGGTCAGTCGAACCATGGGTAAACAGATGCTATCGGGTCACGCATGTAGAGCGCGGGTCGTACCAGGTTTTGGCTTGGAGATCCGTGGAAGTGATCTAATGGTAACATATAAAGAGTGATGTGACGGGGATCTGGGTAGTTAATGTCAAATCTGTTCATGGCCAACAAATTTATCTCGGTTGACCATGACATTTCACTCCGTCCGACTGGTGCCACTTCACGGGGGACATTTCCTTAGCATGCGTTCCAGTGGAATTACCTCCGGAAGGTTCAACAGGTAGATTTCATCACCATTCTGTGGCAGTTCACTTCCATAGACGTGGACCCCTATCAATAACCAATCATTCCCCCTTTTAGGAGCAACATCTGTAGTAACTTCTTGACCAGTTTGCACCTATCTTTCAGAGCCCATAGGGACTTTCTCCCAACTATGCCACAGACCATAACATATCACTCCAACATGAGACTATTGCCATCTCTGTGCGACCGTATTGTTATGGAAATATCCAAAAGGATAAGATTGAAACCAGTGTTCGAGATTCTTCAAGCAGGCATCATACACCCAAGTGCTAGTCCATTCTCCAATTATGTCCTCCTAATGCGCACAAAAGATAGTAGTTGATGTTTTTTGTTGATTACTGGGAGTTCTACAGGGTTACCGTGTCGGACCGGTATCCTATTCCATCCATACATGAGTTGTTGGACAAATCACGAGGAGCCACCTTTTTCTCTATACTTAACCTCTGGTCGGGTTACTACCAGATCTGAGTGCGTGCCGAAGACACTCACAAAACAATATTTCACACATGTGATGACCACCATGAGTTCCTTATAATGTCATTTGGGCTTACCAGTTACCAACCCCCTGTCATTTTGAGTCCATCATGAATGACCTATTCTGCCCTGCTCCATATCGGTATATGCTAGTATTTTTTGATGATATTCTGGTTTACAACCTTTTTTGCAGGACCCAGTGCATCTTGTAGCTACACTGCGGACACTCCAACACAATCTACATGCAAATCCCAAGAAATGCACCTTTGGAAATGAAGTTCTTAGTTGCCCAGGGGGTGTCTATGAAGGCCGACGAGGTCTTGCCTGTCCTACTTTGGCCAACTACGCGGTTGGTTTGGGTGGTTCGAGGATTTCTCGGACTCACCGGTTACCACCACAAGTTTATACACCACTACAACAAGTTAGCATAGCCGCTAACGACCCTCTTGTAGAAATTGACATCATGCCCCTTCCATTGTACTTTCATAGTCGACGAGATGTTTCAGGTACTTCAATGGGCCTTGATCTCCACACTCGTGCTAGCAATATCATATTTCTCTCAACCACTCGTGGTTGAATTCAACGCTTTGAATCACATGATCGACATGGTACTTGTGCAGAGCGACCAATTAATTACCTTATTTAGCCGCACAATTTCTAGTATGCGGCCCATGTCCACCTAGGAGAACAAAATGGTGAATTTGTCCTCGACAATCGTATATGTTGAGTAGCTTTTTACCACCTGCACAAATCATCATAACTTGTAGTATTTTCTTAGTCAAAAGATTGCAACTCTCGACCAACAAGTATGGGGTGACCAAATTGTTGGGATATGAATTTTATGTAAAGTAAAAGGTGGGTAAGTCCAATCGGGCGGTAGATGCTCTGTAACGACCTAACCCATAATATTTGATGTATTGTCCACTTTGGTTGATCTTATCTCATACTAAACTGAACAACACAGTTTTATCCTTTTCCAAATGTGGATTATTAGTACTTCTTAAGAGGTCACTCATACCAGAATTACTCCTACCGGAGCATGCTTTACTGTAGAGTTCCTAGCACAAAAACCTCTGATATTTGAGGGTCTAAATTATTATTTAAGCCAAGTAACTTTTCTCAAATTCTTATTGACGATTTATTTCATTCATGCACATTCTTTCACGTGAAAGTCCGTCATCCTATAAGTCTGTCAAGAGTTGTTTTTTCGGGCTTCTTTGACCCAAATACACTACTCGACCTCATCGGATTTAAGATGTTATAGATCCACCAACTTCCACTTGATTCGTCTCCAAACTATATATTGTACTGCGAGCGGTTTGACTTTGATACCATTGTAACAACCCAACCCACAATAATTGTTGTATTGTCTGCTTTTGTTCAACATATCCTATACTAAGCTGAATTGCACGATTTTATCCCTTTTCAAATGTGATATGTAAGTACTTCTCAGGAGGTCACTTATCTTTGAATTACTTCCACAAAGCACACTCAACTGTAAAGCTCCTAAAACAACACGATTTGCCCCGAAGGGGGGGGGGTCCAAATTATTACTAAATCCCAATAATTCTTCCTCCAAGTTCATTTGTGTACCCCCTTTCACCTAGAAGTCTATCATTCTAGAAGCTTGTCAGGAGCTGTCTTTTGTCGGCATATGTTGTGCATCATTTAGCAGGAAGTTACGGTTGACCTCCACCTCAGCGGGATACAACAACAGTGGAGCACGACTCCACTTTCCAGCTAGCATTCTCTCCTGCGGGAGTCGCCTTTATTATCAGGGCCAAGTGATGTTAATAATCACTTCATCCTACATTCCTTGGCTATTGATCGAGTTCCACTAAGCTTCGTTAGCAAACACACCAATGCCTTCCGCACCTATAGATGTTTCGCAACTTCCTTTTATTGTCAAAGAACCAAATATGAAACGACTTTCACAGTAGACATGCTATGACTAGTACCAAATATGGAGCGCACATAAGAACACATTGTTATGAGTTTCTTCACAAAGCTGCCCAACTACATCATCGTGGACCGTCTCTCCAGGTATGCTCATTTCATTCTCATGCAACACCCCTTCACGACGAATATAGTAGCGACAACATTCATACATAGTGTTGTACACCTTTTCCGGTCTCCCTCTTCAATCACCAGTGATCCGAACCCCATTTTTATGAGCAGTTCTGTTAGACATTATTCTAATTGTTGGGCACAGCATTCCGGACGTATCCCCTGTAGACAGATTATTAAACAGAAGTTACTAACCGAGAATTAGAAACATATATGTGATTCTTCGCATTGACCGCTCAAGTGGGTGGTTTGGCTTGACTGGGCGAAATATTCATACAACACTTCATTTTTATACTTCAACGAACACTACCCATTCTTTGTGGTCTGCGGGTGACCGTCCCTACCTTACCCACCTTTCCTGGGATTGCCAAGTGGAGAGTTTAGCACACCAGCTTCGAGACCGCGATGAGATCATGCACCGGTTGAAGTATCACCTTCATCGAGCAAAACAACAGATGATTATCCTGGCGAATAAGCGTTGCAGACACGTACCATTGAAGATGTGTGTAGGGTGTTTGCCGAGCTACAGCCACATCACTGGATTACAGTTACCTCTCGGGTTCACCCCAAGCTATTGGCACGCTACTAAGATCTGTTTCCCATCTTCATAGACGCACCAAATCCATCATCAGCCGCTACGCACCAAATTGTCACCTTCTCATACAATGGATGGGTGATCTCGACTCAAATTTCATTTGGGTGGACCACTACAACTTTCAACTCCAGTTTCAGGATTTCTGCCTGGAGGACAAACCAACTTTTCTAGGGGAATATTGTTATGGAAGAGGGCGGCAACACAAATCCGAATCAGGTTTGGTGAATCTAAGCGCAAAGGTCGAAGAATGGTGGTGGATCACATGTCGTGGACGAAGCCAAAAATTAATGAATGGGCTTAATGATAGATTCTAATTTAAATTATGTCGTGGCCTTTTTTTAATTCATAGCTTTACTTTCCGAGTGGGACTACATAAGGATCACATGTACGTTATTTGATTATGCTCCATGGATGCATTTGAGCCCCAGGCTGGCCTTTTGAATTGGAACCCCGATCCCTCTGCTCCTGAGTACGACTCTCACTTGCGACTTGCGAGTCCCCCTCTCCACCACCGGCAATAACAATTACTTTGAGGAGCATCAAACAAACATTTCACTTTCTAGGCGTTTATGACCGCTAAAGCTGACCACATCTACATGATTGTGGTGCCATTTTTGCCTAAAATTTGAATTAGATGTTGACAATCCTAAGAATATAATTCGTAGCCCTTCCACAACTGTCATAATGCCTATTCTTTAGTTCATTAGTTGGTTTTTCAGTTTCAGCATTATCAGGTACTCTATATTTTTGCCCTGTATAAGTCAGAATGGCCTTATCATCATAGGTTTGAGGTAAACCACTATAAAATTCTTCAGTTAAAAACTTTTTCATAGCCATTAGATATAGTCAATCAAACCTCTCTCACCATTATAAAAAAAGCTAAAATTCCTTTTGTTCAATAGGGGGCCGGTGACTGTCGAAATAGATTGAGCATCAACGACCATAGACTCAATATCTCACATTTCCATTTCCAGAAATTTTCCTCAAATCAATGATGGAGTTATTCAGAGCAAGAGAAGGCGAATAAAATAAAATAAAACAAAACAATGTGTCAGATTTCTTAGGCAAAAAAATTATTTCAATAGAAAACAAGCATTTTGTAGATAGGACTCAAACTTATGGAGTCATAATCTTGTTTGAAATATCTAACAACCTTTTGATGAATAGAATATTCAAACATGTACATAATACAATATATTTTAGAAATAATTACCCGTACCTCCTCTATAAGTTAGCATAATTACTGAGAGCACCCCTCTTATTTTCGAAATTACAAAAACCTCCCCTGAACTTTTCATTTCATAACATCATGAACAAAAATTCAGGATTTTTTTGTAATGAAATTGTACACCGATGGGGTTTTTTGTAATGAAATTAAAACTTCAAGGAAAGTTTTTGTAATTATGCTAACTTATAGGAGAGTTTTTTGTAATTTCGAAAATAAGAGGGGTGCTCTCAGTAATTTAGCAAAGTTAGAGGGGTGGTCCCGGTAAATGGCCCTATATTTAATATATACACCAGTCTATTGTAACATCAAATGATATTTCCAAACTGATTTTTGTCTTATTTCAGCAAATTTCGGTGGGAGTTTAAAACTTCTTTCGATTTGCAGGTAGCCATTCCAGTGATCCCAACAGTTAGAATGCTGATCACTTTCACAAAATTTGAAGGGCTGCAATATTCACCGGACGAAGAATTATTCGACCCTCCTTTTACCCGCGAGAGTGAATCCCCTCGAAGAGATTCTTCTATTTCCTGGGCTCAGCGGATGTTTGATTCTTACTGTGCCGCTCCGGACACACTACGTCCCAAATCATCTCCAGACCATAGAAGCCGCTCTGTGGATTTGGATGATCCTTTCTTGATTCCTTCAGATTATGCGTGGACGACTTTTGAGGAAAAGAAAGAGAAGAAGAAGAAGAAGTTGGATGCCGCGGGGAAGCTGAAGAAGAGACAGGGTTAGTCCCAAACTCAACTTCTCAACCACTGTGATTTTTTTTACACAGAATGGGTGACCCATGGGTGAACTGAGATGGGGTTTTACAGAGATTTCAATGAAATTTAGTTTCGATGCATTTACTGGATATGCTACAGCTAAGAACTTTGACTTGAACTTCTGCACAATACAGACTGCCTGTTGAAGAGTCTTTTTTTTAAGGAATGAGTGTTCTTCTTTGTATCATGCTGTTTAGGACTTAGGAGGAGGTCATAATTCATCAAACATTTGTAGATATCATCCCTGCAATTAGGGCTCCGTTTGGCACAGCGGCGACGGTCGTGAACGCGGTGGATATCAATCGTCGTTTGTGAACGCGCTCTACCTCACCTATGGAACTTCATCCATTTTTATGTTCAAAACTATTTTTTTTCTTGGTGGCGGTCATAATCATTGTCATGCCAAACATACATTCTATGAGAAAAAACTCCGCACCAAACGGAGCCTAGATCAGAGTTCTATCGCTAATTTTCTTAGATTTGCTGGCCTAGTATTACTTGGCCAACCAATAATTGGGACAGAGTGAGAATGGTTGATAGAGAGAGAGAGAGGGAGAGAGAGAAGTATTTTGTGAGATGTCGATATCCTTCTTTAGTTCATTGAGAGAGGTTGTAAACTCGTAATGGAGCGCACGAGAAAGGCGAGTAGTTCTTCGATTTAGTTTTTCCAAAGATGTCTCACCATCCCATGCTCTTCAAAATAAAGATTATTGTAGGATAGAGCGCTTACCCAACTGTTCCAAAAGCCCGTACTTATGGAAATGACCCTACTTTTTTTTTCTTTAAGTAGCAAAGCGCCACGGGCTAAGTGAAGGAATGCTGGACCCAACAATCCCCCCCCCCCCCCCCCCACGTCCAGCACAGCTCACCAGCTTAGAAGTGGGCCCCACATGGCTCAGAGGTGACGCACCACATGAAATAATCAGAAGATTGATGAATTTGATGTTGTCATCGTCAAGTATAAGAATAATCTCGTATATACTTAGCGGAAATTTGGTTTGTGACTCGGACCTAAAACACGGTCCGAACCAATGAAATAAAGGAGAAGTCTTGTGTTTTGTGGGGTTTGCAGTGCATAGTAAATCTGTGCACAGTGGGCCCCACTAATTCCTCTGTTCTCATTGATTTCGAACAAATTTTCCAGTATATAGTAGCATCTAGTCAAATTATCTCTTATGCACAATGTATGGCGGCGACGATGCCGTATAATTGTTCTAACCCCATCAAAAAAAAAATTTCCTACACAAATTATAACAAATATTGAGTAGCGATCAAATACTATCGATGTGTCTACTTGGAACATTTGCACGATGTATATCTTATATTATAATACATCAATTAAATTAATCATGCAATTTATTCAGTATATTTTATTTAAATTATTTTCTTAATATTATAGTTCATTTATTTATATTCATCATCATACTACATTATATACCATATATAATATTTATAGATAAACTGTGTAATTATTGTAAAGCAAAAAAAATAAAATCTAAACATATTATATCTATATGGTATAATTTACATAATATAAATTCTTGATTCTAATATTTGTTCTAGAAACGAAAATAATTATATAAAATTGTCACGGGTCGATCGACGCTCTCATGGCCTGGTCTAGTTGAACTATCTTAGCTCGAGAGTAAGTTGAACGCACAAACAATCACAAAAAGAATTGGCAGTTGACAGCAAGGTGTTTGACGTGAAAAAAAATCTGAAAAGAGAACAAAACACAATGCCGGATCGGTGCCGACCAATATCCACTAGCTTTCAGAGTTTTACAAATAGTAGTTCTTCGAGGGTGACATGTCATTGCTCCTTACAATGAGATTTCAGGATTACTGGAGTTGCTTGGAGCAGAGCGTAGTAAGGCGCGTTGAGGAACAAACTGGTTGGACGAACGCAACAACGAGAGCTCTGATTCGAAGCACGGAGCTGAAGGAGATCTGCAAGCCGTCTTCGAAGGGATCTTGGAAGACCGAAGGAAATCTTCGAACGTCGAAGGAAATTTTTGAGGGGGTCTTTGAACACCGAAGGAGATCTCTAAGCAATCTTCGTAGAAGACTTGAGAGCTCTCTCGAATGCTAAAGGCATTCTGTCTTCACTCTTCAAATGAGGGCTCAATGCCCTTTTTATAGCTTTTGAGGGGGCATCCTGGTAATTACGCCACCTTAACTTTCGGACGGGCTAATGAGAGCTCTCAATTGGGAGCACACTGTCACGCCCGGGGTTAATGCCCAGGAGGATTCTAGAGAAATCTAGGTCCTTGGAGAAACATGTACATAGAGAACTCCGGAAGAATGTGGAAGCTCTCTAGAATGATCTCTTGGGAACATTCTAGAGAACTCGGGAAGATTGTATATTCATGAGGGTTGTAGAATAGTCTAGAAACTTAGGCATTCTAGATCCTTCCATCTTTTGGAGGGAAATTCTTTTGGGGCCTATAAAAGGGGAAGGCCCCCTCATTTGTAAGCATCCAAGTTTTGGAGAAGCAATAGAGTTCTTTGAGTTTCCTTTGCAATTGTGAGTTCTCTTGAGTTCTACTTTGCATCCGTTCTTCATCACCACCTAGTTCTTGCAGGAGATGCTGACTTAGCTTGGCTACGCGGAGTGGCAAGGGGGAGCTAAGGCCGCACGAGAGCTTGTGAGAAGACAAGTCCGTGACAGTTGGTATCAGAGCTAGGTTGCTCAAGTTCGTGGTTGGTGTCGGAGAAGACTCGATGGCCGCTGAAGGGAACAACAACTCAAGCGTGGTGGATGAGTGCGGAAGGGAGATGCTTCCCCAGGCCGAGAAGAAGAGGCGGAGCCATAGCAAATCTCGGGATGAAGCGCACGTGGACCGCATACTAGCCGAATGGGAAGAGCGCATGACGGCGGTGGAGGAAGACCACTCATATGTTCGCGGAGAACTAGAAGCTGTCAAACAAGCGCTACCGGCTCGCGGAGAGCTGGAACTTTTGAAGGCCCAAGTCCAAGCATGTCTTGGTGCAAATGCGGAGCTTACCCAAAGGTGCGATCAACTTGAGGATGACTATGAACAGCGGATCGCCAAATTGGAAGAGGAATTGGCCTTATGCAGAAAGGCCATTGCTAATGGTGGAAATGGGGTTGTGGAAAACCAAAGGATCGATGTGCCTAAGCCAAAACCCTTCTCGGGGAATAGGGATGTCAAGGAAGTTGAACACTTCCTTTATCAAATGGAGGTCTACTTCGAAGGATGTAACCTCACTGATGAAGTACTCAAGATAAAGACAGCTAGCTACTATCTTTCAGATATTGCATCTCTTTGGTGGCAACGGAAGCTTGCAGATATCAAGAAGGGAACATGTAACTTGGACACATGGGATGAGTTCAAGATTGAGCTTAAGCGGCACTTCTACCCGGAGAACGTCGCAAATGAGGCAAGGAAGAAGCTAAAGGAACTCAAGAAGAAGGGATCAATCACAGAATATGTGAAAGAGTTCCAAACCTTGATGTTGATGGTACTAGGTATGTCCGAGGGTGATCAACTTTTTAACTTCAAAGATGGTCTTCAGAATTGGGTGAAGCAAGAAGTGCATCGGAGGGATGCCAAAACGCTTGATGAAGCTATTGCGGCAGCTGAGGCGATGACAGAATTCCAAAGGCCAGTGGATACTGCTACAAAGAAAGGCTACAAAAATGACGACACAAAAGGTGGGGGAGAAGGACCAGGGTCGCGGAGACCACCTAGGGGAGATCGGAACCCCAACTATGAAAGGGACACGGATGGGGCAAACAAGAGATTTACGCCAAAAGGAGGGTGCTACTTATGCAAGGGACCGCACATGATGAGCAAGTGCCCAAAGCTTGGTTCACTCGCAGCACTACAGGAGGATGATACAGGTGGACCCGAAGGTGAAGAAGGTACAAACTAAATGTGTTCTTTACAACTTCTTAATGCTTTGAAGGTAAAGCCTGCAAAGAGAGTAGCAAGCAAAGGGCTTATGTTCGTAGAAGCGGTGGTCAACAATAAGGCTACCAAAGCCTTGGTAGACACGGGTGCAACCCACAATTTCATTACGGAAGAGGAAGCTAGGAGGCTTGGATTGCAAGTAACCAAAAGCGAGGGTTGGATCAAGACGGTGAACGGGAAGGCGAGAACTAATAGGAGTGGCTCGCGACGTGGTTCTTCGCTTGGGAACATGGAATGGACATACGAACTTCTCGGTCGCAACAATGGATGATCACAAGGTGGTGTTGGGCATGGACTTCTTTGACACGGTAAGTGCAATTGTCATGCCAACTTGTCGCTCGATGTGCATCATGGAGCAAGGCGCAACGTGCATGGTCCCTACGGTGGAAGGGCCACCTATTGATGCAACAAAACAATTATCAGCCATGCAAATAACCAAGGGCATAAAGGAAGGAGAGCCTACTTCCTTAGTGACTTTGAAGGAGAAAGCAGATGGGTCCGAGGAGGTACCTCCACTTGTTGCGGAAGTACTTAAGGAGAACAAGGATGTCATGTCCACGGAGCTACCAGAAAGATTGCCTCCCCAAGGGGAAGAAAACCATATGATCGAGTTGGAGGTTGGAACAAAACAGGACAAGGTGGAGAACAAGCAACTAGCAGGACCCATGGAACCACTACCTGTGCAAGAGTTTCCCTGGGAGACGGTGACACTCGACTACATCAACGCACTTCCCAAGTCTGAAGGTTATGGATCTATCTTGGTGGTGGTAGATCGATTTTCTAAGTATGGAACATTCATACCAAGCGTGGAGGATACTACCGCAGAAGAGACAGCGCGGCTCTTATTCAAATATGTGGTGAAGTATTGGGGGTTGCCAAAGAACATTGTGAGTGACCGGGACCCTCGCTTCACAAGGAAGCTGTGGATGGAGCTATTCAAGTTACTTGGATCGGAGTTAAAATTTTCCACCAGCTTCAACCATCAGTCTGATGGTCTGACAGAGAGGGTGAACGCACTATTGGAGTGCTACTTGCGGCACTTTGTGAGCGCCAATCCAAAGGATTGGGCGAAGCTTATGGATGTGGCGCAGTTTTCCTATAACTTACAACGGAGTGAAGCTACGGGTCGGAGTCCGTTCGAGCTTGCCACGGGAAGGCAACCACTCACTCCGCATAAGTTGGCAACCACGGCAGATGGCGGAAGAAGCCCTGGAGCTTGGAGGATGGCCAAGTCTTGGGAAAAGCAAGTAGACCTAGCCAGAGCGTGCTTAGAGAAGGCACGCAAGCGGATGAAGAAATGGGCAGATTCAAAGCAAAGGATGGTGGAATACACGGTTGGGGATAAGGTAATGGTAAGACTTCTCCCTCAACAGCTCAAGGCTTTGGGAAGCTTGCACGAGGACTCGGTTCGTGGATACGAAGGCCCAATTATGGTGATGGAAAGAGTGGGCAAGGTAGCCTATCGCCTTGACCTACCCGACTCTTTGAAGATTCATCCAGTCTTTCATGTCAGCATGTTGAAGCCATATCGTGAAGACAATGAAGACCTTCAAAGGAGGACATTGCATAGAGCACCGCCAGTGATGACCATGTCTTTTGATCAAGAGGTGGATGAGGTGCTCACGAAGAGGACAGTGCAGAGAAGAGGTGTGCAACCTAGCACACAATATTTGATCAAGTGGAAAGGAAGACCAGAGTCTGAAGCTACTTGGGAGACACTTGAGGACCTCCGGCAATTCAAGGAAATCATCCTACAGTACGAGGCGACGAGGGCGTCGCCAGGCTAGGTGGGGGAGGATGTCACACCCGGGGTTAATGCCCAGGAGGATTCTAGAGAAATCTAGGTTCTTGGAGAAACATGTACATAGAGAACTCGGGAAGAATGTGGAAGCTCTCTAGAATGATCTCTTGGGAACATTCTAGAGAACTCGGGAAGTTTGTATATTCATGAGGGTTGTAGAATAGTCTAGAAACTTAGGCATTCTAGATCCTTCCATCTTTTGGAGGGAAATTCTTTTGAGGCATATAAAAGGGGAAGGCCCCCTCATTTGTAAGCATCCAAGTTTTGGAGAAGCAATAGAGTTCTTTGAGTTTCCTTTGCAATTGTGAGTTCTACTTTGCATCCGTTCTTCAACACCACCTAGTTCTTGCAGGAGAGGCTGTAAGACCCTTTTTTTTTTGCAAAAACCACCGGGTCTTAGGCCCAGAACCGCCGCTTTGCGGTGACACCTTCGCTCGGAAAGGTCGCCACTACAAAATGCCGATCCTGCCGGCCAAATCGATCACGAAGAAAAGTTCATTAAGGAGAAGATAAGTCCACATAATCACATGAATTAAAACCATAGAGGTAGATGTCCACATATATTAACTGAATAAAGATAACAAGGGATACACTAATAAAGGGGCTCTTGCCCTATACATCATTTCCTCTCTACAAAATCACTCGCGGAAGCTATCTACTGAGTAAAGCTAAAGCTAACCGTCACCGACACTGAGACTGAAGCACTCTGACCAGGCTGACCCATCCCTGTAGATCCCGTGCTCCACTGGTGCTGCAACACTGGATGCTTACGGTCACTGCCTCGCAATCCACGTCCACGTCTTCGCCATTGGCCTCCTGGTCGCTGTACTGGAGGGGTTCCACCCATCAAGGGGCATCTGACCCGAGTATGTCCCGGTTGGTGACAATGGTAGCATGGCCGGGGGGTCCACCATGTCGGATCCTGCTGTACCTGTTTCTCTGCTGTAGCTGCGTCTCCTCGAAACCCTAAAATGATATGGTCCACCGACCGTTAGTCAAAAGACTAAGCCTTATGTTCCCCACCCCACCCCCAATGGTTCCTAGGCACCGTGCGGGAGGATGAAGCGGAGGACAGCAAGGGGTGTAATCAAAGAGCAGGTGGCAGTGGTACATGAAATGATTCTACTCTACACATGTGTATATATATATGAAGCAGTAAATAAGCATAGTAAGGAGCAAGTAAAGTATAGAAAAGCTGTATGTAAATAGACAGGTAAGGTAATATAATAATAACCATTGATTTATAGGAATGCCCATACAAACCTATAGACCAAGGGGTCGTTTAGCAGGGCCTATCGTATAAAAAGTCCCATACCAATTTATACGATAGGTGTCAGGGGTTGAATGTAATGTTTATGCTATGTTATGCAGGTATGCTGTTATGCCATGATCATACAAGTGCAACACACACACTTCGACTCTATGCGCATAGACATTTAGTTCCCACTTTTTGGAGCGAGCTAGACTCCCAGGATACTCCCATAGTGGCAAACGGAAGCGGTGGGTTGGGCCTCGCCCACCTCTAGGTTGGTATTCACACTACCCAACCTAGACCTATTGTACGCCTCCACTATACCCGCAGAGCGTCTGCGTACTCTTGCTGACTGGACCGCCAGACTATCAAGGCTAAGTGTAAAACCACACTCGCCGAGTCAACGTATCGACGTCGGTGTGAACGACCGTCCAATACCGAAGACCCACCACCTTCAGTGCACATGCAACATGTTCTACTTCCTATCTCTGAGCCATGAGTCCCCCGGGCTAACCTGCCCGCCATCAATAACCTTCCGAGCCTAAAGCTCCCCGGGCTAACCTGCCCGTCATCAAAACCTTCCGAGCCAAAAGCTCCCCGGGCTAACCTGCCCGTCATCAATAACCTTCTGAGCCATAAGCTCACCAGACTAACTAGTCTGCTACAACGGCCACCGAGCCCACCGCTCGGACAACCAATCCAACTAAACTTCCGAAACCACAGGGTATGGATGAGTGTGTTATTAGTTAATCTTGTACAATGTCTTACTCCTATGAGTTAGGGTTAGTCTTGGACTTCCCGAGGGTTACCCTGTGAGGGGCTCGCTACGGTACTAGGAACCACTACGGGATGACACCCCAAAGTTCCCATTCCCAAGACACTTAATGTTATTAGTTACTACCCATAAGAAACCCTCTTAACATTTCACCCGGTCTAAACCTAAGTGCTTTTAGGTCCTAATAGACAAAAGATGATCTTTCGTCAATCACAGGACGACCCACCCCAAGGGTGGCACCCCACCATCCCAGAACTCATCAACCTTAAATCTCTCCAAGGGTCCTCTCATACCCATACAATCACCATTCAATTCTCACATCTCCAAACAATGTATTCCAAATTGGCCTATAACTCCAAAAACTGCCAATTTACTAAACGCAGACCACCCTTAACGTTTTGATCCTCATGAAGGAAAGTACATTAATTAATCAACTCTATGACCCAATATTCTCACTGGGGGTCCATGCCACTGGTTTAAGATCCATTCCAGAGTTCCATAATTTTCCCCATATTATTAATATTTAAAACCATTTTTCCCAAGGACAACTTCCTAGGGTTTGAACTACAAGTGCACTTTTCTGACTTCCAATGCCCCTCCCAATTTTTACATAAATCAAAAGTACCTATTACTCAGTAGTCATGAAATCTTAGGGAAATACTGCAAGATTTACTATTTTTAAAAATTCCAAAACTCATTTATTACCAATAAATTCCAAAGGAGGTACCCTCATATGATCTCTAAACCTTATGCAAATTTATACAGAGGTGTCTCCTACTAAAATATTCAGGTCTACCAAGTTTGACCACATAACACAGAGGTTACATTTGTAAATTCCTCAATGGATATATTTGTAAATAATTCCAAAATGAACTAGAGATATCAAAAATATTAATCCATAAATTATGAGAAAATTACAGTGGGTACATATTGGTATGAAAAGACATACTGCAAAGTTTCATGCATTTACAGAAAGTTAACACTCTAAAATCAATCATCCCAAAAATTGCCAACAATATGAATAATTACAATTTGAACCTCCAAATATTTTCCAATGGTTCTAATAGAATCTCCAGGGTTTAACAATATTAAAATTAAGATTGTGACAGAAGATGGTCAATCATTAAGTAATATTACTTCCTAAAACCCCAAACCCTAATTATTTACAAATCTACCCAAGGGTTTATTACCTAGGTTTGACAACTCCAAACCTCTTCAAATTCACAAGGGAGGCTCCTCTGGTCACTATGACCTTCCTTCCAAAACCTTAGGTCAAACCATTAGGGTTTGACCCTACTTCCTTTATTAGCCTCTAATTGCACCCCATTAGGGTTTAACCTAGGGTTAGGGTCTAAACCTAACCAAATCCACCCAAACTTCTTGTGAGGGTATCATATCACTTATAACACTCAGAGGAGTCCAACACACCCCTCTCCAAGGACAAACTCCCCTATGTCCTTCACAACCCCAAATTCCACCCCATAGGGATCAACCCTATGACCTTGAGCAAAACAACTCCAATGCTCACCAAACTCCTCATGGGGTCTCAACTTCATCCCACTGACCTTCCTAAGAAGACTCAAGCCTCAAAGGGCCTATTTGGCCAATGGATCATAACTTGGCTAAATGCACCCCAAAGTGCTCCTACTCCATGTCCTAGGGCAAACCCACTCCCCATGACTCCATAACACCCTTGGAGGTGATTTGGGTGGGGTTAGGGCAGTGGACATAATACCACTCCAATAGGAGGTGGTTTGGCTATGAGAAGCCCTAAGTGTCCCCTTTGCACAATTTTCCCCCTTAAAGGACAAAACTTTGGCCCAAAGATTACCTAACCAAATGAACTCCAAATGACTTGAGATTTTAACCAGTGGTTTATCATGACCCTAATGTTACCCTACCAAAATTTGGTGGTGATTGGAGGCCATTTGACCCTCCAAATATTTTATGCAAGGATTATTAAATTTCTATAAAAACCTTAGGAAAATTAACTCCTAAAAATCTGATACTCAAACCTAATCTAGGTACAGGGCACATGCATGCATAGCCAAAATATCAACTTCATCAGATTTGCCATTTAAGAGTTATACTAATTTAAAGGTCTGGTTTGAGTTTTGACCAGCCTCACTAGAATGAGTGCTGTGGGTCCCATGCTTAACCAAATAGCCTGATTTCACTCCCATTAGGAAGTAGACATCAAGGCCTACAAATGTTATCTCTGGGCATTTTTCGAATTATGGCCCCTAAGGACCTTAAAATCGGGTCACAAAATCTGTCACAAAGTGTGACATATAATTAAAATAAATGATTTAAATCATTTCATGGCTGCGTATAGCAAAAGGCGGCCAATCGGACGGCTCACAGCCATCATCCCCGATCAACCTATGGCTGAGATTCCGCGCGCCTGGGCAGACTTGGATGTCGATTTCCCGGCCACCTGAGCGCCGTCCCGGCCAACCAACGCCACCACCACCTTCGTTGAGGTGGTGGCCGGCGACGAACTGGGCTTGATTGGCCGGAGGTGGCCGGAAATGTGGATTCTGGGTGGAAGCCCAAACCCGATATACAGGTGGGGTAGCTGGCTCGATCCACGGCCTATTGGCACGATTCGAGCCGCCGATGAGTTAGATCTACACCACTGAGGGGGGAGCAGAGAACCAGACCTTGATTGGAGCTTGATTCCTTTCCCGGTGAGGACTTGCCATGGCCGACCTCCATCCTCTCCCAAGCTCTGCAACCACCACCTAGAAGGGCTCGATTCCTTCTGAAAACATGGGGGTTTCACTCCTCTCCGCCTCCTGAAGATAATGGGGGGTTCAATTGAAGGCAATGCTGGCTTTAACTACCAAAGCCATTAATGGCCTCTTCGAATTCCTCCATGGCCGGCCCCCATTCATCTCCCCTGCTTTAATCCTTCTTGGTAACTGCTGGAAACTCCTCCTCTCCCCTAGAGGAGATGAATGCAGCCATAAATTGGGAGAATTGAGGGGGGTTTCACCTTCCTCCATTGATGGCCTCATCTTTCTCTCTCCCCCAAACTCAATTCTCTCTCTCCTACTCATCATGGCCGACTTTCCTCTCTCTCCTGGGTTAATTATCAGCCAAGGGTGCTGGTCAAGGGGTCAATTTGGGCTTAGCCCAAAGGGATTGGGCTAGGTTTAAGAGATTTGACCTAAATTGGGCAATTTTGACTTTTGGTCAAATTGGCCAATTGGGGGACCCTAGGATGGGGCTTTTGGGTCCATTGGATCCCAAATTAGGTTTAGAAACTACTGGTGTGGTCAATTTGGTCACATGAGTCTTGGTTGACCCAATTTAAGCTGATTTGACCAAAACAGGCTAAGTTGACTTTGGTCAAATTGAGCCCTAGGGTTGACCCAGTCATGGGGCTTTTTGGTCCACTGGGTCCCCTAAGATATGATAACACTATGGGTAAGGTCAATTTAATATGGTGATGGTCAATTAGGGTACTTAGAGAAGAATTGCCATTTTTGACCTAAAGGGGCATTTTGGTCAATTTGCACCATTGGGGGGGTCCCATGATGGGGCTTTTAGGTTTACTAGGTCTCTTATGATATTCTAGACCTAGAAGAGTGATCACTTTGTCATGGTGAAGATTAATTGACACTAATTAGGCTACTTTGACTAATTTAGGGTTAGGGTTGACTTTGGTCAATTTGACCTCCTTGGTTGGCCCCAATGGGCCCTTGGTGCCCTAAGGGGGCCCTAAAGGGTTAGGGATACTATGGTGGGGTCAATTGATCAAGTTGAGGCCCTAAAGTCCAACCCTAAGCTTGGTAACTAGAAACTGCTATTTGCAGACCAAGGTGGTTTTCTTCTTCTCACCTCAATTCACAAGGCCTTGGGTTCTTCCTATGGTTTTGTCATGACAAAACCATCTTAGGGGTCTAGCTGTCTGGGGGATGTTACAGAGGCTGACTTAGCTTGGCTACGCGGAGTGGCAAGGGGGAGCTAAGGCCACACGAGAGCTTGTGAGAAGACAAGTCCGTGACAACACGGATTGCTAATTTTGTGAATATGACGGTCTTGCCACCCGGGCGGTTCAGACAGTTCGGGCAGGGCCGCCGGCAACAATGACGACGACGATGGTGAGCACGATGAACGCGGCGGTGAGAGGCGAGCGACAATGAGCGCGGTGGCGGCGAGCATTGCGGAGGCAAGCGGCGGAGAGAGGCACTTCCGCATATGGGAGAGTGCTCCCGTGCCCTAGGTGTGCGACCGGACGGTGTTGCAGGACGCGTGGGCGGGCGGTCAGTGCCACGTGGGCGCGTGACCAGTGTGGCTGCGCGGCCGGGCGGCCATTGACGTGTTGGCAAGCGACCGATGCGAAAAAAGAAAACATGGCAGGGGATGAGAAAAAAGAGGCCAAGGGTTAGAGCTCCCGATCTGATTAAGTTACAAAGCAACCGCCAGTCATCATCTTCTCTCGGAGGGTAGTGGGGTACCCAAGACTTTGAGGGATTTGGGTTGTGGCGAGTTGGGGTTGCTACAAGCCAGTGGCTGGGCAGAGGTCTTAGAGGTAGGGAATTAGAGAACGGGTGCAGGGTTGACTGGATTGGGCGGTTCCAGCAGGAGGAAGGAGTGGGCGGCTTGAGCGGGTGGAAGGAGGCGGGCAGCTTCAGCGGGAGGAAGGAGGAAGGATGTGTCACGTTGCGGTTAATCAAAGAAAAATGTGTTTTTTTTAAAATTTGGGGTGCGGATAGCCAAAGATGGGTTGCAGTTAATCATCACCGATAAATATGAAATATAATGCCATTAAATTGATTATAAAAAATTTCAATTGCCCTTAAAATTAATTTACATGTGTCCATAAAATATTGTTATTAAAAGTGAATATAAACTAAATCAAAAACTATTAATAAACACCACTAACTCTGTGCCAGTAGCCGCGGTAAGATAGATGATGCAAGCGTTATCCGGAATGATTTGGCGTAAAGCGTCTGAATGTGGCTTTTCAAGTCCGCCGTCAAATCTCATGGCTCAACCCTGGACAGGCGGTGAAAACTATGGCGGTGGAAACTACCAAGCTGGAGTACAGTAGGGGCAGAGGGAATTTTCGGTGGAGCGGTGAAATGCGTAGAGATCGGAAAGAACACCAACGGCGAAAACACTATGTTGGGCCGACACTAATACTGAGAGATGAAAGCTAGGGGAGCAAATGAGATTAGATACCCCAGTAGTCCTAGCCGCAAACGATGGATACTAGACGTTGTGCGTATTGACCCATGCAATGTTGTAGCTAACGCGTTAAGTATCCCGCCAAACTCACAATCAAATAGACGTGTCCAAAAATCCCGGCAGGCTCGGGCCTGAATCGGACCCGGGCTTTTCTTATCTGGGCTCAGGCTCCCTCCCCAAGGGAGTATTACAGTTCCATTCGGACCACCTGTCTTTTTTTCTTTTTCGATTCTTGATATCTTGCATAACTATTCTGGTGGTCTTTTTTCCTCTAGGGTTCCAAAACCTAGCCTTCCAATATGAGAGCGATACAAGCGTGCCTGAACCCAGGAAGGTTTGCTACGATCAGTATCCTAAAACTTGACTTTTCATCTAGATCTTCACTAGCGCTCTCCTCTTCGCCCCTCTCGTTCAGGTTCCTGAAGTCAAGACTCTGATCTGTCCATTCTTCTTCTATACGGGCACAATGTTGGCCAATCAGGGTCTTTGACTTCTATGAGAAAGCAACCCTCTAAGAACTTCTGAATTTCAGTGATGAAAAGTGGGAGGATTTCAGGGCGATATCGTCTGGGAGCTTGCTTGATGGGAGCAACATTTTGATAGCCAAGTGGTGCGCTGCAATTCGTGGCCCAGGCATTTCTTTGTCACTTCACTCTAGGCTAAGATAGATTAGGGTTTTTGTTTGGCGCGGCTTATTTGCTCCGGTGACTTTGGACAAAAACGTCATTGTCATAGCAAACATTTTATGCTTAAAACTAATTTCTTTTCTTGGTAACCGTAGTAACATTTGTCATACCAAACGTACATTCTATGGCAATGAAGTTTTTGTCCAAACTCACCGAAGTAAATAAGCCGCGAGCCAAACGAAGCCTAGATTATGCATCAAGAACTCTTCGCCTAGCGGCGCCTTAAATCTTCAGATAGGTTAGCACTGATGCACACATGCCTATTCGCCTGAAGTGTCACTTGGCAGACTTGATAAGGTCCCCAAGGCTGGGTTAGGCCGGGCCAGGCCTAGGCCTGACCCGGTCTTATATATTTATTATTATGTAATTTTAATTTTAAAATTTTAAAAATTTTAATTGATGGTTGCCGGCCATCAAAAACCAGGCTTTTACCTGGACCTAAGTCTGGCCCGGCCTGGGCAATTGCCCATACTGAGGCCTTGTTAGGCTTCGACATCCAAACCTGGGCCCGGAGTGGGCTAATCGGGGACCGGGCCTAGCCGGGATTTTTCCGGGCCAGGCACGGTTTTTATGCCCACATGAATCGATCATACATGCATGTTTCTACATTAGCAAATTACATTAAAACAATACCCACAAAATTAACTATAAAAAACTTTATTAATATTCAACAAAGAACTTTCTAAAAACATCAAACTACATGCAATTATTAATGAAAAAGAAATTTTAAATTCACTACAACCAATAGAATGACAATGCAGGTTACTCCAACTGTGCCGAGGAACAAGATCGGAGAAAACTTCTCCAAAACAATATGGCCTTATAAGTCCTTAAAACATGAGGACCCAAACTTGTGACAATCACAATGAGAACAATTAGCGCCAAAAAATACCACCGCCCGCCTGCGGCCGGAGACTTCCGGCACCGGACTCCTCTGGCAGTTGCCGTAGACGCCGCCGCTGATAAAGTAGAAGGGGCCGGGCTTTCCGGACGTGAACTCGGTCTTGCTGGTGTTGGAGAAGAAGATGGGGCGGATCGAATAGCATTCGTTGTGCTCCTTGGAGACAACCATGACGTCTTCTTTTTCGTACTTGAAACCTGCAGTGGCCGGCGTCGGCGAGTTCATTATTGGAAGAAGAAGAAGACGAGAAAGATAAGTGCACTACTAGAAAATTGATTTTTAGTGACTTATATATGGTGTCACTGACTGAGAACTCGGTGAAGAGGGAGAGGAGGAGGAGCTTGTTGCTGCCATGAATGGACTGTTAATTATATTCTCTGAGATTAATTTGGAGTTTTGAAAAATGAAGATTGTGAGAATATGAACCAAATGGGCGTGAGATTGTGAGAATATGAAGCAGACTGCAGTGGGATCGGGCGGTTTTGGCCAGGATTCGGATTCTCTTTGTTGTGGAACGCTTAGGGCTCTTGGTAGACCGGTCCAATTGAACCATCTTAGCTCGTGAGCGAACTAAGCGCGCAAACAGTCAATTCAAGATTCGCTGAGTACACTGAGACTTTTTAATGTGGAAAACCCGAAAAGGGTAAAAAACCACGCGGCCGGAGCTGTGCCGACCAAACTTCACTATCTTCTGGGGGTTACAATTTGATAGTTAGAACTTGAGCGCGACAGGCCGCTGCTCGTTACAATAATAGAGAGGGAGAAAAGAGCTTCGGGGGTGACAGGCCACCTCTCGGAAAAAAACTAAGTCTTTTTCCTTCTGGGAATTCTGGGGAACAAAAGTGAGAAGGCCCGGAGAACAAAAGCGAGAAGCCTCCGGGGAACAAAAGTGAGAAGGCGTGTCGCCTTTCGGGATGAAGAAAATCTTCAAGTCCCCGAAGGAGATCTTCCAGCCCTGAAGGAGAATTCCGCAAAAGTCTGCAAGGAGCTCTCCCGGGTTCTGAAGTCAAGGTCGTCCTTTCGAATGAAGCCTTGGGGCTCCTTTTATAGCTTTGGCCGAGGGCAGTCCGGTAATTTCGTCGTTCGCAGTTTCCATAAATGCTTGGTGGACGAATCATATTTTCTGGTTCGGGGCACACAGATCGCCATTTTTCACAATTGACCACCTTGCCCTTCGGGCGGTTCGGGCAATTCGGGCAGTTCGGGCAGTTCCGTTGGAGGCGAAAAAGGCGACAGGTTATTCCTGAAATCTGAGAAACTGGAATGATAAAAAGTGAGAAGCGGGAAAGACAAAAAGTGAGAAGCTGGAAAGACAAAAAGTGAGAAGCTGGAAAGACAAAAAGTGAGAACGCTCCCGAATGTGTTCGGAAACGTTCTGAGCGCGCGCGAGAGCGAAAGTGTTCTGAGCGTGTAGTGGATCACGGAGGCCCCCTAGGCGGACGACGGAGCGGGGAGTTGCGCCCTAAGGAGAAATTGGGACCCGATGCTCCTGACGAAGAGCAAGCCTGGAAGGGCTCCTCGCAAGCCACCCTGCCTAAAAAGAAAGAGGGGGAGGCGACCGCACCCTGCGCGGGGTGGGGCACGGCCGCACCCCACGCGGGTGCGGCCCTGGCCGCACCCCCTGGCGGTGCGGCCCGGCCGCACCCCTCATGTGGTGCGGCTCGGTCGCCCCCCAAGGGGGTGCAGCCTGGCCGTGTTTCGAGGCGCGCGGCTCGGGCGCGCCCCTTGCGGGACGCAGCTCGGCTGTGCCCCTTGTGGGGCGCGGTTGCGGGGATCGCTCCCGCGAGGGGAGGGGGCGCCACCGTCGTGCTTGTTGCGGTTTCATGCGTCTATTTTTCCCGCCGAATTGGTGGGGGAGTGATTTTGGAAATAAACGCCGCTTTTGGAAACGATTGTTGTCTTTGGAAATAATTTTCGCCAAGTAATCTTATAAATACAAGCCTCTGATATGAGCCCCTATCATAAGCCCCACAAACCTTCGTAGTCCAAACCTTGTGAAGGAGTGCGAGGGTTTTTGAACAGTTGGCAGCGGATCTGGTCGCCATCTCCGTACGGCGCGCCGAACGATGATTGGGGTAAGTCGCTTTATTTTTTGAAAAAAGGTGGTGGAGGGAAAAAACGGCCGGCGGCGGACGAGAGAGCGGGCGACAAGGAGGTGCTCGGGCGGCCGTTGCTCGGGCAATCGGCACTTCGCCCCCGGGCGGCCGGCGCCCGAGCGTACTTGCGCGCGGCCGGGGCCTGCGGAAGGGCGCCCCGCTGGCGCGCGCGGGCCTCCGCGCGCAGCCAAGGGTGGCAGCGGGCGCAGGCGTCCAGCACCCGCGCGCCTCCGCGCACGCCCGCCGCCCCCGCGCGCCTGTGCGTGGTCTGATGCCCGCATTCGGCCGGTGCGCGCGGGCCCCCGCGTGCGGCCAAGAGGGGCGGGGGGCGTAGGCGGCCGGCACCCGCGCGACCCTGCGCGCACGCCCGCCTCCCTCGCGCGTCCGCGCGCGGTCCGGTGCCCGTGCGTGGCCTGGAGGAGCGGAGGGCACGGGCAGCCCGCGCGCCCTGCGCGCGGCCGGTGTCTGCGCGCTCCCGCGTGCGTGGTCTGTGCCCGCGTGCTTTCGCGCGCGGGCTGGTGCCCGCGTGCCCCGCGCGCGGACGCTGTTTGCGCCTGGTCGGCGTTTGGTATCTGTGCGCGGGCGTGGCCGGTGGTGCGGGCATTTGGCGCTCGTGCGCTTTGTGCGCGGAAAGGCGGCTTGTACTTGGCTTGCGCTATTTTGGATTTCTGGTATTGTTATTTTTCACGCTCGTGCTCATGTGCGTTTATTTCCCTTCCAGGCTTCGAAGAAGGGCGACCAGTCGAGGCCGATGCGCCTGCGTTCTTCGCTTGATGGTGCGCGAATTGAGATGTGGCGCAAACGATTCGGATTGCCTCTGAATGTCGAGGTGAAAATCCCGGGGGGTGGAAGAGCGCGTTCAGAATCCGCCCACGGGCTTCGTGACGCTTTCTGAGAGCTGCCTGAAGTCTGGGTTTCGCATTCCTCCATCTGAGGAGGCTATTGAAATATTCTGGTTCTACGGCATCCCGATTACCCAGTTCACTCCTGCCGGGATGTCAAACATTATGGGGCTGGTGGTGTTCTTTCGGGAGCATAATGGGCGCTTTTCTCTCGAGCTCTTCAAGGACTGGTGTGAGGTCACCACAGACTCGGGTGGTCGAATTGAGGTTCGGAGCAACAAGAGCTGGTTTCGTTTTGGCGAGAAAACGGATTATCGCCACGGGAACACCCTCTATGGGTACGTCCGAAATCGTTGGGAGCTGCCGGAGCTTTGGAGAACGCTCCCTGGACGTTGTCGCCGGCTGACCGGACGGGAAGACGAGTTCCTTCCTATCCCCGGTTTTTTTGGCCGGGAAGGGCTGTCGAAGGCTTTGTTCAGCGTTCACAACTGCGTGGAGGAGAGTCGTCTGCACTCGGTGGGGCTTTCTCGGGATGCCGAGCGAGAGGCCGCCCTTCCCTTAGAATGCGGGAAAAAGAGGAAGGTTGTTTTTAAGAATGGGGATTCTGGCTTGGGTTCTGCTCTACCAGGGCCTAGGAGCCACGATCGTGAGGCCGGCCCGAGCCGCCGCCGGGTGGAGACGATTTCGTCCGATCCGGAGGTCGAGATCCTGGCATTCCCCATTGTTGATCGGGTTACACAGGGAGACTTGCCGCCGCCTCCCCCCTTCCCGCCGTCGAGGCGAGTTTCCTCTTCTCTTCAGGCGATGACTTCTGCGGTAAGTGAAGTTTTTCTTTCCGGGTGTTGGCTTGTCTTTGCTATCATTGCTTATGCTTCTCGTCTGTTTCCTTTGTGTTTGCAGGCGAATGTTCTGACTAATGTTGCTCTTACGTGGAATGATTACTACGTGGGCCTCAAAGATAGCTATATCTCTCTTCAGGAGAAGCTGCGCGTGGCGAGGAGTGATATGTCTGTTCTGCAGAGGAAGAGGGATCACGATTTATCCCGCATCAAGCAGCTGGAGGCCGACATTTCTTCTTCCCGATCTGAGGTTGAGATGTTGCGGGAGGAGTACGGTGGAGACAAGGCGCTTGCTCAGGATGCGCTTCGTCAGCTGTCAGAGGCTCAGGGGGAGATGTTCCGCCTGGAGGGGGAGCTGGGCTTTCTGCGGAGCGAGGTGGACCGGTTGTCATCGATAGAGCGCAACCTTGAGGAGGCCAAGGCGGCTGGAGTGACCGAGTACAAAGATTCTCTTGCTTTCGTCGAGGAGCGGTTTCAGATGGCGGAGGAGATTCGTGTCGAGGTTATGACGAAGGAGGTTGAGCCCCTGATAGAGGACGAGCGCGAAGTTGCCTTCCAGCGTGGCATTCAGAAGACTCTTCGCATGATGGGGGAAGAAGTTTGGATGTGACACTGCTGGTCTCGGAGTTGGGGATCTTTCAGAGGATGAGTACTCGGACGTGGCCGAGGACTGATGTTGACTATCTTTCGTTTTCCTGCTTTCCGTATTATTGTTTGCTTGTGTGCAGCGCTGAGCTGATGCGGTTGTATTCCCTTGTTATGTTTATCGTACTTACTTCTTTGCGCGATCCTGTTAATCTGGTTGTTAACACCTGCATAGTTTGACTGTTTTCAAAATGAGTTTGCGCGGAACCGAGCTCGCGGCTGTTATATTTGCACGAGTCTGCGCTCGCGGCTTTCAGATTATATATATAAAAAATTAGCTTGCGCAAGTCTGTGCTTGCGGCTTTCTGCACGAGTCTGTGCTCGCGGCTTTTTTGCACGAGTCTGTGCTCGCGGCTTTGGTGCACGAGTCTATGCTTGCGGCTTTGGTGCACGAGGCTGTGCTCGCGGCTTTGGTGCGCGAGTCTGTGCTCGCGGCTTTTTGCACGAGTCTGTACTCGCGGCTTTTTTTGCACGAGTCTGTGCTCGCGACTTTGGTGCACGAGTCTGTGCTCGCGGCTTGGCCGGTGAATAGCTGGTGTATTCAAACCTGGGGTGAACGTAGGGGGGGCAGACCCCCACGACACCGGGACTCGACGGCGGAGGAGAAGGGCGAACCTTCAATCGACGGCGGTGCAAAGTCCCCGGGGCAGGGCCCCAAAGCGGCTCCTGCAGTAGAACAGTTTAGAACAGGTAGAATTCAATTAGAAAATGAATACTGATACATGCGCAAGTGCAATCTTGCGATTCCTGAGTCGGTAAGTTTCTGATACAAGTTTTGTCTATAGAGAAGATAATCTTTGAGGTCCCTTTGCGTTATGCTTGCTCGAGCCTTTTCGGTCGTTCAGCTTGGTGGGCGGCGGTGGCCCGGTGATTGACCTTCGTTTGCCTTCTTATGCGCCTCTCCACGAAAAGCCTCCAGGTATCCTAATTGGACAGGCGTTCAATTTCATCTTTCAGTCGGGCACATTGCTCCGTTCGGTGTCCTCGGCCTTTGTGGAAGTGACAAAACTGGGATTGATCTCCCCTGTGCACGGAGAGCCTTTTGGGCCAGAGGATGATCTTGCTGTTACAGATTATGGACAATATTTGCTCGCGTGGGGTATTTAGCAGGGTGAAGCTACGGGAGCTTTGACTTGCTAGCCCTCGGGAGCGATCTGCTTGGTTCTGAGCGGGTAGGTCGGCCTCCTCGAGCTGCTCCTGCTGTCCCTTTCTCTTGCGACTCGTATCGAATCGCGGCGGACTCGTCAGTGTCTGAAGTTTGGCTTTTTCAGCTATCGTAGGAGTCGGGTGGTCCTTCCGTGCACCCTGCTTCTTAGACTTTGGTTTCGGCGACGGGTCGCCGTTGATCCAAGGGAGCCTGGAGGCGGGCGTGTCGAAACCATGAATCGCGTTCCTGAGGACACTCCCTTTGTTGGCCATGCGCCCAGACATGAAAACATCGTGGTCCAGGGCGTCCAGTAAGAGGCTCCCAAATATTGCGTCGTAGGGGGAGTCTGTCTCGGCAACGACAAACTGTACGTCGTACTGGACTGGTTCTGCGTGCGTCCCTATTTGGACGGGGAGGGTGATGATTCCTACGGTGGGTACCGTAGTTCCATCCGGGAGCTCCGCGTTGCTGGCTCTGAGCTTGAGGTTCCCGCTTAGGAGCTTGAGTCGTACTACTGCAGCCAGGAATAGGATGTTGAAGGAGATGCGGTGAGTTATCAACGCTTTCCTTAGCTCACAGGGTGGACTGCCTATGCTCGTGTCTAAGGCGAAGTCCATCCATGCGCAGGGACGCTCCTGGTGGAAATTTGTGCGGATCTTCTCTTGCTGCTTGCCCCATTCCGCCTCCCTTAAGCGGGGCGGTTCGTCCGTGTCGAGCTCTTCTTCCTCTTCTTGAATCCTTGGTGAGCGTGTCTCGTGCCTTTCAACGAATAGTTGGGACAACTCGGTGAAGTTGTGAATCGCTCCGCTTGGCAAGGATTGATACCAGCAGAGGGCGTCTCCGCGCAGCGTTTTGGTAAAGATCTTGCAGCTGATCTGGTCGGGAAGTCCGAGCGTCCGCATTGTTACCAAGAAGTGATTAACGTGCTCGTACGAATCCTCTGCTCCGCGGAACTCCTTGCAGTACGGGAGCTTTAGCCATGACGGAATTGGGTATGCCAAAATTGTTTTTGACAGAGGGGATCGCCTTTGCTGATATGCGACATCGTTCAAATCCTGTCCTCCCGCGGGAGGGGCCGACTTGCTAGTCGATCCAGGCCAAGGGGGCAGGATGCGTACAGCAATGAGCGCTCCTTTCGCCGGGTTTTCTGGAATTGAAGAACTGCATGCATCAGATAGTTCGGGGGAGGTGTCCACTCTCGCTGGTTCCATGAACTCCGGTGAAGTGGGTGTCGCGCTCGAAAATCCTTTGCTTGGTATTTGGGAATCCATTCCCACAGACGGCGTCAAACTGTTGCGGAACGCTTAGGGCTCTTGGTAGACTGGTCCAATTGAACCACCTTAGCTCGTGAGCGAACTAAGCGCGCAAACAGTCAATTCGAGATTCGCTGAGTACACTGGGACTTTTTAACGTGGAAAACCCGGAAAGGGTAAAAAACCACGCGGCCGGAGCTGTGCCGACCAAACTTCACTATCTTCTGGGGGTTACAATTTGGTAGTTAGAACTTGAGCGCGACAGGTCGCTGCTCGTTACAATAATAGAGAGGGAGAAAAGAGCTCCGGGGGTGACAGGACACCTCTCGGAAAAAACTAAGTCTTTTTCCTTCTGGGAATTCTGGGGAACAAAAGTGAGAAGGCCCGGAGAACAAAAGCGAGAAGCCTCCGGGGAACAAAAGTGAGAAGGCGTGTCGCCTTTCGGGATGAAGAAAATCTTCAAGTCCCCGAAGGAGATCTTCCAGCGCTGAAGGAGAATTCCGCAAAAGTCTGCAAGGAGCTCTCCCGGGTTCTGAAGTCAAGGTCCTTTCGAATGAAGCCCTGAGGCTCCTTTTATATCTTTGGCTGAGGGCAGTCCGGTAATTTCGCCATTCGCAGTTTCCATAAATGCTTGGTGGACGAATCATATTTTCTGGTTCGGGGCACACGGATCGCCATTTTTCACAAATGACCACCTTGCCCTTCGGGCGGTTCGGGCAATTCAGGCAGTTCAGGCAGTTCCGTTGGAGGCGAAAAAGGCGACAGGTTGTTCCTAAAATCTGAGAAAATGGAATGATAAAAAGTGAGAAGCGGGAAAGACAAAAAGTGAGAAACTAGAAAGACAAAAAGTGAGAAGCTGGAAAGAAAAAAAGTGAGAACGCTCCCGAACGTGTTCGGAAACGTTCTGAGCGCGCGCGAGAGCTAAAGTGTTATGAGCATGTAGTGGATCACGGAGGCCCCCTAGGCGGACGGCGGAGCGGGGAGTTGCGCCCTAAGGAGAAATTGGGACCCGATGCTCCTGAGGAAGAGCACGCCTGGAAGGGCTCCTCGCAAGCCCCCCTGCCTAAAAAGAAAGAGGGGGAGGCGACCGCACCCTGCGCGGGGTGGGGCATGGCCGCACCCCCTGGGTGTGCGGCCCGGCCGCCCCCAAGGGGGTGCGGCCTGGCCGTGTTTCGGGGCGCGCGGCTCGGGCGCGCCCCTTGCGGGACGCGGCTCGGCTGTGCCCCTTGCGGGGCGCGGTTGCGGGGATCGCTCCCGCGAGGGGAGGGGGCGCCGCCGTCGTGCTTGTTGCAGTTTCGTGCGTCTATTTAATTTTCCCGCCGAATTGGTGGGGGAGTGATTTTGGAAATAAACGCTGCTTTTGGAAACGATTGCTGTCTTTGGAAATAATTTTCGCCAAATTATCTTATAAATACAAGCCTCTGATATGAGCCCCTATCACTCTTCATTTGGGTGAAATGAATAGTATCCATTTCGTGGTGTGGATGCATTCTCACTTGATTTAATGATGGGGAATTTTTTGATTAAAAAGAAAATATAAAAGGATGGTACTAGTGAACCTGTCGGATCAGCAAGAAATAGATCTCGACCGGAAATGGATACAATCCATTTCACTCCAAATGGAGAGGTATGGCCATGGGCTTGTTGATGTATATTTTGATATATAGCGGATCGGAGGCTTAACCGGTTCGGTACGGATACTGGGATATCCGTTACCCGTTCTAAACCTAGGGTTTGCCAATAAAACTCAAGCTAGGGGCAACGGATAGATAGTTCCACTTAGACCACCATCCGGGATGTCGTACGCCCCCAAGGAGAACTCGCCCGTACCTCCTCCCGCCTCGACCGGCTCTCCCCTCGCGTGTGTCCGCCGCCGCTGCCGAAGGATCGCGCCTGTCGCTGCTGCCGTAGAGCTCGGCGTAGCCGCTGCCACCGTTTCGCAGCCGCCCGCATGAAGCCGCAGTCGCACGTCCTGCTAACGCCGATTCCCCCCGCCACCGGTGCGTGCGCAAGGATCCGTGCGCGTCGATCCCCTCCACTGGCAAGCACATTCCCGTTGTCGTTGACGTCTTTCCCGTCGGGATCCCACGTCGTCGGTGCTTGCTACCGACCCGATCCCGAGCCGCGTCGACAAAGCCATTCCCACCGCCGTTGTCGCCGCCCGATCCCAGATCCCCGGATCTCACGTTGCGCCGCCTCCGACGTTGCCCGATCTCGTTACCGCCCGGCTACCGCCGGCGCTAGCGGCAGAAAACCTTTTTTTTTGGGGGGGGGGGGGCGTCTGATACCGTCGTCGACTCTAAGTCCGGGTGTCGCCGCCGCCGTAATTTTTCTGGATCGAGACCGGATCTCCTTTGGGGATGCACAATGATGAAAGAGAATAATTTCTCGTCCCCCGTTCCAATGATAAAATTAGAGAAGTTCACGACTGTAGAAAGTGAAAATAAAGGTTCATTTTATTCACACTATATCGTTGTATTTCCTCTTACATTGATCCCATATTTATACACACACAAGAAGGAATCAAATTCCTGATTGGAGATGTGGGACTAATTACACAAAAGAGGGAATACGCTATCTGCACACCACTCAGCGCTAAACGCACACCAACACTCCTCCTCAAGGTGGGCGAAAGATATCCACTAAGCCCATCTTGTCACCCAACCTGGATAAATCAAATGAGCTGAGTCTTTTAGTTAGACAATCAGCCACCTGCTCCTTCGTATCAACATATCCCAGTTTGAGCACCCCATTATCCAGTTTCTCCTTCAATAAAGAACCTGTCGATCTCTATATGCTTTCGTTCGGTCATGGTGGACAGGGTTATTTGCAATGTTGATGGCTGACTTGCTGTCACATCATAATGTCATGTGTCCTTCTTGGTCTATCTTGAGTTCCATTAACAGTGATTTCAACCACAACAACTCTCCCACACCTAAGGTCATGGCTCTGTACTCTGCTTTGGTTGTAGACCTGACAACTACTGTCTACTTCTTGCTCCTCCAGGAGACTAGATTGCCTCCTACAAACATGCAGTATCCAGACGTTGATCTTCTGTCATCAACGCAACTAGCCCAGTCAGAGTCACAATTGCCTTCAATGTTTGAATGTCCATTACTTCTGATGATCAGTCCCTTTCCTGGTGCACTCTTTAAGTACATGAGAATCTGATATACAACATCCATGTGACCCTCCCTCGGATCATGCATATAGCGGGCCACCACACTTACAGCAAACGATTTGTCAGGGCGGGTATGACCCAGATAGATCAGGCGGCCTACCAATCTCTGGTACCTTTCTTTATCAATTTGCTCTCCTGCCTCAGCACCAAACTTGGACTTCTGATCAATAGGAGTAACTGCAGGCCTGCACCCTAGCATACCCGTCTCTTTGAGCAGATCCAACACATATTTCCGTTGGGATAGAACAATCCCTTCTGCACCGTGGGCTACCTCAATTCCAAGAAAATACCTTAGTTGCCCCAAGTCTTTCACCTCAAATTCCTTTCCCAATTTCTTCTTCAGCTGGGTAATTTCACCTTCATCATCGTCTGTGATGATCATGTCGTCCACATACACAGCAAGTATTGTGATGTGAGCTCCACGCTGCCGAAAGAACACTGTATGGTTCGCATTGGTCTACTGATATCCCAGAGCTACCTTGGCCCTCCTGAACCTGTCAAACCAGGCTCGAGGAGACTGCTTCAGTCCATAAAGTGACTTCTTGAGTCTACACACCTTCCCTGTTGTTTGACTCGTGCCAAAGCCCGGTGGTACCTCTATGTAAACTTCTTCCAACAAGTCTTCGTGAAGAAAGGCATTCTTCACGTCTAGCTGGTGTAGTTTCCATCCCTCATTTGCCGCCAAAGATATCAGTGTCCGCACTGTGCTCATCTTTGCGACGGGTGCAAAGGTCTCATCGTAGTCGATGTCATAAGTCTGACTATACCCCTTTGCAACTAATCGGGCTTTGTAGCGCTCAACCTGACCTTCTGGGTTCTGTTTCACCGTAAAGACCCATTTGCACCCAACCGCCTTTTTTCCAGGTGGTAGCGATACAAGACTCCAGGTGTTATTCTTTTCCAATGCCCCGAGTTCTTCTAGCATTGCAGCTTTCCACCATGGATCTTCCTCAACAACCTGCCAACACTTAGGAATAGAGACATTGCCCAAAGATGCAATGAATGCTCCATGTATAGGTGACATTTTATAGTAAGAGACAAATTGTGCAATATCATGGGGAAAGTCATACCAATCAGGTGAGACTCCTGCATTCCTGCCGGAACTCCGCCTTACCGGCATGGGAGAGAAGGTAAGACGGGGAGGAATTATAACACTTGTGGATTCGGGCGCGACAGTGGATAGAGTAGGTGTCTCAAAAGTCAGAGCAGCAGAAGACACGGGACTCGACGCAAGTGGCATTGTAGGCATTGTAGCATCATTCTGCTGGACTCTTCGTGTATACACTCTCAACTCCCCCTGAACCTGATGTTCATCAGTGGCAAATTTATTCTCCTCATGTACTGGCGCAACAACCAACTCCGCACCCCTCTGTACAGGAGGGCAAGGGATACTTAATAAAACTAATAAATGTGAAGTGCGTGCTCAGACCAAGATCACTAGGAAACCTTTCAGTGTGGTTACTAGGAGCACAACACCACTATAGCTCATACATTCTGACATCTGTGGTTTCAAAAGTTTTGTCATCAGAGGAGGTAGAAAGTATATAATCACCTTTATAGACGACTGCTCTAGATTTTGTCACATTTATCTTCTTAAAATTAAAGATGGAGCGTTTGAAAAATCTGGGTCCTATTTATAGGCAAAACGTTGGTACTATTTTTGCGAGCTCTGGGGTCCTATTTATAGGCAATCTGGGTCCTATTTTTGCGAGCTCTGCTAAGGAAGCAACCCAAAGCCCAAGCCTATTATGCAGCTCAGTTGGTGACAAGAACTGTTGAAGGTTGAACTTGTCAAGGGTGGCGGGGGATCGAGACACGCCATCAACAACCTACTATTGCTGAGAAACAGGCTCAGTGATTTGGTTGGGGTTTAACCGGACTGCAGTCCTTGTCCACGGTGCCTAGCCGTAGTGGTTGATGGGTCGTGACACCTATGGGTCGAAGAAGAGGAAGGAAACACTTAGGCTCATAGAACGAAGATCTCGAGGGCGCTTAGGCTCATATGACGAAAATCTGGAGAGCACCTAGGCTCATAGCACTACAAGAAAATTGACATTTAGTGACGAAAATTTTGGTCACTAAATATTGCGGTTTGATCACTAAAGACTTTTAGTGACCAAATTTAATTCGTCACAAGGTGGTTGCAAAAGGCCCGTCACTAAATGTATTTAGTGACCAAATTAATTTTCATCACTAAATGTATGTTTTTAGTAACAACTAATTTTTGTCACTAATTGTACACTTTTAGTGGCCATTAATTTTCGTCACTAAACATACATTTTTAGTGACAACTAATCTCGTCACTAAATATACATTATTAGTGACAACATTTTTTCATCACTAAATGACTAATATTAGTGACAAAATATTTGATCACTACTATTTTTATAATTGTTTACAAAATATATTTTAAATAAGTAAATTCATTTATTTGCTATTTTAAATAAATAAAATACAAGATATAAGACACAAGAATAAATAGAAAATATATTTGGTAGAAGAATCTCAATGATTTTTTTAATAGTAAAAAAAATGGAAGGTGGGAGATAGCCCAAACCCCTCAATACAAATCAATAGAGCTTTTATCTCTATTAAACTCATGAATACATAATTTTTTTATAACAATCAATCTGCTCATGAGAATAGGTTTACTGGAAGGGACTCGGGAATTGGGGGAAATTATTTTTTCAATTTAGTTGGTTATCATTTCATCATTCTTGTAATTTAGGAGGGAAAATATTTTTATTTAAGAGGGAATATATTTTTATTTTGGAGGGAAGAGATTCAATTTCTTTTGATGATTAATTAGTGACTAAGTATTTTAGTCACAAGCTAAAATATTTAGTGAAGAAAGTATTTTCTAGTCACTAATAATCAGTAAAGTGTGACGAAATTTTATTCGGTCACTAACTTTAATATTTTTAGTGACTAAATTTTACATATGGTCACAAATTAATCGCTCTTATTTATTTAGTGACCAAAAATAAAATTGGTCACAAAAGGTAAACTATCAGTGACCAAATTTTTTTCGTCACAATTTTTTGGTCACTAAAAACCAGTTTTCTTGTAGTATAGGACAAAAATCTGGAGAGCGCTTAGGCTCGTAAGACGAAATCTTGAGAGCACTTAGGCTCGTAGGATGAAGATCTTAAAAGTGCTTAGTCTCGTAGGATGAAGATCTTGAGAGTGCTTAGGCTCATAGGATAAAAAATTTGAGAGCGCTTAAGCTTCTAGGATGAAGGTCTTGAGAGTGATTAGGCTTATATTACGAAAATCTTGAGAGCACTTAAGCTCATTGGATGAAGTTGACTGGTGACTTGTGAGAGGCTATTCCCTGAGGGGTCAACGTCTGACCCGAAGTTCTGTGGGCTTAGACTTAGATTGAATCACGCTGCGAGATTTTGGAGTGACGATACTCGATGGGTCAACGACCAGTCTGAGGTATTTGACTTAGATCGACTCACGCTCCGAGGTTTTGGAATGACAATACTCGAAGGATCAATGGCCAGCCCTAGGGATTTGACTTAAATTGACACACATTGCGAGGTTTTTGAGCGATGATACTCGAGGGTTCAACAAGTAGCCTGAGGGCTTGGGCTTAGATTGATTCATGCTGCAAGGTTTTGGAGCAACGATACTCGAGGGGTCAATGGCCAACCCGAGAGCTTGGACTTAAATTGACTCATTCTACGAGGTTTTGGAGCGACTATACTCATGGGATCAACGGTCAGCCTGAGGGCCTTGACTTAGATCGACTCATGCATCGTGATTTTGGAAAAGAGGAGGATCTGTTAATACATCGTCGAAGGAAAAGAGGAGGATCTGTTAGTTTCAAAAGGGAAATGACGCGAAGAAGGCAAGAAGAGAAGCGAGTTGTTCGCCTTCTATGTTATCAATAGGAAGAAATATTTTGGAGCCAGAATTTTTTTGTTTTTTGTTCCGTTGGAAAAGTAGGCGAGTTTTACAAAAAGAGCATATTTATTGATGCACGGTGCTTATGATGCATTATATGCAACAAATTTTTTCTATGTAATGATGCTAGTGTCGGGCATGTAGACGATGCCCGGAGGAGGCAAATTTTTTGTCCTGTGTTGCTTTGAAGATCCACGTCCAGGTGAAGCATCATACCAGCGCATCACAAAATCGCGGAGAAATAAAGAAAATGGCGCGCAATATTTCTAAACCGAGCGATTCTTTAGGATTTTATGGTTTATTGTTACTCTGCTCCAAGTTCGTCTTCTCTAAGTTCTCTTCTCTCAACTGCTCCAGCTCATCTACAACATACAGTCGATCTCTTCAACCGCGATCCTCTTATTCCCTTTTCATATTTGAAGATCTACAAAATGGAGAAGATAAGGTATAGTCTAGTATTTTATGAATCATTCTATGTGTTATTGTTAAGCTTGATATTTTCGTTAAAGTCTGTTTTTAAGATTAATGCTGATTTCCATTAACGTTTGTTTTTAAGACCATGGATGATTTCCATGTAGATCAACTTGATCTCCACGAATATCAACTTGAACTTCACAGAGATCAAATTGAACTCCACAGAGATCAAATTGATCTCCATAGAGATAAATTTGATCACCACAGAGATCAAATTGGTCTCCACAGAGATCAAATTGGTCTCCACAGAGATCAAATCGATCTCCACAGAGATCAAATTTGGTCTACGTAGATTTTGAAAAGTCACTTCATTTGATTTGATATGTTGCAAACAAAATAAATGGTCATGTATTTGATGTAGCCGAAACTGAAGATGGAGCATATGAAATGTACTGCACATATGCGAGCAAGCTCGATTTTAGTGTGCGTAAAGAGTACAAAATTTGTTGGTTTGAGACAAAAATCCTTAAGACACGTAAATATTATTGTTGTAAGGCCGGAGTAAAAAGAATGGACAAAGTTCCGGATACTAGGATAAATTGCCCAACAGCTATTGTTTTCAATGCCGATAGAGAAAGTGAAAAATTGATCGTAAACAAATTTATGGAGGAGCACAACCATCCTCTTTCTGCAAAAAATGGGCAGCACCTTCTCTGTTCACATCAGACTGCCGCGTTGGAGAGTGGTGATATATGAAAGTCAATGTCTGAAGATGGAATCATAATCTCAGGTGTGTTTTGTTATCTTGTTGATGAATTGGGTGTCCCATAATTTGATATTTACTAAATGAGATGCTTATAATTTTATTGATCTCCACAGAAAATCAAATATTGATGGTGGTGACGCTGCTACTCTATTAGAACTACTGAAGGAACGATAGGTTACCAATAACATATTTTGTTTGATGTTTAAGTGGCTGGTCTAAATAGATTGACAAATTTCCTATGGATACATGAACAAGATAAAATAGACTGAGTATTTTGGTGACGTGTTAATATTATACACCACTTTTAGAATGAATAGATATAATTTTGCATGTGCCCATTTTGTTGCAGTCAATCATCATGACAGAATGTTGTAGTTATTGTATTTATAGCTGAAGAAATCATTCAAACATTTACATGGCTCTTCCAAACATTTTAAAGTTTGTTTATGGTAAACAACCATTGACAATTTATACTAATCAGAATCAAGCAATGATTGTTGCTATTGAGAGAGTTTTGAGTAAGAGCTGACATCACTTATGTCAATGTCACATTACTAAAAAAGCTCTTACTAAAGTTCATTCATTCAATGCAGGTCATGACATATGATCTTTGTTTTACTAATGTCTTAGCAAGTGTGACACGACCAAAAAAATTGAACTGCATTAGAGTGAGATGATTATTCGAGGCAACCTACAAGATAATAAGTGGTTGAACGACCTATATAATAAATATTAAGCAAAAGTGGGTCACATCTTTCAATAAGGGGGTTCATAATCATGACATATTGTCCACTCAAAGGAGTGAGTTCTTACATAATGCATGTCAAGACATTACAAAAGCGACATCCACACAAGATGATTGTTACTAGCAAATTGAAAAAATGATTAGCAATTGTCGGGAAAAAGAATGAAGAAGACTTTAAGTGCGGACAAGACAATGTACCAGTTGATGCATGAAATTGTACAATTATGAAACAAATCATACAGATGTACATGCGAACAATGCATAAAAAGTTTTATGATGATTTTAAAGAAGACGCATTTGGTCTTTTCATTGAGTAAGAAAAGATGATTCGTGAAAATATTCGTACTATGCTCATTAGATGGTGCAATCAGTCTGAAAATAATTAACACTGGACTATGGAGTTGGACATCACGACATCCGTCGTACATTGTTCATGTTATAGGTTCGAAACTAATGAGATGCTATGTAGCCACGTATTTAAAGCATACAATCATAAGAATATCACTAGTATCCCAAATAAATATATCATTAAACAATGGACAATGCACGCAAAGAAAAGAATTTACTGCTATGACCATTCGAAGAGCTCCGAAGCCTTTTCTAGCCTGGCCTTTAGAAATCTTGTATGTTGCTCGACATATAACTTGACTCCACGAGTTAAAAATTGCCATAGTATGAGACAATATGTCAACAATGCAATAGATGACATTTCAAACTATGTGAATGATTGCTTGGATAAGAACAACTAAAATGCAAACACGAAGAAAAAATCAACTATCAATGATCCACCACGTTTACTCCTTAAATGTGTTTCAAATGCTCGTATAAAAGGATAAAAGGGCAGCCTGGTGCACAAAGCATCCCCGCGCAGCGAGGGTCCAGGGAAGGGTCCCACCACAAGGGTGAAATGTAGGCAAACCTTACCTTGCATTTTTGCAAGAGCCTGCTTCGAGGCTCGTATAAAAGGATATTGAGAAAAAAAAAAAAGCAATGCTTCTTAATAATTGTTCATATTATTTTTCAATAACAACCAAACAACGAATTAATTAATTTATTACATTTGAAATTGCAGAGAAAAGAGATAATTAGTTTACATGTTTTGTTACGCTCACTTTCAAAAAATATTTGAAAATCTAACTATACTGGAAAAATAACGTTCAATTTTAGTAGGAACCGTTGTCGATCTTTGTGGAGATCAACCTTGATCTCAATAGATCGAATTCGATCTCCATGAAAAATCGACCTTGATCTCAATAGAGATCAAATTCGATCTCCAGGAAAATCGACCTTGATCTCCCTAGAGATCTATTCGATCTCCATATGCTCCGCCTTTCTATTTTATGTCGGACACGTGTCACAACCTTATATCACCTGGACGGAGATCTCACTCCGGGAGACGTATTCAAAAATCTCCCCAGAGTAGGGTCACTGATAGGAGAAATATCTAGGTGCGAGTAACACAAAGTGATTTAAGGTTCGAGAGAAAATCCGACCGTATACTCGTAATCCAAAGGTGGATATTCTGTTTGACGGTTTCATTTTCGAGCAATTCAGACATAGGAATTCGTGCATGTGTTTAGAGTTTTTAACCGTGATGCCAATGTTAAATTTGGTTCGGTTATATATATATGGATTATATATATTGATATATATGGCGTATTTATATACATAGGTGTTGCGGGTCGCTTAGGGCTCTTGGTAGACCGGTCGAATTGAACCACCTTAGCTCGGGAGTGAACTAAGCGCGCAAACAGTCACAGAGAAATTCGTTGAGTACACTGAGACGTTTTAACGTGGAAAAACCCGGAAAGGGTAAAAAACCACGTGGCCGGAGCTGTGCCGACCAAACTTCCACTATCTTCTGGGGGGTTACAATTAGAGACTTAGAGGTCGAGCGTGACAGGCCGCTGCTCGTTACAATAATAGAGAGAAAGAGAGAGAGAAAACGTTCCGAGGGTGACAGGCCACCTCTCGGAAAAAAACTAAGTCTTTTCCTTCTGAGAACGCTAGAGAACGAAAGTGAGAATGCCTTGTCCGCTTTCGTGAAGACGAAAGTGAGAATGCCTTGTCCGCTTTCGTGGAGACGAAAGTGAGAATGTCTTGTCCGCTTTCGTGGAGATGAAAGTGAGAATGCCTTGTCCGCTTTCATGTAGACGAAAGTGAGAATGCCTTGTCCGCTTTCGTGGAGACGAAAGTGAGAATGCCTTGTCCGCTTTCGTGGAGACGAAAGTGAGAATGCCTTGTCCGCTTTCGTGGAGACGGAAAACCTCAAGTCCACGAAGGAGATCTTCAAGCGCCGAAGGAGAAATCCGTGGAAATCTTCAAGGAGCTCTCTCTCGTCACCAAGGCCGGATCCTCTTAAATGAAGCATAGGGGGTCCTTTTATAGCTTTGGCCGGGGGTAGCCCGGTAATTTTGCCGTTGTAACCACCATAACCACCTAGGAGGACGAATCATATTTTCCGGTTCAGAGCCCACGGATCACCATTTTTCGTAAATGATCATCCTGCCCTTCGAGGAAAGGCGACAAGCTGTTCCTGAAAAGTGAGAAACTGAAAAGACAGAAAGTGAGCGAGCCGAGTCGAAAATGTGAGAATGCTAGAAAGACAAAAAGTGAGCGTGTTAGAAAAAATAAAAAGCGAGCTGAGCGCGCTCAGAAGCGTTCTGAGCGCGCAACGAACGGAGAAGCAATCAAAGCGTGCTCAGAAGCGTTCTGAGCGTGCGTGAGCGCGGAGGCGGTCTGAGCGCGCGTGAGCGCGGAGGCGTTCTGGGTGCGCAACGAACTCGGGAGCGTTCTGAGAGCGCGGCGAACGCGAATGCGTTCTGAGCGTGGTGAATAATATTCCGTAAGAATAATATTTACGGGAGAATAATATTCATGCGAGACTAATGTTCTGGCGTGCAGTTTGATCAGCGTTCTGAGTGCGGTGAACGCGAAGATGTTCGATGCGCGACCGTGAGAAGACCTCGAGGCCGAGGCGACGGGCGCACTCCCTAGTTGGGGAGTTACGTGAATAATATTCACGTAACTCCCAAGGGGGTTAATATTCACGTAACTCCCACTTGGGGAGTTACTATTCACGTAACTCCCCAAGGGGAGTTACGTGACTCCCCAATTGGGGAGTGGGGGCACTCCCCAATTGGGGAGCGCCACATGGGCGTTGACCAATTGGTCAACGCCCATTGCATTGGGGGGTGCGGTAATGCCGCACCCCCCAATGTAGATGGGGGTGCGGCAATGCCGCACCCCCCAAGACAGATGGGTGCGCGGCGGGCGCCGCGCCCTCTCGGCGCGGCGGGCGCCGCGCCCTCTCGACGTCGTAACAGGCGCTTCTATTGGCGCGACCAGTGATATGTGTTGCTTGTCGCGTGATACCTTTTGATTTTCACGCTACGCGTGGTGCTTGCGTGCTCGGCGGTACCCATCCAGATACGTGATACATGACCGCATCCCGTATCATTTTTACCGGTGCATATCAATAGGAATATATATATATAGAGAATTATATATAGAGAGATAATGATTGGTTTTAGGTATAGGATAAAACTACAAGGACACTCAAGAGATCGCAAACAAATCGCAAATAAGTGGGCCCCATAAGGTTGCATGTGAGAATGACATTTTTTTCTACCTAGGGTAACATGTTTGCTATCAAAAATCCCCTTATCACAGTTTGCGATTTATTTGCGGTCTCTTGAGTGCATGTAGTTTCGTCCTTAGGTATATATTAACCCCCCCCCCCCCCCCCCCCCCCCCCCCCCCCCCCCCCACCACGTGAGAAATTATATATAGCCGCATGCCTTGGATTGGTCGCCTAGGTGAAATCATAGATCTAGCCGCCTGGGAGGTACATCTTTGAAGCCGGCCTGTAGCATTGGTCTTCACCGCCCAACTCCTCTTTCTCTCTCCCGGTCTCTCCCTCTCTCTCTCGTGCGACGGGGAGGCCGCCGGCCTCGGTGTTTCGCCGTTGGAGAGATTGGTGTCGCCGGTCTTGGAGGTGAGCCGCCGACGTTGGAGAGGGAGTCGTCGTCGGGCTTGGTGGAGATCGCCGTAGACGTTGAAGGCTTGCGTGTGTGCAGTTAGCCTTGACGACGTTTGATCTCGGTGGTGACGTTTGGTCTCCGGTGGTGGCGTTGGTCTCCGGTGGTGGTTGCGGTTGAACGTCGGACCTCGACGTTGAAGGTTCCGGTGAACCTTGTGTGTCCGCTAGGCGTATTGCAGTCCAGATCTTCCACTCGCCCGCGGATCGTGCGCGTCCGACGCATCTGCGGTATTTCACCGGACGGTCTTTTCTTCTCCTGTTATTTTATTGTAATATCTTTTATATATTGTTTGATTTTAATATATAATTGTGTTTGTGCGCCGGCGGAATTTACCGGGCGCAGTTGTGACCATTTTTGTGTTCTTGTTTCCCTGCAATTTTATAGCGATGCCCTGCGTTTTGCACCTGATTTTACAACAACTAATTAGTATGCTCACTGGTAGATTGAAAGTAGGGATTTGAGAAGAATCTTCATACTCTGCTTAAAGAATTTGTGGTTGACGATCATGCTGATCGTGTGTGCCAAATATTCGGCCAACATGCAGTGAAATCTTCCTTTTTGTTTTTTTTAAAGAACACAGTAAGTGAAATCTTCTCTCCATTCCTTTGGTTGCTCTCCTCTTCTCTGGCTCAAAAAATTGAGAGCCGAGATCTAGAGGAATCTGAAGTTCTTCCATGGACAGCGCACCTCAGCTCCTTCACTGTGGGATAAAGTCCCTCCGCCGGCCGCTAGCCACCGGCGTGCATGGAGACGGACAACGGAGACATTGGCGCCGTAATTATCCATCTTTGTCTAGGGTGCAGCGGTCATGTGTGGTTGCGGTGGCTACAGGTCCTAAACCCAGGAATACCTTAGCTTCTTCTCCAGCAACGTCTAGGGCGCCTTCCAGTGGATCTACCAATGGAGCCGCAAGTGTAAGCAATTGTTTTAAGCGCTACTTAATTATGACTTTGTTATTTGACTTTGCGGGTGTTTCCTCCAATTGCAGAGGATTGGGAATGTGTCGGATGAAATCAAGAGGGTCAGAGCACGGATGGAAGAGGACGAGCAGCTGTCTTCACTCATGAGAGGCCTGCGTGGTCAGAATCTGTCCGATTCACAGTTTGCAGATGAAAAGATCAAACTCCGCCTTGTTGAGGTACGGTTCTTCTCCGGGCCTTCAAGCATTTATGTTGAAGAAATTTATAAGCCGGAAATTTTGGGAATTCGAACATGAATTTGAACAGCGCAGCCATCACCGGAGCAGTAAATTATCATGAGCGGTTTTGTTTTGCCGGAAAACTTCCCGTTTTTGACATGAAATATACAGTTTGGTACAGTTCAGATAATTCTAGTAGCTATTCCCTCTCATGCTTGAAAGTGTTTGCAAATAACCGCTTAGGTTTATGAATAATAGGTTAGAATCCAGGGCAGTGTTAAAACTTCCATGGATGCAACTTATAGGAAGATAGTGTTCCTCTATAAGCTCCAATTAGATTTTGAGATGTGGAGGATAATTCCCTCAGTTTAAATTCCGACATGCTTAATTTGTTTCAATATTTTAGTTTTTGGCTTTATCTCTTATTACTTTATTAATTACATTTTGTAATTTTCACTTAAATAAATGGATGACAATTTTCATCAATTTTGTTTGGCTAATGCCTTAAGCACTTGTCCGAAATATATGCATTTAGTTGTGAAGTTTGTTAAGGGTAGTCTAATAAAGTTTCTTATTAACTGTCCAAAAAATGAATGTTAATAGTCTGGTCGATTTGTTAAAATCCATCAATTATTGGTTTTACCATACTTGGGAGAAGAGCACATGGGTGGGTTTGGGAGAGCACCTCGCCAGCTGGGAGCCGGTTCTGCGAGCTCATTTCAATGAGATGCCATGGACCTTGCCTTCGAGCGAGGCTAAGAGAGTTCTCGTCTATGGGCGACCTTAAGAGGGACGTCGCCTATGGGCGAGGTCAAGAGGGACCTCTCTTATGCACGAGCTCTATAAGGGTCTTGCTCCCAGGTTTGTTGTGCGCTCTTCCTTGGTGCGATATTTCTAAAACCATTTGTCATATGTTTGCTGGCGTGGGCCTATGACCATGCTGGGCCTATCGTTGGCGAATATGAGTTGTACACAAAGAACTATGCTGGGCTTATGACCATGCTGGGCCTACCGTCGGCGAATATAGGTTGTACACAAAGAACCAACTTTTCAATGGAACCTGGACTCTTTCTTCGCAATTGAGGAGGAAGACAAAGGTCTTGGAAGAAAACATATAAGAATACAGGGCCGAGATAAAGCAAAAAAAATGAAGAAATATGTGTAACACGATTCCTTTCTAGCAGACTATAAATCATCGGTACGGGTACAAGTACGATACATGTTCGGTGTGGTGGTACGACAAAATAAAAAAAAACATATATATGCATGTATATATAAGCCACCTTTAAATGGAGAATATATAATGTAGAAAAATTCATATATTGAACAAGTAGAAATACTTCCAATTTAAAATGTCTAATCCTCAAATACATAATAAATAAACAAAATAATTAAATTTAAATCAGATTCTTCGTTGTTTTAATGATAAATCCTAATCTGAATCACATTTTATTATTATAATAAACAAATACCACTAGTTCCATTTATAAGTCGCAATTTTTTCTTTTCTTAAAGACATGAAGAAGTCTTTTGTTTACTTTAGAAAAACAGACTCCAATCACATTGTGCAGAACGATCTACCAAGTCTAAGCGTATCTGAAGACTATAGTAGAAGACGTATCCGCCAAGTATCGGGTACATACCGGTACCGAAAACGTACCCTGCATTGGTACTCATCCGTCAGAGAAGTATCATTAATTCATAGCTAGCAGATCTAGGCTTTGATAAAGAATATCTCAATCAGAATTATGAAGTAGAGCTGCTAATACCCTCTCCTTCACTCCCATCCACGCATCCATTACCTACTGTTGGAGTTTCGCCAAACTTAGAAGATGAAGAAGAATAACTGCTTCGAGAGAATTGCTTCATTTGAACCGTTGAGTTTTTTCGCGGGACTCATGTAAAGGCTCAGATTGACACCTGCAAATTTTGGAGTGGCCTTCATTTGGATCTTAAATAGTCGATAAGGGGACACATGGATAGAATGAGGCTTTCTTTAGGATGTAGTATTGATGATATATGTGATATATATATATATATGTGTGTGTGTGTGTGTAGATATAATATCATAGATATTGGTTGATATCATGGTTTTGAGTGTATACTGTTTTTTGATTTTAAATAATGAAAAATGAGGGTTGAAAGAGAGTAAGAGAAAAAATATTTAGTGAATTTTGAGTGAGAAATATTTACTGAGCAAATATTGTAAACTTGTATTCATCTTTGGACTAGTGGAAACATATATTTATATGCAGCCGTGGATGTATGTGATTCTAACAAAACCACGTAAAGGTTGTCTCCTTTTTTATGCTGTTTCCTTGCATTTATTATCTTCCCATTTTTGTTTCTCGTCATTTCTAGGGCAACACATTTTCCCTTAAAAACTAGTATCACCGCACAAGATTTGTGGTTTTTCGGAAAGAAATCTCTGTATTTTTATTGTAAACTAATATCTCTATATTATATACTAAAAAGGGAAAACCAATTTTGGGTGTGATATCAGACTCTTCACAACCATTAGATTTGTTTACCCGGGAAACCGCTTCCAAGAGGATTACTCGCAGACCGAGCGGTTTGCGGGTCTAAGTCGCCCGGCTCAGATTAAACGAGATCCATCGACACCAGCTAACACAGGTCGGGCGGTCTAGCATAACTCAGACCGCCGCCAAGCACTGAAGATAGTCCAGGCCCAAGTCCAGCAGGACAAGTCGCGGTCTCAAGTCGGAGGTCGCGCGGTTTATGCCATGGGGATAAGCCCAGGTCCAAAATCAAAGAACAAGCCGCGGTCTCAAGACAAAGATCGAGCGGGTAGCATCGTCGCCTTGGCCGCATCATCTTTAGCCTCTGGTCAGACAATTCGGAGGGGCAAGCCGCCAAGCCGCGCGGCTTCTTTCTTTCCTTCTTTGTGTATCCCGTCACCGCCTGCCCGTTTCTCCTGTACCCGGGCAGGCGGTTATTTTATCCCTGCCCGTTCGGGCAGGCCCCCAAGCCTATAAATAGGGGGCGGCACTGTTCCCAAGGCACGCACTCTCGAACCTAGGAGCTCGCTTGTTTGAGCTGCGGACTCGAGTTTCTCGTCTTGCGGACTGTCTGACCGGTCGGCTTCTCTTTTCCTGCACTTGCAGCCCGCGGTAACCACTTCTTTCTAATCAAAGGAAAGCCCGTCGCAGGAGTGACATTTGTCGCGGCGGGCGAAGTCTGGCCTTGATCGCTGCTAGCGGTCTCATTCTTCTACACAAAAAGTAACCGGCAACCCGCAGCCTCCGTTTTCCCTCGGAGGTGCGATCTCGGACCCAACAGAAACACGCGACCTTCAGATCGCGGATTGTCGGTGAAATCCTTTTCGCCACGATGTCAATCAGTTCCCCCTTGGAGACCGCTCCGATCATAGCGAGACTCTTTATGGGAAGCCCTGGAGCAATCAAGGAGAGAAGCCGAGCGGGCTCAGAGGGCCACTGATCAGCGACTTGAAGCGATCAGTCAGACTTTAGCAATGCTAACCGAGCGACTAGTTCCGCAACAAGCCGCGGCTAATCAGGCGGTGACCCCGGTCCTTCCTCCACCTCCTCCTTACTCGCTACCGCAAGCCGCTAATTTCCAGCTCCATCAAGAAGACCCTGCGGCTAGGAAAAACTTCTATCAGGAAGCCGCGCACAACATGCCAGCTCGAGTCCTCGACTTCCAGGGGGCGACTTCTCACGCTGCCCACCTTTCCTACCCGCAGGAGGGCGCGGCCCGTCTCTCCTACCCGCCTGAAGTTCCTATTCATCACTCCTACCCGCCAGAAGCTGCTGCCCGGCCTTCTTATCAGGCGGCTTGTCCGCGAATAGCCGCAGCTCCGGCGGCTTATTACCCTGCTCCTCTGTATGAAGACATGGAAGAAACTTTTCCCTTTGTGGACGAAGTCAGAGGGGAGCCTGCCCCTAATAATTTCAGGGAGCCTCGCCTGCCAGCTTTCAATGGGGAGACTGATCCCACGGTTCATTTACAAGCTTTCGAGTCAGCCATTGCTCTCAGAACCTTAACTGATGCAACCAAGTGCAAGCTTCTTGTAACCTCCTTTGAAGGACAAACGAGGGAATGGTTTTACGGTTTGCACCCCAGGTCGATCCGTTGTTTCGCGGAGCTGCGAAGAGAATTCCTGCTGAGATTCTCCACCTCAAGGAAGAGAAAGAGTGGTCCGGCGGCCCTTTTCGATATAAAACAACGGGAAGGCGAGACATGGGCTCGTTTTGTGGATCGATTCCAGAAAGAGATCATGGAAGTCCAAAATGTGGACCCGGAGCTGTATAGGGTTGCCCTCATCCATGGCCTAAGAGAGGGCCCCCTAAAGTTCGAAGCAAATATAAGGGAGCCTAAGACTTATCAGGAAATGATAAGTTTGGCAAATATGTTTATCAGAGGAGAGAAGAGCAATCCAGACTACGTCGCGAAGCTGGTAAGCGACAAGGAGCCATCAAATCTGTCCTTCCATCATCCACCATCGAATCAGTCCCACTTTGAACCCCGTTCCCAAAGGGGAAGGAACTACAAAAATAAGCAACCATTTATGGGCCATCAGCGGTTTCAAGATCAGAAACCACCGTTGGTCGTCGCCCCCGCTCCATTTGCTCCCTTTCCGCAAATCATGCCGGTATATTTGCAACAGTATGCCGCGCAGCCACCTCCAGTCATTCCATCAACTCAATACGATGATTCGCAAGAGTCATTCACTCCCCTAAACGTCACCATGGACGAAGTAGTCCAGATTCTGCAAAAGAGGCCAGATTTCAAAAGGTCTGCTCCTCTGAAGTCGGATATTCGCAATCGAAATCCGAACCTTTATTGTGAATATCATAAAGAGGGGGGACATCTAACTGAAGACTGTCGAGCTCTTCGTCTGCTTATAGAAAGACTCCTGAGAGAAGGAAAGCTCCGGGGTCTAGTTCGGAAAGATAAAACTGCTGAGCCAACTACCGAGAAGAAAAAGGAGAAGGAAACAGTAGAAGTGACCTGGGAATGCGCCGACGTCGAGGACGCCGGCTGCTATGGTGACATCCATCCTTCTACCGAATGCGTCGAAGTCAATGATGTGGGCCCCTTAGGGGACATCTATTGTATCCATGGGGGAGCTGGAGCGGAATCATCTCGCAAATCCAGCATTGCGAGAGTTCTAAAGCAGGAAGTGGCAGCCACTACAAGTTCTCCTCCCGAAAGCACTATTGTCACGTTTGGTCAGGAAGACCTTTCCCCCAATGCTAATCCTTTCGATGATGCGGTGGTTATCAAGGCCATCATCGAAAACTATACAGTCCACAAGATTCTGATTGATACCGGCAGCTCCGTCAATCTCCTTTTCCGCCCGACTTTCGAGGCCCTGAAGACCGGAAAGCATCTACTTTCCACCGATGGGCCCCTCTACGGTTTTTCTGGGGAGAAGAAGGAAGTAGAGGGTTCAGTGAAACTCCTGGTCTCTCTTGGAGGGGTGATAAAGTTGATCAATTTCGTGGTAGTAGATGCCCCAAGCAACTACTGTGCTATCTTCGGGAGGCCGATTCTCAATGCGTATAGAGCAATAGTGTCCACTTTTCACCTTGCCCTCAAGTTCGCTGCTGAAGGAAAACAGTATCGGGTCAGAAGCAACCCAAAGGTAGCTCGGGAGTGCTACGTCCGAACTGTCAACATGGTCACCGACGCTCCACTTCCCAAGATCATGGATGAGGTTTTGGAGGTTGCTGAGTCTCCAGAGGCCGCCGAGGAAGGAAAGGATCGAGAAGGGGCCCACTTGGAACCTGCCCAAGCGACCCAAGAAGTTCCTATTGCTGAGGGGGCAGAAAAGAAGCTGGTCATCAACGCTGAGTTGTCAGAAGAGGAGAAAGTGGAGCTAATCTCCTGTCTGTTGGGGAATCTGGATATCTTCGCTTGGTCAGCGGAGGATATGCCAGGAGTGGATCCAGACGTGGCTTGTCATCATCTAAACGTATCTCCTGAGTTCAAGCCCGTCCAGCAAAAGAAGAGAGAAGTGGCGACCAAGCTGGCGTTGCCCATCAGAGAGGAGGTCTCCAAACTCCTAAAAGCGGGTTTCATTTCTGAGATTCAATATCCCACGTGGATGTCGAATGTTGTAATGGTTAAGAAATCTTGTGGGAAGTGGCGCATGTGTGTGGACTTCACCAAACTTAATAAAGCGTGCCCTAAAGATTGTTACCCTTTGCCTCGGATAGATGTCTTAGTTGATTCCGCGGTTTGGTATGGTTTTATGAGTTTCCTCGATGCCTTCTCCGGGTACCATCAAATTAAAATGCACAAACCTGACATCCCGCATACCTCATTTATCACAAACGATGGGTGTTACTGCTATCTCGTAATGCCCTTCGGTCTTAAAAACGCAGGTGCAACATACCAAAGAATGATGGATACCGTCTTTAAACATCAAAAGGGCAGGAATCTCGAAGTTTACGTTGATGATCTTCTTCTCAAAAGTAAAACATTCTCATTGCATTTGAAAGACCTCGTAGAGACGTTCGCTACTCTACGGAGGTTCAAGTTAAAATTAAACCCATTGAAATGTGTGTTCGGGGCAAGCAAAGGGAAATTTCTTGGGCATCTCTTAACTCCTGATGGCCTTGCACCAAATCCAGATAAGGTGAAGGCCATCCTTGATATGACCCCTCCTCGAAATACTAAAGAAGTTCAACAACTTGGGGGGAGATTGGCAGGATTGAGCAGGTTTATCTCCAAATCCGGAGATAAAAGTGCCCCATTCTTTAAAACATTGCGAGGGGGATCAAAGTTCGAATGGAACGAGGAGTGTAACAAGGCTTTCGAGCAGCTGAAGGGACAGTTAACTTCGACTCCACTACTCCAAAGTCCCCGTGAGGGAGAAAAGCTATTCTTATATCTGGGAGTCGGACCAGAAGCGGTGAGTTCCGTCCTCGTTCGGGAAGAAAAGAGGAGGCAGTTTCCAATATACTATGTCAGCCACATCTTTAAGGATGCAGAAACCAGATATTCGATCCTGGAGAAACTGGCCTTGGCTTTGGTTATGTCTGCGCGAAGGCTTCGCCCTTATTTTCAGGCTCATTCCGTCCAAGTTATTACAGATCATCCTTTAAAAAATATTCTTGAAAAGCCAGATCATTCAGGGAGGTTGGCAAAATGGGCTATTGAACTAAGTGAATTTGAGATATCGTACATCCCCCGAACAGCAATCAAAGCGCAAATCTTGGCAGACTTCCTGGTAGATACAACAGAGCTTAGTCCTGAACAGGTGGTACGATCTCCTCTGGCTTGGATCATTTATGTGGATGAGGCTTCTGGCAGAAACTCCGTGGGAGCCGGAGTAGTGTTGATCAGCCCAAATGGCATCAGGCTGAAGCAAGCTATCAAGTTCTTCTTTCCAGTTACAAATAACCAGGCAGAATACGAAACACTTCTGGCTGGGCTAAGGCTTGCGAAGGAGTTGGGCATAGAATATGTACATGTTAGAACCGATTCACTGGTGATGGCCTCCCAGGTCTTGGGAAATTATGAGACAAGGGAGCCGATTCTGCGAAAATATCTGCTATTAGCCAAAAAGGAAATCGGAAGATTCAAGTCATTTATTATCGAGCACATCCCGAGAACGCAAAATGAGGAGGCAGATGAATTGTCGAAGTTCGGTCTTCCATCAGGGGGAGTGACCTTTGAACTCTTTCATCCGGCAATAAATGAGGCAGAACTCATGCAAATTGATCATAATCCTTCATGGAAGGATCTTTACGAGTTATTCCTATCAAAGGGGGAGTTCCACCATTCCATCAAAGATCGGAGAAGATTCAAAAGGAAGGCGGCATATTATTATCTAATAGCAGGAGTTCTCTACAGAAAAACTTTGATTTCCCCCTCAGCACGATGTGTTTCAGAAGAAGAGATCCCTATCGTACTTCAGGAAGTTCCTTCTGGGGAATGTGGTAGCCATTCAGGGGCAAAAACCTTAGAAAAAAGGATCCTGCGGCAAGGATATTTTTGGCCGACTATGAGAGAGGATGCTGAAGCATTTGCCAAGCGGCGTGTGCAGTGCCAAAAGTTCGCTCCTCTTCAGCATCTTCCCGCTCAGTCGCTTAGGTCAATAACTGCACCCTGGCCCTTCGCAGTTTGGGGGATGGATCTCATCGGACCCTTTCCAATGGCTAGCGGTCAGCGCCGCTTTATCATAGTGATGATTGACTACTTCAGTAAGTGGATCGAGGCTAAGGCACTGGCAAGAACTACTACCCAAATCATCAGAAACTTCATCTGGGGAGAAATAGTCTGCCGACACGGAATTCCGCTGGCAATTGTCACTGATAATGGTCCACAATTCAATAATCCCGAGATGATAAAATTTTGCGATCAGGTTGGAATCGACCTGCGGTTTTCCTCAGTACATCATCCAAGGACCAATGGTCAGGTAGAAGCAGCCAACAGGCGAATCCAGCAGCTCCTGATGAAAAGAGTTTGGAATCAGAAAGGAAACTGGGCAGATCAACTTCCCTCCATCCTTTGGACTCTTCGTACTACTCCATCTTCAGCTACAGGGGAGACACCATTCAAACTGTCTCATGGCTCGGAGGCTGTTGTTCCTGTGGAGTTTGAGGTGGTCACTCCAAGAGTTGTGTACGGAAAAGAAGGAGGAGAAGCGTGGGTAGAATACAATGACGAGGCCGTCAAGTATAGTTTGGATCTAATCGAAGAACTTCAGGATGAGGCAACAATAAGGCAAGAAGAAGTTAAAAGGAGGATGGCAAAGTACTTTGACAAAAATGTTAGGGTAAAGCATTTTGCTGTCGGCGACGTCGTATTAAAAAAGGTTGATGCAGCAGCCCGAACAGGTAATGTCAGGAAGCTAAATCCTAATTGGGCTGGACCTTTCATCGTCAAGGAGGCACTAAAAAGTGGGGCTTATCGCCTCCAAACAAGTGAAGGAGAAGACATCCCGCGCACCTGGAGTGGCGACGATCTCAAACGGTTCTATCCTTAAAATGTCTTCTTTACTTTCCTGCAGTTTTTGAGATATTTTAATAAGAAGCTCCATACTGATACTTCTCCATGTCTGATGTTTCCTTTCTGCATTTTCTCATATATCAAACTCACTGAACCACGGAGACATCGCCAAGTTCTGCTCGAACCCCCTCGGATTGTAGTCATTAGCGTAAAACCATGAAGATCATATGTAGCGGGGAGTTTTCGCACACGTGTAGTGGTAGCTTGCCAATTCCCGTGCGGTGGTCTTCAGAACCTCGGATCCCGGCTGATATCCGACACACCCCTGCATCAAGGGAGGTCTAGGTGAATGTTGGCTCTATCATGCCCCGAGGGGGATATAATTACAGCTTTGATGATCCTTCTGAGGAAAGCAATGTCGGTATAGCCCCCGCGGCATAACCACACCTGCCCAACTGATCATCTTAGTCTGTGACTATCGAATACTCCAAGGTGCTCTCGAGCGATGCCTAAGCGGGACCCGCAACTGAGTTGATCTCTCTGAGGAAAGCAATGTTCGCCGCCTAGGCCCACCTGCCCAATTGATCAACTCGGCTTGTAGCCCTAGGCAAGAGAGCAGTCGAGTCGCTTACAGCCCTTATGACCACTTGAGGAAAGCAATGTTCGCCGCCTAGGCCCACCTGCTCACTTGGTCATCTGGGTCTGTACTTGTTTCTCTTTGTTTCTACAGCTCTTATGACCACTTGAGGAAAGCAATGTTCGCCGCCTAGGCCTACCTGCCCACTTGGTCATCTGAGTCTGTAATCATCTTTATTGCTTTACCAGGGATTATCTCGTCCCATATGGTCATTATAGACCATTTGGAGGAAAAAGCAGGATTTCTATGTGCAGCATAAACCGGACGACTTAATACTCAAACCGGGCGGTTTGAAATAAGCAGGTACCAGGGCTTTCAGACGGTCTGATTATTAAACCTGGCGGTCTGGTTATTAAACCTGGCGGTCTGGTTATTAAACTAGGCGGTCTAAAATCAGCAGGTTCCAAAGATGTCATACGGTTCGGTTTTTAGACCGGGCGGTTTGAAATAAGCAGGTACCAGGGCTTTCAGGCGGTCTGGTTATTAAACCAGGCGATCTAAAATCAGCAGGTTCCAAAGACGTCATACGGTTCGGTTTTTAGACCGGACGGTTTGAAGTGAACAGGGTATCATTAAGGTATAAGGTAAATATCAGGGAAGCAAGCATAATCATGACCAGCCGACCTTATTATCCGGATTATGAATTTATCATCCTTATGAGTTTCCATTCAATCCAATCGGATAATCACAGGATCTTTTCAATCAGGCGGTTATGATTCTCGTTGCAAGTATTAAACCTGCTAATCGCACGAATTCTATATACAGCTCGAACGGCTTGTCAGCCAATGTTATATATAACAGTCATATAAATTGATCGGATTAAATGTTAATCGCACGGTCTATCAATTGATCTTCTTGGGATTGGATATTCTGTTTACGGTCGCACGGCTTGATTATTTCAAATTCCGGATCGGTTATCTGATTGCATTCACGGAAGTGGGATTTACAGCGATGTTAGCTGCAAGTCCCCTGAGTTAAAACACTGACCGCTCGGTCTGATAATTGTTCTCATGACTTGTCCTTCTTTATCCTGGAAAGCAAGTATGCCGGGTCTAGTAGTAACCGCGCGGCTCAATTGTGTTCGGTCTCCGGGATGTCGTAATACATTGGTAATAAGTTAGCACTTTCTCAGAATAAATCGGATAAATTCGATTCGGATTAAAAGAAGCAAGCTATGCGAGTGGGTTTTTAGATACTTTACCGGAATCTTATGAAGATCGCTATCCTAACCGGATAAGTTGACATTAAGTCGCACGACTTGGTTAGATTTAACACAGAAAGAGATCGCAAACAATCGCAAGTAAGTCGCAGAAGGTAGACGGATAGACAGGTAAAAGCCATTTCATTATCAAAACATTGTTTACATTATGTTTTAAGCCGTCCGGCTAACAACATCAAGCCGACGGCTATTCAAAATAAAAAGCAAAATACAGCTACTGATTGTGCGACTTGAGTTTCTTAGACGCAGGAGCACTTGAATGTTCGCTGTCATCAATCGAAACGTCAGGAGAATAACCCTCGCTACCCGACGAGGATGAGCTACTCAATTCGCCCGATTTGCGGCCAGCATCTTCTTCAGAATCGCTGGATTCGGACTCCGAGCCACTCTCACCACTCTTAGCCGCTCCGGGTTCTTCGACCTCGTCATCTCCATCATCGCTCTCCTCCGAACTGGATCCGTCGGCTTTATTCTTTCCTTTGGCTTTCCGCCTGATCTTTTCTAACTTCTTTTGCAAGATCGGATAGGCGTCCGAGAAGGTGAAATGCTCGAAACCGGGCGCGAACCCGTTGAGCTCCCGCAAGCGGTTAAAAGCATTATCAATTCCCTCGGCGACATGAGGGAAGAGTTCCTGCTGATAGACCGGGTCGGTCTCATCATACTTAGCCTGCAAAAGAAAAGAGTAAGGTAAGACCGTGCGGTCTGAGAACATTGGTGTTGATGCTGACCAGGTGATGACTTACCGACTCGGCTTCCTTTAGCCGCGCATTTTCTTTCTTCAGTTCGGCAATTTCCTTCGCTTGGAGAGCGTTTTCTTTAATCAACCTCTTTAAGGTCATTCCCATGAAAGCGTTGGTGATAAAGCTCTCGGCGCCAACCCGCGCGGCCTCTCTGGCGAGCTCTTCCTCAGGAATTTTCCTCAGCCTCCTGAAGTTCCGTCGGCCGAACATAGCGATGCTAGCGGCCTCAGCATGCCGGCCCGACTTCTCATTCGCCCAGTGGGGAAGCGCAGTAGAGATCTGGACACTATCGCTGTCCGGGTGCCAGGTCAAGACCGGGTGGCCTTTTAGATCCTTCACCTTGCTGAAGGAACGAAGGGCGGCGAAGTCGCCCGAGGAACCCGAATCCTCCCCATCAGACGGCAGCGGCTTGTTCCTGGCTTGCCTCTTCCTCTTCTCCGTCTGAGTCAAGACTAAACCGGCCGGACTGATCGGCTTGTTAGCAGGAACAACGGCTTGGGCTACAAAAGGAGAAGAGTCAGCACAAGAGACCGAGCGGTTAACATTAAAGTCGGAAGCAAAGGGAAGCTTACTATCTTCAAGCCGAACGTTTTCTAGCTCGGCAAGTAGAGGGATATAGTAGCTTATGTTAAGCCGCTCATCCTTGAGAAGCTTGCAGATTCCCTTCTCCACTTCGCTTATTGGGACCGGTTGAAAGGCCTCCTCAGGCCGCACTTGCGGATTCGGGTTCAACAGACCAAGTCGGCCTTCGAAGATCAAGTATCTCTCCGGCCAGGCCGTAACCTTGTTCGCCAGATTGACCATCTTCAACCCGCGGCAGCCAAAGTAGAGGTGGCCTTTGAAGACATGAGATTCAGAGTCCGGGATGGCTCGCACCGAGAATATCTTCCTGAAGAGGTCCATAGAGAAGCGGACTCTCTCAGATCGCAGGTAGGAGATGAAGCTACATATCCCGGCCATCGAGTTGGGAGAAATCTGGCCGGGAACAACTCCATAATGGTCAAAGACCATGGCGAGCTCAATCGAAATCGGGAATTTGAATCCGCAATCGAAATGGTCGATTGGGATCGCGATATGGTTTGGGCCAGACGAATTCATCCGCTCATCACGGAGCGGAAGCCGCGCGAGCAGCGGACTGTCAGTCATGTGCTTCTCGACGAATTCGTCCAGCTCGGCCTTTGTCAAACGGCACTCCTCGAGGTCTGCAGAGTGAAAGGCCACAGCGGCTTCGGAGCGGGTAGCAGAGGTCTTCGCAGGTCGCTTCGACTGGCGCTTTACTCCCATCTTGAAATTTTGGTAAAAGGAATTTCGGAAGGGCGCTACTTATAAGAGCGGATGATCTGCATTTAGCAAAGGTCAAATCACGGCTAGACCGGTCAACCCGTGCGGGTACATCATCACAAAACTCAACCACAAAGACCGTGTAATTCAAACAAGCGAATTAAAGAATCACGAAAACAAGCAGATCGGTTTATGTAAAATAACTCACAGGCATCAATCAACACAACAAGAAGGCAAAAAAGTAAATTCAAATATTTAAGCCGCACGGCCTGAATGGCAGATCGAATATTATAGAGTCAGATTCAAGCAAATTGTCCAAGAGACCGAATAGAAATATTATTACAAAGTTCATATCTCAGAGCCACTCGTTACGGACGGGTATCGCTCGGTTCATCCTCCCTGTGAAGCCGCGCGACATGATCGCCGATTTGAAGTACAGTTCCCTGCATTTGGTTCATATTATGATTAAGGCGGTTGATCATGCTATGAATCCGCGCGGCATCTCTCTCTACTCGCGTCACGGGGATCATGTGAGTAGGCAAGGTCGCTGCGGACTCATGAACACTAACAACTGGGCGGGTCGTCCTGGCTACAGGAAGAGACGAGCTCGTCCCTGCGTCCGGGCGGCTTGACCCTCGCCGGCCTTCGTCAACTACGTTAATAGGGCGCCGACTTCCGCCGGCTTCCTTGGCCAAATGAAGGTATCTGTCCCTATAATAGGCACAGTCCTCTTCGAGCTTGCGGACTTCCTTCTTTCCACGATCAATCCGGACGGTCAGCGCAGCCACTTGGTCTTGCTGCGCCTTTTCTTTCTCTCGACGCTCTCTCCGCTCGGCCTCCAGCGTTGCTCGGCTTTCCCTCCGTTCGGTTTCCAATTCAACCCGAAGAGCAGCTTTCTCATCTTGGGCGACCTTCTCTCTCTCCTCCACAGCCCTCAGCTGCTTAGCAAGGGTTTCCAGATTCTTTTGAAGCCGGGACATCTCGTCCTCCATCCGAGTATCCGGCAGAGAAGAACTCAGCAAGGGTGGATCAAGAGGGGGAAGATAGGTCACCAGTTCGCCCGGCTTCGGGATAGAGTCACGGTCATCTGCAATAAGAGAAAATAGTCAAAGAGTATTCAAAAGGAAACCGCTTTCATCGAATTTTCCTCGCTTACAAGCCGCGGCAGTTTGAATTGAATTCGGGCGGGCGGGTCGCCTTATTAGCTCGGTATCGAACTTTCGGCGTTGTTCTCTCCATGATCTCTCACTTTGCCTCCGCTTAGCAGCAGAAAGTTGAGCAGCGGAGGGAAAGAAGCTGGGCGACGGGTTCAACAACGAAGCGCGCGACTTGTTTCGAGGCCTCGGCATGAAAAAACGAACGGAGTGGTAATCCGCTCCCCTTTTACCTTGCAGCAAAAGATTGGGTTGCGGCGGGGGCGGCCTGGCAAGCTGATCTCTTACTCGCTCCGCCTTCACCTGCATAAACCGCAGACCGGCCGTCACGGTATCTTCAGGTACCGGTATGGTTCTTTCAGTCGCGACCTCAGGAAGGATGGCCTCCTTAAGGCTGGTGGCATCCTCAGACAGGGCGGATCCTTTCCCTCCTGGCGGGTTAGCAGCCTGCAGTTCGGAAGAAGTTCTCAGCTGATCATCTTGCTTCTGAAAAGAATCAAAATCCTTAAGGAGGTCGCTTACGGAAATGCTATGAGCATCAATTGGAACCTGGTCGCTCGGCTGGGGAGGAGTACTCAAGCCTTCCGAAACTTCATTCTCGCGCGACTTGCCTTGCAGGCTGCCTGCTTTCGGTTTCCCAGATGCTGCCTTATTCTTGGCCTTCAGCTTCTTCATCTTCTTAAGAAGTCTGTCCGCAGCGGACTCCTCCTTCTTTCTCTTTTTTGACTTCAGGACGGTTGGTTTGTCCGGGCTGTCCTCGACGTTAATAACTGGAGCTTCCAGATCGGTCGGCTTGGGGGAGTCAACTGCCTCTCCCCCTTCATCTCTAATTTTTAGATGAAAATCCCCGGACGGGGTGACCTCCATCTTGAAAGACTCATCCCCATCGCCTTTTTGGGAAGCAGTCTCCAAGTTTGTCTTACCCGGCGGAGAAGGCGGGCTGTTCCCTTTGCCAGAGAAGGTTGGGGGATCAGCTGGGGGCGGGTTCAGACAGCTCGCCTCATCTTTAGTCGACAGGACGACTGTTTGCTCAGGAAGCAGTTCGGTCGGCTTGTTCTCCTCCTGTTTAGATGACAAGTCGATTGTCAACTTTGCAGGCAGATCGGTCGGTTTACTCGTAGAAGCAATGGTTACGGTCTTATCAGGCCGCTTCGACTTTTTCTTCTTCTTCTCTTTCGAGCGGTCTCTCTCGCGGTTCTTTCCGGACTTCTCAAGAACTTCGAGCTCAGCCATCAGGTTCACCATCTTTTTCGGGCTGTTCAATCCGAAAGCCCTAACCGCAATAGGCGAGTAGTGACTCGTGGTAACAATGGAGTTATGCCAGAATCGAAGCTTCTGGAACATTTATAACCAACGGGGTGAAGACGGCGCGGTCTCCGGCTAGCACTGATATTTTCGAAATCTTCACGGAAATTTAAAAATATGCGGGGATTATGTTTACCCGGGAAACCGCTTCCAAGAGGATTACTCGCAGACCGAGCGGTTTGCGGGTCTAAGTCGCCCGGCTCAGATTAAACGAGATCCATCGACACCAGCTAACACAGGTCGGGCGGTCTAGCATAACTCAGACCGCCGCCAAGCACTAAAGATAGTCCAGGCCCAAGTCCAGCAGGACAAGTCGCGGTCTCAAGTCGGAGGTCGCGCGGTTTATGCCATGGGGATAAGCCCAGGTCCAAAATCAAAGAACAAGCCGCGGTCTCAAGACAAAGATCGAGCGGGTAGCATCGTCGCCTTGGCCGCATCATCTTTAGCCTCTGGTCAGACAATTCGGAAGGGCAAGCCGCCAAGCCGCGCGGCTTCTTTCTTTCCTTCTTTGTGTATCCCGTCACCGCCTGCCCGTTTCTCCTGTACCCGGGCAGGCGGTTATTTTATCCCTGCCCGTTCGGGCAGGCCCCCAAGCCTATAAATAGGGGGCGGCACTGTTCCCAAGGCACGCACTCTCGAACCTAGGAGCTCGCTTGTTTGAGCTGCGGACTCGAGTTTCTCGTCTTGCGGACTGTCTGACCGGCCGGCTTCTCTTTTCCTGCACTTGCAGCCCGCGGTAACCACTTCTTTCTAATCAAAGGAAAGCCCGTCGCAGGAGTGACATTTGCCGCGGCGGGCGAAGTCTGGCCTTGATCGCTGCTAGCGGTCTCATTCTTCTACACAAAAAGTAACCGGCAACCCGCAGCCTCCGTTTTCCCTCGGAGGTGCGATCTCGGACCCAACAAGATTGAATTTCAAAACTCTTTTCTTTCATCACTCTCACCAAGCCTAATGCTTCTCCTACTCTTGCCAGCCCCCATATATGCAATTTCTATGATACGTATTTGCATTGAGAACATGCACATGCATGTGCTCGGACAACCGGCCTCACCTCACGGGAGTCTCCCAATGTCGTGTTTACCTTTATAATAGTATTATATTAATTATGTGTTATTTTGTGCTTTAGTGTATTTACCATATAGTGGGAGGGCTTCGTTCTATATAGGGACCCCCTTAGGTTGTGAGTCTCATCTTTGGAGTATTTGTCATTTGGGCTCTCTTGGGAGAGAGGAGTGTTTGGTGGACCCAGCCTCCGGGTGCTTGACGGGAGCTTTTCTCCCGAGTTGTATCAATGTTTTCTTTATGCAATGCAATTTGCACTTTTTTGTTTGTGAATCTTGATATAGTGCATCCTCTACATATCAATTGGTTCAATATGCCGTTATCCGCTTGCCACATTTTCGGCCGCCAGGTACCAGCCCTCTCCCCGCTCCACCTTCCTCCCTCATCATGGATCTCCCTCGCCGCCGGTTACCCCCTCACTTGATGGCCTCGATTAACGCCAAAATCCGCCAAATCTGTGTGGCTTTATGCCACTCCGCTACAACGCTTTCACGTGCTGACACCCAGTCGCTCGGGCCGGTACCACCCCTGGGCGCTGTCCTGCCCTTTGACCCCGTCGAGGTGCCTAGCCCCACACCGCCTACTGGAGTTCAAATCCAGCCTCCTCCCCTGGACTCCACCGCAACACTAAGACATCCGACCTCCTTGTCACTGTCCACCACGACCTTGCCCGCACGGAATATCCCACACACTCGGTCTCCGCACCCTCCATCCCGACTCCTTCCATCTTCCATTCGCAGCCGGAAGCCATCGGCCCCACGACCCGTCCAACACATGTCTTCCCTTTCCCTTCTGGCGCATCATTCCGCCACTCTCAACGGCCTCCTGGGATGCCCATTCCGCAACCACCTTCTTCCTCGCCCCTAGCCCGCCTTTGCGCGCTCCACATCTCCTGGCCTCTTATTGTGGGTTTTCCTCCATCGGAAAGGTCGAAGCCTCCTCCTTCTCCACCGCCCGCTTAGCTCTGCCACTTACAACCGCAACTATGGTCTCCGCACACCTTTTGTTTTGCGCTCGCAGCCTTCACATGCGCTCATCTTCCGACAAAACTGTGGACGAGGCCCCGCCAGGCGGCTCACCAACTTTTCCCACTGCGCCACCCATGTTGTCTGCTTCACGCCGTTTCATCAAGCGCCTCGCTTGCCTTTTAGCTCTTCTCCATGTCTCGTGCACAATGCACCCTCCCAGCCCTTATTCCAGCATTTTCTCCACTCACAGTGCGCCCCACTGTTCCAGTCAGCTAGTGCATATATTTTGAACTCACCGCCAGGCGCCATCACATATCGTCCCTCGTCCACTTCGCCCGAACTTTCCCCTTGTTTGCCCACCTCACCAATTCTTATGCTTCGCCGTTCTTTTATTTTGCCCAACGACAATCACTAGAGATCTGGACAAGTTTACGCCATCAGTCTTCAAATTCTCAGGCCTCCGCCCGAGGCCCTGGTCCAACCGTCTTGCACCCACCGCTATGGCAACATTCCAGTCTTCACCTCGCTCGACCTTGAGGACAAGGTCAATTTTCAAGTCGGGGGTGTTGATACATATTCGCATTGGGAACATCTCACATCCATACGCTCCGACGATCGGCCTCACCTAGCGGGAGTCTCTCAATGTCGTGTTTACCTTTATGATAATATTGTATTAATTGTGTTATTTTGTCCTTTAGTGTGTTTATCCTATAGTGGGGGCTCCATCTATATAAGGCCCCCCCTAGGTTGAGAATCTCATCTTGGAGTGTTTGTCATTTGGGCTCTCTTGGGAAAGAGAAGTGTCTTGGAAGACCCAGCCTCCGGGTGCTTGATGGGGGCTTGTCTCCTGAGTTGTATTCATGTTTTCTTTATGCAATGCAATTTCCTCTTTCTTTTTTGTGAATCTTGATGCGACGCAACCTCTACGTATCATTTTAACACCCCGTTCCTTTGTTTTGATTCACCAGACTTCCAAGCTTGCGGCTGTTGAAGATGGCATCATGGTGGATGCGTTTATTTTGATCTAAAAGTGTAAAAAGAGAGATGAAATAAGAGATGAAAAGAAGTAGAGAAAAAAAGTCTTGTGAATTTTAGTGGTAAAGATTTAGGGAGAAAATATTATATTCCTTTAATCGTCTCTCTACTATTGGAAATGCATTTATTTGTGCGGACGTGGACGCATGTGCACATCACTGAATCATGGAAATTCCTTCTACCATTTTCCGATAATTTTCTTTCTGTTACTTTGTCTCATTTTCGTTTTCCGTGATTGCTTGAGCAACATACTTTTCCCCATTGGAGTAGGAGGCAAGGAATGGTGTTTCTCCGAGTATGGGAATACTGTGAATAATGTGCTTCAATGCTTCTTGGCAACATGCGAGATATAATGAAATAACTGTTAGGTTCAGCCATTTATGAATTGAGTTTCATTCATGCCAGTATTAGTTAAAAAAAGCAGCAGCAGTTGAATTGTTGCGATTGGCTGCATCATCATACTCTTAGTCCAGACTATTTGGAGCCTGCTTCATGCGTTCTCCATTCATTCTTGTTCTGTTCTCCTTTCATTGTTATCGATTGTCCATCAGATCTCTACAGGAATGTTGAAGTGTTATACTTTAACATGTTAGAAGAATGGCAATTTTTATTTTTTTAAGAATTAGTTTCTTTCTCAAGTTTGTGCAGTTGTCCTTCATTCTAAGCCAAGGCAGACCATGGAATTTATAAGACTCACTCATGGCATGCAAGTATTCTTTTTTCCGTTGCAACACCACAAAAGCCCCCTAACTAGCCATTTACCTAGCTTTTATCCCTCTTCTCGTAGTTTCTCAGTATAATGTTGTATGTCTTGGGTATCTTATCCGTTTCAATCTCATTTAAGTTGGCTATCGTACAATAAAGATAAAAAAGAGTTTGTAATTACAAATCTTGAGATTGGCCTCGTGGACATAAGATTAGGGGTGCAAACGAGTTGAGCTCAACAAAATTCTCAAGCTTGAGCTCGACGAGTTTCGCATATACTGGCTCGAGCTCAAGTTCACATATACTGGCTCAATCTCGTGATCTCATGAACATGGATGCATGAGCTCAAGCTCGACTCGCAATCGAGCTCGAGTTGAGTTTTTTTCAAGCAAGTTCGTCTAGCTCATGAGTTGACTCAGCTCAACTTGCACCCCTACATATGACCCTGCGTCTATCCTAATCAATGGAAGCATGGAGAATTTTAATTTCCAAGAGATTGGTTTTGTGGACATGGGACCTTTGCATCTGTCCTAATCAACGGAAGCGTTGAGAATTTTAATTTACAATTTTCGTGTATTTTCAGAATTGGAAAGGCAAAAAGAATGCCATTGTAACTCCAACTATGTTATTTGTAAATTTCCTAGTAATGTAAATCCTTTTTTAATGCATTCAAAGATTTTGCCATTGTTCTTTGCGAAATATGTATTGTAGATGCGTTTTACTTTTTAGTGCTAACAGTTTCCTTACTCTACCTGCATCTAATGTGTTACAATTTGTTGTTGTTTCACCGTTTATCCATTTTGCCATGTGGTTAAGCAGGTTACAGCAGCAGAGAGTAGTGAATCCTTACCTTTAGTGTATGATCCTGACATTATTTCCTTATATTGGGGCAAGCGCCCAAGAGCTGTTGCTACTCGGATAATTCAATTACTGTCCGTTGCTGGTGGTTTTCTGTCTAATTTAGCTCTGGATCTAATAAATAAGAAGATTAAGGAGGTATTACTTTTGCATCACCCTGTCTAGCTTACATGTATGCTTCATTTCTAATATTTTCTTGTAGAAACCACTTTTCATACATCCTGTTGTTTCCATCTCATTTTCTGGATGCTTAACAAATTTTATACTTTGTTGACTTCATTATGTTTGAATTGTCATTGGTAGATGTGAAATAGTCTTGCCAAGAAGCCTTTGAACTCGACTTTTGATACAAAGTTTAATTTTAGAACTTCATAAAGATGAAAATATTAAAAATTTGGGAACATGCAAGGGTCCCTTGCGCGTATGTGGAAATAGCGGTATTTCTACTCATCGTTCGGTGTCCCACATGTAATACTGTTATTCCACTATTTATTTAATTAAAATAATTATATTATATAAATGTTTATTATATAATTATTTTGTTATATATTATTTTCATCTCCAAATAAAAAATATTAAATATCGAGAATTGATATTATATAAATAATATTAAGTATAAAAACTGTATATTCTATAATTGTTTATAATTTGTTTCATTGTTAATAAAAAATATTAAATATGAAGAGTAAATGTATAATTATGTTGAAGTTGGGGGGACAGTATTAGGAAGATAAAAACTGTCCAAATTAGTAAATTTTCTTAATATATAGTGTAAATTAGGGGTGCAACTTGGGTCAATTTGATTCGGTTCCACCCAAAATCAAGAATCGACACATATATGCTCGGTTCTAATTTTTTGGAACCGGAATCGACTCATGGTTCTAAAGTATAGAACTGGATCCGAACCGTTCAGTTCGGTTCGGTTCTCGGTTCTACCCATGTTTTTAAATTAATAAAAATGGTGACTCTTCCGATTGGGGAAGGATCATCGATCCCAGCTCAGCGATCGACATTCGCTACTCCCGATCGAAGATCCTTGATCGACGATCTGGGATCACTGATCGTTGATTCCCTACCGCGGCCCGTGTCCGGCTCAGGTCGGTTTCCGGGTACTCGACCTGTGGAAACAAGAATCAAACCAAAACTCCATTCTTGTATTATGGGAACCAGGCCCGAACCAAGCATACTTGGAACTGACCCGAACTGTTCGGTTCTCGGTTCTTCGGTTATTTTTGCACACCTCTAGTATAAATGTAGATCTTGTGTATCTATTTTTGTGTTCTAATTCCTCTTGAACTAAGCTCAATCTTGCAGAATCTTAATTGTAGTTCTTTCATCCTTTTGATGTCTCTCATACTTCAAATTTTGTACATCCAGAATGAAGTTGCAAGAGCCATTGAACTAAGGGAGATTGTGACATCTCTTGGCCCAGCTTATATCAAACTTGGGCAAGCATTGAGTATTAGACCAGATATATTATCACCAGCAGCTATGACTGAGCTACAAAAGCTTTGTGATAAGGTATAGTTATGACGCTTGTGAGAAGTCACAGAATTAAGGGTGAATCATTTATTACTAACATAAATTAAAATGGAATATTCGTTTATATGCAATATCTGAAAAATATGATAATCAGGTGAATTTGGTTTACTAGTAAAACATGCATATTCACCGTGCTAATTTGGAAGTTTTATTGTCTGTTACTCCAAGGTCCCTTCATTCCCTGATGATGTTGCGATGGCCCTTATTGAAGAAGAGCTCGGTCAGCCTTGGCAAGAAGTTTATTCGGAGCTTACTGCTTCACCAATTGCTGCTGGTAATATTATCTTAACAATTACAGAGTACCATTTGTATCTTGTTATTATAGCAGCATTTTACCAAGCAACAATCTTTTTAAAGAGAATTAATTATTAAACAAAGACCTTTATTTTTTCTCTGTAGCATCCCTTGGGCAAGTTTACAAGGGCCGATTGAAAGGAACTGGTGAGTTGGTGGCTGTTAAAGTACAAAGACCTTTTGTTCTAGAGACAGTAACGGTAGATCTATTTATTATCAGAAAACTTGGTTTGTTTCTGCGTAGGTTTTCGCAGGTAATTTTTTCCATTTACTTCAAACTAATTTTTCCTAAAGGCACTGCCTTTGTATCTTTTAGTATTTTTGTCTAATATGCTTTCCAGGTTTCCATTGATGTCGTTGGATTAGTAGATGAATGGGCTTCTCGGTTTTTTGAGGAACTTGATTATGTGAATGAGGGAGAAAATGGCACCCGGTTCGCTGAAATGATGAAAAAAGACCTCCCTCAGGTATGTTAATCTCCTTCATGTTTATGACATCCACCATAAGTTAGGGTTAGTTTTGGACAACTTTTCACAACTTTGTTTTACAGTTCATTGCAGTACTCCTGGTTGACTACATTTTCTTACGTTATTCATAAATGTCTATGGTGAGAAACAAGTTTCACAACCAAGTATTTTATATTGGGTGGTTGTAAGAAAATTACAGTCTTTTTGTGAAAAAAGTTTGAAGTACACATTTTTATAGGAATTTTCCATAGTTTGTAAAATGAATTAAATTATTAAAAAAATATTAATTTTAAAATGGTTGATATTCTGTTTAGTGTAACAAGGTTAACAATATATAACATGGTTTCAAAACTTTTCCTGTTTTCCTAATTAAAGAAAAAAACACTTATAAACAAAAAAATAATTTATAAATAACCAAGATAATTGAAATAATTATTTTGATTTTTTATATATAGCAAAAAAACATTATAAACTTTACATGATTACTAACTTTTTATTAGATTATTCTGTGTAAGTTAAATCATCATCATTATTTAAATAACAAGCAATTTATTTTGAGATGATGTTATAGTTGTTATTTAACTCCATTACTCATAGTCATTGATATTGTTCACAAGGATTTTAATCCTAGACACTATTATTTTACCCATGGATCATACCTTTATTATATGTAGAGGTCTTCTTTATGTAATAACTAATAAGAGGTTCACAATATAGTATTAGAGTCTGTGTAGTCCTCTTTCTTCCTCCAGCGCTTGCTTTCTCCTTCTGCGTAGAGCCCGCTCTGGCGCACTCGGAGGCTGCTTAATTCGTGCCTCTAGCTTCCTCAGTTCCAGTCACTGCCCATGTAGAAGCTCACACTTATTCCTCCGACGCTAAGAATGCTCACTCCTTGACCCGCTTTTGACCTGATGTGAGCTCTCCTTAAGCCTCTCAATGACTTGTCGTCCTCTGTCCTCTTGATAAATCCTCCTCCAACCCAGGCACCATTCTGCTTTGACCTCCCTTACAATGATCCAAGATCATTTTCTCTTTCCTCTCTCTCCTGCTCTTTCTATCACTGCATGTTCATTTTGGGAAATTCCCCTCTTCAAATCTTGGTACCACCGTAAGGCTTAGTGGTACTATTTTATTCTGCTGAGAGCATTTTTTTCTTGTCAAATCTCGCAATAACTTACAACACTTATATGCAATTCCTCTAACTACTGATGTCATACTGTTTTCTTAAAGTGGCAAGAATTTGATTATACTGTCCTCATTTTGACTTCTCAATAGTATAGAACCATCTATCGCATCTGCTGTCAGTTGTCATATTTCAAGATACTGCAAAGAAAGATGTGGGATCTTCTCTTACGTCACATACTTCCAAGAGAAGAAGGTACATTTCTTACTTTTAGTTGTTTTCTCTCCAACTGAATGGGATGAAGATCCAAGATCACTACCAGTATCTATGCGGGAAATTTAATGTGGTATTCAATATTTCTTAGTTACCATACACCTTATTTCTTGTCAACATTAAAATTAAGATTTTTTTTATTGCCAAATTTCTCTAAGGTCTACTTCACTCTTTTTAGGTAATACAATCACAACTGATGGTTTACTCTATGGAGCCAATCTTTCTACTGCTCTATCTTGGTTTCTTCATGTTAGTGAGTATGCCCCTCGGGCCATCACTCAACCTCAGCTAATTAATAATTCCACTCTAGATATTGGGCTTTGAGGTAGTTGTGGGGTTCATGTTTACTCTGGTGGAGGATGAGGGCGTGGTCGTAATTCCTACCTTCCAAGTACTCATTGCAGTTAGACAAATAGCCTCTAAAATTATTGCTAGATCAAATTTGAACACCCTTCCACTACTCAACATGTTAATCTTCTCGATTCAGACACTCTATACATCTCATATTACTTAGATGGAACAGAGATCGCCTTCATAATGCTGGGTTCATCCTCTGCTTCACATATTAATCTCGTCGATTCAGACACTCTGTGCATCATAAATTTTAGAATCTGGTGCTTCCTTACATATGAAAGGTAAACAAATATTCTCTTCCCTCTAAACTTCTTCCTTTACGCTTGTCTTTATTACTGGATGCCTCTCTTCTCTAGTTTTGGGATAGGGGTGGCACATCACATCCCAATCCTCTGTTAACTGTCAGACTATTATGGGCCCAACTCGTAGAGTCGTCGGGCTCTTGTCGGAGGTGGTGGTGGGGCCGAAGATACAAGGGAGCGAGCTCAACCCATGGAGAATGCGAGGTGGAGGAAAAAGGGGAGTCTTGCTCAACTCTAACCCTATAATGATGATGAAGGGAAAGAACTAGAGAGAGAGAAAGAAAGAGAATTATAGAGGATGATAACTTTTCATAATTTCATTCATATCGGTTCATGACAAAATGACATAAGCGTAATAAGTCTGAACAATTTGACTTATATAAAATACTAAAATGCTTAATATAAATTAGTATAATAAAGTGACTCAGACCTAATAATTAAATGCCAGATGCGTTGACATTGACATGAAAATGAAACATAAATAAAACTGGATAACTGGTCGTGTGAGATCATAACATCTCACCCAACCTTCAAATCAAGCTTGCCCTCAAGCTCGAACGAGACACAGATAGTTTGAACATCTGTCTCCTTAATTTCATGCCAGAACAACTTGTAGGCCTTGTTGTAGCGGAGACTGCATCGATCGACAAGCCTTTTGTAACATCTGAATTTATGCATAATTCATTTCAAGTTTCAAGGTCCGATCGTGGAAGGTTGTGATTGGCGTCAACGACAAAGCGAGGTACCTACATCCTTACAGTTAAATTTTATGCGTGAGTCGGTAATTTAAATAACACATTCAGTAGAAAATTTTACGACGTTATTTTAAATGCGTTGTAGTACCTCGCGAGGGCATTCCTCCTTTATTTAATGAGATTTTTATTAGAGGGGGGTATAGTTATAATTTATAGGGAAAACCTAATTTATAATCCCCTTTAGTAATGAACCGGTTCACCTCCCACTCCTTTCGGTTTTGTCTCCCAACAGAACACTCGAAACTGTTGCGCCCTCCTTCTCGCTTCGACGCAGCAGATTGACGATTCCCTCGATTCGATTCCTCCCTCCTTCCAGTGGTCGAAAAGGGGATCGTTCCCTCAACCCTAGCCTATAGTGCATGTACAAGAGACGCGCGATTCTTTCGTTCCTCCTACAATAGTCGATTATCCTAATTTATGATTTCCGTTTTGTGGGAGAGGGTACATTTTTCTTCTTTCCTTACATTACCTTGCAGACAAATTTCCATGAGATTCCCTTCGCTTTTCCTCTTCTCCAACATCACCCTTTGTATTTTCATAGGAATGTTTTTATGCTTGGTTTCAAGGTTGTAGATGTCGGATATCGGGGACACGCCGGTTTAGATTTTTCATGTCGATTTTATTATGTCGGGGGATATATCGGGGATATTTCATACATCGAGTTTTAATATTTAATTATTTATATGTATTATTATATATAAATTTAATCATTTTATAATATATATATATTAATATATTAATAATTTGATATTTCTTGAACTTCTAAATTTATCAAACTAATATAAACATTTTGGGCTACATAAGTAATAACTATATAATGCGTGAAATAAAGTAAGAGGAAACATAAAGCCAGGAAGTTGTCAATGACAATGAAAGATAAGGAACCTGTAGTCCATAATTCAAAGACCATGCATAATTGAAGTTGATGACGGACTTGAGCAAGGAAGAAAGCCAGAGGAAGGAAAAAAACCTAAACAATGAAACAATTTCAATTTATTGTCTATTAGATCATATAAAATTTTGTGCTTCACCAATGCTCTGGATGCTGAATGAAGGAAGCATGGTTATGTGCACATAAATCAAAATGGATTCTTGGGTCTGCCCTCTCTGATGTCTTTGGCTTTGATTTGAGGGCATGATTCCGCAGCAAACGCGATGGTATAGGGGGCCACTATTTCAGTGGTACTCTGTGAGCAGCCACTTTGTGCATTTATTGTCAAAGGTTAGGTCTTTCTCCTCTGAGAGAAGCCACTTTGTGCATAGTGCCAAAGGTTAGGTCTGTTTCCAATCTTCCCCCGCCCATACCCCCAATGATTGGGGACTATATGGGTTCTGTTGTTGTTGTTGTTGTAGATCATATAAAATAATTAAAATAAATTGAAAAAAAAAATCGATAAAATGTCGGGATATATCGGCCGATATATCGGCGAATATATCGGTCAATAACAGATATATCAGATGATATATTCCAAAAGGATATTTTGCAAAAAAATATCGGAAACGTGTCGTTTTGTCCACGAAACCTTTATGTCGTCCGACATGTCGGCCATATCGGAGGATATCCACAATAGAGCTTGGTTTAATCCTTAGGAAAGAGAGATTTGTAGACATTTCAGATTTCTAAATTTTGTTCTTTTATAGATTTGGAGGAACCCTAGCGGTGAACAAAGGATCGGTGGTGTAAATCGAAGAATTTTGCTTAGATTTCGCTTCGACCTAAAAAATTCATGCCTCCACGTCGTGTTTATGAATGCCGCAACACCGAGGTAAGAAATACAATTGTTTTTAGTTAAACATATCACGTAATCAAATCAATTTATGTAATTTCTTGAAGGAACATGATTATAAATGCAAAATTTAATATATCATGACTTATGTATAAACCATATTAGAATATCACAACTTATTTGTCTTATCACGTTAATGTGAATAATTGATGTAGACCGGATTCTCGAGGTGATTTTAAATAAATAATTTCGAAGGAGATTAGGAGAAATTCGTCTTGAAGTTCTTTATGCGTTCATTATAAATCTCAGAACAATCGAATGTTATAACATTATTAATCAAAATTTGAGAATGAAATTCCTTTGCACTTGCGGTTTGAAACTTAACACGGATCAAATTTTCCACAAGAAAAAGATGCATGAAATAATTTATGGAAAACAACGATAATCACGCATAATTGTGGAGATTAGGGTAAGGTCACAATTAATTAAGGAACTGAATACAAATATTGTAATGAAGTTAAGCATGAAAATTTAAGAGTTTTTACCCAATTCTAGAAGGGTTCCGATTAAGGGACGGGATCTATGTGGGTCGGGTGAGACTCAACGCGCCACTAGAAGCTTTTGGAGGCGCCGACAGTGGATTTCTGAGCTTTTGGATGGAACGGAGAACCGGGATGGGCTTGACATCGACGGGTCTTTGTGGGGCTTCACGTGAGCCGGATAAAGGAGCCCCACATCTCGCAGAGGCATCGTCACGAGGGGGTTCCACTGCTAGAAGGTGTGTCGAGGTCGACGACAGTAGCTGCACACGCAAGAGGAAATGACGATGGACGCCGCAGGTCGCCGGAGACTGATGGAAGATTGTCGGGTTGCGGCACTGGTGTCGCTGGAGACCGGAAGGTGGGCTCGTCAGTCGACCGACAGAGGGGAACAAGAAGGGTTCTCGTTTCTTCTGTATTTGGCCTCCTGTTAGCTTCGGATTGGAGAGTATTTAAACAGCAACTTGGAACAAATTTTAGCAGGTATTCCATTTTTATTTATTTCCATTTTTATTTTTCCCATAGATTCATCTTCTAATTTTGTTTTTAATCAAATTGCCCCTAAAGATATTATGCTTCCTAAATTACATTTATTTTTATTTATTTTTTAAATGATGTGAGCTTGCCTTTTTCTCCCTAATCATCCTAAATCATTGGACCTTTTTATTCATGGTCTTACCGAACGGTCAACCCGATAAGCCGACTTCAAACAGTAAATATGCGCATACGAAAACAACATAACATAATGCAGACAATAATTAACAAAAATACGAAATTACTAAGGTTTGTCTTCGGATGCGACCTAGGTTGCATCAATAATGCATGCAAAGTTATACAAAATTTAATTATGATTTAAGCGTATCACCTAGTTGCAAGATATACCTTTGCTACGCACACATGTAAATGAATATCAATATGAAATTAGACATTTTGTAATTTGAAATTACTAAAAGTGGAAAATCATAACATAGTTAATTCACTGCGTTGATATCATTAACACTAAGACAAGACATAAGATGTAAATATGATGGAATATGTAGTGTAAGATTATAATCTTATGCGAATGTTCCCTTAAGATTAATCATGCCGACTACTACTAAGAAGGTAAAATTAATGGAACATTTAAGTTGAGTGGCTTTAAGCGGGTGTTCCTTTATGTTGTTTGTGTCGGTCACTATAAGAAGATAAACACGAGGCACGATCGAGTGTTTCTTTCATGATTGATAAAAGCACACTATTGTACTCATATGACATAGCAGACTGTATGAGCCTCAAATGGGGGAGTCGACACCCCATGTAAGATTATTAGAAGTGAGTTTATGCCCGTGACCGGGACACACTACGACACCTATGTTTGCCATTGGAGACTCAAACCTCTAGAACGTGCATAAGAATTTACTCCATTAAGAATAAGAAGAAAGCGGATATTAGTCATTTCAACTCTAAATACAAGTCGGAATTTAGAATATCTATACTTTAATGATTCCGAAAAATGGCAGCCCTGTGCACAAAGCATCCCCGCGTAGCGATGGTCGGGGAAGGGTCCCACCACAAGGGTGAAGTGTAGGCAAACCTTACCCTGCATTTTTGCAAGTCTGCTTCCAGGACTCGAACCCGTGACCTCAAGGTCACACGACAATACCTTAAGATCAAGTCATATAAAAAACATTTATGTTCAAAAGTACTTTTTATAGAAAAGCATGCGTAGAACCATAATATACTTTTCTTTAGCATAAGATATTATTTTAAAGCATGCACACATATTTTATTTAAGTTATTTTAGGGTCACTAAGGGGAAGAGCTTTTCTTACTCACCAGTTGGGCAGACCCTGTGTTTGAACTTTTTTTTTCAGGGGTCATAGGTCGGGATATTCACCTAGGATAAACTTTCGAGGATTTCTACTTTTTAGTTTGTTTTAACTTTCACTTTGATTTATCGACTATATATGAACTCAAATGTATCAGACTCATTTTAAGTTTCAGTATTTGATACTCTTTGCACTTTTCAATTCTAGTTGGCTCTGTGTATCAAAATTTGAGGCATTTCTTTAACGTTAACTCTACTATTTAAATTTTCCGATGCGTGCTCTAGATATTTCCTGCTATGTACCAATTTTAGTACTGTTGCTTAGTTTGTTTCATTTTACTAGTGTCGGCCAGACTTTTGAATTGATGTTAAACTAAGTAGTGGTGTTACCTTCCTCGTGTACTGTAAGGACAACCTCCTGACCATGTAACCCTCTTATGAGTTCCTTATAACACCGTTGAGCCTTACTGTAAGGAGTTAGTCATACCGCTTGTTCATTATTCACATTGGTTGCATGATCATTTACATATATTGCATGACTCACTTGTCTAATATAATTCATATTTACTGTATGTTTTACATCTTTTACATGAACTGCATGGACTTGCCCGACGTAAGATTGCTATAAATAATGAAAATTATAAAGTTTACGCAAACATTCACGTGAGAGAGTAGAGCATCAGAGAAGACGAGCAAGTGATGATTTTAATTAAGGCTGAGAGGTTTTCTCTGAGAGTAGTGACAAAATTAAATGTTAAGCGAATAAATCTCTATACAATAGCACGGAAAATTGGGTCAAATGCTTACGAATTAAATATCCTTAAGAGTATGAAAAGTCATCTTGTATTCAACATTGAGGATTTGACTTCGTATTATGAGCACCACGAGTATCTGAGTACATTCCCTGAAACTACCTTTGAGCTTCATCCTCCACCTATACCAAACACTCATATTCAGCTTCTACCTTAGCTCACCACTAGCTATTGGCAAACTCATTAGTTCCTACTTCGGTATTTATTTCTCGTTCAACACTCGAGAGCATACACCCTTCAACGGAGAGCATACCAGACATTGTGAGCCATGACATTTCAGCGACACCAGATTACTCCATAGTACGATCCCTGGTTCATTGGAGGGGGTGACCTACCATTGATGATACTTGGATGATGCTAGAGGAGCTCGATTTACTTGCCCTTGGGCTTTGTGGAGATTATGATCATCTTCATTAAACGGAGTGAATGCTCTCAAGCAAGGGAATTGATGGAGATCACATTTCACAGGCGGGCCAACCATTATCGGAACCCGCCTGAGTCTACTTACACAGGAGTCGGGCATAGGATCGTCGGATGGATGATCCGAGCCGGTAGTCACGTTCAGGATAACGACGACGACATATTTTATGTATTTTTATTTCATGTATATTTATTGGTTTTATGTTTCAGATGATCGTGGTCGTCTGTAATGAGTTCTAAGTATATAAATAGGGGTCTAGGGGGCTAATTTTCAGACATCACAGATTATGGACAGAAATTCCGAGCTCTCGCCATCTTCCCATGGTGCCGATTCCATGGATCCTTGGTGCCGAAGCCAATTGACGCAAGACGAATCTATAGGCGGCGGGTAAACCGTGACCTAACCCTACATGCTATGCAAATCCGACGGTTGAGCCACAGTTAGATAATAATTAAAATATCTCATGCAGATAAATTCACAACAAGATACAAATATTTTATTAAGGCGAAACAAGCTTAGGCTTCCCTCCGTGAGGAGGGCCAAAGCAAGAGCGCGCGGCGAATAATTCCTTCTTGCAGTTAAAGATTAATCCAGGCACAAAATAACTATAATAGAATGAACATCCAATCAAGCATGTAATAAAAAACGGTAACAATGTTTTACAACCCAATTCTAATCCAAAACACCACAAGAATATCGGACCGCTGTAAATAAAAAAAATCTGAACGTTGGAGGGCTCAAAGAGGGTTCCGGTGGTTGGTGGACCGGATCGGGTAAGGGGACGGCTGATTGGGTATTGGGAGGGCTGGATCGGGGCGGAGGTTGGCTGGATCCGGGCTGAAATACCCAGATCTGGGCAGATCTAATGGGGGAATGAGTTTTGGAGGTGGTTCCACGTAATGAGGGGCGATGACAACAAAACGGGGAAGGGGCTGGATCTGGCTGGAATGTCGAGATCTGGACTGGTTCCGGGTGTGGACAGCCAAGGAGGGTTGTTGGGGCTTGCGGGTAGACTGCCTGGGACGTGGAGGAGGTGCGGCGGGCTGCTGTTGGCGGGCTGCTGTTGGCAGGGAGGAGGGGCGGCAAGCTGTAAACAGGGGAAAGGACGGCGGCTGGCTAGGACAGCAGGGAGGGGAAGGGAGGGCTGGCGGCAGGGCAGCAGGGAGGAGGAGGGAGGGCTGGCGGCAGGGCTGCAGGGAGGAGGAGGGAGGACTGGCGGCAGGGCTGCAGGGAGGAAGAGGGATGGCTGGCGGCTAGCTGAAAACAGGGAGGGGGCTGGCGGCTGCAGGAAAACAGGGAGGGGGCTGGCTGTTTTGGTGGAGGGGAAGGAGAACAAGGAGAAGATGAGATAACTTACCCAAGGAGTCGTCACCAAGGGGGCTCCACGGAGTCGGCACCGCGGAGGAGATCACCGGAATGAAGGAAGAAGAGTCGCCACACATTCAGCAAAAAAATTACAGCAGCCCTAACATCTCTTATTTATAAGAAATGAAGATTAGGGCACCCGAAATCAACGACTATGATTGGCCGTTGGTTTCGGGGCCAAAACTACATGAAATAATAACCGAAAAATACAAAGCTATATATGAAATCGATTCGCAACACGAATCCGAATGCATCCACGGAGTCGGATCGTCGATTCGGGCACGCCATATATGGTAAGTCACCAAATCAGCCCCGAATGGGCCCAAAGCTCGTCCTCGCCTATGCTCCGCATCAATCTCCCCGGTTTGAAAGAATTCATCTCCCGATGAATAAGGGTCAGAATTCTCTCGCCGTATGCCAGGTAAAACTCGAAGAGGCCCGCCGAAGGTCGTCCAAGTGTCGACGCTTAAAAGTAGCCTCGCCAATCAACTTCTCCGGACTGAAAAATTTCCATCCCCGATGAGTGGAGATGGACGTACTGAAGTCGAAGTCCGGGGGTGAATCGATCAAGCTCTGCCGGCAGCATCCAGGTGTCGTCGGTAAAGGGTCGCCCACGCCAGCAAACCAGGTAGCGGCACACAAGACCGTCTGTAGAGGTGGCGGGTTCAGGCGTAATGATCTCAGTGATAAGCTCATCTCTCAACACACTAGTAGAAGGATCCGGTGGGATCTGAGGTGAAAATGGTGAAGCCGTTGGGGACAACATCCCGGGTAAGTAAGGGTCAGAGGTGGGCTGAGAACGGGGCAATGAATGTGGTGGCAATGGCTCGGGGGTAGACTGAGTGGTGGGTGGTAAAAACGGCGGTAAAGGCTCAGGAGGGCCGCCAAGATGTGGGCCCGAATACTCGTGAGGTGCAAAGGATGGCGTCAAGTTCTCGATATTGAACATAGTATGGGTAACCATGCTCGCGGGGATGTCCAACTCATAAGCATTTGTCCTGATGCGTCTCAGGACTAAGTAGGGACCCATTCGCCTAACACTCAAGCTTTTAGCAAGCCTCGCACGGAGCCTCACAACGCAGATTCTTACCATCACCTGCTCGCCTTCATGAAGTACCTGCACTTGCCAATGAACATTCGCATGTGATTTACAAGATTTATTACCAATATGGATTATTCGTCGGACCGACTTATGACATACATGCAAACGAGAAACAGACAACACAACAGACTCATGCAAATGATGACGAAACGACTCAACAGACTCATGCCAATGATGTAAATGAGACACGACGGACACAACGTACTCGCTACGGGAAAGACTAATAATCACTTAAAAATCTACCAAAGGAGGTGGCATATCAGGAGGCTCTCTCGGAGGAGTGTAGAAAAACTCATCTCGTGTACGACGAGTGTTCAGATGATCTCGTGAGACATCTATACTCAAATACGAGCTCGTAAAGATCCAAGTGTCTCTCAGGGAACGTGACACATCAGGAGGCTCACCAGGAGGTGTGTAAGAAAAGTCATCGCGAATGCGATGACCGCCTAAGTGAAAATCGTGTGCACCGACTAGAAGATGTGACGCTATAGTGTGGTGAGTGTCCCCAAAAAGAAAGAGCTCGTCTGGTGGGTCAGCAGGTGGTGCATCCCAAAACTCAGCGAGAGTGCGATGTGTCAGCAGGTGGTGCCTTAAATATTGGATGCTCCTCACAATATCCATCTTCTGGGGCGGGGTCAGGGACGATAATGGAAGAGGCTTCCATAAATCGATACTCATACATGCGAGACTCACCTGAATCTCATCCACATCAGTATGTGGCGGATCATCCGGAGGCTCAACTGAGGGTTCATCATAGAACTCGTCACTACGATCATGGTCCTCCAGATGAGTACCATCGTGAGGGGTAGTGTCCCCGTGAATGGGTGACATGGCCAATATGGGATCAACACCAGGCTCTGGGCTCTCAGTCGCGATATGAATCAGAGCAATGACAGTGAGAGAGCGACATAGACCTATACTCAAGAATGAATCCGTAGGTGCGGTGTCAGGAAGTGGTTCTGTGGTTGGGGTACTAACTAACCCATGCCATGCCAGAGGTGGTGGTGTGGGTGAGGGGCACAACACTACAGACTCAATATGCCGCTCAGGTTCGCTCTCAATCGGGGTCACAAGTGACGGGTCAGAAACAAGAGATAAGTCACTCGCTGGGCTAAGCACCTCACTGGGGTGAGAGCAATCTGCATCAGGTATCACTTCAGTCATGTCTGATGGAACAATGATAGGCAAAGTGGTGTCCTCAGTGTGGGAGGGGCTCGTACTGCGGAGGTCAAGGTGAGAATCCCATCGACCAGCTCTTGTGGATCTCAAAGACTGTTCATAATGAAGAGCAAGCTGATACGTCTGCTCGAGGGACTTCGAGCTATGATAAACCACCTCAGTACGAATGTCTGATCGAAGTCCAGACTGAAATCTGCAAAAGGTCATGGCTGGGTCCTCTCGGGTATCGCTCCTCACAACTAACTCATCAAAGCGATCTCTGTACTCAACGACGGACATGGATCCTTGCTGAAGGGAACATAATTGGTCGAGCAAGCGACTCCGATACGACGAAGGCAGATACCTCTGAGACAATGTACGTTTCATGTCCACCCAACTAGTGACGCGATGTAGACGGTCTCGCTCGCGTGTCCTCTCAACACTAGCCCAATATGCCCTCGCCTGATCTAAAGTCTAAGTTTCGCAAACTTGACGCGACGCTCACCGAGTACCTCAAAATGGTCAAGATAATACTTCATATCCACGAGCCAATAACTGAAAGACTCGGGACTCGATGAGCCGTCAAAGGAAGGGGCAGCAGTACGAAACTGACTCTCAAGATCTCTCTCGGAACGACGATCCTCATAATAATCATTCCTAAGGTAACTGAGTCGTGTCGAAGGATCGACACGATCCGCTCGCGTGTACGGATAAGAACGACGACAACCATCATACTGATCTTCTCTAGTGTAGTGGTCTCGTGTCGGTGGGTCAACACGATCTCTAAAAGTGGTGTGCTGCGATCGAGAATAATCGTCGTAGTAACGTGAAGATCTCCCTGATGGGGCTTTGTGAGAGCGGGTGCTAGTGGACTCGAGACCTCCAAAGTGAGGGGAGGAATAATCGTGATAATCGTGACACCTAGACATAATGAAGAACCTATAGACTCTACGACTGCGTATCAAAAAGAGCGTGTAACCTGCTCTGATACCAATTGACGTAGGACGAATCTATAGGCGGCAGGTAAACCATGACCTAACCCTACATGCTATGCAAATCCGACGGTTGAGCCACAGTTAGATAATAATTAAAATATCTCATGCAGATAAATTCACAGCAAGATACAAATATTTTATTAAGGCGAAACAAGCTTAAGCTTCCCTCCGCGAGGAGGGCCAAAGCAAGAGCGCGCGGCGAAGGAGCAGTTAAAGATTAATCCAGGCACAAAATAACTATAGTAGAATGAACATCCAATCAAGCATGTAATAAACAAACGGTAACAATGTTTTACAACCCAATTCCAATCCAAAAACACCACAAGAATATCAGGGACTGCTGTAAATAAAGAAAATCTGAACGTTGGAGGGCTCAAAGAGGGGTTCCGGTGGTTGGTGGACCGGATCGGGTAAGGGGAGGGCTGATTGGGTATTGAGAGGGCTGGATCGGGGCGGAGGTTGGCTGGATCCGGGCTGAAATACCCAGATCTGGGCAGATCTAATGGGGGAATGAGTTTTGGAGGTGGTTCCACGTAATGAGGGGCGATGGCAGCAAAACGGGGAAGGGGCTGGATCTGGCTGGAATGTCGAGATCTGGACTGGTTCCGGGTGTGGACAGCCAAGGAGGGTTGTTGGGGCTTGCGGGTAGACTGCCTGGGACGTGGAGGAGGAGCAGCGGGCTGCTGTTGGCAGGGAGGAGGAGGGGCGGCAGGCTGTAAACAGGGGAAAGGACGGCGGCTGGCTGGGACAGCAGGGAGCGGAAGGGAGGGCTGGCGGCAGGGCCGCAGGGAGGAGGAGGGAGGGCTGGCGGTAGGGCTGCAGGGAGGAGGAGGGAGGACTGGCGGCAGGGCTGCAGGGAGGAAGAGGGATGGCTGGCAGCTGGCTGAAAACAGGGAGGGGGCTGGCGGCTGAAGGAAAACAGGGAGGGGGCTGGCTGTTTTGTGGAGGGGAAGGAGAACAAGGAGAAGATGAGATAACTTACCCAAGGAGTCGTCACCAAGGGGGCTCCACGGAGTCGGCACCGCGGAGGAGATCACCGGAATGAAAGAAGAAGAGTCTCCACACATTCAACAATAAAATTACAGCAGCCCTAACATCTCTTATTTATAAGAAATGAAGATTAGGGCACCCGGAATCAACGGCTATGATTGGCCGTTGGTTTCGGGGCCAAAACTACATGAAATAATAACCGAAAAATACAAAGCTATATATGAAATCGACTCGCAACACGAATCCGAACGCATCCACGGAGTCGGATCGTCGATCCGGGCACGCCATATATGGTAAGTCACCAAATCAGCCCTGAATGGGCCCAAAGCTCGTCCTCGCCTATGCTCCGCCTCACCAAGGTAACTACCCTATCTTTCATAACTAACCCACAACCACCCCCACTACTCATAACCACTACATTAACTACCCTTCCCACTCATAACTACCAATAACTACCTCCCCCCCACCCCCCCCCACACACACACAATTTGTTTTTCAGTTTTCCCTCTCCGCTCTTCACAAAAAACACCAACTCCTTTGTCCATTATACCCACTTCCAAAAACTCATGTGTCTCTCCTCACAGGCTTTAACTGCCACTATACAGTTCCCACAACCTTCGTTTCTCTTCCAGAACTCCTGGGGACCTGCTGGCTCTATATTTTCTCCTCTATTCCAGTCCTGTCTATCCACTGAAATTTCCTCCCTGCAGCCTCCATCCTCCTCTAAATTTAAGCCATACGAGACCGCTGCCCCACTCTCCTGGACCCCAAACAGCCCGCCAACTGCCCATAATCAATAATCAACACCTCATCTAGCCTCTTCCAAATCCATCGATCACTGACACCCTTCTGGCATCCTAAAATCTGAACCGCACTAGTCCAGCACAGCTTTCCAGCTCCTAAAATTAGCACTTATTCAACCCCGGGTCTCATGTTTCTTATGTAAGTTCATATTTAAAGTCAATTTTGCTTATTTGGTGACCTATTATATCATTTGAGATATGATTTCTAACAAATTTGCCCATTAATCATTCCACATGCAAGGATTAATCGTCTACCATTTAATTGAAGCACTTTCTCTTTAATTTAATTAGATCTTGCTTATTTCGCTAACGCCTAACCTCAAACATGGATGCTTGTAGAATCTATTAATAATTTCTGAAATATTGTTATTATTAGTTGGACTATTGCTTGTGCATCACATCATTTAGATTCCCTTCAACGCTACACTTGCACACACATTCATTAGAGTTCCCTAAGGGCACAATTGCACTCACTACACCCGTCCTGCATCAAGATTACTCACGGATCAAGCACTTATAGAATTAACAAACTTCTCGGCCTTCTATGGTTGTATTTATAGCCTTATAGGAGTTAAGTAGATGGAAATTCTAAACAAATTAGGTTCAAATTTGCTTTGAATTCAATCAACAACCTATAATACTTATCAAAGAAGAAAATTTAGTTAAATTGACTTTTACTCATTATGCCACCTGTTTTTATTTTTGTTGCTGGTTGAGTTATATTTAGATTCCAATTAATATTACAATTCTTGAGCTCACCATGGCTCAATGATCCTTAAACAACCCAACATTTTGATATAATGATATATGATTCTAGATGGTCTTAGGAATGTTGTTGCAGGTGCCATAAATTTTGTTGGATATGCATATGAACCCTAGAGTTTCTAATGTTTGTTTTAAAACTAAGCGTGTTTAAATAATTTCCTATATAAAAGTCCTTATGTATGCATGTATTGGGATTTTCTTAGTATCCTAGTAACTACGCTTCCTCTTGAGCAAGTTGCATGGATCATCCAAGATTCTTGCAATTATCATGCACGAATGGAGAGAAAGAGATGCAATGGAGGAAGAAAGATATAAAATATCATTCAAGACCCTTGTTCGGCTCTTATTAGGGTTCCTAGGTACTTCTTCTTTTCTCCTTTGTAAAATTCGGTTAGTACGAGAAACACTCAAAACCAAGAAAAAAAAGGACGAGTGGTATTGTATTTCCCTTAGAACTTGTGCCTCCTTGCCTTGGGAACCCTACCCTTTACTTGGCAGTCTTGCAAGGCTTCCATTAGGTGTGATCTTGAGAGGAATGGAAGTAAGATTTAGGCTGACCTAGTTTTGGGCAAAAAATAGAAGGGAGAGAGATAGTTGCATTGAATTCAAATGAGATTTACTTGTATTGGATGTATAATATATAATATTACGGAGGACGATTTTGACATCTAAGACCACAATAGCATGGATGACATGTGGCACATGGCATGTCTATTCAAGGAGGGGGATGTTGCCGATCAAGACAAAGCCATCAAAAGCTGAACCCTAGCGTGACATCATCTTTTAACAATGTTTTTTAAGTCTTGCATTTCTTTTTTTCATTAATTTCCCTTGGCCATCGGGGCCTGTTTAAGTGAACTCTTGTATGCACATGATTATCTTTGGATCAATTGGGAAAAAGTCTAGGGTTGGCCAAAGTGCTCATTAGATTTCTTTCCTCCCTTACCTCTTCCCCTTCCCTGAAACACTAGGAAATCAATAGTAGTAACATCGGTCCAACCCGCCCTCCTCCGGGAGCACAAGCTTCAGCCTTTAGGAACACATGAATTTCCAAATATTTATGAATGCACACTCACATGACATCAGAGCTGCGAGCCTGCGAAAAATCGTGCCCCTCTCCACATTTTGATACATCTTGCACACTTGGACGACAACTGCGCTAAAGAGGACTGCGAAAGATCGTCCCCGGTCCGCGTTTCGCTCGCCATGTTCCCGTTGACGCCTCGCTGAAACCGCTAGCAATAGCGATCAAATGTCATGTTCGGGACCCTCGCCGACATGCCTTGCTGACGTCACTCTACACTCATTCGTCCCACGTCATTCTTAAGCACAACAACTCTCCATTCGGGCTCCCTAGTAGCAAACGTCTAACACAAAACTTTGATGAGCGCAGGGTTACCTCGCCGCGTTCACCTCCTTTGACTCTTTCTTTCTTTGACACTTTCTTCCTTTGGCACTTCATATGGAGGAGTTTGCATTTAAAATGTGGTTGCACTTTGAGATGAATTTTGACCTTTTCTCCTCGCCATGATGTGGCCAATCTACCTAGGATGATGGAGACTGTGCGATGTTGCACTTAAGTTCTCTATATTACCATATATTGCATTATGAATCCAATTTATCACCCATACTTGATTTGGGTTTGACTTTGACTTGCATTTGAACTTGGTCTAGAAGTAATCAAAGATTTTGTTTTACTGTCAACGTAATATGAACTTATGAGGTCGCACGTTAAGAACGTACGAAAATTGGATAAATGACCGTGTTGGTTTTTACTTATATTGGATATAAGTGAAGAACTGATGTATACTAAAATTTGGGTTTTATTTTAAAATATAAAATTTGAGATCTGATTAAATTCAGGGGCACTTTTCAAAATTTTCATGAGCTTTATCTAGAGATAACCGAACTAGGGTTCGCATACGCTCATAAGACTTAACATTTGCGTGCATTCCGCAATATTAGATACGACATCCACAAGCTTGCAATTCGAGAAATGAAAGTGCGAGAACGGGCAAAATTTCAAATTGACGACAAATAGGAATAAGTAATAATTAGGCGAGCTCTGAAAATTTAGTGATCACAATAAATATTAAGCATAAAATTAAAATAACCGCAAGTGAGCAAATAGGGTAAGAGGTATACCATAGGCGGCGCATAACAAATGGTCGGAGGAGATCGACTAAAAATGGAGGAGGACTGGTAGTCGGAGCCGTAGGTGGCGCCGACCGGCAGATGCGAGTTCCAGCGAGGCATCTGGGAGTGGGAATGGGAGCGGCTTCACGAAGGAGGACAAATGAGGCTGGACCTTTGGGAAATAGAGAAATGAATTCTCTATTCCCAATTTTGTCCAAGCTCTCTCCAATTAGGAGGGCTGGTTACCTCTTATAAAGAGGTATCAAATTTTAATTTATTAAAGAGAATTAAAGGGGGGAGTTTCAAAGGGGGAGCCGGTTCTTAATGGGCATTAAGAAAAACAAGAGTTTCTTTTGTTTCTTTTTAATTGAAAGTTATAAATATAATTAATAGGAAGTTCAAAGGGGCATTCAACATGTGGCTCTTGGTATTTTTAACTTATGAATGAGGTTTTAACTTAGAACTCTAGGAATTCTCATATATTTTAATAATGCTGAAATTAAATTAAATATTTAATTTGCAAAATATTTAATTTCAGAACATTAAAATATTAACATAAAATACTTAATTTTAATATATTTTCATAAGCTTGCCTTATTTATCACCTAGCCTAATTTGACAAACCATTTTCATTCATGGTCTTATTGGTTGGTCACGTCAATAAGTCGAACTAGGGTGCGCGAGCACGATACATGACATAAGCACGCTAGTAGCATGCACGAAATTAGAAGAAACATCCACGAAAATAAAAGACACCGGCGCAAAGACATGCGCGACATAAAATACAAATGCAAAAACTAACATAAGGATGCTACTCAGGTTGCATCAAGAACCCAACCTAAAATGATATTTAATTAATTATGAATTAATTAAATAATGATTGAGAGTAATTGTATGTTGAATTGGATTCGAAAAGGACTTGTTAAACGACTATTCAAGACATGCTGACTTGGTGCGTGTTTAACATAAATACATACTTTTCTGGATACTATTCGATGTACGTACGTCGACTTGTGAAGTCGACGTATGTCGAGTTGAGAAGTTGCTAGATAGTACTCGACGCACGTCGACTTATGAAGTCGACGTACGTCGACTTGGTGTGCGTTTATCAAAGTTTCTATACTATGAGTTAATACTCGACGCACACCGAATTATGAAGTCGACGTACTTCGACTAGTAAATAGAACTCGATGCACGAATTTCTCCCCCTCAACGCACAAATAGGCGGTTCATGAAACTGCTATAAATAACGTCTTTTTGGGTATTTAAACACGTCTTTTTCATAACGACTCTCACGACTCCTGAAGAATCTGCAACCGCATCTTCTCTTGGAACGAAACTAGTATTTCGTGGAGATGAAGGGATGATCATCTTCCAGCCCGAGTTCATTGAACGGACGGCGAAGTGTTTCCGGCGTTCGTGTGGATACTTGTAGAGACGTAGATCTCGTTCTACATTGTGGTTCTCACACGACAGTTATCCTTCTCGAAATTTGATTTTGACGCAACTATAAACTCGATTCTTGATCTATTGGTTTTTGCCTGGTCATTTCGATGAGTTTCTTGCTAGTTTTCCACCGTGCATACGATGCATAAGAAACCCAACGAACGTTAGGGTTAACCTTTAGTGGGAGAGCCCCGGAGATCACTTTTCACAAATTAAATGACCTACTTTGCCTTTTAATTTTCTGGACACTCCTTGAATAAGAGTAGCCCAGAGTTTCTAACTTATATATATATCCTTACATCATGGGGACTGACAGAACAATAAATCGTGGATGATCGAACCCTGGGATTTTGATATGGTTAACAAAATTTCACCTCTTCCCTCCAACTTTTCCTACATAAGTCGAGCTATTTCCTTATCTAAAGTGTCTACCAAGTGGTAGGGATAATTACTGTGGATGCTTTCGCTCACAGAAGTCTCGTATCTCCGATTTAAAGTAATCAAGAACTTCATTAGGGGGAATTTGACTATTTTATATTCCTTTACCTCATAAAAGATTCATAGTTCTCACGCATGTCAAGGCATTGTCCTGCAGTGAAATTTTGGCTACACAACATATTTTGATATTAACCTGCTCCATTCTCATTGTTCCAATTTGGTTACTTCAACACAATAGATAGCATATGGTTAAACTGGTAGGCTTAGATAGTTATCTGCACATGTAGTTTGATGAATGGTGGTCCAAATGCTTATTGTCATTGCAACTCAGCTGATTTTTTGATGTTTGTCTCTTGTTTCTCTTGACATCTATATAGTCTTACTAGCTTTTCGTTCTCAGGTTGTGGTACCAAAGACATATCAAAGATATACATCAAGAAAGGTACTTACCACTCAGTGGATAGATGGAGAAAAGTTATCGCAGAGCACTGAAAATGATGTTGGGGCACTAGTCAAAGTTGGAGTGATATGTTACCTAAAACAGGTTTCTTTATCTATTTTAGTTTGCTTGTAGAAATTGCGCAGTTCTCTCAACAGAAAAGTAATTGCATGCTCTTGATGATCTCATAACTAGAATGAATATGCATGCAAACTACTCTGTCCATATAGTCTAGTACTAGTATTGTGAGGATGTAATGTTCTTATTTCCTATTTCCATATAATGAATATTTATTTAGGATTTTAACAAGCAAAATTTTGAGCAAGTAGCAAGCACCTCTAGCTTGAAACATAAAAAAAATCATTTTTCTTCTAGGATTATAACCTATGGAGTTAAGGATGCACTATTACAATAGAGTTATTTCGGGAGTATAATGAATAGTATAAGAAGGTTATGAAGCTAACTCAGTTTTTTGATATGGTTAACCAGAGAACATGGTCAAAATCCTGGGTAACAGGTCCTGTATCTTGAGAGTAAGTTCAACTATTTAGGAGCTAAATGGAGATAAGAACTCCCTGACATGGGGCTAGAAATTAGGTAACTTCAACTTCATTGACAACTACTTATGAATCGTTTCTTGGCCTACACTCTTTCTCTCAAGTTTTGGATCAAACTAATCCGTTGACAAATTGTTCATGGTCAAAAATGGAGTGATTTGGATTCTGGAGGATTGACGGGGCGAACTGCTGTGAAGGGAGGTAATTGATTTCTTTCGGTAGGACTTCAACACGAAATTGATTCCTGTGCTATTGAAAATGGAGTGGACATGGGTATGTCGAGGGCAGTTGATCCAAGGAAGCTTTGCCTTAGGAGAGACATGATGAAGCATGATTGCTAGTGGTGAGCATGCTGCTAGATCAGTAGCAGATGTAGGAGTTACTGACCTAGAATTGGAGACAGTAGTGGGGCTTTTGAGAGTGTTCAAGTACACGCCTGACAATGCTTGATAAGTTGTTATCTTGGGCTGCGACATTGATGGATGTACAGTCGAATATGGTATCGAGGAAGGAGAAGATATTTCTCTATGGTAGAGATTTGCTTCGAACTGGAGCTAAGATTTGAGCAGATTAGTGGCAACGAAACTCAACCCCAATGAGGATAATGTTGGAGCGAGAAACATGATGTTCTTCAATCCTTGTTGTTCTTTTTATATCCCATGTCAAATTATCATCATCAACGTAACTTGTCTTCTTTTGAAAGTTTTAGAGCGCACCTGCAATTAAAACATGTCTCTCTCCTCTACATCACCTCAGTAATAACATGCGCATAGGAAGTGTGTGATTACTATGTCCTCTCATTAGAATGCTTGAACGATTGCCTTTCTCGGGTTGCTGCATGGAGTACTATGCTATTAGTAATGTTTTGTACTTCACCTGTGAGATTCTATGAAGCTGAAAAATATTTCATAAACTGTTGTCACGTTTTACTTGATTGTTAAATAATTTGATTTTCAGTTACTTGATACTGGCTTCTTCCACGCTGATCCACACCCTGGAAACATGATTCGGACTCCAGATGGAAAATTGGCCATTCTAGATTTTGGTAATTCATTTCTTAAGAGTTTATTACTAGCAGTTTCAAAGATAGTTATGTATTTAGAAACTTGTTCAATATATCCATGATTAATACGCTTTGGTTGAAACTCCTTTTGAGTATATAATGTATTACACTTCTAATTTCAATTAAAATGTTTGTTGAAGCTAATAATAGGGCATATGTAATAATAGAAGCATTTTCTTGTGATTAAATTTTTGATATGCACCTAAATCCATGCAACTGTCTGGCAATTCGATCACTTGTTGACTGCATGCAGGTGGTAAAGAAAACCATTATAAACAATAACTATTTAGTTAATACTACTGTTACCCTAACTGTAAGTAGGTTTTGGACAGCCATAGATGGCAAATAAGTTTTGAAAGGTGGTGATGTTTTCATTTGCTGAACCTTTTATTTGAGAACTTTCTGTCATATTCCTTGGTCTAAGATTCTGCAGAATGCACATCATGGATAAAAGGGCAGCCCAGTGCACAAAGCATCCCTGCACAACGATGGTCCGGGGAAAGGTCCCACCACAAGGGTGAAATGTACGCAAACCTTACCCTGCATATTTGTAAGAGGCTGCTTCCAGGACTCGAACCCGATTTTGCAAAATGCACATCATGGTTAGGGCTTTGCCGTGTGACCTTGAGATCACGAGTTCGAGTCCTGGAAGCAGCCTCTTGCAAAAATGCAGGGTAAGGTTTGCCTACATTTCACCCTTATGGTGGGACCCTCATTGCGTTGGGTTGCTTTGTGCCCGGGCTGCCCCTTTTTTATATTTTGTTCTTAATGGATTAGGGTGTGCTTGTTCTTAGTTGTCCTTAACTACAATTCTAGTCTAAAGATATTACTATCTGTTCTAGTTGGCTTGCCAACGTGGGCTTGGATGTGATACTAGCAAGTTTGTTTATGCTGTCTTTTGCAGGAAAAACTAAACTTACGCATATGGAAATAATCCACAGATAATCATGGAGCTAGAATATGTTGCCATTCCTACAACGATTAATGTGGCATGATTATGGTTACGGCTTAGAAGCACCTCAAGTTTTTAAGAAACTTGAGATTCATGATATGTATGACGGGGTAGTTATATGATTATAATAGAACTGCTTTTGTGCTCTTATTAGGTAAACAATGTTAGAGATCTGAAAAAAAATCTTGGAATAGTTGTCATTCATACCCAAGTTGGGTTTAAGGGAATTAGTATGTATATGTTGGTACAATTCTTACATTCTTGCAAGGGCAAAGTATATCTCAACAGTTTGAGCCAACTAATTGGGGGTAACTTGGGAATTTGGAAGTGTTGTCCCATGGATTATCATCTTATCCATCCATCCATTGTGGAAAACTTCTATACAATTATTTGGTTTTTTGTAATTAGTAATAACAACATCATTCTTTATAGTTATATATTCCTATATATATAGGGTTATTTACCCAAACCTCCCCTTGAAGTTTGTGTAATTATAGCTTGCACCCTTCTAACTTTTGAAATAACAATTACCCCCTCAATGTTTACATTTCATAACATCCATGCACAAAAAGACCCCCCCTGGAAATTTACTCCAAGGGGGTACTTTTGTGCATGGATGTTATGAAATGTAAACATCGAGGGGAGATTTTTGTAATTTCAAAAGTTAGAGGGGTGCAAGCTGTAATTACACAAACTTTGAGGGGAGGTCCCGGTAAATAACCATATATATATATGTTGGAAGAAATAAAAAGGAAATAGAAGTTGTGTTTTATTCATCCTCATAGGGGCAATACTTAGGAAATACAGGGACTCATAAAGATGAACTCAAGATGTGGGACTAATACCACATAGACTAAAAGACTTAAATAATAATATAAAACTCATAATTCCAACACTCCCCCTCAAGCTGAAGGGGGAACCTTCAGCTTGGACATCATAATAATGACAATAGAGGTAGGCGATGCGGGACAAAACATCAGACGAGAAACCGGGGGAAATTCCAAACAGGGGAATCAAGCTGGGGACATAGCCACACACGACGCAGGACCCACACAACGACATGGATTCGTTGGAAACCGGTCAACCAACATAACCTACACACAATATGCAAAAAATGAACGAAAAATGAGGAGTAAATCATCAACTGATCAACCGGGGATAATCCGCATGGGATAATCTGTCGGGGATACATCCGCACAAGAGCGGTCCCACGCGTCACAGCCCCACACAATACAACTCGGTGAGATTTAGAGCACCAACATCAATCGATTCCCCAACACACGACCAATCGAAAGAAAATATGGGGAGACACATATGACATAAGCCTGAAGGCCGTGTGGAACGAAGGCGAAAAATCGGGAAAGATCATCCGAGTCGCCCTCATTCCAAATACTCCCCCTCACATGGAACACACGTGAATGTAGACAGGCGTAAACACAAAGCAAGCACTAAGGACAAAATAAAGACACATAACAAACGACAAAAAACTACCATAAAGCATCATCAAGCGGATAACCCCCTAGAAGCGGAAGAAGATGCTGGAATCAGATGCTCATCAAGCTGGAAGGAAGATTGCCGCTGGAATTGGTCAAAGCATGATGGGAAGCGGCTGGAGGCGTCTGGATCGGGAGCAGCGGATGAAGTTTCCAGAACAGCAGCAGAGAACAACCCATAGAGGAGAGGAAGCTCCGGATCAGCAGCAGGCGTCATCGACAGAAGAAGCACCAGGCAGAGAGATCGGCACAGGAGAACGACGGCCGGCTGTTTGGAACGCCGTGGGATCGATGAATCGATGAGAGATCGTCGACGAAGATCAAACAGCTGGTCGATGACGAGAGCAGCTGCGGGTAGAAGCCCGGGCATAGTTGGCCGCATGCACAAGCGGCAGACGGAAGCAGGACAGTCGAGACTGGCAGAGGAACGGTGGAGCCAGGCCAACTAGAGCATCAACAGGGAACGCAGACAGGAGCGTCAACCGGAATCAGATGGATCGTCTTTAGGCGGGATCAACGTCAGGAGCAGAGGGTTGAGCCGACAAAGCAGGAAGATGTCGCTAGCGATCACGAGAAGTAGTCTAGGGCTACAGAAGCAGCGAGCATGCATGAGTAGATCTCGTCATCGTCGTCGATCTTGGCAGAGACAGGATCGACATCGTCGAACGAGCACAGAGAACAGGTCGACGTGATCGGGAGATGCACGACAGGCTTACATCATCGATCGAGCAGGCCAACAGTGACGGCTCGAGAAGCAGAAGGGAGAAGCAACAACTCCTTCGTCAGGGAGAACAAAAGCAGCGAGACCCACAGAAGCCCTAAGCCTCACGGGAGCGAAAAGTGAGCGATGGGATCACATTTGCTTTGATACCATGTTGGAAGAAATAAAAAGGAAATAGAAGTTGTGTTTTATTCATCCTCATAGGGGCAATATATAGGAAATACAGGGACTCATAAAGATGAACTCAAGATGTGAGACTAATACCACATAGACAAAGACTTAAATAATAATATAAAACTCATAATTCCAACAATATATATATATAGTTGTGTATAAATATGGCTAATTATCCTTGAATAAAACAAGAAATATGTCGTCACATTTTTCATAGAATCGGAACAGTTTGGGATTGTCGTCCTTTCGCATTGTTGCCGCTTGTTCTTCTCCATTATTGCAGCCTTCATTGCTAATTTTCCATAACCACAACCTTCATTGTTGCTTCTTCAATGTTTCTTCATTATTCTAGAATTCATATAATTATCGACCATGCAAGATCATAAATTGACCAAAGATCAACTTCAGAACAATGCACATTTTTAGGACACAATGTTATAACTCGTTGAAGCAAGAAGCTAAATATGATTGCCAAATCTAGTGCTAAAGTAATAATATTCAGGGCTATGACCTATGGGGTTTGTTAACTATTATGGGTAAAAATTATCTTAAACAACCTTTGAATTATAATATGGAACTATTAATATTTTCCAATAGTAGTCAGCTATGATCTTCACATGTAAACATTGTACAGAAGGCCATAAAATACTGAAGTTGACTGACACTTCATAAACGATAAGCTAGAGAGTGGATTATTTAATGCCAACAAAAGATCAGTTAGCCGATGTTCTCGCCATTGGCTCGTCACAAGATGACTTCAAAAAATATTTGGCAAGATGAGTGGAAAATATCCACTCGCTTAGCATGGGGGTGGGGTGGGTTAGCATGCTTTTTAACTTACGTAGATTCTTGTCGCACATGTCAGCATCTCAGCCATCCATCCAGAGCACATGCATTATTAAAATTTCTTTAGATTTTTTAATTTGTACGATATGACCCTCCGTCTGAGAGCGTGTGAGCCGTCGATCGAGAGTGAAGTCCCGGAGGAGATCGGGTTGCTCCCTCTTGGAGTTCCAACAACCTATGGTGGCTATGTGGAGGCGCCGAGAGAGAGAGAGAGAGAGAGAGTCGGCAAGGGGGAGGTGTGATTGGGTCTAGGGTTACCGAAGTGAGAAGAAGGGTAGATATATAGAGATAGAGACTTGGAGAGAGAGAGATTTAGATAATAAAACTTCCTCCCTTTGCCAAGCAACCGCCCACCCATAAGTACCAGTTGGGCCCAACATGTCCAAAAACGACGATAATTAATAAGTCTGCCATGCCCCTCACAAGGCTTAACATGCGTGAGGAAATAAAAATGCGACGATATCTAATAAGCAAGAATAGAGAAATGCATCCACCTCACTAGCTGAGCTTGGCGCGTCGTTTGTAGTGACTCTCCACGTGGGTCTGTAACTTCTCCCCTGTCAACATTATGCTTGCCCTCAAGCTCTTCAGGAATCTGGGACGGAAGGGGGACCAACGGTTCCGGTGGAGGGCTCCCCACGAACGGGTTGAGCTGTGAGATATGGAAGACATCATGAATCCGGACCTCGTCTGGCAAGCAAAGACGGCAAACTATGACGCCAATACACTGGACGATCTCGAATGACCCATAAAACTTGAGACTAATCTTATGGTAGACACTCTTGGCGAGGGACGTTTGACGATAGGCTCGATGTTTTAGCCACACCCAATCCCCCTTCCCAAAGAACTCACGGTGCCCCCGATTGTAGGCGGTCTCCATCCATGCTTGAGCCTATAACAGAGGCTCCCGGGCGATGATGAGAATTTTATCACGTGTCTGGAGCTCCCTGTCAATGGTGGCCGAGGAGGCCGAGGCGTTGACGTAGGTGAGCAGGTGGGGGGGGGGGTCTCAATTGTAGATGAGACGGATAGGGGTAGTTCGTAGGGCGTTATGATAAGAAGTGTTGTAAAAATACTCAACCCATGGAAGCCAGTGGGCTCAATCCTTCGGACATTCGTCGGTGATACATCGGAGATACATCTCAAGTGTGCGGTTCACCACATTTGTCTGTCCGTCCGACTGGGGATGATATGCAGAGGATAAGGCGAGTTTACTACCGCAAAATGCAAACAACTCTTGCCAAAACTGTGAAGTGAAGATCTTATCCATGTTGGACACAATACTCTCTGGCAAGCCATGCAAACGGAGCACTTGATCAAAGAAAATCGGTGTGATAACTTCCTCCATAATAGGGTGGCTCATGGCAACGAAGTGGGTGCCCTTGAAGAATCTGTCCACCATTACAAGAATGATAGAACGCCCCTTGGAATTTTACCACTCTTCGATGAAATCCATGGAGATATCCGCCCAAATTTGAGTAGGCACGGAAAGCGGTTGGAGAAGGCCTGGAAGCAAGTGGTTGAACTTGCTACGTTGACGCACGGAGCACGCGGTGATGAAATTTTGCACACTGCTTTTCAGCCCTTGCCAAAAAAAAATTCAGCCCAGATGCGATGAAGTATCTTTTGAAATCCTTCGTGAGTAGTGTCGTGGGTGGCAATCAAAATTTCCGCAATTAGGGGGGTGTTGAAGCCAAGTTGAGCCGCCCTTTGTAGCATATACGAAATCTGACGGTCTAAGTGGGTAGTAGCCCTCCCTCTTTGATTCACATTCGGAGCTAGCGGAGATGGCCGTGGCGAGCACCTTTTGGTGTAGGTGGTTTAGCATGAGTGGGGTCAATTGGGAGATGTCAAAAAGATTTCCTTCTGGGGTTCGTGACGCGATAGAGCATCGCCCCCCCCCCCCCCCCCCCCCCCCCCCGATTCAGTGTGCCCGCCTTGTATTCCACCTTGAAGTCAGAGCCCATTAGCTTGCTGACCCAACGATGCTGAGGGGCCGTGCTGAGTCGTTGTTCCAAGAGGTACTTGAGACTAAAATGATTGGTACGGATCATGAAGGACCTCCCCTATAGATACGGCCGCCAGTGTTGAACGACTTTTGCTAGTCCGATTAATTCTTATTTATATGCCAAAAGTTTTTGGTGATGAGCTGCGGTGCGATGGCCAAAGAAGTAACCAGGTGGCCCTCTTGTTGGAGCACATCACCACAGCCTTGCGCGGATGCATCGCACTCGAGCTAGAATTCCTGGAAGAAACCTGAGAGGAGGAGGACGGGAGCGGTCATCAAGGCCTGCTGTAATGCACGGAAGGCGGTGGTTGCGTACCCCCTCCCCCCCAAGAGGAGTTTTTCTTCAACAAGGCGAACAAAGGAGCCACCCGCAAGCCGTACCCTTGAATGAACCGCTTCTAGTATCCTGTGAGACACAAAAAACCGCGGAGCTCCCGTTGAGTGCGGGGAATTGGACAGTTGGTCACACCGCGAATCTTTGCCGGGTCGGCCGAAATTCAAGTGTTGTCGACGATGTGGCCTAAGTACTGTACTCGATCGGTTTCGAAAGCGCACTTGTCGTGTTTTAAATGCAGCCGGAGATCACACACCAACTAAAGGACCTTGCGGAGGTGTTCCCTGTGGGACTCCCAGCTCTTGCCGTTGACTAGAATATCGTCAGAGAAAATAAGTACGCAACGACGTAGTAAGTCGGGGAATACTTCGTTCATGAGAGCTTGGAATGTCGACGACGCGTTGGTGAGCCCGAAGGACATCACAAGAAACTCGATGTGCCCATGATGAGTACGGAATGCGGTCTTATCCACGTCCTCGATGTCCATGCGTACCTGATTGTACCCCGAGCGAAGAACAAGCTTGGAGAAATAACGGGCGTTGTGTAGCTCATCGAGCAACTCCACTACTGGTATCATAAACTTTTCCTTGATAGTCCACATGTTCAATTGGCGGTAATTCACGCATAATCGCCGCGTGTCATCCTTTTTGTGGACCAACAACATCAGGGATGAGAATAGAGACACGCTGTGGAGATTACCGAAGTGAGAAGAAGGGTAGGGAGAGAGAGATAGAGACTTGGAGAGAGATTACGATAATAAAACTTTCCTCCCTTTGCCAAGCAACCGCCCGCACATAAGTACCACATAAGTACCAGTTGGGGCCAACAAGTCCAAAAGCAACGATAATTAATAAGTCCGACATGCCCCCTCACAAGGCTTAACATGGGTGAGGAAATAAAAATGCGGTGATATCTAATAAGCAAAAATAGAGAAATGCATCTACCACACTAGCTGGGTAGCCCCCAGTGTGGGTCCGTAATATTGTACTAATGACATCATATGTGTATAGACTCTATAGTTATAGTCCAATTTTTTATGTATATGTTTGTGTATAAATGGGGTAGCCCCTGAATGAAACGTGAAAACTGATTTCACCTGTCTTAAGTCTTATAATTATAGCTGATTTCACTTCCATTTGTCAGGCTGATTCAAATATTAAAGTCCAAAGTATTTAAGCCATTCATGCTTAGTTCATCATCATTACAACCACTTATAACCAACCACAAGGCCTTTTGTTGCTTACATTTCTGCCTTCAGAAATATGAGTCCTGCCTTTTCATTCTATTTGAATTTCCATGGGCTTGCTTCATTCTTATTCTTATTTAGATAAAATGCATGGTCTACAGATGAATACATTTTCCCTATTCTCATGGCTTTACAAATTGATCATGAATTGTTCTCCTTAGCAAAGAGTTGTTTTCTCAATTGCTACTTAGTCTTCTAAAAATGAGCAAGAAACTAAATGCATGTGTACTTCTGAAGGTCTTGTTACAAAATTGACTGATGATCAAAAATATGGAATGATTGAAGCAATTGCCCACCTGATTCATCGTGATTACGATGCCATTGTGAAGGATTTTGTCAAGCTTGATTTCATTCCTGAGGGAGTTAATCTTGACCCCATATTACCTGTGCTGGCCAAAGTTTTTGATCAAGCACTTGAAGGAGGAGGTGCAAAGAATATTAATTTTCAAGAATTGGCATCAGATTTGGCTCAGATAACCTTCGACTATCCCTTTAGAATACCACCTTATTTTGCATTAATTATCAGAGCGATAGGAGTATTGGAAGGCATAGCGTTAGTTGGAAATTCTGATTTCGCCATTGTAGATGAGGCATATCCTTACATTGCTCAGGTTCTTTTTCTGTCTTGCTTCAATCGTGTAGTTTTTCTTTCATTCTTTGATAATATAAGTAAAATTTCCTTACATGGATCTATAATTTTGAAAACATTCTCCTTCATTTTTGGATCCAGAGACTTCTGACCGATGAATCCCCACGGTTGAGGAGTGCACTGCGGTATACTATATATGGAAAATCTGGAGTTTTTGATGCCGAACGGTTTATTGATGTCATGCAAGCATTTGAGAATTTCATTATTGCTGCTAAAAGTGGTGGTGGCGAAGCTCTAAATGGAAATATGGCTGGCCTTGGTATGTTGCAAAGTCCAACAGATTCTTTAGTTCCCGGCTTTCCAATGATATTACCTCAGCAGCAGCAGCCAATAAAAACAAGAGGTGCCCTCGCGTTTCTCCTATCTGATAAAGGAAACTTTTTTCGAGAATTCATTCTGGATGAGGTAAACCAATATACCAAGTGATAATAGTATTAACTCTTATGCATCTATTGATCTTGTGCACTACCAAGTTTTTTATATATATTCTTGTTTAACTGAAACAGGGCAGTATCTAAATGTCGACTCTTTTGTCTATCCCATATACTGTCATTTAATATGGTCTAGTAAATGAGATAAACATATATTCTAGGATTGGTATTTAATTTTTAAGTGATACAATTTTTGGTACACATGATGCTGTGCTCAGGCCTGTTAGTTTTATTATGTCATTTGCATTGACTCGCTGTATGTTTTTGTTTTGTTATATGTCTCTCCGGATTGAGTTCAAAAACTTTAACCCAGCTTTTGTCTCAGCATGCAAAATTTAGCGCCCTCTTTAATTGAAGACTAGGCAAAAGTTCTAATTGATTAACCATTTAAGAAAGGGTGAGATCTAATTTTATTCACATCCAACTATAATATTTATGTCAAAATTTATGAAATGTATGTTAATTTTGCATTTTCTAATGCTAATTTACCTAAAGTTGCACATCGTGACTTGATATGATTGTGATGTTTAATCTTACCGTGAATGTTGGTTAGGAAGTCACCACTATAAGGGATGAGAAATAAACAGGATTGATGTGAGAAGTAGAAAGGTTAGCGACACACCAGAATTTTATTTCTTTAGGAATATTTTTCAACTAATATGCATAAACCTTGTATTCAGTATTTTAATTTTAATGGGGGGCATGTGAAACAGTGCACAGTATGTTGGTGCAGCGTCATCACGACGTGTTCATCACATTTGCTCGTGATCAATCCAAGAATGAAGCACAAAGTGCCAGATATAGGACAATTTCTTTCAATTGGAGTTTATTTGTGCCCATGTTTGACTATAAACACCCATCGTCAATCAATATGGGAGTGACTTTGTAACAACCCAACCATCATAATATCAGGAGTATTGTTCGTTTTGGTTCATTCGACCTCATATTAAGCTAAACCGCATGATTTACTCTTCCACAGGTGGCCTACGAATACTTCCCAGGAGGTCACCTATCTCAGGATTCAACACAACTCCATCACATGTTTCGAAAAGGCGTCTCTGATATTTGAGGATCTGAATTATTACTTAAGCACATTAACTTTTCCTCCAATTCTGATGTGAGATCCGGTTCATTCCTGCACCTATTTTCACCTAGAAGTCTGTCATCCTAGAAGCCTGTCAGGAGCTGCTTTCTTTGGGCTTTGCTGCCCCCAAAGCACACCCCGTTCTCATCGGATTCAGGATGTTACAGGCCCACCAGCTTCTGCATGGTTCATCCCTGAACTACATATCATATTGCAGGAGGCTTGGCTCTGATATCATTTGTAATGACTCAACCCTCATATTATCAGAAGTATTGCCCGCTTTGGTTCATCCCAACCCATATTGAGCTGATAGTTCTGCCCTTTTCCACAGTTGACCTACGAACACTTCCTAGGTGGTCAAAAATATTGGTCTATTGAAGTGTGAATTTGTCAAGCTTTGATCGAGCGCCCAATAAGAGGCCCATTATCTGTCTACTAGTGGTATTCGTTCCTCTGTTAAACCAGCCTAACGTGTTATCCAAGCGGTTTAGAAGATGCTAGGGCCAAACTTATGCCCGACTCAGTCAAATTACTACCCTGTTTAGAATTGGAATGATACAGAGAAGATTATCAAGGCCTCTGCGCAAGGATGACACACATAAATTCAGAAATAGTACCAGAGCCAAATCTCCTGTTGTACGGTGTATGGTTCGGGGACGAACCATGTGGAAGTTGGTGGGCCTTTAACATCCTGTATGACTGTATCCGATGAGGGTGGTCTGATTAGGGCGGAAAGTGTTTTTGGGTAGTGTTAGGGGTAAGGCCTAACCCGTACCAGTGGGCAATACCAGCTGCTCAAATACCGCACCACGCGAAGCGGTCCACGGCAATGATCCATAGTGGCCCCCAATCCGGAGCCCCTAACAGGGCCGCGGCCCCCACACTCCAACCCGTCTCCTCAACCAGTTTAATTAAGGCGGGTTGTTGAGGCTGAGATTCGATCCCCAGACCTCCTTGATAAGGAGCCTTCAACATGGCTCTCATCACCAACTGAGAGAGCCATGTTGAAGGCTCCTTATCAAGGAGGTCTGGGGATCGAATCCCAGCCTCAACAACCCGCCTCAATTAAACTGGTTGAGGAGACGGGTTGGAGTGTGGGGGCCGCGGCCCTGTTAGGGGCTCCGGATTGGGGGCCACTATGGATCATTGTCGTGGACCGCTTCGCGTGGTGCGGTATTTGAGCAGCTGGTATTGCCCACCGGTACGGGTTAGGCCTTACCCCTAACATAAAAGTGCTTTTATGTTAGGGGTAAGGCCTAACCCGTACCGGTGGGCAATACCAGCTGCTCAAATACCGCACCACGCGAAGCGGTCCACGGCAATGATCCATAGTGGCCCCCAATCCGGAGCCCCTAACAGGGCCGCGGCCCCCACACTCCAACCCGTCTCCTGAACCAGTTTAATTGAGGCGGGTTGTTGAGGCTGGGATTCGATCCCCAGACCTCCTTGATAAGGAGCCTTCAACATGACTCTCATCACCAACTGAGCCGAAAGGAGGTGCAAGAATGAATTGAAACTCACATTGGAATTGGAAAAAAGTTGTTGGGTTTAATAAATATTTGAATCCTCCAATATCAGAGGCGTCTTTTCGTAGCAACTTGTGGAGTTGTGTTAGAAACTTCATGGTTAAGCATGCTCCGGTGGGAGTAGTCCTTCGATGGGTGGCCTCCTGGGAAGTGCTCGTAGAACACCTGTGTAAATGGGAAAAACTGGCGGTTCAGCTCAGTATGGGTTGAGATGAACCAAAGCGGGCAATATCTCTAATATTATGAAGTTTGGATTGTTACATACTTGAGACAATGACACGAGGTTGGAAGTACGATTGGCCCGTAGGGCCTGCATTTTCTCATCTATGACTGTCCGCTATTTAGGATGGTGTAGTGCCTTAACAATGAAAAAAGGAGTGGTGGAGAGAGAGATATAGAGAGAGAAAGAGAGCGCATGCGAACCTATGCAATGGAGGAGCCAAATGGTGAAAGAAAACGAAATTCGACAAAGGATGAGCAGTACATGAACACTTATCTTTGCGAAGGGCAATGTAAAGATCCTTGGGCGCAGGAGAGAACATAGCCGAACAACGAGCTCTGCAGTGGATTAAGAATTTTATAAGTGGGGGCCTAACACAGAATAAGTGAGGCGAGAAATGATTAGTAGATAGACGAGGTACCAGAAAAGGTAAGGAGTAGGTTCAGTGGAAGGTAGGATATGAGAGGCCATGAGAGAGGAGCCAACATGGAAGGGAGGGGGAAAAGGGCTGTTCATTGAGGAATGTCACTTCCACAACATATCATTTTTGAGTAACCACAAAATAATAAATATTGTAATATAGTTGTATTAGCTGCAAGTTTTATTTTTGGAGGGTCTAAGCGGACATAACAAACACACAAAAATGCGAGGTGTGAGAGGGATTATGAGAGTTGAGGGAAAGAGGATGGAAATTGGGAGAAGTGAAATTTAGAGCAGAGGGAGGTAAACAATTGTTGAGGTAGCGCGCAATCATGACCTCAAAGTGCCAATAAGGAGTTGAAGTAAGCATCTGAAACATTAGGGACTGGATAAAACCTCCAATAGATGATGAGTCTTGCATTCAACAATACTACTTTGTTGTCGTGCTTAAGAAAACTAAGTTTGATGAATAATCTCAAAGATGGTGTCATGGAAATCATGACTAAGGTGCTCACAACATTATCATTGCGTATGATTGTAATATTGGTGTAGAACTGATTGCGGATTTCACTAATAAAAAAATTGGTAGCACGAAAAACCTCAAACTGATCATCCATAAAATATTACCCTCCATCGAGAATGAACATCAATAAAAGTGTGAAATATTTAAAGCAAGATACACTACAATTTTGTAGGGACACCAAACATTTTAATGCACTAAAGAAAAAAGGGAAGTACTCCTATATGGGTCAGATGGAAATGAAGGTGATGGTGTTTACCGGAAATATATGATTCACAACAAAATTCAGAAAAAAAGGATACGTCGAACATAGTCCATCGAGAATTTGTAAGGCCATGACCATGACGACGGTGCCAGTGAACAATGTAGATGTAAGTGAGGCCCGTCTGAGAATGGCCTGAGTATAGAGCCCATTCTTCAGTTGCCCCCACCAATGATACTCCGCATTTGAAAATCCTGGATCACAAAATAAGAAGAGAAAAAGGTTATGAAACAATATTATTAGAAATGTGGGCTTGAGATGTGTCGCCTTTTGATTAGGATACCCATGCTTCTAAGAGCACACCGCTTCAATATGGTTTGGTCGACCACAAAGGAAGCAGATACAACCAACACCCTGATTCTCTTGCACTATGTTGCGTCCATCATGTTGATGATTCCCTTGGGGTGGTCATTCACCACCAAGACCAGAAGTTGGGTGAGGAGCAGGAGCCTACTAGATTAGGGCTTGTGATGAGACAAGAGTGATCTTGATCGGAGGGTTACTTTGAGGAGCATTGAGGAAATATCTGACGAAGATGGCATGGTAGAGGCAAATAAGACGTTGGATCTAACAATGTGGAGACGCACCATCAACATATAAACGGCAACAGACTTCCATTGAGTCCGTTCAACTATCAAATACGTAGTGAAGGCATTAGGTATGATGTCAAAGCCAAGCATCGTAGATACATTTGACTTGGCTACCAAGACTTTGATAAATACAGAAGGTCCGAGTGTAAGAGATGAAAAATCGTTAATGAGATCATAGAGGTGCTGCACATTATCCTGGCCAAAGTAAAATGAGTGTGACTTGTCGCACATAGATTAGATGATTCATGTTATGTGTTGTATTGGACTTTCTTGATAGAGTTCAACATCCACACTGTAATGCGCTCATCATCAGTGAGCATTGTTCAGTACAAGTCATGGGAATTTTATGAAGTAATGAATGTGCTTGTGCATTTGAAGAATGCGGCAGAGAGAGTTGGACTATTGGAGATAGTTGTCTCGCCAGTGAGAGTGAGAGTAGCAATGTGGAGCTCCTCACGGGCCTCATGGGGAGACAACGAGGATATCGCTAGAGTAATATTAGAAGAAACTATCTGCAATAGTCCAAAAAAATGCCATAAACAATCAAAAGCTCTATCTGTTCTATCAGAGGCCCAGCACGTCGAAGGGAACAAAGAACCTGCGTGAATGATGTAGATGAAGAGAAATCCACCGAATAGGACCTTTGACGTCAGTACCGAAGGATGTAACGCCCCAGTCTACTGTGGGTGCGCTATAGATCTGCAGACCAGTGACCCCAACCCCTCTTCATGGATCTGATTGGCCGCAACTGCTAATTCCAGTGGCGGGTTGTTGAGACCGGGGCTTGAACTCCAGACCTCCTGGATAAGGGAGTTCTAAACTGGTCCTCATGACCAAGTGAGTTGTAGGGCACCCACAGTAGAACGGGACATTACATGAAAAGTGTACTTTTTATGTAACGTCCCGGTCTACTGTGGGTGCGTTACAGGTCTGCAAACCAGTGACCACAACCCCTCTCCATTGATCTGATTGGCCGCAACCGCTAATTCCAGTGGCGGGTTGTTGATGCTTGGTCTTGAGCTCCCTTATCAAGGAGGTCTGGGGTTCAAGACCCAGCCTTAACAACCCGCCACTGGAATTAGCGGTTGCGGCCAATCAGATCCATGGAGAGGGGTTGGGGTCACTAGTCTGCAGACCTGTAGCGCATCTACAGTAGACCGGGGCATTACAAAGTAAAAGGACTTCCTCGACGACAAAGGGATGAGCGACAAAGAAAATTGATGATTGACGAGGAACAGTCGATCAGGAGTAGGAATCAAGCAAATGCGCATGGAGGATGATTGACGAGTGGGTGCCGATTGGGAGCAGGCATCAACCGGAGGACGACACGATCGAAGGAGGTGTTTATCGGAAGGCTTCAATGTGACTAGGTTGTGGGATCTTTGTATGCTCTAATACCATGTAGAAATGGAGAGTAAAAAATGACTTCTTGATTGATTAGGGGTCAAATGACCAAGTACAGGAAAACGAATAAGAAATACAATATTTTTTTACAAATAACACTGCAGATTGTAAATGTCTTAACAAAATTTTTTATTAAGATATAAAATTAGCATCTTTATCCAAATAAAACTCATCATTCAAATATTGAGGCAAATTGTAACAATGTGCGAGACTAAATTCTCATGTAATTTTCATGGTTTCAAGTTGTGGTAGTTTCTAAGCTGTTGCTCTTGATTACTTATTTTCAATCAATGAATCTACTTTGCTCCTGTGTTCAATGCAGGTCGTTAAAGCAATTGATGCTGTTTCAAGAGAGCAGCTGGTGCGATTAAGTGCCGCCTTCGGATTTGGAAGCATTACTCCAGTATTTAGTATGGTTCCTATAAGGCCTGCGGCACTGCTACCTACAGTTACAGAGGAGGATGAAGTTATATTGAACAATGTGGAAAAAGTGTTCAAGTTTCTAACCGCTGGAGCCTCAACCAAGTCCAACCAGGTTCTCCTATTACCCTGTAATTTTTCTTTTTTGTTAGGTATTCTATGGAAACTCACTGGACTTCGATATGGACGGTAATTCTGGATGTTTTTACACTTATTTTCCTTTAATGTGCATTCTCTTTATACTATGAGTTATATACCACTGTTAAGTTATACACTCGACTGAGGCCATCATGGCCTAATTATTTCCTTTTCAATATGCATGGAATTGAATTATTAGCCTAGCTTTTCAGCTGGGAGCAATGTGATAAGTGTATTTAATTTTATCATCATCTGCATTGTATATTTCATATAAGAAGTACGATAGAATTGTAGTTTCTTTCATTATTCATCTTCTCTGTTCCGTTAATCTGACAAAGTAATTGGTAAATTATATTAAGCGAAGAAGAATAATCACAACAATCAGAGAATCACATAACACAAGAATATATGTGGTAGGACTACATTCACATGCCGCTTCAAAGGTTTTCACCGTGGAGAATTAGATTTATAGAGAAGTAAAAAATAATAGGGCAAGAAGAGAAGATCCTCTCCGCGATGAGGTCCGCAAAAAACAAAAGGATGTGAAACAAGGATGGAAATGATGGATGCATCGAGGACTACACATGGATTCGGTGGGGGAGAATGTTACGGTGCTAAGGTTAACTCAATTGCTCTATGACCAGGTTTTTGGACTAGTCTGAATATGTTGAGAACATTCTAGAATGGGGGGAGATCGCGTGCAGGTTCTGGATACCCCTCGCCATCGTCACCGACAATGGTGGAAGCTACAAACGTGCTGGTCATCAACCTCTTGAAGAAAAAAGTCGTGAATCTAAAAGGGAACTGGGCAGAGCAGCTCCCTTCTGTCTTATGGGCTCTGAGGACTACTCCAAATTCGGCTACGAGGGAGACGCCTTTTGAGTTATCCCACGGGTTCGAAGCTCTCATCCCAGTATAGTTTGAAGTAAGGAGCCCGAGGGTAGTTGCGGCGGAGGATGGAAATGAGGAGTGGCGGCTGGAGAATGAAGAAGCACAAATGCTATCTCTTGATTATTTGGAAGAGCTTCGAGACCTTGCATTAGCCCGACAGGAAGAGGTCAAGAGGAGGATGACAAAACACTTTGACAAGCACGTCCGCATCAAGCAGTTCCAAGCAGGTGACCTCGTCTTAGAGAAGGTAGATGCAACAGGAAGATCGGTCGCTGTCGGGAAGCTTAACCTGAACTGGGAAGGGTCATTCATCACCCATGAGCCGCTAACGACTGGAGGGTATCGCCTGCGAAACAACGAAGGGGGATTGCTTGGGAACACATGGAGCCGTGACGACCTGAAAAGGCTTTATCCCTAGAAGGGAAGCGTAAGCTTGTTGTTGTATAATTCCATTTATATGAAAGATGGTTTTTTCTCACACCCTGAAATATGAGAATTCATGAATTTTTTCTCCAAGGCCTGGTAGGTGAAATTGATCTCATCGGGTTAGGAAACGAGCCTCCGATTTGACTCTCATAAGAACCCAGAGCGGATGATGGGACAGTGCGTAGGATTTTTAATGTGGTCTCTTAAGCCCAAGCCTCTGCATTGTCGGTCGATATCAACTCCCCCCTTGCATGTTGGCCGATGAACCCCTTATCACACTTCTCATTTGACTGGAGAGGTTATCAGGAGAGAGTCTGGAGCCGACCTCCTAACCCGACGAAGAGAAAGTCCATTTTCCACACCCTGAAATAGGGAGTTTTTTTTAAAGAATGTATCAAGCATGCGCAAGTAGAAGGTCCATTTTCCATACCCTGTCAGGTTCTTTAATGCTTCCTCCTAAGTCCAAGCTTCTCCACTGCCGGCCGAGATCAGCCCCCCCCCCCCCCTTGCATATTGGTCGACGAGATCCCCCTACCGTACCTCTCATCCGGTTGTAGAGGTTATCAGGAGAGAGTCTAGAGCTCACCTCCCAACTCGACGAAGAGAAGATAGTTTTCCCTCGAGGAAAGATCCTTCGTTATCGAAGACGTCATCAACCTCGAAAGGCCTTGAAGCCCGAGGCGGGATCAAAAATCTTCTTAAGGTTATGCTTAACGTCATTTCTTTTAGTCATGAGACTTGGTACGGTTAACTCTCTTTGACTATCAAGTGACAGAGCGAAAATCCTCCGTGAATGGAGCAGACAAGTGATAGGATGGAGACCTCAAGTGTGTGCGTCCTGAGGGACCCCCCGAGAGCCTTTCCCTCCCTAGGTATTTTTCAGCTTCATGACAAGGGTTAAGGACAACGCCTTGTGTGCTGAGAGTCCTAGTAAGTACATACCTCTACAAATTCGGCCAAGATCAACTCTCCACTTGTACGTTGGCCTAGTAGACCCCCCCCATCCCCCGAGTGTCATTTCCCTCCCCAGGTACATGCAGCAAGGCAAGTATACGAGAATTCACAGTGGTATGCAAAACCGATATCCACGACCGGGTTGGGAAATGAGCCTCCAACTTGAGTCTCATAAAGCTCAGAGCGGATGATGGGACGGTGTGTCGGGTTTTTTAATGCTTCCTCCTAAGTCCAAGCCTCTGCACTGTCGGCCGAGATTAGCTCTCCCCTTGCATGTTGGTCGAAGAGATCCCCCGAGCGCATCTCTCATCTGGCTGTAGATGTTATCAGGAGAGAGTCTGGAGCCAACCTCCCAACTCGACGAAGAGAAGATCGTTTTTTCACGAGAAAAGATCCTTCGTCATTTAAGTCCGGATCAGAGCGGCTCCTTGAAATTTAAGTTTATCGTTATTTCTTTTACTCACGAGAGTTGGTGCAGTTAACTTTCTTTAATTACTGAGTGACAAGACAAAGATCCTCCACGAAGTGAGTCAGCAAATGGTAGGTTGAAGGCTTAGAGAGTGTTGTTGTCATAGTTCGGGCTCCTTCACGAGCTCCTCTTCTGCATACCGGCTACTTGCTCCCTTGAGTGTGATGAAGGCCTCGAAAGTGTTGTTGTCGTAGTCTGGGCCCCTGCACGAGCTCCTCTCTTGCATGTCAGTTGCTTGCCCCCTCAAGTGTGATGAAGGTGTCGGCTCTTTTCTACCTCCAGTTGATCTCACTCGTCTAGCGAATGGTCTGAGAGGTGTCGATTCTTCTCCATCTCCTTCAGTTGAGCTCCGCTCCTGGGAGGTGTCGATTCTTCTCCACCTTCAGTTGATCCCGCTCGTCTAGTGAATGGCCTGGGAGGTATCGATTCTTCTTCATCTCCTTCAGTTGAGCTCTGCTCCTGGGAGGTGTCGATTCTTCTCCACCTCCAATTGATTTCGTTCGTCTAGCGGATGGCCTGGGAGGTGTCGATTCTTCTCTATCTCCTTCAGTTGAGCTCCGCTCCTGGGAGATGTCGATTTTTCTCCATCTCCAGTTGATCTCGCTCGTCTAGCGAATGACCTGGGAGGTGTCGATTCTTCTCCATATCCTTCAGTTGAGCTTCGCTCCTAGGAGGTGTCGATTTTTCTCCACCTCCAGTTGATCTCGCTCGTCTAGAGAATGGTCTGGGAGGTGTCGATTCTTCTCCATATCCTTCAGTTGAGCTCCTCTCTTGCATGCCAGCTGCTTGCCCCCTCAAGTGTGATGAAGGTGTCAACTCTTTTCCACATCCAGTTGATCTCACTCGTCTAGCGAATGACCTGGGAGGTGTCGATTCTTCTCCATCTCCTTCATTTGAGCTCCACTCATGGGAGGTGTCGATTCTTCTCTACCTCTAGTTGATCTCGCTCGTCTAGCGAATGGCCTGGGAGGTGTCGATTCTTCTCCATCTCCTTCAGTTGAGCTTCTCCACCTCCAGTTGATCTTGCTCGTCTAGCGAATGGCATGGGAGGTGTCGATTCTTCTCCATCTCCTTCAGTTGAGCTCCGCTCCTGGGAGGTGTCGATTCTTCTCTACGTCCAGTTGATCTCGCTCGTCTGGCGAATGACCTGCGAGGTGTCGACCTCTTTTCCACCTCCAGTTGAGCTTGGCTCATGCTAGGTGTCGACTCCTCTCCACCTCCAGTTGAGCTTTGCTCCTGCTAGGTGTCGAATCCTCTCCACCTCCAATTGAGCTTGGTTCCTGCTAGGTGTCGGCTCTTCTCCACCTTCAGTTGAGCTTCAGTCCTGAGAGGTGTCGACTCTTCTCTTCTTCCAGTTGAGCTCCACTCCTGGAAGGACCTCGCGCGACTCATCCTCTAGTTCAGATCTCTCCGAACTACGGGTTCAACATTGTTTTTCCGAGCTCGTATCAAGCTCGAAAGAAGCGGGGATTGTGTATAATCCGTAATTCGTCGAGATCAGGAATGCCTAAGGAAATATCTATTCGCAGACCATCCAGCTCAGCAGTCTGGAGGCTATTCGCAGACCTCTCAAGAAAGATACTCGTCAGCTCCCGGAGAGCAAGTCGCCAAGTGGGCGAGTTCCCAGGAAGGTCGCCAAAGGGGCGAGCATCTGAAAACCGCTGGGCGGGTTTCTGGGACAATCAGTGACTTCTCGCGAGTGTGGGCGAGTATCCATTGCAACTCGCGAGTATGGTCAGGTAACCCCCCTGGATTTATCTATAAATAGACCCCCATGGGTACCAGGAATAACACTTTGGAAGAGGTTGCCCCCCCCCCCCCCCCCCCCCCCCCCCCCCCCCCAAGAGAGATACTTGCAAAGTCCTTGCCTTCCTCGTACCTAGCTCAGCCTTTGGTTTTGGAGGGGAAGCTCTTTTAGACTTTCGGGTACGTGGCGGGACCTCCCTGTTGAAGCGCCTGGGGTGTGCTTGTAGACATCCCTCTCTCCTGCTCTAGCCATTAGAGTTGTGTTGTTCGACCGTGGGATCAGTAACCTTAGGCTACACTTAGGTCCGAACATTTGGAGCTAGGATTTTCCTGGCTTCAACAGTAGAGAAGAATCATGCATGTGAGATATGAAATAGTGTAGAAGAGTATGGAATAATCTAGTCTCATCCTTGTGTGGAGAAATCTAGATTCTTTTTGGGTTTTGGAGAGAAAAGGGGAGGAGGCCTTTATAAGAGGAAGACCTCTTTTTATTTTCATCATCTTGTGAGAGTTGAGCATGCTTGTGAGTGGTGAGAGTCGTTGTATGTCTTGATGATTGTATGTCCTGGTCAACTTTCCATCGAACTGTCTTGTAATTTTGTTCAGAAGTTTAAGCAAAACTTTTCTTTTCTTTCCGCTGCATTGTTGAAGCAAGACTTGATTAGCACAAGTTTGTGGAGAAAATTAGCCAAGTGCCGCAAGCCCCTTGTGCTGAAATTCTATGCGCGTGACATGCCGCTGCATTCTTCGTCACTGCTGCTTCCTTCTCGTCTCGTGCTACGCTTCGCGACCCGATTTCCTTATGTGGTGGATTCCCTTGACGTGTGCCATGGAGGATTATCTCTATGAAATGGAGAGTTTGATGAGTATTCTCTCTTCCCACATGGACGTGGTTGAATATACTTTTATCGACGTCATGTAGATCCTTCGTCAAGATTAACTGATCACCAACACCCCACCCCCACCCCTATGATGCCCACTTACGTGCTCATTGATTTGACTAGCCTCGACAACTAGGTCGACCCATATGCTGGAGCTTCCCTTCTCTCATCCCACACATGACATCCTGACAGATATAGGTGCCCTTGTCTGACTGGTCACATCTGTTCGTCTGGATCACCCGCGTGGAATAGTCCTTCAAGTTACAGTTCACCTGGAAGTCAACAAAGTTCTACTTACAATGATCTACATGGAATGGTCCGCCATTCATTGGATGTGTTGGCTTTGCCGGTTGATGCCAGCCATGACATGGGTCAGTTAAAGAGGAGCTCATTCCGCGCTACGACACACGTCACCCTGAGAACGCCTTCAAGCATATCTGCGTTGCCCAGCAAGTCGACTTAGTGGAGGCTTGCGTTGATGATTTTATAGAGTTGTCACATAACGTCTCGGGCTTATCCATGGCTCACTACTTTGGCTGCTTCAGGCATGCAGCCCACCTGTGCACTCTAAACCCTCCCGCATTTACCTTGGCTATCCAGCAGACCCGATTTGTGGAAGCAGAATTTACCAAGCATCTCCGCCCTCCATTCACTATAGCCCAAATTGGCAAGAGCAGGCAACAGATGGTGCATGGGACCAACACTTCTTTTTCTCGCCACGCCAGCCACTTCTTTCAATCAATCATATGTGAGAGACACTGACATGAATGATGGTATGCTTTTTTCTTTCGTTTTTGGGGACTTTCCGAAACGGCTTCTGACGCTACCGACGCCACATGCTAAGCCTGGGTGAAAGATAGGCTTAGGGATTGACTTTTCTTTTCTAACAGCACCTAACTTCGCCTATTTCTATACGCTCACCAACGAAGTGAACTCAAACTTTAGTTCTACCCTCCGGGACTGAACGAACAGAAAAGAGAGAAGAGAAAAGAGACACATGGCCTCGCACTGCAACCTTATGAAGCCTTCCTGCATAGCTTTTGTCGGTACCCCCTCTCCTACCACCGCCTCCAGCTCCACCACTAAAGCCAAATCCTCCAATACACTGCCTCTCCTATCAAGAACTAAGTTATCAAAAGCGCAAGGCGTACCGAGACGCAAAGGGGTCCTGGTGCCTAGGTACAGGCGCGTGCCTGAGGCACGTGAGGTGCAAAAATGAATTGGGTGCCCATATCATTGAAAATCAGCGAATTGGGCACCCAATTTACTGAAAATCAGTTAATTTGGCATCCAATTCATTGATTTTCAATGAATTGGGTGCCCAATTCACTGAAAATCAGCAAATTGGGCATCCAATTTGCTGATTTTCAGTGAATTGGGTGCCCAATTCGCTGATTTTCAATAATTGGGTGCCCAATTCGCTGATTTTCAGTGAATTGGGTGCCCAATTCACTGAAAATCAGGGAATTGGGTGCCAAATTCCCTGAAAATCAGCGAATTAGATGCTCAATTCGCTGATTTTCAGTGAATTGACACCCAATTCACTGAAAAACAGCGAATTGGGCATCCAATTCGGTGATTTTCAGTGAATTTGGCACTCAATTCACTGAAAATCGGTGAATTGGATGCCCAAGTGCGCCTAGGTGTGCCTCGGGTGCGTCTGAGATCATGTTTTTGCCCCCTCCCAAAAAAACAGGTTGATGAATACAGCTTGAAAAGCCCAGGCGCGTCTTTGGTGCGCCTGGGAGTTGGTAAGGCGTGCGCCTAGGCGCGCCTGAGGCACGTCGCCTGCCTCTGCCTTGCAGAGGCGCTGGCCGGTGCGCCTGGTGCGCCCGGCGCCTCAGGCGCGCCTAGGCGCGCGCCTTGATAACGTAGATCAAGAATATCTCAAACTCTGGCGCCAAGGCCATTGCTTCAACTGCAAACCACCGTACTCCCCCACTAACAAATGTCCCCAGAAAAACTGCAACTGTAACTTCTGTTGAAGACGATGACGGAAGATAAGATCTATTGAATGAGAACATATTGACACACACATATATATAGACACGTGTATACATATGTATAGACATGTGTATACATATTTATATCTATATGTATATATATATTTGTATACATATATATATGTATATCTATATATGTATGTATACGCACCATGTACACACATTCAGATGACCGTCCTTAATAAGTGGAGATCCAGACCCAACCATTCAGGACCGTCGATTATTAATATTTGTGTAGATTGGGCATTTTGAGTAATTAGTATAGTCTACTCTCCTATATAAGGCGGGTGTGGAGTCTTATAGAGGTATCTTTGGAGTGTAGGTTAGAATCTCTGTTGGAGAGGACTCTTAAGGGATGCAGCCCTCAAGAGCATGACGCTAGCATACCTCGCAGTTGTTTCTCATTTACGCTATATTGCAATCTATTTTGGTGCGCACCAATATATCTCTAGGACAAAAATGGATTAATGATCCTGAAATACAAATAGAATGTGTTGTTATGTTGGTGACTTCTTAATTCTAATACAGTTTTTCTAATACAAGTAATCATTGTAATGAATTTCAGCCTTGTAACTATAAATCTGAATAATTAGACCTCATTAATCATAGTGGTTCTCCTTTTTGTACGATTATGATGATTTAGAACAAATGCCAGGCAATTTATTGCAAATCTAATTATGCACCACCTTTTTACTCTTTTAAATGAATAATTCATTGTTTTCATGATTATTGAATTTCATTAAATTTAACTATTAGATGCTTCTGTACTCTATTATTTTTGCTTTGCCAATAATTTCTCCTAATTTATAGGATTATTTAATATGAGATTCAATTATTGCTTCCCATAATAATTTGATGGACCTTGTTCCATCAAATTATCTCAACATGGTTTAAATATCTCAAACCATTTTAGATTCTCTTTTAGGCTCTGTTTGGGACGGTTGGGCGGTAGAAAAAGTAGTGGTGGGAAACTATTGGTGAGATTAGAGCTGTTTAAAAATAGTGGTGGGAAAAGAAATAGGAATGGAAATGAGATGTGAACCTACGAGAATAGAAGCATGAAAAATGCAGAAAGTTCCTTTTAACTTTTTTTGAAAGTGGGAGGGTTCACTGCTTTTCAAAAAGTCCCGAAAACATCTTTTTAGCAAAAAACACTTTTCCCACCACTGCAAACCAAACATCTCTCAAACAACGGTGACGGTGGGAATAAAACTCATTGCCCGATAGAAAGTAGCATTCAAACAGAAGTGTATCCATGTTTTATCATGTGGTGCATTGTTTAGATATATCACAGCCCAATTTTCCCAAGATTCTTGGACGACGGATATACCAAGTAATATTCCGATTCAATATTTTACAGAATCTTCTTCCGATCGATTACTATTTTGGTTTATCACAGGATGCAAATATTGTTATTTTTCGCAAGATTCTTGGACAATATTTAAAGAATTTTCTCCTGATCGATTGCTGTTTTCGGTTATTACAGGGCGTAAATATTGCATATATTGTAGAGGAGCTGCTTCCTGTATTGCCGGGCATCTCGGTGAAGGTGTTGCCCGAAGTGACCAGCAGGCTCGCATCACGGATATTCGCCCGCCTGGTCCGCGACGTATTTTTGTAGAATAAAGCTGCAGGTCATTCTTTCTCCACCCCACAAACCGATAGCTTTGTATTATATATATCATGATTAATTGTATATATGAGAAAATTTGGAAAGAAATATCATGTGCAAAATATGTATACAGAATACCTACAGAAACTGTATATTAACTGTATGTAATACATAGTGCAAATTTTCAAGCTAGATATGCCTTGTGCTGTTTTATGCCATTTCCAAGCAGCTGGTTCATGGTATTTTACTCTTTAACCCCCAGTTCACATACAAAAAAGAATTGAGGTATTTTCAAAGAATGTTGTTATTAGCAAATCATCTTACGCTTCTAGCAAACCAAAAAAAAAATCAACATTTTTTTGTATATTTCTTTCCAAAAAAAATATTACTGGCAAACCAAATCCTTCCACTTCTACTTGCTTGCGATTTGTGCTCCGCGACCTAGAGATTTCGTTTCCCTACCCGTTCTCGCGAGGAGTAGGTTCTAAGAAGAAATATTGCAGTCTCCCCTCTCTCCATTGCCTGGCCGCCCAACACAGCCATATCCTCCGGCGAACCAACGATCAGTTTCCAAGAGCCTAGAGCCGTCGGTGACAGAAGGACGAAGTGCGCAAGCAGAAGAAGATCGAACCCGCTTCTGTTTCTTGGCGGCAACATAAGAGTCCGTCAGAGAGGAGGGTGGCGAGGAAGGGTGGAAAATAAAACTTGATCGAATCGCCTTCACCTGCAAATCGGTTGGCTGACTGCGTTACAATTGGTGAGGTTGGAGGCCGCACGTGTTCAGTTGCAAATTGATTGACCTAGAATCAACAGAATTTTGAGTTTTTGACAATATGCTTCACTACTCCACCCCTTTTTTAAGGATCAGAATTATCCAGCTGCCTCTTATTTTTGGTAGAATTTTCTTCGGATCCGATCAATTATTTTCCTCTTTTGCACACAACTAACGTAATGCTCGTTGTCGGACTTCAGATGGTGCCGCACCAAGTAGTTCTCCGACGGTTCATGCGTCCTCTTCGATGGGCGTGAGGAGGAGGACGAAGGAAGAGATTTTTTTGATGGTTTGCTAGTAGCCAACTGGTTTTCAAATAGTCATTTTCAAAATTGATGGTTTGCTAGAATCCAAAGAGGGTTTGCTAATAACATCACCCTTTTCGAATTAAAGCTGCAAAAATGTACGAAGGTGGTTTGTGCAGCGAAGTTTAACTTGGATTTGTTAACACAAGTGATAGTGCGCGGAGGATTCCCTCGTGAGGCCGCGACAGTACATTGATCGCCCGCTTTCCCCTATATGTAGCGTGAGGCGAAGACAATACTAATACTTCACTCGATATAATCATTGTATAGTGTTTGACAGTAATAATACTGCTTATGCAAACAAACAATTTTCAAAAGCGTGATTTGGAAATGTTGAAGTGTTACCCAAGTTTACGTCGTGTTGTAGATGTTGATGAGATGGTCCTTTATGGGAGATAATAATAATAGAATTCATTAGTTGAAGGAGTTTTCTCGGTCTCATTTTTCGTATATAAGATCCAGGTAAACTGAGATATGAACATTCCACCGAATCTGCATTTTCTTCGTTCTTGACACGCACGCAAATATCCACACATATATGAAATATCATAGGGCTAGATAGTAAGTAAAGTCATATTCCAATTAAGATCAAATTCTTAATTATCTATTTCTAATTCATAACAATAAAATGTAACTGAGGAACTCATATTCCATCAAGGATTGCCACTTTTGGAGCGGGAAAATACCAAAAAAGTTCAAGAGATGAGAGAATTCAGGATAGCTATCAGAAAGACAGATCCATCCACAACGATGTACCAGAAAATGCAATATTTTATTACTCGACAAATCATCCGAAGAAGCAAATACAATTAGTTGTTCTGGCCGGTGCGCCCGAACTTCCAGAGTGGCTCTCGGGCGACCCATGCAATCTTGCATGGAAGTTCCACTCCCTTTCACTATTTCTTCAGTCTATCCTGTGTAGAACTAGCGGGGCATTGACTTTGCTGCGCTCGCCTTGTTCGCCACCATAGCTTTGCATCACTAATCAGGTGTACTGCTGATAGTCCGTTTCTCTTCGCATGGACCGCCTTGAAGTCTTGCTCCATGTCCCGAAGCTCTCACTAAAAGTGCGCTAATCAGTAAGATTAGTGAAGTTGCAATTAATGCAAAAAATAGCTAATTGGAAAGCAATAGTCATGCTTCTCATCCTCCAAACTACAGGTGTCAAGAAATCTTGAATTAGGGGTGCAAAGTGCTAATTTTAAAAATTCGGGGTGCAAAGTACCAAAACCCCATATTTTGGGGGTGCAAAGTGCCAAAAAGCCACAAATGAACTATACCATTGGATCCCTCCTTTAGTAAAAAAAAAATGGGCACTATTATTGGCAGACCAACTTCAGCTATGAACAGACCATTGTTAATGACAAACCGAAATAAAATATCAAAAAGACATGTGAACCCGTAAAGGTGGTCTATCGATAGCCATTTTTCTAATAGTGTGGACTGCCAATAGCCACATGTGATCTGCCATTAAAAAAACATCACGAAGGGATTTGACGTGAATGAATTGTTTCGTTAGAATTTATTGCCACTTTCTTTTTATTCGGACATGAAGTTGAGCTGATAGTATTTTATAGTATAGATTTATATTACTACATTTACACTCACATTTATTCTTGGCGATTGTTATCCGCACTATAGTTTTGGCTATTCGTACTTTTTTGTATGAGTTATTACGCGCCTTTTAGAAATACGTTTTGTACATGCATTTTTAGGAAAAGTGTTCAACACGAAAGTTGTAGATCTCGTCGAGATCTACAACTTTCGTGTTGAACACTTTTCCTAAAAATGCACGCACAAGACGTATTGCCGCCTTGATTGAAACATATGCGTAACTATAACGAATTTTTGAAAATACGCCTTGTACATGCATTTTTAGGAAAAGTGTTCAACACGAAAGTTGTACATCTCGACGAGATCTACAACTTTTATGTTGAACACTTTTCCTAAAAATACATGTACATGGAGTATTTCCAAAATGCGCGTAATAACTCATACAAAAAGAGTGCGGATAGCCAAAACTGTAGTGCGGATAACAATCACCTTATTCTTTAATGAAGCCTGTTTACTTTAATTTATCAGTTCAAGAAAACCATCACTTATTCTAATTAATTGATAATGGCTTCCTTTGGCGCGGTCGTGGAGGTCGTGAACATGGTGGTTATGAACCGTTGTTCGTGAACGTCCGACCTCACCTAAAAAAATTCATGCATTTTATGCTCAAAACTAGTTTACTTTCTTGGTAGCGGTCATAACATTTGTCTCACAAAACACCCAATCTAAGATAATGACGTTTTTGACCCAACTCATCGGAGCAAATAAGCCGCGCCAAACAAAACCAATATTGATCCCCAATAGGAATTATTGCCCTTCACACCTCAAAATATTGATGGTTAAATCAATACAATATGGGATATACGTCTATCGGATTGGGCGAAGCATGTAATATTCGATCATGGGAGGTAACGTGAAAATACCATATGACCAATATGTTTGACAAGTCGCACTATACGTCAACCCAACCCAAACTACATCCTCCTCTCTGGCATCAAAAACGTAGTTTTGGAACACCAATGGGCATTAAAATAAAGGAGAAAAAAAATGAAGTATTATTCTTTAATATGGAAACCTAACAATGGCTCTATTGTCATCTTTTTCTCTTCTGTTTCAAAATTCTATATGTTTTTAGGGTTTAGGATTTATCGTATTATGTCAGCGTCTGATTAGATTTTCGTTTGGCACGGTGGTGACGGTCGTGAACATGGTGGTCATGAACCGTGGTTCGTGAACGCCCGACCTCACCAAAAAAAATTCATGCATTTTATGCTCAAAACTAGTTTATTTTCTTGGTAGCGGTCATAACTTTTGTCCTGCCAAACATACATTCTATGATAAATGGTGTTTTTGATCCAACTCACCCGAGCAAATAACCCACGCCAGACGAAGCCTAGATGTAACGATTCAGCCGCTTACCAATAAAATTGTGTTTTTTTTCTGAGAAAATGTGTATATTAATGAGCAAAGCAAGGGAAGTCTTTGGATAGCTTTGAATAAATAATCCTGAGGACTTGTAAGTTTACTCCATTACTTTTTCACTCATATCCTTATCACATTAGTTATTAGGTGATGATTTCTATAGCCTCTCTGACCGGCTATTCTAAGTTGCTTGCATCTAGGGCTGATATCGAGTCGAGTTCGAGCGATTTTGGCTCGGCTCGAAATCGAAATTTTCGAATCGAACTCGGCTCGAAATCGACTCGACTCGAAATGGCTCGATTCCGAGCTGGCTCGAAATCGAATCGAGCTGGCTCGAAATCGAATTGAGTTGATTCAAAATCGAATTAAGCTGGCTCAAAATTGTGCAATTTTTCTCTTTATTCGTAATTGACTCGAAATTAAATTGAAAAACATCTAAATTTAGCAATTGAAACACTTAAAGCCTTCAATATTTTTATTTAGGTTTAAAATTTAGTGTTTTTAATTTTAAAATAATAATATATTAATAAATACATAATATTTTTAATCAATTCGAGTTTATTCAAATCATATTTCGAGCGATTCAGGGCTGGCTCGAAATCAGATTCGAGTCAAATTGAATCGACTCAAATTGAGTCGAATCAATTGTAACCGATTCTGATTCGGCTCAATATTCGAGTGCTTTTTGAGCGACTTTCGAGTTTCGAATATATATATATTTTTTATAAGAAACTATGTATATTTTAATGATATTTGTCTTGCATATTTCGTATTTTCTAAGGTTATAGTTTGGTGTACATTTATCGTTTTTGCAATATTATCCTCTTATCAATGACTTTTTTAGTGTCTTTTGTTGAGCACCATATTTGTCTTGGTGTCCTCAACTCTTAGGTAATGTTGTCTCCATTTTATATGCAGGCCAAATTTCTATAGCTTCACAATTTTCTATGATTTTTTAATTTGTTCTTCATTTATCTTTAGACTGCACATAGCCGAAAATGACATGTATATATCATCACCCTAAAAATAAGGACCCACACAATTAATTATTTTTGAGTGTTGTAAGATATTTTCATCTTGTATATAATAGGCATCCTAAGTTGTGAAAAATTTAACCAAATATTTACTAAAAATTTAACCCAAATATGCATAGGTGACTCTAAACTATGATTTTGTTGATTTTATCGTAATTTTTAATTTCTTAAATATAAGATAAAAATAGGTAATTGTTATCCGCACTACAGTTTTGGCTATCCGCATTCTTTTTGTATGAGTTATTAAGCGCCATTTGAAAATACATCTTGTAAATGTATTTTTAGGAAAAGTGATCAACACGAAAGTTGTAGATCTCGTCGAGATCTACAACTTATCTACAACTTTCGTGTTGAACATTTTTCCTAAAAATACATGTACAAGACGTATTTCTAAAAGGCGCGTAATAACTCATTCAAAAAGAGTGCGGATAACCAAAACTGTAGTGCGGATAACAATCTCCAAAAAATAATATTTCAAAGAGGCAAAACTGTATATTAATTCCTTATTTGACTTTTAAGTTTTGAACAATATTTTTAAAAAAATTTGTACATAAACAATTAAAATAATGTATTAATTATTTACTAATAGTTTAAAAAATAATATATTCGCATAAGTGGGATTTTTTTTATAATTTTATCTCGTTAGCAAACTTATTTCATAAATATTAATCTTTTATTATAATTAAAAACGAAATTGTTCTAAACTTTTAACGAATTTTCAATTTTCACATTTTTCCTTGTAATTTTATGTAGATCACAAACGCAGGTCCCGTTTTCCCGCGACCCCGTTACGGCAAACTGTTTCCTTCCACTTTAGGAATATGTATAGTCTGTTTATAAGGTAAAAATCTCCAATCAGCAGAAAATAGCTGCTCAGCTCATCTCCACGCCTCCATCATTCTCTGGTCTCCCCATCTTGAAGAAAAGTTATTAGGGTTTTGTTTATCCTGGGAGAGATGAGGCCCAGCTGTTGCCGGAGTTGCCTTCTTTTCCTCCTTAAGCTTCTCAATTTCCTCCAGACCTTCGTTGGAGTCTCGATTCTGATTTACTCGATATGGATTCTGAATCAGACGAGCAAGCATGGAGTTTCCTTCAGCCTGGATCTCGACAGGCTTCCGGCTCCCTGGTATGTGTTAGGCTCGCCGTATTCTCGTTCCGCCAAAGAGTTCCGCAATGATTCGCCTCCTTACTAATGCTATGATGTGTTGCTGGTTGATTTCTCGGTTAGGTTCGTCTGTGCGTTGATGGGAATTGGGATCTTGCTGTGTTTCGTTGCCTTTACAGGGCATATTGCTGCGGAAATCATCAGTAGCTGCTGCCTCTGTTTTGTATCCGAATATATGACTTGTCCTCCGACTTTTTGTTTTTCTCTGAGTTTCATTAGTTTAGATAAACTTGCTGCGATCTGCTTGACTTGGCTTTTAGGTTGAATATTGTGGTTTTGGGTGAGTATTGCATCAATAATTGTAGGCTCCATCTTCTACATTCTCTTATCTTTGATTTTTTATTTATATTACATGGATTTCATTTAGTTGTTGGGGATTGTACATTTTTGCCAGATTGTTGTTTGTATTCTTACTTTTAATTACTTTCATGATACTATTTTCGGTTGATGAAAGCTTGCAAATGGCATTCGGTTACTACTGTCGCGTGAGTATGATCAGCAAGATGACTGTAGATTCTATGTAGGATTTGCTTGGAAAGGTAACTTTACAGCTTACGTGTCTACTAGATCACATTGGACCACTGATTTTGGTGCCTCCGATCACATGGTTTATTTTTGAAGAAAATCTGCTTGATTATAAGGCATCTTCTATTCTTCCTTCGGGAGTTAGTGGACAAACACAACACATCATTGGTTCAGCATCTTCAAGCCATCTTACATTACATTTATCCACTCGTACTTATGATCATCATCTTCACCCCTGAAATGATTTGGGTTCATGCTCATCTACCAAGGGCACGTACTCAGCGGTTGAGTACCTTGCCAATGGCTTCTCACACAATTTGACGAGGAACAAACACAATGTCTTTTGTTGAACATCAATACTCTTGTTTTCATTGTATGCTAACTCATCTTCTAAAGATTTCCATGGCCACCAACAAAAGGTTGATAATCAAGTCTTGGATTATTATCAATGTGCCGGCTCCTTTGCCTAATGTGTCGTAATTGCCTTTGCTCCATATCAGATCCTCGCTCTTAGCAGACATCTTCGATTTATCCATTTTTGATGAGTTAATTTAAAAAATAAATCTATCTAGGCTTATCATTAGCTTTTGCTCCATTGGATCTGAAATATATAGCCAAACTCATCATGACAGTAGCCAGTGGAGACTTTGCTTCGTCTTCACTTATAACTTGAGTTTTACATGCTTCTTGCAAGAAATATTAATCATTCCCTGGAGATTTAGTGTTTCTTTTGATGCTGACAAACTCTTGATTGTGTTAATCCAAGTCTAAGCTATGTGTAGGCTGATGCAGGGGTAGGCTGTGAGTGTGGATGCTCTAAGATGCAATCATAAGTGAAATGCAGTGTTACAACCAAAAGCCCTAATGCTGATGTGGTTGCAATGGAAACAACCCAATTAAAAGTTAATAGTAATTAATTGATTGAAATAATGCCTATCCATGAGCACATTTGTTAATAGAAATTGAATTCACACACAATTGATGCACAAGTATCTCAAGCAAACAACGAATAAATCCTGCAAGTCAGGTAATTTTACAAAAAAAAATATAATAATTGTATCCAATAAAATATAGTCCGAACGTACAATAATAGAGAACAAGACACCAAGATATGACTTTCACATGCAAGCGTAGGCGAAATGCAGCGGTGGTGAAGTACTCAAGGCAGAAGGTTCCGACCGAGGGCGGTTGCAGCGATACGAAATGGGGGAGGGGTAGTTCGGGTGAGGTTTGGGGTTGGGAGAAGGGGAGTCAGGGTTGCGTTGAAGGAGACGTTAGGAGGGGCAGGGAGGCAGTGGTTTGAGATGGTGGAGTGGTCGGCGTCGGGTTGGGACAGAGGCATGTTGGTCGATGTCGGGCTGGGATGGATGAGGGACTTGTTGTGGCTGCAGATAGTGGAAAAGGCGGTTTGCGGTTGGAGGAAGGACGTACAGTGAGCGCAATGAAGGGGGAAGGAAACGGGGCTCTGCGGTGTTGACAATATCGGGTTGGAGGGGTGATGGTCGCGATGCTTGTGCACTGAGCAGGATCGGTGGCAACGACTAGTGCGTGAAAGGGAGGAGCGGAACAACGAAAAGTAAATACCCAATAAGTCACACCAAGAGGTCTCTTAGAGTCGCACCGGGAGGAGACTGACGGTTTCACTGAAGTCCCAAAACATCGATCCTCCAAACTGCTGCCTGCACGATTATAAAAAAATGGGATAACTACTAGGGCACTCGAATCGAACGGCTCATAATGGCTGAACTGATCTGGTGTCAAATACAACTCGAAAACAAAAAGTAAATATTTGAAACAGATTTAGAACGATCATCCTGATAAATCCATGGACTCGTATCGTCCGAATGAGCAACTAGTTACCACCTCGTACAAAAAAATGCGTGCGTGGGTTGTCAATCCGCATTGGAAGCTATTCTCATTTATTGATGGAATCAAGCTGAAACTAAATGCTTTATGGTTAAATGTGATGGGTGTCACGACAATGTTTGGAAACTAGTTCATTTAGTTTTGAACATGTTAATCCATCCATTGCTCATAGATTTGTAATCATTTGCATCTACTTAGTTCATCCATTGCATTTCTAAATCTTGATATAGGTCTATATATATATATTCTTAGAATATAATTTTTATTATTTTACGAATACTAAAATTTAAGTTGAATATTACAAGCCTGATGCCAATCCATGGGCATTGAATTTCAAATTAAATGATGAAAAAGGAAAATTATTAAAAGATCCTTAGTAGTATCCTTGATTAATGATAAGTATATATCTTACTTTTAAATGATCAGATTTGACCTATTTTGTGAGTATGCTTAGCCGGTTTATGACTGCCCTGAGACTTCCTCACTGGATAATTGCTTTGTGGATTGCTTAATATCTAAAGAAGACTATTGGAAAAATGTCTATTTTATTAATGGAGTGATGTCTATGACCTTGAGGGGTATTTAGATTTTTAGATGTTGATTATAGTGGTTTCTTTGATACTAGACGCTTCACTTCAAACTATGTAGCGTTTGTGGGTGGTAACCCTATGTCATGAAAGACCAAGAGCGGTGTCACAATACTAAGCTGAATTAGAATGCAAGTAGTGGCTGAATCTATAAGTGAGGGAATCTCTCTCAGTAACTTCATGATTTAGTAGTGATTCCCTATGAATAATCATTCACAGTTGTGGTATGACAAAAAGTCTACATTGGGTAGAAACCAACTTTTCGTAAGCGTACAAAAAATATTGAGATAGATTATGCCCTTGGGAAAAATGAAGTTTGTAGACTGAAAAATCCTCATGTTTTCTTAAACAATCATCTTGATCTTGGTTCGATAGATTTGGGAAGGCTATGAAGGCTATGTATGCATTCAAGACATGTTGACCACAGTGTAGTTTTTTATGTGGATTTTGCAGGATCTAAATAAAGAATTTTTATTAACTATATGTTGGATTTGGTGAAACTATAATGCTTGGATGTAAGACAATTGAAACTCCCATAGAGCCCATCCTTAAGTTATAACTTGTTGAAGCCAAGGATGTGATAAATAGAGAGATGCACGGAAGTCTTATGTGTAAACTTATTTATCTATTACATATTTGTTATTATATAGCTTTTGATGCGAGTGTGATGAGTCACTTTATGCATTCACTTTGAGTAAAGCATTTTAAATATGCTTCAGAATCTTAGCGCTTCTAAGAGAAATGGTTGGCAATGAAATGATCTTTAAAAGCATTGACATTTGCAAATTGAGAGTTACACCTCGATTGGGCTCGAAGTGTAATTGCTAGAAGGTTTACCTCTAGCTATTGTACCATTGTTGACAGCAACCTTATTACTTGAGGAGCAAGAATCAAAATGTTGTTACTCTGACCAGGGCCAAGGTTGGCTTTGTTTTATCACCCATGGAATTTGTGCAGTGATTTGGATAAATGTACTACTTGAAGAATTGAATATTTTCATCCTCTGACATGTAAAGGTATATTGTGATAACAATACTATGGTTTCTATTGCTCTCAATAATGTTCTCCTGTGTAGAACAAAATATGCTGAAGTACCAAGTACTTCATCAATGAAAAAGTTGACAATGGGATAATGTATACCTAAAGTAAAATAGTAAGCTTGTTATGGAAGATATATTTAAACCAGCTTTTGAGTGGAGTGCGGAAAGTGAGAAACAAAATACTATTTACTTTTTATTTATATTCAAGGGTATTTTGTTCTCTTCACCACATACATTTTATTTTACCTAATTAGAGAAGGCTAGGATGGTGATATTCAAACAAGGTGGCAGCTTGGGGGTTTGTGTGATATTCGATCTCTTAGAGGGATGAGAGAAGAAGGTACATGTTAGAATTATGGTTTTTATTGTATTATTTTTCTCCTTTATTACTCTAGATGTATCTCCTCCTATATATAGGAATGAGCCCCTTTCAATGAAGCATTCCAATTTTCCTATTCCAACATGGTATCAGAGACACCTTAACCTAATCGCGCGACTCCGTCTCCCGTTCGCGACTCCGCCTCCGCCTCCCGTCCTCCGTGACTCCCGCGACTACTGCGCCTTCGCCGATTCCCGTCGAGCCCTATCTCCGCCGCCTCTGCTGATCCCGCCCTCCACCGCCTCTGTTGTTCCCATCCACGCCGTCTCTTCTCTTCGACACCTCCTCTGCTGCACTCGCCCGTCGGCGCCAACTCTTCCCTTCTCCGCATGGCTATATGAGCCATTGCCGACGCCGGATATCTGCAGGCTTGTCTTTGTGATTGCTACTCCGACGTTTGTTTCCCTTTGCGAGGATGTATCTTCCCCTCCATGCGTGATTGTGCTCCTTCGGCTCTTCTCCTCTTTCTATGAGTGAGATCTTTTTCGTGTAGCAGCCCTGTGATTTCTATTTCTCGCCTGCTATGCCGGGAAGTGTCGACTCTCCCAATGTATCCTCCGGTGGGAGTGCGCCCTCCGATCCTTTGCCCTCTACTGGCGCTCTTCGTGCCACTGATGATCACGGGACTCCTCAGATCACTACTATTAAGTTGGATGACACCAATTATCTCCCATGGTCTCGTTCCATTACTCTAGCCCTCAAGAGTCGTCGTCTGTTTGGCTACATCAGTGGTACCATCCGAGCACCGACATCTGCCTCTCCAGATTGGCCTCAATGGGAATCTGAGAACTCCCGAGTGATGTCCTGGCTGACCAACTCCATGCAAGAGTCTATTGCCTGCAACTACCTCTTTCTGGATATTACGGTCGACATTTGGAAGCGCGCCGAGATTACCTATTCTTGCCGAGGCAATGCCGCTCAGATCTTTCAATTACGGCGACGCATTTTCCTCTTGCGCCAAGGGGATTGCACACCCGCTGCTTACTACCTGGAGTTTATCCAGCTCTACCAAGAGTATGACCATTTTGATTCGCTTACTCTTGTCTCCCCTGAGGATGAGGTGCTGGTCCGGGCTCGGGAGGAACGCAACCGAATCTTCGAGTTTCTTCATGAGCTTCATCACGACCTTGATCCCATTAGTATTCAGATCCTTGGACGCTCTCCTCTCCCTTATGATCGCCGCCAGACTCGCTTACCCGACACTGTTGCTGAGGGCTCTGCCCTTGCTGCTCGGTTTAGTCCTGCTGGTCGCTCTAGCCGTGATACTAAGCCCAAGCCTACGGACAAGGATCATTTGACGTGTGACTATTGTGGGAAAGCTCGCCATACACGAGACACTTGCTTTAAGCTTTTTGGCTTCCCCCCTCCTCGCGGTGGTCCTCCTTCTCGTGGTGGCCGTGTTTTTGGCCGTACTCAGGGTCGCTCTTCTCCGTCCCGCTCAGCTTATCTCTCTGATGTTGTTGATGATCCTGCTTCTTCTAATGAACCTGTTGTTCCTGAGGTTCCTTCTGCCCTGTCTGCTGAGGAGATTCAATCCTTTCGTCGCTTCATACTTGGCCACTCCTTTGAGTCGGCTAGCTCGTCGTATGCCCACCAGGGGATTCCAGGTGCCCACTCTGCCTTTGTTTGCTCTCCAACCCAGTGGATCATTGATTCCGGCGCCACCGACCACATGACTGGGTCGGCTACAGGTTTTGTGTCCTATATCCCTTTGTTTGGTAGGGACAAAGTGAGCATTGCTGATGAATCCCTGTCTCCCATTGCCGGGAAAGGATTCATTCCTTGCTCCTCTTTCACCCTCTCTTCGGTGCTCCATGTTCCTAAGTTTAACTGCAACCTGCTTTCTATTAGTCACCTTACTAATTCTATGAATTGCTCAGTAACTTTTTTTCCCTCCTCATGTGTCTTTCGGGACCTGAAGACGGGGACGGTGATTGGCTCTGGTAGACTGTGTGACGGCCTCTACCTGTTTGACCCCTCCAGTCCTTCCGCTACTCTGCATGCCCTCTCCGCAGTTCAGACCTCTGTGGATGCCTGGCATTGCTGCCTGGGCCATCCTTTTATATCTACTATGCAACTTTTATTTTCGACTATGTCGAATGTAACTTTGAATGCTTTCAAATGTGATGTGTGTGCTATTAGTAAACATCATCGTGCTTCTCTTAATCATATCTCTACACCTAGTGCTTCTCCTTTTGCTGTGATTCATACTGATGTTTGGGGCCCTTGTCCTGTCGCCTCTATTTCAGGTTTCCATTGGTTTGTCACGTTTATCGATTGTTTTTCTCGCTGTACGTGAGTCTACTTAATGAAAAACAAGTATGATGGTTTCCCTTTATTTCAACGTTTCCATAAAATGGTGGCTACTCAGTTTAATGTTGCTATTAAAAGTTTTGTGCACTGATAATGATCGTGAGTACATGGACTCTTCCTTTGAGCGTTATCTCAGTGATCAGGGCATTATACATCAGCCATCTTGTGTCTATACCCCAGCTCAGAATGAGGTCGCCGAACGCAAGAATCGTCATCTTCTAGAGGTTGTTCGCTGCCTCCTCCTGAAGATGCACCTTCCGAAGTAATTTTGGGGTGATGCGGTTCTCACTGCGGCGTACCTTATCAATCGCTTGCCTACTCGTGTTCTTGGCCACAAATCCCCCCTTGAGACACTTTCTGTCTCTCCTCCTCATTTCCTTCCTCGTGTCTTTGGGTGTGTGTGTTTTGTCCATGTGCACCCCAAGTCCAAACTTGACCCTCGGGCCCTTAAGTGCATCTTTATTGGGTATTCTCCTACCCAAAAGGGCTATAAGTGCTTTCATCCAGCTTCCAAAAAGACCTTTGTCACTATGGATGTCACGTTTCGGGAGTAGGAGTCCTACTACGAGCCCTCACTTCAGGGGGAGTCTCACCCGGTGGAAGTGAGCTCTCTGCCTTTACCCATTCCTCCTTCCTATCCGACTCTCACTCCTACACTTACATCTGTACCTACCCCTGCTCCGACTCCGGTGATTGCTCCTCCCTTACAAGTGTATACTCGGCGGAATAGGGGTCCAGGTATGTCGGCTTCACACAGGCTACCCGCTCCAACATCGAATCCATCTTTGGGGACACAAGGTAATTGTTTCTCTACCGAACATCCGATGTCCCACTTTGTGTCCTATAACTCATTATCCCCTCACACAAACTCTTTATTGCATCTCTTTCCTCTGTTTCTATTCCCTCAACTTGGCAGGAAGCTATTGCTCACCAAAAGTGGCAAGATGCTATGCGTGAGGAGATGTTGGCGCTGGAAAAAAAATGGTGCATGGAACTTGGTTCCCTTACCACCAGGCAAGACCGTGGTAGGGTGTAAGTGGGTGTTCTCCGTCAAGCAGAACTCTCAAGGTGTTGTTGAACGATACAAGGTTCGATTGGTGGCTAGGGGCTATACGCAGACCATGGGGATTGACTATCAAGAGACCTTTGCCCCCGTGGCAAAGATGAATTCCATAAGTGTTTTGCTCTCCTGTGCTGCCTGCAAAGGGTGGACTTTGACCCAATTAGATGTGAAGAATGCTTTTCTCCATGAGGATTTGGAAGAAGTCTACATGTCTTTACCACCTGGTCTTACCCCGACAGGATTTGGCGGGAAGGTATGCAGATTGAAGAAAGCCCTATATGGTCTAAAACAGTTTCCTCGGACCTGGTTTGGGAGATTCCTTAAGGCTATGGTCACTTTCGGATACTCACTGAGCAATGCCGATCATACTTTATTTGTAAGGCACAAGCATGGGAGACTCGCTGCTCTTATTGTCTATGTGGATGATATTATTATAACGGGGGATGATATTGAAGAGATCCAGACTCTAAAGCAAAGACTAGCAAAGGAGTTTGAAGTAAAAGACTCGGGAAATCTCAGATACTTCCTGGGAATTGAGGTCGCTCGGTCAAAGCATGGGATTTTCATATCTCAAAGGAAGTACATTCTTGACTTGCTCCTGTCTTGTGGGATGAGTAGGGGTAGACCTATTGACACTCTTATTGAAAGTCAACCATAGATTGGGAAGAGATGATGGAGAAGCGGTTGCTGATATTACTGGTTTCAAAGACTGACAGGGCGTCTTATCTACCTATCTCATACTCGTCCGGATATTTCATATGTCGTGGGTGTTATCAGCCAGTTCATGCACTCACCAAAAACCTGTCACTTAGAAGCTGCTCACCGGATCCTTCGATCTCTCAAGTCCTCCCCTGGAAAGGGTATCCTGTCTCCCCGGGAAAGGAATTAACTGTTGAAGTCTATACTGATGCTGACTGGGCAGGCTCGGCTGGTGACCGGCGTTCCACATCTGGTTATTGTTCTCTAGTTGGTGGTAATCTGGTAACGTGAAGGAGTAAAAAACAACATGTGGTTGCCAGGTCGAGTGTTGATACTGAATTCAGAGCTATGGCTTATGGGATTTGCGAGGGAATGTGGATTAAATCTCTTCTGAGCGACCTTTGCGTGGAAAGCAAGGATCCTATGAGACTCTACTGCGATAGCAAAACAGCCATTAGCATTGCACACAATCCAGTACAGCATGATCGCACAAAGCACGTGGAGGTCGACCGCCACTTCATCAAAGAGAACATTAAAAGGGGGGTTGTGAGCACACCTTTTGTCCCTTCAGATCAACAGTTAGCAGACGTTCTCACCAAGGGGTTAAGTCTAAATGTTTTTGGCAAGATCATGTGCAAGTTGGGCATGCAGGATATCACACACCCAACTTGAGGGGGAGTGTTAGAATTATGGTTTTTATTGTATTATTTTTCTCCTTTATTACTCTAGATGTATCTCCTCCTATATATAGGAGTGAGCCCCTTTCAATGAAGCATTCCAATTTTCCTATTCCAACAGTACATTTTCTCTTATATATATCTATATATTTATCTTTAATAAAGTCAACATTGCTTTAAAACATTTTTCTTCCTTAATACACGTCAAACAATTAACTTCTTGAACGGAAAAATAAATCATAATTCATAAATTTTTGTTTGAAATAACATTCTATTTTGTAGATTGCATAAGGGTGATGTTGTCAAAAGCACGTTGATATGTGTTTTGAAATTTGAAGTGAAGTTGTTATACATTGGATCACATGTGCTTCCTAGTGCTCTGTGTTTTATCCATAGACTACTTCATCTCATCATAGACTCCGTGCTTTATCTGCGAAGCGTTCTTCATTCGAGCATGAAAATTTTGAATGTAGCAATTTAGCGCGTCAGTTCAGCTTATCCTGTTCAACGCATGTGATTTAATATGTTTTTTCTCAATAACATTTACAAGCGTAGAAGTGAGGACAACTTCATTCAAGGAGGCTATTCTTTGTAGCACTGAGATTCTTACCTGCTTTGCTCCTCTTGTTCAGTTTTTCTATGCTTTTTTCGGTTTCTTCACTTGGTCACATTTTGTTTTTGTATCCACACTTTGTTCTTCTCATCCAAAACTTAAACCTTAATATTCTCCTGCTATCTTAAGAGGTAGCCGTTTTCGTACCTATCTGCTTTTTGTTATTTTCCTCTAATCTCAAGAGAATCATCTCCTCATTTGGTATTATTTTTCTTATTTAATATTTTAAATATTGATTTTTATTTATTAGTTTTATCAATTTTATTTTAATTTTTGTCTCTAATCTTTGAATCAAATCAACTTTACGTTCGTGATATGGTTACATTAAATTCTTTCCCGCCACTTACATTTTAAAGTATGATTTGCTTACTATATTATGCCACTCTTTGTTGTTAATATTGATTTATATAAGTTCTAAATTTTATTATAATTCTATGTACTATAGAGGCTATTAATTGTTTGTATACCATTTAGTGTTTCCTAAGTATTAAGTTTTAGTATGTCTATAAGTTGTTAGATTTGTACTTCAGTCAACTGAACAATGAACTTTGTTTATGCTCGCAAAAATACATGTGATGATAGTTGCCACTATCAAGTACAAAAAAATGTAGGATTAAACACCAAAATAGAGATACAAATGTCGAGACAAGCTCGACCCGAAGTCTTGAGGGTTGGTCCCCCCTAAGAGCCTCTCTCACCCAGGAGAGTCTAGCACTCACAATGTCTTTCAAAGATGAATAATAAGAGACACTACCACTCCCATATATAGCTGAGTGGGACATACAAATTACGATAATGCCCCTTAGGGCTACATAAGCAGAGGGAGACGCGACACATGTCAGGAGGTCGTATCTGTATCAACACTCCCCTCCAAAAAAATGACCTTGTCCTCAAGGTTGAGGTTCATAGGGGTCATCCACGAGCCTCAAAGGATCCAAGTCTCCGAAGTCAGGTCTGTCGTCTTCAGATCCAACCAGCATGCACAAGTCTTATAAGGCGCATGCGTGGGTGAGCGAGTGCGGCTGCTGTAAGCAAAAGAAAAGGCCCTTGTGGCGATGCTCAAGGTGCTGCTCGTGAGATAAGCGGTGGGGTCGTCGGGGGGAGGGGGAGGTGGAAGCGGAGCTGGCGAAGGCCTCCGGGAGGGCCTAGTAGCGGGGGCCCATGCAGGTTTAGGTGATCCAAGCGGGGAAGAGGAGACAAAGATTTCGATGGAAACGACGATAATGTTAGCGGCTGGTGGGGTGGACAGGACGAGGAGGAGTGGGCTGTGTAGAGTTCCTCGTCGAGGCAACGAGCTTGCTCCGTGACGCCAGAAATAATTGTCAGATTGTGGACCCGGAGGCGTGCCCGAAGGTGGGGTTGTAGACTTCCAAGGAAGTACCCCATGTAATGGTCAGGGGATAGGCCGTGTACGTGTGTGGCGACCTCGATTAATTCAGCAATGTGGGTGTTCACTGTGTCAGACTGGCGCACGGAGTTGAGGCTCTCATAGGCATTGCCCGCCTGGCGGCTGTCATAGTGGCAGGGGAGTTCCTTCTTCAGTGTGGAACATGAGAGGTCAGGGACCTGCTGGCGCATCCATCGCACCTAATGGAGTGTCGAACTCTCCATATAGATAGTGTCCAGAGGAATCTTCTGGTTGGTGGGGGAGGACTGAAGGTCGAAGAAATGTTCGGTACGGGCGATCCAACCGAGGGGGTCGGTGCCGTCGAATGCAGGGATCTCGATCCGATGGAGATGGGTCTGGTGGATGTCCACAGCGGGGTGTAGAACCCCATGTCCGGGACGGGCCGAGGTGGTTGCGATGGTGGTGGCGGAGGGGTCCGTGGACGGTTTACCGCCGAAGGAAGTACCCCATGTAATGGTCAGGGGATAGGTCGTGTACGTGTGTGGCGACCTCGATTAATTCAGCAATGTGGGTGTTCACAGTATCAGACTGGCGCACTGAGTTGAGGCTCTCATAGGCATTGCCCGCCTGGCGGCCGTCATAGTGGCAGGGGAGTTCCTTCTTCAGTGTGGAACATGAGAGGTCAGGGACCTGCTGGCGCATCCATCGCACCCAATGGAGTGTCGAACTCTCCATATAGATAGTGTCCGGAGGAATCTTCTGGTTGGTGGGGGAGGACTGAAGGTCGAAGAACTGTTCGGCACGGGCGATCCAACCGAGGGGGTCGGTGTCGTCGAATGCAGGGATCTCGATCCGACGGAGATGGGTCTGGTGGATGTCCACAGCGGGGTGTAGAACCCCATATAGTCCGGGACGGGCCGAGGTGGTTGCGATGGTGGTGGCGGAGGGGTCCGTGGACAGTTTACCGTCGTGACCATGAGCTCTCGAAGGAGGAGAGTGAGATCCTCTAACCGTGCTTCGAGTTGATCCAAGCGATGAGTGTCAGCGGAGGCAAGTGGCAGAGACGTCCTCGTCGGCTGGAGGGCCATTGAATGAGTCCACAACATGGAACGGAGGTGCGGGAGGAAGACCGCATGCTGCAGGGTTGAACGGGGGTGGAACGGCGACGACGCAGTGGCGAGAAGCGTCGGAACTGCAGTGGATTGTGTGTGCCTAGCACTCACAATGTCTTCCAAAGATGGATAATAAGAGACACTACCACTCTCTTATATAGGTGAGCGTGACATACAAATTATGATAATGCCCTTTAGGGCTACATAAGAAGAGGGAGACGCAATGCATGCCCCGGAGGTCGTATCCGTATCACGTGAGCTATGCGTTTGGTTGCTAACAACCTTCCATAAGCCAAAATAAGCACATTTTGCTGTAGTTTTTGGTATCTTCTTCATTCTGCACTTAAAATCTGACAATCTGGCCTATCTTGGATTGGTTGGACTAATGCTTTCCATATTTATGTATTTAGCCTTCGCTTGAAAATTTAGTTTTTATATTTATTTTTCCATTTTTTTAACTCTTTGCTTTTGCAAAGGATTGATTTCCTTAATGGACCATTCATACTAAAACCTCAGTTTCATCTCCCGTGCTCTCTAAAAGTTCCCTTTCTTCCTTTAATTTTCATTAGCCAAGTCCTTAGCTTCAATAATTGTGAGATTTCCTTAACCTAAATAACACAGTATTCAATATTTATTACAATAATTATTTTACTGGAAGCAGCTCTGGTTGGTGATATCATATTCAACAATGAGTGGAAGAAGGTATATCTCATGTCAGAAACCTTCTTGTTCAACCTAATGCAAGTTCTGTTTCTCCATATATCATATTTTATTGGGATATTTAATGATATACAGGATCTTCCGCCAGACTCCACTGGAGAACTAAAAAGGCTCATAGCCGTTATTGAAGATAATATGGATATATTCAAGTGGACTGGAATATCCATTGTTGCTATTCAGGTATGGTATTTTTATTGTTTAGGAATTCATTTTATGCTTGAGATACTCCACCATCAGCCATTCACAAAGTTACCATTTGCATTTCAAACTTTCATTTCTATAGATTATGATCCAATGAGTCAAAATGCATTTCAACACTAATTAGTAATTACAGCATAACTCTTAAATTCCACATCGTAGTCAAGGTCTCTGTCGAGAGAAACAGAACTTTGTATATTTCTTCTATATATATTGAATACAATGTATGAATACAAATATATAGGAGGGAGAAAGAGAGAGGAAATCATTATACATGATGTGGGACTAAAGAGAAGAGAGAAAAACAAGAAAACAATTGGGCTCCAACATGGGCCATTACATGGGCTTTCTAACACTCCCCCGCAAGCTGGAGCGTACAAGTCGTAGGCACCCAGCTTGGACAGGAATTGATAAAATAGGGTACTTGGTAGGGCCTTGGTGAGAATATCAGCAACTTGGTCAGTACCCGGAACATGCTTTAATTCTATCTTCTTCATTTGAACTTTCTCCCGGATGAAGTGACAGTCCACTTCAATGTGTTTCGTTCTTTCGTGGAAAACCGGGTTCTTAGCTATGTATATAGCAGCTTGACTGTCACATAGTAAGATTGCTGGTGAGGAAAGTTTTACTCCTAGATCAGTAAGGAGACTTTCAAGCCACGTGAGTTCAGAAACAACTGATGCCATCGAACGGTATTCTGCCTCAGCTGAAGATCGAGCAACCACATCTTGTTTCTTACTACGCCAGATAACAAGGTGACCTCCAAAGTAGGTACAAAATCCACTAGTAGACCGCCGATCATCCAGGGAACCAGCATAATCTGCATCAGAATACGCAACCAATGTTGGAGTAGAAGACGAGGTTTTGTATACCAGCCCTTGACCAGGGGCTGTTTTTAGATATCTTAGGATGCGTTCGACGGCCTGAAGATGGGACATTCGAGGGGAATGCATAAATCGGTTGACAACCCCAACAACAAGGGATATATCTGGTCTCGTGACTGTTAGGTAAATCAGTTTCCCAACAAGTCGTCGATAGTACTCTGGGTTTGGAAGAAGAAGATCTGCATCAGAAGCATGTGCACACAGCTTGTGATTGACATCCATCGGGGTGTTAATCGGCTTGCATCCAGAATATCCAGCATCTTGAAGGAGGTCGAGACAGTACTTTCGTTGAGAGAGGACTAAGTCCATTAGGACGTCTTGCGATCTCCAGACCAAGGAAGTATCGAAGGTTCCCCAGATCTTTTGTTTGAAAAACGGAGCTCAGATGTTGTTTGACCGCTTCTATTCCCTTTGAATCCCTGTGATTAGGATGTCGTCAACATATACCAACAGAAGAACCGTTCCTGTTGTTCGATGTCGAGTGAACAGAGAGAAGTCTGTCGAGCTCCGTGTGAAGCCAACCTCCCGAACAGCCTTACTGAACTTATCAAACCATGCCCGAGGGGATTGTTTGAGACCATAAATGAACTTCTTAAGGTGACAAACTCGAGACTCCCCCGTGGTCTCAAATCCGGGCGGTTGCTGCATGTAGACTGTTTCTTGTAGGTCACCATTGAGAAACGCATTCTTGATATCCAGTTGGTGTAATGGCCATTGGCGATGCACAACGACAGAGAGAAGGACACGAACTGTGTTGAGCTTGGCCACTAGAGAGAACGTTTCCTCATAATCGAGACCTTATTGTTGAGTAAAGCCACGAGCCACCAGTCGTGCCTTAAGATGGTCAATTGTCCCATCAGGAGCATGCTTGATGACAAAGACCCATTTACACCCAACAGGAGTTTGGTTTGGGGGGAGAGGGACCAGGTCCCATGTCTGATTGGCCCAGAGAGCTGTCATTTCTTCATCCATTGCTGCCCGCCAGCTGGGATGTTGGAGAGTCTCCTGCACAGAGTTAGGTATAGAAATAGAAGATAATGAAGTAGCAATGGTTTGAAGTTGTGGGGAGAGGCGATGTAAGGATACATAGTTTGCCAACGGATGAGCGGTGGAGGATGGTGCCGGATCAGCAGCGCGCATAGTGTCAGAGGTCAAAGCCGACTGCATTGGGGCAACGGAGCGAGGAGGGCGACGGGTGTAGACACGGATAAGAGGGGGCTTGTGGAAAGTAGGAGCCGAGTCAGGAGTGAGTATTGGTGGAGGAGTGGTAACGGGAATGACTGGTCGAGGGAAGGATTGCGGTGGAGGAGGTGGTGTTGGAGCGTTGAAGAAGGGTTGGTCTTCCCGAAAGGTAACATCAGCAGAAACTGTCACTTTACAGGTAGCAGGAGAGTAGCAAACGTAGCCTTTCTGAGTACGAGAATAGCCAACAAACATATGTTTGGCCGCCCGGGGAGCCAACTTGTCTGTGGGCGGACCCAGAAGGTGAACGTAGCAGGTACAACCAAATATGCGGGGTGTGAGAGAGAATACCGGAGTGGAGTGGAAAAGGAGGCTAAACGGAGTAGCATGCTAGAGGACGGAGGAAGGTAGGCGGTTAATGAGATAACACGCCGTGGACAACGCAAAGTTCCAATAGACTTTGGGTACCTGCATATGAAGCATGAGAGAGCGAGCAACATCGAGCAGATGCCTATTTTTACGTTCAGCAACGCCATTTTTGTTGGGGTGTATAGGCACACGACGTCTGGTGAATGATCCCAAAGTCCGAGCAGAGATTAGCAAAGTCATGGATAGTGTAGTCGCGAGCATTATCTGTCCTGAGAGTTTTTATGTTTGCAGAAAACTGTGTGCGAATCTCCAGAACGAAAGCCCGAAATACACGGTGAAGCTCGGAGCGATCGCGAAGTAAATACAACCATGTTGTGCGAGAATAATCATCTATAAAGGTGATAAAGTAGCGATAATCATAGATACTAGGAATTTTGTATGGGCCCCAAACATCGGAGTGAACTAAAACAAAAGGAGCAGAGCTCCGAGTACAATGGGAAGGAAAGGAGGAACGATGTTGTTTCCCCAAAATACATGAGTCACACTTAAAAGCAGGAAGAGAGATATCTGGAAGTGCCTTCTGAAGGACGGGAAGAGACGTATGCCCAAGACGGTCATTCAACTGAGGAGACTGAAGAGGGGATGGTAGGAGAAACATCAAGAAGGTAGAGCCCATTTTGCAGTCGTCCTTTACCAATTATACTCTGCGTCCGTCGATCCTGTATCAGAAAAGAAGAAGGGGTGAATGTTACTGAGCAGTCTAAATCGGCAGTGAGGCGACTAACGGAAAGTAAATTAAACGGGGAGCCCGGGATATGAAGAGCCAAGCGGAGAGGGAGAGAGGAATTGAGGAGGATATCAACAGAGCCGGAGACAGGAACGGTGTCGCCATTGGCTACTGTGATATACTTAGGATGCGGTGAATCCAAGTATTGATGTGGTTTTAGCGAGGTGATATGGTGAGTAGCACCTGAATCCACTATCCAGCGTGGACTAGTGGAGAGACATACAATATCTTCATTGGAGATGGAGGCAACGGAGGCAACGGAGGCAGGTGGGCGGTTGAGCGTGTCGTAGAGTTGTTGGAGCTGGAGGCGGACTTCTTCAAGATCAGCATGAGTGGCAGGAGGACTGTCGACAACAATAGAATCAAGCGGACGGGGAGGCAGACCATGTTTGCGATTGCAAGTCATCGCAAGGTGTCCATCCCTACCACAGAAGGAACACTTAAGACGTGGCCGGCCACCGCGACCCATTCCCGGAGGCCCTGAATGTTCTCCATGAGCAGGAGCCATGCGGACTGCTGCAGAAGACAGGTCGCTGGAGAAGAAGCCGCTGGGAGGCCGCTGGATAGGAACTCGGCAGAGAGCCGCTGGGAGGCCGCTGGATAGGAACTTGGCAGAGAGCCGTTGGGAGGCCGCTGGCAGACCGCTGGAGGCCGCACGATCTGCGTGCAGGAGCAGACCGCAGAGGGAGCGGCGAGCAGGAGAGCTCGCTTGATAGAGGGGAGACCGGCTGAAGGCGAGCAGGAGATAGCTCGGCAGAGAGCGCAGACCACTGGATGAGACAGCGACTAGAACTGTTGGAGGGCTGCGATTAGATGAGGCCGCTGGCGAGCTGCAGGGGAGCTGCGACTTGAGAGCAGCTGGAGAGGTCGCTGGCGAGCTGCGAATGAGACCACTGCGAGCAGAGAGGTCGCTGACGAGCTGCGAGCAGAGAGGTCGCTGGCGAGTTGCGAGCAGAGAGATCGCTGGCGAGCTGCGACTTGAGAGAGGCCGCTGATGGTTTGATAGCAGAGAGGAGACCGCTACGGGCGGTCTGTTGGATCGGCAGAGTGCGGAGACCGGCAGGGAGGGGCCCACTTGTCAGATGGAGGCGCTATACGAACGATGAGGGGGGGGAGAGGAGATCTCGCAAGAGGGAGAGAGCGGGGGGGGGGGGGGGGGGGGGGGGTCTGATAAGGGAGAGACCGCAAGGGGGTGCGGTCTGAACAAAAAAAGGGGAAAAACCCGCAGGGGCTGCGGTTAGAAAAAGAAGAGACCGCTTGTAAGGACGGGGAGGTCTGCGGTCAGAGAAGAGAGACCGTTTAGCTCTGATACCATGTCGAGAGAAATAGAGCTTTGTATATTTCTTCTATATATATTGAATACAATGTATGAATACAAATATATAGGAGGGAGAAAGAGAGAGGAAATCCCTATACATGATGTGGGACTAAAGAGAAGAGAGAAAAACAAGAAAACAATTGGGCTCCAACATGGGCCATTACATGGGCTTTTCTAACCGTCTCTATTATCAATGCTGATTTTATTTTTTTCTCAGAAGATGAAACCGTAAAGAAATTCAAATATTCTTTATCCTTATTAGAAGGTCTTATGCTCTCCCACTCCCATCTAAGCTGTTGGTCATGACTTTCCATGAATATGTTGCTTCTTTACTGAAGATGCAGCAATTTTAGGAGCTCACCGCATTGCACTATGACATAGAAAGAAACGTATTTTGTTACTACTTATTTTGCATCCTCTATGCAGGCATTCTCGCTTTTACTGGCAGTGCTAGTCCGGGCAATGATTCCTAGCAGAAGGTTGGACTATGACAGTGATGAAGAGTATTTTGTTATCCGCAGACCCCTTATAGTCCAACAGGGTGCCCAAACTCTTGGTTCAACTTCTGGATTTCATTCTGATACTTGGAGTTCAAGGATGAAAGAAAAGGTATCTTACTGAGACTGTTGCTAGTGTTATTTCCCTATTGTATAAACTACTATTGTTTAGTGATGCAAATATAATCGGCCTTGATTTTAGATTAATTCTATTTTAATTTTTTTAGTAAATAATTATTCATTTGGGATAATTATTAGTCACATTTTATTTTCCATTTCTAAGTAATTTAAATTCCTTAAATTAAATTTATTATCCTAGTGGAATAATAATAGGTTTTTCCTTTTTGTCCAGCATGAATATGATCGCCACCAGACATGTACTGCTTTAGCTAGTACATGAAAAGGCATACCATGATTTTTCTGTCTATCAATAACTGCATGCTTTGCGCGATGGATGTGAAGTACACCGTTGTCGCGGCAATAATGAGCTATCAGTACCATTACCCCACCTGAGACCTTCACCTTCAGGAATACTTGTTCCTCCTACTGTTAATAATAAGCTTCGTGTGCTTGCTTCTATTGCACCTGGGCCTACATTACATATTACTGTCGTTTGTCCTGTTGTGGTTGCCTTGGAAATGAGCAATTCACCTTACCCTCTCTCATTTCATCCACCATATCATCTATCATTCCAGGCATATTGCAACACCACATAGTCACTAGTTCGCTTGGTGGTACTCTTCTTCCATAGCATTTTGACATAAGATCCTCTTGTATTACTGCTACTAATGAGTGAACCTGTTCGTTTCTATCAAGCTCAATCTGATTCTTATTAGAGACCATCCATAGATGTCAGAGTGCAATTCCCCCATTGGGAGTGATACTTGAACATTAGTTCCATTATCTTCCCATCAAAGTGTCATTGATTTTCGAAATCAGTTTGGTGGAATTATTGATCCTTCCAAATCTCGAATGGCGGCGAAAGAGTTTGTTAAAATCATGTCATTTTATAACAGATTTGAGTCAATTTGAGAGGGATGCGTTGACAACACCTTTAGTCATGTTATCTAGCCATCCACAGTATGCATTGTTCTATCCATGGTTGCAGATATCGGATGTCGGAGACACGTCGGTTTTAATATGTTGGGGGATATATCAAGGATATTTCATGTCGGGTTTTAAATATTAATTATTTATATACATAATTATATATAAATGCGATCATTTTTTTTAATTTATATATATTAATGTATTAATAATTTAACATTTATTAAACTTCTAAATCTACCAAACTAGTATAAATAATTGATGTTATACAATTATAACAATATAACACATGGAAGAAAGCAAGAGAAAGTCAAGAAGACGTCGATAATGATGGAAGATAAAGAATCTTTAGTCTAAAATCCAAAGGTCAAGCAGAATAGAAGTCAATTTTGGATGGGCGCATGGAAAAAAGTAGGAGGAAGGACACAAAACAATCTAGCAACGAAACAATTTCGATTTATTGTCTATTAGACCTTAGACACTAAATAAAATAAATTGAAATAAGTCAGCTGATATAACGTCGGGATATATCGTCCGATAGCGGATAGATTGGATATATTCCAAAAGTTTATTTTGTAAAAAAATATCGGAAGCATGTCTTTTTGTCCATGAAACATTTATGTCGGTTGACATGTCGGTCATGTTGAATGATATCCACAATATTGGTTCTATCCCATGTGTTTTGTCGTTGGTCCTTATGCCAACTTGATTTAAAGAAATAAATATCTTTATATCTCAACAAACTTTTCTTAATGATGAAGCAATTACCAAGATTTGTTGATCCAACACATCCAACCTAGGTGTGATGTCTTCATTGTCCATGTCTCTAGAAAGTACTTCGTATTTGGTTCCAATGACCCAACTATCTTCATAAGCTCAGGTTTGTTGGTTCGCGTGTTGACTCTTTCTTTATTGAATTTATACTTATTTACATTATTCATATCATCATTAAAGGTTGTCCTAGTATGCCCCTTGATTTTATCCTGCAAGCTCTTTGATTGGAATTTGGCATCAAATATTTGAGTTCTCTCAATTATTTCCTCGGGATTGAAGCTCACAATTCCAGTCCAACATTAGCCTCACCCAATCCAAATATATGTCAAGTCTTTTGTCCTGCATAAAGGTGAATGGTGCAAAAACTGTCACTACACTTGTTCCTAGTATTCCAAACCATCTTATCATGGTCTGTAGTCCTCCTACTTCAGTTTATATTTAAATGTGGGTGCACTTCAATATCTTACGCTTACCAAACCATGCATTGCCTTCTCCATCAACCAAGCCTTCCAGTATATGCGCAATGTCGCTTCTTCATTGGATCGCCATCAAACTACTACTATGACTCAAACGCACCTTCCATCATGACTTTGTTATTAATGTATCTCTTCTCAAACCTCTATGTCCTCTCAAATGTTGATTCAGTGACCGATTCATATGATCGATGTCTGTTAATGACTTCAGTATTTTTTTGGCTCTTGAAAACAGATTTGTAAGTGAAAATGTTGTGTTCTGTATGAGGTACCAAAAATTATAAGAATTCTTCTATGGCCTTACAAATCTGCAGATGAAATGAGAATATAAATGAAAAAATAATACAAATTAAATAAAGCTTATAAACTTTAAGTGCAATAAATACATAGGTCAATGCCCCCTCAAGCTGACAATAAAGATCTTGTGTAATTTCAACTAATCATGGAGAACACACTCACAAAGGCCAAGTCTATCAAACAGATCACGAGGCTCGAAATAATAAGTCAAATCCTCAACATTTAGGCTTTGTTTGGGGCGGCGGTGGCGGTGTAGAAAACAGTGGTGGGAAACCAGCGGTGGCATTAGAGCTGTCTAGAAAGCTGTTTTGAAAAAGCTATAGACTGTTTGAAAAATCTTCAATTAAGTGTTTTTCAAAAAAAATGTTTTACGCTTTTTTTTGTTTGGAAAAACAGCTTTTTAATAATACTTGTTTAGCTTTTTAATAATAAATTTTTTTTATGTTTAATCATTTATTGCATAGATAAGTAAATATTATATAAATCCTAAATAAGCAACTTACAAAAGGTCAGCGGCGAGAAGCAAAAATAGTGAATGAGTGAAGAATCATGAATAGGAGAAGAAAACATTTGCAGCGGCGAGAAGGAAGAAATGCAAATCACAATGGTCGGGGTGTGACTTTCGTAAACCCTCAAATAAAAGTGGAAAAGCTGAAAGCAGAGAAAGCGGTTTTAGAAAGCCTTGTTGGACCGCCTCCTCAAAAAGCCCCCCAAACACATTTCTTGAAAAAGCACTTTTGAAAAAGCTCTGCATCCAAACAACCTAAAAAGGGCGGTAGCGGTGGGAATATAGCTTTTCCCTCCGCTACCAATGCCCCAAACAGAGTCTTAATATAGGGTGATGCTCATACTCTTAGGGTTGTCAAGCTTAGAGGCATTTGCTCTGATCTTTTGCATAACTGTATAGACTTATTCTCTTGACATTCAATTTCTTAGTTGCCATCTTGGGGAGCCTTGCTGCCCGAATGCGAACCATCACTTGTTCGCACTCTTGAAAGTTTTGTTCTCTCCTATGACTATCTGCATAAGCTTTATAAGATTCATTACTACATGTATTTGTTTGTCAAATAGACTAATGCAATTGGAGAACAAAAAACTCAACACTCTTGCAAATGATTCAAACGAAGAACACAAGATAAGACAAATGTGCTATGTGGTGATTCTATAGTTCGTGAGTGTCTTTAATAACGGGGTTTCTATCATGAAGCTCTTTGAGTGAACTGTAAAATATTCATCAAATGTGCGATGAACATCCGAATGACTATGCGAGACTTCAACACTAAGTTACGAATCCATGGTGTGTCAAATATCTCTCAAAGGATTTAATTCGTCAGGAGGCTCACCAAACGATATGTAGGAAAATTTGTCGCAAATGCGACGATCACCCTAATGAACACCTGAGAGTCATTTAATAGGTAAAGATTTAATCATTTAATACCGAACATCATCTATTTACCTCAGGCCCAACACTTGTTTAACTTATTGATTTTTTAATGTTTGATGCATACTTACATTATGATTAAATTATGTTTTAAATTAAATAACTGTATACAAACATAAGAAATTATTAATTAGCATTTTAAGTATGATTAGAAGTAAGCCATTACATAAAACATATAAGAAATAATTAGTTAGCACATTACAGTTAAAATTTTCTACAGCTCCAAGTATCTACATCTCCCATGCAATTAAAACTGTCAACTCGAACCGATGAAATCGAATAGAGGTAAAATTGAATGGTTTGATGTCAATTTGGGTCCAAATCAATCCAAACCGAACCCCTTCCACTTCTAGACTTAGCCCATGGTTCATCGCTATAACGTTAAGAGACTCTAAGGAACTTGTACTCAAAGGTGGGTCTATGTTCAAAGCAATAAACAAGTCTGTGCAGGGGTAAGACGAATGGCATACCACCACAAAGTGATGAGGTCACTTGTACTCACTCTCTTGACCATACTCACTAGTCATAATAAGATCACTCTCAGCTTGTAACACAAAATCATGATCAGACTTAATCTCATAATCCAGTGGTACGCTACTTGTCGGGCCCGGAACTTCATCAGGATGGGATGAATCAAGGTCTGGGGAAGGGATTGTAAAGGTGGACGGGTAGAATATTGGCCAACTCGCAACCTTGTGAACGTCAATTGATGCTCGTACTGGAGAGTGAGATGAAATATTTGATCAACGGATTCTATGCCTTCCCCATATTGAAATCGCGAGGTGACCGCTAGGGCTTATTCTAAATATCGCTCCTCTCGAAGCTTATTAAATCGAGTCATATAATTGGAAACAGACAATCCCTTGTCGCATGGTGTGTAACTGATCGAGGAGCTGACATCTATAAGATGTAGAAACATATTTGTTCTTTAACTCCCGCTTCATATTCATATTTGTCCATCAGAATGTCAGGCGAATACCACCACTCTCTATCCTACGCTCCAAACTAGTTCAATAATCCTTAGCCCAATCCTGAAGCTTCATTTTAGCAAGTCTAACGCGATGCTATTCAGATGCCTCACAACAATCAAAATAATAATCAATGTCTAAGATCCAATACATAAATCCTTTGGCCTAGTTGACCCCCCAAATGTGGCACTTCTAGCCTAAATTTACACGTAATGTCATCTTGATAAAAATACCCTCTATGAGATCTATGATAATCATAATAATATTGTCACTAGTAGGATAAAGTTGTGACGGAGGGTCAAGACGATATCTATGAATGGAGGGCCGAGGACGAAGATGATCATCATGATAATACAAAGATATCTCTTGAGGAGCTCTATGGAGTCATGCATAGATGGGGTCCAGATCCTCGATTAGAGGCGAAGTGTAATGATGATGACCTAAACTATACTTTGTCTCTATCATCATACAATTGTGCCAAACGATCATTATGACTAGTCATGGATAATATATAGAATCTATTGCCGTGTATCACAAATAAAGACCAAACTTGATATGACTCCTCTAAATACCCTACCACTGTGAAGCAAAAAATGTGGCCCAAATATTGAGTTTTGATATCAAATCTGACGCAGAGTAGGGCGGTGTATGTGCAACTCTAGACTATGCAAACACAGGTGCGGTGTCGGGAAAATTCTGACTAAACCCTAGAATGATGCGAGCATACAAAAGATGAATCCGACAAAGATTCTATTATAGAACTTTTGCAAAACAACACACTTGATTTAGAACAATTTAAAGGCAAGTAAGCTTAGATTCACGCTTCCAATTGCAGCGCTATAAATCGAATGGCAATTAGATTGAGCTCTGCAAATCAATGATAAATCAAGGAACAAACAGGCTATAGAGAAAGAGCATCCATAATCTAATTGATATTTCAATCCGTACAAGTATAGATGCCCATAGGTGGAGGGGATGGAGATCTGGTGGTCGTGTAGGGATACGTGGGGCTGTCCTAGGGTGGCAACGCGTCTGGATGGGACTGTAAAGGGTAGTTTGTGTTAGATATCTATATTGTATACCTGTATGGTCGAGGTAGCTTGGGCTCACCTTTGGGTGTTGTGATCACCCTATTATTGTATATATACTTATTATTCATGTGAATAGAACTATTCTTCCCAATGTCTATCATGGTATCGGAGAATTAGGGTTTCCCGCAGTCTGTCTTCTCGATCCCGCTTTCGCTGACGAGCGATCCCGTCTCCGTCGCTTGCTTACGCCATCCGTATCTAGTCGCTCCCATCGAGCGCTAGTCGTCGATCCCGTCGAGCGCGGACTCGATCTTCTCGCATCGGCTGCTCCGTCGAGCGATCTGGTCGCTCCCGTGTAGTCGCAGATCCCGTCCGCGATCTGGTCGCTCCCGTCGCGCGCAGCCTCGCTCTGGTCGCTCCCATCGGCTGCTCCGACATCTGCTTGCTCCTCCTTCGCCTGACCTCGCAGTCCAGACCTCCTCAGTTGCTCTTTCTCTCTGGCCTCGATCTTCTTCTCCGGCAACCTTCGTGGAGCCATTGGTTCGATGACATCATCTCACTCCTCATCAACCTTCCACCAGAAGGCCGATGTCATCCTCGACGGGCGAAATTATAAGGCATGGTCCGCCACCGTCGGCGTGATCCTCCATGACCTCGATCTATGGGGCCACATTGACGGCACCGAGGCTGCTCCGCCTCCACCGGCTGCCAGTCCTGCAGACTCCTCTTACACTTTCAGCACGACCACTTCTTCCCAGCGTTCTGACTGGGCGAGGTGGCGCTCGGACGACTCTCGCGCGATCGCTGTCCTCTGCCAATCTTGCAAGCTCCCAATTCGCATGACCATCTACGAGCTACCTTCGACCAAGGAGATGTGGGATCATTTGCGTCGTCTCTACCTGCCATCTAGACAGGCTCTGCGCTACTCCCTGTTCTAGACCCTTGGTGTCTGCTACCAGTGTGATCGGTCTGTACAGGCTTTCTTTGCTGAGCTCTTGGACCTCTGGCATCAATGCGATGAGATGACACCTTCCCCCTGCTCTACCTGTGCTCAGTGTGTTGTTACATCCCGGGATCGCGACTTCCAGTGCATGTACGAGTTTCTTATGCGCCTACGCCCCGAATTTGAGCCTGTTAGTGCTCAGCTTTGCATCGGGATCCTCCGTCGTCTCTCAACGATACCTTGGCCTTAGTTATCGCTGAGGGGACTCGTCTTCACTCCTTGGACACCGCTACTCCTTCTGGTGTGCTGCCTCATGTTGTTCTTGCTGCTTCCGAGCTTCCACTGCTACCTTCGCCTGGTTATAGTGCTCTGGTGCGCCCTGTTCCTCGTCCTCCGGCGCCCTCTACTGCTCCGTCCGGTGCTCCTTGTCGCTAGTCTGTCCGTTGTCACTATTGTCAGTGTCTTGGTCATGTCAAATATGTGTGTCGCAAGCTTCAGATGACTCAACAGTCTGGACAACAACGTGCTCCTGGTGCTCCTTCAGCTCACTTCTCTGTTGCCGCGCTGTCACCCACAGTTTCTGAGCTTGCCCAGCTGATTGCTCAGCAGCTCTCTTACGGTTCACTACCTCGCTCCTCTGCCTCCGTGCTCCCGCCGGATGCCTCTGCCGCCTCTGCCTCTCAGCCAGCTGCCTCCTCCCCTGCAGGTATCTCTCCCTCTGACTGCTTGCTCGACTCTAAAGCCTCTTTTCATATGACATATGATGACACCCACCTCTTTTCCTATCAGTCTGTCTCTTCTGACCTTAGTATCATGGTAGCCGATGACACTATTCTTCCCATCACCAGCCGTGACCTCCTTCATACCAGTCATTTCCATATTCCTGATATTGCCTACATACCCAAGTTATCCATGAACCTTATATACGCTAGCCAACTCACATCCCACAGTTGTCTTATTATTTTTGATGAGTTTGCGTGTCGTGTGCAGGATCATTTGACAGGGACACTCCTTGGAGCTGGTCGTCTCCGTAGCGGGTTATACGTCCTTGATCGCCTTCATCTCCCATCCACTCCATCGTCACCGGCGGCTTCTATCTTCTGTCTTCCTTTGGTGGGTTTCTCTCACTGACATCACCGTCTTGGTCATCCCAGTGGTTCGCGTCTTGCGTCTCTCATCAGTCATGGTTTTCTTTGTCGGATTTCTGTTTATCGGTCTCACTCTTGTACGGGTTGTAAGCTTGGTAAACAGCTACAACTCTCATATCAGTCTAGCGAGTCTAGGTCTCAGCGTCCTTTTGATTTAGTTCATTCAGATGTATGAGGTTCTGCACCTTTTGTATCAAAGGGTGGACACCGGTACTATGTTATCTTTGTTGATGACTATTCTCGTTATTGTTGGGTTTATTTTATGCATTCTCGTTCTGACTTTTTTTCAGATTTATATTACCTTTTCTACTATGGTGCACACCTAGTTTTCTGCTTCCATGCGTATTTTTCGCTCCGACTCAGGGGGAGTACCTCTCTCATGCTTTTCGCGATTTTGCTGGCTACTCACGACACTCTCCCTCAGCTTGTCTGTCCCGATGCTCATGCTCAGAATGACACTGCTGAAAGGAATCATCGCCACATTGTTGAGACAGCACGCACCCTTCTCATCTCATCTCACGTTCCTCCTCATTTTTGGGCTGAGGCTGTTTCCACTGCTGTCTACCTCATTAACCTGCATCCCTCCACTTTCCTTCAGATCCAGATTCCTGGTGAGTGTTTGTACTCTCGACCTCGTTACACTCATCTTCATGTTTTTGGTTGTCGATGTTATGTTCTACTCCCTTCACGTGAGCGCACAAAGCTCTTTGCTCAGTCTGTACCTTGTGTCTTTCTTGGATATAGTATTAAGCACAAGGGATATCGATGTTATGATCCTGTTGCGCGTCGACTTCGCATCTCATGTGATGTCACCTTTGATGAGTCTCACCCTTTCTTTGTGTCGTCCGTCCACTCGACCTCGCACTCATCTGTGACTCCCTATGATGTGCAGTTTCTCACTCTTCCCATCCCACCGCCCTATGTCTCCTCTTCTCCACCGGTATGTTCACCTCCTTTCCCCTTGTCGCCGCCTACACCATCTCCGACCTTTCCAGTCTCACCTTCTCACTCCCCTTCGCCACCCACTTCTCCCTATGATGCGCTCGTCGTCCCCCTTTCACATCACTATACTCATCGTCCCCCTCCTGTTCCCTCGTCTTTGTACCCCCAGACTCAGTGTCTGTCTTCTCCAGCGAGTGTCATGTGGATGATCCTCCTCCAGGTTGCAACCCACCTTGTGAGAGACGTCCTCCCGACCGTCTTAGCCTTGCTACATTACCAATGGACCTGCCTGCCCTTCCTGCTACAGCCTGTGGTACTCCAGAGCGGACTTCCTACTGTGAGGCTGTCCAGATTCCTGAGTGGCAGGCTGCTGTGTATGCTGAGTTGGAGGCGCTTGAGCATACTTGTACCTTGGAGTTTGTTCCACTTCCACCTGGTGTTGTTTCTATTACTTGCAAGTGGGTCTTCAAGGTGAAGTCGATCATATGGTTCTGTGGAAAGGTACAAGGCTCGACTTGTGGCTCGTGGTTTTTAGCAGGAGCAGGGACAAGACTATGATGAGACCTTTGCTCCAGTCGCCCACATGACTACGATTCATACTCTTATTGTTGTTGCAGTTGTTCGCCACTGGTCTTTGTTCCAGCTCGACGTGAAGAATGTCTTTCTTCACGGCGACCTTCAGCAGGAGGTGTACATACTTCCTCCTCCCGGTCTCTCTTCTCCTTCAGGCCTTGTATGCCACTTGAGGCGAGCTCTTTACAGGCTCAAGCATGCGCCCCGCGCGTGGTTTGCACGTTTCAGCTCAGCCATTACAGCCGTCGGGTTTCAGCCGAGCCCACATGACCCAGCCCTGTTTGTGCACTCCTCTCGTGGCTGGACACTTCTGTTATTATATGTGGATGATATGATCATTACTGGTGATGATCCTTCTCATGTGGCCTTCGTCAAGCATCACCTTCAGCAGTAGTTTCAAATGACTGACCTTGGACAACTGAGCACTTCTTGGGCCTTGAAGTCACCTCTACAGACCGCGGTTTTCAGCTCTCTTAACGGCGTTACACATCAGATCTCTTAGCTCGGGCTGCTCTCTCTGACTCTCGCACTGTGGACACCCCTATGGAACTTCACCTTCAGCTACGTCCGGATGATGGGGTTCCACTCTCTGATCCAACTCGATATCCTCACCTTGTTGGGAGTCTCGTCTACCTCACTATTACTCGGCCCGACATTGCCCATGTTGTTCATGTGTTGAGCCAGTTTGTTAGTGAGCCTACATCTGTGCATTATGGTCATTTATTGCGGCTCCTGCGCTATCTTCGTGCGACAACTTCACGTGGTCTCTTCTTCTTAAGCCATAACTGTCTATAGCTCCGTGCTTACTCGGATGCTACCTGGGCCAGTGATCCTGTTGACCTCCGATCTGTTATTGGTTTATGTCTATTCTTGGGTTCTTCACTTATTGCATGGAAGTCCAAGAAACAGACAGTGTTTCTTGCTCTAGCACTGAGGCTGAGCTTTGGGCCATGACTACCACCGCTGAGGATATTATTTGGCTCCGTTGGCTTCTTGCGGACCTCGAGGTCTCTTTTCCAGATCCCACTCCCCTCCATTGTGATAACACCGGTGCCATTCAGATTACTCTAAACCCGGTGAAGCACTCACTCTCCAAGCATATCAGGGTGGATGCTTTCTTTCTTCGTGAATAGTGTGGCAGTGACACTCTTGCTCCTCACTTTGTTCCTTCTGAACAGCAGCTTGCAGATTTAATGACAAAGCCACAGACGCGGACACAACATGTCTATCTGTTGTCCAAACTCTCGGTTTATGATCCCCGTGAGTTTGAGGGGGGTGTTAGGTATCTATATTGTATACCTGTATGATCGAGGTAGCTTGGGCTCACCTTTGGGTGTTGTGATCACCCTATTGTTGTATATATACTTATTATTCATGTGAATAGAACTATTCTTCCCAAAGTCTATCAGTTTGGACTGGTGAGGGACTAAATTGGGTGGGATATAGGTTGGGGAGGGCTGGTGAGAGGACTCGGTTAGGGCTATCGGGGCTGGGTTTGGTGCGGGCAGACCGGAAGAAAGCCTTGGAGGCTCGGCCAGGGAGGTAGTGGGCTGTGTGGGGTGGTTTCTGCTGGGGTTGGGTTCGGCCAGAGAAACAGGGATTTGAGAGTACTCGGTCTAGGCTGGGAGGGTGTGGAATAGGTCGGCTAGGGCTGTTATTACTGGGAAGTGTCGGCTGGTTTAGGGAATGGAGGACAGCAGTTGGTTTTAGGGCTGGTTCAAGGAATGGAGGAGAGCAGTTGGTTTTAGGGCTGGTTCAGGGAATGGAAGGGAGCAGTTCTTTGGGGGTGCAGTTGGAGAGGCGGCTGAGGGTGTTTAGGGCTGGTGAGGTGAGAAAACATGGGGAAACAAGGAGGAAGATAATACATAGGGTTTGTGGAGTTGGCACCGCGAATGACCAGCAGGCAGATTAAGGAAGATGTCTCAGAAATCTGCGATGAAGAAGAAACTAACCCCAATAGTTATTAAAATATACTAGACGCTCTAGGACAACCATCGTGAGCAGCCTCAGATCGCACGATCAAGATGATTGCCAAATCTCACTAAATAAAAATGCTAAAAATAAATAAAATACATAAAAATAAGGGAATGTCTTTCTGAACGCAACTACTGACTCAGATCGTCCATCCAGTGATGTCAAATTATGACAAATGATAAATTAGTCCCGAGTAGGCCCAGAAGCTCGTCCTCCAAAAAGTCATATTAATCCCTGTCATGATAGATGTGCCATTGGCTCTCAATCAGAAGGGAAGGTTGACTCAACCACTCCCAGTAGAAGGAGAGAACCAATGTGGCAACAGTTCTTTAATGTTGAAGCGGACGATTGAAGAAACCTAGTTTCTCCCAATAAAAAGATAGAATTATTGGTGATTGTTTGTTGTATCCGAACTGAGTGGAGACCGTTCTCGAGGGTTAAAAAGTACAGTAGAGAAAACCTTTTGTCCCTCAATAAAAGGGGAGGACTGTTGGAGGTTGTTTGTTGAAGTAGAACTAAATAGATACACACTTGAACTAGGAGGCACAACACATGAACTAAGGCTATGGAAGATGGTCATCTTTGGGAGTAAAACTGCAGAGGACGGTCTTCTTGAAATTAGTTGATCCTCTATTTGTGAACTAATTTGGATTCAACACTTACTCTCCAAGTTAGCGACCCTTTTCCACGCCCTTCTGATCCCTTGGTGTGATAGCATTTCCTCTGTTTATATCTTTATTGCAAGTTGCTTTTTTCATGCTCTGCACAAAATATATTGAAATAGATTTTCATTTTTTGCAAGAAATATGTGTCATTGCCCACTGCTAGTTTGTTTCATCTCTTCCATCTATCAAAGTACCGCTAAATTTACATAAAGTTCTCTCCTCTTTCACATTCGATGCTCTATGACACAAGCTCATGGTTCATATTTCCCATTAGGTTGTGGAGGGATGCCTGAATTGGAGAAATGAACACTTGTTTTGTATAATTGTAACTACCCTCTAACCCCTTTCCTGTAAAAACTTCTCCCTCTCCTCTCCTCACTTCACTTTAAGCTTTTATAACCTAATAACCTTTTAAACCCCATTATTGGAGAGTAATGTGCAAATGCCCATGCCTATTGTGAACTATTGACCTCATCCATATCTCAATTAGGCCTCAACTCGAGAGATAGAATTTCCCTTTTGTATTATTGTTTTCTTCCAATGAGATTGGGTTACACCCATCCAATTTATCTCGTGTTATCACCCTCGTGCATGTACTACTTGATTGTAAATAAACATCACACAATATAGGTATACATTTCATATAATATTTCTAAAAAGAAAACTATAAATACTAGGATTCATTTCGATCAGGTAGAATCTGTTCGAACTGCAGGCCACTTTCGACCAAGCTTATGCATGTTTGAGCCAGTTTTATTATGGAATCAAGAAATAGAAACGAAAGAAAACACCATCAAAAAACAAACCACAATGAACATGAGCAGCTTTACTTCACCCTAAAATGAGCCACATCCAAGAGCAGTAGTAGATCAACTCACTAGATGAAGAAGAACTGATTACAGGTGGACTCACCATTCAAACATTCTCTCTTTCCCTAACCCTAGAATCCATGTAATTTTATTTACGACTCCGAACATACATGATTCCCCATCCAACAAACAACATCCGAAAATAAGATCCACACCCCAAAAAAACACAGAAAAAATTCAGCCATTTCCCTAAACCGAAGGAGGTGCTGCCTCCTTGACCCTCGTCCGCTGATTCCGTTTGGCACGTTATTTTTGCTCCGGTGAGTTTGGACAAAAACACCACCGCCATAGAATGTATGTTTAGCATGACAACAATTATGACCACCACCATGAAAAGAAAACTAGTTTTGAAACTAAAAGGGAATGAAGTTCCTCAGGTGAGGTTGGGCGTTCACGAACGACGGTTCATAACCACCGTGCAAAATGGAGCCTATGTAGCGGTACCTTCGGCTAAGTTTGCATAGTGAATCTATGACGTGAGCGCACGGATTACTGGAGCGAGACGCAACAAATGGATCAGTATTCGAGACATATAACTAACATATTTTGATTGTCATCAGCCCTAAATACGATTGTTCTTAGCCCTATTTTGCAATGCCATCTTCTCCTTTTTCATGCTGTGCTGCTTTCTGTTTTGCTGCAGTATGGGTTGAACCCAAACCATTACGCGCATAATGTAGGCGATGCAAAGTTAGTTTGACTGAACCCAGAAAACGCGGAGCCAATGCCGTCCTCAACTCTTTGGTAGGTGGAACCTACTGAATCCCTTGTAATATACTATATGCATTGGTGATATGCTTGCTGGAATGCTTCTTGTAAATTACCTGTGCTGTTTATTTATGTGCATGCATTAAACTTCTCTACTAAGTTTGGTGAACTTTATTGAGCTTTGAATATACGTTTTTGATAAAAAAAGCATTGACTCATGGTCAGATCTCTCTGTAGAGAAGTTTTTTGAAGATTGAAGTGTGAATCCGTGGACGTATAGAGATTTAGGCTTCGTTCGGCGCAGTGGTGGCGGTCGTGGACGCGGTGGTCATGAACCGTCGTTCGTAAACGCCCGACCTCTCCTAAAAAATTCCATGCATTTTATACTCAAAACTAGTTTATTTTCTTGGTAGCCGTCATGACCTTTGTCATGTCAAACATACATTCCATGATAATTGAGTTTTTGTCCAAACTCACCGGAGCAAATAAGCCACGCCGCAGTGGTGGCGGTTGTGAGCACGGTGGTCATGAACCGTCTTTCGTGAACGCCCGACCTCACCTAAAAAATTCCATGCATTTGATGCACAAAACTAGTTTATTTTCTTGGTAGCGGTCATAACCTGTCTTGCCAAACATACATTCTATGATAATTGTGTTTTTGCCAAACTCACCGGAGTAAATAAGCAGTGCCAAACGAAGCCTTAGGCTCCGTTTGGCGCGTTTTTTTTTTCTTCGGCGAGTTTGGACAAAAACTCCATCATCGTATAATGCATGTTTGGTAAGACAATGGTTATTACCGCCACCAATAAAAGAAAAATAATTTTGAACTTAAAAGTGGCCGAAGTCCCTTAGGTAAGGTGGAGCGTTCACAAACGACAATTCATAACCACCGCGTTCATGACCGCCACCACCGTGCCAAACGGAGCTTTAAGATCAGGTGGGACATTTTAGATTAATGCAAGAGAATTCTACTAGTGTGGAGATGTCTAGAAGTTTCTTTGAAGGTTGGCACATAGCCTATATTATATATAATAAAAGGCCAAAATGGCAAAAACGAACTACAGACGGGCACATGAGTCTAACAAAAGAAACTGCAAAACATTTTGGGGTAGGGGCATACCCCTAACCCAAGACAAATCATTCTAACAAGCCAATTTTGAAAAAAAGTATGCGACCCCGTTTGCATCCCACCCAACAAGGGAGATGAATACATGATTCTCATCTTTCAGGAGATGGGCAATTCTTGCTTCAAAGCTTCCTGAGTAAGTTCCAGCTAATATTCTGTCGAGAGCATAGTAGGCGGCTGTTGAGTCTCCTTCCAAGATAACTCTAAATCTGGAGTTGAACACATTGTTGGCAAGCTCCAAACAACATAGAGCGCTTCTAAGCTCAGTCATATCAACGGAATTGCTGCATAATCTTTTACTTGTTGCGGCAAGTAAGGTTCCTTGACAGTCCCTAATGGCGCAGCCCAACCCCGCCATTGAGCTTTCGCGCACCGAGCCATCATAATTAATTTTTATCCATCCTTGGGGTGGGGAGGTCCATACCGTAGGTGCCAAATGGTTACTATTGTCCCTCCAGTTCCCAAGAGATGTCTAGAAGTTTCTAGATACTTCTATTGTCTTGAATATTCTAAAATGACGTTTCATGAGTTAAGACTTTAGAAGTTTTTTTTAAGCGATCTAATTGAGCCAACATATGTTGGGGATGTATCATTTTAGTAGGACATCATTATGGCAAATATTGCCATAGATTTCTGATTTTTTGGACTTCTCGTGAATGTTTATAAAATTACAGATTGCACCCCTTTAATTACTGGGACCTCCCTTGGGAGTTTGCATAATTACAAGTTGCACCCCTCTATCTTCCATAATTACATTTACCTCCCCCTTTAAGTTTACAAAAATGCCCCTTTCGTTAAAAATATGGATGAAAAATGATAAATATACAAATTATTTTATGATATTCAATTTTATCCCCTTTGTAATGACTCTACATTGAAAGGTGAGACGTTTTCCTTTAGAAACATAGATGGAAAGTGATCAAATATGTCAAATTATTTTATGATATTTCAATTTTACCCTTTGTTATAACTCTATATTGAAAAGGATGTGTTACATTTTATCCTTTGTAATGAATCTAGGAACATTATAAATAAAATAAAATTGAAATATCATAAAATAATTTGGGTGATTTTAACATTTCCCATCCATATTTACATTTTTGTAAATCATAAATGTCTATTGTTTTTCGCAAATCATAAATGTCTATCCGCAGACTAACTTTTTCCAACTTTATTTGAGTTTACAAATTGCTATCCCTGAGCAGTCAATGTCTTCGTTCTCCTGAGCAGTGCGCTAGGGACCAACAACGAAGGAACATCTCCGACGACCTTCTGAGCACTTCAATGTGTGCACGAATCGTGATTCATAAAATGAATGCATGGATAGAGACCGAGTTGAGGAAGACAGGCGACGTTTTCCCTGTTCATGCGATTTCAGCTTGTTTGGGAAGATTTAGATAGCTAGGGTTTGTTTGGAAAGACATAGATAGCTAGGATTGCTCTGTCCTTGTGGCGACGAAGGCAAAGAGGGCGACCAAATGTGAATAACAAAAATATTCACGAATAACAAATTTGACTTCCTTTAGAGCTCTGAATAAACAAAATCTGTGAATAGACAAACGCGATTTGCGAATAGCAACCGCCTATATTAATTATGTTAAATTGCAAAAATAGCAAAAGTTCAATTAATAAATTTTTAGTATGATAAAAATATAGAGTTTAATTTTGATTAAAAATTTTGTTTTTCATGTCTGACAAGTTCATAATGAGATTGTGAGATGCTATTTTGTGCAGTGTGTAGTAATAGTCGCAAACTTCTCTCCTAATATGCGCCAAAGTGCTCTCAGGCTCTGTTTTGTGGAGCTGCTGCAGGCTCTGTTTTGTGGAGCGGCTGCAGATCAAAGAGCGATTTTTGATTCACAGTTGTGATTATTTTTCTGTTTGGCACAGATTACAGCGGGCGCGGTTTGCAGCGTCTCCACTGAAACCAGCGGAAAACCACAGGAATTGAACCGCGGGTATGTAACCGCGGTTGCGGATTCGCTCCTCCAACCGCCGCTCCTCCAACCTCCACGCCAAACAGAGCCGAAGATAACACGGCAAATGAACTTTGCGTGCTGTAGTCAAAATAAGTCGAGATTTTTTTGTCCAATGTAGATGTTCTAGATTGAGCAAAAAATGATAAATAAAACAACACAAAAAAACATCATATTTACTTAGTTCATTTCAATTTCAAGATAGGCTACATTTACGGGCAACAAGATATTGTTTCACTAGATGAAGAAAATAGACGGATACAAAAAAGAGACGGTTATAATTTCATGTCCCAAACCCTAGAGTAAAAGTAGTTTCATAAACAACTATGTAGAATACAGAAAAAAATTCTCAGCGACCATTTTCAAATGCAGCGTCGTCGAGAAAGTCAAATAAATTTTAATTTGAGACATAAATTGATTGGGTTCCCCTAAAAGGGTTCGGTTTAAGTCAGACTGAGTGTTTCTCATCGCGGCCCCGACCGGACCTGCAGGGAGGCTCCAGCTTTTTGGCCGGTCTTAATCTCGTTGCTAAGCAGCTTTGCGCTATCGCTCCCGCTTGTTTCTTGGGAGACGCTCCCGCTCGCTCCTGCTCCGCGGGAAGCGCTCTCGTGCTTCTGCTCGCTCTTGCTCCGCGGGAAGCGCTCCCGCTCGCTCCTGCTCCGCGGAGAGAAGAAGGGGCTCTTAGGTTTTTCGGCGAGGACTCTTGGAAGATCTTCATCGACCTTTAAGCTCCCTTTGAAGATCTCTCTCATCGTTTCAACTTTACTTTAAGGACTTTTCGAAGATCCTTGTTGAACTCCAAACTCTTCGGTGTGACCCCCTTGACATCTTTAATCAGACCTGCTCCGCAGCGCTCCGCTCCAGGCTGCTCCACAGCGCTCAGCTCCCGAGGACTTGAAGGACTTAAACAATATCTCTATAATGAGCGGTGGCCTATCACCCTCGAAAAACAACTCCATGTAACTCTCAATATTAGTGGATCATTTAGAATTGGGCTAGACCCCATGATTTTTTCTCTTTCTGGGTTTTCCACGTAATCTTGATTTTTTTTAAAAATTAATTAAATAGATATTTCAAATTAATAGAGTGCTCTTATTAACGGTCGGTATTTGGCTATTCGCTGTTGAAACCGATTACTCGGCCTCTAATGGAGCTCGGGCCCTCACCGAAATGAGGGGCGGCTAGCCCTTACTGATCCCTCGGAGAAGGTAGACTGAAGACTGGGAAAACAACTAAGACCTTAGTCCCAGCGAGGAGGTCGCTCCACTAACCCGGAAGATCGTTGAGCGCTTCCCCTCCCAAGCCAAAGCTGAGACTCGGGCGCCTTGGAGAGCTCTGGAAATGCTAACCAAAGAAAGCCCGAGGAGAGAGAAGCTGAAGTGAACCCCCCTCCAAAGGTGCCCTTGAGGTCTTATTTATAGATTTCCTGATCTGGCCTGCAAATAGCAGGATCCCGCCTTCTGATTTTACTATCTGCACCCCAGATGGGTCTGCTAACAGCCAAACTCCGCTGTTTGGAGAGGCTAAAGGTAGACCACCAGGGGTAAACGGGTAATTTGGCCTTATCAACTTATGGGCAAGGAACTGCGAGAACTTGACTGCTGAAGCTCCCGCGGGTCCTCTCGCGGGTCCTGCTCGCGATGCCTCTCCTAGGCGATCGCTCTGCGAGGACCTCGCCGACCAATTCTGGCGGTATCTGCCGAGGTCCGTTCTCGCGAGCCTTCCTGCGAGATCGCCTCTTGACTTCGTCGAGCTCAACATGCCTTTCGTCGAACGCAGGTCACTTCGCTGATCACAGTCGAGATCGACAGATGCCGAACGTTAAGTTGTTCGATGTCCGCTGAGATGGGCAGCTCGTCGACCGCTGAGACGGGCGGTTCACCGACCGCTGCTTCCCTGCTGTAATTTGCCGAGTGCTGCCATAGAATATATTTTGTTCGTCGGGCGCCGTCCAACGAATGTTGAGCTCCGTTCGACATTTGTCGAGCGTAGAATTGAGCTCGCTGGAAGCTGAGGCTTTAAGCTCGCGAGCCTTCCTGCGAGATCGCCTACTAACTTTGTCGCGCACTGAACATGTTTCGCCGGACACCTCTTTACTGAACAAAGGGTCTCTTCCGCCAGCGGCCTGCGAGGTATTGACTTGCCCGCCCTCGCTTGGCCCAGTCCTTTGAAGATATCTGCCGAGGTCTGGATCTCGCGGCTCCTCTTGCGAGACCGTCCTTTTGGCTGTAATGAGCATAGAACATTTCGTCGACTGCTAATGATTTCGTCGAACAGGGGCGAGCTCGACGACCACCGGTGGGCTCGACGAACTCGGAAGAGTTCGTCGAACGCAGCATCCCTTTCGTCGAACTCAGGAAACTTCTTTAAATTGCCTGCGAGTGTTTATCTCGCCGACCCTTCTCGCTCGCCTCTTATTACCTCCGGTTGCCTTCTCACACCGCGCTTCCTCGCCTGGCGAATATCGGGGTTGTACACAATCCCCGCTCTTCGCGAGGCTATCTAGGCTCGCGAAGAAGCATCCAACCCCTGGTATTCGCCAGCCCCTTGATGACCTGTCAGGAATCTTCGGTAGGGCCCACCCTGAGGGCTATAAATATCGTCCCGAGTCCTTAGTGGCGCGTGCCGCCACTTCCTTTTCTTTCTCTTTGCCTCGTACTGTAGCTGTCTGGAGATGTCGCTTTCCGAAGAAGCTGAGGCTCGTCTGAGGGCCGTGAGAGCCGGCGGGCTACCTTCTACGACCAAGGTCCCCGCCTGGATGAACCGGCCGAAGACCAAGAAGGCCAAGAAGGCGAAGGCGGCTTGCCGAACTGGGGACGGCTCCGTGCTGCTGGACTCCTCCCCGGATAGCCGTCCCCACGAGAAGGTATGAGCTACCCCTCTAGCTTAAGTCAATAAGTTTGCCCGTGATTCATGCCTATTTGCAGGATGCTTTGCCGAACGAGGACGCTGGCGAGCCTACTGGTGGGTCTCGCAAAACTCCGCCAGCGGACACGGATCTCGCTGGCAAGAATGCCGTGGGTATGCCCTTAATCTCGCATATTGACTTCTTCTTTCGTCAACTATCTGACCTTCATTCTCTGCTTCTTACAGTCTCGCCCCGGAAGTCCCCGGCTCACCAGGCATTGCGGCCTCCGTCCCCGCATCCTCCCGACAAAACTATAGATAGGCCAGGGTTCCGACTCCTGACGAGCGAGGAGACCGGCGGCTCTGTACCGCCAAAGATTCCCCCAATCAATAGCGCAGCCTACCCTCCTGGTCTGGGTAAATCTCTCTACCCCCCATTATGGTAACCTCTTCCAGGGCCGCCCTGAGACTTCTCGCCCCCCTCTGGGTAAGCGTTCCGACGGCCCCTTGCCCTGCGCGAACTCAAGCGCGCTATCTAACCTTTCTGTAACGCTTCGCAGAGGATTCTGAAATTCCTCCTACCGATTCCGAGTTGGGCGACGACGAGATGTCCCCCCTTCCTGACCAAGTGGAAGACTTCTTAGGCGATCCGCGAGATCCAGAGATGATGAAACAACGAGCCGCAGAGTTGCTAAGAAAACATGGTCGGATGCTGATGGACCTCAACATGCAGGCGAGACGGGACAGAGAAGCCGCTGAGGATAGGCATGCCGTATTGATGGAAGAATGTGCGAGGCTCCGGGCCGCGAGACAACGTGATCACGATGAGAACGTTACGACGTCGGAGGCGCATATAGCGAGGATGAGGGATTACGCCTTCCGCATTGACCGGGAGGGCCGCGCGGCCGAGGATTACTATAATTCTAGGGTACCGCCGCGTTCCGGGTCACGAGGTGGGGGAAGGTGGAAATGGTTGCCTCACGATTCTCGCTAACTCTTACGTTGTCGCGAATTATTATTACTTGTTAATGAGCGCCTTTATTTTAGACGATCTCGCAATGGTCTGCAACTTATAAAATAGTTTTATCTCGTCTGATAATAATTACTAGCTTTTTATTAGTTCTCGCTCGCTGCTAATATGTTTCATTTTCATGCCATGTTGTGTTCGCGGGGGTCTCCGATCTCGCCGAACGTATCTCGTGGCGGCTCCCCCCACTTCTTACGCTATTATGTTTGCTTGCGTTGTTCTCGCAGAGATATTGCTTGCACTAACCTTGCGGGCCTTTCTCGCCCGCGGTCGTGATGTGATGTTTTTGGCTAACCGCTCTCGCCGGCGCTTGGACTTCTTCCCGCCCTTTTATTTTTGCTATAAATAGGCTGTCCTAGCTGAGTCAACCACCGCATTTACTGTCACCCTTCTTCCTTCTCTGCTTCAGAGCTCTTGCTCCTTCCCGTTCTCGCTCTACTTCCTTTCTCGCGGGTTATTGAAATGGGCGGCGACGCTAATGAGTCGGAGGGTCGGCGAAAGATCGCTAAGGCTTTCGCCGAGCACGGCTTCTCCCATTGCAATCTGACCGACGAGGAGTACTTCAGCGCGGTCGCCGACTACGTCACCCCCCCCATTCGAGGCACGCCGTCCCAGCGAGAACGACGTGATCAACGCCCCGCTTGTCGACGAGTTGGCTATCCCCACCGCTCATTTCGCGGTCGGCCTGCGTCTCCCCCTGTGGCCGGAAGTTCGCCAGGTAATAATCGTTTTCGCTCGCTTCTTATTCTCTGCAGGTCAAGTCTCGCTCATTATGTGAATTAATCCTGGTCCCCTTGCTGCTCGTCAGGTGCTCAAGCACTATGGCGTTGTTCCGGGCCAGCTCACCCCTAACGCCATGGCGGTGATCACAGCCTTCGCCTGCTATCTTCGCGAGGAGCGCATCGAGTTCAGCCTCCTGGTCTTTCGGAAGCTGTTCTCATTCCGTGCCTACAAGGACGGGACTGCCTACTTCGCGGGCTCGAGTCCTAAGGTTGACGAGACCGTCAACAAAGACCACTTCTGGGCCCAGAAGTTCCTTTTCGTCAAGGGGGACTTCGGTAATATCCCGATCTCGCCAGTCCAGCACGGCGAGACCACCTACCGTCCCGCTACCCTCGGAGGACATGACGCCCTCCTCTATCAGTTCTTCTGTAAGAAGAACTTTGAGGTTGTTCATCTTCGCCGCAACCTCGACAAGCTGCTTCCAGTGCTCGCTGGGGAAGGTAAGGACCTCGCTCTATCACTACAACTTTTTTTCCCAGTAACCTCGTATTTATTGAAATTTCAACCCTTTTTGTAGGCGAGTGGGATCTTCCCATCCATCCTCCCTACGCGAGCAATCGGAAGACCGACGCTACCCTGGCTCTCGCGACCATGGGGGCAGAGGCTTGCCGAGGCGCCGTCACACTAGGTGAGCCCTCCTCTCGCAAGAGACCGGGGGCTTCTGGTAGCCATGTCATTCCCCCAAAATCTCCGCCGAAGAAAAAGAGTAAGAAGAGCGGGGTCTCGCTCGGCTCCTCGAAGGGGAAGGAGCCTCACGAGACCGCTTTCGATGAGTTCGACCTCACCGTCCTTTCCGCGGGAGGCGAGGACGATGAGCCCTGCCAGGAGGCTTCCAGAGCCTCCGTCCCGCCCATCCCCGTCAACCATTACAACTTCGGCCTCGGCCAGAGGCGTCGGGATGAGACCGGCGAGCTCTTGGTAAACTGGAAGCCGGAGACGAACCGGGTGGACATCTCCACCATCCTTCCTTCCTGGGTGGAGAAGGAGACCATCAGCGGCCACGCCTTTGATCTCTCGTTTGTCCTTTATGGGCGCGAGGACGCGGGGTCTTATAAAGATGAGACTGCGAGAACTCTTGCTTTCGAGAGTGCGAGGTCTCAGTTGCGCTCTGCCGAGCTCGCCCATATGACGGGGAGGCGTTGCTTACAACTGGAGCTTCAAAACGTGGAGCTCGCGGGGCCTATCAGGGGCTTCTTGCTGAGAACGCGCGGCTGAAGGAGAAGCTGCTCGCCGCAGAGGGCAGTGTGGTGAGTTACCTAGACCTCGCCACCCTCCTCTCCTTGGCCGCTTTGTTTTCATAACTTATTTTACTCGCAGGATGTCGAGGCCGCCGGAAGAGCTGACGCTCGCGTTCAGGAATTGGAGGGCGAGGTGGCCGGGCTGAAAGCCCTAAACTACGACCTCACCTGCGCCGCCGTTCCCCCTTCTCCTCGCCGTCTGAAGGAAGAGCGGCGAGCGCGAGAAGAGGAAATCCGCTTGGAGTCTAACGAGTCAGCTCGCTACATCTTCCAGACGATGAAGGCAGTCGGCCTCCTAGCCGCCGACGCGGCCGACATGACTCTGGAGGACATCGTCCCGGAGCTCTTTATCCCGCTTCCGCCAGTGAAGAGCAGCGATGACGAGGAAGGGTTCGCGAGCGATTCCTGAAGCTTGATAGTTTTTTATTTTATTTTTATTTGTTTTGGGATGGCGAGATCGCCGCCTTATGTACATTAAACTGCGAAATGCATGGATGCATGTTTTTGGCCCTGTATTGTGTTCGCCCTTTCTGCTTTATTGTTTTTCGTGCTGATATCTTGTTCTCGCTTGCCTCGATATTCATTGTTACGTAGGTTATTCTCGCGATGATCGTTCTCGCATCTTACGTTATCGACTAGATAGGCATAGGACATTTTTGGCTGCTCCGGCCTTTCGCCATTTGCCTTAGGATTATCATCCCTTAGGTATGCGTTTCTCTCTAGATTTTGCGAGGTACTTTCCTTTTCGGCGAGAGCTTGCCTCCTACCCTATGCCGGCGACCTTTCTGCCGAGCACCGGATACCCCGGAGTGCCCAGGGTTGATTCTCGTCACTCGCACACAATCGTGCGAAATCTTTCTTCTCGCCGAGCGAGAAGGACCGGGTCAGCGCCGAAGGCTCGCCAACCTGATGCATTTCATCCTGACTTTATGAAGAACTCATCTCCTTGCCAACTTCCCCAGAGATCAACCTGAAACCCCCCGTCTAGTGAGAGCCCGGGAGCGGAATCGATCCGGGGCATTCCAACATAAAAATTTGTCACCTTGCCATCCTCTCCAGAGATCAACCTGAAACCCCCCGTCTAGTGAGAGCCCGGAAGCGGAATCGATCTGGGGCATTCCAGCATAAAAAACTTGTCACCTTGCCAGCCTCTCCAGAGATCAACCTGAAACCCCCCGTCTAGTGAGAGCCCGGGAGCGAAATCGATCTGGGGCATTCCAGCATAAAAACTTGTCACCTTGCCAGCCTCTCCAGAGATCAACCTGAAACCCCCCGTCTAGTGAGAGCCCGGGAGCGGAATCGATCTGGGGCATTCCAGCATAAAAACTTGTCACCTTGCCAGCCTCTCCAGAGATCAACCTGAAACCCCCCGTCTAGTGAGAGCCCGGAAGCGGAATCGATCTGGGGCATTCCAGCATAAAAACTTGTCACCTTGCCAGCCTCTCTAGAGATCAACATGAACCCCCCCCCCCCCCCCCCCCCCCCCCCCCCCCCCCCCCCCCCCCCCCCCCCCCCCCCCCCCCCCCGTCTAGTGAGAGCCCGGGAGCGGAATCGATCTGGGGCATTCCAGCATAAAAACTTGTCACCTTGCCAGCCTCTCCAGAGATCAACCTGAAACCCCCCGTCTAGTGAGAGCCCGGGAGCGGAATCGATCTGGGGCATTCCAGCATAAAAAACTTGTCACCTTGCCAGCCTCTCCAGAGATCAACCTGAAACCCCCCGTCTAGTGAGAGCCCAGGAGCGGAATCGATCTAGGGCATTCCAGCATAAAAAACTTGTCACCTTGTCAGCCTTCGCATAACAACTATAACTATCAAGTGAAGGTGTAAAGTATTCAACTAACATCATAATAAAACTTTCAAGGGTAGAATCGCTTCAAATCGTCTCCACTTCTGGCTCGGCCGAGAGGCACCCCTTCCACATCTTGGAGGTGATACCCCCCGACCTGAGCACTTCGCTTACAATGTATGGACCCTCCCAATTGGGGTTGAGCTTACCTACCGAGGCCCCTCTTTCGGCCGCGTCGACCTTTTTCAAGACCAGATCTCCTTTCTGAAAGTGCTTTACTCGGATGTGCTTGTCAAAATATCGGGCCATTCGTCGCTTGATTTCCTCCTGCCTGATGGTGGCCTGGTCCCGGAGTTCCTCCACCAGGTCCAAGGATAGCCTTTGTTCCTCGTCATTGGCCACCAGCCACTCTTCATTCCCTTCACCCGCGGCGATCACCCTGGGGGTCTTTACTTCGAACTCTATGGGAAGGACTGCTTCGGACCCATGAGAAAGTTTGAACGGGGTCTCTCCGGTGGCGGTGTTAGGGGTAGTCCTCAGGGCCCAGAGAACGGATGGTAGCTGCTCCACCCAGTTCCCTCGGAGGTTCTCTACTTTCTTCTTTAATAGGTTGACGATTATCTTGTTTGCCGCCTCCACCTGGTCGTTGCTTCTCGGGTGGTGAACCGATGCGAACCTGAGGTCGATGCCAAGCTGGGTGCAGATGTCAACAAATTCCTCGCTAGCAAACTGTGGCCCATTGTCCGTCACTATAGCCAGAGGGAGCCCGTGCCTGCAAATTATCTCTCCCCACACAAAATTCCTTACAACTTGAGATGTTACCTTGGCGAGCGCCTTCACTTCCACCCACTTGGAGAAATAATCAATCATGACCAGTAAGAACCTTCTTTGGCCACTAGCTTGAGGGAAAGGACCGACTAGGTCCAACCCCCATATGGCGAAGGGCCAGGGAGCTGTGATGGTCCGGAGCCTCAGGGCCGGGAGGAGTTGGAGCGGAGCATAGAGCTGACACTTCGAGCACCTTTTTGCGAACTTCGCCGCATCCTTGTTGAGGGTAGGCCAGAAGTAGCCTTGCCTCAACACTCTCCCCTCCAGGGTCCGGCTCCCAGAGTGACTGCCACACTCCCCGGAGTGGATTTCTTCCAGGACTCTCGGAACCTCCTCCTCGGAGACACAACGGGCCAGGAGTCCCGAGAGCGTCTTCCTATACAGCCCTCCTGCATGTAGGGAATAATATGCTGACTTATACCTGAAGCGTCGTCTGTCGATATCCTCTTCAGGGAACTTTCCTGATGATAGAAAGGTGATGAAAGGATCCATCCACGAGGTCCGCTGATCTATCTCCATCAGTTCTCCTTCATCGATGGTGGGTCGGAAGAGTTCCGAAACCGTTCCGCCTGCTCGGGGACCGAACTTGGCTAGGAGGTCCGCGGAGGTGCTCTCCTCCCTCGGCACGTGTCTGATAGAGAAAGTGTGAAATCGCCCGACGACTCCCTTGACCTTCTCCAGGTACCGCTGGAGAGTCGGATCCTTCGCTTCAAACTCTCCCCGGACTTGGCATGCCACCACCATGGAGTCCGTTGAGACCTCTACATCTTGCACTCCCAGTTCCTGGGCCAGCCGGAGGCCCGCTATCACCGCCTCGTACTCAGCTTGGTTATTGGTAATCGGGAAGTGGATGTTCAGAGCTTGTTCGATCTTTGTACCTTGAGGGCTTACCAGGATGATTCCCCCTCCGTAGGAGTGCTTTCCTGACGCACTGAAGGATGGAGTGTTTTGAAAGTGTTCTTTCATATATATATATATGTTTATATATTTTGTTCATGACTACAAATGTTTTCAAACATTTGATCCCTTGAAGATTCGTATGCCGTCTTTTGGAAGGTTTGAGAAGATACTCTTGGTCTTGAGCCATAGAACTCCTTAGAGTCGCATATGAATCCTAGACAGGCTCACAATCGTGGTTATCAAGGAGGGATATTGATAACCGAGATAAGATTGTCGTGTTGATTAAAGTACATTATGGTTCTGTTATTGTTGATAAGTGGTTATCGTTTAATAACATGAGTATATAAATGCGAGTTTTATATATTGAGCATGACCGATAGAGATGGAGCATTATATGGATTGTGTTTAGTGTCATTAATGACTCCATCATGTCTTTGAATCTTAGGATATGAGATGTGTGAGCTTTGCATCAGTTGTGTGCCATGTGATCACTGTTTAAGACTATACTACTTATAGGGATAAGATGGTGATTCGTTGCATACGACTAATGTTGGGGAGACTTGCACATCAACATTATCGTTGTCCCTCAGTTTTCCTGAGTTATGATATTACTGGGCCCCTTGGTAAAGTGAGATCATATAGCATGCAAGTGTAACTTATGAAGTTATATGTATGATTCACTTAAGAGACCAAGAAATACAAATATTGCGCAAGAATGACACGGTCCTATCTTGCGTAGTACTTTCAATATCATGTGACAAGGATGGACATAGGTCAAATTGACCCGTTACGTTTAGTCTATGTCGTTTGGGTGATTGTAATGTAATGATAGAACCTCTTATAGTCTGTGATATAAATTATGTTATATCAACCCCAAGATGACATAGATCCTCTGTAAAGGTCACACCCGATGAAAAAGGAACAACGAATTTTATGATTCCAGATGGAGGATTTAATCATATTCCTACATATTTTATATCAGTTTTATATGATAGGTTATATATGACTTATATATATAATTTATATATAACTTATATTAGTGTATAAGTTTTATATAAGTTATATATATAATTGTATATGATATAAATTAGGTGTATGGGTATATAAGGCGGAAGCTCGACGGCTAGGGTTAAGTGAGATCGAAAAAACCCAACAACCGCTTCCCTTCTTCCTGGTGTTTTCGCACAGGGTTTCTCCCGGCGGCGGCGAGCTCTCACCTCGCCTCCTCGTCGAGCGCAAGTCCATTGCTGACTTCCACTTTCGAGCTCATTGGCAACCACGTTCTTTCCGCGCTCGCCGGAGGAGTCGTTCGAGGAGGCTTTGATTGTTCGCGACTGAGATCTCACCGGAGGATTGGCATCCTTTTCCCCTCCGAACTCGGCGCTGCTTTTGGGGTCGTGGTGCGACTTCACCTTGCTGCTACCTGCAGCCCTTTTGGTCTAAGCCGAGCTCATCCCTCTTCTATCCGGTGGGAAGCTCGAAGGTTTGTTGTTCAAGTTCTAGGTGCACCCAGAGGACGTTGTCCGTGCTCCTTTCTTGCTGATTTCAGAAGTTCCTGCAAGCATCGTTAGGTTCTCCTCTCAATCTCAGAGGAGGCCGTTTGGTTCATCACACGATCTTAGAGATTCTTCAATCTCTATAGGTATAAATCCTAACCTATGTGGTTGTGATGCGTTTTATCCTGGTTGGGTTTTGCTGTATCTTTTCGGTAGGGCTTTAATTAATGTGTTTTATCCCGGTTGGGTTTTAATCAATGTCTTACCACTTTCGTGGTTTTCAGTAATGAATGATATCTTGCGATGTCACAATGGTGCGATCCTTCGTGATTGAGTGTCGGGCGTGAAATTTTTTTCTTTCACCCTTGCGACACGCACGAAAAATTTCCTTCAGTGGTATCAGAGCTAGGTTCGCCGCTCTTGTGACATTTTGTTTTTCTCATGTGTTAGGTCAACCATGTCTCATTTTGCCTCATTTCTTATATGTCGCTTGTGATGAGTACCTTGGTTTGACCTATATGAGACCGTTCAGTGCGGATTGATTTCATTATTTTGCCCCCTTGTGCCATGTGCTTTATGGCATTTCTCTTGTTTTCTTTCTATGCTATCTGGAATGTATTGGGTGTGGATGGAATGATGTAATAAGGCATTCGTACTTTTAGCTTGCTCTTATTTTCATTTGCACTATGTTATGAAAAAATTAAGCGTGTCCTTCCTTATCATTTTATCCGCTTAAGCTAGTAATCTCAGATTTTGCATGAGTGTAATTTCAGGTACTAGACATAGTGGAACTTACGTGAACTGGTTATTAGGCCATACGTGAGTAAGATTGTGTGAGGCACATTTTGCTCATCGTGTGGGAATAACCTATTCATATTAAGTTGCCCAATAAGATGAGTTTTCTTGATCAAATCTCCGAGATCTAGGCTTGGGATTTGGGAAGAGGAGTTTTATCAAGAAATCGGATTTATCTTTCTTGATGAAAACGACAAGAGTCATAAGGTCTGAGACATTCTCAAAAGGTTATGATTGGTGTTTAGTACCTACCTGAACAAATAACTTGGATGAGTCTAATTATTTGGAAAGGATCTTGAGTGACTACACATTAACAAAATTATCTTCCTGTAGTTCACATCTTTGAACTTTTATGCTCTCTCTCACGTGGTTTTTTCCTTTTCTTTCTTTTACTGTATTTTAGCTATGTCTACTCTCCCGAATTTTCTACGTTCGTTAATTGATAAGAGTCTACTTGCTAATGACGGATCAAACTACTCTGACTGGATCCTGAAGCTCAATATCGTGTTGCGTTTGGAAAATCTCCTTCATATCCTGGATGGTTCTATCCCAGAAGAGAAGGAGAAAGGAAAACCAACCGATGTTGAGAAGGAGGAGCAAAAGAAGTGGAATGAGCAGCAACGGATTGTACATACTCTGATCTTGGCCAGTATTGGCGATCAGTTGCAGAGGAAGTTCCTTGACACTCCTGTCAAGGAAATTGTTGCGGAGTTGGAGAAGATGTTCACCGATAGTGCCCGCAAGGAGCGCTATAAGACCACCATTGCACTCACAAGGTGCAAGATGGAGGAGGGTGAGTCGATCTCCGTGCACTTCCTGAATGTGCAGAGTTACTTGGAGAAATTGGCAAAATTGAACTCTCCAATGCCAGAGGATATAGCTGAAGATATCATTTTAGGGTCTCTACCTTACTCGTATAAGGACTTCATCATGCATTATCATATGCGTGAAAGGAAGATGACCTTGAACGAACTTCACAATGCCCTCAAAACTGCTGAGGTTGACATGGGCAAGACAAAGGTTAAACCTGTCTTGGCAGTCACGTCGAGTAGCAAGAAGATTATCAAAAACAAGAACAAAATTGGCAAAGGAAGCACCCCACTCAAGGGCAAATGTGGAGGGGCTCAAGCAAGCACCTCCAAGGGAGGGAAAGTGAAGAATTCTCCCAATTCTGACACTGAATGCTTCCATTGCCATGAGAGAGGACACTTCAAGATGAATTGCCCCAAGTACAAGAAAGACTTGGATGAAGGCATGAAAGGAAGCGTCCCAAAGGTATATTAGTTATTGAATTGAATTTAAATTTGGCTACTACTATCCTGGATTGGGTAATTGATACCGGATCATGTGATCACTTAGTTTCTAATGTGCAGTCACTAAGGGATAGGAGGCAGCTCTCAAAAGGAGAGGTGGTGCTAAAGGTTGGGAACGGTGCAAGCATATCAGCAGTGACTGTGGGCACACTCGACATGCACCTACCTAGTGGTTTATGTTTAATTTTGAGAGAGGTTTATCATGTCCCTTCCATATTGGGAAACATTATTTCTGTATCATGTTTAGATGCAGAAGGATTTTGTTTTTCCATATGCAATGCGCGTTTAACTATTGAGAAGGATGGATTATTTTATGCTAATGCTTTCATTTCTAATGGATTGTATTTGCTTAACATAATTGAGGATAAACCTGTTTTAAATATCAATAACAAGAAACTCAAGACATCTCACCCTAATGAGACACTCTTGTGGCATTATCGCCTCGGTCATATAAACGAGAAGCGCATAACAAAATTGCAACAAGCTAATCTTTTAGATCCACTTGATATGGAAGCAATTGGTACATGCGAGTCTTGTTTAGTGGGTAAAATGACCAAGTCACCATTCAAAAAGAAAGGTGTAAGGGCAAGTAATTTGTTGGAATTGATACACTCCGATGTATGTGGTCCAATGAGCACTAGTGCAAGAGATGGTTACAAGTACTTCATCACCTTCATAGATTATTATTATAGTCGTTATGGCTATGTCTATCTTATGAAGAATAAAAGTGAATCCTTTGAAAAATTCAAGGAGTTCAAAAATGAAGTAGAGAACCAGCTAGACAAGAGAATCAAAGCCTTGCGAATGGATCGTGGAGGCGAGTACTTGAGTAATGAGTTTGGCACATACATGAAGGAATGTGGTATAGTACCACAACTTACTCCACCGGGACACCACAATGGAATGGTGTCTCCGAGAGGAGAAATAGAACCTTACTCGACATGGTTCGGTCCATGATGTGTCAAGCTGAACTACCTTTGTATTTTTGGGGCCACGCACTTCTCACCGCGGCTTACACACTAAATATTGTTCCATCAAAATCTGTTGAGAAAACACCATATGAGTTGTGGTTGGGTAAACCACCCATTATATCCTTTCTCAAGGTTTGGGGTTGTGAGGCGTATGTCAAGCGTATGACATCCACAAAACTCGAACCCAAAGCGGATAAATGCTTTTTCATTGGATACCCGAGAGAAACTAAGGGGTATTGCTTTTGGCACAAGTTAACGAATACTATACTCGTTAAGAAGGGTGCAACATTCTTAGAGAAAGAGTTTCTTGAAAGAATCAAAAGCAATGACATTAGAGTGACACTTGAGGAAACTCAAGAAGACACTCAAGTGAATGATCATGAGGTGAATGACAACATTCAAAATGATCGCGAGATGTCATTTGAAGTTCCCTTTATCAGTGGGAGCATGAGCGATCTTACTTCACAACGTCTTGTTGAAGGGGCTCAAACCTTACCACAAATCGTTCTCTTAGCTCAAGTTGAGTCTGAATCTATTCCACAAGGAGTTGTGGACGAGATTCAAGAGACTGAAGTGCAGACACACGAACATAGGGGAGTTAGAAGGTCAATAAGGGAGAAAAGAAGACCAGAGTTCTACATGGGTCTTCATGAAATCTTGGTAGTTGATACCGAAGATCCCTTGACCTACGAAGAAGCAATGAAACGAAATGACTCCAAAACATGGCAAGAGACCATGGAATCAGAGATACAATCCATGCATGATAACCAAGTATGGGACTTGGTTGACCTTCCTGAAGGCAAGAAGTCCATTCAAAACAAATGGATCTTCAAGAGGAAGATGGACATGAATGGTAACATGACAACCTACAAGGCAAGACTTGTAGCAAAAGGTTTTAGTCAAGTCCAAGGGATTGACTATGATGAAACCTTTTCACCGGTTGCTATGTTTAAATCCATTCGAATCATGTTAGCTATTGCTACATTTCATGATTATGAAATATGGCAATTGGATGTCAAAACGGCATTCCTAAATGGAAAGCTAGAGGAGGATGTGTACATGGTACAACCTCAAGGTTTTGTAAATCCAGATTGCGGTCGAAAAGTATGCAAACTTCAAAGAGCCATTTATGGATTGAAGCAAGCATCACGGAGTTGGAACAAGCGCTTTGATGAAGAGGTTAAAATCCTCGGATTCGATCAAAGCAAAGAAGAACCTTGTGTATACAAGAAAGTTAGTGGGAGCCACGTTTTATTTTTGATTTTATATGTCGATGACATATTGCTGATGGGGAATGAATTATCATTAATGGAACAAACAAAGAGCTCATTGAAAATAATTTTTTCAATGAAGGATTTGGGCGAAGCTCAATATATCTTAGGGATAAAGATATATAGGGACAGGTCACGCAAACTCATTGGTTTAAGTCAACATATTTATATTGACAAGATCTTAGAAAGGTTCCATATGGAAAACTCTAAGAAAGGCAATGTACCGATGAAGATGTCTGTGCGACTTGGTAAGTCTCACTGTGCCACTTCACGTAAAGACATTGAGTACATGAAGGATGTACCCTATGCTTCCGCCATAGGTTCCATCATGTATGCTATGACCTGTACGAGACCTGATGTTGCTTATGCTCTTAGCATGACAAGTCGACATCAAGCTTCGCCTGGCCCTGAACATTGGACCGCCGTCAAGAATATTCTTCGGTACTTGAAACGGACCAGGAATAAGTTTCTTGTTTATGGTGGACAAAAGGAGCTCGTGGCAGAAGGCTTTACTGATGCTAGCTTTATGACGGATCCAGATGATAGGAGATCCCAATCTGGTTATGTCTTTCTTCTTAATGGTGGGGCTGTGAGTTGGCGGAATTGGAAACAATCGACTACGGCCGACTCAACCACCGTAGCGGAAGTCATGGCAGCCGCAGAAGCGAGTAAAGAGGGTGTTTGGATAAAGAAGTTTCTCGAGGAACTTGGAGTAGTTGTGTTGAGTGAGGGACCTTTGGAGTTGTTTTGTGACAATAGTGCACCTATTTCACAAATCAAAGAGCCAAAATCCCATCACAAGACAAAGTACATGGACAGGAAATACTTTGTGACACGTGACTTTATTGAAGAAGGCAAAATAGCACTTTTATGGGTTGACACAAACAGCAACACAGCTGATCCCTTCACTAAGCCATTATCACAAGCCAAAAGTGAAGTTCACTTTGAGTCCATGGGTCTTCAAGACCGTGGTGAGTGGCTTGAGGAATGATAGGGCCTCTTCTCCCTTTTTTAAGTAATTACATGAGTAATGTAAGAAACTTTAAAGACAAGTGGGAGATTGAAGGATGGAGTGTTTTGAAAGTGTTCTTTCATATATATATATATATATATATATATATATATATATATATATGTTTATATATTTTGTTCATGACTACAAATGTTTTCAAACATTTGATCCCTTGAAGATTCGTATGCCGTCTTTTGGAAGGTTTGAGAAGATGCTCTTGGTCTTGAGCCATAGAACTCCTTAGAGTCGCATATGAATCCTAGACAGGCTCACAATCGTGGTTATCAAGGAGGGATATTGATAACCGAGATAAGATTGTCGTGTTGATTAAAGTACATTATTGTTCTGTTAATGTTGATAAGTGGTTATCGTTTAATAACATGAGTATATAAATGCGAGTTTTATATATTGAGCATGACCGATAGAGATGGAGCATTATATGGATTGTGTTTAGTGTCATTAATGACTCCATCATGTCTTTGAATCTTAGGATATGAGATGTGTGAGCTTTGCATCAGTTGTGTGCCATGTGATCACTGTTTAAGACTATACTACTTATAGGGATAAGATGGTGATTCGTTGCATACGACTAATGTTGGGGAGACTTGCACATCAACATTATCGTTGTCCCTCAGTTTTCCTGAGTTATGATATTACTGGGCCCCTTGGTAAAGTGAGATCATATAGCATGCAAGTGTAACTTATGAAGTTATATGTATGATTCACTTAAGAGACCAAGAAATATAAATATTGCGCAAGAATGACACGGTCCTATCTTGCGTAGTACTTTCAATATCATGTGACAAGGATGGACATAGGTCAAATCGACCCGTTACGTTTAGTCTATGTCGTTTGAGTGATTGTAATGTAATGATAGAACCTCTTATAGTCTGTGATATAAATTATGTTATATCAACCCCAAGATGACATAGATCCTCTGTAAAGGTCACACCCGATGAAAAAGGAACAACGAATTTTATGATTCCAGATGGAGGATTTAATCATATTCCTACATATTTTATATCAGTTTTATATGATAGGTTATATATGACTTATATATATAATTTATATATAACTTATATTAGTGTATAAGTTTTATATAAGTTATGTGTTCTTTTTATATATAAGTTATATATATAATTGTATATGATATAAATTAGGTGTATGGGTATATAAGGCGGAAGCTCGACGGCTAGGGTTAAGTGAGATCGAAAAAACCCAACAGCCGCTTCCCTTCTTCCTGGTGTTTTCGCACAGGGTTTCTCCCTGCGGCGTCGAGCTCTCACCTCGCCTCCTCGTCGAGTGCAAGTCCATTGCTGACTTCCACTTTCGAGCTCATTGGCAACCACGTTCTTTCCGCGCTCGCCGGAGGAGTCGTTCGAGGAGGCTTTGATTGTTCGCGACTGAGATCTCACCGGAGGATTGGCATCCTTTTCCCCTCCGAACTCGGCGCTGCTTTTGGGGTCGTAGTGCGACTTCACCTTGCTGCTACCTGCAGCCCTTTTGGTCTAATCCGAGCTCATCCCTCTTCTATCCGGTGGGAAGCTCGAAGTTTGTTGTTCAAGTTCTAGGTGCACCCAGAGGACGCTGTCCGTGCTCCTTTCTTGCTGATTTCAGAAGTTCCCGCAAGCATCGTTAGGTTCTCCTCTCGATCTCAGAGGAGGTCGTTTGGTTCATCACACGATCTTAGAGATTCTTCAATCTCTATAGGTATAAATCCTAACCTATGTGGTTGTGATGCGTTTTATCCCGGTTGGGTTTTGCTGTATCTTTTCGGTAGGGCTTTGATTAATGTGTTTTATCCCGGTTGGGTTTTAATCAATGCCTTACCACTTTCGTGGTTTTCAGTAATGAATGATATCTTGCGATGTCACAATGGCGCGATCCTTCGTGATTGAGTGTCGGGCGTGAAATTTTTTTTCTTTCACCCTTGCGACACGCATGAAAAATTTCCTTCACGCACCATCCACCAACATCTTCCACGCCACTGGGGGAGGCGGTTCATGTTCCCCCACTTCGGATGTGTAGTCATCCATGAAGTCTGCCACTGCTTGGGCCTTGATTGACGCCCTAGGGACGAACGTAATGTTGAACTCACTCAGCTCCACTGACCACTTTGCCAATCTTCCCGAGTGTTCCACCCCTTCCATGACTTTGCGAAGCGGGTGATCTGTTACCACTTTGATTGAATGTGCCTGGAAGTAGGGTCGGAGCCTCCGAGCCGCCACCACCAATGCGAAAGCCAACTTCTCCAAAATTGGGTACCGGAGCTCCGCCTTCTTCAGCACTCGGCTGACATAGTAGATAGGGAACTGCTTTCTTCCTTCCTCCCGGATCAGTACTGAACTTACCGCTTCAAGTCCTACTCCCAGGTATAGGGATAGGTCTTCTCCCGATCTCGGCCCTTGAAGTAGGGGGTTTGGGTGAGTTGCCCTTTCAAAGCCTGAAAGGCTTCCTCACACTCCGGGGTCCATTCTAATTTTTTATTGCCCCTCAGCACCTTGAAGAAGGGCGCACACTTCTCTCCCGCCTTGGAGAGGAACCTGCTAAGTCCGGCCAGCTTCCCCGTGAGGCTCTGAACCTCCTTCGGGCTTCTCGGCGACCCCAACTCCATTATCGCCTTGACCTTGTCTGGGTTAGGCTCCACCCCCGCTGGGGTGAGCAAGTGGCCTAGGAACTTCCCTCGGCTAGCCCCGAAGACACACTTCAAGGGGTTGAGTTTCATCTTATACTTCCGCAGTGTCCCAAACGTCTCCTCAAGGTCTCGGAGGTGAGACTAAAGGTCCTGGCTCTTTACCATGAGATCATCAACATAGACCTCCAAGTTTCTTCCCTTCTAATGTTCGCGAAAGACCTTATTCATCATCCTTTGGTATGTGGCACCTGCATTCTTGAGCCTGAAGGGCATCATCTTATAACAGTAACATCCGTCCCCCGTGATGAAGGAGACATCTTTGATGTCCGGGGGGTGCATACGAATTTGATGATAACCTGAAAAAGCATCTAAGAAAGACATTACAGAGAAACCAACGGCTGAGTCAACCAGCGCGTCGATTCTAGGCAGGGGGTAGCAATCTTTCGGGCATGATTTATTAAGTAGTGAAAAGTCGATACACATGCGCCACTTACCTCCCCCCTTCTTTACCATGACTACATTGGAGACCCAGCCTGGATACTGGATCTCCAACACAAAACCTGCTTGTAGGAGCTTTTTCACCTCCTTGCGGATGGGTCCTTCCAGCTTGTCTGCTATGGACCTCCTCTTTTGACGGATGGGGCGGGTGCCGGGGTCGAGGTTGAGGCGGTGGCAAGCCACATCCGCATCGATCCCGGGCATCTCCGCGGCACTCCAAGCGAAGACGTCCACATTCTTCTGCACGCAGGCTAGGATCTCAGCCCGCTCCTCCTAACTGAGCTCTCCGCTGACTCGGACCTTCTCCACCACCCCAAGCCGAGTGGTGACCTCAAGCTCCACGACCTCATCCACGGCCTCCAGCCTAGATTGCTCTCCCCAAGCTCTTTCCTTCTCTCCGCCACAAGCGAGGGCTTGGGCTCCTTCCTCAGTCTCTTCTTCCCCTACCATCATCAACTCCTCCGCCCCTCCTTCCCGGGCACCCCCTTCTTTCTCCTCTTCTTCTCCTCTCTCCGCCCCGGGCCTTTCAGCGACCCCTTCCTGGGCATGAACTTCCTCTTCCTCCATCTCCTCCTCTACTTCCTCCTCACCTCGGGCTTCGGCCGCCTCCTCCATCACTTTATCCCACTCCTCTGCTTCTCCCATCCAGGTGATGGTGTTGACAGCCGTCACATAGCACTGTCTCGCAATTTTGGGGTCTCCCCGGACCCGGACCTGGATTCCACCCGTGTTGAACTTGAGGCACTGGTGGAAGGTGGAAGGGACGCATCGAAACGCGCTGATGAGAGGCCGTCCGAAGATGGCGTTGTAGCTGCTCGGGGCATCCACTATCACGAAGCGACAGTTCCGGGACTGCCCTCCGAGAGTCACATGGAGCCCCACTCCACCCTCTACCTCCTTCCTTTCTCCCGAAAAACCAAATAGGGGACCATCCGAGGCCAACACCCTCCGGGCCTCCACCTTCATTTCGTCAAACGCCTTCTTGAAGACGATGTTGACCGAACTCCCGTTATCGACTAGAATCCGCGAGACGGTGAAGTTCTCGATGGCGGTCTGGATGACCAGCGCATCGCAGAACGGATCTTCATGTCCTGGCATGTCCTTCTGGGAGAAAGTAATTTTCTCCGCTGGGGGTGGAGCAGTGGATGTTGAGGCCACGCTCCGCCGATAGATGGTATGGAGGCTAGCCTTGCGGATTGCCTCCACCCCTACCCACCCATGGATCACCCTGATCCCTCCTCTACTCCCCACATCAACTCTGTCTTCACACCTTTCCTCCTCCTCCTCTCGAGGTTCGACCTCCTCGATTCTCACCGGTTGCTGTTGCCTCGGCGCGGGCACTCGACCCCTTTTTATTTCCCGGAACTCTGGGCAGGTGGCCGTTGCGTGACCTTCCTCATCGTGGAAGTCACAATACGGCAACGTCACCTCCCCTGTCTCGCCTTCCGCCATCCTATTCCTCCTCCTTCTCCCTGCTCCCGCTTCTTCTCTCGCCTCTTCTCTCCTTCCTCTTCCTCCTCTTCCCCGCCTGATCGCCATGGCTTGCTATGGTGGAGGAGGCATCGGCCTCGGACCCTGCCTCCATCCCAGCTGATGGGGTCTTCCTTGTCCCCCATTGAAGTTACCCCTCCCCGGGGCGTAACCCCTCCCCTGGCCTTGCATTCCTCCGGCATGATGCCTCCACTCCCCCTCCGGGGCCCTGGGCTCTTCCCTTCTCCTCACCTCTTGCTGTCTGACCTCCGGCTCACTGAGCTTTGTTAGCCTCTTGGTGAGTTCTGAGTTGGCCTCTTCACTCTCAACCTCCTCCGCCACCCTCTCCATCAGCTCCTCGTAGGAGACGGGGACCTTCCTCTTCAGAGCCATTTTGAAGAAACTTTCTCTCAGCCCGACCGTGAAGGCGAGCTGAAGTGCAAACCCAGGCATCTCCTGAGTGAGCAGCACCTCCTCCTGGAACCGGTCCGCGTAGCGAACCAACGACTCCTTTGGCTCCTGCTTCACTTTTAAGAGAGATTCGGCGTCCTTCTTCCTCTTCTTTGAAGTTGAGAATCGCAACAAGAAGCTCCGGCGCAAATCCTCGAAGGCGTAGATCGATCCTGTAGGGAGTTGATGGAACCAGTCCCTGGCCTTTTCTTTAAGGGTGACGGCGAAGAGCCGACACTTGAAAGCATCTGACATCGGCCTGATAGAGACTGAGTCCTCAAAGGACTGGAGATGTTGGACAGGGTCATCCCTGCCGTTGTAGTACACCCTGTCCCACTCTCCGAACCCTGCCGGGACAGGTGCAGAAAGTACCAACTCACAGAAGGGACTTCCCCCTTCTGCCGCACTTTCTCGCTCCACACGCCCCCCAAGCTCTCTCGCCAGACTCGGGCTCGCTGAGACTGCGCTCGCAAGAACGGTGTTCGCCTGGACCACTCCCACAGTCACTACATCCTCCGGGCGCGCGCTCTCCTGCGTCACGCTCGCCGACACAGAGCTTGTCGGCAAAGAGCTCGTCGGGCTGGCGAACAGCACTCGCCCCTCCAAGTCTTGAACTGAGCTTCATGTGACTTCCTTTCCGTCCCTTCCCCCCGGGGCCTTCTCGCCGACCGCTGCTGGGGGAGGGGTCGCCTGAGGTGCTGGGGTCGCGAACTCACTTCGCAGCGCCGCGACCGTGAGTCCGAAAGTGTCAAGCACCTCCCTCCTGAAATCCGTGAACATCCTCGGTGTCACCACATGCGGTGACTCTCTGAACAACTCGCCTTGATCCTCGCCTCCTGTCATCCCCTCTTTGGAATTTTCTTGGACCAGCCACGCTCCACGCTCACCGCACCAAAATGTTGAAACCGATTACTCGGCCTCTAATGGAGCTCGGGGCCCTCACCGAAATGAGGGGCGGCTAGCCCTTACTGATCCCTCGGAGAAGGTAGACTGAAGACTGGGAAAACGACTAAGACCTTAGTCCCAGCGAGGAGGTCCCTCCACTAACCCGGAAGATCGTTGAGCGCTTCCCCTCCCAAGCCAAAGCCGAGACTCGGGCACCTTGGAGAGCTCTGGAAATGCTAACCAAAGAAAGCATGAGGAGAGAGAAGCTGAAGTGAACCCCCCTCCAAAGGTGCCCTTGAGGTCTTATTTATAGATTTCCTGATCTGGCCTGCAAATAGCAGGATCCCGCCTTCTGATTTTACTATCTGCACCCCAGATGAGTCTGTTAACAGCCAAACTCCACTGTTTGGAGAGGCTAAAGGTAGACCACCAGGGGTAAACGGGTAATTTGGCCTTATCAACTTATGGGCAAGGAACTGCGAGAACTTGACTGCTGAAGCTCTCGCGGGTCCTCTCGCGGGTCCTGCTCGCGATGCCTCTCCTAGGCGATCGCTCTGCGAGGACCTCGCCGGCCAATTCTGGCGGTATCTACCGAGGTCCGGTCTCGCGAGCCTTCCTGCGAGACCGCCTCTTGACTTCGTCGAGCTCAACACGCCTTTCGTCGAACGCAGGTCACTTCACCGATCACAGTCGAGATCGACGGATGCCGAACGTTAAGTTGTTCGCTGTCCGCTGAGATGGGCGGCTCGTCGACCGCTGAGACGGGCGGTTCGCCGACCGCTGCTTCCCTGCTGTAATTTGCCGAGCGCTGCCATAGAATATATTTTGTTCGTCGGGCGCCGTCCGACGAATGCTGAGCTCCGTTCGACATTTGTCGAGCGTAGAATTGAGCTCGCTGGAAGCTGAGGCTCTAAGCTCGCGAGCCTTCCTGCGAGATCGCCTACTAACTTTGTCGCGCACTGAACATGTTTCGCCGGACACCTCTTTACTGAACAAAGGGTCTCTTCCGCCAGCGGCCTGCGAGGTATTGACTTGCCCGCCCTCGCTTGGCCCAGTCCTTTGAAGATATCTGCCGAGGTCTGGATCTCGCGGCTCCTCTTGCGAGACCGTCCCTTTGGCTGTAATGAGCATAGAACATTTCGTCGACTGCTAATGATTTCGCCGAACAGGGGCGAGCTCGACGACCACCGGTGGGCTCGACGAACTCGGAAGAGTTCGTCGAACGCAGCATCCATTTCGTCAAACTCAGGAAACTTCTTTAAATTGCCTGCGAGTGTTTATCTCGCCGACCCTTCTCGCTCGCCTCTTATTACCTCTGGTTGCCTTCTCACACCGCGCTTCCTCGCCTGGCGAATATCGGGGTTGTACATTCGCAATCCATTGTTAATCACAGTCCATAAATTATATTCGTAGTTTAAAATCGTATTCGCAGTTCAAAAATGTGTACTTACATTAGAGTAAAAAATATATTACTAATATAAGATATATAATCTGTTAACATTTGCACCTTAACATCATCGACCGGAAGGGCTGAAGTTGTCGTCGGTTGGGTCACAGACGTGGGCATAAGGACCGGCGGGCCCGGGCTGGGACCGGGCATGTCGGGCCCAGGCCGTTTGGAAAAAGCCCGAGCTCGGGCCTGGTTTTTGCCAGGCTCGGGCCGGGCTCAATCCTCCTCCTGAGGAGGAGGCCTACCAAGGCCTTGCAGGCCGGGCCTGGGTCTGACCCGACATATTTAAATATTTGATTTAAAAAAAATTTATTTAAATATAAATTTATATAAATATGATATTCAATTTTAATGAAAAAAGTGGACATGTATACAAAATGATAATGATTTTTTTTTTATTATTGATAAAATTATTAATTACAAAAATATGTCACATTAAAAATCAAGTAACATACATTTTTTTATTATTAAAAATACAAAATATACGAATACAAATATTTGACATTTAAAAAATCTAGAATAATACAATATTAGTCTTGACATTTGAGAGTTGAGCCCTCAGAAATGACATTCAGGCTTGATCTTTTGTGCCCAAATTTAGGCCGCCTAGCTCGTCTTCAACTTTAGATGAGCTATCTTCGATCGATGCGACATGCTGCCTCCTCTTCATAGAATCAAAGTGGTCTTTGTAGCATATGCAAATTTCCAAAGACTTGTCGCTCAGGCGACTCCTTCGCTCGTTCAGAATTCTGTCACTCAAAGAAAATGCAGACTCCGAAGCTACAGTACTAACTTAGGCTCCGTTTGAGGGGACTTATTTTCACCGGTCAAGCGGTTACGACCGCATGAACCAGACCTTAATTGAGGTTCGGTTCATGCGGTCGTAACAGCTTAACCGGTGAAAATAAGTTCCCCAAAACGAAGCCTTAGATTGTTAGTAAATCTCTGGCCATAAAGACAATAACATGATATATATTAACTTTATTTTTCCATCATTGTAAAATATCAAAATTTTCGATCTCATTTGAATTCATAAAATCTTGAAATTGTGTTTTCGTATATAATTCTAATTCATTTAAAGCACTCGAAGTTTGTTGTTTTTTTTCCGGGCGGCTAACTCTAAAATCTTGCTTTTTAGACTATCTTTGGTTTTTGGTACAATGTTTGCAACTTCGAACAATGTTTGCAACTCGCCTTAAATTCAGTGTCAATCTGCACTTTCTCAAAGTGTTCCCAGACTGAAGTTGTGTGCTTATGCTCCACAATTTCATGTGCGATCTGTTGAAACCAGTTTCCCGATTTCAGCGTTCGAAAGGGGGTTGCGACTAACCCTTACTTGACCTAAGCCTAGACCCGTGACCAGTTGCTAGGAACTAAGAGACTCGGACTTGATGACAACTAGAGTCTAGGGACAGACCCCTTAAGCTTCAGCGTGGAGGTCCCACCACACACTCGGAAGCCCACTCGGAACTTCCCCTCCCAAGCCAATGCTGAGCCTGGGCACCTTGGAGGGCACTAAGAACCACCTCACTGTCAGCTGAAGGATGACAAGGGAGGGGGGTGCTTGCTCACAAAACACACGCAAGGGGGGGGGGGGGTAGTGATCAACCCTTCCCAAGGTGCCCATGGGGGTCTATTTATAGACTTTCCCAAAAATGGACTGCGAATTGCCAAAATTGGACTGCGAATAGCCAAAATTCTGCTATCCGCAGTCCGACCATGACCATGAACAATCAACGCATGAGGGGGGGGGGGGGGGGGGGGGGGGGGGGGCGAGTGGGACTCGAGATGCCCACTTCCCCCCTCACGGGAGGCCATACCGGCCTCCCCCAAGGTGCCGGGCGAGTGGGAGACTCCCTCCCACTCGCCCAAAGGGGTTGGCGAGTGGGAGGGCCCCTCCCACTCGCCCCCTAGGTGGCCGGCGAGTGGGAGTGCCTCTCCCACTCGCCCGACGAGTGGGAGGGTCCCTCCCACTCGCCCAGGTGAGTGGCGAGTGGGAGGCTTCTCCCACTCGCCCGAAAGCAGTCGAGGGAGTGGATGCTCCCCCTGCCTCCCCTGCGGCCTCTCTTTGCCTTGATTGTTCTCGACCGCTTATGCGCGGTCATTTTGCCTGTCTCGACCATCTTCACTGTCTTGGTCTCATCCGGATCGGGTCACACCAACTCGGGAAATATGAGGGTTGTACACAATCCCCGCTCTTTGCGAGCTTGTCCTAAGCTCGGAAAGAAAGTCCAACCCACCTATTGGACGAGTAGGTGGGGCCCGGAGGGAATCTTTGGAGGGCTCCACCCGATGGCTATATAAAATCCCTCAGAGAGGGGGGCAAGAGGAGCACCATTCCTGAGAGCTCCTCCTACTTCCCCTCCTGAACCAGATGGATCCACCTCGAGACTTCAGGGCTCGCATCAAGGCTCTTGCAGGGAAGGGTCCGTCTGACCTGGCGGAGCTTAAAGCTCTAATGCACGACCCTTCGTCCTCTCCTACCCGGTCCGCGGTGCGATCACCTCGGAAGAAGCCCCGCCCCGAGTTGGTGAAGGAGGTTGCGTCGTCATCCTCTCATGGGGCGACTGAATTCGTCCGAGGCCTGGATATGGATACGGTATCGATTCTCCCCTCATCTCTATTTCACACATGCGATTATTCATGACTATGGTGACGTGTTTCTTAATTGCCCATAGCTTCTCGCGGAGGACCTCGAGGGGGTCCGAAGAATGGTAGAGGGAGCGGACGCAGACGCTCGGGTGAGCCCTGTCTCTCTCACTCGGGAACCTGCAGTCCTCTCGACTGCTCACGATGACTCTTCTGCTGGAGGGAACCAGACCTCGACGGGTCAATCGAGCCGAAGGGAAGTCTCGGCGCCACCCCGCTCTCCTACTGCAGTCATGGAGCCCGTCGAGGACCGATCCGACGTCTTCGAGCGTCTGAGCCGCTTGGAGACCCTCACCCAGGAGCTGCGGGAGGGGAGGCTGTCTTCTGGACCCGACCCCCTCGCCCGTGTTTGCGTGCTGGAGTGTCGGGTCGAGAGGTTGGAGGCTGAACTCAACCTCCTACGGGGAGAGGTCCGGCTCGCATTCGGGGGCATGACGACACCGTTCGAGGATCACTTTCGTCGGGTGGAGGCCTCCGTGCGCACCGTGGGCGAGGAGCTCTCCTCAGCCAAGGCATGCTTTGAATCCACACGCGGGGGGGGGGGGGGGGGGGGGGGGGGGTCCTCTTCACCCAGGACCAGGGCTACTGGAAGTGGACGGCGCGCTAGTTACCCTTTTTTCGGGGATCTATTATTCGTTATGTAATAATAAGGATCGGCTCGCCATAGCAGTTCATCTGTTTCGCGACCGAACTGTTTGTTTCGTTATGTTTCCCTTACGTTTGCTTTAATAACCCTGCTGATTTATGTCTCGCTTGGGTTGCTATCTTTCGGTTAATTAACATGCATGGTGATCGTAATGATGCTGAAATAGCTGACTAACGGGCGGGAGATAGAGGCCTCGAAAGGAAGATCCGGGGACGAAGCGGTCGGGTTGTGTCAGGGGGAGGCGTAGGTGAAGGGGACCCCTCAGTCCGTATCCTTACACCAGGCGAGAGGACCGCAGGGCCCTCCCTCCTCTGCTGGGCGAGTGGACCATGAGGTCCACCCCCATGCACCGGGCGAGTGGACCTCAAGGTCCACTCGCCTGTGCTCGGGGCGAGTGGGCCTTGTGGTCCACTCGCCCGGGGGGAGTGGACCACCCGGCCCGCTCCCCCTCCATGCCCTTGGGCGAATGGACCCACGGTCCACTCGCCTTCTCTTTTATCCCCCCTATAAATACACCCCCTTCTGCATCTAGATCCTCACCTTCCTCTCTCCCCTTGCCTTGCCTTCCTCCCATAGCCAGCTTCTACCTTTTCCCTTCACTCCTGCAAGATGGCATCCAACCGTCCACCTGTCAAGAGGAATGGCCGGGAGCAGAACGCGACCAACTTTACAGGGTGTTCTTTCCCCGCGGGAAAGGTATCCAAGGAGGACCTCTCGCCTTCCGAAGTTCCTACCTCCCAGAGGGGTGGTCATGCAGGCGCCCGTCAAGGGGTGAGGCCATCAACTCTTTTTACGATGACTGGCTTGCATTCCCCCTCCCTCACTTTGAGGCTGGGCTACGACTACCCTTGTGGCCTGAGGTGAAGGAGTTCCTGGACTACTTCGGCGTAGTCCCGGCTCAAGTCAACACGAATGCGATTTCGATGTTGACAGCTTACGCGTGCTACCTGCGGGAGGAGAGGGTGGTGTTCGACCTGAGCGTGTTCCGCAAGGTCTTCGTCTTCCGAGCAACCGCCGATGGGGTCTGCTTCCTGACCGGCACACACGTGGACGTGCATGAGACCTCCAACAAGGTCCATCACTGGAACGACTCATTTGTGTTCGTTCGGGGTGACCTGGGCGGCATCCCTTTTTCCCCCACTCAGATACCTGAGAAGGTCTGCAGACCCCCCTCGCTACGTGGGGAGGCTGCTGAGCTGCACCGCTTCCTTAAGGGCGTGAGCTTCGAGGTTGAGCACCTCCGGAGGAACATTAATTGGCTCACCTACGTGGAGCCGGGGACAGGTATTTGGACCTCACCAACTCGTCTCCTTTATGGTTCATTTCTTCCTATGGTTGCTTAACCCGTCCTAACTTGTGCAGGTGAACGGTCCCTTCCTCGACACCTTCCCTTTGCGGGGGGAAGTTCCTCCCTCGCCCATGGGCCCGTCGGGGAGGTAGCAGCTGCCTCTGCCTCGGCCCCGAAGGTGTCCGGGTCAAGGCAGAGGAAGGATAAGGAACTGGTGGGAGAGGAGGGTGTGCCCTCCTCCCCTCCGAATGGACCGAGGATGCGGCGAGGGAAAGTCGTCTGCCGGAGGGATTCCGGGGCGCCGGCTATGGAGAGGGGGGAACCGAGTGACCCTCATGCGTTGGCCAACCACCCTAACTTTGAGATGGGGGGGAAGGCCACGGACATTCTCGGCGAGCCCGTCATCCATTGGGATGAAACGATGAACCGGGTCTCCTTATCCTCCCAGCGACCTTCGTGGGTCGAGGGGGACGTCATCGACGACGCGACACATAGCTTTATCTATGGCATCTACGGCTGGCAGGACGCTGCATCCTATAAGGAGATGTCCATGCGTGACCTTGCGTATGCGAGCTCCCAAGCCCAGCTCCGCGCGACCGAGCTCTCCCACATGGCTGCCCGCCGAGGTCTTAGTCTCTCGCTCAGGTCGATGCGGGCGGATGCGTTGAAGCAGGATGCAGAAGAGAAGGCCACCGACCTTGCGGCTCGCTTGGCCACTGCTGAGAAACTCCTGGAGGAGTCATCCGGAGGCTTGGTTCATGCCCACCTTAATGAATTTTCCTTTTCTCTTTTTAATTTCTCATTATTTGTAGGTTCTAATTCATTTGCCTTGTCGGCCTGCAGGGACCCGGTGCCACCGACTCGCTCAGGAGATGATGCGAGGAGTCGGACCAGGAGGTGCAGGACCTGAGGGCTCAGCTTGCCGAAGCTCATAGGCAGTTAAGGGAAGGGGGGAGAAGGAAGTGCACCTTCGAGGGCGGCGATGCCGATCCCACCTCGACCTGCTGAAGTCGAGCGCGGTCGGAGGAGAATCATGGCGTCAACGGCCCGAGCCATGGTGAGTCGCCTCCATGACGTGGATGCTCTTCGAGACAGCTGGAGGGGGGTTTCCGCCAGCGACCTCCTGCCTGAGTTTTTTCCTTCACCTGGGCGATCCGGCTCGCCCCCTAGCAGCGGCGGCTACTCTCCACGGTCGTGAGGGTGGTCTGTGACTTCTTCTTTTCTCCCGTTCCTCATGGGAGCTATGTATTTTTTGTGTTTGCTTTTCTTCTTCAAGCCTGCGTGTACTAGTAGAAGTGAAACAACGATTCATGTAACATATATTATCAATGAATCAGTAGTCACTTAAAAGAATCTCCTCAGCTTACTTTCTCCCTTTACTGCTTGAGGACTTGATACCTTACTTGAATCGATCACCGAGTGGTTGATTGGCCCGATGAGTCTCCCGTCTGCCGACATGACTGAGTCTGGGGAGTGGCCCCCTCTTCTTTTTTTTAGTCTGGGATCATACCGATTGGAGGTGGAAGTACCCACCTGCACCCTGAGTGCTTACCTTCACCCGGAGGCAGAGGAACTCAACGCCTTCCCAATATGACTGGAGGTAGAAGTACCCATCCACGTCTTAGGTGCTTAGCTTACTTGGAGGCAGAGGAACTCAACGCCTTCCCAGCCTGACTGGAGGTGGAAGTACCCATCCACGTTCTAGGTGCTCAGCTCACCTGGAGACAGAGGAACTCAACGTCTTCCCAATCTCATTGGAGGCGGAAGTACCCATCCATGTCCTAGGGGCTTAGCTTACCTGGAGGCAGAGGAACTCAACGCCTTCCCAGCCTGACTGGAGGTGGAAGTACCCATCCGCGTCCTTGATGCTTGGCGTACCTGGAGGTGGAGGAACTCAACGCCTTCCCAGCCCAATTATCGATTGGAGGTGGAAGTACCCATCCGCGTCCTAGGTGCTTACCTTCACCTGGAGGCAGAGGAACTCAACGCCTTCCCAATCTGACTGGAGGTGGAAGTACCCATCCGCGTCCTTAATGCCTAGCGCACCTGGAGGTGGAGGAACTCAACGCCTTCCCAGCCCAATTACCGATTGGAGGTGGAAGTACCCATCCGCGTCCTAGGTGCTTACCTTCACCTGGAGGCAGAGGAACTCAACGCCTTCCCAATCTGACTGGAGGTGGAAGTACCCATCCACGTCCTTGGTGCTTAGCGCACCTGGAGGTGGAGGAACTCAACGCCTTCCCAGTCCCATTACCAAGCAGCGAGTTGTCCCGATGCATCCCTCATCTACCGGCATGTCTTAGCCCGGCGGAGGGTCTCTAGCCAGGGATTTTGAACCTGGACATCTTTCCAGAACCCCTTTCTCATTCATAGTTCTTACCTATTACAACTTGCCTACGCTACGCCCTCTTGGGCATCCTGTTACACCTCGCCCTTTTCTGGGCCCCTCTTTACATCTCGCCCCCATCCGGGCACTTCACTAAACTTCGCCCCTATCTGGGCACGCCGTTACACCTCGCCCCTCCCTGGGCACTTCCTTACACCTCGCCCATTCCGGGTTCACTCGGCTGCCTGCTCCTTGGTCATCTCTGTCGTCGCTTCTTCCACTTCCTCAGCTGCTTGCATCCATCCGACCGTGTTGACCGCATTAACATAACACTGGCGCGCCTCTCGGGGATCTCCTCTGACTCTCACCTGGAACTCCCCGGAGTTGTACTTCAAGCACTGATGGTAGGAGGAGGGCACGCACTTGTACGCGCTGATGAGGGGACGCCCAAATATGGCGTTGTAGCTGCTTGGCGCATCCACGATGACGAACCGGCAGTTCTTTGAAGTTCCCCCCAGGGTGACGAGGAGTTCGACTCCTCCTTCCACCTCCTTCCTCTCCCCGGAGAATCCGAAGAGTGGTCCATCCGATGCCAGCACTCGCCTCGCATCCACCTTCATCCCTTCAAATACCTTTTTGAACACCACATTCACCGAGCTCCCGTTGTCGACTAGGATTCAGGAGACGGTGAAGTTCTCGATTGCCGTCTTGATGACCAGCGCGTCGCAGAAGGGGTCCTCATGGGCCGGCGGGTCTTGGGTTGAGAAGGTAATCTTCTCGCTTGGAGGTGGGGATTGGGAGGTCGAAGCGATACTCCGATGGTATATGGCGTGGAGGCTCCCCTTCCGGGTGGCCTCTTTGCCTGCTCCCCCGTGGATGACCCCGATCCCTCCCAGGGCCCCTACATCGACCCTCTCTTCACACGGATCATCCTCTTCCTTGTTCTTCCCCTTCTCCCCTGCCCGCGGTCCTTCCAGACACAACTGCTTCCCCCCTGCTGGGGCTCTTCCTCCTTCCCTCATCTCGAGGAACTCTGGGCAAGCCGCGGTCGTGTGACCTTCTTGCTGATGGAAGTCACAGTATAGCAGCGCCAGCTCGCCCCCCCCCCCCCCCCCCCCCCCCCCCCCCCCCCCCCGTTTCTCTCAACGCTCCCTCTTCCTTCCACCTTTCTTCCGGCAGATGGCCATGGCTTGCAGGGGCTGGACTTGCAGCGGCCCCGAGTTCTGTTGCCACCCTGCCGGGTGGAACCGCCCGTGCCTCCCCTGATAACCCCCTCCTCCTTGGAAGTGGCCCCTTCCTTGGCCCAGAGGGGGACCAACCTGTGACCTCCAAGCTGGTCGGGCGGCTGTCGGTTGCGACTTCCAGCCTTGCTCCTGCCCAACGGGAGGTCCCTGTTGTCCCGGACTCCTCACTTCCTCCTTCTTTCTTCCTCCATGCTCTCTTTTTTCCTCCTCTGCTACCTCGGCTAACCTAGCCACGAACTCCTGATTGGTAGCCTCACACTCGGTCTCACGATCAGCACGCTTCATCAGCTCTTCGAAAGAAAGGGGAGGGTCCCGAGTTAGGCTCATCCGAAACAGCCCAGGCTGCAGCCCAAGGGTGAAGGCTAGCTACAGGGTGTGCCCGGGCACTTCGACGACAAGAAGGACCTCCGCCTGGAACCTATCAATGTAGCTAGCCAGCGTCTCCCCTGGCTTTTGCCTGACTGCGAACAAGGCCTCCATGCTCTTCCTCCTCTTCTTTGAGGTAGAGAACCTTAACAAGAAGCTTCGACGCAGATCTTCGAAGCGGTAGATGGTTCCCGCCGGAAGCGAGTGGAACCAATCCCTCGCTTTTCCCTGGAACGTGACGGCGAAAAGCCTGCACATGAAGGCGTCCGACATTTGTCTGATCGTGGTCATGTCTTCGAACCACTGAAGATGCTGGAGGGGATCGCTATCCCCCTCGTAGTAGGACATGGCAGGATCACGAAACCCATCCGGAATGGGGGCCGACATGACCAGCTTGCAAAAAGGGCTTCTCCATTCTTCTTGGTTGGGGGGAGGCGCTCCCGTCACTTCCCCGCCGGGGCAGCTAGTCCGGGGCGAACTGTTGAAGAGTACTCGCGCCTGGAGGCTCAACCCCTCCTCCGAGGCTGGTCCCTTCTCTTGCTGACTGCTTCTTACTCCCACTAGGGGGAGTGAGGGGATACTAGGCAGTGGCGGATGCAGGAATTTTTTCATGTGTGGGCGGACTTAAAAACTTGAAGGAAAATTTTTGCATGAGAAATATGACAATAATATATTAATATCCCAAAACTTACACAAAAATTATGCTTAGAAACAAGTAAATAATCTTGCTAACAAGTTACAAGACTCCTCTTCGAGTTTTCATGTTTTGAAAACACTTCATTATGACCTCATTGTTGATGGCAGAAAATATATCTTTTTCAATATATGTCACTAAGCAGGCATTCATCCATTCATCCCTCATTCGATTACGTAGTGATGACTTGATAATCTTCATTGCCGAAAAAGCCCTTTCAACAGTTGCAGTTGTGACGGGCAATAATAATGCGAGCTTCACAAGCAAATACACCAATGGATAAAGAATATCCTTCTTCAATTCAACTAGTCGAATAGCTAATCCTCCAAGCCCAATCACCTCTGCGAAGTCATCATTTGAGCGAATGTCTAAAATATAACATTCAAGCTGATTATCGAGCTCCATTAATTCAACCGGAGAAAAGTCCATTAAATAATGCTCAGCAAATCGAATCAGTTTGCGCTTATCAAATGCAGAAAACCCTTGACTTGGATCTAAACTTGCCATACATAGAAGCAATTCAGTGTTCACCTCATCAAATCGATTATTTAGTTCGACAAGTTGTAGATCGATCATCGCATAAAATAATTCCACGCGATAAAGATGAAGGTTTGTAGTTTCTTCAAATTTACGTCTTGATCTCCCACGAGCAATGAATTTGTCTTCCATATTTGGAACAACAATTTCATGTTTGTTACAGAAGAGAGTTACCTCATGACATAAAGAATCCCATCCATTGTCCCTCAATGTTTGTAGTCGTAACTTGGAAATTTTGACAAGAGTCATGGCATTTATTAGATCTTGATCGTTCCTTTGTAATGCTTGTGACAACTCATTGGTGATCCCTAGGACAGTTCTCATTAAATGGGCCATGAATACAAATTCAAAACATTGCATAACATTCAATAATTCACTCGCTTCAGCTTTTTGCTCTGAAAGTGTGCCATCCTCTTCAATGACCTCAAGCACATCAATAATTGATGAGAATAAACAAAGTAAACTCAGAAGAGTTCTATAATAAGAGTTCCATCTTGTTTCTCCTGCTCTTTTCAAAGTTCTTTCTTGATTCAAACCTCTGCCAGTAACAACTTCACCACTTGAGATTTCTTCAATAACTTTTATAAATTGCTTCTCTCGGAGAATGTCTCTACGTTTGCACGATGCCCCGATAATATTTGTTATAATTGTTAACGTGCTAAAAAAAGAACAAATTTTTTTGTGTTTCTTTGCGACCGCAACAAGTGTCAACTGAAGTTGATGAGCAAAACAATGGACATAATATGCAGATTGATTTTCTGACATAATCAATGTCTTTAGACCATTGAATTCACCTTGCATATTACTAGCTCCATCGTATCCTTGTCCCCATAAACTTGATATACTCAACCCATTTTTAGCAAAAAAATGCTCAATCGCCACCTTAAGTGATAAAGCGCTAGTATTTTCAACATGGACAATGCCTAGAAAACGCTCAATTATCCTTCCTTTCTTATCAACATAGCGTAGAGCAATTGACATTTGCTCTTTAACTGATGAATCACGAGCTTCGTCAACTAAGATAGAGAACAACCTTGCTTGGACAATATCTTTAATGATGATATTTGTAGTCTCTATTGCTGCAGCTTGAACAATATCTCTTTGGATACTTGGTGCTACTAATTTAAGATTTTCGGGAGCATTCCTTAATACAACTTTATTGATGTTTTCATTATGGTCCGCAAGAAATTGAAGAAGTTCTAAAAAATTTCCTCGATTACCTGATTCCTCAGATTCATCATGACCACGAAATGCTAATCCTTGCTTTAAAAGAAATCTAATACAATCCAAAGAAGCTTCCAGGCGGGTGCGATAATCGTTTTGAGCTTGGTCAGATTGAGTGCACAAAGCAACTTCAATGTGTTGTTTTTGGTTCATCAAGTCAAGACAAGCCTTCAAGCATTTGTTATGGATGCTATTATGGTTTCCAATGTGAACATCCAATCTATCTTTATGCTTCCAATTTGTGAATCCCCCAATAACAAAAGCATCTCCTCCGCCTTGGTCACCATGCTCGGGCTTGAATAGATAACAACATAAGCAAAATGCAGCATCTTTTACTATACTATACTCCAACCAGTAACCGTATTCCTCAAACCAAGAACGAATAAATCTACGCGGATCGTTTCCAATAAGCCTAATTGGGAAATTATGATTTTTTGGTTGGAAAGCTTTTTTCTGTAGATACCATCTCCGTACTTTCTCTCTATCATTAGGATCATAATCATAAATACTCTTTCGTAATCCCGGGTCCGCAGGAAGATCGTCAATATTGAACTCTAATCGTGGACATACAACTCTATTGGAAGAACCAATTGATTCTTTGCTTGTTTTTCTTTTAAAATATTTGTCCAAGATAACCTGTTCATAAAAAAATTAGAATGTTGGACAACTTAAAAAGAACAAACGGTAATCAATCAAAATTATGAAGTGCTTATCCATTAAAAAGTGCTTCTGTGCATGAATATGTACAACATCAGACAGAAATTGGCACTGTTTTCATAAGTAAATTGACACGGTTTGATCAGACATTCAGACAGAAAAACTCACTATTTGATCAGACCTCTACTTCGTCACTTTTTACTAGACACTCTAGGTTTAATAGAAATTTTGCCTCTTGAAAATACAACTTATCCTTTTTTTCTATAAGGTTAAAGCTCTTAATCTCACCATAAGCATCAGCTAGCTGCTCCCTGTGTATGTCTGGGTATGAAAAACATCAAAATTTTCCTACCATTTAAAATAAAATCAAGCATCAATTATATCCTAGAGAAAATACACACTATGGCTGGTCAATCTAATTGAATTGATACAGATTTGAGAATCCTCTATCATCCCCTTGAGGCCCCTTAGCAAACTCCTGAATCAGTTAAAAATGGAGCCGTTCAAACCTGAAAATGGGGGCTGTTTAAACCTGTAATGGTATGGTGCCGTGAAATCCAAATCCTCAATGAGTGGAGTCTGTTTAAACCTGGAATCAGAAAGTAGAGATTCAGATTTTGGGATTTTAGCCATGGTTTTAGCTAAATGGGAGCAGAGGACCCTATGTAGAGGGAAAGAGAGAGAAATATGGGTCATTCAAACCTGAAATCAGAAGTTGATCGGCGTCCGACGTCGGCAAACCCTAAGACGTCTGCAGAGGAAGGTCGTTCAAAGATGGAGGTTGCTCGGAAGTCAGATCTGCAGAGCAACGGCGTAAAAAAACCCTAAGGCTGTAAGGCATCTGCAGACTGCAGAGGAAGGTCAAAATATGCTCGAGAGAGATTATCTATCTTAGTTCTTACCTTGCTGGAGCCCGCCTAGGAGAGGAAAAGATATTTGCGCCTTCTACAGGGAGCCCGATGATGGCAATGAGGAAGAGTTAGAGATTTCCTCCGCCTGATAGGAGAATGGCGAGGAGATAGAAAGAAATTTCCCGCTCGCTCCCGCTCGCGATACTGCTCTCGCGAATTTTTTTTTTCTTTCAGTGTGGGCGACCGCCCACTCTCGCCATAATATAGGTCCGCCCCTGATCCTAGGTGCATGTGGTGTTGATCACTCGCTGCGAGCGGAGGATGCGGCCTGCATGAACTCCAGGATCCTCTTGCTGAATTCGTCGAAGTCGCTCTTCTTCACATACTCGCAAGGTGGAGGCGGGTCTCCCAACTCGTCGCTTCCAGCAATGAGACTTGGCTCAGAGTTTTTCGAACTAGTCGCTTCCACGCTCACCGCACCAGAATGTTGAAACCAGTTTCCCGGTTTCAGCGTTCGAAAGGGGGTTGCGACTAACCCTTACTTGACCTAAGCCTAGACCCGTGACCGGTTGCTAGGAACTAAGAGACTCGGACTTGATGACAACTATAGTCTAGGGATAGACCCCTTAAGCTTCAGCGTGGAGGTCCCACCACACACCCGGAAGCCCACTCAGAACTTCCCCTCCCAAGCCAATGCTGAGCCTAGGCAACTTGGAGGGCACTAAGAACCACCTCACTGTCAGCTGAAGGATGACAAGGGAGGGGGGGTGCTTGCTCACAAGACACACGCAAGGGGGGGGGGGGGGGGGGGTAGTGACCAACCCTTCCCAAGGTGCCCATGGGGGTCTATTTATAGACTTTCCCAAAAATGGACTGCGAATTGCCAAAATTGGACTGCGAATAGCCAAAATTCTGCTATCCGCAGTCCGACCATGACCATGAACAATCAACGCATGATGGGGGGGGGGGGGGGGGGGGCGAGTGGGACTCGAGATGCCCACTTCCCCCCTCACGGGAGGCCATACCGGCCTCCCCCAAGGTGCCGGGCGAGTGGGAGACTCCATCCCACTCGCCCAAAGGGGTTGGCGAGTGGGAGGGCCCCTCCCACTCGCCCCCTAGGTGGCCGGCGAGAGGGAGTGCCTCTCCCACTCGCCCGGCGAGTGGGAGGGTCCCTCCCACTCGCCCAGGGGAGTGGCGAGTGGGAGGCTTCTCCCACTCGCCCGAAAGGAGTCGGGGGAGTGGATGCTCCCCCTGCCTCCCCTGCGGCCTCTCTTTGCCTTGATTGTTCTCGACCGCTTATGCGCGGTCATTTTGCCTGTCTCGACCATCTTCACTGTCTTGGTCTCATCCGGATCGGGTCACACCAACTCGGGAAATATGAGGGTTGTACACGATCGATGCGGAGGATGAAGGCATAGAGGAGGAGGACGCCATCTTCTCACTAATTTAGAGAGAGAATTAGAGAGAGTGAGAGTTAATGAGGAGAGAGAGAATGAGAGAGAGAGAGAGAAGAAGAATTTGGCTAATGGGGGGGGGGGGGTTATAAGGATTAAAAAAAAAACCAAATTGGCAGCCTACGCCAAGGCTGCATTAATTCTTGGCAGCTGCCAGGAATTAATCGTTCCTGGCAGCTGCCAGGCAGCCGTTGACAACGACTCTCAAACGAGCCGTTGAACAACGTTTTGATCAACGCTGATCAACGGCTCTTTTGAGAGCCGTTGATCAACGACACTCCGTCAGGCCAGGCTTTTCTAGGTTTGACCAGGTCTTTGCCCCGCCTGGTCCCAGGCCGGGCCTAGGGCCCGGGCTGGCACCAGGCCGGACAACTAGCTGGAATGAGGGCCTTGTTGGGCCCCCAAAGCTTGGCCCGGGCCTGGATCTGGCTTTTTCAGGCCCGGGCTTTTCAGTCTTTTACCGGGCCGGGCCCAGGCCGGCCTGATAGGCCCGGTCCTAATGTCCACCTCTAGGTTGGAAGAACTCAATGGAGGTCGGGACTTGAAGGAGAAGCGGGATGAGGTTGTCGGCGGGCAAAACTTGGCGTTGGCGGGATGTGATTATCGGCGAGCGAAACCTGACGTCGTCGGCGAGATTAGGTTGTCTCAAACCCCTAGATGAAGTGATCGTCGAAGAGAATAATAACAGGGTACGATTATAGTGAAAAATAAAACAAAAAATCAGGTGTATTTCGGTTAAAATTGAACTATGAATAGCAATCATTTAATACTTAAATGTCTTGAGCAACTATCTGTGGAGCGTATTTCCGTCTAGATTCAAGGCCAGCTGGTTACTTTCTCGGCCGCTTAAGATGTGCCGCAGTTATTGTCACAGTGTTACCGTGAACTACAGGGCGTCCCCTTTTCATGGCGTGACTCGTGAGTGTCAGTGTTTAAGATTAGGATCGCATGAAGTTACTCTGCCGGACCACCCGACCGGGCCGATCCCGTCTTCTCTTCTTCCGTCTCGTCTTCTCTTCTTTCTGACTGGCTGATCCAGTACGGAGTCATGGCGACGAGCTCACGCCTGGTGAGAGCCAGCGTCTCTACGTGCCCTAAATCCTGTCGTTCGCATTGCCATAGGCTGGCTTCTCTCTCCGCCATGTCGTTTCCCATTCTGCTTCGCCCTTCCCTCGGGATCCTCACAAGCAGCAGAAGAGCTGGGGTGGCGGGATGTCGAGGAAATATGGAAATTAGATCGATGTGCTCGTCGTCGTCTACCTTTGGTGCGAGGCTGGAGGAGACCGTGAAGAAGACGGTGGCGGAGAATCCGGTGGTCATCTACTCGAAGACCTGGTGCTCGTGAGTTACTTGATACCATGCATCTTAATTAAGTTCCGTCGTCTTCTGTTGCTTCTTTATTTTGATTCTTGATTATTTTGGTAAATTGAGGTACTCGATGGAGGTGAAGGCGCTGTTCAAGCGAATGGGAGTGGAGGCTCACGTTATCGAGCTCGACCAGCTAGGTAAATCATCAGATGTTTTCCCCCTTCTTTCTGATCTTCAAAGGAAACGGCAGACAATATTGTGTGTTTGACGGTTTAATATCTTTACGGTTAGAAACTTATGGGAATGCTTTGAAATTGTTTAGTCCATTCTTGGTTTGTAAGCCATGGACTGCGAAATGTTCTTGCTCCATTTGTCCATTCTTGGTTTGTAAGCCATAGACCGCGAAATAATGGACTTGCTCCATTTGGGTTCAAATGATGAGGATCCCGATCCCAGAATATTTAGGTCAAAACTGTGACCTACGATCAGGTCTATGAAAAAGCAACATTGATGAACAAAACTTTGCAAAATGAAGAAAGAGTTTATTATGATACCCTGTTAGTGCTACGGCAATGGAAGTAACAATCACACCATCTCAGACTTTTGGTGGATACAAGTGTAGAAGTTTCTTTGTTTATTTAGAGTAGTTTTCTGAGCCCATAGGTGCAAATTTTATGAAGTTTGAGCTAATACTTTATCTTCTTTATTAGAAACTATCTTTTCTTTCTTTGTTACAGTTTGCTATAGTAATTTTTGTTCCCTATATTAATACACAGAAAATCCAAAATAGATTCTAATACAAAACTTGCGGTTTCCAAATGAGCATAATTGTTGAAGTAAATGTATATTTGCACACAGTTGCAAGTATTCACTGTTCAGGAAGTAGTATTTGCTGTTCGGAAAGTAGAACTCTCTGTTTGGAACTCTTGGGATGACTTCGGGGTCAGTTGGTTGTGGTTACTGAATTGCACTATCGCTCGCTATCCAATATTCGTTGTTTGCAGCCTATACTATTTGGAGACGGCTTCTTGGTAAGTCGTTGACAAATAGTGACTGCTTGTGAGAAAGGTATGAGCTACGAAGCAGCGGTACGGGTACGGGTACCGGGTACGATACGTATCCGGTACGACGGTACGGCAAATTTTAAAAAACAAGGATACGGGTACGGCGGGATATGTTGTATTAAATATAATAAATAAATACATATATATATATATCACAAATACAATTATAAATTCTCAAAACAATAAAACAAGAAGCATAAATAGTCAATTGAAATACAAGATCATAATTAATACATAGAATAAAGTTCTTAGACATAAATTATAAATGTTCATAATCATAGAATGAAGTACGGCCTATCCATCACTCATTTTCTTCATCATCCTCAGTATTGTTGGAGATCAATGCATCTTCAATTTCTGGCTCATCTAAAGACAAGTTGGCAATTGCAAGCATGCCAACTCCATCAAAAGGATTTGCCCAAGCATCTCCTCCTATATCCCACATTTGACTTCTCCCTTTACCGTAAATTTCATTTCTTCTCGAGAGTAGGCGTAGATTACTATGCACATACACCAAATCATCAGCTCGTTGTGGTAGTATTTCATTTCTTCTTAATGAGTGAATGAATGAGTATGTGCTCCAATTTCTTTCACAGCAGGAAGATGAAGAAGGTTGACCTAGAAGCTTCAAAGCAATCTTTTGCAAATTTGGTGCTGAAGTTCCATAGTAACCCCACCAATCTTTGGGCAATAATGAAGCTCTACTCTCCAAACTATCTGGCTCACTAAAAGCTTGACCAAGCCCCGTGAACTATCTGGCAATAATGAAGAAGAAGAAGAAGAAGAAGATGATGACATTTCACGATGGCTTGGGACCACTCGCAGGAGGCGCTGGATACCGAGGAAAGCCGTGGTGCCGTCATGCTGAAAACTGTGCCACCCCCGCCCGCCGATACGGGAACCTCGCCGGCCCTCAATCTCTCTCCTTCAATCCCTCATGGCGGGACCCGACCTCAAACAGGTAGCGTCTCGCGTACTGTGAATGCTCTTACCGTTCCTTGGTTCTAATTGCTGCTTTCCGCAGCCCTCGTCCCGGGCACCGCGGGATTGACCCTTACTCCTCTCCGCTCTCCCTTTCGCCCGAGAACCCCTACTTCTGCGAATGGGTGCGGGGGCTCACCGGCGATGGACCACGGTCGCGCTCCTCCTGCCTCTGATCAGGCTGCCATTCCCGCCATCAACCCGGAACCCTCCCGACCAGGGAAAGGTAAGTCTCTTCATCCCACGGCCATCATCTTTGAGGTGAATCCCTCGACGTCTCGCCCCCCTAGGCAGCACGAGCCCGTACCAGGTAGGTAGCCTTCTTGGCCTTGCCCCGATTTTATCCCCATTTTTGGAGCGAAAGATCTTCGTTCTCGCAGGTCACCGGAAGGCATCCCCCATGGGGTTCTACGACGGCGGAGAAGGAATGGTCTCGCCGCCCCCTTCACCCGGAGAGCTTGAGGATTTTCTGGGCGACCCCACCGATGTTCATACCATGAAGGAGCGAATGAAGGAAGTGCTGGGGAAGCTCATCTTCATGCAGCGGGAATTTGCTGGTCAGCTGGACGGTCAGCGGATGGAGACCGCTCGCGAGCTCAAGGTCCTCCGACGGGATTACGCTCGCCTTCTCGCTGAGGTGGAACGCTTGGGAGCTGAGGGCGGGGGGCTTTCTCCCGGGAGGCATGCTGCGCGTGCGAGGGACCAGCTGCACCTAGCCAACCAGGAGATCACCGCGATGACTGCGTACTACCACCCGAGGGCGCCCCCCGTCGTTGATACTCGAGGTCGGGGGTCGATGACATTGGCTAGAGCATTAGCCTACCGACCCCCTCCCCTTCCTACTTCACCAGCTAGGTGAGAGCCTGGTCAGCGAGTCTGATCGGGGTCAACTGTCTTTGGAACCTGCCACCGAGTGAGCCTTCGGCCCTGCCAGCTAGATGAGAGCCTGGTCAGCGGGTCTGCTCGGGGCCAACTGTCTTTGGAACCTGCCACCGAGTGAGCCTTCGGCCCTGCCAGCTAGATGAGAGCCTGGTCAGCGGGTCTGCTCGGGGCCAACTGCCTTTGGAACCTGCCACCGAGTGAGCCTTCGGCCCTGCCAACTAGATGAGAGCCTGGTCAGCGGGTCTGCTCGGGGCCAACCTTTGAAGTTTTTGGAAATATCACGCAAACCATTACAGCATGCACATGTATAAGAAGAATCAAGCTTAAAGCAATGCATCATTACTATTACATGAACTTAGGGATAGAAACACTTCAGATCATTGCCGCTCCACGTATGACCAATGGGCTCACCCTCCACATTCCGGAGGCGATACCCCCCTGATTTTAAAGCTTCTTCTACAATATAAGGACCTTCCCAGTTGGGATTAAGTTTTCCTACCGCGGCTGACCTCCCGGCCGCGTCGACCTTTTTTAACACAAGGTCACCCTTTTCGAACTGCTTGATCCGGACGTGCATGTCGAAGTATTTGGCCATCCGCCGCTTAACTTCTTCTTGTCGAATGGTGGCGAGGTCTCGGACCTCTTCGACCAGGTCCAAGGAGAGCCTTAGCTCCTCCTCGTTCCCAGCTCTCCACTCTTCACCATTGTTTGAGGCGGCCTTTACCCTTGGCGTCTCGACTTCAAGCTCTACTGGGATGACGGCCTCAGAACCGTGAGAAAGTTTGAATGAGGTCTCCCCTGTGGCGGTGTTGGGGGTAGTCCTTAGAGCCCAGAGAACCGAGGGGAGTTGCTCCACCCAATTCCCCTTCAAATTTTCTACCTTCTTTTTTAGTAGGTTCACTATAATTTTGTTAGCAGCCTCCACCTGCCCGTTGCTCCTGGGGTGATGGACGGATGCGAACCTGAGGTCTATCCCCAACTGGCTGCAGAAGCGGATGAACTCCTCGCTGGCGAATTGTGGTCCATTATCGGTCACTATGGCTTGCGGAAGTCCATGTCGGCAGATGATCTCCCCCCATACGAAGTTGCGGATTACCTGGGAGGTGACCTTGGCGAGCACCTTGACCTCCAACCATTTCGTGAAATAGTCGATCATAACCAGGAGAAACCTTCTCTGTCCGCTGGCCTGAGGGAAGGGTCCTACCAGGTCCATCCCCCATATGGCGAAGGGCCAGGGTGCCGTGATGCTCCTTAGCCTTTGAGCGGGCAAGAGTTGAAGTGGGGCAAACAGTTGGCACTTCCGGCATTTCCTGGCGAACTCTGCTGCATCCTTGCTCAGGGTCGGCCAGAAATATCCTTGCCTCATTATTCTCGCCTCCAACGTCCTGCTCCCCGAATGGCTGCCGCATTCGCCGGAGTGGATCTCCTCCAGGATCCTCGGGACTTCTTCTTTTGAGATGCATCGTGCCAGGAATCCCGAGAGGGTCTTCCGATACAAGTCCCCTTCATGGAGTGCGTAGTAGGCGGACTTGTATCGAAAGCGCCTTTGATCCGGAATCTCTTCTGGAAATTTTCCTGTCGACATGAAGGTCACGAAAGGGTCTTTCCATGAGGGCCGCTGCTCGATATCCATGAGCTCCCCCTCCTCTCGAAGGGCGGAACAGATCTGTCAAAGTCCCCCCAACCCGAGGACCAGACTTGGCCAGTCGATCGGCCGAGGCACTCTCCTCCCTTGGGACGTAATTGATGGAGAAAGTTGTGAACGCTCCGATGAGACCCCTTACTTTGGCGAGATACCGGACAAGCGTGGGCTCTCTTGCCTCAAATTCACCCTTGACCTGCAAAGCTATCACCATCGAATCCGTGAGAACTTCCACATCATGAACTCCTAGTTCCCGGGCCAGACGCAGGCCGACGATCACCGCTTCATACTCCGCCTGGTTGTTGGTCACGGGAAAATGTATCACCAGCGCTTGCTCGATTTTCACCCCATGAGGACTTTCCAACACTACCCCTCCTCCTAGGGAGTTCTTACCCGAGGCTCCGTCGACCAGCAACTTCCAGGGGGTATGGTGCAGGACTTGCTCCTCTTCCGTCTCGACCACGAAGTCCACCATGAAATCCGCTACTGCTTGGGCCTTTATTGACAATCGTGGGAGGAAGGTGATGTTGAATTCGCTCAACTCTATCGACCACTTTGCGAGCCTCCCCGAATGCTCTACCCCCTCGAAGATTTTGCGTAGGGGGTGATCGGTTATTACTTGAACCGAGTGGGGCCTGGAAGTAGGGCGCTTTCTTGCCGAGATGACCAAGGCGAAGGCTAGTTTTTCCAGGATCGGGTATCGGAGCTCTGCCTTCTTCAGAACCCTGCTTACGTAGTAGATTGGCAACTGCTTCTTACTCTCATCTCTGACCAGGACGGAGCTTACGGCTTCAGCCCCAACTCCGAGGTATAAGGCTAGGTCCTTCCCCTCCTTAGGGCCTTGTAGCAGCGGAGCCTTGGTGAGCTGCCTCTTCAAGGCCTGGAAGGCCCCCTCGCATTCCTCCGTCCATTCGAACTTCTGATTGCCTCGCAACACTTTGAAAAATGGGGAGCATTTCTCCCCCGCCCGAGAAAGAAACCTACTCAGCCCTGCGAGCATCCCGGTCAGCCGTTGGACCTCCTTAGCGTTTCGCGGCGATCCTAGCTCCATTATGGCCTTTATCTTGTCCGGGTTAGGTTCTACCCCCGAGGGGGTGAGAAGGTGACCCAGGAACTTTCCCTTGCTGGCCCCGAATACGCACTTCAGGGGGTTTAGCCGCATCTTGTACTTGCGCAAAGTAGCGAACGTCTCCTCAAGGTCCTGGAGGTGGGAACTTAAGCTTTTGCTTTTTACCATGAGATCATCTACGTAAACCTCCAAGTTTCTTCCTCTTTGCTCCCGAAAGACCCGGTCTATCATCCTTTGGTAGGTTGCTCCGGCATTCCTCAGCCCGAAGGGCATCATTTTGTAACAGTAGCACCCCTCCCGGGTGATGAACGAGACATCTTTAACGTCTGTGGGGTGCATCCTGATTTGGTGATAACCTGAAAAAGCATCCAAAAAACTCATCACAGAAAAACCGACGGCTGAGTCAACCAGCGCGTCGATCCAAGGCAGGGGATAACAATCCTTAGGGCAGGCTTTGTTTAACAAAGAAAAGTCAATACACATACGCCAGCGGCCATCGCCCTTCTTTACCATGACGACATTGGAGACCCAGCCTGGGTACTGGATCTCCGATACAAAACCTGCTTCGAGGAGTTTTGCCACCTCCTCGTGGATTGGTCCTTCGAGCTTGTCGGCTATGGTCCTTCTCTTCTGTCGGATGGGACGGGTCCCTGGCTCGAGGTTGAGCCGATGGCAAGCCACGTCTGCATCGATGCCTGTCATGTCCGCTGCGCTCCATGCTTAGATGTCCACGCTTCCTTGGATGCACTCCAACATCCTTCTTTGGTCTTCTGGGCCGAGGCCCTCGCTGATCCGCACCTTCTCCACCCTTCCTCCTTGGGTGGTGACCTCCATCTCGACCACTTCTTCCGCCGCCTCAAGCCGGGCCGGCTCTTCCCACTTGCCCCCTGCACTGGGCCGGCTCTTCCCACTTGCCCCCTGCACTTCTCCCTTCAACCGGGATCTCCTCTCCCGCTCTAGCTTCCTCCTCCATGGGCTCGACTCGCTCCCCCTGTGCCATCTCCATCCCTTCTCTTCGGATCCTGCTTTCTTCCTCAACTCTCCCCTCCATCCTCTCTTCTTCCGGCCCCTCCGGCCCCTTCATCTCCTCATCCATCTTCTCAGCTTCCTCCATCCAGGAGATGGTGTTGACGGCAGTAACATAACACTGCCTTGCCACCTTTGCATCCCCCCGGATCCGGACCTGGACCCCTCCGTCGTGGAATTTCAAGCACTGGTGATAAGATGAGGGCACGCATCGGAAGGCGCTGATGAGGGGACGTCCGAATATTGCATTGTAGCTGCTCGGGGCGTCCACAATGACGAATCGACAATTCCTCGGGACCCCTCCCAACGACACCTGGAGGCCAACTCCTCCCTCAACCTCTTTCCTCTCCCCCGAAAAGCCGAACAACGGCCCATCGGAGGCCTGCACCCTTTTCTTTTCCACCTCCAATGCGTCGAAAGCCTTCTTGAAGATGACGTTCACGGAGCTCCCGTTGTCCACCAAGATCTGGGAGACCGTGAAGTTTTCTATTGCCGTCTGGATCACCAAGGCGTCACAGAACGGGTCCTCGTAGTCGGGCATGTCTTCTGACGAGAAGGTGAGCTTCTCCGAGGGGGGTGGGGTCTGGGAAGCCGATGCGACGCCTCTCCTGTACATCGCCTGGAAGCTCCTCTTACGAGTTGCCTCGATTCCGACCCCTCCGTGGATCACCCCGATCCCTCCCCTGGCTCCTACGTCTGCCCTGTCTTCACACCTGTCCTCCTCCGCCTCTGGGAACACTTCCTCGATCCTGACCTGCTGCCGCCGTGGCTGACCTCTCCCTCTCATCTCCAAGAATTCCGGGCAGGTGGCCGTTGCATGACCTTCCTCCTGATGAAAGTCACAGTAAGGCAATGCCACCCTGCCCCCTCTTCCTCCTCTTCCTCTTCTTCCTCCTCTTCCTCGGCCTACCGCCATAGCTTGCTCCCGGGGAGGGTGAGGGGGCCTGGGGCCTTGCCTCCACTCTTGGTTGACCCCCTCCTGCTCCCTTCCTCGGTATCCCCCTTCTTGACCTCTCGCCGGTCCCTCCTGACGCCTCCAGGTCAGCCGGTTATTGGGTTCCTGACGTCTCCAATCCCGCTGCTGCCTTTCGAACCCCTGGCCCCTGGGTTCCTCCCTTCTCCTTCCTTCCTGCTGCCTTTCGAACCCCTGGCCCCTGGGTTCCTCCCTTCTTCTTCCTTCCTGCTGCCTCATCTCGGGCTCGCTCATCTTCGCCAACCTCCTGTAAAACTCCGGATTGGCTGCCTCCCCTTCTATCTCCTCTGCCGCACGCTCCATCAACTCCTCAAAGGAGAGAGGAGGCCTTCTCTTCAGGTCCATTTTGAAAAACCCATCCCGCAACCCTACGATGAATGCCATCTGGAGGGTGAACCCCGACACCTCCTGCACGATGTGGACCTCCTCCTGGAACTTGTCCATATAATGGGCCAGTGATTCTCCTTGCCCATGCTTGATCTTCAAGAGCGCCTCCGCGTCTTTCTTTCTCTTTTTTGACGTCGAGAAGCGCAGTCGGAAACTCCGGCACAGATCGTCGAAGGCATAGATGGAACCCACGGGGAGCTGGTGGAACCAGTCCCTAGCTTTCTCCTTTAGAGTGGTTGCAAAGAGTCGGCACTGAAAGGCGTCCGACATGGGAAGAATTGAGACCATGTCCTCAAACCATTGTAGATGCACGACTGGGTCATCCTTGCCGGTATAATAGGACATCTCCGGCCCTCGGAACCCCTCTGGCACTGGGGCCGATAGGATCAACTCGCAGAAGGGGCTCCCTTCTCTTGCTCGGCGAGTGGTCCCCTCGCGCGGGGCCAACTCGCACACCTCCGCACTCGCCGGGCAGTTGAACAGCTGCCGCCCGGGGAGATCTCGCGCACTCGCCTCCGCTGGCACCTCCTTCCCGTGTCGCTGCCCCGGGGCGTTCTCGCCAATCTGCGGGGGAGGGACCACGGGAACTACTGGGGTCTCGCACTCGCTTCTCCCGGCGAGAACCGTCTGCAGGACTTCTCGTTTGAACTTCTCGAACATCTCCAGCCACTCCATTGTCGCTGGTGGCTGCGAGTGGCCTGAGTCGGAACCATTTCCCCCATCTCCTGTCATCAAGTCCAGTTTGAGATTTTCCTTCACCGGCTACGGTCCACGCTCACCGCACCAAAAAATGTTGAAACCGGCAACCGGTCTCCTTGAGTTCGGACCCACTGGGGGGTGTAGCCGACGCTTACTTCTCTCTCACCAAACTCTCCTGACGGTGGATGAGAAAACTAGAACAGACCCAAGGCTGTAGCGAGGAGGTCCCGCCACACACCCGGAAGATCTTAGAGAGCTTCCCCTCCCAAACCAAAGCTCAGCCGGGCACCTTGGAGGGCACTAGCAGCCAACCGAAACCTGCCTGGAGGAGAGGATTCTCTCAAAATCGGTCTCCTCCAAGGTGCCTTTAAGGGTCTATTTATAGATTCTCTAGACTGGTCTGCAAATAGCGTGAATCTGATGTTTGATTTTACTAACCGCACCCCAAATTGGTCTGCTAACAACCTAACTCCGCTGTTCTGAAGGGCTATTGGCAACCCACAAGGGGTATCTAGGTCATTTCCTCCTAAAAGCCTTTGGGGGCGAGTGGTCTGTGAGGGCACTACTCGCCAGACTCCTTTCTCGCCCCGTTCGGCCGGGCGAGTGCTCGCGCGCAAGATGCTCAACCTGCTCACGCTCGTCGGGCGCTCCCCCGCACACGTCGGTCGCTCCTGAGCTCTGGGCGGGTGGTCCGCGAAGGTGCCACTCGCAAGTCTTCTCGCCTATCGCTACCCTTCATTCTCCAACACCCCTTACCGCCACGCGGGTGCTCTGAGGGAGGGACCACATTCGCCCTGTGGTCCGCCTCTTCCCTTGACTTGGGCGAATGGTCCGCGGGGCTCGACTCTTGTCCCTTGGTCCCTCCTTTCGGGTCCGGGAGCCCACTCGGCGAATACGGGGTTGTACACAAAGATCCTTAAAATTAATTCCTTCTTTTGATCAAAAAATCATTCCTTTGTTGCAGATTTCATATCAAAAGCCTAAATAAGAAAAATTTCATTTTATCCTCCCCCTTTTATTTCCTGGCGTATATTAAATTCCTAAAAAGAAAAATTGCCTCTATATATATGGTCCCCTTCATTCCCAAGGAGGTAGCTTGGAATAAATTCGGAAACAGAGAAAACTCTGTTTTACCAGAAATCCAGCCCCACTGCCCCAGACACACGCAAAGCCGCCCTCCTCTCTCTTCCCTCGCCCTAGTTTCCGCTGCCGACGAGCTCACCGGTCTCATAGCCGCCTCACGTCGCCATCACCAGCCCTTACGGCCCCCGACGACCTTGCCTCCATCGTTTTCAGTCGTTCTCGTCGAGCTCTTCCACATGACCACCTCCAACCTCGATTGATTCGCCAGAAGCTTTCCCTGTTTCAGGCCCCTCCGACATTTCTTTGCACCGGTGAGTTCCCCCCACCCCCACCCCCCCACCCCCCACCCCCGAGCAGACACTGTCGAGCCTTCCACCGCTGTCTAGTTACAGTCGGCAGCCATTGTTACTGTCCTGAGTCCGAAATTTTCTCTGCCACCAGTTCCACCTTTGCTTCCTCCTGCCAGTCACCTACCATCTGTGCCGAACTGATCTGATGTTTCACTTATGCACTGAGGTATATCTTTGTTGTTCTCTTGCTCGTGACATGTTAGAATGATTTGATGCTTTATTTTATATGGTCTTAAATACAAAGCATGCTCTCCCTTAATTAACTTAGAACTTATTTACCGTCAAATTATTCGCACATTTTCATTTCTCTACTTGTTTGCATGTGGTGAGTTAATTCATATTAATCATATGTTCGAATGTTGGCTCTTTATGTGCGTATGCGAGCCTAAGGTCGAGTGTCGCTTACCGTTATTCATAAAAGTCTCTCTTGCGCCTCATATTTAAAAAAGAACTCAAATTTATTATTTAAAAACGAATTCGAGATTCCGGATTACATCAGTATATGAAGATAAGATGATCATATCATAAGACTTCCACGAACAGTCTTTCGCCTCTCCATCCTTCCAACTGAACTCAATCATCATAGTCAGCCCTTCACCAAGCTGGCTTCACTTTGTCCTAGGTGGTCCTTTACCAAGGGTTCTTTTCACACTCATGGTACACTAATCCGAAATGTGTCAGTAACTCGTCGAAGGGGTGGTCGAAGGGGATGAGGGAGGCGAGGATAAAAGAGAGTCATGCTCAATCAGAGGAGTATGGGGAGGAAGATGAGAGCCTTGCTCAAGCCTAAACCCTAACTTGAGGAGGAAGAAGAGAGAAGGGAATATTAAGAGAGAGTAAAGTAAATATTGTATTGCTTCTTCATCTCATGACCCAAGGGGTCCTTAAATAAAGGATACATGACACATACATAAAATAATGATGTTGATGCAAAGAATGCTTCAACTTCACCATACCTCACATGGGAAGGTTGGTTACAAAACTTTAGGGTAGCCGGTTACTCTGAGCTCGATATGAAGGAGGGAGAAAAGGGCGCCGCAAGCGGCGAGGCTAGACTTCCCGCAACCCTAAACCTTAGTTGTGGGTGATATTATTGATATGAATAATGTGGTTACAAGGGGGTAGTCGTGAATACAAGTGAGAGTCCACGGCTATTGAAGAGAACTTGTTGTCACTAAAGAGAGACCGCATCTGCAGAGAGGTCGTAACACCTAAAGAGCTTCCGAAGAGAGTTCGCACTTGATATGGTCTCTCCTGTAGTCCCTTCTGCAATGTTGTGCCCCCTATTTATACTAGTGGGGGTCTGCCCGAACGGGCAGGTCCAAAAATTACTTGCTGTTCGGGTACATGAGAAACATGTAGAGATGAGAGGTTGCATTGGGGTGCAGATAACAAGAAAATTAGGGGCACGCGGTTACACAAGCCATAACTGCGCGAACTCTACGGAGGCGAGCTGGCTGGGAGGTTGGGTTGAGACACCGAACTTGGGTGCTCACTGGGAGAGTATCCTCCCACTCTGCTAAGGATGAGGTCACCTGGCGGACACTGAACGACCCCTCCTGCATTGCTGGAGACGAGGGTATTGGTCGTGCTTGGGGTAGCTTGGTCACTGGGCCGCGCTTACATAAGTGTAACCGCCTAGGCTGTTTGGGCTGCTCGAGGATTGCTGGAACACTAGCCCGCGCGGTTACAGAGATGTAACCGCACAGTCCGCTGTTTGATCTGCCTGTGACAAAAGTTGTTGGGCTGAGCGATCACAAGGATTGTGTCTGCCCCTGTCGCTGAAGATTGATTTGTCCAGCTGAGGGCTGAAATCTGAGCGGTCATCACTGACTTGCCCGCCCGGGCTGTTGAAGCTAAAAGCCTAAAACTGCCTGGCTAATGGACGAGCCGAGAGAGCGGTTAGTGCGGGTACCAACAGATTGTCCTCCTTAAGCTAGTCCGTGCGATCAGTCGATGATTGTCCGCTCGGACTCTTGAGGAAGCTCTCCCTGATTTGTCAATAACAGAAATGCCGGACTGCGCGGTCTCTAGGTGGCTGTCCGCGCACGCATTTTGACTGAGCCGATGGCGACTACTTGATCATGGACTACAAAGACCACGAGCGGTTAGAATTACTGTAACCGCCCATACTTGCTTAAGTGAGGTCTTTGTTCGGTTGCTTGTTGTGGTCGTTGTATTTTAGCCAAACAGATGCGACATGTGCCAACACGAACATAAAGTAAAGACACGACATTCATAACAACTCTAAACAATGACTTAATAAAATATACATAAAAGTAATAGACACCGTATCGTCGGGAACCATAACAACTCCCTAAAGTCCTTCACTAGAAGAAGAGTATCACAAAAACTCACACTCAATGTTGGAAGAAAACTCAATTTTATTCATAGAATAATTTCATAAATTGCTATATTTACACATAAGACTCATATTTATATCCTAGCACGAGGGGTGGCCCAAGAGATGGATCACTTTTTTAAGAGAGAGGGTAAGAGTTGTAGAGTGGGTTTTAAATTTTAATTTGTGGTAGGTTTTAGGAAGGTTGAAGAGGAAACATCGTGTTATGCCTTAATGAATGTGGTGATGATATCAGCAGTTAGTTTGACTTGTTTATAATAGCCCAAAGGTTGGAGATATGCAAGGGATGAAGTTTCTGATATGAAATTTTTGAAGTTTCAGTTCTCATTAAGGATGAGATGAATTTCACATACGATCGGATGCACAAGTAGGTTATATTATTGGGGGGGGGGGGGGGGGGGGGAGATAGATTCACTTATGAAGGCTATTCGACAGTCATAGAGGACGAATTGGGAGATACTGCAAACATCATAGCTTTAGCTATAAAAATCAAGAAGATACCGAGCTTGAGTTTACCCATTTTTCAGTTCAGGTCAAAAAATTATGGTCAAATTACTGAAAGGTTTATCATGCATGAAATGGGTTGAATGAGGCTTGGGGTTTTAATGAGATGGAGGTCAATGAATAACTATATTGTACTTAGCTTAGGTTTTAACTCATGCATGAATCTGACATAATTACATTATAAAAGACTATCATGGATCACAACAAACTAAGGTCATTATATTGACAACTCAACATTCCACAATTATAACTTGTACACAACATAAAGGTACAATCATTTTTTTCATAGATACAAAAATCAAAATATACTAAAAAAAGGCAGCCCGCTGCACAAAGCATCCCCACGTACAATTATAACTTTTTTTTCATTATATTGACAACTCAACATTCCACAATTATTACTTGTACACAACATAATGGTACAATCATTTTTTTCATAGATACAAAAATCAAAATATACTAAAAAAGGGCAGCCCGTTGCATAAAGCATCCTCGCGCAGTGAGGATCCCACCTGTAACACCCTAACTTAGTTTTACCACAAATCAGCAGTCCAGCCGGGCTCCGTGATAAGGAGCAAACCAAGTAGCGGTAATAAAATTGGTACATAGCAGGTATAAAAGAAAAGTGCTAAATGAGTACTTACAACAAAATTAAAAAGATAAGCTAAGGGTAAATGTATACCTCAAAAATCTGAATCCACAGAGCTACTAAAATTGAAGGTCACAAATGCTTGAAATACTTAATTCTTAAACATAGTCTGATACTGTTATGCCCCGAACACGACACAGTTCTTTGGGCGTACCTACGCTCGACGGCACAAGGCAAAGACAGACGGCAACGGGGCTGAACCATCCGGTTCAGTCCCCACTCTCTAATTATGGCGGACCGGGGCTGAACCGCACCGGTTCAGCCCCATGGGAGGGGCCGACCTGCCCCTCTTGGGCCCGAGTATATTTATACCCGGGGCTAACTCTCTTAGGGGCATCGATGGACAATCAAGGTACTTCTTCTCCTCCTTCCCTCTAACCCTAGTCTCTCTTATTTCTCCCCTAGTCTTCTTCCCTTTAGCTTTCTCCTATCATTTGGTATCAGAGCATTCGTCCTCCGGCCATGGTGAACACCCACTCGCAAGAAGAAGTTAACCGATTGGAAACCCTAGAGGAAAATTATGTAGGGTTGACGGATTCGGTCACCGTCATCGAGGAAGAGATGAGGGCGTCCACGCAACGGCTGGAAGAACGGATCGACGCCCGCATGAAAGAACTCAAAGTTTTGCTATCGCAAGGTCTAAGAGGGAAATCGACGGCGCACGAAGAAACCGGCGGTCCGTAAAGCCCGGCTGCCGATACCTTTGCATCCCAACATCACGCCCCGCAAGCGGGAGAAGCAGCCAGATCGGCTGATCCATCGCGCGTGGGGGCGGGCTCCAGCGGATCGGGGGGCAGCGCAGGCGGCAGCGCAACATCGGGCTGGGGAGTCCGCGGGACGACGCCTGGAGCGGGTTTCGTCCAGATTGGGGCGACGCGAGTCGGCATCGAGCAGGGTGGAGCCGGACGGGTTCCAGGTGTTCCGCCAGGCGGTGCGGGGGGCCTTTTACTCCAGCCACGCGGTGTGGGTCCTCCTGGGGGCTACAGAGCTGGCACTCCTTGGGGCGGCCAGCCGTATCCAGCCCTCCTTGGGGCGGCCAGCCATATCAAGGCTATCCGGGCCCCAACATCGGCCCTATGGAACCGAGCTACCGACATGGAATGGGCAAGACCCGGGCTGGCAAGGGCAAGCACCTCTACGAGCATACATGCCTCCAAAGTTGACGCGCATGAATTTTCCAAGGTTCAATGGAGGGGATGTTCTGGAGTGGGTGCAGAAGGCCGAGCTTTTCTTCAGTTATCAAGAGGTGCCGGAGGGCCAATGGGTGCATCTAGCATCTTTCCACTTGGAGGATGACGCTTTTCAATGGACGCAGTGGTTCCTGAGGGGCAAGAACTACGTGCCTTGGGCTGATTTTATGGAAGGCTTCACCGCCAGATTTGGGCCCCTGGAGTATGAGGATGTTGAGGCCCTCCTGCAGAAGTTGCATCAGAAGGGAACAATGACGGAGTATCGGACGGAGTTCGAAACATTGTCGAATCGGGTACACTGGGAAGAGAAGACGTTGCTCAGTTGCTTTGTATTGGGACTTAAGGACTACTTACGTGATGAGGTTCATGTTAAATGATGCAACCTTCGCCGCACAAATTCACAAATTTTACGAAGGGGGTCGCTAGCGGACACAATTAAAAGGTAATAGCGTTGGTGTCACCAACAATCGGTGGGTTAGCTGTAACCGTTCTAAATCTGAGCAACTGTTGAGCTGTTAACCGCACGAAACAACCAAGAAAATTTGAAACGAAATGCAACGGTATGCGATGACGGAAGTGGAAACGCAACGCTTGGACTGATACTCAAAAACTTGCTGAAATTAATTAATGAAAACTGGGAAACCCTAGAGATTGAGCAAGGGGAAGGGGCAGATTTCACCTGAGGAGCCGGAGCTGCCGTTGGGACCTTGCCGGGGTGGAGACAGGTAAGTGGTAGCTGGCTGGGCGTCGGGCTGAGGCGAGAGAGGCGGTCCGTCCAGGGTGGTTCCACGTAGAAAGCTGGACGGGAAAGGGAGTAGAGGGGGAAGGGAGAAAGAAGTAGATCGGCTCAGATGGGGCCGAACGAGTGGTTCCACGAGCAGGCAGGGTTGGAGAAAGAGAAGGGCGGCGCGGCTTGTCTCCGGAATCGGCACAGGAGCACGGGCAGAGGTCGACGAGGTCGAACGAAACCGCAAGCACCGGAATCGGGAGAGGCAGCCGCACGCACAGGAGTCGGGATAGCAAGGGTCGAATGGCTGAAGTCCAAGGAGTTTCCTTGGTATCAGCCGGTCTGCCCAAAACAAGAGGCAAGGGTTAGTTTTATAAGCATTAAAGGCCACTCTAGAAGTTTCCCAATTAATGGCCTCTCTAGAAGTTTCCCAATTTTTTTATTATATATTTTTTGGATTTAATTTCAGCAAGTGTTGCGCGGCTTGTCTCCGGAATCGGCACAGGAGCACGGGCAGAGGTCGACGAGGTCGAACGAAACCGCAAGCACCGGAATCGGGAGAGGCAGCCGCACGCACAGGAGTCGGGATAGCAAGGGTCGAACGGCTGAAGTCCAAGGAGTTTCCTTGGTATCAGCCGGTCTGCCCAAAACAAGAGGCAAGGGTTAGTTTTATAAGCATTAAAGGCCACTCTAGAAGTTTCCCAATTAATGGCCTCTCTAGAAGTTTCCCAATTTTTTTATTATATATTTTTTGGATTTAATTTCAGCAAGTGTTTATTTAATTTAATTTAGCGTCACATGTTCGCCACTCCGCCACAACATACCAGACCATTTTATTTAAGGTCGCATGAGGCGGTCAAGCTCATGTGCCGAACTACAAAGCGGTGCAAAAATAAAATAACAGACGGTGCGCAAATTTAAACGGTACGAAAAATAAAGATACAGAAACAAAAGATAAATGTTCGCGCCGAGGAGGGGCACGCTAACTATGGTGCGTCAATTCCCCCGGGGTTGAAAAGACTCGACTCCGGCGAGGGTGCGCATAGGCCTGCAACTGAAAGGTCGGGTCGACGTTGTTGGAGTTCTGTCGCACTGATCCAACTGCTGTCCAGAATGTCTCGTCCCTTCCAGGAGACTAAGTATCGTTGGTAAGTTCCTGCACGAGTCTGGAACTCACGAACATCTAGTACCTGATCGATCTCCTCCGTAGTAGGCGTGAATGCTGGTTGGAATCCCGTAGTTGTTTCAGTCTCCAAAGCTGGTGGGGAAACTGGCACGGTGGGTGGCTGCCCATAGAAGGTACTGAGGTCCGCCACGTTAAAGATGGGGGATGTGCTGAATTCCGGTGGAAGATCCAATAGATAGGCATTGTCGCCCAAACGTTTCCGCACCTGGAAAGGCCCAAAATGGCGCTGACGGAGCTTGTGGTATGTCCCGAGGGGAAACCTCTCCTTCCTGAAATAAACCAAGACCCAATCCCCTTCTGAAAAATACATGGCACGCCGATGTGCGTCGTCATCGTCCTTGTATTTTTCAGCGGTTTCCTGCAATTTTCTATAAATACTTTCATGCAAAAATTTTAAGTTATCAATCCAAGCAGTGGCGTCAAAAGAGATACGTTCATGAGAAGGAAGAGCATGGCGGTCGAGAAAATGGGGAATAGGGGCGCCGTAGACAATTTCGAAGGGAGATTTTTGGGTGGAACGATTAACGGTGCTATTATATGCAAATTCAGCTTGGGCTAAAACCAAGTCCCACTTCTTGGGATGTTCGCCGGCCAGACACCTCAACAAGTTGCCCAAACTTTGGTTGACGACTTCAGTTTGCCCATCCGTCTGGGGATGGTACGCGCTACTAAATTTTAATTTTGTACCCAGTTGTCCCCAGAGAGTCTTCCAAAAATACCCCATGAAGCGAGTGTCTCGGTCAGAAACGAAGGTGCGAGGAACTCCATGTAGTCTAACTATCTCTCTAAAAAAGAGGGTCGCCACGTGTGCTGCGTCGGAGGTCTTTTGACAGGGTATGAAATGGGTCATTTTGGATAACCTATCAACGACGACGAAAACGGAGTCGACCTTACGTTGTGTGCATGGGAATCCGCTCACAAAGTCCATGGAAACGTCGTCCCAAGGCCTCTTAGGAATGGGTTGTGGTGTGTAGAGCCCAGTATTTTGGGACTGCCCTTTATACAACTGGCATGTGGTGCACGTGCGAACGAGATTAATGATGTCTTGCCTCATTCGAGGCCAATAATAGCGAGTGGTGGCTAAGTCGATCATTTTGTCTTGTCCGACGTGTCCTCCAAGCCCTGAGGAGTGCAGTGCTGTGAGCAATTCGTGGCGTAGCGGGCCCTGGCAGATGCATAGTCGTGAACCCCGATAAAGGTACCCTTCACTCACACAGAAGTGACCTGTTATGTTGGCACCACGTACTTTACATTCCTCCCATATATCTCCGAAGTCAGGGTCAGTAGCGTATAAGTCCTTCTGAGAATCTAGATCGGTCAAGACGGGTTGTAGGGATACCAACAAATGAGCGCGGCGACTAAGGGCATCGGCCACTCTGTTGGCAACCCCAGGCTTGTGACGGATGTGGAAAGTGTACTCCTGCAAAAAGGCTGCCCATTTGGCATGACGTCGGACCTCTTTTTGTGAGTTCAGATGCCGCAGGGCATCGTGATCCGTGTTCAGAACGAATTCTCGCTGAATCAAGTAATGACGCCAGTGTCGAAGGGCCTGAACGATGGCAAAGAACTCTATGTCATACGTCGAGTACCGTGTCTTCGCGTCGTTTAGTTTCTCACTATAAAATGCTACCGGTCGGCCTTCTTGACTTAGCATGACACCTATACCCACGTGGGATGCATCGCAATCTACCTCAAATTTTTTTTCGAAATCGGGGAGGGCCAGAACGGGAGCACTAGACATCCTTTCCTTCATATGAACGAATGCCTGCTCAGCCTCGGCGGTCCACGTGAACTGACCCTTCCGGAGGCAATCGGTGATGGGTGCAATATGAGTGCTAAAGTTCCGAATAAACCTCCTATAGAATGACGCTAATCCGTGGAACCCACGAGCTTCGGTGAAGTTTTTGGGGGTGGGCCAGGACTCAATAGCCTTTACCTTTTCCGGGTCTACCTTAATCCCTTCCGAAGAGACAATGTATCCTAAGAAAGTGAGACTGCTGGCCATAAACGTGCATTTCTTAAGGTTGACAATCAACCGATGCTCTCGCAGTATCTCGAGGACTTGGCGAAGATGGTCCTGGTGCTGGATAGAGTCAAGGCTGTAAATAAGGATGTCGTCGAAATATACAACCACGCAAGTCCCTATCAGGGGTCTAAGGACCTGGTTCATCAACCGCATAAATGTACTGGGGGCGTTGGACAGGCCAAATGGCATGACCAACCACTCATATAGGCCTTCTCTCGTCTTGAAGGCGGTTTTCCATTCATCACCGGGTCGGATCCGGATCTGATGGTAGCCGCTTCTGAGATCAATCTTTGAAAAAACCTTCGCCCCGCTCAACATATCGAGCATGTCATCGAGGTGGGGAATCGGAAAGCGATACTTTATGGTGATTTTATTGATCGCCCGACTATCCACGCACATGCGCCAAGTCCCATCCTTTTTAGGAACTAGGAGGGCAGGGACCGCACAGGGACTCAAACTCTCCCGCACATGACCCTTTTGGAGGAGTTCAGAGACTTGCCTCCTAAGCTACTCGTGTTCTTTTGGGCTCATGCGGTAATGGGGTAAGTGTGGGAGGCTCGCTCCGGGGATCAAGTCGATGCAATGCTGGATGTCCCTAAGGGGGGGAAGTTGGTCCGGTAATTCATCGGGAGTGAGGTCGCCAAATTCGGCTATCAGGGGGCGGACGGCAGCAGGAATCTCCATATCAGGGGTAGGGGATTCTCGACCGACTAAAACGTATGCAATGGGACTCTCTTTCATCTCACGGTGGAATTGTTGTGCAGTCAGTAGCATGGTGATCGAGGGGTAGTGGGTAGAGGTCAACGTGGTGGTGGGGGTCGGCGGCTCAACGTGGGTGCGAGCACAGGGGTCTAGCCGTCGTGGAACGAGGCTATTCCTCTGGGGTAGAAGAGTAACTCGGCGGCCGTGATGGAGGAAAGAGTAGGAGTTCTTACGCCCATCGTGGATAACAGAACGATCATATTGCCATGGCCTTCCTAATAAGATATGGCAAACGTCTAAGGGAGCAACGTCGCACCAAACTGAATCAGAATAGGTAGGGCCTATCGAAAACTCAACCAGGCAGCGGTGAGTGACGGACAACTTTGTGCCACTGGTCACCCAGGATAAATCATACGGCCTCTCAAGAGTCTGGATTGCTAATTGCAGTTTTTCCACCATACGCTAGGCTACGAAATTTTCCATACTGCCATTGTCGGCGATAATGGAGCAGAATTGCTCTTTGATGCGAGCGGTGGTACGGAAGATATTGTGTCGCAACCATGCGTCATCAGAAGTGACTCGGGGAGTCAATAGGCTATGTTGGAGGACACAAATCAACTGGTCTGGTTGTTCTCCCTCGACCTCATACTCGCCCTCGGGCGGGGGTGCGGGGCTCTCTGCTAGGTCACTCTCCCAAAATCCGTATTCAGGTTCCCTACCATCATCGGCTTCCACAATGGCCGTGAACTGTCGCCTCCGGCAATCAGCGGATTTGTGCCCGGGCTCCATACATTTGAAACATCGAAATACCGGCCTAGTGTTGGCTCCTTCCTTTCCTCTCGTGGGAGCTAACGGAGGCCCCACAGGAGTAGGGGCCGGAGGCAAGGGCCTAGAGGGGGGTGTAGGAGTCGCCCCAGAGGCAGTAGGTGTGGTGGACCGTACGGTTGATGTCGAGGAGGAAGTATATTGAGTCCTCTCAGTAGGCCTGGCACTGGTGGTCCTCCTTTGTAGGGCTTCTACTCGACGTGCCCGACTGGAGATTTCTTCCAAGTTTCGAAAGTCGAGAAGCTCGAGCTGATCTCGAATCGTGTAACGTAGACCGTCAAGATAACGGCCCACAACCACGTGGTTTTCCTCTTTCAGATCTAACCTGGATTGGAGTACTAAGAAATCGTTGGTGTACTCGTCTACAGTTCGTCTATCCTGGCGTAAGGTGTGGAATCGCCGATATAAGGTTTGCATGAAATCCGTCGGAACGTACCTCTTTCTGAGTTGGACCTTGAACTCAACCCAGGTAGTGATCGGAGGCAGGCCCGTCGTGAAACGCATGCGTTCGAGTTGACTCCACCATGTGAAGGCAGGTCCCTTTAATCGCATTGTGGCGTACTCGACTTGTTGGTGTTCGGGAATGCGCCTCCAGTTGAGGTATCGCTCGAGTCGCTCGCTCCAATCGAGGCACATTTCAGGTTCAAGTGTGCCTTCAAAATCCCCAATATCGAACTGAACATCGGAGTCCCAACGGGGGTAGTTCCTCTGATCTCGGTAATCGGGATACGGCTCGTAAGGTGGTGGAGGGGGGTGTTGAGCAGGAGGGGTTGGGTGCACGGGAGGGTTTGGGTGTTGTGGTGGTACTGGATGCTGTTGCGGTGGTACGGGAGGGACTGGACCTCCTAAGTGCACTTGACCTTCTAGGTTGTTGACAGTAGTGCGCAAACGTAGGACAACTTGAGTGGTGTCGCCCATGGTGGTGGTGAGTGCCGTGATAGCGGTAGTGAGTTCCTCCAAACGCTTCAAGATGTCACTCGTTCCTTCCTCCAGACGTTCAACCCTCGATTCCATGGAATAAGCTTGGAAAACCCCTAAAATTTAGGGCTTTGAGGCGAAGTACGCTCGGCTATCCCACGATAGGAGTGAGAAATCCCAGCAGCCACACCAAATTGATGCAACCTTCGCCGCACAAATTCACAAATTTTACGAAGGGGGTCGCTAGCGGACACAATTAAATGGTAATAGCGTTGGTGTCACCAACAATCGGTGGGTTAGCTGTAACCGTTCTAAATCTGAGCAACTGTTGAGCTGTTAACCGCACGAAACAACCAAGAAAATTTGAAACGAAATGCAACGGTATGCGATGACGGAAGTGGAAACGCAACGCTTGGACAGATACTCAAAAACTTGCTGAAATTAATTAATGAAAACTGGGAAACCCTAGAGATTGAGCAAGGGGAAGGGGCAGATTTCACCTGAGGAGCCGGAGCTGCCGTTGGGACCTTGCCGGGGTGGAGACAGGTAAGTGATAGTTGGCTGGGCGTCGGCTGAGGCGAGAGAGGCGGTCCGTCCAGGGTGGTTCCACGTAGAAAGCTGGACGGGAAAGGGAGTAGAGGGGGAAGGGGGAAAGAAGTAAATCGGCTCAGATGGGGCCGAACGAGTGGTTCCACGAGCAGGCAGGGTCGGAGAAAGAGAAGGGCGACGCGACTTGTCTCCGGAATCGGCACAGGAGCACGGGCAGAGGTCGACGAGGTCGAACGAAACCGCAAGCACCGGAATCGGGAGAGGCAGCCGCACGCACAGGAGTCGGGATAGCTAGGGTCGAACGACTGAAGTCCAAGGAGTTTCCTTGGTATCAGCCGTTCTGCCCAAAACAAGAGGCAAGGGTTAGTTTTATAAGCATTAAAGGCCACTCTAGAAGTTTCCCAATTAATGGCCTCTCTAGAAGTTTCCCAATTTTTTTATTATATATTTTTTGGATTTAATTTCAGCAAGTGTTTATTTAATTTAATTTAGCGTCACATGTTCGCCACTCCGCCACAACATACCGGACCATTTTATTTAAGGTCGCATGAGGCGGTCAAGCTCATGTGCCGAACTACAAAGCGGTGCAAAAATAAAATAACAGACGGTGCGCAAATTTAAACGGTACGAAAAATAAAGATACAGAAACAAAAGATAAATGTTCGCGCCGAGGAGGGGCACGCTAACTATGGTGCGTCATTAAACCACCGCACTCATTTTCCATTCCAAAACCCGGGTCGTAGATTGGAGAGGCGGGGCCTATTATAAGCACGAGTGGACCGTCTGGGTAGGCGGTGTGGGACTAATCTTGACATGCCTTTTTTTGGTTCATGCTGGACCGTCCAACACGCCCCCTCAGCGTGAACCTGGCTCTGATACCATGTTAAACCACCGCACTCATTTTCCATTCCAAAACCAGGGTCGTAGATTGGAGAGGCGGGGCCTATTATAAGCACGAATGGACCGTCTGGGTAGGCGGTGTGGGACTAATCTTGACATGCCTTTTTTTGGTTCATGCTGGACCGTCCAACAGTTCACGCCTATATGCCCCGCCGTCTGAACCATGCCATTAGCTTGACCCGCATTCAAGAGGAGCGCTTCAACAGGCAGCGAGGCCGCACCCTGGAGAGGCCTACGACTACCCCAACGACCGTCAGGAGGGAGCAGCCGGCGGTCGGCAAACCGAAGGTGACACGATTATCTTGGGCCGAGCTGCAGGCACGAAAGGAGAAATGACTATGCTTCAACTGTAACGAAAAGTTTACGCCCGGGCACACCTGCCAGAAGATACAGGTTTACATGCTACATGAGGATGTGGAAGACGAGCTTCCCCACGAGTCAGAATTGAAGGAGGACTTGGATCTCACCGAGTTTGGCGTATCCCTACAGGCGTGTCAGGCGATGGAAGGATGCATCGCCCCCCTCACCATGAGGATTGCGGGAAAGATCATGCAGGAGAAAGTGACGATTTTGGTGGATAGTGGGAGCACCCACAACTTTATCCACCCCGAGGTGGCACATCGAGTGGGGCATGTGATTGATAAAGGAGACGTCTTTCACGTTATGGTGGCAGATGGGAGCAAACTTCAGTGCGAAGGAGTCATGAAGGGGGTGGAGTTACTGATACAGGGGTACTCATGGCGCACAGACGTCTATATTCTACCTATCCGAGGCACCGACATGGTGCTTGGTGTCCAATGGTTGCAGCAACTGAGAAGGGTTATCTTTGACTGGGACCTGATGACCATGAAGTTCCTACAACACGGGAAGAAATACTGTCTAGGGGGCCTAAAATCCACCCCGATGAAGGAAACATTCTTCGGAGTTTGGAACGACTAGAGAGTCAGGGCAACACGATGGTAGTGATTATGGAGATTACACCGACCCCGACCGCTCCTCCAGTTGTTCCAGTTCAGATGCAGGCGCTTCTGGCCCAGTATGTCGATATTTTTCAGACACCCAACGCACTTCCACCACTGCAGTTCATAGATCATCAGATTCAGCTCAAGACGGGCGCAAAACCCACCAACATCCGACCGTACCGCTACCCGTACATCCAGAAGGCCGAGATAGAGCGCAGTGTCCGGGAAATGCTTACTTCCGGAATCATCCGTCCCAGTACTAGTTCATTCTCATCCCCCATCATTCTGGTCAAGAAGAAGGACGGGACGTGGCGATTTTGTGTGGACTACCACGGCCTGAATAGCTCCACTATTAAGGATAAGTTCCCTATCCCTTTGATAGAAGAACTGTTAGACGAACTGCACGGAGCTGCCTTTTTACCAAGCTCGACCTTCGGTCGGACGACCATCAGATTCGGATGCACGAGGACATATGCAAGACAGCTTTCCGGACACATGATGGGCACTATGAGTTCCTGGTGATGCCATTCAGACTCACCAACGCTCCGTCCTCGTTCCAGGACATAACGAACGAGATCTTTCGTCCTCTGCTCCGCCGATTAGTGCTGATTTTTGTTGATGATATCCTCATCTATAATACCACTTGGGAGGAGCACTTAATCCATGTCGAGAATGTTTTCACCATCCTCCGCCAACATCAACTCTACGTCAAGCAGTCCAAGTGTTCGTTCGGGCAAAGAGGAAGTCAAGTACCTGGGACATTTGGTCTCCGCTAGTGGCGTTAAAGCCGATCCCAAGAAGATCGAAAGCATGTTATCATGGCCTCGTCCTCTCACGGTCCGAGCATTACGGGGCTTCCTGGGACTTACTGGATATTACAGGCGATTTGTCAAGGATAATGGCAGGATCGCCCGCCCGCTGACTCAATTGTTACAGAAGGATGTCTTACAATGGCCGAATGAGGCGGAAGCGCCATTCCAGGCCCTTAAGGGCCATGACGACCACTCCGGTTCTCGCGCTCTCGGATTTCAACAAGCAATTTGTGCTTGAAACCGACGCGTCCGATGTGGGCATCGACGTGGTATTGATGCAAGAGGACAGACCACTAGCCTTTTACAGCAAGGCATTGGCCCCCCGTACCCTGGGGCTTTCCACGTACGAGAAGGAGATGCTGACAATCATTCATGCGGTGGCTATGTGGAGGCCTTACTTGTTGGGGCAACATTTCAAAATCCGGACGAACCATCAAAGCCTCAAGCATTTCTTGGAACAACAGGTCTCCTCCCCGCTTCAGTAGAAATGGATGACGAAACTGTTGGGATATGATTATGAGATTCTCTACAGGCAGGGCAAAGAGAACGTGGTTGCTAACGCCTTATCCCGCTTACCGTCGAGCTCCCTCGCCCAGCTTTCGGGTCCCCTGCTCGACTCGTTGGATGATATTCAGGAGGAGATCATGAGGGACCCCGCACTGCGGGCCATTGTGGAGGCTCTTCGACGGGGAGAGACCACTACCTTGGGCTACCAACTGCTGAATGACAGACTTTATTATAAGCGCCGAGTGGTCGTTCCACCAAATTCTTCATGGAAGACAGTTATGATGCACGATTTTCACTCTTCCCCGGCCGATGGTCATGCGGGCATTCTCTGAACTCTTCAACGGGCCCGAGCGAACGTGTTTTGGACGGGATTAAGGCGCGACGTCCAACAGTTTGTGCAGCAGTGTGAGACATGCCAACGTTAGAAGTACGAGACGACCTCTCCAGCCGGCCTACTTACACCTCTCGAGATTCCCCACCACATTTGGGAGACAGTATCCATGGATTTCATCGACGGGTTACCCAAGTCTCAGGGCAAGATAGTTATACTGGTCGTGGTCGACAAGCTCTCAAAATATGGACATTTCTTGGCCTTGAGCCACCCGTACACCGTGAGTCCGTCGTCGATCTCTTTGTTCGAGAAATTGTCCGACTCCACGGCATACCGCGCGCCATCATCTCCGACCAGGATCCGAAATTTGTGGGCAAATTCTGGCGGGAACTGTTTCGATTACAGGGCACTTGCGTGCGCTCCAGCACGACGAATCACCCCCAGACGGATGGCCAGACGGAGGTTCTCAATCGAGGGGTGGAAACATACCTTCGTTGCTTTGTGATGGACGAGCCGCGGACATGGACCAGCTGATTACTCTGGGCCGAACATTGCTACAACACCTCCTACCATTCCGCCAGCAAACTGACCCCGTTCGAGATTGTTTATGGCCGTCCTCCCTCATTGTGTAGCTATGAACCGGGCAACACAACATTACCGACCGTGGATCGAGCACTCCGCAACCGAGACCGAACTGTCGCCACTTTGCGTAAGAATCTCCGCACCGCACAGGATCGCATGAAGGCCCAAGCAGACAAACATCGCAAGGAGCGGGAGTTTGCAGTCGGCGATGAAGTCTTCCTCAAACTGCGACCTTACCGACAAGTATCTGTGGGCCGCAAGACGAACCAGAAATTGGCGCCTCGCTACTATGAACCTTTTCGTATTGTCTGCCGTGTGGGTCCTGTCGCATACACCTTAGCTCTTCCTGAAGGGTTGCGTATTCATCCGACATTCTGTGTCCTTATTGAAACCAAAGTTAGGCGACACAATTCAGGCCAGTCCTTTCCTTCCCGAAGCCACAGTAGCCGGTGAGCTGCGACCGATACCCGAAGAGATCCAGATGCTCAAATGGAAACAGCGGGGCACCGAGTACTTACCGGAGCTCCTGGTCAAATGGAAACACATGTCAGAAGCACACAATACTTGGGTCGATCTGTTGGAATTCAGGGAGCTCTATCCGGACTACCACCTTGAGGACAAGCTGATTCTTGATGGGGAGGGGAATGTTACGCCCCCGAACACGACACAGTTCTTTGGGCGTACCTACGCTCGATGGCGCAAGGCGAAGACAGACGGCAACGGGGCTATCCGGTTCAGCCCCCACTCTCTAATTATGGCGGACCGGGGCTGAACCGCACCGGTTCAGCCCCATGGGAGCTCTTGGGCCCGGGTATATTTATACCCGGGGCTAACTCTCTTAGGGGCATCGATGAACAATCAAGGTACTTCTTCTCCTCCTTCCCTCTAACCCTAATCTCTCTTATTTCTCCCTTAGTCTTCTTCCCTTTAGCTTTCTCCTATCAGATACAAAGAAATATTAGACAATTCTGGTACATGTCCAAAAACACAATACAGCACTGAGAGAATAAACTGTTGAATGAAAACAAACTATAAGAGCAACGCCTGCAAACACGCTCATCCTAGGCGTAACACCCCACCTGTGACCCCTGTAATAGTTAGCCCAAAAATGGGTCAGCCCAACTGGAGAGTAAGAAAAATCATTCTTCTTAGTGACACTAAAATATTTTGAGAACCATGTGTGCATGCTCTTTAAAACAATATTTTTATGCTATGAAAAATCTGTCATTACACTATGCATTCTTTTCTAACATAGAACTTGGGAAAATTAAATGTCTGCTCTACTATAATCATGTCACGCATTTTCATTTAAGTTCCGAAAGTATTCAACTATGAGTATTTTCTAAATTTTCGGCATCTTCTTGAATTCTTTTTGCTTTATGCTCGTCACTCTCCATATTCTAGGTGAAGTAACTTCTTATGTGCATTCCAATGATCCGAGTCCCAACTAACGAACGCAGAGGTTCTAGTGTCTCACGGACATAAACTTGCATATACTAATCTTCTAGATGGAGAAACGTCTCCCTAAACTTGAGGCTCATAAGGTCTACTACGCCTTACGAGTAAGATAGTGAGCCTCTATCTATCACATGAGAAAGTCTCAATCATGCCTCTTAGATATTTTAATTTACTGTTGGATATCATATTTATTCATCTGAATGTTGTAGGTCGTATTTTATTTTAAAGAACCGCCTCGTATACATATTCCGGTGCTTAGTATTTATTTGCACGACTAAAGAAAAACGTGGTTACATGTACTGTACAAATTCACATATTTCATACGAATTTAATATTTCTTAACATGATATACATTAAAGTCAAGGTGTATGCGATTGCATAATATTACATATACTCTCTTTTTATATGAGAAACAATTTGTGCATATAACTATGTGATATGTTTAGCCAAAAAGAATAGAATTTCTTACAGTGGTATTGCGGCGCTCGTACACAAGGCGCGGCGGCATAGCTTCCTTTGAGAAATATTCTAAAACACTAATCTGATCTCCGATTGGTAAGGAGGCTTATTTACCCAAGGAACCTAAAAAAACATCTAACATTCTTATAATCCTCTCCGAAATTTAAGGAATATCGTGCTAAAATAAACGAGGCGCTTACCACTCCTCTAATAGTGGAGGTCGTTATTTCTGATCCGGAAACGTCCCCGCCCACGCTTGGTGTTTGTTGCACCAATCCTAAGCAAAATTCCACACATCATATAAGGAATTCTTTTAAACAAACACTGACTAAAATCGAGGAGGGACAACAGAAAACCTGAGTTAAAACGTAAGCGAAGGATCGATTTGATCACCGGTCTCGAACGAGGAGCCTCGGTGAGGGCTTCTGAACTTTCTGTAGAAGGCGAAACACCAAACTTCCTGATTACCGCTCTGAAAAATTCAGAGATAAAGGAAGAGAAATCGTAGATCCATTTCTAGTAGGGTTTTAGGTTGCTACTTGGGAGCTACGATGACTGGAGGAAGGGAGGGGGGCTCCAGGTGACAAACCACAACAGAAGAAAGGGACCACCTCCCAGGGTCGTGGACAGTAGGAGATCGACGGGACTCCCCGTGCGTGAAGCGCCGATGGTTTTTGGAAGAGGGACGGACGCTGTCGCGCCTTCTGGAGTAGTCGGCTAGGGAGGCCGAGCCTTTCGCACAGACGGAAGAGATCGGGAAGAGGAAAAGTCGCGAGCGCCGTCTGCGAGAGGGAGGAAAACGTCGATTTCTCCTTTGGTTGAGCCCTTACGGGACTTTTAAAGAGGCACGTGACAACAGTGTTTTAAATATCGGATGTCGGCGACATATCAGATTGAGTTTTAAATGTCGGATATCGGAAGTTGGAGACATGTCGGGGATATTTTAAAATATCGGATTGTCATGTCTTATAAATAAATTTTTTAATTTTAAGTATACTCACTATAATTATATCTTATAAAAATAGGAGAATAATATAACAAATAGATAAAAAAATGAGTCATTTATATTACGAAATAAAATCGAATAGTATCTAAGATAAAATATTATTAACAAATACAAAATGAAATATTGTAAAATATATTGATAACAATAATTTTATTGCAAATAATGAAGATTTAAATATTTTCATATTTTTTTGTAATAAATGCATTAAATATTTTCGTATTTTTTTATAAAATGAAATTAAAAAATTGTGAAACAATTATACAAAATTAGTTGTAAAAATAAAATGTTAAAAAAATTGAAACAATAAGTCTAATCGATTTAAACATACATAATATAATATCCATATGTGATTTAAACATATGTTGCTAGTCTGCTAATATAAAATAAAATAGAGGACGATATATTTAAAAGTCGAGTCGGCCGATATATCGGAAAAAATCGGACATGTCGGCCTATATTTTACAAAAGGACATAATCTATTTTTTTTAGAAAAACATATCGTTTTGCCCTAAAAAATGACATTTCGGGGGAGACATGTCGGAGGACATTTAAAACAATGCGCGTGAGAATAGGGTTTCGGTTATGAATGGAAACCGAATAATTGACTTTAATTGGGTGTGGGGGGGGGGGGGGGGGGGGGGGGTTGCTTCAAATTTTATTCTCATTTTGACACTCCTCACTAGTTGAAAGGTTTGCGCGCTACGCTCTCGCACCGACACTATAATGTGTCTAAAAGTTTCTAATATTTTTAATTACTTTCTTTTTATTAATGAGCAAGAATTACTCATAACAAAATCGTACCTCGACTAGAAGCTGACTCGATCACTTGTGCTCGCGATTGGACCCTGAAATTAAAAATTACGTATGCAACAAATTACGGATGTTACACCACCACAAGGGTGAAATGTAGGCGTTGGTGTTTATTTTAGTAGTGATGTATCCTACATCATCCCTGGCTTTGAAGAATTCAGCGTAGTTGGGCCAACAACACTGCTGTAGCTTCCACTTGCGTTTTGAACCAAAAATTGATGATGAGAATATTTTAATTAGACATCCTTCACGGAAATGAGCAATTTTTTATGTCAGTTTTCATTACCATGCTTTGACTTTACTTTGCTTCCATTAATCACATTAAAATCAATTTTAATTATTTTAATCTAAAGGTTAAAATTTAAACTAATTTAAATAAGAGCTTCTCCATCCTTACCTTGATTCAAATTTAAATATAAAGGAATATTCCTCAGAGCTTAAGGTAATGCACATGTACCATTAAAATGTTCACATGCAACTTATCTTCTTGGTTATGCCAATATTACTGGGCACATACTTCCAGTCAAATTCATTCACCACTTACTAAGGTGAACCTGGTGCTATTATCATTTTAAAACGTTTGTGAGGAAACTTATGATCTTAAATTCATGCTTTAATGCGAGGTGTAGAATTCTTCCTGTAACTATAGAAAAGCCTTATTCTGACTGTATTTTTTACTTGTAGTGAATGCTGTCTTTTTCTGCTGCATATAACTTGACGTGATTTCTATCTTTTGTACATAACTCCCAACGTGAACTCGCTATTTCATTACTCCTGTGAACTCCTGAGAATCCTCTAGATATATGTTCTTTGAAGACATATAGTGCACCCTCCTTGAATTTTCAAGAATTAGGCTATAGATGCATAATTTAAAATTTGAATGTTCCTTGATCTATCAAGGGAATTCTTACCGCCCAAATACTGCGATGAGAGAAAAAGCACCACATTGTCAAATACTAGCAGAAAGAGCATGAGTTCCCCTGTGCACATATGCCACCTCTAGCCTTTGCATGACATCCCCTAGTGCACAATATATGATGGCCGAAGTGTCATCGGCATCACATGATCTCCCTTCATGGACCTTTCGAAATTATAATTACCCTCAATGTTTACATTTCATAAATTGCATGCACAAAAAGACCTCCCTGAAGATTTCCAAGGGGGTACTTTTGTGCATGGATGTTATGAAATGTAAACATTGAGGGGAGGTTTTTGTACTTTTGAAAGTTAGAGTGACAGACACGGGGCTCCGCCACCACGACCGTGATAGACATTGTTAATTAATGTGGTTTAAAATAAACACATTAGCAATTAATTAATGCGGAAAATAGTTATACACTATTTTTTGATTTTTGTTAAAAAAACCCTCGTCATTATTGATATATAATTAATTTTTCATCATTATTGATATATAATTAATTTTTCATCATTACTTTTATAAATTAAACTAATTGGTTTCCATCATTACTTTTCAAATCAACTTTAATAAAGTTGACATGCCTAATGATAACCTACCATAGTAGGTATAGGAGCTCTACTAAAAACTTTTTCAATTTAATGAATTTTCATCATTACTTTTAATTTGAGAATAGGGTGTAATTATTTCAATGGACATTGTATTTTTTTTAAATAGATTATAATATGTTAAATCATTAGATGAAAACAATGAGACTATATTTGGCAAATTTGAATGTTTCACTAAAAACAACTTTTCCCTCTTAATATTGTAAAGATATATATAATCTTAGCTTAGACATCCTCCCACTTCCGCTTGTTTGATTTTCATATATATATATATATATAACTGACACTTATTTTTTTTTTCCACAGGCTCCCAAGGTCCACAACTACAAAAAGTCTTGGAAAGACTTACAGGGCAATTTACAGTTCCAAATGTTTTTATCGGTATGCGAACATCTGTTGCGAAAAATTTTGAAGCTTCGAAGCTTTTATTTAGATTCAATAAATTTTGTATTTTTATTGTTTTTTATGCATTCCTATTTCAGATGTACTTTATTAAAAATGCATCCTTTGAGTTGATAAAAATGCACTTTTTTTTCTAACCAACATTTGAGTTGCATCAAAATAATTTGTTTGATTGAAAGAAGAACAGGATTCTATGATTTTGATTAGAGCTGGGTGGACTTGATTATTCAAGCCTCAGCTCGTATTATATTTTAATTAAATGTGTTGTTATTATTTGTCATATGAAGTGAAGTATAATGCGGAATCCGTCACATGATTATGTCAGAATTTCTTTTAAACACCATAAAACCTTTTTTCTTTCTTTCCTCTTGCTGTGAAAATGTTTGAGTTGCCATCTTTTTAAAGGTTCTCTATTCTGTGACAGGGGGAAAGCATATCGGCGGCTGCACAGGTAACAGAGCACTCCCACTCTCCCTCCATTTATCCATTTGAAAGTTTTTTAAGCTATGCTATAGTTTCTATGTCACTTTGATTATGGGCATGTAACATATTTTCAATGTTGGGGCACCATAAAAATTATAGGGTTTACTATCCTAACACTATGGGCCTGCATTGGTGGTCAAGCTGCCTTTACTGGAGGCCCCAGGTTTAAATCCTAGACATAACATCTTGTTGCATGTGCAGGTTTCTGTAATTATGCAAAGTCGCGGGGTAATTTTTCGTGTGCGTGTGCGTGTGTGTGTGTGTATATATAGGGTTAATTACGGGGACCTCCCTTGGGAGTTTGCATAATTACAGGTTGCACCCCTCTATCTTTCAAAATTACATTTACCCCCCCCCCCCCCCCCCCCCCCCCCCCCCCCCCCCCCCCCCCCCCCCCCCTCCTCTAAGTTTTCCCAATTTAATGATAAAATTAGCCAAATTATTTTATGATATTTCAGTTTTACCCTTTGTAATGACTCTACATTGAAAGGGGGTGACCTCTTCCTTTAGAAATATAGATGGAAAATGATAAAATATGTCAAATTATTTTATGATATTCCAATTTTACTCTTTGAAGTAACTCTACATTGAAAGAGGTGCGTTACATTTACTCTTTATAATGAATCTAGAACCATTATAAAAGGATAAAATTGGAGTATCATAAAATAATTTGGTTGATTTTATCATTTTCATTCATTTTTCTAACGGAAGGGACATTTTTGTAAACTTGGGAAACTTAGAGAGTGGAGGTAAATGTAATTTTGAAAGATAGAGGGGTGCAACCTGTAATTATGCAAACTCGCAGGGGAGGTCCCAGTAATTAACCCTACACACACACACACGAAAAGGTACGCCGCAACGAGACTAGTAAAGTAAAATGATAACAAACAAAGCTTCCTTCTTTGAAAGAAAGAAGCCAAACCTTTCCTATTCTACTCCGAGCCCTCGTTTTGGGGATTTTCCAATCTAGAGTAATTAAGGGCAGCAAATCTGTTACCCTCCCCCTTCTTTCGCGCAGAGAATTTCTCCTTTCCTTTTCTAACATTGGTCCTCCTAGTTCTCCGTTGAACACGCAACCAAGGTCCGTAGAACTTTCCATGAGCTGTTAGGCGAAGAGGCCCGTCGCTGAGCCGATAGGCTAAGAGGGACCGGGGAGTTTCATCTTTCTTTGTATAGCTGTATTTCTTTCTGAAACTTCGCTCCTCTTCCTCTTCACTAAAGCTACTCTTCGCTCCTCTATATCTTTACCATATATAAAGAAATATCAAACCAATGAATTTTAAAGTCGTTGAAATGATTACGGCTGTCGAATCTGGCATTATATTTCATCAGCCGTCGGATCAAACCTCTCTCTCTACTTTTTCATAGGTCTCCTATATCTATTATGGGGTGACCTAAAACTATGAAGATAAAGTACCCTACAACATGAAATTATGATTTTACCCCTAAATTTATTGAAAAGGGAGGGTCATATGACCCCTTTTTTTAATCTCACAAAAATTGTCAATGGTGAGAATTGAACCCAGGTTTCTACTATGTCAAGCAAAGATGACAACCATCACACCATATGGTTTTTGTTGAACAAAATTGAATTAAGCTTTATATATACGTATATAAATATTGATCGCCCCCGCTGAATGTCGCCGCCCTTGCCGAATGTCACCCCCGCTGAATGTCGCCGTTCCCGCCGAATATCGCCGCCTGCACGGGAGGCCCCCGTGCCCTGTTAGTCGCGCGTGTGTATATATATTTGTATTGTAATGTCATTAAAGTAAGAAATGGAGTATGTTGGTAACACTGCTGAATTTTTTTCCCTTGCAAAACTCCGAATATTCTCATCATAAAACTTTTCTTTTGTATGAATGGTTTGATGCAGATACTGTAAAGCTTTGGCATGAGGGAAAGCTGGTACCCATGCTCTCAGAACTAAACATCAGCACTAAGAGCTTACAGCAGCCTTGATTCAAAATTACAGCTTCACAGAGATATATCTGTCTGCTCTTTCTGTCGGTTTACGCATCTGTTTATGATCACCATTTACAATAATTTAGTTCGTGCTAATCTTATCAAGGTAGGCTGTTGCTTGCTGTTCCCTTCCTTTTTTTTTTCAATCTCCGCGTTTTATTCTTTGCTCATCCCCCATATGTTCTTTTTTAATATAATGAGTTTCTGCGCATGGGATTCAATGAAATTTGGCAAATATCATTGTGATGGTCGTCTACCATTACACCACTAAAGTTTCTTTCTTTTCTAATATGAGTGACTGCACCTAGATCCCCTTGACCGCAACAATACACTCGATCGTATGCATCATACATCGACAATGTTATGCCACAATAGTATTGCAAAAGTTACGTACATCTCGTGCAATATCATGTGTACGAGCATTTGAAAAATTGGTATCCCTATGCAATCACAACAATACATTTGATCACACTCACTTGCGTACGTACATTTGAAAAATTACGTACATCTCGTGCAATATCATGCGTACTTGCAGAAAACGTGATGGATTGTAGTATTAGTAAAGCTGCATACATATCATGTCATGCAACTTGTACATACTTTTGGAAATTTAATTTTTAATTTTTGTTAATGTTATTTAGTACAGATATTAAGGAGTGTTTGCGGAATAATTTTTTATCTCAGTTTCAAACTTCACCGCATTCTTAATATTAGTTTGATATTTTTATTTAAACAAATTTAAATAAATAAAAAATATTTAATTTGAAAATATATCTGATTATCTAAATTGGCACGGTGGTAAAAAAAAAGGCAATTGTTATTTGCAGACCATAATGTCTATTCGCAGACCAAATTTTTTTTTCTATTTATTTGAATTTACAAATTATCATCTGCAAATTAATTTAAAATTTGAGCAGTTGATATTTTTGTTCTCCTGAGCAGGGCCCGACAATGAAGGAACATCTCTGGCGATCTTTTGAGCACTTCAATATGTGCACAGATCGAGTTGAGGAAGAAAGACAATTTCTTTGTTCATGCGATTTTGATTGTTTGAGAAGATTTAGATAGTTGATGGATCGTGATTCATAAAATAAAGTTCAAGTTGAGGAAGATTTCGAGTTGAGAAGATTTAGAGACTGAGTTGAGGAAGATGATTTCTTCTTTCATGCAATTTCAATTTATTTGGGAATATTTGTTTGGGAAGATTTAAATAGTTAGAATTACTCTCTCCTTGGGATAAGGTGAGGAAGACGAAAAAAGTTTTTTTTTTTACTAATCTACCGATAACAAAAATACCTGCGAATAGATAAATGCGCCTAAAAAAATGTTTGCTTTAAATATTGTTATTTTAGCTCAGGGATAATTCTTCTGAGATTGATTATAGGGATGTCTCTTCCCTAATTTATAAATTATCAAATATCTATGTTTTTTTTTTATAAAAACTACTTTATTAATAAACCTTTTATTTGGTTATTGCAATGTAATTGAATTATTGAAAGTCATCTAAATCAATTTTTTTTTGTTGCTCGCCTCTTTAATTGGTAGTGGCCACTGATCTTATTGAATGGATCCTGTTAAAGATTTTTTTATATTAATTGAAATTAGGATGACATTGGTAATTAAAACATCAGCCCTATTTGGGGGGTGGTGGCGGCGATAAAAAAAGGTGCTGTTATAAGCAAACCCTTTTTGGTTGCTAGCAAATCAATTTCTGAGTTATTACGCACCTTTTGAAAATACACTTTATACATGCATTTTTAGGAAAAGTGTTCAACACGAAAATTGTAGATCTCGTCAAGATCTACAACTTTCGTGTTGAACACTTTTCCTAAAAATGCACGCACAAGGCCCCAAAATCACCCTAATCGTAAATATAGTGAATTTTTGAAAATAACAAGAAAATACGCCTTGTACATGCATTTTTGAAAATGACAAGAAAAGTGTCCAACACGAAAGTTGTAGATCTCGACGAGATCTACAATTTTCGTGTTGGACACTTTTCCTAAAAATGCATGTACAAGGCGTATTTTCAAAAGACGCGTAATAACTCATAGAAATTGATTTGCTAGCAACCAAAAAGGGTTTGCTTATAACAACACCTTAAAAAATCTCCATTAAAATTATTTAAAAAAAAATATTTTACATTTTTCTATTGGAAAGAATTTTTTAAAAACAAGAATATGTTGTACGCAAGACAACTTCCGTAAACTCCCGAATAAAAGAGGAAAAGTTGAAAGATGAGAAAGCAATTTTTAGAAAACATTGTTGGACCGACAGCTCAAAAAAGCCCCAAAAAATATTTCTTGAAAACACTTTTTGAAAAAGCTCCTCTTCCAAATCTAAAAAAGAGGTGACCGTGAGAATAGAGCTTTTCACACCGCCACCACAACCCCAAATGGATCTCATCCTTGATGAGAAGTTAATAATAATATTAACAATAATAATTAATTAAAAGTCCATAATGATACATCTCTCCTGCTCCAAACTCCTCTATACAATTGAAACGTTGGCCGCACATGCTCACAGTTCATGCACACAAAAGAAAATGTAAATGTAATGTTTTTTTTTAGGTTTATTATTTTTGAAACCCATAAGGATATACAAATGGCTTGAAGCATACAAAATATTCCCTCCTTAATAATCACCAAAACTTCCCCCGGAAGTTAGCATAATTACACATTACACCCCCTCTTATTATTGAAATTACAAAAACCTCTCCCGAATGTTACAAAACATAATATTTATCTCCCCTGAAGTTCACACTTCATAACATCCATGCACAAAATACCCCTCCTAAAAATGTACTCATAGGGGGATATTTTTTTGCATGAATGCTATGAAATGTGAACTTCAGGGGAGGTAAATGCTATGTTTTGTAACATTTAGGGGAGGTTTTCGTGATTTCAATAATAAGAGGGGTGCAATCTGTAATTTTTCAAACTTAGAGGGGAGGTCCCCCCAGTAAATGCCCCTATATATATGTCTGTATAGCCGTCCCTTAAGGATCGTCATCGTGATGGGGAGCTAAATATGGGTCAAATGATGAAAGGTTTATGATAGGATTTCCCTGAAACATAAATTGGGAAATAATTAACTCACTGTTTAGCGAGCACAAGGAAGTATTTCCAGTCAAGTCAATCTTTTCCAGTTTATTACCTGAAGAAGATACAGAAGATAAGAGATTTTTTAAGTCACTAAAATTATAGAAATGTTTGCTCATAGGATTTAAGAGTAATAAAAAAAAAACTATGTTGGATCAACTCACAATTGAGGGAAGCTGACAAATTTCTTATTTTTTTTAAGGGCCATTAACCGGAACCTCCCCTCCAAGGCTCCGTTTGGCGCGGAGATGACGGCCGTGTTATGAACCAGCGTTGGTGAACGCCCAACCTCACCTAAGGTACTTCAACTTTATGTTCAAAAATAGTTTTTCTTTCTTAGTGGCGGTCATAACCGTTGTTATGCCAAACATACATTCTATGATGGTGGCGTTTTTGTCCAGACTCACTGGAGCAAAAACGCCGCACCAAACGAAGCGTAAGTTGGTTTACATTTCAAACATTCATGCACAAAAAGACCTAAGCAATTGATTGGAAGTTTCAGTTTAACTACTTCAATTTTATATCTACTGTGATAGTTCACTTGCTACATTTATTTAGATATATAATTTATTATTAATTATTCTTCAAAATGACCTAAAGAAAATAGGGTGCATCACAATTTAATACTATTAATTACCAAAATCTTCCCTGTGAGTTTGCATAATTATAGGCTCTATCTTTTGAAATTACAAAAACCACCCTCATAAGATTATATTTCATAGCATGCATGCAGAAAAATAACCCCCTTAAAGCATCATAAGTTGGTTTAGATAATAACTACTTCCATTAAATATTAAGCTTAATTCCTTAATTCTTTAGGATGAGGATCTTCTTCATGAAAATAATTTAAGACATTAAAGTTTTTTGAAGAGATAAATAAGCTTAGATTTTATATTACATAAAAAAAACAATATTATCTACATAAAATGCCATAGTAAAGACTCCCACTATAGTGCTTGGAATTGATTTAAATACAAGTTTACTGGAAAAATATGTTACATTATTTCCTAAGCCTTAACATCCAATAATCAAAGCTATCATCCATTTCCAAGCTAAAAATTGTGTGCAATCAATGGGTTATGGAAACCTATGCAGAGGACTTCAGAGCCCTTAAATGTACATTTATATGTGTCTATTTAAATGATTTTAATGATAGTGATGATCCAAATGACATAAAATTTTCCAAGCATATTTGATATAGGGGAGCCTTGGCGCGCCGGTTGAGGTGTTGCCATGTGACCTTGGGTCACGGGTTTGAGTCCTGGAAGCAGCCTCTTGCAAAAATGCAGGGTAAGGTTTGCCTACATTTCACCCTTGTGGTGTGACCCGAATTAAATGTATATTTTTGAGAAGCAAGATCTTATGGGCCCACACTAGTTATTATTTAAATTTTTATGTATTTTTATCAAGTGTTATATCAATATCCAATTTAATCTATCTTAGTTTCCCTCTTTTCTTCTCTTCCTCAAGCTAAGGTTGTGGTTGAACAAGGTGTTACGGGCCTTCTCGGAGGTTGCCGGAGGAGTGGCCGGAGGTGGAGATGTGGGGTAGGAGATACTACGGAGCCGTGACCACGGCTGCTTAAGCGGGGCGTGCTCAAGAGAGAGGGAGCTTCCAAGATCTCATTCAAACGACGGGAATTAGATTATCTTCTTGCTTACTGATACAAGACCGCTAGTGTCCTTTAAATAAGACTTACAACAGAATATTAATGAAAATAAATGACAGACTTGGACATGTGATTAAAAAGGACACCACATAAGAACACGACATAAATGACGACGTCATATAAGGACGCGACTCTAAGACAGAATAAAAGCAATATTATGAAATAAATACTAATAATTAATGCCCTAATAAGACCCATAACATCTCTCTCACCTTGCAAAAACGAGCTTGTCCTCAATCTCGAAGGAGAGCAATTATGTCCTGCTTCATCCGACACCATCATCCTCAAGTCCTCGACCTGTAGATAGAAAAGTCGTTTGCACTTGTGGCCGCGAGTGTACTGTTCGTCGCAGTTGTAACGCAAGCCTTGTGCGCGCCGGTCCAGCATCTCGATCCGAGATAGTTTACGGACTGGTGGGTATGGATGACCCTCGGGACGGCCTTGCTGAATGCCCGTGTCGGTGGGCAAATAGACCTCCTGTGCTAGTTGGAGGCGATGATCACATAGCCTGCCTAGACTCATAGCAGTCACTAAGTCTTGAGGAGCCTTAAATTTGATATCAAGTCGCAGGCAATCACGAACTCCGGTGGTGAAGATGTCGACCTGCATCTCTGGGGAAAGTGTGACGTGCGCCAGAAGAAGTTGAAACTGGTCCAGATAATCGTCCACGGGGCCCGTCTGGCGTAGTGTCGTGAGGGCACCGAGGGGGTTGATGCAGATGGGAGGGCCGAAACGCAGGTTGCAAAATCGCTTGAAGTTTTCCTACGTTAGACCCGACTGATCAGTGAGGAGACGAGTGACCCAAAGCAAGGCTGAGTCGAGAAGGTGGAAGGAGGTCAGAGGAAGCCGTTCGGCTGCTGGAGTTTGTTGATGGCCAAAGAATTGTTCGCACCTGGTGAACCAGCCCAAAATATCAGTTTTTCCATCGTAGGTGTGGAATTCCAACCGGGTATAGCGTGGCAGAATAGCAGCTTCAGGGCATAAAAGGGTCTGCGGTGGCGGCTCATGGCGGGTGAGCGGCGGTAGCGGAATTTGACTGTTGTTGGCGTGATCCGTGGTTGGGGTGGTAACCACGGGAGGTGATGTTGTTAGATCATTAAGCCTGGCGGTGATAAGGGCCATGTCGTCCCGATGCCGGGATTCGGCGTCCCGAAAGCGTGCTTCCATGGCTGTCATGATAGTCTGCAACACGTCCTGGAGAGCAGCCCTAAAATCTTGCAAATCCCTCATCAGTTGACTTGCTTGCCGAGAGAAAGTGCGGGTGACTGGACGCCTAGAGTCATCGGAGGCGGCTGAATTTATGTTGCCGCGAGTGTCACGAGTGTCGCGTCGTCTCCCAATGGTGGTGTCACAAATTTGATTACTTAATTTAATTCAATCAAGACTTAATAAGCAAGCAAATATTAATTATTAATAATTAATTAATCCATAAAATGATTAATCAATTAATAATAATTTCTTTAATAAAGAAAGACAGCCTTGCTTTAATATGGTGGCAGCGGGGCTTTAATATGGAAGCCAGTGGTACTAAATAAGTAAGGCAAGAGTGCTTAATTGGGCGGAAAATCGCGTCCCAGAAGGAAGGTTTCTTTGCGCGTGCGATAGGAGCGGACGCAGAAGCCAAGTTGCATGCAAACACGAAGCTCGGTCATGAAGACGAAGGGCAGCGGCTGCTGGAGTGAAACCTGGTCGTCGAGGAGGCGAGGAAACAAGTAGAGTCTGCTGGTTCGAGCGGTTGACTGGAGTGGCGCAGGCTGCTATGCGATCGAACGAGTGTTGCGGTCGACTGGAAGATGATCGGTCGAGACGTTGGACGTGCTCGCTGGAGGATGAAGAGGCGCGAAAATCGTCTTGCTGCAGCGGAACAGAAAGCGAAGGCTGAGAGGGAGATGCCGGTCGGAAAGAAGCCGAAGAGGGAGATACGGGCAGCAACGACAATCGTAGAAGATGGCAGCGGTGTTATCACTGATGAATCACAGCAGAAGTATCGATCCGCAGATGGAGAACTCTGATACCAAGTTGTTACGGGCCTTCTCGGAGGTTGCTGGAGGAGTGGCCGGAGGTGGAGATGCGGGGTAGGAGATACTACGGAGCCGTGACCGCGACTTCCTAAGCGGGGCGTGCTCGAGAGAGAGAGAGAGAGCTTCCAAGATCTCATTGAAAAGACGGGAATTAGATTATCTTCTTGCTTACCGATACAAGACCACCAGTGTCCTTTAAATAGGACTTACAACAGACTATTAATGGAAATAAATGACAGACTTGGACATGCGACTAAAAAGGACACCGCATAAGAACACGACATAAATGACGACGTCATATCAAGAAGCGGCTCTAAGACAGAATAAAAACAATATTATGAAATAAATACTAATAATTAATGCCCTAATAAGACCCATAACACAATGCTCCTATCTTCCTCCTTCATCCCCGTTGTACTCCGGTTGAGTACAACTCTCGTGTATCCATACCACCCTCAACACCTTCAGTCATCCCTCCGACAAGTTACCGACGTGTTAAATGTTAGCTCTTAACAACTTGATATCAAAGTTATCGCTCCTTCGCCTTCAACTACCCACCAAATTGTCCATCCCACACAGTCCGCATCTTTATGTGCATCTAGTAACCAACAGTAGCCTGAAAACACCTCAATCGAAGCTTCCAACTGTTGACGCAGTAAATCGGTGCCGTAAGGCTGCTCCGTCGATCGTTGCAGCCCTAAAGGAGATATCATTGACACTGAAGCAGGCCTACCACAATGCCAGAGGATAGTCTCATTCCCATCGAACCATCTACAAGTCCCGCGACGTCTGACTCACTTGCGAGCGTCGTCTTCCTCTCCTGGCAATCCTGTTCTAGCACGCGATTGACATTTACGCCGACTGATGAGCCCCAAGCCTATGACCAACCCGCAATCGTGCCCAACAAGGCCTCTCGCAGCAGAAGCACATCTCTTAGCTAGTGGACGTCCATCTCTACTATTTTTTCCTCGTCGAGCCAAACGACAACATGCTTTCCTATTTGCAACACATGTCTGCTTTCTATCGGGCATGCCCTTCATTTTTTTCGAGTACAACACCAGCTCAAAGACAGTTCTGGCTTTTCTTTTCCGAAGCAACTGCTTCACATCGCGTTCAGCCTTTACTTGATTACTTCATTCACTTCGACATGGCAGCATTCCGACGATCAAGATAAAATCCGCAAGATATGTGAATAATGTGTGGGGCATCAACAACATCTACGGCGGGGACTCGAGAAATGTTGGCACAGCTCTACGAACATTTAAAACCACGTAAGAGTAGAAGTCTGATAGGGATCGGGGATTCAATTGGAATAGTGAACAAAGAGTGTCAACCAATATCTGTTTGTTAAGCCACATCACTGTTATCCCCTGCAATCTCTCCGCCCATTAGGCAACCCGAAACCGTGCCCGACGCACACTCGGCCACCCTCGATGCACCACTATCAGTTTATGTGGAATCCATCTTGCACCCACTACAGCCACAGATTTTGCCCGCTTCGTGCTCTCTGCCACCTGTCCCGTCGGTCACTCTCGAGCCATTACTTTTGGTGGTTACTACTTAGTCGGTGCCTCCACTTCCGATCATCGTGGTTCCCATTCTGCGGGCTCCTCATCTCCCTCAACCGTCCGCAATCACAAAGCACCCTTGCCCTGAATTCAAACATTACTTATGGTAGTCTCTCCCTTGAATGCACTTCCACTCATCTGACCTGCCCGTTTTGGTGCATTAATGTGGCCGATACGCAAGCAACTCCCCACCGACAGCATCGTCATCGTTCACTGCACCCACGAGTACTATTGAGGCCCCCTCCCAATGACGTCTCAGCTTCGGCGACATGCTACAATGAGTTGTTCTGGCACAAAATCAAGGAACTGGATAAACTGCATCGCAAGGTTCTATACCTTCTATGAGTTTGAGGACGAGGGGTGTGATGTTATGGGCCCACACTAGTTATCATTTAATATTTTATGTATGTTTTATTAAGTGTTATATCAGTGTCGTTATTTTGACTCGTTATGCATGTCGCATCGTTTATGCTCATGTAAGGGTATTTTTGTAATTATTTCTCCGGTCATGTAAGTTCTAGCTAAAGTCCCTTGGGTTTAAGGAAAGGGGAAGTAATGAAATATCTAATTTAGGGGTAATCCTGTAGCACAAAACTTGGGAATGAATGCTAAGAAAATTGTGTAATATAAATATGAAAATAGAATAAGTATTTAAACTAAACTGGAGGTGGAACTAAGAAGTCCAAATTTTCGTCTGACACGAACCAATTCCAAAGAAAAATGATATAATATTAGTTTGCCAACATAAAAATGAAGTAGCTTTAACTCGTACCTTTTGACTTCCTCAATGCATCTTCTATGATTAACAATGATTCAGGGGGCAATAAATTGGAACCCCCATTGATCGATACGATATCTGGAGCTCGGGAGACAATGCAACAAATGAAATGAGCAGCTTGGATACCGCCACGATTTTTGCTGCAGGTATAAATTCAAATATTAAAATAAGTTATCCATAAATATAAGGGTCATTTACTGGGACCTCCCGTCTAATTTTGCATAATTACAGGAACATCCCATCTATCTTTCAAAATTACCAAAACCTCCCAACTATGTTTACACTGTTAACATACAATATAAAAAAGAACAAACCTCGTTGAGGGGTCTTCCATTTTTTTAATACATGTCTGTTAACAATGTAAACTTAGTGCGGAGGTTTTGGTAATTTTGAAAGATAGAGGGGAAATCTTTGTAATTATACAAAGTTAGAGGGGAGTTTTCATAATTATTCCAAAATATAAAGAGCAAAACAATCACAACCTTATGTTAATATGAGCAAGGGCAATCTCTTTTGTCATTTCTCTGTAAAGTTCCTGGAAACCAAATGACCCCAATCCAATATCTTCAATGTTAAGATTTTGTACCAGTGACGTACCCAAAAATTTAGCCAGTGTTGGAGCAACAGAACTAAAAAGACATTAGTTAAAACTAGTTTCTTCTTAAATGCATGGGGTAAAATATTTTTGAGCTAATTCACCTCCCAAGATCATTGCCGGCAAAAGATAGAGTCTTCAGCTGACCCTTCATCATGCCAAGGCTTTGCAAGAGTTCAGACACTCCTATCCCTGAAAGATCACAGTTCTCTAACCAAATTTCAGTAGCACGACAAGTCTTCCCAAGAGCTTTGACAAAAAAAGGCATTAAACTCCTACAGAAGACCAATGAACTTCAATTATCTATACTACATTAAAAAGAAAAATCAGGAGTGGTCATGGTCCTAATGTAGGGCCATCAAATAAATCGGAGTCTTTCTAGTTTAATATCTTTGATCTAACGGATTGTGTAGTTTCTTAATATGAAGACTACCAATAATACTCGGTTGTTGCTCAAGTGGCGGTCGAGTATGAGGGACCCCTGCATAGCTGCTAGTCATAGCATAAATAAATAATTAGGTACGGGATATTTCTCTTTGGACAACATAGATTCCTTGTTTAGGCGCGGGATGTTTCTCTTTGAACAACATAGATTCCTTTGTTTATAGATGTGTGTGCATCTTTTTGAAGAGAATGAAATAGTACATTGATCTAAAAAATACCTGACTCCATCATCCCCGATCGGATTATCACTCAAGTCTAAGCTTAATAACTTTGGCATGTTAACCAACATGTGATGAAGGCCTGACATATCACTCTCATTCAAATTATTACCCCTGAAATCATAAAAGAATAAAGGGAAAAAATAATGAGCCATATTGCGTGGAAACAACAGAAAATTTAATCTTCAATTATGAATAGGAATTTTGTTGATTGCTTATTTCATGAAGACAGCAGCTGGCTGACCTGTAGATAACAAGACAGGCTTTGACAAAAAATTATAGGTGATGAACGATGAAGGAAAATTTTGAAGGACAGGATCTAGGATGCTCGAAAAAAATATCTACCAATTCAAATAGAGACATAAATCATTTCCCATCAAGATCTACAAGATCTTTACATAAACATAAAAGAACTTTCCTTCCGCTAATAGCTAAGAAACCTCAAAGAATTTTTAAGAAGATTTTTTTCATCATTTGCAAAAACACCATTTATCATAACCAAGATAGTAAGATACTAAATTACAAGGATAAAGAGTGTGATATCCTTTACCAAGGGACGCTCACTCACCAAGAGGTCCTTTATTTGAAAAAGAAAGATTGCAAAAAATTCACACATTATAATGAACGAAGAACTCACTTGATTTCATAAACTCATTCTATATCTTTACTTACAAGTTACAACTCAACACTCTCATTTGTAGTTCTAGCATGTAGTGAAAGTCAAATGTGAGGGGAAGTGGAGGTAGAAGCTGGCGATTTAGGCTATGATTGCTTAAGCGTTTGGTCTCCATTTCATTTTGGAGAAAACGGAGTTTTCGGTTTTTTGGGCGTTTGAGAGAGCAGATAGACCGAAACACCGTTTAAAAAAACTGCCTATAGGTATAATTCTGACCGGAGCTGGGAGCTCCTTTTCCAACGGTCTAGAGGCATGTCTGGGAAGGCGGAAGGCGGAAGGAAGATCGCGGAAGGAGGAAGCGGATCGCTGAAGGTGGAAAATTTTTTCTCTCGTACTTTTGGTGCCGTCCATCCCGTCCGTTCTCTCCCTAGCTCGAATCGTCTCCTGCTCTTCCACCGACATCCCGTCCGTTCTAGCGTTGATGTTAACTTCAAGGACATAGACGGCCGGACTGTACTGCACGTTGCTCCTGCAAAGGTTTCCCGGGCGCCGTTGAGCTGCTTCTTGAGAGAGGGGCGATGGTCGATATGGAAAACTGCTGAAATCTGGATGGGATGCCGGTTCTTTCTTGTTTTTTTGTCTCGTTGCTGATTAGGAAATCTGATGATCCCACATTCATTTCTGATTAGGAAATCTGAAATCTGTTGATACTTTTATTCAAGGAAGCAGGGTGTCTTTCTTTGTTGACATGGGTTGTGTAATATCATGCATCCACATCAGTGTTGCAACTGTCCAATGAAAATGTTCAAAATAAAATATGTAGAGTTTCATGTAGCCGGAATCTGGATGCGATGGTCGATATTCTGTTTAGAAATTCTGCTGTGAGGAGCTATAAAAGAATTCAATTTGTTGTGGTCTACCTTTCAGTGTATAGTTTTGTGTTATTGTAAAGTATATGTAGAACTAGAATCAAAATCTTTCTAATTTTGGGCTAAGCAAACTCCATTTTGCATTAAAAAAAATTTCTTACAAAATTCCATTTTTAATAAACATTTTTAATTTTTTTTGCACTGCTTTTCGAACAGCTCTGCAAACTCCATTTTACACACAATTTTTTTACTGCAAACTCCATTTTACAGAAAATGCTCTTTTCTCAAACTCCATTTATGACAATGCCTTTTTGATCAACAAAAGCCAAAACAAACAAGAGCCTTAGAAAGTGAAGTAAAGATAGAAAATTTATGAATTAGTGAAGATAATCGCTGGTTTTGAAATGGTATGTAGCAATCTTAGTTGGTATCAAAGATGATGTGGATTCAATAGAGATTAGGTGCATAAGTGGGTCAGGATTTTTGGGACATGATAAATGTGTTCTTTTGTGAAGAGAATTTGTTATTAATGTGGCAACATCCCTATACCCCGTGCCACATAGCGTGGAATTAGTCCTAAAAGCTATTTTACTTTCTGGTTTAGTTTTTGTACCCCATTATATAAGGGAAAGACAATAGGGTTAAACCACACTAGGATTGATCTTGTTCATAATACAATTTTGAGTAGTCGGGAGAAACAAAGTTTCTGATGCTCTTGCTTGTCGTTGAATGCATCATGCTTTATGCCCCTCAATTTCTCAATACCTCCCCTGATACCGCTTAGGTATCGAAGGGCGGCGAGGTATCGCCGGCGGTAGCAAATGTCGAGAGAGAGAGAGAGATAGAGAGAGAGAGAGAGAGGGATAGAGAGAAGGAAGAAGGGGAGCAGCCCCAACAATACTCAAGTGATCCAAAGATGAAAGATAGGTTTTTAGGAGGACCTCTTATACTATGAGGACACTCCACATACAATACCCAAAATACCCATACACAAAATAGTAAACTACTAAGCCTGCTCTTGCATCCGGACGGCGCCCTCCCTGCTGTCGCCCAGGGTATCGCCGGGCGGTATCCCCGTGTTGTCGCCTGTCCCGCTACCGCCGGCCCTGTCGCCCGGCGATATCAATTCCGATGCTGCTCCTATGTCTCTTGCTCCGCTCGATCGCCGGGTGTACACCCGCCAAGGCGGTTCCTCCTCCCGCGAGTCGGTAACAATGCCTCCATCTGGGAAATTGGCCTTGTCCTCAAGGCAGTAATCCGGAAACTGGCAGCGGAAGTCGTCGCGAACAAGCCACGTGCTCTCGGACTGGGGTCGATGTTGCCATGCTACCCGGACTTCCTCGGGAAAGGGCGTCCCGGAGTGAGACGAGCGGCGATCGATGATGGCGGCCGGATAGAGGGGGGCGGTGCTGGAGTAGTCCAAGTCGGCGGGGAAGTGGTCCACGGCCGGGTGGTCGCCGATGACGCGACGGAGCTGCGAGATGTGGAAGACGGGGTGGATCCGACTGCCGTCCGGTAGGCGAAGGCGGTAGGCAACTGCTCCAATACGGCCGATCACCTCGAAGGGGCCGAAAAAACGCGGGGCTAGTTTTGGGCACGTTCGGCGAGCGACGGACAGTTGCCGGTAGGGTTGTAGCTTGATAAACACCTTCTCCCCAACTTCAAGTTGTAGGTCCCGGCGTTTGCGATTCGCAAAGGATGTCATTTTGGCTTGGGCGCGCCGCAAGTGATGCTTCAAACTGTCCAAAATAGTGTCTCGATCTTGCAAGTGGACCGCGAGGCCGTCCACATGGCACTCGCCGGGTAAGTATCGTACGATCGATGGGGGTGGGCGGCCGTAGACCACCGCGAATGGGGAAGTGTTGGCGGCGTAGTGATACGCCGTGTTGTATGAATATTCCGCCCACGGAAGCCACTTAGCCCAAGTTCCCGGTCTTTCCCCAATGAAACACCGGAGGTAGGTTTCCAGGCACCGATTGAGAACTTCGGATTGCCCGTCCGACTGCGGGTGGTAGGCGGTGCTCATGCGAAGCTGGGTACCTTGGAGCCGGAATAACGAAGTCCAAAAGCTGCTGAGGAACAGGGGGTCGCGGTCGCTCACAATGGAGCGCGGAAACCCGTGAAGGCGCACAATGCCGGAGATGAAACTGTCCGCTACCGACTTTGCGGTGTACGGGTGGCGAAGGGGAATGAAGTGGCCGTACTTTGAAAGGCGGTCGACTACCACCAAAATACAGTCAAACCCATCCGACCGGGGTAGCCGGGTGATGAAATCCATGGCGATGTCCTCCCAAATGCGCTCCGGAATCGGAAGGGGTTGTAGGAGCCCGCCTGGGAACAATGCCTCATACTTGGCCTTCTGACATGTAAGGCATGCGGCGACGTAAGCCTTGACCTGGCGGAACATGTGTGGCCAAAACAAGGAGGCCGACAAGCGGCGATATGTCCGGTAGGCGCCGGCGTGGCCGCCGGTCGGAGATGCGTGGAACTCAGCAAGCAATCTAGTAATGCAGGCGGCGGAGGCGGAAAGGACCAAACGGCCGTGGTAGAACAACCGGCCGCCGATGAGGGAGTAGGGGGGGTGTGCCGCCGGGTCGGCGATGAGAGCCGTCCTGATTGGGGCCAAATACGGGTCCTGTTCGACCCCCTCCTGGATGTCCGCACCCTCCTCCCAGAAGGGCCGAGAAATTGCGGTCAACTCGGGCGCGTGCGGTTGGCGAGACAGTGCATCCGCCGCCCGGTTGGTCTTCCCGGAACGGAACTCGATTGAGAAGTCATAGCCCAATAATTTCGCGATCCAAACTAGTTGAGCCGGCGTGGCGATTTTCTGCTGGAGGAGATATCGGAGGCTGTGGTGATCCGTCCGCACCACGAACGACCGACCGAGTAAGTACGGGCGCCAGTGCTGTACTGCCAGAACCAAGGCCATCAGTTCATTTTCATAGGCCGAACGGCTGCGAACCGTGGGAGAGAAGGCCCGGCTGTAGAAGGCGATTGGGCGGCCGGCCTGCATCAGGACCGCGCCGACCCCGGTGCCCGACGCGTCGCACTCGACCACGAAGGGCTGGTGGAAGTCCGGCATCGCCAATACCGGCCCGTGCACGAGGGCCGATTGCAATGCCGCGAATGCTGCCATGGCCGCCGCCGACCACACGAAAGGGCCCTCCTCCGATAGCTTGAGCAATTGGGTGAGGGGGCGGGCCAAAGTCCCATAGCCCTGGATGAACCTGCGGTAGTAGCCGGTCAAGCCCAACAATCCGCGCACCTCGCGAACCGATGTGGGCGTCGGCCAGTGGAGAACCGCCGCCACCTTGTCGGCCTCCATGGCCACCCCGTTGGCCGAGATCGTGTGGCCCAAATAGCTCACCGCACGGGCGCCAAACGAGCATTTCTTCCGGTTGAGGACGAGGGCGTGCCCGCGAAGGGTGCGGAGGGTGGACCGGACGTGCTGGAGGTGGTCCTGCCAAGTGGAACTATACACCAGAATATCATCAAAAAAAACAAGCACATGTTTTCGGAGTACCGGCCGGAAGATGTCATTCATCGTAGCTTGGAAGGTGGCCGGGGCATTGGTCAAGCCGAACGCCCGTCGTGAGTCCGGAACGCCGTCTTGGGAATGTCGGCCGGCCGTACGCGAATCTGATGATAGCCGGAGCGGAGATCCAGCTTTGTAAAGAATGTGGCGCCGTGGAGCTCGTCCAATAGCTCCTGGATGACCGGAATCGGATATTTGTCGGCGACGGTGGCCCGGTTTAGTTCCCGATAGTCCACGCAAAAGCGCCAACTACCATCTTTCTTTCGTACCAGGAGGACCGGGCTGGAAAAGGGGCTCGCGCTTGGCCGAATGATGCCCCCCAAAAGCATCTCCCGCACGAGGCGTTCGATCTCGTCCTTCTGCAAGTGGCCATAACGGTACGGTCGTACCGACACGGCTAATGTCCCCGGGTGAAGGACGATGGCATGGTCGGTGGGGCGGGCCGGGGGTAAACCGGTCGGGGCCACGAAGATTTTGGCAAACTCGTCCAAGATGCCGCGGATGTCGTCCGGTACCGGCGGCGGAACCTCCGGGGCGCTGGCCAAGAGCCAAAGGCAAGCGGAAAAGTGGACATCCGACGTGCGTTGAAGGGCCCGGAAGGGCACCGGCGTGCGGCGGAGAGTGGAGTCGCCTGTAAGGCAGCACGGCGCCGCCCCTTGCTGAAAATGCATCGTCATTTTGGCCCAATTTACGCGAACGTCGCCCAACGTTTGTAACCAAGCAACCCCCAAGACCGCGTCAATGCCTCCCAATTCGAAGAGATAGAAGTCCGTCGTGATGGAGCACGAGCCCGCGGTGAGCGCGAGTGCTTGGCATAGGCCCTGCGTCGGCCGCCTCCGGCCGTCCCCCAAGCAAACAGTGAATTCCGCGGATGGCAGGTGGGGAAGATCGAGCTCGCGAGCCAGGTGCGCCGAAATGAAGTTGTGGCTCGCGCCATTGTCGATCATGAGGATGACGTCCCGCTCCCGAATGCGGCTGTGGAGTTTCATCGTGCGAGGACCCGTGATGCCGCCGACCGAGAAACAGGGCAGCTCCAGGCAATGAAATGGTTCGGTCGGGTCCGGAAGGGGTTCGGTGTCCTCGGAACCGGGTGGTGCCAGCTCCTCCTCCCGCAAGTCGGTGGGTGTGTCGTCGCCAAACAGGGCATGAAACTCTTTGACCGAGCATACGTGGTTGGGCGAGTACGGTTGGCGGCACCTGAAGCATAATCCTTTGCGGCGGAGGTCGTTGTACTCGCTATCCGAAATACGGTGGGTCGTGGGGCGGCCGGGGCGCTGGCCGCCGTGCGGACCCGGCCGTGTCGCCAAGTCACGTGCGGGAGGCGGCCGAGGCGGCGGGTGAGAAGCCGGTACCGGTTGGCGAATGCCCAAGTCCGCCTCGACGACGCGAGCCAAGTCGATCGCGGCGGAAACGGTGCGGGGATTGTGGGTCCGGAGGCGAGAACGAATGGCGGGCCGCAACCCTTGCAAGAAAAACCCCAAGTAGTGATCCGGAGGCAGTCCCGGGACATGGGAGACCAAGGCGACGAACTCATCAATATAGGTGTCAAGGTCGGACGATTGGCGTATGCTGCAGAGGCGCTCGATGGCGGAGCCGGAGTAACGCGCGTCATAGCGCTGAATCATTTCATGCTTGAGCTCATCCCAGGAAATCTGGGGTTGCACCTGGCGAAGCCACCGTGCCCAGTGCAACGCGGAGCCCGAGAGGCCGACGACCGCCGTTCCCACCTTGTCGGCTTCCTCGGTCGAATGGAGGTCGAAGAATTGCTCGGCGCGAGCTATCCAACCCATGGGATCCACCCCAGTGAAAGACGACAACTCCAGCGCCAACGAGGGACGGTTACCGGGCGGCATTGGGGCGGCTTGTCGCAGATCGGGCCCGACAGCCGGCGGGTGAGGTGCAGCCGGAGGCTGCCCGAGGATGGACGTGGACGATGCGGCGGCTGGTGAGGTGACCGGAGGTTGATCCAAGCGGGCGAGGATGGCGTTGTTGGTCGCCTGGTTGCTGAGGGCGAGGGCTTGAAGCGCGGCGGTGGTCGTTTGGTTGTTGAGGGCGATGGCTTGGAGCGTGGCGACGGCGGCCCGGAGGTCGGAGATGTCGGATTCGGCGGCATCGGCGCGGGGGTGAGCGTCGTGCGGCTCGTCGGCGGATCCGGCGGAGTGGAGGCGGGTGGAGACCGGCATGGCGGGGACTTCCGGCGGCTTGACGGCGGGCGGAGCGGCAGGTCGGACCAATGATACCGCTTAGGTATCGAAGGGCGGCGAGGTATCGCCGGCGGTAGCAAATGTCGAGAGAGAGAGAGAGAGAGAGATAGAGAGAGAGAGAGAGAGAGAGAGGGATAGAGAGAAGGAAGAAGGGGAGCAGCCCCAACAATACTCAAGTGATCCAAAGATGAAAGATAGGTTTTTAGGAGGACCTCTTATACTATGAGGACACTCCACATACAATACCCAAAATACCCATACACAAAATAGTAAACTACTAAGCCTGCTCTTGCATCCGGACCGCGCCCTCCCTGCTGTCGCCCAGGGTATCGCCGGGCGGTATCCCCGTGTTGTCGCCTGTCCCGCTACCGCCGGCCCTGTCGCCCGGCGATATCAATTCCGGTGCTGCTCCTATGTCTCTTGCTCCGCTCGATCGCCGGGTGTACACCCGCCAAGGCGGTTCCTCCTCCCGCGAGTCGGTAACATCCCCTCTCTCAATTCCCAACTGCTATCAATGGTCAGACCCGCCCCTTCGACTTACCAGCGCTCGACAAAGCATCTTGGTTGAACGTTATCATGTTTAGAATCAAGACATGTATACCATGGACTAGGGCAATAACGCAATAGTCGAGTATATTAATGGCATTACCAACAAAGTCGGCACCCTTTTGTCCTACATGGGGATCTTTGAGTCCATGATCGATTTGATTCAACAGTTGTGGAGTGGTCATTTTGCCCATCCTCCTCGGGTCCCTCTACTTCCACCACAGGAACTGTTCCACCACCAACCCCAACACCTCCCCGAACACCATCGACTCTCTTTAAGCCGAGGGAACACTCCAATTTTCACGGACAATGATCCTTTCAGATGGATTGCTACTGCCGAGCCATGTTTTGAGATTCAAAGCAGACAATTGAAGCACAAGGTGCCTCTCGCCATGATTTTCATGGAGAATTTGGTCCTTTGATAGCTTCGTCAAGCCAACTCGACCATGATTTAGAGCACTTTAAAATATGGTTTGGCCACACACTATGATGTTTGCAAGTAAGCAATGCTTTCAAAGGCCTCTGCATTGTGCAGCAAACCGACCATGTCGACTCATACATTGACACTTTTGTGGAGAATGGAGATTGCTAATCATGTGGTTGGCCTCGCAACTGCCCATAACTCGGGCTACTTCATTCACAGCCTCAAACCGTACATGCAGCTCACCACCTTGTCCACAACCCCCCACAATATTATATTTTGCCATGCAACAAGCAGAGGTCATGTAGGAAGATTTCACCACTACCGAAACAAAAATCTCCCACCACCAATCTTCACGCCAAGCATACAGCATCATCCATTATTAACCTACCTCGGTACCTCCTAAACCACACTCCACAACATAACCTATATCCCACCACAAATACAAAGGGCTAAGAAGCAAAGAATTGTGTTCCAACTACAAGCAACCTTATATTTCACACCATGAATACCCCTCCAAGGAGTAACAATGTCGGCCCTACTTATTCGCCGACACATGATTATCCGAACAGACCACCAAAGCTTAAAATTCATACCAATGCAGAAAATCACTCCCCTGCCCAACAGTTTGTGGATTGGGAAACTGTTGATATAAACTTCTCAGCACAGTAAAAATCGGGTGCGGCCAATGTTGCAATCGGCTCCCTCTCCCAGAAATTTGAAGGCACGTTGTTTGCACTCTCACATCCACGATGATTTGATGCCTTAGCAAATCCACTGGCGGTGAGCTGTCACATCCACTATTTCACCATCATAGATGATATTTGTAAGGATCCGATCACTCATCCTACCATCCACAGAATTGGACCCAACCTTCATTACAGTAGCGATTTAGTAATCATTTATACCTCCACTTGGATGTCACGCCTGATAGATGAGTTCCATTACACATCCACAGAGGGTATACATAGCATTTCATACTTGCATTTCTTGGTAGCTACCTTGTACTGACGTAATTTGATGAATTATGTCCAACAGTACGTGGCCAACTGTTTGACCTACAACCAAGTAAAGTGTGAGACAATGTCACCATTAGGATTACTTCAGATATTTCCTGTACTGGATGTCAAATGGGAGGACGTCCCCCACCACTGACTATTTCTCACCACATGCCGAGTGAGTGTCACGTGGATGATGTTGCCACACACTTGGTGGGATGAGATCATGCGCCAACTGAAGTTCAATTTAGAAAGGGCACAACGGCGCATGTCCATTCAAACAAATAAACAAGACCGCAAAGTGATCCTTGCTCCAAAAGATGTGATGTTCATCGACGCCTCGCCTCAATAGCAGGCAGCCAAGAGGGTCTATTTGAAGATTTGTGCACATTAATTTGGACCATTCATCGTCATTGGCGCATCAGATCCATAGCATATCGTCTCAAGCTTCTAAAGCTCATCCGCATTCACTTGGTGTTTTAAGTGTCCCAACTCAATAAGGGTCATCAACGACCATCCAGTGGAAACACACTCCCCGTCGACCTCGATATGGATTCTACTGTCAAGATCTTCAATAGCAACCATGAGTCGGGGAGAACAACAGGTCCGACAACACCTCATTTAATGGCAGCGGAATTCCATTGACAATGCATCCTGGGTGAACAAGTAGGATCTGAAAGCGCAATTTCCTTCATTTGTCATTATGGACTATACCATTTTTTAAAGAGGGAATATAGAATGTAGAAACAACCCTCATACTTTGTGTCTTCTCCGGCTGCACCGGGAGGGATTAATCTTAACAATTATTTTATATTATGCTTTATTGTGCTTCACCAATGCTCTGGATGCTGAATGAAGGAAGCATGGTTATGTGCACATAAATCAAAATGGATTCTTGGGTCTGCCCTCTCTGATGTCTTTGGCTTTGATTTGAGGGCATGATTCCGCAGCAAACGCGATGGTATAGGGGGCCACTATTTCAGTGGTACTCTGTGAGCAGCCACTTTGTGCATTTATTGTCAAAGGTTAGGTCTTTCTCCTCTGAGAGAAGCCACTTTGTGCATAGTGCCAAAGGTTAGGTCTGTTTCCAATCTTCCCCTGCCCATACCCCCAATGATTGGGGACTATATGGGTTCTGTTGTTGTTGTTGTTGTGTATGCTTTATTTATGTACCACACTATATAAGGGGATGTGATTAAGGCTAACCTACCATTAAATTGGTCTTGTTTGGAATACAGCTGAGAGTAGCCAGGTGAAAAATAGGATTTCGATATATCTTGCTTGTCATTGAATGCATCGTACTACTGAAGAAAACAAGCCGAGACTGGTTTATGCCTAGGTCTCACTCCGATGTTATATTTCCTGGTAAAGCTCATTATGCTCCTTTTGTGGGTTTCCATGAGTTCTATGCTTGTTGCTGAAATAGCCCATGTGAGTGGCCCATTTATTTCTCTTCTATATCTCTTTAGTCCCACATTGTGTATAAGATTTCTTTCACTCTTCTCTCACCTATAAATATGTACTCTCTCTTTGTATACAATACATGTAATACATACAAGCTACAACTTTTTTCTACATGGTATCAGAGCTTGTGATCCAATTTTTCCGGTCACCAAAAATTCTGACCGCACCCCACCCTCTCTGACCGCTAATCTGTGCGATCTCCTCTTTTCGTGACCGCTCGGGGCCCCTCTTTTTCCCGTGAGAACTACTTCCAGTCCAGCTTCCTCCTCAGGGCCTTCTTATAGGTTTCCCGCGGTTTGTGGGCCACTTCTTCCCTGCCTTTGTCGCTGCGTTCTCCTCCGCCGATCTCATCGCACGCGGCCTCCTGGATTGTAACAACCCTTAAAGTATAAACTTAATAATAATGATAATAATAATAATAAGGATATAAAATTTCCCCCCCCCCTCCCTTATTATTTTTAAGCCCAGCCGGTCCAGTTCTCCCGTAAATCAAAACCCGCAAGCCGTCGCTAGGGCCTTCGCCTCCCGTTCCCGATTTCGCTCCCGCACGCGTCTCCCGCTCGACTCGACGCCGCCGCCTGCGCCTCCTGCTCCCCTCCTCGTCAGCGCCGCTTCCTTCTCCCCCTCCTCTGGACGCCGGCAGCAGCAAGGGTTCCTTCACCCCCTCTTCTGGACGCCGGCAGCAGCAAGGCCGTTTCCTTCTCCCCCTCTCCAGGTCGACGACAGCAGCAAGGCCCCCTCGTTTCCTCCGGCAGGCTGTGCCTCCTTCTCTAGGGCCGGCAGTGGCTCCTCCTCCTCCAAAGAGGTCGACAGCCCTCCTCCTCTCCGTTGGGCCGAGTTTTTGCGTGGGGAACGTCTAGGGTTTGCTCGGATCCGCCTCTCCGTGGATTTTTGGGCTCCGATCCGGCCTCCTTGGGTGGTGGAATCGCTTTGAACCCTCCCCAATTTAGGGTTTCCGTCGCCTCAAAGCCGCCAAACTCCGGATCCCTGTGGTAACTTCTTCTCCCCTCACCTTGAGGGAGGTAAATTGCTAACCTGCTCTTGAGTTAGTTTTTTTGCAAATTAACCGCCTTGCTAGCGTTGGGTTTTCTGTTGTCACGTATCAAATATTGTCTGCGATTATCCCTGAACAGGTTCAATAGAGCCTTGTCCTTGCTTGCGCCGTATAGCAGTTGCTGGTGGTCGCGGCTTCACCTTAAGGCAAATGGAGAAATTCCCTCTCGCTTGCAAACAAGAATTTAAATTCTTTTTACTGGTATTCTAAATTATTATCAATATCTGATAGCATAAGAACTACCACTCGTGAGCATGTCGCGTTGTGATAGGAATCTCCTCGGAAAAACATGAAACCCTTAGGTCTTGAGTGTCATAAGCAAATCGTGGAAACTAGGGTTTAGGTGGTGCAACGTCTTGATTGCATGGTCACGGTGAGCATGGGATACCCTTATTCTGGTAAGCCTTACACTTGGACTTGAGTGTGAACCATGTGTGCCCACTATAAACATCTACGCATTTCATAGATTACAGCTTATGTCGTTGCAAAAAACTTGTTTAGGCTATACTCCGGAGTAGGCTAATATTTCTAGATAGTTTCAGCTTGTTTCAGTTACCTGCCTGTTTCTCTAGTCTGTTTCAAGAGTTAATTGGTACTTTAGATTTATTTCTGCATGTACTTAAGATTACAGCTTGTTTTCTATTATTTTCTTGTTCTGAGGCATTTTCCTTCTGTTTGAATTTGCCTTAGGGTTCGTGACCGCGCCGTCTGCTCCCTGAGTTTTCTTCGTACAACTGCAGTTTTGCTTGGAGGTTCTATTTTGATTACTGTGTCAGCAGGTTCTATGTATTTTGTTTCAGTACTGTTGGATCTACTTTTTTTGTATTAGTTATTGTCAGCCATTTTCTCTGGTATTGTGGACAACTCTTAGGGTGTTCTTGCTTGTATCAAATCATTTTACTTATAGCATTTTACTATTGTGACTCATTGCATGTTCATCATTTCAGTATATTGTATGACATCTGATTTTAATGAAAATGCATAGTTTTAACCTTTCATTGTGGCTTCCGCATACTTATAAAATATACTAATTTCTTTTCAAAATAATAAATTCAAAACTATTGTAGTATTTCTGTTTCCGCCTTAGCAGGCATGGTTTCCTATTTTGCTCATGTCTGTGGCATCACGGCCCGCCCGAAGTGCGCTCTGACTCTTGTCGAGACGGGTCGTGACAGTTGGTATCAGAGATAGGTTGAGCATCTAAAGATAAAATATTTTAAAATTTTCATAAATTTTGAAATCCGTTATGTAAATATACGTGCATGCATCATTTCCTCACTCACTTTGTCGTTGTCTGTTGTTCGAAGCTGAAACACGCACACACTCACTCATAAGCATGAGTAGTATGCGTACAAATGTTAAGGGAGTATGGGCAAACTTAACATTTATATGCATATGAATTTCCACTAGGATATACACCGCTTGCGAATATTAAATTGTATGGGCGGTTTAATATTTTCAAGTGCGCTGATATTAGAATCATCATGCGCGTGACATGTTAAGTGATATGGGCGCTTAACATGGCATGCGTATCCATACATGAACATTCTTAAGGATACATTGTAGGCATAAATACATTGCATGCATGACATAACTCATTGCACGAGTGTTAAGCTGAGAGCAACAGATGATGATTGTACACACATGGATTTTTCAAATCATTCTTCTATCGCACGCGATCTTATCGTCGCATTTGCACTTGCATGATTACCACCTAGAGTTGTCCACTGAAAATGCTGTAACTATTACATGATTTACGTATTCAACAGTATTAGAATGCTAGAACATGTAGTCTCAATCCTCTAAGCTTAGCCTGACTGTTTCTCTTACTTACTCTTTTGTGCTTCTTTCTAGATGGCTTCGAAGCGATCGCAACGCAAGCGGGCTACCTCTTCAGCGGGAGGAACATCTGGAGATGTCACTGCCTAGCTGATGAGGCAGATTCTGGAACGTCTCACCCGTCTGGAAGAGGATCGTCAAACTCCTGACCCAGCCCTTGGTTCCGGCAGTGCAGGGACAGCTGCAGTTACTAACTCTACTGCCCTTCCTGGAGCCACCCCTCCTGCAACTGATTCTGGGACCGGCTCGCCTGCCGTCACCTTGGTTCCCCCGCTCGTGCCAAGCCTGCCTGCCCCGCCAGTGGCAATGGCAGATACTCTTGCATTCAAGAGGCTGAATCCGCCGTCTTTCGATGGCAATCGAGACTTCTTCGTGATCACTGAATGGATCTCCCAGATGGAGAAGCATTTTGAGTATGCTGGAGTTCCCGAGACCCAGAAGGTCCTTCTTGCGGCCTATCAATTGTCTGAGGATGCTTATACTTGGTGGCTCCAGCGCCGCAGCCTCCCTGATTCTGCCACCTTATCTTGGAGACAGTTCAAGGATGCTCTTATGGAGAACTTCCTCTCTTCCGTGGAACGAGACAAGTTAGCTGAGAAGTTCCTGTCCCTTCAGCAGACTGGTAGGACAGTGACCGAGTACGCAAGAGAGTTCTGCCGCCTTTCCCTCCTTGCTCCGGAGTTCGTGCCGGATGAAGACAAAAAGATCAGCCGTTTCGTGAAGGGGCTCCATCATGACTTCCGCCAGCTTGTGGTAGCTCATGACGCCACCACCTACGTGGAGACCGTGGGAGCCGCCTTGCAGGTGGAAGCTATTGAGTTGGATCGTTCTGCCAAGAAAGCCCAGCATGGAACAAGCAATGCCGCCGCATCCGACCTCAAGCGCAAGGATGCTCCAGCTCAGCAGCAAGGCCCCAGGTCCAAAGAGGTGTGTGCCTTCTGCCACAAGGTGGGCTATGTCGCCCAAGTCTGCCGCTCCCTCCTGAAGAAGCAGAAGATGGTTACTCCTGCGCAGCAACCTCAGATGACACTTGCCTCCGCTGCCTCCGTCTGTGCTTTCTGCAAGAGGTCGGGCCACTTGGTAAAGGACTGTCGCCGCAAGCAGAAGGCATGTTTCAAATGTGGGCAGGTTGGGCACCTCATGCTCGACTGCCCCATAAAGGATAGCCCGATCCCCGCTCAACCTCTGCAAGTTATTCCCGGAGCTCAGGGCAGGGCTGTGCTGAACGTCGTCACTCAGAGCGAGGCGCTCGCATCTACCGACGTCATCTCTGGTACGTTTTGTGTAGAATTTTAAATTTTTCTGCATTCTTAAATCTGACTTGCCTTAGTCGAACAAACTTGTTATGCTTTATGTTTTCCTTTTTAGGAAGTTTTAGGGTCAAGAATAAGTGGATGCAAATCTTATTTGACTCCGGTGCATCGCACTCTTTTATCGCCCGCCGCATCGTGGACCTTTATAGTTGGCATACTTCGCCGCTTGAGGTTCCTTTTGAGATTTCTGTACCCGGTCATCTGCATCTCTCAACCAGAGGCGTTCTCAATTGCCCCATCCTGCTTGGAGAATTGCAAGTCGTCGCTGACCTCATAGTTCTGGATATGACAGAGTTCGACGTAATCCTGGGCATGAATTGGTTGGTCGCGTATCGAGCAAAGCTGGACTGTGTGGCGAAGAGGGTCAATCTTAGCATTAATGGCAAGGAATACAACGTTCATGTTCAGACCCGCAGTCACCTGAAGGTAATCTCTGTTGTACGAGCCACTCGACTTCTTAGCCAAGGATGTTCTGTCTGCTTCGTTTATGCTTCGCACTCGGATGCTATCTCTCCTAAACTCGAGTCTATTTCTGTTGCTTCGAAGTTTCCTGACGTGTTCCCCGCCGAATTGCCTGGGATGCCCCCTGATCGAGATGTGGAGTTCTGTATTGATGTAGAGCCTGGGACGCGCCCCATATCTAAAGCTCCTTACCGCATGGCACCGCGTGAGCTAGAGGAACTCAGATCGCAGCTAGACGAATTGCTTGAGCGTGGGTACATTCGCCCTAGCTCGTCACCTTGGGGAGCTCCTGTACTCTTCGTGAAAAAGAAAGATGGATCCATGAGATTGTGCATCGACTACCGAGATCTTAATAAGGTGACCATCAAGAATAAGTATCCCCTTCCGCGTGTGGATGATTTATTCGATCAGCTTAAAGGCAGTACAGTCTTTTCCAAGATAGATCTCAGGTCGGGCTACCATCAGCTGAAGATCAAGGACTCCGACGTCCCCAGAACGGCCTTCCGGATTCGGTATGGTTATTTCGAATTTTTGGTGATGTCTTTCGGGTTGACTAACGCTCCTTCGGCATTCATGGACATGATGAACCGTGTCTTTCGTGAGTACCTGGACAAGTTCATCATCGTCTTCATTGATGATATCCTGGTCTACTCCAAGACTCTCGAGGAGCATGCAGCCCATCTTAGACTCACTCTCTCCACCCTTCGTCAGCATCAGCTTTATGCAAAGTTGGCAAAATGTGAGTTCTGGCTGGATCGTGTCGCCTTCTTAGGCCACGCCATTTCAGGGGATGGACTTTCTGTTGACCCTGCCAAGATTTCCGCAGTGATGGACTGGAAGCGACCTCTTACCCCTACCGAGATCCGCAGTTTCCTTGGTTTGGCTGGCTATTACCGACGCTTCGTCAAGGGTTTTTCCTCTCTTGCTGCTCCCCTGACTCGACTAACTCAAAAGCATGCTAGATTCGAGTGGACAGATCAGTGCGAACAATCCTTTTCTGAGTTGAAGCAACGTCTGTGTTCAGCGCCTGTTTTAGCCCTCCCGGCAGAAGGGTTGGACTTTTCAGTTTACACTGATGCTTCCGGAGTTGGTTTGGGTTGTGTCCTGATGCAGGATGATCGTGTTATTGCTTATGGGTCGAGGCAGTTGAAGGTTCACGAACGCAACTACCCCACTCATGATCTGGAGTTCGCTGCGGTGGTGTTTGCTCTGAAGCTTTGGCGTCATTATCTTTATGGCGTGAAGTGTCACTTTTTCACCGACCACCAGAGTTTAAAGTACATCTTTGTTCAGAAGGACCTCAATCTTCGTCAGAGGCGTTGGCTCGAGTTCGTGGCAGACTATGACTTGCAGCTCACGAATTGATGCGGCCAAGGGCACTTCAATTTAATTTACTTGTTTGTGTGATTGTTTGTTATGTTTGTTCGTTTGTTTGTTATGTTTGTTCGTTTGTTTGTTCGGACGTCGCGCTTTATCTTTCTGCATGTTCGTGTTTGTCGTATGTATGCTTCATTTTAAAGTTGTTGCTCGGCTTATTGGCTTGACTAGCCAATAGGACTTTAAATAAATTGGTCCGATCACGGTGTATGGAGGGTATGAAGGTAAAGAGGTCAATTATGAAATTGCATAAAATATAAAATATTGGACAATTAATTTCAGAATACATTTAATCTGAAATTAATTGATTAGGGAAGTGTTCAAGACCGGATTTATTGTGGTAACTTACCAATTTATTCATTCCATATCTTTGGCGTTTCTGTATTTTCATCTTGGTTTCCAACCCCCCTTTTTTAAATCCACGACTGTTTTTCTTCTGCCCGTATTAATTGCAGCCACATCAGTTTCTATTCATGCCTTTAAAAACTGGCTGTCTTCCCTGTAAACTTGGCTGGAAATTAACGAGAATAGGAAACTTTCCTATTTCTCGTCAACTCCAGAAACGCCGCCACCAACTCCCGTCCCTACCACCGCCGTTCATCACCACCGCCGCCTGCCACCCGTCGTTAAGCCGGAAGTTGGGCCTCCGCCGAGAAAACGTTAAAGGCCCCGACGACCTTTCTCCCTGCTACCGTTCTTCGTCGACTGCGCTGGACAACTCGTCGACCCGAACCTGCTCGTCTCCGCCCCTGTCGCTTGAGCCTCCTTCCTCTCCACTTCCGACGCCCACCCCAAGTCCCTTTCCAGAGTATCGATCCTCCTACACCATTTCGTCTTCCCTATCCCGTTCGTCATCGACCATTTCGCTGACTTCACGCCAACCCTTGCCGCACCACAATACCTTGAAACCTTTCCGAGCCAGAACATCCAGTCCAGCCCCCTCCTGTCAACAACATCTCTCCGCCCCGAGAAACAGCAAAGGTATAATTTCTGCTCCCCAACGATTAACAATACATTTATGCAATTACATTTTAAGTGATCAACCCCGTTTACCTCTCATGCTCTCTACCACACCGCTGTCGTGAAATTTTTGCTTTTATTGCGATTCCTGGAAGCTAACAGTAGATATTCGCTTGCGGCGTGAGCAAACTCGCGAGAGAATTCTCCGCCCCTCATTTAAGCACCTCGAACCAAATAACGGTATACTTATCTCTTAGCCCACTCTCTGGGATCATTTGCAAAACTAAATTCGTTACCGAGTTGCTTAATTACCCTAAAAATCGTTTTCTAGAAACTATATCACATCAGTTTGGTATCAGAGCTGGGTTGATTCGCTTCTAGCGTGAATCACCGATCCTCCTTCTTTCAAAAAAACAAAACAAAATTTTCTGAATATCTTATTTGTGTTTTTTTTAAAAAAAAAAAAAAACAAAAAAAGTTCTGTTCTTTTTTTTTTTTTTTTTAAAGAGAAAAAAAAATTCTTTCCGTTTTTATTTTAAAAAAAAAAAACTTATAAGAAAAAAAATGGAAGGTCGGGTGGACAAAATTGAGGCGAGCGTCGAGGACGTGAACCAACGCATGGGAAACCTCATGCAAATGGTCGAAACACTCACTACCCAAATGGGCGCTCTCACACAAGTCATGAATGGGTTACGGGCGTCAGTCAATAATCTTGAGGCCGCTAGACACCTAGGATTAAATCCGGCCCCTCCACCAAACCCTGAAGAGGGAGCAATCCCTCAACCTCCTGATCTTTTGCCTCCACGTCCTGAACCACGAGATCTTCCTCGTTGGGATTCGGGCGTCAAATTTGACGTAGGCGATTTCGAGGGACGAGTAGATCCCGAAGGTTGCCTTGATTGGTGTGAGCGTATGCAGCGATTTATGGCCTGGAAACAGACGCCACTTAATCGCCAAGTCGAGTATGCCGTCCTTAGGCTCAAGGGTCCCGCACTAGTCTGGTGGCGTCAGGTAGAGCGCACTAGGTTCACATTAGGATTAGAACCAATCACCACCTGGGCCGACTTTAGAAACCAAATGCGAAAAAGGTATGTTCCCCCGGATTTCCTCCAGAACCTTCACCGAAAATTTCACAATATTCGGCAGGATAGACTCTCGGTGGATGAATATACCAACGAGTACCTTACCCTCCAGTCTAGGTTAGATGTCCGGGAAGAAGATGATATGACGGTTGCCCGGTATCTCGACGGTCTCCGTTACGCTATTCGTGAGCAATTGGAGCTTCACGACTTTAAGAACTTAGAAGAGGTCTCTAGTAGGGCCCGACGAATAGAAGCGGTGTTACAAAAGAAAGCTACAACGCCTCGGAATTTTGATAGGGCGTCTAGTGTTACAACACAAAGCACAGCGTCTAAAACTCCAATAGCCAATCGTCCTTCGGGGTCCACTAATATTTCTACTACACCTCATGTCGCCTTCAAGGGTAGGGAGCCTAGTGGTTCTCGACCCAACACTGGGGGTTTTCGTTGTTTTAAGTGTATGGAACTTGGACACAAATCCTCCGAGTGCCCACGTAGGCAGTTTGTAGCGGTAGCCGAGACGGAAGAAGAAGGTCGTGAACCCGAGTATGGAGTCTTTCTTACAGATTCCCAACCAGATTCCTTAGTCGACGACGAGGTAGAGGTCGAAGGAGAGTATGCTGAACATTTAGTTTGCCTTCTCACCCCGAAAATTTCCGGGGAGGATGATTGGTTGAGGCATAACATTTTCCGCACCACCGCACGCATTCAGGGACAATTTTGTTCCGTCATTATCGATAGTGGTAGTATGGAAAATTTTGTGTCTCAGCGTATGGTTGAAAAACTCAAACTTAAGACACAGCCTCTAGGAAAACCATATAGTTTATCATGGGTTACTAGTTCTATGACTATACCCGTTACGCACCAGTGTCTAGTTGAGTTTTCCATTGGCAGTTCGTACCAGGATTCTGTTTGGTGTCACGTCGCGTCGTTAGAAGTTTGTCACATCTTGTTAGGCCGGCCGTGGCAGTTTGATAGGCGAGTGGTTCATGATGGAGCGAGGAACTCTTATGCTTTTGAACGCGGAGGGCGCAAGATCGTCCTTCTTCCCCAGAAGAACGGGCCTTTGCCAAAAGCTATAGAGTCCTCTTCGCCAGGTAGTAGTTCGTCATCTCCCATAGCTGCGATTTCGTTTCCCTCAGCGCAGATGCTACTTTCTGGGACCCAATTCCAGGATGAAATGAGGAAAAGTGGTGTTATTTACATCTTAGCCGGTCTAGATTTCCGACTAGAGTCCACGGAGATTCCTGATAGAGTCTGCCCACTGATTACTGAGTTTGCTGGCATTATGCCCGAGGAGCTTCCGGATCGTCTCCCGCCCATGAGGGATATACAACACTGTATCGATCTCATTCCCGGAGTTAGCCTCCCTCATCTCCCACACTATCGTATGAGTCCTAAGGAGCACGAAGAGTTACACCGACAGGTCACCGATTTGATCAAGAAGGGCCATATCAGAGAAAGCATGAGTCCTTGTGCCGTTCCTGCCCTTCTTGTCCCCAAGAAAGACGGGACATGGCGCATGTGTGTGGATAGCCGCGCAATAAATAAAATTACTATCAAGTATAGATTTCCGATTCCCCGATTGGATGATATGCTCGATATGCTTAGCGGATCCCAGGTTTTCTCAAAAATAGATCTTAAGAGCGGCTACCATCAAATCCGGATCCGTCCTGGAGATGAATGGAAAACCGCCTTCAAAACTAGAGAAGGACTTTACGAATGGCTTGTGATGCCCTTTGGCCTCTCCAATGCCCCGAGCACTTTCATGCGTCTTATGCACCAAGTTCTTCGGCCTTTGATAGGAGTTTGTGTGGTTGTTTATTTCGACGACATCCTTATATATAGCACGGATGCCAACCAGCATTTGGGTCATCTTCGGCAGGTCCTCCAAATCCTCATGGAGAACAAGCTATACGTGAATCTCAAAAAGTGTACATTTTTGACCAATAATTTGACCTTTTTGGGGTATATTGTCTCTTCTGAGGGTATCAAAGTCGATCCTGAAAAGGTTCAAGCTATTAATTCTTGGATGAGTCCTAAAACCATCACCGAGGCTCGAGGCTTCCATGGATTAGCCTCTTTTTATCGCCGGTTTATTCGAAATTTTAGCACCCTTATTTCCCCTGTGACTGATTGTCTTAAGAAGGGTCATTTCGTTTGGACCGAGGAAGCCGAGCGTGCTTTTTCTCTTGTGAAAGCTAAGCTTACTAGTGCACCCGTACTGGCGCTTCCAGATTTTGATAAGATATTTGAGGTAGATTGTGACGCCTCGACTATTGGGATTGGAGCTGTTTTAAGTCAAGAGGGGCGTCCCGTTGCCTTTTTTAGTGAGAAATTGAATGAGGCAAAAACTCGTTATTCCACTTACGATCTTGAGTTTTATGCTATTGTTCAAGCTCTTCGCCACTGGCGGCATTATTTAATTCAACAAGAGTTCATACTAAATTCCGACCATGAAGCCTTACGTTATCTGAACTCGCAAAAGGAGGTCCGCCGTCATGCCAAATGGGCGGCATATCTCCAAGAGTTTACTTTCCACCTAAAACACAAGCCTGGTGTTTCCAATAGGGTCGCCGACGCACTTAGTCGTAGAACTCATGTTTTAGTTACGTTACAGCCGCATATCATCGATTTAGATTCACAGAAGGAACTTTATTCTTCTGATCCTTATTTCAGTGAGATTTGGGCTTCCTGCCAAGCTACCGGGACCGACCCTACGACGACATATATTCTGAACGAAGGATTTTTATTTAGGGGAACCCGCCTACGTATTTGTGAAGGCCCACTTCGGTCTACCTTGCTTAGCGAGTTACATTCCTCGGGATTGGGAGGTCATGTAGGTCAAGCTAAACTTTTAGACCTTGCTCACACTCGTTACTATTGGCCTAAAATGAAGGAAGATGTTGTCAAATTGATTCGCACATGTCATACTTGTCAAATATTCAAAGGTCACACACAAAACACCGGGTTGTATACACCATTAACCATCCCAGAAAGGCCATGGGATGAAGTTTCCATGGATTTTATAGTTGGATTGCCTCGGACAAAAAGGAGGGTAGATTCGATTTTTGTGGTTGTTGATCGATTCTCCAAAATGGCTCATTTTATTCCTTGTGAAAAAACTTCGGATGCTACCCACGTCGCTGACATTTTCTTTCGGGAGATAGTGCGCTTACATGGGATTCCCCGCACTTTTACCTCTGATCGTGACACTCGATTTATGAGTTACTTCTGGAAAACACTATGGGGTAAATTAGGAACTAAGTTGGAATTTAGCAGTGCCTATCATCCCCAGACGGATGGGCAAACTGAGGTAGTAAATCGAAGTTTGAGCGATTTTCTTCGATGTTTGGCAGGAGAACATCCGACGCAGTGGGATTTGGTCATTCCGCAAGCTGAATTCGCATATAATAGCTCAAAGAATCGCTCTACCACCAAGTCTCCTTTTGAGGTAGTCTATGGCTACCCAATACCCCTTCTACTAGATCGTCATGCTCTCCCTTCTTTTGAAAGAACCTCTTTTGATGCTCTCACTTATATTGATCACTTAAAATCATTGCATAAATTTATTGCTAATTGTTTGCGAGCATCTTCTGAGAAATATAAAGCTATGGCTGATGAACATCGCCGAGAAGTATATTTCTCAGAAGGAGATTGGGTTCTTGCTTTTTTCAGGAAGGAGCGGTTTCCCATTGGCACTTATCACAAATTGCGTCAACGGAGGTTTGGTCCTTTTCCGAGTACAAAAGCGCCTTGGTTCAAATGCCTATCTTTTAGATTTACCCGCTGATTTTGGTACCTCTCCTATCTTTAATGTTGCCGAACTTGTACCTTTCTTTGGCGAGCCTCCTAATTCCTCCTTTGGTCCGCCCCCTTCTTTACCCACCACCAATCCACAACCTACCTTGACCCCTTCCACACCTATCGCGGAGGAGATTGAGCAGGTTTTGGATGTTCGAAAATTTCAGACGCGTACGGGTACCTATCAACGCTACCTTGTATCTTGGAAGGGCAGGAATATTTCTGACAGCTCTTGGATTAGTGCTGCGGAACTTCGTCGTCTTCGTACGGATCTTTCCGTTGCGGGGTGTTGCCATAACTCAACGGAGTCGAGTTCTTTCAACTCCGGGGGAATTGATGCGGCCAAGGGCACTTCAATTTAATTTACTTGTTTGTGTGATTGTTTGTTATGTTTGTTCGTTTGTTTGTTATGTTTGTTCGTTTGTTTGTTCGGACGTCGCGCTTTATCTTTCTGCATGTTCGTGTTTGTCGTATGTATGCTTCATTTTAAAGTTGTTGCTCGGCTTATTGGCTTGACTAGCCAATAGGACCTTAAATAAATTGGTCCGATCACGGTGTATGAGAGGGTATGAAGGTAAAGAAGTCAATTATGAAATTGCATAAAATATAAAATATTGGACAATTAATTTCAGAATACATTTAATCTGAAATTAATTGATTGGGGAAGTTTTCAAGACCGGATTTATTGTGGTAACTTACCAATTTATTCATTCCATATCTTTGGTGTTTCTGTATTTTCATCTTGGTTTCCAACCCCCCTTTTTTAAATCCACGACTGTTTTTCTTCTGCCCGTATTAATTGCAGCCACATCAGTTTCTATTCATGCCTTTAAGAACTGGCTGTCTTCCCTGTAAACTTGGCTGGAAATTAACGAGAATAGGAAACTTTCCTATTTCTCGTCAACTCCAGGAACGCCGCCACCAACTCCCGTCCCTACCACCGCCGTTCATCACCACCGCCGCCTGCCACCCGTCGTTAAGCCGGAAGTCGGGCCTCCGCCGAGAAAACGGAAAAGGCCCCGGCGACCTTTCTCCCTGCTACCGTTCTTCGTCGACTGCGCTGGACAACTCGTCGACCCGAACCTGCACGTCTCCGCCCCTGTCGCTTGAGCCTCCTTCCTCTCCACTTCCGACGCCCACCCCAAGTCCCTTTCTAGAGTATCGATCCTCCTACACCATTTCGTCTTCCCTGTCCCGTTCGTCATCGACCATTTCGCTGACTTCACGCCAACCCTTGCCGCACCACAATACCTTGAAACCTTTCCGAGCCAGAACATCCAGTCCAGCCCCCTCCTGTCAACAACATCTCTCCGCCCCGAGAAACAGCAAAGGTATAATTTCTGCTCCCCAACGATTAACAATACATTTATGCAATTACATTTTAAGTGATCAACCCCGTTTACCTCTCATGCTCTCTACCACACCGCTGTCGTGAAATTTTTGCTTTTATTGCGATTCCTGGAAGCTAACAGTAGATATTCGCTTGCGGCGTGAGCAAACTCGCGAGAGAATTCTCCGCCCCTCATTTAAGCACCTCGAACCAAATAACGGTATACTTATCTCTTAGCCCACTCTCTGGGATCATTTGCAAAACTAAATTCGTTACCGAGTTGCTTAATTACCCTAAAAATCGTTTTCTAGAAACTATATCACATCATAAAGCCAATTCAGTGGCAGATGCGTTGAGCCGGCATGCCTCCGTAGCTGCTTGTGCACCCATGTCAGCTATTCTAGCAGCCTTGATTGATGACCTCGATCGGATGGATATATCCATCGCGCTAGAAGGTCATGAAGAGGTTCCCGTTCCGTTATGGGTAGAGCAGGTGAAGGATTTACAGCCATCTGATCCCGCACTCCAGCGCATCCGCCGACAGGTTGAACTTGGGACTCTTCCGGATTTCTCTATCTCTCACGATGTTCTGCGTTTTCGAGGCCGTCTCTGCATTCCTGATGTTCCTGAATTGCTCGATAGTATTTGCCGGGAAGCTCACGAGTCTCGCACATCTGGTCATCCAGGCAATAATAAAATGTATCATGACTTGAAGCAAATCGTTTGGTGGCCTGGTATGAAGAATTACATAGCTCGCTTCATCTCTCGATGTCTGACGTGCCAGAAGGTGAAAGCTCAGCGTCAGCGTCCTGGTGGTCTTCTGCAGCCCTTACCTATCCCCGAATGGAAGTGGGAAGATGTCTCTATGGACTTCATCACGGGTTTGCCCCGTACTCCGAGAGGGCATGATGCGATTTGGGTCATAGTGGACCGCATGACGAAGGTGACTCACTTCATCCCGTACAAGGAAGGTCACTCTACTGAAAAGATGGCCCGGATCTATGTCTCTGAGATAGTTAGACTTCATGGGATTCCTCTGAGGATTGTCTCTGATCGTGACTCGAGGTTCGTTTCGCACTTTTGGAAGGGTTTTCAGCAAGCTTTGGGTACCGAGCTCAACCTGAGCACCGCTTATCATCCAACTACCGATGGGCAGACCGAAAGGGTTAACCAGATTCTTGAAGACATGCTTCAGTGTTATATTCTGGACTTCAAGGGAGCTTGGGATGAGCACCTACCGTTGGTTGAGTTCGCCTACAACAATAGCTATCAGGAGAGCCTTAAGATGGCCCCCTTCGAAGCATTGTATGGGCGTCGTTGTAGAACTCCTCTCTATTGGTCAGAAGTTGGTGAGAAGGTGGTGTTGGGCCCTGAGTTACTTCAGGAAATGGAAGAAGCCACCAAGAAGACTCGTCTTCAGCTCGGTCGTGCCATTGAGAGACAGAGGAAATATGCTAATCAGCGCCGCCGTCCGTTGGAGTTTGCAGTAGGTGATCGGGTGTTCTTGAAGGTTTCTCCTACTCCTGGGGTGAAACGGTTTGGTCGTCATCATAAGCTCAGCCCGAGATTTGTGGGGCCGTACACCATCTCAGAGCGTGTTGGAGGATCTGCTTATCGTTTGGAGTTGCCAGATTCGTTGTCCGGTGTTCATGATGTTTTCCATGTCAGTCAGCTCCGGAAATACATCCATGATCCTAACCGTATCGTTCAAGAAATTCCAGTGATTCCTGAAGCCAATCTTTCCTATCCGGTTGAGCCCACTAAGATCGTCGAGTATCAAGAGCGCAAGCTTCGAAAGAGGACCATTCCTATGGTGAAGGTACTTTGGATGCATGGCAAGTCTGAGGAGTTCACTTGGGAGCTCGAAGCTGACATGCGTAACAAGTACCCACACCTTTTCTCCTGATTCTGGTATGCCCCGCTCTTGTTCTTCTCTAATTTTGCTATTTTCATAGTTATTTCTCATGCCTTGATTTGCAATGACGGTATAAAGGACGTCTGAGTTTTCGTCATATTAGCTCCCAGCTAGAAAATCCTCTGGAGTTTCGGGACGAAACTTTCTAAGTAGGGGAGAATGTAACAACCCTTAAAGTATAAACTTAATAATAATGATAATAATAATAATAAGGATATAAAATTTTCCCCCCCTCCCTTATTATTTTTAAGCCCAGCCGGTCCAGTTCTCCCGTAAATCAAAACCCGCAAGCCGCCGCTAGGGCCTTCGCCTCCCGTTCCCGATTTCGCTCCCGCACGCGTCTCCCGCTCGACTCGACGACGCCGCCTGCGCCTCCTGCTCCCCTCCTCGTCAGCGCCGCTTCCTTCTCCCCCTCCTCTGGACATCGGCAGCAGCAAGGGTTCCTTCACCCCCTCTTCTGGACGCCGGCAGCAGCAAGGCCGTTTCCTTCTCCCCCTCTCCAGGTCGACGACAGCAGCAAGGCCCCCTCGTTTCCTCCGGCAGGCTGTGCCTACTCCTTCTCTAGGGCCGGCAGTGGCTCCTCCTCCTCCAAAGAGGTCGACAACCCTCCTCCTCTCCGTTGGGCCGAGTTTTTGCGTGGGGAACGTCTAGGGTTTGCTCGGATCCGCCTCTCCGTGGATTTTTGGGCTCCGATCCGGCCTCCTTGGGTGGTGGAATCGCTTTGAACCCTCCCCAATTTAGGGTTTCCGTCGCCTCAAAGCCGCCAAACTCCGGATCCCTGTGGTAACTTCTTCTCCCCTCACCTTGAGGGAGGTAAATTGCTAACCTGCTCTTGAGTTAGTTTTTTTGCAAATTAACCGCCTTGCTAGCGTTGGGTTTTCTGTTGTCACGTATCAAATATTGTCTGCGATTATCCCTGAACAGGTTCAATAGAGCCTTGTCCTTGCTTGCGCCGTATAGCAGTTGCTGGTGGTCGCGGCTTCACCTTAAGGCAAATGGAGAAATTCCCTCTCGCTTGCAAACAAGAATTTAAATTCTTTTTACTGGTATTCTAAATTATTATCAATATCTGATAGCATAAGAACTACCACTCGTGAGCATGTCGCGTTGTGATAGGAATCTCCTCGGAAAAACATGAAACCCTTAGGTCTTGAGTGTCATAAGCAAATCGTGGAAACTAGGGTTTAGGTGGTGCAACGTCTTGATTGCATGGTCACGGTGAGCATGGGATACCCTTATTCTGGTAAGCCTTACACTTGGACTTGAGTGTGAACCATGTGTGCCCACTATAAACATCTACGCATTTCATAGATTACAGCTTATGTCGTTGCAAAAAACTTGTTTAGGCTATACTCCGGAGTAGGCTAATATTTCTAGATAGTTTCAGCTTGTTTCAGTTACCTGCCTGTATCTCTAGCCTGTTTCAAGAGTTAATTGGTACTTTAGATTTATTTCTGCATGTACTTAAGATTACAGCTTGTTTTCTATTATTTTCTTGTTCTGAGGCATTTTCCTTCTGTTTGGATTTGCCTTAGGGTTCGTGACCGCGTCGTCTGCTCCCTGAGTTTTCTTCGTACAGCTGCAGTTTTGCTTGGAGGTTCTATTTTGATTACTGTGTCAGCAGGTTCTATGTATTTTGTTTCAGTACTGTTGGATCTATTTTTCTTGTATTAGTTATTGTCAGCCATTTTCTCTGGTATTGTGGATAACTCTTAGTGTTCTTGCTTGTATCAAATCATTTTACTTATAGCATTTTACTATTGTGACTCATTGCATGTTCATCATTTCAGTATATTTTATGACATCTGATTTTAATGAAAATGCATAGTTTTAACCTGTCATTGTGGCTTCCGCATACTTATAAAATATACTAATTTCTTTTCAAAGTAATAAATTCAAAACTATTGTAGTATTTCTGTTTCCGCCTTAGCAGGCATGGTTTCCTGTTTTGCTCATGTCTGTGGCATCACGGCCCGCCCGAAGTACGCTCTGACTCTTGTCGAGACGGGTCGTGACATGGATCCCTCTGCTCGCCGCGATCTCCAATCTCCAGCGGTCTCTCCCGCGTTCTCCAATCTCCAGCAGTCTCTCCTGCCGATCTCATAGCAGGTATCGGGCGCGCTCTCCAGCGGTCTCTCCCGCGATCTCCTCAAGCGGTCTCCCGCAACGAGCTCCCTCCTACGGCCTGCTCTCCAGTGATCTCCTGCAGCCGACCTCCTCAGCAACGATCTCCCTCCTGCGTCCTCTCTCAACAGCGAGCTTCTTCTGCCGTCGTAAACTTCTTCTGTGACCGCCAGCGCCGTAAGCTTCGTCTGCGATCTCCCTCCTGCGGCCTCTCTCAACAGGGAGCGCTCTCCTAGCCGCAGACCGCCAACTCAAGTCGCAGACCGCCAGCAAGCTCTTCTCCTCTCCATCAGCGAGCTCATCTCAAACCACCGCGGTCTCTTCAAACCGCAGCCTGTCTCTAGCTGCTCCCTCCGTGCAGCGGCTTCTAGCCCTCTCAAACCGCAGCGGCCTTCTCTGCTATAATGGGCTCGTCTGAGAACTCCTCAACCTTGCCTCCTGAGACAGCCCACCAGCCTCCTGAGACCGCCCACCAGCGGCCTCCTAGTGAGCTCCGTGATGAGCTGCGGATTACTACTCTCTCCCTCTCCGGGAAGAAAAACTTCATTCCTTGGGGTCACTCCATCCGCCAGGTCCTCCAGGCCAAGGGTCTTCTGGCTCATCTTACCGATGATCCCCCGGCTCCTACTCCTCCTGAGTGGCTCAAGAATGATGGTCGGGTCCAGACCTGGATCCTTAACTCTTTGGAGGGCGAACCATATGAAATGGTCATGTACCTGCCCACGGCCAAAGGGATGTGGGACGAGCTCCATTCCTTATACTCCGGCAAGGACAGCCTTCAAAGTCTCTTCGACATTATCTCTGACCTTCAGGCTTTGGACACCAGTGGACCAAACATTACCTCTGTTGTCGCTCGGGTCAAGGCACTCTCCGAAGCATGGCTTCAACACCAGCCGCCCACCTCTGATCTTGCCACTCAGCGCGCGCAAAGGGAGGCCGTCTGCATTGCTCTGCTAATGGCCCGTGTTCCTCCACATCTTCTGAGTATTCGGGCACAAGTCTTGGCCTCGACTCCCACTCCCTCCTTATCGGCTGTCTGCTCCATGCTACTCAAAGTATCACAACCTCCAGAGGCTCCTGCTCCTCCCTCACCGGCTCTTCTCCAAAATGTCTCATCTCCTTCCTTTCCTCCTCCTTCTAGCCGAGGAGGTCGGTCGGCCTACCGTGGAAGGGGCCGTGGTGGACGAGGACGGCTGAAGTGCTCGTTCTGTGGTCGTGATGGCCATTATGAGTCCACCTGCTTTCGGAAGACTGGCAACCCTCCTCCTCCTCCACGACCGACTGCTGCAGTTGTTGAAGATAGCTCCTCGGCCTCTCCTGCCAATCTTGAGGCTCTACGCCTACAGTTCCAGCAACTCCAAGGGATGATGACTCCACCTGCCTCGGTCGCCTCCGTCTCCAGCCCAGGTATCGTCTGTCTCTCCACTAGCCCAGGTTGGATAATGGACTCCGGTGCTACTCATCATATTACCTCGCGGCAACCAATTCAATATTTGGATACTCCTCATCCAAAATGCATCATTGTGGCCAATGGGGATACCGTTCCCGTTTCTGGTTCTGCTGACATCTCGCTCACCTCCTCTCTTTCTCTTCGCTCGATTCTTCATGTTCCGGGCTCCTCCTTCAATTTACTTTCCATTGGTCGTCTTACTAATGACTTGGATTGTTCTGTAACATTTAACCCCTCGTCTTTTTTGATACAGGATCGACGGACGCGGACGACCATTGGTAAAGGACGATTGCGGAACGGACTCTACCTCCTTGACGATTCTCCCACCATCCTCTCCTCTGTCTCCTCCATAGACTGGCACCGACGCCTCGAGCATCCTCCTCTACCCGTCCTCCAGAAGGCTCTCCCCGATGTACCTCTTTCTTCGTTTAAATGTGAAACGTGTATTTTCGGCAAACAGCCGCGCTCTTCTTTTCCCGCACATTGTACTCGGAGCCTGGCTCCTTTTGATTTAGTGCACTCCGATATTTGGGGGCCATATAAAACTACTAGTATTTCTGGATATCGGTATTTTCTCACTTTTGTTGATGATTACTCTCGGTTAACGTGGCATTACCTGCTTCATGATCGCTCAGAGTTCCCTCGTGTCTTTAAAGCATTTGTCCTCGAGACCCGTGCGCAATTCTCCACTACCATCAAAACCTTACGCTCCGACAATGCTCGCGAATACACAAGCCACAATATTGCCACTCTATGCTCAGACTTCGGAATCATCCATCAAACATCCTGCGCTTACACCCCTCAACAAAATGGCGTGGCCGAGCGAAAGAACCGTCACCTTCTCGAGGTTGCCCGCTCAATTATGCTTCACATGAACGTTCCCAAATCATATTGGAACTTCGCGGTCTCCACTGCCTGCTTCCTTATCAACCGTCTTCCTTCATCCGTTCTCCATAATAATACTCCATTCAGCCTTCTTTTCCCTTCTACTCCAGCCTTCTCTCTCACACCCCGCACCTTTGGGTGCACCTGCTACGTCCACATCTTGGGACCATCCACGGATAAGCTGGATCCTCGTGCTACCAAGTCCATCTTCGTCGGCTACTCTCGAACTCAGAAAGGTTACGTCTGCTACTTCCCTACAACCCGTAAAATAACGGTCTCTGCCGATGTTACCTTCTGGGAGGATCAGTCGTTCTTCTCTGATCCTGTATCCACCCTTGCACCACCTCCTGCTCCACGACCTGTCATCCCGGTCAACGACACTTCAGTTCCTCCGTCTCCGGCTCCTGATATTGCTCCCACTCCAACCTCCATTATCTCTAAACCACCGATTATCTGTATCTACACTCGTCGCCATCCTCGTTCCGATCCGACTCCGCAGTCCGACTCGACCTCCGGTGCTCCGTGTTCTGCTGATCAGGTACCAAAATCGACTGCCCATCCTTTGGCGAATTATATGGCCTTACATCGCCTCTCACCCCACCTTCATACTCTGGCCACTTCTTTATCGTCGGTTGCAGTTCCTAACTCTGTGCAGGAGGCTCTTCAACATCCTGGCTGGCGTGCCGCCATGGAAGAAGAAATGGCCGCGTTGTGGGCAAACCAGACCTGGCAACTAGTGGATCTTCCCCCTGGCCAGAAAACTGTTGGTTGCAAATGGGTCTTTGTCATCAAGTATGCTGCGAATGGGACCATTGACCGCTTAAAAGCTCGACTAGTGGCTCGCGGCTACACCCAGCAACAAGGTTTGGACTACGACGAAACCTTCTCTCCCTTCGCCAAACTGAACACAGTACGGGTTCTTCTCTCCGTTGCTGTGCACTGACAATGGCCCTTACATCAACTGGATATTAAGAACGCCTTCTTAAACGGTGATCTCACTGAAACGGTGTACATGCAGCACCCGCCCGGGTTTGAGACCACGGGGGAGTCTAGGACCTCGAAAGTCTGTCATCTTTTGCGGTCTCTCTATGGTCTCAAACAGTCTCCTCGAGCATGGTTCGACAAGCTCAGCAAGGTCCTTCGTGAAGCAGGGTTTACTCGGAGCTCGGCTGACTTCTCCCTGTTTACTCGCCACCAGGCAACAGGCACCGTTCTCCTTCTAGTCTATGTGGATGATATCATTATCACTGGCAACGACTCAAAAGGAATTCAGACAATCAAACAACAACTCAGCTCTGTGTTCCAAACAAAAGATCTGGGGAACCTTCATTACTTCCTGGGCCTGGAGGTAGCCAGGCGACCAAATGGCCTTGTTCTATCTCAGAGAAAGTATTGCCTCGACCTTCTTAATGATGCAGGCTACTCCGGCTGCAAACCCATCAATACTCCAATGGACGCAAATCACAAGATTTGTGCAAGATTTGTACTCAGTCCTCTGACTCTGATCTCGTGCTTCAGAACCCGGAGTACTATCGCTGTCTGGTAGGAAAATTGATCTATCTGACTGTTACTAGACCAGATATCTCCTTCGCTGTCGGTATTGTCAGCCGTTACATGCACGCCCCTCGTTCCTCTCATCTTCAGGCTGTGGAACGGATTCTCCGATATCTAAAAGCGGCTCCTGGTCAAGGCTTGGTATACAAGACCTCATCCTCAATTCCAACACTGGTGGCATACTCTGATGCTGACTATGCCGGCTCTCTAGATGATCGTCGGTCAACCAGTGGCTTCTGTACGTACTTCGGAGGACATTTGATTACCTGGCGTAGCAAGAAACAAGCAGTGGTTGCGCGCTCCTCAGCAGAAGCAGAATACAGGGCAATGACATATGTGGTCTCGGAACTTACATGGCTTGAAAGTCTTCTCACGGATCTTGGGGTAAAAGTTCCTGCTCCTGCTCTTCTACTTTGCGACAGTCAGGCTGCTATACATATTGCCAAGAACCCGGTCTTCCACGAAAGAACCAAGCATATCGAGGTCGACTGCCACTTTATCCGGGAGAAAGTACAAATGAAGAAAATCGAGCTAAAACATGTCCCTGGTACTGAACAAGTTGCGGATGTCCTCACAAAGGCACTATCCAGTACCCTCTTCTATCAATGCTTGTCCAAGCTAGGCGCATACGATTTGTACGCTCCAGCTTGCGGGGGAGTGTTGAAATAGCCCATGTGTGTGGCCCATTTCGTGGCCCATTTATTTCTCTTCTATATCTCTTTAGTCCCACATTGTGTATAAGATTTCTCTTTCTCTTCTCTCACCTATAAATATGTACTCTCTCTTTGTATACAATACATGTAATACATACAAGCTACAACTTTTTTCTACACTTGTAATTTCTGCACCTCTCATGGCCTGTTAACTCCATTAGAATGTCTTACTTTGCTGATACTTTATTGTATCATGGATGTACATTTCTCTAATTATTAGGTTATTTTGGCTTTCAAAACTACAAAATGCAATATAGCATCTGTAAGGGCCACTCTGCATCTAAACAATCTTTTTACACTTTCTACATTCAATGTTATGCAAAATATATGCATACAGAGACATTTCTTTCTATATGATATATTGGGAGTGAACTAAAACCGTCTTATACCCCAGAAAATAGAGTTGGTGACTGATACCTTAGGTTGAGTAGAACCAATGACTGCAAGGCTATATGTGGTCCTGAAACGGGAGAGAAATTGTTGTATCTATTACCAACCTTGGAAAGCCAACCTTCAAGCTGTGTAGTAAGATTACAAGTCACGTGTTACTATAGGACAGCATCAGGTACGGAAAAAAGAAACTCATGAAGCTAACAAACTCCTCACCTCATTTCCTGACATCTCAAAGCTTGCTAAACCACTTGATGACTCAATCAGAGCTTCAAAGATGCCCTCTGCAGACTTTTGACCCATGTGAACATCAGCAAAGCGGACCGACTGAAGCGATCTAACATGTTTTAGAAATAAAAGCATCACCAAACACTGAGATGGACTTCAAAATCTAAGATGGCGTAAAAATTTTCAAGATAGCATGAATAGATTTTAAGTAAACAAAATACAAGTATAACAAAGATAATATAGGAACAAAAATGTAACATAATTCAGAAAGTTGCTTTAAAATTTATGATATTGAAAGTTGCAAATCAAAAAAAGTCTTATTGCAGATAGGCTAAACTTCACTGAATTGCTAAGATAAAAATTGTAAGTTAAACATGCAGATGAGGGCATTTGTGCCCAAAGAAAAATCAGACAAATAGAAGTTGTTAGAATTATAATATTAAAACAATTATTTCATTCCACTAGACGCACACATGAGTTCAGCTCCCGCCTTTTGACTAGCGCCTCGAAATCGACGTACGTCGGCTTCTATCTTTGAGTCAATTTCACTCGGCGTGCATCGACATGCACGCATACCGCCTTTGATAACTCGTAGTATGTGCTTCAAGTACAAGTTGACTTACGTCGACTTCTCCTCACCTAATTCACGTGTACACATTTTATGTACGCGTTTTGTTTATTGCCATTAAATTTTTATATCCGTTGAGATTTTCTTTAATAGCTATTTCTAATGTATAAATTACGATTAACTTACAAATATAACCATTGCAATTAATTATGTGTTAATTACTTGCGGTTTTTTCGAGACCGCTTATATAGGAGGTTTTCTCCGAGACCTAGAGCTCTCGCTCACTTTTACAATTCTCTGCATTCTTGTTCTTGTGATCTTACTCTTCTTTTACGTTTGTTTCATTAAGTGAAAGTTTGGGTGCTTTGTGCCTCTTCGGACGGGCGCATCGAAGTTTCCGGAATCTAGCCGAGTGTTGTACCTTGAAGAAGTGAGCATCAGTTGAAAGCTCTGTCGGAGGGTGGTGCAACTTCTTTAGGCGGTGATTGCACGCCTTACCCAGACTCAAATTTTAATCATTTTATTTACAACACGTATTTATCTTATTTTATAGATCCTCATATTATATTAATTTTTTTAAACAAAAATAAACTATTGTTGGTGAATATATAGAAAAAATTCTAATATTCTAAAGAAGTTATTTTCCACATCATTTAATCTCTTGCGAAAGGGCCATGTTGGGCTATCACCACAGAAACCACATAGTAACAGTGAGAACACGTCATTGAGTATTTATTGGGAGTCCAAGAATAACAAGATAATAAAATAATCAAAATGAATATATATGTTTTCGGTTTGTGATGCCATTTATTTTGCGTATTGTTACAGACGCTCAAACAGAAGAGCCGGAATGACACGTGTATTCGAGGAGGACGCACGGCGACGCGAGAGCAAGGAACGGTCCGAACCACACCGGCCCAAGCACCGAACCGGGCGGTTCGGCGGACGCACGCTAAGGGCCGACCGGCCCCTTATTTTATATTGCTGCCCTAATTTTAATTATGCATATTGTAATATTTTGGAACTCTTGATGTGTGGTGGATCCCTCCTATATATGGGATCACCTTAGGGTTGAATTGTATCATTGGATCATTTGTGCTAATTGGGGGCTGCTGCCTTTTTCCTCTCTCTCTCTCTCTCTATATCTCTTCCTTTATCTCCCTCCCCCTTTCGTCTAACCTACCTCCTCTTCCGCCCGCTCGCTACCGCCCCGGCTATCGCCGTCCGATAGCCCTGCGCTATCCGCCGCCTCTCGCTAACGCCCCTCCGATACCCCCGGCGGTATCATTTGGTCCGACCTGCCGCTCCGCCCGCCTCCTCGCCGCCGGAGATTCTTCCCATGGGGACGAAACCGAACACCCGCTCCGCCACCTCCGGAGACACCCCCGACCTCGCCGACTGCATCGCGTCCCACGAGAGCCAGATCTCCTCCATCAACGCCGCCATCGCTACTCTCAGCGCCGGTCAAGACGCCCTGCAGTCCGACCAGGCCGCCATCGCCGCCGGCCAGGCGGAGCTGTTGGCGCGACTCGCGGCCTGGGCGCCAGATCGCGCCCCAGAAACCAGTCGCACAGCCCAACTGGCAGGCCCGACCCCGACTCCGCCCGCCGCCTGCGTCCTGTTCTCCACGGAGGCCGCCTCCCTCCTCGGCACACCTCCTCCGCCCGCCTCCGTCCTCGACACACCTCCGTTGGCCGCCGCCATAGCCGATCGATCCGCCCTCGCCCTGGATGTTCCGTCCTTTGCCGGCACGGATCCGTTAGGTTGGATAGCTCGTGCCGAACAATTTTTCAACCTCAACGGGACCTCTACGGCGAACAAAGTCAGCACGGCCGTGGTCGGCCTTGAGGGTTTGGCCCTCCATTGGGCTCGTTGGTTGCGTCAAATCCAACCCGCCATCTCTTGGACCGAGTTTAAACAGGAAATGATGTGCCGCTATGACTCCCGATACACCGGTTCCGCAATCGAGCGCCTCTGCACGACCCGCCAAACGACGACTGTGGACGCCTACATCGACGACTTCATCGCACTCGTCACGCAAGTTCCGGGCCTTCCACCCGACCACTATTTGGGTTTCTTTCTCCAAGGTCTGCGTCCTAACATCCGTTCTCGGCTCTGCACGCATCATCCTCACACAGTCTCCGAAGCTCTTGAACTGGCCCGGGCCGTCGAGGCGGATCTCGGCCTCAGGCCGAACCCCCTACCACCTTTCGGCCCTCGCCGACGCCGGCCCACGGGGCTCGCCCCCCCCCCCCCCCATGGGAACCGGCCGGACACCCCGCACGGACGCTCCGCAACGCGTCGACTACCACGACCTCCGCCGCCGCGGCTTATGCTTCCGTTGCCGCCAACCCTACTCGCCGCAACATGTATGCCCGGTCAAGGAATTTCATGCAATCTTTGTGGATAGCGACGGTGAGGATGCGGCCACCGATCCTTCTTTGCTGGAGGCCCCGCCAGAGGATCCGCCCGAGAACACGGAACCGGCACCACTCAATGTCTTGGAGCTACCTTTTTATTCGGTGGGTGGCCTTACGGGCCCATGAACGATGAAGCTGGCCGGCACGCTCCAGGACCGGCCCGTGGTGGTTATGATTGACAGTGGCGCTAGCCACAACTTCATGTCGGCCCACCTCGCGAGGGACCTCGGCTTGCCTTACGATCCCTCCCCTGACTTCTCCGTCTGCCTGGGAGATGGCCGTCGTCGACCTACGTTGGGACAGTGCGCAGGAGTCACTTTGTCCGTGGGTCCATGCACGGTTACGACCGACTTCTATCTATTCGAGTTGGGCGGTCTCGACGCCATCTTGGGGGTCGCTTGGTTGCAAACACTGGGTGACGTTCGCGTCAACTGGGCCTCCATGACCATGTCCTTCCTGCATGAGGGCCACCCTTGCCGTTTGGTGGGGGATTAAGCGCTTCTTCGCTCGCCGGTCTCCTTCCGGGCCATGACACGCGTCACCGACATTGATTTCTCCGCTTGGTTATGGACGGTCCAGCCGTCTCCTCCGCCGGCCGAACAACCACCCGCGGATATGGACGTCGTTCTCGCTGATTTTCCGGACCTGTTTACTACTCCGCCCGACCTTCCACCACCGCAGCCGACCGATCACGCCATCATCCTCAAACCGGGGGCAGCGACAGTGTCCGTCCGTCCCTACCGCTACGGCCATGCGCAGAAGGACGAGATCGAGCGACTCGTGCGGGAGATGCTGTTGGGGGGCCTCATACGACCCAGTGCTAGTCCATTCTCCAGTCCAGTGCTTTTGGTCCGCAAGAAGGACGGCAGTTGGCGTTTCTTTGTGGACTACCGGGAGCTCAACAAGGCTACGGTACCCGACAAATACCCCATCCCCGTCATTCAGGAGTTATTGGACGAGCTTCATGGCGCCGTCTTCTTCACCAAACTCGACCTCCGCGCCGGCTATCACCAAATCCGGGTCCGGCTGGAAGACGTGCCGAAGACAGCCTTCAGGACGCATGACGGCCATTTCGAGTTCCTGGTGATGCCGTTTGGGCTCACCAACGCCCCAACCACCTTCCAAGCTACCATGAACGACATCTTCTGCCCGGTCCTCCGTAAACACGTCCTCGTTTTCTTTGATGACATTCTTGTGTTTAGTACTTCTTGGCAGGACCATCTCCGCCATGTGCGGGAAACCTTTACCACTCTTCGCCGCCACCACCTTACCGTCAACCAGAGGAAGTGTACTTTTCGCGCCACGACGGTCAGTTATCTGGGTCATACCATCTCCGCTTTTGGCGTGGCCATGGACGCAGACAAGATCGATGCAGTGACTAGGTGGCCGACTCCTACTTCCATCCGTGACGTCCGGGCCTTCCTTGGACTTACCGGGTATTACCGACGCTTTATTCGGGACTATGGCGGGTTAGCCCGCCCTCTCACCCAGCTTCTGAAGGCCACCGACGACGGGCCGTTTTCGTGGCCACCGGCCGCCATGGCGGCCTTCGCCGCACTACAGTCGGCCCTGATCAAAGGGCCGGTCTTAGCCATGCCAGACTTCCGACAGCAGTTCATAGTGGAATGCGATGCCTCCGGCTCCGGCGTCGGCGCCGTTTTGACGCAAGCAGGACGGCCGGTGGCATATTACAGCCGCGCCTTCTCGGCGGTGGTGCGCAGCAGATCAGCCTACGAGAATGAGCTCATGGCCTTGGTTTTGGCAGTGCAACATTGGCGACCGTACTTGCTCGGCCGACCCTTCATTGTTCGCACCGATCATCACAGCCTCCGATATTTGCTTCAGCAGAAGATCGCCACGCCGACGCAGCAGCTCTGGGTAGCCAAGCTTCTCGGCTATGACTTCACCATTGAGTTTCGGTCTGGCAAGACCAACCGGGCGGCCGATGCCCTCTCCCGCCACCCCCACGCTACGGAATTAGCCGCCATCTCGCGGCCTGTGTGGGAGGATGCGGCCGTTCTCCAGCAAGAAGCGGATACCGACCCCTACTTGATAGCAATCCGCACGGCCTTACTCGCCGACCCAGCGGCCCGGCCGCCATATGCTCTCATCGGGGGCCGACTGTTCCATCGGGGCCGACTGTTCCTGTCCGCCTCCTCATCCCGCATTCCTCTTCTTCTCGCCGAGTTTCATTCTACCCCCTCAGGGGGTCATGCCGGGGCTTTTCGGACGTATCGGCGGATAGCCGCCTCTCTATATTGGCCTCACATGCTCCGTCAAGTGAAGGCCTACGTTGCGGCTTGTTTGCCCTGTCAGAAGGCCAAGTACTAGACGTTGTTCCCAAGCGGCCTCCTGCAGCCCCTGCCGATCCCCGAGCGGGTCTGGGAGGATATAGCGATGGATTTTATCACCCGTCTGCCGCATTCGAACGGGTTTGATTGCATCTTGGTGGTGGTCGACCGTTTGACGAAGTACGCCCACTTCGTTCCACTCCGCCACCCCTATACAGCAGCGACGGTGGCCGACTGTTTCATTTCCGAGATAGTGCGCCTCCATGGGTTTCCTCGCTCCATCGTGAGTGACCGAGATCCCCTCTTCCTCAGCAGCTTTTGGACCACGCTCTTTCGTCTACAGGGCACTCGGCTTCGTATGAGTACCGCATATCACCCCCAGTCGGATGGGCAATCCGAAGTGCTAAACCGTTGTTTGGAGACATATTTGCGGTGCTTCATCGGTGAGCGACCCGGGTCGTGGGCGAAGTGGCTATGTTGGGCGGAGTACTCGTACAACACCGCCTACCATCACTCCGCCAATACATCGCCCTTCGAGACGGTCTATGGCCGACCCCCGCCTTCTCTTCTCCGACATCTTCAGGGCGAATGCCCCATGGCCAGCTTGGCCGTCCATCTGTACGACCGGGACATGATTCTGGATAGCTTGAAACACCACCTTCGACGCGCACAGGCAAAAATGCTCTCGTTCGCTAACCGAAAGCGACGTGATCTCTCCTTTCAGGTGGGCGAGCGTGTTTTCATCAAGCTCCACCCGTACCGACAGCTGACCGTGGCCCGCCGCACTTGCCCCAAGTTGGCCCCTCGCTTCTACGGGCCCTTCGAGATCATCAGCAGCATTGGAGTCGTCGCCTACCGCCTGCGCCTACCGGACCATAGCCGCATTCACCCGGTGTTCCATGTTTCCCAGCTTCGTCGCGTTATCGACGACCACCCAGTCACCGACCACATTCCAGCGGATATTGAGCACTCTGACTCCCCACCTTTGTACCCGGCTTCTATCGTAGATCGACGCCACCATACCCCGGGAGATACTTTTCCGGAAGAAATTCGCGTCGCGTCGCGTGACCGACCTCTCTCCACCGCTACATGGCTACTGCGGGACGACTTCCGTCGTCAATTTCCAGATTTTTGCCTTGAGGACAAGGCTAATTTCCCAGATGGGGGTATTGTTACCGACGCTCAAACGGAAGAGCCGGAATGGCACGTGTATTCGAGGACGCACGGCGACGCAAGAGCAAGGAACGGTCCGAACCACACCGACCCAAGCACCGAACCGGGCGGTTCGGCGGACACACGCTAAGGGCCGACCGGCCCCTTATTTTATAATGCTGCCCTAATTTTAATTATGCGTATTGTAATATTTTGGAACTCTTGATGTGTGGTGGATCCCTCCTATATATGGGATCACCTTAGGGTTGAATTGTATCTTTGGATCATTTGTGCTAATTGGGGGCTGCTACCTTTTTCCTCTCGCTCTCTCTCTCTCTCTCTCTATCTCTTCCTCTATCTCCCTCCCCCTTTCGTCTAACTTACCTCCTTCTCTTCCGCCCGCTCGCTACCGCCCCAGCTATCGCCGTCCGATAGCCCTGCGCTATCCGCCGCCTCTCGCTAACGCCCCTCCGATACCCCCGGCGGTATCACGTATTTTAAATTCAATCATTTTCTTATAGCTTCTCGCTCTGATGACTCCGGGATCAAACTCGAGAAAATTAATGGAAATGGATTTTGTCGTTGGCAAGCCTAGGTAGAATATTGGTTGAACACACTAGGACTTTTATTAGCCATCTTTGATTCTCTGGTTGTAGAAACCCAGAACCCCAATAATGGTGCAACTGCAATTGCCATTTTCCTTCCATCGTCTTCATCCTCAAGTGCCAACATCACTAGAACTTATGTTAGGCGTTTACCTATGCAAGATCCGGTAGATACAGAAATACCATTACCACAATCGGATTCTTAGTGTCTTGTACAATAGCTTTTACGATGTGTTCCTCCAATATCGTACGACTAAAAATTTATGGTATGCACTTAAAGCGCGTTATAACCTCGACAATGCGGGTATAGAACGTTATGTGTCTAACCTCCACAAGTTCAAGATTGATGCCTCCAAGCCCATCAACCCTCAGGCCTCAACTTGATGAGATGCTAGCTAAGATTCGAGCCGACGGTTCAATCTTATCCGAGAATTATTTAGTTGCATGTCTTATAGATTCCCTTCCCGATTCATGGTCTGGTTTCAACATTAGGCTTAGGCATGATCAAGTCAGACTTGCATATGTTCAAGTCCAAAATGTTATCCGCATATAAGAAGAGCATATGCACAATAACTCCAAGGCTCCCAAAGATCATGCTCCTAAAGCAAAACCTTACTGAATCACATATCCACCACTCCTCTCACCTCAAACCCAAGGATAAGAACCACAAGAAGCCTTTTCGCCTAGGTTCCCGCCATCAGAAACCCAACCATCCCAAACCTGGTCAATCCAATAAAAACCCAAGTAAAGGGAAATGGTGCTTTGTCTGTGGCCGAATGAATCATCTGTCTACCAACAGTTTTACAAGAAGATATGACCTGTGACCGACAAACCCAATGCAGTCAAGCCACAAGACAACATTATCCAAACACCAGATCAATCTATTTTTCTGGTTAGATTATACTTCTAGTCTTTTTCTTACTTATTCTTCAGATTGGTGGTTTGATTCCGGAGAAAATGTTCATACTTGTTTTGATCGGTCTTGTTTTGCCACCTTTCAGGACACCGGTGGAGGAAACGTAATCTTAGGAGATGCATCTTCAACACAAATCCTTGGCCGCGGGCGAGTGGATCTTAGAATAACATCCGGGAAGACTTTATGCGATTCAACCCGCCAACTCACTAGAAGTGAAAATAAATATGTATAACATTTACAGATGAGTATATCAAATATTGTTACATATATTTATTAAAAACAAAAAGACGAAGTATTTTCATATTTTAAGATTTTTAAAAATTTAGTAGAAAATCAATTAGGATCTTTCATTAAGATCCTTACATCTGATCGGGGTGAAGAATATACATCAAATGAATTGACCCAGTTTTGGCAAAAATATGAGATCATTCATCAAGTAACCACTCATTATTCACCTCAACGAAAGGTATAACAGAATGTAAAAAATCGGAATTTGATGAACATGGTCAATGTCATGCTAGCCGAGTCTGGTGCCCCAGAAAATCTTTGAGGAGAAGCATGGTTTACCTCTTACTTTATCTTTAATAGGATTCCTACGAAACATAGTGAGAAAACTCACTTTGAATTATTCAAACTAAGGATGCATAACCTCCATATTCTTCGAGTGTGAGGATGCTTAGCTAAGGTAGTCATTCTTGAGCCTAAATGGAAGAAGATAAGACCTAAAATCATAGACTCTAAGATAGGCATCTGATAATACTGCTAATAAATTTCTTATTACTAACTCTCAGGTTGGTGAGATCTCTAACAATACTATCATAGAAACCAGAGATAAAGTCTATTTTGAATACAAATTTTCAAATAAATTAAATAACTCATCTCAACCTCCTAGTAGTTCTAACCAACCTTCTTCTCTTATAGACTCATTAGAAATCGATGAACCTAGAAGATGCAAATGAGTTGAGACCGAAAGAACATTTGGAGAAGATTACTTTATATACTTAATTGAAGGAGATCTTAATACATATGAGGAAGTCATGACCTCATTTGATTCTCCATTTTGGAAGAAAACAATAAATATATAAATTAACTTTATATTAGAGAATAAAATATGGATTCTAACTGATTTTGTTGGGAAAACCCCCTTTAATTTAACTTAATAAATTACCTAAAAGTGTATTACCCATTGTATAGTGAGGGTAATCTAGTTATTAGATGTCTTAGGATGTTACACTCAACCTAGGGTGTCAAGACCAGATCAAGAGAAGCACAATATGGGCAAAGTTAACATTTGCGTTGAATAAAAATCCACGCAACATCGAATTAGTGTCGACGCTACTCTGACTAGAAGTCCAAGTAGTTCACCTTCCTGTCAAAGTATTCCAAGTCGACGGTACGTCGAATAGATATCGACGCAGAGGCCATGGACTTGTCGGAGTACTTGAAGAAGTCGACGCAGCTTCTACTTCAACTCGGCACAGAAGGAAGTATCTGTCAAAGTAATCTAAAGTCGACGCAACGTCGACTTCATCTCGATGCAGATAATGAAGCTCAGAACCATACCTTCAACTCGACGGTTACATTGATAGGGTATCGACGCAACGTCGACTAGCAGAGTTCAGCCAGAACAAGGATGAATTCGAGGCTGCTCCTACAAGAACTCGAAGGTGCGTCGATAAGAGAGGAAGTGAACTCGACGCTACGTCGAATACAATATGAAAAGGGAAACCTTTTCAGCTGTCATTTTTGACCCTCTCTCATGGCCCACCTCTTTCAAGACCGTTCCCCAACGGCTCCTTAATTGCCTCGAATGGAATGAAGAATTAAGAGAGGGCAGAGAAAAGCTTTCTTGGAAACAAGCTTAAATGTTGGTGGACGGGTCGAGAAGTAAACAAGGAAAGAAAGATTTATTGTTAAGACAAATATACCCTTCCAGGACTTACCTGAAAGGGAAACAAATTCAAATTGAACGGAGGGACAAAAAAAGGCAATAACAGAAAGAGAAATACATAGCATTCATCACAATCGGCATAGATCTGTCCTCCAGGCTTCTGCTCTTCTTCTTCCTCCCTCAGGAACCCTAACTGAGAAGACATAGGGAAGATAAGAACAGTTGCTCATCATCACAATCATATAGCAGGCTGATCTTAATCAGAAGAAAAGTACAAAGGATCCGAAAGCTGTTCTTCATCACCATCTCATAACAGCCGGATCTCAATCAGCAGAATCACAAAGGATCTGACAATCAAAGCTCCTGCAAAACATCATTATTATAAGCAGGAGTTCATCAAGAGCAGATTCAGTGATTGATACAAGAAGCTGTGTATCATACAACCTTCATAAGAATTCTGAGAACAGAATTCATACACTATTTCTCTTCCTCCTTCTCCTTCTAAATCCCCTTCTGTAAAAGAGTTTTATTAATCCCTCTTCAAAGGATTCAGTGGTTCAAGATCTCCTTATCAAAAGATCTCGTGGTTCAAGATCTCCTTATCAAAAGATCTGGTGGTTCATGATCTCATTGTCAAAAGATCAGTGGTTCTAAGAGTCTCCTTACCAAAAGAATCAGGAACAGTGGTGCATCCATACCAGGGGTAGAAGAGGGGAGTACCCACATTTTGGGGAACCTCTATAAAAATTTGTGTCTTCTGGTTGCTAATTTTCTGTGTTGTCCCTATAACTAGTTTACATTACTGTTTTCTGCTTTATATTTCAGCACAATTTTATTCTGCCTGAGATCTTGATTGAGCATAAATCCTTAGATTATTTTATTGTACTTATAGTTAGAATAGAAATAATTTTTAAATCTCTATTCCCCCCTCCCCCTCTAGAGGATTCTCAGAGGCACACTGTGCACTTTCAATTGGTATCAGAGGGAGGTTCATCAATAAAAGTTTCACCTTGATAAAAAAGACCTCCTATACTTTTTCTTTATTTCAAATATATTTTATAAGGAAAATGAGTACTAAGGATTATGCTTCCACAAGACCCCCAGTTTGTAACTTGAATAAGTTCACACTCTAGAAGGCCAGGATAAGGCTTTACATTAATTCAATTGATGAAGACATCTACAATGCTCTTCTCACAGGTCCTCCTGCTCCAGTTAGACAAAAGGAAGGTGAAACCTCAACAACTGAGGCTGTCCCAAGAAAGGAATGGACAGAGGCTGAGAAGAAGGTCAAGGCATGTGATGCCAAGACCATGAATATTCTGGTGTCAACAATGTCAAATGACATTTTCCAGAAAATTACTGAGTGCCAAGCAGCAATGGAAATCTGGGATTCACTCACCACAATGGTGGAAGGAAGTGCTGATGAAAGAAAGGACAAAACGTCCCTTCTCATATCCCAGTATGAGAACTTTCAAAAGAAAGCTGAAGAATCTATTGCTAATATGTATGACAGATTCAGCCTTATCATTAATGAGCTTAGAGGCTTAGACAAGAAAATATCCTTAACTGAAATTAATGATAAGATTCTCATGTGCTTCCCTAGCTCATGGGATTCAAGGATCTGGGCAATCAGAGAATCCAGATGCCACAGAGAGATCTCAACTGAAGCTTTGCTAGGAAAGCTTAAGTCATATGAGATGTTTCTGAAGAACAGGGCTGAGGCTGAAGAAAGGGAGACCTCTCCAGCTCCTGTCCAAAGGTCCCTTGCTCTGAAGGCTACTGAAGGAGAGCCCTCTACTCCTGAAGATGAGATGTTCAGTCTGCTAGCAAGAAGATTCAAGAAGTGGGTCAAGACTGAGGGCTCGAGGAGAAAAGAAAGGGATTCAAAACCCAGGTATGATAAAACTCCAAGGAAGGAGGTTATCTGCTATACCTGCAACAAACCAGGGTATATTGCTCCTGAGTGCCCACAAGAGCAAATGAAAAGAAGTAACGGCAAAGAGGAGAAGAACAAGAAGAAGAAGTCCTTCAGAGGAAAAGACAAGAAGAAAGTCAAGGCTTCATAGCTGAAACATGGAGTGATTCTGAAGCAGTATTAGACTCCTCATCATCTGAAAGTGATGATGAATAAGAAGCAGTAGCAGGCTGCATGATGGCTCTTGGGATGGCATCAGATGATGAAGATGATCAGGTATCTGTCTTTGAGGAATTTGATTTTACTTTAGAGGACTTTAAATCATGCTTCAAAGATTTCTGCATTGAATATCTTAAGGTAGAAAAAGAACTAGGCCTAGCTAGAACTGAACTAGAGAACCTTAAGAAAAATGAATTGCACCTAATTAATCAAAACCTAACAAATGAAATTAATAGTAAAGAGTCTGAATTGAATGAACTTAGAGAGGAAAACATAAACTTAAAAGAAGAGCAAGCAAAGACAAAAACCTTTGAGGATCTCAATGGGAGGAGTCAGAAGTTCAAAGACATCGCTGAAATTTTTTCCATGAGATTTAATCACCTAGGATTAGGAGTAGAGCCCTCCACCAACACTGATGCACCTAGGAAACCTGCCTGGAAAAATCCAGTGTCATTTGTTAGACCTAATGAATATCAACCAAGTGAGGAGAGTGCATCATCCAAGGGTAGAGATAACAATCATCCAGATAGGATAGACAAACTCAAAAAGACAAATCTGAATAAAAATGAAAAAACCCTAGGCAATAATCATTTAGAGAAGTTAAATAACAGCAACCAAAAGGCAAAAACAAAACTTAGGATAATCAAACATTCTGCTGATTTGTTATATTTTGATACATTTTATACTCACTTCAAGTATCAAGATAAGAGGTTTGGGAAATCCATTCTCCATCATCCCAAAGGGTATCATGAAAGACCTTTCCATTCTTTCATTGAGCCCCACAATGGTAAAAGCAAAGGGCCCAAGGTAACCTGAGTTCCTTCTAATGTTTGAATTACCTGTGCAGGATGAGGTAGGGTCCCACTCAGGAGAAAATGGAATGGGAAGAAAGATGTAGATTTTGAGTAAGGAACAAGACTTATTCAAGGGAGTAATTTCTACCTTGAATCCTGCTTAATATTTATTACATCATATTATGATCTATTTTCAATAAATATAATTGCTGGGAAAATCAGCAAGAATTTCTAAAGAAATAGATCTGTTTATTAAGAGGTGCATTGAATAGAAGTCGACGTACCATCGACTTCTACTCGACGTCAGCGTCAAGAAGCACTCATAGTAGACAATTCGAATAGAATTCGACGCAGTGTCAAGTTCATATCGACGCATACGTCGACTTATTAAACACTGATTAAATTCGAAGTCACGTCGACTGGAAATCGACGTAACGTCGACAGGACTACGTCGACTTAGGGTCTCTGAATAGTCTCGAAGCACAACGCGCGCAGAATTGCTTCTGGAAGCAATCTCAACATAGCTTTGCGCGCTAAATAATAAGTGTTATCGACGGTGCGTCGACCTAAACCCTAAGTAGCGGCGATTCATCTGCTTTTAAACAATTACTGCGTCGAAACATTTACGCTTTCGAATTCTCTTCCTCTTGCTCTCTTGCTCTCCAACTCTCCCGTGTCCCTCTCTCTCTCTCTCGTTCTCTTTGTGTGCAGGTACCATTGTTCTGATGGCTCCACCAAAGGTTAATTCTGGATTTGATGTGGACATCGAGTCGTTCAATGCTGCTGCAGAAAGCTTCAAGGTCATCCTTGGTCTATTTCATTCTGCTGGTTTGACAAAGCTGATCTCCACAAGATGTAAGGTTCTAGATGTAGAACTTACATAATTCAAGGATACTGTTTTAGTAGTAGATGGTGGTTCTCTCCAAAGGACAATCTCTGGTCAAGACATCGACATATCTGAAGAGATACTCTCCCAAATATTTGATCTGCCCACTGGGAATGACCCAGATGAACTGTCAGGAGAGAAAATAAAGAATGTCCTGGAAATAATGCAGTTCAAGAAGGAGAAGCCAATTAATCTTAAAATGATTGATGTGGCAGAATAGTACAGATTTTTGGTTGACAATGTGGGGAAGGTTATGCAATGTAAAATTTCAGCCCATGATGTTATCCCCAGACAGCAGTTGCAGATTATGGGAGTACTAGTTCTGCAGAAGAAGATTAACTGGGGGAGGTGTCTCCTAAAGCTGATTGCTCACAAGTACTCCAACAAGGAGAATGCCTTCATGAGAATCATGAGTCAGGTACTGCTTCACCACTATCCTAGTGTGTGTAAGTCCAAAGGAGTGTCTATTCCTCCTGGGAAAAGGATTAATATAGGGATTTTCTCTAAGTGGACCAGATAAATCTTAAAGTCTGGTCAAGCCCCAGCTTCACCTCCTCCATCTCCTCCTCAAGATCCTGAAAGGCACATACCAGACCCTCCAAGGGATACTATCCCTCCTCCTCACTCTCCACCTCCACTGGACAATGTTCCATATATCCATCAGGATGATACTCCAGCCCAACATTCACCTCAACAGCAACAACAACAACAACACCAATCCTCCTCAGCCCCTGAGCCATCTCCTCTTACTCACCATCAGCTTCTATCCACTTATGCTCCTCCACCACCAATTCATATATCACCTAAAACATATCATGCTATTTCTCAGATCCCAGAAGACCTCCCTCCATCACCTCCTCCCTCTACATCTCATCCACCCACAATTGATCTTGAGCGGATCATTTCCAAAGTTGTGGTCATTGCCTCCTCCACATTCGCAGATCAGGTGGCCTCTCAGGCAAGAAGATTTGACAGAAAATACTCTCAAATGGAGGCTGAGCTATTAACTTTTAAAAGAACTCTTCAGAGCCTAAAGGATTTTATATCTTCCTCCATGGTCACAAAAGAATTCTTAACCTCACTGGCCAACAAAGTCAAGAAGGGGGAGAACATCTTGGAGGAAGAAAGACATGTTCTTGATATGAGTGGACAGGATAAAAGGGATGTTGATAATGAGTCTGCTCCTGACAAAGTGACCACATTTCAGGATGCGCAGACTCAGGGAGAGCTCCCAAAAATGATGAATGTTAAGCAAACTGATGCAGCAGAACAGAGGGAGCCTACCCCAGATGTTCAAAGGAACCTAGATACTGAAATGGCAACTGTGAGCACAGCAGTGGCTCAAGGGGAGCCTCAGAATGAAAAAGTGCTAGAGGCTGTGCAAATTGCTCAGGAAGCTGCCCAGGGAGCTGAAATAAATGCACAAAGTCAGGGGGAGCTTCCCAAAGACATTACTGAAGAAAATGATAAGCCCTTGCAGATTGCCTCAAAAAAGTCCCCTCAAAAGTATTTTCAAGAAAAAGAAAAACTCCTGAGAAGGAGCAATGAGGCTCGGGTACTCTGTAAGAAAATTTCTTTCCTGAAAAACAGCTCTGGATATCTACATATTGCTTGACATTAGAATGGTTTGTGAAAAACGATATATTATTTCTATATATACCAATGCTGTCTTGTATGTACTTCATTTTCTTATATCCAGGATGTCTTATATGCATTTAAATTTATTTATGCAAAAAAATAAGTAAAATCACTTTATTCAATTTGTAAAATTTGTTAAGGTAAATTGGGGGAGATTGTTGGGAAAACCCCTTTGATTTAACTTAACAAATTACCTAAAAGTGATTTTATTTCTTAGGATTGAATTACCCATTGTATAATGAGAGTAATCTGGTCATTAGTGTCTTAGGATGTTACACTCAACCTAGGGTGTCAAGACCAGATCAAGAGAAGCACAATATGGGCAAGTTAACATTTGCGTCGAATAGAAATCGACGCAACATCAAATTAGTGTCGACGCTACTCTGACTAGAAGTCTAAGTAGTTCACCTTCATGTCGAAGTATTCCAAGTCGACGGTACGTCGAATAGATATCGACGCAGACGCCATGGACTTGGCGGAGTACTTGAAGAAGTCGACGCAGCTTCTACTTCAACTCGGTGCAGAAGGAAGTATCTGTCAAAGTAATCTAAAGTCGACGCAACGTCGACTTCATCTCGACGCAGATAATGAAGCTCAGAACCATACCTTCAACTCGACGGTTACGTCGATAGGGTATCGACGCAACGTCGACTAGCAAAATTCAGTCAGAGCAAAGATGAATTCAAAGCTGCTCCTACAAGAACTCGAAGGTGCGTCGATAAGAGAGGAAGTGAACTCGACGCTACGTCGAATACAGTCTGAAAAGGGAAACCTTTTCAGCTGTCATTTTTGACCCACTCTCATGGCCCACCTCTTTCAAGACCGTTCCTCAACGGCTCCTTAGTTGCCTCAAATGGAATGAAAAATTAAGAGAGGACAGAGAAAAGCTTTCTTAGAAACAAGCTTAAATGTTGGTGGACGGGTCGAGAAGTAAACAAGGAAAAAAAGATTTATTATTCAGACAAATATACCCTTCCAGGACTTACCTGAAAGGGAAACAAATTCAAATTGAACAGAGAGACAAAAAAAGGTAATAGGAGAAAGAGAAATACATAGCATTCATCACAATCGACATAGATCTGTTCTCCAGGCTTCTGCTCTTCTTCTTCCTCCCTCAGGAACCCTAACTGAGAAGACATAGAGAAGATAAGAACAATTGCTCATCATCACAAACATATAGCAGACTGATCTTAATCAGAAAAGGATCTGAAAGCTGTTCTTCATCACCATCTCATAACAGCCGGATCTCAATCAGCAGAATCACAAAGGATCTGACAATCAAAGCTCCTGCAAAACATTACTATTATAAGCAGGAGTTCATCAAGAGCAGATTCAGTGATTGATACAAGAAGCTGTGTATCATACAACCTTCATAAGAATTCTGAGAACAGAATTCTTACACCATTTCTCTTCCTCCTCCTTCTAAATCCCCTTCTGTAAAAGAGTTTTATTAATCTCTCTTCAAAGGATTCAGTGGTTCAAGATCTCCTTATCAAAAGATCTGGTGGTTCAAGATCTCCTTATGAAAAGATCTGATGGTTCATGATCTCCTTGTCAAAAGATCAATGGTTCTAAGAGTCTCCTTACCAAAAGACTCAGGCACAGTGGTGCATCCCTACCAGGTGGTAGTATAGGGGAGTACCCACATTTTGGGGAACCTCTATAAAAAGTTGTGTCTTCTGGTTGCTAATTTTCTGTATTGTCCCTATAGCTAATTTACATTACTGTTTTCTGCTTTATATTTCAGCACTATTTTATTCTGCCTGAGATCTTGATTGAGCATAAATCTTTAAATTATTTTATTGTACTCACAGTTAGAATAGGAATAATTTTTAAATCTCTATTCACCCCCTCCTAGAGATTTCTCAGAGGCACACTGTGCACTTTCAGATTTACCTCCCGACAGCAAAGTCATAGGTTGTGGATGAAATTTAGGTCAGATGGTTTTATAGAGAAGTATAACCTCACATTGTTGCTAAAGGTTATGCACATAAACAAGAGATATATTATTTAGACACATATGCCCTCGTAACTAGTTCACATCACTTCGTGTGTTAGTAGCCTTAATTTCAATCCATAAGATGAGCATTCATCAAATGGATGTCAAAACCACGTTCTTGCATGAAAACTTAGATGATGAGATTTATATAACTCAACCCAAATGATTCTTAGGAGTCAAGAACATCAAGTTTGCAAACCTGTTAAGTCTCTTAATGGACTAAAACAAGCTCTAAAACAATGACATCAAAAATTTGATTCCGTTGTATTATCTTTTAGTTTCTTAGCTAGCGAATATGACATGTTTATATGCCAAACAAGATGAAAATGACACTCTATTACTTTATCCTTATGTAGATGATATTTTAATTTTTTGTACTTCATTAAAAATTATTACAACAACACTCAAAGCCTTTATCCCACCATGGTGAGGTCGATTATATAGATCATTTGTCGATATTGTGCCCTATATTTAATCATAATCTCACTAATGCCTAAGTCATTAAAAATTATTAAAAAGGGCAGCCCGGTGCACGAAGCATCCCTGCGTAGCAAGGGTCCGGGGAAGGGTCCCACCACATGGGTGAAATGTAGGCAAACCTTACCCTGCATTTTTGCAAGAGGCTGCTTCCAGGACTCGAATCTGTGACCTCAAGGTCACACGACAACACCTCAACCGGTGCGCCAAGGCTATAAATTATTAATAAATAAAAATTATTTATCATCTAAATTTGATATGAACGACTTAAGAGTAGCAAATGTCATCTTAAGCATGCAGCTACAAAATTGATATGAGTGTATTATTATCTCTTTCTCACTCAATTGAGAAAATGTTACACAAATTCAGCATATATGATTCCATTCCCGCTTCTACTCCTTATGACGCAAGTATTAAACTTTGCAAAAATATAGGTGAATCTATTGATCAACATATATATGCCCAAATGATAGGATCACTACTTTATATTGTCAATCACACTAATCTTGATATTTTATGTCGTAGGCAGATTGTGTAGGTATACTAGTAATTCTAGTAGTGAACATTGAATAACACTCACTAGGATAATTAAATACCTTCGTGGAATAATTGATTATTGCTTAGTATATATAAGCTTTCCCGAAGGACATTCAGATGTCAATTGGGTTAGATGTCAAGTCTACGACGGGATATGTATTTCTTCTTGGAGAAGTTGTCATCTCATGGGTTTTAACCAAACAGACTATCATATCTTGAAGTACTATGGAATTCGAACTCATAGCACAAGATACATCGGTTACTCTCATGGGTTTTTATCGGTTACTCTCATCGGTTTTTATCAAATTTGTACAAATGATACAATATCTTGGAGAAGTTATCTCATGGGTTTTAACTAAACGGACTATCATATCTTGAAGTACTATGGAATTCGAACTCATAGCACAATAATATTAATCTACGATGTGTGTTCATCGGTTACTCTCCTACACAAAAATGGTACAAATGATGTCATCCTCCTAGCAAGAAAATATGTCTCCATTGATGTAACTTTTCATAAAACTACATCCTATTATGAGTCCTCACTTCAGGAAGAGTCTTCACACTTGGAAGTGAGTACTCTTACTCTTCCTTTACTTGTTCCTTTTCTATACATCACCACTCAGGGGGAGGGTGTAGATATTCCCAAGGATATTCCCAAAGATATTCCCACAGATATTTCCAAAGAAAAGGAGTTGCAAGCATACACTAGGAGAAACAAATGATCAAACACTCAGTCTCATTCCATAATACCAGAGCCACTACTGGATTCGTCTTCAGCACCCCTTGAGTTACCAATTGCTCTCCGAAAAGGTACTCGCTCATCCACTCAACATCCTTTATCTATGTTTCGTATGCTTCTTTAACCTCTTCCCACAAAGCCGTTGTTGCTTCTTTATCCTCCGTGTTTGTTCCTGGTACATTACAAGAGGCACTTGGCCACCCAAAATGAACAAAGACAATAATGGAGGAAATGCAGGATCTAGAAAAGAACCATATATGGGATATGGTCGATCTCCCTCCTGGCAAGAAGATAGTTGATTGTCGATGGATTTTACGGTAAAGCGAAACTCTGAAGGTATTGTGGAGAGGTTCAAGACACAGTTGGTGGCAAGAGGCTACACTCAAACTCATGGTATTGAATACCAAAAAAATTTGCTTCGATGGCAAAAATGAATTCAATCCGGTCTTGTTATCCTGTGTGGCCTGTAAATGGTGGGATCTTCAACAGCTGGATGTAAAGAATGATTTCCTTCACGGTGAGTTTATATGTCAATGCCCCTGGTCTTGTCCCTATCGGCTCAAAAGGGAAGGTTTGTAAATTGAAGAAAGCACTTTATTGGTTAAAACAATCTCCCAGAGTTTAGTTTGGGAGGCTTCACAAAGTCATGACCATATTAGCCTATACCCAAAGTCTGACGATCACACTCTATTTATCAGACGAAAAGAGATGAAGGTGACTCTCCTGATTGTGTATGTTGATGATATGATTATTACATGTGATGACATGGATGAAATCCGTGCTCTGAAACTAAAACTTGCTAGTGCATTTGAAGTGAAAGATTTGTGCAAGCTGAGATATTTTCTAGGGATTGAGGTAGCAAGATCAATATATGGGATTCATATTTCATAGCGGAAGTATGTCCTTGATTTATTAGAAAAGACATGAATAAGTGGTTGTGAGCCTGCTGATACCCCTATTTAAGTCAACCACAAACTTGGACGAGATGATGGGGAGTCGGTGATAGATATTTCGAGTTATCAAAAGCTGGTAGGAAAATTGATTTACTTATCTCATACTCGTCCTGACATTTCATATGTAGTGGATCAATACATGCATTCTCCCAAGGTCAGACATCTCGATGTCGTGCACAAAATTTTGAGGTATTTGAAGACCTCACCTGGTAAGGGCATTCTATTCTCACCCAGTGATAACATAAAAATTGAAGTATATACTGATGCAAACTAAGTTGGATCAATTGGTGATAGACAATCTACTACAGGATATTATTCCTTTGTTGGGGCTAATCTGGTCACTTGGAGAAGCAAGAAACATGTAGTGGCTCGCTCTAGTGCTGAAACAGAGTTTAGAGCTATGACTCATGGTATATGTGAGGGGATGTGGCTTCGTTCTCTCTTGAATGATCTTGGTTTACTAGAAACTGGCCTCTTCAACTTGAGGGGGAGTGTTAGAAGTAATTAGTGATTTATTATTGAATGTTTAAAGTTATTTCTTTGTAATACCCTCTACTATAAGTAGAAGGTCTCTTTTATTCCGTAATATTACACGATCGCGAGTTTACAACAATTTCATTATCATTTCATGAAGCTTTCATGGTGTTCGGTGTTTGAGCTCCACATCAATTGATGAGAAAAACTCAACTTTTGAAGGAAACTCAAATATTTCGAGGGAAATCCTTTATGAAAGGATGAAGATTTTTAGTCTCACATTGTTATATTTCACTACTTTATGTGGGTATATAAACCACTTCACTCACTCATATTATGTTGAAAGAAACATAAGGAGAATCCATGGACCAGACACACGCACGCACTTGCTCGCACGGACAGGACCAGATTCAGATTTGGGATTTGAGGAATAATTGAATTGAACTGTACATTTGTTAAAAATATTTTTGACACTTTACAAACTTCTAATAAAAAATGGTTTCATTCATTACAATTCGGCGTACGTCAAATTGATGTCGACGTACGCTAAAGGTTGTCGTACGTCCATGCATTGAGTTCCACTCGAAGCACGCATGAATTCAGCTCCCGCCTTTTAACAAGCGCCTCAAAATCAACGTAAGTCGATTTTCGTACGTCGACTTCTGCCTTTGTGTCGATTACTCGACGCGCGTTCGACATGCACGCAGACCGCCTTTTATAACTCACAGTATGTGCGTCGAGTGCAAGTCGATGTACATCAACTTCTCCTCGTCTAACTCGCGCCTGCTTTACGTACACTTTTTGTACGCGTTGTTTATTACCATTACATTTTTTATATCCGTTGAGATTTCTTTTAATGGTTACTTCCATTTGATTTTATACGTTGGAAATATTAATTTTCTTTTACGATTAACTTACAAATATAACTATTGCAATTAATTACGCGTTAATTACTTGTGGTTTTTTCGAGACTCCTTATATAGGAGGTTTTCTCTAAGAACTAGAGCTCTCGCTCACTTTTACAATTCTCTGCATTCTTGTTCTTGTGAGCTTGCTCTTCTTTTACGTTTACTTCATCAAGTGGGAGTTTCAGTGTTTTGTGCTTCTTCGGTGTCCGCGCATATCGACGTTTTCGGGATCTAACCTGGTGTTGTATCTTGGAGAAGTGAGCATCAGTTGAAAGTCTTACCGGAGGGTGGTGCAACTTCTTTAGGGCTGTGATCACAGGCTTTACCGCGGCTCTATTTCTTAATTCATTTATTTACAATACTTATCTTATTTTATAGATCCTGATATTATATTAAGTTTTTTAAAATGAAAAATATTATACTAATTTCAGTGAATATTTAGAAAATATTCTAACAGAAGTCGGCGACTCGACTGTGCATGCAATATGCTTCTCCCTTGGTGCATATCCTCTTTCTTTTATTTCATCATAGTAGAGCAAGGATTCGTATCCTACTCACCTTCTCCCTTCATTGTGCATCTCTTGTCCAAGCTCTTTGCTACATCAGCTACGTCTGTGTTACGAACAAAAACGGAAGCTTGCACTAAGATATGAAAATGGAATATAAATTTATGAGACAAGCTCGTGACACAACTCTTGAGGGATCCGCCTTCACATAGCGAGGTACTTTTTGAGGACAAAACAGTGCAGGTCAAGGTCCAGGGCGGACAATATCTCACTGGTAAAGCGGGTCGTTACAATTGGTATAAGAGCAAGTCTTCGGCAATGATATTGCTGGGTTTGAAGTCAAACCCAATGTTAACAGATGGTGAGACATTTGTAAGGTACTGTGAGACCATATTGTGACTTGAGGGGGTAAGATACTTCAACTTAATCCCACATCGCCCGAAGAGAATGTGATTTGGTAGTTAAGAGTGGGGCTCCGCCTTCACATAGTGAGGCGTCTTTTGAGGACAAAATTGTGCAGGACAAAGCCTAGAGTGGACAATACCTCATTAGCGAAGCGAGCCGTTACAATTGGTATCATAACAGGTCTTCGAGAATGATGTGGTTGGGTTCGAGGTCGAACCCAATGTTAACAGACGGTGAGACTCTCGTAAGGTAGTGTGGGACCATATAGTGTCTTTATGGGGGAGGGGGTAAGATGATACGATCCCGGAGAGGAATTCGGCAAGGGGGAGGGCCGACGGTGGCACTGTTTTAAATGTCGGCCGACATGTCCGACATGTCGGACGACATGTCCTGTTTGAACCAAAAACAACTCGCATAATGAAAATTTAAAGGTTATGGCGTTTTTCATTATGTCGGGCGACATAACCGATTAAATCCGATATATCGGCCGCCGCCTGTTGAAATCGATTTCTCGGTCTCTTGTGGAGCTCAGGGCCCTCACCGAAATGAGGGGCAGCTAGCCCTTACTGATCCCTCGGAGAAGATAGACTGAAGACTAGAAAAATGACTAAGACCTTAGTCGCAGCGAGGAGGTCCCTCCACTAACCTGGAAGATCGTTGAGCGCTTCCCCTCCCAAGCCAAAGCTGAGACTCGGGCACCTTGGAGAGCTCTGGAAATGCTAGCCAAAGAAAGCCTGAGGAGAGAGAAGCTGAAGTGAAGTCCTCTCCAAAGGTGCCCTTGAGGTCCTATTTATAGGTTTTCTGGTCTGGCCTGCAAATAGCAGGATCCCGCCTTTTGATTTTACTATCCGCACCCCAAACGGGTCTGCTAACAGCAAAAGTCCGCTGTTTGGAGAGGCTAAAGGCAGACCACCGAGGGTAAATGGGTAATTTGGCCCTATCAACCTATGGGCATGGAATTGCGAGAACCTTACTGGCTCATCCTGGCGGTATCTGCCGAGGTCCGGTCTCGCGAGTCCTCTTGCGAGACCGCCTCCTGACTTCGTCGAGCTCAACATACCTTTCGTCGAACGCAGGGCACTTCGCCGATCACGGACGAGCTCGACGAACGCAGAACGTCGACCGCCGCTTCCCTGCTGTGATTTGTCGAGCGCTGCTAATAGAATAGATTTGGTTCGTCGGGCGCCGTCCGACGAATGCTGAGCTCTGTTCGACATTCGTCGAACGCGAACTTGAGCTCGCTGGACGCTGAGGCTCTAAACTCGCGAGCCTTCCTGCGAGCACTGAACACATTTCGCTGAACACCTGAACATAGGTCTCTTCTGCCAACGGCCTACGAGGTATTGGTTTGTCAGCCCTCGCTTGGCCCAATCTTTTTGAGGGTATCTGCCGAGGGCTGGATCTCGCGACTCCTCTTGCGAGACCGTCCCTTTGGCTTTAATGAGCCTAGAACGCTTCGCCGACTTCTGATGATTTCGCCGAACGGGGGTGAGCTCGACGATGCCAGGTGAGCTCGACGAACACGGGAGAGTTCATCGAACGCAGTACTTCTTTCGTCGAGCCTTCTCGCTCGCCTTCTTGCTCGCCTCTCAGCGAGCCCTCCGAGAGTGACTTTTCCAAGGCCTCTCTCGCGAGGTCTTTGGCCCTAATGCCTCCATCTCTTACTACTTCCTTCATCTTGTTGCTTTCTTAAACCGTGCCTCTTCGCCTGGCGAATATCGGGGTTGTACACCACCGACATTTCTAAATGTCGCCGACATTTCTAAATGTCGCACGATCAGAGATTTCTCTCCGCTTATTCTCCGTCCTCGCCGCTGGAAGGGTTTTTTGATAGGTTTTTTCCCATTTTATTGATTGCACATTTCCGAGCACATGGATTATACTTGATTTTCACTTGTCTCCTTCCAATGCTTTCTTCTTGCATGATTTATGTATGGAGCATCAGTTGCGTATTTGATTGCTGAAATTTATTCCATCAAGTTTTGTCATCAAGTCTGCCACATTTATTCTTAATATTGTATAGTTAATTTGCATGTTTATATGGAAGTAAAAAACCCATTATTTAATGCAGGTTGATATCTAAATAGTGTTTGTCATCCGTTTCCAACAATGAGGAAGAATGCTAAAATAATTTTCAACATTTAAGAGCTTAAAAATGAAAATAATAAATTGAGATATACCTACAATGAAAATAGATACATGGTTAAAAGATAATGGTGATTAAAGATAGATTTGAGTATTTTGGAAATAATACAACTAAGTAGAAAATGTATCCATTGAATAGAACAACTTAATGTAGTTTATAGAGCTAAGATAATATGGTATAACTTATAATATAAATATTTTTTAGGAATCCGACATTAAAATGTCCCCGACATGTCTCCAACATCCGACATCTTAAAACCCAATCCGACATGTCTCCGACATCCGACATCTTAAAACCCAATCCGACATGTCTCCGACATCCGACATTTAAAACCTTGGGCGGTGGTGAGCGAGAGGAAGGAGGAGGGAATGAGAAGTAAAGCTAGGGAGCAACCCTAAATTCCATACATCCAAGCATAATCAATACTTCACAATGTGAAGCAGGCTGTTACAGTATATCTTATTGTAAAAGTATTCTTCAACTTGTTGATAGAAGCAACGATGTTCGGATGCATATGTTACGGGCCTACTCGACGGATACCGGAGGAGTGAAGGATGATACCGTGGGAGCGAAGGATGATACCGTGGGAGCGAAGGATGATACCGTGGAGCCCTAACCGCGGCTGCCTAAGCGGGGTTGCTCGTTAGAGGAGAGAGCTACCAAGACCTCACACAAGAGAATAGGAATTAGAATTGATTTCCTTCATACCACATACAAGACCCCAAGGGTCCCTTAAATAGAACATACATGGGCATTACCGTAAATAGCCCGACGCACAATAAAAATAATATAATAAAGAGAACAACATACAACTAGATAATAGGATAACTTTATGGGCATGTTGCCCATAACATCACACCCGCCTTCCAAAAAGAGCTTGACCTCAAGCTCAAGAGAGGTCAACGGTGGTGCAACTTCATCAAACGCCCTCGTCGTCAGAGTCCTCGACATGCAGGTAGAAAAGCCTGCTGCACTTGTGGCCACGAATGAACTGCTCATCGCAGTTAAAACATAATCATTGGGTGTGTCGTTGCAACATCTCAGCCCGAGATAATCGGCGGACCGGTGGGGCTGGAAGACCCTCGATACGGTCCTGTTGAATGATGTTGTTGGTAAGCTGGTAGGCCTCCTGTGCTAGCTGGAGGCAACGGTCGCAGAGCCTGGCCAGACTCATCGCAGTCACTAAGTCTGGAGTGGGCCTCAAACTCGATACGGTCCTGTTGAATGATGTTGTTGGTAGCGAAATTCGGCGGTGAAAATGGCGATCTGCATATCTAGAGCAAGAGGGACATGTGCCAAAAGAAGCTGAAATTGTTCTAGGTACTCGTCCACGGAACCCGTTTGTCGTAAAGACGTGAGTTCGTCGAGGGGGTTGTTGCGGATAAGAGGACCGAAACGTAAGTTGCAGAACCGCTTGAAGTCTTCCCACATCAGATTCGGCCAGTCGGAGAGGAGACGAGAAGCCAACAATAGAGCGGAGTCGAGCATGTGGAAGGACGCTAGAAGAATTCGTGATGCTGCCGGAGTTTGTTGGTGAGCCAGTCCAATAGATCAGTTTTCCCATCGTAGGTTGGGAAGTACAACCTGGTATAGCGCGGTAGAATAGCCGCTTCCGGGCGGATGAAAGTCGGTGCCTCGTGACGGATAAGTGGCGGTGGCGGCGCCTGGCTGCTGTTGGCATGATCCGTAGGTGGGGTAATAACAATGGGAAAGGCGGAGGTCAGGTCATTAAGCTTGATGGTGATGGCGGCCAAGTCATCCTAATGACGTGTTTCGGCCTCCCGAAGGCGGGCCTCTATGGACGCCATGAATCCTTGGAGAGCAGCCATGAAATCTTGTGTGTCGCCCATATTACGGCTTGAAATAGTACGAGAGAAGGAGAGGGTGACTGGACAACTTGATTCCTCAGAAGAAGTTGGCTGAGAGTTGCCGCGAGAGCCGCGTCGTCGCTGAATGGTGACACAAATAATTATGCTCCAAGCCTTCACTCTCCCTTTGCCTTGGAGGTTAGGGGAGGGTTTTTAATAAAATAGAAATTGTGTGAGAAGAGTCGTGCGGTTGTGGGGGGTTTTAAAATAGAAATAAAGTTGTTGGGTGGATGGGATTAGAGGTGTGGGTTGTTGTGCGATGCGCTCGAGAAGATATGGCGCATGCGATGGAAATCGCAGACGCGTGTCGGCGCGCGGGGCTCGACGATACGGCAGGCGCGCTGGCATAGAAAGCTGAAAGGCGTGGTCTGCAGTTGTCGGCGGTTCCTTCCTGCGGAAAGAAGAAGCAGACGCAGAAGGAGCGTCACTGGTGGCACAGATGGATGCAGTTGGTCGATGTCGAGGACGTCAGTTGCCGGCTTGTTCTCCCTGCAGAAGAAGAGGCAAACGCAGTCGACTGGAGCTACACAGAGGACCCGCTGGGTTCGGCTGTAGAGGGAGCTGCAGAATTGTCGTGGTCAGCCAGGCGGGAGATGATACGTCAGGGCGCGGGAATAACATCGGAAGTGGCGACGTGTGGCTGCTGCTCTTTGATTTGGAGGCATTCTGTGCTCTGGGGGTTGCCAATGCTTGGGATGGACTTGCGGAAGGTGTTGACATGTGTAGGCAGAAGAGGACCGAGAACCTCTGATACCAAAGTTGTTACGGGCCTACTCGGCGGATGTCGGAGGAGCGAAGGACGATACCGTGGAACCCTAACCGCGTCTGCCTAAGCGGGGTTGCTCGTTAGAGAAGAGAGCAACCAAGACCTCACACAAGAGAATAGGAATTAGAATTGATTTCCTTCATACCACATACAATACCCCAAGGGTCCCTTAAATAGAACATACAAGGGCATTACCGTAAATAGCCTGACACACATTAATAATAACATAATAAAGAGAACAACATACAACTAGATAATAGAATAACTTTATGGGCATGTTGCCCATAACAACATACATGTGGAGAATCATATGGATTGTAATGTAAAGGTGATGAAGGATGAGAGGTGGTGGATACATGATGTATGGAGATACTGAATGTTGGTGATTGTGTTAAAATATCTCACAATACTTTGGGAGTAAGGTTGATATATCGTAACTTTGCTCATGGCAACGTGAAGGTTTCTCTGATGCAGATTAAGACGGTCTCCTTTTAACTGATGGCAAGTGATTGGGTATTATGCCTTTGTTAGAGGGAACATGACCTCAGCAGAAGAACGATAAAAGCACACGAGCAAATCTAGTGTCGAATCAAAATATTAGGCCATTTTGCATACAATTTGAGAACTAGCATGACTCCAGCAGTTTCTACAAAAAGATAAGGCCAAGGCTCCGTTTGGCGCGGTGGTAGTGGTCATGAACGCGGTGGTTATGAACTGTCGTTCGTGAACGCCCGACCTCACCTAAGGAATTTCGTCCACTTTTATGTTCAAAACTAGTAATCTTTTCTTGGTGGTGGTCATAACCGTTGTCATGTCAAACAAACATTCTAACTTAACGATGAAACTGCTTTGTGACAATAATACATCAATGTACATAGCTTCTAATCATGCCATCCATGAACGTACCAACACAGGTGAGGATCATCACTTTGTCCAGGAAAATAATAGATAAGACTATTGTGATTGAAAATGTGAGAAAAACAATCAACTACCAGATATCTCAGCAAAAGCTCTAGTTCGAAGTATAAAATATATATTTGGCAAGTTGGATTCTCATAGCAGTCTCACCCCAGCTTGAGGGATGGCGTTAGAAATTAAACATGTGGGCCAGCTGATCAGGGCATTTGTGCTTCTCCACGGGCATCTTAGCCTAGAACTTTTATTTTAGTAACTTTTCAATGTTATGGATCTCACTTCTCAACTGAAAAAGCTATTTTCATTGCATACATTAAAAAAAGATGTCTCCCAGGACTAAATTTACCATAAGAATCTGATATGGTCCTAGAAGCAGATCTACAAGCTTATGTCCTTCTTGAGCAGAAAAGGAGATATTGCAAAGTTTCAATCATTTGGAATACCTCCCATTTTTTAGGTATCACAGAATTAGCTGTTATGATAATGTATGACCTAAAATTGATGTCTTCATGGGCCAACTGAATTACTAGAAATTAAGCCTAATGAAAATCTTTTCGGGCTTTTACACTACAGTTTGTCACATCTGATCCCTTCCTCAATAGTTCTTGGAGTCTATCAGGGATGCTATAACATACCAGAAAAAGAACTAGGTTCCTCTTTTTAACCAAGTACTCAGGCAACGGAATTTATAGAAGAGCAATGGGTAATGGAATTCATCAAACACAACGTTCAACAAGAGCTGATATTAATGAATAGAAAAACCCCATTCCTTAATAACCTCATGCACCCATAGCTCTATGGATGTCCCATATAAGTCTTGAGATTAAAAAAGAAACAAGTATTTAACAACGACGTGTCATGGACTTCTCCCATGGACAATGTCGCGTGCGGCCTTAGCTCCTTTCCACGCTCCTTCGCAACTAGCTAAGTGTCGCAGGACGAATCTATAGGCGGCGGCTAAACTGTGACCTAACCCTACATGCTATGCAAATCCGACGATTAAATCATAATTAGATAATAAAAATAACATCCCACGCAGTTAATTCACATCAAGACATGATAATTTAATTAAGCAAAACAGGCTTAGGCTTTCCTCCACGTGGAGGGTCAAAGCAAGAGCGCACGGCGAATTTGTCCTTCCTGCAGTTAGAGATTAATCTAAGAAAAAATAATCATAATAAACTGAACATCCACACAAGCATGTAATAATCCAGACAATAACAATGTTTTACAACCAAATTCCAATCCAAAACACCACAAGAATATTAGGGACTGCTATAAATAAAGAAAATCTGAAGTTTGGAGTAAGATTAAGGGCTTTCCGGGTGGTGGAGGACTGGATTGGGTAAGGGGAAGGTCGAAGTTGGGGGCTGGATCGGGCTGCCGGAGGGCGGGATCTGGGCTGGAATGCCCAGATCAGGGCAAATCCGACGGGAGGGAGGTGTTGGGAGGTGTTGGGAGGTGGTTCCACGGGTGGAGGGCTGCTGACAGCAAACCTGAAGGGATTAGGGTGCTGGATGAGGGTGGCACGGGGCTGGATCTGGGTTGTAACGCCCAGATCTGGGCAGATCTGGAAAGGGTGGACTGTTTTGGGAGGTGGATCCACGTGGGGAGGGGGGACTAGGGCAGCCGGACAGGGTGGGGGAAGAAGGCCGGCGGCCTACTGAGAGGGATGTGGCTGCTGGGTCAGGATGGCGGCGGGGAATGGAGGAGGGAGAGGTGGCTGCTGTGCTGGGAGTAGAGGGGAGGGCGGCTGTAGTTGAGGGCAGATGGCTGGCGGCTACAGGAGGGCGGGGAGTTGGCGGCTACAGGAGGGCAGGGAGCTGGCGGTTACAGGAGGGCAGGGGGCTACAGGAGGGCAGGGGGTTGGCGGCTACAAGAGGGCAGGGGGTTGGCGGCTTGGATGGATAGAGGGAGAGGAGAACAAGGAGGAAAAGGAGATAATTTACCCAAGGAGTCGTCAGCAAGGGGCTCCACGGAGTCGGCACCGCAGAGGAGATCACCGGAAATGAGGAAGAAGACTCTCCAAATTTCAGCAATGAGAAAACAACAGCCCTCAATATCTTATATATAAGAAATGAAGATTAAGGCACCCAGAATCAACGACTATGATTGGTCGTTGGTTTCGGGGCCAAAACTAAATGAAATAATAACCGAAAAATAAAAAGCTATATATGAAATTGAGTCGCAACACGAATCCGGACGCATCCACGGAGTCGGATCGTCGATCCGGGCACGTCATATATGGTAAGTCGCCAAATCAGCCCCAAATGGGCCCAAAGCTCGTCCTCGCCTCTGCTCCGCATCACTAAGTCAACCTCTTTCAACAATGGTTGATGCAAGAAGAGTAAAAGAGCACTTGGAATAAAAGAGCAAGCAAGCAAGAAAGTTCTAAAGAGCTTTGAATTGCTTGAATGGTCACAAATGAGAGGTCCTCCTTATATAGGCCCCAAAAAAATTTCCCTTAAAAGGATGGAATGATCTAGTAATAGGGAACGACGACGCGAACTCACGGTGGAGCACGAGTTTTGGGTCATTCAGGGCCGATTGGTCAATCTGCCATATTTAGCATCTCTGGATCGACGATCCAACTCCGCGGATGCGTTTGATTTTTTGTTTACAAGTTTTTCATATATTACTTTGCCATTTTCAGGGTCTATTTAGTGAGATCGGACACTTGACACTCTCGGGCAATCATAGTCATTGATGTTGGGGTGCCTAATGTCCTTTTATTATAAATAGGTATATGAGGCAGTCTTTTGTTCGTTGCTGATTTTGGAGAAAAGAATTCCCAGAATCCGGCGATCTTTCGTGGTGCGACGCCGCGAAACCCTAAGGTGGACTCCTTAGGTTTGTAACTTTAATCCCTTTGTATTTCTATTCTCCCGCAACCCCCACCTCCCCCCCCCCCCTAAATCTTATATGTAACATCCACCACCCCCATTCCCAATCTACCGCAAGATTCATTGGGTCAGTCCGCCATTTCTGCACAGAATCCCTCTGCTGCACTTCTATTTGAAGCCCTACCCCGATTCCAGCCCTTCCCAGTCTGTCGTTTCCACCAAGAATCCCTCTGACACACTTCTATTTGAAGCTCTGCCCCGATTCCAACCCTTCCCAGTCTGCCTTTTTGATGTGTTCTAAATTTATATTAAGGGCAGTTATGTAATTTCCCAGCTATGGCTCATATAAATAGTTGGGTTTAGTTAGGGTTATGTATGTTAAATGTTTGTGTCTTGTTGATGTGTCCTTAGCGGCTGAACGGGAACTCCTCCCCTCGCCGGAAGATCGATCCGCTCAGGGCTGCCCTCCGGTGAGATCAGTTATCTTGTATCTGCTTTTTACCTAGTGAAATATCCAATTTGTGGTGTTCTGCGATTTGGATCATAACACTTTTCCGCCCAGAATCTCTCTGCCGCACTACTATTTGAAGTCCTGCCCGATCCCAGCATCTCCCATTCAGTCGAAGCTCCACACCCCCTATTGTTGAATCCTCCCCGATCCAAAAAATTGCCCCCAGATATTGTCCTCCGCACCTCCAGCGCTGGATTCCAGCCAACTTACAACAGTCGTCTTCTCCCGGGCAGCCACCAAGTACTCGTGAATCACTGGATCTCCACGCTACGGCCTCCCCATATTTCGTGAGTATTATTTTATCATTGTATGAAACAATTTCTTAAATTTTAATATATGATGATGTGATTTCATACTTGCTTGGATCGTAAGAATGGTGGTCATTTGTTCTTGGGATATTTTGTGATTTGCAAGAAATATTCGTCACGTACCCTTGTTTTGGTTCTCCGCGCGGCGGAAAGTCAAACATTGCTTTGCTTAAAGAAATAATTTTGTCTTGATTTAAATTATATGCATGCGATTTAATCATTTATTATTATGTTTTGATCCTTCCATCGGGTCCTGTTTGTATGTTACATTTAGGGCAGCTACTTTTTTGCACCTCACTTAGGGTTGCTTGTTAGTCGCACGTCCACGTGTCCTACCCTTCATTAGACGGTGTTTAGGTTCATTGTAGCCATTGCATGAAGTTTCGCAGTGCATGTAAGATTAGGGTAGTCCTGTTCAAAAAGCCCGGAAGGCCCAGGCCGGGCCCGCGATTTTGCTCTGCCAGGCTCGGGCCTGACTTTTACCGGGCCCAAGCCTGCCTTTTGCCAGGCCCAGACCCCTTTCCATAGGGGGGTCCTTTGTAGGCCTTGCAAGTCGGGCCGAGACCTGGCCCGACTTATTTTTTTAAATTAAATTTTCATTTTTAAAATATAAATATTATTTATTAAAATATTTATGTTTTTATAACATTTACATTATTGTCACAAAATATACAAAGGAGAATTGGAAAAATAAAATTTTATTATTATTGCCAAAATATTAAATTACAAATTACACCCATTTTCAAAATGTAAAGAGCAAAATATATAACAACACTCAAGCCTTTATCCCACCATAGTGGGGTCGGCTATATGAATAATTTGTCTCCATTGCACCCTATCTTTAGTCATAATCTCACTAATGCCTAAGTACATCATGTCTATCCTTATAGTTTCACTCAAGTCTTTTTTGGTATACCCCTCCCCCAATTAACATGCCTAGTAGCTAAACTCTCACAACGCCTAACAGGTGCCTCAAATGGTCTCCTTTCTACGTGCTCGAACTATCTTAATTGAGCTTCTCGCATCTTCTCTACAATTGGTGTACTCTTGCCTTATCCCTGATACATTCATTCTTAATTTTATCCAGTTTTGTGTGTCCACGCATCAACCTAAGCATTCTTATCTCCGCAACTCCCACTTTTTGCTCATGTACATAATTCACTGTCCAACACTCTGAACCGTAGAGCATTGTTGGAAAGAGTACATATATATACAAATTAAAATTTTTTAATTACAAGTTACAACATTAAAAATGAAAAATCAAACTTTAAAAAAGTACACATTAATAATAAACTATAAAACTTAATCTTCATCATCTAAATTCAAGGAGCATAACTCTTCTTCAACTTCTGACGAGCTATCTTTGATCGATGAAATATGTTGCTTCCTCTTCATAGTATCCAAGTGATCTTTGTAGCATAAGCAGATTTCCAACGACTCTTCGTACAAGCGACTCATTCGCTCGTTCAAAATCCTGCCACTCAAAGAAAACGCAGACTCCGAAGCTACCGTACTAGCTTGGATTGTTAGTAAATCAAGGGTCATGAAGGTCATAATAGGATACGTATTAACTTTACTTTTCCATTATTTTAAAAGAAACAAATTTTCTATTTCATTTGTACTCATAAAATCTCAAAATTGTGTTTTAGTATATAATCCTACTTCATTTGAAGTACTCGTTGTTCGATGTTCTTTCCTAGTAGCTAATTCTAAAATCGTATTTTTGAAAATGTCCCTGGTTTTAGGTTGCGTGCTTTCTTCTCAGGGCCACTAGCCATATAACTGATTATAATAATTAAAAAAAATCTATGAAAACGGAATCAAATTTTGAAATACTTATATTATCAAAATCCATAAAAGTTATTTTAAGCCTAAACTGTTATTATTTTTTCTATAAGATTTTTTACACCGTCTGCACCAAATAAAGGATTCAAAGTTGGGGCGCATGAAAACATGAATGACATTTCTCTATAATATTTTAAAAAAAATCTTCCATTATTTGAATTAACGAACATCAACCCACATGTTGTTTATAATAATTAAATTTTGGTGCAATCATTACAAAATTTTCGATAATTAATGGACTAGTAGGATAAAAATGTTATTAATCTATAAAAATATTCTAGTAAATCTATATAGTTTTCAATTACTTGTCAATTAATCGTTTAAATCATGAATTTCAAAACTAGAATAAAATTCCATATGTAGCGCACAACTCTTTTTAGCATTTTATAGGCCGAATTCCATCTCATAGGCATGTCAAATTCAGATTTTGAATATTTTTGTCCTTGTCCGCTTACAATTATTTTAAAATCTTGTTTTTTAATATATATATTATAACATAATACAAATTTTATTAATATATGGTTCCCTATACGGTAAACTGTCTTGTACGACCAAATTTAAAACGTGACATACGCAATGAGTATGAAAAAAATACCATTTAACATAGGTTTTAAATCCCGTTTTAAACACTCAATTGTCGTCGTATTATTAATGGCGTTATCTAAAGAGATACTGATAATTTTATCTTTAATTTTAAATTCCCGAATACATTTCATAATTATTTGATAGATTACTTGACCGGTGTACGGAACTTCAAAACTCTCAAAACATATAATATGTTTGTTTAGATCTCAAGAAACGGGATTGATTCAATGACAAGATATACATATATAAGATAATCCTAATTTTATGCCGCCACTCCAAACGTCACTCGTTAAACTAACTATACTTTCGAAATTTTAAAAATAATTTATTAAAGATTTTTTTTGCTTTTATATACGATTTATATGCAGCACGCCTAAGTGTGGATCTACTTACCTGATGAAATTTTGATTGAAGCGTTGTATGGATGTAAACGATCTCGTCCTCGTTGTCGTAGTGACCGAATGGCAATCCACGTCTGATGACATTCTCCATCTGCAACTCTCGTTAACGAATTTGATCATACGCCCAAATTTTCCTGGCCCAAACATTTGTGCTTGGCTTGACTCCGGGGCTTGTTTAGAAACGCACGATTTGATATGTCGTATGAGCATTGAGTTTCCACTAACAGTCGCAGATTCGAACAATGTTTGTATTTCACCCTAAACTCAGCGCCGACCCACACTTTCTCAAAGTGCTCCCAGACTGGAGACGTATGCATGTGCTCCACAACTTCATGCACAACGGACGAGGAAGATGATGCCATCAAAGAGGATGATGTCATTGAGGAGAAGTGGAGATCGATTAAGTTTTTAGAGGTGAGAGGGGGGATGAGAGAGTGGATGAGTAAAGATCTCTCATCCTCTCTACACTCATATTTATAGAAATTAAAATCATTAAATTAAAATAACTTTATTATATTATAAATTATTACTTGATTAATTAAATTATGAGAATGAGAGAGAGAGAAGTGAGAGAGTTAAATGATTAACTACTTAAGTTTATAAGAGAGAGGGGTGAGAGTTAATTTTTAATTTTTTTAAATAATAAATAACCTAGGGCCTAGCCTAGGCCCTGGGCAACAATTTGATGCCTGGCTGATTGCCAGACATCAAATCGTTGATGACAACGGCATCATCTTTGAGCCGTTGAAATCAACAGCTCAAAAAGCTGTTGATGCCAAGTGACAATGACTCAAAGAGCCGTTGGCATCAGCCCAAGGTTTTGTCGGGCCTAATAGGCCTAGTCCCAGGCTTGTCCTGGTGCCCGGGCCTGGTGCCTGGCACCAGGCCAGGCTTCTCTCTAAAAGGGGGGCCTTAGTAGGTCCCCCAAGCCTGACCCGAGCCTGAACCGGGCATGCCCGGGACTGGGCCTAGCCAGGGCGGGCCCTCCATGCCCGGTTTTTTAGGACACCCCTAGGTTAGGGCATCACTTATCCGCCACCTATAATTTCGTTCTGCGTTATCTAGACTACCCCTTTTCTAGATTATTCTACTACTCTTATATGTACATCTTTCAAGAATTCTCAAGGCTCTTCTCTAGAATGTTCTCATGAGATCATTCTAGAGTACTTCTATATTTCTCTTGTATTCTATGTACAATACTCTTCAAGCTCCTAGAGTTCTCTAGAAACTTGTCATGAATGAAGGTGGGTCATGACAGTCGGGACTACAATAAATTGAATTGCATTAGTTAAATAGAAGGTGATAGAAAACAATATAGGTTCACAAGTTTTGATTGATATTGTGATAGATCATCAAACAGATTTTCTGATTATATAAAGCATAAAACAAGAAGGTACAAACACAAAAAGCATAATACAAAAAGATCATATCACATATTGGCATTTCATGTTATCAGATGGAGCAAGAAACAAACCTTCCTGATGATAGAAAGAAAGAGAGACCAGAAGGTATAGAAGATGACTTGCCACCAAAAATATTTGATGATTTAATAGAGAAATGTTGAATTCCATGATAGCAAATATCCTTGTTATAAATAGAGCCGCAGATCATGTCTATATCCAAGGGAAGAAGTTTACAATAGACTAGCTCAATAGACACCAAAGTCTCCCTGTTTTGATAAATAAGCTTGCACGCTCCATCAACCTGCACAGAAATCCAAAAAATAGAGGAGAAAATAACTCTAAAAGTAACAAGTACTTATGGATAAAAGTTCAAACCAGACTTAAAACTGGCAAAAAATCCACAAGAAACTTATATGGTATCAAGAGAAATCAAGTGTTATACTCCTTTAATGATTTCAGGTGCCAATATACAGCAAATAAAATAACTTACAAGTCATAAGAATCTTATTCAAGTTGGAACATGATGAACCAATGGCAAATAGAAAAATATAACACTTACATGACTTCTGGATAATATTCTCCGAAGAACAAGAGCTTCCAACTTGCTTTCCCGCAATAAATCCTATAGCATTTCATGTTAAATGCAAAAGTAAGATAAGTAATATTCTTAAACCTGTCAAATAAAATGGCAGCTTTCACTAAGAAAGATAAATTTCAAAGTAAAAGTCTCATTATCAAACTTTGAATACATTAATCCCAATCTCAGAATCTGTGAGAGCCGCTAGAAGTTAATAAGAAAAAGTCGAGGAGTTAGCAAGGAGATGAAGAGTTCAAGCCTTAAATAAAACTACAGATCTAACAGTCAAAGTGACTGTTTATATATGTAATCGAGTGAGAAGAATGTATGAGAATGTAATGAGAAAAGTTAATGAATGAAAGACTTATCATCTCCAGTTGTTCCTTCCATCTGTTTCTTTTTCTGCCTTGTGCTATGTTTTTTTTACTGTAGTAGTATAAGAGTGAACCTGTGCTTCAAGGCCATCAGATCGCGATCTCTCTTTCTTTCTTTGAGTTTCCTTATCGATATCATCAATCAAATGTTCCATTACTCACAAAATGATTTCTGGAGCATGCATATGAGGATCCTGTTTCAGTCTCAAGGGCTATGAGACCTGGGATTGCCAGAATTTCCATCTGCATCCTCCAAGGAGCATGTTGATTCAAACAAAACCAAACAACAAGCAGAAGAACTGAAAAGAGATTCGAAGGAACTCCTCTACATTCACCAAAACGTCAGTAAAGACATTTAGCTAAGGATCATGGGTTGCCTCATCCAAGGATGCATGGGATACCCTCTACAGTCTACACTGAATATAAGGGTTCGAAAAGGTAATTTTCATTAAATTTCAAAACAAATAAAGGCAATTTGACACATTGGTCATGAAAGATTCAGAAACTACACACTCATTCATTTCTAGAACTATGAGCATTGAAAATCAAATTAGAAGTCGAGGAGACAAGATTAAAGATAAGAAAATTGTTCAAGATATTGTGACGCAGGACGAATCTATAGGATGTGGACTTGCGATGTCCTAAACCTAAATGCAACACACGTGAGCATGCGACGAATGTAATTGACCGACGACGAACCCTAAAATGAAGATGCAAATGAATACAAGCACACGATCCAATGAAATAACGAAAGATAACCCTAATGCGAAGTACATGCGATGACTCAATCATGCAAGTATTTTCCGACGCACAATTAATTAAACTTAATTTTAAAATCTCGTGCAAGCGTCGCAATTGATTACAAATATTGCAATGAAAGTGAGCAGACACCAATTACAAGTTAATTAAGGGTGCATTGAAATTAAAATGCGAAACAAATAAATCGTTTGCACATCAATAAAGGTATGCAACAATCAAATTAATCTATGCCAAGTATTACTAGCAATACGAAATATTCGAACAATGTGAATAAACGAGCACTAGAAGTAAAAGCTCACCAAGTATTCGATGTCGGTGGTGTTGGGGAAGCTCCAATGGTGTCGGTGACTGTTCGGGAGTGAGAATATTGTTGTGTGGGGGTTTTCGGAGAGGGGTGGTGGCTGTTTGGTGGGCTGGAATGGGTTGTTGGAAGAAGGGAAAAGACTGGTATGGTGCTGGGGAAACGCTGAAGTGGATATACGGAAGGCGTATTGTTGTGGAAATGGAGGAGGGCTGGAATGTAGGGATCTGCAGCGGGGAGTAGCAATGGGGGCGGAAGTATGCTGCGTGAGGAACAGGGAGGCGAGGTTTGGCAGCGGGGAAGTTCTAGGAGGCTGGGGAGAGGGATGGAATGCAGGGATCTGCAGCGGGGAGTAGCTGTGGTGGCGGAAGTATGTTATGGGAAGGACTGGGAGGCGAGGTCTGGCAAGGGGGAAGTGCTAGGAGGCTGGGAAGAGGGCTGGAAATGGATGAAATACCAGATGGGTGGCAGTATGAGGCAGCAAGAGGCGGCGGAATTGGTTCGGCGTCGCACCGAGCGGGATGACCGAGTGTTTCCTCCTTTAGAAACCAAACTCTCGATGCCACCTCATGTGGTTGCTAGTGAAATATAAGGGGGGATTAGGTGTGGGGGGGGGGGGGGGGGGGGGATTAGGTTAAAGTTATCTGATGACTATGATCGACGGATAATTTAACCTAACTTTTAAAATACAAGTCAGAAACATAAAAATAAAATACATAAAAATATGAAAAATCGAGCCGGTCGCGATCACTGTCTCCGATCGTCCATCCGATGATCCAAAAGTCGCCGATCTCCATCATATTGAGAAGCCTACCACCCAAGTATGACTCAGTAGTAATAGCCATGGAAAAGGCCAAAGACCTCAGTACCTCACAACTCACTCAATAACTGAACTCTTGGGATCTCTTCATGCCCATGAAGAATGGTTATGTCGAGCTCACAAGCTTTTGGAACAAGCATTTCAAATGAAAACTCATATCTCACGTGAAGACCATTCTTCCGAAAAGAAAAAGGAATGGTCAGCCACAAATCCTCATAACTTGCATCAAGAGGTAGGGGAAGGGGAAGATGTAGAGGCAGAGGATTTGAGTAGACACACAGAAAAAGCCAGCTCCACTGTCTACTGCAACCTATGTAGCACGGGGACGGAAACGGGATATGGGATACGATACGAAACGGATACGGGAAACGTGATTTTAAAAAAAAAATACGAATACGGGAAACGTTTTTAAAGTTTTTTAATTATTTTAATATAAGTATTAATTAATATAAAAAATACAATTAACAAACTAAGGTACCATCTCAGTCACTACATTCAATAAAGAATAATTAGCACACAATCATGTTGTTTAGGCACAATGAGAAAGATTAGGCTAGGAGAAGGTATTAGATACCACAGGAAGAGAAAATATGAAGAATAATTCATGCAATCTATTCCTTGAGGTATATCAAGTCCAAAAGCACAAACATTATTTATAGTGCCTACAAGTACACACATTTTAGTTTGATTTATTTATTATCAGTACACACTGAGGAAGAAGAAAAAGAGGAGGCGAAGGAGGAAGAGGAAGAGGAGGAAGAAGAAAAAGAGGAGGAGCTTACTAGCAGGGAGGGATCGAGAGCATGGAGCGTGATCTAGAGCGACAGTGGAGCGGCAGCAGCTTCGTATGCGGGGGTCGGGAGAGAACAACGCAAAGCTGCGGTGGTCGGGGTCGTGAAGCGCGCGTGAGTGTGAATCCTAAACAATCAAATTAATATGAGGCGTGACCGCGCACCTGTCGTCGTGAATAAAATAGCGGGATACGCGTTTCCCAATTAATGTTTTATTTAATTTAAATATTGTGTTTCTTACGTTTTGGAAACGCGTTTCCGGGCGTTTCCCGTATCTGATACGCGTTCGAGACGATACGTGAAGCATTTTTAAGTATCTGTGCTTCGTAGACTGCAACCTCTGCAAAAGGAACAACCACAATACCATGGACTGTTTTTACAGATGCAAGCGTTGCAAGAGAAACATTATTGGTTTAAGACAAAAAAGAACTAAATCCAAAAGAGGAAGCAAATTTTACAGAGTCACCGGATCAAGTTTCTACTCAAATCTGAAAACTGCAGCAAACAACAACACTTGGTTCATTGACAGTGGGTGCTCAAACCACATGTCAAACTCAAAACAAGCCTTCACTCAAGTAATGAATCCATAAAGTCATCTTTAATGCTGGGTGATGGGAAACAACTGAGAATAGAAGGAAGTGGATTAGTTCTGGTGGAAACAAAATAGGGAAACATGCAACTTATCCACGACGTATATTATGTTCCAAATCTGTCACAAAATCTTCTCAGCGTTGGACAGCTACTGAAGAAGGGATACCAGCTCCAATTTGATGACAATGAATGCAGCATAAAATACAAATTGTCAGATTAACGAATTGTATCAATACAAATAACTGAGAATAAGATGTTTCCCCCTGATCTATGCTCTCCAATTGAGAAGGCACAAAGCCGCAAAAACCATCTCCAATTCCACACTTCGGCACAAGAGACTGAGGCATCTAATTTACAAAGACTTCAAAGCAATGAAGTTCAAGCAAATGGCCATAAGGCTACCTGAAATCACAAAGAGGGATGAAATCTGTGAAACTTGTGATACTGGGAAAATTCATAGGGCTCCATTCCTAATAAAACCATCATAGATAACCATTGGAGGTAATTCACGTGGATTTATGGGTCCTTGCATCCACTCCATCATGGTCAGGTATGAAGTATTACCTTTGTCTCATAGATGACTATACGAGAATGTCTTGGACATATTTCCCATCTCACGGGTCACAAGCCTTTGAAATGTTCAATTTTTTTAAGAAGTAGAAAAAGACAGTGAGCATTATACAAAAAAGCTAAGAACAAATAGAGGAGAAGAATTCATGATTATTGTAGAGAGCATGAGATTAAGAGAGAGTTAAGCACCAGTAGAACTCCTCAACAAAATGTAGTTGAGAGGAAAAAATGTACCATACTGGAGATGACTAGAGAATCAATTTGGATTCATGCCAGGGAGGTCAACCATGGAAGCTATACATCTCTTGAGGAAACTCATTGACAACTATCGGGAAAGACAAAAAGATTTGCATATGTTGTTTATCGATCTGGAGAAGGCTTATGATAGGGTTCCAAGAGAGGTTTAGTGGAGAGTCTTAGAAAAAAATGGTGTAAATGTATCATACATTGACATAATCAAAGATATGAATACAAATTCAGTGACCAGGGTGATGACATCTGGGATTAACACAGGAATTCCCTATCGTCGTTGGCTTACATCAAGGGTCAGCTTTAAGCCCTTATCTCTTTACCCTTATCTTAGATGAGCTCACCGGACATATCCAACAAGCACTACCTTGGTGTTTATTATTTGCAGATGATATTGTTTTGGTCGATGAGACGCGCGAGGGTGTAAACGCGAAACTTGAATCTTGGCGAGACACTTTAGAAAAGAAGGGTTTTAGGTTGAGCAGGACAAAGACGGAGTATATAGAGCTTAAATTTAGTAGTGCAAGAAGGTCGGATGACTCCGCCATCAAATTGGGTGACCAAGATATTTCCCGCAGTGAGTGCTTTAAATATCTAGGATCGATAATTCAAAAAGATGGAGGTGTAGATAAAGATGTGATGTAGAGAGGCGCGTATGGGATCTTATGTGATCATAAAGTACCATTAAAACCTAAAGACAAGTTTTACCGTACTGCAATTAGGCCAGCAATGCTCTACGGTTCTGAGTGTTGGGCAGTGAATGGTGTACATGAGCAAAAAAATGGGAGTTGCGGAGATGAGAATGCTTAGGTGGATGTGTGGTCACACGAGACTGGATAAAATTAAGAATGAATGTATCATGGATAAGACAGGAGTGGCGCCAATTGTAGAGAAGATGCGACAAGCTCCTTTAAGATGGTTCGGACATGTACATAGGAGACCATTAGAGGCACCTATTATGCGTTGTGAGAGTTTAGTCACTAGACATGTTAAACGGGGGAGGGGTAGACCAAAAAAGACTTAGAATGAAACTATAAGGAAAGATATGATGTACTTAGGTATTAATGAGGCTATGATTAAAGATAGGGCGCAATGGAGACAAAGGATCCATATAGCCGACCCCACTATGGTGGGATAAAGGCTTGAGTGTTGTTGTTGTCGTTGTACTGGAGATGACTAGAAGAATGTTGCAGCAACAAAAACTCCTAAACAATTTTGGGCAGAGAGTGTGAGTATAGCCATATATATTAATATACTAAATAGAATTCCCACTGGGAGCTTAGAAAATGTTACCCTATATGAGATGTGGCATCAAAGAAAGCGCCACATAAGAATTTTTGGTAGCCTTGCACATACCAAAACAAAACAGAAAAAAGCTAGATGAGAAAGCCACAAAATGCATTCTAACAGGGTACATCCAGAGCTCAAAAGCCTATAGACTATTTGATCCCATATCTCACAAGCTCATAATATCCAGAGATGTGATCATAGATGAGAACGGATGTTGTGACTGGGATAAGAATCAAATTAACTTAAAGCCTTTGGAGGTTGTTAAAGTTCCAGAAACTCCTGCTGAACTACAACCATCCAATTCAAGGCATGAAGATTCTTCATGAGTTTGAAGAACACGATGATTCATCATCTTCAGAATTGTCGATCACTTAAGGAACTTTACCAACAACATCAATGGGCACTCCTTACTCGAGTCTGAATCATATGCTGAAGCCGCAAAAGACACTCACTGGGTTCAGGCAATGAATGAAGAGATTCACATGATTGAGAAGAACCATACTTGAAAATTGGTTCAAAAGCCAGAACATAAGAAGGTAATAGGCCTAAAATGGGTATACAAAACTAAGTATAATGAAGAACAAATTCAAAAGTACAACTGAACCAAGCATATCGAACTAAAATATCACTACCTGAAGGGGCTACTAAAAGAAGAATCGAATTAGAGTACTGTCCCACTAACAAACAATTGGTAGGCATAATGACAAAGTCAATGCCCGGCGACAAATTCACATAGCTCCTGTGTGGCCCGCTGATGGTGTAGTGTGGAACACTGCGAGGAGGCACGGAATGCTAGCCGACGATGAAGAGAGGACCAATCGGCCCCGATAGAACAACCGACCCCCAACGAGGGTGTACGTGGGGCATGAGGTGGCATCCACTCGTAAGAACTCAACGGAAAATTCATAGCCCAACAGTTTTTCCATCCAAACCTGTTGGGATGGGGTAGTCATCTTCTGACTGAGAAGGTATCGTGAGCTATGATGATCTATGTGCACGATGAAGTGTCGCCCCAATAAGTAAGAACGTTTGTGCTGAAATGCCAAAACGAGTGTCATCAACTCATTTTCATAGGCGGGGCGCGAACAGATGGTTGTGGAGAAGGAGCGGCTAAGTAAGCTATGGGGCGCCCGGTCTGCATGAGCACGACGCCGACGCCTGTACCCGAGGCGTCGCACTCCACAATGAAAGGCTTTCAAAAATCGGGCATGGACAGAATCGGAGCCGTCACCAAGGCTTTGTTATAGCGCTGTGAATGTGGTGGTAGCCTTGAGGGACCATTGAAAGGTCGTATCGGTCTTCTTGCGCAGAAGGCGCGTGAATGACCATGCCATCGCGTTGTAGTCGCGAATGAAATGACGATGGTAGCCCGTCAAACCGAGGAATCCTCGTACCTCACATAAGGAGAGCGGATGCGGCCACTGCAGCAGCGCCACGACCTTGTCGGGGTACATAGTCACCCCCTGCGTGGGGACGAAGTGAACCAAGTAGGAGATCTCGCGCTGAGCAAAGACACATTTCTTCAAGTTAGCGACCAAGGAGTGGTATCGAAGTGTCTCCAAAGTGGTTTCCAAAGGGTGTAAGTGATCCTGCCATGTCAGGTTGTAAACAAGTATGGTGTCAAAGAAAACCAGAACATACCAACGAAGCACCGGCAGAAAGATGTCATTCATCGTGGCCTAGAAAGTAGTTAGGCGTTGGTTAGGCCGAACGGCATAACCAAGAACTCGTAGTAGTCGTCGTGGACGCGGAAAGCAGTCATCGGGATGTCCTCGTCACACACCTGAATATGATGGTATCCCGAACATAGGTCGATCTTGGAAAAACATGAGACCCCGCACAACTCATCCAAGAGCACCTAGATGACTGGGATAGGATACTTATCTGCCACAATGGCTTTGTTAAGCTCACGATAATCCACGCAGAATCGCAAGCTGCCGTCCGATTTACGCACTATGAGGACAGGGCTCAAGAACAGACTACCACTGGGTCATATCAGACCGATGGCTAATATGTCGGACACCAAACGCTCGATCTCATCTTTTTGAATATGGTCGTAGCGATACGACCGAGCAGAAATCTCCTGGACACCGTCCCGTTGCTGAATGTGGTGGTCATTGGCGTGGGACGGTGATAGGCCAGAGTAGGCTCGAACATGGACGAAAAAGCCTCCAGAAGGCGAGACAGCTGAGGCGGCGGAGAGAACGCAGAGACGTCGGGGCCTCAGTCATCGGTGTGGTGATATGCCATATAAGTGCCCGAAAGTCATGGAGTGAGTTTGTTGAGCTGCGTGCGATGAGACGGGGATCCGCTGAAGGGAGGCGTCTCCCAGAAGTGTGCAGGGTCGATTGGCCCACTGGAAGTTCATCCGACGTCGCCCAACGCCTGTAACCACATAATGCCAAGGATGGCGCCCACAAAGGAAAGACGTAAAAGTCAGCGGAGGCGCAGTAATCGCCCAACTGGAACAGGAGGCCGTGGCAGAGGCCACTAGTCGGGGAGCGACGGCTATCACCAAGGTAACCCAAGAACCATATCGTCGGGTTGGTGGGAAGCTGCAAGCAAGTCGCCAAGTTGTGGAGACAGTTGTGGCTTGCGCCATTATCAATCATAGACATCACTGAGAACCCCTGCAGAAGTCCCTGGAGCTTCATGGTGCGTGGTCCCGAAATACCCCCCATTATAATAGCACAATAACTCTAAACATTGGAAGGAAGCCATCTCCTTGTCCGCCGGTGGGGCATCATCAAGGATAAGGGCGTCGAAGTCGGCGGTCGTGACTTCGTCCCCATCATCACACATGAGAACCCGCAGCTCCTTAAGCGGGCAGTCGTGCGCCGAAAGTAGGGTTGCTTACTGTGCGGATCATTATACTCCTGTGTCGAGAGGAGGTTGGGGGCGGGGGCCGAGGGACGTCTTGGGGGGGATTGGTCGTAGGTGGCAGATCCCCGTGGGAAGCCGTGGTGGGACAGGGGTAATGAACATGGAGCGAGTCGAGAAGTTGGGTGCGGCCAGAGGGAAACGAGGCCGGTCCACTGGCTTGACCAAGGAATCCGCCTCCACCAAGAGAGCGGCCTCCATACCATCAATAATATCACGAGGATGATGAGTACGCAACCGAGAGCGAATGTGAGGTTGGAGGATCTGAAGGAATAAGCCCATATAGTGATCGGGAGGAAGACCGGGAATGTGGTTGACAAGCTCGATGAACTTGTCGATATACTGGGCCACCGACAAAGTGTGACGGAAGGGCACATAGACTTTTCACGGCATTGTCGGAGTAGCTGCGACCGTAGCGCTTGATCAAGGCTTGCTTGAGGTCTGTCCACGAGAGGAGCGGGGAAGATTGGCGGAGCCAATAAACCCAGTGCAAAGTGGAGCCCTCCATGGCAAGGAGCATCAAGGAGACCTTTTGACGTGCCAAGGATGCCATGGAGGTCAAAGAATTGTTGGGCCTTGACAATCCACCCAAGAGGATCGGTCTCATTGAAATGGGGAACTTCGATGGTGCGTGTCGCATGTGTTGTGGAAAGCGCGGTGAGCGAAGGAGGCGTAGTAGGGCTTGTCGATTGTCCACTAAAAGAGGACAGGTCATCCATAAGCGGCGGCGGAGTGGATTCGTTGTTCAAGTGGGCGTTGCGAGCCTCTAAACGTTGGAGACTCGCTTGGATCAAGGCTAAGATACTGGCTTGGTCGTCGAGGCGGGCGTCCGTCACGGCGTGGGTGCTAAGGCGTCTTGGCGGCGGCGCCATGGGTTGGAGAAGGACACAGGAAGGGCCTGAGCAAGGCACGGTGGGGCAGGAAGAGGTGTTCTGGAGTCGAGTGGGGCCGAACGCAGCGAGACGGGCTCGTCGGAAGCGGATCGGTCGGGGAAGGACGTACGACTGCGGGAAAGGCTGGACGGCGCGGCGGAGCGAGAGGGAGGCATCCCAACGGCTTAGGAATTAGCGGGCGGGGGAGACAGGTCGGACCAATGTTACCCCTTAGGGTTTCACAGTTCCAGAACAGGGAGAATAAGGGATAAAAGGAGATAAATCCAAGAGAAAACCTCTTGGCCAGCCCTAGGCTCTAATTAATAACAAGTATACCAAAATACAATAGAGTTAGGGTATTAGGACCCCTCATGGTGGCATAAGCATAATTACCCAACCAAAATTAAAGATACAACTTTATAAGATAACAATCATATTGGGTCATCATAAATCAAGTTGGTGTCTCTGTCGCAGGTCCCTTCCTCCTAGAGTATTCTCGCCACGTTGTCGATGCCATTTGTGCTCCGTGCTGCAATTCGTGTCCGTAAAAGTAAGTCAATTTGCAAGACTAAAAGAGAATGAACCGGTGGAATCATGCTACACCAATTCATTTCTACTCTTTTCATTTCGTTTGATCCATTCTTGCTTCTCTCCATGTTCTTTTTGCTTATCATTTGGGTATGTGAAATAGTGAGTGTTAAGAACAACAAGCATTTGAACCGGTGGAATCATGCTCCGCCAATCCTCTCTCGGCCTCACCTGGACAGCTCTCACAGAGGCCCTCATTCAACGGTATGATGACCGCTACCCCGACTCCATGATCGAGCGCCTTTGCGGACTCCGTCAGATCATCCCCATTGATTCGTACGTTGATGCATTCATAGAGTTGGTCACCCATGTCCTGGTCTTCCACCCGACCATTACTTGACCTACTTCATGCACGGCTTACAACCCCACATTCGAGCCCGCCTCCGCACCTTGCAACCCTTAACTGTCCACCAAGCCATAGACCTCTCCCCACTAGTGGAAGCCGAATTCATGGCAACATCTGGGGACCCTCCTTTCCCGTCGTCTCCATCCAACCCTCCCTACCAACCATATTTTCCTCCCCCGTCTAAACCTCCACCACTGCCACTTCCTCATCCTCGGTCAACCATTATGGGCCCACGCAACAACCGTCATATCCCCGCTCACCGTCTTTCCAACCAAGAGTGCAATGACTTGCGGAGCAAGGGTCTGTGCTACCGCTGCAAGCAACCTTACTCGCTTAATCATAATTGTCCTGCCAAGGATTTTCGGGCCCTCATCGGGATTTGGATGGGATCGGCAAGGCTGACTTGGACGCCCTTATGCTCACGGATGTACCGCCAGACGGAGATCCGGGCACCTCTGCGACGGCCCACCAGCAGGCACATTACTACTAGATGGTGGGCGGTACTTCGACCTTGGGGTCAAGGTCGATTTTCTGGCGGGATGGATTGTTACGCGTACGCATGCGCGTATTAGTATTGTATTTCATATTGCTTTAGGGTTTTGGCATGTGAACCCCACCCCCCCCCCCCCCCTCCATATATAAGGAGGTGGATTGGGAGTTAAGAGGACATCTTTTATCTTCTAGGTTTTGAACTCTCATTGGGAGAGGAACTTCAAGGAGGAACCAACCTCCGGAATTGGCAAGAGCATACCTCGTAATTGTATCCCCGTTCTTCCATATTTGTAACCATTTTCTTTCGAGGTTGCGGTTACGGGAGACGACGCTATCGCGGTTACACGTGAAGACGAAGGGCAGCGGCTTCGACTGTTGCAGACGACGAGGCTGGTGGAGTCGAACAACTGGAAAACCAGAGGGCTTCGATTGTTGCAGACGACGAGGGCTTCGATTGTTGCAGACGACGAGGGCTTCGATTGTTGCAGACGACGAGGGCTTCGATGGAGTCGAAAATCGGAAGGCTGCTGGAGACGATCTTTCCATGAAAACCAGAGGCGAAAACCCAGAGGACTTGCTTCGGTGGTTCTCTTTTTTAATGTGGTTGGATCGGGTGGAAGAGAGGAGAAGGTACTTGGCTCTGATACCAAGTTGTTACGGGCTTCTCCCGTAACTTTGGTAGCATCGCCGGAGGATGTCCAGAGTCAGAGATGATGGTACTGAAGGATACAGTGGAGCTGGAGCCCCGACTGCCTAGGCGGGGTGTGCTCGGGAGAGAGTTAATTTAATCTCATCAAGGGGACAAGGAAATAGAATTGATTCTTCGCATGCCATTCCACTAGTCCAAGGGGCCTTTATATAGATTTGTACAAGGACATAAACGTAATTAAGCGACATAAGCCCTAACACACTTACTTAACTATGTGACACAAAAGACGATACAATAACAACACTCAAGTCTTTATCCCACTATAGTGGGGTCGGCTATATGGATCAAGAGAATCAAAAGAATTTTTTCAAGTTACAAATAGTTATAATTTAGAAAGGGAGCCTTGGTGCACCAGTTGAGGTGTTGTTGTGTGACCTTGAGGTCACAGGTTCGAGTCCTGAAAGCACCCTCTTGCAAAAATGTAGGGTAAAGTTTGCCTACATTTCACCCTTGTGGTGAGACCCTTCGCCGGACCCTCGCTGCGCGGGGATGTTGTGCACCGGGCTGCCCTTTTACAAATAGTTATAATTTAGACATTTAGGCATGTATGGATCCAAAAACAAGTGTGACATCTTTTTTGCAAATCAAACAAGATCCAAATGTTTTAAAATTGTATGTGTTACACCAACGAGACGAGGACAATGAAAACTTCATCTAAAAAAATGTTGATTTCTATTTTTAAATTTTCAAACGATGCTATGTAATCATAAATAAATATTCAACGCATACATAAGCATTTGTCGAGGAGAAACTTTCTCTAATACAAATTTATTTAGAGGAAATTTGCTTTTCAGTGATATTAAAGTTGACTTCTTCTCAACACATGGTATTCAAGATAGTGTACTCATGATTAGACATCATTTTATGGATGTTCATGCATCAAAAAAATACGCTATTGTTGTCGTCAGAATCTGATAGTGGATTGCTCATAACGGATGGCATTTAAGTGTTAACACAGACAATAGTGAATTTTTTTTTTCAAAAATGCAGAGATTTTAATGGAAAATATGCTAGCACTATCGCCAGAATCCGATAGTGGGTTTGTTCTTTAATGCCCATTCGGTAACGTTAACATCAGCCGTCTGATAGTGTTGCCGCCATCGTGCTAATCAAATTCTACACTAGCGCCGCTATCGCAACCTGATAGTGTTCGCACCCAATTTTTTTATGTTTATAAGAAGAGGTATTTTTTGCTTCCAAATCAAGGTTTCTATCAATCGGTTCATGCCCTAGCCTTCTTGAGAGGTTTATGGATGAAAATTCCACAACCTTTTGGTGTCATCCTTCATGGAGAACAGCGAAGAACAAACTAGAGCAAGAGATCTCATTTATGGAAGCCTTGAAATTAAGAAGGAAATACAAAGTGCAATTTATTAATCCCTCAAAGGGGTATATAAAGGATTACAAATGACATACCAAACATTGATAGCCGATGTGGGACTAAAGACACGACACACACCTAAGACACTAATACATAACCTGGAATATAAAATACACTTAATGCGCAAACTCCAACACTCCCACTCAAGCTGGAGGGAAAACATTCAGCTTGAAAACATCATATGAAGGTAACGGAGGTTGGTTATGTGGGACAAATCATCAGATAGGACACCAGGGAAAATTTACGTCAGGGATAATCTGCACAAAGGGTTCCACATGATATGGTCCCACACGACACAACCCGTTGGACACAAATCAACAGACGGGACACCGGGGCTACTAACCCACGCGACACAACCCGCTGGACAAAAGTCAACATACGGGCCCCGGGGACACAAACCCACACGACACAACCCGCTAGACACAAGTCAACAGACAGTCCATCGGGGATACTCCCACACGACACAACCTGATGGAATATAGGTCAACCACCAAAGACCATACCACATACCAATCAAAGAAGAAAATTGGGGAGACCCAATCACCCAAATAACACAAGACATAAGAATGGAGGGCCATGTGGGACTAAGACGAGAATCGAGAAATACCATCTGAGTCGCCATCATCCCAAACACTCCCCTTACGTGGGACACACGTGCATATAGGCAGACGCAACACATAAAGCAAACATTTGGAGTTAAATACACATAAGAAAAATGACCAAAAACACCACGAAGCTTCAGCATCGGCGAGAGATCAACACCCTAGAAGGGGATGGAGCGACCGGAGTTGAATGCCCACCGAGAATGAAAGATGCAGCGGATGGAATCGTCGAAAACACGAGGGATAAGAAAACACCGTGGACAGAAGCATCCGGAGAGATTCGGAGCAGCCAACGACAACTCTACCATGAGAGAATATATATGGAAGTGCGTTAATCCTCGTCGAAGTAGCAAGAGTCGTGGATCTGTGTCGACGATGCTAAGGAGCAACGGCATAATCTGGAAGGAGATCTAAAGCAGTGGAATTCGTCGGGGCCAGCAGCTGGAGATGAAGCAGACGGGATCATCGGCTGGATAAACAAACAGAAATGACGATGGAAGTTGCGATGAGAACGACACGCGGGATCAATTACAGAAGCTGAAGCCTTCGTACACGAGAGCAGTAATGGGATCGTCGTGGAGCGACGGGAAGATATGTCGTCGAGGGGGGCTCGTGCGCCCGACGGGATCTGGGACAGAATTGCCAGACGGGACGATGACGAGATCAGTATACGAGAGCAGCCGCGGGATCGTCGAGGCTAGGTCGTCGAGCAAAAGCGGAATGCAAATATGAGATTTGTGTGAGCGGCATACAGGAGAAATCAAGCCAGCGGAAAACATGACGCCAACCCCATCTTATGATATCGATTAATCGAGGAGGAAATAAAACCCAGCTCTGATACCATATTTAAATTAAGAGGAAAATACAAAGAGCAATTTATTCATCCCTCAAAGGGGGTACATAAAGGATTACAAATGACATACCAAACATCGATAGTTGATGTGGGACTAAAGACACGACACACACCTAAGACACTAATACACAACCTGAAATATAAAATACACTTAATGCACAAACTCCAACAAGATCATCATCCTCCAAGTCTAGGAGATCTCCCAAAGTCCAAAGAACTTCAAAGATGGACCTTTTGCACCATATCGTTCATCTGTCAAAGGGTTTCATTGTTGGGGAGTCTTCCTTATCTTTTCTCTACTTACTACTTCATATTTTACTTTATGTTTGGACATTTCTATTGCATTTGCGAACGTGGAAAATCGTCTTTGTGGAGACGTCGGGATTGCATTTTGGTAGTGCTAAAACCTATTTTGTTGTCCAAATACTTCACAATAGCAAATGACAATAATTGATTTGAAATAAATTTGTTTAAAAATCTAGAATTATAGACTAATCACTCCAAAAAATTTATAACCCTACAAAATCATGTAACTTATATAGTGTATGCATTATCTGTTTTTCTGTTTTCTTGTAATTTGGAGTCTCTATATTTTGGTCATAACTTTTCTTGTAATTTGGAGTCTCTATATTTTGGTCATAACTTTGTCATTACTTCGACTAGTTACATATATTTGAAGTTTGTTTCCTTTTAGAACCCTTTACAACGTTTGTGTTAATCACTTGTTTCTAATTCACATTAAATTAACTATAGAAATCAAACCACCAGATATTGGAGTGATCCTAATGGAAATCTGAAATTTAACCTAACCTGAGAAGAAAACTGAACTTTCAGTATATAGACAATCTCAAAAAATTAAATGTATTGTCTTCTTCCACAAAAAGCTCTAGAAAAACAGCGATTATACGGCCTAATAAAAATTTGAAATTAAAACACCAGATTGGCTGGCCTAAGGGAAATGTGAAATTTAACCTAACCTGAGAAGAAAATTGAACTTTCAGTATATAGACCCAAATCTTAAAAATTTATGTTTGATATCTTCTTCCGCACAATGTTTTAGGACAAAGTTAAGATTAATTCCCACCCTATCAAAATCTCGGAGACAAAATCTGAAACACAAACTTTTCATTTATTTGGGAACTTTTTTAACCATGTCAATATATAGAATTAAATTTACCACTGAATTTTACTACTAGGAAAAATTAACTAAACTTAATAATACTTAAATGTTATTGAGTATGTGATGCAGGACGTCGGGGCCCCGCCGCACCCCGTGGCATCACACCAGCTAGCGGACCACGACCAAGCACGCCTGCCAGAAGGACTGCAGTCCAGGCACCCCAACCCGTCTCCGCACCTGTTCTCAGCGCGGCGGGCACCGGCGTCCTGCATCAGTATGTCAATCAATTTTAAGATTATTAATCCGTAATAACATTGAACTATATGATAATATGGACTATGACATCCTGAGGTCCTTACTCAAGTTCTGCACTGACATCCTTCAGATGATGTCTAATGATGAATATTAAAGCTGTATTGAGGAAGTACAATTTGCTCTTGATAGAGTGACCTTTACTAGCAGAATGTACACAAAGAGAGAATGACTGATGAAACTGATGTTGGCCTTTGTTAATATTAAAACAGTAACAATGAAGATTCATTAGATGATTATGAATATTTTGTTGTCATATAAATGATAGCATAATTTCACCTCAGCCCTTACTTTAATGTCTAGAAAAGGCTTACAAAGAACCACTCGATCCTTCACTAGAAAATTTTGGTTTCCTTATTACTTAGCATAGATTATATACATTGTGATAATTTACATTGATAATGATCTCAAAGGCCAAATATATTGAGTTCGAATTTCTCTATTCGGGATGCTGTCCTCTATAAGAATACTATCACCTCCTCACTCTCCGGCTCAGACCAATTTGCAGATGTTTTTATTATTTAGGGCCTCCAACTTTCCTTAAATTATGCAACAAGCTTGAATTAACTAATGCATATGCTCTAGGTTGAGTAAGAAGATCTTATTGTAACCACTGGAATCTCAACCCTTTATTTTGGTCACACTTATCATACCACTTTTATATGCAAAGGATTTCTCTATTGAATAAATTCTCTTTTTTAGCTCAACACCCATCAACAAAGCAATCATAGGGAATCAAGATGACGATGTGGTTACAAAGGGAATGATTTTATCTCTTGTTTGCTTAACTTATACAATTAGGTTTCTACAACTTCCAATTTCCATGGTTTATTTTATATGCATCTTTAAGAAATTTATAGCTGAGCTTGCATTTAGTTTGCTTCTATGAATGCTTGTGTATTAAGTATCAACTGTATAGCATGCATCATACAAAAATTTAATACTTTTAGTTAGCATTTTACTTGTATTCTTCATTCTACGTTACTGAAAACCTAGCGTTTGTTTACATTTTGCTAAAATTTCAATACCACCTAATCACGTGGTTTCTGCTTGAGGTCAAATCAGAAAAAGGAAACATTGATAGAACAATCATCGAAAGGAACAAAGCTAGTTGAATTCCAAGTCAGCCTCCATGTTATTTGTATTTTACCCATAAGGGTATTTGAGTCCTTTATACCTGTTCCCCTACTCTATATATATGAGTAGAGGGTGTTATTAGAATTTATTCCATTTTCGATTCCTTCAACTTGGTATCATAGCACGCTCTAACTCGCACGCCGCAGGACCGCTCCCGTTTACGCACGCCGATCGTTTTTTCCGCTCCTGCTTGCTCGTTTCTCGCCGGATCCGCTCGGATCTCGGCGGAGTCTTCCTCCTCTGCTCCAGCCAGCCTCCTCGCTGGGAGTTTGAGAGTCGTCCGCTCCTCTCCTCCCTTCGGATGCCGCCCTAGGCACCGGCTGTGGTTGCTAGGTCCGGCTCCTCTTGTCTTTGTCACTAGGGCTGCGGCCTTACCTCCTGGCCTCTTCCTCTGTCGGAGACTCGATCAGCCTTGCTATGCCCTAGGTCTCCCTTCCTGTTGCTGCCCGTGTTTTTGATTGCTTCTGCCGGAGGCTTGGACTGCTTCAGACTTGCCCTAGGCCTCTTCTGCTACCTCAGGATGCTTGGACAGCTATTGTCGTGCTAAGCCTAGCGTTTTTTCCTCTGTTGGACAGCCTCGCCCTTTCATGAGGGAATCTACGGGGTCTTCGCCACAGATGAGTGAAGTTATGCCACAGATGGGCGACCCTCAGCAGGCCCATGGCCACTCCGGCTCTTTGAAGATTACCACCGTTCCCATGGATGGGACAAATTATTTGGAATGGTCCCGTGCTGCCCAACATGTGATCCGCAGTCATCAGATGTTTGGTTACATCGATGGGACTGTTAAGCAGCCCCCCAAGGAGGACCCTACTTGGAAATGATGGGACTCCGAGAATTCTCTGGTTGTATCATGGCTCCTTCACTCCATGTCCCCCAAGGTATATCGCAGTTATATGTTATTGGACTCTGCGTATGATATCTGGACCCGAGCCAAAGACACCTACTCGCAGATTGGTAGTTCCACCCAGATCTATGAGCTAACCCGTCGCATCTTGGAGCTTCGCCATGGATCTATGACTGTTTCTGCTTACTTCTCGGAATTTGAACGGCTCTATCAGGAGTTGGACTTCTTCGAGCAGTTCACTGCTTCCTGCACGGCTGACGCCGTGAAGCTGCAGGAGAAGGAAAACCGATACCGCTTGCATGTATTCTTGATGGGGCTGAACATGGAGTCTGATATTGTCCGGACTCATATTTTACATCGATCACCCCTTCCGTCCCAGAGGGAAGCCTTCAACATGGTTCTTGGAGATGACGATCGACGTCGATCCCTCAGCACGACTGCACCTGCTGTGGATCGATCTGCCTTTGCTAGTGTTGGTAGTCTTGGTCGTGGGGGTTCCAGCAATACCAGCACAATTCCTACGTGTGATCACTGCGGACGTCGGGGACATTCTCGGGAAGTGTGCTTCAAGCTTCATCCGCACCTTATCCCTCCGGGATTCGGGCGTGGCCGTGGACGTGGGCGTGGCCCTGGACGCGGTGGATACCGTCAGCGTGGCACTCGATTTCAGGATGTTGCCTACTCCACAGAGGTTCAGGAGGATCATCACGGTCAGCTTCCCAGTCATTTTACCACATCTGAATTGGATGCTCTTCAGCGCCTGTTGCACTCCCAGTCAGACTCTTCCCCGAGTGGGACATCTACTTCATTTGCTAGTGCTGCTATGCCAGCTGCCCATACTGCCGCGACACCTCCATCTGAGTGGATCATTGACTCTGGCGCTACTGATCACATGACCGGGTCCCCCACAGATTTTTCTTCTCTATACTCCCTTGTCTGGTAAGGATAAAGTTGTTTCGGCCAATGAAACTTTATCCCATATTGCTGGAAAGGGGAACATCCCGTGTTCCTCTTCCCTTTCGCTTACTTCTGTTTTGCATGTCCCTTCGTTTCCTCGCAGTCTCCTTTCTATTAGCAACCTCACTAAGTCTCTTAACTGTTCGGTAACCTTTTTCCCTGATTCTTGTGTTTTTCAGGAACTGGGTACGAGGCGGTGCATTGGCAGTGGTAGGAATCGTGGTGGTCTGTACTATCTGGATGCTACTCGTTCACCTCTCGCTCTCTCCTCTTCTGCTGCTGCTACTGTGACTGATGCTCGACGCTGGCACTTGCGTCTTGGTCATTCGTCTCCCGTTTATCTTCAAAAACTGTTTCCTGCTTTATCTCCTTTTGTTCAGAATTTAAAATGTGATGTGTGTGTTATGTCTCAACATGTTCGGCACTCTTTTTCTCATTTATCTTCACCTAGTAGTACGCCCTTTGCTATTATACATTCGGATGTTTGGGCACCGTCCCCTGTTGTTTCTTTATCTGGTTATCGATGGTTTGTTACCTTTATTGACTGTTTTTCCCGAACTACCTGGGTTTATCTGTTAAAGAAAAAAGGTGAAGTTTCTTCTGTCTTTCAGAGCTTTCATAAGATGGTACAAACTCAGTTTGGTGGTACCATTCATGTTCTTCGTAGTGACAATGAGGGGGAATATGATGACCGTGGGGCGTTCGGGGTATACCTCTAGTCATGGTATTATTCACCAAACCACATGTGTCTACACGTCCACTCAAAATGGTGTGGCAGAACGAAAAAATTGGCATCTTCTTGATGTTGCTCGTTGTCTTCTCACCGCCATGCATCTTCCAAAATCTTTTTGGGGTGACGATATTCTGACGGCCACCCATTTTATCAACCATCTTCCCTGCCGTGTTCTCGACTACATGACTCCTTTGGTGCGTCTTTCCACTACGTTTGTTATTCATACTTCCTCTCTACCACCCCGTATATTTGGGTGTGTTTGTTTTGTTCATGTTCACAAGCCTCTTCGGGATAAGCTTGACCCCCGCGCTCTCCGATGTGTCTTCCTTGGCTACTCTGCCACTAAAGGGTATCGGTGTTATCACCCGCCTACCAGACGTTTCTTTTGCACCAGGGACGTAACGTTCTGCGAAGAGGAACCTTATTATGTGGACTCGACTCCTCCTTGTCGTCAGGGGGAGAATGATGCCATTAATGCTGCTCCTGTTCCTCTTCCTCTTGTTCCCCCACAAGTTACTGCTACTTCTATACCTTCTACATCTCCTATATCTACCACATCATCCACTCCTCATATACCTTCTACATCTCCTATATCTACCATGTCATCCACTCCTCATATACCGGCATCTACACCTTTCCCTACATACCATCATCCATCTCTCATCACTCCACTGCCTCATGTCTATCATCGCCGAAAACCAGATACCATGTCCACTGCTGCTCTGCCATTGCCAATGTCGTCGTTGGACTCAGATTCTGACGCAGACTTACATGTTCCCATTTCTCTGCTAAGAGGTAACGTTGTATGTACGGAACATCCTATTTCTAATCATGTTGTTTATGATCATCTCTCTAAGCCCCATCAGGCTTTTATATCATCATTGTCCGAAATCTCTATCCCTAAGACGTGGAAGGAAGCGGCTTGTATTCCGGCATGGGCACAAGCAATGAAGGAAGAAATGTCCTCTTTGGAGAAGAACCATACATGGGATGTTACTCCTCTTCCTTCTGGCAAGAAACCCATTGGTTCTAAATGGGTCTTCTCAGTCAAGCAGAATCAGGATGGGAAAGTTGAGCGATATAAAGCTAGGTTGGTTGCTCGTGGTTACACCCAGACTTGGGGAGTTGATTACCAGGAGACCTTTGCCCCGGTGGCAAAGATGAACTATATTCGTGTGATCATACCATGTGCTGTGATCTTCGATTGGGAACTCCACCAACTGGACATCAAGAATGCGTTTCTACATGGTGACCTCAAGGAAGAAGTGTACATGGCCTTTCCCCCGGGATTTGTGAAGAAGGGACAAGAGGGTCTTGTTTGTCGCTTATGGAGGTCTTTGTATAGGCTGAAGCGGTCTCCAAGGGAGTGGTTCGGCAGATTTCACAAGGCTATGATCAAGTTTGGTTATAAGCAGGGACACTCTGATCATACTTTGTTTATCTGGAGGAATGAAGGTAAAATCGCCGTGCTCATTGTCTATGTTGATGATATTGTGGTCACCGGAAATGACCCGGATGAAATTGCTAAGCTGAAGGCTCTTCTGTCAGCTGAGTTCGAAGTAAAGGACCTGGGAAGGCTTCGCTACTTCCTAGGAATTGAAGTAACCCGTTCTGACAAGGGTGTTTTTATCTCACAACGTAAATATGTGACCTGCTAAAGGAGACCGGTATGCTTGGTTGTGCTCCTGCTAACACACCTATGGAGGAGAACCATGGGATTGATAAAGATAGAAATGGTGATCGTATAGATGCTCCTAATTATCAGAGAATGGTGGGAAAACTTCTATACCTCTCACATACGCGTCCTGACATCACATATGTCGTTGGGATCTTGAGTAGGTATATGCATGCCCCAAGAGTCAAACACCGGGATGCAACCTTTCGTGTTCTCCGGTATTTGAAGAAGGCTACCGGACGGGGGCTAATGTTCTCGAAGAATGATCATTTGAAGATTGATGTCTTCACCGATGCTGACTGGGCCGGTAGTCGTGATGACCGGAAATCTACAACAGGTTACTGCACTTTCGTCGGAGGAAACTTGGTCACGTGGCGCAGCAAGAAACAAAATGTGGTGGCAAGATCTAGCGCAGAAGCGGAGTACCGGGCAATGTCCCAAGGTCTCTGTGAAGGTCTGTGGTTGCGTACCTTATTGCAAGATCTTGGGCTTCAGAAGGACACACCCATCTCTCTGTACTGTGATAACAAAGCGGCTATCAACATAGCTCATAATCCAGTTCAGCATGACAGGACCAAGCATGTTGAGGTGGATCGTCACTTTATCAAAGATCATCTTGAAAAAGGAAACTTAGTTACGCCCTTCATCCACTCTAGAGACCAGTTGGCCGATGTCTTCGCCAAGAGTTTGGGATCTGATGCCTTCACTGACGATATCCATAAGCTTGGAATGACAGATATCTATTGTCCGACTTGAGGGGGAGAGTTGAATTCCAAGTCAGCCTCCATGTTATTTGTATTTTACCCATAAGGGTATTTGAGTCCTTTGTACTTGTTCCCCTACTCTATATATATGAGTAGAGGGTGTTATTAGAATTTATTCCTTCCATCTCAGAACCAAATCCCCAAACCTAAGAATAATGTTAGATAATCCTAAGAATAATGTTAGTTGAGCCTAAGAATAATGTTATATTTCCGACAGTTTATTTTATCTGCATCTTGAAGAAATTTACAGCTGAGATTGCATCTAGTTTGCTTCTATGAAAGTTTGTGTTAAGTATCAACTGTATAGCATATATCATACACAAAATTTAATGCTTTCAATTAACATTTAACATATATTATTCATTCTATGTTACTAAAAACCTAGCGTTTGTTTACAGTTTGCTAAAATATCAATACCACCTAATCATATGATTTCTGCTTGAGATCGAATCAGAAAAAGGAAACCCTGATAGAACCATCATTGCAAGGAACAAAGCTTTCTTCCTTCCATCTCAGAACCAAATCCCAAACCTAAGAATAATGTTAGATAAGCCTAAGAATAATATTATATAAGTCTAAGAATAAAGATACTGATAGTCCAAACCCCAAAAATAGGGTATACTGATTTCTCACCTTTTCAACCCCTTTCTCCAAGCCCTATTTGTTCCCATCAGCTGTCATTTATTTACAATATTGAAAATTCTAATTCATGTAAGCCTTCTATCTTCCACGTACGTTAATATAGGCTAAGCAGCATTAAACAAGATAAGTGATCACGAGTTGGCACTGATAACAAAGGTTAAAAGATACCTTTTGTCAATTTGTCAACACAGTTAAAAATCTTGTATAGATAAAAGCAAGATGCAGCAAGGGCTTCAGATATATTAAAGCGGAAAAAGTAAGCCCAATCTACTCAATGCTACCTTTACTTACAAAAACGTCATCACGACAAAGGACGCTCTGAAGTCTCAAACATCTGCATTTACAAGAAAATAGATTTATGGGACAGAAAACATGAATCATTCTTAAGTGAGACTTGTAAATAAATGGGGGGGGGGGGGGGGGGGGGAATTACTTATTGTCATCATCATTATCCTTATCGAAATATTTTGGGCTAACCTTATGGATCCTTTTTCAGCCACATCTTGGTGTTAACGCAATCCATTTGCAAAAAAATTAACCACATTCTCTTTCTATTCCTTTCAAATTAACTTTAATCGTCCACTTCTATCATATCTATAATACATGACAAAACAACTATATTTTTGTACATGTCGAGCTCAACGACAATGATAACTATTTACATAAATTCCATGAAAGTAATGTTAAAATACAAACTAATACCCCCTCACCGGGTGGTGAGTGTATCCAAGGAGGTGACTATTTAGTTAAAGAATCGGGCCCTGGTGGGCGGACGACAAGAAGGAAAAAACCCTAAGGTTTGCTCTCTCGCTCTCAACATGGTATCAGAGGGAAGCTTCTTCCCGTCGACCTGAAGGCTCGACGTGCGTTCCTCCTATCCTCTTCGTCTGCGTGCGTTCTCGTCGTCCTCTGTTGTCGTTCTGAAGATCTGTTCGTCGGCACGAGCCAATCCCGTCGTTCGGTGCCTGCTGCCGATCCCGTCATCGTCTCGAGCCGATCCCGCCGTTGATCGATTGGAGCCTGCTTCCGACGCCGTGATCTGTCGCCGTCCTGAAGCTCCATCCCTGCCGCCGTGTCCTGCTCCCGCCGTCGTACTGGAGCGTTGTGATCTGTCGTCGTCCTGAAGCTCCGTCCCTGCCACTCGCGTGATCCTGCTGTGGTCCTGCTGCTGCTGCCGTGGTACTGCTGCTACTGCTGCTGTCGTGGTCCTGCTGCCGTGGTCCTGCTGCTGCTGCTGCTGCCCGTGGCCAATCCCGACCTGAAGGTCCTGCTGCTGCTGCCAGTGGCCAATCCCAACCTGAAAGTCCCGCTGCTGCTGCCAGTGACCAATCCCAACCTGAAGGTCCTTCTCTGCCGCTGCCTCCAGCTGCTGCTGTTGTTTCCTGTGGGTTCCCTAAGGTCCAGCCATCTTGTGTGCCCATATGGACAACTTGAAAAGTGCAAGTGCGTCTGAAGGGGCCGTTAACCAACCCAAACACTACAGTGGAGGGAGATCTAACATGGACTTCAATCAAGGGGTCACTCACATCAAGCTCAATGGGAGAAACTATCTCCTATGGGCTCAATCTATGCGGATATTCATTGGGAGTCGTCGAAGACTTGGATTTATCACCGGATCGAAGAATTACTTATTGTCATCATAATTATCCTTATCGAAATATTTTGGGCTAACCTTATGGATCCTTTTTCAGCCACTTCTTGATGTTAACGCAATCCATTTGCAAAAAAATTAACCACATTCTCTTTCTATTCCTTTCAAATTAACTTTAATCGTCCACTTCTATCATATCTATAATACATGACAAAACAACTATATTTTTGTACATGTCGAGCTCAACGACAATGATAACTATTTACATAAATTCCATGAAAGTAATGTTAAAATACAAACTAATACCCCCTCACCGGGTGGTGAGTGTATCCAAGGAGGTGACTATTTAGTTAAAGAATCGGGCCCTGGTGGGCGGACGACAAGAAGGAAAAAACCCTAAGGTTTGCTCTCTCGCTCTCAACATGGTATCAGAGGGAAGCTTCTTCCCGTCGACCTGAAGGCTCGACGTGCGTTCCTCATATCCTCTTCGTCTGCGTGCGTTCTCGTAGTCCTCTGTTGTCGTTCTGAAGATCTGTTCGTCGGCACGAGCCAATCCCGTCGATCGGTGCCTGCTGCCGATCCCGTCATCGTCTCGAGCCGATCCCGCCGTTGATCGATTGGAGCCTGCTTCCGACGTCGTGATTTGTCGTCGTCCTGAAGCTCCATCCCTGCCGCCGCATCCTGCTCCCGCCGTCGTACTGGAGCGCCGTGATCTGTCGTCGTCCTGAAGCTCTGTTCCTGCCGCTCGCGTGATCCTGCTGTGGTCCTGCTGCTGCTGCCGTGGTACTGCTGCTGCTGCCGTGGTCCTGCTGTCGTGGTCCTGCTGCTGCTGCCAGTGGCCAATCCCGACCTGAAGGTCCTGCTGCTGCTGCCAGTGGCCAATCCCAACCTGAAAGTCCTGCTGCTGCTGCCAGTGACCAATCCCGACCTGAAGGTCCTTCGTTGCCGCTGCCTCCAGCTGCTGCTGTTGTTTCCTGTGGGTTCCCTAAGGTCCAGCCATCTTGTGTGCCCGTATGGACAACTTGAAAAGTGCAAGTGCCTCTGAAGGGGCCGTTAACCAACCCAAACACTACAGTGGAGGGAGCTCTAACATGGACTTCAATCAAGGGGTCACTCACATCAAGCTCAATGGGAGAAACTATCTCCTATGGGCTCAATCTATGCGGATATTCATTGGGAGTCGTCGAAGACTTGGATTTATCACCGGATCCAAGCCGGCCCCAAGCAAGACTGATCCTCTATATGAGGACTGGGAAGGTGAGAATCTTACTGTGATAAACTGGCTTGTCAATTCTATGGAACCCAAGATTGCAAGTCACTTCCTGTTCTGTCAAACTGCAAAAGAAATGTGGGAGTTAATCGAGCGAAATTACTCAAAAAAGAAGGACTTGGCTAGAATATATCAACTCCAGACTGAGCAGATCCACATGGCAGGGATGAGTGATTTTGAGGAATATTATAGCAACCTGACTCATAAGTGGGCAGAACTTGATCAATATTCTGCTATCCAGACTGTAGAAGATTACAAGATGGAACTTATGCAACGGAGGGTGTTCGAAATGCTTTCTGGTCTCCCCCCTGAACTTGAATTTCAGAGAGTTCAGATGCTAGGAAGAGATTCTGTGCCTGATCTGGAAACCGTGGCCCACTATATTCGAGGGGAGACAAGCCGCATAAACTCCACTCGTTCAGATGTTCATATTGGCCATGAGAAATTTGCCCTTGTCGCTGAGCAGAAGAAGTGGCAGTCAAGGAATATGAGACATGATAAGAGTCGAATGAAGTGTCCTCACTGTGGAAAGAAAGGACATGGGAAAGAGAAATGTTGGGATCTTCATCCTCACTTGGTTCCTTCAGGATGGACCCGTGGTTCTGATGGGAAATATGTGAGACCTCGAACAGCTATGTATAGCACCTTGGAGAATACAGGATATCTCCTGGCAGAAAATGAGAATTTGCCGAGGGAACTCAAGGCCCTAAATGGCAATACTACTGGAAGAACTGTTTCTGGAAGACCTTTTTCTGGTGATTTAGCCGGCACTGCTGCCCATGTTCACACTAGGTCTGTGTCCTCAACAGGACCCTCTACTCCTTGGATCATTGACTCGGGGGCCTCCGACCATATGACTGGGTCTTCTCTGGGGGTTTCTTCTATTTCTCCTGCATCTGGCAGCGTGAAACTCGCTGATGGATCCTCGGCTTCTGTGACTGGTAAAGGGGTTATTCATCTCTCCCCCTCTGTGTCTCTCAAATCTGTGGTTATTGTCCCCTCATTTCCTACAAATCTGTTATCCGTGAGTAGTTTAACCAAACAACTCAATTGTTCTATTACCTTCTTCTCTTCTCATTGTGGTTTTCAGGATCTGGCGAGTGGGAAGACGATTGGTGGTGGACATGAGTCAGGTGGTGTGTATGTCATGGACAACCGCCAAGCTTTTGGTGCACAGTTACCAACCAATCATGATCAGTTGATGTTGTGGCACAAGAGATTTGGACATGCTAGTTTGAAGACTCTAAAGGCTATCTTTCCGCATTTTGTTGATGTTAAAAAAACTCCTCTTAATTGTCAATCTTGTGAATTAGCTAAGCACTGTAGAACCATCTATGCTCCTAGCCGGAGTCGAAGTGTGAAATGTTTTGATTTGATACATTCAGATGTCTGGACATCTCCTATTTGCTCTGTGAATGGATTTCAATATTTTGTCTCTTTTATTGATGATCATTCTCGCTTTACTTGGGTGTATCTTATGAAGAAAAAAAATGAGGTTTCAGAAATTTTTCAGTTATTTTATCATCATGTGCTGACCCAGTTTGAAACTAAAATTAAAGTCCTTAGAAGTGACAATGGAGGTGAATATATAAGTAATGATCTTCAGAGATTCCTGGGAGACCATGACATTACTTTACAATCTTCCTGTCCGGGGACCCCTCAGCAAAATGGGATTGTCGAGAGGAAAAATCGGCATATCATGGAGACTACTCGTTGCCTATTGCAAGAGATGCACGTCCCTAAGGGGCTATGGGATGAAGGTGTTCTCACATCTGTTTATCTAATTAATCGAATGGTCACTGGCACTTTGGAGGGAAAGTATCCTCTACAACTTCTTTGCCCAGATATGCCTCTGTTCAATCTTCCTCCTAAAATATTTGGATGTGTTGTCTTTGTCCACCTTGTGGGTCCTCATAGAGATAAACTAGGCCCTCAAGCGATAAAATGTATCTTTGTGGGATATGCTGCTAATCAAAAGGGGTATAAGTGTTATTCTCCTACTCTTCGAAGGAAGTTTATATCAAAAGATGTCACCTTTTTCGAAAATACCCCTTATTACTCCGATGAGGGCAAAATTGTTACTATTCAGGAAAAGAGTAAAGAGGAGGGTGATTCGATCCCTCCCTTACCTGTGCTGGTTTATGTGATTGCTCCTGGCAGTATGGATATTCCTGCCAGGAAGGAAGGAACCACCAATGATCTTCGGGTGTACAGGAGGAGGAAGGATCTTCAAGTTTACAAAAGAAGACTAAAAAATACTTGGCAAGAAGGTCACACTCATGCTCCACCACCCACCACCACTCCGCCAGATCCAAGAACTAACACCACTCAGGAGACCACTCCAGCCTTCAAATTCATAGTGGGCATACCAGATACCCTATTGATAAGTATGTTGGGTATCACTCTCTCTCTCTCCTTGAAAGCTTATCTTGCTTCTGTTTCCTCTATTTCTATTCCTAACAGTTTTTTAGAAGCTAGCTTGAACCCTCATTAGCTGAAAGCTATGGAGGAGGAGATGGATGCCCTCCAACGTCAAAAGACTTGGGAAATTGTTCGTATCCCTCACGGGCGTCACCCCGTTGGATGCAAATGGATATATACTACTAAATTTCTTTAGGATGGAACTCTTGATAGATATAAAGCGAGACTGGTGGCGAAAGGCTTCACTCAGATCGAGGGAGTTGATTTCCAAGAGACATTTGCTCCTGTTGCTAAACTGAACTCTGTGAGAATCTTGTTGTCAATTGCAGCTCATAAGTCCTGGACTCTACACCAACTCGATGTAAAAAATGCCTTCCTCCACGGTGAATTGGAGGAGGAAATCAATATGATGCCTCCTCCTGGCATGGATGTTCCTAAAGGCTATGGGTGTCGCCTCAAGAAAGCCTTGTATGGCCTCAAGCAGTTTCCTCGTGCCTGGTTTGCCAAGCTAAGTAACAAACTCTTGGAGTTAAACTTCGCTCGTTGTATCTCTGATCATTCAGTCTTTGTCTACAAAAAGGGGGAATGTATCACTATTCTCATAGTTTATGTGGATGATATCATAATTACTGGAAATGATGATTGCCACATTATTCAAGTGAAACGGAAACTAGTGTCTGCATTTGAAATCAAGGATTTGGGCCTCCTTCGATACTTTCTTGGAATTGAGATTGCTCGATCTGCCGGGAAGATTATTATCTCTCAGCGTAAATATGTCCTTGACCTTCTCAGTGAAGTTGGATATTTGGGAGTCAAACCTGTGGATAGTCCAGTGGATCCTAATTATGACATTCACAAGGAGACATCTCCAGATCTTGAGAGGAAGTTAGAATTTCAACGTATTGTGGGAAAGTTGATTTATCTGACAATCACTCGACCTGATATCTCCTTTGCCGTTAGGCTGGTCAGTCAATTCATGCACAGTCCTAAAGTTCATCATCATCAAGCTGTCCTTCGAATCCTCAAATACTTAAAAAAGGAACCCGGCAAAGGTATTCTATTTCAGGATCATGGCCACCTTAAGGTCCATGGATACTGCGATGCCGATTGGGCTGGTTCTTCTCTGGACAGAAGATCTACGAGTGGTTACTCTATCTTTGTTGGTGGCAACCTCATCTCCTGGAGAAGTAAAAAACAAAATGTCGTTGCTCGTTCCTCCACTGAAGACGAGTATCGTCCATTGCTGTCACTACCTGTGAACTCAGCTGGGTTAAATCTATCTTGGGAGAAATGGGCTTCCCTGTTCTTGAAGCCATGCATCTTCACTGTGATAATCAAGCTGCGATTCATATTGCCAACAATCCGGTCTTCCATGAGAGGACAAAACACATTGAGATTGATTGCCACTTTGTGCAGGACAAAATCCAGGATCAGTCTATTTCGATGGTGTTTGTGCCTTCTGAAGATCAACTTGCAGACATGTTCACCAAAGCTGTTTCTGGCAAATCACTTCATTCATACTCTCTCAGGCTTGGGATGATGGATGCTTATGGTATTAGCTTGAGGGGGGTGTTAAAATACAAACTAATACCCCTCGCCGGGTGGTGAGTGTATCCAAGGAGGTGACTAAATGAGTTAAAGAATCGGGCCCTGGTGGGCGGACGACAAGAAGGAAAAAACCCTAAGGTTTGCTCTCTCGCTCTCAACAAGTAACACTACGGTAAAATAAGAGCAATGAACATAGAAAAAATCTCTAGCTCGCAGCATTGACATTAAAAAAAATCATAATTTCATTTATCCGTTCGGCTCACAGGAATTAGAATCCGGTATAATTTCTATCCCCATAAGAATTGGAATTGGCCTTAATTTCAATTTTGTTGATCGAGTACACAACAGAATGCAGCCACATGAATTGGAATGGGCAATTATATTGTTCGGCCGCAAGCAAAAATTCGGCCACAAGAATTAAAACTCAAACAACATGTTTGCAAAAATCCGGTCACAAGAATTAAAACTCAAACATGTTTGCAAAAATATTTATTAAAACACAGGAAACGAAAATGATTCCAGAGCACACATCAATTCAATTAACACACACACACCAAATTTATGATATTACAATAATAAGCAAAAATTCATGCGACCATACACACAAACCCATACACATACAACCATGCACATACAACCATGCACATACAACCATGCACACAACCAAGCACGCACAACCATAGACACACGCACAACCATAGACACAATCATGCACACAACCATACACACAATCATGCACACAACCATATACACACACAATCATCCACGCAACCATACACAACCAAATACACAACAGTACACAAACACACATGCGCACTAACACAATTATACAAACACACCTATGCCACACACCTATGCACACAACCATACACACAGATGAACACTAAAACAGACACAAACACACATATGCCACACACTTATGCACACAACCATGTGGACTTACATATATGCACACAAACAAAATCTAAAAAGCTAAAACACCCGCATACACAAGTTATACACACACATGCACACACATATACACAAATTATACACACACAAACATACTCACACACTAATGCATACACATGCAGACCCCTATACCACACACTAATGCACTCAACTCTACACACGCGCGCGCGCACAGACACGCGCACAGACACATGCATATTAATGCATTCACAAACTGAAATTACTATTAAGGGGCAATCAACGAATGGAAAATATTGAGATAGGTACCATGCAAATTGAAAGGATGATAATAGGAACCCTAAACAGAAAAAACAAATAAAAATAGGAAAAGGGAGAAGTCGGAAAGGGTTAATCAATTGCTAGGAAATCCTATAACATCAAAAACAACACCGTATCAGTGCTAAGAAACCCAAGAGAAACAAAAATCATTGAAAGAGAGGAAAAGGGAGAAAAGAGGAATACCTTTGTAATTTGTTGCTCGCGCGCTCTTGTGTCGGAGATGGAGGCATAAAAAAATGGGGCGGAAATACTAAGGAGTCAGCAGCGGGATCTGAAATGCATGTGGAGTCGGTCGGAGGGAGGGAGAGCTCGGGATGTTAAGTGGTGGGGTAGGATTCGGTGTTCAGGATTTCGGCAGAGAAATCAGTCTAAGGAGGTGTGGGGGAGTTCGCAATCCAATTTCAACTTATTTAGGTTGAAATTGGTGGGAAAGAGAATAGCCTGGATTAAATTCAGATATAATTGGTCCAATTGCAATTCCGTCCTAATAAGTGGGCGTGCTGAATGGCGGGATAATAATTTGCGGGATATCTCAATCTCAGAGAAGTAGAAAAGTAGACCAAGAACTTTGGTCTAGAATTATTGGTTAGATGAAGCTTGACCTTAGAAATGCCTACAACATCGCCTTCTCTGATAATCAACATAAACAAGTATAATCATAGTGTCGTCATGGTGACGATGGATTAGAAAGAGAAAAGTCAAAAGAGTTGTGATGAAATTCAACAGTTTGAGCAATCTGGCTAAACTTCTCAAACCATATTTGAAGACACTTCTTGAGGTCATACAGAGATTGTTAATATATGACAGGCAAGAGACTTCCTTATAGTCTCATAGTCAGGTAGCTGTTACAATAGAAAATTTCACCTAGATCCACGTTGAGGAAGATTTCTTAATATCAAGTTGATGCATCTTTCAATGATGTTGAATAACAAGGGAGATCAGGACCTAAATATTGTTTTACATAGCTTGGAAGAAGGTATCCTTATAATTGATACGCTATTCTAAGTATATCCCTAAGACAATTTAAGTGCTCAACTGCACTATCAACTTGTGTTTTATCATGAATACCAAATGGAAACCAACACAAGATTAACATGGAAGCGAAGACGCTAGATCATAGGTACAATTAGCTAAGAGAGTCTACATCTCCAAATTCATCGCAACACGCCAATTCGCATGTTGTAGACGAATGAAGGGGTGGTGACCGTAAAAAGAGAACACAAAAATCTATGAAGAGTCAAGCGGTGAAAAGAAACAAAGTTTGGCAAAGGATTAATAGTACATGATGTCATGAATGCTTACATTGTAGAGAGCAATGGAAAGGTCCTTTTTCACAAGATTATCGTCAATACAGGGCGAATCTGGATGGAGAACTATACGGCGGATGAAGTATTATATAGGTAGTTAACAGGCAAGTGGAGATGATGTAGAAGATGAAACAAGTGGAGCTGGAGATGTTGGTAGAGTTGGGCAATTAGGGAAGAACTCAACAATAGGTGGAATAGGATGAGGTAAGACATAGGAGAAGATACGGAGGCTTATTAGTGAAGAAAGTTTGATCCTCAAGAAAGGGAACATCATCGAAGATAAATATTTATAGATATTAGAAGGATAATAAGTATACCCTTTTTGGAAGATGATATTGCTCATAAATATAGGGCTCATAATAGAAATTAGAAAACAAAACATCAAGAAAAACCCACCGAAGGATGAAAGTGGAGGTAGTCAACACTAGAACAGTGGAGATATCCAGAATATAGAGCTTGTTCTCCAATCATCCTCTATCAATGATGTTATGTATCTGAAGATCATGCATTACAAAGGAAGAGTATAGAACATTATAGAGTAGTTACGACTGCAAGAAAAACTGCTTGTAAGACTGCTAACATAAATTGAGAAGAGAACCGTAGACATAAGAGACAGCAGAGATCGATAGTGGGAGTGAGAGACAATACCCCAAATTTGGAGATGTGGTTGTGGTACCATTTACGAGAGTAATATACCACAAAAGTATATTTGTTACAGTACAAGGACGCTTGTGGTGTCATATGGACCATAGCACTAAAATCTACAATCCAATCTGCATTAAGAGATAACAAATCAAAAGTATCAATGGTACCAAAGAGTCAAGATTCTCATCACTGAAATTCTCCCTCTAGCGATAATATTGAGTCATCTTAAACAGGGCAAGAGTAGAGAAAAACTCGATAGGGGTAATATAATGAAGACCTAAGGAGGAGGAGATTTATGAGATGGGCAATAGTCAAGATGGCATCACCCAATACGGCTTCGAGAGGAGCTATGAAGCGCGTATACTTACAACGATCTTATGTATCGTGTCCAAAACGTTTCAGAGTCAGGAAACCCTCAGAAACTCTGAGAAACCCATCCCCGAAACGCTCGGAAACTTTTTCCTCTAATTTTAGATTTAAAAAAATTGGACACTCGCAGATACTTTTAGATACTACCGAATACACTTGAGCATACGTGAAAATGTCCAAAAACTATGTGCTTTGAGAGGGTGATTGTTATGGTCTCAACATGGTTACTGTATCTTTAGTATCTTTTATTATTAGTTGTGCTTAGTTGTTAGATGTTATGGGTCACGGCCAAGGGCCTAGTTATCTAATGTGTGTCTTTATTATTATTAAATATTTAAAGGCAAGTGTGGGACTTGTAATGTTATGAAAGAAGTTATTTCTCATTTATTGTCTTTGAGTAAGATATTTTGGTAGCTCTCTCCTCCCGAGCAAGCACCGCCTAGGCAGCCGCAGTTCCGGCCCCAAAGTATCCCCTTCGCCTCTGGCCACTACTCCAGCGAGCACACAACAACTTAGTATCAGAGCCATTTCGATCCTCCTCTTCCGTCGAAGCCACTGTCAGTAACTTACAAACCCTAAATCATTTCTCCGAAACCGCAGCCATTTCAATCCTCCTCTTCCGTTGAGGCCACTGTCAGCAACTTGCAAACCCTAAATCCTTTCTCCGAAGTCGATGCCATTTCGATCCTCCCTTCTTCTTTCGGTTCCAGCAAGCGTGCAGCCGCATCTACGATCCAGCCCGACGAGCCCAATGACGTCTTCGTTGAGCCCTAAATTCCTTTTTGCGTCTTCCAACAGCTGGGACCGACGATTCCTTATCTTTCTGTCGTTGATGCTCCTTTGCACCGACACCGCTTCACATGGTCGACTCCTCCAACGGGCTCGTTCCCATCCAGTGATGAACAACGTCGTTGCCTTCAACATCCTAGTCGTTGGTGTCCAAACTCGAGGACGCCTAATTCCCTTCCAAAGGCCGCTCCAACCCACCGATCACGACCTCCCAGTCGCTGGTATCCAATTTTTGGGATCGGCGACCCCTCTGCTTATCAGTAAGCATTTCGACGCTCCAGCGCACGCTACACGGAAAAACAAAACTCGACAGGCTCTTGTTTTGAGCCCCCCATGCAGCATACATGTTCCTCGAGCCATGTGCCTTCCTTTCTATCAGTCGACTTCCACCAAAGTCACATCTTCTTGTTTATTTAATTGATTATTCAATTATTCGAATTATGAGGGACTCGCCAGATCAAATGAGTACACGAAGGAACATGAACCAAACATTTCTGATATCCCTAGAAGTACGCTTTCAAGAAACTGACGCTCATCATCGGGAAAACTGTCACCCTCTCCAATAAGCCCACTGATCTTGCAACCACCATTGATCTAATCCAAGGCCAAGCTACTAACAGTCAAGCGCCTCCATCGCTCCCTGCGCTGTTGCCATCGAACTTGTTGATTGTTCCAACGCAAACCGTGCCAACTGTGTTGTCAACCACCTCCATCCAGCGCCCAACGCTCCAGTTACAGGTTTTGACGGTCCATCTGGCGCCATTCCTTCCGGTGATCGTTCCCCAGTCGACGCCGCCACTTCTGATCGCCACGACTCATATTCAACAGACACATTTGCCCCGCCGCCAGCCATTATGCATGACAGACTTTCCTCAGCTAAGGGCTATGCCACGCCCGATCCTTGCAGACCTCCGTGACATCTGTGAGCATGTCATGAGCACGAAGTTAAGGAACCCTGGGATCACACCGATCGTGTCACGCTCGAGCTTAAGGGCAAGCTCGATTTCAAGGACAGATGGGATGATATGGTCCCAATCTCGTTATTGTATCTTCCGTGTCTTTTATTATTATTAGTCGTGCTTAGTTGTTAGATGTTATGGGTCACGACCAAGAGCCTAGTTATCTAATGCATGTCTTTATTATTATTAAGTGTTCTAGTTTATGTTTTGATTAATAATAGTCTCGTAGCCTATTTAAAGGCAAGTGTGAGTCTTGTAATGTTATGAAAGAAGTTATTATTCATTCCTTGTCTTGAGTAAGAGATTTTGGTAGCTCTCTACTGAGCAAGCCCCACATAGGCAGTCGCGGTTCCGGCTCTAAAGTATCCCCTCCGCCTCCAGACACTACTCCGGCGAGCACACAACAGTGACATGAAGAAAGGCGAGTGAAAGAAAGAGAGTTGAATGATAAGTGATGTGATTCAATTGATTACATATTTTTATACAGTATGACCCTATTTAGGATGCAATATATTGTGGCACATAAACTGTCTTCATTTAATATATGTTATGTGAGATATAATGATGAAAAAACTAAAGAAAACGTGAATGTCATACATGCCTTCATATTAATTTGTACTAATATTTAAATAATTAAAATTTTCAAAAACGTATCTCGTATCCTAGGTTTTTTGAAAATCGCGTTTCCCATATCCGTATTGTTTCGTATCCCATCACCATCCTCGTGCAACATAGGAGAGGTGAATAGTAATAAGCAAGCATCGAGCACCCTAAAAAATACGTTTATTTTTTGCACGGCTACTCCATTTTGATTAGGGATGTGAACTGAAGTGATGGAAAATGGCAAGGCCAGACAAATAAGGCCCAAACAGCATCAATCATCATACTCATCCCCAACATCACTATGGAGAACTCTAATTATCCAAAAAAGGAATTTTTAGTGACAATCATTAGATGAGAAAAAATAAAAAATAAAAACTCAAAACATCTCATTTCTCTTTTTCAACAAATAAATATAAGCAGCACGAGAGAAGTAATCAATAAAAGTGACAAACCATAACCCATATAAGGATAATGTGGGGAACGGATGGCGTACATCATTATGAATAACATCAAAAGGAAGTGTACTATGTAATGAAATATTTCTAGAACTAAGAATGCTTCTACAGTTCACATGCATCACAAGTAAAAATTTTGAGCAAAGTACTAAAAACGCGAAACTTTTTTTTCAAAATAAGGAGGGGATGGGTGGCCAAGGCTCTAGTGACAACAACGGATATTATCTAAAAGAGTATTGTAGGTGGATAGGTCATGGAAAGGTTGCTCATAGTCTAATTAGTACAATCTCTCACGGTTCCCACCACTTCATAAGTTCATGTGTTGCTTCGTAGCCGAATTCTGGAAAAAACAAATATCATGAAATAAGCAGAACACGAAATCATCATTTTGCCTAATATATGAGATAATTAACCATTGACAACAATCACTTTATCATTGCCAAATAAAGGGATATAAGAGGTCAAACATGAGGTGAAATCGGTCATATGATTTGTGTGCCCAGAGTCGTGGATCCATTCAGAAAGAGAAGTAGAAGCAACATGAGCAGCACTCAGTATACCTAATGTGGCAACAGTAATGGAAGGACCAACTGTCGAGGAATCATTTAGAGATAGTAGGAAAAGATGAAGGACCTCGAGCTCATAACAAATAAAGAACCTGAAGACGACAGGTACCAATGCTGCCAATAGAGGTCACCAGATCCTCAAGAATCTCAGTCATAGATTGAGATTGAGTACCAATATACCACGAACATTCCCATGACCACGATTTTCAGTGCCCTTGACAGGTGAAGCGAGGTGAGAATAAAGTCAATAACATGTCTCGCGAGTATGTAGTTTCTTGCCACAATGATCACAGATGGAGGGGAAACATATGGTGAAAGGAAGGCCCTGTCCAAATCCATTTAAAGCGGAGAATCAATAGAAACAATAGGACTTAGTGCCCTCTGACGGTATTACCCAAGACCATACAAAAGGCTTCATGAAGAGTGGAAAGAGAAGCATTGTGTAAAACATAAGTCCACGGAGTATCATACTCCATGTTAGAAGATGAATTTACAAAAACTGTTAAATTGAACAATGAAATTGTCTATTGTCCATCCACAGACTTGTAATGTGTGGGCCAATTGTACTAACTATTTATTCTTAGAGCAAATACCTCAAGCTAAGGCTTCAAGTCTCAAAAATCAAAAGGAAAAAAATTAGATGAATTTACTTTTAAGCAAATCAAGAAAATTGAAGCAATGGCTATGAGATAAAGACCTGGCATAGCACCCAAACTTGCTGCAGTGGCATGATAACTTCGAACAATTGCAATCCCCACTTCCAAAATGACCAATCAAACCCATGATGCTAACTACATAAACCAAAAGATATTTTAGCTACTTAAAAAATTAAGATAACTGCATGTGGCAGGTCCCGAAATCTTTAATCCTCAACAAAAGATATCATTTCACATGGTCCTCATATAAGAGTCAGACTCGTTTTTTGTTAAAAAGATGCTTCAGTTCATATGATAAATCAATTCACATCATTCACTTGCTTGATCCATTTACTTGCACAATGTCATCTTTATTAAAGAAAATCTCTATCTAGGAGGAAAATGCATTGAAAGGAGAGGGTGATTTGGGCAGTTCAGTAACCCCTAAACCGTCATGCATAATTTTGTACCTTATTAGCATACTTGTGTCATAATCTAGAACGCCAAACTGCAAAGGTATGCAGTATGACGTGTGCCACATATGAATGGAAGTGAACGAAAAAATGTGTTAGGAAATAAAAGAAATGCCAACATGACAAGGCAGAAACAAAGACAGTTTTACTTTTTGGACTCTTATTATTGTTCAATGTGAAAAAAAATAACAATTCAAGGCATGTGATTATTAATTAGTAATTTATATTATTAAGTTTTTATGCTGAATTTATTTTGGAATTTCCTTTTAATAATTTATAATACATGGCATTATGAGAATTTATAATTTCATTTTTATTATTTCTCACGGTTGATTTTGAAGTCAATATTCTTTAAGTCACATTAACTACTTATATATCAAGTGTAGCTCGTGTTTGTGTTCTATATTCTCGAGAATGGTGTGTTCATTGTGTGGGTTTTCGTATTCACATTCATGCAACAGAGGTCATAATAATGATTTCTAGCATTGTTTTCTATGCACAAGGTCAACTAGCATCAAAATTGAATGACTTGTAGCAATGAACATAATTGCCAAGTAAAAACAACCTCCAGGAGTCCAGGACTAAATGTAATATTTTCAAATTTTGAACTTAGGCGTAAGGAACTATACCATCCTAAACATTACCACTTATCCAACAACATGCCATTGGTTTAGTGAAACCATCACTCTCCATTCACCCCACTTTAGTGTTTAAAAATGAGAACTATATATTATGGCATATGCATTATTGTTAGTTGCAATTATAATTCAGGAATAAAAGAATGGTTAAAAGAAACTTAAAAACACAAATCTTTACCTTGTTCAAACCATGTATTCATTAAGTTCTTTTTGCATTATGTAGTATTCTACAAGTGCAAGCTTAAAACACACAAAAAGCCGATAATAGATGTGTTAACATAAATTCAAAATTATCAAAATATATGACATAACACATTTTGGAAGCAAACATGCTATGATCCTAAAAGGTCCTTATTCCAGGTGCAGGATTGCATACTGATGCGCATGCGGCCAAGTGCACCACGGTCGTACAAGTAATATAAAATGAGAATGAATTCCCGAGTATCGAATCTCTCAAGGAACACGGAAAGGTGGATTTTATGATTAAGGAGAGACTTGAGATCGAAGTCTCTTAAACGTCGGAATCACGTGAGGTTTGGTTTGCTCGTTACACTAAAGCAGAAAAACAGAAAACTAAATAGCTATGCGGTTCACCGGCACAGCTTCGCACATCCGCGGGCTGCCAACCTCAGCTTCGCACTTCCGCGGGCTGCCAACCTCAGCTTCACACTTCCACGGGTTGCCAACCTCCGCTTCACACTTGTCGGCTCATGTCTAGACAACGCAGCCACGACACTCACTCCACCAAATCTCAACAAAAGCTTATGAAAAATGACTAACAAGAGGCTAGGTGATGGGGGGCCATCTGACGTGACTCGGCGCAAGGAGGACCCCACTTTTGTTTATTCACGCAGGCGGACTTGATCGGATCGGCGATCCTCCACTGCGGATGCGTCCGGCTCGCTGTTCCGATATTTTTTTTCATATATAGCATTGTTATTTTCGACTTTTATTTCATGTACTTATGGCCCCGATACCTCCGGCCAATCATAGTCGTTGATTTCGGGTGCCCTAATTTTGGTTTCTTATAAATAAGACATTAGGGCTGCGGTTTTAGGCATTGCTAAAATTTGGAGAGCCTTCTTCCTCATTTCCGGTGATCTTTCCGCGGTGCCGACTCTGTGGAACCCCTTAGTGACGACTCCATGGGTAAGTTCTTTGTATCCTTGAGTTTCCCCTCCTTCTCCACCCTTCCATCCCGCTGTCCAGCCAGCCGCCCCTCCAAAATCCTCCTTCCATCCCTCTCCCAACAAGTCGTTGTCCAACACACAGCAGCCCACCTCCATGCACAACCACCCACACCCTTCCAGCCACCTACCAGCAGGCCGCCGCCTCCTGTGCAGCCCACCGCCCTCCCTGTCTAGTCCAACCGCCCCTCCCAACAGGCCGCCGCCTCTCCCCACACCCCAAACAGCCTCCCAGCAGACCCCCCCCCCCCCCCTATTCCACTACAGCGCCCCCACAAGCCTCCAACAGCCCGCCTTGCCGTTTTCCAGCATATCCGCCCTATTACCACCCCAAACAGCCTCTTTCCTATTGGATTCAGCCCTCCCGACTCCAAACAGCCCTTCCCCTTACCCGATCCAGTCCACCCTCCACCGGAACTCCACTTTTAAACCTCCAACGTTCAGATCCATTCCTATAGCAGCAACCCTAATATTTTGTGTTGTTCGTTGTATTAGATGATGGTTGTAAACATTGTAATGGATTGGTTATCATATGCTTGATTGAGATTTTCAGCTTATAGTTTTTAGTTCTCTGATAACTCTCTAACTGCAGGGAAGGAGCGATTTACCGCGTGCTTGGTATTGGCCCTCCACGCGGAGAAAAGCCAAAGCCCTTTTGCCTAAAAGAAAGTTCAATTTCGTGTTGTTTATTGCCTTGTTAAATAACGTATTCAATGCTTGTGTTGATTGTTGTCGCCTGTCTGCGCGTAGTGCATGAATTGTGTCATTGGGAATTAAAGTGTCAACCCTCACTCACCACTAGTGCGCATTCTAAGAGCCCACTACACACCCCACCCTACATCAGTTGGTATCAGAGCCCAAGGTTTGGGCCACATTTATATGCGTAGTGGTAGGTCATATAGAATCTTTAGGTTCATCTATGACTAGTTATTGTCGGCGTTCCTCTCCTCTATTTGGGGATCTCGAGTCTACCTATACCGGATCTCATAGAGCCCCTTATGAGAGATCCTCACGTTACTAGGTTGATTATTCCCGATCGCAGCACACCCCTTCCAGAGATCGTGTGGATCCTTCGACACGATTCCATTATGCTAGGGATGACCATCATGATGAGAGGTCCTTGTGTTATCATCATTACACCTCCCCACGACATTATGATGGTAGGGTTGAGTACCCTTCAGGTCATCATCATTACGCCTCGCAGCTATTTGAGGAACCAGAATCTGTATATGCTTGACCCCATAGAGCTTCTCCGGAGAAGTCCTCGTACTATCATGTTAATCATCCTCGCCCGTTGTCACGCGTTCGTAGGGATCACGTCCACCCACGAGCACGATCTGATTATATTAGGAACGACCATCTAGATGACTCTCAGGAGCCCTATAGAGGTCACCATCGTCAGGATCACATCAAATATCAAGACCCTCATAATGTTCCGCAAACAGAGATAGCTGAGGCCGAATTTCAACAATTAGTTCTTGATCAATTCGATCGTTTGGATACTCATATTGATCACATGAGGTCTTCCATAAGAAGAATCAATAGAAGAAAGCCTAGGGATTTAGGTCAAGCCACCGATGTATCTAGTAGTGCTTCCACTGACATGAGAGACCTGACAGCTGATTTAGATTCATCTCGTCTGGATGAGACTCGGTTCCCACTTGACCTTGGAGTCCAGTCCGATCATGACCATTTCATATAGGTGGAGAGTGATATTAGTATGACTAGTGAGCGTGGTCACGAGAGTGGGGACGAGCGACCCAGTGACACTGTAGTGGTATATCCACCTTCTACACCTCATTTAGACTTAGTTTCCCCTTCGGCTAGAAAATCAGGCCTCGACATTATACCTAGTGGCCCACTATTAAGGACGTTTCCCACTCTTCTCTTATCATTTTCTCGAGCCACATTGCGACCGATAACCGAGAGTCTAGTGTTGACCTCGTAGTGACTGTCTCGCCGCCTTATGAGGACACCACCTCTATCGGCGATAACCATCATCCCACCATTATTGACTTCATTGTTGAACCCCCGATGAGCTTCCTGATGAGTCACTACTCCCTTGGGAGTGTCATGGGTCTAGCACTGACTTTGTTATGGATGTCCCATTTATTTTCATAGACACTATTGTTGGTGACGGTTTTCTTTTAGAGGAACATCTTGTCATTATTGACCCCCTTGGGAAACCCCTCGTTGAGTTCCCGAGAGACCCATTTGACGAGCCCCCCTTACCAGGGAGCAATCAACTTCGTATGCTTGGCTTGTGCCTTCGCACTAGTGAGCTGAACATTCGAGATGACTTCTCTTATATACCTCCTGGAGAGCCACCTGACGGGCTTAATCATTTGACTAGTACTCGACATACACCTGCGTTGTGATCTTTTGTCACCATATGCGCCAGTCGTTTGGGTGATGACATTATTCACGATGAATTTTTCTATCTACCGCCAGACGAGCCTCCCGATGGCTCACAACCCTTGGAATGTATTTGGCATTCCATAGTTCCGCAACTCAGTACCGATGTCTCAAGAAGTCATTTAGGTATTCGTCGCCCACTAGACAAATATTTCTATATTCCACCGAAAGAACCTTCTGATATGCCACCACATTTTAGAGACATCCCGGTCATTATTATATTTTCCCCTAGCGAGTGTATCGTGTCTGTCGTGTTTCATTTGAATCATTTGCATGAGTCTGCTGAGTCAATTGTTCATCATTTGCATGTATTTGTTGAGTCGTTTGTGCGTCATTTGCATGAGTTGCATGAGTCAGTCAGGCGCAAAATTAGAAAGAAAAGATCTTTCTAGCAGGTGAACAGGTGATGGCACGAGTCCGCGTTGAGAGGCTCCCTTAGGGGCCTGCTAAAAAACTAAGTGCCAGGCGGATCGGTCCCTACACAGTTTTGAGACGCATCGGGGCAAATGCTTATGAATTTGACCTCCCCGCGAGCATGAGTATCCATCCTATATTCAATGTCGAGGACCTGACGCCATACTTTGCACCTCATGAGTATTCAGACCCATAACTTGGCACCCCCCCCCCCCCGAGCCCTCACCACCGCATTTACCATCCACCACTCAGTCCATGCCCGAGCCTTTGTCACAGGATTCACCACCCATTGCTCAGCTTACACCCGACCCCCACCTACCCGTGGTTCCATCACCTCCTGTTTCACCATTGGCACCATTGATCCCACCGGATCCTCCCATTAGTGAGTTGAGCGATGAGCGTATCACTGAGATCATCATGCATGAGTACGTCCCCTCTACGGACGGCTTTGTGTGTTGCTACCTGGTTCGATGGCGCGGACGACCCTTCACTGGCGACGCCAGGATTAATGATGCAGAGCTTGATCGACTTTCCCCTGGACTTCGACCACCGTATGATCGTCTACACATCGAAGATGAAGGCCTTTCAGTCGGGGGGAGTTGATGGGGGACCATCTGACGTGACTTGGCGCAAGGATGACCCCACTTTTGTTTATTCACGCAGGCGGACTTGATCGGATCGGCGATCCGCCGCCGTGGATGCGTCCGGCTCGTCGTTCCGATATTTTTCATATATAGCATTGTTATTTTTGACTTTAATTTCATGTACTTATGGCCCCGATACCTCCGGCCAATCATAGTCATTGATTTCGGGTGCCCTAATTTTGATTTCTTAAATAAGACATTAGGGCTGCAGTTTTAGGCATTGTTGAAATTTGAAGAGTCTTCTTCCTCATTTCCGGTGATTTTTCCGCGATGTCGACTCTGTGGAACCCCTTGGTGACGACTCCTCGTGTAAGTTCTTTGTATCCTTGAGTTTCCCCTCCTTCTCCACCCTTCCATCCCGTTGTCCAGCCGATTAGCCTCTCCAAAATCCTCACTCCATCCCTCTCCCAACAAGTCGTTGCCCACCACACAGCAGCCCACCTCCTCCCTCCACAGCCACCGCTCCACCCCCACCCTTCCAGCCACCTACCAGCAGGCCGCCGCCACCTGTCCAGCCCATCCGCCCTCCCTGTCTAGTCCAGCCACCCCTCCCAACAGGCCGCCGCCTCTCCCCACACCACAAATAGCCTCCCAGCACCCCCCCCCCCTCTATTCCACTTTACAGCGCCCCCACAAGCCTCCAACAGCCCGCATTGCCGTTTTCCACCAGATCCGCCCCATTACCACCCCAAAAACACCTTTTCCTATTGGATCCGACCCTCCCGACTCCCAACAGCCCTTCCCCTTACCCGATCCAGTCCACCCTCCACCGGAACTCCACTTTTAACCCTCCAACGTTCAGATTCATTCCTATAGCAGTAGCCCTAATATTTTGTTTTGTTCAATGTATTGGATGATGGTTGTAAACATTGTAATGGATTGGTTATCATATGCCTGATTGGGATTTTCAGCTTATAGTTTTTAGTTCTTCGATAACTCTCTAACTGCAGGGAAGGAGCGATTTACCGCGCGCTTGGTATTGGCCCTCCACGCGGAAGAAAGACAAACCCTTTTGCCTAAAAGAAAGTTCAATTTCATGTTGTTTATTTGCCTTGTTAAATAACGTATTCACTGCTTGTGTTGACTGTTGTCGCATGTCTGCGCGTAGTGCATGAATTATGTCATTGGGAATTAAAGTGTCAACCCTCACCACTAGTGCTCATTCTAGGAGCCCACTACACACCCTACCCTACATCACTAGGCCTCCTAAGCTACTCTGAAAGAAATGGACAACAAGAAATATATTTCAAAGAGAGACATTCATAGCATTCGTACATCAAAAATTCATTCCCACCATCATCAAAACAAGAAGTACAAGCCTACTCAACCTAATAAGCGGGAGATAAAGAACGAAATACAAACAGCGCTTGACTCTTCCGTGGAGACGAAGGTGCTCCGGAGTGCGACTCTGTGATGGATTCGCTAGTCGGCTGTCGTCTGGGGTAGAGGAACCGTTGTCGCCGACTCCCAATGGACCCGTCTTCTCAAGGGTTTTGCGCCACCCACGTTTCTTCTTCCAAATCCCTAGCTTGCGGCGAGAGGGAATATTCTTCTTCGCTCTTGAGCTCTAGGACGATGGTGAGAGCTTAGGAGATGATCCATAGCCCTTGGGGACGAAAATGGCGAAGTAGGGCGAAAAACGACAAAAAACGGCGGAATAAAATCGGGGTCCAGGCTGAAATCGCGAGCCTGCGTATTTATAGATGAACAGAATTTTGACCTGCGCACGAGTAGGCGCACGTCCAGTGGTCGTGTGCGAAGGAAAGTCCTCAACTCGTGCGAGAAAGAACCTAGGCTGGCGGGAAATATTTGGCTGGGGGGTTGTTAAACGCGCACGTCCAGTTGTCGTGTGTACACTTGTGTGTTTTCAAGGGGGTGCTCGGATCGATATTATCAAATGGCCGTGCACGACCACTGGTCATGCGCAGAGGGGGCCACTGCTCGTGCGAGAAGAAAAACGCACGAATAGTGGCCTCCTCAATGGAAAAGGGTTCGTATCCATGGGGAATAAAAACAGGTTAGAGAAAATTTCTAAGCATAAAATTTAAGTACACTGCATTTAAACAAAATATCATACGGCTATATTCACTCCTAATCAGAAGAACTAAGTGATCTGTCCTAAGCATAGTGTAGGCGAAAGTAGTGACGATGAGTGTGGTATTATGGACCCAGAACTACTAGGGTGGCCTCCAAAAAAATCCATCAATGACGATGGTCATAGGCTCGCCCGGTCACACCTTCTCCACTGCACTCAATACTAACTAACTCTATGAATCCTTAGGACTTAGGTAGGATGGAATTTTTTAACCTAGGCTTAAGGTAAGGATTTCAAATAAGAGGACGGGCTAACTCACACTTAAGCAGAAATTTTTAAGCTCGCATCAACATGATTACCACTGGCTAGAAATGGGTGAGTGACACCCCCAGACTTAGTTTTTGATATATGGGGTCACTCACCACTTGCCAAACACCGCAACGATATAATTTTCTAAATTTTCTTTTTCTTTTCTTTTAGCAAATTGTATTTCTGCTCATATTTTTCAAAATTATGCTAAAAGCACACCCGCATATATACAATAGAATATCACCAAACTAACGGATTTTTGTCCGCCACTGCAATGAGCAAAATAACATTTTAGATGCAGCTCGTAGCTAAGTGAGATAGGGATTTTGGCAATTTGGTTTTGGTGTTAGTGAGGTGGAGGTACACAAAGGAAGGGTGTAGGCTCAACTTGGGCTCGCAACGATAGTGAGAATGAGTTCAGATACGAAGGCTCAATCTATCAAGGCCTAAATCATATTCGTAGAATTAATTACTAATTAATGAACATGCTTCGAAGATCGCTAGGGGCGAGTTCTAGACACCGAGAAAGGAAATCCCCTCGTCGTGAGCCTAAAATACATCATTAACGACACTACACACTACACTAGCGTCGGACTCGATCGCGTTCTAACGAGGAGTGGATATACAATGAACGATATTAAGTCAAAATGCAGTGTAATTAACATATGCAGAAAAATTAACTCTAAATCTATTTCTATCTGAGAACAAGGGCACTCAACTAGGAGCATTACATGAGTCTACGGTTCACTACCCAATTTCGGTTTTTTTATTATAAATTAATCTAACCTACACACCAAAAGGAGTTGGAACGCACGGGAATAACAACATTTCAAGTAAAATCGAGGTGGGTGCGGACAATGAAATGTGCGAGAGCGATTAAAATTTTAAAATTTTGAATAAAAAATGGAGCAGATTTTTTAGAAGAAAAACAACGTTAATGGAATGCACGAAGTGAGTGCTTGCACGCGTGGATAACGAAAACTACCCTCCCCCGACTTAAACAGAGCATTGTCCTCAATGCAAATCTAACATGCTAATAGAATGAGGAATGCAGAAATAACTTTGGGATAGAAATTCGTTACCCATGCCCGAGAATGGGGCATTCCAGAAGCGGCCGAATCTGAATTTGAAGCCGAAAAACTGCTCCCGGTTCCGACTCGGTCAACCAAAATATGCTACGCCGTCGGATTCCTGTCGGGAGTACAACAAGGAAAACACAAGACACAACTATATATAAAGAAAATAACAGTTAGCAAAAACAACGCATTCACAATCATGCAAGCATCCAAGGGGATCACACAAACATGCAAGTAGAAAAACTGAAATGAAAATACGGATAACATTGGGGTGACTCCCAAGAGCGTTTTGTTTAATGTCCTTGAGCTGGACCAAATACCTGTTTTAAGCAGTTAATATTGTCTAATCAGGAAAATCAAAAAGTTCAACAAGACTAGGCGCGCTCGAAGGTCTCTCCATTGTATGGTTATAAGCATTGACCATTAATTTTAAACAGCCCCGCTGTTCTCCATACAGCTCCACAGCTCCAAATGGAAAGACATGAGTGACGGTGTAAGGCCCATACCACCTGAATTTGAGCTTCCCCGGAAAGAGCCGCAGTCGTGAGATGTATACCAAGACTAAGTCACCTTCTTTGAACTCTTTATGACGGATCCACTGGTCATGCGACTTCTTTGTCCTCTCTTTGTACAGTCGAGCATTTACATAGGCTTCATGCCGAAATTCTTCCAGGGAGCATAGCTGCGAGAAGCGACGTTTTCCAGCCTCCGTCATATTGAAGTTTAAGTATTTAGTTGCACAGAAGGCAACGTGCTCTAGCTCGACCGGAAGGTGACATGCTTTACCATACACAAGTTTGAATGGAGACACGCCGATCGGAGTTTTAAAAGTTGTGCGATAAGCCCATAATGCGTCATCAAGCTTGTTGGCCCAGTCCTTCTGGTTGGTGTGCACAGATTTCTCAATTATGCGTTTTAACTCCCGGTTGGACACTTCTACTTGCCCGCTGGTTTGAGGGTGATAAGCTAGCGCAACTTTGTGGTGCACACCAAATTTTTTCAGGAGCGACTGATATGCCCAAAATGGTATATATATTAACGCAAGTATACGTGCCGGATCAAGTAATAAAGTGTGAGTAGAGATCGTTCCCACGGAGAAGTGCTTAACCTAATACTTGTAAATACTAGTTACACCGTTTCTTTAAATCCAAGCAAGTCGAATATGGTGATTCTTTAAGATACTAAAGATTTTTAACAAAGATTTAAACTAATTAGCAAATTATAAAGATTTTAGAAATACTTCTTAACTATTGGAAAGGAAGCAGTCTTGTATTTCAGATTTCTTGTGCATGTTGAAATGATGCATGCAAATAATATTAAGTGAGAATGTTTGACAAAATAATCCTGCAACGACTTACATGGAAGAACTCCTCATCTCTCGAATCTCGGAGATCTTAACATTCTATATTCCCCTAGTCATCTCTAACTTAGGACGAATAACGAATATTGCATAGAATAGAAGTCGGAAATGCTAGCAAGAGGAGGGAATCTCTTCCTCTCTTCTTTACTATGGTAAACTTATGAACGATTGCGTTTCTCCTCTCTCGAATCTCGAAACACATCGTAAGGGTAGAAACTTTTGGTTAAAAATTTACATCACTCATCTCTCGAATCTCGCGGTGCAATAAGATAGCCTTCAAACTAATACTACGCACTCATCTCTCGAATCTCGTAGCGAAATAGAAGAAGAAAACCTAAGCCAAAAGTTTCATTAACAAATTCATAAGTTACAACAAGAATAATTCATGAAACAATCCCACAAAAGAGAAATTTATACCATCAAAACACACACAATACTCTCTTCATACAAGACTAGAAGAGTTTAGTTCATAACTACGGAAAAACGCCACAAAATTAGAGAGATCTTACAGTACATAGCGCTGAAATTCAGTTTTTCTCCTTTCTTCCCTGGTTTTCTCCTTTTTTCAAAAATGGAGAAGTTGAAATAATGAAGAAGATGAAAGGAATGCTTGTTTCTCTCCTCCTCCCCTTATGTAGTCATATGCCAACTTTGCAGACACCCCATGGCCGAATGGGTGTGACTTTTCGCCATAAAACTGCCGGATTTTAAACATTTTCGGAGTTTGAAATTCAAATTTCCGCGGATTTGTTGCAACAAATAAAAATTTGTTGCTGCACAGTTTTGCCTGGAATTTTCGAAACTGGATTTGTTGTAACAAATGTTCTGCTGGAATTTCTTCATAGAAACTGCACTGGATTTTTTGTGACCTTGTTGCAACATGTTCGTGGCTTTAATATATGATTAGCCTTTGATATTAAGTTTGAAACTTTGTATTTCCTGCGATAAAACATACAAAAACAACAATAATGGTCAAACTTAATCCAAATAACAATCTCTCCATTTTATATATACTTTTTATTCATATTTATCAAATAAAATAGCTAAAGAGTTAAAATAATAGATCAAGATAACTTCTTTTTGGGAAGTTATCAGCGACCCGAAGGAGCGGTTGCAGAAATGGCGATCAAATTCGTATCTTCACAACGCTGAAACACCTTGGACAAGTTGTGGAGGCAAGCATCGAATGATGATCCAAAAAGTGAGAAATCGTTCATGAACACTTCTAAGAAGTCCTCCGCCATGTCATGGAAGATAACTATCATGCAGCGCTGAAAGGTGGCGGGAGCGTTGCACAGACCATAGGGCATCTTGCGGAATGCAAACGTGCCAACCGAGCATGTGAAAGTAGTATTCTTCTGATCGCCCGGGTCGATGGTTATATCCAAAATAACCATCCAAAAAACAATAAAACTCCTGTCCGTCTAACCTCTCCAACATCTGATCAATGAATGGCAAAGGAAAGTGATCTTTCCTTGTCGCATCGTTCAGTTTCCGAAAGTCAATACACACCCGCCAACCGGTGACCGTGCGAGTGGGCAAGAGATCATTCTGCTCGTTCATCACAACAGTCATTCCTCCCTTCTTCAGAACTACCTGGACAGGGCTGACCCACTTGTTGTCACGGATTGGGTAGATAATCCCAGCGTTAAGGAGTTTAACCACTTCATCCTTCACTACTTCTTGCATCTTTGGAATTAAACGCCGATGTGGTTGGGCTAGCGGTATGAAATTGTCTTCCATGAGGATCTTGTGCATGCAAATTGCGGGGTTGATTCCTTTTATATCACTGATGGTCCAACCAAATGCTCCTTTATGTGAGCGGACATCAACAAGGAGTGTTTCCTCATCGGCAGACAGCAGAGCAGAGATAATGACTGGATGCACGCCTTGCTCTTCAAGAAAAACATACTTAAGATGCTCCAGCAAAGGCTTCAATTTAGAGCATGGAGGCTGAGGAACCAAGTGAGGGATAGGAGGAGATGGAGATGACGGTTCAGTTCCCAATGACTCATCATCGCAACAATCTGAGGGGTGGAGCAGAGTGATCTTATAGCAGTCTGAATCAGAAAGCTCACAAGAACAGGGATCCTTAAACCTATAGTTGTTGAAGTGGTCATTAGTTTGAGGTTGGATTCCATCTTGCACATCAAATACGGTTGTTTCGACTCTGATTCGCAAAGTAAGCTTTCCACTCTCAACATCAATAAGGGCGCGGGCAGTGGCCATGAACGGACGTCCAGGAATCAATGGAAACTTCTTATCCACTTCCATTTCAAGCACAATGAAATCGACCGGGAAGCAAAAATCTCCTACTTGCACTAAGACGTCATCAATGACTCTGAGGTTTCTTAGTTGAGCGATCAGCCAATTGAAGCGTCGTGCACGTCGGACGCATTGCTTCAATTCCTAGGTTCTTGAAGATAGAAAGTGGCATGAGATTAATCGAAGCGCCCAAATCGCAAAGAGCATTCCCGCAGTCTAATTGCCCAATTAAACAGGGGATAGTAAAGTTGCCCGGATCCTTGAGCTTCATGGGGAGCTGATTTGAAATTATTGTCGAGCAGTTCTCAGATAAGTTCACAAGATCAAATTCCTCAATCTTTTTCTTGTTTGACAGCAGCTCCTTCAAGAATTTTGCATAACCGGAGATTTGGTAAGAGCATCGATAAGAGGGAGGTTAACCTGAACGCCCTTCATCATGTCCAGAAACTTCAGATATTGCTGGTCCTCCTTCATATTCGTTAATAGGTGAAGAAATGGGGGACCGGGTGGTGCAGTAATGACAGGGGGAGGCAACAGAGTGGATGGTTGTACGAAATCAACACTTGGAGACGAATGACCATCTCCTCCATGGGTAATAGGCCTAAGATCCGGACTAGGGAGTTCCCTTCCACTGCGCAACTGCAAAGCATTTAAAGTTTCCTGCTTGTTCATAAAAGTCTGCATAAGAATGTCGGTAAGAATGCTGAGGCAGTCCTGCAGTTTCTGAAACGATTGCTGAAGCATTCCAAATGCAATTTCAACACATTCCATGAATGCGCTAAACTTTGTCAAGCCCCTGTTGTATTTACTACTGCTCTCTGCCTCTTCTGATATTGAAATGGCGTCACAAGCCATTGGAGAGCTAGCTGCAATATAAGAATCCGGCCACTAACGACTTATGAAAGCGAAATTTTCAATTATTTGTGCTGTCTCACTAGGTGTTTTCTTAAGAAGGGCTCCACCTGCAGCATAATCAACAAGTGTGCGTAAGGGTAGGGGCATAACGAAATAGAATACATGAATTAGAGTAGCCTCGGGGATGCCATGTTGGGGGCCTGAGCGTTGAAGCCTTGTAAACCTTTCCCATGCTTCAGCCAAAGATTCTCCTCCTTACTTAAAATTCAGAATCTCAAAGTAGTGTTCTGACTGTTGCTAAGGGTAGAAGAAGCGCGCTAAAAATTCCTTCTCCAGATGCTCCCAAGTAGGAATAGAATCCCTGCGCAAATCCAGGTACCAATTATTTGCCTTTTTCTGAAGTGAAAATGGGAAGAGACGGGATTTAAAAATGTCATTTTTCGAGTCAGCGTAGTTAAAGGTGCTGCAGATTTCAAGGAATGCTTGGATGTGATGCACGACATCCTCCTTGGTGAAACCGTTGAATTGCAGGGACTGTAACAACCCATAAAATCAAAGAGATATTGAAATAAATCTCTTTCCTAAAGTCTATCCGCAGCCCCCCCCCCCTTAAATTCCTTCGGCTAGGGCATTTCCGTAATTAACCTGATTAGGTTTTCTCTAATACCTTACCGAGCAGCCCCCCAGATTCATTCCAACATTTCGGCGCTAGGTCTCCCGCAGCTCTCCCGATCCCACCTTCTGTCTCCTGCGATTTTCGCTCCCGTCTCCCGTGCGCAACGCCCCTCCTGCCCGCATTTCTGCTTCCAGCCGGCGGCGCCTCCTCCTGCAGTGGCCGACGACGCCTCCTCCTGTCGTGGCCTCTTCCGCCTCCCTGCTCGTCGGCGCCTCCTCCTCCTTCCATGGCCGACGTCGTCTCCTTCTCCTCCTCCCCTAGCCGACTGTGGCCCCTCCAGCAGCCCTTCCTCCTCCAAGGGCAGGCAGCCTCCTCATCTTCCTCAGCTAGGGAAGCATCTCTCCCCCCTCTAGCAGCCAGGCCTCTCCTCCTTCTCGTGGGCAGCAGCCCTCCAGCCGCCAGCAGCATCCCTCCTCTAAAGGCCGGCAACCCTCTTCTTCTCCGTTTCCGCCTAGGGTTTTGCTCGAACCCTCCTCCTCGTATTTTGGACTCGGATTTGGTTCCTATTGGTAAGGTTCTCCCTCCAAACCCTCATATTCAGATTTTCATAACCACTAATGATTTATTAGTGCCGCGATCTGCGTGCAATTTGTGATTTTAGGTTTCTGCCCTTTTATAATCGTCTAACTGTGTCTTGTTCTCGATTTCCGGTGCCGCTCCTCGATTCAATTGGTGGAATCACGCAAAGCCCTCTCCTATTTAAGGTTTCTCCTAGCCAAGCGTCGACAAGTCTCCGTTTCCGCGTGGTAATCTCTTCTCCCCTCACTTTTGAGGGAGGTAATCTGCTAAATCCCTCTTTGTTTAATTTCCGCGTCGTAGAATACTTGGGTTAGCGTAGTGAATTTTGCTATATCGCTTTCATCGTTCTTAAACAGGTCCAAAATATGATTTCTGTTTTTGCGCTTCGCAGCCGCCGTCAGATTTAGTCTTATTTAAGGCAAGTAGAGATCCCTCTCTCTTGCAAACGTTGAACTTAATTATCTTGCCGGTTCTTATAATTTTATGTTTCACTTTTGAATGCATGTTTCGTCATATGTCACCACCCGTCTCGACAAGAGTCAGAGTGCGCTTCGGGGCGGGCCGTGATGCCACAGGCATGGGCGAAAAGGAATCCATGCCTGCTAAGGCGGAAGCAGAGAAGCTGATAATAAGTTTTAAAAATAATTAATCTGAAGAAAAACAGTTGTTTTGTTGCGGAAGCTTTAAAATGTGATAGTTTGAAACAGGTGCACATGCATATTTGCAAAAGAACTTAAGATACAAGTTTTGGAACAGAAATTTATGCAGTGAACATCACAAATGAATGAGCATGCAAAACATGTCAAATTCTAGTACAAATAATATTTAGCCTAGCAGTTGTCCATGAAACAAGAAAAAATGACTGATCGTAATTACTACATAACAGAAATATCCGACAGTAAAGAAAATGAAACATAAACACAAAACCTGAAGCTTGGCACAGATCGGCCTCAAAGAGCAGGCGGCGCAGGCACGAACACTAAGGAAAATTCCAAAACAAGAAGGAAAAGCCTCAGAACATTGAAATACACAAGAACAAGCAAAATATAATACGAGCTGGAGAAACAGAATATTTGTGTACCGTTTTTCATGAAGCAGAGCTAACAAGACAGGCAAGCAAGTGAGACAAGCAGAAATATCTAGAATTATTAGCCTACTCCGGAGTATAGCATAAATATTCTTGCAACGACATAGGCTGTAATCGTTGAAATGCGTAGGTGTTTGCAGTGGGTGCACATGGTTCACACTCAAGTTCAAGTGTAAGGCTTACTAGAATAAGAGTATTTCTTGTTTATCGTGACCATGCAATCAAGACGATGCACCATCTAAACCCTAACTTCCAAGATTTGCTTATAACACGCAGGACCTAAGTGATTCAGAAATTTAAGCTTGTTATGACCGGTCCTTTGTTCCCATTAGGGATTCAAGAGGGAACCCAAGTCAAGGAGTTTCATCGATTAAACCCTAGCTTTCAATGATAACTTACGTTATTAACGACTTAGCGCAGGATTTCGTGGATTCTAGCATATCAAGACATGTAACCAAGATTCTGATTCAGATATACAAGAGTATATTTTACAAACGTGAAACGGGAGGAATCAAGTTATAGAAAATTATTTACTCAGGTCTTAGAACCAGACAGGCATAAGAAACAAGATTCGATGACTCAGAGAACTCGATAGAGAGTTTTGAAACTTGCGGATTCAAGTATTCACGAGTAATAAGATTACTATACCACATTTTCTAGGATATAGAATATTCCTTTAGATTGCGTCATTCCAAGACACGAATATCTTCTAAGTAACCATGTGTACGAGTCGAAGATTTTATATCAAGCACAATTCACCTAGTTGCTAGCAGGAATCTTAACATTTATTATTATAGCAATTAATGTTCCTGCTCGAAAAGATCTACTAGTCTTACATTTATCCATCAAATGAGATGCAATTCATTTAAATAAAAATCCGATTAAAACCATTTTCGTTCACTAACTCGTCTTCTAACAAATGAGACACAATTCATCTAAGTGAAAATTCAAGTAACCATCATTCACGTTCACAACTTGTGTTATTTCAATCGCGTGATCCTCAAACTAAAAACAAGTCTGTTTAGGGATTCAATGTCTAAATTTATTTAACGAAACCAACATTCAAGGGTGAATTAATATAAAAATAAGAACAGACAAGACAATTAAATTCAATGCTTGCAAGAGAGAGGGATCTTTACTTGTCTTAAATGAGGCTGAAACTGACGGCGGCGGCAAAGCGGCGCAAGCAAAAACAAAAGCTCTATTGAACCTGCTCAAGATCAATATTTATAACATTCGACTTAGCGAAGTTCTCTACGCTTGCACAAATATTTGCTAATAGCACAGCACAACAAGAGAGGGTTAGCGAATTACCTCCCTCAAAAGTGAGGGGAGAAGGAATTACAACGCGGAAACCGGAGATTTTGCGGCGCTTTAGGCTAGGGAAACCCTAATTCGGAGAGGGCTTTGGAGAGATCCCGCCAATTAGGGCGACAAATGGCGCCGGGGAGCACGAAAACCTAGAAATTAGACGATTGCGAGCGGGCAAAACCTTGAATCAACAGAAAATCCGCAATTTGGAGTGCACAATTTGCAAAATAATTCGAGAAAAATTGAACAAAGGCGGAAAGGAGGAGTTCCTTACCCGAGGAAACCAAAATCTGAGCCCAAGGAGGAGAGGGGAGGAAACCCTAGACGTTCCTCACGCAAAAACTCGGCCCAAACGGAGAGGAAGGGGTTGCCGGAGGGAGAGGTGGTTGTCGACCCCTATGGAGGAGGAGAAGGCTGCCAGTCCTTGAGGAGAGGAGGCTGGAGGCGGGCTGTCGTCGATCTTGAGCGCAGAGGAGGAGGCAGAAGGCGTCGGCAGCGACGGGGGAAGGTGCGGGAGGCGGAATCGGAATCAGGAGGGAGAGGAATCGACGGCTGGAGATGGAGGAGGTGCTGGAGAAGGCGATCGGGAGACGGGAGAGCTGCGGGAGACGGGGCTGGAGCGGGAGAAGCGACAAGACTTGCGGCTTGCGTGCGGGAGCCCTAGACCGAGAGAAATTTTAATTGAATCGAGGGAGGGGGGGCTAGCGGGATTTAGCAGGGAGGGGCTGGGGTGCGGCTAGATAGCAAGGCTTCTAAAATAATGTTTTATTATTAGTATTATTTTAGGGTTGTTACATCATATAAACCTAGATCTTGAATGTCTGATTTGACTTGTTAATAGTTGAGGTTTCACGCGTTTGGAATGACACGAGTTGTGAACATGGATAATTTTTATTGGATAGTCACCTAGATGAATGACTTTTTTAATTGATGAATAATTTGAGGAATGATAGGTTGTTGAGCATGAGTAGCAAGCGTCATGATAATAATTGTAATGATTTCTAGTTAGCAAATATATGATCGGTGTTTTTCTATCATGCTCGTATCGTGCACATCTTATTTGAGAGTTAATCGCCCCATAAATTGACTTAATGTAAATCAATATTGGTTATCCTGGAATCGATGCATGTCAAACTTGCACCTGCGCATTTTGCTTGAAGAATCTTCTTGTTAAAAACCCCTTAAAGTTCACGGTCGGTAAATCCTGAATCTCTGGCAAGTCTTGAATCTGAACTTGAATCCATCTGAATCATGAATCATGTGCGTCAAACAAGAACACCTACACTTTCACTTGTTACAACTTATGTTATTACATGATCATCTATGCATGCTATACTTCGGAGTAGTCTAATAATTCTAGATATTTTTGCTTGTCTCACTTGCTTGTCTGTCTTGTTAGCTCTGCTTCATGAAAAGCGGTACACAAATATTCTGTTTCTCCTGCACGTATTTTATTTTGCTTTGCTCTTGTGTATTTCAATGTTCTGGGGCTTTTCCTTCTTGTTTTGGAATTTGCCTTAGCGTTCGTACCTGCGTCGCATGCTTCCTGAGCCGATCTGCTCCAAGCTTCAGGTTTTGTGTTTATGTTTCATTTCTTTTACTGTCGGATATTTCTTTTATGTAATAATTACGATCAGCCATTTTCTCCTGTTTCATGGACAACTGCTAGGCTAATATTATATGTACTAGAATTCGACATTTTTGCATGCTCATTCATCTGCGATGATCACTGCATAAAAATCTGTCCTAAAACATGTATCAAAAGTTTTTCAGCAAAAATGCATGTGCACCGGTTTCAAATTATCATATTTTAAAGCTTCCGCAATAAATCAAACTGTTTTTCCCAAAAGTAACATCTTTTAGAGTTATTTGTAGTATTTCTGTTTCCGCCTTAGCAGACATGGTTTCCATTTTGCCCATGTCTGTGGCATCACGGCCCGCCCCGAAGCGCACTCTGACTCTTGTCGAGACGGGTCGTGACAGGGACTACTGCACAACTTGAATTAAATCCAAGGGAATTTCAAAACTTTCGGAACAAGAATTAAGGAGAGACTTTCGAAACAAGAATTTCAAAACTTTCGAAACAAGAATTTCAAAACTTAAACTTGATGCGCACGCGGGCAAGTGCACCGTGGTCGTACAAGTACTATAAAACGGGAATGAATCCCTGATTATCGAATCTCTCAAAGAACGCGGAAAGGTGGATTTTACAATTAAGGAGAGACTTGAGATCGAAGTCTCATAAACATCGGAATCACAAGGGGTTTGGTTTGCGCGTTACACTAAAACAGAAAAACAAAAAACTAAATTACTATGCGGGTCGCAGGCACCGCTTCGCACTTCCGCGGGTCCCCAACATCCGTTTCACACTTCCGCAGGTTGCCGACCTCCGCTTCAAACTTGTCGGTTCGTGTCTAACTCAACGACAACACAACCACGACCCTCACTCCACCAAATCACAACAAAAGCTTATGGAAAATGACAAACAAGAGGCTAGGCCTACTAAGCTACTCCGAAGGAAATGGACAACAAGAAATATATTTCAAAGAAAACATTCATAGCATCCATACATCAACAATCCATTCTTGCCATCATCAAAACAAGAAGAAGTACAAGCCTACTCAACCCAATATGTGGGAGAGAAAGAACGAAATACAAACGGCGCTTGAGACTCTTCCGTGGAGACGAAGGTGCTCCGGAGTGCGACTCTGTGATGGCTTCGCTCGTCGGCTGCCGTCCGGGGTAGAAGAACCGTTGGCATCGGCTCCCAATGGACCGGTCTTCTCAAGGGTTTTGCGCCACTCACGTTTCTTCTTCCAAATCCCTAGCTTGCAACGAGAGGGATGATTCTTCTTCACTTTTGAGATCTAGGACGATGGGGAGAGCTTAGGGGATGATCTCTAGCCCTTGGGGGATGAAAATGGCGAAGTAGAGCGAAAAATGACAGAAAACAGCGGAAGAAAATCGGGTTCCAGGATGAAATCGCGAACCTGCGTATTTATAGATGAACCGAATTTTGACCTGCGCACGAGTAGGAGCACGACCAGTGGCTGTGCGCGAAGGAAAGTCCTCAACTCGTGCAAGAAGGAAACTGGATTGGCGGGAAAGATTTGGCATTGGGGGGGGGGGAATTGTTGAACGTGCACGACTAGTGGTCGGGTGATTGTCCTCGAGCGTACACTCGTGCGTTTTCAAGGGGGGATGCTCGGGTCGATATTACCAAATGGCCGCGCACGACCATTGGCCGTGTGCAGAGGGAGACACTGCTCGTGCGAGAAGAAAAACGCAATAGTGGCCTCTTCAATGGAAAAGGGCCGAGACTTCCCGGGAAAACCACACGAGCACTGTACTTGCAGCAAACGCATTCAACATCTCCATAATTCATCATCCGCACAGCCACACACATAATATCAAAGTATACAAATGAAATGAGAGAGAGAAGAGGTCTCCCTCATGCATGAAATTGCACAAATAGTGCTCTAACTAGCTAAACATGCGCACAATACATTCATTCAGATTATTAAAGGTTTTATGATGAAATCTTCAAATAGATGAGCAATATTAATGGAGAAGCACGCAAGAATAGAGCCTAAATCACTATACGAAATTCGCTCATCACATACCATCCAAAATTTACTAGAAACCAACAAGTTAAAAAGGTCTATGTAGTTTATCAAGGTTGTCGGATACCAATGTGCAACTTTTACTTTGGATATGATGAAGCTCATGCAGCGGGATTTAAGAAAATATGGAGACTGAGAAGAATGTTGTGGGGTCGGCCATAACATGTCGGTAGCTTTATCGGAGGAGAAAGGAGTTTGAGATGGCGGTGGTGAAGATACTACTAGGCCGGAACCGCGGCTGCCTAGACAGGACATGCACCGAAAAGAGAGAGCTACCACAATCTCATACTATGGAATAAGAGGAGACTCAAATCATGCTTACTTTCGTTCATGACCTTAAAGGTCTTTAAATAGAATTAAAATGATCGCACGGACTATAAATAATTCCCAACAATTGATCTTTTTACAAAATTACCCAAAGACACTTAAAAGTTAAAAGACATTAACAAATCATAATGACACGTTGGCACTAACCGACTCATAATAAAGACGCATAATATTAATTAACACATAACGACCTAAAGGATAACTAGGCGCAAAGGGCCATAACAATGAACATACACATCATCTATATGACTTATTTTATAACTGGATTTGTTCATCTCTCCGTCCAGAGTACAAAGAACCCATTTGGGAGGTTGAACCATGTAATTATTGATCTCATTTAGTGATTATTGTATGTTAATAGTATTTCATTTATGGATTATGCATCTGCATGCGGAAGGTTATACAGCGCAATGTTGCTTATTCAAAAGAAATTCATAGCTAAGAATTACTACATTATCCTTCACAAAATAGATATACTGTAATTTAAGAACAAGCAGAAAAGCAAAAGAAACTCAATGCAAAAGTAAAATGTAATGAACTTATTTACTTACCTGGTATCTCCAGTTCAGCAATATTACCATCAAAAGAAGGAAGTAATGCTTGCTCGGTAACTGCATCCAAGCAGCTTTTAACCATACAATTTAGAAAAGATTGCATTAGCATCAATCTGATTCATGTAAGGAGACAATACAACTTTAGTCTCATTCAATCAAATTAACATACTCCTGTAGATGCTCTTCCCAGTAAAGTTGCTGCCAGTCAACAGCACAACAAGTAGATTCATGTGTTACGACGCCATGATCAGCTTCTGTACCCCTGAGCTGATGTTTCGTCTTAAGATTTTCAGGCCATCGTTTCTTATACAATGTCTCCCAAGCTAAATTTAACTCATTGTACCTGAAATATTATGCACAGATTATTTACTTTCTAAATATCATAATTTATTATACAAGGCCAAACGTGCATACTTCTCATCAAACCTCCCACGTTTCCTTTTAGTACTGATGCTATTAACTGTAGAAACCTTCTCGCAAGAGCTACCAATTGATCTGCCTTATCAATGCAAAAAAGTAAAATAAAATTTCAAGGATTTTGTTAGAAAATTATCAGATGCCCACAACAATGTAAAACCAAGTACTAACATGGAATTTAGCAACTAAAACTCCATCGGGAGAGCAGTCATGGCGGCTCCGGTATAAAATAGAGCTCCGGTGAGAAATGAAACTCCCACGTGTTGGTGGAAAAAGGAAAATGGAGTTTTTGGCATTTCCCACCGCACCGAAGCTCCAAAATGGATTTTTACTATACACATCAATTTCTCCAGTAGCATTTTTATCCCAAGAAAATGAAATTAAGAGGCCCAAACAAGTAGAACCTAAGTCAAGAAGGACATGTCTAAGTGAAAAGCTTACTTACAATTCGTAAATATTTTGCAAAGCTAATGGAGGAAGAATCATCAAGAGGCCATCAAGGAATACAGATGGAAGTTCAAAGAGGTCTTGTGAGTTCCCACATCCTAACAAGTAGCGAAAGGACAGAAATTGTAGTGTTGAGAACAAAAAAGGGAAAGACTTCAAAAACAATGAAGACCTCGTCAAACACTATTGCATGGCGTACCATGCATGATATTCCATGTGATTGTCTTCAAACACAGAGAGAACAAAGACGGAATATCCTTCATAGGGTTACTCCTTCAGCACCAAAACTTGCAAATCTTCAAAACAGCAAGAATCTTTTACAGCATCACAAATGAAAGGTTCTGCTAATACTAGTTGATATAAGCAAATAGGATAAGCAAATTGTCAGCTATTCATAAAGGAAACTGCTTGTTTTCACTGGTTAATCCTTATTCCTTGCGAACCAAGATGACAACTTTCAATGGTGTTCAAACCCCTAACTACAGTATAACAAAAGAAATTCTATGGACAATTAGCTTAAGTTGGAAACAGCTTAGCAGGCAAACAAGTATTGCTAAGATTTAAGCCAATGGGCCTCAATCAAACCAACTCATAGATTCCATGAGCAGAATTTCAATTTAATGTGAACAAAAATTATTAGAACACTCAATGTCTTGGATTTTAGTAAATAGCGGGCCTAGATCAATTTTATGATATCTCTAGTGTACCTTATTAGTCACTGAGTTAAAACTACAAAAATAGGCTCTTTGCAATGCACAAATAAGATTACATGGAATTAATAGGAGCATCGCGCATTAGACGAGCCTTATGAGCTATGTTATTAAAGGCGTAAGATGAACCAAGGCGCAAAGGGGTCCTGGAGCCTAGGCCTGACGATGTGAGGCGCAAAAAAAAGACAATATCTAGTTTATTAAATGCAAAAAATACATAAAATAAAACTATCACCATAGCAGTACACTAGAATTAATGTCAACAATAAATATGTGATACAAAAGAAGAATAAAAAGCACTATTAAAGGTAAAAAATATTAAAAATACAAATAATTTATTACTCATCAGCTCTATATCAGCTAATCATCCTCAGAAAAGACTATGTCTTCATCATCTCTGCTATCATTATAATCTTCTTTATTGTACTCAGCTTTCTCATCCTCTTCATCATCCTCTCTAAGGACTACTTTAGTAGTAACCCTCGTCTTAGATGTGCTCCCCTTTTCAATTATCTTTATAGGGATCACGTTCTTTCCTTTTGATAAGCGTGTCTGATAGATATTGTCACGACCCGTCTCGACAAGAGTCAGAGTGCGCTTCGGGGCGGGCCGTGATGTCACAGGCATGGGCGAAAAGAAATCCATGTCTGCTAAGGCGGAAACAGAAATACTACAGAATAAATACTTTTGAGTAAAAACAGGTTGTTTTATTGTGGAAGCTTTAAAATATGCTAGTTTGAAACAGGTGCACATGCATTTTTGAATAAAACTCAAGACACAAGTTTTGAAACAGATTTTTATGCAGTGATCATCTCAGATGAATGAATATGCAAAACATGCAAATTCTATTACATATAATAATATTTAGCCTAGCAGTTGTCCATGAAATAAGAGAAAATGACTGATTATAATTATTACATAAAAAGAATATCCGACTGTAAAAGAAATGAAACATAAACACAAAACCTGAAGCTTGACGCAGATCGGCCTCAGCGAGCAGGCGGCGCATGCGCAAACACTAAGGCAAATCCAAAACAAGAAGGAAAAGCCTCAGAACATTGATAACATAAGCAAGGTAAATTACAAACTAGCAAGGGAAACAGCAATGTATAAGTACCAGTTTTATCAGAAGCAAAGCTAGCAAGGCAGACAGTAAACAAGACGAGTAGAAATAATTAGAATTATTAGACTACTCTGAAGCATAACATAGATTCAGTCATGAAATGTCATTAGTTGTAATCATTGAAAGGTGCAAGTGTTTCTTTCCGATGCACGAGATTCTAACAGGAGTCTAAATGCAAGGCTTATCAAAGTAATTGGGCTTGCTATGACATTATTGGTTCCCGTTACAAGGTAAGCGGGAACTCGCTTCAAGGCGTCACATCAATTTAACACTACCTTTCAATGATTGCTAAGCACATAAATGAACTGAAGGATTCATGATTCAGACAGATTCAGGTTCAGATACAAGTTCAGATTCAAGATTTGTCGGAGATTCAGGAATAAGCAGATAAAAGATCATGTAATATCATAAGCTGTAATCAATGAAATGCGTAGGTGTTTATAGTGGGCGCACATGGTTCACACTCATGTCCGGGTGTAAGGCTTACTAGAATAAGAGTATTTCCTGCTTACCGTGACCATGCAATCAAGACGATGCACCACCTAAACCCTAGCTTCCAAGATTTACTTATGACACACAGGACCTTAGTGATTCAGAAATTTAAGCTCGCTACGACCGGTCATTTGTTCCCATTAGGGATTCAAGAGGGAACCCAAGTCAAGGAGTTTCATCAATTAAACCCTACCTTTCAATGTTAACTTACGTTATTATTGACTTAGCGCAGGATTTCGTGGTTGCTAGCATATCAAGACATGTAACCAAGATACTGATTCAGATATACAAGAGTACATTTTATAAATGTGAAACAGGAGGAATCAAGTTATAGAACGTTATTTAACCAAGTCTTGGAACTAGACAGGCATAAGAAACAAGGTTCGATGACTCAGAGAACTCGATAGAGAGTTTTGGAAACTTGCGGATCCAAGTATTCACGAGTGATAAGATTACTATACATTATTTTCTAGTATATCGCGTATTCCTTTAGATTAAGCCATCCCAAAACACGAATATCTTCTAAGTAAACATGTGTATGACCCAAACATTTCATATCAAACACAATTCATTTATTTGCTAGCAAGAAATCTTAACCTTTGTCAATATACCAATTAATGTTCATGCTCAAGAGAACTAAAAATCCTCCAATCAAAATCAACATTTCACATTTCAAATTCGTGCTATCCCAAACGCGTGAAACCTCAAACTACTATCAAGTCAATTCAAGCAAATCAAAAACTGAACTTATTTGGTGAAACGTGTATTCAAGGGTGAAACATATAATTATAAGAACAAACACAAGAATTGCAGCTCAATGTTTGCAAGAGAGAAGGATCTCTACTTGCCTTAAATGAGGCTGAATCTGACGGCGGCGGCTAAGCGGCGCAAGCAAAAGTAGAAATCATAATTTGAACCTGTTTAAGAACGATGAAAGCAACATAGCTTAATTCACTATGCTAACACGAGCATTCTACGACGCGGAAAATAAACAAAGAGGGTTTAGCGGATTACCTCCCTCAAAAGAGAGGGGAGAAGAGATTCCACGCGGAGACGGAGACTTGGCGGCGCTTGGGTGACGGAAACCCTAAATCGGAGAGGGCATCGCGAGTTCCCGCCAATTGAATCGAGGAGCGGCACCGGAAATCGAGAACAAGACACAGTTAGACGATTATAGGAGAGCAAAAAATCTGAAATAGGAGGGGGGGAGGAATTTCTTACCAATATTCACCAAGTCCGAGTCCAAAATCCGAGGAGGAGGAGGGTTCGAGCAAAACCCTAGGCGGAAACGGAGAAGAAGAGGGTTGCCGGCCTTGAGGGGAGGGATTTGGGCTGCTGGAGGGCTGCTGTCGGCCAGAGAAGGAGGAGGAGTCGGCCATGGCAGAAGGAGGAGAGGCAGACGCCGACTGGAGGCGGATCTGGGAGCAGGAGGAGCTTCTGCTGTCGGCCCCTTGAAGGAAGAAGGAGGAGGCGCAGGCCCTAGAGGAGGCGGAAGAGGCCACGACAGGAGGAGACACAGGCGGCGGCGCTGGCAGGAGAAGGACACGGGGGGAGGCGGCGGCAAGGGAACTAGAAACGGCAGGCGGCGGCAGCTCTGCGCGCGGGAGACAGGGGCAGCGGCTCTGCGACTTGCGGGAGACGGGATCGGGGCTGCGGGAGCCCTAGCCGAGCGGGAGCGGGATTTAACAGGGGGGCTGCTCGGGATTTAATCAAGGAGGGGGCCGGGGTGCGGATAGATATAAAGAAAAAAACCTTTCCTTTCTTAAATTAAAATTAGGGTTGTTACAGATATCCTCTTCAACACCAGTGGCTTTACGAACTACACCCCAAGTCAAGTACTCGCCATCAAAAACCAATTCCTCCTCCTGCATAGTATCATTATCTTCCTCCATTCTGCCCATCAACCATTCGTTGTTATCGTCAATATCTATCAATGAAATCGGATCAATATGATCACGTGCATCATATCGACGTCGCAACGCTCGATTGTACTTCACAAATACTAAATCATTTAGGCGTTGTTGAGCAAGCCTATTTCTTTTTTTGCTATGAATCTGCAATATAGAGAATTAACTATATAAATTAATCGACATGATTTCATCACCATATTAATCTCCCAAAATAAAATTTAAATACTAACATGTTCAAAAAAACTCCAATTGCGCTCACAACCAGATGCACTGCAAGTAAGGCTAAGCACTTTTATAGCAAATCTTTTTAAATTAGGAGTTGAAGCTCCATAAGCTTGCCACCATTCAACTGCAAAAATAATGAATATTTAGAAATTATCATGTATTCTTAATACAGAAAAATCTTGTTTGAATAATGTCTAATTTACCGGGGGACTTTGTTTTTCTGTGCCGGATTGCAAATTCCATTACAAATAACCCTTCAGCATTTCTATATAAAATTAGCTGGTCAATAATTTTATCTTGCTCGCTATGGCTTGAAATTAGTCTTTGCATTGTCTGATATAAACCCCCCATAACTTTTTCATCTTCTGCAATAGTGGGATTTGAATAGAAGAATTCTGGATTTAAATAATGACCCGCTGCATGCAAAGGTCGATGAAGCTGGTTTTCCCATCTTCTGTCCACAATTTCCAGGAAATCCTTATGTGTCATCTTTCTCATTAAAAGACTTAATGATCTCCTTTTTAGCTCTATCCATAGCTCCATAGATATAACTCATGGCTGGTCTTTTCCCACCATCAACCAATCTCACTACGCGTACTAAAGGTCCGAAGATCTTTAAAATATACACAATATTGCTCCAGAAAGAGACCATTAATATAATGTCATGTACTTGCTTACCACCAGTTTCCTCCGCCCACTTGATTGATGTCCACTCAGGTGAAGTGAACATTTCTCTCAGATTGTTCCTCTGCTTGTGAATGTGCTGAAGTGTAAGAAAAGAAGTTGTAAACCTCGTCACAGCAGGTCTAACAAGCTCCACTTGCCCTGTAAAGCTCTTCAGCATGTTGACAAGTCCAGGGTGAATATAGATATAACAATTTATGGTCATTGCCATCTTTAATGTTCTACTAATATTAGGCATTTTCCCAATATCCTCCAACATTATATTAATGCAATGAGCAGCACATGGCATCCAATATAAATGTGGTCGTTTTGCTTCCAATAATTTTCCTGTTATGTATGATATTAACGAAGAAACATAAAGAAAAAATCAACATATTTGACTAAAATGAAAGGAATAATGAATAATTAATGAATTGTTTACCTGCTAGTATATTGTTGCTTGCACTGTCAGTAACAATCTGGACAACATTTGCCTCTCCAACCCGTTCGACCACCCTATCAAGCAACTCGAACATCCTCTCCAATCTTCGAGTAATCGGATGCATCAACAGATTCGAGTAAAAATGTTCCTTTGGGTGAATTCACCAAAAAATTTATCAATGTTTTTTGTTTCCTATCTGTCCATTCGTCAACCATGATAGAACAACCATACAACCTCCACTCATCCACAGAAGCCTTCATCATGTCTTTGACTTCACTTACTTCACTATTCAGCAAAGGCACCTGAACCTCATGGTAACTGGGTGGTTTCATTCCAACCCCAAATTGTCCAATGGATTCCACCATCATCGCAAAGCTAGGATAAGTCAAAGCATTAAATGGGATGGCTGCGTCATACATCCATTGGGCTATATTTTTGCAAGCTCTCCCTCTAAGTTCCTTCTTACAAGTTTCATTAATAGATGTTGGTTTCATCGTTTTTTGTTGTTGTTGTTTTTGCATCATCTTTTCAATGTTATGTGCAAAAAAGATATCTATTGGTCCTTCGGCCCGAGGCTTCTTGGGCACACCTTCTCTTCCACGAACCTTCTTTCCAATAGCATCCATTTCCCCATCGCTTCCAAAAGAATCCACATTTATGAAGTCAAGGAATGTGTGCTTCTCTGTATTGCTAGTAGTAGATTTCTTTTCCATATACTCTTGGATTTCCATGCGTACATGTTGGGGGCATTTGAGACAAGTTTTAGCATTCCTAAAGCCCCCAACAATGTGTTGTTTAGCACGGTAAATTCCACCATTTGTAACCTTTTCACAAAAGTTGCAAATCAAATCATTCTTATTAGTTGGAGTCATTTGCCGCACATACTTCCATCCGGGATCTTAGTTTGATTGAACACTACATGAATCAGACCAACTCGATTCCATTCCAGCCTATTTAACAATATTTACAACATAAAGAATAAGTTAAATATATTAAAACTGCTGTCCGGATGTAATTTCAGGCATTTTCACCTCCGGACAGCAATTTCGCACAATATAGTTGCTGTCCGGAGCCTAAGATTGCTGCCCGGTTGTACAAAACTGCTGTAATTACTTCTGAGCAGCAATTTTGAAGGCTAAAACTGTTGTCCGGATGTTTGTTTACCCTTGGACAGCATTTTTGGGCCGAAACAATACAAAGCAGAACAAACTTTGGCATCCAATAAAATAAAAATAGAAAGATGAGTGAGGAGGTACCATAGTTCATAGAGGAGGAAGCTCCGACGAACGAAATTCGGGAAAGAAAGAAATCCGACGATAAAATCTGGAGCAATTTTGAAGGACAAATATAGACGGATTGTGGAAAATAATAATAGATTAAAGGAGCTTTCAAGTAAGATTTAAAAGGCCTACAAGCTTTCTGGGTACTTCAATCAGAGTACTTAAAATATATAGAAATTCTTGAAGGCCTTTAAAAAGACTTCAGAAGGTCACCAAATAATCAACATTAGCATTAATAATAATATACACATCCATGAAAAAACTAATGAGGTTTCATAATGATGATGATGTGTTCTTCATCAAGCATGTCACACCATTGTTGGAGCGTGCCACAACCACATCGAAGTGCATATAAATTTAATTGTCAAGAATAACACATCAAACATAAAATCTAAAAAAAAAACACTTTGACCATGAATGGTGCGGCATCAAAAATAATACCATGCCTTTGTTTTTTCTTTTAAATGGATGAACATTACATGAAATTACTTTCTCACAACATTTATTAATAACAATAATAACTGCAATCAACTTAAACCAGAAATTATTTAATGTTGCAGATCAATATTATAGATATAGATGTTAAAAGAAAAGATGGTAACAAAGTTACAAATCAATCATATGAACATCAACTTTTTTAATGTAAAACAATGGTAAAGTAAGCCAGAAACATAAAGACTGAAGCCTATCATATACAAACCAGCTCACAAAGTTGCAGAACTCAATATTAAATTCCTTTTAAATTGTCTTACTAATTACTATACATGAATCTATCAAATCTAAGTAAAAGTTGCATTCTAAAAAAAATTCAGTAAAGGTAATTAAAGACCATTAGGTGGTAATATTGCAGCAGTGACAATAAGAAAACTACTAATGCTAAGTCTCTGTTATGGGCCAACTCAGAGGTTGCCGGGGGAGTGGCCGGAGGTGGAGATGACAGTGGTGTAGGTACTACGGAGCCTTGACCGCGGCTGCCTAAGCGGGGCGTGCTCGAGAGAGAGAGAGAGAGAGAGAGAGAGAGAGAGAGAGAGAGAGAGAGAGAGAGAGAGAGAGAGAGAGAGCTTCCAAGATCTCATTCAAAGACAGAAAATAGATTATCTTCTTGCTTACTGATACAAGACCCCTAGTGTCCTTTTAAATAGGACTTACAACAGACTATTAATGGAAATAAATGACAGACTTGGACATGCGACTAAAAAGGACCACATAAGAACACGATGTAAATGACGAAGTCATATAAGGACGTGACTCTAAGACAGAATAAAAGCAATGTTATGAAATAAATACTAATAATTAATGTCATAATAAGAACCATAACATCTCTCCCACCTTGCAAAACGAGCTTGTCCTCAAGCTCGAAGGAGATCAATTATGTCCTCTTAATCTGACACTATCATCCTCAAAGTCCTCGACCTGTAGATAAAAAAGTTGTTTGCATTTATGGCCGCGAGTGTACTGTTCGTCGCAATTGTAACACAAGCCCTGCGCGCGCCGGTCCAGTATATCGGCCCGAGATAGTTTACGGACCGGTGGGCCTGGATGACCCTCAGGACGGCCATGCTGAATGCCCGTGTCGGTGGGCAAATAGACCTCCTGCGCTAGTTGGATGTGACGGTCACATAGCCTGGCCAAACTTATAGCAGTCACTAAGTTTTGAGGAGACTCAAATTCGACATCAAGTCGCAGGCGATCACGAAGTCCGGCTGTGAAGATGTCGACCTGCATCTCTGGGGAAAGTGTGACGTGCGCCATAAGAAGTTGAAATTGGTCCAGATAATCGTCCACGGGGTCCGTCTGGCGTAGTGTCGTGGGGGCACTGAGGGGGTTATTGCGGATGGGAGGGCCGAAACTCAGGTTGCAAAATTCCTTGAAGTAGTCCCACGTCAGACCCGGTTGGTCAGTGAGGAGATGAGTGGCCCAAAGCAAGGCCGAGTCGAGAAGGTGGAAGGAGGCCAGAGGAAGCCGTTCAGCTACCGGAATTTTTTGATGGCCAAAGAATTGTTCGCACCAGGTGAGCCAGCCCAAGGGATCAGTTTTCCCATCGTAGGTGGGGAATTCCAACCGGGTATAGCATGGCAGAATAGTAGCTTCAAGGCGTAAGAGGGTTTGTGGTTGCGGCTCATGGAGGATGAGCGGCGGTAGCGGAACTTGATTGTTGCTGGTGTGATCCATGGGTGGGGTGGTGACCACGGGAGGTGCTGATAATCCATTAAGCTTGGTGGTGAGGGTTGCCATGTCTTCCGGATGACGTGCGTCGGCGTCCCGAAAGCGTGCTTCTACATCCTAAAGGCGTGCATCCATGGCGGATATAACCGCGTGTAGTCGGTTCATAGCATCCAAGAAGTCGACCGAGTCTCCCATATTGTGGATGGAAGGGGCACGAGATAAGGAGCGGGTGACAGGACGACTAGATTGCTCGGAGACGGCTGTTTGGGAGGTGTCGCAAGATCCACGTCGTCTCCGAATGATGGAAAAAATACTCCAATAGCCCAAACTAACGCCCATGAATTTAATAAGCCCAATCGGCCACTAATTTAGAAATTTCCGATTTTGCTAGGAATAATTAATTACCCAATGTGGCTCTCGGTTGGAAATAATTATATGGTCCCGCGAGAATGTTGCAGCGGCAATTCCACGGTCAGAAAAGGAATTAATTCCCCACGCGCGGAACTGGATTGGCGCGTGATTAATGGAGCGGTTGGTTGGAAGGAATTAATTGGTGCACTCTGGCTGCGACGGAAGACTGCAGACGAGCATCCCTTGGTTACGGGCGTCCTGGAGCAGACGATGGGAGTGGTCGATGCGATCAGGGAGTGCGTACAGGGAAACGACGATAATTGCTGGCAGGCGGAACTGTGGAATCGGTGATCGATGCTGCTGGAGTCGACGCAAGGATCGCGCAGGGGGTTTCGATCGGAAACGACGGTAGCTGGTTCGAATCCGGTGGATGAGAAAATCCCGTAACAGTTGCTGGGTGTTCCGCCGCCGTCGAAGGCAGAGGTGGAGACGTCTCGCGAGCGTAATGTAGCGGGTGCATAATATCCCTGTGGACGATCGTTCGAGGGCAAGCACCGACGATGTGGAGGATTTAGAGTTGTCTGACAGCGGCTTTGGCGGAAGAGGAGTCCATCTGATTCCAAGTTGTCATGAGCCTACTCGGAGGTTGTCGAAGGAGTGGCCGGAGGTGGAGATGACGGTGATGTAGGTACTACGGAGCCTTGACTGCGGCTGCCTAAGCGGGGCCTGCTCGAGAGAGAGAGAGCTTCCAAGATCTCATTCAAAGACAGGAAATAGATTATCTTCTTGCTTACTGATACAAGACCCATAGTGTCCTTTTAAATAGGACTTGCAACAGACTATTAATGGAAATAAATGACAGACATGGACATGCGACTAAAAAGGACACCACATAAGAACACGACATAAATGACGACGTCATATAAAGACACGACTCTAAGACAGAATAAAAGTAATATTATGAAATAAATACTAATAATTAATGTCATAATAAGACCCATAACAGTCTCCCTACCTCTATGAAATTGAAAACAATGATTCTTTCTTTAAAATAACTACACAACCAAAAAAAATTGTGTTGGAAGTGTAGAAATATATGAGAAATAAAATGTAATTTATTTATATCTCCAAAAGTTGTGTTTACATAGATGAATTTGTACACTTAAATAGGAAGAGAGAGAAGAGAGAAAATCTCAATCTAAGATGTGAGACTAAATCTTGAAGAGGAAGAGGGCTTTAGATAAGCATTAGCATGGGTCTTTACATATCTTTCCGTTAACACTCCCCGCAAGCTGGTGCATAATCGTAAGCATCCAGCTTGGATAAGAACGGATGGAATAACGGGCGAGGTAAGGCCTTGGTGAGAATATCAGCAACTTGCCCAGCCGCAGGAACATGTTTTAATTTCAGCTTCTTCAATTGAACTTTTTCTCGAATAAAATGACAATCAGCTTCAATGTGCTTGGTCCGTTCATGAAATACAGGATTCTTGGCAATGTGTATAGCAGCTTGACTGTCGCAATATAGAGTGGCGAGTGAGAGAAGTCTGACTCCTAAATCACTTAGGAGGCTTTCAAGCCAAGTGAGCCCAGATACAACAGCTGTCATTGATCGATACTCAGCTTCAGCGGATGAGCGGGCTACCACAGACTGCTTCTTGATGCGCCAGGTAATAAGGTGTCCTCCGAAGTAAGTGCAGAATCCACTTGTGGAACGTCGATCATTCAGGGAGCCAGCATAGCCAATATTAGAATAGGCAATCAGAAATAGGGAAGACGAAGAGGGTTTGTATACAAGCCCTTGTCCAGGAGCAGTCTTTAAATATCTGAGGATGCGCTCGACGGCTTGGAGGTGAGAGATTCATGGATAATGCATGAATCGACTAACAACTCCAACAGCAAATGAGATATCCGGTCTTGTAACTGTAAGATAAATCAGTTTTCCTACAAGACGACGATAATACTCTGGATTTGGAAGTAGAAGATCGGATTCTGAGTCATGAGTGCAAAGTTTGTGGTTAACATCCATCGAAGTATCAGCAAGCTTGCACCCAGAATAGCCAGCATCATGAAGAAGGTCAAGACAGTACTTTCGTTGAGATAGGACAAGACCATCAGGACGTCTTGCTACCTCAAGGCCAAGAAAATATCGAAGATTTCTCATATCTTTAGTTCGAAAGACAGAATTCAAGTGTTGCTTGATCATTTGTATTCCTTTGGAGTCATTGCCTGTAATCAGAATATCATCGACATAGACTAAGAGAATTACTGTGACTGTTGGTCGATGACGAGCAAAGAGGAGGAAGTCAGTCGAGCTTCGAGTGAATCGCACATCGCGGACAACCTTACTGAACTTGTCAAACCATGCACGAGGAGACTGTTTGAGACCGTAAATAGATTTCTTGAGGTGACACACAAGGGAGGTTGGTGCATGTAGACAGTTTTGAGAAGGTCACCATTGAGAAAGACATTCTTAATATCCAATTGATGTAAGAGCTACTGTCGAGGAATAGCTAAAGAAATCCGGACGCGAACAGTATTGAGCTTGGCGACTGGTGAGAAGGTCTCATCATAATCAAGACCTTGTTGTTGAGTAAACCCCCTGGCCACAAGAAGAGCTTTAAGAAATTCAATTGTCCCGTCTGGAGCATGTTTTATTGTAAAGACCCACTTGCATCCCACACAAGTCTGTCCCGGAGGAAGAGAGACAAGGTCCCAAGTCTGATTAGCCCAAAGAGCAGTCATTTCCTCATCCATGGCCGCACGCCATCCCGGATGTTGGAGAGCATCCTGCAAAGAATTAGGTATAGAAATGGAGGATAAAGATGTTGTGAATTTGAGAAGTGTCGGAGATAGACGATGCAAGGATACATAATTAGCCAAGGGATGAGCCGTGGATACGGGTGTCGGATCTGCAGGTCACGAGGTAGCACTGGTAGAGGATGACTGTTGTAGGGCATCGGAGTGAAGAGGAGGATGGGTGTATACACGAAGAAGAGGTGGTTTGGGTGGCACGGGAAGCGGGGTTGGAAGGAGAGGTGGAAGAGGAGATGTAACATGGACGGTGGGGCGTGGTAATAAGGGAGGTGCAAGAGGAGCTGAATGGGAAGAGTGAAACGGTTGGTCTTCAATGAAAGTGACATCTGCAAAAACGATAACTTTGCGAATGTCGGGAGAGTAGCACACATACCCTTTTTGAGTGCGAGAGTAACCTACGAACATATATTTTGTAGCACGGGGAGCAAGTTTGTCAGTGGAGGAACCAAGATTATGGACATAACAGGTATATCCAAAGACCCGAGGTGGGATGGAAAAGGGAGGTGTGGAGGGAAATAGACGACTAAACGGAGTTGCATAGTTGAGAATGGAGGAGGGTAGACGATTAATGAGATAGCATGTGGTAGACACCGCAAAATGTTAATAAGACTTGGGAACCTGCATTTGAAACATAAGTGAGCGAGCAACATCAAGAAGGTAACGATTCTTACGCTCAGCCACATCATTCTGTTGAGGTGTATAAGCACATGATGTTTGGTGGATGATACCAAACTCAGTACAGAGATTGTCAATCGCATGACTGGTGTATTCGCGCGCATTGTCTGTTCGAATAGATTTTATTGATCGGAAAAACTGTGTACAAGTCTCATTAATAAAGGCACGAAACACACGAGTTAAATCTGACTGATCATGCAGTAAGTATAACCACGTCATGCGAGAATAGTCATCAATAAAAGTAAGGAAATAACGATAACCACTAGTAATTTTATACGGACCCCAAATATCAGAATGTACTAAATCAAAAGGAGCATCGCTCCGGGTACAATGAGGAGGAAAAGAATAACGAGGTTGTTTACCGAAGATACATGACTCGCAGGTAAAGTCAGGAAGATGGAGGTTCGGAAGAGCCTTCTTTAGAATCGGAAGAGGAGCATGTCCAAGACGTCGATGCCAATCAACAGAAGTGACGGATGAGAGAACTGTGGGAGAAACGTCCAGGAGATAGAGCTCATTTGACAGTCGTCCATTACCAATGATATTCTACATCTGTCGATCATGCACAACAAAAGAAGAAAACGTGAAGGTTACAGAACAGTCACAGTCTTGAGTAAGGCGACTAACAGAAAGAAGATTAAAAGGAGAGCTCAGGACATGAAGAACCGAGCGAAGAGAAATAGAGGAACTAAGAGGCATATTAGCGGAATCGGAGACAGGGGCAGTGTCACCATTGGCCACGGTGATAAACTTGGGATGCAAAAAGTCCAAGTATTGGGGTGGTTTCTGCAGAGTGATATGGTGGGTGGCACCGGAGTCCACAATCCAATGTGGACTATGAGAGAGACAAGAGATACCTTCATTGAAGTTATAAGCAACGGAGTCAGACGGTCGATTGAGTAACCCCTGGAGGTGCTGGAGCTGGATGCGCATGGCATCAATGTCGGCGCGAGTGGTAGAAGACGTATCAGCAGCAACAGAGGCATGGGGTGGAGGAGGCATACCATGCTTACGATAGCATGTTTACCTCAAGATGTCCATCCCTGCCACAGTGAGTACACTTGAGATGAGGTCGGCCGCTGCGACCTCTACCCCGATAGCCAGAGCAACCTCCACGGTTTGATGGAGTGGGTGAGAGGAGTGTTGGAGGAGAGCCGGAGGTGGAGGTCTGGGAGCATCTGGGGGAGTGTCACTTTCAACAACATGGAGCAAACATCGGAAAGAGAAGAAATGGTGGAGGAGGAAAGGAGGAGAGGATCTGAGCCCGGATGTTGCAGAGATGAGGCGGAACACGAGCCATCATCATGGCAATACCAACGGCCTCTTTTTGAGCACGTTGGGCAGAAAGATCGGCAATGGGAGGCTGATGCTGAATCCAGGCCTCAACAAAGGTTTTGGACCTCGCAACAAAGGAGGTTAAGTCGTCATCAACCCCTGAGTCGAGAGATTGGAGGTCCGTAATGATGTCAAACAAGTGTTGAAGGTTGTCCTTGCCTGAATAGAGGGAATGCAATTCATCCCACATTGCCTTTGCGGTTTCATGATACATAGTCATACGATAGGGTTCACTATCCATTGAGTTGAGGATCCATGATTGGACACGACCATCATCATGAATCCAGTCCTCAATGGGTGCAGACGGGGTGGCCTTAGTGAGGTGATGCAAAAGTCCCTTTGTCTGAAGGACACGACAGACAGAGTGCACCCGCACAACAAAATTCTTCTTCCCACTAAGAGAGATGGTGGTGATCCAAAGCTCATCACGAATTTCAGGAAGAGGGGTTGTTGCACGAGCGGGGAGGGACGAAGCATCATTCAAGTCCATTGCAACACAGAAGGAGAACGGCAGACAATCTCATACAGAAACCCTGTTGCGGTTAGAAGCGCTGCGGTCTGGGAGTTGTGGTTAGAAGCACTGCGGCAAGAAGATTCTGGGAACTGGCGGCAAGGAGTTGCGGCTAGGCTTGCAGCGGCAAGGAGCAGCGGCTAGGCTTGCAGCGGCAAGGAACTAGCGGCAAGGAGCTGCGGAAAGGAACTAACGGCAAGGAACTTGCGGCAAGGAGAGATCGCACGAGCAGGCACAGGCGGCAGGGAGAAGCCGTGGTGACTACAGGCGAGCAGAATACTAGAGCAATACACTTTGCTAGGCCAGCAAGCAGAAGTCAAGAGATGCGGTTAGATAATGAGACCGTGGAGGTCGGCAGGCAGGCGGGACCCAGAATTGCAGAAGGGAAGGCTATAAAAGGAGAGGGGCGGAAGGGAGGAGAAGGAACTGTGCGAGCAAAAGCTCAAAAACACAGAGCTGCGGTTAGAAAAATTCTAACCGCCCAGACTGGCTAACTGTGAGCAAGATTACGAAAAAAAATTGTTTCGTAAGGGTTATTTCGTAGAATCGTTTCGCTCTGATACCATGTAGAAATATATGAGAAATAAAATATAATTTTATTTAAATCTCCAAAAGTTGTGTTTACATACATGAATTTGTACACTTAAATAGGAAGAGAGAGGAGAGAATCTCAATCTAAGATGTGAGACTAAATCTTGAAGAGGAAGAGGGCTCTAGATGGGCCTTAGCATGGGCCTTTACATATCTTTCCTTTAACAGGAAGAATAACAGAAGAAATTAGAAAGGTAGACACAACTCTTCATGGATATTGAATACAAACCTTTACTTGGCAGTCACGATCGGAACTTCACACGGGCTAGAGGGAGAGACAGTGAGAGGAGCTTCACGATCGGGAGAGAGGGGCTTCATAATCGGGCGAGAGGAGGTTGTCTGCAAGAACATGGGGGTGAGAGAGAGGCGGCGAGAGGACCTTGATCGGGCAAGAGATGTGTGCTTACGAGCGTGAGGAAAAAAACCAAAACTTAATAAACCGAATTTTCCATGTGCTTGCCCGTGAAGCCAGAAAGGCACGCCTTGCACTTCGGGTGAGGCGCCTGGGCTATCTTGCCCGCCGCGCCTGGGCTATCTTGCCCGCCTCTGCCTAGTAGAGGCATGGCCCCGTGCACCTAGTGCGTTTTTAATAACGTAGCTTATGAGTTTGAACAAGTTAGCTAATATGCTAAGCTAAGTGATGTTTTTTCCCTGGTACATGAAGTTGAATATTGTTTCCTCCTTGTAATTTAATTTCACACAACAATGTCATGACAGTGTTGTGGACTCAACAGAGTATGAAATTAGAAATCTTCCTATGTGTATTGTTTTGATCCATATGTTAAACAATATTTCTTTGTCGCTCTTGTTCCTTAGCTAGAAGAAATCCCATAAACCTTCTTCAATGGGAAGAAATTAGGAGATATTTCTAATGGAGGTGATGTTCCTATTGTTTAATCCAAGATAATTGTTGTCTATAGGTCTCAACATCAAAAGAAAAGAAAAAAAGTCGGCATATATTACGAAGTTGAATCTTGAGAGGTTGAGGAAGGAGATCGTACTAACTCTCAACGGTTGGCTCCACCAAAGAGCTTCCTCTCCAAGGGACTCTTGAGGGTTGATTCCCCCAAGGAGCTTTTGTTATGGGTCCGTGTTCAGCGTTGGAGGACAAAGTATCAGAGAAGGGTGAAGCCGCGCAAGGAAAATACGAATCAAATATAAATGGCCCTCTTAATCCTTGCGCGGCTTTGCCTGCCTCCGATACATCGCCCCCAACACATGCCCATAACATCTCCCCCATTGTGATCAAGATTGTCATCATGCTTGAGGGTTGGAAAGGTAGCACAAAGGGTTGAGTACTCGTCCCAAGTGGCGTCGGATGCGTCTTCGTCGTCCCAATGCACCAGGGCCCTGAGAGTCTGTCGTCATGTCTGGTACTCAAATCTATGCAAAATCTATGTGCACATGGTAACTGTCCCGCGGAGATAGGGCCACTAACGTCTTGGTCGGGGTAGGCCCTGCAAAAAACTTCAATTGCGGCACATAGTAGATGTCACGGATCCTGGCCTCGACAGGCAATTAGAGTTTATAGGCCAACGCAAATCTACTACGTCAGCAGAAATGGGCCATAGTGCTAGGCTCCAATTTATGGTATGGTGCATTCGAAGACGATGTTTGGCGGTACGGGCGGCGCTTAAACACACCCATCCGTTGAGGGCAAAGAAAAGCTCATGATGTCAGTGATTGAAACATTTTTTCCATACGCACTTGGGTCTGAAAGAGGCAGTCTCGATCAGCAGTGAGTACCTAATCACGACTCAAGAGGTCGCGATACACGGCATCCAACAAGGTGATGCCACCTCAATAAGTCAAAAAGCCCGGAGGATCTCTTATATGTGGTCTGTAATGGGGTCGTCTACAAGGATGTATGATAGGAGGTGTTGTAGGCTTGTAGCCAACACACCCAGTCATTGGGGTGATTCCCAGTAACGCAGTTAAGGTACCTATCAACGGTGTGATTGATAACTTTGGTCTGCCCGTCTGACTACGGATGGTGGGTGGAGGAAAAAGCCAATTTGGTTCGATTTAGTGTAAAAGGCACCTTCCAAAACCGACTTAGCTTTTCCTCCACATACCATCCTCGAGTCTGTTGATGATAATTTTTTCTTGGCTACTTAGACTAGACAAGGAAATTGGGAATGCATTAAGCAATTAAATCTCTTTGTTCCTTCTTGATAGAAGTAGCCTAGGACCCGATCGGCCTCCCCACTCTCTCCGTCGTCTCCTTGGATGGGCTTCTCCCACTTATTCCACCTTCCTTAATTCTTCCAGTGTTTTCCTTCGGTTCGAACAAGGGGAACTTCAATACTCTTGGGGACTTCTCTCAATCTCGCTCGCACACAAGATCTCAATTCAAAGCTTATATCATCTTCCTACTCAAGAGAGCTAGGAAACTCGGATGATCCAAAGATTCTGAACTCTTACATGATTCCTTAAATAGACTCATGGGGCACTATTTAAAGAAAGTCTTTTCCTTAATTAGTAACAATAAAAGTCACATAATAATCACCCTTACTTATTATTATTATTAATACTTATTAGTTAATCGATACTTATTAATTAACTAAAAGTTGCATGTAGTTAATTAAGTAATTACTATTAATAAATCGTTGAATATTCTTACTAAGCTACGCCATGATATCACACTTCCTCATATTGATCTCCTTGCATTCTAACATGGTTTCCGAGAATAATATGGTGCTTTGTGTCATCGTGCAAGGCCCAACAATGGTTAGTAGGGAGGTGAAATCCGAGTTGGTGCTCCCAAAAGGCATTACCTAAATTATTTTCTTGATGTTCCAATTTGCTATTGCAGGTATTTGACTCATTCCAAACTACAAAAAAACATAGGAAATCCTTAGATAACATAGATTTCATGAATGAGAAATTGTTTGAATCTTCAAAAATATTTGATAGATGTTAAATGATATCTTTTTTAGAACCACACAATAATGATGGTCTTGGATCATCAATAGATGAGAGTTGAATCTTTATCTCATACTTCATTACATGGGAGCACTACCTGTAACATCTCGTCTCCCCTCCTTCTATCAATTGAGCCACAGGGACCAAAGGAATACATAATAGATCTCGGTCAGTGGCATTGCACTTATGGGATCAAGATGAACACAACAGAACTGGTTCTGTGTAGTTGAGAAGCTGACTAAAATGAATCGTATTGAACTATGTGACGTCTCCAAGATGCGATTTGAGTAAACGGACGTGGAACTGACCCCGGTTTATTACATTGCACTCAAGATGGCCATATGAATGCAATGAAATCAATTTGGACTAATTCCGATAAGTATAGAAAAGTTGATAAAATGGACTGAGCCGAAATAAGCATAATAACTCAAAATGAGAAATTGAAAAAATGGACTTAGAACTGGACCAAGTTTATTGCATTTGACTCATGGGGTCAATACGAACTAATTTGGATACATCTTATGAGCATTGGAGAAGTTGATAAAATCGGGCTATATCTAATTATACGACGACTCAGAAATGGGAAATTGTTCAAACCAACTCGAGATTGACCCCGAACAAATGCATTAGACTCGTGGAATCAAGACGAACTCAACAAGATCTCTCCAGCCCAATTCCGAGCATGTTTGACTAGTTTAATCAAAAACACACGAAAGTATCCTTCATGGTGATCAAACTTGACTTGGGAATCCAAGGTTAAAGCACCAACTGTTGTACGGTGATGGGATTGGTCATGGGACTAGACCATAGCCTATCTCTCTCCCCATCCATCACTCTCTCACTCTATGCCTCTCGCGTTTTCCTAACCAATTGAACTCTCCTCCCCACAACCAACACACTCCCTAACCCCCCCCCCCCCTGCCCCGCCCCGCTTACTCGGTCAACACTAGAGAAGCACCACATAGCGAGCGACGAGCTCCGGGCAAACCCAAAAAGTCCAAACCGAAAAGGCACCATGGAGTCTGGCCACCATGAATAGGCTGACCATCATGAAGGGGACTAATCGAGCACTCCCCATCTCCCCTCTCTACCTTACCCCACTGTCGATCCAGAGAGCAACCACACCCGCGGGAAAGATGAGCTCCGACAAACTAACGGGGCCAAAACCGATCCTAGAACACCTCTGTCGCCGCCAACCCCAACTTTGACGCCCAAGGTGACTCCATTTCTCTCTCTCGAGCTTAGATCCTAGGTTTAAGGCCTTAGAACCACCCTTTTTAACCCTCCAACGATGGCGCCGCCGCCTGAATTTATCCTATTGTTTATAACCACATCTGGAGTTCCATTGGTCGGACTACTGCTGAACCACCATGCGTTGGCGCCAACCTCCGGCGCGGCCCAAAGCCAGGTGTCACCGCCCCTCCCCATTGCCTTCCATGTTGAACGCGGCCTCAATCGAGATGAGGGAAAAGGTATAGCAACTTGATCTTGTCCCGGCGGTCGTATCAAGTTGTAATAAGGTGGACAGACCAATCTTCCTATTTTTCTGCTAGGTAATTTGGTAGGGTTGAACCTTCTTTAAACCGCTGTTAGATCTTGGTTGTTGAATCTATTCCAAGATCTTGTATAGACTTTTACTGCAATTGTTATAAGCACATTTGTTTAAAAATACCAACAGCTTTGATAATCCAGTTAAATGATGGTCAAAATGATTTTTCATAAACTTGTATCCTTCAAGAAAGTTGTAGGCAGAGTCAAAACCTTCCCAACAAATATTTGTACGGACTTTTTGGACTTGATTCGATAGGTCAATATAAATAAATATTCCAAACTATTTTCTATGTAATGCCTACTTTTTTTGATGCTACCACAGCAATCAAAACATTGACCGAAACGGCTGATATCGAAATTGTTCTAATTTTGATAATTTAATTATTAAACAACATTTGCGCGGTCAAAATGACTCGAACCCTAAATGAAAAATGGAGCTTAGATCGTATACCATTTTTTGGAAATTTATAGAATTATTTTGTGGAAATTTAAATGTCCATTGGGATTTATAAATGGGATTTCCTATGGTTCAAAGCCAATGACACACTTGCTTCGGGAATTTATTAAACAGACATATGCCTTTCAAAATGGCGCGTGCCCTAAATGAAAGTTGGAGTCAATTATCTAAGCTAGCCCCACAAATTTTGGGAGAATTTTAGATGGAAATTTCAAGGGACTTTTGGATTATCCAAATTGACGACAACCCTTATTAGCTATTAATACGAAGGCACGATAAACTCTAAAGTTGTAAATATTGATACATTGATGTTAATGAAGATAGAGACACTCAAGTATAATTAATAAGTTTGGGATCAATCAAGCAATCTTAATTGGATGATAAATCTTATGATTTGAAGGCCGCGATTTAAGAGGGTGATTGATGATCATTATTATGAAGTATTGCCTCAATATTAAATTCTAGCAGGCCCTGCATGAGAGGATAATTGGGTTATAAAGTTAAGTTGTACAATTGGCCATCATTAAATAGCATGATCGGTGAAGGCTGACTCTTGACTATGTGCATTTGGTTAGACTAGTGAGAAAATTCTAACTTACAGTCGTGTTTCCTAGGTGTTGGCTACTCATGATGTTTAGCACTAGGCCCCTTGGTTACAATGACGTTGTCCTTGTTGGGGGCGAAGATTGAAGTACAAGCCACCAGTTGTACAATGAGGCCTATGATCGTTGTGTGTAGGGGTGTTCACGAACCGAATCGAATCGAATAACTATTCAATCGAATCCAATCAATTCGGATTCGAATCGAAATCGAATCGAATCGAATAACTATTCAATCGAATCGATTCGGATTTGAATTCGAATTCTAATTTTATAATGTTTAATTATAATTATATTTAATATTTATAATGTTTAAATATAATTTTATAATGTTTAAATATAATTTTCTAATGTTTAAATATAATTTTAAATTCAAATTATAATGTTTAAATATAACTTTATAATGTTTTATATAATTTTATATCTATTCGAATCTGAATTCAGATTCGAATCCGAATTCGAATTCGAAAAATACGAATTTTAATCGAATCGAATCTCGAACTATTCACAAACTATAATATTTGTGAACAGCCCTAGTTGTGTGACAACATCCTAGAAGTGGAGATATACCGCTCCACTGCTAGGGTCTATGTGGTTAGCTACCTATGAAAAGTGGTGTCATCCTTTGTCGACATGGACTTGTAATGCTTGATTGCTTGATTTTATGAGATATGTGCTTATGAGAATAATTTATAATATATATGAGATCGATAATATTGCATCACTAAGGTAGCGACTGTAGAGTAAACTATTATCCTTATTAATTAGCAATTATTTACTATAATTTAGTTCTTGTACTTTTGTTATATATCATTTGTTCAGACTGCTTTATACATAAATATACGCTTGTGCCTTCCTGACACATACATAAATATAAGCTTCTCCCTCCTTGAGCATATAGGGTTCCGAGGGGGAGTAAAATCACTTAGTCATTTTATGACTAAACCGTCAATGGACATCTCCATTTTAAGTGTAGCTGACGGAGCAGAACAGGAGTCTCTCAGGAAAGGACCAGTTAATGGGTTGAAGAGTAGAATAGGCTACTAGTTAGCTTTATTTATAATTAGTTGATCAACATGTGTTGTTAGTCACCGGGTCGCACCTTCATTCATATGCCATGTACTTGGACTGTAGGGCATTCGTACCGAGACACTGTGTTTATATGTTGTCGGTTTCCTTACTATTTATTCAAGGATGATTAGACTTCAGCTACGAAGACTTCTATTTTACTTCCGATTTACTTTTATATACTAATTGATTGTGATGGTTATTCGCTAAGCATTACTGCTAATTCGTAGCGTTGGAAGTGTATGGAGGGAGAGAGGTGAGACATTCATGCATTTGCTCCCTCGCTTCTCTCTCTAGGCATAGTGATATTACGTGTTGGTGGTGGTGTGCGATAAGACCCGCTCGTCAGTGTATGTTTCCCGAGGGGGTCTTACACTACCAAGTGTAGAGAACTCTTTTTAAATTTTTTGGAGATCAAACCATTTTGATTATTGAAGCAGTCCACATCACTTGGTTCTCACAACAAAACCTGTTGAATGCAGAAAAGGCTTTTATGTTTTGGGGATTGATGTTTATAAAATTACCCGGCATTTGAAATCAATGTTGCGGATTTAAACTACGTGTTTTATGAAGTTGGTATTTAATACATCGTATGACGCTTACTAATCATGTTAATCAATATGTTCTAATCATAATGTTTGCGAACATTTTGATTTGCCGTGTTATTTCTAATATTATTATTAAAGCACAAAGTAGTGATCCTTTTTGCTCTCCTGAGAACCAATATAATCAGAATCAATACTTAAATCTTTGATGTCATAACATTATTTGACTTAAACTGGCCAAACACAATAAATGGACCTAAATAATCCACTTAATTATTATGGGATAATTCTGTCCCACTTAAGAAAAATCTATCTTCAACCAATGGACCTAGAAGATCTAACAAGATATCACAAGGTGGAAGTGTCATACTAGGGTTTTGATTTAATCGCACCACCGTGGTTAAGATATAATTTAAAATTAAGTGCAATCAGCAGACGAATGCAGTTGGCGGGAGATAAAAGAAGAAAAATAGCTAAGGAAATCAAACGAAAAAAATTGGTTTCAAGAGAGGAAATCTAGAAGATAACCTAAGGGGCTACCTCAAAAACTTGCTTGCTTCTGCTGAATAAAGTAGTGGCTGCGCCGGAACTTCTTCGGCGGAAAAACCTAGCGGGGTCGACGGTGGCGGGCGAAGGTCCGTGTTAAAGTGAACACAAACTGATAACAGTATAACACACAGGATTTCAAAAGCAGCGTAGTTCGCCGTCGACATCGGTTTGGTTTAAATATGGGAATTGTTAAATGGCTATTCGCAGTCTAATAATAGTCCAGTTTTTTGGGTGTCCAAAAATAGTTATTCGCAGATCAATAATAGCTCTTTTTTTGTTGTCCAAAAATGACTATTCGAGATTTATTTCCACTGATTTCTTCTTGTAGGAGGATATATTTGCAGTTAACATTGTCGACGAACAAGGATCTCATATGTTCGTCTGATTTCGCCGGTGAGTAAAGCTTTTGTCGTCGTCTCCTTTAAAAGCTTCCGCCCGCCAGCAATAATCCAGATTTTTTTTCCACTGATTTCTTCTTGATGAAGGATATATTTGTGGTTAACATTTCAAAAGAATTTTTATTTTTATTATTTTTTATGTTGGTTTGCGAATAACAATAATCTCTGTGAATAACAAATTTAAGTTCTTTTGGAGCTGCGAATAGTAATAATCTGCGAATAGCCATTTTCGATTTGCGGATAACAATCCCCTTTAAATATTAGTACAAAATGCAAGTTTTATTTCTTACCAAATTTTTAAGGTGATGGTTAATCGCAACCCGTAACTCAAAATTTTAAATAATATCTCATTTTATGTGTTTATCCGCAACTCTAAACCTAAAACTATAACCCATCATGTATCCCGTCTTCAGTCGCGTCTGATCCCTCGCGTATCCTCTTCGGTTCCTCCTTCTCCCTGAAGCCGCCCGACACCTCCTTCATCGGGTAACAACGGGGTGTTATATGGATTGCGGTTAAATTTTTAAAAAAATTTGGATTGCGGTTAACAATAGGATACGACAAGTCAAAAACGGATTGCGATTAACAATCGTCATTTTCAATTGCTCTATAGTGAAACATTCTTTTTCTTTTCATTTATTTTCATAATTTTCTCTTTCTGCAATAAAAAAATATTAAAGAATTGATGAGGATTCATCATGGGCTCTCTTTTTATAGAGAACCGGGCGGCGGTTACTCTTACTAACCGCTCCATCCACTACTTTAGTGAGAGAGAGTGGGGAATCAAAAACGGAACCGCCATTCCCGCCGCTAATCCCCAATTTGAAACCGCGCGCTAACCGCGCCAACCGCCGCGTAGGCGCCGACACCGCCCACTCCCGTCGGCGAGCGGGACGCGCCGAACCGCACCACGCACAGGGTGCGGCCTCCCCCAGGCCACGCCGCACCCCGCACGGGGTGCGGCCACGCCGCACCCCTCATGGGGTGCGGCCACGCCGCACCCCGCATGGGGTGCGGCCACGCCGCACCCCACATGGGGTGCGGCCACGCCGCACCCCACATGGGGTGTGGCGTGGCCGCACCCCACTTGGGGTGCGCCAAGCCGCACCCCCCTAGGGGGGCGGCCGGTCGGCCGCCGCCCTTTGGGTGCGGCCAAACCGCACCTTACCGGGTGCGGTCGGGCTGCGCACACTTGGCGCGAGGGACGGTTGAGCCTCCTCCTCCTCTGATTTTCTTCACCGGTGGGGCTTACAAGTGGCCCTCCCGTATTCGCGCACCCGTCAGGAGCGCCGGACCCCAATTTCCCTTTGAGAGACAGCTCCTCGTTCCGCCGTTCGCCCAGAACGTCTCCACATTCACGCACACTCGAAACGTCTCTAAGCGCGTCCAAGGCGCTTTCATGTTCGTCACGCGCTCAGAACGCTTCTGAGCGCGCTCACTTTTCCGCCGTTCGCTCAGAGCATTCTCACTTTTACGCCTCGCCTCGCTCACTTTTCCGCCCCGCCTTGCTCACATTTCAGCCTCGCTCACTTTTCCGCCTTGGCTCGCTCACTTTTTGTCTTTTCAGTTTCTCACTTTGCAGGAACGACTTGTCGCCTTTCCTCAAAGGGCAAGACGGTCATTTACGAAAGATGGTGATCCGAGTGCCCCAAATCGAGAAATATGATTCGTCAGCCAAGGTGGTTATGATGGTTACAACGGCGAAATTACCGGGCTACCCCCGGCCAAAGCTATAAAAAGACCCCTAAGGCTTCATTTAAAGGATCCCGCCTTGACGACCAGAGAGAGCTCCTTGAAGATTTCCACGGAATTCTCCTTCGGTGCTTGAAGATCTTCTTCGTGGACTTAGAGATTTCCTTCTTCGCGAAAGCGGACAAGACTGTCTCACTTTCGTTCTCAGGAAAGCGGACAAGGCTGTCTCACTTTCGTTCTCAGGAAAGCAGACAAGACTGTCCCACTTTCGTTCTCACGAAAGCGGACAAGGCAGTCTCACTTCCGTCTTCTCAAAAGCAGACAGGGCGGTCTCACCTCTGTCCTCTGGAAAGCGGACAAGACCCTCTCACTTTCGTTCACTGCTGTACTCATGGGAAAAGTACTTAGTTTTTCCGAGAGGTGGTCTGTCACCCTCAGAGTGCTCTCTCTCTCTCTCTCTCTCTCTCTCTCTCTCTCTCTCTCTCTTGTAACGAGCAGCGGCCTGTCGCGCTCGATCTCTTAGCATCTAATTGTAACCTCTCTGGAGATAGTGAAATTTGGTCGGCACAGCTCCGGCCACGTGGTTTTTCACCCTTTCCGGGTTTTCCACGCTAAAAAGTCCCTGTGTATTCAGCAGATCTCAAATTGACTGTTTGCGCGCTTAGACCGCTCACGAGCTAAGGCGGTTCAATTTAAACCGGTCTACCAAGAGCCCTAAGCGACCCGCAACAAGAATAAATAAATAAATTATTATTATTATATTCATTTGATACATATTTAATGTATATGTCAATTCTAGAATAAAAATCATATCAATTCCTAAGTTTCAAACCAATATTAAATTAGTCCCTAAGATTTTAGTTTTATCAAAAATAGTCTTTCGACTTCTCATGTTGACCAAGATGATGAAAATAACACAACTTAAAAATTTAAGTACGAAATTGGCATTACCTTGCAACTTCAGAGCCTTAAATGATTTTTGTCCATCAATCCTATGATTTTTCTTTAATAGTTTTCTATGTGATTGTTAAATGATTTATATATTAATAATTGATTAATTTATACTATATTACAAAGCAAAAGTCCTCTTTGGTGTTCTTCCCATTTTAGCTCCATAGTTTTTTATTATACTATATTACAAGAGAAAAAGAAACTTTTTGGTAAGGCATTCTTTCTTTGTATTATACTAATAGCTTTTTCTTTCTAAGATAATAAAGAGGATTGAAGATGAAGGGTTTGTTTGTTTGTTTGGGCTTTTTGCTCCACCTCCGCTGGGAGAAAAAAGTCACCGCTCCTTTAAAACGGTTTGATAAACTCTCATTCTCACTCCATTTTGACACTTTTCTAAGACCTTGGCCTTCTCCCTCCATCTCCCACCGCTCCATTTACACCGCTCACATTCACTGTCATCGCCACCGCTATAAAACTCTATTTTGGCCCTTTTCTGAGACCGCAACCATCTTCCTCCATCTCTCACCGCTTCATTCCCACTGATCTCAATCACACTGCTCTTGCTCCCGCAGCCCAAACAAACACACTCAAAATCAACTAATTATTATTATATTCATTTGTCTCATGCTTAATGCATATGACTTTTCATTAATACCTGTTTATGCAATTGTTTAATGGTTTATATAAGTATAATTAATTTATATATACTATACTTGATAGGCATTCATACATGGGCTCCTGATGTGCAGCCATAAAGATGACGTTCGTCCATTGATTTATAATAGTCATGGGGTGCGTATAGAGAAAGCTCCACTAAGAGAAAACGGAGTTAGTGGGGTCAAAGTCCAACCCATGACTGCGAGAACGGAGAAATCCGCTACGGATAGTTCACGCTCCGGCGTCGTCAGGCGCGACCGCGACCACGCCCCCGCCTCGGCAGAGCGCGGCCTAACAGCACCCCCCATTACGGGGGTGCCGCCTAACCGCACCCCCTTGGGGTGCGGCCACGCCACACCCTCTGAGGGGTGCGGCAAACCGCACCCCCTTGGGGTGCGGCCAAGCCCCACCCTACGTGGGGTGCGGTCAAGCCGCACCCCCTTGGGGTGCGGGCAAGCCGCGCCCCTCTCCGCAACGGGGAGCGGCCAAGCCCCCTCCCCCCTTCCGCAGGGGGGATCGCGGAGGGCTCAGCCGAAGTCGTGCCCCTCGTCGGGAGCGACCCGACCCCAATCCCCCTTTTGGGGGCGCGACTCCTCATTCCTCCGTTCGCTCAGAACGCTCCGCGCTCATAACGCGCCCAGAACGCTCCGCGCTCATAACGCGCCCAGAACGCTCCGCGCTCATAACGCGCCCAGAACGCTCCGCGCTCATAACGCGCCCCGAACGCTCCGCGCTCATAACGCGCCCAGAACGCTCCGCGCTCATAACGCGCCCAGAACGCTCCGTACTCATAACGCGCCCAGAACGCTTCCGTGTTCGTTGCATGCCCAGAACACTTTCGTGTTCGTTGAGCGCTCAGAATGCTTCTGAGCGCGCTCAGAGCACTTCCGCATTCCGGGCACGCTCACTTTTTGTCTTTCCTAATTTCTCAGATTACAGGACTCGCTCGTCACCTTTCTTACCTTCAACGAATCTGCCTGAACTGCCCGAAAGGCTAGACGGTCATTTACAAAAAATGGCGATCTGTGTGCTCCAAATTGACCAGCGTGATTCGCCCGTCAGGTGGTTAAGGTGGTTACAACAACAAAATTATCGGGCTGCCCCCGAACAAAGCTATAAAAGGAGCCACAGACCTTCATTTCAAGACACCTTGCCTTCTGCACCTGAGAGAACTCTTTTGAAGATTTCCTTGGTATTCTCCTTCGGCACTTGAAAATCTCCTTCGAATCTTCGAAGATCTCCTTCAAGCCTTCGAAGGTCGCGAAACGCGACTCAGCCTTCTCAATTTTGTTCTCACCAGCATTCTCACTTTCGTTCTCACTACCGTTCTCAGAAGGAAAATGACTTAGCTTTCTGAGAGGTGGTCTGTCACCTTCGGAGATCTCTCTCTCTCTCTCTCTCTCATTGTAACGAGCAGCGGCCTGTCGCACTCGGACTCTAAGTCTCTAATTGTAATCCCCCAGAAGATAGTGGAGTTTGATCGGCACAGCTCCGAACGCGTGGTTTTTTACCCTTTCCGGGTTTTCCACGTTAAAAAGTCTCAGCGTACTTAACGATTCTCTAATTGACTATTAGCACACTTGGTTCGCTTCAGAGCTAAGGTGGATCAAGTCGACTGGTCTACCAAAAGCACCCAAGCGACACGCAACAATACTATAAAGAAAAAATCTCTTTAGTGAAGTATTTCTTCTCATTTTACTCTCATAGATTTTTCCTTTTACAATAAAATATAAGAGAATTAAAGAAAAGATCAACCATTATTATTGAGTTGAAAATATAGCGTTAGGAGCCACCTCGAAAGCGACTTCCAGCTTAGCAGAGAGAGCATAATCATCATCACATATCGCGTCTACATTTGGTGTGTGTGTGTGTGTGTGCGTGCACGTGCGCGCGTGCACGCGTGCACGCATGTGCGTGTGCGTGTGCGTGTGTGTGTGTGTATCGCGTGAACTAAACATTGGAGTCATTTGCGAACTTCATCTTGCTTGAAAAAGAGATACCCTGTTTCCAGAGTCCTGTTAGGACGCTTGCCCTCTTGGTGAGCTGGTAATTGCTAGGGCAATCTTCTTGGGGGAACCTTCTCAGGCGAGTGTTCCTCGAGAAGTTATCAATGAGGGGCTAAATACTAAAACCTTCCAAAGTTGGCTCCTTTTTGGTTAACATGTGCGGAGCTGCTCGTGTGTATGTCTATATATATATAGACACACACAATGTGAAGATACACACGCACACACAATGTGAAGATACACACGCACACACAATGTGACGACACACACACACACACGCACATAAGAGATGCCATACAACACCAACGATAATTACTGAATTCGTTAATACATATTAAGTGGAGATGATCACAGTGCTAGCATGAGTATGAATATGCATCTATACATATATATAGGGGTATTTACCGGGACCTCCCCTCTAAGTTTGAAAAATTACATATTGCACCCCTCTTATTAGTGAAATTGCAAAAACCTCCCCTGAATGTTATAAAACATAACATTTACCTCCCCTAAAGTTCACATTTCATAACATCCATGCACAAAAATACCCCCCTCAGAGTACATTTTCAGGGGGAGTATTTTGGGCATGGATGTTATGAAATATGAACTTCAAATGAGGTAAATGTTATGATTTATAACATTCAGGGGAGGTTTTTGTAATTTTAATAATAAGAGGTGTGCAATCTGTAATTATGCTATCTTCCAGGAGAAGTATCGATAATTATTCATGTGTATTTATATATATATATAATGAAAATGTAAGAAAACGGTGGCGCACCTAAATTGGGAAATTTCTCATGCAATAAACAAGAGCAATTTCATCCCTTACGACGCTCTTCTCTTTAAAAACCGACAAAACAATATTGAAGCAAAAAAAAATACTCGATCGTAAAAAAAAAAGGGCATTGTTATATATAGATCATGTTTGGCTATATACAAACCAATTTTTATGAGTTATTACGCGCTTTTTAAAAATACGCCTTGTACATGCATTTTTAGGAAAAGTATTCAACACGAAAATTGTAGATCTAGTCGAGATCTTCAACTTTCGTGTTGAATATTTTTTCTAAAAATGCATGGATAAGGCGTATTTTCAAAAATTCGCTATAGTTACGATCAGAGCGGTAATACGCCTTTTGTGTGCATTTTTAGGAAAAGTGTTCAACACGAAAGTTATAGATCTCGACGAGATCTACAATTTTCGTGTTGAACACTTTTCCTAAATATGCATGTACAAGGCATATTTTTAAAAGGCGCGTAATAACTCATAAGAATTGGTTTGTATATAGCCAAACATGGTCTATATATAACAATGCCCAAAAAAAAATGCAACATTCGTGCAAAGGGCCCCTTTAGAGCAGAGTGCGCATAAAAAACATCTCTCGAGTGGCGGTATATACATATATAAATGCTAATGTCGAAGGATAAAGGTTGCACCTAAATGAAAGTTATCCAAGCAAATGAACAATAAGCGGTAATGTCCGGGGAATATAGATGCATCAATTATTCGTAGGGTGGTGTTAAAGGCAAACCAGAATTGGCTATTGGCAAACCAATTTCTATGAATTATTACGTGCCTTTTGAAAATACGTTTTTTACATGCATTTTTAGAAAAAATGTTCAACACAAATTGTAGATCTCGTCGAGATCTACAACTTTCGTGTTGAACACTTTTCCTAAAAATGCACGCACAAGACGTATTGTCATCCTGATCGTAACTATAGCGAATATTTTGAAAATACGCCTTGTACATGCATCTTTAGGAAATTTGTTCAACACGAAAGTTGTAGATCTCGACGAGATCTACAATATTCGTGTTGAACACTTTTCCTAAAAATGCATGTAAAAAGCGTATTTTCAAAAAGGGGGTAATAACTCATAGAAATTGGTTTGCCAATAGCCAATTCTGGTTTGCCTTTAACACCACCCTTATTCGTAGTGCGAATAAGCATGGTCGGGAATGTGATCCTTTTCTAAAGAATATTCCTTTTCGGCCGCTTTTATGGGCAGACCAATACAAGCTAAGGGCAGACCAAGGCTAATGATAGGCCCAAATAAAAAATCATAGAATTTTGTGAATCTGTAAAAGGAGTCTACCAATAGTCTTTCTTGTAGTTTTCTTTACAGGGCGTTATGAGTTTGACCATATAAATCTTTGAGCAGAAATGAAGCCCATCCCCATAAATCTTCACAATTTGAAGTAAAAAAAAAAAAACTTTAATACAACAATCATAGAAACCATCGGGCCGATACAAGCTAATTATTCAGAGCAAAAGCACTCTAATAATGTTCAAATATTGAAACCATAGCTGCGGTCTAAAGTTTTATACACCTGAGAGAAGTAGAGCGGGTTTCTAAAGAGCACCGCAATTTAGAGATACAGGACGAGACAATATTGCGTTAGTCATCCCAAAACACGAGCCTCGTTGTTCGGAGCGTAATCAAGCACCCGGATAGGTTTTATGAGGAGAAGTAACGAAAAATTATTTCCAAAATTACTTGGAGAAGAAGCTGGGTGAGAAGCAGGACCCATTCACACAATCAGAAACAGCGGCTTCCTCAGGCGAACAAGTGCAGATGGTTTGATCAATTGATCAAAGGGAGAAGATGACAAGTGGCTTGGCTTACAAAAATCTGCCACCCTACCAGATATAGGTATAGTAGCCCCTTGGTAAATAATCAAGGCAAGCTACAGTAAGAGGAGGGAGGAGTTGTCAAGAAGATTCATGCCCCAAAATGAATGCGTGTATCTCCGGCCAACCGGAGACCGTATAGAGAACGCCCGACTTCGCGTTCCACGCCAACGAGCCGTCCGACCTGAGTTCAGTCTGCTTATGCACCAAACCTTCGAAGAGCGGAACGAAGGAAATCCCGAACTGCTTCGCCACCCTTCTCAGACTCTGACTCGATCCGACCACGATGCCTATGTCCGCCTCCAGCAGGCAGAGCAAGTCGCCCACGGAGTCGCCAATGTACACGGACATGTGGGGAGCATCGGTGCTTTGGTCTAAGATGATCCTGAAGGCCTGGAGCTTGTCCAGAGGGGACTCCATTTTCCTCTCAATCTCGCCCGTGGAAATCGACCCTTTGTACTCGAATTCGTTCGAATGTATGGACACATCGGCAGCACAGCCAGCTGAAAGAATGAAAAAACATAAATGGTTAGCACATAGAGTGATCACAACAGCAGCGCAGCCTACTGAATGAATGAAAAATCATATATGGTTAGTGCATTTATCGTGCCAAAAACTTCATGACCTTCCAAAAATAATATACAACTTTTCAATGGAAATACCGGTTCGTTAAGTTGAATTCAGCAGATGGTGGTAAAACTGCGTTCTATATCTCAACGTTTATTTATTTATTGGTTTGTGTGTACAGTTGATATTTGCCAATGTTGATATAATCAAGTATTCTCTTGAGACGGGTCCATTAATTGAGCACTCTTCAAGAACGAGTATCCTAACAACTGCGCCATAATGGCTCGTGCAAGATTCTCTTACTTGGTCAGTCATTGCAAACGACAAAGGTCGTACGAGATCATTTTGCGATATTATACTCGAGAAGAAATAACTTGAGCAGAATAGAGTTATCTCAAGGCCTTGAACAAGCTTGAGACAGGATCAAAATTTGTATTCGAGTACGTTGGTTTAGTAAGCTGGTCGATGGGCTTAATTCTCTTCATCATATATAGCCCATGGTTGTCCAGATCATGCAACGACGGGAACATTTGCAAATCATGATATTTGTGTTGTCTAGGACTTGATCTTGAAACTATTAATTCGCATACTTTAAGGGGGCATCAATTCCCACAATTCTAGAATCCCAAGTCAGACACATTATATGTGAGTGCGCGAGGCCGAGGAGTATATTTAACTTCTTCAAGTTCATACCTGATCAACCGATCCAATAACAAAAAAACTTGAACACGGCTATTACTCTATAATCACCATTTGTACCATCTGAATCGTTGTGGAAGGTCCAAACTGCGACATATTAAATCTAATGAAGGCAGAGAGTGTATTCTAGTACTGAAGCTTAAACAAAGAGAGGCTAGTAGAGGTTTCTAGGTAAACTGAATCCATGATGAAAAATTGCCGGGCTTAAGAAAGAATTTGAAACCCTGATAATATCAGTGGCGGATGGGTAGGAGTAATTTTAGAAGAGCGATCCCTGAGAAGTGCTCGTAGGTTACCGAAAAAAAACTTATGAATTTGCTTTGCAATTTTTGCATTTTTGTTCCTTCTCACTTGGTAACAGATCTCTAAGGGTCCGTTCGTTTGGACGGAATTGGAATTCGATATTGAAATTGAATATTGATGAATATTGTGGAATTAAATATTTGTGACTAATTCCAATTTTAACGTTCGCCTAATAAACAATATTGTTGAATATTGTGAAATTAATCAATACTTTTGTTCGGTTGTTAAATAAAATTTAATTTAAGAATTGAAAAATATTACGAATAAGCTAATATTTATCACATATACATAAACAAATGTATGTCATGCCGACGATTTTTTCGCCCAGGGCGATTTTTTTGCCCGAGAACGATTTTTTTCGCCCGAGCGCAATTTTTTCGGACAACCGCGATTTTTTCGCCGGCCGCGCATTTTTTGCCCGGGCTCATTTTTTCGCCCGGCCGCGATTTTGTGGGCACGATTTATTTGCCCGGGAGGAAATTTTTTCCCGGGTGCGATTTTTCCACCCGCCCGGCCGAAAAAAGCTCGCATAGGCGATAAAAGCGCATCCCGGCAAAAAACCGCTCCCCGGTGAAAAAATCGCGCCCGAAAAATAGCCTCCGAGCAAAAAAATCTCGTAGGGCGAAAAAAACTCGCCCAGGCAAAAAATCTCTCCCGGCCAAAAAAATCTTGCCCGGACAAAAAAATTGCGCCCGGATGAAAAAATTGCGCGCGGGCAAAAAAATTGCTCCCTGACGAAAAATCGTGTTTGAGCAAAAAAATCGCGCCGGGGCGAAAAACTCTCCCCTGGGCGAAAAATTCGTGCCCGGGCGAAAAATTGCGCCGGGGCGAAAAACTCTCCCATGGGCGAAAAATTCGCGTCCGGGCGAAAAATTCGCGCCCGCGCGAAAAAATCGTGTTCGGGCGAAAAAACGCTCTCGGGGGGAAAAATCGCGCCCGGGTGAAAAAATCGCGTCCGGGTGAAAAAATCATGCCCGGGCAAAAAAATCGTGCCCGGGCGAAAAAAAACTCCCTCAGGCGAAAAATGCGCGCAGTGCGAAAAACGCGCGCCCGGGCAAAAAATTGCGCGCCCGGGTGACAAAACATGCGCCCGGGCGAAAAACGCGCGCCGGTGCGAAAAACGTGCGTTGGGGCGGAAAATTTCCGCCCGGGCAAAATTTGGGTGTCCGGGCGAAAAAACGCGCGTCCATGCGAAAAACTCGCGCTCGGGCGAAAAATTGTGCGCCCGGGCGCATAAACGCGCGCTCGGGCGAAAAACGTGCGCCAGGGCGAAAAACGCGCGCTAGGTCGAAAAACCTAGGGCGGAAAATTTCCGCCCGGGCAAAATTTGGGTGTTAGTGCGAAAAACGCGCGTTCGGGCGAAAAACTCGCGCCCGTGCGAAAAACTCGCGCTCGGGCGAAAAATTTTGCGCCCGGGCGCATAAACACGCGCCCGTGCAAAAAACACGATAAATCGAGCATGCCCGACTCGCCCAATTCCGATATGTTTAGCTAGATTTTGTGCTTAGGCTAAAAATCAATTCCATGATATTCAACTTAAATTTCAATTATTAAAGCTACCTAACAAGCGAACGGCGTAATTGAAATTCGACGTCGAATTTCAATTCCAAGTCTTCAATTCCGTCCAAACGAACGGGGCCTAAGAGTGATTGCGTGCAAGCCCTTGGAGACGGACTTTCAAGGAAGGAGCCGATGACGACACGACGATGGACTATTTGTGTGGATACCAGCTCACTTATCTTTTATCAACCAATTTCAGTGAATAGGCAGGCTACGGTGTTGTATCTTTGTTTGTATTATCATTACTTCTGCATAACTTGTACGCTCTAGACTCAATCAGTTAAAGACTCTTTTGCACGTCACGAAATTATCAACATCCTATTTTAGGGTCATCTGCAATAGTTTGGCCGTGTTTTATTGCTTGAAATCTTAAAGTTAGTCACGTTTAATCTCATGATTAAAGTTGTGCTCATCTTCATACCATTTTATAACCTCATCTCCATCATTTTGATATCGGAGATAGGTTTGCTTAGCTCTTGTCTAGGAATGTCCCAGTGCAGTTTTTCAAAAAAAAAAAAGGCATAATAGAGCTTGTTGTTTAATTTAATAAAACTATTAAATCAATTTAAATTGAGTTGAAACTTTTGGGAAGTGTTCTTTACATCTGTTTTAAGCACCTCTAAAAATTTCAAGTCTTTTGTAGTTCATTTATAACCAAACAAAATCATATTGTTCATATATTTCAGCATTTTCCTGCATCAATGCATTCGTAGTAACATTTACAAATAATTTAAGATCTTTAATTGTAGCAGTCCAAATATTTTCCTGCATCAATGACCCAGTCGACTCCAGCGAGTCATCTGCAGCCCCAACCACCACCTCCTTCCCTTCACGAGAACTTCCCACCGCATTCCAACCCTCCCTTTTACTCTTCTAGAGCCTCCACAGCCGCCTTTTTTCTCTTCCAAAAACTTCTTGCCGCCTCCTCCACCCTCCACCAACCCCGCAACCATCCCAACAACCCCTAAGCTCCTTTTTTAGCATTGACCAGTCCCCATATAGCTATCCCTCTTCCTTTCAAGCATCCATTCAGACACCTCCACCTCCACTTCCCTCTGCATCCCTCCACTTAATCAAAATCCCTAAAATTCATAAACCCTAGAAATTTGCCACGTCATAGCTCCTGGCCATCCGTACATTTGATCCTTTTCCACGCTCCTATAATTGTCCCAAGCTCACAAACCACTTGCTCCACCGTCGGAGTTGAATGCTTGGCAAGTCTTTACACTTTAGTTTTTATTTACTTACATTACACGGATGCACTTGATTATTCATAGTAATATCTTGCTCTGATCATGTTTGGTTAAATTTCTTTCATTGATGTGCATTCCTATTCACATTGTGCTTTAATTTTGTGCACTTTCAATAATTTGCAATTGTTATGTCTACTCAAATTGCAATAATTGTGATCAATTGTGATGCTTGTGTGGGATTTTAAAACTAATATTCTTTAATTAATTGTGTCAGAAGTAATTGCATGATGGAGGCATTACATTTGCATCGCATTGGAGTCTATATGGTGAGCATCTCATCCCGTTCATTGGATTTCATGTTTGATTGCATGTTTGTACTCACATCTTCATTTTATGGTTGGTCGTAGATCCATTGCATTTATTCGTGATTGTTTGTATTGCATATAGGGTTAGGGCAATGCATGCCCGGTCACCTATAGATTCATCCTGCATCATAATAGTTATAGCATCTTATCAATGAAATTAATTTTTACTACTAGTATTTTCCATCCATATTGTCTCCTGATTTTCTTCTTCCTTGTTATTGTAGCCACCTCACCTCCCCCAAGTCCTTTTCCATGTCATAAGACACCCTTACTCCTTGCTATGATATCTGGCATGATTACCCCTCCCTGACCCCTTTTTCTGGTCGTATCACGCATTAATTCTATGGATTTTCAAATTACACCATAGGTTTTACAGTTAAATACATTCAAGAAGCCAACGAAGTATGGTTACAATACGATAAAGAGAACTTGTTACCGCAACAAGTGGAAATTGGCAAGTCCAGTCAAAAGAAACGTATCAAAAAAATTGTCTCTGCATCTAAATGAAGAAGAGTTCATAAAACAGTAATGGATGAAAATTATACCTGAAGAGAAGGCAGACCTTATGAGATCAGCACACCAGCAATATGAGAGTATATGAATATCCATATGCAGCCTTTCCTTCAACCCCACAATTTTCTGGAAAAAAACTGAACAACCGTCGTGAAGTTTTAAGAGTTCTCCGGCACGTTTTATGTCGTCAACATTCATTCCCTTCAATACTCCTGATTGTATAACTCTAGAATTCGCCTTTTTCTCAAACTCAGAAAGCTTCTGTAGACGCTCGTAAAGATCGTCAAGAACAAATGTGTCGGCTAAGAAAGCAGAATCAACAAAAAGACTACAGATCAAATCACTCTCTATCAAGAATATTTTGTATTTTTATCTATCCAACAACTGCAAAAAATGTAGCTAACAAAAATCTCATCAACATTACCTACTTCAGCTGGTAGTAAGCTTTCTATACACTGCTCATACTCCTCAGTATATTGACTAGATAAACCCCTCCAATAGTCTCTTAATTCTGAAGAGGTCATCTGATTGACTGGGCTATCAGTACCAGGAAGATCAGAAGATTTTGCAGCCTTTATAATTGCGATTTCAGCTAAAATGGCAGAGGAATCAAGTACAGTACATGTCAAATCAAAATCAGAAAATATAAAAAGACGATTCTCCGAATTATGTAGCCTTGACAATGGAACTACACAAGGTTGAACAATTGGCTGAGCCAAAAAAAAATCAATCTCAAGCTTCATTGCTTGGTGATAAAGATTTTGTATGACATCTAGCTCCTCTCCAGTTAGAGGAACACTTAATTTGTCAAGCAAGTCTTCTATTTGTAGAGCAGCTTCCTACATACAGAAAAAAAGAATGAAAGAAGGAAACACTATAAAGGAAATCTTAGTATAATGACTACATTTTGGGGGAATTTCAAAGAAATGGTATGCCATATCAGTGTTTGAAAGTTACCTCAAAAGTTGATGGGGAATAGTTTTTAATCCAACTAGTATAGAGATGAGCACTTCCATTTAGACTGAGAAAATGTTCAAGCTCCTTCCCTAAAAAGGCGTAAAGCCTAATGCAAGGGACCATCGCACCAACTGTATAAGCAGCAATTTTTGTCTTTTCAAAAGGAGTTACAATTTTACCAAAACCTTTTTGCCCTTCAATTTTGCCGTTGGAAGTGGCAGACAAAAAGTTGGTATATTTAAGTGTTGCAGGGTTAGGCAGGACATCTTTGTTAGGGTCAACTCCCCAATCCTGTAAAATAAATTGTCATTGACACAACCGAATCAAGCCCAGAAAATATCCTTTACCTTCATATACCTAATATACCATCTACCTTATGCTGATTAGGCAAGTGAACTTTTCAATAAGAATTCAAGAGAAACATAATAAGTAATCCTCCAAGTATCAAAACTAGTTAAATTTTCAAAATAGTTTGCGATGATTTCTCAAGCATTGATGAAAAAAAAGGAAGCCAAAAATGTAGTTGTATTAAATTTTATTTTTCATTGCAATCATATTTTTATAAGCATAAAGTATTATTTATATAAAAGGAAGATATGGAACTTAAAATCTGAAACATCAATTAAGATTTAATATAATAACTGTTGAAATACGTTTTTTCTACTCTATATTTTGTATTTTTCTAATCTTGTATAGGGACATGTATCATGACTCATTACTCTCATTGAAATAAGAAATGTTTTTTTCTCTCCCAAATTAGGTTTCTATAATAACTATCACAAAAACAAGAAAAAAAACGTAAAGAAAAGCTAATTCTGCTAAACCTAAAAATGAAAAATTGAAAATGCTTACAAAAGTTCTCATTTATATTGATCATCAACAACCAGAAGAGAGACAATGCCAAATTCCTGAAGCAAGAACAACTTTCCTCCGAATAGTAAGAGAGGGTTCTTTCAAAAGTAGCAATACATTTTATCAAAGAAATCCATGAATTGGGAGACCTTCTTAGAACCTTGAGAATTTGAAATGTAAAATAATTATTATTTCAAAACTACTAACTTATTAAAAAAGAACTCTCCTCTTTATATAGAATAGAGAAGGAGGAAGAATATAAATTTGGAGATGTGAGACTAAATATAAGAAAGAGAAAAATATATAATGGGCTTCTTTTTCGGCTTTTTACAAATAGGCTTTAACATTTTCCCTCAAACTAGAACATATATATCGATCATTCTCAACTCCGGCTCGAATGGCCCTCCTGCAAGGTTACAACATTAGAAAACCTCCCTCCGCTCGACTGGCCCGTCGAGGTCTTGTCCCCACCTGCAAGGTTACAACATTAGATACCAAAGTGCTTGACTCAACAAGAACTCTCGCAGCAGAACTACCTTGCGAGCCCCCAATCCCTTGGCTTCTCAGGGGAGGTCCCCAGGGGTTGTGCCTCAAGACAGGGTCATCATGAGTGGGGGAGCGAGCGACATGATCCTGAATGTGAGTGGCAGGGCTTGCTCGAACGTCCGCACCTACCGGCTCCATCATTCCCCCGGATCTATCGTCGTCGCCCACATCGAGCTATCAGTATTTGGAAAACACGTTTAAGTTAGAGCATTTATCATCGTGAAAGAGGAGCAGGGGCGAGGGATCGACACCATGTCTATCTCCAGGTGCTGGGCAAAGTCGGTCATCCCATGAGAGGATGTTGAAACGCCACCTCCCTCGCCGGATCGGGTCGGTGCTTCTTCCGCGGCGATCGCACGACCGGCATGGGGGAAGAGAGTGAAGGTCCCTGGACCATAGCCCTGAGTTCTGCCAGGTCGTTTTGACTCTTTCCGAAAAGAGTCTTGAAACGAGCTTTGAAATCCTGAGGGTCCATTCTGCTTAGGTGGAGGGGAGTAGGGAGAGCTCTCAAGGATGGTGCTCCCCTCACCTCCCCCTCTGGGGCTTTTATAGCCAATTGGTGGGACCCTCCATAGATTCTTTGGAAGCTCCACCTGCCCGTCAAATAGGTGGGTTGGACCTTCTTTCCGAGCTCGAGGCGAGCTCGAAAAGAGCGGGGATTGTGTACAACCCCCATATTTGCCGAGATGGTGTGACTCGACGCAAATGAGGTCGCAATAGTGAACGGGACAAGCAAATTGACCGATCGATGGCAACCGAAACCGACCGAAGTGGTGAGATAAGGCGGGAAGAGTAAGTGGACCGTAGTCCACTTCCTCGCTTGGGCGAGTGGAACCAAGGCAGGGGCAAGTGGACCCAAGGCAGGGGCGAGTGGACCCAGAGGGTGGCGAGTGGACCATGGTCCACTCGCCCGGGGTGAGGGGCGAGTGGACCACTCGCCCTGGGCATTCAAGCGAGTGGATCACGGGTCCACTCGCCCCTATGGGGAGTGGACCAAGTGGTCCACTCGCCCAACCCTGGCAGTGGACCACCCGGTCCACTCCCCCGGCCCGCGGCAGGAGGGGAGTGGACGTCATGAGTCCCACTCGCCCCCCACCGCCCCACCCCTTCTGTCTCGGTCGTGACCGTTGATTTGGATTCAGAGTTGAGCTGCGGATAGCGAAATTTGGCTATCCGCAGTCCAAATTTAGGAAGTCTATAAATAGACCCTCATGGGCACCTTGGGAGGAACGTCTCTTCTTCTCTCCCTGCCCTCTGTCCGTCTAGTCAACAGTCAGGTGTTCCTTAGTGCTCTCCAAGGTGCCCAGGCTCAGCATTGGCTTGGGAAGGAAAGCTCTCTTTGATCTTCCAGGTTTGTGGTGGGACCTCCTCGCTGCAGCTCAAGGGGTTTGTTTCGGGCTTCAAATCTTCTTCGGTGCAAGGTCCTTCGACTCCCAGCGACCGTTCACGCGTTCTAGCTCAGGTGAAGTAAGGGTCAGCTGCATACCCGTTGCGAACGTCGAATCCAGTTCTCTGATTTCAACAGACGTTAATCCTAAGATATATAAAAAAATTGAGGACGAGGCAAAGCAGAGTGGAGGATGGATGCCTTTGTGGAGCAACAACAAAGTGTTTAAGGTAGTCCGACTTCCTGATAAATTTGTAGTTGACTTAGATAATTGGTATCGTTCTTGCGGAAAATGGCGGGTTAGCGGTCTTCCATGTTGACACTCAATAAGTTGTATGTATTATTTAAACATAAATATTGATTGTTATGTGTCTGACTGCTTAAAAAAAACTATTTACAATGAATGTTACAAACATAGTATTTGGCCAACCAATAGACCAAATTTTGGGGAAAACGTTGGAGATATCAAATTCTACCGCCAATTCGCCAAAGAGCTTCTGGTTAGACCCAAAAAGAAAAGACACGTGGAAGCTAACGAGAAGAAGAGTCAATCTAAGATGTCGCGCAAATTTGGCACGGTAAAATGCTCAAAATGTGGCATACCTAATCATAATAATAAAACTTGCAAGTGAGTTTATTTTTTCTCCCCGTGAAATCAGCTATGTATCAAATTTCTTATAATTGTCTCATTCCATGTTTTTTGGAAACTAGGACTTCGGGGGCGTGAAGGAGAGTTTATCCGATGAATGGGAATTCAATTATTTGTTTTTTTGCAACTTGAAATGAATGTTTTGGCTGCTTAAATAGACACATGAATTCAGTTATTGGATGATTTTGGACTGTTAAAATACAGTATAGTTTTGTCCCGGATCAGTTTTTTGATAGTTTTGGACTGTTATTTTCAGTTTTTTGATAGTTTTGTATGGTTAAAAGACAATCTAATTTTATTCCAGATTTTTGGTAGCTTCTTATCTAATTTTATTCCAGACATTATTGACATTTTATGATTGTTTAATATACTCATATCTGACATCATTATAAACATTGAGTTCTCTTCATTTCACCAATTAGTGACTACCTATGAAGCACCAAAACCTTCCACACACTCTACATCTACCAATATATTCTCTAGTTTTATATATGTAACTACTAACTACAGAGTCCGGACAAGTTGTGGATTTTAAATCAACAATAAATACTACCAAATTAACAATACAAGCAATATTTCAAAACCTTTTAATAGGTCTGAAGATTTTCAAGTTTGTCCAATAATTATAGCCAAGTAAATAATTCACTTGTACATTGAGCATGTTTACCCGGAATATGGTGACCGCAAAGGCGCAAAATCAACCCACAAAACATCCTTCCTCAACATGGGGGGATTCCCTTGACGAGTCCGCACACATATCGGTCTCCTACTACAGCACATGTGAAACACCCTCAGTGTGTTCGCCCGCTCTTTCCTGCTCTAATTGTAACGACTTTTGTCGTATGTTACCTCTCTTCTATCTACCCGTTTTTCCTGTATCCGGACAGTTTTCTCGCTTGAGTTTGCCTGTTTGGGTAGCTCTCTGTCAGTATAAACATGGGTGAATAGTACTGTGAGGGACATTGAAAAATCCACCAAGTTGTCAGCAAATTTGGCAAGCTCATTTTTCCGCCCTTCACAGTATGTGTGAATTCCTCTCTGCTATGGCATTTCCGAATACAAATCTTGTAACCATGAATACAATTAATAAAATCACGCACAACTAAAGGTTCACGTTGTGCGACACCTGACCTCGCCATCCTTGAAACTCCTTTTTCTCCCCTTGCTCGTGGCCTGGAGTATTCTTCCACCAACAATATCCCTCTTCACCTTGAATTTTTTGGGTGTGGAGTTGAGGCTTTTTTGTCCCCAACAGAGTAAACAAAAACTCATGAGTTGCTTCCTTGCTAAGCTTTCTCTTTTACATTGAGCAAGGAAAAGTTCCCAATATACTCCCTTAAGAGTCTCAATACATGAAGGTGCATGTGATGGAGTAAGTTCTCTTTATTAATAAAAATCAAATGTATATCTCATTCACTACAAACATTGCCCTTCTTAAACTAAATTGGTTTCAAAGTAAAGATGATTGAATTGATTTCTAACAAAATACCAGCTTAATGTAAATCTCCTCAACTGAATGAATCTGCACATCCAATGTCATTGATAGTTCCTGAGAGTTTTTTTTCCAATCAGCTGTAGAATGCTTGTTGCATGATACTAACACTAGAATTACTTGATACGGTTGTATTAACAAATGACAACAATTAATTAACACGGTAGAAGAGAAAATGGGAAAATAAAATTGTGATTAGATCCGAGGACACAAACAAGATGCATTTGCCAATAACAACAACGAGTAAAAGCTCACTTGAACAACAGAGTAATGCAATTTCATCTCCTCTGTAATAGATTCACGCAATTTAGATATTGCAGGCTTGACATCATCATCATCGGCATATTCTTCAGCTTTCTCGTACCTGACCAAGGATTCAAGCATGCGAAAAAAATAGTTCAATGGATGGAAATGCCCAAAAAACGTCAACAAAACATCAAGTATTTTGACCTCTAAAAATGTCAGATGACTACTAAACCATCTAGAATGGTACCAATATCAAGAAAACTTGCAGAAACTGACGAGTACTGCTATATTACACCATGTACAGGAACAACACAAGCATATACACAAAGAATCTTAAACAAAGGCGCATATGAATCAGATGACTACTAAACCATCTCGAATGGTACCAATATCAAGAAAACTTGCAGAAACTGACGAGTACTGCTAAATTACACCATGTACAGGAACAACACAAGCATATACACAAAGAATCTTAAACAAAGGCGCATATGAATCAGATGACTACTAAACCATCTAGAATGGTACCAATATCAAGAAAACTTGCAGAAACTGACGAGTACTGCTATACTACACCATGTACAGGAACAACGCAAGCATATGCACAAAGAATCTTAAACAAAGGCGCATATGAATTATGGAATCTAAACCCTAGGCTGAAGTATCACGGGTGCAGAATAGTTGAAATAATCCGGGTGAGTAATCTCATCAGCTTACGCGTGTGCAAATGATTTGAGAAAATGGAAGTCCTGAACAATGTAGTGCCGGAACGTCTCCTGCTCAAGTTTCCCCGACGCTAAGCAGACTACAAACGGAGTGTACTTGGCGAGCATAGCCTCCTTCTGCGATTTCAACCAGAAATTCTTCGCCGGCGAAAAAGCCTCCTGGGAAGTGCTAGCGGCCGCCATGCCTCCCCCAACAGAAGGAAAGGAAGACGAAAAGGACCGGGCCAAATATTCCACAGAGAACGGCCTCGGCGGGGGATACCGTAGATTCGTGCGGATTATAGAGCGGAATCTCGAAAGTGGAAAAGACCAAGAACGATTCGAACAAAGAGAATTGAATCGGAAGAGGAGAAGAGGGGAGGACCCCGTGAAGTAGGTCAGTATATAGGTAGACTTAGGGTTTCGATTGGAGCGGAGGGCGGGGAAGAGAAATCTTAACAACGGCGGGAAGGCCGTGAAAATGGGGATTGCTGAGACCCGATCCAGCGGGACAGGGGCGAGCATTTATAGGAGCCGATGGGGAAGGTGAGAGTGAAGGCGGATATTAGAGAGAATCGGAGCCGGCGACCGGCGCGCCACTTTTTGTTGAAGACTGGAGAGAGAGAGAGAGAGAGAGAGAGAGAGAGAGAGAGTGATGAAGAGGGTTGGATAGTTCCGGTCCGGCAGTCGGTCGGACCGGTGACAGTTGTAACTTTCTTGTGGCGGTATTATTGCGAAAGCTTCGATATAAAGTAGTTCGTGACATGTATTAATCTGTGTTTACTTGCAAAAATGGCACTAGTTCACGGCAGATTTTTTGTTTCTGAGAGTTGATATTAGCAGTCCAATTCTCTCAATTCGCACTCCAAAAATTATAAAAAAATTCATTATATTTGAAATCCAATTCTCGCTAATCGCACCACATCGAATAATCTCCTCCTCTTACCTCTCTCCTCTCGTTGCCTAAATCATAGACGTATTTTTATCGGTCGCGTCGTTTTTCCCCCTCTTAGATTCACTTTATTAAAAAAAAATTATCCATCGATAATCCCAAAAAAATAGTCTCTTTTTTGGTTAGAGGAATGTTTGCATGTCATTTAACTTGTTTTAGAGTTAATTCCTCTATGCATGACATTTAACTTGTTTTACTGCTAGGTATTTAAATTATTTTAGAGTCTTTAAAATGTTTCTATAGACTTCTAGCTAGTGCTTACTAAATCAGCAAAGTGTTTCGCTTATTTGAGATGAGAGTGTGTTAGAATTCTGTTATGACAGCTGTTAGAATTCTGTTATGCCAGCTAATATTTTGTTTCTCTTTTGTTTTCTTTTTTCTCCCTTCTATCTTCGATAAATAGAGTCTTTATGTACTGTTTTTATATATGATAATAAGAAGTTTTTTCTCTCATTCTGTTCTTCTCTGCTCCAAGGCATTACTGGATGAGTTCTTCTTTCTTGCATTAGTGTTGTGAATGATTTTCTGTTTCATATTTTGGATTCTTAACATGGTATCAGAGGTCTAAGATCTATTTACTGCGTTCATCTTCCTCTCTGAATCCTCATGGACGCTACACCTGATGACAATTCCTTACCAGATCAGATTCAAGATCGGCGAATCAATACGATGCCCTATTCCATACAAAATTCGGATTCTCCTGGTATGGTTCTTGTCACTCAGATTCTTATTGGTACCACCAATTACATTCCATGGAAACGTTCCATGGAAATAGCTCTTTCTTGCAAAAATAAGCTAGGTTTTGTGACTAGTTCCATTCCTAAACCTGTCGCCACTGATCCCAATCTCAATCAATTGGAACAAGCAAATAATATGGTCATTTCGTGGTTACTTAACGCTGTTTCAAAGGATATTGGTCAGTCAATTATCCATGACAATACAACAGCTATCATGTGGACGAACTTATCACGGCGTTTTGCTAATAATAATAGTTCCCGCATTTATGGGCTTCGGAAAGCTATATCTTCCTGCACTCAAGAAAATATGAGCATTGAAACATATTTTTACTAAGATTAAGCAGTTATGGGATGAGCTTGGATCTATAACTTCCATTCCTGTTTGTAAATCTGATCTCCTATGTGAGGTAGCAAAGGCTTGGATAGATCAACTAGAAGAACAAAAACTGATGCAATTCTTGATGGGTCTCAACGATAGCTTCAAACCTCTTCGCGGTCAATTCTTTTAATGAAAAATTTACCAACAATTGAGGATGCTTACTCCATGATCCAGCAAGAGGAACGTCAAATGGGCATTTCTCAGATTACGCCCATGGAAGATATGTCAACTGCCTTTTATGCTAGTAATACTTCTAATACCTCAAATCAACGGCAAAATTCGAATTCTACTGCTGACAATAAACACAATTTGTGGTGTGAATACTGTCAAATGGCCGGCCATGTCAAAGCAAAATGTTTCAAACTACATGGATATCCCACAAATTATAAGGGTAAGACCAAGAAATTTTATAATAAACCAGGATTTCACCGCGTTGAAGGAAATCTGGTTGAATACAATCATCAAGATTCAATTTCTGGGCAACTTGGAAGCAAGATAAGCAATGCCTCTCAGTCATCTGTCTCATCTACTTCTTCATCTAATCCAGTTCATCAGTTCACTCAAGATCAGATTACCAAATTACTAGCTCTTGTTAATCATACAAATCAACACCCTGCAGATCACATCCAGCAATTAGCAGGTATTAGTTACTGCTTTTCTTCATCTTCCAATAGGAAAGATTGGATATTCGACAGTGGTGCTACTGACCATATCACTCATGTCTTTCATTTTCTACACGAGCCTCAACAATTACTCATTCCATCTTCAGTATATTTACCGGATGGATCATCTGCCTCCATCACACATACAGGAACTGTCTATTTGTCTAATGACATAATCCTGAAGGATGTTCTTTATGTTCCAACATTTACACACAATTTAATTTCTGTCAGCAAATTGAGTTCAGATTCAGGAAAATCAATTATTTTTCAATCTGATTGTTGTCTGATTCAGGACCATACGAAGAGGAGCCATAATACAATCGAAAAAGCGCAGGATGGATTATACTATCTTCATCCAGATTCTACATCATCTGGCATCATCACAGCAGCCAATACTACAAAGTTTGATAAATCCATCATCTGGCATCATCGCTTGGGGCATATCCCGACCCCTAAACTCAAACATTTAGTTACCTTTCTACCTGATTTACAACATGTAAAACATTATGATTGTCATATATGTCCTTTGGCTAAACAATCCAAATATCCTTTCAATAAAAGTGATAGTTCTTCTTTACATCTATTTGATCTTATCCATTGTGATACTTGGGGTCCTTACAAGACTTCCACACATCATGGCTTTCGATATTTTTTTAACCATAGTTGATGATTATAGTCGGAACACTTGGACTTTTCTAATGTGCTCAAAAGATGAAGTTCCATCTCTGATGTTTGTTTTTTTTACAAATGATACAAACTCGGTTTAATACTTGTGTAAAAATTTGTCGAACCGACAATGGATCTGAATTCTTTAATCATAAAATGAAAACCATTTTTCTCAATAAAGGCATCATACATCAGAGCAGCTGCATATATACACCTCAGCAAAATGGCATTGTTGAACGAAAACATCAACATGTCCTTGAAGTTGCTAGAGCTTTAAGATTCCAAGCCGGATTACCAATTCAGTTTTGGGGGGAATGTGTCCTCACGACAACTTATTTGATCAATAAAGTTCCTTCTAGTGTTCTTCACAATAAGTCTCCCTTTGAAGTTTTATTTCACAAAATTCCATTTTATGAGAATTTGAAGGTTTTTGGATGCTTATGTTTTGCTTCCACAAATATTCACAACAGGGATAAATTTGATTCCCGGGCTCGTCAATGCATCTTTATTGGTTATCCTCATGGACAAAAGGGTTATAAGCTTTATGATCTCTCTACTCATAAAATCTTTATCAGTCGGGATGTAAAATTCTATGAACACACTTTTCCTTTTACAAGGAATATCGATTCAATTCATAGCTGCTTTCCTTTTCCTTCCGATGCTAGTGAATTTGAAGTTGAAACCTTCACCAATCAGAATACAACAGATTTCCAGAATCACAACAGTTCCAGCAGTAATCCAGTTTCTCACATTGATCATAATCAAAATCCTACTCTATCTGATACTATTGATCTGCACACACCAGATACTACCAATGTTGAATTAAGGAGATCTACTCGCCCTATCAAAACACCTCAATGGCAGCAAGATTATATTTGTTTTTTGGCTTCTTCAACATTAAATAATCTTTCAGAACCAAAAACTTATCATCAGGCTTATCAAGATCTGAAATGGAGAACTGCCATGTCTAAAGAGATCACAGCTCTAGAGGAAAACAAAACTTGATATATTACTGAATTACCAATTGGAAAGAAAGCAATCAATTGTAAATGGATTTACAAAATTAAGTACAAATCTGATGGTTCTATCGAACGATATAAAGCACGATTAGTAGCAAAGGGTTTTTCACAGATAGATGGATTAGATTATCAAGATACGTTTGCACCTGTTGTTAAAATGACCATTGTTCGAAGCTTAATTGCTATTGCCGCTTCAAAAGGATGGCCTATTATGCAACTTGATGTTGACAATGCTTTCTTACATGGAGATCTAATTGAAGAAGTATACATGAAACCACCACCAGGATTTATCACACAAGAAAATTATAAAACTCCTGTTTGTCGTTTAACCAAATCCCTTTACGGCTTGAAACAGGCTTCTCGCCAATGGTTTGCAAAATTCTCTTATACTATAGCAGAAATTGGTTTCATTCAATCTAAAAATGATCATTCTCTTTTTATAAAAAAGAGCAACAATGATTTTACGGCATTATTATTATATGTCGATGACATTTTAATCACTGGGAACAACCTTCAAGCAATTACAGATTTTAAGTCATTCCTGCGTACCAAATTCAAGATTAAAGATCTTAATGATATACATTTTTTCTTAGGCATTGAGATTTCCAGAAATGATGAAGGGATTTACCTAAACCAACAAAAGTATGCTCACGACATATTGAAAGATGCTGGTATGAATGATTGCAGATCCTGTGAGATTCCCATAGAACAGAACCATAAATTGAATGACTATGATGGAGAACTTATTGACAACCCAGTCTTGTATCGAAGGATTGTGGGCAAACTCATATATTTAACTGTATCACGACCAGATTTAGCATACTTGGTACATATCCTCAGTCAGTTCATGGCAAAACCAAGAACTCCTCATATGAATATGGTTCTTAAAGTTCTACGATACATAAAAGGGACAATCAGTCGTGGTCTGCTATTTCCATCTTCAACTGACTTAAAATTGGCAGCCTTCTGTGATGCAGATTGGACGGCTTGCCCCATGACCCGTAGATCTATTACAGGATTTTGTATTAAACTTGGAGGAGCTTTGATATCATGGAAAACTAAGAAGCAAAATACTGTTTCCAAATCGTCGGCTGAATCCGAGTATCGGGCAATGGCTGGAGTTTGTTGCGAGTTAACTTGGATTCTTAATTTGCTAACTGAACTTCAAATCATCAACTTAAATCCCATACCTTTACATTGTGACAACCAAGCAGCTATTCACATTGCTTCTAATCCCGTTTATCATGAAAGGACCAAACACATAGAATTGGATTGTCATCTGGTCCGAGAAAAATTGCAAGCTAAGATGATTGCTCCTTGTTACATTTCAACCAAAAGTCAACTTGAAGATTTATTCACCAAAGCAGTTGGAAAAAGCACACTGCAAACATTCCTCAACAAGTTAGGCATTTGCAATTAGATCCAAATACCAACTTGAAGGGGGGGTGTTAGAATTCTGTTATGACAGCTGTTAGAATTCTGTTATGCCAGCTAATATTCTATTTCACTTTTGTTTTCTTTTTTCTCCCTTCTATCTTCTATAAATAGAGTCTTTATGTACTGTTTTTTATATACGATAATAAGAAGTTTTTTCTCTCATTCTGTTCTTCTCTGCTCCAAAGCATTACTGGATGAGTTCTTCTTTCTTGCATTAGTGCTGTGAATGATTTTCTGTTTCATATTTTGGATTCTTAACAGAGTGGGGTGCAAATAAAATTTTGAACAACAAATAAAATTTATGGACTACGAATAGCCAGTTCCGGACTGCTAATATCAACTCTCATTTTTTTCCTACTTTTATTTCGTTTTAGTTACTTTAATTTATAATATTTATTTATTATCTTCATTTATTTAGTTATTTGTATTATTATTATTTTCTTCTATAAACAAGTTAAGAGAATAAAAATCTGATAATTGGGCGTTGTTAAAGGCAAACCAGAATTGGCTATTGGCAAACCAATTTCTATGAATTATTACGCGCCTTTTGAAAATACGCTTTGTACATGTATTTTTAGGAAAAGTGTTCAACACAAAAATTGTAGATCTCGTCGAGATCTACAACTTTCGTGTTGAACACTTTTCCTAAAAATGTATGTACAAGACGTATTTTCTTGTTACAAGGCGTATTTTCTTGTTACAAGGCGTATTTTCTTGTGCGTGCATTTTTAGGAAAAGTGTTCAACACGAAAGTTGTAGATCTAGTCGAGATCTGCAATTTTCGTGTTGAACACTTTTCCTAAAAATGCATGTACAAAGCATATTTTCAAAAAACGCGTAATAACTCATAGAAATTGGTTTGTCAATAGCCAATTCTGGTTTGCCTTTAACAACGCCCTAATTTTATATTAGTTTTCATAAAGGGCGTTGTTAAAGGCAAACCAGAATTGGCTATTGGCAAACCAATTTCTATGAGTTATTACGCGCCTTTTCAAAATACGATTTGTACATGCATTTTTAGAAAAAATGTTTAACACGAAAATTGTAGATCTCGTCGAGATCTACAACTTTCGTGTTCAACACTTTTCTTAAAAATGAATGTACAAAGTGTATTTTCTTGTTATTTTCAAAAATTCACTATAGTTACGATCAGGGCGGCAATACGCCTTGTGCGTGCATTTTTAGGAAAAGTGTTCAACACGAAACTTATAGATCTCGACGAGATCTACAATTTTCGTGTTTAACACTTTTCCTAAAAATGTATGTACAAAGCGTATTTTCAAAAGGTGGGTAATAACTCATAGAAATTGATTTGCCAATAGCCAATTCTGGTTTGCCTTTATCAAATAAAGGTAAAATTAGAAAGCCTAATTTACATTTTAGCTTGGCTTTAAATAATTTTTAAAAAGTTATCTCATTATTTATAGAGTAATATGTGGATTGATATTTGGCATTCACATTATTGCGGATAGATCAACATTCCTTGATATGGATATTTGATGCCTTGTTTAAGCGTACGAGTGTGTAGCAGCCTGTGGGGTGGTTACGGTTCGTGTTATGAGAGTTTTTCACCATTTATAGCTTGATACACCGTCATGCACATGATCGTGTACCCACTGCAAATTTGAAGGCTTAAAGAGGTTGTGCCAGAGTGTCTATGTGCACCCAGCAAGACACGACTCAACACATGACCTGACCAAATCGTGTGCAGACGCCATGTACAGCTGGAGAAGAGGCAGCTTGTACAGGGTCAAAAATATTTATTTTGGCCCGATTTGAACCGTAGGATTGGGTGATCTTTGATCCAACAACTAGGAATTGTCTGGGAGTTTTAGGTCGTGAATAAGAGGCTCAAACCCTCGTTTAACTACTTGTTTTCTCTTTTATAGGGTGAGAAAGAGGGGAGGGAAAAGAAGAGCTTGTCGAGGAAGAAGAAGAGGAGCATTGTTGCTAGAGCTGTCATGGTTCCGGTTCGGTTCCGGTTTCATTAAAACCGTGAACCGAACCGTTAAGGTAACGGTTCTTCAAATTAGAACCAAAACCGTATTTGATTTGACTTGTTTCGGTTTCGGTACCGGTTCCAGCATATTTTTTGGAACCGTGGTTTTAACGGTTCCGGTTACGGTTGAACAAGAACCAAACCCAACCGGTCACTAACGGTTCGGTCCGGTTCTATGCGGTTTGGTCCGGTTCCAATCGGTTTCAATCGTGCAATGCTGATGCAATAATGTTCATGTTGCTGAAGACGACTCAGCATAGGGTAAAGAACTTTGAATTGTTGCACTTAAAATCTTATTTTACAAATAAAATTTTGTTTAAAGAATATATTAGTTAATTTCATATTGATGGGTCTTCATCCATCTTGTAGAGAAATCCGGGTTGCGTTTAACCAAAAACCCCCCACTCCCCACTAAGATGGTGGAGGCATGGGCAAGAAGGAAGAGAAAAACCGCCCAAAACCGTCGCGAAACCGCCCAAAAACCGTTACACACACGTGCAGTTTCGTGCGCTAGCGAGCGCGGTACCGCGCGCGGTAGCGCACGACCGCGCACGTGGAACCGCGCGGCACGCGCGGAACCGCGCGCGTGCGTGGCCAGTGCGGCCCGCGCGCCCGCGTGGGCGCGCTAGAGCGCAGGCCGCGCGCGGTTCCGCCCGTGCCGCGCGGTCGTGCGCTACCGCGCGCGCGCGCGACCTCCGCGCTAGCGCAGCCTCGCGCTAGCGCAGCCTGCGCGCTAGCGCGAGGCCTGCGCGCTAGCGCGGAGGCCGCGCGCGCGCTAGCGCGCAGGCCACGCGCTAGCGCGCAGGCCTCGCGCTAGCGCGCATGCAACCTGCGTGCTAGCGCGCGCGGCCTGCCGGTCGGTCTCCCTCGGCGCACGGCGTGCCCGCCGCCCCCTTTGCGTCGGCCTCGCACGACTCCGATCATGCTTTTGCGGCGTCCCCGCTCGGCGCTCAACGCGCGCTTTGCACCGCCAAGTTCGTAGCGTGCTTTTGATCCGCGCGCGCTTGAACATTGCAAAGTTCATAGCGCGCAGTTGCTAACTCCACTATCTTTTTTGAGATTGCAGGATTCACACATTGCAATCGGAAACTGCCCGAACTGCCCGAACTGATCGGGGGGCAAAATTGTCATATTCAGAAAGTGGCGATCCGTGTGCTCTCGATCAACGGTCGAGATCGGCCCGTCAGGTAGTTACGGTGGTTACAACGACGAAATTACTGGGTTGCCCCTAGCCAAGTCTATAAAAGGGACCCTGAATCCTCATTTGAGGAGATCTGATTTTTGGCATCCGAGAGAGATTCTTGAAGATTTCCTTCGAAGAACTCCTTCGCGGTTCGAAGATCTCCTTCGCGGTTCGAAGATCTCCTTCGTCACTTGAAGATCTTCTTCGGACTTTGAAGACTTCCTACAACACCAAGACACTTTGCTTTTCTGAGAGGTGGCCTGTGACCCTCGGAGAATTTTCTTTAACTGCAATTGTAACGAGAAGCGGCCTGTCGCTCTCTGAACTTGTAACTTCGTTTGTAACACTTCAACACTTAGTGAAATTTGGCTGGCACCGATCTGACCACGTGGTTTTTTACCCTTTCTGGGTTTACCACGCTAAAAACGTTTTCTTGCCACCTGTCTATTCTCTCTGTGACTGTTTGCGCATTCGGCTCACTCTCGGGCTAAGACGGTTCAATTTGCCCGGTCTGGAAGAGCGTCGAGTGACCCGCAAAAAATTTGACTAATTTATCAGCTACAATTAGATTTGTCTTTCATGATTACTATTAAATAGTAGTTGTATATCCTCTATATTTTTAAAACAAAATATTTCAAAAAAAAGTGAGAAAAATTAAAAATGCATTATATGACTGTATAAAAACCGAAAGTAGATCGCAAAAACCGACTTCAAATCACACAAATGTCAAACCACACAGGTTTTGGTGCGGTGCGATTTTGTTCAGTTCAAAACCGTCCCTCTTTGTTGCGATTGCGATTTGGGTTCAAACCGCATCAGTTTCGCCCATAATAATAAGTATAGATATTATAGATATATTATAAAAAATTAACAATATAATAATAATAATAATAATAATAAACGGGTTGTGGTTCAGTTCTACTTCGGTCCGGTTCAGATCGGTTCTAAAAATCTTGAAACCGCTTGAGACTTGTATATTGCGGTTCCGGTTCCGGTTCCGGTCCAGATAATAAAATGAAAGAACCACACCCAGACCATTGTTATTCACGGTTCCAAAATTCAAACCTGAACCCAAATAATCCGCGAACGGTTCGGTCCGGCTCTTTGCGGTTCTGGTTCGGTTCCGATTCGATTTACTGTTTTCGGTTTTAAGTGACAGCTATAACTGTAGCGGTGTGCTCACTGGGGGAAGCTAGCGTGCTCACTGTAGATGTGTGTGCATGGGAGCGCACACCCAAACCCTCTTCATCCTCGGCGGCGGCCACAAGTGAGGGATCATCTGTAAGTTCGGAAACAGTTTCCGTGGTCGCCGTAATGACATTGTCATAAGATCTTTCTATGGAAGTATCTTTGGATCACCAATCAAACCTGCAGATCTCCGATCTCCCTTGCAAACTTGACAACTGCGCCAATAAAAAAAGGAAGAACAGGCAGTTTTATGGGAAACATGTAACCTTTCTTGATGGTGTTCCGGGCCGGCTCCGTGATTTATATACGAGAAAAGGAAGGCGAGCGATTCTCTGGCGAGATACCAGATCCTTGATCTCCTCGACGACCTCTCTTACAAAAGAGGAAGACGAGCGGTTCTGTGCACACCGATACTAGTTCTCGTTATCCATTTTCCTAATTAATTTTATTTTAAAAGAAATTTAATTTTTATTGTAATAATCTAAAAAAATTATTAAGTGAAAAATAATTTAATATTAAATTTTTTTCAAATTATTAATTTTTTTAGTAAAAGATAAATTTGTAACGTTGATTTAAAATAATTATTTGTAAGAATTAGATGGTTATTTACTATGATAGAAAAGATAAGAGAGCTTATACACTCATTTTAAATATTTATGGGATTGTTGACTTTGGTAAGCAAGATAAGAAGAGTTATACAAATGTTATTTGATGTGCACCCCGTAAAAATGATACGGGATGCGGTCCCACAAAACGTATCCGGACGGGTACCGCCGCGCAAGCAAGCACCGCGCGTGGCGTGAAAATCAAAAGGTGTCACGCGACAAGCGACGCATATCAATCTACGTGTCAATATGCGCGCAAATTACGGTACCAAGAGGGCGAGACATTCGTCGCGCCAAAAAGGTGTGGCATTCGCCGCGCAAAAGAGGCGCGGCATTCGTCACGCCAAAGTGGCGCGGTACTCGCCGCGCCAAAGCGGCGCGGCAGCCGCCGCACTGATGTCTTCTCACGGTCGTGCATCAATCGCCTTCGCGTTCACCGCGCTCAGAACGTTGACCAAACTACACGCCGAAACATTATTCTTGCATAAATATTATTCCCCCGTGAATATTATCCGCCGCGCTCAGAACGCCTCCGCGCTCACCGCGCGCTCAGAACGCCTCGGCGCTCACCGCGCGCTCAGAACGCTTTCACATTCACCGCGCTCTCAGAACGCTCTCATGTTCGTTGCGCGCTCATAACGCTTCTTTGCGCGCTCAGAACACCTCCCCGTTCGTTGCGCGCTCAGAACGCTAACCCGTTCGTTGCGCGCTCAGAACGCTTCGGAGCGCGCTCAGTGCACTTTCACATTCCGGGCACGCTCACTTTTTTCTTTCTAATTTCTCAGATTGCAGGAACGGCTTGTCACATTTTTCACCTTCAACAAAGCTGCCCGAACTGCCCGAAGGGCGAGACGGTCATTTACGAAAAATGGCGTTCCGTGTGCTCCAAATCGGTGAGCGTGATTCGCCCGTCAAGTGGTTACGACGACAAAATTACCGGGCTACCCCCGACCAAAGCTATAAAATGAGCCCAGAACCTTCATTTGAGGGGACCACTACAAGAAAATAGACTTTTGGCCAGAACAAATTGCCCTGGCAAAAAGTCCAAAACCGCGGCTAAAGAACTTTTGCCACGGTCTAGCCACGGAAAAAATTCGTGGATAAAGGTCGCGTGGAGAAAGGTTTTTTGCCACGTATTGGCCGTGGCAAATAGTATTAGCCACAAATAAATAATGTCGTGGCTAATACCTGGACCTTTTGCCAAGGTTTTTCCCCCTGACAAAATATTCGAAGTAACCGTTAAATGGACTATTTGCTACGACTTTTAGCCGTAGCAAATAGTAGGACTATTAGCCACGGTTTTAAACCCTGGCTAAAAGTAATTTCGATATTTAAAAAAAACTATTTGCCACGGTTTTAAACCATGGCAAATAATAAATTATGTATTTTTTAAGAAAATATAGCAGAAATCTTAATTTCTTCTCCCAACATCCATTGACATGAACAATAAATTATGAAACAAGAACCACAGATGTAGATGACTATTGATGTCCATCATAATTGTAATATTAGTAAGAAAAATGACATTGTAATAGAGAGGGTATTTATGATTCCAGATAAACTTTCAATGACTGAAAGCTTCCTGGAATGAGATCCACGTGAAACAGGTCACAAAAAATGGATAAACATAATCACAAGCATAAGAATATTTGCTAATTCAATTGGAGAAGAAATGTCAATTCTTTAGAACATAGCATATCCTGCATCATTCAAAATAATTAAACGAATATAATGATTCACAATAATATGTGAGTGTGTGCGCGCATGCGCACGTATGTACATATATATCATAGCAAATTATTGATATTCATACTCAAGTATAAAGTAAAACCCAGTTCCTCCCTTGATATATGTAGCTCACATAATCTTATTATGAATATACGCATTTGACTCTTGCCAACCCAAGAAAATCTCAATACATTAAAATGGAGAAAGCAAAAAAGAAGTAAAAGTTCTCCATTGATTCTTCCAGTATGTGAACATATATGTCAAACAACGGAAGAAAAACAGCAAGTACAGCACATAACTGATTTTGTTGGAGCGGTTTGGGAGCAGTATACTCATTTTTCTAGTAGTGGACCTTGCCTTCTGCACCCAGGAGAGCTCCTTTGAAAATTTCCACGGAATTCTCCTTCGGCGCTTGAAGATCTCCTTCGTGGACTTGAAGATTTCCTTTCCCCCGAAAGACGACTCAGCATTTTCACTTTCGTTCTCCCGAAAGGCGACTCAGCATTCTCACTTTTGTTCTCCACCGTTCTCAGAAGGAAAAAAGACTTAGTGTTCCGAGAGGTGACCTGTCACCTTCGGAACTCTCTCTCTCTCTCTCTCTCTATCATTGTAACGAGCGGCGGCCTGTCGCGGTCGATTTCTAAATACCTGATTGTAACCCCTCAGAAGATAGTGAAGTTTGGTCGGCACAGCTCCGGCCGCGTGGTTTTTTACCCTTTCCGGGTTTTCCACGTTAAAAAGTCTCAGTGTACTCAACGAATCTCTAATTGACTGTTTGCGCGCTCGGTTCGCTTCCGAGCTAAGGTGGTTCAATTCGACCGGTCTACCAAAGCACCCGAGCGACCCGCAACAGTTTGGCGTCGTCTGTGGGAACCGAGTTCCCGAAATTCTGCAATGACTCACTAGAAGTAGCACTAGCTGCCAATTGCAATGGCGAGAAGAAGTGCTCGCACTACTGAAGGATCAATCCCGGAGGGGCGCGTCGATCCAGCTCCCTCCCACTCGCTTATCAATGCGCCTCTCGCAGAAGAGGCAGTGCTTGCGCCCGCGACAATACTGGAAGGGCGCGTGCGTCAGATGGAAGAGCAGTAAGCCGAGATGCTGGCTCTCGTAAGAAATCTTGGGGCTCCTAGAGCTCCCGTTCAACCCCCAGCGTTGAACGTTCCGCCGCCCCCAGCTCCGAATCATGCTCCGAATGAGGATGTCGTTCGAGAAGAAGAAGCCTCAGAAGAATTCTCCGACGCAGCAAGCTCCGCCCATCCCGCTCCGCCAACCAGAGGACCAAAAGCTGACCACCATCACCATCGCCAAGGAAGAGTTGTTCCTGGTCGAGCAGTAGAACGAACCACGCGATAGGAGATACGCAACATGATAGCGGAAGAGTACGACCAGGCGGGGCGACTCACAGCTCTCGCCCGCCGTCCCGCGCACCACGGCTCCCCACTATCGCCTCAGGTCTTGGGCAATCCAGTTCCGAATGGTTTCAAGCTTCCCAACATCGAAACATTCGACGGGACGGACGACCCATTAGAACATGTCAACCATTTCGCTACCATCATGAGACTCTACAAAGCTCCAAATCAGCTCCTCTGTCAAGTGTTCCCAGCAACCTTGAAAGGACAAGTGCGCACTTGGTTCCACTCCCTGCGGGATGGGGCTATCAGCAACTTCGCAGAAATGGCGCAGCAGTTCGTAGACCAGTTCATCGCCAATCGTAGGATTGTCCGAGATCCCTCCCATCTCTCAGGAATCCGCCAGAATGACGGAGAGACTCTCAAGGATTTCTTTCGACGCTTCACTTCAGAGGCTCGGCAAATCCCGGGGGTCGACCCCGAGCTCCTGCGAGGAGTCTTCCTTGGAGGGCTCTGCCCCGGTGGCTTCTACTCCGCACTGATGCGAGAAACTGTGCCTAACTACCCAGACCTCGTCCACCGAGTTGAATCTCAGATAGCAGCTGATGAGGCGATTGAAGCGCACTGCCAGCAGTTCGAGGGGAGATCGAAGAGGAAGAGAGAGGAGTCGTTGCCACGGACGGTCCCCGATAAAAAAATAAGCAACACGGCACCCCCAGCTGAGACTGGGGTTCTCGCCAGCATTAAGACTACACTCCCCTGAACACAACCAGGACTAACATTCTCCTTGCCATCCGCGATCATCCCTCTCTTCAGAGGCCTAGGGATCTTGCACCAAATTCTGGAGACCAATCCAAATACTACGACTACCATCGAGGTCATGGACACAAAATAGAAGATTGTTCGCGACTAAGTGCAGAAATCGAACGATTCGTTCGTCTGTGATTCCTTGAAAAATTCCTCCAAACCAAGGACCCTGAATCAACAGGTCAAGAATGACCCAGCAGGGTGTGCAATCCCCAGAGCGACCATCCCGAAGAATTGCCCGTTCTCTGCCCAGGGAACGTCCAGGGCACCCGACGTATTTACTTGTATCTTATGTTATCAGCATCCATGTAACAAACAAGTGTCATTTAATTTATTACTTTTTATCATGCGCCCAAACCACAAGCGTCATTTTCAATTGTACTATTTCTCCCAAAACAGAGTGTACAGATCGCCCGACAACGAGCTCTGACCTCTCTCAAAACAGAGTGTACAGATCGTCCGACAAAGGACTCTGACCTCTCCCAGAACAGAGTGTACAGATCGTCCGACAACGGACTCTGACCACTCCCAGAACAGAGTGTACAGATCGTCCGACAACGGGCTCTGACCTCTCCCAGAACAGAGTGTACAGATCGTCCGACAATGGGCTCTGACCTCTCCCAGAACAGAGTGTACAGATCGCCCGACAAAGGACTCTGACCTCTCCCAGAACATAGTGTAAAGATCGTCCGACAACGGACTCAGACCTCTCCTAGAACAGAGTGTACAGATCGTCCGACAACGGACTCTGACCTCTCCCAGAATAGAGTGTACGGATCGTCCGACAAAAGAATCTGACCTCTCCCAGAACAGAGTGTTCAGATCATCCGACAAAGGACTTTGACCTCTCCCAGAACATAGTGTTCAGATCGTCCAACAAGAGACTCTGACCTCTCCCAGAACAGAGTGTTCAGAACGTTCAACAAGGAACTCTGACCTCTTCCAGAACAGAGTGTCCAGATCGTCCCACAAGAGACTCTGGCCTCTCCCATAACAAAGTCCTTGTATATGTCATACAGAAACATCGAGCTCTTCCGAATAGAACGACCGGGTGTCCCAAAGTAGAGGCTCTGATATTTTTCAAAGGACCCAACGTCCACCAGACACAAGAGCTCACTCTACTCCCCCGGTGACCTCATTGCTACAACACGAAGCGTCCGCACTTCGCCCTCGTGTTAGGCCACGGTTCGAAGCGTCAGCCCTTCGCAGAAACTTTGGGGGTCCTAAAATTGGTCCTATTCAAGTCCACGATCTTCGGTACAAACACCTAGCAGCAAACTCGCCAACGCGCTGAAGAGAAGAGGCCTCTCGCTAGTGGAGGATAAGTGTGAAGTATGATAACTTTAACTAGGTCTGTCCAAAAGACCACCTCGCCCCAGCGCTGCTTGGACTCGCCACCGCACTACTTCGGCTCCTCGCCACCAAGCTACTCAGTCCTTAAACGCTAAACGACAAGTTTGGCGCGATATCCGACACAATCACGGGGTGACAAGCTCGTCGCGATCTCCGACGCAATCGCTAGGCAGCAAGCTCGCAATCGATCAAAACCTCTGAACTCCTCCGCGCAGAAATTCGGACTCCGAAAGTTTGGGGGGGGGGGGCTTATGATGTGCACCCGTAAAAATGATACGGGATGCGGTCCCACAAAACATATCCGGACGGGTACCGCCGCGCACGCAAGCACCACGCATGGCGTGAAAATCAAAAGGTGTCACGCGACAAGCGACGCATATCAATCTGCGTGCCAATATGCGCGCCAATTACAGTGCAAAGAAGACGAGACATTCGTCGCGCCAAAAAGGCGTGGCATTCGCCGCGCAAAAGAGGCGCGACATTCGCCGCGCCAAAGTGGCGCGGTACTCGCCGTGCAAAAGAGGCGCGGCCTTCGCCGCGCCAAAGCGGTGCGGCAGCCGCCACACTGAAAGGTGCGGCGCCTGCCACACCAAATTGGTTCGGTAATGACGCACCTGGGGGGTGCGGCAATGCCGCACCCCCCAGCGCCCATTTAATGGGCGCTGACCAAGTCAGGGCCCATTTTGGGCACTGACTTGGTCAGCGCCTATGTGGCACTCCCCCATTGGGGAGTGCCCCACTCCCCATTTGGGGAGTCACGTAACTCCCCTTGGTGAGTTACTTGAATAGTAACTCCCCAAAGGGGAGTTATGTATTCAGCACTCCCCAATTGGGGATTGCTCCCGACCACCTCGGCCTCGAGGTCTTCTCACGGTCGTGCATCAATCGCCTTCGTGTTCACCGCGCTCAGAACATTGACCAAACTACACGCCGAAACATTATTCTTGCATAAATATTATTCCCCCGTGAATATTATCCGCCGCGCTCAGAACGCCTCCGCGCTCACGGCGCGCTCAGAACGCCTTCGCGCTAACCGCGCGCTCAGAACGCCTTCGCGCTCACCGCGCGCTCAGGACGCCTCCGCGCTCACCGCACGCTCAGACGCCTCCGCATTCGCCGCGCTCTCAGAAAGCTCTCATGTTCGCTGCGCGCTCAAAACGCTTCTTTGCGCGCTCAGAACGCCTCCCCGTTCGTTGCGCGCTCAGAATGCTTCCCCGTTCGTTGCGCGCTCAGAACGCTTCGGAGCGCGCTCAGTGCACTTTCACATTCCGGGCATGCTCACTTTTTTTCTTTCTAATTTCTCAGATTGCAGGAACGGCTTGTCGCCTTTTTCACCTTCAACAAAGCTGCCCAAACTGTCCGAAGGGCGAGACCTCATTTACGAAAAATGGTGATCCGTGTGCTCCAAATTGGCCAGCGTGATTCGCCCGTCAAGTGGTTACAGTGTTTACAACGGCAAAATTACTTGGCAACCCCCGACCAAAGCTATAAAAGGAGCCCAGAACCTTCATTTGAGGGGACCTTGCCTTCTGCACCCGGGAGAGCTCCCTTGAATATTTCCACGGAATTCTCCTTCGGCGCTTGAAGATCTCCTTCGTGGACTTGAAGATTTCCTTTCCCCCGAAAGGCGACTCAGCATTCTCACTTTCGTTCTCCCGAAAGGCGACTCAGCATTCTCACTTTTGTTCTCCACCATTCTCAGAAGGAAAAAGACTTAGTGTTCCGAGAGGTGGCCTGTCACCTTCGAAACTCTCTCTCTCTCTCTCTATCATTATAATGAGTGGCGGCCTGTCGCGCTCGATTTCTAAATACATGACTGTAACCCCTCAGAAGATAGTGAAGTTTGGTCGGCACAGCTCCGACCGCGTGGTTTTTTACCCTTTTCGGGTTTTCCACGTTAAAAGTCTCAGTGTACTCAACGAATATTTAATTGACTGTTTGTGCGCTCGATTCGCTTCCGAGCTAAGGTGGTTCAATTCGACCGGTCTACCAAAGCACCCGAGCGACCCGCAATATTATTAAAAATATAGGGGAGTTATTGAGTATGGTGTAGAAGGTACAGAGAGTTATTAATAATTTACTCTTATATTTATGAATTTATTTTATTCGAATAACTGTGTACTCCGCCCACACAGAAAAAAAAAATTCTGCGTCCGCAACTGAATTTGTACTCCAGAGGGAGGCCAACGGTGGTTGCGGTGTAGAATCGTGAGTAGCTACTTCGATTAGGCCTTTCGTTGTCCTTAAACCTCCTCTCGAGCTCCAGCAGAAGCGCCCACTCCGAGATGGATTTCCGCACGGTCGGGCTCAACTTCTCCAGTGGCTTCCTCCCACATCCGAGCTCGAGCAGCAGAAATCCGAGTGTACAACCCTCATATTTTTCAAGCTGGTGTGACCCGACGCAGGTAAGATCGCTATAGTGAGGGTAGCTGTGACGTGACGAATTGACCCGTTAAGAGGGGTCCGAGGCCATCCTAGGCAAAAGAAGGGGGGGACGATCCGGTCTGTTCCCCCGCATTCCGCCAAGGCCTAGGGAGGCGAGTGGACCTTGGTCCACTCGCCCGAACCTAGGGGGCGAGTGGACCCTCAGTCCACTCGCCGGCCCCTGGGGGGGCGAGTGGACCTTGGTCCACTCGCCCGAACCTAGGGGGCGAGTGGACCCTCGGTCCGCTCGCCGGCCCCTAGGGGGGCGAATGGACCCTCAGTCCACTCGTCGGCCCCAAGGAGGCGAGTGGACTTCCGGTCCACTCGCTGGCCCATAGGGGGGCGAGTGGACCTCCGGTCCACTCGCCGGTCCTAGGGGGAGTGGACCGAATGTCCACTCCCCCGGGCCTTGGGAGGCGCCCAGTCCCAGGGGCGAGGGGGCCTTCAGTCCACTCGTCTGCTCTCCATGTTAAGGGAGAGGTGGGCTGTTCAGGCAGGGGGGGGGGGGGGGGGGGGAGTAGGCGTCTCATCTCCACTCGCCTCCCCCCTGTGCTGGTCGTTCAGGTTCGTTGTTGGGCTGCGGATAGCAGATTTTCGGCTAACCGCAACCCACTTTTTGGGAAGTCTATAAATAGACCTCCATGGGCACCTTGGGAAGGGATGTTGGTACCCCCCTCCCTTGCGTGTGAGCAAGCACTACCCCTCCCCTCCCCCTGTCATTGAAGGTGGACGGTGAGGTGATCCTTAGTGCCCTCCAAGGTGCCCACGCTCAGCATTGGCTTGGGAGGGGAAGTTCTATGTGAGCTTCCGGGTATGTGGTGGGACCTCCACGCTGCAGCTTAAGGGGTCCATTTGTGGACTTAGATGCTCTTTAAGGGCCAGGTTCTTCAGTTCTTGGTGACTGGTCAATGATCTAGCTCGGGTCAAGTAAGGGTTAGCTGCTTCCCCCTTGCGAACGTCGAGACCAGTTCTCTGGTTTCAACATTATGGTGCGGTGAGCGGGGAAGCAGCTAGTTCGGAAAGCTATGAGCAAGTCTCATGGCTGGAAGCGATGAGCTGGTGGATTCACCTCTGCCGGCAAGTGCATGAAGGAAGGTGACTTCGAGGAGTTCAGGAAGTCTTGTGGTTTGCCCTCCCCCTTCAGGGCGAGTGCTCGGTATCGCCAACACCTGTGCTCGCCTCGCCATCTTTGATGGAGATAGAGCAAGCATGTCGGCAAGGGAATGGGCCAGCCTCGGAGGAAGGCCTGAACCTCCAAGCGCAAGCGCTCTTCAACAGCTCCCATGGGTCCAGCTGCCCCGAGTGAGGGGGTAGGGAGGATGCCTCCGTCTCACCAGGAAGGAGGCTGAGTCCCTGTGCCTGATTCAACAAAAGCACGGGGAGATGCAAGGAAGCTACGCAGATCGGTTCCAGAGGCAAGTCTCCCACCTCCAGGTTGACCAGGGAAGCAGGAAGGACCAGGAGAAAGAAAAGGAATGAGAAGGCAGAGAAAGTGGAGGAGGTGATAAAAGAGATGGCCGAGATGCATGTGGCCGAGTAGGCGCAAGAAGGCGTGTTGTAATAGATATGTAACCTCCCCATGTTGAATAAAAAGTAGGTAGAGATATAACCTTAGGTAAAGCCTCTGGGAAGGTGTTGGATTCCTCTGCCTCCAGGTGAAGGTAATCACCTAGGATGTGGATGGGTACTTCGCCCCCCCCCCCCCCCAGTTGGTAATATCCCCGACTAGAGACCATTCTCCGGGTTCAGTCATGCCGGCAGATGGGAGACTCATCGGGTCGACTGATTGGTAATATCCCCGACTAGAGACCATTCTCCGGGCTCAGTCATGCCGGCAGATGGGAGACTCATCAGGTCGACTAATTGGTAATATCCCCGACTAGAGACCATTCTTCGGGCTCAGTCATGCCGACAGATGGGAGACTCATCTGGTCGACTGATTGGTAATATCCCCGACTAGAGACCATTCTCCGGGCTCAGTCATGCCGGCAGATGGGAGACTCATCGGGTCGACTCGCTGCTTGAGTAAGTGACTTGGAGAGATGATGAGCTCCACTACCTCCAGGAAAGCTAGGCCCCTAGGACGTGGATGGGTATTCCACCTCCAGTTGATTTGAAGAGTGTTGAGTTCCTCTGCCTCCAGGTAAGCTAGGCTCCTAGGACGTGGATGGGTACTCCTACCCCAAATGGTTTGGGAAGGTGCTGGGTTCCTCTACCTCCAGGCAAGCTAAGCCCCTAGGACGTGGACGGGTACTCCGCCCCCAATAGGTTCGGATAGGTGTTGAACTCCTCTACCTCCAAGTAAGCTAACCACCTAGGACGTGGATTGGATCTCTGCCTCAGTTGCTTTGATAAGATGGTGGAGTTCCTCTACCTCTAGGTGAAGGTAAGCACCTAAGACGTGGATTGTATCTCCGCCTCAGTTGCTTTGATAAGGTGGTGGAGTTCCTCTGCCTCTAGGTGAAGGTAAGCACCTAAGACGCGGACTGGTTCTCTGCCCCCAGTTGCTTTGGAAAGATGGCTGAATCCCTCCGTCCCTCGGTGAGGGTAAGCACCTGGGACGTGGACTGGTTCTCCGCCCCCGGATAGTTCGGGAAACTGTTAGTTCCCTCCCCCTCCAGGTGAGCTCGGCTCCCTGGTAGGTGCGGAGTTCCCTCCCACTCCAGGTGAGCTCGGCTCTCTGGTAGGTGTGGAGTTCCCTCCCACTCCAGGTGAGCTCGGCTCCCTGGTAGGTGTGGAGTTCCCTCCCCCTCCAGGTGAGCTCGGCTCCCTGGTAGGTGTGGAGTTCCCTCCCACTCCAGGTGAGCTCGGCTCCCTGGTAGGTGTGGAGTTCCCTCCCCCTCCAGGTGAGCTCGGCTCCCTGGTAGATGTGGAGTTCCCTCCCCCTCCAGGTGAGCTCGACTCCCTGGTAGGTGTGGAGTTCCCTCCCCCTCCAGGTGAGATCGGCTCCCTGGTAGGTGTGGAGTTCCCTCCCCCTCCAGGTGAGCTCGGCTCCCTGGTAGGTGTGGAGTTCCCTCCCCCTCTAGGTGAGCTCGGATCCCTGGTAGGTGTGGAGTTCCCTCCCACTCCAGGTGAGCTCGGCTCCCTGGTAGGTGTGGAGTTCCCTCCCCCTCCAGGTGAGCTCGGCTCCCTGGTAGGTGTGGAGTTCCCTCCCCCTCTAGGTGATCTCGGCTCCCTGGTAGGTGTGGAGTTCCCTCCCCCTCCAGGTGAGCTCATATCCCTGGTAGGTGTGGAATTCTCTCCCCCTCCAGGTGAGCTAGGCTCCCTAGTAGGTGTGGAGTTCCCTCCCCCTCCAGGTGAGCTCGGCTCCCTGGTAGGTGTGGCGTTCCCTCCCCCTCCAGGTGAGCTCATCTCCCTGGTAGGTGTGGAGTTCCCTCCCCCTCTAGGTGAGCTCGGCTCCCTGGTAGGTGTGGAGTTCCCTCCTCCTCCAAGTGAGCTCGGCTCCCTGGTAGGTGTGGAGTTCCCTCCCCTCCAGGTGTGCTCGGCTCCCTGGTAGGTGTGGAGTTCCCTCCCCCTCCAGGTGAGCTCGTCTCCCTGGTAGGTGTGGAGTTCCCTCCCCCTCCAGGTGAGCTCGACTCCCTGGTAGGTGTGGAGTTCCCTCCCCCTCCAAGTGATCTCGGCTCCCTGGTAGGTGTGGACTTCCCTCCCCCTCCAGGTGAGCTCGGCTCCCTGGTAGGTGTGGAGTTCCCTCCCCCTCTAGGTGAGCTCGGCTCCCTGGTAGGTGTGGAGTTCCCTCCCCCTCCAAGTGAGCTCGGCTCCCTGGTAGGTGTGGAGTTCCCTCCCCCTCCAGGTGAGCTCGTCTCCCTGGTAGGTGTGGAGTTCCCTCCCCCTCCAGGTGAGCTCGGCTCCATGGTAGGTGTGGAGTTCCCTCCCCCTCCAGGTGAGCTCGGCTCCCTGGTAGGTGTGGAGTTCCTTCCCCCTCCAGTTGAGCGCGGCTCCCTGGTAGGAGTGGAGTTCCCTCCCCCTCCAGGTGAGCTCGGCTCCCTGGTAGGTGTGGAGTTCCCTCCCCCTCCAGGTGAGCTCGGCTCCCTGGTAGGCGTGGAGTTCCCTCCCCCTCCAGGTGAGCTCGACTCCCTGGTAGGTGTGGAGTTCCCTCCCCCTCCAGGTGAGCTCGGCTCCCTGGTAGGTGTGGAGTTCTCTCCCCCTCCAGGTTAGCTCGGCTCCCTGGTAGGTGTGGAGTTCCCTCCCCCTTCAGGTGAGCTCGGCTCCCTGGTAGGTGTGTGAAAGTGCACAGTTAACCTCACTAGAATTCTCTAGAGGGGGGAGAGGTGAATAGAGATTTAAAAATATTTTGTGCAAAGTTAATAAATATATATATATATGTGTAATATTCACAGATTTAAGCTTCCCACACACCAACAAGAATTAAGCAAATAAAGAAAGAAATAGCAAAAAGAAAAACACAGCACAACACAAAGAAATATAGTGGTTCCCCAAACCTTGGGTAGTCCACTCTTCTACCCCCTTGGTAGGAATTCACTATCTTGCACTGAGTCTTTTGATAAGGTGACTCTTAGAACCAGCCTGAGTCTTTTGATAAGGAGACTCTTAGAACCACTACAACTGAATTTTTTGAAGAGAGATTATTAAAACTCTTTTACACAATTGAAATTTGAAATAAGGATATGAATGAGAAGAAGGAGAAGAATAAGAACAAGAACAAGAATAAGAAACAATTTATGCAAGAAGGAATCTTCTTCCTAGCAAGAAGATTAGAAACACAAGTATAATGAATGTAATCTCTCTTCTATAGTGAGAAGGAGATTGTAGGCTAAACGGAGGGTCTAGTTCTTATTTATCTTATTAAAAGATCTTGTTTAAGTTTTTCTTTAAAGTAATGATATATATATATGTATGCTGGGTGAGGAATAGAATCAAGCACTAGCAGTGCATGAGAAAAATCACAGCACAACAGTAATAAAAGTAAATTAAAAACAAACAAATCCAGATGACACAAGATGTATAGTAGTTCCCCTCAACTGGGTACATCTACTCTTCTACGCACTGGTAGGAATCCACTATGAGGTTGTTGATAAGGTGCCCTCACACCAGGTGAGCTGTTGATAAGGTGCTCTAACCAAACTGCAGGTTTTTGCTAAGGTGCCCTGTCACCGAGAGTTAACTTTTGAAGGGAGTTATAACCCTGTACAGGATGGGGTAAAGGAAGTAAAAATAAAAGTAGAAATTATATTGTTCTTCTCTGTATAAGAAGACTCTTGAAGATCCTGGTTTGAAGTTGAATGGATCTTGATGAAGATGTTGAAGAGCTCCCCCTGTCTGATGAGAGTTGATGACAGTTCTGGAGTCCTCTTCTCTTGATTGTACAAACACTTCTTTCTTCCTAAGCAGAGATGATCCTGAGCAAATGGTTGTGATTGGTGTCTCAGGATATATGTGATCTGCAAGAAGATGTTAGCAAAAGAAAAATGATATACAAAAATAGATCTTCCTTTCTTTGTATCTGTGTGTGCTGCTCGCATTTTTTTCTTCTGTATCTTCTCCTTTATAATCTGAGGACCCTTGCTCTCAATTTGAAATCTTCTCTCGGGAAGAAGAGAAGAGCTAAAGTTATCATTGATTTGACTCTTCGAGAAGATAACCTGCCGTTTCTTTTCATTTAAAGCTGATCTGCAACGACTATAATATTTATTGATCTGCAACGGCTAAGTTAAATATTATAAAGAAAGAAAGCAGAGTCAAAATAATATTTGTCGAGCTCTGGCTAGAATTTGTCGAGCGCTGAACGGCATTTGTCGAGCACCTTTCTGAAGGTTTGTCGAGCTCTTCACATTTCGTGATTCGTCGAGCGCCTTTCTGAGGCTTTGTCGACCTCTTCCACTTTTTGTCGAGCGGCGTTCAGAGAATAATTTGTTGACCGCTGAGACTGGTTGTCTGGTGAGTGGTTAATGAAATGACAGATTCGTCTAACATCGTTCGACAAATGTCGAGCTCCGTTCGACGAAAGCAGAGAATAAATATTTTTGTTTATTTAATTTTCTCCGATTCGATCGCATTATATTTAATTGAAGTTTTCTTGATGAGATTTTGTGATTTAAGTTATCAGATAGATGAACTTAGAGATTAGATGCTGATCCTAACTCAAATCAAACATAAGGTTCCAACATAGGCCTTTCTCTCTTTCAGTGAGAGCTTTCAGAAATTTGCAGCAGTATGACTTCAGAAGGTAGGAGAAGAAGAAGAAGACTTTTTCTTGTTATAGCACTCTTTCACTTTTCTCAATTTTCTCTTTCTTCTCTCTTGGGAGCTTTTCCTCCTTTTCAGAAATGGAGTGGATCACTTCTTGTTATTCTTTGCCGACCTCCTTCTGTATTTATAGCTCTGTTTATTCAAAAATATTGCTATAGGGGAATAATCAATTAACAGTCAGAGAAATAGTAAGAGAGAAAAGTTTCCATAATCATTATATCTGTAGAAGGAAAGAGATCAATCTATTTTCAAATAATGTCCATAATAATCTTAATCAAATTAGTCAAGAATCATTTAGAAGGAAAGACTGATTCAGAACGGCTAGAAAAGAATAATATAATTCCATAAAATTCAGATCTACAGAAAGAAGGAAAGAGATCTGGCGAGTTTTTGAATCTGTCACTGAAATCGACGTGCGTCGATTACTATTCGACGTAAGCGTCGATTTCAGCCTGGCTAGACGGCGAGAAGAAAATATGGAAGGAGCGTCGACTGAGGTGCGTCGACTTTACTGGGTGCATCGACTAGAAATCAGAGTTACGTCGACTTTGGTTACGTCGAATTCTGTTTAGAGTTACTTCGACTCATTCTGAGAGGTACGTCGACTACACTTCGACGTTGCGTCGATTACTATTCGACGCATATTTACTTAAACTAAATTTTCACTCTGAGAATACATATTCTACTCATTTCTAGGGGTTAAGATAAATCATTTCCCCAACAATCTCCCCCTATTTGTCTTAACCCTATTCAGAGAGAAATTTTATCAGCTTTTAATCAACACATCAAAGCATATTTATAGAAAAGAGATATATTAGATAATCAGAAGAAAATGGAAAAAGAAATCATCAGCACTTAAGCATTAATAGAGTATATCAAAATTGTTCAAAATATCACTCAGGAGGAGTAGGAGGAGTTTTTCTCTTCCTGGAGAATACTAAAGGGAGATCAGGTCTTTTTATAGAGGTTGTAGCAGGATGTTCATTCAGCTCCCCTGAGTCAAAGCAATCTACTCCTGAGATGAAACTTCCTTTATACCTTCTATTTCTGCTTCTTCAGCTTCTTTCCCAGCTCCAGCTTCAGCTATGACAGCATCTGGCTCCCCCTGAGCCTCAGCTTCTTTGTCTTTCTCACTTTCAGCCACTCCTTCAGCCTCAGCTTCCTTTTCAACTTCTTTCTCTACTCTACTTGCCTCCCCTTGAAAGAGAACTACTTGTTGTTCAGCTTCTCTTGCTATAGAGAGTACATCTGTTATCTGTTCTGTAGTATGTAGCTCAGGTACTATTTCATTCCCAATGGTCTTAAGCAGAGCAAGACTATCAGATTTTGATGTTGGAGAGGAGTTGTGTGAGTGAAATTTGTGACTGGAGAGCTGCTCTTCATCTAACTTCTCCCCCTTCTTGACGTTCTTAGCCAAGGGGGTTAAGAATGATTTAGTAACCTTAGATGAAGACACAGAGGTTTTGAGTACTTGCACAGAGGCATTTACCCCATCCAACTGGGTTTGCATGTGCCTGATAGAGGAGTGAATTTGAAGGCAGTGTCCATCCAGCATTTCTTGAAATCTTTGGGTTGCTGACTGGATACACTGAGTGATGAGAGCTTTAGTGGATGGAGATGGTTCAGGGTGTGTTGGTGGAGGGGATGAAGGTGGAGAAGTGATTGTTGATATATGAGGTATGGGAGATGATGTAGGTAGAGAGGATGTGATAGTAGGAGGAGGAAGAGGTGGTGATTGAATTGGTGTATGTGAAGATGTAGTTAAGGTAGGAGGTGTGAGGGTAGTGGAAACTTCTGGTGTGGATGATGTTGGTAGGGAAGAGATGTCTGTATGTGAAGGAGGAGGTGAAGATGGATGCACATGAGAATTAGGAGGAGTGGGAGTCCTTTAAGGAATGGAACCAGGCTTGGGGATTTGCCTGGTCCATTTTGAAAAGAGGGCTATGGACATCCTTTTTCCAGGAGGAATGAGAATTCCTTTTGACCTACATAGGTCTGGGAAGGAGTGAAGGAGTACCTGACTCATGATCCTCATGTAGGCATTCTCTTTATGAGAATATTTGTAGCCTATCATCTTCAGTAAGCAGCTGACCCAGTCTATCTTCTTTTTCAGTACAAGGGCCCCCATAATTTTCAGTTGCTGTTTGGGCACTGCATCATGGGCAGAGATTTTGCATAGTAGTATTTTTCCTACTATGTCTGCCAAGAGCCTATATTCATCAGAGAAGTCTATTTTCTTCAAGTTGATTGGCCTATCTCTGGAGAATTTCATGGTGATTAATAAGTTTTTGATTTCCTCAGGGGTGAGTTCCACAGGTTCACTACCTGATAAGGGAATGATGATGGAGATTCATTTAGCTACTCTTAGAAAATAATTTGCTTTCCCTTTTTGATTTGAACAAGGATAGTGTTGGTGTGTACCTGATGGAAGATCAAAGGTGTCCCTAAGATGTTCTGCAGAGATTGAGACAGGTGTTTCATGGATTGTTCCTGTAATCTCTCCTTGTTCAGATATCTGAACATGATTCATCAACTCAGTGAGTTCTATTTCCAGGAGTCTGCATCTTGTTGAAATGACTTTGTTTAGACCGGCTTCAGTGAAAAGAGCTATGATGCTCTTGTACTTTTCGGCGTCGGCTTGGAAGGAATCAAGATCAATATCGAAACCAGAGTTGATCTTGGGAGCCATTTTGGTCAGTGAAAGAGAGAGGAAGAGATGGATGGACTGAGAAGTGAGAAGGATGAGAGATGCAGAGAGCGTGCAGATTTCTAACTGAAGAGTTTATTTAAGTCAGGTGAAACGTCGAAACGAGACACAACTCGAGGTTTATTCGGTACTACAGTAGATGTGACCAAAAATATTTTAGTATTGCCGCTCTTTTTCATGAAGTTGACGTTGCATCGAGTGGAAGTCGATGTATGCGTCGGTTTTAACACTTTTGACGATGCGTCGATCAAGGAATCGATGTGACTTTTATTTTTCTGAAAATTCTAGGTTTTTCTTGAGAGATTATTACTTCCTAATCCTATGGTTTTCTAAGTCAGTCTTGGACTAATTTTATACATTATTGAATTGATTATGACAACATTGTTTGGCAATGTGGCATGTTTTATTACAGATATAACACCTGTTTGTCTTTAGATTATGGTAATTTGAGTTTAAAGAGGGATAGAAGTGTTGATTAGGATAAAATTGTTGTTTATGATGGAAGTTTAGATTAGGATAGAAGTTTTGATTTGGATAGAAATTTTGTTTAGGATGAATGAGTTCTAAATGAGGGTTAAGATAGAAAATTTTTGAAGGATAGATATGTCCTGAATTTAAGTTACCCTGAGAATTTATGCGTCGATAGGTATTCGACGTATGTTGAGAGTTGCGTCGATTTATATTCGGTGCTTTCTCTAGATTGTGTCGATCTGGAATCGATGCATGGAAGTAGTTGTGTCGATTATAAGTTGACGCAATTTTATTCATGCGTTGATTTGAGGTCGAAGTTTCTGAGAGATTGCGTCGAGTAAAGTTCGACGTACTATCATTCATGCGTCGATATGAAGTCGACGCAAAAGTGTCTTTACAGATTTTATTTTTCCTTTTTTCTGGTGGGAGATTTATTTCTTTATGAATTGTTTCTTTTGGCCTAGTTTCCTTCTCAGAATGAGTTTGTTCGTCTTCTTCTAAATGGTATGATGATGATTCATCAAAATGGTTTGTTTCCTTGAGGGTGAAGTTTTCTTTATTTTGTGAGTCTTCTTCTAAGTTTGTTGATTTGATGGGTTTAGTAAATTTAACAAGGCTCATCCAAGCAGGTTTGGTAGATGGTATTGAACTGGTTGAAGGATCAGCCCCTAGCCCCCGATTCTTATGTCTTATTATTTGTTTTTCAGTGATTTCTGTAAGTGTTTGGCTTCTGACTTTTATAGATTCTTCAAAAGCTTTTGTCTGGGATACCTTATTCTTAAGGAGTTGATTTTCTATTTTAGCACTTTCTATTTCCTTTTCTGTTTTATAGATTTTACACCTTAGTTCGTAATTTTTTGAACATGTATCCTCTATATTTCTCATATTAATTTGTTCTTTTAGATCCTTAATTTCTTGTTTAGTTTTTAGTTGATCTAAACAGAATCCTTTAAAATCATTTTTGAAATCATCACACAGAAAATCTATTTCATAAAAAATGCTTACCTCATCCTTATCCTCGGATTCCTCTATGAGAATAAGGCTATTTGCTTTTGTTGTTGAATTTTCTTTTTCATCTTCAGAAGATATGCTTCCTTCTGATCCTGTTTCACTCCATGATTTAGCAGCATATTCTTCCTTTGAGCTTTCAAGAGCCATTAACCATAGGCCTTCTTGCTTAGACTCTTCATTGTCACTTTTAGATTAGGTGCTGTCCTCAAAATCTGTTTCACTCCAAGCTTCTACAATGAAGCCTCTTTCTTTCTTCTTCCCCTTTTTCTTGAGATCTTTCTTTTTCAGATCTTTCTTTTTCTCAACATTTTCTGGACATTCTGGGGCAGTATGTCCAGTTTCCTGCAGGAATAACAAACAATTTCTTTAGTAGGAGTCTTATCATACCTTGGTTTTGACTCTCCTCCTCTAGACCCATCTGTCCTGACCCATTTCTTGAATCTTCTGGCCAGAGACTGAATAATTCTTCTTCAGTAACAAGGGTTTCTTCTTATGTTGCTTTTAATGCAATGTTTCTATCTTTTGAAGAGGTTGGAGTGTTTTCCCTTCTCTTCTCTGGTTTTCAGTAGTTGCTCATAGGATTTGAGTTTTCCTAAGAGGGCATCTGTTGAGATTTCCTTTTGTCCTTTTGTATCTCTTATTGCCCATATTCTTGAGTCTCATGAACTTGGGAGACTCATTAATAGTTTGTCATTGATCTCTGTGAGAGATATCTCTCTATCCAAGTTCCTTAATTGATTGATGATCAGACTGAATCTGTCATACATCTCAGATATGCTTTCTTCATTCTTCTTTTGGAAGTTCTCATATTGGGAGATCAATAGAGCCTTCCTATCTTTCCTTTCATCAACACTTCCTTCTACCATCTTTGTAAGAGCCTCCCAGATTTCTTTGGCTGATTCACAGTCAACAACCCTTTGAAAGATTTCATCTGAGAGGGTTGAGACAAGAATGTTCACATCTTTTGCATCATATGCTCTTGCCTTCTTCTCATCATCTGTCCACTCAGCCCTTGGGACAAGTGTTTGAGTCACTTTACCACTTGAGTCCTTTCTATAAGGCTTGGGAGGACCTGTCAAAATAACATTAAACAATTCTTCATCAATAGAATTCATATAGATCCTAATTCTTGTTTTCCAAAGTGCAAACTTTTCAAGATTGCACATTGGTGGTCTGGTGGAAGCATAATCTTTGATTTGTGCCATAAAAAGTTTTTAGAAATATATATATATATATGAGGTAGGATCTTTTTGATCAAGAAGTTACCCATTTTTGATCAACCTCCCTCTTATATCAATTGAAAGTGCACAGTTAACCTCACTAGAATTCTCTAGAGGGGGGAGAGGTGAATAGAGATTTAAAAATATTTTGTGCAAAGTTAATAAATATATATATATATGTGTGTAATATTCACAGATTTAAGCTTCCCACACACCAACAAGAATTAAGCAAATAAAGAAAGAAATAGCAAAAAGAAAAATACAGCACAACACAAAGAAATATAGTGGTTCCCCAAACTTTGGGTAGTCCACTCTTCTACCCCCTTGGTAGGAATTCACTATCTTGCACTGAGTCTTTTGATAAGGAGACTCTTAGAACCAGCCTGAGTCTTTTGATAAGGAGACTATTAGAACCACTACAACTGAATTTTTTGAAGAGAGATTCTTAAAACTCTTTTACACAATTGAAATTTGAAATATGAATATGAATGAGAAGAAGAAGAAGAAGAATAAGAACAAGAACAAGAATAAGAAACAATTTATGCAAGAAGGAATCTTCTTCCTAGCAAGAAGATTAGAAGCACAAGTATAGTGAATGTAATCTCTCTTCTATAGTGAGAAGGAGATTGTAGGCCTTTCTCTCTTTCAGTGAGAGCTTTCAGAAATTTGCAGTAGTATGACTTCAGAAGGTAGTAGAAGAAGAAGAAGGCTTTTTCTTGCTGCAGCACTCTTTCACTTTTCTCAATTTTCTCTTTCTTCTCTCTTGGGAGTTTTTCCTCTTTTTCAGAAATGGAGTGGATCACTTCTTATTATTCTTTGTCGACCTCCTTCTGTATTTATAGCTCTGTTTATTCAAAAATATTGCTATAGGGGAATAATCAATTAGCAGTCAGAGAAATAGTAAGAGAGAAAAGTTTCCATAATCATTATATCTGTAGAAGGAAAGAGATCAATCTATTTTCAAATAATGTCCATAATAATCTTAAACAAATTAGCCAAGAATCATTTAGAAGGAAAGACTGATTCAGAACGGCTAGAAAAGAATAATATAATTCCATAAAATTTAGATCTACAGAAAGAAGGAAAGAGATCTGGCGAGTTTTTGAATCTGACACAGAAATCGACGTGCGTCGATTACTATTCGACGTAAGCGTCGATTTCAGCCTGGCTAGACGGCGAGAAGAAAATATGGAAGGAGCGTCGACTGAGGTGCGTCGACTTTACTGGGTGCATCGACTAGAAATCAGAGTTACGTCGACTTTGGTTATGTCGAATTCTGTTTAGAGTTACTTCGACTCATTCTGAGAGGTACATCGACTACACTTCGACGTTGCGTCGATTACTATTCGACGCATATTTACTTAAACTAATTTTTCACTCTGAGAATACATATTCTACTCATTTCTAGGGGTTAAGATAAATCATTTCCCCAACAGTGTGGAGTTCCCTCCCCCTCCAGGTGAGCTCGGCTCCCTGGTAGGTGTGGAGTTCCCGCCTTCCACCTCAGGTCGAGTTCAGCCCGACCAAAGGTGTTGAGTTTTCTTCCACCTCAGGTCAAGTTTAGTTCGACCTAAGGTGTTGAGCTTTCTCCACCTCCAGTTGAGCTCGGCTCACAGGAGGGTTGTTAAGTGGAGAAATGTCCGCCTTCCATCTCAGGTCGAGTTCAGCTCGACCAAAGGTGTTGAGTTTTCTTCCACCTCAGGTCGAGTTCAGCTCGACCAAAGGTGTTGAGTTTTCTTCCACCTCGGGTCAAGTTTAGTTCGACCTAAGGTGTTGAGCTTTCTCCACCTCTAGTTGAGCTCAGCTCACAGGAGGGTTGTTAAGTAGTGAAAGGTTCGTCTTCTGCCTCAAGTCAGGTTCAATTGAAAAGCTCGGCAGGAATATCCCGTTGGCGGGGCCCTCCGCGGATTTCTCTAAAGCCCCACCTACTCGTCAAATATGTGGGTTGGACTTTCTTTCCGAGCTTGAGACAAGCTCGAAAAGAGCGGGGATTGTGTACAACCCTCATATTTTCCGAGCTGGTGTGACCCGACGCAGGTAAGATCGCTATAATGAGGGTAGCTGTGACGTGACAAATCGACCCGTTAAGAGGGGTCCGAGGCCATCAGAGGCAAAAGAGGGGGGGGGGGGGGACGATCTGGTCCGTTCCCCCGCATTCCGCCAAGGCCTAGGGAGTCGAGTGGACCATGGTCCACTCGCCCGGAACTAGGGGGCGAGTGGACCTTGGTCCACTCGCCCAAACCTAGGGGGCGAGTGGACCCTCAGTCGGCCCATAGGGGGGCGAGTGGACCTCCGGTCCACTCGCCGATCCTAGGGGCGAGTGGACTGAAGGTCCACTCCCCCGGGCCTTGGGAGGCGCCCAGTCCCAGGGGCGAGGGGGCCTTCGGTCCACTCGTCTGCTCTTCATGTTAAGGGAGAGGTGGGCTGTTCAGGCAGGGCGGGGGGGGGGGGGGGGGGGGGGGCGGAGTAAGCGTCTCATCTCCACTCGCCTCCCCCCTGTGCTGGTCGTTCAGGTTCGTTGTTGGGCTGCAGATATCAGATTTTCGGCTATCCGCAACTCACTTTTTGGGAAGTCTATAAATAGACCCCCATGGGCTGTAAGACCCCATTTTTTTTTTGCAAAAATCACCGGGTCTTAGGCCCAGAACCGCCGTTTTGCGGTGACACCTTCGCTCGGGAAGGTCGCCACCACAAAATGCCGATCCTGCCGGCCAAATCGATCACGAAGAAAAGTACAATAAAGAGTAAGACAAGTCCACAGAATCACATGAATTTTAAATGTCCACATATATTAACTGAATAAAGAGACAAGGGTTACAAATAATAAAAGGGGCTCTTGCCCTGTACATCATTTCCTCACTACAAGATCTCTCGCGGAAACTAACTCTTAAGCAAAACTAAAGCTAATCGTCACCGACACTGAAACCGGAGCACTCTGACCTGACTGACCCATCCCCGCAGACTCCGGGCTCTAATAGTGCTGCAACACTGCATGCTTCTTCTCTTTTGACCTGCGGTTGCTTCCTCGCAGTCCACGTTTACGTCTTCGCCATTGGCCTCCTGGTCGCTGTATTGGAGGGGTTCCACTCATCAAGGGGCATCTGACTCGAGTATGTCCCGGCTTGTGACAATGGTAGCATGGTCGTGGAGTCCACCATGTCGGATCCTGCTGTACCTGTTTCTTGAAGGGTGCTGCATCTCCTCGAACTCCTAAAATGATAAGGTCCACCGACCGTCAGTCAAAATGACTCAGCCAATTTCCCACCCCTCCCCCAATGGCTCCTAGGCACCGTGCGGGAGGATGAAGCGGAGGACAGCAAGGGGTAAAAACAAGAGCAGGTGACGGCGGAACTAGAGCTACACAGGTGTATACATATATATGAAGCATGGTAACAAGAATATAAAGAACAGTAAGCAGCAAGTAAAGTAATATAAAAGTAACCATTGATTTATAGGAATGCCCATACAAACCTATAGACCAAGGGGTCGTTTAGCAGGGCCTACCGTATAAGAAGTCCCATAACCGACTTATACGTTAGGGGTAGGTTGAATGCAATGTTTATGCTATGACATGCAAGTATGCTGTTATGCTATGATCATACAAGTGCAACTCACACACTACGACTCTATGCGCATAGACCTTTAGTTCCCCCTTTTTGGAGCGAGCTAGACTCCCAGGATACTCCCGTAGTGGCAAACGGAAGCGGTGGGTTGGGCCCCGCCCACCTCTAGGTTGGTATTCACACTACCCAACCTAGACCTATTGTACGCCTCCACTATACCCGCGGAGCGTCTGCGTACTCTTGCTGACTGGACCGCCAGACTATCAAGGCTAAGTGTAAAACCACACTTGCCGAGTCAACGTATTGACGTCGGTGTGAACGACCGTCCAATACCGAAGACCCACCACCTTCAGTGCACATGCAACATGTTCTACTTTCTATCTCTGAGCCATGAGTTCCCCGGGCTAACCCGCCCGCCATCAATAACCTTCCGAGCCAAAAGCTCCCCGGGCTAACCTGCCCGTCATCAGTAACCTTCCGAGCCAAAAGCTCCCCGGACTAACCTGCCCGTCATCAATCACTTTCCGAGCCAAAAGCTCCCCGGACTAACTAGTCTGCTGCAACAGCTACCGAGCCCACCGCTCGGACAACCAATCCAACTAAACTTCCGAAACCATGGGGTGTGGATGAGTGTGTTATTAGTTAATCTTGTACAATGTCTTACTCCTATGAGTTAGGGTTAGTCTTGGGCTTCCCGAGGGTTACCCTGTGAGGGGCTCGCTACGGTACTAGGAACCGCTATGGGATGACACCCCAAAGTTCCCATTCCCAAGACACTTAATGTTATTAGTTACTACCCATAAGAAAACCCTCTTAACATTTCACCTGGATTAAACCTAAGGGCTTAAAGACACTTAGGGGGAAAAGACGATCTTTCGCCAAATCCCAAGATGACCTACCCCAAGGGTGGCACCCCACCACCCTAGGACTCATCAAACCTTAAATTCTTTCCAAGGGTCCTCTCATATCCATATGGTTACCATCAGACCCTCACATCTCCAATCAATATAGTCCAATATGGCCTACAATTCCAAAACAACCGATTTGCTAAACGCAGACCACCCTTAAAGTTGTGATCCTCATGAAGGGAGGTACTCTAAATACTCAACTCTATGACCTACTGGATTTATTGGGAGTCCATGCTACTTAAATCAGATCAAATCCAGGGTTTCCTAATTTTCCCCATAATATTAATATTTTTAAACAATTTCTCAAAGGGCAATTTTCTCAAGTTTGAACTACAAGTGCACTTTTTTGACTCCCAATGCCTACCCCAATTTTTACATAAATCATGAGTACCTAAATATCAGTAGGTATAAACTTGTAGGAAAAATCAGCAAGATTTACTATTTTTAAAAATTCCAAAACTCATTTATTTCCAATAAATTCCAAGGGAGGTACCCTCATATGGACTCCCAACCTTATGCAAATTCATAAAGTGGTGAATCATACTAAAATATTCAGGTCTACCAAGTTTGACCACATAACACAGAGGTTACATTTGTAATTTCCTCAATGGATATATTTGTAAATAATTCCAAAATGAACTAGAGATACCAAAAATATTGATCCATAAATTATGAGAAAATTACAGTGGGTACATATTGGTATGAAAATACAACCAGCAAGGTTTCATGTCATTACAGAGATCTAACACCCTAAATTCAATCATCCCAAAAATTGTCAACAATGTGAAACATTACAATTTAGACCTCCAAAGGTTTTCTACTGGTCTAACCAAATCTTCCAGAGATTTATAACATTAAAACTAAGTCTGTGACAGAAGGTGGTAAACCATTAAGTAATATTTCTCCCTAAAACCCAAAACCCTAATTATTTACAAATCTACCCAAGGGTTTATTACTTAGGATTAACAACTCCAAATCCCTCCAAATTCTCACAGTGGCATTCTCTGGTCACTAAAACCACCTCCCCAAAATTTCAAGTCAAACCATTAAGGTTTGACCCCTCTTCCTTCATTAGCCTCTAATTGCACCCCATTAGGGTTTAGCCTAGGGTTAGGGTCTAAACCTATCCAAATCCTCCCAAACCTCTTGTGAGGGTATTTAAAACACTCTTAGAACTCAGAGAGGGCCATTGCACTTCTCTCCATGGACATTTACTCCTACATCCTTTACAAACCCTAAAGGGCACCATACACCTCACCACTAGGGCTTAAGGGCACACTAGGCCCTAACTCATCCAAAGTTGCTCTTTGGGGTGTCTCCTACCTCCCAAGGCAGTGACCAAGGTCACCCCAACAATCAGTGGGAGGAAGCCCCCTCCACACTCCAAATCTAGCTTAGGTTTACTTTTGCCCTAAACCTAACCTTTAAACAAACTTTTCTCAAGAGGACTCCCTACCTTGCCCAAACCCATACTACTCACTATACTGACCATGGGCCAGTGAAAGACCACCCAAGATCCTACCAACATTTGGTGAGGAGTGGGATTCCAATGGGGTACCTATTTGGGGTGCAAATAGCAATTTAGCCCCTTTTTGATCTACTAGGGCAAACCTCCTCCAATGGCCACCAAATTTGGACCAGAGGTTGGCATGGGGTAGGGTGAGGTGCACCCCAAATATGAAGCCATTTGGCTTTGTGGAAGTGTGGGGGCACTCACCCAAAGTTTTGCCTAAACCTAGGGAGCCTAAGGTTGTTTTGGTGAATTACCCTACCAAAACAACTCCATAAATCATGATATTTTAACCAGGGCCTATACATACCCCCTAAGACCACCCATCCAAGTTTGGAAGGGTCTTGAGGTGTTTAGGGCACCTAATTAGGTTAAACTAGGATTATTGAACTTTCTCAAAAATTATGGGGAAAACTTCTCCAATCCTTCTGATCTTTGGACATAACCTAGGTATGCCTAAGACTATACTACACCCCAAAAATCAAGTCATTTGGAGTTATATAATGGAGTGGGCATCAAAATCAAGCTCTGAATAGCCTTAAGGACAGCCCCCACTAAAATGAGTGTTGTGCCCTAACCAGGACTCCAAATTGAGTGATTTCAATTTTGTATTAAACTAGACATCAAGGGCTACATTTTCTATGTTGACCACTTTTTCTGAATCAGCCTCTAACTATTTTTACCAGAATTATTAAGAGACTGCATTTTTAATCACAGAAATAAAGAATAACACTAAGGAAGCGCACGAATCTCAAAGCAGATCTAACAGCGCCCAGTCGTCTTCTTCCTCTGGCCAACGGCCAGGATCGCCCGCGCCTGGGCCACCTTGATCCCCGTTTTCCCGGCCACCTAGGCGCCGCCCCGGCCGGCCAATGCCACCACCACCTTCACTGAGGTGGTGGCCGGCGAATCGAGGTGGTTGACCGACCGGAGGTGGCCGGAACAGGGCTTTAGGGTTGGAATTAAAAGCTCGGTTTCGAGCTTCTTGATCGGCCCGATTCAGAGCCGTTAGGGCTCGAACCTTGCAGCCGATGTAGGGGATCTACCCACTGAGGAAAGGAGGAAGAAATGGACCTGTCTTGGGGTCGGTTTGCTGCTCCGATCCTTGGTTCACCATGGGTGGCCGACAAGCTTGAGGTTCTCACTCAAATTCTGCACCGAGGGCTCGAAATAATCGGGAAGGAGAGGGGTTTCACTCCTCTCTCCTTTATGAAGCTGATGGGAGGACCAATTTAATGTGAGGAGAGCTCTAACTCCAAAAGCCATTAATGGGCTTTTGGTATTCCTATGGCCGGCCACAATGCATCCCCCCCTGCCATCAATCCCTCCTAGAAACTGTTGGAAACTCCTCCTCTCCCCTAGAGGAGATGAATGCAGACATTAATGGGGAGAATTGAGGGGGGTTTCACCTTCCTCCATTGATGGCCTCATCTTTCTCTCTCCTCCACATAGGATTTTCTCTCTCCTATTCATCAAGGCCGACTCATTTCTCTCTCCTGGGTTAATGCTAGCCTACAAGGCTGGTCAAATGGTTAATTTGGGCTTAGCCCAAATGGATTGGGCTAGGTTCAAGAGGTTTGACCTAATTTGGGCAAATTTGACTTTTGGTCCAATTGACCAATTGGGTGACCCTAGGATGGGGCTTTTGGGTCCATTGGACTCCAAATTAAGTTTAGAAACTATTGGTGGGGTCAATTTGGTCACATGAGTCTTGGTTGACCCAATTTAAGCTGATTTGACCAAAACATGCTAAGTTGACTTTGGTCAAATTGAGCCCTAGGGTTGACCCAGTCATGGGGCTTTTTGGTCCACTGGGTCCCCTATGACATGGTAACCCTAAGGGTAGGGTCAATTTAACATGGTGATGGTCAATTAGGGCACTTTGTGAAAAACTGCCACTTTGACCTAAAGGGGCATTTTGGTCAATTTGCACTAATGGGGGTCCCATGATGGGGCTTTTAGGTCCACTAGGTCTCTCATGATATTCTAGACCTAGATGAGTGGTCAATTTGGCATGGTGAGGGTTAATTGACTCTAATTAGGCTACTTTGACCATTTTAGGGTTAGGGTTGACTTTGGTCAATTTGACCTCCTTGGTTGACCCCAATGTGCCCTTGGTGCCCTAAGGGGGCCCTTAAAGGGTTAGGGATACTATGGTGGGGTCAAATGGTCAAGTTGAGGCCCTAAAGTCCAACCCTAAGTTTGGTCACTGGAAATTGCTATTTGCAGACCAAGGTGGTTTTCTTCTTCTCACCTCAATTCACAAGGCCTTGGGTTCTTCCTATGGTTTTGTCATGACAAAACCATCTTAGGGGTCTAGCTGTCTGGGGGATGTTACATGGGCACCTTGGGAAGGGATGTTGGTACCCCCTCCCTCGCGTGTGAGCAATCACTACCTCTCCCCTCCCCCTGTCATTGAAGGTGGACGGTGAGGTGATCCTTAGTGCCCTCCAAGGTGCCCAGACTCAGCATTGGCTTGGGAGGGGAAGTTCCATGTGAGCTTCCGGGTATGTGGTGGGACCTCCACGCTGTAGCTTAAGGGGTCCGTTTGTGGACTTAGATGCTCTTTAAGGGTCAGGTTCTTCAGTTCTTGGTGACTGGTCAAGGGTCTAGCTCGGGTCAAGTAAGGGTTAGCTGCATCCCCCTTGCGAACGTCAAGACCAGTTCTCTGATTTCAACACCGAGGTCGTGCATTGGTTTGCTAATAGATTTTTTGTAGGAGAGAGAAAAGAAGCTTAAATTTAGTTAACCCATTTTTTTAGTTGCTAATAGTAAAACATGATTTGCTTATAACAACACCCTAACAATATTGCGAGATATGGACGGTGATAAATTGTTGTCTACTTCTTGTGTTATGTGTGCACGTCAATCGTATTCCTCTATTCATATAATGTGTAATAAAGTATAACACCCTGGATGGTCGAAGTTTACTTTTGATCATTTTCTTGTGATTATCTAAGTGTTCGTTTGGCGCAACATTTTTTCTCGAGCGAGTTTGGACGAAAACTACATCTTCATAAAATATATGGTTGACATGACATTCATCGTCGAGGAAAAATACAAATTTTGAACTTTAAAATGGGAGAGAATTTTAGGTGTACGCGCGTACAAGAGAATCGTAGGGACTTTTTTTAAGTGTATTTTCATTTACAATTGTAAATGGTATGTATTTTAAGTTTAAATTATAATTATAATTTAGTTCAAAAATTTCACTTTTTATAGGGATATTCATTCTAAAATATATACATATTACTTAAAATGATCGTAAAAATACATGAATCAATATTTCGTGAATTTTTTTTAAAAAATTCACGTTCAACGTATATTTTCCTTTAGATACGCGCGCGTACCTAAAATTTTTCTTAAAATGGAGGGAGTTCCTCAGGTGAGGTGGCAGCGTTCATGAATTTTTAAGGGTGGTGTTATAAGTAAACCCTTTTTGGTTGCTAGCAAACCAATTTTTATGAGTTATTACGCGCCTTTTGAAACACTTTGTACATGCATTTTTAGGAAAAGTGTTCAACACAAAAATTGTAGATCTCGTCGAGATCTACAACTTTCGTGTTGAACACTTTTCCTAAAAAAGCACGCACAAGGCCCTAAAATCGCCCTGATCGTAACTACAATGAGTTTTTGAAAATAACAAGAAAATACGTCTTGTACATGCATTTTTAAGAAAAGTGTTCAACACGAAAGTTGTAGATCTCGACGAGATCTACAGTTTTCGTGTTGAACACTTTTCCTAAAAATGCATGTACAAGACGTATTTTCAAAAGGCGCGTAATAACTCATAGAAATTGGTTTGCTAGCAACCAAAAATGATTTGTTTATAACAACACCCATTTTTAATGACCGCAGTTGCCGTGCCAAACAGATCCTAATAATATTGGAGTTAAACAAGAGAAAAACTAAGCTGTTTTTAAATAAATTAGAATGATTACATTAGAGGAATATCAATAAAACACTTCTAAAATATTAAACAATAAAAAAGAAGGCTTATAATCATATCCGTGAATAATTATAATCACATCCGTATATGTAATTAAAATATAAATTTTTAGTTCGAGAGTAAAAAAAATCTAAGTATATGCATCTTAAACTAATGTTGTATATGCATCTTATGTTATACAACTATTGCATGTTGCTCGACATTTTAATGGACCGGTCAAATTGAATTGTCTTAGCTCGAGAGTGAGCCGAGCGGGCAAACAGTCGCAGATTGAGTCAGCAAATGACAGAAAGAGGTTTTACGTGAAAAAACTCCGAAAAGGGAAAAAAATCACGATGTCGGATCAGTGCCGACCAAGATTCACTATTCTTTGTAGTGTTACAAAAGTTATCACTCGAGGGTGACAGATCACCGCTCATTGCAATAATTCTCTGGACCGCGGAAGTCACTGGGAGCGAAGAGCTGAGATGTGTGCTCGGAGGCGTTCTTGAATGATCAATGCAGCGACTGGGGCTCTGGAATGAAAGTCGGGAGCCATGGAGATCCTTGGAGGCGAAGGAGATTTTCGTGCCTTGAAGAAGATCTTCGAGTCGTGGAAGAGATTTTCAAGTTCCGAAGGAGATCTTCGAGTCGTGGAAGAGATTTTCAAGTCACGAAGGAGATCTTCAAGGCGATCTTCGAACATCGGAGAACTCTGAAAGATCTTCGAAGGAGCTCTCTCTCTGGCGCTGGAAGTCAAGGTCCCCTCAATGAGTGATCGGGGTCCCTTATATAATTTTTGAGAGTGTCTCCGTAATTGCACCGCCATAACTATCGTAACTACCAGCCGGGCAAATAGGATTCCTCGAACTGGAGCACTTGGATTGCCATTTTCGCGGATATGATGGATTTGCCCTCTGAGTGCTTCAGGCAAATTGGGAAGGACCGGTGATGGCGGCATTGCAAGATCCTGCATCAGTTAAGAAAAAAAAAGAGGAGGCGCGCGCGAGTCTCGCGGCCTAGCGAGCGGGAGGAACCCTTTGCGTGCGCGCGCGCGGGAGAGCTCCGGGCTGCGCGGGGGCGCGAATCCGATCGCGCAGTGGCGGCTGCGCAACCGACGCGTGTGAGAGAGCTCCATGCACGCGGGGGAGACCCCGCACGGGCGACGCGAATAGTGCTCTCCATGTGCAGGTTGTGCGCAACAGAGATCCCCGCACTTGCCGTGTGAGTACGGTCATGCGGCGGTGGCCGCGTGACCGGCGTGCGTGCGGGAGTGCTCTCCGCGTGGCGGAGAGACCCCCACATGGGTCCTACCGTGCGGTAGAGGTCGCACAGCCGACGTTGTGGATGTCGTGCAACAGACGTGTGGGGGGACGCACGACCGATGTCACGGGTGTGGCTCAACCGCTCACGTGGTGGTGGGCAGTTTCCATTTCCTCCACTAAGGTCATTTCCTCCACTAAGGCCATTTCTCATAACAGGGGAGTGTGGCTATTCGCACCCCCATTACGATGACAATTTGGCTATTCATAAATCATAACACAATTTCAATTATAAAATCAAGGGGTACCCATCAACAAAATAATTAGGATAATGTTATTGATGATGATAATTATTACAAAATCCGACTTTTCATTCGACAAACGGTACTTCCACAAATTTCGACCTAGAAATTTCGATAAACTTGGCGTTTCTATTTAAATTTACCCGCGCTCGGCGCTCGCTCATCTATCCGCAGATTGAGTTGAGAAATAGGGTTTTCTATCTCTTCTCAATATCACATACATCTATGTATACCCCCTCTATACAATAGCACTCCCACTTTACTATCTACACATCAATACACCTAATTTACTAAATGCACACCAACACTCCTCCTCAAGGTGGGTGAAATATATCTATTAAACCCAACTTGTCCAAGTTCCTACTCATGTCCTTCGAGCACAGACCCTTTGTCAAACAATCCGCAGCCTGATCATTACTTGCAACATAACTAAGCTCCAGTAGCACACTGTCCAGTTTCTCCTTTATGAAGAACTTGTCAATTTCAATGTGCTTAGTTCTCTCATATTGAACTGGATTATTAGCAATACTGATCGCTGCCTAACTGTCACACAACAACTTCATCTTGTTCCCTTGATCTAGACTCAGCTCCGTCAGCATCCTCTTCAGCCACAAAAGTTCCGCCACTCCCGATGCCATAGCTCTGTATTCTGCTTCCGTTGTCGATCGTGCCACCACTGATTGCTTTTTGCTCCGCCAGGAGACCAAGTTTCCTCCTACAAATATGCAATAGCCTGATGTGGATCTCTTGTCATTTATGCAGCTTGCCCAATCAGAATCACAGTAGCCTTCGATCTTCATGTGCCCATTTCTTCGGAAGAGCGATCCCTTCCCAGGGGAAGCCTTCAAATACCGTAGGATCTGATACACAGCATCCATATGCCCCTTTCTAGGATCGTGCATATAGCGACTCACAACACTAACTGCATAGGAGATGTCTGGGCGTGCGTGACTCAGGTAAATCAACTTCCCAACTAATTTCTGGTACCTCTCTCGATCAACTGTGTCACCTGCCTCAGCACCCAGCTTACACTTCTGATCGATCGGTGTTGCGGCCGGTCTGCAACCCAACATCCATGTCTCTGTGAGGAGATCCAAGGCATACCTCCTCTGTGATAGGACAATACCCCTTCTTCCGTAGGCGATTTCAATTCCAAGGAAGTACTGTAGCATCCCCAAATCTTTTACTTCGAACTCCTTGCCCAACGCTGTCTTGAGCCGGACGATTTCCTGTTCATCATCCCCTGTGATGATCATGTCATCCACATACACCGCAAGGATGGTAATGTGATGACCTTCACTTTCCCTGAAGAACAACATGTGATCAGCGTTGGTCTGCCGGTATCCCATCCCAATCATGGTCTTCCTGAATCGATCAAACCACGAGCAGGGTGACTGCTTCAAGCCATAGAGAGACTTCTTCAGTCTACATACTTTACCTTTGGTCTCAGCGGTCTCGAACCCCGGTGGTATTTTCATGTACACTTCCTCGGTTAGCTCTCCATGAAGGAAGACATTCTTCACATCCAGTTGATGCATTCTCCACCCACCATTTGCTGCCAAGCTTATCAAAGTTCTGGTCGTGCTCATCTTGGCCACGGGTGCAAATGTCTCGTTGTAATCTATGCCATAGGTCTGACAGTATCCCTTTGCAACTAGTCGAGCCTTGTAGTGCTCGATAAGTCCATCCGGGTTCTGTTTTAAGGAGAAGACCCACCTGCATCCGACGGCCCTCTTGTTGTCAGGTAGATATGCGAGCTCCCAAGTTTTGTTCTTCTCAAGGGCTCTCATCTCCTCCTTCATCGTTGCTTTCCATTTCAGATCAGTCTTGGCAACCTGCCAATTGTTAGGTAAAGTAACACTATCCAACGAGGCGATGAATGCTCCATAAGAAGGAGAAATATTATTATAAGAGACAAATGACGCAAGGTCCCAGCCGTATCTGTCCGGAGGATTGCCCGCATTGCTGCGTATACTCCGCCAGACAGTGACGGTAGGGGAATAGGGTGGAAGGGAAACGATCTCACCGGAACACGGCTGTGGGGCTGGAGGTGCTCCAGAAGGAGAGACTGGCGTAGACAAGGGATTGGGCACTGGCATTCTGGGCATCAGTACTGGTTCAGCAGTTTGTTTCTCCCTCCTATGGTATGTAAGCAGTTCCCCTTGAGTCGTAGGACGCACGTTTCTCACTTCCTCCTCCTGCATCCCATCCAGTTCCCCTTGAGCCGTAGGACGCACGTTTCTCACTTCCTCCTCCTGCATCCCACCGCTCCCAGACTCCACCGATTCCTCATCACATACCTCTAATTCGGTCACCAGACTTTCTCTCTCTCTCCTAATCCATTCGGAGTTCATCGGTTCTGGTGTGCGTGAAGTTTCTTCATGACGGTAGTACTGTTCCAATTCACGAAAGTGGACATCCATGCTCACAAAACTTCTCTTTTCGACTGGACTCCAGCATACGTACCCTTTCTGGGTCGCAGAGTAGCCTACGAAGATACACCTAAGTGCCTTTACATCGAGTTTTCCAACACCCGGTCTGTTGTCCTTTACATAATACGCACAGCCAAAAACCTTTAATGGAAGCATCCCGCCGTTATTTCCGTGCAGCTTCTGACATGGAGATTTCCATCCGAGAATACGTGATGACATTCTGTTTATCAGTTGGGTTGCAGTTAGTACGGCGTATCCCCACAGACTTTGTGGGACGTTCATGTGCAGCATCATGCTCCTAGCCACCTCCATTAGATGTCTGTTTTTTCTTTCCGCAACGCCATTCTGTGCAGGGGTGTACGCACACGTTGTCTGATGCAGGATCCCATGGGCAGATAGGTATTCTCCCAACGCTCGGTTAGTGTATTCCGTCCCATTGTCCGACCTTAACACTTTTATCATCTTGTCGTACTACGTTTGAACATATTTGTGGAAGTCCCGAAAGCAAGAGAAGACTTCACTCTTATTCTCATTAAATACAGCCAGGTAACACGTGATGCACAATCAATAAACGTTACAAAGTATTTATAGCCATTCAAAAAATTCACCGCGCATGGACCCACACATCAGAATGCACCATATCAAAACTGACAGAGCTTAGATGTCCAGTACTAACATAAGAGCTCCTAGTGAGTTTTCCCAAATCACATGCCTCACACATAAGTTTATTTCGATTCGAATGTTTATACAAAATAGGGTAAACTCTAGCTAGAGTATCAAAAGATAAATGTCCCAGCCGCTGGTGATGTAAGAGAAGAATATCCTCTGCACTCATCTTCGCTCCTCCTTCTTCTGACTCCCGTGACTTGGAGGTGAGAGCAACGTCAAGTTCCCCTCGGTCCAAGTACCATACCCCATCATGCCAGGTCCCAGTCCCAAGAATCCGGCCCGTATCTTTCTCCCGGAAGGTCACCTTGGGAATGTCAAAGCAAACAATACATTTGAGTTGAAGAATTATGGAACTTATAGAGAGAAGGCTAACAGGAAAGGATGGAGCATGCAAGACGTTAGAGAGTTTTACCGAACCTGTGCAATCGACAGTGCCCTTACCGATCACGGATTGGAAAGTCCCATCTGCTGTCTGTATGCAATCAGTCTTACCTAGGCGAGTATAGGAAGAGAACTCACCAGCATCTCCTGTCACATGCTGAGAGGCGCCCGAGTCAGCAATCCAATCCGACGTCTTGGAAGGGTGAGCATACGAGGCTAAGGCGGATGCCCCTCCTGTTCCACTCTTGCTGCCCTCTCCAATCTATCTCCTTTTGAGACCTTCCATCATACTCATCATACTGAGTAGAGTCTGCTCCTCCTTAGTGTAGATACCGCTACAATTGTCATCACCTCCACCAATGCCCAGATTGGCACGGTGACTGCTTCTGCCACTGCGACCCTGGCCACGCCCACGACCACGTCCACGACCATGGAGACCCCTCTCCTTGGGTGTCCTAGAACACACAACCGCTATATGTCCAATTTCCCCGCAGTTGTAGCACTGGCGAGTATCTTCTTGAGTTTTGTGGAAGGGCAAGCCCGTTGCCGCCAATGCCGACTTCGTCACAGCGGAATCCCCTGGTCCCGCCTGGAGTTTGGATCGTGTCTCTTCCTGAATCATGGCCAAGATGGCCCCTGACAAGGTGGGAATCTTCGTGCCAGACGACGACACTCCCAGGAGCCCACTTCAATCAGGAAGAACACAAGGCTCCTTCCAACCCTTGCTGGATCGAGGAAGCGGCGGATTCGTCGAAGGCTATCAACGAGAGTGCTCCTTCCGTCGAAAGATCTTCCAGCAGGTTCGACGAGTGCCCCTTCCGACGAATGCTCCTTCCGTCGGATGCTCCTTCGACGAACGCTCCTTCCGCTACTTTCGTCGAACGCTCCTTCAATGCAGCGCTACTTTTGTCGAACGCACCTTCCGCTACTTTCGTCGAACGCTCCTTCCGTCAGATGCTCCTTCGACAAACGCTCCAGTAGATTCCGTTGGATGCTCCAGCAGGTTCCGACGAACGCTCCTTCCGTCGGATGCTCCTTCGATGCAGCGTAACTTTCGTCGAACGCTCCTTCCGGATGCTCCTTCGACGAACGCTCCAGCAGGTTCCGTCCCTTACATCACCGACGAATGCACCTCCAGCAGGTTCCGTCCCTCCCGCAGGTGAGACCCCCTCTGATCGATGACGGAGGCTCCTTCGACGCAGCACTCCTTCGATCGATGCCGGCGAGACTGCCTCTGATCGATGCCGGACGCGGAGCGACGCAGAGCCTTCCCCTCCTCCGATCGACGCCGGACGCGGAGCCTTCCCCTCCTCCGATCGACGCCGGACGCGGAGCCTTCTCCTCCTCCGATCGATGTTGTTGTTCTCCGCTTTCGATCGGACGCAGCTTCGGCGCGCGACGTCGTCCCCTGCTCTAATACCAAGTTGAGAAATAGGGTTTTCTATCTCTTCTCAATATCACATACATCTATTTATAGCCCCTCTATACAATAGCACTCCCACTTTACTATCTACACACCAATACACCTAATTTACTAAATGCACACCAACAGATTGTTACAAAATAATGGCTCTTCTAACTCCTTATACCAGCAACTAAACATAGGCCTGCATATTGCAGTACTCATGCAACTGCTAAATTTTTTTTTAAAAATAAAATAAAATGTGTCTACCTCCTTAAAAATTAAAATGTGTCTGCACCAAAAAGAAAAACTTCAAAAACAAATTTATAATGAGACTACCTCCTTAAAAGTTAAAATGTGTCTGCACCATAAGAAATAAGGGAAAACAGAAGAGAAAAACTGGCTTCTTTATGATTACAGCTTATTCAAAACATCCTGGAAGCTAAATTCTATGAACAAAGAACCAAATCTAAGGAAATGAAAAAGAAGTTCAATCACGAGTTCATGTCAAAATCGATTTCTACGACCTACTTGATGAGCTCTTCTATTTATGATTATCCCAAAGCTGGCGATTGAAGTTAAGCTTATTCCGAGAAAAGTTTTCGCCTCGAGAGGCAATTGCCTCCACGTTCGTCTTCATCGAGGGCCGGTGGGTCCTTCGTAATCCCTTCGGACGACCTTTTATTGCCGATGGTCAATTTCGCCGTAGTTTGGTACAGCCGCGGTTCTTTGTTCATCCCTCTAAATAAATAGGATCCTGCCTCAAGCATCTGATATGCTGCTTGACCTTACTGAGTATTCAGAAACTAGCTTCAAAAACATTGATGATTTGTCCTCCAAAAGCCTCTGCGGGCTGTCAAATTCAGCTACTCTCCCTGGTAAACACATATATCAAAGCAGTCAGGTTCGTGTCAACAATGCTCGCAAATATTTTGTTTGTCCAAGGTCTCAAATTTATATGTTTGAACCAATACACAGATACTATTTACCAACTGCACTAAATAACTTGTATGAAAAAAGTGTAAAAAAATTTCAAATGTATGTACCATTAGTTAATATTATTGTAACATGGGCGATCAAGTATACTGTCGCGGTCACACGGGGATCCCCCATGCACCGTCTTGCATCAACCATTAGAAAGAGTACGATAAGGCTCGCCATCATCGCTGACATGACCTCGTTCAGCCTCGATTTCGATAAATTCAGCAATTCTCAAAATTATTGTTCCATCTGGCACTAAAATACATCCCTAAATGTATCTCCTGGAGGAAAATAATACTTCCCTGACATTATTTGTCTACATTGATGATAGCTACTATCGAATTAACTGAGGTTGCAAAGAACCTCAGAATTTTCTCGTTTATTAAAAAAGCAAAACTCGACTTCTAACTGCCATTTTGATACCAACATCGTCTCCGTGACGAAGATTCTTTGAAAACATTGATCGGGGACAATGCTCAAGGCGGACGCCAAGGAAAATCATTCCGGGCAAGTTGGTCGTACAGTACGAAAGTGGTGCCTGTTCAATCTGATTTTGATTGATTTCTAATGTTAGATGGAATTGTATCATCATGATATTTCTCATTCAGTCGACTGTTTAGGGTGATGAATCAATTGTTGAATTATTTTGCTTCTTATGTGTATCTTGTACTCAACAAATATCAATTAAGAGCTTGTGATTGGTTCTTGAGGCAGTGTAGTGAATGAAGGACCCTTGGAGGTGACCTTAAATTCTTTTACCATTTATAACATCCTGAAATTCATAGTATTTCATTTTATTCAATTCACTCAAATTTGTGGAATTAACTCTAGGGGGGGGGGGGGGGGGGGGGGGGGGGGGGAGGGATTACCTATGAAACTAACCACCATCAATTTTAATTTGAATTTTACATTTGCATTAACTAATTATTGCCAGAATTTGATCAGAATCAGGATAGATGGCTATCGAGGTACCTATTCTAGTTACCTTAGTTTTATGTTTTTGTCATTTAGTTGGAGAAAAATTATTTGAGCAATTTATCTAATTAATTTTAGGCCCGATATTAGTGACCTGATAGCTTAATAAGAGAGCAAGAAATAAAAAAAATGTTAATTCATTCATGGACGGCATTTCATAAATAGGGACCTGGACATAAATCCTTATTATCAAAAACCCGCAACCCACCGGATGATAGATTTCAGTTTTCACAATGCTTCGTTTGGCGCGGCTTATTTGCTGCGGTGAGTTTGGTCAAAAACACAATTATCGTAGAATGTATGTTTGGCATGACAAAGGTCATGACCGCTACCAAGAAAATAAACTAATTTTGAGCATAAAATGCATGAAATTTTTTAGGTGAGGTCGGGCGTTCACGAACGATGGTTCATGACCACCACGTTCACGACCGCCACCACTGCACGATTTATCCTCTTCACGAATTGCCTTCCCTCTTCTCCTAGCAAGCAATCCGGCGCCACTTCCCACTGCAGGTGGTCGGATACTCCCCTTGAGATCATACGGTCAAAGACACCTCTACTCTCCCATTTGATTTCATCCTAGGTCTCTTTCCATTCCCCCCACTCTTTTGGGCTGTTTGTGGTGTACATCAGTCAAGACCTCAGCATCAATTGAGACACTTGGGAACCAGCCGCCGGCCGGCCTTTTGCAAAATCCATGTATCTATCTAACTCTCTCCCTCTCATTTTCCCTTCTGGAATTTTCATCAATGGCAGAGAAACTTAGAAGAGACTGGGCTTAATTTGTGGTTTGGAGGAAGAAGAAACATAATAGTGTGAATGTGAGAAGCTACGCTATGTTGAACGTCTTGCGTAAGGAAAAACATCAATGTTAAAATGTCTTTTTCCGTTCAGTTAGACATTTTGTGAAGGGGAGCCTTGGCGCACCGGATAAGGTGTCGCCGCGTGACCTTGAGGTCACGGGTTCGAGTTCAGTTAGACATTTTGTGAAGGGGAGCCTTGGCGCATCGGTTAAGGTGTCGCCGTGTGACCTTGAGGTCACGGGTTCGAGTCCTGGAAGCAGCCTCTTGCAAAAATGCAGGGTAAGGTTTGCCTACATTTCACCCTTGTGGTGGGACCCTTCCCCGGACCCTCGCTGCGCGGGGATGCTTTGTGCACCGGGCTGCACTTTTTTAGTTAGACATTTTGTGAATAAGAGTAGTTGTGTGTCCTCATACATTAAATGAAACATTCTTAGGTTTACCCTTTACATAAGGCTTACTAGACCTAATTGAAAATGAGAATTTAAACTTAAAGACAAGTAGAATGTATAATTTAGATTACGCTTTATCCGTAGAAGCTTTGAGACAATTATGTTAAGATCGACGTAGTCTAAACCTAGACATTTCATTTAAACAAAATACTAAAATAAAATGAGTAAGGATCAATTTAATACAAATATTAGGCTGGTGGATCAAGTTAGTGTATAGGTCGACGATCAAAGAAAAATTATTGGAGGCCCTCGGGAGGTATTTCATCTCGAATATGGAAGCACACCACATACATGTATGACATAGCAAACCATGCAAGCACAAATGGAAATTTACTACCCATTCTGCATGCACGTCATAGTGTTAGGTTGTGAGCCGATGCACCAAGCAAAGGATGCATTATATTGTATAAGTAGGGTGCATACTTTGTCAATTTTGTACTAACTTGCAGACCTACTATCCAGTAGTATATTCATTCCTCCGGTGTGCATTTAGGACACTTGGGGGAAGGATATTCTTTTTAATAGGTTTTTGTATTAGAAATTCAGGTCAATGACACGGGTTGTCGTTTGGGATCGCGTACGCGGTCGATCGAAGGAGAAGTCCCGTAGGAGTCCAACGTGACCCTTCTTGGATCATCTTGAACCTATCTCGCCGGAGAGGTGAAACACTAGATGAAGCTAGCGAGGGAGAGGAGCGAGCAGCGAGTTGGCGGTCGGCTAGGGCGTGGGCTGGACGGTAACGAGAGAAGGAAAGAGAGAGAGAGAGAGAGAGAGAGAGAGAGAGACAAAATTAGAGAGAGAGAGAATTAAGGATAATACTTTTCATAAAAACCACACCAAACCCACCAAACCCTATAACCGGTTGGGTCAATTTAAGTCCAAGAGTTCCAATACTACTTAATACAACTTAAAGAGCGGGGCCATAAAATAAAACCTAGCATGACTACGCGTTAGACTCCTTGCGCGACGTCGTGCGGCGCTTGTAAGTTATCCCTCATCGTGGGTACGTAACATCTCTGCCCACGTCAACATGAAAGCTTGTCCTCAAGCTTGTCGTGTAGCTGTGGGGGCAAGTGTACCAAAGGCTGGGGAGGTGTAGCCCCCACGAACGGCTTCAGCTGCGAGACGTGGAATACGTCGTGGATCCTGGCGTCGGTCGATAGTTGGAGACGGTAAGCCACGTAGAACTTGGGCCCAGCTTGTGGTATGGGCTCTTGGCGATGGTCAACTGGCGATAAGGGAGGCGTTTAAGCCACACCCAATCCCCTGGGGCAAAGGAAACCACGCGGTGTCCCCGGTTGTAGGTTGTCTCCATGCGTGCCTGGGCCTGAAGAAGGCGCTCACGTGCTAAGCTGAGGATCTGATCGCGAGTCTACAGTTTGATGTCAACGGTGGTCGATCGAACTGAGGCGCTAATGTAAGTGAATAAGCATGGAGGTTCCCGTCCGTAAACGATGTGGAATGGAGTGGTCGGCAGGGTCATATGATAGGACGTGTTGTAACAGTATTCCACCCATGGAAGCCACCTCGGTCTGCCCGTCCAACTGTGGATGGTATGCTGACGAAAGTGCAAGCTTGGTACCGCATAGTGTGAACAACTCCAGCCAAAATAACAAAGTAAAAATCTTGTCTCTGTCGGACACACTGCTCTCCGATATGCCGTGCAGACGAAACACCTGGTTGAAGAAGGTGTGTGTTACCCTATCCCGCATAATAGGGCGACTCATGGCGATGAAATGCGCGCCCTTGGAATATCTGTCCACCACCACCAAAATGACCGACCGGCCCCTCCATGTGGGTAGACCCTCAATGAAATTCATAGAAATGTCGGCTCATATCTGTGTGGGTATGGGAAGAGGCTGGAGAAGCCTGATCAGTAGTAGCTGGTCGGCTTTGCTGCGCTAACAGGCAGGACAAAGGGCGATGAAGTCCTGGACGCCGCGTTTGAATCCCTTCCAAAAGAATTTTGCCTGAATCCGATGAAGGGTCTCGGGAACCCTTTTATGAGTGGCGATGTGGGTGCCCGTCAGAATATCTGAAATCAAAGGAGAGGTAGCCGATAGGTAGAGCCGATCCTTGTATAAGATGAGGATGTCCCGTACCGCCTAAGACAAGGGCAACCGCCCCTCCTCAATGCGGTGGAGAAGCTCTAGGAGGACCGGGGTGTCCTGAATCTCCTGTCAAGGCGGTGTAGAACGAAAAAGATCGGATGGGAAATGGCCAATAGAAGTACCTCTTGGTGGTCGCGGCGGAAGAGGGCATCAGCGGCCCGGTTCAAGGCACCCGCCTTGTACTCCACCCGAAAATCAAAACCCAGAAGTTTGTTGATCCAACGCTGTTGCGGGACTGTGGTGAGGTGTTGTTCTAAGAGATATTTGGGGCTGAAGAGATCGGTGCGAATCAGGAGGGAACGCCCACACAAGTACGGCTGCCAATGTTGGACTGCCCTGGCGACCCCAATGAGCTCATGTTCGTGCGCCTGGAGTTTTTTATGATGAAGCGCCGTCCGACGACTGAAATATGTGATCGGGTGCCCCCCCCCCCCCCCCCGTTGGAGATTGCAAAGCTCGAAAAGCATTCGTCGCGGTATTCCCCCCACGCGAAGGATTGCCTCTTCAAGAGGGCAAACAACGGCGTTGCAGTCACGTTGTACACTTGGATGTTCCCCCCACGCGAAGGATTGCCTCTTCAAGAGGGCAAACAACGGCGTTGCAGTCACGTTGTACACTTGGATGAAACATCGATAATAGCCTGGCAAAACCAAGAAAACCACGGAGCTCCTGCAAGGACCGAGGAAGGGGCACTCGGTTGACCTTGAATCTTAAGGGGGCCGGCAGAAACACCCCGTACTGTCGACGATGTGGCCAAAGTAGGCGACCCGGTCGGTCCTAAAGGAACATTTGGCCCGCTTCAAGAAAAGGCAGTGGACGTGAACCAACTTAAATACTGTGCGGAGATGGACTAGGTGGGCCTCCCAAGTAGTGTTGCATATTAGGATATCGTCAAAAAAAAACAAGCACTCAACGACGCAGTAAGTCGTGGAATACCTCGTTCATGAGAGCCTGGAAGGTGGACGGAGTGTTGGTGAGCCCGAAGGGCATCACGAATCACGATAAACTCGAAGTATCCATGGTGGGTGCGGAAGACGGTCTTCTCCATATCCGACGGGGCCATGCGCATGTGATGGTACCCTGAGCAAAGGTCCAATTTGGAGAAGTATTGGACGCCGTGCAACTCCTAAACTACCGGAATAGGGAACTTGTCATTCACTGCCCGCGCGTTCAGCTCGCGGTAATCCACGCAGAATCTCCACGAGTTATCCTTCTTGTGGACCAACAAGAATGGAGAAGAGAAAGGGGAGACGTTGTGGCAGATGATGCCCTGCCGCAATATGGCGGAGCACTGCCATTCAATCTTGTCCTTTTGCAAAAAAGGATTGTGGTGAGGATGGACAAGACGTGTTCGGCAAAAGGTAGATGTGGTGGTCCTGGCACTGCAAAGGGAGTCCAGTTGGGGCAGTCGTAGTGTCACTATACTCTTGTAGAAGAGCATCAAGATCGGAGGGCTCGGCCGGTTCGGTTCAGGAGAGGAAGACCCGTCGGTTGACGGTCGTGGAGCGACCTCGCCATACGGTCTGCTGCGGGCCACGGACCCATGTTATCCACCACAATAGGAACAACACGACAAACCCACGTGCAAGCCATTGTCATGCCCTTGGCCACGGACACACGAAGGCTCTGACGGGGTGTCACTGGGAGGCGAAGCTGCTGAGCGGTGAGGTCGTTAAGGAAACTGTGTGTGTTGCCCGAGTTCATGAGAACGACCAACTGCTGGCCTGCCACAGAGATCGGCAGCTGAATCGTATCCCCGAAATGGTGGCCCATCATAGCATGTATAGAGATCTCAGGGTCTCCAGGATCCTCTTCCTCTGCGCCCTCATACGAGGGATCCTACACCTCAATTCAGAAGAGGCGTTTACACCGATGTCAACAATTGAAAGGTTCATCACAGTTGAAACAGAGGCCCTTGGCCCTGCGGTCGGCCATCTCCTATGTTGACAGTCGACGAATAGTGGAGGGGCGGTCCCCCTCCTTGCCCTTACCGACTTCATCGCTAGCCGAAGGAGGGGAAGGGCCAAAACCCGGGAAGGTACTTCGCCAGAGTGACTCCCCAAATACGGGCGGTCCATCAACAGGTGTTTCTCACAAACGCGTGTCAAACTCATGGTCGTCGTGAGGTCCGGAGGAGACTGGAACTCGACATACAAACGTAGTCGCTCGTGGAGACCCGCGGTAAAGAAGGGTACCTGATTTGCCGTCGGGACGAAGGGGGCACGGGCAAGGAGCACCTGGAACTGCTCGAGAAAGTCATCGATGAACCCATCTGCCAGAGGGAGATGAGATCGTCAATGGGGTTACAACGAAGGGGAGGCTCGAAGAGGAGGTTACAGTGATTCTTAAACTCCTCCCACGAGAGGTGAGGCTTCTCCCGTTGTAACTGGGAGAACCATAACTGTGCGGAACCCATGAGATGGAAGGAAGCAACACCAATCCAATCTTCCCACGGTGTACGCTGGTTGGCAAAGAACACCTCACAACGGGTGAGCCAAGTTAAGGGGTCCTCGTGACCGTACAAAATCGGGAAGTTGATCTTCACAAAGCGAGGGATTCCACCGCCATCAAAACGAGTAGGAAAATTGTTGGTATTTGGAGTGCAAATAGCGCAAATTGGTGTGCCAATAGCGTGTCTCCTCCTTTTGTATATAGTCCCACATCGTCAGTACGGTGTTGTAGTTATCGTTGTATATGTATATATAGATTATAGAGAGTTAGAGACAAGATGTAAAGGTTTAAGAAGTGAAAATAAAATTCCTTATTTTTCTACTTGGTATCAGAGGCAGGTTCAGAATAACGGTCCGGAGAAATTCCGCTTCCGTGCCCGCAAATTTGATTCTCGATCACCCACGAAACACCCACGACGAGCGGCAAGAAACTGTGCTCGTGCGGCGCTTGCGCGGGAGGGTGTCACACAGTGGCGGAGGCAGAAATTTTATTGTGTGGGCGGAATACAAAATTATTCAAAAAATAAATCAACAAATATATCAAAAATATGTCTATATTACATTAATATCACAATTTTTTATAATTGTTGATCAATTTGAGAAAAATGATATATTTACTATACTTTTTTATGATGTTTCATTTTCAATGAGCATTTTTTTGATAATATCATTATTGTTGGTAAAATATTTTTTTAAATATAAGTCATCAAATAATCATTCATTCATTAATTACTCTCTAATTACGTAATGAGATTTTGATAAAATAATTTGAATACAACTCATACTTCCTAGTAATCGCTTGACTATTTTTATGTCATTTTCAATAAGGAGTAAAATTTGAGTTTTTAAAGATATGCACCAACTAAAATAATTGTTGAGATTTATTTTATAAAATAGGTAAAGTTAATAACCAATTTACTTGTTGCGCCTACTTTTTTATACGCAAGAAATTTTTTATTTTTAACCTTAATACTTTAAATAATTATTACTTGATTACAAAGGATTATTTAATTTTCTATACTTTTAATGAATTAATAAATGTTCTAAACTTGTAAGTCATATATAATTGAGAATTAATCAAAATAATAAAATTTGCAAATATTAATGTAAATATAATTCATATAATAAATTAAAACCTCAATTCATTGTAGTTTAAGAACTATTTGAATACCACTTTCATTTTAAATATTTTTCACACAATAAAGTACCAAGAACTTATTTATAAAAAAAATTTAAACAGCTAACTTGTTTATAAAATTTTTTTTAAACAACTTAATAACAATTTTGTTTATAATTTCAACTTCATAACAATTAACTAATCTATATAAAAAAATTATACATTAACGACATAACAACGAACTTATTTGTAAAAAAAATTAAACAAAAATATAAAAAGAACTTGTTTATAAAAAATATTTAAAAATAGGATAATAACAAAATAAAATACATTAATTTTGTTGTCGGTAGGATTTGAACTCACGACCACTTGATTAAAAATTACATCCTCCACCAAATGAGTCAAGAAACCATATATGCATTATGCTTACAATATGTTTTATTATTCTGTAAGTTATCTACCATAGTAAACGACCTGTCCTATATTACTGAAAATATTTTTTTTAAAATTCAGTGTGGGTTGTCGCCCACACTAGCCCCTATGTGGGTCCGCCCCTGGTGCCACACTCGTGCACAGGCGCTTGCTCGTGCACAGACGCAGGAGGGTGTGCGCTCGTGCGGCGCTTGCTCGTGCGGGACTGCGGCAGGGAGGAGGGCTGCGACGCAACTTGCGCAAGAGGAGTGTGGCGCTTGCGCAGGGAGGACTGCGGCAGGAGCGCACCTTGCGGCAGTTGCGCAGTTACGCGGGGAGCGGCAGTTGCGCAGGGAGCGACATTTGCGGCGTTCGGTCCTGTTGCGCAGGGAGCGGCGGTTGCGGAGTGCAGGGAGCGGCGGTTGTTGTCATTTCCTCACAGGAGCACACAGGCAGTGCGAAAGAAGCGCGGCAGGAGCGCAATAAGCGCGGCAGGAGCGGCGTTTGCTGAGAGCGGCGTTTGCTGTCTCTTCCTCACAGGAGCGCACATGCAGTGCGGAAGGAGCGCGAGAAGTGCGGCAGGAGCGCAACAAGCGCGGCAGGAGCGCGAAAAGTGCGGCAGGGGCGCACAGTGTGGCGTCGTCATGTGGCAGTACAACGTGAAAATAGAAAGGGACTGAGCATCTCCTAGACGGCGCAACACCGGCTCACGCGAAAATAGAAGGGGTAAATTGGGCATATCAAGAGCTGAGAGGAGGAATTGTAGGGCTTCATTTTGATAGGAGAAACCCACCATTCACATACCATTATCCGCACACCGAAATCCAAGATTTGTGCACGCTCATGGAGAAGTTAGTTGCCAAAATGGAGGAGGCGGATCTAAAAGTGTTCTTCGAGTTCTTGCGGATGTCCAAAGGTGAGGGGGTAGCTCAGTCGTCGACGCCTCTGGTGAAGCTGGATCTTCCCCCCGTGGAGCTGAAGCTCGACGGATCAGCTACATACTTAAGTTGGTCCCGTCGGGTGAAAAGAGCATTCTCCGGGAGAAACTTGGAGGGCTATCTGAGTGGCGAGAAGGAGCCAGAGAAGGACTCGGATGAGTACAATCAATGAAAGACTATACACAGTCTGTTGCACACATGACTCCTAAACTCAATGGTCGCGTCTATCGCTATCACGATGGATGACATAGAGACCGTAAGCGATGTTTGGGGGAAGTTACAAAGGCTCTATGCAGGAGCCGACAACAACATGCGCGTGTTTCAGATCGAACGGGAGATTGAGACTGTAACCCACGGGGATCGCTCGGTCCAGGAGTATGTCGCAGATCTAGAGCGACTATGGGCAGACTATGATTATTTCTCACCAGTCGCATGCTGCAAAGACCCTGAATGCACGAAAGGGGAGCGAGATGCTAAGCGGAGGACTATGCACTTTATGAGGGGATTGAACCCGACATTTGAGCGAAGAAGTGCGATGTTACTCGCTCAGCCAAAGATTCCCTCCCTGGATGAGACAACATCAGTCATAATGCAGGAGGAGAGCAGGATTAGGCTCCAGTCTAGTGGAACCACTCTTCCGGGAGGGAAATCGTCTCTAGCGGTCACCAATCAAGGGCACGAGGGATACAAAAGCGAGACGCGACAATGTTACAATTGTGGTGAAATAGGTCATCTTCGGCTAACTTGCCCCAAGCCACCAAAAGAGCGGGATGCAGGTGGACAGGGAAAGTTTGGAGGTCGTGGGCGCGGTCGTGGGCGCGGTCGTAGAGGTCGTAGAGGTGGTGGACGAGGAGGCTATCGGGCAAATCTTATGATAAGCGAGGAGGTGGCAGAAGCAGGTATTGCTGATATGGGTCACCCAAAATAGCAGGAAATTTTGGATGCATACCACCAGCTGATGCAAAAGGTGCAGAAAGGTGTGGTGGATGACACACCCACTCAAACTGCATCTATAGGTAATATTGCCTCTTTTGCACACTCCGCCACAGGTACATGTGATACACGTGCCATCTCATATATATCCATCACTAGATCACCTGAATGGATAGTCGATTCAGGCGCCTCCCAACATGTTACTGGGAATGCTAGGGAATTTCTTTCATATACTCACCCCTAGTAATCCCAAAACATATTCAAACTGTCGATGGCACGGCCCAACCTGTGGTTAGTAAGGGTACCATACAGTGTAACAACACTTTGACTATGTCCAATGTTTTGCATGCCCCCTCCTTTCCCGTAAATCTTTTATCTATTAGTGTCGTTATATTTCAGTTAAAGTGTGTTGTCTTGTTTGATATCCCAAAGGTGATCTTTCAGGAGTCTGGCAGGAAACTTGGGACTGGCACATGGCGTAAGGGCTTGTGATACCTGGATAGGGAAAACTTGGACTCGACCCTTTCCATACTGATAGAGGATATTGCAGGAGTAGGAAGGAGCGTGGAGGACCAACTCATACTTCATCACAGGCGTCTGTGTCATCCTTCATTTTCTGTTTTAAGTCAAATGTATCTGTTTTTGTTTAAAAAAGTCAATCAAGAAAAACTTGCATGTGATGCGTGTGAACTGGGAAAGCATACCATAAGCTCCTACTCGAGTTCCGGTAGGAGTTCTAATTTATTTGATCTAGTTCATTCTAATGTACGGGGAACTTATCCCACGCCTACTGTGAATGGATTTCGATATTTCGTGTCCTTTATTGATTGTTTTTCACGTATGACTTGGCTATACCTAATGAAAAACAAAAGTGATGTGTTTGTTTGCTTCAAGGATTTTCATAAAGGGGTTCAAACGCAATACGATGCAGTGTTGAAGGTGTTGAGGTCGGACAATGGGACAGAGTACACCAACAGGGCATTTGAGGAGTTCCTGCCCTCACAAGGGATCCAACACCAAACCACTAGTCCATACACACCAGAGCAGAATGGTGTAGCTGAACGGAAGAACCGACACCTTCTGGAAGTAACCCAGAGTATGATGTTTCTGATGAATGTGCTGAAGCATTTGTGGGGGCAAGCTATTCTGACAGCAGCGTATTTAATCAATCAGATGCCCTCGCGAGTCTTAAATTGGAAATCTCCGGTCGAGATACTGCGAGAAAAAAGTGGAGATACTCTTCCTCTTAAAACCTTTGGATGTGCATGCTTTGTACAAGACAATAGACCAAATGTGGGAAAGTTGGATCCAAGGTCCCTGAAGTGTATTTTTGTTGGGTATTCAGCTACCCAAAAGGGGTATGTATGTTGGAGCCCAACCAAGAGGAGATTGTTTGTGAGTATAGATGTCACATTTCGCGAGCATGAGCCATATTATTCCTCTCTAGTTGACTCACCATTTGGGGACTCACAAATTACAGATAGTACAGGAAGAGGAGGATAACAATAGTGGTGAGAAACAAGTAATAAGTATCCTTTATTCCGTATTGGCAAGCATAAAGTCAAGTGTGATGTCAGTGCATACGCAGAATGCAACGGTGGAAAGTGAACCTCACACCCAGAGGGAGCCGAGAGTATATACAAGAAGAATGAAGCATAGTGAGACTACAATGCCCACAGAGCCACGCGTGTTGAGTCCCTTGTCACAGCCTACTCTGTCTCCCGCAGCGCCGATTCCATCAACCTCAATCTATGTTCAATCCACCTCAACACTTGAACTCACAGGTGATATAATTCCTCATCCTACTTCTACTCCCATACTGGTAAGGAGGAGTACCGGCAAGAATGCTGGAGTCTCACCTGATCGATATGGCTTTCCTCATGATATTGATAAGTTTGTTTCCTATTCTCATATATCACATGTACATGGGGGATTTATTGCATCTTTGGATATAGTCTCTATTCCTAAGTGTTGGCAGGTGGCCAAGGAGGATCCGCGATGGAAAACTGTAATGTTAGAAGAACTCGGAGCATTGGAAAAGAACAAAACCTGGGATCTTGTGTTGCTACCACCAGGAAAAAGAGCAGTTGGGTGCAAGTGGGTTTTCACCGTAAAACAAAACCCAGAGGGACTGATCGAACGCTACAAGACCCGACTGGTAGCAAAGGGGTACAGTCAGACTTATGACATCGACTACGATGAGACCTTTGCACTCGTTGCAAAAATGAGCACGGTGCGGACGCTGATATCCTTGGCGGCAAATGGGGAATGGAAACTACATCAGTTTGACGTAAAAAATGTCTTCCTTCATAGAGATCTGTTGGAAGAGGTATACATGGAAGTACCGTCGGGCTTTGACACAAAACAAACGACAGGGAAGGTGTGTAGATTCAAGAAGTCACTATATGGGCTGAAGAAGTCTCCTCGAGTTGGTTTGGCAGGCTCAGGAGAGCCATGACAGCCATATGATATCAACAGACCAATGTTGATCACACCCTGTTCTTTAGGAGGCATGGAGCTCACATCACAGTACTTGCTGTGTATGTAGATGATATGATCATCACAGGAAATGATGAGAATGAAATTGCTCAACTTAAGAAAAGATTGGGCAAGAAATTTGAGGTGAAGGACTTGGGTCAGCTACAATACTTCCTTGGGATTGAGGTAGCCTGCGGCGCACGAGGTATTGTTCTCTCCCAACGGAAATATGTGTTGGACCTACTCAAAGAGACGGGTATGATGGGTTGCAGACCTGCCGTCTCTCCTATTGATCAGAATACCAAGCTCGGTGCGGAGGCAGGAGAGCCAATTGATAGAGAAAGGTACCAGAGGCTGGTAGGTTGGCTAATTTATCTGGGTCACACCCGTTCCGACATATCTTTCGTTGTGAGCGTGGTAGCTCGTTATATGCATGATCCTAGGGAGGGTCACTTGGATGTCTTATATCAGATTCTTCGATACTTGAAGAGCGCACCTGGGAAGAGGACTGATCTTCCAGAAGAATGGACATCTAAACATCGAGGGCTACTGCGACTCTGACTAGGCTAGTTGTCCAGATGACAGAAGATCAACATCAGGATATTGTATGTTTGTAGGAGGCAACCTCGTCTCCTGTAAAAGCAAGAAGCATCATGTAGTTGCGAGATCTACAGTCGAGGCAGAATATAGGGCCATGGCCTTAAGCGTAGGGGAGATGTTATGGCTGAAAGCCATACTGGTTGAACTCAAGATAGATCGAGGAGGATAGATGACACTGTGGTGTGATAACAAGTCAGCTATTAACATTGCAAATAACTCTGTCCAACATGATAGGACCAAGCATATAGAGATCGACAGATTCTTTATCAAAGAAAAGCTGGATAGTGGAACTTTAAAGTTGGGATATGTTGCTACAAAAAAACAAGTGGCTGATTGTCTAATCAAAGGACTTAGCTCACTGGACTTATGTAGATTGAGTGACAAGATGGGCTTAGTGTTGGTATTTGGAGTGCAAATTGGTGTGCCAACAACGGGTCTCCTCCTTTTGTATTTAGTCTCACACCGTTAGTACGGTGTTGTAGTTATCGTTGTATGTGTATATATAGAGACAAGATGTAAAGGTTTAAGAAGTGAAAATAAAATTCCTTAATTTTCTACTAAAATCGTGTCCCGTCTGGGAGGAACCCGAAGCGGTGCGCGGTGGAGGTGGGAACCATCTAGCTGAAGGGCCTTGATCAGGGCCCTATTGATGTCGACCATAATATTCTGAAAGGACTCCAATATCTGAGCCAAGGTGAGGTCGTCGAGGTTTCCGTCATCCATCAGTGCCGCCCGAGCGGAGGGAGAGGTGCGAGGGGGAGTGGGCAAGAGGTCGGCTGGGTCACGCGGGGAGTTATCGGATCAGTTGCATGCGGAAATCACGTGAAGGACGCATACGACGAGATTGAGCGGGCGGGGCTGGCGGAAGGAGATCGCGGTGGGCGCACGGGGTCGGTTGAGGTGGCGATGGCGGAGGGCTTGCGCAGCGGAGGAGCGATAAAGGATGAAGGCTCTGATATCAAGTTGGTACGGGCCGTCATTTGGGATCGCGTACGCGGTCGATCGAAGGAGAAGTGTCATAGGAGTTCGGCGTGACCCATCTTGGATCCTCTTGAACCTATCTCGCCGGAGAGGTGAAACACAAGATAAAGCTAGTGAGGGAGAGGAGCGGCGGAGTTGGCGTTCGGCTAGGACGCGAGTTGGGCGGTAATGAGAGAAGGAGATAGATAGATAGAATTAGATAGAGAGAGAGATTTGAGGATAATACTTTTCATAAAAACCACACCAAACTTAAACCGGTTGGGTCAATTCAAATCCAAGAGTTCCTCCATCGTGACAACATGTTGGACTCTTTGCGCGACGTCGTGCAGCGCTTGTAAGTTATCCTCCATCGTGGGTCCGTAACAGTCAACTGCTCCTTTTGCTTGGCTTGTCTTCTTTATAGTTCAACTTGATGTATATGATTTAATTATTTCAGTGCATACTTTTTGTTTATTATGTACTAACTTGCAAAATAGCTATTCAATAGTATATCCACTCTTCTGGTGTGCATTTAGCACATTTGGAGGAAATGATATTCTTACTCATTAGTATATTAACCCATTTTGTAGGCTTCTCTTTCAAAAAATTCAGATCGGAAGCTCCATTAGTTTGACTTATTCGAAGAGAAGGATGGTAGTTTTAGCTGTAGTTTTCCATTTTTACTTCAATGAACAAAACTTTTTGGGTCATGCTTTTATGTTATTCATGAAATGGACTCCAGCTTGCATCTCAATACTTAGTGGACATTCGTATTAGTTAGCTCTGTGATTCATTAGAGGTATTCCCCTCACACTTAGTAAGAGTTTTCTTCTGTTGCTATTTAGCAGTTAAGTGTACTTCTACTGCTTCATGTTTTTGATACCATTAGTCATAGGGTACACTTTCGACGTACATCGTAACGTCCAAGAGCAGTCGTCATTAGAATGGCTCAAGGCAGTCGTGACAATGAGAAGAAATGCTTGTTGTAGCAAGATAGCATGAGAAACCGAAACAGAAAATGATGGTGACTCTCAACCGAAAGAGAAAACAAACCATAGGAGTTAAATTTTTTTTTACTATAGGAGATGAAAATGATAATGACAGCTCTAGATTGTGCAGAGGACGGGCTACATTTGAGTTGAATATAAATCGAAGCCTATGAAGGGAAGAGTAGAAGAGAACAGCAACACTTGGGTTCATACTGTGAACTTCCATGATGAAGGGGAACAACGGAAGGAAACAATTGATGGGAGCGGAAGGAAAAGAACAACGTTATCAGTAGAGAAGCAAAGAAATGGATTATCTGCATGATCAATAGAGGAAAAGAACGGAAGACCTGCAAACTTGGCCATTAACCCTTTGAGCACATCATGGAGTACACCGAGAAATGGACCCCTCAAGGAAGACGATGTAATGGTAGCCACAGATCACGCCATCATCGACTAGAGTCGATGGTCCCATCGTCAACTGGAATAAATTGTTGTGTCGTCAATTAAAACCGACCATCTATGTTGCACCGACACCGACACGCGATACGACACGACACGCGACTCGTCAATTCTCAAAAAATACCATATTCCGACACGCTGGGACACGTATATTAAATATTTATTTTTTATAATTATGAAGGAGTATGTACTCCAATTCCTCTCGGCACATGATGAAGAAGATAGTTGTGCAAGAAGCTTTATGGCTAAACTTTGTAGCATAGGTGCAATTGCACCATGAATAACCCACCAAGCCTTAGGATCCATCGAAAATCGACTGTGAACTGAATCAAATTCTCTAAATTCTTCATTTATGTAAGCAAAATTTGCGTACTCTAAATTCACCTTGTTGCGATCCTCAATGATAGGAAAGTACTTCCTAAAGCATTTTTTGATTTCTTGAATGATTTCACTAACCTTGTATGGAAAAATTCTAGAAGAATCTTTATTGAGTCATTGTTCACTATAGTACCTAAATTTTAAAAATAAAACATCACACATAGTGACATTTATAGTGTTTTGAAGTGTCGGAGAGCCCGATGCGTGTCACGTTGGGCATTTTGAAGTGTCGGTGCAACAGAGCCGACCATGTCCTTCGAGCAACGAACTTCTGGAGACTGCATACTTGATTGCAGAGGGTACTATCTCAACACGAGGAAAAATGATGAAAACCCAACTATTGGATAGATATCCAGAGGCTTTGATATCACGTTAAGTACCTGAATGGCAGAAACTATCGGACCACAAGTGTTTGATGTTTTTTTCTTTTATTAGAACTCGAGTATTTATTATTTATACCCATGACAAAAATTTGCATATATCCATCAGTCTCCATCAACTCTCCCAAGGGGATAAAACTTTTTCGAAAAGTGCAAATCCTACAACTCGTCAAAAAATTGGTGTACAAATACGGTCGAGCTCTTATATGTTACCCATTTGTCTTCTAATGGTGAACAACCTCGCCAAACAACTAGGAAGCGATGAACCTCACATGAGCTCAATTACAAATTGATGTCATAATCTGATATATGTTATGAAAGCCGGTGAGGGCAAAGCAGGCTTAGATAGCGGACAAATTAATTACATACTCCGCCTATGGAAAGACATGTAGAAAATATTAGAGCCTTAAATATAATTTAACAAGGCAATAAACGTTCTAAAAATTAAATAAACATGAATGTCAGAATACAATATAAAGATAATAGAAGCATGCTTTCTATAAATCTTCAAAGATTAACAAGCTCGAGTAGTCTGTTCTTATAAAAGGATTGCAAGTATATCAAATATAATCTAGGATATTATATTGCTTGTTCTAATCCCAAGCATCACGATGAAAAATCATCATAATTATCCAGTTCTCTACATGTACAGCGAGTCTATTTTATAGTCAAAATGTGATTTACTAGCATTGGAAATGAAAAAAAATGATGCATACTTGAATGATGGAATAAAATCTAAAAGTGAATTAACATATAGATTATCAACTTTTTCATGCAACACATTACATTTTGATGAAATCCTTCTTATAGTATGTATATCAAGGAATCAAATAAGAATCCACTCACAAGTCCCAACTGAATGACGCATACAAAAGTAATCTAGTCAAATAACCCCTCATGTGGACTAACATTTAGATTAGGTGTAAGTTTTTAAGAACGGACCTAAATTTAGTATTAATGTTGAATTCTGAAAGATCCAGCTATCGTCGATCAACACTTGAATAAAATTGCAAGATACAAAACATCGAGGCATGCTCAATACCCACTGATATAAGGTTGGCTAGGCGCATGAACTCTAAATATGCAACACTAGGTGTAGTGCGAGGAAATAACCCAATTTAGCTTAGGATTAACACATGGTTCGACGAAAAGATTACAGAAAGTAAATAAATAATAAATCACAAATAGTTAATTTTAAATGCTGCAATTAATTCTTAGGAAAGTAGATTTAGATTTTCCTCCACGTTGAGGGACAAAAGCTAATGCACGCAAGCGATAAAGGCCCTGCAAGCCAAGATAATTTCTAAACAAATAAACTACAAGAACCAAGCATCCATAATCATATAAGTAGTCAAATCTATACAACAATGCTGAAGTAAAGATTCGTCTGTTACCGACTTACAGGAGGCAGATCCACCATGGCGGGTGTACGCACGGCGAGCTCGTGGGACGGGAGACACGGGAGCAACACAGGAGCCGGTATCGCCAGGCGACAGCGGGCGCGACAGTGGCAGCGCGGGGCTACCGCCCGGCGACAGCGGGCGCGACAGCGGCAGCGGTTCGGGCGTGGGCGAAGAGCAGCTGTAGGCTTTTATTATTATGTTTATGTGTGGAGGGTATTTTGGGGGCTTTGTAATGTGGGAGGCCTCATAGTATAAGAGGTCCTCCTAATGACCTAAAACATTATCTTGGATCAATTATCTTAAGTGGGGGCTGATCCCTCTTCTTCTTCCTCTCATCCCTACCTTCTTCTCTCAATCTCCTCCCCTCTCTTCCTCTCTTGCTCTTGGGATTTCCGTAGCGGTAACATTTGGTCCGACCTGCCGCTCCGCCCGCCTCCTTGTGGCCGCCGGATACCGCCATGGCTCGCGGATCGACTTCACGCCCCGCCGATACCGGATCGGCCACGGACGACCTAGCCGATCGGGTCGCCGCTCAGGATACTCACCTCGCCGCGCTCCAGACCGCCGTCGCCGCCCTCACCGCCGGCCAGGACACCCTCGCGTCCGGCCAGGCCTCATTCGCAGCCGGCCAAGCTTCCCTGGCGGCCGGCCAGGCGGAGCTCCTTGCCCGCATCGCCGCCTGGGCGCCGGAACGGGCAAACCAGGCGAACGGCAGCCCCGTTCCGCCCCTCCGTCTGGAGCCCCTCCGGCCGGACTCTCTTCTCCGGCCGCCTACCGCGGCCGGCCTTACCTTCGGCCGCATTCCTCCGCCCCCGTTTCCGGCTCCGACCCCGGCTTACTCTCCGGAAAACGTCTCCGTCCTCGGCATGCCTCCAACGGCCGGGTTCACCGCCGACCGCTCCGCCCTAGCACTCGACATCCCTTCCTTCTCGGGCACGGACCCCCTCGGATGGATTGCTCGCGCGGAGCAATTTTTCGATCTCAACGGGACGTCACCAACGGACAAAGTTAGCACGGCCGTGGTCGGCCTCGAAGGCTCGGCCCTCCATTGGGCCCGTTGGCTTCGGCAAATCCAACCCGCCATTTCGTGGACGGAGTTCAAACACGAAATGGTGAGTCGCTACGACGCTCGTTACGCCGGCTCCGCCATCGAGCGGCTTTGCACGACCCGCCAGTCCACCACGGTGGATGCCTACATTGACGAGTTCGTCGCGCTGGTCACTCAAGTACCGGGCCTTCCGCCCGACCATTATCTCGGATTCTTCCTCCAAGGCCTCCGCCCCAACATCCGCTCCCGTCTTCGCACGCATCACCCGCGCACGGTATCCGAGGCCCTCGACCTTGCTCGGGCCGTCGAGGCGGACCTCGGGCCTCGGCAGGCCGCTCCTTTCACTTTCCGGCCTCCACCGCCGGCGGCCCCCGCTCAGCGTTTTCCGCCTCCGGGTGCCGGCCGGCCTCCCCGCCCTGAAGGCCCGCAACGCGTCGACTACAACGAACTCCGCCGACGCGGGCTGTGCTTCCGTTGCCGCCAGACCTACACCCCGCACCACGTCTGTTCCGTTAAGGAGTTTCATGCCCTTTTCGTGGACGGCGAAAACCCTGACGGATTTGAGGACCCGCCGTTGGAGGAGGCGCCACCGGATCCCTTCGACGGCAAACCAGAGCCTGCACCGCTCAACGTTCTGGAGCTTCCCTTTTACTCAGTGGGGGGCCTTACAGGGCCTCGTACGATGAAGCTGTCCGGGATGCTCCACGACCGCCCCATCATTGTGATGATTGACAGTGGGGCGAGCCACAATTTCATGTCGGCCCCCCTCGCACGCCGCCTGGGGTTACCTGCCGACCCTTCTCCCGACTTTTCCGTCTGTCTCGGGGACGGCCGCCGCCGCCCCACCTTAGGCCAATGCTCGGGAGTCACCCTGTCCCTGGGCCCGTGCACGGTCACCGCGGACTTTTACCTCTTCGAGCTGGGGGGCCTTGACGCCATCCTGGGGGTCGCGTGGTTGCAAACTCTGGGCGACGTCCGCGGTAATTGGGCGTCTATGACCATGTCCTTCATCCACCAGGGCCAACCCTGCCGCTTGGTGGGCGATTCGACGCTCCTCCGCTCGCCCATTTCCTTCCGGGCCATGAACCGCGTCACCGACGTCGACTTCTCGGCGTGGTTGTGGACGGTGCAACCCTCCCCATCCTCGTCGGCCGACAGCCTTCCGGACGACATGACGGCGCTTCTTGATGATTTTTCGGCACTCTTTGCGCCGCTACCCGGCCTTCCCCCCGCGCGGCCTACCGACCACGCCATCGTACTGCAGCCCGGCGTCGCGGCGGTTTCTGCCCGTCCCTACCGGTACGGCCACACGCAGAAGGACGAGATCGAGCGGTTGGTTCGAGAGATGTTGTTGGGAGGTCTGATTCGGCCCAGTGCGAGCCCCTTCTCCAGTCCGGTGTTGCTTGTCCGCAAGAAAGAAGGCAGTTGGCGTTTCTGCGTGGATTACAGGGAGCTGAACAAGGCAACGGTACCGGACAAGTACCCGATTCCGGTCATTCAGGAGCTGTTGGACGAGTTACACGGCGCCGTGTTTTTCACCAAACTCGACCTCCGCGCCGGTTATCACCAGATACGGGTCCGCCCGGAAGACGTTCCGAAGACGGCTTTTCGGACGCACGACGGCCACTTCGAGTTTTTGGTGATGCCGTTTGGGCTCACCAACGCTCCCGCTACTTTCCAGGCTTCCATGAATGACGTCTTCCGGCCGGTCCTGCGTAAGCACGTTTTGGTTTTCTTTGATGACATTCTTGTTTTCAGTACTTCTTGGCAGGACCACCTACTCCATGTTCGGGAGACTTTTACGACTCTGCGCCGTCATCACTTCACCCTCAACCGGAAGAAGTGTACCTTTGGGGCCACGACGGTGAGCTATCTGGGCCACACGATCTCCGCCCAGGGTGTCGCTATGGATGCGGACAAGATCGAGGCCGTGACCCGGTGGCCGACTCCCACTTCAGTTCGCGAGGTACGGGCTTTTCTCGGCCTGACCGGCTACTACCGGCGCTTCATCCAGGATTACGGGGGGGGTGGCCCGCCCCCTCACTCAGCTGCTGAAGGCCCCAGCCGATGGCCCTTTCTCGTGGCCGCCAGCCGCCATGGCCGCTTTCGCCGCCTTGCAGTCCGCCTTGATCCGTGGGCCAGTTTTGGCCATGCCGGATTTTCGACAGCCCTTCATCGTGGAATGCGACGCCTCCGGCTCCGGCGTCGGAGCTGTCCTGATGCAGGCCGGCCGGCCGATAGCTTATTTTAGCCGCGCCTTCTCGACGGTCGTCCGCAGCCGCTCGGCTTACGAGAACGAGTTGATGGCCTTGGTTTTGGCCGTGCAGCATTGGAGACCGTACTTGTTGGGCCGTCCCTTCATCGTCCGCACTGATCATCACAGCCTCCGGTATCTGCTGCAGCAGAAGATCGCCACACCGACTCAGCAGCTGTGGGTTGCCAAGCTTCTGGGCTACGATTTTTCGATTGAGTTCCGGTCCGGAAAGACCAACCGCGCGGCGGACGCGCTGTCCCGTCACCCTCAGGCTTCGGGGTTAGCCGCCATTTCCCGGCCGGTTTGGGACGACGCCACCATCCTGCAGCAGGAGGCGGAGGCCGACCCCCACTTGCTTGCGATCCGCACGGCCCTGCTTGTCGACCCCGCGGCACGGCCACCGTACTCGTTGATCGGGGGAAGGCTATTTCATCGGGGCCGCCTTGTTCTCTCTGCTTCCTCGACCCGCATTCCGCTCCTTCTCGCAGAGTTTCATTCGACGCCTTCGGGCGGTCACGCCGGCGCTTTCCGGACCTACCGGCGGATAGCCGCCTCCTTGTACTGGCCGCACATGCTCCGCCAGGTGAAGGCCTATGTGGCGGCCTGCCTTCCTTGCCAGAAGGCCAAATACGAAACATTGTTTCCAAGCGGCCTGCTGCAGCCCCTGCCGATTCCGGAGCGTGTTTGGGAGGACATAGCGATGGACTTTATCACACGGTTGCCGCGGTCGAACGGGTTTGACTGCATTCTAGTGGTCGTCGATCGGTTGACGAAGTATAGCCATTTCATTCCGCTGCGCACCCCTATACAGCAGCAACCGTGGCTGATAGTTTCATTTCCGAGATCGTCCGCCTCCACGGTTTTCCCCGCTCCATTGTGAGTGACCGGGACCCGCTCTTCCTTAGCAGTTTCTGGACGTCCCTCTTCCGTCTTCAGGGCACCCGGCTCCGGATGAGCACCGCATACCACCCGCAGTCGGACGGGCAGTCCGAAGTGCTCAACCGTTGTCTGGAGACATACCTCAGATGCTTCATCGGTGAGAGGCCAGGCTCGTGGGCGAAATGGCTCTGCCGGGCAGAGTATTCCTACAACACCTCCTACCACCATTCGGCCAACACCTCGCCGTTCGAAACAGTTTATGGCCGGCCTCCTCCCTCGATCCTACGACATCTTCCAGGCGAATGCCCCGTGGCCAGCTTGGCCGACCACCTTCATGATCGAGATACCATTTTGGATAGCCTGAAGCACCACCTCCGCAGGGCTCAGGCAAAGATGATCTCTTTTGCCAACCGGAAGCGCAGGGACCTTTCCTTCCAGGTAGGCGAGCGAGTTTTCATCAAGCTTCACCCCTACCGCCAGCTGACCGTCGCCCGCCGCACCTGCCCCAAGCTGGCCCCACGTTTTTTTGGCCCATTTGAGATCATCAGCCGCATCGGGGCCGTGGCCTATCGCCTGCGCCTACCAGCTCAAAGCCGGATTCATCCGGTTTTCCACGTTTCTCAGCTCCGCCGAGTTATCGGCGACCACCCTGTTACTGATCACATTCCGGCGGACATCGAGTACTCCGACTCCCCACCGCTGTACCCGGCCTCGATTGTGGATCGGCGCCATCACACCCCAGGGGATCCTTTTCCAGACGAGATTCGGGTCGCATGGCGCGACCGACCACTCAGCTCCGCAACGTGGCTTCTGCGGGATGACTTCCGGCGCCAGTTTCCGGATTATTGCCTTGAGGACAAGGCAAATTTCCCAGACGGGGGTATTGTTACCGACTTACAGGAGGCGGATCCACCATGGCGGGTGTACGCACGGCGAGCTCGTGGGACGGGAGACACGGGAGCAACACAGGAGCCGGTATCGCCAGGCGACAGCGGGCGCGACAGTGGCAGCGCGGGGCTACCGCCCGACGACAGCGGGCGCGACAGCGGCAGCGGTTCGGGCGTGGGCGAAGAGCAGCTGTAGGCTTTTATTATTATGTTTATGTGTGGAGGGTATTTTGGGGGCTTTGTAATGTGGGAGGCCTCATAGTATAAGAGGTCCTCCTAATGACCTAAAACATTATCTTGGATCAATTATCTTAAGTGGGGGCTGATCCCTCTTCTTCTTCCTCTCATCCCTACCTTCTTCTCTCAATCTCCTCCCCTCTCTTCCTCTCTTGCTCTTGGGATTTCCGTAGCGGTAACATCGTCCAACAAGAAAACTCACCAAATTAGAAGGTTGTAGGCAAAGGCGCGAAAATCCGGCGACGGTAGCGGCTTTGGTGGCGATCTGCAGGAAGGAGAGGGGTTCAACAACGGCTTAGCAAAAGAGGAAAGGTGGGTTGGGTAGTGCAGGAAGGCAGATGGAATGGCGGGGGCTGAGGGGGCTTGCGACAGGGGGGCGGGGGAAGGAGGTTGGTTGCTGTCAGGGAGGTCGACGGCGGGTACAATAGGGATTTGGGGTCGGCGGCATGGAGGAGTAGAAGATTGAAGGCGGCGAGGGAGATAACTGGTGGAAGGATGAAAGGTCGGCCATGTGGCGATCCAATAGGGGGCACGGTTGGCGGTTGACCGTCATGGCTGTGAGCTCTCGAAGGAGGAGAATCAGATTTTCAAGTCGAGTTTCGAGCTAATCCAAGCGAGTGGAATCGATGGAGGCAGAGGAGGCATCCTTGTCGGCGTGGAAAGCCATAGAACGGATCTGAGGCATGTACATATGGACCGGAGAAGAGAATGGAGTGACTGAAACCCCAAACGAAGCGCATGACGGCTAGGCGAATACGAGGTTGCTGGAAGGAGGCGGAGGGCGGTGTGTCAACTGTTGGAAGTAGACTGAGGGTGGTGGGGTCGTCGGGGAGCGAGTGGGATAGGATGGGAAGCGGCTAGGGACGACTGAAGGGCCGGATCAATCACTGGATGCGGGTGCAGACAAAGTCAGAGACATCAATGAGCAGGAAAATAACTTATGATCGGTGAGTCGCACGAGCGAGACATGACACAATGAGAATGGTGCGCAGGCAAGTCGTGGTCAGTCCAAGCGAGCTCGACGAGCGTTGGCAGGAGGGCGCCCGTGGCCAGCGAATTCCGCAGGCGAGACTGGACGTACGAGCTGGTCGTGGGCGTGAAAATGTGGATCCGATCAGCGAAAGAGAGAAGAGCGGGTGGATGTGGCTTTGAAGAACATTAAAGGAGATCCTATTAGGGTTCAGGAGGGAACCTTATGTGAGCGATAGATCTGGCTATCGCCGATCAACACTTGTATAAAATTGCATGATAGAAAATATCAATATATGCTCAATATCTGGCTATCGCCGATCAACACTTGTATAAAATTGCATGATAGAAAATATCAATATATGCTCAATACTCACTCTTTAGGGCAGGATCCCTTTATGAGCAGTCTCTCCTATGAGAGTCTAAACAAGGCAGTGTTCAAAGGTAAGGAAAATAACTCACCTCCACTCCCTTATATAGGTCGGAGTGAGGTTTGCATTAAATAATGGAACTGCCACTATGGATAAATATACTATTAGAGGAACACGTGGCCGGTCCGGGGAGTCATTTTCGTATCAAATTCCTCTTTGATCTTAGGTGCAAGCCTAGAGTTAAATAAAAATTCAGGCAAGCAAGTTCTGTTTTGGGGATATTAATGGATTTTTGATGAGTATGGCATCTAAGGGAGCCTTGGCGCACCGGTTGAGGTGTTGTCGTGTGACCTCAAGGTCACGGGTTCAAGTCCTGGAAGCAGCCTCTTTCAAAAATGCAGGGAAGGTTTGCCTACACTTCACCCTTGTGGTGGGACCCTTCCCCGGACCCTCGCTGCGCGGGGAAGCTTTGTGCACCGGGCTGCCCTTTTATGACATCTAGATGGATAAGCAGTATAAAAAAATCATAAATGTCTGAAGATCTCATGATTTTGTCAATCAATATATTCAATTTCTTGTTTATGTGTATACTTAAATATAGGAGGACCATGCTGTAGTTCAGTTTTATCCTGACAGTAATAAACTTTTTGTCATAATATTCTAGATCACCCTTTAACTCTTTGCCCAATAGTTAATAGTTGTATCTACCAATGTTGATTTAGCTAAGATGACAAGTGCCCTAATGCAACTACCATCGCCCTTAGTAAGTCAAATTTTATATAGGCAAACACTTACCATCCTCCAACTATTGAAAGGGTGTGAATTTTTGTAACTATAAATAGTAAAATTTCCTTTTATGGGCTTACTTATCTGGGCTGTCTTATAGTGTTGCCCTCCAAAATTTTAAACAAAAATGAAAAATGTCTTTTTTTTACTTGTGTATCCGAAATTCTAGGGGCCTGAAATGAATGCAAATCTATCGAACTCCCAAAATTCTAGAAATTTTTTCTAGCAATTAAAAAAATGTGATGCATCAACATGACATTTTATAAACAGTTATCAGGGATTTGCAAACTCACACATGCAATTGAGTAGATAAATGCCTACATGAATGCTTCCCGTAGTACTCCCCACTCTAAAATGTCCATGACGAAACCACCATAAAGCGAGATACATATAAATTCAAGATGGCGTGGTCCCTAAACTAGTAAATCAACATATTATTTCAAGCTAGGAGTGGTCCCAAAACCAGTAAATTGACAAATAATTTCAAGGTGAGATGATTTTAAAACCAGAAATTATTAAGTCTACTTTAAAATTGGAACATGATTCCAGATAAAATCAGAAATATATAGTTTGGAAAGGGAGCATGATGCTTACCATCATCAAGGACCAAAACAAGATCACTGTCAATTACAGTTGGAATGCGATGCGCTATCGTACACACTGTGCAATCCTTGAATTCAAATCGGATGATCCTCTGGATTAGATTATCAGTCGCAGTATCAACAGAAGCTGTTGCTTCATCAAGGACTAGTATCCGGGCCTGTTTTAACAAGGCCCTCCCCAGCGAAACGAGTTGCCGCTGCCCAACACTCCAATTATCTCCATTCTCCAGTACTGCAAGAAAGCAACCAACAGAACCTTTTTAACATCAAAGGCAAGTGCAGAGGCACCACTACTCACTACTATAGTCTGACATTTGTTTGGGGTTCATTTGGTTGCTTATAGATAAAATAAGCGTTGTAAAAATTGGTAATTTGTGTGCAATCATTTTTCAGTTACAATGAAATCATTTTTAGGGAATTTTGAATTTTGAATTAGAATTCAATGTTAAGGTCTCACTATATCCAATCAAAATAGTAAATTTAAAAATACCATCATTTTATAAAACATATATTTTTAATTTCAACCAACCAAATGAGCCTAAAGAGCATGTTTGATTGGACGTAATTGAGACTTTTGAATTGAAACTGGAGTCAAACTCCAATGAAAATGGATCTTCAATTCTAATTTCATGTCCCAATTCCGTCCAAACGAATTAACCCTAAGATAAACCTCCAAAGTACACTACAGACTTCACTGCTCTTATAAAAAACTGTCAGTTCTGAAAAACAAGCTGGGACAAGCAAAGTTCTTATATTGCAATGAAGATTTGCATCAGCACAGATGAAACATTTCATGCAATCCTCATGATCAAAAATACAATCTGGATAGTTATATATTCTAACAAAAAAATTTAAATTCACAACTCTAGGCAATCTAACCTGTCAATATAGCTAAAGCACCAACAAAACATAAAATGAGGATCAACCACCTTGTTTGTCAAGAAACACACGATGTACAAAAGCTTCTACATTTCTCATCAGCCTCATACCCAATAAATTATTTTACAACACTGTTATGAAAGCACAATTGGGTTCCACGGTGCTTGCAACCACATACAGAACTTACATCATTAAGCAGGACTTCCACCCAAATATCCCACCTATTCCTATTTGTAACAAAAAGATCTACTATTCATACACAGCCTACGGATATTACCTGGAGAGTCCAATTTTTGAGCCTTTTGGCGGATGACTTCACCAAGCTGACACTTGTCCAGTGCCTGGAAAATAATGAACAAGTTTAAGAACTCACTTAGGTTTATTGTTATGTTAAATGAGCAAGGATGTCAGTTTAACCTGCCAAATTTCATGATCAGAGTGCTCTTCAAGTGGATCAAGATTGCCCCTAATTGTACCTTCAAATAAAGTAGGATCTTGAGGGATGATACCAAGTTTGCTACGAAGATCATGTAGGCCAATTGTAGATATGTCTATGTCGTCAATGATTATCTTTCCACGTGTCGGTTCAATCAAGCGAAAAAGTGCCTGTATAAGAGTAGATTTACCACTTCCAGTACGCCCAACAATGCCTATTTTTTGTCCACCAGGAAATGTGCAGTTAATACCGTGGAGGACAATAGGCAGGTTTTCCTTGTAGCGAACCTTCCCATGAGTTAATGAGTAAAGTTAGTTGCAAGTTATTGACAAATCAGAATTTGTTGGATAACATAATTATAAAGTGCTACAAAAGTATTGCAAGCTTTAATTGCTTAATTTCATTTGATGTAGTTATTAAGGCCCTGTTTGGGAAAGTGGTTGAAATGTGATGAGGGTTGTGAACGCAATCATTAAAAAATACAATAATGTTTGGGTAGGTGCAGTCAAGAACACTACTTTTCCAAAACAACGTTTCAGGCCAAAACGTCGCCGCAGTCATGCAAGTGTTGTCAAGCTTTAGCGATTGTTAACACGCATACCATCGGGGCAACCACTACGTTTGGGGGTATAACAGTTTACTACCAAAGTTACACACCGCCACCGCTCAGACATCAGATTTGTCCCAAGCAGACTATGTAGGGAGTTATAGCGGCGATGGGCCCAGGTAAAACTTGCACTTTGCAAAGGGATGGAAAATATCTGACTTAAGTTTCAAGGAACTTGGTAATAAAGAATGATACACTTCAATTACAGGTTCCCCAATTTTTAGTTCGAAGGATAAAAGAGGAATAAACCACACACATTTAAGGGTTAGAAAACAATTATGGCAAGTAATAACAACAAGAAAATTATAGTCACACACCTGGAGATCTATCAGTTCAATCTTCCCATCCTGAGGCCAAGAAGATGGAGGCCGAAAAGTATCAATAATAATTGGAGCTTCACTAGGAATTTCGCAATATTGGTGAATGCGCTCTATAGATATAATCTTATTTTCAAGTTTACAAAAGCTCAATATCCATCGGGACAACCGGGCATTCAAATTAAGACCATATGTTACAGCAAGGCCAGCCATACCTAAGACATGAAGTACCGTTCATTAACAAATAGGTTTACATTTCACATTAATATCATGCATAAACATGAAAAAATTTTACATTTTACAAATCTCTTGTAAATAATTTGGGAAAGGAATCTAGGACAAATTCTACAATTTGTAGAAATGTAGAATACATACTTGGATCAATACTTCCATGTGGAAAACTAACAAGGAGTGTCATACAGAAAGCGAATACAAAAGTAGATAGCAATTCCATGCGCAGGCAAAGCCATTCAATTGCCGCTAGGCTGCAGAAGTATGGACCAGAAAAGCAATCAAGAAGATACAGGTTCCTCTTCATGAACCTTTTCTCCTGTCCAAATCCTCTAATAGTAGAAGCGCCGGCGATAGATTCCCCAAAAAGATTAATAATTGGAGACTTTTGGATGCTGACAATGCGTACTAGCTCTCTCGACGAAGCCATATAATACTTCTGTTGAAAGCCAAATTGCAATGTCAAGAGAATACCATTTGTTTATGATGCATGTGATATATTAAGGACAAAATAATAAATGCTTGATGCACATATTGCTACTGTTCAAAATAACAAATTCAAATGCTTAGAATTCAGAGAATGTAATTGTTAGAATTTGAAGATAAGCACTCTGATATTTCAAATGAAATCTGCTCCCAACAGGAAGTGATCGTTGCTGATTTCTGCATTGCACAAAACTTGCATATAATTCGGAATCTCTGAACAGGTTTACTCCAACCACAATGATCAGTACTGTATTAGCCTTACAAATATTATTTAGGATTGGTTTAATGAATTATTATTCTCCAATCATTCCCGCCGAATATTGCATGAGGTGTTAAGCCTATTCAGTACCGCAAATCTGTTATACACTACATCAATCTATGTCACCTTTAATTTGATCCTCTCCCTTCTTAATCATCCTCATTGATTTTTATCTACTCATCCAATAGGTGCAATTTATATCATTTAATGTTTATACATATCTAATGGGTTGCCATTATAATAGAGCCTCGCGATAACAGAACAAATGGAATCAAAATGCAATTTTCCATTCTTTTAAGATTACAAAATCTATAAATAATAGAAAGATATGTATCTCTGGTATTCTCTTGCACGAAAATAAAGATCCTTGATTTTATTGATGGTTCTATCAACTGACTCCATTTATGGCCCGCAAACTTATTTTCTTCTCATCCTGTAGATTGTCAAGCGGCGATAGATGTTTGCGGAAGTGAATTTAGGGTTGTTTCCTTCAATATTACAGCAAAGAATTCTCTTGCACTAACAGAACAAATGGAATCGAAACGCAATTTTCCATTCTATTAAGATTACAAATCTATAAAGAGATATGCATCTCTGGTATTCTCTTGCACGAAAATAAAGATCCTTGATTTTATTGATGGTTCTATCAACTGACTCCATTTATGGCCCGCAAATTTATCTTCTTCTCATCATGTAGATTGTCAAGCGGCTATAGATGTTTGCGGAAGTGAATTTAGGGTTGTTTCCTTCAATATGACAGCAAAGAATTTCGCTGATCTCTCAGTCTTCAGCCACCTAAACAATCAAGAGAATAGGATTTGGTGGCAGATGTCTCTGATTGCGGTGAAGGGTGGCTCGGAAGAAAATGTTACAAGCACGCTGTAGAACGTCAGCGGAGTTGCCAGAGGATGGAAGGAGGAGGGGATGATGGTGGGGGAAATTATGGAGCCAAAATCGTGGATGCCTAGGCGGGGTGTGCTCGGGAGGAGAGAGCTATCACAATCGCATACACGACAAAAGAAGAGACTAATTCATGCGTACCATTCTAAGACCCAAGGGACCTTTAAATAAACTTACAAAGGACATAAAAGTAAATAAGTCCTAACACTTGAATTTACATAAAATGCGTCATAACGACAATCAATAAAACATAATAAAAGACAACATAATAACGTCTGACCGACTGAATTAAAGACAACATAATAACTGGGCGTGAAGCCCATAACATCTCTCCCGCAGTTCAAAAAGAGTTTGTCCTCAAGCTCAATGGATATTGAAGACGGTGACTGTTACGAACGCGGAGGAGGGAGAGGGACGTCCACCAGTGTGACGGGTATACTAGCACCGTGAAAGATCCGCTAGTGACATGTCGATGGAAGGTCATTAAGAAACGCAGATACCTTGGGAAACTGAATGTATATTTCCTTGTATTGCAATTAGGCCGAGGGTGTTATATAAACCCTTCATGCTATGTATTTTCTTTTCATCTTGGTGGTATTAAGAAATTTGGGAACCCTAGGGGTTATTTTCCCTTCCTCCATCTTTCTATTTTCCCCATCAAATCTTGGCAGCCCGGTTCCTCTCCTCCGAATACCCAACATTTGGTCCGACCTGCCTCTCTTCCGACCACGATTTCCATCCCCCGAAGACGTAGCTGCGGCCTCCGCGCCTGCTCCACGAATCTCTCGCGCACTCTTGCTCCGAGTCGATCCCGCCAGCGCCGCTACCGACTACGTCTCCTGCTGCCAGCGCTAACCATGCCTCTTGCCAACAGCGCCAATCCCGCAGCGCCATCTCCACCTCTTCTCCGACCGTGCCTTCACGACCATAGGTTCATTGTTGCCAACCGCGACGACTTGTTTGCCGGATCCGATAGTGCCCCACTCGTCGTTCCTGCTCGGCAGTGTCCTTCCTCATGCGTGCATGCCCCCACGGTTCCGATCCATGGCGCACTCTGATACACTCGCGCCTCAGCCTCCTATGGATCCGGCCATTTCTCGCCACCTTGATGCTCATGAGGAATCCATCGCCTAACTCCAAGTCCTAATGATGCAAATTGATGCTAAGTTCGACGTCCTCCTGGCCGGTCGACCGAGTACTTCATCGACCCAACACGGAGTTTCCATAGCTTCTTGAGGCACATTCGGACCTTCCACGGGATCCAGTTCTGCCGTCGGCGGACTTTCCTCCAGCACACAGTTCGTTCGACGTTCCTTCCATCAACGACACCAACCCCATGAGGTAGTCTCGGTGGAATGCCAGCGTGGAACAGTTCTTCGGCCTTCATCAGATCTAGTAGTCGCTCAAGGTCAGCATGACTCTCATCGGCATGGAGAGCTCCACTCTCCAATGGGTCTGTTGGCTACGTCAATACAAGCCCACTCTCTCCTGAACAGACCTTCAGCAAGACCTTATTCGTCGCTATGATGTTTGTTACTCGGGCTCCGTCGTGGAGCATCTTTGTGGCGTCCTCCAGACGGGGTCCCTCGATGACAACATCGACGAATTTATTGGCTTAGACACACATGTGTTGAATCTCCCTCCCGGCCACTACCTCAATTTCTTCATACATGACCTACTATCGCATATACGCACCCACCTGCGCACAGACCACTCGCATTCTATTGTCGAGGCCATGGACCTCGCACGATTGGTATCTTTGGTTGAAGCTAAATTCTAAGTCAGTTCGTTGGATACTGGTCGACCACCCATAGTGGCCCCTCTCGTCCCGCCACCAAACGCGCACCAGCGTACCAGCCACGACAGATAGAAGCCCATGGCCTCCTCGGCCTCCCAGGCCCAATAATATGCCCTCCCAGGACTCCAGCACACCCCCGACTGTCCAATCAAGAGTACCATGATCTTCGCACGAAGGGTTTGTGCTTCTGCTGCAAACAGTCGTATTCCCCGACCCATGATTGCCCACTGAAGGACCTCCGAGTCTTCATTGGTGAGGAGGAGGTCGAGGTTAACCTCGCGGACTTTGATGCATTAGAGGTTGAGGCAAATGTCGACGATCATCTGCCCGCGGCACTGCACCGTCTGGACCTTCCACTCTTTACCGTCAGCGGGGTTTCTGGCCCCCAGACGATGAATCTTCTTGAGACACTTCAAGGGATCCCAGTGGTCGTCATGATTGATAGTGGTGCAGCCACAATTTCATATCGCGCGCCTAGTGAATCGGTTGGCGTTGACCCCTTCCCACGCTTCTCTATCTATTTTGGGGGTAGTCGTCGTCGGGTGACTAGCGGCCTTTGCTCAGGGATAACCCTCATAGTGGGCACATGCCCCCTCTGGGCCAACTTCTACGCGTTTGCACTTGGTTGGGTGGATATTATCCTGGGGGTGGCATGGTTTTGCACCATGGCCAGCGTCAGCGTCAACTGGGATCGCATAACAATGTGGTTCATCCAAGTGGGGACACCATTACTTTTGTTGGGCGACTCTACTCTCTTGCGTTAGTCTGTCTCATTCCAGTCTATTCAGAAAACGACCGACATCGATTTGGTTGCATATATGTGGCACGTGATTGAGCAGGAGGCCCCATGCTAGTCACCCCCCCCGGACCCTGTAGGCTATTCTGGATACGTTTCTGAGCGTCTTCGTCGACAACTCGACAAGGCTCGCCTTCCACTGCCTCGAACGACATATCACCGCATCACATTGCAAGCGGGTGTGGCGTATGTATCTGTTCAACCTTACTGTTATGGCCACACGAAGAAGGACAAAATTGAGACACTTGTGGGTGACATGCTAGCTGCGGGTATAATCCGCCCCAGCGCCAGTCCATTTTCGATCCCGATTCTCTTGGTCTGCAAGAAATACGGCAATTGACGTTTTTGCGTGGACTACTAAGAGCTCAACAAAGTCACTATTCCGAACAAGCCTGTTACTTTTCTAAGTTGGATCCCTGCTCCGACCATCACCATATTCGGGTACAGGAGGAGAATATCCCAAAGACGGCGTTCCACATGAACAACGACAACTATGAGTTCATCGACATGTCATTTAGCTTGATGAATGTGCCTGCCACCTTCCAGGCGACCATGAATGATTTATTTTGGTCGGCCCAGCGCAGGCACGTCTTGGTTTTCTTTGATGACATCTTAGTTTACAGCTCCTCCTAGCACGATCACTTCCATAATGAGCGAACGACACTCCACACCCTTCAGGAGCATGATTTTCTTGTGAACCCCAAGAAATGCACTTTTGGTCAGACCGAAATCAGCTACTTGGGGCATACGAAATTCGCGCGTAGAGTTACTATGGACCGGGGCAAGGCCTGGGCCGTCCCTCAGTGGCCCACACCCCGCTCTCTCTACGACGTTCAAGGCTTTCTAGGCCTCACTGGGTACTACTGGTGATTCATTAGGGATTTTGGCAACATTGTCAAACCCCTTTCCATCGTTGAAGAAATCTGATACTAGCGCATTTCAGTGGCCATCAGAGGCGACGACAACCTTCAAACCCTCCAGCGAGCCCTTAGCACTTCCCCAATCTGGCATTCTTGACTCTCCCGGATTTCTCTCATTCGTTCATTGTGGAGTGTGACGCATCAGGCACTATCGTCAGCATTGTGTTGACGCAAGTGGGGCAGCCCATTGCATACTGCAGTCGTATGTTTGCGGCCGCTATTTGCCCCCGTTACTCTTATGAGTCTGATCTTATATCGTAGGTACTTGCTGCGCAGTATTGGCATCCCTACCTGCTTGGCTGACACTTCAAGGTTCTGATGGATCATCATAGCCTCTGATACCTCCTGAATCAGAAGATTGTAACTCCAGCACAAGTTTAGGTTGCAAAACTATTGTGCTATGATTTTTCTATCGATTTCCGCACCGGCTCCTCCAACCACTTGGTCGACTGTCTTTCTCGGCAGTCGCAGATTGCTATCTTAGCAGTTATTTCGTGATGAGTCTGGGAGGATGCCTCTCATCTCCAACGCGATGTTGCCGCTAACCCACTCCTTCGACCGATTGTTGTTGTCTTACAGGCGGATGCCACCACCCGAGTGTCACATAGTCTCACAGGGTGTTACCTCCACCACCGCGGCCGGTTGGTGCTCTCAACTTCATCTCATCTCATACCACGCCTACTCGCAGAGTTCCACTCAACCCCAGATGGGGGCCACGCAGGTGCCTTACAGACCTATTGCCACCTCGCGGCGTCTTTGTATTGGCCCATCATGTTCCAATGAGTCAAAGCATTTGTGGAAACTTGCTTGTCGTGTCAACGTGCCAAGTACGAGGCCTCTTTTCCTAGGGGCCTCCTTCAGCCACTTCCTATCCTGGCTTGAATTTGAGATGATATCTCCATGGATTTTATTTCGAAACTCCCTCTCTCCAAGACGTGGGATTGCATATTAGTGGTCGTGGATCGTCTACTCAAATACGCCCACTTCCTGTCTCTCCAACACTCATTTACTGCACCGGTGGTTGCAGCAACTTTCATTGATGGGGATGGGATTGTCTGTTTACATGGGTTCTCTTGCTTCATTGTGAGCAATTGCGCCATTTATTCATGATCTCTTTTTGGCAGTTGATGTTCATGATGCAAGACACCCAGCTTCATATGAGTTCAGCTTACCACCCATAGAAGGACGGGCATTTCGAGGTGATGAATCGTTGCTTGGAAACATATCTAACGATGTTTTGTGTTTGACCACCCGTGGGCATGAGTGGATTGGCTTTCCTGGGCCAAGGACTCTTACAACACCTTTTTCCATACCAATTTCGGCGCCATTCCGTTCGAGGCAGTCTATGGTACACCCTCACCATCCCGCACGCACACTCTCGGTGAATGCGTCGTGGCATCCCTGTCTAATCTGCTCTATGACCGAGACTCCATATTTCTTGAGTTGGGTCATCACCTTCAGCGTGTGCAGGACCAGATGGTTGTCTTTTTCCAACCGCCACCGTCGAGATGTCCAATTCACTGAAGGGGATGCCGTGTTCGTCAAGCTTCGGCCGCACCACCAGATTTTGGTGACCCCGCGGACCCATTCCAAGCTAGCGGCCAAGTTCTACAACCCATTTAAGATTGTTTCACAGGTTGACACTACAGCGTACCGCCTCCGCCTTCCCCCAAACAGTCGCATCCACCCGATGTTTCACGTCTCAGTTAAAACAAGTTATTGGAGACCATCCGGTCGAGGCGACTCTACCCCCGCCGCCTCCCGGGCTCACCTCGTCAGACTACCTTCCTCAGCTCATCACAGATACACGTACTATCGGTGGAGAGGATTCCTTGGTCGAGCAGGTCTTAGTGCACTGGCTTGATCGTCCGCCATCATAGGCCACATGCGTTAACCGGTCTGTTTTCCACGCTCAGTTTCAGACTTTTGCCTTGAGGATAAGACAAATTTTCCAGAGGTTGTCATTGTTACGAACGTGGAGGGAGAGGGGCGTCCACCAATGTGGAGGGAATACCAACGCCACGAAATACACCAACTAATGACACACCGACGGAAGGTCATTGCGCAGATATCTTAGAAGACTGAACATATCTTTCCTTATATTGCAGTTGGACCGAGGGTGTTACATAAACACTTTATACTAGGTATTTTCTTTTCATCTTGGTGGTATTAAGAAATTTGGAACCATATGGGTTATTTACCATCCCTCCCTCTTTCTCTCTTTCCCTCTTTCACCATCTAATCCTAACAGCTCGGTTCCTCTCCTCTGAATACCTAGCCGTGCCCACTTCACCCTATTTCCTCATCATTAGAGACCCCCGCGTTCAGATAAAAAAGGATCTTGAATCGATGTCCGCGAGTATAATGTTCATCGCAATTATAACATAACCCTTTTGTGCGCCAATCAGACATTTCCACACGAAACAACCGGCAGATATGTAGGGTTTGGGTACCCTCGAGTCGTCCATCCTAAGTCCATGTGTCTATGGTTATATGGGCATCCAGATCCAGCTGAAGTCGACGTTTGCACAACCCGACTAAATTCATGGCAGTCACCAAGTTCCGAGGAGCCACAAATTCGACGTCCGAGTGCAGTCATTCGTGAAACCCGGAAGTAAAGATGGCGACCTGCATCTCTGGGGGCATCGGGAAGTGAGCCAGAAGAATCTGAAATTGTTCTAGATATGTATCAACCGATCGCTTCTAGCTAAATGTCGTGAGGACACCGAGTGGATTGCTGCAAATCGGAGGACTAAATCACATGTTGTATGCCCTTTAAAAGTCATGTCAGATCATCCCAGGATTGTCGGCCTGCAAAGGTGTAAATCATAGTTGTGTGGCATCAAGCATGAGGAAGGATGTCAGACTTATCCATTTTGTTACCGATGACAGCTGATGGTTAAACAATTGTTCGCATCGGTTGAGTTATCCCAAGGGATAATCCTTCTCATCCTAAGTTGGGAATGCCAACATGATGTAACAGGGCACGGTGTTAACTTCACGTCGAATCATGGCTGGAGGATAAGGGCGAAGCAAAAGCAGTGGGGCGCCTGACTGTTGCTAGCATGCTCATATGTGCGGGATGTTGGTGATTGGCAGAGCAGATGTGAGATCATTGAACCCTTGGATAGGGCAGCAATGGTCTCTTGATGACGTGCATCAGCTTTTGTAGGGTGTAGGTCTACAGGAGTTTGATTGGCCATGAGGGCTTACATCATGGTCATAAGGTGACCCAGCTGATCTGACGAGTCTCCCATGTTGCGAGAGGAGCAAGAAACAAAGGAGTTACGGGTCGGTTTGACTCTGGCGGAACGAGCGGGACCTGCGTTCTCAAACTTGGTGAGTCACGTGAACCCCTTCCTTATGTTGATATATATATACACACACACACACACATACTTGTTACGGGCTCTTGCTCTGGGCTCGAAACAGGAGCATGCGTGGGACATATGGATGTTGGCGGATAAAAGAAGGTGCAAGCCTGCAGGACGACTCGAGGAATGGAGCAGGGCTTGAGGCAGGCACGGAGTGCAGGATTTGAGGAAGGCGTGGGGTGCATGGCTCGAAATGAGACGAGTGTAGGATGCTCGATACGAGTTGGGGGCTCTATACGACAATGGTGGGCTCAACAAAGATGAGGGTGAGCGCCGACTAGTCGATGTTGAACTGGGTTGGTGGCTGCGGAAGGGTGCTTCACGGCAGGGCTGAAGGTGGTCGACAAAATGTGCTTCGAAAAGCGTGCAGGAGACAGGCGTACTTCGACGATGGAAAGAGTATGCGGCGGCTTCTTCTGCAAACAAGTGCGGGGTTTTGGTTTCTTTTCAGATGGGGCTTCTCTACCCTAACCTTCTTACTGTTGGTGGTGGTCGTTCCGTGAAAACTAGAGTGGGAAGGAACGAGGCCTAGCCTTCTTGCTGTTGTTGTTGGTCGTCCTGTGAAAACCGGAGGGAAAAGGGACGAAACCTTCGGTGGCACCGGAATGTGGAGGAGAAAGCTCTGATACCAAGTCTTTACGAGCTCGTCGTGGAACGTCAGTAGAGTTGTCGGAGGATGGTCGGAGGCGAGGATGATGGTGGAGGAGGATATTATGGAGTCGAAATCATGACTGCCTAGGTGGGGTGTGCTCAGGATGAGAAAGTTACCATAATTTCATACAAGACAAGAGAAGAGATTAATTCTTGCATACCATTCCAAGACCCAAGGGGGCATTTAAATCGACTTGCACAGGACATAAACATAAAGATGTCCTAGCACTTGGCTTACATAAAATGTGACATAACGACAATCAATAATAAAACATAATAAAAGACAACATAATAATATATGAATGATTCAATTAAAGACAACATAATAATTGGGCGTGAAGTCTATAACAGAAAATATTTCGATTTCTTCTAAAAAAAATATAGACTAACAATTGTTAATATCTCACACGCCAAGACTGCCCAATATATAGATAATCATTGTGCTTAATACTAACTCTTGTAAGCATCTGATGGTGGATGTATAGCCTATAATCACTGTGCTTGTTAATAACTAGACATCTCCATAATACTAACACTTTCACTCATCTCAACAAATGTCTCATCAATATAAATATGTCATCTGAGAGTGAGTAAACCAAAGCCTAGATTATTATAAAAAATTAGACAATTGAAGAGCAAAAATGCATCTGATGGTGGCTGTATAACTCTTCCTTTATTTGTTCTCAGTTTAGGTATTGAACATTATATGAAACTAGAATAAATTATATTCTGATGGAGATTGTTCGCGCATCATGTGAGGAATTAGTGAGTCGACGCTTTTCAGATCGTCAGATAGACGATCGGAGACCATGATCGCTACCGGCTCGAATTTTAGTATTTTTATGTATTTTTATTTTTTATTTTATGAGGTGTATTTTAAGATTTAGGTTAAGGCATCCGATCGCACATTTAGGTCCGTTGGATGACTTAAGCTAACCCCCCCCCCCCCACACACACACACACACATTCTTTTTATTCCAGTCGGTAAGGGCATAAATTTTTAGTATTTTATGTGTTTTGCGACGTCGAGCCTCCCGCACAGTGCGAAGCCGCAACTCCTGCCTCTGGGGTACCAACTCCCCCATCCACCGCTCCCCTTACCTCTAGCGCCCACTTCGGAGCCCGCCACCGCTGCCCCGTCCTCCCAGCATGCCGACACCACCGTTTGTTGGCTTCCTGCGCCACGCCTCCAACACTTCCGATCGACCCCTCTCCTCCCTTCATCCTCTCCGTCCAGCCTGCCGACATCCTTCCTCCTTCATCCCACGGCCATCCACCTTCCCTCCCAGGCACACGAACTCCGCCGCCGCCTCTTATACCCTCTACCAGCCCGACAGCCACCACCCACGGCCTTCCCCACCTCCCCAACCTTCCACCACCACCTCTGACACCCACCACCAGTCCCACAGCCACCCCCAGAGCCTTCAAACTTCCTTCCCAACGTCTTCCTGCCCTCCATAGCCCCTCTCCCACTGAAATACACCCCCACCAGCACTTGCTAGCCGCTATCACCCCTACAACCCTTCCAGCCCCCTTCTACCACACACAACCCACCAATGACACCCTAGCCCCTTCTACCTGCTCCAACAGCGGCACCAAGCCCATCCATATCCTCCCCATCTCAAATTGATCCCCTCCAAGGCCCGTCCCAACCAATACTAGCTTACAAAAGCCCATTCTCCCCTCCGAAAACTCCTACACAGCAACCTTCTCCCTTTTGATGGGGATCACGACACACATCAGCCTACACAACGATCGAAGCCGCCCATTTTACGCAGATCGACGATCCGAGATTTGCTTTTATTTTTCTGTATTTTGTTTTGAATTTTATTTCATGTATTTTGAGGACTGTCATGATCGGAGAATCATGATCGTCTGTGATGGCCCCGTAGTCTATAAATAGGGGTAGAGGGTTCAATTTGAAGGATTTGAAGGTGGAGTAAAGAAGAAATTGCCCCCTTTCGATCACCCAGTGCCGAAGCCGGAAATTCGAGTGTCGAAACTTAGAAGTTATCTCCTCCTCATCCCCTCCACACCTCCTTGTCGGCCACCCCTACTCCACCTTCATTGGACGCCCCCTTCCTCCCCACCTCCACTAGCCGACCACTACCACTATCTCATGTCATATCATAGTAATCATTGCTACTTTAATCCTTTATTTGAGGAACTGGAGTCCAAATATGTTCAAGAACATAGAGTTCCCTATGATTATCCTCGTCCCCGACCCATCACTCATAGAGGGCGTGTTGACCCTTCGACACGTCACGACTATCGTAGGAGTTACTATGATGACCATCATTTTACAAAGAGTCTTGAGTATAAGTTCTGCAGAGTCGCCCACCATTTGATGGTTTGTCAACTCCCGAAGTCTTTAGTAATTGATTCGTGGACATGAGATTTTATCTAGATCACTTTGAGTTATTCGGCGAGTGTCGCGTCAGGTTTGTGAAGCTTAGGTTGTTAGGTCAGGCAAGACATTATTGGGATAGCATTGAGCGGACCCTTGAGCGAGATCATCTTCGTCGCATCACTAGTTTAGTGGAGATGAAGCGAAGATTGTGTCACGGGTATTTCTCGACGCCATATAAGAGTCGTCTCCTCGAGCAAGTATTCGCCCTCCAACAAGGATCCATGTTTGTTGCTGAGTATAAAGCTTACTTTGATGGGTTAGCAGTGAGGAGCGACACTCATGATGAGTCAGCCGCAGCTGTTGCTAAATTCCGTTCTAGACTTCAGTATGCAATATACATATCACTGATTCATCATCGGTTAGTTTCTGTCGAGCAGACATTTCAGCTTGTTATCCAATATGAGTAAGCTCTGAGATCCCCTAAAGTTTGTCTAGAATACTCACATCCCGACTGGCCCACTCGAGGAGTCCTCCCCAGCCCGAGGCCACACTCATGCCCGCCTGTGTCCTTATGGAAACAAAATATGGGACACCTAATATAGATTTCTCCAGTGAGGTTCAGTGTCCGTTGAGTGGTCTGCCACTCGAGTCTAACCCAGTCTATGTGACCCCGAGTGAGAGTGAGTGCGAGCGAAATGGTGATCATATAGTTACAAATCCTTCCCCTACCCACTATGTTGACTTAGATACTACTCTGACCATCGACTCACCCTTGAGCACTTGTTCATCAGAGCTTCACGACGAAGTAGTGATGAGTCATGTCCGTAGTAAAAATCGAGAGTTTGGCATTGACTTTGTAGTGGTTGTCTCACCTGCTTCTGATGACACTCCCGCTATACGGGGAACCTATTTCAGTACTCATCGCATCTGCGATGAAAATTATTATACCCCTCTCGATGAGCCACATGAAGAGTTTTTACTTTATGGAGACATTCAACACATTATAGTGTGACATCTCATTACCAAAGTTTCCTGGGTGTTTATCTCACACTCGATGAATATTTCTACATGTTGCGGAAATTAAAGTAGAATGAAAAACAAAACAAAAAATAAACAATCACAGACGACACAGATTTACGTGTTTCACCCCAACATGAGCTACGTTCACCGGCAGCATCAGTCGAATTTTCAATATTCAGAGCAGAGGCGGTTACAGGCAATTGGGCGGATTTCCAAATTCAGAAGAAATCACAAACCCCCAGAACTGCTTCAGAACTACCACCACAGAAGACCGAACGGCTTCGCACAAGAAAAAAAAATTGACATGCCCTTGGCACACGCCTGTGTGCCTTGGGCGTATGCCCCAATCAGCGCGTCTTTTCATCGACAGCCGTATAACAACCGCCATGGAACCGTCAGAACGGCACATGGCCGTGTGGTCCGAGCGTGTGAATCAAAACGCCGCATCTCCTCCTTCTAGATGCGGCCACTGACTTCTGGAATGGTCTCAACTGCTACACGGCCTCGACACACGCCCGTGTGCCTCAGGCGTATGCCCCAAAAATTCTGGTCAGGACCGCGGCGGGTCATGTTCAGCATCAGTCGTCGCATTGGGTTAGGATTCGAGGCACATAATTAACACTACATTCCTGGAGTATTTGTACACTCCACCAAGAGAGCCTCGAGATAAACCACCACTCATGTACGTGCCCACCGTATATGAGTCGGTTAAGAGAGGGAGTGTTCTTTATAGCCCGAGGATAAATTTCATCGTCATTTGTGCTGACACCTCGGGTGATTATTTAAATGATCATCGCACCCGCGATGAATTTTTTACACCTCATCCACCAAACCCCCAAACCATATGCCCTTCTGGAATGAAATCTGGAGGGTTGTAGAGCCTCTGCATAGGTGATCTGTTATGTTTATCGACCATCATTCATTGTCATTGAGTAGCATGCATGAGTCTATCCAACGTAGGAGTACTTGCAATAAAATTATTTCTAAATCTTATGTTGATAGTCACAGGAGATTGCAAGGTTTCAATGAAAGAGAACAAACGTTAATTTGTAGATGAGGTTCCCTAAAGGAACTGCTCAAAAATTAAATGTCAAGTAAATGGGTCCTTGCACGGTTATCAGAAGAATAAGAACAAATGCTTATGAACTAGATATTTCGCAGAGTATGTGAATTTCACCAGTATTCAGCATAGAAGATTTGACTCCATTTTTCGAGCCATACAACTACATGTATCATTCGCCTCCCGCCACTTCAACTCCTCAGCCCCAGCCTAATACTTCAATACAACCCCAGTCGTTGTCTACTACCTCACTACAGCCTAGCTTTCACCTGCTACCTCAGTACAACCCCAGACCTCGCCTACTACACTACAACTCATGTCTTCGGCACTGATTGATCATCCAACTTCTTCCACAGCAGTACCACATTCTCCGACACAGGAATCACCTCGGCTTCTTGCACGGTAGTATTATACATTCCTTGAAGTCGACGACATCAAGAGTACCATCGTCAGTACCTTCTTCCCCATTGATGTCCGCTACTCTGACTCTGGCATCTTCGACGCCATCTCCTATAGCAGCAGCACCACATCCAGCATCGTCGCCAGCTTCAGCAGTACCATCCTTAGTTCCATCGCCAGCACCAACATCAGCAACACCGTCTCCAGCCACTGCAACAGTTGTACCGTCGAGTTCGGTCCACGAGTTCAGGACACCATTAGAGCTAGAGAGATTCACCTCGCCTTCAGATGAGAGCACAATCATCTTCATTCACTAAGATGAATGCCTTCAGGGGGGATTAATGGGGATCACGACACACATCATGCGACACGACGATCGGAGTCATCCATTTTTTTCTATTCTTTATTTTATTTTATTTCATGTATTTTAAAGATCGTCGTGATCGGAGAATCATGACCGTCCATGGTCCCGTAGTCTATAAATAGGGATAGAGGGTTCAAGTTGGAGTAAAGAAGAAATTGCCTCTTTCAATCACCCGATGTCGAAGCCGGAAATCTGCGTGCCAAAACTTGGAAGTTATCTCCTCCCCATCCCCTCCACACCTCCTAGCCGACCACCCCTCCTCCACCCTCATTGGTCGGCCCCCTTCCTCCTCACCTCTACTAGCCGACCACCACCGCTACCTAAAACTTCCCTCCAAAACCCCTCCACCACCTACCCATCCAAATCCATCCATCTTCAGCTTTCATTCGATCAACGGAATACATTACCGGACACCTCTGGCAAGCCTCCACCACCTTTTCAAAATCCCTTCACCACCACCAATTGGATTCCTCTCATTTTTCGTTTTTCGGCGATCACCGGAAACCACCTCCGGACACCACCACCGGAATCCATCTCCAGCCCACCACCACCCTCCCAAAGTCCCACCACTACATAATTACCTTAACCACCTCCCCACTCTCCCACTATCCCCATTTCCTTAAATTTAGGACCACGCTTCCTAAATTTACTCCACCCCTCCCACTCATCCACTTTCCCAAAATCCCTCCCCCCCCCCCCCCCCCCACGTGGAACCACTTCCCCAAATCGAGCACCTCAGTCTCAGCAACCGGCTACCACTTCCACAACAGACACCGTGAGTCTCCAATCTCTCAGGCTCCTATATCCACTGTTTTGGTTCTGTCCTGAGATTAAATTGTTGCCTACCTACTGGAGACTCCTTACCATCGACCAAACTTTCTCCAATTCAAGTCCCCCAAACGTCCATTATTCTGTCAATTGTATTGAGAGGTCTCTCCCAGCAATTTCCACCACTCGGCTCCCTCCATGAATGCATGACCGTGATCCAAAATTGAACCCGGACTAAAAATTCTACCTCTCCTCCCTGTCAGCCAACCCCCTTGCTGTTCTGGTGTGTTGCCAGCACCTCTTGGGCCTTCTTTCCACTCCACCACAACCTCCTCATTACCCCCTGGCCAACTGCCAGTCTCCTCCAATCCCCTCCACAGCCCCAGACCGTCCCCGGCCGCCCCAAACAGCCACCACCAGCCCTTCACAGACACTGCTTTCCCTCTTCCAGCCCAGCAACAATATAATCCAGCAGTTTAGGTACCCGGGGATCCAGATCCGGCCCCATTCTCTTATTCTGGCCACCAGAGGCTTGTCAGAGACCCACTTCGCTCTCTATTTCATAGTTGTGTAAGTTTCAAGCTTGTGGTCATTTTTTTGTTTGTTGAATTGTGATAAATCCCTATTCCAGGGGATATTAGTTTGTAATCATTGTTTCCAAACTTTGGGTCATTGTACGTTTCATTTGCTTGGTCATTTGATTTCAAACTCTCTTAAATTTATACGATATGGTGTGTTCCTTTATTTGCTAAACTTTATCTATTGTGGCGTATCTTTTATTTTGATTTATAAAACAAATTATTATTACAAGTTAAAAGTCGTCGGAATCATATTGTTACATGTAGAGTTCACCCTTTATCCCGTCATCTAGGATCGTCCTGTGTCACCTTCCAAACAGCATCCGCCACCATCGGAGCTTCCCCACCAGCACTGACATTGATTACTTGGCGAGTTCTTACATTAAAGTTTTCATTCCCTACGTTTGTACGGATAATTACTCATTGGTAGCAATATTTGGCTCAGATTGATTTGACTATTTTACCTCTCTATAGACGTGCAATACTTATTAGCTCCGCATTTCATTTCAGTGCACTCTCAAATTATTATGCAATTGTCGATTAATTACTAATATCGGATGTTTGTGCTTAATTGAGGTTAAATGGGCGAGTATTTTAAAATTAATATTATTTAATTAATTGTACGTCAGAATTAATTGTTTGATTGAGTCAGTGCATTTGCATCAGATTAGAGCTAGCATTCATTAGTTCATCGGATTGCGTTCGTGCACTCATTGGTATCTTCATTTTAGGGTTTGTCGCCGGTCCATTGCATTGGTCGCATGCTCACTTGCATCTCATCTTGGGTTAGGGCATCACGCGTTTGTCACCTATAGATTCGTCCTGCGTCATATACAACACCATTCCTTGCAACCAGAAAAGGCATCTTGGGTATCACAAAAGTATGATTTGTCACAATGGAATAATCCTTTCTCAAACCCTCAAATGGTTAGGATATAAGGACAATTCTTTTTGTTCCTAGTTTCCAAGTGTATCTCATATTTCAACTTAATTCAGGGGGGGGGGGGGGGGGGGGGTGGGGGGCTGAAAGCATGTAACATCATTTTCAATTTTTCTTGTCCTCAAATAGTACAGGACTTGCTACAAACTAAATTACAGCACCTCCCCCTCAGCTTCATAAATGATGATTTATCTTCAATGATATTCAAATGAATAAAAATCAAAATTACCTGCATCCATATGCAAACCATGGTCATTGGAACAAACAGGAGCAAAACCTGCCATGTAACCTTTGACATCACGCCAATTATACCAAGAAGTTGAATTGTGGTTGATGCAAACCCACCTAGTCTGAATGGAATATCAAGATCAACAACACTTTGATCTACAGAAACCTGATAGTCCATATGTTAAATAGATACGTAATTCAAAAAGAAAATTGAAGGGTGTGTGCCTCCAAAAGAACTCAAGATACTTACACGATTCAGGATTCGCCCAGTTGGAGTGGAGTCATAGAACGACATGGGAGCACGAAAAATATTTCGTAGCATCTTCATGAACAGCTTTTGTGCGGCTGCTAGACCAAAAGTAGCCACGAGAACAGCTCGTATAAAGACAAACCAGGAGCTTCCAAACGCAAGTGCCATGTATACGACGAGAAGAACAGTGCTACTCATCTTTGGTTTATCGCCGTGTGTTTGGGGATTTGCCCAGGCCATCCACCAGTTACTAGCTATCTGAAGAACCTGAAATGCTGTCTGGGACAGAATAATCAAAGGTATTAATGTTCCTTTGTACGCTGCAACCATATATGACACATACACGTTCAAGCTAATTTTTCCCCTTTCGCGTTCCTCTTCTTGAACGAGTTGTTTTTTCCTGTTGCGTTTAGCTTTCTTCTTTTCCTTTATAGCATTTCGCTCGCATGGAGGCTCGGTTCCAGGTGTCTCACTTCCCATGCCATCAGCATTGCTTGCATCGGTCGTAGATCTTCTGTCAAGCATTGATGCATCCTCAAACATACATTCTGGGATATCCATTGCTTCAATTGCTTCCTGATGGGCTGAAACCAATGCATTGAAGTCGGTTCCAGCCTTCAGAAGATCATCATATTTCCCAGCCTGTATTATGTGACCCTCTCTAAGTACCTGCATAAGATGGATTCACAAAGTCAATGGAAACCTGGAGTACAGGGAGGTCATGTATCTCACTAACAAAAGGTAGTTAGTTTCAAGGAATTTTATACTATGAAACCCATAACCTTTTCCAAAACTGAGCACACGGTTCCGCCTACTCTCTCTTTACCTCTTTCTCCTCTCCATCCCCCTCTATTAAAGTGTGAAAAAGATTTTTAAACAAAAATAAGGAGTAAAGATGGAAGGATCAATGTTACATCAACGAGGGGACTTCCCTTTAAATAGCAATAGATTACAAAAGTTCGGGCCAACCATAAGAAAGTGAATTTCTTAACTCAAGTAGACTTAAAAGAATAAATAGCCATGAGCAATACAAAAATAAGAAGGCTAAAAATAAGTGAATATAGGGAAGAGAACTAGTATACATTAATATGCAAGAACACAACTTGCAACAAGAAAGAAATTGTTGAACTCAAATAAAAGCTCGAATATAATCTCCATTAGGAAGTCTCATTACGAAATGATATTAAAAAATCAATAATTTAGAGAATTGGTTCACATTTACATGAACATCAAAGAATACAAATTGGAAATCATAAGAAAGTGACATTACTAAAGGTGTAAGAACACGTACCAGTATCAAATCGGCAGTTGGAAGAAATTCAACTTGATGGGTGACAAACACCACCGTCTTGCTAGCAAGGGCAGTCAAAATATATTCCTACAACGACATGAGATCATTCTGCATGAAATGATTTTTACAGATGACAACATGTGTAAGAGTTCAAGCCGAAGAACATTCTACGAACCTTGAATAACTCACTCCCTGTATGAGCATCAACTGCGCTAAATGGATCGTCGAGCAAATAAATGTCTGCATCCTGATATAGCGCTCGAGCAAGTTGAACTCTTTGTTTCTGCCCACCACTTAAATTAATCCCTCTATCGCCAATTATTGTTTGATCTCCATGGGATAATAGATCAAGATCCCTTCTCAGTGAACAAGCATTAATGACATTCTTGTACCTTGGTTTATTCATTGGGCTCCCAAATAGGATGTTTTCCTCAATATTTCCAGACTGTATCCAAGCAGACTGAGAGACATAAGCTGCCGAGCCGCTTATCTTAACCTGAAAACAACATATCAAACAACATATTGCATATTGTTAACTTGCACGGAGAAGAAATCGAACCTCAAGACAAAAAAAAATCACGCACTTCGCCAGAAATTTTTGGTATCTCCCCTAAGATACAAGAGAGGAAGCTTGATTTCCCTGAACCAACCACCCCACAAACCGCAACACGCTGCCCCCTCTCTACTTTTAATTGTATTGATGAAAGTGTTAGCTGAGAGGATGTAGGGTCCCAACAAAATTCGCCATTTTTAATCTCAATGGCGGCGACAGACGGTCCGCTAGGGATAACAATGGTGGCATCATGTTGCAACTCCTCCTCTTGCAAAAACCCAGAAATCCGATCAAGAGACACTTTCGTCTGCGCAATCATCGAAATCAAATCTGGGAAATTTCTTAGGGGCTCCTGGAGAATCCGAAAGGTGGCCAGCGAAGAAAGCACGCTGCCCGCGGTTAGCTGTCCGCCCACAAATATACAAGTAGCAAACGTGACCACCGACACGAAAATGGGGGATCCCCAGAAAATGAAGGTAATAAAAGCCTGCGAATATAGAGCTTTCCGTAGCCAACTGAACTCCACATTTCTCATTTCCTCGAGCATCAGTCGGTAGCGATCCTCCCACGCCTGAAGCTTCAAAATCCTCATGTTTCTCAGACACTCCGAGGTCTTCCTCATTCGATCATCCTTGGCCGCCATAAGGTTATCTTGATATTCCTCTTGCATTTTCGCAAGGGGAATGGTGATGACTATCGAAACAATGGTCGCCGCCAGCGTTGCGACCGACGCAATTCCAACATTCTTGTACAAGATTATCAGAGCTAGAGCAATTTGTAGCGGAAGCATCCATATGTCATGAAGATACCACGAGTAGTCGCCCACCCTCTGCACATCCACAGCCATATAATTAACCATTTCGCCAAGAGTATGACCCTGCCGAGCTGTGCTTGACAACCGAAGTCCTTTCCTATAAACCATTGCTGTCAAAGCCGACCGAGCGTGCATGCCTAATATATCTACTCCTAAGTACCACTGTCTGGTAGTAATTGTCTCTAGCAACTTGGAAGCGAAAAATACCGATGACAAGATGTAACCTTCGTGAGGAAAAGCTATATTTCCGCTCAAGTAATCTACGAAATAGCTTATCATATACGGTCCGACATATGATACCAGTGTGTTTAGTCCGGCGAAAACCGCATTCACCATTGCTTCTTTCCAGAATGACCGGAGAATCGCCACTGCTAGAGAGGGTTGCGTCGTGGGGTTCTCAGCTTTCATTCTCTCCCAAATTGAGTTCAAGACCTTATATGAAGTCTTGGACCTGTCTTTTGGGGCCAACAAGGGAACATCCCTGAGCTCAAGGGGCCTCTTCGCACCTACAGAGAGGAGGGGGTTGAGCCAAGAAAGTGTGGCAAGACTGAAAAATCCTGCTTCACTGTAAGGAGTGACCTTTAGGCAGCCAGCTTCCTCTTCTTCGGGAAGAAGACTCTGCTGAAGATCCGAACTTACCCTGTACACATAGATGCCAGAAATTCCACGAATGGAGGCAATGGAAAGGAAAACAAGAGCAGGAAAAGCAGCATAATTCGCCACCAAATGTGAATTTAAGTAAGCACAATGATCCAAAATCCCTCTGCTATCAGCATAGCCGATATAAAGACAGAAGCAGGACGACACAGCCCAGCAAAGCCTAAGTAAGAAGGGAAATTTCACCAAAGTTTTATACCTACTCTGGAGAACCAAGAATATTGTAAAAAGCCAAACGATAGCCTCAACGCAGGGTAGATAAAGGAAGGAGTAATCCTTCGAACCGGAGCCAATCAAGGCTACTGCTTCATACCCGAGAACTGCAATCTGAAGGAGGAGGACGTAGATGGAACAAGAAAGGGCAATTTTGAACCAAAATCCAACGTCGATGATCGCCGGATCTCTATCGCCGCCATAAGGGTCGGTGCGAGCCGGAAGAATATTAAGTCCATCGTCCTTGAACAACTGCACTCGGCAGAGGACACGGAAGAATACACGGCTGACTGAGGCAATGAAGAGGGAGAGTAGCAGCGCGAGATGAGCGACGATGGAGAGTTTTTCCGGTAAGGGGAGAGCTTGGAATAGACTGGGAAAAGATAGGCCGAGAGAGAACAAAGTCATTTTCCCGCGGGGGAGTCGAAGTAAGATCGCAGGTAGAGTAATTAATAAGATATCTCGGAGAATACGAAGTAGGATCACGGGTTTCAGTTACGGGCATTGCACCGCCCGAGGGGTTTTGCCCTTCCGATAAGCAGAAAACACAGATTCTAGAGCGGCGAAGGACACATTGCGAAACCGAACAAAAATGGATCCATCTCCCACCACCTCGATAGATGATATGGAAGACGACAAGGGTGTCAAAGGCCGGAAAACAAGTAATCTCCAAAGCTCTACCAACCTCCTCCCTTGTCCTTCTGCTCAATTCCCATACAAGAGAGAAGACAGACGACAGAAAGGAAAGCGGGGCAGATAGACCGGCGACTGAGAGAAGAACTACGAGTGAGATTTCGTAATGTGAAAGAGAGAAACGAAAGAGCAAAAGACCAAATTCGCTTTGTTCATATGCTCCTCCTCCGGCTTCTCTTCTCGCCGGAGTGATTGCTGGCCGAGCTCAATGACTCTTCTTCTGGAACAAAAACCTCGTAATGTGGATCTTCGTCTTTGAAGAAAGAGCAGGGTTATGCTAAGATCGCTTTGTTTATCGTCTCGAATGGCTGTGGCGTCCATGTGTGCACCCACAGAGTTCTTAAATAGTTACAATAGAAAAGAATGACCATTTCTCCCTTAAAAAACTAGGGTTTGCTTTTGGATCGACATTTTAATATTTTGGGGAAAATATAACACACATTTTACATAACTCGTACATGGTTCAGATCTATCATGTTTGAAATTGAATCAAATTTTAATAATTGAATAATAATTGTATATTATCTATATAAGAAATAATATATTTATAAGTTAATTGAATTTTATTATTTCATGGTTAAATCTTAGAGCTACTTTATAAGATATCATGGTTCAAATATAGATTTCATTTTTTTTTTCAAAAATAAATAGAAGATTCTCGAAGCAGAAAGTACTTACAGTGTACGAGTTTGCTTAGAATTTTGTGTTGGCTTATCTAGCGATGATAATAGTAAGCTTGAGGCTTCGTTTGGCTCGGCTTATATGCTCCTGTGAGTTTGGACAAAAACGTCATTGTCATAAAATATATGTTTGGTATGACAAATGTTACTACCGTTATCAACAAAAGAAACTAGTTTTGAGCATAAAATGCTTGGTATGGCAATAACGTTTTTGTCCAAACTTACCAGAGCAAATAAGCCGCATCAAACGAAGCCTGAGTTTTTGTAGCTTTATTCTATGCTCTTTTTATATATTTATAAGTGAATCGATCGAATTGTATTGTTTTGTGGTTAAGTCTTAGAGTTGCTTAGTAAGATGTCATGGTTCAAATATAGTTTTCTTCTTTTTTTCCAAATATAAATAGAAGATTCTTGAAGCAAGAAATACTGACAACGTACAAATCTATTTGTAGCTATACTTTTTTGTAGCTTTATTTTTTGCTCTATTTGTATATTTATAAGTGAATTGAATTGTATTGCTTCATGGTTAAATCTTAGAGTTACTTTGTAGGCTATCATGGTTCAAATATAGTTTTTTTTTCCAAATATAAATAGAAGATTCTGGAAGCAGAAAGTACTTACAGCGTACGACTCTGCTTAGAATTTTTTTGTTGGCTTATCTAACGATGATAATAGTAAGCTTGAGTTTTTGTAGCTTTATTCTATGCTCTTTTTATATATTTATAAGTTGATCGAATTGTATTGTTTTGTGGTTAAGTCTTAGAGTTACTTTGTAAGATGTCATGGTTCAAATATAGTTTTTTTTTTCAAATATAAATAGAAGATTTGGAAGCAAGAAATACTAACAGCGTACGAATCTGGTTAGAATTTGTTGATGGCTTATCTAACGGTGATAATAATAAAGTGTCGTTTTTGTAGCTTTATTTTGTGCTCTATTTATATATTTATAAGTGAATTGAATTGTATTGTTTCGTTAAATCTTAGAGTTACTTTGTAACCTATCATGGTTCAAATATAGTTTTTTTTAATATAATAGAAGATTCTCGAAGTAGGAAGTATTTACAGCGTACGACCTCGTTTACTATTTTTTGTTGGCTTATCTAAGGATGATAATAATAAACTAGAGTTTTTGTAGTTTTATTATATGGTCTATTTATCTTTTTATAAGTAAATTGAATTGTATTGCTCCATGGTTAAATCTTAGAGCTACTTTGTAAGCTATCATGGTTCAAATATAGCTCTTTTTTTTAAAATATAAATAGAAGATTCTCGAAGCAGGAAGTACTTACAGCTAGCAGCTTTATTATGTGCCCTATTTGTCTCTTTGTCTTTCATGTGTTGCAGTGCCAATTGATGATGGCATTGTGATTCTTATTGGGTTTTTTTTTTGTTATATGTCGTCGTCTTTTCGTTCATGCATGTGAGGTTTATCTTCTTTTGTATACATTTATTATTCTCGAGCCTATCCATTGAATATGGCAAGTATGTATTCTCTTTTGCAATGAGTAGTAGCAAGGTTTTTTCAAGATCATGCTGCATTGGTCATGATTTCTCCCTCTTATTTCTGGAAAAGTTTTTTTTTAAGCAATTTATTAATTAGTATTTTTCAACTGGATAATTGTAACGCCCCTGAATTTCTGATAATTATTTTAATATTGTTAATGACATAATATTGTCGTAAGGGCGTTACGTTTGCGCGGAGTTTTTCGGTGCGCTGTAATTTGCATGATTTTGCGTCCATTCGGTCAATTTGATCGTGTTTTGGACTTACCGGAATTGAGATTTTAGACTTTAGAAAATTTAGTTAATTTATTTTAAGCATGTCCGTGAAATTTCGTTGCGTTTCAAGCATTTTTGAGAGCTCGGTAAATTTTTAAAGATTTTCTATTATTATTACTTTTTATATATATTTTTATCCTCTTATAAAGCCGACATTTAGGTTTTCTATTCCTCTTCTTCTTCGTTCCCGCCAAACCGAGCCAGTCGCGCGAGAGAGAACGGCGTGCTTTCGGGAACCTTTCGATCGCCGCCATAAGAGCTCTAGTGCATGAAATCCTCACCAGAGTATAGATTCGGAAAGCTGTCGGCGAGTTCTTCGCGTGTGCGGTGAGTATTTTCTGAATTCGTGGATTTTTGGAGTTGGTGTGTGTAGCCCTAACGTTCTTTTTCGTCCGAAAAGTTTCATAAATTTGTCCTTGTGAACTTTAATCGACCGATCATTGGCATGGAGTGCGTTGGAGGCCGGAAATAGGAAGATTCGAGGCAATTGGTGGACTCTCCCTTTTATTTAAGTATCTTTCATTTCTTCTCTACATTCCTTAAGGCACATTAGCATGGGATGGTCTTTTTTCCATAGGGTAGACTTCTAGTTTTCGGGTTGGGTCAAGAAGCTAAGTGAATTCGTCGAGTGGTTGCGTGAAGTTAAGTATGATTCGTCGAAACCATTCGTCGAATTCATCGAGTGAGCAAGTTATTCGTCGAGACGTCAAGTAGAAGTGAAATTACCGAGTCTTTAAGTCGAATTCGACGAGTCTTTAAGTCGAATTCGCCGAGTCTTTAAGTCAAATTCGCCGAGTCTTTAAGTCAAATTCGACGAGTTTTTAAGTCGAATTCGTCGAGTCTATAAGTCGAATTCGTCGAGTCTCTGAGTTGAATTAGTCAAGTAGTCGAGTTAGATTCGTCGAGTGATCTAGACGATTCGCCGAGTGATCACGCTGAATTCGACGTGTGGTTTCGACGAATTCGTCGTATAAGGCTATTTTCACTTGGAAATTTTGTGGATTTTGTCCTTTTCGTTATGATAAGTTGTTTTTGGACTGTTGGTTGGGTTGGAATGAATGACCACCGCCGCAGTGCATGTTGATGAATCATTTTATCCGGTGCATGTGTGGTGGACTGTAGGTTGGGTTGCAATGGCTGAGTCCCACCTTAGCACTGTTTTATGTCCGGTATTAATGATTCATTCTTCTTTTAGAGCTGATCAGTCCCTTATATATATATAATTTACTTATGAATATTTGTCGCACTTAGTGCAAGATCTTTTCTCGCTTATATAGTCAATCCTGCTAAACTGTTTATACATATGGTTCATATGGCTATGCCTGCTGTTGATTTACAGTTGCCCTCGTCGGGTTGGTAACCCTCTAAACTAAATCCTTTAATCTTTATGTTTGAGCCACCTCTTGCGCCTTTGTGCTGAGACATTTTTTCTCTTTTGAATGCCTCAGGTTCGGATCAGTAGCAGCTAGAGCGGACAAGACTGTCCTTCCAGACCGCAGTAGTTGATTTCTTTTTTTTCCTCGTTGGTGAGGCTTTGTTAGTTTGTATTTACCTTTGACATTGCAGTGTACTTCAATTACATTTGTGATTGTTCTATGAGTTCGTGACAGATTGTTGACGCTCATAGCTTGTTTTTTTGATGTATACTCTTTACTTGTTATTTCTGCTACTACTACTTACTGTTGTTGATGCATTGCTCTTTGGGAAGGTTTTATGTTATGATGCATAATAGTTATTTTACTTGTATAAAAATCTGCACCTTGCTCATAAACATGATTTCAATGAGATGTCACTCTACATTAAAGATCGTAAAAGCTCTTTTCTACCTATATTAAATTTAGAAACATGCATATCATTAGTTGGTTATTAGTCATTCATGATCATATAGGACAAAATGAATCAAACCTTATATTTCCGATGCGTATGTATATACTTTCTTATTTGTGGACTAGGTGATCCACTGAACCGAGAGACACGGTCTGTGAAACTTTAAACCAAAATTTATGTTTTATGTGAAAATACTTGAGCCTTTTCTGAAAAAGAATAGGAGGATGCTTGCATAAGCGTCTGCAGTTGTCCTCTGCATGACGTGACATCACGACGCGTATTTTCTCTCGCTATGATAAAATATTTATATATTGGAAAAAATGCGAGTTGTGACAATAATGTTCAGAACATGAGGCGAAAGGCCAGAAGGATAAGAAAAGGCCATACAAGCAATCTCATGAGCCACACAATTTGCACCACGTCGAACAAAAAAAAGTTGTAATTCGACACCGTGGAAAACATACACAGTGTATCCACAATGAAAGATCTACCAACTGAGAATGGGTCCATCCCCGAGGTCATAATACTAATCAAACGTGCATAATCCCCTTCAAAAATTGTTGATTCCCAGCCACATGCAATACCCATGCCACCGCCAGCCGAGCTGCAAAAGCCTCCGCAACCAGAGAATCCCCCGAGTAGTCAGCCACATACAATCGCCACGCCAAACAAACTCCATTGGAATTTAATTATTCGTGTGTTTATTATTGTCATTCATGAATCATACATGTATTAATTACTCTTTTGGGGGGAGATAGTGGCCTTACTAGGATTATGACATGCGTTACGTTTGCTCAGTGGTTCACCCGTGTATTTGTTTTTTAAGAAAATAATTAGTGTAAAGGGATCATGGGTTTGAATTTGATCTAGGGTTTGAATTTGTTCGCTCCCTTTGCCTTTGTGCGTATTAATTATTCACATAAGTCGTTGTCTCACAACAAAGTGGCTTATTAATTTACTCATCAACTAGCCATCTATTTTTGGTTTGTATGTTGTATTATTGTTTACTCAATTGCCCTCATGTTTCAAAATAGCAATATATTCTTAAACTCACATGATCCAAATGCCCTGACTCATTCTAATTATTATTTTAGAATTAAAATAGGTATATTTTATCGCTAGAAATTACACGTGTTTCGAGTCTAATTGAATAGTCATTTTTTGCATGTTGGGTAATGGTAGGCCTTCAACAGAGTTATCTCCCATGGTACTTGTTGCGGGTCGCTAGGGTGCTTTCGGTAGACCGATCGACTTGAATCACCTTAGCTCTGAAGCGAACCAAGCACGCTAACAGTCACTTAGAGAATCGTTAAGTACACTGGGACTTTTTAACGTGAAAAACCCGAAAAAGGTAAAAAACCACGCGGTCAGAGCTGTGTCAACCAAGTTCCACTATCTTCTGGGGGGTAACAATTAGAGACTTAGGAATCGAGCGCGACAGGTCGCTGCTCGTTACAATGTTAGAGAGAGAGAGAGAGAGAAAGAGAGGGATCTAAAGGTGGCATGCCACCTCTCGGAAAGCTAAGTCTTTTTTCTTCTGAGAACAATAGTGAGAATGCTGGTGAGAACAAAAGTGAGAATGCCGAGTCGCCTTTCGAGAGAAAGGAAATCTCCAAGTCCACGAAGGAGATCTTCAATACCTGAAGAAGATCTTCAAGCACCGAAGGAGAATTCCAGAGAAATCTTCAAAGGAACTCTCTCGGGTGCGGAAGGCAAGGTGTCTTAAAATGAAGGCTCTGGGCTCCTTTTATAGCTTTGGTCGGGGGTAGCCCGGTAATTTCGCCGTCGTAACCACCTGACGGGCGAATCACGTTTGCCGATTCAGAGCACACGGATCACCATTTTTAATAAATGACTGTCTCGCCCTTCGGGCAGTTTAAGCAGTTCGGGCAGCTTCGTTGAAGGTGAAAAAGGCGATAAGCTTCTGAGCGCGCAACGAACACAAAAGCGTTCTGAGTGCGCAACGAACGCGGAAGCGTCCGAGCGCGCTTGGAAGCATTCTGAGCGCGCAACGAACACGAACGTGTTCTGGGCGCGCTACGAGTACGTGAAAAAAGGGGAGTCGCACGTCCTAAGGGGAACGCGAACTTCGACCTCTCCTGCCGAGGGGATGCAGTTTCGGCCGCATCCCCCACAGGAGAGGGCCCGGCCGTACCCCCCGATGGGGGGTGCGGTTTGGCCGCACCCCCCACGGAAGAGGGCCCTGCCGTACCCCCCGATGGGGGGCGTGGTTTGGCCGCACCCCCATGGGGGGGGGGGGGGGGGGCGCGGTTTGGCGCACCCCCAATGGGGGCGCGGTTTGGCCGCACCCCCCATGGGGGGGCACGGTTTGGCCGCACCCCCTATGGGGGGAACAGTTTGGCCGGACCCCCATGGGGGTGCGGTTTGGCCGCACCCCTCATGGGGGTGCGACTTGGCCGCACCACCCCCCCCCCCCTTATGGGGGGTGCAATTCGATTTGGCCGCACCCCACCTAAGTGGGGTGCGGGCTATCCGCACCCCTCTTAGTGGGGTGCGGACGACTTGGTCGCACCCCCTATGGGGGTGCGGTTCGATTTGGTCGCACCTAGGGGGTGCGGTTCGATTTGGTCGCACCCCACCTAAGTGGGGTGCGGTCTATCCGCACCCCGTTTAGTTGGGTGCGGGCTATCCACACCTCGCTTAGTGGGGTGCGAAATGACCATCCCCCGGTAATGGGGTGCGGTCTTTGGTTTCGCCTGGTGCTAACGAGGCGTGAACTGCGCGCCGGAGGATTCTTTCTCCTCCTCGGTCATGATTCAGATTTTACTTCCCCGCTTTCATTTTCTAACGGCGGGGCTTCTACTAATCGCCCCTCATACGACATTTACCCGCTTATGAGGAGCATATCAGTTTCCCCCCAAACCTTTGAAGTCCACATTACCCTTTGGAGGAGTTTAATGGTTTTACTGCTTTCTTTGGAGGCGTCTGGGACCGGAATCATTGATGGATGATGAGTACGGGTCCGCCTTCCTTTCGGTTATTTCCTGTTGTTCTGATTATCTCTGAAGCATCGGTTGGGGGTACATGCCCCAGGATGGTCGGTGAAGCGCATGTGTATTCAAACCGTTGTTGACCGTAAGAGGGGCAGACTCTTACGACGTCGGGACCTTACTACGGGGAGAATGGCTGGCCTTCGATCGATGGCAGTGTGAAGTCTCAGGGGCAAGGCCCCAAAGTTGCCGGTGAGCGCATATGTTCGAACCGGGGCGACCGTAAGAGAGGCATGCCCTTACAACGTCGAGACCTTACTGAAAGATTATATAGGTATATGATCTAATTCACCTAGGGGGTGAACAGGTCTTTTGATTTTTACTTGTTTTATTTAGATGTTTAAGATTATTCTAAACAAGTAATCATGCACAACCAGAAAACACACAAGTGTTTATAGTGGTTCCCCAAGACAGGGTGTCTATGGGTAGTGCACTTTCCCCCTTCACCCTTCTAACAGTGTGTTAGACAGGGTCAACTCCTCCAAACTTAGCTAAAGTAGATTACAGCACAGATCCCTCAGGATCTCTCAGGTTTTCCCAACCCTACCTCAGGCACAGCAGCCCTACCTCAGATCAGCTACTGATCCTACAACTCAGACCACAGCAGGTCCTACAATCTCAGGCCAACAAGCCCTACCTCAGAGGAATCCACCTCCTACAACTCAGACCTCTTCCAGGTCCTACCTCAGAGGAATCCTCCTCCTACAGCTCAGGCAATAAAGCCCTACAACTCAGGCAAAAGCAGCCTTACAAACTCAGGCCTTCAGCCCTACAAACTCAGGCAAAAGCCCTATAGTAAAAGTTTTGTTGAAGCTTACTACAGCAGACAGCAGAAGAAGTCCCATGTAGTTCCTGCACACCTGGTGCTTCCTTGTAGCTGAAGATGTTGATGGCAGCTACACACTGATCTTCCTCTTCAGATGAAGGATGGAAGATCACCTTGCTCCTTCTTGTAGAGGAGCTTTCTTTTTCTCTCTTCTTCTTCTAGCTTGTTCAGTGAGCAGGAGGAGAAAGACGAGAGCTCTTGCCGTCAATGGAATAGTAAAAGTGTTTTCGCACTCAAAAACCGAGCTTCCAAAATGCCCTAACTTCTTCTTTTATACATCCCCGACCATCAACGGCTCTCAACCGTCCTTCTGAGTAGTATGGGAGAGACTGGTGGACCCCACACTGCCTTTCTGCAACTTACGCCACGGGCATAACTCGCACTCTGCGTTCGACGAACTCGCCATACTAGGTTCGACGAACTTGCCCAACTCTGTGTTTGACAAACACACTAAGCTCTGTGTTCGACGAACTCACCATACTATGCGCTCAACGAACTCGTCATGCTCTGCGTTCGACGAACTCCATTCTCCGTTCGACGAACACGCCAAGTCTCAGCGCTTGCTTCTGTTCTGTCTCTGTGTTCGACGAACTGTGTTCTGCGTTCGACGAACACGCCAAGTCTCAGCTGTTTGCTTCTGTTGTATCTGTGTTCGACGAACTATGTTCTGCGTTCGACGAACATGCCAAATCTCTTCTATCTGCAGCTCCTTTCCCGTCTCAGCGGATCCGCTGAGACAGTGAGCTCATCTCAACGGATTTGACCCTTCATCTCAGCGGTTCTGCTGAGACAATTCTTCATCTCTCAGGGGTTGATTTCTCCTGAACTAAGGGCTTGATTGGCCCTTTCTCTTGATTTACCTGAGTCTGTATTTCTTGTTCAAATATATTTTTATCAAATACAACTTTGTACTTAGCATTGTGAGTGATGCCTCTTCAAATCAAAGGAATATTGAGGGCAATATTCCCAACAATCTCCCCCTATTTGAAGAAGGCAGAACATTCTCAATGCTAAGGTACATACCCAAATAAAAACATATCATGAAAATGATATATATAGCATTCATGAAAACATTGCTTCTAGAAAATAGCATTGTTTAAACATTAACATTGTTTAAGCATGCTTTGATACCTCATGACAGATTATGTTAAGCTTTGACTAGCTCATAAGTTATCTCCCCCTTTCTAACTCAGATTATATAGCATATTGATAATAACTAACTCTGATAACTTTATCAGAGGGCTAACTATGATTTGGTCATAGCATTGGCCATCTCCCCCTTTCTGGTTTCTTCAACTATTTTTCCCTCTAGGGATTGGGAGGGAGAAGCTACAGACCCAGGGAAGGTTTAGAAAACATTTTCCAAATCCCCCATAGGTCAACCCTCATCTCTTAAAATTGACCATCTCCCCCTCAACCTGAGCAGGAACTTGCTCCCCCTCAATGTAAGTACTATTAGCTTTATTAGCTGTTCTTGTTCATTTTGAACAACCATTTCTAGCTCCTCCTCACTTGGAGCATCAGTATTGAACTTTTGATTGTAAGTGTAAATGAAATTACATTATATGCCTGAGTTCGTCGAACTCAGAGTTGAGTTCGTCGAACTCAGAGTTGAGTTCGTCGAACTCAGAGTTGAGTTCGTCGAACTCAGACTGGAGTTCGTCGAACTCAAGGTTTAGTTCATCTGAACTCATCATAGAGCTGAGTTCGTCGAACTCAGAGTTGAGTTCGTCGAACACAAGCTCGACGTTCGTCGAACCCAGGATTTTCCCAGCTGTTTAAGGGTAACCTGAAGCTCAGCTGATCCAGATTTTTCTGATCCAGCTGATCATACTACATTATACTGTTCTACATTGAACATTTTAGGGAGCTTATCTACCCTATCATGTGGACTATGCCTACTGTAAAGTTGATCAATTTAGATTTCAGTTTATCATAACAGTACATATTGTGAGAATTGTACAAATGAGAACATAAGCAATTTAACAGTGGATATTGATTCATAAATGAACTCATTCTAAAATCAACATTCCTAAGAATTGAACTTGGCCTCATCCAGTGGCTTGGTGAAGATATCAGCTACTTGATTGTCAGTGGGGACATATTCAAGTTTGATATCTAGTTTCACACTCTACATGCTCTCTAATAAAATGGTACCTTATTTCTATGTGCTTGGTCCTGCTATGGGAGATAGGATTTTTGACAATAGAAATAGCACTGGACGTGTCACACAGCAGGGGAGATTGACTAACCTTTATGTTATAATCCTCCAATTGATGTTGGATCCACAGAAGTTGAGCACAACAACTACCTACAGTAATGTACTCTGACTCAGCTGTGGATATGGCCACACTGGTTTGCTTTTTGCTGCTCCAAGAGATCAGCCTCCTCCCTAGGAATTGACAAGTGTCACTTGTGCTTTTCCTGTCTTCTTTGTACCCTGCAAATTCTGCATCTGAATAGCCTATTAGTTCAAAGTCATTGTTCCTAGGGTACCAAAGGCCAAGATTTAGGCTGCCCTTGAGGTATCTCAAAATCCTCTTAACAGAGGTGTAGTGAGATTCCTTAGGACAAGCCTGAAACCTATCACAAACACATGTAGAATACATAATGTCTGGCCTACTAGCAGTCAAGTACAACAGGGATCCAATGATACACCTGTACATGGATTCATCAAAGGCCTTCCCCTTTTCATCCTTGTCAAATGATACATTAGATCCCATGGGTGTTCTCATGGTGGAGGCTGATTCCATCCCAAATTTCTTGATGAGCTCCTTGGTGTACTTTGTCTGGGAAATGAAAATTCCTTCATCAGACTGTTTACTTGGAGCCCAAGGAAATATTTAAATTCACCCATACTGCTCATCTCAAACTCCCCCTACATTAGATTGGCAAATCTCTTGCAGAGGTTGTCATCAGTAGACCCAAATATTATGTCATCAACATAGATTTGGACTAAGAGACACTTGCCCCTTGTTTCCCTAAGAAACAATGTACTATCTATCTTTTCCCTCAAGAACTTGTTCTTGATGAGAAAGCTAGTCAATGTCTCATACCAAGCCCTGGGGGCTTGCTTAAGACCATATAGAGCTTTCCTAAGTAGATAAACATGAGATGAGAGAGTAGGATGGACAAAACCTGATGACTGCTCTACATAAACTTCCTCTTTCAGATTTCCATTCAGAATGTTGATTTGACATCCATCTGATACACCTTGAAGCCTTTGTGGGTTGCATATGCAAGGAATAGCCTTATGGCCTCCAACCTTGCAACTAGGGCAAAGGTTTGGTCAAAGTCTATTCCTTCCTCTTGCCTATACCCTTTTGCAACCAGCCTTGCCTTGTTCTTGATGATTGTCACACTCTCATCCATCTTATTTCTGAAGATCCATTTGGTGCCAATTATGTTGTGTCCCTGTGGTCTTAGCACCAACTTCCATACTTTGCATCTCTTAAATTGCAACAGTTCTTCCTGCATTGCCTGAATCCAGAATGGATCCAAGTTGGCCTCTTCAAATTTCTTAGGCTCTACCTGTGACAGGGAACTGAGGAACAAGGCCTCATTGTGAGCCCTGCTCCTAGTTGTCACACCTTGCTGAACATTCCCAATAATCTGCTCCATGGGATGATCCCTTAGATGTCTTGTATCTGCAGTCAGTCTATTCTCAGCTTGCTGTGCTGTTTCTGCTGGTTCATCAGTGTCTTCATTCATATTGGTTGTTTCCTCTTCAGGGATGGCAGCATCAGAATGAGCTTTGTTGCTGCTTGGTGTGTCTTGTATAGACATCCTTTCCAAATCTTGTTCATTTCCTGTCAAGACAGAAGATCTAGACCAGCCATTATATATTAGGCTGGTCTCATCAAATACCACATGCATAGACTCCTTTACAACATTAGTTTTCTTGTTGTACACTCTATAAGCTCTACTATGAGAGCTATAGCTAACAAGAACACCTACATTGCATTTCTCTGCAAACTTAGTTAATTGAGATTTTCCATTGTTTAAAATATAGCATTTTGAACCAAAGATTCTAAAATATGAAATTGTAGGTTGTTTGCCTTTCAGAAACTCATAGGGAGTTATTCCATGAACCTTATTGATGGAAGCTCTATTGAGAACATGACAAGCAGTATTGACTGCCTCAGCCCATAAGTATTCTGGGAGTGAGAAGTCACTTAGCAGTGTTCTCCCAGCTTCTATCAAGGTCCTATTCCTCCTCTCAGCCACATCATTTTGTTGTGGAGTCCTTGGGGAGGAGAACTCTTGGGTGATACCATATTCTTGGCAAAACCTTGTCATAGCATCAGATTGAAATTCTGTGCCATGTTCAGTTCTAGTTCTGACCACATCACATTGCAAGTCATTCTGAATTGCTTTAACATGAGTTATAAAGATATTTAGAGTATCAGACTTCTTCTTTAGGAAGAATACCCATGTATATTTTGAGTGATCATCAACAATCACCAAAGTATACAACTTCCCACCTAAGCTCTGAATTGGCAAGGGACCAAACAAGTCCATATGCAAGAGATAAAGACATCTTTCAGTGTCTTCAGTGCCAATACTTTTAATGGTGGCCCTTGTTTGCTTACCCATTTGGCAAGCATGTCAGGGACCATCTTTAATACATTTTAAATTAGGACTATTCCTAACAAAGTTTCTAGAGAAAAGTCTATACATTTTCTTGTAGTTAATATGAGCAAGTCTCGTGTGCCATTGAACACAGAGAGACTCATTCTCATTAGCTACAAGACAAACAGATGTAAGAGAATTACTGCAAATAAAATCTAAGAAATAAATATTCTCACTCCTAGTGCCTGAGAGAATAGTCTCTAAGTCCTTAGACTTTTTAATCAAGCACTTTTCATTGTGGAATTCAATGACATAGCCTAGGTCACACAGTTGACTTATGCTTACAAGGTTGTGTTGCAACCCTTCAACATAAGCTACCCTTGTGATGGAAACTATGTCATTGGATATCATACCATATCCCTTGGTGATTCCTTTTTCAGATCCCCCAAATATAACTTTGGGTCCATTCTTCACAGGCTTGTAATCCTGTAGAAGACTCCTTGTTCCTGTCATGTGCCTTGAGCACCCACTGTCAAAGTACCAAATTTGGCTTAGGCTGGTACTTAAACTAACCTGCAAGAAGAATTTTAGTTATCCTTAGGAGCCCAAAAACCTTTAGGTCTTAGGTGCATGTTAGTCTGATGAGAGAATCTCACCCTAGCTGCACTCCTAGTAGGAAGGCTCTTCTTTGCATTAGGTACATTGGGATTGTACCAATAATCTATGGCAAAGTGTCTCACTTTACCACAACACCAACATTCATGAATATTGTATCTCCTCTTTTGAACATTTCTTGAGGGGATTGCAGCACTGTGCATATGTTCAGGAGGAGAGATCGACAGCTGCATTCTTCCTATTTCTCTCAGCAATGATTTGACTGAAAGTCAATCTAGGTGATGTCCTGATTATCTTTGTCATGATGTCATCAGCTTGCTTTAGCTTGGCAGCCATACAAGATCTGATGGCATCTGACACTGAGCAACAAGGCTGATCAACAGATTTGACATCAGTTTTGCTCTTTGCTGCAACAGATTTGAAAGAGCTTGCACCCTTATTCTTGACTGGAGGGGCTGAAGTACCAAATACAAATGGTCTAGGTAGGTCCATTTGAATTTCCTCATGGGGAGCCTTCATAACACTCAATCTCATGCCCTTTCTTCTACTATAGGAAGGAGTATTCTCCTTCCTATAGAAACTCTCATTCTTCCAGTGACCATAAATGCTTTCATGGTCATACCTGTTGGAAGGAAGTAACAACTTTTGAAAGGTGGTTTGAGGCTTAGCCCTCCCCTTGCTCTTCTCTCCACTCCCTTCTCCTACTTCCATTTTATTGAATCTTAGTCCTCTCCTATTGGTTTGAGAGGAGAAGGTGTCAATAATAGGGAGCACATATTTGAGCTTGGAGAATTCAGCCACCAGGCTCTTCTCTTTCACAAGCTTCTCCTCAAGGTCCTTGATGACCTTGTTCTTCAGGGAAATAGTGCTTAACTTCACAATTGTTAACCCCTGTAAATGGCTTATCTGTCTACTCATCTGAGCCACCAGGGAGGTAGGTTCAGTGTAGTCATTTTTAGTCATTTTAAGGGAAGCAATTTCCTGGGCTTTCCTCTTGGAAAGCTTCTTGCTCTTCTTCAGAGCTTCCAACAGAACATCATACTTGTCAATCAATTGATTGACTTCTTCCTCAGCTTCTGAACCACTTCCACCAATTGATGAAGGTGCTTCAGATTCTGGACCAGTCTCATAATCAGAAGAGGATATGGAATGAACTAATACCTGCTCATGTTCTAAATTGTTGTGGTTGTCCTCATCTTCAGTTAGAGCCATCAGCCCATGGTCATCTTGAATGACTTCATCCTCCTCTACATCACTGTCTGAATGTGATAGAGGGGCCCTGATTCCTGTCCTGGCAGCTGGATAGTCCTCTTCCTCCTGAGCAGCAAATGGCCCTATGTAAGCTTCCTCTTCTCCATCTGAATCTGAAGATGAAGATTCAGATTCGCTCCAGCTCTTTCCTTTCTTGGCTAGAAAGGATTTTTCTCCCTTCCTCTCCTTCTGGTGATGGGTCTTCTTGTCATCTCTTTCTTTTCTCTTGACTGGACAGTCAGCAATGACATGTCTGGGCTTACTGCAGCAATAACAAATGATGTTATTTAAAACATGTTTACTAGATTTAGAATCATACCTGTCCCCTTTGGGGTGTTGCCTTTCAGATCTATGGTGATCCTTCCTGGGATGCGAGGAGGAGGAAGGTTTGTTCTTCCATTGTTTCCTCCTTATCATCTTCTTGAACTGCCTAGTGAAGGCAGCAAACTCCTCATCAGAAGAGGAGCAGTCTGAAGTGCAACTCTCAGACTTCTCAAATTCAACTGTCCTTCTTGGAGGCGACTATAATCTGCCCTTGCTCTTTTTTGAGCTGTCAGCTTTGAGAGCTACAATTATCTCCCTTATGTGAGCCCTGGAGGAAGTATCCTGCTCCTTTCTTGCAGTCAGCTGCATCTCATATGAGAGCAGTTTCCTAAATAGTGTGTGGGTAGGGGTTTCTCCCAGCCTTGCCACTTCCCTGATGGAACAAATTTTTGTGTCCCAATCCCTAGTTAGAGATCTAAGGAACTTATCATTCAGCTCATAGTTGGTGAACACTCTCTCATAGGTTCTTAGTTCATTCACTATCCTAAAGAACCTCTCATAACACATGGAAATGCTCTCCTGGCTCATCTGCCTAAAGGCTTCACACTCTTGGTTTAGGAGTGACTTTCTGTCATCTCTCACTTCTGCAGTCCCTTCCATATAAACTACTAATGTGTCACACATTTCCTTGGCAATAGTGCAGTGTACTAGGTTTTGAAATGTGGAGTCATCAATAACATTTACTATGATGTTCTGGGCTCTCTTGTCCATAGTGAACAGAGTGAGTTCATTTGTGGTTAAGTCATTAAATGCCTTGTCCACCCTTCTGGTTGGGTCTATTGTGGAGGCAGTTTTGAAAGTGAAGGGACCTTCCTTGACAGTAATATAGATCCTAGGGTCAGATGCTTCCATGAACAATCTAACCCTCTGCTTCCATATGCTAAAGTTGGCTTTGTTGCATATGGGCAATTTCATGGAGCCCATCTCCTTCTGCATTCCACTAGAGGTCATCTGATTCAGAATATTCAATACCTATTTAGGATCTGGTCAGACCGTTAAGTCTTTCTTGACCAACCTCCCTCTGATACCACTTGAAAGATTATATAGGTATATGATCTAATTCACCTAGAGGGGGGGGGGGGGTGAATGGGTCTTTTGATTTTTACTTATTTTATTTAGATGTTTAAGATTATTCTAAACAAGTAATCAAGCACAACCAGAAAACACACAAGTGTTTATAGTGGTTCCCCAAGACAGGGTGTCTATGGGTAGTCCACTTTCCCCCTTCACCCTTCTAACAGTGTGTTAGACAGGGTCAACTCCTCCAAACTCAGCTAAAGTAGCTAACAGCACAGATCCCTCAGGATCTCTCAGGTTTTCCCAACCCTACCTCAGGCACAACAACCCTACCTCAGATTAGCCACTGATCCTACAACTCAGACCAGAGCAGGTCCAACAATCTCAGGCCAACAAGCCCTACCTCAGAGGAATCCACCTCCTACAACTCAGACCTCTTCCAGGTCCTACCTTAGAGGAATCCTCCTCCTACAGCTCAGGCAATAAAGCCCTACAACTCAGGTAAAAGCAGCCTTACAAACTCAGGCCTTCAGCCCTACAAACTCAGGCAAAAGCCCTACTGTACAACCCTGTATTCGCCGAGTAGGTTCTCGAAGCACAGAAAGTATTTTCGAACATCATTCTTCAAGATAAACCTAAGCAGGGAGAGAGGAGGGCGAGCCCCTCTCGCCCCCGGCTCCCCCAGCACCAGGGGGGCGAGACCCCAGGGGGGGCGAGACCCCAGGGGGGCGAGACGCTAGCGCCGGCGGTAGCGATACCGCCGGGCGCTAGCCCAGTTCTCGCCCAGCCCCAAGGCAAGGGGGGCGAGCTCCTCTCGCCCCCGTCCCCAGCAGTAGGGGGCGAGACGCTAGCGCCGGCGGTAGCGATACCGCCGGGCGCTAGCCCAGCTCTCGCCCAGCCCCAGCAGAGGTAACCTCTCTCACCCACCAGAAAAGGAGGGGGGGTTGGTCTGCGTTTAGCATCCCAGAACAGCGGGATTTGGCTATTTGCAGTCCGGTTTTGGCTATTCGCAGTCCAAATCCGAGGGTATTTTGGGTATTCTGCAGTCCAGTTTAGGTTATTTGCAGCCCAGATCCGAAAATCCTATAAATAGGACCGAGGGGGCACCATTTGGAGGGATCTCTCATCCTAGGCTAGCTCTCTCCTTCTCCCTCTCCCTCCCCAAGTCTCTCTAGGGGGTGAGGAGAGGCTCCAGTGGTGCCCAAGCTTAGTAGTGGCTTGGGAGGGGAAGTTCCAAGGGGACTTCCGGGTACGTGGCGGGACCTCCCCACTAAGCCCTTGGTCCAGTTCTTAGTTCCGACACCTTCAACCTAGAGCTCTCCCTTGGGGGAAGTAAGGGTTGGTCGCCCCTCAGCCTCGTTGAGGGCCCCGAACTCCACAGAGACCGAGTAGTCGGTTTCAACATTTTGGTCCAGTTTAGGTTATTTGCAGCCCAGATCCGAAAATCCTATAAATAGGACCGAGGGGGCACCATTTGGAGGGATCTCTCATCCTAGGCTAGCTCTCTCCTTCTCCCTCTCCCTCCCCAAGTCTCTCTAGGGGGTGAGGAGAGGCTCCAGTGGTGCCCAAGCTTAGTAGTGGCTTGGGAGGGGAAGTTCCAAGGGGACTTCCGGGTACGTGGCGGGACCTCCCCACTAAGCCCTTGGTCCAGTTCTTAGTTCCGGCACCTTCAACCTAGAGCTCTCCCTTGGGGGAAGTAAGGGTTGGTCGCCCCTCAGCCTCGTTGAGGGCCCCGAACTCCACAGAGACCGAGTAGTCGGTTTCAACATTTTGGTGCGGTGAGCATGGAGTGTGACCGATTCAAGAAACCCTCAAGATGAGCTCCATGGATGGAGGTGGAGGAAGTTCCGACCCAGGTCACTCGCAGCCCCCGGTGGCTGGGATGATGTTGGAAATGTTTGAAAATTTCAGGAAAGAGGTCATGCAAATCTTGCAAGTTGCTTTCACCACGATACATGAAGGCGGGAGAGGAGATGGACGGGAGGTCCAACCTCAGCAGGTTGGCGAGAGCACCCTCGGGCAGCCATCCAGGAAGGAGGTGCCGAAAGTGGGCGAGTGGGGAGGTCCTCGACCCCCACTCGCCGAGACCCAAGTGGGCGAGTGGGGAGGTCCTCGACCCCCACTCGTCGAGACCCAAGTGGGCGAGTGGGGAGGTACTCGACCCCCACTCGCCGACACCCAAGTGGGCGAGTGGGGAGGTCCTCGGCCCCCACTCGCCGAGGCACAAGGGGGCGAGCGGGGAGGCGCCATGCCCCCACTCGCCCAGCCCAAAAAGGGGGCGAGCGTGGGAAGTCCTTTTTGTGAGCAGATCCTCTCAGCCCCGGTTCCGGAGAGGTTCCAGGGGGCGAAGATGTCTCACTACTTCGGCAGGAATGACCCCGTCTTACACCTATAGTGGTTTGAAGACATGGTCTCCATCATGCCCATGTCGGCCGCTTTCAAATGTCGACTCTTTGCGACAACCCTGAAGGAAAATGCTAGAGAGTGGTTCCACCAGCTCCCTGCGGGATCCATCTATGCCTTCGAAGACTTACGTCGAGGTTTCCTGCTGCGCTTCTCGACGTCAAGGAAGAGGAAGAAGGATGCCGAAGCACTTTTCATGGTCGAGCAAGAGCCAGAGGAGTCGCTGGCTCAATATCTGGAACGGTTCAGGGAGGAGGTTCTCCTCGTCCAAGAAGTGCCCGGGTACACCCTCAAGCTCGCCTTCACGGTGGGGCTGCGGGAGGGCTTCTTCAAGATGGACCTCAAGAGAAGAGCTCCTTTGTCCTTTGAGGAGTTGATGGAAAGGGTGGCCGAAGAAGTTGAAAGTGAGGAGGCCAACCCGGAGTTCACAAGAAGGCTGGCCAAGCTGAGTGAGCCAGAGGCAAAGCAGCATGGGAGGAAGGTAGAGGCTCCCGAGAGGAAGTTCGACAAAGAGGAGGACAACTTCCAGGAAGAAGAGACTGACCTCCCAGGGTGGAGGCAGGGCCCGAAAGCACCCTCTCCACCACCCCAGCAAGCCATGGCGATCGGCCACAGAAGAAGAAGAAATCGTAGGGGAGGAAGAGGGGGCGTCTGGGCGGAGTTACCTTACTGTGACTTCCATCAGGAGGAGGGTCACGCGACATCCGCCTGCCCTGAGTTCTTGGAGTTAAGGGAGGCGAGGTGTCCGAAGCCGCATCGTCAACAACCAGAAGAGGTCGAGGAGGACCATGCCTGGGGGTAGAAGTCCAAGTCCTGGTCTCCGTGCTTAGTTTTTCTTTAAATCCATGTAGTGTGATAGTTGGTTTCCTTACTTAGAGTCTCTTGCATGTAACCGGATAACTAATGAAATAAAAGTTTTTCTATGACCGGGCTCTCACTAGCCGGCAGGGCAGGTTGACCTCCAGGGAGGCTATGTTCTTCACCCCTCGGACGGTTCCGCTGACCGGGCTCTCACTAGCCGGCAGGGCAGGTTGACCTCCCAGGGAGGCTATGTTCTTCACCCCTCGGACGGTTCCGCTGACCGGGCTCTCACTAGCCGGCAGGGTAGGTTGACCTCCCAGGGAGGCTATGTTCTTCACCCCTCGGACGGTTCCGCTGACCGGGCTCTCACTAGCCGGCAGGGCAGGTTGACCTCCCAGGGAGGCTATGTTCTTCACCCCTCGGACGGTTCCGCTGACCGGGCTCTCACTAGCCGGCAGGGCAGGTTGACCTCCCAGGGAGGCTATGTTCTTCACCCCTCGGACGGTTCCGCTGACCGGGCTCTCACTAGCCGGCAGGGCAGGTTGACCTCCCAGGGAGGCTATGTTCTTCACCCCTCGGACGGTTCCGCTGACCGGGCTCTCACTAGCCGGCAGGGCAGGATGACCTCCCAAGGAGGCTATGTTCTTCACCCCTCGGACGGTTCCGCTGACCGGGATCTCACTAGCCGGCAGGGCAGGTTGACCTCCCAGGGAGGCTATGTTCTTCACCCCTCGGACGGTTCCGCTGACCGGGCTCTCACTAGCCGGCAGGGCAGGTTGACCTCCCAGGGAGGCTATGTTCTTCACCCCTCGGACGGTTCCGCTGACCGGGCTCTCACTAGCCGGCAGGGCAGGTTGACCTCCCAGGGAGGCTATGTTCTTCACCCCTCGGACGGTTCCGCTGACCGGGCTCTCACTAGCCGGCAGGGCAGGTTGACCTCCCAGGGAGGCTATGTTCTTCACCCCTCAGACGGTTCCGCTGACCGGGCTCTCACTAGCCGGCAGGGCAGGTTGACCTCCCAGGGAGGCTATGTTCTTCACCCCTCGGACGGTTCCGCTGACCGGGCTCTCACTAGCCGGCAGGGCAGGTTGACCTCCCAGGGAGGCTATGTTCTTCACCCCTCGGACGGTTCCGCTGACCGGGCTCTCACTAGCCGGCAGGGCAGGTTGACCTCCCAAGGAGGCTATGTTCTTCACCCCTCGGATGGTTCCGCTGACCGGGCTCTCACTAGCCGGCAGGGCAGGTTGACCTCCCAGGGAGGCTATGTTCTTCACCCCTCGGACGGTTCCGCTGATCGGGCTCTCACTAGCCGGCAGGGCAGGTTGACCTCCCAGAGAGGCTATGTTCTTCACCCCTCGGACGGTTCCGCTGACCGGGCTCTCACTAGCCGGCAGGGCAGGTTGACCTCCCAGGGAGGCTATGTTCTTCACCCCTCGGACGGTTCCGCTAACCGGGCTCTCACTAGCCGGCAGGGCAGGTTGACCTCCCAGGGAGGCTATGTTCTTCACCCCTCGGATGGTTCCGCTGACCGGGCTCTCACTAGACGGCAGGACAGGTTGACCTCCCAGGGAGGTAAGTGATGTTCCCCTCGGATGGTTCCGCTGACCGGGCTCTCACTAGACGGCAGGCCAGGTTGACCTCCTATGGAGGATAAGAGATGTCCTCCCCAATCCAGGCTCTCACTAGCTGGGTGGCTCTCACTAGTAGAGCTCGCTCCTAGGAGTGTGTCGACCCAATGTCGACCACTAGTGGAGCTCGCTCCCGGAGGCGCTCAGTCCCGAGCAGACTCCCTAGCCGGGACCTCATTAGCCGACAAGGTTGGAGGACCTCTTCGGAGAGGCTACATGTTTTTCCGAGATAGCACCGTTAGCCGGATTCCCAGCGACACTCGTCGAATATACAGGGTTGGACGTTTCTTTCCGACCGTGTGCCTCGCTCGAAAAGAGCGGGGATTGTGTACAACCCTGTATTCGCCGAGTAGGTTCTCGAAGCACAGAAAGTATTTTCGAACATCATTCTTCAAGATAAACCTAAGCAGGGAGAGAGGAGGGCGAGCCCCTCTCGCCCCCGGCTCCCCCAGCACCAGGGGGGCGAGACCCCAGGGGGGCGAGACCCCAAGGGGGCGAGACCCCAGGGGGGGCGAGACCCCAGGGGGGCGAGACCCCAGGGGGGGCGAGACCCCAGGGGGGCGAGACGCTAGCGCCGGCGGTAGCAATACCGCCGGACGCTAGCCCAGTTCTCGCCCAGCCCCAAGGCAAGGGGGGCGAGCTCCTCTCGCCCCCGTCCCCAGCAGTAGGGGGCGAGACGCTAGCGCCGGCGGTAGCGATACCGCCGGGCGCTAGCCCAGCTCTCGCCCAGCCCCAGCAGAGGTAACCTCTCTCACCCACCAGAAAAGGAGGGGGGGTTGGTCTGCGTTTAGCATCCCAGAACAGCGGGATTTGGCTATTTGCAGTCCGGTTTTGGCTATTCGCAGTCCAAATCCGAGGGTATTTTGGGTATTCTGCAGTCCAGTTTAGGTTATTTGCAGCCCAGATCCGAAAATCCTATAAATAGGACCGAGGGGGCACCATTTGGAGGGATCTCTCATCCTAGGCTAGCTCTCTCCTTCTCCCTCTCCCTCCCCAAGTCTCTCTAGGGGGTGAGGAGAGGCTCCAGTGGTGCCCAAGCTTAGTAGTGGCTTGGGAGGGGAAGTTCCAAGGGGACTTCCGGGTACGTGGCGGGACCTCCCCACTAAGCCCTTGGTCCAGTTCTTAGTTCCGACACCTTCAACCTAGAGCTCTCCCTTGGGGGAAGTAAGGGTTGGTCGCCCCTCAGCCTCGTTGAGGGCCCCGAACTCCACAGAGACTGAGTAGTCGGTTTCAACATTTTGGTCCAGTTTAGGTTATTTGCAGCCCAGATCCGAAAATCCTATAAATAGGACCGAGGGGGCACCATTTGGAGGGATCTCTCATCCTAGGCTAGCTCTCTCCTTCTCCCTCTCCCTCCCCAAGTCTCTCTAGGGGGTGAGGAGAGGCTCCAGTGGTGCCCAAGCTTAGTAGTGGCTTGGGAGGGGAAGTTCCAAGGGGACTTCCGGGTACGTGGCGGGACCTCCCCACTAAGCCCTTAGTCCAGTTCTTAGTTCCGACACCTTCAACCTAGAGCTCTCCCTTGGGGGAAGTAAGGGTTGGTCGCCCCTCAGCCTCGTTGAGGGCCCCGAACTCCACAGAGACCGAGTAGTCGGTTTCAACACCTACAGTAAAAGTTTTGTTGAAGCTTACTACAGCAGACAGCAGAAGAAGTCCCCTGTAGTTCCTGCACACCTAGTGCTTCCTTGTAGCTGAAGATGTTGATGGCAGCTACACACTGATCTTCCTCTTCAGATGAAGGATGGAAGATCACCTTGCTCCTTCTTGTAGAGGAGCTTTCTTTTTCTCTCTTCTTCTTCTAGCTTGTTTAGTGAGCAGAAGGAGAAAGACGAGAGCTCTTGCCGTCAATGGAATAGTAAAAGTGTTTTCGCACTAAAAAACCGAGCTTCCAAAATGCCCTAACTTCTTCTTTTATACATCCCCGACCTTCTACGGCTCTCAGTCGTCCTTCTGAGTAGTATGGGAGAGACTGGTGGACCCCACACTGCCTTTCTACAGCTTGCGCCACGGGCAAAACTCGCACTTTGCGTTCGACGAACTCGCCATACTGGGTTCGCCGAACTTGCCCAACTCTGTGTTCGACGAACACGCCAAGCTCTGTGTTCGACGAACTTACCATACTCTGCGCTCCACGAACTCTTCATGCTCTGTGTTCGACGAACTCCATTCTCCGTTCGACGAACACGCCAAGTCTCAGTGCTTGCTTCTGTTCTGTCTCTGTGTTCTACGAACTGTGTTCTGCGTTCGACGAACACGCCAAGTCTCAGTTGTTTGCTTATGTTGTCTCTGTGTTCGACGAACTGTGTTCTGCGTTCGACGAATACGCCAAATCTCTTCTATCTGCAGCTCCTTTCCCATCTCAGCGGATTCGCTGAGACAGCGAGCTCGTCTCAGCAGATTTGACCCTTCGTCTCAGTGGTTCTGCTGAGACAATTCTTCATCTCTCAGGGGTTGATTTCTCCTGAACTAAGGGCATGATTGGCCCTTTCTCTTGAGTTACCTGAGCCTGTATTTCTTGCACAAATATAGCTTTATCAAATACAATTTTGTACTTAGCATTGTGAGTGATGCCTCTTCAAATTAAAGGAATATTGAGGGCAATATTCCCAACACTTACTGCGGGGAGAAGGGCTGACCTTCGATCGACCGCAGTGTGAAGTCCCAGGGGCAAGGCCCCAAAGTTAGTAATAAAAAGTGTTTGTGTTTAAAACTTTTGGCACCCGTGTGAGGGACAGGCCCTTACGGGTGCTGTGATTTACTGTGATGGTGATAAATTGTAAAATATTTTTACTTAAATATAGATGTTGGGGTTAAAACATGATTTTCATTGTGGAAAATTAGTTTGAGCGAGTCGGAGCCCGCGGCTTTTTACATAGCGAAAAACATAAGTTTACTGATAGAAGCAATACAGGTTCTGTGCGTTCCAGGTGCGTGGCAGGGTCTTCCCTTCTGCGATCCTGAGCCTGTACGTCCCGGGCTTTATGACGGTAGTGACGACATATGGCCCCTCCTAAGTCGGTGAGAGCGTCTCCCTTTGCGGGCCTTTCTCGGCCGCCTCGATGATGCGCAGAACAAGGTCTTCGATATTGATTAGACTGGGCTTTACCCTCCGATCGTAGAGTCGCGCTACACGCCTCTGATAGTGGGCGATGCGCTGGGTAGCCGTGTCCCTGACTTCTGTGATCAAGTCTAGGTTTTCTCGGAGTAGCTCATCGTTCTTTTCAGGATCGAAGGTCTCTGCGCGACTACTGGGGACACCAATGTCGACGAGGATGATTCCTTCAGTGTCGTAACAGAGATTGTACGGGGTTTCTCCAGTGGGAGTCCTTTCCAGTTGGAGTCCTTCCTCCTGCAGGCGGGTTTTGAGCTCTTTGAGGATGGTTCGATTTGTTACTTCGATTTGACTGTTTGTTTGCGGGTGAGCTACGGACGTATGACGAAGATTGATCTTCAGGTTTTCGCACATCTTGGTGAACGACTTCCCCATAAACTGGGTGTCGTTGTCGGCGACGATTACTGCTGGATTCCTGAAACGATAGAAGATGTTCTTCCACACGAACTGCTTGGCGTTTTCTTCGGTAATCTTGACGAGTGGTTCAGCTTCCACCCACTTTGTGAAGTAGTCGATTGCATGATGATGAACTTCCTTTGGCCGGATGCCATGGGGAGGGGACCGAGGAGGTTGATTCCCCACTGGGCAAATGTTCAGGCACCTTGAAGTGTTGCAAGCGTCACTGGGGGTTGGTGAGGAACATTTGCGTGGAGTTGACAACTTTCGCACTTTTGGATGAACTCGGTTGCGTCTTTCGTCATCGTTGGCCAATAAAACCCCTGGCGTAGGATTTTCCGGATCATAGCTCTTTCTCCCAAGTGTTCTCCACATATTCCGCTATGGACCTCCTTTAAAGTGTACTCTGCCTCCGCTGCCGGAAGGCATTTCAGGTAGGGCCCAGAAAAGGCTCGCCTGTCAAGTTCTCCCTCTATAATGGCGTACGAGGCGGCTCGCATTCGCAGTCGTCATGCTTCTAGTCGGTCGTCGGGTAGGTTCTCGTGTTCGATGTAGGATCGGAGGGGCATCATCCAGGACGATTCGTCTTCGCTGATTTAAGCGATTTCCCATGCTCCATGAACACTAGGGGTCATAATGTCTTCGACTCGGCGCCTCCGAGATTGATAGTTGGACGGTGAGGTCGCAAGCTTGGAGAGTGCATCGACTCTAGAATTCTGCTCCCTGGGGATGTGCAGAATCTGGTGAGATGGTATTTGTTGTAGAAGCAATCTCACCAATGCGAGATATTGTGTCATTTGATCTCTCTTTGCCTCGTAGTTCCCCTCGACCTGTGAGACCACCAGCTGTGAATCAGTGTAGACTGTTAGGTTCTCGATCTTGCAATCGATGGCGAGTCGCAGGCCGGCAATTAGGGCCTCGTACTCGTCCACATTGTTGGTTGCTGAAAACTTCAACCTGAGGCCGTAATCCAGAGTGATGCCTTCTGGGCTTATTAGGAGCAACCCTGCTCCTACTCCTTAGGCCGCTGATGCCCCTTCAACGTAGAGAGCCCATCTAGCGGAGGAGATATCTTTAGCGGGAGTGGCCTCTGGAGGAATAGTATTCTCCACGATAAAGTCGGCTAGCACTTGGGATTTGATATCCGGCCGTGGTAGGAAGTGGATGTCGAATTCGCCTAATTCGACCGCCCACTTTACCAGCCTTCCGGATACTTCTGGTTTCTGGATGATGGCCCGCAACGGTAACTGAGTCAATACCTTTATTGTGTGAGCCTGAAAGTAGGGTCTGAGCTTTCTTGCAGAATAGATGAGGGTGAAGGCCATTTTATCGGTCGTTGGGTATCTGGCCTCGATGTCGGTGAGGACCTTTCTGAGATAATAGATAGGTCGCTGAACTCCTCCCTCATCCTTTACGAGCACCGAGCTGACGGTTGTGCGAGATATTGCCAGGTAAAGGAATAGGACCTCCCCGGGGATAGATTTGGACAGAAGCGAGGGCGAGGCAGCATTGCTTGAGGTGCTCGAAGGAGGTCTAGCACTTGTCCGTCCACTGGAATCCGGAGTGGCGTGCCCCCCGAAGGATTTTGAAGAAGGGGAGGTATTTATCTCCTGTCCGCGCCAGGAACCGCGAAAGTGCGGCAATCCTCTCATTTAAGCGTTGCACTTCTTTGATGGAACGAGGTGGTGACATGTCTCCTAGTGTCTTGATCTTTTCTGGGTTTGTCTCAATCCCTTGACGTGTCACCATGAAACTCAGGGATTTTCCTGTCGTAACACCAAATGCGCACTTGTTGGGATTAAGCCGCATTTGGAAGCGGCAAAGGAGCTTGAAGCATCCCTCCAAGTCTTCCAAGTGGTCTCGGCTGTGGATGCTCATGACTAGCATGTCGTCTACGTAAACTTTCATCATTCCTCCAATGAGATCTTTGAATGCTTTGTTCATCAGCCTCTGGTAGGTCGCCCCGGCGTTCTTGAGGCCGAAAGGCATGACCTTGTAACAGTAAACTCCTTTGTCTGTTCGGAAGGCGGTGTGTTCTTCGTCTTTTAGGTTCATCCCGATTTAATTGTAACCTGAGTATTTGTCCATGAAGCTGAGAAGCTCATGTCCAGCTGTTGCATCGACCAGCTGATCGATTCTTGGAAGGGGAAAATTGTTTTTCGGGCACGCCTGGTTTGGATTGATGTAATCGACACACATCTGTCCTTTCCCCGAGGTTTTTTTGACCATGACCACATTGGCTAGCCATGTGGGGTATTTTGCTTCGCGGTTGAACCACGCATCTAGGATCTTCTCTACCTCTTCTTTAATCGCCTTGAGCCGCTCTGGGGCGAAGTTCTGCTTCTTCTGGATCACTGGTCTGCAAGCAGGGTTAACATTTAGAGAATGGGAGATGACTTGAGGATCTACCCCCGGCATGTCTTCCGGACTCCACGCGAAGATGTCTTCGTTAGCGCGAAGGAAGAGAACGTATTCCTCCCGCTCTTCCTTGGACAAAAGGGACCCGATTTGGACTGTCCTGGTCGGATCTTGCTGGGAAAGAGGTACTTCTATGAGCCCTTCGACGGGCGATCCACGTTGTAGCGTGGTTTCGTCCCGTAGGTCAAAGTTGTCGATGTTGAGGGCGATAGCTTCTGCCGGCTGGGCCTGCTTTAGGAAACACGTTCTTGCTGCCTCTTGTTTCCTCTTACGACCCCTATCCCGTCGGCGGTTGGGAATTTCATGGCCAAGTGCGGGATAGACGGGATTGCTCTAAATATGGATTGGAGCGGCCTTCCAAAGATAGTGTTGTAGGCGGAAGTGGACTCTACTACCACAAACTAAACGTTATGCGTTGTTTGCCTCGGAAACTCGCCCAATGTGACTGGAAGGGTGATCATTCCCTGAACTGGGACGTGTCTGTTATCGAAGCCATAGACTGGCCCGGCTGTAGGGATGAGTTGGTCTTTTGGGAGCTTCATGCTTTGCAGAGTGGATAAGAATAGGATGTCGACCGAGCTTCTATTGTCGACCAATATCCTCTTGACATTGAAGCATGGGTCCCCGATTCCCGTATTGATGATGCCTGGGTCTTGATGTGGTAGTCGTAATCTTTGCAGGTCCTCTTATCCAAAAGTGATGGTGATGTCCTGCTTGAGCTTCTTGTCCTCATGGCCCCTCGGGGGCTTGGCGATCGAGAGGATTTGTGCAGCTAGGGCGGGTGGTCCGACGATGGTCTCAATTTCTCCTATCATTGGCCTGCCTTCGGGTGCGCCTCACGGAGCAGGAGGCTGCTCTCTTGTTTCCCTGGGTAGCTGTTGCTGCCCGGGAATCTGTCCTTGCAGGAATCTCCCCAGGAGTCCTTGGCGGACGAGTCGCTCAATCTCGTCTTTCAACTTGGAGCACTCTTCAGTGGTATGCCCAGTTCCTCGGTGGAACTCACAGTATCTTGATTGATCGTTCCTCGGATTCGGGGGAGGCATCCTGGTCCTTTAGAGCTCCGGGTTATTTTGGATGGCGTGGAGCACATTGGTCCTGGTGGTGTTCAACGGGGTGTATACCCAGGGCGGACGCGGACCTAAATCTCTTCGTGGATCGCGACGGCGCTCACCATTGCGGCGCTCTTCATTGCGTTGCTCTTCATACCCTCTGGGAGCTTGCTCTGACCCCCTCTTCCTCTTTTGGCTGCCATCAAACTGTTGACGGTGCGCTTCGATGGCCTCGTAGACCGCTATCTGAGCTTCCACCCGATGAACAAGATCGGGATAACTTGGAACTGTCTCCCTCATCAGAGCTGAGTAAAAGCCACTTAGGCAGAGACTCCCCAGGAAAACTCCTCGCATAAGTTCAGGATCAACCCCTAGGATTTGCCAAGCCTCGGTAGTGAAGCGGCGGAAAAAGTCCTTAAGAGTTTCTCCATCGTTCTGACGGATTCCTGAAAGATAGGAGGGGTCTCGGACGATCCTGCGGTTAGCGACGAACTGATCTATGAACTGCTGAGCCATCGCTGCGAAGCTATCAATCGTTCCATCCCGTAGGGAATGAAACCAAGTGCGTGATTGTCCTTTCAAGGTTGCAGGGAACACCTGACAAAGGAGCTGATTGGGAGCGTTGTAAATCCTCATGATGGTAGTGAAGTGGTTGACGTGTTCCAAAGGGTCGTTCATTCTGTCAAATGTCTCGATATTCGGAAGCTTGAAACCCTGCGGAACTGGGTAAGCCAGTGTTGGGTATATATCCCTCAATAGTACCTTGATTTGAAGAGGCATCACTCTCAATGCTAAGGACATATTGTATTTGATGAACTTTACTTGTGTAAGATATACAGGTGCAGGTGACTCAAAAGGAAGGGCCAAACATGCCCTTAGATGTGGAGAAATCATCTCCCATAAATGATGTAGTCTCAGCAGAACCTGCTGAGACGAGGAGCCGTCTCAGCGTATCCGCTGAGAAGAAGGTGCCTCCGCTGATAAGTTCATTATACGCTGAGAATCAACATGTTCGTAGAACGCTGAACGCCGTTCGTCGACCGCTGAGACGGGATCAAAGAAGGAGCCGCTGAGAAGACACACAAGGCGTGTTCGTCAAACGCTGAACGTCGTTCGCCGACCGCTGAGACGGGATCAAAGAAGGAGCCGCTCAGAAGACACACAAGGCGTGTTCGTCGAACGCTGAACATCGTTCGTCGACCGCTGAGACGGGATCAAACAAGGAGCCGCTGAGAAGACACAGAAGGCAAGATCGTCGAACGCTGAACGTCGTTCGACAAACGCTGAGACGAGGAGCCGTCTCAGCGGAGCCGCTGAGAAGACACACAAGGCAAGTTTGTCGAGCGATGAGCTGGCAAGATCGTTGAACGTAGGGGACAGCTGGTTCGTCAAACGCAGAGTGTTCCGCGTTCGTCGAGCGCAGTCCTTCTCTACGGAAAAGTAGGGCAGCGGGACCTGCGACTATGACTAGTTGCAGAAAAGTTGTGTGGGGTCCACCAGCTTCTCCCATACTTCTCAGCAGATCAGCTAAGATTCGTTGAAGATCAGAGATGTATAAAAAGAAGAGTTAGGGCACATTTGAAACTCTCGGTAACGTGCAAAAGAGATCAACTGTTACATTGACGACTGAAGCTCTCGTCTTCTTCCTCGTGCTCACTGAACAAGAAGAAGAAAACAGAGAAAGAAAGTTAGCTCCTCTGCAAGAAGGAGCAAGGTGATTTTCCATCACTCTGTCGAAGAGGAAGATCAAGTTAGTAGCTGGCATCGACATCTTCAGCTACAGGAAGCACAGACAGTGCAGGATCTACAGGAGAGTACGTCTACTGTAGAATATTTCTAAATCATTTTTCTGTAGGGCATTTTGCCTGAGCTGTAAGACCTTTTGGTCTGAGATTGTAGGAACCTAAGGGTTCTGAGCTGTAGGGCTGAAAGCCTGAGGTAGGACCAGGAGGTGGTCTGAGTTGTAGGAGGAGGAGTCCTCTGAGTGGTAGGACCTGGGAAAGGTCTGAGCTGTAGGATCTGGAGCAGATCTGAGGTAGGGCTTAACAGCCTGAGTTGTAGGACATTATTGTCTGAGCCGTAGGAGGTGTTATCCTCTGAGTTTGTAGGGCAGCTGTGCCTGAGGTAGGAGCTGGAGATATCTCTGAGTTGTAGGGACTTGTGTCCTGAGGTAGGATCATTCTTGATCTGAGAAGTTCTGAGGAACTTGTGCTGTAAGCTCTTTGAGCCGAGATTGGAGAAGTTGGCCCTGTCTAACACATTGTTAGAAGGGTGGAGGGGGAAAGTGGACTACCCATAGACACACTGTCTTTGGGGAACCACTATAAATTATTGTGTGCTTTCTGTGTTTGCTGATTTGCTTGAACTAACTCTGAAAACAGCTAAAGCTAATCAAGTAAAATTTAAAAGACCTATTCACCCCCCCCCCCCTCTAGGTGATTTAGACTACAAACCTTATATTATATTCTTTCAAGTGGTATCAAAGCGAGGTTGGTAAAAAAGGACTTAACAGTCTGACCAGATCCTAAAAGGTTTAGTCAAGTCGTCACCCAATGGCCTTTAGTGTAATGCAGAAGGAAATGAGTTCAATGAAACTGCCCATATGTAACAAAGCCAACTTTGGCATATGGAAGCAGAAGGTTAGGCTGTTCATGGAAGCCTCAGACCCTAGAATCTACATTACTGTTCAGGAAGGCCCCTTCACTATCACAAAACCCTCTTCTGTTGGTCCTGCCAGGCATGTAGGCAAACCATACACTGAAATGACCAAGGATGAGATAACATTGGCTACTATGGATAAAAGGGCTCAAAATATCATAGTCAATGCTATTGATGACTCAACCTTTCAAAATTTAGTGCACTGTATATCTGCTAAGGAGATGTGGGATACACTGAATGTGTACATGGAAGGAACTGAAGATGTGAAGAATGACAGGAAGTCACTCCTCAATCAGGAATATGAAGCTTTCAGGCAGCAAGGGCAGGAGAGCATCTCCATGTGTTATGAAAGGTTCTTTAGAATAATAAATGAACTAAGGACCCATGAGAGAGTGTTCACAAATTATGAGCTGAATGATAAGTTCCTCAGATCTCTAACAAGAGAATGGGACACAAAAATTTGTGCCATAAGGGAGGTGGCTAAGTTGACTGAAACTCCTCCCCAAACTCTTTATGGAAAGCTGCTCTCTTATGAAATGCAGTTGTCTGCAAGGAAGGAAGAAGAGCAGAAGACAAAGGGTGATACCAGGGAAAATTCTCTGGCCTTCAAGGCTGACTGCTCAAGAAGAGGGAGAGAGAAGGTTCACTCTCCTCCCAGAAGATCTGCTGAACCAGAAGATTCTGAGCCTAGCTCATCAAGTTGCTCTTCTTCTGATGAAGAAATTGCTGTTCTTACAAGGCACTTCAGAAAGTTGTTGAGGAGGAAGCTATGGAAGAACAAGCCTTCCTCCTCACATCACAACAAGGAAGACAGCAAGGAGTCAAAGCATCACTCCAGAAGTGACAGGTATGAGTCTAACTCAAAATATAATTCTTCCAAAGTTGTTTGTTATTGCTGCAGCAAGCCTGGGCATGTCATTGCTGACTGCCCTGTGAAGAGAAGAGAGAAGGATGAGAAGAAGGCCCATAAATCTAGAAGCAAGAAAGGAGAGAAATCCTTTCTAGCTAAGAAGAAGAAGAAAAGCTGGAGTGAATCAGACTCTAGCTCATCAGAATCTGAAATGGAAGAAGCCCTCATTGGGCTGGTAACTGTTGAAGAAACTGCTGTTGGCAGGACTGCAGTCAGGGCCCCTCTATCACATTCAGACAGTGATGAAGAGGAGGATGAAGAAGACATTGTTCAGCTAGGCCTCATGGCCTTCACTGATGAGGAAGGAAGTCAGGATGCCTCTGACAATGCTCAGGTACTGTCTCATACCACTACAATTTCTGATTATGAGACAAGTCCAGAATCTGTTGCACCTTTATCAATTGATGGAAGGGGCATGGATGCTGAGGAAGAACTCAATCAATTGATTGATAAATATGGTGTTCTCTTGGAGGCTCTGAAGAAGAGCAAGAAGCTTGTCAAGAGGCAAGCCCAGGAAATTGTTTCCCTCAAAGTGACATGGATGTCAACACTGAACCTACCACCCTGGTGGCTCAGATGAGCAGACAAATTAGTCATTTACAAGGATTAACTATTGTGCAATTAAGCACTATTTCCCTGAAGAACAAGGTCATTAAGGACCTTGAGGAAAAACTTGAGAAGGAGAAGAGCCTGGTGGCTCAATTCTCCAAGCCCAAATCTGTGCTTCCCCTTATTGACAGCTTCTCCTCTCAAACTAATAGGAGAGGACCTGGATTCAACAAGATGGAAGTAGGAGAAGGGAGTGGAGTAAAGAGCAAGAAGAAGGCTAAGCCTCAACCCACCTCTCAAAAGGTGTTGCTTCCTCTCAATAGGTATGACCATGAAGATATTCATGGTCACTGGAAGAAAGGGAGCTGCTATAGGAAGGGAAATGCTCCTTCCCATAGTGAAAGAGAGGGCATGGGTTTGAGTGCAATGAAAGCTCCCCATAAGGAAATACAAATGGCCTAATCTGAACCATTTGTGTTTGGTGCTTCTGCACCTTCAGTCAAGAACAAGGAAGCAAGCACTTCCAAATCTACCTCAGCAAAAAGCATGACTACTGTCAAATCTGTTGACAAGGCCTGCTGCTCTGTGTTTGATTCCCTCAGATCTTGTATGACTGCTAAGCCAATGCAAGCTGAGGCCATCAGGACAAAGAGCAGCAAGACTGTCCACAAATTATCCTTTAGTCAGATTATTGCTGAAAGAAACATGATGAATGTTGCAGTCTCCTCTGCTGAACATGTGCACAGTGTTGTACCTATTCAAAAAAATGCTCAGAAAAGGAGATACAATATTCATGACTGCTGGTGCTGTGGAAAGGTGGGACACTTTGCCATAGATTGTTGGTACAACCCCAAGGTTCCTAATGCAAAGAAGAGCTTTCCTGCTAGGAGTGTAGCTAGTGTGAGAGCATCTCATCAAACTAACAGGTACCTGGGACCCAAAACTAATTGGGATCCTAAGGATAACTAAATCCTTCTTTGCAGGGTAGTTCAAGTACCAATCTCAACCAAATATGGTACTTGGACAGCGGGTGCTCAAGGCACATGACAGGATCTAGGAGTCTTCTACAGGATTACAAGTCTGTGAAGAATGGACCCAAAGTCATCTTTGGGGGATCAGAAAAGGGGGTCACCAGAGGTTACGGTATGATCTCTAATGTCATAGTCTCTTTCACAAAAGTAGCTTATGTTGAAGGGTTGCAACACAACCTTGTCAGCATAAGCCAACTGTGTGATCTTGGCCATGTCATTGAATTTCACAATGATAAGTGCCTCATCAAAAAGTCTAATGACTTAGAGGTCATCCTTTCAGGCACTAGGAGTGGAAATGTTTACTGTTTAGATTTCTTATGTAAATCTTTTTCATCTCCTGTATGTCTTGTAGCTGATGAGAGTGAGTCTCTTTGTGTTCAATGGCACAAGAGATTTTCCCACATCAACTACAAGACAATGCATAGACTATTCTCTAAGAACTTGGTTAGGAATAGTCCTAATTTAAAATGTGTTAAAAATGGCTCATGTCATGCTTGCCAAATGGGTAAGCAAACTAGGGCCACGTTTAAAAGTATTGGCCCCAAAGACACTAAGAGATGTCTTTATCTATTGCACATGGACTTGTTTGGTCCTATGCCAATTCAAAGCTTAGGAGGGAAGTTGTATACCTTAGTGATTGTTGATGATCACTCAAGATATACATGGGTATTTTTCCTTAGGAAGAAATCTGATACTCTAAATGTCTTCATGAGCCATGTCAAGGCCATTCAGAATGATTTACAATGTACTGTGGTCAGAACGATTTACCATATTTGCAATTAAAGAAAAAGTCATAATTTTATAATCATGAAATTCACATACAAATAATATGATCTTAACAATGCTTAAGATCAAGGCACAAATATGATAATAAACCTTTTACAATTTGTGTTTACCAATCCTTCTCCCAAGGATCGGAAGGCTATCACTTGTCTCTCCCTAGACCAAGCTCAAGTCTATCCTCTAGATCTTCCCAAGATCTAGACGTAGCACACAAGGCCACGATTTCCCACCAAGCCACGCAAGGACTTGGACGCTCCACACAAGGAAGCGATTTTCCCCTAAGCCACGCAAGGACTAGACGTCACGCACAAGGAGATGATTTCCCTACCAATACAAAGTGAAATGTATATAAATGAAAATACAAAATGAAAAGAACAACTCCCTAGAAATTCAGATCTCTGAAAGGAAGGTTGAAGCCTCGAGATGATCGTTGAAGTAGAAGCACGTCTGATCTCGTCTTCAATCTCAAACCTTCTAAGCACAAATGGGAGTTGATGAGGTTCTGGAGCTCTCTGGTTCGTATGCACTCAGGAAGGGACTTGAAATCCTCAAAAACTTCGAATGCACGAACAAAACGAGCCAATATATAAATTTTCACTGTCGCCTGGGCGACATCACTGTCGGAATTCCGACAGCGCTAAACTGCCGCTCGTAGTGCTGTCGTGCGGGCAGTTGCTGTAACGTCCGGGCTGTCGTGCGGGTAGTTGCTGTAACTTCCGAGCTGTCGCCTGGGCGACATCGCTGTCGGATTTCCGACAGCGCAAAACTGTCGTTCGTCGTGTTGCCGTGCCGGAAGTTGTTGTAACTTCTCTGCTGTCGCCTGGGCGACATCAGCTGTCGGAAAATTCCGACAACGAAATTTTCATACACTCAAATTGAGCTCCAGCAGAATTGTGAACATCTCATACCTGTTACCTGCACACCATTAATAAAAATAGAATCAAATACAAACGGGACTTTGTTATTATCAAACCGGAAGAGTGCAAAACGCATGCTCCAACAATCTCCCCCTTTTGATAATAACAAATCCGTATAAAAAGAAATCATGTCTATTTAGGTTGTTGATTTTAACATATGGTGTGTGCACAAAAAATAACATGATATATTCCTCTTAAAAGTAATCTCCCCCTAGATGAATGCTCCCCCTAAATGAATGCTCCCCCTAAATGTTATAGTAAATTGAAATAATGTATTGTTTAGGTGGAATATTTAGGTGTAATAGTTCTTTGAATTCTTGAATATACTTCTAATTCTTCCCCTTTTGGTATTAGCAAAAGGTAATATGAAATGAATTAGTAGTTCTTAAGGGAAGAGATAAGAAGGAGAAAATAAGAGTAAGCGGAAACACTTGTTGGGAAAATGATTGAAGGTCTTGAAGTAATAGTGAAAGAAATTCTCATTCGTCGGAATTCATCGGAAGTGCTCGAGAACATTCGACGAATTGACTTAGCCGCTCATTTTCCTTCACAAGTCTGTCTTTTTGACTTCTGTCTGCGTTCGTCGATATTCGTCGGGAGTTCATGAGAACAGTCGACGAATAGACTTAGCCGTAGAAATTTCTTCTTTAAACTATAAATTTGGCTTCTGTCTGGATTTGTCGAGATTCATCGGAACTTCACGAGACATCTCGACGAATTGACTTAGCAAAAATTCTTTTTCTCCTGAAAACCTGCTCCACTCCTCAAACTTGAAAACCTTCAGTTATGAGTATATGAAGTACACCCCAAAAGAGAGATTACACATGGACCAACACTTTGTTCTACACAATGAGGGATTACATTGTCTAGAACTGTGTTTGGTGATCCATTGCAACCTGACTTTGGTGTGCACTTAGCATTAAGACATGTCATAACACATCTAAACAGAAATCATCAAATACATACTCAATTCAATTTAGTTCACTAGGGGACATCTTTAAATCCAGGTAATTGTGGATACAATACCCAACAAATAGTAATATACCATAATATTGAATAAACTCATGAAGAGATGGTATAGCCATATGAAGTAGTAGAAGAAAACAAAATAACTTAAACATGATTAATGACATTTTAAAAGTATCATAGAAAGACACAATTGTGTATAGAAATTTGGAATCTTTTCGGTCCAATTCTCATGAGATGAATGTTTATATAACATAATGATGTGTACAAGTGATGCTTTGATCAAACATATGAAATTATTTAATTTACATGATCATTGGAATAGAAAACATAATATAAGCAGATAAAGACAACTTTGACCTTGAAGATATAGCACATTAAGGATAGAATACCATTTTTTTCTTTTGCACAAGACACTTTACAATTCTTTCCAAGGTGCTCAACCTCACAATGCTTATTAAGACTTATCAGGAGGGTAAGTAGTGCTTGGTGGAGTATCCTTGTCCTCAAGTTAAACTTTTTGTTGATCACATATTGTGTGATATCTTAACTTGGAGATATTTTTTATTTTTAATGGACCAAGGATCTCTGAATTCACTTGAATCGCAAAAGATGGTGTATATATGGTTGTGCTAACAAATCAAGGTTGAAAGTAGTATTTATGAAGTGCTATTGTATTATGTTGAAGCAAATATGATTCATGTATATATTAAATAGAAAGACATATGTATGGATCAAAAGAAGTGAACGTGATAGTTCATTATTATATATAAACAATTTCTCATACTTAGAGGCATGTGAAAACAATTTCCAATAGTCTAAACAACTTAGTAGGAGTGTCAATACGATGATAGAGTGGAAATGAAATCATATAATCATGTAAATAGCCATTTTTAAAAAAATAAAAAACGCATGGTTTGGCATCAATTCATGAGTTGTAGCATTAATAATGACATATAATTATTGTTAAGCATCATAGGGACCAAAACTGAAGATTAAGCAAATCGGGAGCTGTCGGAGTTCGGCGACAACCCTAGATCTAAGGTATTTTTGTTTGATTTTTAAGTTTTTGACTCCAAATTTTTTTAGAGATTTGTGATTTTTGAAAGTATAGAAGAAAGATGTGATTTTCATTTTACTTTTGATGAATGGTGTAGATCTTTGAAGTTTTGTGTATGAAAGGTGTAGATCTAGTGTAAATCAAGTGGATCTTGGTGAAATATGTTTGGATTTTGTGATTTTTGGGGTTTAAGTTTTGTAATTTTTACATGGTTTAATTTTTAAAATTGAAGCTTTTCCTTTTGAAGAAGGTTGAAGAAGATGAATAGTAAAGGATATGTGAGAATTTTTGTGAAGTCATTCAAATTCTATGGTTTGATTTAAAATTTAGTTTTTCTTTTTAAAATGTATAGGTTTTGTGATGATTTTTTTTTTATTTTGTAGGTTTTAAGTAGTAAAATAAACATTGTGAAATGTCTAGGATTCCCAATTCTAGCCTAAGCATAGAAAAACGGGAATCTGGTAACGGTTTAGTGAATATATCCGCTAGTTGATTATCCGTTCCTATAAATGAAATTTTAATGCGGTTATTTTTAATATGATCTCTAATAAAATGATGTCTCACATCAATATGCTTAGACCTTGAATGATGGACCGGGTTGTATGTTAAATCAATTGCACTTTTATTATCACATCATAATTCAATAGTTTGTTGTTTAATATTAAAGTCTTCTTAAGTTTGTTTCATCCAAAGAGTTTATGCACAACAACTACCAAGTGCGATGTATTCGGCCTCGGTGGTTGAGAGGGCAACAGAATTCTGTTTCCTACTCGACCACGAAATGAGTGAAGGGCCTAAAAAGTGACAAGTGCCACTAGTGATTTTCCTATCTAGTGAACAACCGGCATAATCAGAATCAGAATAGCCAAAAAGAGTAATATCATCGCTATGAGGATACCACAAACCAAGTTTAGATGTGCCAATTAAATATCTAAAAATTCTTTTTACCGCTTTTAAATGTGATTCTTTGGGATCGGCTTGAAATCTAGCACATAAACAAACTGAAAACATAATATCCGGTCTAGAAGCGGTTAAATATAAAAGTGAACCTATCATGCCTCTATATAAAGTTTGATCTATTGATATTCCATTTTCATCTTTTCCTAATTTTAAAGATACACTCATAGAAGTATTTGCTTGTTTTAGATTTTCAAATCCAAATCGTTTTAAAACATAATGAATATATTTTGATTGGTTAATAAAAACTCCATCATGTTTTTGAACAATTTAAAATCCTAAGAAATATTTTAATTCTCCTACCATACTCATCTCAAATTCACTTTCCATCATTTTTACAACATAATTACACAACTCTTCATTAGTGGCTCCAAAAATAATATCATCAACATAAATTTGTAAAACAATTAAATCATCATCTACTTGCTTAATGAAGAGTGTACAATCAACACCACCCATTTTAAAACCATTTTGTAATAAATATATAGTCAATCTATCATACCATGCTCGTGGTGCTTGTTTTAAACCATACAAAGCTTTTAGCAATCTATAAACGCGATTAGGAAATTTTTCATTTACAAATCCTGGGGGTTGTTCAACATAAACTTCTTCTTTAATCAACCCGTTTAAAAATGCAGTTTTAATATTCATTTGCAATAATTTAAATCTTTTATGACTAGCAAATGCAACAAAAATTCTAACCGCTTCCAATCGTGCTACGGGTGCAAATGTTTCATCAAAATCTACCCCTTCAATTTGATTATATCCTTTCGCTACAAGCCTAGCTTTGTTTCTAGTGACCTTAGAGTCACTATCTAATTTGTTTTTGAAAATCCATTTGACTCCTACCACAGGATGATCACTAGGTCTATCAACAAGAATCCAAACTTTATTTCTTTCAAATTGGTTAAGTTCTTCATTCATAACTAGAAACCAAGATTCATCATTTAAAGCGGTGGCAACATCTTTTTTGGTTCTATATTTGAGACAAAACATAAATTTGAAAAACTTTCATGTAAACTAGAACGTGTACGTACCCCACTTAATGGTTCTCCAATAACAAATTCTTGCGGATGATCTTTTGAGAACCTTAGCTTGGTTGGAGGTACATATCCTTGTTCTTCTTCTTCTTCGCCATCTTTTTCGTCTTCTTTCTCTACTTTTTCTTCATCATCATCATCATCATCATCATCATTTTTCCTCAGATTTTGTTCCACATCTTCTTCATTTTTCTCATTACCTGCAAGTTTAGTATTTTCTACACAAGAAATGTTTTTATCAAATTTTACATGAATAGATTCTTCAACCACTTTAGTACGTTTATTATAAACTCTATAGGCCTTGCTAGTTGAAGAATAACCAATGAAAATTCTTTCATCACATTTTTCATCAAATTTGCCTAAGTTATCTTTTGTATTCAAAATAAAGCATTTACAACCAAAAACTTTAAAGTAAGATACATTTGGTTTTCTTTAAAAATAAATTTCATAAGGAGTTAATTGTAATGTAGGACGAATCATGACACGATTAATAATATAGCATGTTGTACTAACCGCTTCAGCCCAAAAATATTTTGGCAATTTAAATTCACAAAGCATAGTACGTCCTAATTCTTGAAGTGTTCTATTTTTCCTCTCCACTACACCATTTTGCTGTGGTGTTCGAGGAGCAGAAAATTCGTGTTTTATCCCAAATTTATTACAATATGAAATAAATTTTTCATTATCAAACTCTCCTCCATGATCTGATCTAATACATTTTACTTTTAAATCAAGTTCATTTTGAATACGTGAAATTAGTTTTACAAATTCATCAAAAGCATCAGATTTTGAATTTAAAAACAATGTCCAACAAAATCTAGAATAATCATCAATAATAACAAACGTATATTTTCTACCTCCTAGACTTTGTGTAGAAATTGGACCAAACAAGTCAATATGTAATAAATGTAAAGGTCTAATAGTAGAAATAACATTTTTGTTGTTAAAAGATGATTTTGTAAACTTTCCTTTTTGGCATGGTGAACATAATGAAGAAAGCTTTCCATTCAAATTTGGCAAACCTCTTATAATTTTATTTTTAGAAAGCTTTACTATGCGTTTGGCACTAGAATGTCCTAGTCTCCTATGCCATAATTCAAGTTCATCATTCTTTGAAATAAAACATTTAAGTGTAGAATGAGATAAATCATGAAAAGTGATTGTATAGACATTGTTTATTCTTGATGTAGTAAGTACGATTTCGTTTATTTTAGAATCAATAATTTTGCAAAGGTTTGAGCTAGAGTCAAATAAAACATTTAGATTTTTATCACATAGTTGAGTAATAGAAATTAAATTATGTTTCAAACCTTTAACATATAAAACATTTGAAATTTTAAATTCTTCGTTACCTACTACTCCAATGTCTTTGACTTTACCCTTGCCATTATCTCCAAATGTCACTGTTCCACATTTCTTCATCTCCGGGCTAAGGAACTTTGATTTATCGTCCGTCATGTGTTTTGAACATCCAGAGTCCAAATAGCACACGTCTTCCTTGTTCCTAGCCTGCACGCACACCTAAAAAGATGATGAGAGTAAAGATCTGGTTACCCAAGTGGTCGATCCCATGGTATAGGTGGACGCCTTAGGTACCCATATTTGTTTAACATTAACTTTTCCTTTCTTCCAACATGAGCCCGAGATGTGACCAAATCGATGACATTTGGTACATACAATGAATGGTGAGGAACCATTTTCAATGGTTTCTTTGGACTCTTGCTGGTGGAAACATCTTTATGTGTGGATTTAGAAAAAAATTCATTTTGAAAAATAGGTTTTCTGAACCTGGAGCTGTCGCTGGTTCTGACAGCAGCTGTCGGAAATTTCCGACAGCTTCCAGAGCTTCCAGAAATGTATCCTAGCCCAAATTTTGCTTTCCCATGGCATTGGTTGGCTAAAATCATATCCAGAGATTTTTTTCCAACACCAAATTTTCCAATTGCCATGTTCAACTCATTTACTTTGGACTTTAAAATTGAATTTTCTTTTACTATCATGCCACATCTATTTGCAACATTTTTCTTATAATTCTCTAATTGAGAATGAGAGGTTTTAACAACTTTTTCTAAGTCCTTTTTCTCTTTTACAAGTAGATCAATTTTTTGATCGGACTTAGAAATAGTATTTTCAAGTTCTTTTATCCTTGTCGAAGAACGATCGCACTCTTGACAAGTTACCTTCTCTTTCTCAATTGTTTTCAACTCATTTGGTAATTTTTGTTCACTTTTAAAAGACCTTTATTTTCAGACTTTAAAAAATCAATTTCCTTTAGGCTTTTATTCAAAAATTTGCATGTTTTCATAAATTCAGAATATAAATCATCATAAGATGGAGGAGTTACCTCAGTGTCGCTTTGGACACTGCAATCGTCGTCAGATGACGCATTTTCTTTCCCCATCAAGCAGACATTTGCCTCCTCTTCCTCCTGTGTTGAGGAATCACTTTCTTCACCAGACGAAGAATCATCCCAAGTCTCTGCCTTTAACACTTTCTTCTTGTAACTTTTATCGTGCCTCTTTGCTTTTTGCTCTTTCAGATACTTTGGGCACTTGCTTCTGATATGACCAATCTTCTTGCAATGGTAGCACTCCGGTAGCGGACGCTCCTCTTCATTCTCCATTTTTCCTTTGCCTTTTTGGTAGACAAAATCGTTCTTTTTGAAAAATCTTTTAAATGAATTTCTCCTCTCCGGATTTCTCATAAACTTTTTAAAGTTCCTCACAAATAGTCCTTCCTCATCTTCCTCACTTTCTTCAGATTCAGTCTCAACTTCCCTTCTTGATTTCAACGCCAAGCTCTTCTTTTTGGGCTCCAAATTGTACTTTTGGCTTTGGATTTTCAACTCCACCTCATGAGTTTTCAGATTTCCAATTAGGCTCTCCAATTGTAAGGTCTTAAGATCATGTGACTCAGAGATTGCAGTCACTTTAGGATTGAACTTCGGGGGAAGTGATCTTAAGATTTTCCTTACTAAATCTCCATTGGAGAAAACCTTACCCAGCACCTTTGAATCGTTCACGATTTTAGTGAATCGTGTGTACATTGTATCAATTTCTTCATCCACCTCCATTTTGAATCTTTCAAATTCTGACTCCAGTTGAAATAGCTTTGAATCATTTACCTGTGAAGTACCTTCATGAGTGATTTCTAAAAGATTCCAAATTTCATATGCAGTATCACAAGCACAAACTCTATTAAATTCAGTGCGATCTAGTGCGTAAAATAAAGCATTCATGGCTTTTGCATTATTTTTACATTTTAATTTATCATTGTCATCCCACTTTTCTTTGGGTTTGTTCATTGTTACATTTCCTACATCATATGTTGGGGAAGTATAACTCGTCTCGACCATATTCCAAACTTCCATGTCGAGAGCTATTAGAAAACACCGCATTCGGGTTTTCCAATAGTTATAGTCCGTGCCCGTAAAAAGTGGTGGCCTACTAATTCCTTGCCCCTCAACGAACGCGTGATCGTTGTGCGCCATTACTCCCGGTGGTAAAACCGTTTTGGATTAACCTCGCTCTGATACCACGTGTTGGATCTTGCGGCGCCCTTAGAGGGCGGGGGGGGGGGGGGGGGGGGGGGGGGGTGAATAAGGGCCTTTTAAAAAATACGTTTTTTTTACTTAAGAATTTTAAAACAAATTTTACTTTTCTAAAAATTACTTATAAAAATTTCAAACCAATGTAATTTTAAATTAATTTCAAACACAAATTTCTAAGATAAAGATTAAGCAACCATATTTGCAATTAAAGAAAAAGTCCTAATTTTATAATCATGAAATTCACATACAAATAATATGATCTTAACAATGCTTAAGATCAAGGCACAAATATGATAATAAACCTCTTACAATTTGTGTTTACCAATCCTTCTCCCAAGGATCGGAAGGCTATCACTTGTCTCTCCCTAGACCAAGCCCAAGCCTATCCTCTAGATCTTCCCAAGATCTAGACGTAGCACACAAGGCCACGATTTCCCACCAAGCCACGCAAGGACTTGGACGCTCCACACAAGGAAGCGATTTTCCCCTAAGCCACACAAGGACTTAGACGTCACGCACAAGGAGACGATTTCTCTACCAATACAAAGTGAAATGTATATAAATGAAAATACAAAATGAAAAGAACAACTCCCTAGAAATTCAGATCTCTGAAAGGAAGGTTGAAGCCTCGAGATGATCGTTGAAGTAGAAGCGCATCCGATCTCGTCTTCAATCTCAAACCTTCTAAGAACAAATGGGAGTTGATGAGGTTCTGGAGCTCTCTGGTTCGTATGCACTCAGGAAGGGACTTGAAATCCTCAAAAGCTTCGAATGCACGAACCAAACGAGCCAATATATAAATTTTCACTGTCGACTGGGCGACATCACTGTTGGAATTCCGACAGCGCTAAACTGCCGCTCGCAGTGCTGTCGTGCGGGCAGTTGCTGTAACGTTCGGGCTGTCGTGCGGGCAGTTGCTGTAACTTCCGAGCTGTCGCCTGGGCGACATCGCTGTCGGATTTCCGACAGCGCAAAACTGCCGTTCGTCGTGTTGCCGTGCGGGAAGTTGTTGTAACTTCTCTGCTGTCGCCTGGGCAACATCAGCTGTCAGAAAATTCCGACATCGAAATTTTCATACACTCAAATTGAGCTCCAGCAAAATTGTGAACATCTCATACCTGTTACCTGCACACCATTAATAAAAATAGAATCAAATACAAACGGGACTTTGTTATTATCAAACCGGAAGAGTGCGAAACGCATGCTCCAACAGTTTGAAGAGGCCAATATGGATCCATTCTGGATCCAGGCAATGCAAGAAGAACTTTTGCAATTCAAAAGATGCAAAGTATGGAAGTTAGTGTCAAGACCACAAGGACACAACATCATTGACACCAAATGGATATTCAGAAATAAGTTAGATGAGAATAGGACAATCATCAAAAACAAGGCAAGGCTGGTTGCAAAAGGATATAGGCAAGAGAAAGGAATAGACTTTGACCAAACCTTTGCCCCAGTTGCAAGGTTGGAGGCCATAAGACTGTTCCTAGCATATGCTGCTCACAAGGGCTTCAAAGTCTACCAGATGGATGTCAAATCAGCATTCCTGAATGGAAATCTAAAAGTGGAAGTATATGTAGAGCAGCCTTCAGGTTTTGTACATCCCACTCTCAAATCTCATGTCTATTTTCTTAGGAAAGCCATGTATGCTCTTAAGCAAGCTCCAAGAGCTTGGTATGAGACTTTGTCCAGCTTTCTCCTCAAGAACAAGTTCATTAGGGGAAAGATAGATAGCACATTGTTTCTTAGGGAAACAAGGGGCAAGTGTCTCTTAGTCCAAATTTATGTTGATGACATAATCTTTGGGTCTACTGATGACAATCTCTACAAGAGATTTGCCAATCTAATGAAGGGGGAGTTTGAGATGAGCAGTATGGGTGAGCTCAAATATTTCCTTGGGCTCCAGGTGAAACAGTCTGATGATGGAATTTTCATCTCCCAGACCAAGTACACCAAGGAGCTCATCAATAAATTTGGGATGAAGTCTGCATCCACCATGAGAACACCCATGGGATCTAATGTATCATTAGACAAGGATGAAAAGGGGAAGGCCTTTGATGAATCCATGTACAGGTGTATCATTGGATCCCTGTTGTACTTAACTGCTAGTAGGCCAGACATTATGTATTCTACATGTATTTGTGCTAGGTATCAGGCTTGCCCTAAGGAATCTCACTACACCTCTGTCAAAAGGATTTTAAGATACCTCAAGGGCAACCTGAATCTTGGCCTTTGGGACCCTAGGAACAATGACTTTGAACTGATAGGCTATTCAGATGCAGATTTTGCAAGATGTAAAGAGGACAGGAAAAGCACAAGTGACACATGTCAATTCCTAGGGAGGAGGCTGGTCTCATGGAGCAGCAAAAAGCAAACCAGTGTGGCCATATCCACAGCTGAGTCAGAGTACATTGCAGCAGGTAGCTGCTGTGCTCAAATTCTATGGATCCAACATCAGTTGGAGGATTACAACATTAAGGTAAGACATTCTCCTCTGCTGTGTGACTCATCCAGTGCAATTTCTATTGCTAAAAATCCTGTTTCCCATAGTAGGACGAAACACATAGAAATTATGTATCATTTTATTAGGGAGCATGTAGAGTGTGAAGATATCAAACTTGAATATGTCCCTACAGACAATCAAGTAGCGGATATCTTCACTAAGCCATTGGATGAGGCCAAGTTTAATGCTTTCAAGATAGAACTAGGGATTTTGAGTGTAGACTAGTACTCACATTGAGGGGGAGCTAGAATGGGATGTTCAAGTTGAACAGGTTCAGCTATTACAGAAAATTGCTCTCCAATAAGGGGGGAGCAAATTCCCTGCTCAGATTGATGGGGAGATGGCAAATGCCAAGAATGTATAGGTTGACATATAAGTTGATCCAAAGGGATCTATAGTTGTTGCCTCCCAATCCCTAATGGGATAAATAGTTGAAGAAACCAGAAAGGGGGAGAAAGGTCCAATGCTAAGTAAGAACCCATGCTTAGGATGTTAGAAAGAGGGAGATAGGGCATATGCTACACAGATCATTTTTGTGATATGGTTTTTATTGTTAATGGACTTTAGCATTGAGGATGTTCTGCCTTCTTCAAATAGGGGGAGATTGTTGGGTATATTGCCCTCAATAGTACCTTGATTTGAAGAGGCATCACTCTCAATGCTAAGGACATATTGTATTTGATGAACTTTACTTGTGTAAGATATACAGGTGCATGTGACTCAAAAGGAAGGGCCAAACATGCCCTTAGATGTGGATAAATCATCTCCCATAAATGATGTAGTCTCAGCAGAACCGCTGAGACGAGGGGTCAAAACCGCTGAGACGAGGAGCCGTCTCAGCGTATCCGCTGAGAAGATGGTGCCTCCACTGATAAGTTCATTATACGCTGAGAATCAGCATGTTCGTCGAACGCTGAACGCCGTTCGTCGACCGCTGAGACGGGATCAAAGAAAAATCCGCTGAGAAGACACACAAGGCGTGTTCGTCGAACGTTGAACGCCGTTCGTCGACCGCTGAGACGGGATCAAAGAAGGAGCCGCTGAGAAGACACACAAGGCGTGTTCGTCGAACGCTGAACGTCGTTCGTCGACCGCTGAGACAGGATCAAAGAAGGAGCCACTGAGAAGACACACAAGGCAAGATCGTCGAACGCTGAACACCGTTCGACAAACGCTGAGATGAGGAGCCGTCTCAGCGGAGCCGCTGAGAAGACACACAAGGCAAGTTTGTCGAGCGCTGAGCTGGCAAGATCGTCGAACGCAGGGGAGAGCTGGTTCGTCGAACGCAGAGTGTTCCGCGTTCGTCGAGCGCAGTCCTTCTCTACGGAAAAGTAGGGCGGCGGGACCTGCGGCTAGGACTAGTTGCAGAAAAGCTGTGTGGGGTCCACCAACTTCTCCCATACTTCTCAGCAGATCAGCTAAGAGCCGTTGAAGATCAGAGATGTATAAAAGGAAGAGTTAGAGCACATTTGAAACTCTCGGTAATGTGTAAAAGAGATCAACTGTTACATTGACGGCTGAAGCTCTCGTCTTCTTCCTCCTGCTCACTAAACAAGAAGAAGAAAACAGAGAAAGAAAGTTAGCTCCTCTGCAAGAAGGAGCAAGGTGATCTTCCATCACTCTGTCGAAGAGAAAGATCAAGTTAGTAGCTGGCATCGACATCTTCAGCTACAGGAAGCACAGACGGTGCAGGATCTACAAGGGAGTACGTCTACTGTAGAATATTTCTAAATCATTTTTCTGTAGGGCATTTTGCCTGAGCTGTAAGACCTTTTGGTCTGAGATTGTAGGAACCTGAGGGTTCTGAGCTGTATGGCTGAAAGCCTGAGGTAGGACCAGGAGGTGGTCTGAGTTGTAGGAGGAGGAGTCCTCTGAGTGGTAGGACCTGGGAAAGGTCTGAGCTGTAGGAACTGGAGCAGATCTGAGGTAGGGCTTAACAGCCTGAGTTGTAGGACATTATTGTCTGAGCTGTAGGAGGTGTTATCCTCTGAGTTTGTAGGGCAGCTGTGCCTGAGGTAGGAGCTGGAGATAGCTCTGAGTTGTAGGGACTTGTGTCCTGAGGTAGGATCATTCTTGATCTGAGAAGTTCTGAGGAACTTGTGTTGTAAGCTCTTTGAGCCGAGATTAGAGAAGTTGGCCCTGCCTAACACACTGTTAGAAGGGTGGAGGGGGAAAGTGGACTACCCATAGACACACTGTCTTTGGGGAACCACTATAAATTATTGTGTGCTTTCTGTGTTTGCTGATTTGCTTGAACTAACTCTGAAAACAGCTAAAGCTAATCAAGTAAAATTTAAAAGACTTATTCACCCCCCCCCCCCCCTCTAGGTGATTTAGACTACAAACCTTATATTATATTCTTTCAGCCAGGACCTGAGGCGACAGAGGAGAGCTGCGGTGCAGAGGGCGGTAAGCCAAAGCTGCACATCGTCCAACTTGTCCGTACCCTTTCGCTATCATTTTGCGTATCTCCTCGCGAGTGGCTCTTCCTACGACCTGCCCAAGGCCGGCTCTTCCTTAGAGTTGGTGACGGGGATCGACATTCGGCCCCCTGGTCGGCCGAGCGGGGTGAGTGGAACTTGTTGCATCAGAGAGTTCTTCGGAAACATCTTCCTCTCTTACGACATCGTTGCCTGGAGCGTGATTCGGAGTCGGAGGAGGCGAAATGTTCAGTGCGGGGGGTGGAACGGGAGCTCGAGGGACTCCCAGATTTCTCAAGAGAGCCAACATTTCGGCCTATTGCTCCTCCATCTACACCACGCGTCCTTCCAGTGATGCTGAGTGCGTTATCGATGCCTCTTCCACGAGAGGTACGTTGATGAGTGAGGGGGAGGGAGTCGGGTCAACACGCCCCTCGGGGACCGATCCTTATGTAGTGCGAGCGCTTCTTCTCGCCATCGCAGTTGATAGCGAGCACAGTCTCGGGACAAATTCTTCCTTTGGGGGGATCTTTGTTGAGTGTTCAGGAATCCTCGTTCCCACAGACGATGTCAAACTGTTGCGGGTCGCTTGGGTGCTTTCGGTAGATCGGTCTACTTGAACCACCTTAGCTCTGAAGCGAACCAAGCGCGCTAACAGTCACTTAGAGAATCGTTAAGTACACTGAGACTTTTTAACGTGGAAAACTCAGAAAGGGTAAAAAACCACGCGGTCGGAGCTGTGCCAACCAACTTCCATTATCTTCTGGGGGGGTTACAATTAGAGACTTCGAACTCGAGCGCGACAGGTCGTTGCTCGTTACAATGGTAGAGAGAGAGAGAGAGAGAAAGAGAGAGCTCCGAAGGTGACAGGTCACCTCTCGAAAAGCTAAGTATTTTTTCTTCTGAGAATAATAGTGAGAACAAAAGTGAGAATGCTGGTGAGAACAAAAGTGAGAATGTCGAGTCGCCTTTCGGGAGAACAGAAATCTCCAAGTCCATGAAGGAGGTCTTCAAGCCCCGAATGTGATCTTCAAGCGCCGAAAGAGAATTCCAGAGAAATCTTCAAAAGAGCTCTCTCGGGTGCGGAAGGCAAGGTGTCTTGAAATGAAGGTTCTGAGCTCTTTTTATAGCTTTGGCCAGGGGTAGCCCGGTAATTTCGCCGTCGTAACCGCCGTAACCACTTGACGAGCGAATCACGTTCGTAGATTCAGAGCACATGAATCACCATTTTTCATAAATGATCGTCTCACCCTTCGGGCAGTTCGGGCAGTTTGAGCAGTTCGTGCAGTTTGGGCAGTTCGGGCAGCTTCGTTGAAGGTGAAAAAGGCGACGAGCGAGTCCTGAAATCTGAGAAAAATGGTTAACTGCAAGCGTGTCGGGAACGCGGAAATGCTTCTGGGCATGCTCAGAAGCATTCTGAGCGCGCAACGAACACGGAAGCGTTCTGAGCGTGCTGGGAAGAGTTCTGAGTGTGCAACGAACACGAAAGCGTTCTGAGCGCAACGAACACAGGAGTATTATGGGCGCGCTACGAGTACGGGAAAAAGGGAAGTCGCGCCTCCTAAGGGGAAAGCGAACTTCGACCTCTCCTGCCGAGAGGATGCAGTTTCGGTCGCATCCCCCGCGGGAGAGGTCCCGATAGTACCCCCCCCCCCCTATGGGGGGTGCATTTTGGTCGCACCCCCTCGGGGGGGGGGGGGGGGGGGGGGGGGGGGGGGGGGGGGTTTGGCCGCACCCCCCACGGGGGGCACGATTTGACCGCACCCCCCACGGGGGCGCGGTTTGGCCGCACCCCATGGTTTGTCTGCACCCCCCATGGGGGGCGCGGTTTGGCCGTACCCCATAAACCGCACCCCCCATGGGGGGCGTGGTTTGGCCACACCCCCATGGGTGATGCGACTTGGTCGCACCCCACTATGTGGTGTGCGGTTTGGCCCCATAAACCGCACCCCCCCCCCCCTATGGGGGCGCGGTTTGGCCGTACCCCATAAACCGCACCCCCCATGGGGGGCACGGTTTGGTCGCACCCTCATGGGTGGTGCGACTTGGCCGCACCCCCCTATGTGGGGTGCGGTTTGGACGCACCCCTCATGGGGGGTGCGACTTGGCCCACCCCCCATGGGGGAGGTGCGACTTGGCCGCACCCCTCCTATGGGGGGTGCAGTTCGGTTTGGCCGCACCCCACCTAAGTGGGGTTCGGGCTATCCGCACCCCTCTTAGTGGGGTGCGGACTGACCGTCCCCGGTAATGGGGTGCGGTCTTTGATTTAAGATCTTATATAATAAATAATATAAATTAAGATCTTTTCTATTTTCTAATTATTAAATAGAGTGATTTTCAATATTCCTTCAGATACTTTATAGGTAGGTAAAATAAAATTTCCAAACTTAATAATTCAAATGAACATCGATAGTGGTAAAGTTATTATTTTAATATTTATCAAGTTTTTGAAGACCGGACCGGATCGTGGACCGAACCCAGCCAATCCGATTCAAGTAGGTGGGACTCTTCATAAGCGGACCACCCGGGAATTGGGACGGACTGAAAAACTAGGAACCATAGCCGATTCCACGTAACCGGTCGTGTCATGTAGGCCAAATTTTTTATCTCAAAAAAATGCATTGGGTGGGATTTGAACCCGAACCAACTCCAAATCTCGCTTGATGTTGAACCCAAACCACCATGTGATGGGTGGGCATAAAAAACCGCAAACCGCAAAAACCACCCGCACCGCACAAACCGCACCGATTTTTAAACCGCACCGCGTAGTTTCGGTGCGGTGCGATTTTGAACTTCTAAAAACCGAGCGTGGTTCGGTGCAGTGCGGTTTTCGGATCTTAAAAACCGCAAAAACCGCACCGCACCGACTAATTACATCTTTTAATTTTCATAAGCACGTGACATATCACATACATCTAAATAAAATTACAACTTATAAATTATTAATTAATAATTGCTATTAACTAATTATATTAGTGTATATAGTTGTTTTCTTGCTTTAGTTGATTTAGGTACCGTTTGGCGCAGCTTACAGGCTCTAGTGCGGCAGGTAAAAAACGGAGGTCTAGCGATAAGCTATGTTTGGTAAGCGGGAGCTCTCAAACGCCGTTTCAAAATTTCCGCTGTTTATTACTAGGGCTTGATCGCGGTTTTTTCCTCCAGCTCGACCGCGCCGCAAGCGCTTATCCTCGCTGCGCATCTTCTCTTCTTCGTTCCCGACTCCCCCCGACGGCGAAACCCTACCTCCGCGAGTCCATCTTCTTCCTCGCCTCTCTTCTCCAGTCGAAGTGCGACTACCAATCGACGCCTCTTCTCCACTACGCCGGCTCCCAGTCGATATCTGCCGGCTCCCAAACGACGCCTCTTCCGATTTTTGTTCCCAATCGACGACGTTTCTGCACCCGATATCCTCTCCTAACAGCCTCAACTCTTCGAGATCCAACATCAGGTATCTACTCACCTGTTCGTTTGTAATTTTTGTAGGGATATGAATTTTTTTTTTGTTCTTTTAGGTGTATACTCACCCAATTTTTGTTTGAATGTAACAAAACTCTGTTTTCCAGAAACAGCACTTTTCCTATTAGCAACAGCTCATCAGCAGCTTTCCATCAGCAGCAGCTCACCCAAACTGGACCTTAGTTTGTTTGTTCTCTTTCGATTTATTGATGAATTTGCTGATTTACAAGCTTTTGTTAAGTGTAAATAGTATCATAATGGTTCATCTAACTATAAATGTGTATTCACTAGCCTTCTCTTAATATATCATTGTTTGAAAGATAAATAAAATTACAATTATATGGGTGATGTGCATGTCTAAGACTTAAAGTCATTCAGATATAATATATTTGCATTTGATGTGTTATTTGATATGCAACTAAAGCAGTCATATCATGAGGATTTTAGTATTCGAAGATCAATTTTTAGCTCGTGCTTGATTTTGTAATATTTGTATTTTAAAAATATATGTATTACACATTTTTTCATGATAATATAACTCATGTAATTATGTTTTACCCAAATTTTACATCTTGTTTTACCTAACATTATTTTTGGGTGTCTATGTATAACACAAGCTAAAAATCGCACCGAAACCGCAACCGCACCGCAAAAAACCGCACCAAACCGAAATCGCACCGCGTAATTTCGGTGCGGTGCGGTTTTGCTCTATCCAAAACCGCGCCCTTGCGGTGCGGTTGCGGTTTGGGCCAAAACCGCACCAAACCGCACCGCGAACACCCCTAAGTTACTGTTTGTTGAACCTTTCGTTCCATCTACTCTATATCCGATCAGATTTTCAAAACCTTGATATTTATTATTGAGATATTTATTATTGATATGCATTCGTTTATATAATAATTCGGTGGTGCGTTTAGCCGCATTCCCACCTTGAGAGTGGAGTTAGTGGGGGAGTGTTAACTCTCACGAAATGAGAGTGAGGAATGGACTGACACAGCAATCGGAGCCCACGCATGCACGCCCCACAATTATCGGCCAAGACCGCACTCCGCGTAGAGGGGAGCGACCGAAACCGCACCCCACTTAGTTGTGTAGGGTCGAAACGTCACCCCACTTAGTGGGGTGCGGCTCTAACCGCACCCACATAGTGGAGTGCGGGCGGAGCCGGCACCGCACCGGACGGGGGGTGCGGCAGCTCCGACGCCGCGCCCCCACAAGGGTATGGTCGGCGTCGCTCCCCCGCGGGGGTGCGGCGGGCGCCGCCCCCCTCTCGGGAGGCGTCCGGGCCGCATGCACCTCTCTTTTACAGGAGGGCGTATGTTCCCGCTTTGAGAGGCGCGGGCTTAAGCGCGCACGCGCAATTGCAATTTTGGCACTCCACCTGCAAAATGAGCTATACGCGCTCAGAACACTTCGTGATCGTTGCGCGCTCAGACCGTTCCCGTGTTCGTTGCGCGTTCAGAATGCGCGCTTCCACGTTCGTAATGCGCGCGACGGTTAACCTTTCCTAATTTCCTAGATTGCAGGTCCAGTTCACTTCGCTCAACGTCGTCAACGAAGGAGCTCGAACTGCCCAAGCTGACCGAACTGCCCGGGGGGCAAGACGGGAATATCCAAGAAATGACGATTCGTGCGCTCCAAACCGACCAGCGTGATTCGTCTGTGGGGTGGTTACGGTGGTTACGACGACGAAATTACTGAGCTACCCATGCCCAAGGCTATAAAAGGAGCTCAGGACATTCATTTCAAGACATCTTGTCTTCTACGCCCAAGAGAGCTCATTTGATCAAGAATCTCTTGAAATTCTCCTTCGACGCTTGAAGATCTCTTTCGGCCTTCGAAGATCTCCTTCGAGTCTTCGAAGGTTACGAAAGACGACTCGAGAATCTCACTTTCGTTCCCAGGAAAATACATAGTCTCTCGAGAGGTGGTCTGTCACCCTCGAGGTTCACTCTTTTTACCAATGTAACGAGCACCAGTCTCTCGCGCTCGAGTTCTTAGTTTCAATTGTAACGAACACGAAGACAGTGGAATTTGGTCGGCACAGCTCCGACCGCGTGATTTTGTACCATTTCCGGGTTTTCCACGATAAAAAACGTTCGTGTTATTTATGAACTTTTCATTGACTGTTTGCTCGCTCGGCTCACTCGTGAGCTAATATGGTTCAATTCCACCGGACTGCAGAGCGTCTATATTATTTTTATTTAAAGTTTTGCAATGTCACATGAATAAAGGTGATAATGAATATATTATATATATGACATGAGAGATGTTTAAAATTACTAAACTAATATTATTTAAATAATACCAATAAAAACAAAAACCACTGAATAAGCCAAGGGTAAAGACTAAGGTCATAAAATAATATTCCTACTAGTCTACGTGGCAGTGAAAAATAACATACAAACAAAGTTGGTACACGTACATGAAATATATAAAATATAATAATGCTTATCCATAGAATAATTCATGAAATATGACATTTCTTATCAAAATCAGGATGAAATATCTATTTAAAATACCGGCAAAAATACAAAATAAGTTACTAAATTTTAGTGCATTTTTGAAATCAATCTCAAAATTTTGAATTGTTTGAATTCGATTCCTAACTTTAATGACCTTTTTGAAATCAGTTCCTGTTTTTAGATGAAATAAGTCCTCAATTACTTAAATTAATTGAAATGAGTCTTAAACTATTATTTATTTACTAATTAATGTAAATTTACCTTATTAGCTAAATTAATTTCTATGTAACCTCATTTTTTATCAAGCCTTTTTTTTTATTGCCCATTTAATTTATTTTATAAGTTCAAATGACAGTAGTGCGGAGCGCACAATTCGAGTCTCAAAGGCATCATGAGGGCAGGGGCGGATTCAGAGGGGGGCCCGAGGGACACGTGCACCCCCCATTATTTTTCAAAATTGTTAGTGGATTTGGATTTCTCTCGTCGAGACAATGAATTTTGACTACTTATATGTCAAAAACGGTGGTCAGATGAGGAAGAAACGGCTCCGATAAGATGGAAGCGTTCTCACGTCACGTAACTAGTTTGTTTTGGGACAAATATTGGCTATTCGTGGACCAAAGTTGGCTATTTGCAGACCAAAGTTGGTTATTCGCAGACCAAAGTTGGCTATTCGCAGACCAAGTTCAGCTATGTGCACCCCCAAAATTAATTTTCAACAAAATAAGTTACAAAATTTTAGTGCATGAGGGAGAGATTTTTATTTAATTACATAAAAAACAAAGAGGGGATAAGATGATTGAATGAAAGACTATTAATATTTTGATAGTCCACATCATTATATCATAAAGGGATATATTTATAGGGTCATGTTATACGCAGGTCAGTTTTTATTGTATGCAGTCCAATGATATATGCAGGTCAAACTAAAAACTCATTGAAAGTTGTGAACCAGTTCAAAAATTGATCTGCATATATACATTTTCAAATTTTATGATATGCACATAGCCAAAGTGAGACTGTATTTAGTTATTGTCTATTTATATTATAGTATAGATAATTATCATAAATTGCCAATTTTCGAAGTCCCAGTATCTCTTAAAAAAAATTGAGTTTAAAAATTAAAATCATATCGTGTGAGTTTAGAGGTACAATTAAAATCATATAACCGTTTTGTTTATATGTTTAAAATGGCTGAGCTTTTTGACCGGAAAAACGTGTGGAGAATATTTATAAGAAATGCCCACTTCTTTTGCAAACGGATAGTTTTTTAAGGCGATTGTTATCCGCACTACAGTTTTGACTATCCGCACTTTTTTTGTATGAATTATTACGCGCCTTTTGAAAATATGTCTTGTACATGCATTTTTAGGAAAAGTGTTCAACACGAAAGTTGTAGATCTCGTCAACTTTCGTGTTGAACACTTTTCTTAAAATGCATGTACAAGGCGTATTTTCAATAATTCGCTATAGTTACGCGCATGTTTCAATCAGGGCGGCAATACGTCTTGTGCGTGCATTTTTAGGAAAAGTGTTCAACACGAAAGTTGTAGATCTCGACGACATCTACAACTTTCGTGTTGATCACTTTTCCTAAAAATGCATGTACAAGACATATTTCTAAAAGGCGCATAATAACTCATACAAAAAAAGTGTGGATAGCCAAAACTGTAGTGCGGATAGCAATCACCTTTTTTAATAACTCTAGTATATAGTTTTTTAATAACGCAGTAGAAAGGAAATAAAAAGGTGATTTTGACATACGGGAAGAGAAGCATAAAAATGCGGAAAGCTTCTTGTAGCTTTTCTGTAAGTAAGAGAGTTTCCAGCTTTCTAAAAAAGACTGAAAATGTCTTTTTTATTTGGCACTAGTTATTGGCACAGAAATTGTACCTCTAAACTCACACTGCAAAGAGATGGGGGGAGACTGTGGAGTGCCGATTACTTGGGTTAGAGAATGGTAGAAAAGGGAGTCGCTAAGGGACGAGGTCTGACTGTCCGCAACGGAAACTCTTGTCGCGGGTGATCTGATTGATAAAAAGAGGATTACAGAGAGGTATAAAACATGTCAGGAGATGAGACCGGAAAGAGACTGAATTCGAGACCACCGATCCAGGTGATAAACTTCGAGACCCGAATCAAAAGTCCTTTCTAAGTACCCCTCCCCTCTATCTATAGACGCGGGGGCTTGCCCAAACGGGCAAGTCTAAAATAACGGGATGCCCGGGGTACAGGAAAGCCGGGCCAAGGGAAAGAGGATACCTGGGGTGCAAATACCAAAAAGAGGAAAATAACCTAGACCGCACTATCATGCAGTCTCTCTGGAGCCAGATCGCCAGTGTCTTGGAATATCTGCTGGAAGAGGAACGGGCGGTCTGGGCGGTCTCCCAAAACTGTGACCGCTGAGGCCGATAGTCTTGATCGAGAACTAAGGTCGCGAACTTCCGGGCAAACACTAGCATTATTCTCATCAACGTAAAACCAAATATCTCCAAAACTGTGGTGGTTGATGGAATTGAAATTTTCCCACCGCCACCGCCATCCCAAACGGACAATAATCTTGCGTAGTTGTGATAGTTACTAACGTAGGGTCAAGAATTGAGATCATAAACACAGTGATGTGAAATGCGAACACATGGGCAATGTAATATTTGAAACCGTGTTTTTAATGCAATCATATACTATGGATGCATAGAAAATGGAATAGAAATGTTGTACACTCGTAAAGGCCTTAGGACGCACCTGAAGAAAGCCCCGGAAAAGAGAGGAGGGGTCGACGGTCAAAGAGCACGGTAGCACGCAGGCTGCACCCCCCGACCGCACCGCGCTTGGGGGTGCGGCCGGCCAAGTCGCACCCCCCCCCCCCAAGGGGGTGCGGCCAAGCCGCACCCATTGGGGGGTGCGGCCAAGCCGCACCCATTGGGGGGTGCGGCCAAGCCGCACCCCCCTTGGGGTGCGGCCAAGCCGCACCCCTTGGGGGGTGCGGCCAAGCCGCATCCCCCCTTGGGGGGTGCGGCCAATCCGCACCCCCCCTTTGGGGGTGCGGCTGATCCGCCCCCACCCCCTTTTTTCTTTGGGGTGCGCGGCCGCGCCCACCCCTCCTCGGGGTGCGGTCCGGCGCCCTCTCCTCGCCAAAGGATCCCGGTCCCGCCTTTGGGGGGCAACTCCCCGTCCGCCCAAAGCATCTTCGTGGTTCGTTGCGCACTTGGAGCACTTCAGCGCTAGCGCGCGCTTAGAACGTTTCTAAGCGCGATCAGGAAGCTTTCTCACTTTTTGTCTTTCCGGCTTCTCACTTTTTGGGTTTCCGGCTTCTCACTTTTTGTCTTTCCGGCTTCTCACTTTTTGTCTTTCAAGCTTCTCACTTTTCAGGAACGGTTAGTCGCCTTTTTCGCCTCCAACGGAACTGCCCGAACTGCCCGAGCTGCCCGAGGGGCAAGGTGGTCATTTACGAAAAATGGCGATCCGAGGGCCCCGGACCGGAGAATATGATTCGTCCACCGAGCATTTATGGAAACTACCAACGACAAAATTACCGGGTCGCCCCCGTCCAAAGCTATAAAAGGAGCCCCAATGCTTCATTTGAAAGGACCTTGACTTCGGGACCCGGGAGAGCTCCTTGAAGACTTTTGCGGAATTCTCCTTCGACGCTTGAAGATCTCCTTCGTGGACTTGAAGATCTTCATCATCCCGAAAGGCGACTAGCCTTCTCACTCCCGAAAGGCGACTAGCCTTCTCACTTCCGAAAGGCGACTAGCATTCTCAGAAGAAAAAGGCGACTAGCCTTCTCACTTCCGAAAGGCGACTAGCATTCTCAGAAGAAAAAGGCGACTAGCCTTCTCACTTCCGAAAGGCGACTAGCATTCTCAGAAGGAAAAGGCGACTAGCCGTCTCACTCCCAAAAAGCGACTAGCATTCTCAGAAGGAAAAAAGACTTAGTTTTTCCGAGAGGTGGCCTGTCACCCTCGGAGCTCGTTCTCTCTCTCTCCAAATATTGTAACTAGCAGCGGCCTGTCGCGCTCAAGTTCTAGTTTCCAAGTTGTAATCCCCAGAAGATACTGAAGTTTGGTCGGCACAGCTCCGGCCGCGTGGTTTTTTACCCTTTCCGGGTTTTCCACGTTAAAAAGTCTCTGTGTACTCAGCAAATCTCTAATTGACTGTTTGCGCGCTTAGTTCGCTCACATGCTAAGGTGGTTCAAGTGAACCGGTCTACCACGAGCCCTAAGCGTTCCGCAACAGTTTGGCGCCGTCTGTGGGAAGCGTTCCCGAAAAACTCTTCGAGAGTCAACTGCTATGGCAAGAAAGAGTGCTCGCACTACTGAAGGATCGATGCCGGAAGGACGCGTTGACCCAGCTCCCTCCCACTCACTTATCAATGCACCACCCGAAGAGGAGGCGCTGCCTGCACCTGCAGTAGGTTTGGAGGTGCGCATGCAGCAGATCGAAGAACATCAAGCTGAGATGTTGGCCCTCGTGAGGAATCTTGGGGCTCCTCAAGTTCTGATCCAACCGCCAGCTTTGAACGCACCGCCACCCCCGGCTCTGAATCATGCCCCGAACGGGGAGGCTGTCCAAGGAGACAAAGCTTCAGAAGAATTCTCCAATGCGGCAAGTACCGCTCACCTTGGCCCACCAGCTGGAGGCCCAGAAGCTGATCACCGCCGCCACCACCACGGAAGAGCTGCCCCTGAGCAAGCAGTAGAAAGAGCTACGCGGGAAGAGATACACAACAGGATAGAGGAAGAGTATGCCCAAGCAGGACGACGCGCCGCTCTCGCCCGCCGTCCCGCGCATCATGGCTCCCCGCTATCACCTCAAGTCTTAGCCCATCCAATTCCTAATGGCTTCAAGCTTCCCAACATCGAGACGTTCGACGGGACGGACGATCCACTGGAACACGTCAATCACTTCACCACCGTCATGAGGATTTACAGCGCTCCTGATCAGCTCCTCTGCCAAGTGTTCCCAGCAACCTTGAAGGGACAAGCGCGCACTTGGTTCCATTCCCTGCGGAATGGGGCCATCAACAACTTCACAGAAATGGCGCAGTAGTTCGTGGATCAGTTCATTACCAACCGCCGAATTGTCCGGGATCCCTCCCACCTCTCAGGAATCCGCCAGAACGATGGAGAGACACTCAAAGATTTCTTTCGACGCTTCACTACCGAGGCTCGGCAGATCCCAGGAGTCGACCCCGAGCTCCTGCGAGGAGTTTTCCTGGGAGGACTCCGCCCAAGTGGCTTCTACTCGGCTCTCATGAGAGAAACCGTACCAAGTTATCCCGACCTCGTTCATCGGGTTGAAGCACAGATAGCTGCAGATGAGGCTATCGAAGCACACCGTCGGCAATTCGAAGGAAGCCAGGGAAGGAAGAGGGGATCAGATCAAGCCCCTCGCGAACGAGAAGAACGTCGCGGCGAGGAGCGTCGCGGCGATGAGCGTCGGCGTAACCACCAGAGGGATCTGGGACCACAGCTGCCCAGGACCTACACCCCGTTGAACACCACCTTCCTGCAGGAGAACGAGGACATTTTCGCTTGGAGCCCGGAAGACATGCCCGGGGTAGATCCTAACGTTATCTATCACTCGCTAAACATCAACCCCTCCTGCAGACCCGTGATTCAAAAGAAGAGGAACTTTGCCCCCGAGCGTTTAAAGGCGATCGAGGAGGAGGTAGCTAAGCTCCTAGAGGCACGATTCATACGCGAAGCAGAATACCCCACATGGCTCGCCAACGTAGTCATGGTGAAGAAGGCCTCGGGAAAGTGGCGGATGTGCGTCGACTACAGCAATCTGAACCAAGCGTGCCCGAAGGACAGCTTCCCCCTCCCAAGGATTGACCAGCTCGTCGACGCTACGGCGGGCCATGAGCTGCTCAGCTTCATGGATGCTTATTCAGGTTACAACCAGATAAGGATGAACCCCGCAGACGAAGAACATACTGCCTTCCGCACCGACCGGGGAGTCTACTGCTACAAGGTGATGCCTTTCGGCCTTAAAATTGCTGGAGCCACCTACCAAAGGCTGATGAACAAGGTCTTCAAGGACCTCATCGGAGAAACGATGGAGGTTTACGTGGACGATATGCTGGTAAAGAGCGTCCACCGGCGCGACCACTTGGAAGACTTGGAAAAGTGCTTCCGGCTTCTCCGTCGCTTCCAGATGCGGCTCAATCCCAGCAAGTGTGCGTTTGGTGTGACGGCGGGGAAGTTTCTAGGTTTCATGGTAACCCATTGGGGAATTGAGGCCAACCCCGAGAAGATCAAGGCGTTGGAGGATATGTCGCCACCTCGCTCAATTAAGGAAGTACAACGTCTAAACGGGAGGATCGCTGCTTTGTCCCGTTTCCTATCACGAACGGGAGACAAGTACCTCCCCTTCTTCAAAATCCTCCGGGGAGCGAGCCATTCAGGTTTCCAGTGGACGGACGAGTGCCAAGTGGCCTTCGAGCTTCTCAACAGTACCTGGCTTCGCCGCCGCTTCTGTCAAAGCCCACCCCCGGGGAAACTCTGTTCTTGTACCTGGTTGTGCCGCCTACGGCTCTTAGCTCAGTGCTCGTGAAAGACGAAGGAGGGGTGCAGCGACCGATCTACTACCTCAGCAAAGTCCTCACCGACACCGAAACCAGATATCCGGCAGCAGACAAGACAGCCTTGGCTCTTGTTTTCTCAGCTAGAAAACTTAGACCCTACTTCCAGGCTCATGCAGTTAAGGTATTGACGCAACTCCCATTGCGGGCAATCCTCCAGAAGCCGGAAGTCTCGGGGAGACTTGTAAAGTGGGCCGTAGAACTCGGCGAGTTCGACATCCAATTCCTGCCTCGGCCCGACATCAAGTCACAGGTGCTCGCCGACTTCGTGGTGGAATACACCATCCCGCCAGAAACAACCCTCATCAAAGACACCACCAGCCCCCGTTGGACCCTCTATGTCGACGGCGCCTCTGGAGCTGAAGGGGCCAGAGCAGGATTACTCCTCATAAGCCCCGAAGAGATCACCCTGGATGACTGACTCCGGCTAAAGTTCCCCGCAACAAATAACATCGCGGACTACGAAGCACTGATCGCTGGTCTCCGACTCGCCATCGACTGCAAAGCCGAGAACCTAACGATCTGTACAGACTCCCAACTCGTGGTCTCACAGGTTGAAGGAGATTACGAGGCTAAGAGCGAACAGATGGCAAAGTACCTCACATTCGCGAAATCACTTCTCCAGAAGATCTCATCGTATCAGATTCTACACATCCCCCGAGAGCAGAATTCCAGGGTGGATGCCCTATCCAAGCTCGCCACCTCACCCTCCAGCTACCAGTCTCGAAGACGCCGAATCGAAGAAGTCGTGATCCCAAGCATTCAAGGGCCATGGGAAATCGCAGCCATCCACCAGGAAGAGTCATCCTGGATGACCCCATTACGAGCTTACCCCGAGCAAGGGCACCTTCCCGAAGATCGCCTAGAGGCACGAAGGCTACGAATGCGGGCAGCATCGTTCACCATTATAGACGGGGAGCTTTACAAACGGGCATTCTCAGGACCATATCTAAAATGCCTGCCAGCGGGCGAGGCGGACTACGCCCTCAGGGAAGTACACGGAGGAGTCTGCGGAGAGCACCTAGGCGGGAAGGCATTAGCGCGGAAAATACTGCGTAAAGGCTTCTATTGGCCAACAATGAGGAAGGACGCGTCCGACTTTGTCCAGATGTGCAAAAGCTGTCAGCTGCACGCCAACATGCCTCATCAACCCCCGGTCTCACTTTCCACGCTGCAGAGTGCGTGGCCATTCGCGCAGTGGGGGATCGACCTCCTCGGTCCCCTACCTCTAGCATCCGGGCAGAGGAAGTTCATCATCCTAGCCATCGACTACTTCACCAAATGGGTGGAAGCGGAGCCCCTGGCCAAAATTACGGAAGAAAAATGCCAAACAATTCGTCTGGAAGAACATCGTCTGCCGCTTCGGCATCCCGGCTGCGATCATTGCCGACAACGACACTCAATTCACTGGGAAGTCCTTCACCAAGATGTGCGAGGATCTGAAGATCAACCTGCGTCACACGGCCGTGGCACATCCGCAAACCAACGGACAAGTAGAAGTCACAAACCGCACCATCCTCAAAGGACTGAAAACACGCTTGGAAGAAGCCGGGGGACAGTGGGTAGACGCGCTCCCGAATGTGTTGTGGGCGTATCACACAACAGAGAGGACCCCTACAGGGGAGACACCTTATAACCTCTGTTACGGAACCGAAGCTATCATCCTCGTCGACATCGGCGTTCCGAGTGCTCGAGTACTAACCTTCGACCCCAGCAAGAATGATGGACTGCTCCGAGAAAACCTCGATCTAATCCCAGAAGTTTGAGACAGTGCTGCTCACCGTGCTGCACTCTACCAAATGCGCGTCGCCCGGACCTACGACAGGAGGGTGAAGCCCAGACCAATCAACGTAGGAGATCTCGTCTTACGCAGCATCGAGGCCGCCGGTAAAGGCCCCCAAGGGGATAAGCTCTCACCGGCCTGGGAGGGCCCGTACGTAGTCACCACAGTCGTGAAACCCGGAACATACATGCTCAGGACGGCGAAAGGGAAGACTTTGCCACGCACCTGGAACGCTCAAAACCTGTGCCGCTTTTACCAGTGATCCAGGGACCCCTACCATGTACTAAGCCACGAGCTCAAGCTCGTGCAAACTTATCTTCAATGTATGTACAAGCCGCGAGCTCAGACTCGTGCACCTATCTTATACTACACGTTATGTAAAAGCCGCGAGCCCAGACTCGTGCACCTATCTTATCTTACATAAAGCTATGCACCAAATGATTTCATACTGTAAAACCATATTTTGACACTTACACTCACTTAAGAAAAAACTTTATAAAGAGGCATTGCCTCGGGGGCTTTGCACCGCCGTCGATTGAAGGTTCGCCCTTCTCCTCCGCCGTCGAGTCCCAGCGTCGTAGGGGACTGCCCCCCCTACGTTCGCCCCCGGTTTGAATACACCAGCTATTCACCGGCCACTTCGAGGCCCTGCCTCGGGGGCTTTGCACCGCCGTCGATTAAAGGTTCGCCCTTCTCCTCCGCCGTCGAGTCCCAGCGTCGTAGGGGCCTGCCCCCCTTACGTTCGCCCCCGGTTTGAATACACCAGCTATTCACCGGCCACTTCGGGGCCCTGCCCCGGGGACTTTGCACCGCCGTCGATTGAAGGTTCGCCCTTCTCCTCCGCCGTCGAGTCCCGGTGATGTAGGAGCCTGCCCCCCCTACGTTCACCCACGGTTTGAATATACCCGCTATTCACCGGCCAAGCCGCGAGCACAGACTCGTGCAAAAAAAGCCGCAAGCACAGACTTGCGCAAACTAATTTTCTATTGTGTAAAAGTCGCGGGCTCAGAACCGCGCATGCTAATCTGTCATTTTGCAGAAACCCCTCAGCCCATACGGATATCAGAGCCGGGGCAGCACGCCCACAACGACCTCGGAAAACGAACACCCTCCGACATCAGCTCCTACCAGAAAAGCGCCGCACAGAGGACAATGGGTGAAGCCGCCGAAGAAAAAATCAAAACCTCCGAACTCCTCGCTCCGGAACTCGGACTCCGGAGGTTTGGGGGGCTTATGTTGTACACCCGTAAAGGCCTTAGGACGCACCTGAAGAAAGCCCCGGAAAAGAGAGGAGGGGTCGACGGTCAAAGAGCACGGTAGCACGCAGGCTGCACCCCCCCCCCCCCCCCGACCGCACCGCCCTTGGGGGTGCGGCCGGCCAAGTCGCACCCCCCCCCCAAGGGGGTGCGGCCAAGTCGCACCCCTTGGGGGGTGCGGCCAAGCCGCACACCCCTTGGGGGGCGGCCAAGCCGCATCCCCCAAGGGGGTGCGGCCAAGCCGCACCCATTGGGGGGTGCGGCCAAGCCGCACCCCTTGGGGGGTGCGGCCAAGCCGCACCCCTTGGGGGGTGCGGCCAAGCCGCACCCCTTGGGGGGTGCGGCCAAGCCGCACCCCTTGGGGGGTGCGGCCAAGCCGCATCCCCCCTTGGGGGGTGCGGCCAAGCCGCACCCCTTGGGGGGTGCGGCCGATCCGCCGCCCCCCCCCCCCCCCCCCCCCCCCCCCGTTTTCTTTGGGGTGCGCGGCCGCGCCCACCCCTCCTCGGGGTGCGGTCCGGCGCCCTCTCCTCGCCAAAGGATCCCGGTCCCCCCTTTGGGGGGCAACTCCCCGTCCGCCGTCCGCCCAAAGCATCTCCGTGGTTCGTTGCGCACTTGGAGCACTTCAGCGCTAGCGCGCGCTCAGAACGTTTCTGAGCGCGATCAGGAAGCTTTCTCACTTTTTGTCTTTCCAGCTTCTCACTTTTTGGGTTTCCGGCTTCTCACTTTTTGTCTTTCCGGCTTCTCACTTTTTGTCTTTCAGGCTTCTCACTTTTCAGGAACGGTCAGTCGCCTTTTTCGCCTCCAACGGAACTGCCCGAGCTGCCCAAGCTGCCCGAGAGGCAAGGTGGTCATTTACGAAAAATGGCGATCTGAGGGCCCCGAACCGGAGAATATGATTCGTCCACCGAGCATTTATGGAAACTACCAACGACAAAATTACCGGGTCGCCCCCGTCCAAAGCTATAAAAGGAGCCCCAAGGCTTCATTTGAAAGGACCTTGACTTCGGGACCCGGGAGAGCTCCTTGCAGACTTTTGCGGAATTCTCCTTCGGCGCTTGAAGATCTCCTTCGTGGACTTGAAGATCTTCATCATCCCGAAAGGCGACTAGCCTTCTCACTCCCGAAAGGCGACTAGCCTTCTCACTTCCGAAAGGCGACTAGCATTCTCAGAAAAAAAAGGCGACTAGCCTTCTCACTTCCGAAAGGCGACTAGCATTCTCAGAAGAAAAAGGCGACTAGCCTTCTCACTTCCGAAAGACGACTAGCATTCTCAGTAGGAAAAGGCGACTAGCCGTCTCACTCCCAAAAGGCGACTAGCATTCTCAGAAGGGAAAAAGACTTAGTTTTTCCGAGAGGTGGCCTGTCACCCTCGGAGCTCGTTCTCTCTCTCTCCAAATATTGTAACTAGCAGCGGCCTGTCGCGCTCAAGTTCTAGTTTCCAAGTTGTAACCCACAGAAGATACTGAAGTTTGGTCGGCACAGCTCCGGCCGCGTGGTTTTTTACCCTTTCCGGGTTTTCCACGTTAAAAAGTCTCTGTGTACTCAGCAAATCTCTAATTGACTGTTTGCGCGCTTAGTTCGCTCACGAGCTAAGGTGGTTCAAGTGAACCGGTCTACCACGAGCCCTAAGCGTTCCGCAACAAGAAAGAATTGAACATCATTTATTACAATATAGTTTACATTCGCATCACAAATAAATATGGTATATAGAAACACGCAAAAACATTGAAATAGAAGAAGTATTTGGCGGATTGAGAGTGATCGAGAAAGAAAATTAAGGGTCCGTTCAGCGCGGCGGAATTGGTTTTTAGAAATTGGGTTTCGAAGAAAACCAATATCTGCATGGATTAACTTAATGTAAATTTTCAATTTTGTTGATAGACTGCAGGAAAGAATATATAAGCAGAATTGGAATTCATTAGAAATGATGTTGGACTCAGACTGGAATTCAGTTTCAGGAATTGAAGTTTTGTAATAATTCGGTTCATACATCAATTTCATTTTATTTCATCTTCGTTTCTTCATTTCTTCATTTCTTCATTTATTCCAATCCATTTATACTAATTAAAGCCTTAAGAGACATAAATAACAGATCCATGGACAATCAACTTTTATAAAGGACAAAGTAGAAGCTATGAAACAATTATTAAGTATGTTTTATAAACAAAACTAACGTTTAATTCGCACTACAAAGGAAAATATGGTTATAGTATAAAAGAACGAAGTCATCATCAAATCCATCAATGGAGTTTTATTTTTCTTCAAGAGCGGGCAATGACTTATCTAGATCATCGTCCGGAACAATGTAGTCATCACCAGAATCTCTTTCAAAAGGACTTAGTATTTTTTTGCATGTAAGTGTAGAAAGCTCATCCAAAACCATGACATTTTCCCGATCCCCTGCACTTATCTACACATTCAAGCAACTCGTTGAGCTACTCCTTAGAGATATCTCAGGAACCATTCATGTGATTCTCCTCATCAGAGTTGATATCAATGATGACACCACCCGCATCCATAGAATCCAAAGGAATAACTCTTGATGCGAAATACTCAAAAACAAACATGAGAAATCACAAGAACTAATGTAAATCAGAGGAGAAATCACGAGAATGGTTGCAGATCACGGGAGAAATTGCAAGTAGGGTTGCTACCCAAGGGAAGCCGTGATAAGAAGAGTGAAGAAGAAAAAGAAAAACGAGCGACGCAAGAGAAAGAATGACGTTGAAACTAGCGGCGTTGGAGGAAGAATAGTGAGCTGCGAACTGGAGCGGATGAGGAATGATGGGATAGGGATTCAACCGAAAACTGGGGCAAATAGACAAGAATAGGGCGCGGGTCATTCACAATACCTATGGAATTGGAGCAATTCCAATTTGGAGCCAATTCCTTTGAGGCTGAACAGCTGATTTGAGTAATTAATACCCAATGTCAATTCCGTTCAAACGAATTAGCCTTCAAGTTTGAAGGAAAGGGGCTAAAATGGATTTTTTTAAGGTAGGGGGTAACACACGTAGAGTAAGGTGTGGGGACTACTTCAGACGCCCGATCCCACGCAGCGCTGGCTGCCAGCTTCCAGATCCCGCGCAACACTAAATTTTTTATATGAATTTTTGTTGGGCGTCCGATCATAAATCGGACGACTAGTGATCCCCGCACCTTAGTCTGTGTTACCCCCACCTAAATATTGCTCCTTAAAATGGCTTTTTTGGTATTAAGGCTACACACAAAAATTACTAATTTACCCTTAATTGATGGAAGGCATTAAATGAACGTCAGTGACATGTATTGAATGTTTATGTGGAGAAAATCCGGCTGCTCAGATTGTGACACGTGGCATTTTTTTCTCGATTGGACAAGCATAAATGCTCTCCTAAGATATCAGCTCTAGATATCGAGCAATAATTTGGTACGTTGAACGTACCCGAGCATGATACGTTCAACATTCTTTGATGCATACATCAAAGAAAAGCATAACTTGATCGACGGCTCAGATGCAACCCGCGTATTAATCCTAGATAACGGTTCAACCCGGCAAATCAATAACTAACACCTGGATAAGTGTTTTAATACCAAGTCTATTCTAATTTATTGCAGTAAAATAATTCATTTTAATACATTTATGATATATCTGACCTTTTGAATAACACGTCTAATCTATTTTATTCCGGTAAAACATTTCATTTTATTTACATTTATGATACGAGTCCAACGGCACAGCCCGCCGGCCGTTGCACCCGTAGCGACAGTACTGTCGGCGCAACAGTACCGCGTGTCATATCTATCTCTCTGACGGCGACGGGATCCGCCCCTACTGCCAAGTGTAACAATACCCGGCCGGTGACAGCGTGCTCCCAGTTATGTCCGGTCAGGGCGGAGGTGGCTCCGGCGGCGGCGGCGGACGGCAAGGGGGGAGGGCAAGGCTGCGATCGGGATTTTCTTAGGTTTGAGGTTTGTTGGATTTGGAAATGTGGCTATTGGCAGACCTGTTTAATTAGTTTTTGGCTATTTGCATCCTAAATCGAGCGGTTCTGAAATTATGAGACTATATCTGGACGGTCCAAATTTTTTTGGGGTTTTTTGATCTCACGCTATTCGCAGACCACCATATTTCTTTTTAAAATAGTATAGATATCTGACATGAATTATATCCTAATTTTGATAATCACACAACAAATCAATAATTAAGTGTTTTAATAGCACTTCTATTCTAATTTATGCCACTTTGTTTTTAGCAAATCATTAGTAATAGCAAATCATAAAAATTTAAAATGACTATTTGAAAATCAATTTGTTACCGGCAAACCACAAGAAAATATCTCTTTTCTTGGAATTTCGCTCAATCATTTGGCTCGGATACCTTGTATAAAGAAGATTAAGAAGATTTTATGAGAGAAAGAGATCCGCATGTACGTTGAGAGCTCGGAACGCGTACGCCGTGCTCGAAGAATCCAAAGTGCAAAGGAGAATTTCTGGAAGTGCCGGATATATATGATGATGACGATGATGAGAAGAAAGTAGATTCAAGTTCTAAACCTAACATTGATTCAGTGCCAAAAAAAATAACAACAAATCTCCCAAGGAGAAACTTGACTAGTAACAATGTTGCAGCCGGGAACACATATGCTAGGAAGAGGAAGAGAACAAATGTTGATTGTACTAGGAAGGTTGCGCATCCAAAGGATGGAAATGCAGAGGACGAGTTTTCGACCAAATGAGGTCGGGGTATTAGCTTTCTCCGGTCATCAAACATATTGCTCCGCAGACTGCGGTCGAATTTAATTCGGAGAGGCGACGAATGTTGCAGCAGTGCCCGGGAAGCGAAACAACGAAAGGAAGACGAAGTGGAAGATGCTCGAATCCGCTCCTGGCAAAAAAAAAAGACTGATTTCGGCGGTGGAGGGGTGAGGGGCTGGTTTTAGGATGGTTTGCTAGTTGCTATTTTGTAGGAGAGGAAAGCATGTGAAAATTTGATGAACAAGTTTTTTTTTTTTTTGGGTTTTGCTAGCATCCATATGGAAGGGGTCTGCTAATAAGACCACCCTAAAATTATTCATTTTAATTACATGTGATGAAGCCAGGAAAATTCTGGCCTCAAATGTTCGGACTATAGGGCAGTCTGATGCTACTTATCCCGCGATCCGGCTACTTGAATCAGAAAGCTAGAGCTAAGAAGAGAGAGAAAACTACAAACAAACCTCAAGCCAATATGGAGGTCTCGCCACGTACCCAGAAGTTTGAGAGAAACTTCTCATAAACAACCAAAAATGGCTGAGCATGGTACATGGAAGGCACATATTGGCGAGTATCTCTCTAGCAGGGGATGGGGGGGGGGGGGGGATCAAGATTTCAAGAGAACACTGACTGTCTCCCAAAAGAGGTGCCAAAAAGATGCAATTCCTGGTACCCCTTAGAGTCTATTTATAGATAAATTCGGTGTAACGACCCAGGCCCGACTCGTCAACACGAGATCCAGCGGGACCCAGCCAGGCCGCTACCGGGCTGCAGCCCAAGCACCCCAAAGCCTCTCCGCGCCACTATTTCTCAGCAACGGCGCATTGTTGAGGCCGGGTCTTGAACCCGCAACCTCCTTGATAAGGAGTTTTCAAACCACTCCTCATCACCAATTGCAGCTCAATTGGTGATGAGGAGTGGTTTGAAAACTCCTTATCAAGGAGGTTGCGGGTTCAAGACCCGGCCTCAACAATGCGCCGTTGCTGAGAAATAGTGGCGCGGAGAGGCTTTTGGGTGCTTGGGCTGCAGCCCGGTAGCGGCCTGGATGGGTCCCGCTGGATCTCGTGTTGACGAGTCGGGCCTGGGTCGTTACACGCGCCCACCGCCATAACCCAAGAACAACCAATCTTTTGTGTACTTATCTAAATTTATTGGTCAAAGTTTATAATTCAAAGCCTCTGGCATATTATATTCTTCGGTAGAGGAAATAAGTACTAAGTATAGGTTCAAGGTAACCACTCCACCTATACCCATTACATTAGATACAACTTGATGAAGCAAATTTGTATTTGATTTTATTTATTATTACTAATATCATAACTTATGAAGTTCGCTTTTGGTTTTTTCGCTTTTGTGGGAGATTGTTAGTGTTGACGCCAGGAAAATCCTGACCTCAAGATTCGGACCGATGCAACCCGAGGTTACTGATCCTGCGGTCCAGCTCCACGGCTCGGATAGCTAAAATAGGAGAGAGAAAATGACTAAGCACACCCCAGGTGCTCCAGCAGGGAGATCCCACCACGTACCCGGAAGTTTAGGAGAAACTTCCCCTCCGCAACCAAAAGCTGGGCGAGGTACTAGACGAGCATGGATTTGGCGAGTATCCAACTTGGGGGGACCTCGACCACTTCCAAAAGTGTCATTTCTAGTACCCCTGGGGGTCTATTTATAGAGAAATCCTAGGGGGGGTACAGGCGAGTATACTGTCTCTGCTCGCGAGTTACAAGGGCTACTCGCCCATACTCGCGAGATACTCGCCCATTGCTCGCCATACTCGCCCCTTGCTCGCCCAGCTCGCCTCTTGCTCGCCCAGCTCGCGCCTTGCTCCTGCTGGCTGAGTTGCCTTGTGTCTTGGACTGCCGGCTTCTGTGCTGACCTTTTGACCTTGACTTCAGCCTACGTGGCTTTGAATGGGCCTACCCTCGGAGAATGAGGGTTGTACAGTTAGAAATTATGTAAATAAAACATTTATTTTATAATGTTTTATTGGAGCCTTAAGGTGTTTGGTGTATGGCTATTCATACTTGATGAAAAGCTCCAAAACCAAATTGGAGAGATTCCAAATTTTGGAGGGAACCTTTCATATATGAAAGGATGAACCCATTAGTCTCACCATGCTCCCATGTTTTCTAGTTTGCAAGTATATATATGTATTCACTCTTTCTTACTTGTTCAAAAGAACATAAGGAGAAACAATGAACCACATGCGCGCGCACGCACCGCACCGGACCGGACCGGATCTCCGGATCCGGATCCGGATTCGGATGTGGGGAAGAATTGAATTGTATTTTTTGTTCAAAATAGTTTCAAAACTTTTATTCGGAGTTGCGCCGAATAGATGTCGTAGTTGCGTCGATAAGAATTCGAAGCAACTTTCTTGCGTCGATAAGTTGTCGACGCATGCGTCGACACGTTCTCCGTCGTTTCAGTCTGCGTCGATAAGAACTCGACGTTGCGTCGAGTTCCTCCGTTCGATTTCGACGTTACGTCGATATGTACTTGACGTAACCTTTAGCGTTCGCATTTTATCTTGCAATTATTACGCGTGTTTACTAACCGCTCAGATATGCGTGTTTCTAGCCTTTATTTACGTTGGAAATATGCATCGTTTCTCTTCCCGATTATATGCCTTCCAATTATAACCGTTAATATTTATTATGGTTTTAATATTGCCGTTTTGAGATCCTTTTTTCCGGCGATTTTACTTCCTTCGTTCTATATATACTCGTTCTTCTCAGAAAGACAAGTACATTGCTGCTCTCTCTCTTTGTGACGTTCTTCTACGTGCTTTCTTTTCTTTACATTTGCTTCATCAAGTGGGAGTTCGGGTGCTCTGTGCTTCTTCGGTGTCCGCGCACATCGGAGCTTTCGGAATCTAGCCGGGTGTTGTACCTTGGAGGAGTGAGCATCGGTGAAAGCCCTGCCGGAGGGTGGTGCAACTTCTTTAGGGCAGTGATCACACGCCTTACCCAGGCTCGATTCTAAATTATAGATTACTCTCTTATTTATTTCTCACCCCTTCATGCAATCTTATTAATATTGCAATATTGCTGCTCTGAAAACGTTTTTTATACCGGAAAAAATATAAAATAATAATCAAACACTTGATTCACAACAACCAAGAGTAAGTAACAACAACTGGTCGCGGACAGAGTCCGCTTCTCAACTCCTCACTAGCGCCTGTGTTATCTCCAAACCGCGCGAGCTCGTTGCTCGCAATCTCTCCTGACGAGACCGCAGATGCAGACCGCCAACTCACACAGACCGCTACTGCCCAACGCTATCTCCTACCATCGACGCTAGCTTGCGGTCTGACACAGCTCGCGAACCTTGCTCTAGGTCGCTCCGACCTCACTCCGAATTCACTCCCACTTGAGACCGCCCAGTTCAGACCGCCCAAGTTCTCCTCCGAACTCGCTTCAAGTTCGTTCTCACTGAGACACCTATTCAAACCGCACAAGTCTCCTCTGTTCTCTGATCTTCTCTGAAGGAAGATTGTCCCTCTATTTATAGAATCGGGAGCCGTCACCAAGAAGTGGGGCTAGCGCCGACGCTAGCGCTAGCTCACTTCACAAATTTTAACACTTTTTGTATGACTTATTATGCGTCTTTGGGAAATACGTCTTGTACATGCATTTTTAGGAAAAAATTTCAACACGAAAGTTGTAGACCTTGTCGAGATATACAACCTTCGTGTTGAACACTTTTCCTAAAAATGCATGTACAAGACGTATTTCCCAAAATTCGTTGTAATTACGCCCATGTTCCAAAAATTATGAATTGAGAGAGCGCCGAATCCACACACCTGGAAGTGGAGTAGAGCTCCCCTTACCTTGGCGTCGGCTCCCGGCGAGGATTGCCACCAATCCGGAAACGATCGACCAGTGATCGCCGGCCAACATCGGAAATGCGGCTGGTCAGCGGCCGCCATTATTTTTTGGAGAAGAAAGGGAGTTTGCAAGTATTTTAGAAGAAATCGTTAAAAATTGGATGGAAATGACTAAGGGGATCTATCTATTGCATAAAACAAGTAAAGTTTAGGAACCATTTTCACGTGAAAAAAAAAAATTTATTGACTTTTTTCATAAAAGAGATAAAGTTAAGGGACTAGTTTATGAGTTTTGCCTAATATATTTGATGATGATTCATCATGGGCTCTCATTTATGAGAAAAACCGCAACACGGTTACTCCCATAAACCACTCCCCCCACTACTTTAGTGGGAGAGAGTCGGAGAACAAAGCCAGAACCGCCATTCCCGCCACCAACCGTCAATCCGAAAATACGCGCTAAGCACGCTAACCGCAACGCGCACGGCGCCGCCGTCGCCCCCCCCCCCCCCCCCCCCCCCCCCCCACCCCCCGCGGTGAGCGGGCCGCGTCAAACCGCGCACCCCATGGGGTGCGGCCAAACCCATCCCTAATGGGGTGCGTCCTCGCTGCAAGGAGTGCGGCCGGCCGGACCGCACCCCCTCATTTTTGGGTGCGGCCAAGCCGCAACCCCCTTTTTTGCGAGGTGCACCCACGCCGCGCCCCTCCCCGAGGCGGGGTACGTCCGAGCCTCCTCCTCTTTCTGCTTTCCTCGCCGGGGGGCTTGCAAGGGTCCCTCCCATATTCGCGCCCTTCGTCAGAACGCTCCTGAGCGCGCTTAGAACGCCTCCGCGCTCACACGCGCTCAGAACGCCTCTAAGCGCGTTCAAAGCGCTTCCATGTTCGTCGCGCACTCAGAACGCTTCTGAGCGCACTCGAAGCATTCTCACATTTCCGACTCGCTCACATTTCCGACTCGCTCACATTTCCGACTCGCTCATATTTCCGACTCGCTCACTTTTTGTCTTTTCAGTTTCTCACTTTTCAGGAACAGCTTGTCCCCTTTCCTCGAAGGGCAGGATGGTCATTTACGAAAAATGGTGATCCGTGGGCTCTGAACCGGAAAATATGATTCGTCCTCCCAGGTGGTTATGGTGGTTACAACGGCAAAATTACCGGGCTACCCCCGACCAAAGCTATAAAAGGACCCCCTAGGCTTCATTTGAGGGGGCCCCCGCCTTGATGACCAGAGAGAGCTCCTTGAAGATTTCCACGGATTTCTCCTTCGGCGCTTGAGGATCTCCTTCGTGGACTTGAAGTTTTCCTTCGTCCCGAAAGGCAACTCGGCAGTCTCACTTTCGTTCTCACGAAAGCGGACACAGCGCTCTCACTTTCGTCTACACGAAAGCGGACAAGGCATTCTCACTTTCGTTCTCTACCATTCTCAGAAGGAAAAGACTTAGTTTTTTTCGAGAGGTGGCCTGTCACCCCCGGAACGTTCTCTCTCTCTCTCTAATATTGTAACGAGCGGCGGCCTGTCGCGCTCGAATTCTAAACACCGGATTGTAACCTCTCAGAAGTTAGTGAAGTTTGGTCGGCACAGCCCCGGACGCGTGGTTTTTTTACCCTTTCCGGGTTTTTCCACGTTAAAACGTCCCAGTGTACTCAACGAAATTCTCTGTGACTGTTTGTGCGCTTGGTTCTCTCCCGAGCTAAGGTGGTTCAAGTAAACCGGTCTACCAAGAGCCCTAAGCGACCCGCAACAGTTTGGCGCCGTCTGTGGGAAATGGATTCCCAAAACCGAGCAAAGGATTTCCGAACGCAGCGCCCGCTTCGCCTGAGTTCACGGAACCAGCAAGAGTGGACACCTCCCCCGAACTATCCGACGCATGCAGTTCCTCAATCCCTGAAGTCCCGGCGAAAAGGGCGCTCGTCGCTGCACCAATCCAGCCCCAGTGAATTGGATCAACTAGCAAGCCGGCTCCTCTCATAGCGGGGCAGGATCCGAACGATATCACGCATCAGCAAAGGCGATCCCCCATGTCAAAGTCAATTTTGGCATACCCAGTCCCGTCATGGCTAAAGCTCCCGCACTTCAAGGAGTTCCACGGAGCAGAAGACCTGTGCGTGCACGTTAATCACTTCTTAATAACGGCGCGGACGTTCGGACTTCCCGACCAAATCAGCTGCAAAATCTTCACCAAGACACAGCGCGGAGACGCCCTCCGCTGGTATCAATCCCTGCCAAACGGAGCGATTCACAACTTCACTGAGTTATCCCAACTGTTCGTTGAATGGCACGAAGCACGCGCGCCAAGGATCCAAGATGAAGAGCAAGAAGAGCTCGAGACGAGTGAACCACCCCACCTGGGGGGAGCAGAGCGGAGCAAGCAGCGAGAAAAGATCTACACAAGCTCCCACCAAGAGTATCCCCGTGGATGGTTGGACTTCGCCTTAGACGCAAGCATAGGCAATCCAGCCTGTGAGCTAAGGAGGGCGTTGATAACCCATCGCATCTCGTTCAATATCCTGTTCGTGGCAGCCGTGGTGCGGCTCAAACTCCTAAGCGGGAACCTCAAGCTCAGGGCCAGCGACGTAGAGCTCCCAGACGGAACTATGGTACACACCATAGGAGTCGTCACCCTCCCCGTCCAAGTAGGGATGCACTCGGAACCAATCCAGTACGATGTTCAGTTCGTCATCGCAGAGGCAGACTCCTCCTATGACGCAATATTTGGGAGCCTCCTACTCGATGCCCTGGACCACGACGTTTCTATGTCTGGACGCATGGCCAACAAAGGAAGAATCCTCAGGGATGCAATTCGTGGTTTCGACACGGTCATAGCCGATCTCCCTTGGATCAACTACGACCCGTCGCCAAGACCAAATTCTGAGAAGCAAGACGTGCGAGAGCGCCACACAACTCCCGCATCGGCAGAAAAAGCTAATCTTCCGGCACCGACAAACCCTCTACGATTTGGAGATACGTGTCGCAAGAGAAAGGGACACCAACAACAATTCAAGAAGGCCGTACCGCCCATTCAGAACCAAGCAGACCGCTCCCGAGGGCTAGCAAATCAAAGCTCCCTGTCCCACACTCCGTTAAATGCCCCCCCCCCCCCCCCCCCCCCCCCCCCGCGAGCATATACTGTTCGTCATCTACAACAGCAAAATCATCAACTGGAATAGAGCGCTCTCCCAGCATAGGGGAGATCAAACCCAGTTTTGCAATTTCCACAAAAAACGAGGACACCGTACGGAGCACTGCGCCAGGCTGAAAGAAGTAATTGAACGCCTTGTCCAGTTAGGACACCTTGAGGCTTTCCGCGAAGAAGCACAGAAGGATGCCACCAAGGATCGGCCGTCGGGTCACCGCCGTCCGCCATGCTGAACGACCAAAAGAACTCGAACCAGCGCAGCACAAAAGAAGCGCAATATTACCTTTTCTCTCTCGTCAAACTTGTATCAAGAAACTTATTAGCTCAAAAGCCGCAAGATTACACTTGCGCATGTACCGGTGTTCATTTTCTAATTATATCCTATCTGTCCTAATCAGTTCTACTGCAGGAACCACTTCGGGGCCCTGCCCCAGGGACTTTGCACCGCCGTCGATTGAAGGTTCGCCCTTCTCCTCCGCCGTCGAGTCCCGGTGTCGTAGGGGCCTGCCCCCTTACGTTCACCCCCGGTTTGAATACACCAGCTATTCACCGGCCACTTCGGGGCCCTGCCCCGGGGACTTTGCACCGCCGTCGATTGAAGGTTCGCCCTTCTCCTCCGCCGTCGAGTCCCGGTGTCGTAGGGGCCTGCCCCCCTTACGTTCACCCCCGGTTTGAATACACCAGCTATTCACCGGCCATACGGAGAGTCTTCTGAATGCCTCTCTGAAAAGAGACTTCGCACTCGTCCGCTATCAAGGGCTCTACCTCCTTCGTCATCACCTCGGCGCGAATCTCTTCCACCATCTGGAAACGCTCTTCCGCAAAAGTGAGGGAATCCTTGTACTCTGCTACCCCAGTCGCCTTGGCCTCCTCAAGACTCTGCTCGATCGACGACAGCCGGTCCACCTCGCTCCGTAGAAAGCCCAACTCCCCCTCCAGGCAAAACATCTCCCCCTGCGCGTCCGATAGTTGACGAAGGGCATCCTGGGCGAGCGCCTTATCACCGTCGTACTCTGCTCGCAGCTTCTCGACTTCACCCTCTAACTGCTTGATATGAGCTGCGTCGCGGTCCCTCTTCCTATGCAAAATGGACATGTCACACCTCGCCACGCGTAACTCCTCCTAGAGAGCGAAGTAGTTGTCCTTGAGGCTCACATAATGATCGTTCCATGTGAGCGCAACGCTAGTCAAAGCCTCTGCCTGCGAACAAAAGTCGAACGGTTGGCAAACATAAATAATGACGGAGAGTAAAGGCTAAGATCAAGAAAGAAGAGCTTCACTTACCGCACAAGCCATCGCCTGAAGTGAGGAAGAAACTCGCTTCGCCGACATGAGGGGAGGTGGTGGCGGCAAATCCTCCGGCGGGACCCGGTCGGCAATAGGAGATGCCAAAATCTCCATCTCCGGATCGGGCGAAACCGGCTCTCTCCTAGGCCGGCTCGGGTCGGCCTCGCAATCTTGACTCATAGGCGCCAGTGGAATAGGGCGCGAACCGGAAGGGCCGTTCTTAATAATGATCTTCCTCTTTTTTCCACGATCTAAGGGAACAGCAGCCTCCCGCTCGGGATCCCAGGAAAGCCCCACCGAGTGCAGGCGATGTTCATCCACGCAACCAGAAATGGAAAGCAAGGCCTTCGACAGCCCCTCTCGGCCAGGAAAACCAGGGATAGGAAGGAACTCATCTTCCCGACCAGTCTGCCGGCGACAGCGTCCAGGAAGCGATCTCCATAACTCCGGTAGCTCCCATCGGTTCCGGACATACCCATAAAGAGTATTCCCATGGCGGTAATCAGTCTTCGCTCCAAAGTGAAACCAACTTTTGTTGCTCCGAACTTCAATACGACCGCCCGGGTCGGTAGAAACCTCGCACCAATCTTTGAAAATCTCGAGCGAGAAGCGAGTGCTATGTTCCCGAAAAAATACCACCATCCCCATAATGTTCGTCATCCCAGCCGGTGTGAACTGGGTAATCGGGACACCGCAGAACCGGAATATCTCAACGACCTCCTCGGGCGCAGGAATGCGAAACCCGGACTTCAAACAGCTCTCCGAAAGGGCCATGAAACCGGTCGGTGGATTTTGGGCGCGCGCTTCCGCCCCTGGGATCTTCACCTCAACATCAGGGGGCAACCCGAACCGCTTACGCCATGAGTCAACCCGTGCCCCATCGAGAGTAGAGCGCATGCGCATCGGCCTCGACTGGCCACTTCGTTTCAAAGTCTGCAAGGAAAAATTTGCGCACATAAGCGCATATATCCAACGAAATAAAATGCATGTGAATAAAGATCCCGAAAGACGCGCGTCAAGTGAATTCAACCCGCCAACACACAATTATGCCAACCAACCGCATGAAAGCAACGAGCCATGCGCACTCCGCGATTTGCACGCAACTAATCGCACGCGCGCAACAAGTCACGCGCACAATAAAACATTCACGCAACGGCTTCCGTGCGCAACGAACCGCGCGAGCGGCGAGACACGCACACCCGACACCCCGCGTGCTCGGTTAACCGCCGCACGCGGAGGACGCGCGCGGCAAACCGCCGCGCAGACACACACGAAAAAGCGTCGCGCACGCACGCGGCCAACCGCCGCGCGAGTGGGGCGCATACGCGCCCCCCGCTGACCGGCGACGCGTCCGGGCCGCGGAGTTCGCCGACGCCCCGATCCCGCGGCCGACAGCGCCGCGCGCGGGTTGCGTGCGCCCGCCGGACGCCGGCTTCCGCGACCGGCGCCGCCCACGCACGGGCGTGCGCCCTCCCGGCGTTTCGTCCCCTCGGTTGGGACCACCCTCGCGGGCGCGCTCCGCCATCTCCTCCTTCTTCACGAAAGAAATAAAAAACTGGGAGAACTTACCTCCACCATGGTTCAATGCGCCGCACGCCGACAATAACGATGACCGGAGTCAATGCAAGAGATGAAACCTTCGTACTCCTTCACACGGAGGAGCGGACTCCGAAGGTTTGGGGGCTTGTGATGAGGATTCATCATGGGCTCTCATTTATGAGAAAAACCGCAACACGGTTACTCCCATAAACCACTCCCCCACTACTTTAGTGGGAGAGAGTGGGAGATCAAAGCCGGAACCGCCATTCCCGCCACCAACCGTCAATCCGAAAATACGCGCTAAGCACGCCAACCGCAATGCGCAAGGCGACGCCGCCACCCACCCACCCCCCCCCCCCCCCCCCCCCCCCCCCCCCCCCCCCCCCCCCCCCCCCCCCCCCCCGCCGGTGAGCGGGCCGAGTCAAAACGCGCACCCCATGGGGTGCGGCCAAACCGCACCCCTAATAGGGTGCGGCCGACCACTCCCCACATGGGGTGCGGCCTAGCCGCACCTACGGGGTGTGGCCTCGCCGCAAGGAGTGCGGCCGGCCGGACCGCACCCTCTCCATTTTGGGTGCGGCCAAGCCGCACACCCCCCCCCCCCCCCTTGCAGGGTGCGGCCAAGCCGCACCCCCTTTTTTGCGAGGTGCGCCCACGCCGCTCCCCTCCCCGAGGCGGGGTACGGCCGAGCCTCCTCCTCCTTCCGCTTTCCTCGCCGGGGGGGGGGGGGGGGGGGGGGCTTGCAAGGGGCCCTCCCATATTCGCGCCCTCGTCAAAACGCTCCTGAGCGCGCTTAGAAAGCTTCCGCGCTCACACACGCTCAGAACGCCTCTAAGCGCGTTCAAAGCGCTTCCATGTTCGTCGCGCGCTCAGAACACTTCTGAGCGTCGCGCGCTCAGAACACTTCTGAGCGCGCTCGGAGCATTCTCACATTTCCGACTCGCTCACATTTTCGACTCGCTCGCATTTCCGACTCACTCACTTTTTGTCTTTTCAGTTTCTCACTTTTCAGGAACAGCTTTTCGCCTTTCCTCGAAGGGCAGGATGGTCATTTATGAAAAATGGTGATCCGTGGGCTCTGAACCGAAAAATATGATTCGTCCTACCAGGTGGTTATGGTGGTTACAACGGCAAAATTACCGGGCTACCCCCGGCCAAAGCTATAAAAGGACCCCCTAGGCTTCATTTGAGGGGGCCCCCGCCTTGATGACCAGAGAGAGCTCCTTGAAGATTTCCACGGATTTCTCCTTCGGCGCTTGAGGATCTCCTTCGTGGACTTGAAGTTTTCCTTCGTCTCGAAAGGCGACTCGGCAGTCTCACTTTCGTTCTCACGAAAGCGGACACAGCGCTCTCACTTTCGTCTTCACGAAAGCGGACAAGGCATTCTCACTTTCGTTCTCTACCGTTCTCAGAAGGAAAAGACTTAGTTTTTTTCGAGAGGTGACCTGTCTCCCTCAGAACGTTCTCTCTCTCTCTCTCTCTCTAATATTGTAACGAGCGGCGGCCTGTCGCGCTCGAATTCTAAACACCGGATTGTAACCTCTCAGAAGTTAGTGAAGTTTGGTCGGCACAGCCCCGACCGCGTGGTTTTTTTACCCTTTCCGGGTTTTTCCACGTTAAAACGTCTCAGTATACTCAACGAATTTCTCTGTGACTGTTTGCGCGCTTGGTTCTCTCTCGAGCTAAGGTGGTTCAAGTAAACCGGTCTACCAAGAGCCCTAAGCGACCCGCAACAGTATTGATAACTAGAATTTGATCGTAAAAATTTGTAATCTTACGGTTGAAGTCCAACGAAAAACTGGATTTTTTTTCAATCGAAAAATTTAGTCCGGTCCAAATTCCAAACGGATTTCTCTCGACAAAAAGTGCGCTTTCACTATTTTTACAATCATTTTCTCCCGCACACAGAGGATTTTATGTTTCCTTCTTCTGTACTTTCAGTTTTAATTTTTTTTAATGCAATTGCATCATTCAAGGAAGAAATATTTTGTGGTGCATATGACTTATTATGAGCATGGTGCGAGTGAATTACTTTTCTTCTCTTAGGCTCCGTTTGGTTCGGCGGTGGCGTATGTACCCGGCGGGTCCAAACGGAACATTGGAACCGGAGGGGTGAGGCTGGGCTGAAAACGCTCCATTTAGGCGCATTTTTCTCTGCCCGGCGAGTGCAAACAGAGCAAACGCGTTCGTCGCCCGTTTGTTTACCCGCCGTCCGGCAGCTTTTGCTCCAAACGGAGGAGGCGAAACGCCCAACCAAACAAATTTTAAGTATCCCAAAAAACAATTTTGCCAAAAGAAAATATGGAATATAAATTTTGATATTTTTACAGTCCATTTATCATATTTTGTTATCGAATGAAAAAATTCACGTCGGAATTTGATGTTACACCTAGATTTTTTATCGTCGGAAAATTAATTTTCCGACAGGAAAAATTACAGTCGTAACACTTTTTCAAAAGTAATCATAATATGGACAAATGAATATTGTAAAACTAATTTATTTTGACAAAATCAAATTTTTTTTTACTTTAAAAATATGACAGTAGAAAAATACTTGTCAGCAAATTCGGACCCATCCGCACGGCACGGTGACGCGGCGGGTTGGTAATATTTCACTGTCAATATAATGGGACTAAAAGCACAAACCTCCACATGACAGAAGTTCCATTAGAACACGTAATCATCGCGCGATCATTATACTCGCGCAGCACAAACCTGGATCATGACACGACACGCCGGCCGCAATTAAAGAAATTTTAAGCGTCGAGAGCGTATCTATGCATAGTGCGGAAAATTAAATTACGCGTTATAATTTTTATTTCTGTTTACAAAAAAGTCATAAAAGAGATCATTTATAACTGTAATTACAACTGTAATTTATATAGAGAAAACAGATCATTTATAACTTTAATTGAAAATACAACTGTAATTTGGCAAGAAAAAAAGTACCTTACGATCCTCTCTGTACGCACCCGTACCTAAAATTCTCTCATTTTAAATTGGCCGAAGGACATGTTAAAATACTTGCATTTTAAATTCAAGTCTAATAAATTATTTTACCATTTTCCAGGGATTTAATTAGTAATCCCACGAGCATGCTGACACAAGGAGAACTTCGTCTCTTGCACGACAGTACTCGTATTCTTCACCTCCTTTGGTTGATGATCGCGCTCAGCCAGCTCGATGTTATCATCGTCGTTACACACTCAAGAAGACAAGCGACCCGAGTAATGTATTGTGGGGGAACAAGTGCTTTATTAAAAATTATATATATTATTTAAAGATATCCGGTAAATTGCCATACAAAATTCAGATTTTTTTTTAAAATCATGTAGATTTTTAATAAAAAATTAAAATTTTAATATATGATTAATTTTTATAGTCGCCGATCACTAGTCCGGAGTAGGGGTCACGGATCGCCGATTGGTTAACAGTTGTCATATGTGCTGCCGTGCTTAGTGGACATTATTTTCTTTATTTTTTTCGTTAAAAACATCGATTAGTTAATTATTATTAATATTCTATATTATAGCATCTATGTACTAGCTACTAGTAATACTATTTTATAGAACTTTTTTCCAGTCCAATTTAATAATTGGACTATCAATTTAATAATGGTGCTGCTATTAGCACCGCAGTTTTGGCTAGTCGCACATCACTTTTTCCTAATTTTTTGCGCCTTTTAGAAATCCATATTGACTATTGTACATTCATTTTTAGGAAAATTGTCCAACACGAAAGTTGTATATTTCGACGAGATCTACAACTATCGTGTTGAATACTTTTCTTAAAAATGCATGTGCAAGGCGTATTTCCAAAAGGCGTGAAACATGAGTGTATTTCTAAAGTTCGTCTTGCACATTCATTTTTATGAAAAGTGTTCGAAAGTTGTAGATCTCGTTGAAATCTACAACTTTCGTGTTGGACAATTTTCCTAAAAATGCATGTACAAGGCGTATTTTCAAAAGACGCGAAAAATTAGGAGAGTGCGGTGCGACTAGCCAAAACTGCGGTGCTAATAGCAGCGCCCTTTAATAATTGGCTCCGTTTGGCGCGGTGGTGGTGGTCACGAGCGTGCGATTAATTATGAACTGTTGTTCATGACCGCCCGACCTCACCTAAGAAATTTCATCCACTTTTACGTTCAAAACTAGTTTTTTTTCTTGGTGGCGGTCTTAACCATTGTCATGCCCTACATTCTATAATTGTGGTGTTATTTGTCCAAACTCACCAGAGCAAAATCGTCGTGTTTAATTTGGGGAATTGTTAAAGGCACCGCACTTTTTGCTAGTCGCACCGCTTTGTTAAAGGCACCACACTTTCTCATGGTTCGTTAAAGACACCTAAAATTGTTAATTGCACCGCAATAGTGTTAAAGACACATCAACTTGAATTTCAATAAAAAGGGAAAAATCATAGAACTACATCATAAGTTTCAGCAAATAATTAGACAAATTGTTGTAAATAAAAAATTATTAATTTTATCCTCATTGATCTTCATGACCTTCATATTCCTATAAACATAAAGACCAAATCAATAAAAATATAATTTTGAAAACAAAAATAACGCAAAATAATGATTGCTCAACAATATAAAAATAATGAATAAAATTGAACTTTTGAAATACCAGCAATAACCACACATTTCACAACAAGTGCATATTTCATAACAATCCAAAACTTCAAAAAATTGGATGCAACAACAAGATCTTCAACCGGAAAAATGAGAACCGCACATAATTTTTTCATGAATGCAGTAGATACGAACCTTACTTCGTGACTGGTTTCCATGAGATGAGATTCGGTGGATCCGGCGAACCTGAGGTCGTCATAATAAATTCAGTTTTTAAGATAGTGTGGTGCGAGTTAGCACGACGTCATTAGGGTCCGTTCGTTTGAACGGAATTGACTTTTCAACGAAAACCAATATCTACATGAATTGGCTTTGTACAGAATTCCAATTTTGTTGTTCGGCTATAAGATTGAATTCAGTCAACAGAATTGACATTAAGGCACAAAAGTTGTTCGGCTGAATGATAGAATTAGTATTAGAATTGACATTATACAATAATTTTGTTTTAAGACGCACGTTTTTCGCCCAAGCGCAATTTTTTCGCCAAGGTGCGCATTTTTTTCCCGGACGCGCAATATTCTCTAGGACGCGTGTTTTTCGCCAAAGTGTGTGTTTTTTGGCCAATGAACGCATTTTTCACCCGATCGCGAGTTCTTCGGTTAGGAGTGCATTTTTTGGCACGGAAGCATATTTTTTGTCTGGACACGCATTTTTTGGCCTTGCGCGCATTTTTTTCACTGCTGCACATTTTCGTACGAGCTGGTGTTTTTCGGCCCAGGTGTGCGTTTTGCGGCCCGGGCAAAAAATGCGTGGTTGGAAGAAAAATCCGCGCCAGAGCAAAAAACGAGAGCCCGAGCCGAAATAAACACGGTTTGGCGAAAAATGTGCGCCCGGGCAAAAAATATGTTCTCACACGGAAAACGCGCTTCATGACGAAAAACGCGCGCCCCGCAAAAAACACGCGCTCGTGAGAAAAACACATGCCCGTATGAAAACACACGCCCGGGCGAAAAATGCGCGGATGGGAGAAAAACTCGTGCCATGACGAAAAAAAGCGCGCCAGGGCGAAAAACGCGCGCTCGGGCGAAAAACGCACGCCCGGGTGAAAACGCGTGCCGGGGCGAAAAACGCACGCCCGGGCGAAAACACGCGCCCGGGCGAAAAACACGCGCCGTGCGAAAAATGCGCGCCCGGGAGAAATACACGCGCTCGAGCGAAAAACGCGCGCTCGGGCGAAAAACGCGCGCCCGCGCGAAAAATGCGTGCTCGGGCGAAAAACGCGCGCCCGGGCGAAAAATACACGCTCGGGCGAAACATGCGCGCCTGGGCGAAAAACTTGCGCCCTGATGGAAAAATTCGCGCCCGGCTGAAAAATGCGAGCCCGATCGAAAACGCGTTCACGGTCGAAAAACGCGCACCCGTGTGAAAAAAGTGCGCCCGGGCAAAAATGCACGGCATGCCGAAAAACACCCGGTCGACAGAAAAACGCCCGCCCGGGAGAGAAATACGCGCCCGGGTGAAAAAACGCGCGCTCGAGCGAAAAATCGCGCTCCTGGGCGAAAAAAACACCCGCCTGGGCGGAAAATGAACGTCCGGTCGAAAAACACGCGCCCGACCAAAAAACACGTGCCCCGCCGAAAAACACACCCTGCAGAAAAACGCACGCCCGGTCGAAAAACGCGCACGTTGGTCGAAAAACTTTGGCGAAAACACTCGATTATGCGGAAAACCCATGGGCGGAGGAAAGAATTGACGATTTGATTTTTTAGTTCATAGTTAAAGCCATGGGTTTTCACATGAAATCCAATATCCGCATAAATTCCGTTGCGCCGAACATTAGAATTGGATTTCTAATCGCTAATGTCAATTCCAGAAAGCTAATTTCGTTCAAACGAACGGACCCTGAGTGTTTTTGATGAGTAATTTTAAAGTTAAATTAGGAGAAATTTCGGTGCGACTAATCAAAACTGCGGTGTCTTTAACATCTCTCTTAATTTGTTGTGGCAGCTATATATCAATAGGATCCACCATTTCTCCCTTTCTCACCATCCCCTATCTCTCCAAATTTTGAGTTGCAAATTTTATGCCCATGCTTATAAGTAGCTTCATATTTATTTCTGTGGGAAGTTCATGGGAAATCTCATACATAGTACAGGAGTGTCCATGAACTAAATTGAATATCTGTTCAATCGAATTCAAATTTGTCATTGAATGCAGAGATTCATATTCATTTGAATATTTGAATTCAGATTCGTTCTGAAACCCTGGATTCAATCCAAATTCATTTCAAATGAAAGACCAAATGGACTTTGATCGGACGCCTAGGATCTTCTTCATATGTAATATAAATATTCTTATTATTCACGACTATTCATGAATCTTGGCAATAGAAATAATATTGTTGCGGATCACTCAAGGCTCCGGTAGATCGGACTAGATTGGACCGTCTTAGCCCGGGAGCGTTTGAGCGCGCAAACAGTCACAGAAAAAGAGAAAGCTAACAAGATAATTTTTTTAACGTGGAAAACCCGTCAACTGGGTGAAAAACCACGCGGCCGGGTCTGCGCCGGCCGAAACCTCCACTATTTGTTGGTTGTTGTACAAAGCTACTTTAAAGAACTCGAGGGAGACAGACCGCCTCTCGTTACAATTGTTGAGAGAGAGATACTCGGAGGGTGACGAGCCACCGCTCCTGGAGCTAAGACTTTTGTCTGATGCAGAGGGGGATGCTGCGCTCTAAGCGCTCTAGAGGTTTTGACTGTAGCTTGAAGGTTGGATCGATGTGCTCTGTGCGTCTTTGTTTCTGTCGGTTGTCTCCTGCTGCGCGAGAGGAGTTTGGAGTGCTGTTCTCGCTGGAGGCTGGAGCGTTTGTTCTTGAGTGCGCGGAGTGCTTGTTGCTGAGTACGCGGGGTTATGCTTGGACGGTCTTGAGAGCGGAGAGCGCAGAGGCGCTCTTGGAGCAGTTTTCGGAGCGGAGCGCACGGAGGCGCGCTTGGAGCGGTCTTGCGGGCGGAGCGCGCGGAGGCGCGCTTGGAGCGGTCTTGAGAGCGGAGCGCGCGGAGGCGCGCTTGGAGCGGTCTTGAGAGCGGAGCGCGCGGAGGCGCGCTTGGAGCGGTCTTGAGAGCGGAGCGCCCGGAGGCGCTTGGAGCGGTCTTGAGAGCGGAGCGCACGGAGGAGCGCTTGGAGTGGTCTTGAGAGCGGAGCGCACGGTGGCGCGCTTGGAGCTGTCTTGAAAGCGGAGCGCACGGAGGCGTGCTTGGAGTGGTCTTGAGAGCGGAGCGCACGGAGGCGCGCTTGTGAGCGCGCAAGGAGGAGGCGCGCTTGTGAGCGCGCAAGGAGGACGCGCGCTTGTGAGCGCGCAAGGAGGAGTCGCGCTTGTGAGCGCGCAAGGAGGAGGCGCGCTTGTGAGCGCGCAAGGAGGACGCGCGCTTGTGAGCGCGCAAGGAGGACGCGCGCTTGTGAGGGCGCAAGGAGGAGGCGCGCTTGTGAGCGCGCAAGGAAGAAGGAGGAGAGAGAAAATCCGTAGGAGGATTTTCCCGGCTGGAGAGAGAGAAAGTCTCAAAAGAGGGGAGAGATTGAGGAGGAGAAGATGATGGATAAAAGAGAAACCTTGGGGTTCTATTTATAGTTTTTGAGGGTGACACTTTCGTAATTAAATGGGTGGTTAGGGTAGTTATGGTGGTTATGCGGCTACCCGCACACCATAACCAATTTATGTGTTATACGCACACTTATCATGAATATAGCTACGCGCACACCAATTTGTATAGTTTTGCGGTGATATGTATTCATATGACGGATATGGTTATGCGCACACCATAACCATATTATTTGCTATACGCAGACCGTATTGAAGGATTTTACTATTTGCACCCCCATGTTGGAGGATTTTACTATTTACACTCACATGTTGGAGGATTTTACTATTTACACCCACATGTTGAAGGATTTTACTATTTGCACCCCATAATGGGGGATTTTACTATTTGCAACCCCATGATGTGGGATTTTACTATTTGCACCCACATGTTGGAGGATTTTACTATTTGCACTCCATGATGGAGGGTTTTACTATTTGCACCCCATGATGTGAGATTTTACTATTTGCACCCCAATGTTGGAGGATTTTACTATTTGCACTCCATGATGGGGGGTTTTACTATTTGCACTTCATGATGTGAGATTTTACTATTTGCACCCCCATGTTGGAGGATTTTACTATTTGCACTTCATGATGGAGGAATTTACTATTTGCACCGCCATGTTGGAGGATTTTACTATTTGCACCTCCATGTTGGAGGATTTTACTATTTGCACCCCATGATGCAGAATTTTACTATTTACACCCCAATGTTGGGTGGTTACGGGGCTAGTGGCGTTTCTTTGGATAACAGCACACCCATGAATGGGGTGCGGTTAGCGCCTTCAAGAAAACCCTATCAAATATTATTCAGATTCAGATTAAGATTCAACTACTACTCAAATATGAAGTAGGATTTGATTCCGGATTTGGATTTGAATTCGAAAAATATGAATTTTACTTGAATCTTCACAAATCAATTCCTGAACTATTCACGAATTACTTGGTTTGTGAACAGCCTACGTGGAGGTGATAATACCGATCATCACAGTATTTGATGGCGATAATACTCAGAGATAGTATCTGTGCCCTCCCGTGCATGAAGATAAATTGCAATACTATAGTTTTTAATGGAGACTTATCAGTACTAATCGTAGCCGTAGAATTTATTTTCAAAGCAAATTTTCTTTAAAAAATTTTAATTAATTATTTAAAGAATGCATTATTAAAACACCAATTTAATATTTTAATGATGAATAGTTTGAATTTGATAATGATTTTTAAGAACTACACTAAATAGATTTTGGGTGGTGTTAAAGGCAAACCAGAATTGACTATTGGCAAACCAGTTTCTATGAGTTATTACGCGCTTTTTGAAAATACGATTTATACATGCCTTTTTAGGAAAAGTGTTTAACACTAAAATTTTAGATCTCGTCGAGATCTACAACTTTCGTGTTGAACATTTTTCCTAAAAATGCACGCACAAGGCGTATTGTCGTCATGATCGTAACTATAGCGAATTTTTTAAAAATACGTCTTGTACATGCATTTTTAGGAAAAGTGTTCAACACGAAAGTTGTAGATCTCGACGAGATCTACAATTATCGTGTTGAACACTTTTCCTAAAAATGCATGTAAAAAGCGTATTTTCAAAATGCGCGTAATAACTCAAAGAAATTGGTTTGCCAATAGCCAATTCTGGTTTGCCTTTAACACCACCCTAGATTTTATATGAAAATATGTAATATATTTATGTATATATACACGAGTGATAATACTGCTCCACAGGTGGTAATACTACTGTCTAACATTGTGCAATGAGGATATTGAGTGAAATAATGGTATTGTCGTCGCTTCCCGCGGTCTGCAAGGCGCAGGAGTGATCAATGATATTGTTGGGGAACATCGTGGGCTATCATTCGTAAACTTATAATTAACAAGGGAAGATGGGACTTTGATGTAATATTCATTATTCCAAGTTTACCCATAGCCTCTTGCTGTCTTGTTTAATATATTTATGTGTATGATTCAAAAAAAAAATGAGTGATCGAGCTCGTCCACAAACAGGAGCCTTAGATCCGCCCCTGTTCACAAACGGCACGAAAGAAACCATGTGCATGACTACAGTTAGAATATTTGGTTAATATGTTTGCGCGTATCAGGACCGACTCCGAACTACCCAATGAATTTCGTGTCACTAGGGTTTAAGGGTTCTACGCTGGAGACACTATGTAAGATCATTCCACACTGATGAATCTTAGTAGACTATCTTGAGCGGAGCTATTACAACTACTAGTATGCACATTCATCTTTCAGATTTACCATCTCTTTATATATTTCCACTTGTATGAAAAAAAAGTACCGACAGCCTCGCCTGGCGACCGTTATCGGGCTGCAGCCCAAGCACCCCAAACCCTCTCCAGCCCACAAGCGTGTTGTTGGTGGTCACAGCCTCCCTTTGGTGAGAAGTGATCCAGTTATGCGCCTCTACGAGGTCTTCCCAGGAGGTCACCCATCCCAGTACTACTCCAGCCCGAGCACGCTTAACTATATATTTCTTTCACTTCTCATCACCAATTGAGCCAAGTGTGCTAACTTTATGTATTTTGTTAATTATATTTTAAAATATGCGATATTTTCTAAATTTAAAAAAAATTATATTCCACTAATGTTGTTTTTACGAAAGTGGTGTGCGGCAAATATTCGCTTCGTTTGGCGCATAAAATGCATGAATTTTTGAGCATAAAATGCATGAATTTTTTTAGGTGAGGTCGGGCATTCACGAACGACGGTTCATGTCCACCGCGTTCACGACCGCCGCCATCACGCCAAACGAAGCCATAATATTGCGTCAGGCCGGAATGGAGGAACTCCATACAAAAAGTTGATTAAAAGTTGCTTGGATATATATATAATAGGCAAAGAAATACTTTTGGGACTTTTGGTGTAACAAGTGAGACTTTTCGGAAATCATTTTAAATCATCTGATTTTGTTGAAATTAAATCTAGTCGTCTGATTATCTACATGGTGTAATGGTGAAATTTCATGTAAATTTTACTAGAGATCATATATATATATCTAATATGGTAGTGCGTTATAGACCTATATTTTTAGGTCACGACGGCTCTACAATAATGTGAAGTTTTGATTTTGCCACATATCTACATTAAAATTTTAATATTATTTATAATAAAGACAACCGGTCGGGTTCGAGACCATGACTATACGAGCTCGTGCGTCAATGCTTCCGTCGACTTAGAAGAGAAGGGCGAGGTCAGCGCAAGATGAGCGAAGAAGGGGAATAGTCACGGTCTCAGAGAGGAGAAGTGTTAGGAAGTATGATGTCCACAAAGCACACAAGAATCGCAGAAAAAACAAGCAAAAAACACACAAGGATTTTAACGTGGAAAAAACCCCAAAGATCGGGGAAAAAACCACAACCACCCGCGCCCAGAAAATTCACTATGAAGAAAGATCGAAGAAGAAATACACCTCTCCTCTTACGTCGCTCCTCCTCAGGTTTTTCAACTCTGGTAACCCTAGGCCGAAAACAAGGCCTTTTATACCCACAGTATAACAGGGAAGGAAAAAAATTACACCATACGCAATCAGGCTCCACATTCTAACAAGAAGGCCAGGTGAACCCTAGTCTCAGAGGAGAAGCTCCGCTCACTTATAAAAAAAATTAATCGAGTGTGGGAGGCCTCCCACACTTGTGGGAGGCCTCCCACATTCGCCCTAAGGTGGGTCCGCCCTAAGACCGGGCTGAGGGAAAAGAAAAAGAAGGGACAGAAGTTAGTCGGACTTGGGAGACAAGAAGGAACTAGGGAAGGGCAGAAATAGGAAAACCTTTATTAAGCCAAAATGATGTCTCTTATTACAAGCAGTATGTTATATTTATTACCTCATTCCTATTAACAACTAATGATCACAACCGTTGGATGTAGATCATATTTGTTAGAGTTCGCTCTCAATGAAGCTGGAGACTTAGGCTTCGTTTGGCTCGGCTTATTTGCTACGGTGAGTTTGGACAAAATCGTCATTGTCATAGAATGTATGTTTGGTATGACAAATGTTACTACCATTATCAAAAAAGAAACTAGTTATAAGCATAAAATGTTTGGCATGACAATGACGTTTTTGTCCAAACTCACCGGAGCAAATAAGCCGAACCAAACGAAGCCTTAGACAAATTACATTGTCTTTTGAAAACGGCGCTCGCTCCGTTTAGCAACAAAAAATGTTGACCCGTTATTGCGGGGTGCCGCGCTACCAAAACTCAAGAATAACCATTAGAAGGCTTCAATTCCTGATGATTCTTCGACGACTTTTTCCTATCAATGTGCTTGTAGAAGAGAGTAATGTCAAGTTAATTGAGACCGTCTGCTTCTCAATGAGTGGCAGAAAAGTTCAACCCGATGTCTCCACATTCAACATCTTGTTCAAAGCATTGTGCACAATTCATCAGTTGAGACTATCAATGTGTTGATTCATGGTTGCAAATAAGGACAACTCGAAGAAGCTCTCAATTTTATAGGAGAGGCCGATAGCGAACATTCCTGATAAGATCACTTTCAACACTCCAGTCAGCGGTTTCTGTCGAGCTAAACACATCATCCATGCTTTGTACAACTTAGATGCCACATATCACTGCTTTGTACTCTCTTTGTGATGAGGTTTGTAATATGAAGAAGAACTCGATGCATGGGTGCTAGAGGGTCGCGTCTGTTTAACACGGAAATGCGCAAGATATCGCAAAGAAGGCAACATGATTCAAACGGTTATAATTGTTAGGGAGTGGCGCCTATCAACTATCTCAAAACCCCGGAGTGTAAGGAAAGGCGCTACCAACTCCTTTATTATTATCAAGCAGGACCGGTCAAATTGTTCTCATAGCTCCCTCGCACTAAACCGTGCCCGGAACTCCCCTGTACTCATGCCCGAAGCCAACCCAGCTCCCTTACACTAAACCGTACCATGGAGTTCCCATGCACCCATGCCAGGAGCCAGCCCGGGAAGCACCCCATCCAACACCTCGATGGCGGGCCACACCCAACAATAATTTGCTATAATCCCCCGCACTGAGCAGGCTTCTCTCCCTTTCATATATCAGAGTAGTGAAGTGCGACTTCTAGACCCGAGTTTTTTGCTCCCATCTTGGCTCTTTACTTCCGCCGGGGTCGGTTACAAAAATTGTTGAAGTGGTGCCATGATAGTTGCGAGGGAACTCCGGGCAAGCCACCGTCAGCAAGGATTTCAAAGCATAATAATCAACACACATTATTTCAAGTTCGAGCTCATAACCGTGCTTGAATTTGTGGGTGTTGCAAGGCAACAAAATACCATATCCGCCAAGCTTCTCCCGTGAGGCGTTGAGATTGAGTTCTTCAAAAATTGCGTCACGAAATGCGTTGATGTTGTTGACGGCGATTTGATGTTCAGCGGAAGTTGCTCTTCAAGAACTGTGGAGAGGAATCTTTTTCTCGAATGAACCCTAAATATTCTGTACGCACGGTTCTTTCACATGCATTACAAATCGGCAGCCGATTTTCCAACCCGAGCATGAAAATTTTCTCAATTTTCGGGCTGCTTTTTGAATTAAGAATACTGCGTCAAAGATCACAAAGCTTTTCTCTAGCGCACAATGTGTCGGACGCACGAAAAAATTTTGCCAGATGATGGGAAACACACTAGAGGAGTCATAGTCCATCCGGCAAAGCAATGGGAAGTCGCGTAATCTTCTCGCGCTCTTCTTGAAAACTCGATTGGGTATCAATTTATTATTATTATTATTATTATTGGTAGGCGGTAGCTATCAAACCTTTCTATAATATCGTCATTTCATGTGTAAAGCGCTTTTTAGGTCAAGGACTTGAATTTACGGGCGTTATTTGCGATAAATCTCAATGGTCAAGATATGCCTTGGTTATGACCGGAGCCCTGACGTAAAAATCGCTCGATTCAGAGAGAAGATTTTTTCGATGCTTGCGATGATGATGTGTATGATCGTTTTAAAAAATAAACTTTAAGACTCGTCTCTAACAGTTATTTTTTTTTCCATATATTTTGTATTTTTCAATTTAAACAAATGAATGTAATTATAAATGTTTTTGCCTCCCACATTAATATTTTTCTGGATCCACCATTGTTGTGGTAGATTCAATTAGGCCTTTTCAACATGATAAAAAAAATATCTATATGCTCGCTCGCAGGATGCGATTATTCGTCCAATATGAATGTGCGCATGACGTTACGAACCGCGCCTTTACACGGGTCCACCACAAGCCAACTATCAACTAACGTTTGCAATTTCGGTAGCGTTAGAAATGTAATTATGGCTCCGTTTGGGGGAACTTATTTTCACCGGTCAAGCAGTTACGACCGCATGAACGGGACCTTAATTATGGTCCGGTTCATGCGGTCGTAACCGCTTGACCGGTAAAAATAAGCCCCCCCAAACAGAGCCTATGTCAGCTATCTTTCCTTATGATATAAGATTGATTTTTTATTATTTCGAGAATAGTCTTATTAGATCTATGTGTTGGGATATAACGCGAAAACTATTCCCCATGCGCAACCAAAAGATACAAGGTATACAAGCGCATAAATCTGAACAAGAAACTCTGTATATATAAATAATATAACTGCAACAATACAACATGAAGAAATGTACCGATGCCCGTTACAGAATACACCGCGGAGATCCGGACTCGCTCGATCCGCGGGAGAGATAATAATCTGGACTGCAATCCGCTAGCACAGCGGACGCACAAGGTTCGTCGCGAACCTTCGTCGTCGAGTGACGACCAAACCACCAGCCACGACCGGAGAAGCACCGTCGAGGCCAACTGCACTCACGCACGCCATCAACGCCAAGCAGCACCACCGGAGAGAAACACCATCAAGGTCACTGCACTCCAGCATGCCTTCGCCGCGACGCCCGCACCACCGTGTGAAAAATCCTCTTCGCCGCCTCCAGATGAGGCTTCCTAGGCTCCTGCATGTAGCGACTCACTCGGCCAACCGCAAACGAGATATCCGGTCGAGTGATCGTCAAATAGATCAAACTCCCAATCAGAGCCCGGAAGGGCTTAGGATCAGACAAGATCCTTCCTTCATCCCGACGAAGTTTCACTCCAACTTCAAGTGGAGTAGAGCAGCGCTTTCCATCCGCCATGCCAAATCTCTCCACGATCCGCTCCGCATAGCCCTTCTGAGAAATCGACACCCCACTCTTCTTCCTCTCCACTTCGATACCAAGGAAATGGTGAAGCTCCCCCAGATCCTTCATTTCGAACCGGATTGATAGCTCCGCCCTAAGCATTGCCACCTCTCCGTCGTCATTCCCCGTCACGATCATATCGTCGACGTACAACAGCACAAGCACATGAAGTCCACCCTTCTTCTTCACAAACAGACTCGAGTCGGAGTCAGATGCATAGTACCCGCAAAACAACAAGTATTCTGCAATCTTTCCAAACCACGCTCGAGGCGCCTGCTTCAAACCATAAAGGGCCTTCTTCAACTTACAAACATACTCCGGATGTGACTTGGAAACTTATCCGGGTGGTTGCTCCATAAAAATATCCTTGTCAATCTCGCCATAAAGAAAAGCGTTCTTCACGTCGAGCTGCCACAACTTCCAACCTTGGCACGCCGCCAACGCAATCACCACCCGCACCGAAGTCATTTTTGCCACCGGGCTGAATGTCTCATCATAGTCTTCCCCGTACTGCTGTGAGAATCCCCGAGCAACAAGGCGAGCCTTGTACCGCTCTACACTGCCGTCTGCCTTCTTTTTGACCTTATACACCCACTTGCAAGTGACATGAGTAACACCATTAACCTTGGGCACAAGGTCCCAAGTTTCATTCTTCCTGAGGGCAAGCATCTCCTCATCCATGGCACCATCACACTCCTTCACTCCAGTGGCTTCCTCAAATCGTGACGGCTCCCGCTCGTCAAGAGGTCCTACAAAGAAGCACGAACACATGCTAACAAGATTACCTTCCCGATAGCGAGCCGGTGGGACGATAGTCCTCTTCGACCTCCGCAAAGACGAACCACTCTCCACCGCTCCATCAACATCATCACTACTAGCTCCCCCGCCAGAATAACTTAGAGCGTCGCTCCCCCTGCTTCCTGAACCCGAAGCACCTGACCTGATGTAACACCTCAATTTATTTAAAATTGGTTTTGGGGTGCGATTAGAAATTGGGGTGCGGTTAGGGGAGTTGGTCTGCGAATAGCATAGCTTTGTTAGGTTTAAAACAAAACCTAACTCCCCTCCCCCTCTCATTCCCGATTCCCCCCCCCCCCCAGCCGCAATCTCTCTCTCGATCTCCCTCTCGCCCTCGTCTAGGTCGGCCGACCAGCGCCCCCTCCCTCTCTTGCTCGCGTGGCTCCAGGAAGGAGGAGGCCGACACCCTCCTCTCATCTCTTTCTCTCGCTCTCGTTCGCACAGGAGCAGCCCCCCCCCCCCCCCACAATCTCCCCTCTCATCTCTCCCTCTCGTCGCCCTCTTCCTCCTCCCCGTCGGCCTGAGACAAGGAGAGCCGAAACCCCCCCCCCCCCCCCACCCCCTCCCTTTCTTGTTCTGCTGCTGGAAGGAGAAGCCCGACTCCTTCTTCCTCTTGGGTGCTAGGACAGCCGCAAGCTAAGGGAAGAAGCTTCCTCCCTAGGGTTCCTTCAAGGGGAAAATCACAACGTTGAAGTTGTGCGCCATTCGAAGAACGTGGAAGCTCCGGAGCAAGCTTGGACGCCGTTTTCGTGCGCGGACAGCCGCTACGTTCGTTAGCCGTCAAATCCGGGCGCGTCTCCATGGTTCAGAAGCGACGTCTGAGGGTAACGATTCTCTTTACTCTCATTTGGACACGTTCTAGTCCGTTCCTTGCATCGTTGAGGCCCCCTACCCAAAAGGGTGAGGTCGTGGCCTCCGACGGGTCGATTCGTGTTATCCCCGTCAAATCTTGCATACATGTAGAGTCCATACGTGAAATGGACGTAGGCGCGCTGTGTGAAGCCCATCCGAGACGGTTCGTCCGGATTGGTGATGTTTTTTGGTATTATGCGTGCCGGGGAAAACTCCGTGCAGATATACTGCTTCGTAGGACTAGAGGGTGCTACTGCATGCGCAGCAACGCCTGGGGGTGTGCCCCGGGAAGCACCCGAAGTTAGAAACAGAAATGGAGTTTCTGTTCACTACCGCCGGCGTTAGCGTTATCGCCGGGCGGTAGCTCCCAGACTTGGATCTGGTGAATTTTGGACGTTCTGAGGCAGTGGGAGTGCTACTGCATGTGCAGCAATGCCTGGGGGTGTGCTCCGGGAAGCACCCACAGCTAGAAGCCAAAATGGGGTTTTGTTCACTGTCGCTGGCGACAGCTCCCAGACTGAGTTCTGATGATGTTGTTGTGCCCACCTGTTGAGAGGACCTGAGGCCTTTGTGCCCGACCCGTGAGGGTGTCCTGGTGGATGACTTAGCGGCCCGTAGGGCCGGCTAATTGAGAATACCTGGGCTGAGGGAACGCCATACCCGCTCTTCGTGTTGTACAACGAGAGCTGTGAACAACGGGCATTTGGCGAACCTGAAACCGCACCATTGCAGCACCTGATTAGTGAGTCTCGTACAACATGTCGGGAGGCAATGGGAAAGAGTCTCCGGACTACGGTATGTTCACAATTAAAGCACGGGAGAGCCCCGGTATTCGGGCCACCGACTTTAGCCTCGAAGGGCAAAGCCATCAAGAGTGGATGGTGGTGGAAGGCGGAGTACACCAAAGAGTGCCTGAGAGCACGAGACGTGGGGGTCATTCCCACGTTTGTGATTGTTGCATATGTATGAACTGTTGTGGGCTTTGCTAGTCGCACTCTTATATATATATATATATATATATATATATATGCTGCGGACACTGTTTTGCAGGGATGGTTAGAACTGCCACCCCCTCGAAGGGGTGGGGTCGGTACAATTTGGTCAGCTTTAGCTGACCGTTGCCCTGTTTTGCCACCGTTTTTTGTGGGCTTGTTGTACAGGTGCTGGACCAAGCAGGAACATAGCGGGCTGAAGCCCTGGTGCTGCTGCGTCCCTTGAAGGCCTTTTGTTGTTCTTTTACTTTTCATGTATGGCCGGCCTGCGCGCCGATGTTGGTAAACTATAAGGCCGTCGTGCCTCTATTGTTGTGTAAACACATTTTATTCCTATTAGTAGAAGTGGACATACCCGGGTTCGGGTTCGTGGTGGTTTATATATTTTGTCTCTCTCTTTTGCTTCCGCATAGAATGCTCTGAGTTAGGTTCATTGTTTAGAGTCGTTCGATATTTCAATTAAGTGACGTTCCCGTTTGTTTGGTAGTATATGGCGTGGGGCCCCGGCCGGACCTTCTGTCATATGCTTCTTAACGGATGGGGGTGTTACAAATTGGTATCAGCTTTCTAAGGTTTCCGTATCCTTCTAAGGAATTCGTGGACGAATTCTTTTAAGGGGTGGTGAGCACGTGTGTGCATTACCGTCGAGACATAAAATAAACCCAAAAATGTCCACTTAGGAATAAAATGTAACAACAAACCAACAATAATTGCATGATCGTGAAACCTGAGTGTTCCTTTTGTTGTTAGTTGCGGCTGTGCTGTCGCCTAACTGTGTGTTGCACTCGTGTAGGGCACTCGAAGTGCAGCGGGACCGTCGCGTCCCCGTGACGTGGCTGAGAGTAGCGGGTCCGCTGAAGCCCCTACAACTCCGTCTGCTGAGATGGTTCGGCTAGTTACAGAAGCCGTTCTAGCTGCGTTGAATGGCCAGCCTGGAAGGCAAGGTCAACCGCTGGTGCAGGAAGTGGCCCCAGAGCCACTAAGAGCGGAGCAGGTCCCCGTGAGGCGTGCTCCTGAGCAGCAACTGAAGCACTTCCTTGGATTTTGACCTCCTCCGTTTACCGGGGTTGAATCCCCAGCTGAGGCCGAGGACTGGTTGTCGCATGTGGAGCGAATTCTGACAGCGACACAGTCGGATGAAGCGCAGAAAGTGACCTTTGCTTCTTACTTGTTGGAAAAGGAAGCCAGGCGGTGGTGGGATGAGGTAGAGAAGCGCCAGTTCGCGGGAAGGTGACTGGTTGATGTGCCGATGGAAGAGTTCTCAAAAATCTTCCTGGCAAGGTATGTGCCTCCGTCGCAGCAGATCGCGATGGAGAACCAGTTCTTGGCTCTGACGCAGGGTAATAGACTGGTTGATGACTACCTGTACGAGTTCACCCGCCTCGGGCGTTACGCTGGAACTTCTTTCGATGACGAAGGGAGAAGGGTGAACAGGTTCTACGGTGGACTGCGTAGTGAGTTGCGGTACCTTCTGACAGGGCCGTTAACGCAGGGTTTCACGACCCTCGTTGGTTCTGCCCGAGCGCTTGAGCAGGACATGCTCAGGGAGAAGGGCAAGGTGGCTGCGGTCGAGGCAGTGCCGGAGGGCAAGGCGCCGAGTGTGTCAAAGATGCGGAGGTTGAGTCGCTGGAAGAAGGCTCGAGTATCTGGGCCAGCTCCCTCTGCTTCGGGCGCATCGTCTGGACGCGGCCCGCTCACTTGTTTCACTTGTGGCAAGCCTGGCCATTTCTCTCGGGAGTGCCGCAGTGGGCTCCCAAGGCCAGAGAAGAAGACTGGGCCAGCTTATTCTGAGAAGGGGAAGACGGCTGAGTCCACTGCCTCCTGAATGGCTCCCCCGCAGCCCAGAGTCTTCAATCTTGGTCAGCAGGAGGCTATCAAAGCCAAGGACGTCGTGACAGGTATAATTTAAGATACAGTCCTTACTATTTTATATACATGTTTTATTATTCATGCTAACCCTGTTTAGCGGCATAGGCTTTGTAAATGTTTTAGGCGTTCCGACGAGAGCGCTTTTCGATACTGGAGCTTCGCACTCCTTCTTATCGTCGGACTTCGTCCAACGTATTAGTGCGCCCTCGATTGCTTCTGCAGATGGATTGGAGGTCCTACTGCCGAATGGATATTCGATGCGTGTGGAGAGAAGTTGTTGCGTGAAGGTTCTAGTCGGAAGTCAGGAGTATGACCTGAAAGCATCGTTACTCCCCCTGGTTGAGTTCGATGTAATTTTCGGCATGGATTGGCTGTCGGAACAGCGTGCGTGCATCGATTGCGCCACCAAGGAGGTGAGGTTTGGGCAGTGTGCCGATCGTGAGACGGTCTTTGCGGGCATGCGTGGATCGAGCAAGACGCTGATGTCTGCTCTCCAGGTGTCCAAGGCAGTGCGACAGGGAGCAGAGTTATTCTTTGCTCTTGTGGAGGCTTCAACGCCGATGCCCAGCCTAGCGGATGTTCCGGTGGTTTCAGAGTTCCCCGATGTGTTCCCGAGCGATCTCCCCGGTGCTCCACCGCAGCGGGAGATAGATTTCACGATTGAGTTGGTGCCGGGCGCTAAGCCCGTGGCCCGCTCGCCGTATCGTATGGCTCCGAAGGAGTTGGCGGAGTTGAAGATGCAGTTGCAGGAGCTGCTTGAGCAGGGTTACGTGCGTCCGAGTTCCTCACCTTGGAGTGCGCCGGTCCTTTTTGTCAAAAAGAAGGACGGTAGCCTGCGGCTTTGCATCGACTATCGGGAGCTAAACAAGCTGACCGAGAAGAACAAGTATCCTCTTCCGAGGATAGACGACTTGTTCGACCAGCTCGTTGGTTCGACAGTATACTCGAAGCTGGACTTGAAGTCCGGCTATTATCAGGTGCGGATCAGGGAGTGCGACATCCCGAAGACTGCCTTCAGTACAAGGTACGGGCAGTATGAGTTCACCGTGATGCCGTTTGGGCTGTCTAATGCGCCTTCGGTGTTTATGGACTTGATGCACCGGACTTTCCGAGAGTACCTCGACCGGTTTGTGGTCGTCTTCCTTGACGACATACTGGTCTACTCTCAGTCCGAGGAGGAGCACGGTGAGCACCTGCGAGTAGTCTTAGAGGTTTTGAGGAGGAACCAGCTGTATGCCAAGTTCTCGAAGTGCGAGTTCTGGCTACCTTCCGTGGCGTTCTTAGGCCATGTGGTTAGTGGATCGGGTGTGGCGGTAGATCCGGTGAGGGTTGCGGCCATCAGGGAGTGGCCTGTTCTTTCTACTGTAGCGGAGGTCCGTAGCTTTCTCGGGCTGGCCGGCTATTACAGGCGCTTCGTGGAGAACTTCTCACGGATCGCGCTGCCTCTTACGACACTGACACGGAAGATGCAGGAGTTCATTTGGACGCCCGCGTGTGCGCAGGCTTTCGAGGAGTTGAAGCGGCGGCTTACGACGGCTCCGATCTTATGTTTGCCTTGCGGCACGGAGGGCTACGAGATCTACACTGACGATTCGGGGAGCGGCCTTGGCTGTGTTCTGCAGCAGCATGGCAAGGTTATAGCGTATGGCTCTCGCCAGCTGAAGGTGCACGAGCGGAATTATCCGGTCCACGACTTGGAGTTGGCGGCCGTGATATTTGCCCTGAAGCTATGGCGGCATTATGTGTATGGCTTGAAGATCGACATCTTCACGGACCATAAAAGCCTTAAGTACTTGTTGAATCAGAAGGAGTTGAACATGCGACAAAGAAGGTGGATGGAATTCCTCGGGGATTACACCTTCGAGATACACTACACACCCGGGAAGGGGAACGTGGTCGCTGATGCTTTGAGTCGCAGAACTCCAGCTCGAGCAAACTGGTTGCGCATTCATGATGAACGTTTAGTCCTGGAGTTGGAAGCCTTGGGTATTACCTGTGTTGACAGGAGTGCTAGTGCAAATGCATGCCTGAACTGGACGGAGGTGCAGTGTGACCTCGCGGACAGAGTTCGGAGAGCGTTGGAACTTGATGAGAGCATGAAGCGCTATGCAGCGGAAGGGCCAAAGTTCTCGGTTGAAGACGGTCTTCTGCGGAAGGATGATCGTTTGTGCATCCCAAAATCCGGTACTTTACGAGAGGAGTTGATGTATGAGGCTCACAATACCAAGTACTCAATCCACCCAAGGAGCACAAAGATGTACAAGGACATGAAGATACTGTTCTGGTGGCCAGGCATGAAGAAGGACATAGCCCTCTACGTGGCAAAATGTCAAACGTGCGCGCTAGTGAAGACCGAGTGCCAACGGCCAGGAGGTTTCTTGAAATCGTTGCCAATCCCGGAGTGGAAATTTGATGATATTTCCATGGATTTTGTGCACGGTTTGCCAAAGTCACTGCAGAAAAATGACTCTATCTGGGTTATTGTGGATCGGTTGACTAAAGTTGCACACTTTATCCCGAATCAGAAGAGCGATCCAGTGGAGAAGCTAGCAAAGATGTATGTGGAGAACATCGTTCGATTACACGGCGTCCCTCGCAGCATAGTTAGCGACCGTGATGGGCGGTTTACGTCCGGTGATTGGAGGCATGTCCATCGGTTATTGGGCACAAAGCTCAAGTTTAGCACAGCCTTCCATCCGCAAACGGATGGGCAGACCGAAAGGACAAATCGGACGATGGAGGATATGCTGCGAATGTGCGTTTTAGACTTCGGGCAGCGTTGGGAAGATCACCTTTACATGGTAGAGTTCGCCTACAACAACAGTTACCAGGCGAGTATCCAGATGGCCCCGTACGAGGCATTATACGACAGGAAGTGTCGTACTCCGTTAGCGTGGGCGGAGACCGGTGATACCAAGCTGCTGAAGCGCAAGGAGGTCGTTGATGCGAATGAGTCGTTACGGACCATTCGAGAGCGGTTGTTGACCGCCCAAGACCGACAGGCGAAGTATTACAACGCCAAACACCGGAACATGGAGTTCGCGGTTGGTGATTGGGTGTATTTGAAGATAAAGCCTTTCAAAGGAGTGTCGAGGATCCGACGCTTGAAGAAGCTGAGTCCGAGGTATGTAGGGCCATTCGAGATCACCGAGCGCATCGGCCAAGCAGCTTACCGACTTGCCTTGTCGACAGAGCTGAGTGGGTTGCATGACGTCTTCCATATCTCTGCGTTGAGGAAGGCGGTGCGAGAGCCCGATGCTGTGTCGGAGGCCGTTAGTGTGCCGGTGGAAAGTGGCCTAACTACCAAGGTGACTCCGGTTTGTATTATTGATGCTGATATTCGGCAGTTGCGGAGAAAGGCCATCAAGATGGTGAGAGTCCGTTGGGACAATTGTGGCCGCGAGGAGCTCTCTTGGGAGCCAGAAGAGATCATGCGCGAGGAGTGCCCTGATTTGTTTACTCAGGTATGACGAATTTCATTTCGTTGATTGTGCTTTAAATTTCGGGACGAAATTTCTGTAAGGGGGAGAGAATTGTAACACCTCAATTTATTTAAAATTGGTTTTGGGGTGCGATTAGAAATTGGGGTGCGGTTAGGGGAGTTGGTCTGCGAATAGCATAGCTTTGTTTGGTTTAAAACAAAACCTAACTCCCCTCCCCCTCTCATTCCCGATTCCCCCCCCCCCCCCCCCCCCAGCCGCAATCTCTCTCTCGATCTCCCTCTCGCCCTCGTCTAGGTCGGCCGACCAGCGCCCCCTCCCTCTCTTGCTCGCGTGGCTCCAGGAAGGAGGAGGACGACACCCTCCTCTCATCTCTTTCTCTCGCTCTCGTTCGCACAGGAGCAGCCCCCCCCCCCCCCCCCGATCTCCCCTCTCATCTCTCCCTCTCGTCGCCCTCTTCCTCCTCCCCGTCGGCCTGAGACAAGGAGAGCCGAAACCCCCCCTCCCTTTCTTGTTCTGCTGCTGGAAGGAGAAGCCCGACTCCTTCTTCCTCTTGGGTGCTAGGACAGCCGCAAGCTAAGGGAAGAAGCTTCCTCCCTAGGGTTCCTTCAAGGGGAAAATCACAACGTTGAAGTTGTGCGCCATTCGGAGAACGTGGAAGCTCTGGAGCAAGCTTGGACGCCGTTTTCGTGCGCGGACAGCCGCTACGTTTGTTAGCCGTCAAATCCGGGCGCGTCTCCATGGTTCAGAAGCGACGTCTAAGGGTAACGATTCTCTTTACTCTCATTTGGACACGTTCTAGTCCGTTCCTTGCATCGTTGAGGCCCCCTACCCAAAAGGGTGAGGTCGTGGCCTCCGACGGGTCGATTCGTGTTATCCCCGTCAAATCTTGCATACATGTAGAGTCCATACGTGAAATGGACGTAGGCGCGCTGTGTGAAGCCCATCCGAGACGGTTCGTCCGGATTGGTGATGTTTTGGTATTATGCGTGCCGGGGAAAACTCCGTGCAGATATACTGCTTCGTAGGACTAGAGGGTGCTACTGCATGCGCAGCAACGCCTGGGGGTGTGCCCCGGGAAGCACCCGAAGTTAGAAACAGAAATGGAGTTTCTGTTCACTACCGCCGGCGTTAGCGTTATCGCCGGGCGGTAGCTACCAGACTTGGATCTGGTGAATTTTGGACGTTCTGAGGCAGTGGGAGTGCTACTGCATGTGCAGCAATGCCTGGGGGTGTGCCCCGGGAAGCACCCACAGCTAGAAGCCAAAATGGGGTTTTGTTCACTGTCGCTGGCGACAGCTCCCAGACTGAGTTCTGATGATGTTGTTGTGCCCACCTGTTGAGAGGACCTGAGGCCTTTGTGCCCGACCCGTGAGGGTGTCCTGGTGGATGACTTAGCGGCCCGTAGGGCCGGCTAATTGAGAATACCTGGGCTGAGGGAACGCCATACCCGCTCTTCGTGTTGTACAACGAGAGCTGTGAACAACGGGCATTTGGCGAACCTGAAACCGCACCATTGCAGCACCTGATTAGTGAGTCTCGTACAGCATGTCGGGAGGCAATGGGAAAGAGTCTTCGGACTACGGTATGTTCACAATTAAAGCACGGGAGAGCCCCGGTATTTGGGCCACCGACTTTAGCCTCGAAGGGCAAAGCCATCAAGAGTGGATGGTGGTGGAAGGCGGAGTACACCAAAGAGTGCCTGAGAGCACGAGACGTGGGGGCCATTCCCACGTTTGTGATTGTTGCATATGTATGAACTGTTGTGGGCTTTGCTAGTCGCACTCTTATATATATATATATATATATATATGCTGCGGACACTGTTTTGCAGGGATGGTTAGAACTGCCACCCCCTCGAAGGGGTGGGGTCGGTACAATTTGGTCAGCTTTAGCTGACCGTTGCCCTGTTTTGCCACCGTTTTTGGTGGGCTTGTTGTACAGGTGCTGGACCGAGCAGGAACATAGCGGGCTAATAGCGGGCTGAAGCCCTGGTGCTGTTGCGTCCCTTGAAGGCCTTTTGTTGTTCTTTTACTTTTCATGTATGGCCGGCCTGCGCGTCGATGTTGGTAAACTATAAGGCCGTCGTGCCTCTATTGTTGTGTAAACACATTTTATTCCTATTAGTAGAAGTGGACATACCCGGGTTCGGGTTCGTGGTGGTTTATATATTTTGTCTCTCTCTTTTGCTTCCGCATAGAATGCTCTGAGTTAGGTTCATTGTTTAGAGTCGTTCGATATTTCAATTAAGTGACGTTCCCGTTTGTTTGGTAGTATATGGCGTGGGGCCCCGGCCGGACCTTCTGTCATATGCTTCTTAACGGATGGGGTGTTACACCTGAAGCCTGATGAAATAGGAGCACCTGGGGACACAGGTAACTCCACCAAAGAGTCGTCAGTAATTCTTTCTTCTCTTCTTTCTCCTGAGCTCTCCTCCAAAGCAACAATAGAGACTTCCTGATATGAAATCAGCTCGTCAAACACCACATCACGAGAAACGATGAACCGATGTGTATGTGGATCCATGCACTTCCATCCCTTCTTCCGCTCGTCATAGCCAATGAATATGCACTTCTGCGCCTTCGCATCCAACTTGGTTCTGAGAGCATCAGGAACGTGCACAAAGCAAGTAGCTCCAAACACACGCAAGTGCTTCACACTCGGCTTCTCTCCAAACATCATCTCGTGTGGAGACTTCAACTCAATCGGACTTAGTGGCAACCTATTGATCACATACGTCGTGCAAGCCACTCCATCCGCCCATAAGGCTTTGGGTATGCCCTTCGCATGTAGCCAACACTTGCATGTTTCCGCTAAGTGCCGAATCTTCCTCTCCGCTACTCCATTCTGCTGCGGAGTATGAGCACAGGACAGCTCTCGCCTTATACCTTGCTTCCTGCAAAAAGTAGAGAACTCATTAGAAGTAAACTCTCCTCCATTGTCCGTTCTCAACTTTTTTATCCGCAACTTCAGCACGCCTTCAACATTCTCCTTAAACTCCATAAACTTCTTGAAGACCTCCGACTTCTCCTTCACGAAGTATACCCAAGTGTACCGAGAAAAGTCATCCACAAGTACAAGCATGTATCGATTTCCTAAGTAAGTGGGCGTGGCGCACGGTCCCATCAAGTCACCATGAATGCACTCCAATGGCGCCTTGCTCCTGGAAAGAGACCTGTCAAATGGGAGACGATGTGCTTTCCCAAACTGACACCCTTCACAAACATGACCGTCACCAAAAGAAGATAGACTAGGCAAACCTTTCACTAGGCCTTTTGCCACCATAGCCTTCAACTTGTCCATCCCCACATGACCCAACCTCTCATGCCAGATCACTGTATTGTCATTCGTCTTCATCTTGTTCACATAGGAGTTTGTAGAAAGCACATATAAATCCTTCACACGCCTCCCGGTGTGAGTGATATCCGCCTTCACCGCAAAGAAGTTTTTCAAGAACTTTACCTCCTTCGGCCCGAACAAAACATGGTAGCCTGCATCCACTGCATTTGTCACTGAGAAGAGGTTCTTCTTCATACCTGGCACATGATAAACACTTTTTAACTTGAGTGCACTCCCATCACTGCTCAAGGTAATCGTCCCCTCCTTCTCCACCGTATGCACTGAATCATCCGCCGTCACTATAGCATCATTCCCCTCATAAGCCTGAAGGGAGGAGAACTTTGACTTATCGCCGGTGAGGTGATGACCGCACCCTGAATCAACAATCCAATCATCCTAAAAATTTATGGAGGCCAAGACATCCACCGACGTCGCCGTCATCTCTGCCAGGAAACAGTTCCCCCATTCCTCTTCATCTCTGGATCCCTCTCCTTTCTCCGCTACATGCTCCGGCTTCAGATTCACTTTGTAATCTCTCTTAAAGTGATCTGGTTTATTACACCTAAAACATTTGAGCCCCTTCTGCCCTCCATCAGACCTTGAAGGAAACTTGCCTCCATCTCCCTGTGATGAGGTAGAAGGTCCTTCTCCCATGTTCTTCTTCTTTCTTCGATTCCAATTCTTCTTCCCTGAGAATAAGACTTCACTTTCTCCCCCAGAAATAGAGCAACCAGACATCTGTCTTGCCAAGCTCTCCTGCGAAGCCAACAAGTTCTCCAACTCCAACAAAAATGGCTGAGTAGCCCACCACTGCACCGAAGTAATGAAGGGCACATACTCCTTCCGCAGACCGCGAATAATATGCCTCTTCAACTTAGCCTCCGAGATCGGCTCATCCGGATCCAACGCAGATATCTCCGCGCACAGGTTCTTCATCTTCAGAAAGAAGACTGAAATCGACAACTCCCCCTGATTGGCTTTCGCCAACTCATTCTCCAAGAACTGCAACCTTGCGACGTTCTTCTTGTTGAACAAACCATCCAACGACTTCCAAATCTCTGAAGCCGACTTGCACCCGATGATATGATCAAACAAATCTGGAGATATTGCCTGTTTGAGCGTAAACTCGGCTTTCGCGTTTGTTTTCTTCCAGGCCCTCACCGCTGGACCGTTCTCCCCGGCCGCAATAACTTCCTCTTGTCCATCACCGCCAACAACCTCCCACAGATCTTCCCCCAACAAGTAGCTTTCCATACAGGACTTCCATTTCTTGTAATTTGTCTGCGTCAGCAACTCAATACCAAGACCTCTCGCATATCCGCCTGCACCTTCAATTTCGGTATACCGATTTTCCTCTCCGAAGGAACTTAGCAAACACCGCTAAAACCAACGTAGCTCTGATACCATGCGAAAAATCCTTAACCCAGGACGTGCACAACCACCAGAAGAAAAATCACTAGAACAATGCAGGAAATACTTGAAATCAAGGATATAAGTTCGCTACAACTACACAGCAACATAAACGAACATACACCGCGACATACACGGTTGTATGATTCCGAATAAAATCCACAAGAACGGAAAACAGGAAATCCAAAAAGAACGAAGAACAGAAAAATCTTCAGATCCTCCTTCAATCTTCACGCCACACTGTTTCAACAAACCAACTACACCACGACGTAGATCTCGTCGACGGCTACATGATAGAACCAAAGAACACTGAAAACGGAGGTCCGAGGTGATGGCAATCCTAGAGAGAAGTTCCTCTCTCTACAACTTGATTCTGCAGCGCTGAAAATCAGATGGCCGGAGAACACTGTTCAGGCGGCCGCTTTTCGCCGGGGAGGGAGGAGATCCTCTTGCAACAGTGGAGAATAGCTTCAGCGAAGAAGAAGAGCTGAAAAAAATAAACTTTGCGGCTAGGGTTGCGGGAGAGAGAACGATTCACGCGGAGTTGGTCTGTTTTTTTTTTGGTAGAAATATATGTACATATATATAGGAGGCCAGCTGTCTAAGAGAACTGCCGAATACAGGAAACTTCAGTCGAATGGCAACTTCCGAATAGCAGCGGCCGAAATTGCATGTAGAATCCATCCGCCTAATTGCATTGGACGAGTTTGAGAGCACCATCCGCCGAATAATACAAAACAATATATAACCGAATATATATATATAATTGAATTATATATATATATATATAACCGCATCTTATTTTTACTTCAAAAAATTTAACACACCGGAGAGGAACTCCGTCAAGGCCGGCCACTGCACCACCGCAAGCCTTCGCCGCCATGCCCGCTCCACATCATCTCCTCCAAGACCGGAAAACACCCACTCCTCCAAGGCCGACAGCTATCATCTCCAAAGTCTGGGGATACGCCGGGGGTTCCGCATGGGAGAAAAAACATGGTGAAATCGGCACCAACAACGCCAATGCCGCCGCACGGGGTCACAACACCGGCAACCACCGGCGGCGGCGGCGACCCTTCAATACAAGCAAGAGGGGTGGTCTTATTCGTTTGGCACGGTCGTGGGGTCATGCACACAGTGGTTACGAACTGTCGTTCCCGAACCTCTGACCTCACCTAAGTAACTCCATCCATTTTTCGTTAAAAAATAACTGCGGCGGTTAACCACATATTTCATGTCGGTCATTTTTTTTGTTCAAACTCATCGAAACAAAAACATCGCGCCAAAAGAATAACTATTGTTCATGAATACAATAGTTTATAAGTATGAAGTAATGCGCCTCTTTTTTCAAAGTAAACGTTAATGTTTGTCATTTTTCATCCATATTTAATAAATTGCAAGTATATATCCTTACTATATTATTAGGGAAAATTTTGCTTTGGCGCAACATTAAAAATTATCACATGTTATCTTATTTTTTTTTAATGAAATAATATATTTCAAAAAAAATAAGACAGCTCATTTATGTAATTATATCATATCTCTAAATTAAAAATAATGATGAAAATTCAAAAAAAAAAAAAAGTTTTGGTACAGCTCATAAATCTATTATAGTATGTTATCATAAACATGTCAGCGGTCTATTCGAGATAGACTATCATTAGACATGTCAACGATATTTTCGAGGAGCTACCGTTAAATTCATCGACTTTATTAAAGTTGATTTAACATGCATGATAATATATGCATTAATATGATAATTTGTAATAAAAATGGATAGTGTGTTTTTTTTAGCTTTATTAATTAATTGATATGGGCGAAGTCCCGTACATGTCGGAGTCGAGGTATTGTCGCGATTGGCCGTAGGGCGAAGCCACGTGTCTCTCACTCATTGTTCTAATGTAAAATGAGACCCAAATACAAGTTTACATTTATTGGATTAAATTAAACATTAATGTGCATATTATAAGCAGTGCCATATTTCATGATCACAAGTAAAAAATATGTGCATCAAAATTAAATGCAATAAAATGAAATTATTCTTTATTACAATCAAAATGCAGATAACTACATCAAAATTCAAATCACAAAACTGAATACTGATGGGATGAACTCAAATCATACCCAAAAAGGAAATAAAAAAATTCAAAGCAAATTATGAGGCCTAGAAAAAACCATGGAGCCAATGAAAATATTTTGAATGATCAAAGCAAATTTAGTCCAACTTTGAGCAAATTCATTTTTTAGTGGTTGTGGTCTTCTTCGTGGTGGTGGTCGTTTGATCGTTTCCCAAGCCGACTGTATTCTTCACAGCCTCGGTAGCATCACGAGCCATTCCTGAAACCTTCTCTCCGGCCTGTGTACAAATCAAAATTAAATACGTAAAATGTGAAGAAAAAAACAATTTAAGCAACACGGAGAATGTGTGATGGTTACAATTACGAGTGCAAATAAAGCCCAGATTTTGACGGTTTGGAGTGGGCTCATGGGCTTTACAAGGCCTCCATTTTTGTGTTGGGTTCGGCCCGGTGCCCGGCCGTCTGGTCGAACACTAGGCTTTAACTTGGTGTTCGTATGCACATGCACTTCCCATGTATATTAGGTGCCCAACTACATTTATTATAGCTGAGTAGGCTTCAGCCTGCCTAGCTAGGCGCTCGATCTGGCGGGCTCAGTTTGACCCCTTTTTTTGAAGGAGCCTGGACCGGACCGGGGCCCGATAACAAGATAGCCCAGGCCTAGACCCGGTGTGTTTTATAGGAAGTTATTCCCTTCCAACATTAAAAAAAACTATCTTTAACACCTAATAGTGGCGTGTATGTAATTTTAGCAAAGTTTGGCGGGCATCGAAGGTGAGGGATGAGAACCTGCTGCATGAATCCTCCTGCTTGTTCCGCTGTCTCGCGGGTTGCCTGGGAGACGTCTCCGGCTTTGTCACTTACGGTGCCCATCATCTGACCCGCCTTCTCCTGCGAAACAATTATGAAATTACTCCGGTCGGATGGAACTTGAGCACGATATACAATCTTACTTCTGCGAAGCAATGCATCGAAATGGGTTACCTGGCCTTCGCCGTGGGCTTTTCCGGCGTTGAATTGTGATGCCGACATTCTTCTTTCAACTAGGAGAAATTAAGAAATAGGTGAGATTTTTAGTTTTGGTTTTGGAATGGAATGCTTTGACTTGTTACTTCTTCTATCTGTATTTATAGAGTTTTGAGGGGCCCATAAAAGGATAATATGTACGGCTATTGACACGTGTTGGTCTAGCGTGGTGAGTGGAATTTGACCGTGAGATCTTGACCGAATTAGCTAATGGATGACATCCATTGTTTTTCCTTCTTTTAATTAATTTATTATTATTTTTCCCAATTCTTTCTCCTTTTCCTATTTTTTAGTGGTTATGATTTTAAGGGAGCTTGATTCTAGGACGACAAAGTGTGTGTTTATCAAGTATGTACTAAATAATTTTTAACGAGGATATATATATTTAACTACTATATACAAGAAATTGCTTTTGATGCACATTCAAAATTGTCAAATATATCATCATTCTTTTACTCGAATGCTTTAACATATATTATAAAAAATAGAAATTTCATAAAATATAATAGCTATTTGTGTAATTACATCATATCACTTTAATAAAAATAATGATTAAAATTCATTAAAAAAAATAGTAGAACTTCTACACCAACTATGATAGGTAATCATTAGACCTCCAAAAACTAATTTCGAAATATAATGACTTACTTTAAAATAATTTTTTATTAAAATATAAATGTTTTTGAAAAAAATAATTACAAAATATTGATGTATATTTTTTGCGATCATTTTGAGTACTCATACGTATATGTTGCGGGCGAAGCCCGCCGTCACTGGTCGGGTACTGTCGTATGCAATTACAACCTGCTCGAATGAGGGCGCAGCCCGCTAAGAGTCAGCGAGCATGGGCAAAGCCCGTGCGGAGCTGCTCGTGTATAATATATATAATACTATTGAATATTTAAAAATTTTTTTGGGGCCTGCTTGGGCCCTGTCTTGTAGGCTCAAGCAGGCCCCCTAATTTCGGTGAGGCTCGGGCTTGGCCTGGGCCCGGTTTGGCAGAGACCCGGCCTGGACCTGGCATATATAAAGCTCGGGCCCTGGAGGCCTGGGTCCGGCCCGGGCCCGCATGACTTTTTTTGCATGTCCGGTGTACAACCCCCATATTTATCGAGCAAACCTATTCTGATGCGGACGAATCTGCAAGTTAGAACCAATCTTTAGACTCGTCCATCGCCTAAGATGGGGCGAGTGACCCACTCCCCCGAGATGGAGCGAGTGGCCCACTCGCCAGAGGGGCGAGTGGCCCACTCGCCAGAGGGGCGAGTGGCCCACTCGCCCAAGTGGGGCGAGTGGTCCACTCCCCCAAGTGGGGCGAGTGGCCCACTCGACCGGGGGCGTGTGGCCCACTCGCCCTCGGGGAGGGGGTGGCTGACTTCCCCCGAGGGAGGGGTGAGTGGCCGCTCTCCCCGGTGTAGGGATGTGAGTGGACCCCTTGGGTCGTACTCCCCCCTGTTCGGCCCGGTGCGAGTGCACGAGAGTGTCGCAAGGTCGCAGGGTCGTAGGGTTGCAAGGTTGCCATGGAAGACTCGGGAAGTTGCGTTTCGTCCCGCGTTTAGCCATTTCAAACAACGGAAGCCAGCTATTGGCAGACCATTTTGGCTATCCTCAGACCATTTTCAGGAAGTCTATAAATAGACTCCCATGGGCACCTTGGAAGGGGTTGTTGATCATCTCCCTCGCGTGTTACTTGTGAGCTGGCACTCCTACCCCCTGTCCAACTAGTCGACAGGCAGGTTTTTCTTAGTGCTCTTTAGGGTGCCCAGGCTCATCATTGGCTTGGGAGGGGAAGCTCTCTTTGATCTTTCGGGTGTGTGGTGGGACGTCCTCGCCGCAGCTCAAGGGGTCTATTTTGGGCTTCAAGTCCCCACTCAGTGATGGTTCTTCGACTCTCAGTGATTAATCACGTGTTCTAGCTCAGATCAAGTTAAGGTCCGTTGCATACCCGTTGCGAACGTCGGAGCCAGTTTTCTGGTTTCAAAATTTTGGTGCAGTGAGAGTGGAAGCAGGTGGTTCGGAAACACCTGAGTTGGTCTCATGGCTGGGAGCAACGAGCCAGGGAACTCGCCCCTCCCAGCGAGTACATGAAGAAGAGTGACTTCGAAGAGTTCAGGAAGTCGATCTTGGAGCTCTTGCGGGTCGCACTCCCCCCTCAGGGTGAGTGCTCAACACCACCAGCACCCGTGCTCGCCTCGCCGTCCCTGAAGGAAATAGAACGAGCACGTCGACTAGGGAAGGAGCCAACCTCAGAGGAAGGCTTGAGCCTCTAAGCGCAAGTGTTATTCAACAGCTCTCCTGAGATCGTCTACCCCGGTGAGGAGGTATGGAGAATGCCTCCGGCTCGCCAGGGAGGATGGGAGAGTCCCTTCTGTGAGCTGATTATCTCAGCTCCCATTTTGAATGGGTTCAGGGAACCTGCCATATCTTACTACACTGGCAAGGATGACTCTCTCCAGCATCTTCGGTGGTTTGAAGACGTCATCTCAGTCGGGAAGATGACGAACGCCTTCAAGTGTTCACTCTTGGCCATCACTTTCCAGGGAAAGACAAGGAATTGCTTCCACCAGCTCCCATCAAGTACCATCAACAACTTTGAGGACCTACGTCGTAGCTTCTTGCTGAGGTTCTCCACCTCAAAGAAGAGGAGGAGGGGGCAGAGACTCTGTTCTTGATTCAACAGAAGTCGGGGGAGAAGTTGGGGAGCTATGTGAATCGATTTCAGGAAGGAACAAGAAAGAAGGAGGAAGTATGAATTCAGGGGCACCGGGGAACCCCCCGTTGGGCAGGAGCAAGGTTGGAGGTCTCAACCACCAGTCGCCCAACCATCATGTAGGCTTCTAAGAGGACCCCCTCAGGGCCAAGGAAGAGGCCATTTCTAGGGGAGAGAAAACCTTTAAAAGGGGGAGGGGGGCATTGACGACACAACCCAGCAGGGTGGCGATCGGACCCAAGACTATTGCAACCCCAACCCCTGCAGACCAAGGTGATTGGCCGAAGAAGAGAAGGTAAGAAGAGTAGTGGCCTAGTGAAGGGAGCGAGGGGGTTGGCGCTGCCGTATTGGGACTTCTGTCAGCAGGAAGGTCACACGACAACCACTTGCCCGGAGTTTCTGTAGATAAGAGAAAAACGAAGAAGGCAGAGGAATATGAGGAGTTGATGAAAGAGATGGTCGAGATGCATGTGGCCGAGTAGGCGCAAGAAGGCGCGTTGTAATAAATATGTAACCTCTTTATGATGAATGAAAAATATTTAGAGGTAGTACATTAGGTAAGGCCCCGAGAAGAGCCGCTGACCGCGCTTATTGATGCCGGCAGGATTGACGCACTCACTCGAGAGGCAGGAAGTTTATTTTTCGTTAAGGCCCCGAGAAGAGCCGCTGACCGGGCTTCTTGATGTCGGCAGGATTGATGCACTCACTCAAGAGGCGGGAAAGTTTATTTTTGTTTAAGGCCCCGAGAAGAGCCGCTGACCGGGCTCCTTGATGCTGGAAGGACTGATGCACTCACTCGAGAGGCGGGAGGTTCTGTTTTTGATAAGACCCTGAGAAGAGACCGCTGACCGGGCTCGTTGATGTCGGCAGGGCTGGATAACTCACTCGAGAGGAAGTTCTATTTTTGGTTAAGGCCTTGAGAAGAGACCGCTGACCGGGCTCGTTGATGTCGGCAGGGCTGGATAACTCACTCGAGAGGCATGAAGTTCTATTTTTGGTTAAGGCCCTGAGAAGAGACCGCTGACCGGGCTCGTTGATGCTGGCAGGGCTGGATAACTCACTCAAGAGGCAGGAAGATCTATTTTTGGTTAAGGTCTCGAGAAGAGACCGTTGACCGGGCTCGGTGATGCCGCCACGACTGGAGCACTCACTCGAGAGGCAGGAAAGTTGTTTTTGGTTAAGGCCCCGAGAAAAGATCGCTGACCGGGCTCGTTGATGCCGACATGGCTGCATAACTCACTCGAGAGGCAGAAAGTTCTATTTTTGGTTAAGGCTCCGAGAAGAGACCGTTGATCGGGCTCGTTGATGCCAGCAGGGCTGGATAACTCACTCGAGAGGCAGGAAGTTCTTGTACAACCCCCATATCCATCGAGTAAGGCCCAGCGTGGAGGGTCGCCGATGTACAACCCAGATATTCGCCGGAGCACTCCCAAGGATTCGGGCGGAGAGGGGGAAGGGAGGTCTCGCCCCTCCCTCTCTCGCCCAGCGGCTAGGGGCGGAGAGGGGGGAGGGGGGTCTCGCCCCTCCCTCTCTCGCCCAGCAGGTAGGGGCGGAGAGGGGGGAGGGGGGGTCTCGCCCCTCCCTCTCTCGCCCAGCAGCTAGGGGCGGAGAGGGGGAAGGGGGGTCTCGCCCCTCCCTCTCTCGCCCAACAGGTAGGGGCAGAGAGGGGGGAGGGGGGTCTCGCCCCTCCCTCTCTCGCCCAGCAGGATCCGGGCGGAGAGGGGGAAGGGAGGTCTCGCCCCTCCCTCTCTCGCCCAGCGGCTAGGGGCGGAGAGGGGGGAGGGGGGTCTCGCCCCTCCCTCTCTCGCCCAGCAGGTAGGGGCGGAGAGGGGGGAGGGGGGTCTCGCCCCTCCCTCTCTCGCCCAGCGGGTAGGGGCGGAGAGGGGGAAGGGGGGTCTCACCCCTCCCTCTCTCGCCCAGGGGAGGTCCCCCTCGTCCAGTTTACTGTTCGCAGTCCAGTTTGGCTATCCGCAGTACAGCGGGATTCGGCTATCCGCAGCCCAATTCAGGGGTATTTTGGTAATCTGGCAGACCAGTTTTTGGTTGTTCGCAGCCCAACTTCGAGAATCCTATAAATAGGACCAAGGGGGCACCATTGGGAGGAGGCTCTCATCCAAGGCTAGCTCTCTCCTCTCTCTCTCTCTCTCCCCAACAAGTCTCTCTATAGGGAGTGAGGAGAGGCTCCAGTGGTGCCCAAGCTTAGTAGTGGCTTGGGAGGGGAAGTTCCAAGGGGACTTCCGGGTACGTGGCGGGACCTCCCCACTAAGCCCTTGGTCCGTTTCCAAGTCCAAGTGTTCTTGTCTAGAGAGTTGACTCGAGGGAAGTAGGTGTGAGACCACTCCTTTTCTGGGACCCCGAACTCCACGGAGACCGAGTTGTCGGTTTCAACATTTTTGGTGCGGTGAGCGTGGAGAGTGGTCAGCACAGAAGTTCTTGAACCAAATCTCATGGCAGGAGACCTCGGAGGAGGAGACGATGAGGGGTCTCACATCCCAAGTGAGGTGGTAGGAAGGGGAGAGTTCATGACGGCCATCAAGGGAATCATGGAGCTGCTCCAAGGCATCACCAGGGGAGGTGACTGCTCGGCTCCCTCCCCCCAGACACCGCCTTCTGGGTCGCAAGGAGTGCTCGCCCAGGGGGGGTCAGGAGAGGTTGCCCCAGGGGGTCGGCCAGGCAAGGAACCAGTGACTGAGAGTGGCGAGCGGGACCTCGCCGGGCGAGTGCTTTTTCCTAGCCCGGTGAGTGGGGTCTCGCTCGGAGCCGGAGTCGCGCAAGTGGAGCTCGCGAAGCCGGCGAGTGGGGGGTCACCCTTTAGCGAGCTGATCATCTCGGCTCCCATCCCGGAAGGCTTCAAGGAGCCTAACATGACTTTCTATACCGGGAAGGATGATCCCGTCCAGCACCTACAGTGGTTCGAGGATACCGTTTCCATCAGGCCCATGACGGACGCGTTCAAGTGTCGTCTCTTCGCCACCACCCTGAAGGACAAAGCTAGGGACTGGTTCCACCAGCTCCCGGTTGGCTCCATTTACAGCTTCGAGGACTTGGGCCGAAGCTTCCGGCTACGCTTCTCCACATCCAAGAAGAGGAAGAAGAATGCTGAGTCCATTTTCCTGGTCAAGTAGAGGCACGAGGAGACGTTGGCCCATTACATGGACAGATTCCAGGAGGAGATCCTGAACATCCAGGAGGTACCATGGTATGCTCTCCAGATGGCTTTCACCGTAGGGCTACGAGAGAGCCTTTTCAAAATGCGCCTAACTAGGAAACCTCCCTTGTCCTTTGAGGACCTGATGGAAAAAGCTGCAAAGGAGGCACTGCTACGTCACAGCCGTCAACGACATCTCTTGGCAAGCGGGGGCAGAGGAGATGGAGAAGATCATGGAGAGCATGAGCCAGATGGGAGTGGCAGGAGAAGCAGAGGAATGATCATCTCGCGCAAGCAGCCTGAGAGGCGAGTGCCATGGGGGGTATGTTGTGTTTATTTTTTGTTTTTTGTTGTTTTCCTTTGTAGCAAGTTCTACCCCTCGCTGGTTGGGCCAGGAGGTTTTGACAAGGGAAATCCCCCCAATAGATGGATGAAGTTATTTTGCTTATATGATTAGTAAGTTGCCATCGAGATGTCCTCCTCACTCCAGGCTCTCACTAGCTGGGTGGGTCGAATGATCCTCGGATGGGTAAGTTCAACGCCGAGATGTCCTCCTCACTCTAGGCTCTCACTAGCTGGGTGGGTCGAATGATCCTCGGATGGACTGGTAAGTTCAACGCCGAGATGTCCTCCTCACTCCAGGCTCTCACTAGCTGGGTGGGTCGAATGATCCTCGGAAGGAAGAGCTTGCCATCGAGATGTCCTCCTCACTCCAGGCTCTCACTAGCTGGGTGGGTCGAATGATCCTCGGAAGGAAGAGCTTGCCATCGATATGTCCTCCTCACTCCAGGCTCTCACTAGCTGGGTGGGTCGAATGAGCCTCGGATGGGTAAGTTCAACGCCGAGATGTCCTCCTCACTCCAGGCTCTCACTAGCTGGGTGGGTCGAATGATCCTCGGAAGGAAGAGCTTGCCATCGAGATGTCCTCCTCACTCCAGGCTCTCACTAGCTGGGTGGGTCGAATGATCCTCGGATGGGTAAGTTCAACGCCGAGATGTCCTCCTCACTCCAGGCTCTCACTAGCTGGGTGGGTCGAATGATCCTCGGAAGGAAGAGCTTGCCATCGAGATGTCCTCCTCACTCCAGGCTCTCACTAGCTGGGTGGGTCGAATGATCCTCGGATGGGTACGTTCAACGCCGAGATGTCCTCCTCACTCCAGGCTCTCACTAGCTGGGTGGGTCGAATGATCCTCGGATGGGTAAGTTCAACGCCGAGATGTTCTCCTCACTCCAGGCTCTCACTAGCTGGGTGGGTCGAATGATCCTCGGATGGGTAAGTTCAACGCTGAGATGTCCTCCTCACTCCAGGCTCTCACTAGCTGGGTGGGTCGAATGATCCTCGGATGGGTAAGTTCAACGCCGAGATGTCCCCCTCACTCCAGGCTCTCACTAGCTGGGTGGGTCGAATGATCCTCGGATGGGTAAGTTCAACGCTGAGATGTCCTCCTCACTCCAGGCTCTCACTAGCTGGATGGGTCAAACGTGCCTCGGGGGCGAGGTTCTGCCCCCCTCGATGGATATTTGGGCTTGGACTTTTCTTTTCGAGGTTGTGCCAACCTCGCAAAGAGCGGGGATTGTGTACAACCCCCATATCCATCGAGTAAGGCCCAGCGTGGAGGGTCGCCGATATACAACCCAGATATTCGCCGGAGCACTCCCAAGGATCCGGGCGGAGAGGGGGAAGGGAGGTCTCGCCCCTCCCTCTCTCGCCCAGCGGCTAGGGGCGGAGAGGGGGGAGGGGGGTCTCGCCCCTCCCTCTCTCGCCCAGCAGGTAGGGGCGGAGAGGGCGGAGGGGGGTCTCGCCTCTCTCGCCCAGCAGCTAGGGGCGGAGGGGGAAGGGGGGTCTCGCCCCTCCCTCTCTCGCCCAACAGGTAGGGGCGGAGAGGGGGGAGGGGGGTCTCGCCCCTCCCTCTCTCGCCCAGCAGGATCCGGGCGGAGAGGGGGAAGGGAGGTCTCGCCCCTCCCTCTCTCGCCCAGCGGCTAGGGGCAGAGAGGGGGGAGGGGGCTCTCGCCCCTCCCTCTCTCGCCCAGCAGGTAGGGGCGGAGAGGGGGGAGGGGGGTCTCGCCCCTCCCTCTCTCGCCCAGCGGGTAGGGGCGGAGAGGGGGAAGGGGGGTCTCACCCCTCCCTCTCTCGCCCAGCGAGTAGGGGCGGAGAGGGGGAAGGGGGGTCTCACCCCTCCCTCTCTCGCCCAGGGGAGGCCCCCCTCATCCTGTTTACTGTTCGCAGTCCAGTTTGGCTATCCGCAGTACAGCGGAATTCGGCTATCCGCAGCCCAATTTAGGGGTATTTTGGTAATCTGGCAGACCAGTTTTTGGCTGTTCGCAGCCCAACTTCGTGAATCCTATAAATAGGACCAAGGGGGCACCATTGGGAGGAGGCTCTCATCCAAGGCTAGCTCTCTCCTCTCTCTCTCTCCCCAACAAGTCTCTCTATAGGGAGTGAGGAGAGGCTCCAGTGGTGCCCAAGCTTAGTAGTGGCTTGGGAGGGGAAGTTCCATGGGGACTTCCGGGTACGTGGCGGGACCTCCCCACTAAGCCCTTGGTCTGTTTCCAAGTGCAAGTGTTCTTGTCTAGAGAGTTGGCTCGAGGGAAGTAGGTGTGAGACCACCCCTTTTCTGGGACCCCGAACTCCACGGAGACCGAGTTGTCGGTTTCAACAGTTCTAATTTTGGTTAAGGCCCCGAGAAGAGCCGCTGACTGGGATCGTTGATGCCGGCAGGGTTGGATGCACTCACTCGAGAGGCAGGAGGTTCTATTTTTGATTGAGAGCCCCGAGATGGTTCCGCTGACCAGGCTCCCACTAGCCGGCGGGGCAGGTTGACCTCTCGGAGAGGCAAGACCCCGAGATGGTTCCATTGACCGGGCTCCCACTAGCTGACAGGGCAGGTCGACCTCTCGGAGAGGCAAGACCCCGAGATGGTTCCGCTGACCGGGCTCCCACTATCCGACATGGCAGGTTGACCTCTCGGAGAGGCAAGACCCCGAGATGGTTCCGCTGACCGGGCTCCCACTAGCCGGCAGGGCAGGTTGACCTCTCGGAGAGGCGAGTTAAAATGTTGATTGAGAGCCCCGAAATGGTTCCGCTGATCGGGCTACCACTAGTCGGCAGGGCAGGTTGACCTCTCGGAGAGGCAAGTTAAAATGTTGATTGAGAGCCCCGAAATGGTTTCGCTGACCGGGATACCACTATCTGACAGAGCTGGTTGACCTCTCGGAGAGGCAGGACCTCGAGATGGTTCCGCTGACCTGGCTCCCACTAGCCGGCAGGGCAGGTTGACCTCTCAGAGAGGCAAGTTAAAATGTTGGTTGAGAGCTCCGAGATGGTTCTGCTGACCGGACTCCCACTAGCCGAAATGGCAAGTTGACCTCCCGGAGAGGCAGGACCTCGAGATGGTTCCGCTAACCGGGCTCCCACTAGCCGGCAAGGCAGGTTGACCTCTCGGAGAGGCAGGGCCCCGAGATAGTTCCGTCGAACGGGCTCCCACTAGCCGGCAGGGCAGGTTGGCCTCTCAGAGAGGTAAGGAAGGAATATTTGTGAAAGTCCTTAAGACGGTTCCACTGTCGGGCTCTCACTAGCCGGCAGGGTGGGTAGACCTCTCAGGTGACAGCTTGAAATAAGAGGTTTTAGAAAGAAGTCTCTGAGACCTTTTTCTCCACCTCCAGTTGAGTTGGGCTCCCGGAAGGCGTTGAGTCCTTTTCTCCACTCCAGATGAGTTGGGCTCTCAGAAGGTGTTGAGTCCTTTTCTCCACCTCTAGTTGAGCTGGGCTCCTAGAAGGTGCTGAGTCATTTTCTCCACCACCAGTTGAGTTGGGCTCATGGAAGGTGTTGAGTCCTTTTCTCTACCTCCAGTTGAGCTAGGCTCCTAGAAGGTATTTGTTGAAGCCAGGAAAATCCTAGGCTCCAAAATTTGGACCAATGCAGCCGGAAGCTACTCGCCCAGCAGTCCAACGAGATGACTTGGCTGGCAACGACGAAGAAGCTAGAAGAGCAACAAACAAGACTCCAAGTGCTGCGGCAGGGAGGTCCCACCACGTACCCAGAAGAACAAGGGAGACTTCCTCTCCACAACCAAAAAATGGCCGAGCAGGGTACGAGGAAGGCACCGACTTGGCTAGTACCGGAAGTAGCGACCAAGGTTGACGGGTCTGAGAATTTGAACAAGGGGGTTCCAAAAGCTCAAGTTCAGGTGCCAATCTAAGTACCCTTGGGGTCCTATTTATAGGAAAACCAAGTGGTATGGGAGGGTTTTTATAGGTCAGCCCCTGCCCGACGACTAGCGACATTGAGACGATCTCCCCCATAGAAGAGGCGAGTATCACCTATGGTCGCCCACCTTTTGGCGAGTATCCGGGCTACTCGCAAGAGTGCACCCTTACTCGTCTAGGCCTTCTTCTGCTCCTGCTGGCTGAGCTGTCTTGGTATCTTGAACTGTTGACTTCTGTGTTGACCCTTTGACTTTGACTTCTGCCTACGTGGCTTTGAGTGGCCCTACCCTCGGAGAATGAGGGTTGTATAGTATTGAGTCTCTTTCTCCACCTCCAGTTGAGCTAGGCTCCTGGTCGGATTCGAGCTCAAGAGGGGCTTTCTGTCTAACGCTCATCTCTTCGAACCACGAGTTCTTTATTGTTTTTTTCCAAACTCGTGTCGAGCTCGAATACTCCATAAAAAGTCTTACCCGCTCGCCAAATAAGCGGGTTGGAATTTCTTTGCAAGCTTGAGATAAGCTCGCAAAGAGCGCGGATTGTGTACAACCCTCATATTTGTCGAGCGAACATATCCTGATGCGGACGAATCGACAAGTTAGAATCTATCTTTAGACTCGTCCATCGCCTAAGATGGGGCGAGTGGCCCACTCGCCCAAGATGGGGTGAGTGACCCACTCGCCCAAGATGGGGCGAGTGGCCCCCTCGCCAGAGGGGCGAGTGGCCCACTCGCCCGGGGGGGGAGGGGGTGGCCGACTCCCCCCGAGGGAGGGGCGAGTGTCCCACTCGCCCGGGGGGAGGGGGTGGCCGACTCCCCCCGAGGGAGGGGCGAGTGGCCACTCTCCCTGAGATAGGGATGTGAGTGGACCCCTTGGGTCGCACTCCCCCCTGTTCGGCCCGGTGCGAGTGCACATGAGTGTCGCAAGGTCGCAGGGTCGCAGGGTTGCAAGGTCGCAGGGTCGCCAGGGAAGACTCAGGAAGTAACGTTTCGGCCCGCGTTTATCCATTTCAAACAGCGGAAGCCGACTATTAGCAGACCATTTTGGCTATCCGCAGACCATTTTCAGGAAGTTTATAAATAGACCCCCATGGGCACCTTGGAAGTGGTTGTTGATCCTCTCCCTCGAGTGTTACTTGTGAGCTAGCACTCCTACCCCCTGTCCGACTAGTCGACAGACAGGTTTTCCTTAGTGCTCTCCAGGGTGCCCAGCTCAGCATTGGCTTGGGAGGGGAAACTCTCTTTGATCTTTCGGGTGTGTGGTGGGACCTCTTCGCTGCAGTTCAAGGGGTCTGTTTTGGGCTTCAAGTCCCCACTCGGTGCAGGTTCTTCGACTCTCAGTTACTCGTCACGTGTTCTAGCTCTGATCAAGTAAGGGTCAGTTGCATACCCGTTGCGGTCGAAGCCAGTTTTCTAATTTCAACACTGGTATGTACTCATAACAAACACTTAATGTTCTATCTCGCACGTGGGATGTGAATGGTGGGTATGTTGCCGCTAATGGGACAGGGACATGCGTGCTAAAATGCTTGTATATAATATTATTTAAGTTTTATACATAGCTTAATATATTATTTAAGCTTTCTGGGTAATCTAATATTATTTATTGTTGTGTTTAATAGTATTGGTTGAATCTCTAGCCAACCCACCTGTCATCCGCTTCCATTTAGGTAGCGTTTGGGGCTGCTTATTGCCTTAGGTGCGCCAGCCCCAAAACCCTGTTTCCACCAAAATTTGTGTGTTGGTATGCAGAAGCATATATAAGCTGTTTTTAAAATCAACTGTTTTTAGGGTAAACGCCAACCACTATTTTTCCTCCATTTCGTCTGCGACGTAAGCGCAATTTTTTCACTCCTTCCGAATTCGCCCAAATGCGCTCCCGACCCCTCCATCTTCTGCGACATCCCTTCTTCTTCCTCGACCTCAGCAGATCGTCTGCCTCAACAGAACGGCATCATCTGTAGTTCGTCGGCGAGTTGTGTTGGTGGAGACTGCTGCATCTGCGATTCTCTATTTCCTCTGCACTGGATCCTGATCGTCGGGAAACGGCCGTATGTAACTTGCGATTCTATTTCCTCTTCAATTCTATTTCCTCTGTGATTCTATTTTGCACTAAGATTCTATTGCTTCTCCAGCTTCCGTCAACATCGGTTGAAGAGGAGAAGTGTGTGAGCTGAATCCAGGGAGAAACACAGAAATCGGGTGCTCCTCACTCCATTCATCTTCCTAGAAAAAGGTTATTCTCCATAGCAGTCTACAAACACATAGACATAGAGGTATAGATTCATTTTTATGCTATAGGTTCATTCGGGTTATTCTCCATATTCTATTATATTGATTCATTTTGATGGACTCCTATTTGTCTTGTATGTGTGTGTGTGTATGTGTGAATGTATGTGTATATGTGTGAATGTATGTGTATATGTGTGAATGTATGTGTTTGTGTGTGTAGTTGTATATGTGCATGTGTTTGTGTATGAGTGAGTGTATGTGTATATGCGTGTATGTGTTTGTGTTTGTGTGTCTATATGTGTGTGTGTATATATATGTGTGTGTACATGCATTGATACAACAAGTAACGTAGATGAGATGATAACGCTGCGCGAGTCTATAGCGCAACAACTCTATGAGGCAAGAAGGTAATATTCATTCTTCATATTTAAAGTTTTAATTTAATATAAGAATCTAATATAAAACATTTTCGATCATGTAGGTGATACCCCAAACTACTTGCATGAAGCCGATGGATCCGTGCGTCGAATGTTTTAAGAGCATTTTTGTAGCGTTGGTTTGTAATATCTGAAAAACATTCAAATTTTATTTGGTATGTCGTGTGACATTGATTTTAAATGTTTACACCTATTTCTGGTATTCAACAAAAAAAATTAAATTAATTAGAAAAAATTAATCTAAAACTCCATTTTTGTCAAACAGTTTTTACAAAACAGTTTATCAAAAGCTCTGCAAACTCTATTTCACACAAACAGTTTTTTAACAAAACTATGTTTTCCAGAAACAACTCTTTTACTGACAGCAACTATTCATCAGCAGTTTTTCATCAGCAACAGCTCACTCAAACTGGCCCTTAGAAAACTGGCCCTTAGGCTGTGTTTGAGATGATGGTGGCTGTGGGAAAAGTTATATTCTCAAGGTCACAATTTTTTGGTGGTGGAAAAAAACTTATGTCAAAAAGGTGTTTTAGGCCTTTTTTGAAAGATGTGAACTCACCCACCTTCAGAAATGCTAAAAAGAGCTTTCTATATTGTTTATGATTCTCTTCTCATAAATCAACATCTTCCTTCTCTTTCTACGGTTTTTCATACCACTGATTTTCTGACAACTCTAATCTCAAAAAGGTGTTTTGCGTCTCTCTCACTTGACCTAGCATGTATGCACCACCTGACACCCCTCTCTTCTTGTCCTCTTTCTTTTTCTAATTCTCTCTTTTTCTCAATTTGTCTTATATTTTAAGGGCGGTGTTAAAGGCAAACCAGAATTGGCTATTGGCAAACCAATTTCTATGAGTTATTACGCGCCTTTTGAAAATACGCTTTGTACATGCATTTTTAGGAAAAGTGTTCAACACGAAAGTTGTAGATCTCGACGATATCTACAATTTTTGTGTTGAACACTTTTCCTAAAAATGTATGTACAAAGCGTATTTTCAAAAGGCGCGTAATAACTCGTAGAAATTGGTTTGCCAATAGCCAATTCTGGCTTGCCTTTAACACCACCCTAAACAAGGGCTGCTTATATAAATTCCCTAAAAATTTCATGCACGATATATGTTGGTGGAAGTATTTACGCGGCTGTTGCACTCCGATCATCGCACAATTCGAAAGCAATGAACTCTTCCACATAACGCCCAAACTCCTCCAATTTGAAAATTATGTTTTAATTACCATCTAAATTATAATGAATTTGCAAAGTAAATTTTGTCGGACATAATAATTTTACCCAAGCTATTGGTTTGTATTGATTTGTTTTTTATTTATTCCTCTATGCACTATCAGCTCAATAAATGACAAAAATCTTATGATACGAAGTATACAGAGAAAATAGCTCTTTATGAGTATATTCGCAACTCCTCTCCACCTATAAACTCATTAAACAGCCTTATCAAGGTGAAAATTTCAATCTCTGGCCTTTTAAAATTTAGGGTCCATAATGTTGAGTGATCTCTTCTTGCCTCATTACTTTGCAATATATTTTTTCAATTTTTGTGATGTTTTCAATTTCTCCAGCACTATCTTATTATTCAGAATGTTTGCAAGCATCTTCCTCCATGATTAATTATTGAGGAAGATTGTGTTTTTATTTACCTTATCTCTTAATGATGGTGCTTATATTTGCATCCATTTACTGCCCCTATTGCAATGAAATTGCACAGTAAATTTTGTCTAACTTTGTTCTTTATGATAATCTTGCAGAGGATTGAGAAGAAGATGGTATTATTGAGGGCACGGGAAATGATGATATTGAAGATGTTTTTATGCATGCAGTCTTATTCTGATGCTCTAGATGAGGGAACTAAGCTCGACGACCTTTTGGAACAGCTGTATTCGTGCTCCTAGGTAGCCCAACAAGGAGGACGGGGTATCTTTTCTCCAACCTCACTAATTATATTTATATGTACATAGTTTTGATACCAATTTTTTTAGTCTTACATTCGAAAGAATACAAAATATTGTCTGAATCTTATTTTGGTAATTGAGTTATCATTTTTTTTATTGATAATTGAGTTATAACCATGAATTTCCTGAATCCTCTAACTAGTACGGATTCTGTGCCCCTTCTCATGGCTTGTTTTGGTTCCCAAATATCATGTCAAAGTAAATTGTGACCTCTTCATGTTGTTAGATGTTTGGCAGGGCTAAGTGAAAATCTAAGTTATCGATCACAAATCAGAGTCTCTAATCGCAGATAATTTTTAGCAGGTTAAAGGTAAACTTAAAAAATCAAATCGCATCATATTGGAGTCAAACTTTTAGTGCTTCTTGATATTTGATCATTATTACTGCTTGTTGCGGGTCGCTTAGGGCTCTTGGTAGACCGGTTTACTTAAACCACCTTAGCTCGGGAGCGAACCAAGCGCGCAAATAGTCAATTTGAGATTCGTTGATTACACTTGGACTTTTTAGCGTGGAAAACCCGAAAATGGTAAAAAACCACGTGGCCGGAGCTGTGCCGACCAAACTTCCACTATCTTCAGGGGGGTTACAATTAGAGACTTAGAAGTCGAGCGCGACAGGCCGCTGCTCGTTACAATAATAGAGAGAAGGAGGGAGAGAGAAAATTCCAAAGGCGACAGACCACCTCCAGAAAAACTAAGTCTTTTCTCCTTCTGAGAAAGGTGGAGAACGAAAGTGAGAAAGCTCCGGAGAACAAATTTGAGAAGGCTCCGGAGAACAAAAGTGAGAAGCTGTGTCGCCTTTCGGGACGAAGGAAATCTTCAAGTCCGCGAAGGAGATCTTCAAGCGCTTATGTACGTTTATTTTCCTTTCAGGCTTCGAAACGGGGCGGTCAGTCGAGGCCGATGCGCCTGCGCTCTTCTCTTGACGGTGCACGCATTGAGATATGGCGTAAGCGGTTCGGGTTGCCTTCAAATGTCGAGGTGAGAATCCCAGGGGTGGAGGAGCGTGCTCAGAATCCGCCCACCGGTTTCATGACGCTTTCTGAGAGCTGCTTGAAATCCGGGTTTCGCATTCCCCCATCTGAGGAGGTCGTTGAGATACTCCGGTTCTGCAGTGTCCCAGTTACCCAGTTCACGCCTGTCGGGATGGAGAACATCATGGGGATGGTGGTGTTTTTTCGGGAGCACAGCGCGCGCTTTTCACTCGAGCTTTTTAAGGACTGGTGCGAGGTCACCACTGACTCGGGTGGTCGTATTGAAGTTCGGAGCAACAAGAGCTGGTTTCACTTTGGTGAGAAAACTGATTACCGCCACGGGAATACTCTCTATGGGTATGTTCATAATCGATGGGAGCTGCCGGAGCTTTGGAGAGCGCTCCCTGGACGTTGTCGCCGGCTGACTGGGCGGGAAGACGAGTTCCTTCCTATTCCTGGTTTTCTTGGTCGGGAAGGGCTGTCGAAGGCTTTGTTCGGTATTTATAGTTGCGTAGAGGAGAGTCGACTGCTTTCGATGGGGCTTTCCTGGGATGCCGAGCGAGAGGCCGTTGTTCCCTTAGACCGCGGGAAAAAGAGGAGGATTGTTCTCAAGAACGGAGCTTCTGGATCGTGTATTATTCCACCGGAGCCTAGGAGTCACGATCACGAGGCCGGCCCGAGCCGCCGCAGGGGAGAGCCGGTTCCGTCCGACCCAGAGATTGAGATTCTGGCATCTCCTGTTGTCGACCGGGTTGAACAGGGAGACTTGCCACCGCCTCCTCCCTTTCCGCCGACGAGGCGAGTTTCTTCTTCTCTGCAGGCGATGACCTCCGCGGTAAGTGAAGTTCTTCTTTCCTAGTCCTGGCCCTACTGCATATGTTTGCTGACCGTTTATCTTTTGTTTGCAGGCGGATGTCCTGACTAGCGTTGCTCTTACTTGGAACGACTGTTATGTGGGCATCAAGGATAACTACCTCGCTCTTCAGGAGGAGCTACGCGTGGTGAGGAGCGACATGTCCGTTCTGCGGAGGAAGAGGGATCACGACGTGTCTCATATCAAGCAGTTGGAGGCTGATATCTCTGCTTCCCGATCTGAAATTGAGAAGCTGCGGGAGGAGTACGGGGGTGACAAGGCGCTTGCTAAGGACACGCTTCAACAGCTGTCGAAAGCTCAGGGGGAGATGTTCCGCTTGGAGGGGGAACTGGGTTTCCTGAGGAGCGAGGTGGACCGGTTGTCGTCGATCGTGTGAGGCCCCTATTTCGACCCCACATACATTTGTATCTAAGCTATGTTCTTACATGTGTCCCAAGTTGAAGTAGGGCTAGTGAATATGAAATAAACAACACATAATATAAATTTACTTTCATACCTTGCAATATTCGTTGAATCTTTTCTGTTCTATCTTAATAAGTTCATTTGGTTGTGCGTATCCCAAGTCACATCCGATACCTACAAAATTTGACGACGGGCTTAGTCATAAAAATATGACTAAGTGAGGATATACCTCTTTCATTTCTATATACAATAAGAAAAACTTATGCAGTTAGAAATATATTTGTCATACTAACCGTTTTCTGTCTCAGTAGTGACCTTATGAAACATATAACTATACGAACATGTTAGTACCACTAAAACAGTATGAGCAGTATAGAATCATAATCATATCATGTAACAATATAACATTTAAGCAGTGTATCCGTATAAGCAATAAATCCTTGTATCAGTATATCAGTGTAAGGAATAATTCCATGTATCACTATGTCTATATCAGTAGTGTATCAGTTTCTCAAGGTAGCAGTATATCAGTCTATTAGTATAGCATTATATCAGTGTGTCCATGTATCAGTATCTATGAAAGAACATAATGACTGGGGGAAATATTTCAGTAATCATAAACAGTATAAGTAGCTATAGCATTTATATGAACTATGAAATATGTAAACAATGCAAGTATCATAAACTGTTTCTATATCATGGAAGCAGTGCAAATACATAACTTCATGTCAGTTTTCATGTCTATGAGCATTTATCTATGTTTCTTTTCTTAGGATATATTAGGGGCGATTCGAACTCTTTTTCCTTTTTTTCCCTTTACCCCGAAGGGTCCTTTACCCCGAAGGGTCCTTAGATACCCCGAAGGGTCCTTAGATACCCCGAAGGGTCCTTTACCCCGAAGGGTCCTTTACCCCGAAGGGTCCTTTACCCCGAAGGGTCATTCATGTGTATGCATATTCAAGTCGCCCGTAATATAACCTTGTGTCGACACGTTTACATAATAATGAGTTACTCATATTTATTAATCCCCATCAGAAGTAATTCGCCTGTTTGCCTTTATCAAGGCCATACAATATAGCGACATTCATTATCAGTGATATCAACTTCAGTATAATAAGAGTGCATAGGTAAACAGAACATAAAGCAATAAAGCTTAAATGAAACAGGTAGCTCTCACCATCAGTACTTCATGTCATTGTCATGTCTATAAGGAGGTGTCATCCATCACGATATCTGTATAAGCATCATATCCTTTCGGGGCATTTAAGTTATACCGGGGTTGCACCTTGCTATAGTAACAATTTTTGACTATTAAGATGACATCATTTGGAAGCTATAGTAATCTTTTGTATGTGGCATATTCACAATTTCCTAATATAACCATATAAATCGAATCAAAACATATCCAGGGAAGCCCAATATCATGGCAGTTATAGGAAAAGCAAGTAAGAATCAAAAGAGTTCCCCTCATAATTAAAGTGCAACACAACATGACTCCCCCATAAGAAAGGGAGTTCTTCCAAAAGAAAGATGATGGCAGCTATTACCTTCTCCACAAATTGTGAAACAAACTGAAATTCCTCAAAACATCACAGTTCACTTAACAAAACCCTAGCCGGCCAAGACTAAATCAACATAAATCAAGAGAACTAAAGAGTCAATCACCACTCATAAATCCCCTCCCCTAAGACCATGAATCAATAAAGCCATGAACAGCCATTAGAAACCAGAAATATTAAAGGAGGAAGAAGGAGGAGCTCACAGTGAGAATTTTCAGCTCTTAACTTGCCGGCCAAAGCTCAGCTATACCATAAGAGGGCAGTAACAACACAAGAAGAAACAACTGCAGGAGAGCAGCAGCGTGAATTAAGAGAGAAAACTCCCCGAGAAAAACATACAGCCGGCCAAGACCAAACATGACCTAATCAGTTCGCAAATTGATATTTAAAACCATATTGCAGAGCTCTAAATTCCATGATTTCTGCAGCCCATAAAGAATTAAACAGGGGTAAAGAAAGAGTAGAGCTCACCGTGAGAAATTGGAAGACAAAAACTGTTAATCGAAGGTCTCAACTCCAACTAACCCTGCATCAGTACAACCAAGAACTAACCATCAATCCTTGCCGAGCACTTCCAGCCCAGTCGACGAGAGGGAGGAAGACGATCGCGCAGATCGGAGAGGAACCGGGTAAGCCCTAGCGATTCCGTGCCCGACCAAAGCTCTCGACAATGAGAAAAGGATTATTATCGGAAGAGGAAAGCCAATCAAAACATATACAGCCACCGCTTATACCTTCTTTTTCTTCTCTATTGGCACACCAACGTGCCAATAAACAATAATATGCCAAATAGCCCACCAAATGCCTATTAGCACACCCCGACTTCATCAATTTCTACTATCAGCACACCAAAGAGGAAACAGTCCAAAATCAGCCTCTATTAGCACACCAATCCAACCCTGAGGGACCTCTATTAGTACACCCATTTCAGTTATTAATAACCGCATTCAACGCAGCGAATACGCTACTGGCACCCCAAATATAATGAAAGTTGTAGTACTTATTTGTCAACATGTAGAATATAGGAAAAGGTAACAATATAGGAAAAAATTCATATTCCGTTAAAACATTTCGAGTGTCGTAACACGTCAATAAATTCATACTCAACTTTCAAAACTATGCCAAGTTGACACTGAGTTATATTTTCATCATAGGGGACATATCATAACTTAAATTGAGTTTTATATTATTTATTTGCGTCACTTCATCTTTTGGGCCGTTACAATTTCTTCCCCTCTTATAGGATTTTTCGTCCTCGAAAATAGGACACGACATACTATCTTACTTACATTTTCATTATCACAAACTTTTACTCGTTTTCCCTCGTTTCAAACTCCTACAATTATTGTGATCGCCAAACCACTATAACCAACCATAAAAGAATATGTATGTCATAAAGCATTTAGCATATGTCAGTTAATGATTCAGTAAACCACTTTCGTAAGCACTTTCATATTTCTTTATTCAAGCACTGTTTGAAATGTTACTATTTTACCTCCTCACATATCATCACTCATCATGAATCCCGTTCCTTGCATTATTTTGGCTTTTCACCCTTCCTTCAATATTACATATTGTTTATCGACATAATCAACTTTTATTTCATCTTCTTCAGACATATTACTTATCGTATGTTCATTTTCATTTAACAGGTTTATTGACTCCCTTTATCTTATCCTCTATCATAACTTTTCTTATTCATAGTAATATTCTGCGTCGGAGTCCTACCTCGTTGATGGAAAGAAAATATATTTCCTAGTCCCATATTCATATTGTTATCATCTACAAATTATCGTTTGTTCTTTACTGCAATCTCGGTTTCATTTCAGTTTCTAACGTTTCATTTCTTTTCTCATTCATTGGAGTCATTACAATATTAATTCGACGTACATTTATAGCTTGTTATGCAACCTTCCGACGGACATTTAACAGTGTCCCCATGACAACAAAAGATGACGTGTAACTCGAAGTTAACTTTTTAACCCCTTAAACTTGTCGTGAACTAAGGGTCAGATTTTTGCCATGTTAAAATTCTTTGGCTTGTTTCTTTTCCTTCATCTTTCTAACATTTTTTTTTTGTAACACCTCTTTCAAATCCATATAACATATCAAAGATTCAGCCGAAATCCAAGATATATTATATAGAGTGAAAGTGAAATTACAATTCATTATAATCTTTACTTTGCTTATTCATTTCCTTCAATGTTACATGCCCATCCTAACATTAACTATTTCATGATCCTTAGCTAAAATTCATATGGTCTTCATAACTTTTACATCGCATGTCATTATTTAGACTTACTACAGCTATTTAAAAGTACTTACATTGAAATCAATCGTATCTTTTAGGATGGCTCTTCCTTAGCTATTCCACTTTCATATATTATTCTTCCTTTACTATGTTGCATCATGTATATAAATCTATTTTCGTTTTCACCAAATAATTTGGAATCGTTGGTCATCTTAATTTAAAATGGATCGATTTTCTGTCTCTGCTATTCTTCATATACTTTTGCTATCACAGTTATATGTTCATCTGGATGAAAATATATTTTATACTCATTTAAAGTTTCACGTTTCACGTTAGATATCATATCTATTTTCTTTTTATCGCAAGTACTATATTAGTAGCTCCATCTTTTGGGTCGGATGATTTAGATGATACCACTAGGACATCAACTATTGTAGCTTTTCCTTCAACAACATTGCTATCTACTTAAGTATATGTTGATGTTTGTCATTCCATATAAACATAACATCTTTTACTCATTCATTTGATTTATCGATCTGAATTTAAATTAAACCCAAAAATTTCTTGTTTCATTTGCCATCATACATTGCTAACTTTACAACATCCTTTTCTCTTCATACATCAATATTTTCTTTTCGTCTTTTTTCTTTGAGTGTCAATTTAATTCATGCTTTTCACGATTACTCGTCATCTTTATCCTTACTTGTTATAGTCGAATGATTTCCTGTCGGACTTTGATTTGAACTTTAATCTGAAGGATTTTAATCATCTCATCAAATTTATTTTGATTCCTACTATAACACCATAGACTGAAATTGATAGGTTTACCTACTCCATATTCACTACTTTGAGTCATGAAAATACAACTGTTATACGTATTCATTTAGTCATCGCTTTGTAACATTACTTTCATCCTTGCTTAAATACAATTTCATATATGAAGAATTTGTTTCTTACTTACAAGTACATCTAGTGTCTGTAGACTGTCGTTTTCACATTTCTTGAAATCATGGTATCATATCGAAACGACGTACTTTTGGAAACAATTTTACTTGTAACATTTTCGTTTTCTTTTTACATATTTGTATTACACGTTATTTCAATATTATGCATACCATAAAAGATAAAAGTAGACTTATAATGCATATTCATTTTATTCACTATTGCTTCTTCTCGTTATTGCAAAAAGTTTCAAAATATTCCTTTAATGACATTTTCAATCATTTGACATACCTCCGTCTTCGCATTATAAAAAATATATAACGCTCTTATATACATATAATCTTTCTTCCAATTCCATTTATACTTATCATATTCGTTTATCTATCGTAAACAATACGAAGATCTTTCTTTGTAGAAACATTTGGGTTGATTTGTGCAAGAGGAACAATATCAATAGTTACTTAGATTCATGTCGCTTTATATTCGTGTACAATTCATTTGATTTCTATCCTTTCATGAATTCTTTCAAACTCTTCGACATACTTTGATTTAACCAGTTTCCTAATTACTAGATTTCTATGAACGATCTTTTCATCGTCATATCATATGTGCTTATTTCGTACTCACTACCACCGAACTTCTTGGAAATCTGGCTCTGATACCAAATTGTGAGGCCCCTATTTCGACCCCACATATATTTGTATCTAAGCTATGCTCTTACATGTGTTCCAGGTTGAAGTAGGGCTAGTGAATATGAAATAAACAACACATAATATAAATTTACTTTCATACCTTGCAATATTCGCTGAATCTTTTCTGTTCTATCTTAATAAGTTCATTTGGTTGTGCGTATCCCAAGTCACGTCCGATACCTACAAAATTTGACGACGGGCTTAGTCATAAAAATATGACTAAGTGAGGATATACCTCTTTTATTTCTATATACAATAAGAAAAACTTATGCAGTTAGAAATATATTTGCCATACTAACCGTTTTCTGTCTCAGTAGTAACCTTATGAAACATATAACTATACGAACATGTTAGTACCACTAAAACAGTATGAGCAGTATAGAATCATAATCATATCATGTAACAATATAAAATTTAAGCAGTGTATCCGTATAAGCAATAAATCCTTGTATCAGTATATCAGTGTAAGCAATAATTCCATGTATCAGTATGTCTATATCAGTAGTGTATCAGTTTCTCAAGGTAGCAGTATATCAGTCTATTAGTATAGCATTATATCAGTGTGTCCATGTATCAGTATCTATGAAAGAACATAATGACTGGGGGAAATATTTCAGTAATCATAAACAGTATAAGGAGCTATAGCATTTATATGAACTATGGAATATGTAAACAATGCAAGTATCATAAACTGTTTCTATATCATGGAAGCAGTGCAAATACATAACTTCATGTCAGTTTTCATGTCTATGAGCATTTATCTATGTTTCTTTTCTTAGGATATATTAGGGGCGATTCGAACTCTTTTTCCTTTTTTTTCCTTTAGATACCCCGAAGGGTCCTTTACCCCGAAGGGTCCTTAGATACCCCGAAGGGTCCTTTACCCTGAAGGGTCCTTAGATACCCCGAAGGGTCCTTTACCCCGAAGGGTCATTCATGTGTATGCATATTCAAGTCGCCCGTAATATAACCTCGTGTCGACACGTTTACATAATAATGAGTTACTCATATTTATTAATCCCCATCAGAAGTAATTCGCCTGTTTGCCTTTATCAAGGCCATACAATATAGCGACATTCATTATCAGTGATATCAACTTCAGTATAATAAGAGTGCATAGGTAAACAGAACATAAAGCAATAAAGCTTAAATGAAACAGATAGCTCTCACCATCAGTACTTCATGTCATTGTCATGTCTATAAGGAGGTGTCATCCATCACGATATCTGTATAAGCATCATATCCTTTCGGGGCATTTAAGTTATACCGGGGCTGCACCTTGCTATAGTAACAATTTTTGACTATTAAGATGACATCATTTGGAAGCTATAGTAATCTTTTGTATATGGCATATTCACAATTTCCTAATATAACCATATAAATCGAATCAAAACATATCCAGGGAAGCTCAATATCATGGCAGTTATAGGAAAAGCAAGTAAGAATCAAAAGAGTTCCCCTCATAATTAAAGTGCAGCACAACAGGACTCCCCCATAAGAAAGGGAGTTCTTCCAAAAGAAAGATGATGTCAGCTATTACCTTCTCCACAAATTGTGAAACAAACTGAAATTCCTCAAAACATCACAGTTCACTTAACAAAACCCTAGCCGGCCAAGGCTAAATCAACATAAATCAAGAGAACTAAAGAGTCAATCACCACTCATAAATCCCCTCCCCTAAGACCATGAATCAATAAAGCCATGAACAGCCATTAGAAACCAGAAATATAAAAGGAGGAAGAAGGAGGAGCTCACAGTGAGAATTTTCAGCTCTTAACTTGCCGGCCAAAGCTCAGCTATACCATAAGAGGGCAGTAACAGCACAAGAAGAAACAACTGCAGGAGAGCAGCAGCGTGAATTAAGAGAGAAAACTCCCCGAGAAAAACATACAGTCGGCCAAGACCAAACATGACCTAATCAGTTCCCAAATTGATATTTAAAACCATATTGCAGAGCTCTAAATTCCACGATTTCTGCAGCCCATAAAGAATTAAACAGGGGTAAAGAAAGAGTAGAGCTCACCGTGAGAAATTGGAAGACAAAAACCGCTAATCGAAGGTCTCAACTCCAACTAACCCTGCATCAGTACAACCAAGAACTAACCATCAATCCTTGCCGAGCTCTTCCAGCCCAGTCGACGAGAGGGAGGAAGACGATCGCGCAGATCGGAGAGGAACCGGGTAAGCCCTAGCGATTTCGTGCCCGATCAAAGCTCTCGACAATGAGAAAAGGATTATTATCGGAAGAGGAAAGCCAATCAAAACATATACAACCACCGCTTATACCTTCCTTTTCTTCTCAATTGGCACACCAACGTGCCAATAGACAATAATATGCCAAATAGCCCACCAAATGCCTATTAGCACACCCCGACTTCATCAATTTCTACTATCAGCACACCAAAGAGGAAACAGTCCAAAATCAGCCTCTATTAGCACACCAATCCAACCCTGAGGGACCTCTATTAGTACACCCATTTCAGTTATTAATAACCGCATTCAACGCAACGAATACGCTACTGGCACCCCAAATATAATGAAAGTTGTAGTACTTATTTGCCAACATGTAGAATATAGGAAAAAGTAACAATATAGGAAAAAAATTCATATTCCGTTAAAACATTTCGAGTGTCGTAACACGTCAATAAATTCATACTCAACTTTCAAAACTATGCCAAGTTGACACTGAGTTATATTTTCATCATAGGGGACATATCATAACTTAAATTGAGTTTTATATTATTTATTTGCGTCACTTCATCTTTTGGGTCGTTACAGATCGAGCGCAGCCTTGGGGAGGCCAAGGCGGCTGGTGTGGCCAAATACAAAGATTCTCTCACTTTTGTCGAGGAGCGGTTCCAGATGGCGGAGGAGATTCGTGCCGAGGTCATGACGAAGGAGGTTGGGCCCTTGATAGAGAACGAGCGCGAAGTCGCCTTTCAGCGAGGCATTCAGAAGACCCTCCGCATGATGGGAAAGAAGTTTGGATGCGACACCACCGGTCTTGGAGCTGGTGATCTCTCAGAGGATGATTACTCGGATGTAGTCGAGGACTGATGTTGACTATCTTTTGTTTTCCTGCTTTCCGTACTATTGTTTGCTTGTGTGCAGCGGTGAGGTGGCGCGGTCGTATTACTTTTTCCTGCTTTCCGTGATGTTGTTTGTTTGTGCGCAGCGCTGAGCTGTCGTGGTTGTATTCCCTCATTATGTTTATCGTTCGTATTCCCCTGTGTGCTCCTGTTGCTCTGGTTTTGATACCTGCGTAGCTTGATGGGATTCCCAAGATTATGGATAAGTTTTCGCGAGTCTGTGCTCGTGGCTTTTATATAATATAAATTAGTTCGCACGAGTCTGCGCTCGCGGCTTTTTACATAAGGGCGAACGTAAGGGGGGCAGGCCCCTACGACGCCGGGACTTGACGGCGGAGGAGAAGGGCGAACCTTCAATCGACAACGGTGCAAAGTCCCCGGGGCAGGGCCCCAAAGTGGCCGGTGAATAGTTGGTGTATTCAAACCGAGGGCGAACGTAAGGGGGGCAGGCCCCTACGACGCCGGGACTCGACGACGGAGGAGAAGGGCGAACCTTCAATCGACGGCGGTGCAAAGTCCCCGTGGCGGGCCCCCAAAGTGGCCGGTGAATAGCTGGTGTATTCAAATCGAGGGCGAACGTAAGGGGGGCAGGCCCCTACGACGCCGGGACTTGACGGCGGAGGAGAAGGGCAAACCTTCAATCGACGGCGGTGCAAAGTCCCCGGGGCAGGGCCCCAAAGTGGCCGGTGAATAGCTGGTGTATTCAAACCGAGGGCGAACGTAAGGTGGGCAGGCCCCTACGACGTCGGGACTCGACGGCGGAGGAGAAGGGCGAACTTCAATCGACGGCGGTGCAAAGTCCACGGGGCGGGGCCCCAAAGTGGTTCCTGCAGTAGAATGGTTTAGGACAGGTAAAACATAATTAGAAAATGAACACCGGTACATGCGCAAGTGTAATCTTGCGGCTTTTGAGCTAATAAGTTTCTTGATACAAGTTTGACGAGATAGAGAAGGTAACATCGTGTTCCCTTTGTGTTGTGCTGGCTCGAGCTCTTTTGGTCGTTCAGCATGGCGAACGGCGGCGACCCGGCAGCCGACCCTCAGGGGCATCCTCCTGTGCTTCTTCGCAGAAAGCCTCAAGGTCTCCGGATTGGACAAGGCGCTCAATTTCTTCTTTCAACCTGGAACAGTGCTCCGTACGGTGCCCTCGGCCTTTGTGGAAATTGCAGAACTGAGATTGATCTCCGCTATGCTGGGAGAGTGCTCTGGGCCAGTTGATGATTTTCCTGTTGTAGATTACAGACAGTATATGCTCGCGGGGGGCATTTAACGGGGTGTAGATCCGGGAGCTTTGATTCGCTAACCCTCAGGAGCGGTCTGCTCGGTTCTGTATGGGTGGTACAGTCTTCTCGAACTGTTGTTGTTGTCTCTTTCTCTTGCGACACGTAACCCCAAGTTGCAGTAGGTTCGCCGGTGCCGGAAGATTAGCTTTTTCTACCGATTCGGGAGTTGCGCGACACTCTCGTACGCCTTGCTTCTCAGAGTTTGGTTTCGGCGACGGGTCATAGTTGATCCAAGGGAACTCGGCTGCGGCCGTGTCGAAACCATGAATTGCATCCCTGAGGATTCTCCCTTTGTTGGCCATGCGTCCAGACATGGAAACGTCGTGGTCCAGGGCGTCGAGTAGGAGGCTCCCAAATATTGCGTCGTAGGGGAAGTCTGCCTCTGCGATGACGAACTGAACATCGTACTGGATTTGTTCCGAGTGCATCCCTACTTGGACATGGAGGGTGACGACTCCTATGGTGGGTACCATAGTTCCGTCTGGGAGCTCTGCGTCGTTGGCCCTGAGCTTGAGGTTCCCGCTTAGGAGTTTGAGCCGCACCACGGCTGCCACGAACAGGATATTGAACGAGATGCGATGGGTTATCAGCGCCCTCCTTAGTTCACAGGCTGGATTGCCTATGCGTGCGTCAAAGGCGAAGTCCAACCATCCACGGGGATACTCCTGGTGGGAGCCTGTGTAGATCTTTTCTTGTTGCTTGCTCCGCTCCGCTTCCCCTAGGTGGGGTGGTTCGTTCGTCTCGAGCTTTTCTTGCTCTTCTTCTTGGATCCTCGGCGCGCGCGCTTCGTGTCATTCAACGAGCAGCTGGGACAACTCGGTGAAGTTGTGAATCGCTCCGTTTGGCAGTGATTGATACCAGCGGAGGGCGTCTCCGCGCAGTGTCTTGGTGAAGATTTTGCAGCTGATTTGGTCGGGAAGTCCGAACGTCCGCACCGTTATCAAGAAGCGATTAACGTGCATGTACGGGTCTTCTGCTCCGTGGAACTCCTTGACGTGCGGGAGCTTTAGCCATGAAGGGACTGGGTATGCCAAAATTGACTCTGACAGGGGGGATCACCTTTGCTGGTGCGCGATATCGTTCGGATCCTGCCCCGCTATGAGAGGGGCCGTCTTGCTAGTCGGTCCATCCCACTGGGGCTGGATTGGTGCAACGATGAGCGCTCTTTTCGTCGGGCCTTCAGGGATTGAGGAACTGCATGCGTTGGATAGTTCGGGGGAGGTGTCCACCCTTGCTGGTTCCGTGAACTCAGGAGAAGCGGGCACTGCGTTCGGAAATCCTTTGCTCGGTAGTTAGGAATCCATTCCCACAGACGGCGCCAAACTATTGCGGGTCGCTTAGGGCTCTTGGTAGACCGGTTTACTTGAACCACCTTAGCTCGGGAGCGAACCAAGCGCGCAAACAGTCAATTTGAGATTCGTTGATTACACTTGGACTTTTTAGCGTGGAAAACCCGGAAAGGGTAAAAAACCACGTGGCCGGAGCTGTGCCGACCAAACTTCCAATATCTTCAGGGGGGGTTACAATTAGAGACTTAGAAGTCGAGCGCGACAGGCCGCTGCTCGTTACAATAATAGAGAGAAGGAGGGAGAGAGAGAAAATTCCGAAGGCGACAGACCACCTCCAGAAAAACTAAGTCCTTTCTCCTTCTGAGAAAGGTGGAGAACGAAAGTGAGAAAGCTCCGGAGAACAAAAGTGAGAAGGCTCCGGAGAATAAAAGTGAGAAGTTGTGTCGCCTTTCGGGACGAAGGAAATCTTCAAGTTCGCGAAGGAGATCTTCAAGCGCCGAAGGAGAATTCCGCAAAAGTCTGCAAAGAGCTCTCCCGGGTGCAGAAGGCAAGGGTCCTTTCAAATGAAGCCCTGGGGCTCCTTTTATAGCTTTGGCCGGGGGCAGTCCGGTAATTTTGCCGTCGTAACTTCCATAAATATCTGGCGGACGAATCATATTTTCTGGTTCGGGGCACACAGATCGCCATTTTTCGTAAATGACCATCTTGCCCTTCGGGCAGTTCGGGCAGTTTGGGCAGATTGGGCAGTTTTGCTGGAGGCGAAAAAGGCGACATGTTGTTCCTGAAATCTGAGAAACTGGAAAGACAAAAATTGAGAAGTCAGAAAGACAAAAAGTGAGTTGAGCGCGCTCAGAAGCGTTCTGAGCGCGCAACGAACTGAAGTGCTCCGAACGGAGTCCGGAGCTCGGAATGCGGGCGGCGAACCGGAAGAGGGAGGACTCACCCCAACCTTGCTACGGGGGAGGGCGGTTCGACCGCCCCTAAAGGCGGGTGCGGCGCGGTCGTGCCCGTGGGAGGGAGGCGACTCCTCTCGGCCGCACCCCAAGGGGGTGCGGCTTAGCCGCACCCCTCATGGGGTGCGGCTTGATCGCACCCTAAGGGGGAGTGCGGCTTGGCCGCACCCCAAAGTGGGGTGCGGCTTGGCCGCACCCCACACGGGGTGCGGCTTGGCCGCACCACACACGGGGTGCGGCTTGGCCGCACCCCCCACTATGGGGGGGAGGGGGGGGGGGGGGTGCGGCTTGGCCGCACCCCACACTATGGGGGGTGCGGTTGTTCGCACCCCACTAGCGGGGTGTGGGTTAACCGCATCCTACTAGCGGGGTTCGGCCCATGGCGGGGCGCGACGCGCGCTTCGCGCGTACTTGCGTGTTGGCGGTGAAAATGACGGGTCCGGTTTTCTTATAAATGAGAGCTTATAATACGAGCCCCTATCACTGCTTTTTGTAATATATCATGTATTCAGTAAAAGCAATATGACAATCAAAGGGATGATACTATATACTAGGATTATTTTAATGTATTAAATGCACACATTATTAATGATACTAACACTCTTCGTATTCTATTAAAATGTATTTAATTATTTTCATAGATTTAGACAGTGATAATTTTTTAAAATAAATCAAATATGTATTTGTCACGGAATTGGACTTTTAGCCACGACAATTTGCCCTGGCTAAAAGTCTATTTTCTGGTAGTGTTTTGTTTATGATATTCAAAATAATAATGATAAATAATTGAACGCTTACGATTAAAGATTTCTCTTAATATATAATGTAAATATACATGAACGTTGTTGCGGGTCGCTCAACGCGCTCGTTAGATCGGTCGAATTGAAAAGTCTCAATTTTGGAGTGAGCCGAGCGCGCAATCAGTTAAAGAGAAGTGAGATAACAAGCAAGAAAACTTTTTACGTGAAAAACTCAGAAACGGTGAAAAAACCACGCGACCGGATCTCTGCCAGCCAAATTCCACTATAAATCGGTGTGTTACATGTAAAAGCTGAGAACTCGAGGGCGACAGGTTGCCGCTCGTTACAGTAGCATTGGAGAGAATCTCCGAGGCGACATGCCACCTCTCGAAAAACTAAGTACTGTTGTGGGAAATGGAAGCGAGACGCTCTAGCCGTCTTACGGTGCCCAGAGAATCCTCAAGCCCACTTAGGAAAAATGTCTTTGAAAGCGAAGGAGATATTCGAGTCCCAAATGAAATTTTCGAGTGACGAAGGAGATCTTCGAACGACGAATGAGAACTCTGAGGAATTTCTTCGGGAGAGCTCTCTCGGGAGCTGAAGGCCATGTGTCTTGAAATGAAGGTTCTGGGCTCATTTTATAGCCTTAGGCAGGGGTAGCCCTGTAATTTTGTTGTCGTAACCACCGTAACCATTGTAACCACCTAACAGGTGAATCACGTTCGCCGATTTGGAGCACACGGATCGCCATTTTTCGGATATTCCCATCTCCCCCCCCCCCGGGCAGTTTGTTCAGTTCGGGCAGCTTCGTTAATGACGATGACAACGAACAATACCTGCAATCTGGGAAATCATGAAGGTTAACATCGCGCGTGTCGCAAACGCGGAGGCGTTCTGAGCGCGCGGTGAGTGCAGAGGCGGTCTGAGAGCGCGGGGAGGCCCAGAGGCGTTCTAAGTGCGCGGCGAGCGCGAAGGCATTCTGAGCGCGCGGTGAGCGCGGATGCGTTCTGAATACGCGGAGGCGCTCTGAGCGAGCGGCAAGCGCGGAGACGTTATGAGCACGCGATGAGCACGAAGACGTTCTAAGCGCGCGGTGAGCGTGGAGACGTAGCCAGGCGATAATGGGGAGGTGCGGTCTCGCCATATCCCAAGGGGTACTGCTATGACCGTACCAAAAAGGAGGGCACGTTCTTGTGCATAGCCCAAAGAGGGTGCAGCCCAGCAACAACCCAACGGGGTGTGGCCTTGGATACCCCCACATGGGCAATTGCGTCCTTGGCCGCCCCACATGGGGGGGGGGGGGGGGGGGGGGGGGGGGTTGCGGCCTTTGCCGCCCCCTCATTGGGGGGGGGGGGGGGGGGGGGGTGCAGCCTTGGCCGCCCCACATGTGTGTGTGTGTGGGGGGGGGGGGGCGCACCCCTCATGGGGGTAAGGCCTTGGCCGCACCCCACAAGGGGGGCGGCCCTAGACGCACTCCCAATGGGGTTTGTAGCCTTGGCTGCACCCCACACGGGGGGGCCCTTATCTGCACCCCACACGGGGGGGGGGGGGGGGGGGGGGGCGGCCCTTGTCGCACCCCTTAGGTGGGTGCGGCCCTGGCCTCAACCCCTAGCGTGTAGCCCTAGCCACACCCCAAATAGGGGGTGCGGCCCTGGCCTCACCCCATATGGGTGATGCGGTCCGGGCTGCACCCCAGAGGCAGGGTGTGGCCCAATTGATGTGGTGGTCGTCGCGCGGTAGTTTTGCGTCGGTCTCTCCACGCGAGGATGGGCCCTTTTGAATCATGTCGGCGAGTCGGTCGAGGTCGCGACAGAAAATTATGGGTCCGACCGGATACGTTTTGAGGAACCTCATCAAATGCCCCCAATTTTCAGAGGTCGTTTTTGTGGAAAATAAGCCTGAGAATTTTTCGAACGTAAATCTTTGGGTGTACGAGCTCATTTAGGCGAGTTGTCGTTACTTGCGCAGTTATGAGCCTGTCGTTTAGCTTGGTGGAGAGATTCAGGTTTATTATTTCGGTGTAGGGACCTTTCATTCTGTCTAACTGTGATCGCGGTTTTGTGCGCGAAGCTACTATGATGGTGAAGAGATTTCTCGTTCGAATCGATAGCTGCAGTCTGAGAGCGGTTGTATTATGGCGATGAAAAGCGATGGCGTTCGGACTTTTGGCGATTGCGAGGTGGGCCGACTCTGATGGTGTCGTGACCTACTATGACGGTGAAGAGCGGATGCATTCGAGCCAGTAGTGCGCAGCCAGGGGGACTAACCCCGGAAAACCAGTGAAGGGTGGACGCTTCGAACCGTTGGCGATCGTTAGGGGGCAGACCCTAGCGGTGTCGTGACCTACTACGACGGCGAAGAGCGGATGCATTTGAGACGGTAGTGCACGGTCAGGGGGTCGGGCCCCAGAAAACCGGTGAAGGGCAGACGCTTCGAACCGTTGGTAACCGTGAGTGGGGCAGGCCCTGGCTGTGTCGTCACCTACTGCGGGGTCGAAAAGAGGACCTTCGATCCGCGGCAGTAAGAGGCCACTGAGTTTGGACCCTGACGATGTCGTAACCTACTACGCGGGCGACGGGCGGGCCTTCGAGTCGGGGTAGAGAAGTCAAAGGACACCGTGCTGCGGGCTGCGTGCGGCCGGGGAACTGGCCCCTGATGATGTCGTAACCTACTACGCGGGCGAAAGCCGGGCCTTCGAGCCAGGGTAGTGAAGTCAAGGCCACCGTGCTGCGGTCGGGGGGACTGGCCCTAAAGTGTTCCTGTGATGGTAGAGTTAGGAGCAGGTAAAACCGATTGAATTGAAATAAACAATAGTACGTGCGCAAGTGTAGACTTGCGACTTTAGAGTTAGCACTTGTTTTTAATACACACAAAACAAAAGCATAGATAATGTAGGGCTCTCCTGCCCGGTTCTTGGTTCTCCTGGGCAGCATTTGCACGGGCTCTCCCAATAATCTAGCATGGTGCGCGATGGTGGTGCCCCTGGTGCTAGTCGTGCCGAATGCCAGAGACGCACTTAGCCCTGGTTGAGCCTGCTGCAGATAGCATGAGCGGGCTGTCACTTGGTTGCCACGGATGATCCCGACTCCCCCTGAGGTGATGAACTTCATTGCGAGATGAGTAATGGAGGGAATGACCTTGAACGTCGCTTGGAGGGGGGGCGATGATGGCGTTGTAGGGGGAGTGGGAAATTTGCCCAGAGTTACTGGCAGAGTGACTGCTCCTTCCACGGGAACAAGGCTGACGTTGAAGTCATACACCGGTCCCATTGCTAGCTGGAGTCGTTCTTTCGGGACTTTCATGTTGCGGAGGGTGGACATAAATATGATGTTAATGGAGCTCCCGTTATTGATCAATATCCTCTTAACATGAAAGCTTGGGTCGCCAATCTTCGCACTGATGACAAGCGGGTCCTGGTGCGGTAGGAGCAGTCCTTTCAGATCTTGGTCTCCAAAACGGATAGTCACGGTGTGTTGTGTGCTCTGATCTTCTTGATCTTTGTGCTGGGTGATGGAGTTGACTGAGCTTGAGGCGAAGAGGGATCCAATTATGGTCTCCACCACTCCTACCATTTGTCTGCCCCATGTGCCTCATGGTGTGCATGTGGCTGCTCCCTTCTAGGCTGTGCTGGCTGGTTGCAGGTTTGATCTTGCAGAAACCTACCGAGGATGCCTTGGCGAACAAGGCGTTCAATCTCATTTTTGAGCTTAATGCATTCCTCTGTGGTGTGCCCAATTCCTCAATGGAACTCGTAGTACTTCGATCGGTCTCCCTTTGCATTTGGGGTGAGTTCTCGTGGCCTATAGAGCGTCGGGTTGTCTTGGATTGCGCATAGTACATTGACATGAGATGTGTTGAGCGGAGTGTACTCTTGAGGGGGTCGGGGACCCCGCCCCCCGTTGGTCCTGCCAACGCTCGTGGTTGTGGCGCTCTTCTTGTCTCCTTGGAGCCTGCTCTTCCCCCTCCCCTCTCCTTTTCTGACATCCTTCGAATTGCTGACGGTGAGCCTCGATGGCTTCATCAGCTACAATCTGGGCATCGACTCGATGCACGAGATCTGGGTAACTCAGCACTTTCTCCTTCTTTAGCACCAAATAAAACCCGCTTGGGCGGATTCCTCCTAGGAAAATACCGCGCAAAAGTTCGGGGTCGACCCCTGGGATTTGTCGTGCCTCGGCTGTAAAGCGGGGGGGGGGGGGGGGGGGGGGGGGAGGAATCATTGACGGTTTCGCCCTCGTTCTGCCGGATTCTTGAAAGGTGGGAGGCATCCTTGATGATCCCTCGGTTGGCTATGAATTGATCCAGGATTTGTTGTGTCAGTTCCGCAAAGCTGTCTATGGTTCCTTCTCTGAGGGAGTGGAACCAGGTTCTTGTTTGTCCTTTCAGTGTGGCCGAGAATACTTGACATAGAAGTTGATCTGGGACATTGTAAATCCTCAGAATTGTGGTGAAATGGTTGATATGTTCTAGCGGATCGTCCATCCTGTCGAACATCTCGATGTTGGGGAGTTTGAAGTCATGAGGGATCGAATGAGCTGGAACTTGAGGAGTCAGCGGGGAGCCCTGGTGATGAGGACGGCGGGCGAAAGTGGCTCGTCGACTGATATGTCCATACTCTTCTGCAATCACTTCTTGTATCTCCTCACGAGTGAGTCTTCCAATTTCATAACCGGTGTCTGCTGCTTCGTGCAGGTGGTGATGAAAGTCAGCTCCAGGGCCCCTGGCTAGCCGAGCGGGATGCCTTGAGCTGGACGCGTCGGAAAACTCTTCTTCGTAGACATTTTCCTCTGGAGCGACTTCTTCGGGTGGAGCATGGTTCAGAGCTCAGGGGGGTCGATTGACCCATTTGGGATAAATTGGGTCAAGGTTGACTTGGTCAGCCATGTGGGGGTGGCCCCACATTATCCAAATCTCATCCTTGGGTCCAATTTGGTCAATTAGATCAAATATGACCCAATTGAACCAAGGGTGCCGCCTTCGGTCCAACAGGGTGACACTGGGTCAACCGTGACCTAATTGGACCAATGGTGCCAACTTGGACCCAATAGGCCACAAGAGATTTATTAGGTCATTCATGACCTAGTTGGGACAAGGTAGTCAAGATGGGCTCATTAGGGTCACCCTTGGTTGAGAGCCATGGATTTTCTGTTAGTTTTTTTACAATTCAAAGTTGTCACTCGTGGACGAAGCCCGTGCGCCTCCACGACATTCACGCATGGAGTCCCTGCTCCCCCCAAAGCATTAGGGTATTGGTGGATCCCGTACACCCAAGAGCAGTCGAGCACATGCGAAAATAGGTGAACAATTAAATTATAATGACAGATTTCATTTCCTCGGTTGATGTTGAGAAATAGCGATCATGTAAATCGTGTCTCAAAATCCTCGGTCATATGAGTGTTCTTCAAATTAGTCATCAATCTACTTAAAAAAATAAAAATATCTCAACATCATCAAACATCACGAATTAAGAGCACATCAACCACGTGGAGTGAAAATAACAATTAATTTGATGTTGAACATTGTTTGATTGCAACGGAAGCCATAGATGCACGATTTTTGAGCCAATCATAGACCACATAAAAACTCTCGATTCTCGATTGAACTTGCCTCTTATGCTACTTATTAGTGAACGACAATCGGGAGAGAACCAAGGTTGGGTGAGGGACATCATTACTTTGATTCGGCGGTGGCGGGTGGAGACGCCGGGTTGGGACCGGAGGGGAGGAGGTGGGGCTTGAAATAGAGCGTTTTGCTACATTTCGCAGGGCGCGGCGGGAGCTGCCGCCGGGCGTTTGCCGCAAACGCCGCCTCCAAACGCTGCGCCAAATGAAGCCCGATCAATCTCATATTCAATTAACACCATTTGGAAGAGAGAGAAAGAGAGAATGATGGCGCTCAAATTACATTTATGAAAATGGTGGCTCATTTCATTCCTTATGTGCTGCAGAGTGAGTGATATTGCCTAGAAAATGACGGTGCAATATTGCCTATGACAAAACCGGGTGAATTGAATTTGATATCAGTGATTTTGTTCCCAGGATTTAGCCAATACACCACCAAGAGCAATCTGGCCTATATGATGTAATATTGAGGGAGATAATAATAATAATAATACTAATAATAATAATAATAATAATAATAGTAATAGTCATAGGATAGTAAGACGCCTATGATGAATTTGATGATGTCACAATCAAATATGAAGATTCTCATTATTACACAAAAAGTTGTAATATGTTTATATGTTTGGCATGACAACGGTTATTGCCGTGGTCAAAAAAGAAAATTAGTTTTGAACATAGAAGTGAACGAAGTTCCTTAAGTGAGGTCGACACCACAACAATGTAAGTGATACTCAAAGAAATGAAATGAAGAAAAACTTAGGGTCTGTTCGTTTGGACGGAATAGGCTTTCTGGAATTGGCAATGGCGTTTAGAAATCTAATTCTAGTGTTCGGCGCAACGAAATTTACGAGGATATTGGCTTTTATATGAAAACTCATGGCTTTGATTTTGAACTAAAAAATCAAATCGCCAATTCTTACCTCCACCCACGAGTTTTCCGCATAATCGAGTGTTTTTACCAAAGTTTTTTGGCCTACGTGCGTGTTTTCCTGTCGGGAGTGGGTTTTTCCGCCGGGGGCGTGTTTTTCGGTCGGCGCATTTTTTTCGGTCGGGCATTCATTTTTTGCCCAGGCTGGCGTTTTTTTGCCCGGGCGCGCGTTTTTTCGGTCGGTCGTGGGTTTTTCGGCCGGCCGGGCAATTTTCACCCTGGTGCGAGTTTGTTTTGCTCGGGCGCATTTTTTTGCTCGGGCGCGCTTTTTTCGCTCGAACGCGATTTTTTCGGCCGAACGCAGTTTTTTCGGTCGAACGTGATTTTTCCGGTCGGAAGCGAATTTTCTGGCCGGGCGCAATATATTTTGCCCAGACGAGATATTTTTTGCGGGACACGATTTTTTCTCCCGAGCGCGTTTTTATCGCCCGTGCGCGTTTATTTTTGTCGGGCGCGATTTTTTCGCCCGGGCGCAGTATTTTCCCCCCGGGCGAGATTTTTTCCCCCGGGCGCGTTTTTCTTTGCCCCGTCGCGTTTTTTTCGCCCGTGCACGCCCGATCGCATTTTTTCGACCAGGCGAAAAAAATGCGACCGGGCGAAAAAAAACGGGTTCGGGCGAAAAAAAATCGCGTCCATGGGAAAAATCGCGCTCGGACGAAAAAAATTACGCCCTGGCGAGAAAAATGCGCCCGGGCGAAAAAATCGCGCCCGGGCAAAAAAATTGCGCCCGGGCGAAAAAAACGCGCCCGGGCGAAAAAATGCGCCCGGGCGAAAAAAACGTGACCGGGCGAAAAAAGCGTCCGCGAAAAAAACGCGCCCGGGCGAAAAAATCGCGCCCTAGCGAAAAAAATGCGACCGGGCGAAAAAAATGCGACCGGGCGAAAAAATCGCGCGCGAGCGAAAAAATCACGTTCTGGCGAAAAAAACGTGCCCTAGCGAAAAAATGCGCCCGGGAGAAAAAATTGCGCCCACCGAAATCAAGCGGTCGGCCGAAAAAATCGAGCCTGGGCGAAAAACGTGCGTCATAAAACATATTATGCAATTTAATGCGTTCGCGCTAACGCATATTTTGAGTTTTATAAAATTACTGTATAATGTCAATTCCAATACCAATTCTATTATTCAGCCGAACAACTTTTGTGCCTTAATTCCAATTCTGTTGACTGAATTCAATCCTACAGCCGAACAACAAAATTGGAATTCTGTACAAAACCAATTCATGTAGATATTGGTTTTCGTCGAAAAGCTAATTCCAGACGAAAGCCAATTCCGTTCAAACGAACGGATCTTTTAGAGATATTGGAACAGACCAGAAGTCAAACTTTAAAATTAAAAGGGAGACCACGTGAAAGTTTAAAAAGTGTAAGGATGCCTATAAATCTACAAAGAGAGAGTTTTCCATGTTTGATCGAGCATGTACTAAAGGGGAACAATATCCAAAAAAGAAAGCTAAGAAGTTAATTCCAAGAAGAAATCATTATACCAATAGGTTTCTTGAATGCATTCGTACAAAAATGCCTGCATATATTTCGACTCATATCGTTGATGCTGTAAATATGGTTGGAGATGGGCATTGTGGTTACAGAGCGATCAGTTTAGCATTGGAAATGAGCAATAATTGGTTGCAAGTGAGGAAATACCTTATAAAAGAAATCACAATAAATGAATATTTGTATAACATGTTTGGGAATGTAAGACGAACAGAGCTTTCGTTATCTTTGGATTGTACTTCAATTCATGTACCATTCGACACTAACCTTTTTTATTATATAGAATATAGATTTTGTTTGACACATTTTTGTTGCTCCTGTGAGTTTGGACAAAAATGTTATCATCATAGAATGTATGTTTGGCATGACAACGGTTATTACCGCCGTCCAAAAAAAAACTAATTTTGAACATAAAAGTGAATGAAATTCCTTAAGTGAGGTCGGACGTTCACAAATAAAGGTTCATAATCACCGTGTTCGTGACCGCTACCGCCATGCCAAACGGAGCATAAATTCTGCTCTAGACAGAGTGTAAAACATGAATACCGAGTATAAATCTCGGTATTGAATTTTGAATACAAGAGTGTAAAGCATGAAATAAATGCAGTAGAAAAAGTTCGATCACATAAAGTGGCGAAACTAGGATTTTAACTTAGCTCGGACATAAACAAAATTTAAAATGATGTGGTTGAGGAGAAATTAATTTTGGGAAATTGTTTTTTCTGAAAGGAGTAGTCCAATGCAACTTTCTGAATTGATTTTTGTTGAGCGTACGAAGAGAAATTGACTTCTAAAATTTTATAATTCATATGAGCCAAATAACCTACGTTTTTTTCACCGAAAATTGAACCCGGACTCGTGCCCGGGTGTGCCCATGAATAGTTCTCTCACTGATCACATTTAATAAAAAAAAACTTTATTGTGTATATAAAATGAGACCCAATCAAATTTATAGAAAATATTAATAAGATTTCACATTAATTTGAGTAAATTAAGATTTAATGTGTATATTATGAGCAGGAGATGAATGTCATAGTTCATATGATCACAAGCAAAAATAATAATCTCTACATCAAAACTGAGGAAATAAAATGAAATTATTCTTTAATATAATTCAAATGCATACAACTACATCAAAAATTCAAGTCTCAAAACTGAACCATGGAGCAAATCCAATTATTTTGAATGATCAAATTAAAGCAAATTTTGGATCGGACGGCTGCAAATTCACTTCTTAGCGGTTGTGGTCTGCTGCGTGGTGGTGATCGTCTTATCGTTTCCCAAGCCGATTGTATTTTTCACAGCCTCGGTCGCATCGCGGGCCATCCCGGAAACCTTTTCTCCCGCCTATAAAAATCAAATTAAATTCATAAAATGAGAAGAAAAACAATTTAAGCTACACAAAAATGTGAGGGTTATGATAGAATGCCAAGGGAAGTTTGTAATTCTATCATCCATGTTTATGATAAGTAATTCCCTTACAACATAAGAAAGTTTTTTTAATAGTTAACAATGGGAGTATGTAATTTTAGCAAGTTCGGCGGGCATTCAAGATGAGGGATGAGAACCTGCTGCATGAATCCTCCGGCTTGTTCAGCTGTCTCGCGGCTTGCCTGAGAAACGTCTCCAACTTTGCTGCTTGCGGTGTCCATCATCTGATCCGCCTTCTCCTGTGCAAATAATGATGAAATTACATCGGGCAGATGGAGCTTGAGCATGATCAACAATCTTAGGCTCCGTTTGACGCGACTTTTTGACTCCGGTGAGTTTGGACAAAGGCTCTGTTTGGCGCGACGGTGGCGGTCGTGAACGCGATGGTTATGAACCGTCGTTCTTCAACGTCCGACCTCACCTAAGGAACTTCATTCCCCTTTATGTTCAAAACTAGTTTTCTTTTCTTGATGCCGGTCGTAACCGTTGTCACGTCAAACATACATTCTATGGTGGTGGTGTTTTTGTCCAAACTCACTGGAACAACAATGTCGTGCCAAACGGATCGAGCAAAATACTTCACCATCGTAGAATGCAAAAACAAGACAATGGTTATGGCCACCGCCGAGAAAATATAACTAGTTTTGAACACAAAGGTGGATGAAGTTTCTTAGGTGAGGTCGGGCGTTCACGGACGACGGCCATAACCACCGCGTTCATGATCAAAAGGAGCGTTACTTATGTGATACTGCGGTGCGGAGCGGCTTACCTGGCCTTCGCCGTGGGCCCTTCCGGCGTTGAATTGTGAGGCAGACATCCTTCTTTCGATTAGGAGAAATTAGCTGGGAAAAGTTGAGTAGTTTGTGTTTAGTCTTGGAATGGAATGCTTTGACCTCTTGCTTCTTGTTGTATTTATAGAGTTTTGAGGGCTCCATAAAAGGACATAATGTACGGACGCTGACATGTGTTGGGACTGGAATTTGACCAGGAGATTTTGTTCGAATTGGCCGATGGATCGGATCGATATCTTCCTAGCCGTTGCTTTTTTTTTTTTAATTATTTATTTAAAAGATGTTTCTTATTATCGTGAGGCAAATTTTTTTTATTTTTCATTTTTAGTTGGCTGATTATGCGGACGCACGAGGGTTTATGTGCGGTGATTTTTAATCATGTCATATTTGAAATATGTATATATATATACCCTTGGTCAAATTTATCAAATATAGCATTACACCAATTTCTATGAGTTATAAAGCGCATTTTAAAAATATGCATTATACATGCATATTTACGAAAATTGTAGCTTTTGTGTTGAATACTTTTTCTAAAAATGCATGTACACAGCGTATTTTCAAAAATTCGTCAAAAATTTGCTATAAGTATGATCAGGGCGGCAATACGCCTTGTGCGTGCATTTTTAGGAAAAATGTTCAACACGAAAGTTGTAGATCTCGACGAGATCTACAATTTTCGTGTTGAACACTTTTCATAAATATGCATGTATAATGCATATTTTCAAAAGACGCATTATAACTCATAAAAATTGGTGTGCCAATAGCCAAATAGGGGCTACCAATATAAAGACCCTATATTAATGATATAAAAGTAATAATATATGTATTTGGATGAGATTTTTTTGATCAAAAAAATGAAATGTGACGTATAATTAATTTACGCAATAATTTATTGACTATGTGTTTATTTTAAGTTGCATTAATTAATTGATAGGAGCGGAGCATGGGCTTCATGCCTGCCGCGATCATGATATTGTCGTGATTGATCGTATATATATATATATATATATATATATATATATATGGGTTTGGAAGATATAAGCTAGAGCTTTTTTAAGCCTAAAAAAGCTCTAGCTGGTTCTCTCACAATACATGTCGGAATTAGGCAAATAATATGTGCATTTTATATGAAAAAATGAGATCTACAACTTTCATGTTGAACATTTTTCCAAAATTTGCATGGTTTGGCCGGAATCTGGCCCGAAAGGTTGCTGACTCGAAATGAATATAATAATAATAAATTTCAAAATTCGAGTCAGCAACCTTCTGGGCCAGATTCCGGCCAAACCATGCAAATTTTGGAAAAATGTTCAACATGAAAGTTGTAGATCTCATTTTTTCATATAAAATGCACATATTATTTGCCTAATTCCGACATGTATTGTGAGAGAACCAGCTAGAGCTTTTTTAGGCTTAAAAAAGCTCTAGCTTATATCTTCCAAACCCTATATATATATATATATATATATATATATATATATATATATATATATTAGCATCTTCGCACGACCTACCGGCCGTGCTCGATGCTCCCAGTTGCCTTGGGTGCTCACGGGCTTCGCCCGTTCGCACCCAAGTAGGATTCGTCGGGTTTGTGCAGACATGTTCTCAATGCGGCGATGCGGGCTGCGCCCGCAAACATATTATGTGTGGGGCATCATTAGGCGAAGATGCGACATTAGGCGAAGCGGCGACATTAGGCGAAGCGGCGACATTAGGCGAAGCTGCGACATTAGGCAGGGGAGGCGACATTAGGTGGGGGCTGCGACAATAGATGGGGGTGGTGAAAATCGGCGGGAGTGGCGACATTCGATGGGGGTGGCAACAATCTTCGGGAGCGCAACATTTGTTGGGCGGCCACGTTCGTGGTCCGTTTCAATGTTTAGCGAGTGTTCATCGTCTTCCAAATCGGGAAACATTGCAAAAGCAATAACCAGGAAACAATGCAAAAGCAATAACCAGGAAACAATGCAAAAGCAATAATCGGGAATTACTCAAAACATACCTATATTAGTGAAGAGAGATTAGTTAACCATAGCATTTCCATTATTCCAGAAGCCCAACCCTTGTAAGAATTATGCCACCCATCAAATTAAAAAAACCTTCTATCCTTGGCTGGAAAAAAAAATTTCTTTCTCAATACAATATGAAATAAATGTATACCATATATTTAACTTATGAGTACCTTCTTAGCTCATACCAAATTTGATAGATATGTAAATTTAGGAATAAACTCATTCGCCTTATCGTAACCTCTAGAGTTCCTGCATGATAAACAGAGTTCAAGTTTAATTAAAACAAAGAGCTACATAGAATAAATTCATGCTAAATGAGAAAGCAATTGAGAAAAGGATTAGTGCTTGTTGCGGGTCGCTTAGGGCTCTTGGTAGACCGGTTTACTTGAACCACCTTAGCTCGGGAGCGAACTAAGCGCGCAAACAGTCACAGAGAAATTCGTTGATTACACTTGGACTTTTTAGCATGGAAAACCCGGAAATGGTAAAAAACCACGTGGTCGGAGCTGTGCCGACCAAACGTCACTATCTTCTGAGGGATTACAATCCGGTGTTTAGAATTCGAGCGCGACAGGCCACCGCTCGTTACAATATTAGAGAAAGAGAGAGAGAGAGAGAGAGAGAGAGAGAGAACGTTCCGAGGGTGACAGGCCACCTCTCGGAAAAACTAAGTCTTTTCCTTCTGAGAATGGTGGAGAACGAAAGTGAGAATGCCTTGTCCGCTTCCGTGAAGACGAAAGTGAGACTGCTGTGTCCGCTTTCGTGAGAACGAAAGTGAGACTGCCGAGTCGCCTTTCGGGACGAAGGAAAACTTCAAGTTCACGAAGGAGATCTTCAAGCGCCGAAGGAGAAATCGGTGGAAATCTTCAAGGAGCTCTCCCGGGTCCAGAAGGCCAGTCCTCTCAAATGAAGCCTAGGGGGTCCTTTTATAGCTTTGGCCGGGGGTAGCCCGGTAATTTTGTCATTGTAACCACCATAACCACCTGGGAGGGCGAATCATATTTTCCGGTTCAGAGCCCACGGATCACCATTTTTCGTAAATGACCACATTGCTCTCCGAGGAAAGGCGACAAGCTGTTCCTGAAAAGTGAGAAACTGAAAAGACAAAAAGTGAGCGAGCCGAGTCGGAAAAGTGAGCGAGCCGGAAATGTGAGCGCGCTAGAAAGACAAAAAGTGAGCGTGCCCGAAATGTGAAAGTGCTCTGAGCGCGCGACGAACGTGGGAGCGCTTCGAACGCGTTTAGAGGCTTTCTAAGCGCGCGTGAGCGCGGAGGCGTTCTGACGAGGACGCGAATATGGGAGGGCCCCTTGCAAGCCCCCCGGTGAGGGAAGCGGAAGGAGGAGGCTCGGCCGTACCCCGTCTCGGGGAGGGGTGCGGCTTGGGCGCACCCCGCAAAAAGGGAGGTGGGGGGGGTGCGGCTTGGCCGCACCCCAAGGGGGGTGCGGCCCGGCCGCACCCCTTGCGGCGCGACCGCACCGCGTGGGTGCGGCTTGGCCGCACCCCATGTGGGTTGTGGTTCAGCCGCACCCCATTAGGGGTGCGGTTCGGCCGCACCCCACGGGGAGTGCGGTTCGGCGCGGCCCGCTTACCGGCGGGAGGGGACGGCGTCGCCGTGCACTTTGCGGTTAGCGCGTTTAACGCGCATTTTCGGATTGGCGGTTGGCGGGAGGAATGGCGGTTCCGGCTTTGATCTCCCACTCTCTCCCACTAAAGTAATGGGGAGAGTGGTTTATGAGAGTAACCGCCATCTGGTTCTCTTATAAATGAGAGCTCATGATGAATCCTCATCATAAGCCCCCCAAACCTTCGGAGTCCGATCCTCCGTGTGAGGGAGTGTGAAGGTTTCATTCTTCTTGAATTGACTCTAGTCATCATTGTTGTCGGCGTGCGGCGCGTTGAACCATGGTGGAGGTAAGCTCATAATTTTCGTTTCGTTTGCAAAGAAAGGAGGAGATGGTGGAGCGCGCCCGTGAGGGTGGTTTCGACCGAGGGGGCAAGGCGTTGGGAGGGTGCGCGCCCGCGCGTGGGCGGCGCCGATCGTGGGAGCGAGCCCGCGCGTGGGTGTTGCTGGCCGCGGGATCGAGCCGCCGGCGTCCGGCGGGCGCGCGCAACCCGCGCGCGGGTGCAGCCGGCCGCGGGAGCGGTCCACCGCGCCCTTCGCGGCCCGCGCGCGCGGCGCTGCCGGCCGCGGGATCGAGGCGCCGGCGGCCTCCGCGGCCCGTACGCGCCGCCGGTCAGCGGGGGGTGCGCATGTGCCCCCGCGCGCTTGGCGGTTGGCCACGCGCGCGCCCCCACACGCGCGTGCGGTGGTTGGCCGCGCGCGCGCGGCGGTTGGCCGCGCGCGCGCGGCGGTTGGCCGCGCGTGCATGCGCGGTGCTTTTCCGCGTGCTTCTGCGCGGCTGTTTACCGCGCGCGTCCTCCGCGTGCGGCGGTTAACCGAGCACGCAGGGTGCCGGGTGTGTGCGTCTCGCCGCTCGTGCGGTTTGTCGCGTGCGAATTCCGCGTGCGAATTCCGCGCGCGTCCTCCGCGTGCGGCGGTTAACCGCGCACGCGGGGTGCCGGGTGTGTGCGTCTCGCCGCTCGTGCGGTTTGTCGCGCGCGAATTGCGCTGCGCGCATGAATCGCTGCTTTCATGCGGTTGGTTGGCATAATTGCGCGCTGGCGGGTTGAATTCACTTGACGCGCGTCTTTCGGGGTCTTTATTCACATGCATTTATTTTGTCGGATATATGCGCTGATGCGCGCGAATTTTCCTTTGCAGGCTTCGAAACGAAGTGTCCAGTCGAGACCGATGCGCATGCGCTCTACTCTTGACGGCGCGCGAATTGATATGGCGGAAGCGGTTCGGGTTGCCCCCTGATGTTGAGGTGAGGATCCCAGGGGCGGAAGAGCGCGCCCAAAATCCGCCGACCGGTTTCATGGCCCTTTCGGAGAGCTGATTGAAGTCCGGGTTTCGCATTCCTCCGCCCGAGGAGGTCGTTGAGATATTCAGGTTCTGCGGTGTTCCGATTACCCAGTTCACACTGACGGGGATGACGAACATTATGGGGATGGTGGTATTCTTTCGGGAACATAGCACGCGCTTTTCGCTCGAGATTTTCAAAGATTGGTGCGAGGTTTCTACTGACCCGGGCGGTCGTATCGAAGTTCGGAGCAACAAAAGCTGGTTTCACTTTGGAGCGAAGACTGATTACCGCCATGGGAATACTCTTTATGGGTATGTCCAGAATCGATGGGAGCTACCGGAGTTATGGAGATCGCTTTCAGGGCATTGTCGCCGGCAGACTGGTCGTGAAGATGAGTTCCTTCCTATCCCTGGTTTTTCTGGTCGAGAGGGGTTGTCGAAGGCCTTGCTTTCCATTTCTGGTTGCGTGGATGAACGTCGACTGCACTCGGTGGGGCTTTCCTAGGATCCCGAGCGGGAGGCTGCTGTTCCCTTAGATCATGGGAAAAAGAGGAAGATCGTTATCAAGAACGGCCCTTCCGGTCCGCGCCCTGTTCCACTGGCGCCTATGAGTCAAGATTGCGAGGCCGGCCCGAGCCGTCCTAGGAGTGAGCCGGTTTCATCCGATCCGGAGGTGGAGATTTTGGCGTCTCCTATTGCCGACCGGGTCCCGCTGGAGGATTTGCCGCCACCACCTCCCCTCATGCCGGCGAAGCGAGTTTCTTCCTCACTTCAAGCGATGGCTTGTGCGGTAAGTGAAGCTCTTCTTTCTTGATCTCAGCGTTTACTCTCCATTCTTATTTACGCTTGCTAAGCGTTCGACTTTTGCTTGCAGGCAGAGGCTTTGACTAGCGTTGCGCTCACATGGAACGATCATTATGTGAGCCTCAAGGACAACTACTTCGCTCTTTAGGAGGAGTTACGTGTGGCGAGGTGTGACATGTCCATTTTGCATAGGAAGAGGGACCGTGACGCAACTCATATCATGCAGTTGGAGGGTGAAGTCGAGAAGCTGCGAGCGGAGTACAACGGTGATAAGGCGCTCGCCCAGGATGCCCTTCGTCAACTATCGGACGCGCAGGGGGAGATGTTTCGCCTGGAGGGGGAGTTGGGCTTCCTACGGAGCGAGGTGGACCGGCTGTCGTCGATCGAGCAGAGTCTTGAGGAGGCCAAGGCGACTGGAGTAGCCGAGTATAAGGATTCCCTCACTTTTGCGGAAGAACATTTCCAGATGGTGGAAGAGATTCGCGCCGAGGTGATGACGAAGGAGGTAGAGCCCCTGATAGCGGACGAGTGCGAAGTCTCTTTTCAGAGAGGCATTCAGAAGACTCTCCGTATGATGGGGAGGAAGTTCGGGTGCGACACTGCTGGCCTCGGAGCCGGAGATCTTTCTGGGGATGACTACTTGGACGTGGCCGAGGACTGATGTTGTTTATCTTTCATTTTCTCGCTTTCAGCTTTGTTGTTTGTTTGTGTGTTTGTCGGATGTGGTTGTATCTCCTTTATTGCATGCGTTGTACTTGCTTTCCTGCATGATCTTGTCAATCTGGTTGTTAGCACCTGCACAATTTGATTGTTTTCAAAATTACAGATGAGTTTGCACGGGTCTGAGCCCGGGGCTTTTATACTAGTTTGCACGAGTCTGTGCTCGCGGCTTTTACATAAAAAATTAGTTTGCGCAAGTCTGTGCTTGCAGCTTTCGCACGAGTCTGGCTCGCGGCTTGGCCGGTGAATAGCGGGTGTATTCAAATCGAGGGTGAGCGTAAGGGGGGCAGGCCCCTACGACACCGGGACTCGACGGCGGAGGAGAAGGGCGAACCTTCAATCAACGGCGGTGCAAAGTCCCCGGGGCAGGGCCCTGAAGTGGCCGGTGAATAGCTGGTGTATTCAAACCGGGGGTGAACGTAAGGGGGGCAGGCCCCTACGACACCGGGACTCGACGGCGGAGGAGAAGGGCGAACCTTCAATCGACGGCGGTGCGAAGTCCCTGGGGCAGGGCCCCGTAGTGGCCGGTGAATAGCTGGTGTATTCAAACCGGGGGTGAACGTAAGGGGGGCAGGCCTCTACGACACCCGGACTCGACGGCGGAGGAGAAGGGCGAACCTTCAATCGACGGCGGTGCAAAGTCCCCGGGGCAGGGCCCCGAAGTGGTTCCTGTAGTAGAACAGTTTAGAACAGATAGAATATAACTAGAAAATATTGATACATGCGCAAGTGCAATCTTGCGGCTTTTGAGCCAGTAAGTTTATGATACATATTTTATGAGAGGGGAGGTAACGTCGAGCTCCCGTTATGCTGCGCTTGCTCGAGCTTTTTAGGTCATTCAGCATGGCGGGCAGCGGTGACCCGGCGACTGATCTTTGGTGGCATCCCTCTGTGCCTCTTCACGGAAAGCCTCCAGGTGCCCTAACTGGACGAGGCGTTCATTTTCTTCTTTCAGTCTTGCACAGTGCTCCGTTCGGAGCCCTAGGCCTTTGTGGAAGTGGCAGAATTAGGCTTGATCTCCCCTGTGCAGGGAGAGTCGTTTGGGCCAGTTGATAATCTTGCTATTGCTGATTACAGACAATATGTGCTCGCGGGGGGCGGGGGGGGGGGGGGGGGGGGGGGGGGGGTATTCAGCGGGGTGAAGCTCTGGGAGCCTTGATTTGCTAGCCCTTGGGAGCGGTCTGCTCGGTTCTGAGTGAGCAGTTCAGCCTTCTCGAACTGCTGCTGCTGCCCCTTTCTCTTGCGGCATGAATCAAACTGCGGCGGATTCGCTGATGCCTGAAATTTGGCTTTTTCAGCCAACGTGGGAGTTGTGCGATCCTTCCGCGTGCCTTGCTTCTCAGACTTCAGTTTTGGCGATGGGTCGTTGTTGATCCAAGGGAGCTTGGGGCGGGTGTGTCGAAACCGTGGATCGCGTTCCTGAGGATACTCCCTTTGTTGGTCATGCGTCCGGACATGGAAACGTCGTGGTCCAGGGCGTCCAGTAAGAGGCTCCCAAATATTGCGTCGTAGTGGGAGTCTGCCTCGGCGACGACGAACTGAACATCGTACTGGACTGGTTCTGCGTGCATCCCTACTTGGACGGGGAGGGTGATGATTCCTACGGTGGGTACCGTAGTTCCGTCTGGGAGCTCCGCGTCGCTGGCCCTGAGTTTGAGGTTCCCGCTTAGGAGTTTGAGCCGTACTACGACAGCCAGGAATATGATGTTGAAGGAGATGCGGTGAGTTACCAACGCTCTCCTCAGCTCACAGGGTGGACTGCCTATGCTCGCGTCTAAAGCGAAGTCCATCCATGCGCAGGGGTGCTCCTGGTGAATGTTTGTGCGGATCTTCTGTTGCTGCGTGCTCCATTCCGCCTCCCTTAGGCGGGGCGGTTCGTCCATGCCGGGCTTTTCTTGCTCTTCTTCTTGGATCTTTGGCGCGCGCGCTTCGTGCCATTCAACGAACAGTTGGGACAACTCGGTGAAGTTGTGAATCGCTCCATTTGGCAGGGATTGATACCAGCGGAGGGCGTTCCCGCGCAGTGTCTTGGTGAAGATTTTGCATCTGATTTGGTCGGGAAGTCCGAACGTCCGCACCGTTATCAAGAAGTGATTAACATGCACGTACGGGTCTTCTGCTCCGTGGAACTCCTTGATGTGCGGGAGCTTTAGCCATGATGGGACTGGGTATGCCAAAATTGACTCTGACAGGGGGGACCGCCTTTGTTGGTGCGCGATATCGTTCGGATCCTGCCCCTCTGTGAGAGGGGCCGGCTTGCTAGTCGGTCCATCCCACTGGGGCTGGATTGGTGCAGCGATGAGCGCTCTTTTCGTTGGGCCTTCAGGGATTGAGGAACTGCATGCATCAGATAGTTCGGGGGAGGTGTCCACCCTTGCCGGTTCCGTGAACTCCGGTGAAGCGGGAACTGCGTTCGGAAATCCTTTGTTCGGTAGTTGAGAATCCATTCCCACAGACGACGCCAAACTGTTGCGGGTCGCTTAGGGCTCATGGTAGACCGGTTTACTTGAACCACCTTAGCTCGGGAGCGAACTAAGCGCGCAAACAGTCACAGAGAAATTCGTTAATTACACTTGAACTTTTTAGCGTGGAAAACCCGGAAAGGGTAAAAAACCACGTGGCCGGAGCTGTGCCGACCAAACTTCACTATCTTCTGAGAGATTACAATCCGGTGTTTAGAATTCGAGCGCGATAGGCCGCCGCTCGTTACAATATTAGAGAAAGAGAGAGAGAGAGAGAGAACGTTCCGAGGGTGACAGGCCACCTCTCGGAAAAACTAAGTCTTTTCCTTCTGAGAATGGTGGAGAACGAAAGTGAGAATGCCTTGTCCGCTTCCGTGAAGACGAAAGTGAGACTGCTGTGTCCGCTTTCGTGAGAACGAAAGTGAGACTGCCGAGTCGCCTTTCGGGACGAAGGAAAACTTCAAGTCCACGAAGGAGATCTTCAAGCGCCGAAGGAGAAATCCGTGGAAATCTTCAAAGAGCTCTCCCAGGTCCAGAAGGCCAGTCCTCTCAAATGAAGCCTAGGGGGGTCCTTTTATAGCTTTGGTCGTGGGTAGCCCGGTAATTTTGTCGTTGTAACCACCATAACCACCTGGGAGGGCGAATCATATTTTCCGGTTCAGAGCCCACGGATCAGCATTTTTTGTAAATGACCACCTTGCCCTTCGAGGAAAGGCGACAAGTTGTTCCTGAAAAGTGAGAAACTGAAAAGACAAAAAATGAGCGAGCCGAGTCGGAAAAGTGAGCGAGCCGGAAATGTGAGCGCGCTAGAAAGACAAAAAGTGAGCGTGCCCGAAATGTGAAAGTGCTCTGAGCGCGCTCAGAAGTGTTCTGAGCGCGCGACGAACGTGAGAGCGCTTCGAACGCGTTTAGAGGCTTTCTGAGCGCGCGTGAGCGCGGAGGCGTTCTGACGAGGGCGCGAATATGGGAGGGGCCCTTGCAAGCCCCCTGGTGAGGGAAGCGGAAGGAGGAGGCTCGGCCGTACCCCATCTCGGGGAGGGGTGCGGCTTGGGCGCACACCGCTAAAAGGGAGGTGGGGGGGGGGGGGGGGCGACTTGGCCGCACCCCAAGGGCCAAAGCAAAAACACAATCAATAAAGAGCGGTACATATAAATATATAATATCTGCACATACTCAAATTGAGAAAACAATAAATAACATCAAATTAAATTCAAAATAAAATGAATACTTTTTTGGAAATTGATGTTCCAAATCAAAAGATTTAGGGTTATTTGCTTTATTTCTCAAATCCAACGACAACACTGGTTTTAGCAATTTGATCAAACGGTCCAAATCAAAAGATCGATGTGCTTGGTAGATATGTATATTGACTTATATATTAAACCTATATATTAGTTTTAAGAGATTTTATTATTACACTATCAAATTAGGGAGTAGCCGTTGGATTTATTTTCAAATTAAATCGTTCAAATATTTTTTAATAAAAATGTCAAATTTATATTTTCTATACTATCTATAAGTGAAAAAAATCCTTTGGTAATCATTCATCATTTCAATTTTACATTTATTTATTATAAAATTTTCAAATTTTCATAAGTGAATTTAATTTATATATTTTCTATTTAATATTAAAGTGTCGTAATGCCGTCAATTTCTATTGAATTCTATATTATGCGTTGCAATAAATTTTATGAGGAAAACGAACGGATCAAAGATGTACTACAACATGAGATACGGGGAACTTTTGGCACTTAACACCCCCCAAATGGGGGTGTTTGACACATTGCACCCCTGATTTCAGATTTTGGCACTTACCACCCCCCAAATGAGATTGTTTGGCACTTTGCACCCTCATGCCATTTATTAAATATTATTTCTATTTTTAAAACCGAAATATGAATGAAGGAGGGGTAATTTGGTCTTTTTTAAATAAGTCGCTGTAATTTATTTGCTGTAATTTATTCGCAAGATAAGTTTCCGAAATGATTTCAGATTTTTTACTATCCGCCAACCAAAAATCCCTTGATTAGCGTGTTTGCCTGCAAATATTTTCGGTTGCAGCTGCCTCAGCCGGAACTGTCGTTAAAAACACAATGCCAAACGGTGTCTTTGGCATGACGGTAGTGTTCACGAACATGGTGAATATGAACCGTCGTTTACCGTCGTTTGTTAACGCCAGAGATTAAATAGCGAGATTTCAGATCTCAAAATGAACAAGATACAGGGAGCTTGCATTCCGAAGATGGGATTTTAATGGATTTGGGTAGGAGAAGAAATAGATTTAATGTCCTTGATCTTGTTAAGAAGATCATAAGCTTGCCGGATGAGGAGCGCAACAAGGTTCTTGATCTTCTTGACTTCGACGACATTCAATTGACTGTTTCTGACTACAATGACATATTCTTGGCGATGGAATAGCGAGATTTCAGAACAACAGATACATAGCGAGATTAAATAGCGAGATTTCAAAACAACAAATGATACACCGTTGCCTTCATGAAGATGTAATACAAATGATAAGAAATTTTGATATTCAAGAAAATAGGAAAGCATAAAATCATAAGAAAATACAGTAGATCATATTGCTAACAACACAACAACAAATGTCCATCTAAAATTTAACCCCATCTATCTGTCTTCGTTGTCCAATCTGCTACATGAAGTCCTCAAATCCTGCAAAAAAACAAAAAAATTACATTGTAACTATAATAAAACAACATTTAAATGTACTAATTTTTCCTCACTATTCTTACCTGTAGTAAAAGATGGCATTGATGAATTTGGTGGTTCGGTATACGCTTCTTGTGTTGCAACCTTTTTTTTCACCTGCATAAGTATAGGAGACTAGCTAATTTTTAGTAGTTAAAAAATTATCCTTAATGATATAAATTACAACAAATAATAAGTCACTAACCGGTAACTTTGAAGTTGTTGGCATTGGATGGCCACATTTTTTTTTTGTGTGTCCTATCACTCCACAGTTGGAGCATTTATACTTAGTCTCATGCTTTCTCAAACCATATTTTTTGTCATCTAACTCATCTTGTTCCCTCCTTCTAGCATGCAAGGAAGGTCTTCCTGGTTTTTTCCCTTTCAACCTCCATGGAACCAAAAAATTTAAGCCAGTTTCAGGCCATTCCGCACGTCTCTTTATTAGATTCAACATATACTCATAGGCTTTTAAATATGTTGATTTTTTAAACCAGTAATCAACATAATCTTCAACATTCTCTCTTTTATAAAATATACAAGCAATGGTGTGCACACACGGAATTCCGCTAAGGTCCCATTTGTTACAACTGCAACTTTGTTTGTCTAAGTCCACTATCCATTTGTCACCTCTCCACCCTTTCACCTCAAATTTGTCATTACCATTCCACTCCAAAATGTAATCTTGAACTCCCCTTTTATTATTTTCTAACATCCTCTGGATGTTTGGACATATTTCTCCATCCGATTTCAACAATTTATCTCTTTGTGTGTGTAATCTTTTCATCAAAATAACTCTAATAATCTCAAGCATAGTTACTAGTGGTTTCCCTCTTGCCTTTAGTATGACATTGTTGAAGCTTTCACATAAATTGTTTAAAAGCATATCACATTTAGGCCATGTGCTAAAGTGAGACCTTGCCCAATTTCTTGGATGTCTTGCTCTCACCCAATTATATGCCTCGATGTTAAAAGCTTTACGTTTTTCCATTTCACTATTAAAGTCAACAAGTCTCTCGGCGGATGCGGCCTTCCACAATAAAGATTTGAGTTGTAGACCCTTATGTATTTGCTTGAAATTGCTATACATATGTCTAACACAAAACCTATGCTCCGAATTTGGTAATAATTCTTCCACCGCTCTTATAAGGCCTTTTTGCTTATCAGAAATAATTGTCCAAGTAAAACTATTTTCAATTTTCAAGTCTAGTATGAGTAGACCAATAAACCACTCCCAAGCTTTCCTATTTTCTTTTAGAACCATTGCATACGCTACAGGATACATACCATTATTGCCATCAACACCAACTGCGCAAAGTAAAACCCCTCCATTTGATGTCTTCAGATGAGTTCCATCTAGACCTATAACTGGTCTGCAACCGGAAAGGAAACCCAATTTTAAAGCACCCCAACATATATATAATCTCTTGAAAATACATATTTGGGTGGCTGAATCCTCTTTACATTGAACCTTTACTGTAGTATTTGGATTGGTTCGACGAATTTCCTCACAGTAACTCCAAATGCTAGCATATTGCTCAGACTCTGCACCATGAATCAGTTTGTTAGCGTGTTTTTTAGCTCTATACATTTTCCAAATGGAGAGAGAGGTTCTATTTTCCATTTGCAACATCTCTTGCATAGATGTAACTGGCCATTCCGGGTTACTCCGTAGATGATTTTGATATTTTTTTGCAAGAAAATCAGAAGTACAATGTTTAGAGCTTGGGGCTCTATAACAAGAATGCTCTCCTTTGATGATCTTTACTTGAAAAGTCCTATCATTTTTTGAAATGACAGAAGCATGCATTACCCAACCACAATCACAAGTAACTGATACTTTATCACTACAATTCTTTGTAAATTTTATAGGTTTTCCTTGCATGTTTGAGTAAGTTCTCACCGCTTCTCTATAATCATTAGCCGTATTAAAGCACATTCCAACCTGAAACTCAAAATTAGAGTCGTTTGCATTGCCTTGATATATTTGGTAACGTGAAGATTTTCCTTTATGTGGATTAGATGTGGGAAGGATTTTCTTTGTTGAATGCTCTATGATTTGATTTGGTTCACTAATATGGCATCGCTTGGGCTCATTCAATCCAACCCATTCGATGGCTTCATCCACATATTCATCATAATCCAAATCATCAGTGTCAAAATCACCTTCTTCGAAGTCATCGCTAAAAGTAGAGTCATTTGAATCTGTATCCTCTTTGTTGCTAATAGATTCACTGTCTTCCATAAATTCTATAACGTCCTCTTCAGTACTTCTTTCAGGCCTAACACAATCAAACACAGCTTCAATGGTTTCGACATAGAGATCCACCACCCTTTCAGCATTCATATACCTAATCAGATTTGTAACATCATCATCATTCATTACCAAAATCAGATTACTGCGGTCAAGTAGTCCGACACTACAGCAATAAAATCTCACCCACCCAATGTGACCAACCAGTTCAGCCATATTGTGCAAATCAGTCAACAATAAACTATTGCAATCACAGAAATCAAAGAAACTAATCACATCAGGCCTGTAATAAATCGATTCAGTACCAACAAAAATCCCTGAATGATGAAGTCTGATAGTAAATAGAGAAGCTTCAAATGACATATAACATGTGCCTGCTCTTGAATCATTCGCTCTCAACATCCAGACCATGCTAAATCATGCACAAAAAAGTGATTTTTTTTCAATAACATTTAAATAGACAAACTCATTACTAGTTAGTAACTATGAAATATGATTAACAAATTAAACATGAAATCTGATTAGTAAATATGCAGGAAAAAAAAAGTCAGGTTAAACTAATGAGTTTAACAAATTATTCCATGCAATAAGAAGGTATTTTGCTTCAAAATCTTAACAAAAAAACTGATTATCATACTATCTCCATGAAATTTAGCTTCAAAATCTTAACCAAAAATTGATTATCATGTTATCTCTCCATGAAATTTTGCTTCAAAATTTGGACAAAAAACTAATTATCATGCTATTTTTGATCCTAAACCGAAAATATAAATCAATCTACAAATCTACTATCTCCATGAAATTTTGCCCAAATCTTGTATATTAGCACTGCGTATAGAGATTTATCTGATCTTTAGGTTAAATCGAAAGATCTAACAAAAAGAATGAGGGAGCACGTAAAAATCCGCAGTCGGGCTTGAGATCGGCGGAGAGAAAGCACGACGATAGAAATGCCGTCGGGAGAGATCTCGCCCTCACGCACGCCGGAGAGTGTTGCGCCAGGAGAGGGGTCGTCGTCGGGCAGAACGCCGGCCGGAGAGCTGGAAGGCGGAGACAGCTCGAGCAGAATAGGGAGGCCGACCGAAGGAAAAAGAATACCTGCTTCGACGAAGGGAGTACAGGGAGCTAGGTTTTGGAGGATATAGGGTTTTGGAACTCAAATTAATTATGAAATCCCCATATTATCCCTCTGCCATTAAAATAATATATATAATAAATAGAAATATAATCAGAAATTGGGATGAGGGTGCAAAGTGCCAAACAATCTCATTTGGGGGGTGGTAAGTGCCAAAATCTGAAATCAGGGGTGCAATGTGCCAAACACCCCCATTTGGGGGGTGTTAAGTGCCAAAAGTGGAATCTCATGCACGATTACATGTTTTTGTATATTAAGGAGCATATATGATAATTGAGGGGGGCTTAAATGTTCTAAAAAGGATTAACATTATTATTGTGTCTCAAGATATTGCTATTCATACAAATTACTTAATCTTATTTGTAGATCAATTTGGTATTCACACACCAATATCCAAATTTTACTTTCATATATTATAATATAATAACTTAGACCGTGAGTAGCATAACACAAACTTGCTGAACATAAGAAAATAAGACAACAAATATTCACCATTAAAAAATGAAGACGACTGTTGAAACCAAGACTTGGCCCCAACGAGGAGATCGGACCCCTTAGAGGGGGCAAGTAGCACCTACTGATCCCGCGGAAACAACAGACCGGAGACTAAGAGCTTAACACAGACCCTTGGCTACAACACGGAGGTCCCACCACACATCCGGAAGATCTTAGACTCCGTTTGGGTGGACTTATTTTCATCGGTCAAGCGGTTACAACTGCATGAATCGAACTTTAATGAAGGTTCGATTCATGCGGTCGTAACCGCTTGACCGATGAAAATAAGTCCCCCAAAACGAAGCCTTAGAGCGCTTCCCCTCCCAAGTCAAAGCTGAAGCTGGGCACCTTGGAAAGCTGAAGGAGCTAACCAAAGAACTCTTGAAGAGAAGTAAAGATCTAGAATGCTCTCTCAAGGTGCCCCAAAAGGTCTATTTATAGTTTTCTTAGTCCGGTCTGTCAATAGCGGGATTCTGCTTTGCACTTTTGCTATGCGCAGCCCAAAATGGTCTGCCAATAGCCAAACTCCGCTGTTTGGAGAGGCTAACGGCAGACCACCAAGGGCTTCCAGGTAATATCACCCTCGGTACCCTACTGGGCGAGCCGCCCACCCGGGCTCCTCTCGCTTGACTCTCCTCACGCGCACCGCGAGAGCCCGGCTCGCCCGCCTTCCTGCGAGCGACCACCGAGAGCCTGAGAGCAAGCCTTCCTGCGAGCGACCACCGAGAGCCTGGCTCGCCCGCATTCATACTCTTCTCGCCTGTTGATCCTTGAGTCTCCGCTCACTCCTTGGCGAACACCGGGGTTGTACAACGACCAATATTGACCATTAAAAAATGAAGACGACAAATATTGACCATTAAAAGAGGGGGGGGGGGGATCCTTGCCAGGAGGTCGAAGCAAGCCACAAATCTTAAAACCATTGAAAAATGAAGACGACAGAAGAAATGTATACCTTGAGGTCGAAGATCGCCAGTCGCTGGAGTTCGAAGAAGAAGAATCGTTGGAGACGGGCAACTGTGTGCTGCAGCAAGCCGCAGATCAAAAACGAGAAGACAATCAGAGGAGGGTTGGAAATCGCAACCCGTTGACGGAGAAGGGAAAATCTACGAGGGGTTTCAGCGACTCCAGATTTCAGGAGCATAATCGCGACCCCTCTCGACTTTTCCAATCAGCCATAATATGCTAGTTTTAGAAAAGGGATTTTCAGAAAGCTGACTTTTCAAAGAGCATAATTGCTTCTAGCCGGCCAGAAAGCTGCTTCTAGCCGGCCAGAAAGCTGATGCGCCAAACAAGAGCCGGCCATGATTCGCTATTCCTTTAAAAGCGAAATGGACGAAAGCGCGAAGCAATCCCCGCCTACAGAAATCATCAGGCACGTAGGTTAGAGAGAGAAATGGAGTTGGGTGGAAGACGAGACGAAGAGAGAGAAACCTCATTAATGCGTATCGATAAATCACCGTCTTCCTCCTCTCCGCGTTCACACTCCACTGTCATTCTTCACCCTCAGGTCGCTGTTAACCTTCCTCGGGTTCTCCATTTTCTCCCCCTCTTCTGCTTTCGCTCGGATCCCCGGCACTTCTCATTCGCGCGTCTGCAGGCAAAATCAGAACGCCGGAACTTCCTCCGCTCCCATAGGCTTGGAGATCTTGTCTTCAGCTACGGCACAAATGTCTGAGATCCTCAGGCGTCGGCCCCGTTAATGCGGGCACAGTCGCCGGGCATGCAGGGCCGCTGCATGCCTTTTGGACTGTGATCCGTCGATGTCTGCTGCTTCTTGTTCTAAAATGTCAATGCGCGTTCTTCTTGTGATTTCCTTCTCTTTGCTTCCGTTTTGCTCTTGGTCCTCAGGTATGGTCCACGATTTTCTAAGTTACCACTTTAGTTTTGCCTCAGAGTTCAGTTCTCGATTGTTTCTCTGGTTATATTATTGGATTTCCTTTGTGACACTCGAAATAATTGTACGATGCTTCACCAAATATAGGTGGCAAATTTGATGAGATTGACCTAAAGTTCAATGGAACATATAATTATTTTCCCTTTAGCTTTTTGTTTTGAAAGAATTTGTGTCATTACCCATTTTGATGTGAAATAGGCTTTAGGGTTTATCTTTATCCATAATCCATCCGGATTAATCCCAACTTAGTTATAATAAATCTTTCTTGAAGGGTTTGGTTTCAAATTAATTATCAGCATTACTACTAGTCATGGTATTTGTGTACTGCAACGAAAACTGCAAAGTAGATGTTGGGGGTTCAACCCCCTCAAAAGTGTAATTCCTTATCAATATCTGTAGCATATTGGAGATGCACCTTCTATGAAATCTTAAGGATTATGGACCACAACACGGACATGCTTCTAACATGTGTATGACTTGCTAAAATCCGCGTTTGATTTGTTAATGTTGTTCGACTTAGAGCCCGAGAAGGATGGGGGAACTTATAGGACACATGCCCGCATGGGCATTAAATAAAATATCAGTTAGGGTTGGTATGTTTACACTTCTTGGTGACTAGTGTGTTGGGTCCAAATAATTGGATGTTAGTGTGTTGTTAATTTGAATATTATATATATATATTCTATTTTGATTTGTATTAATTTGTGTTGAAAATGTAATGTTGATATTAAAGATCATGATGATTATTGTTGATCAACAGTTCCTTAGATCCCACCCTTTCTTCAGAGCAGGACTTTCAACATCGCCGTTCCGTCGCCTCCGTCGACTACATTTGCGTCGATCGAAGCGGGACTTTCTGCGCTCGCCCGACCTGCTCCAGCCCCGCACGTCTCCTCTCTTCGTTCTGCCTAGCCCTGCAGGTCTCTGCATCAAAGGCAACACTCATGTGTCGTTTTTCAAGCCCTGCTCCCGTCATTTTGCGGATAGCACGCTTCTTCAGTCGTCTATTCCTTCCTACCCTTCCAAGCCCACACAGATAAAACGTAATCGCCTTACCTTCTTGAGCCCCCACACAACATCTTGGATTAATTAATTTTTAATTCTAAACTTTCTATTTTTTTTAAATTGGTTGACATCATTTGGTGGCGTCGTGGGTCTCACGACAATTCATATAATCCAGCCGCTGCTGCGGATTCGATTCGTCCAGTCATTCACTCCATCTTTCAACAAGCAATTCAAACGATGGGGGACTCGCCAAATTTCATTACTGCTCTCCAAGACACCATGCAGACCTTCATGACCTCCATAGAAGCATGCTTTCGGGACGCCGACGCACGCATCGGGATGACATGGTCATCCTCAGCATCAAGCTTAATGAGCTGACCCCCCCCCCCCCCCCCCCCCCCCCCCCCCCCCCCCCCCCCCCCCCCCCCCCCTTCCCGTTGTTATGGCCCCACCTACAGATCTCGCCAGTAGTAATCAAGCACCGCCACTCATTCGCCACGAGCCACTGCCACCAGTCCTCGTACACCCTGAGGCCGTTACACTACCGCGCTACCCCATGTTCGATTTTCTGACTTACGATGGGAAGACGGACCCATTGGGTTGGTTCACTAAATGCGAACAATTTTTTGCCCACCAGCAAACACCAACAGCGGATCAGATTCATCTAACACCCTTTCACCTACTTGACTTAGCTTTGCTTTGGGCCACTCGTCTCCTCACTGACCAGCTAAGTCTGACATGAGAAGACTTCAAGCGGTTCTGCAACTTGCGTTTCGGTCCTCCCACCCGCAGCAACCCCCTCAGTGTGCTCACGACGTTACACCAGACGAGATCCGCAAACGATTATCCAGAACAGTTTCAATCATAAATAGTAAATAATCGTTTGTGTTAGATATGCTCTTCTCCAATTGAATTTTTTTCCATGCTGAGTTCTGCTTGCATTTTGCATTATTTTCTTGATTTCATTTTAATACCTAAAAAGCATTAATTTCATTATCTTTTATTTAATTTTCGTTGCATCACATGTAAAATAAAAGCCTTAGACCTTAATGCGTTCCACTGCGCACAGAAAGATCAAGTCACTGTAGCCCAACATGCGCTCCATTCAATGCCCCTGAAATTTTTCCCTTGGCACCTTGGGCGCCAAAACTTGCTCCAGCATTTTCTCCAAAATATAATGGTAACTTACCTATTTTAGAGCTATTTCATTTCCTGTAATTCAGATTGCTTACTTTCCGTTACTCTTTCAGACCCCGCTGGAAGTCCTGGTCCCGCTGGAAGTCCTCGCCATACCAAGATTCCTCATTCAATTTCACCAATCTCAGTATTGCCTCTCCAAGGTTAAGTTTAAACTCATTATTTTTATCCATCTTCTCAATGCCCTGATAGTTGTAAACTTAATATATCTATGCTAATTAGATTACAGGTTATTCTTACCAGTCTTTCAATTGGTTGTAACTCTTGTCCTGGCTGATTGAATCTGTTTCTTTCATGCAGATAACTGTGAGAGAATCTCTTGCTCAGATCCTCTTACTCGGACTCCAATTGGTTCACCTTGTGGCTGTGTATTTCCCTTAAAAGTTGTTATAGACCTAGGAATAGCACCAATTCTACTATTTCCTCAGATGGCAGAACTCGAAATTGAGGTTGCAGCTGGCACACATCTCAAACAAAGTCAAGTGAGAATCATGGGCGCTGATGCTAGCATCCATGGTCAAGACAAGACAACAGTCACAATTTATTTAGTGCCATTGGGTGAAAAGTTCGACAAAATGACTTCTTTGCTTATCTATCGTTGGTTTTGGGAGAAAAAGGTTCCAATAAATGCATCAATTTTTGGTGATTATGAAGCAGTATCTGTTCATTATCCAGGTGATATCATATTTCTCACTTATTTTGTTATCCCTAGAAAATTTCATCCCCTTTTTTTTACTCACAAGGACATTGTTCAGAGCTTCCTTCCTTTCCACCATCTATACCACATGGCACCTCAGCTGGAAGTTATGAATTCCCCTTAACGGCTAATGTATCTACTGCCAGGAATCAGAAGACTGACACTAGAGTAATTCTTCTAGTTGCATTATCTACGTTCTTACTTATATCTCTATGCTTTGGGGCAGTTTTAATGATTCTCAATTTGAAAAAACTTGGACTGCAACTTGCTACTTCTCGGTCTTTGGTTGTCCCGTCAATGACCAAGGCATCTGGTAAATTAATGAATGCTTAAGCCTATTCGATTTTGATGCATTCTTTATGCTTTCCATGGGTGTAGCTTGGACATTGGCTTATCTTTTTAAAAACATGTAATTTTGGTATCTCCGGCCAAGATTACTAGTCATTCTAACTTTTAGTAATTATATAATATAAGTTAATTTTAGATGCTTTAGTCAAGTTGATAGGACCTGTTAGTTATCCAGCTAAGAAGCGACGCGTACTTTTTCTATTGTTTGATTGTGCATGTGTCTAATAATTTTAATAAAGTTATCATAATATGTAAACTTGAATAAGGAACAAGTCACTGATTTCAATTTCGGAAGGTATTTGGAGATTATTGGCTTTATTAAAGGGAAATTGATGACAGATAATTTGCTTGCTTGTGCATATGATTCGTAATTTTAATAAGGGTGATCTATGAAATGCTTTCCATTATTTTAATCAGGATTTAGTGTGTAATATCATGCAATGTATATATATTTCAATATTGCTTGGGGGGATCGAGAGAAAAAATGTATCTTTATGCTGTCCTTTTTGATTATAATCATAGGACACCCTGGTGGTTATGTTACATGTTCGTGTGGTTATGTTATAATCAAAGGACACCCTGGTGATCTATTGTCTCCTTAGCTTTTTCTCTCACTATGTACTATATTTTAGATGCTAATGGATATGTCGGTGACTGAACATAAGATTGTGCCACTCCACAAGCATATTCAACCTGTAGTTTCTCATTTAATATGTGCAGATTATCTATTGATTTTGATGAACCGTGAGAATTTAATGTAATTAGTTTGCACATTATTTTGGAGTTTAGGACTTGGGCATACCTTCAACTTAATCATGATAAAGCATGATTTACTTTAACAAGTTCTGTATTGATTGATGCTGGTTGCAACATGTATTTGGGATGACAGATGAAACATTTCTAGTCCGATACTTAGTGATTTCTTCACTAGGTAACTATATATCAACAAATGATTGTCTTCTCATCAAATTATGATCGAAGGGTTGCAGAATCAATTGTTGTCCATTAGGGGAGGATAAAACTGGTCGGATTGTTACTGTGGGAGGTACCATTGGCTCTTAGATGCATGAGATTATGATTCATATCGGGGTAATCCATTTGATTGACTTGAAATGTGCTTACATTGTTTGGCAAGGAGGATGCATGCTATTACTTGGTCGAACTCTGCTGACCAAAGTCGGGGTGGTGGTTGTCTTAACTAAATGCCAGGGTGGCTTCCATTTTTGACTTTTTTGGTGATTCCTGACTAAAACGTCAATGTTTTCTGAGTAGATGTAAAATAAATGTGGATTGCTACATTCTGGAGTGAATTGGTGGACAATAGTGACTCAGTCACTTTCAAGATAACATTAGGTTGCCAAATTACTGGTGTTTCAGTGATTAGGTGGATTATTGCAGATGGTCTTTTGTCTAATTTATGGTCAGATCCTTGGGTTGGAATGCCAATGTTATGGGCCTACTCGGAGGTTGCCGGAGGAGTGGCCGGAGGTGAAGATGACGGTTGAGGAGATACTACAGAGCCTTAACCGCGGCTGCCTAAACGGGGTGTGCTCAAGAGAGAGTTTCCAAAATCTCTTTTAGGGTTAGGTAAATAGACTTTCATTGATTGATGCTTGATACAAGACTCTAAGGGTCAATATATAGGACCCCCAATGGAATGAACGTAATTATAATGAAATATATAAAACCTAACAGACTCGACGCGACTAATAATACAAAACGACTCGATACAAGAACTCGACTCTATAATAATAATAAAGCTAGATACTTGACGTCTAGGATCCATAACATCCCATCAGTCCTCTAAATTGAGCTTGCCCTCAAGCTCGAACTTCGCGTGGCGGCGTGGATGACCGCGTCATCTGGCATCTTGATCTCTCTCCAGAATAGCGCCCGGTAGTGTGCCGCATCGGCGGTAGTTTCGTCTAGGAGCGACGGTGCCGTCGGAACAACGGGCAACAGACAAAATGTGTCTGATGGAGCTGTCGGAGCGGCAGTGAGCAGTAGCAACAAGGAGGCCGGAGGGACGACGGTCTCCTGCAGCCTGCAGGAACGGATCTTTCGAGGTTGGCAGAGCAAGTGTCGGCAGAAGAAGCGTCGACGTGGTCGGAGGAACAATCGCTGCGGAGAGCGGTGGTACGTTAGCCTCGACGAAGATGACCACTGCACGAAAAGAGGCAGCGACAACGAAGGTGAAATCTTCGGCGAAAGAGCGGCATTATCAAGTTTGTGGAGGAGCTTGGTCATGGCATCCTGACGACGTCCCGAAGGCATGCATCCCGGGAGATCATCATTTCCTCTATCGAACGGAGGGCAGCAATCTCCGCGACACTAAGCTTGCAGTCCATAATAATTAATTAATTATCTAATTAACTCAATAGAAGAATTAATTTAAATAATTAATAAATTAAGAAAAACCATAACCCTGAATAGGTATGCTGTGCGGGGCTCGAGGAACAAAAGAGGGAGCGGCTGCTGTGCAGTGGGCTCGAGGAGAGCAAGCGCGTGCGGAGCTGAGTCACGTGGGGCTCGAGACAGCTGAGTGGAGCAGAATGAGGCGGAAGGAGACAGGTTCGTCGATTGATGGAGATGAGGAGACGTCGATTACGTCGATGGATGCTGGCAACATCGTATTTTCAAGCGCCGCACGGTATGCCTGTGCGAGACGTAGAGAAACTCGGCCCTTGCGGCTGGTGCTGGAGGTGGCGAGGCTTCTGTAAAATGCTTCAGAAGGTGTGGCCAGAGGAAGGTGCGTGCGCTGAAGCCGACGGTAGGATGTCGCTTGTTGAATTTGTACGCTGGAGAGGAAGCAGAGAGAAGGGTGGCATGGTCTTCTGGCATGGGAAAGAAGAAGGCGGGTGTTACAGATCGCGTATTATGATTGTACCACACATTAGTATTTCTTTTATTTAGGTGTCTAAGTTGTCATCTTTATGTAGGGGCCTCGAGCTCCGGGTCTACTATTAGGTGTCATTATCATTATTATGTCTTATTATATGTTGTAGCCTATATACGGGCATTAGAGGTGTTGTATGAAGCAAGCAAGACGAATTCTAATTCCCGTCTTTGAGTGTGAGGTCTTGGTAGATCTCTCCTCCAACGAGCAAGCCCTGCTTAGGCAGTCGCGGTCATGAATCCGAAGTATCTCCGCCACTATCATCTCCATCTCCGGCCACCTCTGACCAAAACCCATAACAACTTGGTATCAGAGCTATCAATCCTCTTCCGCAAACGCACCTCGACGATTCAGCGTGCTTCTTCCTCAACCAGCTGTAATCTCCGTCAAAATCGCTGCCAGCACCTGTCGAACTCGCTGCTAGCTCCAGCCGGAATCTCCGTCGAACTAACGCCAACATCCCCCATTGTTCGACCACAACAAACCGCCCCACAACCACGGGAGTTCTCTGCGTCCTCGCCTTTTCTTCATCGACGACCCTCCGCTTCTTCATCGACTCCCCGCAGCCCCTGTTTCCTCCGACGAAAACCAGCCATCCTCGTCCAGCAAAGGCCGCACACTCCTCTGTCCAGATCGCCGTCCAGTCCTCTCCCTCTCATCCTCTCCTTTTGCTCTATCTCTTAGTCAGTAATCGTTTTCCTTAGATTTGACACGTGTTGATTGAGCTCGGCTCCTCCCAGGAAGTATCGCTCCCTCCTCCCTCAACCATTGGGAAAGTTAGGTTAAGGTAAGGTCGAGAACATCCTCTCCCAGAGTTCTCCCTCTTATGACCACACACTCACTCGCAATTGGAGTCTCATAATAGGGCAGTCAAGTTCTGTCCATCAAAGATGATTCAGAGACTCAGGAAATGGTTCTTCCATGGTTGTTTAATAATTTGGGATTCCTTCTAATTCTCACTCATCCTCTCACTCGTCTTCTTGTTTTGAATGAGATGAAAGCATTTCCATCCCATCTTTAGATGAACCATTTGTTCTTGGGTGCTGTCATCATAAATCACTTGCGAAGGTGGAGATTACATATAGTTAACTCCTCGGTGATTAGAAACTTTAGAAGGTAAAATGTGCTGGAATCAACTTTTGTTGGCATGATTTAAACAATATATTAATAGATCAACCTATAGTAGGTTGGATTCAAATAGGGTAGATCCAAACTTGAATCTGTTCTGATTAGCTTTCAAATTGATCATGTATCACTTGGAGTCTGTTCAGATGCAATGAATTGTCTTTCATAAATTGGCTTTAAGTCCAGTACCAATATATGCAGGAATTGACATTGAGATAAATTTCAATTTTGTTGTTCAACTACAGAATGGAATTCGATCAGTAGAATTGAAATTGATCAATTATGTTGTTCGGTTGCAAGATGGAATTGATTTTCAGGATTAGGGCAATACAAAAAAAAGAAAAGAAGAAGAAAAGGAGCAACTTAAGCTTTCTAGCAATAAAAAAAATTACTTGACATGAGTTGTTCACAATCCTTAGAGAAGAAGAAGAAGAAGGGCCCGTTCATGAGAGTGTTTCAGATTAGGGCACAAAAGAAGAAAAAAGGAGGAAGTTGGGTGTATGGACCTTACCAGGCAATGTCATGGTTGTTGATCACAAGATGGATCAGGGTTGCAAATCGCAGAAGCGCCGCGCAAGAGCTTGGAGCGAAAAACCATCAAATAACATAAGAATTGGGGCTTGAGTTTTTTAGGCTTATTTGAATTCAGTCGGTATTGGACCCTAAGACCATTCCAATTGAATTCCGTCCAGCTAAACAATATATTTGATTTATTAACTCCCCAAACCAATTTCAAAATGTCAATTCCTAGCATTCGAACGAGACCTTAGATATAATTCACACCCTTAGTGGATTGAGTTATTAAATCAAATTCGGGTCGTTCAAATTTTTTATTCTTTTTGTGCAGTTAAGTTTAAGAAGATTCGACCTTGAACTACTAAATTTTAATTTCTTTAGTCTAGGATGAAAAAATACGCAATGTCTGAGTGAGCGGCAATGCGATCCGTAATTAACTGTCAGAAAGTATTATCTGTAATGAAAGCAATAGCAATGTGGACTTACAGTAACGAGGATTCTCAGTGGAGGAGCGAAGTAGAAAACATGTTGTGGGGAGGTAATGAATTACAAAAGAATTAGCCAGGTAGTTCTTATTGTCTTAGGATTAATGATGTCTAATAATACTTGTTTAGTTAATTGAGTGGCGTCTTACTTGAGTTGGATTCATCCTTAAACTGAATCTGGCCTGTCTGATAAAAAAACTGGATCTATAGTTTTGTCGAGTTGTTGTGTAGAAATTGTATCTATTTTGGTATGCAAATAAATCGGGATCTCAAATCGCATATTGGCATAATCCGACAAGTTTTAATCGCGCCATACTCTGTCTCTTTGACGAAATCTAAGTAGTTGCTAAGTTAAAAAGTACTGTACTTGTGGAGTAATGTTCTCATTTTCAATGACGATAGATGCATCCTCTGTAGACAGGAATCCGAGCTCAGAGAATCTTATTGCACATCTAATAAAGATCTTAAAAATCATTTCTCTTAGCACACCCCATGTGTTACAAAACAAGATTTTGTTGATCTAAATTCAACATCTCATGGGTTGTGTATGCAAAATTTGGAGTTTGTGCTCAAAAGGACCCTTATAATTCTAGTCTAGCAGGAAGCATACACAGCCATTGAATCAACTTCTAAACAAATTATCTTACTGACTGCTGCGCTATGTCCCCTATTCAGGGTCCAATAACAACCCGCCACGCGTAACGCATCGAGTCCTCTAAACAAAGCAACTCGTGACACATCCCGTTCGTCCTCGCATTGTGCTATTGTCTTTGCCGCAACAATCCTTCACGAAGTCCTCCCCCTCGACAGAGAGTTCTAACTGTGCGCTCTCTTCAACGTGACCTCCCCTGTGGCATACCGTCATCGCTCGACTTAAGCAGTCCTCGGTAGGCTCGCATAGGCGACAAATAGTTTTAGTTCATACGATAGTTCTCGCGTAACTATACTACCTACCCCCTGATCGGGGGCCGTCGGTTCATTGCTTAGGAACCTCCTTAGCTTCAACTCACGAGGTGTCGCCTTCATGCTCGACATCTCCGTACTAACATAACAGACCACCCGCGGAGACTGTCACTGCATAAATACTACCCCGCTTCTCTTTGGCCCAGGCGCTGGCCTGCCACACAGAGATTGTGCAGGGGACTGTGATTTCTCGACTAACTCATCAATCTCGAGGAATATGCTCCGGCAGGCACTCCTCATTTTTCAAAAGAAACCACTATCATGGCCCTTAGTGGGTCTATGCGATGTGTCAACAATATCTTCATCGTACCTTGCACGTGGTGGCCACCTTTTTCAAGCACAACAATCCGTATTATACTCCCTCAAACGAAGAAGAGAAAGTTCAAATAGAGAAGACTACAAAGAGGAGGTTGAGAGAAGAAACTATAGGGCTTCTGGGTCAGTGGTGGGATCTTCATAGGCGTCTCTACCATCGCTCTGAAGTAAGGTTCCGTTCAACACCTCCAAAGACAAATTGGTGTCCAATGCCCTAAAAGACGAGGTCTGCTCGGGGAAGAGTGGAAATTGGAATCAAAGTTCATGCTGGACAATCATGATCTAGAAACTTCGATGAATGTCGAGTTTGGCATCTGACAGGACCTGACTGCCATCCAACAGACCCTGGCCGATGTCATCCAGGTGGTGCAAACCGTCACCCACCACCACAACCAAACCGGATCCCACAACTCCCATAATCCCTAACTCACCTTCGGGTGAATCCCACTGCATTACCCAACACTTCTCCACTTCGTCCTCTGGGTACTCAAACATCCCACCAAATCCCTCAATCACCTCTAACGAAACAGCAAGAGGGACCCTGCCGTCAGAGCAACAAGCCCCAACCGTCCCCATCAAATGCCTAAACCACAAGTTACTGATTGGAGTTTCTCACAGTCTTCGAGGTGAACCTAGTCCGATGACGACCACGATGACGAGTTGTTGTCTTTTACCTACTACATCTAGGAAGCGCAATTTTGTCACGACTTCCGCCAACTGAAGCTCCTCACTTTCAATGGGAGCATCGACCCGGAGAACCACAACTAGAGGTTCGAGCCCCCACTAACGGCAGCACCATTTTTGGTGTCGTGAAATGCAGTCCCTTGTTTGCGACCCTAATGTCCATAGTCGACTGGTTCTTTAACCTCCCCTGATGAGTGTCCCCAGCTATGGCGAGCTGAAGCGCCTCCTCCTCTGGCACTTTACGAGCGCCAAAAGGATAAGGCATGATCCAAACTACCACCTGAACATGAGGCAGGGGGACGACACTATGCGCATATGTATCTTGCTTCCAGAAAATCAAGATGAGAGTGTGCGACGCAGACGACTGCATCGCCCGTGTGGCCTTTGTGCGGGGACTACCAGATTAGCTTTTCAAGTATCAGCTCAATGTCTACCCCCGTCCTCCTATGCACAGGACCTTGAGCAGGCGAGCCTCTACGTGGATGCCTAGGACTGCGATCACAACCTCTTCTAGAAGGCGGAGCCCCGCTTAGAGGAAGCCCGTGATCCCTAGAGAGATAAAGAGAGATAGAGGGGGAAGACCCCTACGAGGGCGGAGTAAAAGGTTCTTCCACGGGTGGGCGCTCCCCTCACTCTCAACAACACCAAAAGAGGCACCCACCACCCAGGCTACAACTCCTAGCACCCCTCAGACAAGATCAACATCAAGAGATCTTCCTCCCAAGATTCAGCATGCCCATGATGAAGATGGTTTGCGCCATTCCCTTTTTACGGGCCCCGACAACCTTTCAACAAAATGCCTCCCACGAGGGTCATGTACCAATGACTATTTGGCGTGATGTGTCCCCTCTTTGGGGTCTAAAAATAACACGCCACTCATAACACATCGGTTCCTATGAGCCAACATGAGATTGCAATATGTGTCTCGCTCAGGATAGTCCTCACATGATGACATAATCTCCGTCGCAACGATCCTTCACGAAGTCCTTCCTTTTGACAGAGAGTTCTCGTTATGTGCTCTCTTAATCCCGCCCCCCCGCTTATTACAAATGGTCTTTGTTGAAATTGCGTACGCGACAAGTAGTTCTTTCTCATACGACATAGTAGTCACGAAACTATGCTTCACCCGCCTGGGGTGGGGGGTTCAGGTTCATTGCTTAGGGTCCTCACTCAGCTCCAACTCAAGTTATCGCCCTTGGGCTCAACATCTTCGCATTGACATAACAAATCGCCCATGGATGCGGCCACTGCATAAATGCTACCCTGCTTCTCTTAGGCCAGACGGAATATTGTGACGACCCGCGGACCGCCACAATTTACAATATACATCACATAACAGAGTTTCGAGTAAGCATGACAGTAATACATAATCAATATTAATACAATTCAGCCAATACTCAGCCACATTTTCACCCAGAACCATCAGGGAAAAAATCTGCCAGATTAATTAATCCAAGCTTATTAAAGTAGCCTTATTAAACCTACCATACAAACTCAAACCAATAAACAACATGCCCAGTTCATAACAAAGAAAAATAAAAAACGAAGAACAAAAATTCTTCATAGAAATCTCGTTAAAATATCTCAAAAATGTCGCTATGGCATTACGACCATGATATTTCGTTTCTTGTCATCGGGGGTTATTCACATAAAACAAAATGCTATTTAATTGAGCGAAATTTTTGGGCATTAAAATTTCTTCCGCACCTAAAAAATTCAGTCCTTGAAAATTTCATTCTTCTTGTGCATTAAATAACATTTGAAACAAATCTCGCATTAAATCTTCTCGTTCCCAAGTGGCCTCATTCCTTAGATGATCTTTTCACCATACTTTGACTCAATTTCACAATTTCTTGCTCTGCCAGTCAGTGATTTGACAAGGCTCAGTTGAGTTTGATAAATCAGGTTCAATCCGTGCTTTCCTTGTTGACACAATTTTGTCTGAATGTCCAATGCATCAAAGTGCCGATTTGTGAAATACATCGTGCAGATTTTATAACTCATCGGGCAGCGCCAGACATTATGCTACTTCCCCAATGCGTTCAATAATAGGAAAAGATACCACATACTTTGCACTAAATTTCCTGATTTTCTGCAGTCGTGAGACTCTTTTGAAAGGCTTGATCTTTGAACAAACTTGATCGCCAACATTAAATTCAACACGACGGTGTCTTGCATTGTTGTACTTTTGCTGATGATCTTGAACAATCTTAATCTTCTCCTGAATGATCAAAATTTCTCCTGTAATTTATCCATTCTCTTTCTTGAATAATTTCTTTTCCCCATCTTCTACTCAAGTCAGATGAGTTCGACATCTTCTTCCACACAACGCTTCAAAGGGTGTCATTTGAATAATCGACAAATAGTTGTTATTGTATGAGAATTCATCTAATGATATATATTTTTCCCACGAACTTTTCCAATCAAGTACACCATTCTCAATTAAGTCTTCTAACATCTGGATAGTTAGTTCAGATTGAATGTTTGTTTGTGAATGAAATGCAATACTGCATAGTAACTTTGTTCTCAGACGTTTGTGCACTAACTTCAATGTGCCAGATGTCCGACCATCTCTGTCAGAAATAATAGTTCAGGGAATTATGTGCAACTTTACTCTAACATCAATATATAAATCTACTAATCTTTCAGTCGAGCCATCTTTCTTTATTACTATTAAATGTGCACTTTTCATTAGTTGATCAATTATTATCCAAATACCATCATTTTCTTGCTTACTGCGAGGCAACCCAAAACAAAATCCATCGCAATATCGTCCCACTTCCATTATGGTATGGGACAACGACTGCAAATAACCTCCTGGCTTCATATGTTCAACTTTCACGACTTAAAAAGTATGACATTTTACAATATATGTAATCACATCTTTATTAATTCATGGCCACCAAAAATCTTGCTTCAAGTCGTAGTGCATTTTAGTTCATCCAGGATTGATAAAGAGTATTATGCGCTTCATACATGATATCATTCCTTATATTGTCCACACTCAGAACGCAAAGTATGTCGTTCATAAGTAATAATCCATCCTTCTTAGTGAAATTATTTGATTCTCCTTTCTTAACTTGCTCCGATAATGCCACGAGGAATATGCGCTGGGAGCCTGGGACAAAACTTTCATAATTCCTTCTTTAATCGAGTACTGGATTTGCATCTGAATAATTGCGACAGTTTGTCTCCTTGTGTCAAAATGGGGAGTATTTCCATCCTTTATAACTCTTGTAATAACTATTTATCATTCACCTTCATTATTGACAGTGTAGCTGTACGTACTTTTTTTCTCAACGCATCAGCTACAACATTAGCTTTTCCTGGATGATACTGAATATATATTATAATCTTTGATAAACTCCAACCACCTTCACTATCGAAGATTAATATTTTTCTGAGTGAAGATGTACTTTAGACTTTTATGGTATGTGAAAATTTCACATCAAACTGCATATATGTAGTGTCACCATGTCTTCAATGCAAACACTACAATTGCTTATTCCAAATTATGGGTTAAATAATTTTTCCCTGCATCCTTCAACAACCTAGATTCATAAGCAATAACTCTCCTATGTTGCATCCATACACAACCCAGGCCTTTAGAAGACACATCATTGTATTTGGAATCCTTCTGTTTCTGATGGCATCACTGCAATAGGAGCGGTAGTCAACCTTTCTTTCAGCTCTTTGAATGCATGCTGACAATCGTCATCCCATTTAAATTTAGCATTCTTCCTTGCCAACTGCGTTAAAGGCAGCACAATCTTGAAGAAGTCTTTAACAAACTTTCTGCAATAGCGGATCAAATTCAGAAAACTTTGCACTTCAGTCACTATAGTCGGTCATGACCATTTCATAATAGCTTCAGGCTCTGTTTGGGAATCCGATTTCCCCCTGGTGCGATTGCAGTAAACACCGCCACTGTCTGTCTTCCCGTTTGTTTACCCTCCTTTTTGCCGCCGTTCCCAGCCGCTGCTTCCAGAGAACGACGAAGTAGTCCCGTTCCCTGTCACCGCCCCTACCTCCAGTCCGCTTCTCCGTCCTCGTTCGTCTCCCTTCCCAACCGCCGCCTGATTCCCAAACAGAGCCACAGTCTTTGCAGGATCTACAAACAATCTCATTAATTACATGTCCCAAAAATTAAATTTCCTTCAACCAAAATTCACATTTTGAAAATTTAGCGTACTTCTGACGATCTTTCAATGTCTGCAAAGCTTATTCTCAAATGTTGTGCACACTCTTTTTCAGTCTTCGAGTATATCTATATATCATCAATAAGCACAATTACAAATCTGTCAAGGTATTCTTTGAACACCCTATTCCTGAGATCCATAAAAGTTGCAAGAACATTTGTTAGTTCAATGGACATTAACAACAACACTCAAGCCTTTATCCCACTATAGTGGGATCAGCTATTTGGATCCTTTGTCCATTGTGCCCTATCCTTAGTCATAATCTCACCAATGTCTAAGTACATTATGTGCTTAGTTCAATGGGCATTATTATAACAAATTCAAAATGTTCGTACATCAAATGTTGTGCACACTCTTTTATTCTTAATTGATGATGACCGAACCTGAGATTAATTTTTGAGAACATCTTCGCATCCACTAATTGATTGAACAGATCGTTTATATAGGGGAGAAAATATTTATTCTTCACTGTTTGTTTGTTCAGTTCTCTATAATCAATATATAATCGAAGTGTTCTGTTTTTCTTCTTTACGAAAAGTACCAGATGTTACTGACTTGTCCCCTTGATAATGTCGCGTGCAACCTTAGCTCCTTTCTGTGCCCCTTCGCAGCTAGCTAAGTCAACCCCTTAACACTAGTTGTAGCAAGATGAGTACGAGAGTACTTTGAATGAGAGAGCAATAGAGTGTAAAGAGCCTTGAGTTACTTGAATTGATTTCTGATTTCCTGAGTGATTGCCTTCAAATGTACACCCATCCCTTTTTATAACCTCCAAGGGGGTTTTCCCTTCAAGAAAGGGAAGACTCTAGAAACCCTTCACTCTAGACTCATCTATACTATTCTACACCTTTCTCATGGCTATGTACAAGCCTCTACACTATTATACAACATTCAAGAGTACTCTAGACTATTCTAGATTACTCCCAACTCCTACAAAACTCTACACCATTCTAGATACATCTATACACACCTGGAGTTATCTAGAAGGTTTCACACTCATCTAGATATTATAAGATTATTCTACACTCTTCTGGAATATTCTAGAAATATCTACACAATTCCGTAATATTCCACACGACTTTAGAATCTTCTGGAAGACTCCATATCCTTTTAGGATCTTCCGTCATCTTCAAGATTTTTCTCTAGTGTTCTGGATATTTTCTTATCTTTCTACGCCATTTGAAATCACGAATGTGCTTAAGTATTGCACATCATGTCAGCATCCTTTGTACGAACTTCATGAAAGGCATACCCCCATGCCATTCAATGTGATCCTTGTCTTGGTGCCATGCATATCTCTCGGATTCCTTCATTGTCCATGCTCTAAGCTTGCACGTCAAGCCTTCACACCAAGTTTCTTTTCTCCCCGTCGTCTTGCAGCATAGCTTATGTTGCCATCCTTTGCCATAAGCCTTCACCGCCATGATAGTCCTTTGTATTAAGGCTTCGCACCATATGCCATGACTATTGTGGGCACGACACGATCTTTTCCTCTGTCTGCATATGCGACACCCTTGTCGCGCATATACTTTGCCAAATCTTGGCTCGAGTTCGTTCCATCCTTGCGACATCCATGCCACGCCATACGATTGTTGCATAAATCTAAGATCCCACGGTGCCCATGTGGTAATCTTGTTGCGCGATGCTTTATTCTCTTCATGCTCTCCTTGTGCATGCATGTCTTGAGTATGGAAACATACTTGTGCCAAGGGCTCCCACACCCAAGTCTTCGACGCCTTGTTACACCACCATGTGGCTCATCGTGCCGTATGCATATGTATTGATGGTCACAGTCGCACCATGAACTAGCAGACCGTGACATGGAGCTCCCCATGGCGACAAACTTGGACGAATGAAGTTCATATTTTGTAGTTCCTGCAATTGACATTTCACTCCGCCAATTCCTTTGGAGCCATACGACAAGGTGTCTTCGCCACATGAGTTGCTCTTTCAATTATAGATTAATCTCGAATTCGACTTCTCTGACCGGAGGCAGTCTCTACAAATCTATTGGAAACACTTTAAGAAATTTTTGAACGAATGGCACCGAGGTAATTTCCTTCTTCTTTTCCTTTGTACACTTTATCATTACTTACATAGCTTTACATCCTTCCCTTATCTTCTTTAGTGTTTTCATTGTGGAGATCAGTCTTAGATGCTTCCTACAATCCTTGAAATGTCACAAGACTCTGGTTCAGACATTTAATGATAACCTCTTTCATCTTACAATTGATCACAACTTAATGCTGTATTGTCGGGGATCCCTGAAACTTTCGGTGAGTCTCTCAACATTGAATCATACGAATGTGGGAATGCCGAGGTCTATTTATCCCGTCTCTCAGTGAATCGCTTTTTCATGAGCTCTTTTCTCTTATGCTTTTTTTCCAAGTCGATCTCAATCAATCAAGCTTTATGCACTAATGTACTATAATCAGTAATACACAACAACACCAAATATGTGTGAATGATTTCACGTAAGCTTTGTTGGAAGCAGAAACATCTTTCCGCTTTAGTCGCCAACAACGATCCTGCGTAATACGCTAAGTAGCTTAAGTTAGAAAATCCAGCTTCATATTGTAGCATTGTTCGGGTACCCTGCACTAACCGTAGGATATCTCTTGCAACAGTCTCTTCTCCGACATGAGCACGGACCAATTCGTAAACTCTTGCACAAACTCATCCCAAGAAACTCTAGTTGTTATTTTCGCCGCAAACTCCCACTCATCACGTATCCCACTATCACTTCGCTTCTTCTAATAAAAAGGTAGCCAGATCGACCTTTCTGTCTTCAGTACAACACATGACTCGAAAGATCGTCTCAATATGTTTTATTCAATCTTCTGTCTCAAGTGGGTATAAGCCACCCCGGAAGGTAGGCAGCTTTACTTTCAGATTTTTCTTTTAAATTTACATCCACTTGACTTTGCTGCGACCGTGTAGAGGGGCCAACTGGAGGCACTGTTGAAGGAATGTCTCACCAGTTGGATAGCCTTCACAATTGCATGATATCAGTCACTTGCAGTTGCGGCTTCTGTCCATTTTCACTCTCCTCTAACATAGACAACTTCACTACTTTTGGTTCTTCTCGTGCTTCCCGTGCTCTTTGACTGGAATAAATTAGAATGGGTTCTTGTTGAACGAAACATGATTAACTTCTAATGTGAGAACATCTAAGCAAGATATTCTCAAGTTCTGTACTCATTGCGACCAAAAACTCGAAAACCTAGCTCTGATACTACTTAATTGTTACGACCCGTAGACCGCCATAATTTACATATACATATGATATCATAATTTCGAGTTCCCAATATAGTAATAAATAATCACAATGAGTGCTAAAATGTACCAAATAAAAACTTTATTGCATTAAAAACATATTGATACATATTCATATCCCAGATCCACATATACATCTACATAAGAGTACAAATATAAATAACTCTACTACAATAGACATCTACATACATCATATAACATCGTAGACACTACTATATAATCTAGTCTAATTCGTCCTTCTACATGCGGGACACTGCAGGTCCCAACACCATTTCCCTTGCTCTTCGACCACCTCTGTGATCCCTATTAACAGCTTTGCCCACAGTTGGTACTGCACTTTTCGTCTTCGGAAAGTTTCTTACTATTGTTGGGCTTTGTGCTCAGACCATAAAAATTAGAATATAAATGGTTAGACATAAAAAGTAAGTGAGATTTTTACCTTTAACTGCTATACTTGCAAACGCAAAGGATTAATAACAACATGCTTATAATATTTTACAGTAAGCAGTAAACAATACGCATTAGTAATCAATACTAGGAAGTAACAATGCGAAAATTTGTAAGCATACGTAATAGTATGAAAATCTTCATGTAAGCAATATGAAAAATCTGTAAGTAGTACAAATCTGTAAGCCATAAATTTCTTATATTCTTTTATTTCATTACATTACATTTCTTTTCGTTCTTTATTCATTTCATCCGGTTCAGTCATCAGTCTTTGGGCCCGACCCCTCCGGGTCATCATCTACCATTCCAACACAATCAGACACACTTCAGGCCTTTCAGTCCCCTGGATTGGTCAACATATCTAAACCCGTCTGATCAAACTCGTTTTAGGCCTTTCGACCCAACTGGATCAGACAATCTACTCCAACACGATTAAACACGCTTTAGACCTTTAGGCGCCACTTGACAGTCATCATATTCCAATTCAGCATGATCAAACATACTTCAGGTCTTCCGGCCCCCTGAATTGGAAAAATAGTACATGTGCAACACTTAACATTACCTTTGCATTGATGCATTCAGTCCCGTATTTTCCTTAATGTATTCATTATGTTCTTATTTATAACATAGAGTGTTAATTAATAAAATTTCCTCAGATCATTAATCGCTTTTGAATTATTAGCCATCTTTAGCGATCATTTATTGTTAGTGATTTAAAATAGCAAATTTATTCAATTTAAATGACAATGCATATGCACATACAACAACAACAACAGAACCCATATAGTCCCCAATCATTGGGGGTATGGGCGGGGGAAGATTGGAAACAGACCTAACCTTTGGCCCTATGCCCAAAGTGGCTTATCTCAGAGGAGAAAGATCGAACCTTTGACAATAGATGCACAAAGTGGCTGCTCACAGATTACCACTGAAATAGTGGCCCCCTATACCGTCACGTTTGCTGCGGAATCATGCCCTCAAATCAAAGCCAAAGACATCAGAGAGGGCAGACTCAAGAATCCATTTTGATTTATGTGCACATAACCATGCTTCCTTCATTCAGCATCCAGAGCATTGGTCTTGAACAATACAATGCATATGCACATACAAGAAATAATTTCAGTATGAAAACAAGTAGTTGCACGTATAATAATTGAAAATAATCAGAAAATAAAGCATAAATCAAAGAGGTAAAATGTAACACCCTCCCTGTTACATAGAACATAGCAGTAGGTCCGACCGGGACCCCACGCCATATTAAACGAACAGTAGAGCGCGTTACTTAATTAGTCTAAACAATTAAGAATATAACCACCTCAGCATGCAGAGTCACATAACGGAAGCATTTATTTTATTAAGATAAAATCAGGCCACAACTTGTCCACTTCTATACAGGGAATGAAAATACAACAAGATTTGTTTATTACACTGTTTATATCAACTAAGTGGCTTACAAACATTGGCACGCAGGCCGGCCACATATGAAAAACAGTAAACAACAAATTGGGCCTTCGAGGGCCAGCACAGCACAGCAGTAGGGGCTGCAGCCCGCTATTTCCCGCTAGTCTCACCAGGACCTGTACAAACAAATCCACCAAAGAGTGGGGAAAACAAGCAACCAGTCAGCTTTAGCTGACCAAGACTATAACGACCTCACCCCATTCCTGGGGCGGTGGTACTCCTTCCCTGCAGATAAGAGTTAGCAGCATATAAACACATATATCCGCAAACAACACCAGCGTAGGCAATCACAACCATCCGCTTCGTGCTCTCAAGGCACACTTTGGCATACTCCCCGAGTTACGCCTTCACGCTAAGCATTTTTCGACTTAGACAACTATTTGAGCTAGGCCGTACACACGAAGTTCCGACACTCTTCCATAGCCCGGTGCACCGAGGGGCGACCTCTTCACCACCACTATGGGCGGGTTAGGATCAGCTAGGCCCGTGCTTAATCATCGCGATCAATTCTGCACGATGCGGGTAAGCTTTCACCTTGTGCCCGTTCCTCAAAGCTAGGCTCTCCAGGCCCTTTAGCTTCTTCTGCTACGCACCCAGCCTCCAGGACATAGGTTGCACAGGAACACACAATCAGTTCGTTGGGAGCAACCGCCGGCGCTATATCTAGCGCCCGACGCTAGCAACAGAACCCAGTTCTGCCCGACGCTAGTAACAGATGTCAGTTCTGCTACCTCTGGAGTAACACTCCCAGAACTCATCATCTTTTGCTCACCTTGAGCTACTGCCGGCGCTACCGCTAGCGCCCGACGTTAGTAACAGAACCTAGTTCTGCTACTATTTTTTGGGTATTTTCTGGGAAACACCTCCAGAACCATTTACAGTTCAACTCAGTACGCAGAACCCGAAAAACACAGCATATAGCTTGGAGTCTTCTCCGGCACACAATTAACAAGCATCACCAATCCAGACCAACCTGTCCGGATGGGCTTCACACAACATGCCTATATCCGTACTTCGATTCCGGATTCTAAATGCAAATTATTGTGGGGAAAACGTCAACCCACTGGAAGAGCCCATCTACTAATTAGTAGAAGTCTTCCAAATCATGCAAATCAAAGGACGCACATGTCCATAGATGTAGGGAGGAGAATCGTTACTCTTGACGTTCGTTTCGACGCCATAGATCTGCAATTGCTCCGGAGAGAACTTGGTGAAATTGCTTCCTCTCCACAGAGTCGATGATGGCACTTGCACGCCGGATCTCCTTCGCGGATTCGCCCTTAGCTCAACGAACAACTAGCCCAACCCTCTGCTTCCTTGTTGTAGGAGAGAGAGAGAGAGAGAATAAGAGCAGGAAATGAGAAGAGAACCCCGAATTCGGCCTCTATTTCATTTTCCCGCTAGCGCCGGCGCTAGCCGCTAGCGCCTGGCGCTAGCCCAGAGTCGGTACCGCTTAAGGACTTTTCTACCGCTAGCGCTCGCGCTAGCGCTACCGCCCGCGCTATCATTCGTCGACGAATTCACTTAGGTTCAACATGGTTCGTCGAAACATATTCGTCGACATGCTACTCGACGATAAGAGCTACCGCCGGCGCTAGCACTAGCGCATTGGCGCTAGCTCCATAGCCTTCAACACCTTATGACTTCAGTGCACTTGAAAAACTGGGGTCTTTCATAAAAACTCACCGTCATTTTTTCTTTTCCCTTATCATTCTTAGGGTCCTCATCGCGTCTATCTCTTAACGTCATCCTCTGTAGTATCTGTGATATAGGAAGCCTCTTATAATGGGTTGTGCCGTAACATAAAAGTCAACATTGACTCCATCAAACGATAAACACAACTTTTTAGGGGTGGTTGGAGGGAAAAAAGACTTGGGTGCGTTAATCTAAGTCTGAACATCACTAATAGAAAGGTGAATAATTGAAATTGCTAGAGGAATTAAACCCTATATTTAATCCAATAACCCTTAAATCACAGCTAATAGCCGACCCCACAACAATGCCCAAACATAAAAAGTCATGCTTAGCAATAATAAATGATTAACACTAACTGCCAGCCAACCATAGAGAAATGCCCCAATTCCAAATCTTATTTTATAAATCAGCCCAAAGCAGAAATCTGTTTTCTAGACGAAAAAAGCTATGAATTTCTTAGCCAAGAAAAGACTTGACAGTATATTCAGCTGTAAGAAAAAGCCCCAAAACCAACGTAATTGTCCAAACACCAATCTGATAATAAGTCCCCAAAATATACCACTAGTAACAGTTTGGCAAACAAACCCCACAAAAATTCTTTACTAGCCACACAAACATAAAACTTTTTTGAAAACCAGCTAGCAGTGAAAGTAATCCAAGCAGATAATTTTTTTCCGGCTAGCATACTTCAAGCTATCTTTACTAAACATACTCAAGCCATCATAAGAAGTAAGAAGGAGGAGACACGTACAGTGAGGGGGAAAGGAGGTGTAGGGTTACTAAACTTAGTTAAGCCGTCTGAAGACAAATCGAGGTCCACACTTATGATGCCCAATGGGCTTTATTCTTCCATACTTTTGCCAAATATCATATAATATTTCCTCAACATTTAATATTTCTCACAAATCGAGGTCTATCGTAAATGCTTTATCACTTATCAACACAAGATGACTCGGACCAGGGATGATTGACTTTCTTCTTGGAATATAAGTAAATATTTTTTTTATGGTGAGTAATCTTTTTGAACAACTACCCATGTTACTTTCCGCCTGCCCTGTGTATCTAGAATTTCCTGAACAGTTCTGTTTCTTTAAACTGATCTTTTTCTGTTGTACTTTTCCATCTAGCACACCATTCACTCCATTTAAACATCCATTAATTTTTTTTCCTATATTCAAATGTTTATTTATCACATTTGTATTCTTTTGCATATCATCTTAACTTTCTTTTCTCGCTGTTTCTAGAAACACCTTTTCTGCCATCTTAAATAGATAGTTTCAGGGTTCTCATATTAAGATAATGACATTTGAAATTGCATGACAATTTAAGATCAAGTCATCCGTATTTGAAGGTTTGACTTTGTAACTTGAAGTTAATCAGTTCTAATATGTTGCGATATCCATGGTATGATGCAGGAGCTCTGTCTATGATGCCAAGCAATGCAACAGCCTCAACATTTCCTTCCATTTCTATTATGGCCACCTATCTGCCTTCAGTGAAAATATTTGCTCTAGCTGAACTCGAGAAAGCCACCAATGGTTTTTGTTTTGGGAGAATATTGGGTGAAGGGGGCTTCGGGTGTGTTTACCATGGAATTTTGGAGGATGAACGTGAATTTGCTATTAAGATGCTTCGTAGGAACGAGCAAAATGGTGATCGGGAGTTCATCGGAGAAGTGCAAATTCTTAGTCGGCTGCACCATCGTAATCTAGTCAAGCTGATTGGCGTGTGTGTTGAAGAGGGTAATCGTGGTTTGGTTTATGAACTTGTTCGCAATGGAAGTGTGGAATCCCATCTGCATGGTATGCGTTTTCATCACTTCTGTTCAAGTAAACTGCCAAAATAATTGTATCCCACATTTAACAGTTTCACTAATATGAATTAGTTGTATTAAGTGTTGATGTAGAACGATTCTAAAGGTGGTGGGCGTGTGATGCCCTAACCCTATATGCAATGCAAAAAATCATGAACAAATGTAGTGGATCTACGACCAATCCTAAAATGAAGATGTGAGTACAAACATGTAATCACACACAATCCAATGTACGAGATGTGTACGACATAAACCATAATGTGAAGCAAATGCTAATGATTCAATCATGCAGTTACTCCGACACACAATCAGTTAAATAACAAAACATAAAACTCGTGAAATGTGTCACAATTAATCACAATTGTTCATATCAAATAAACATGTGACAATTGCAAATTAATTAAGAGCGCATATGAATTAAATAGCATGGCGAATAGGTCATACACGTCTATATGAAAGAAGATCTAGCCAACATTAATTAAGCAAAATATGAATAGAAATATAATGGTGTATCCATACTGTTGGTATTTGTGTATTTTCGTGTTTTTTATTCCGTGCTTTCCCTCTCCTATATATATATTGTAAACCCTTTTCCTAAGTATTATTGGAAATACGATTCTCCTCATGGTATCAGAGCCCTAGGGCGTCTGCCGATCCGGCTCCCGCTCGTGATTCCGCTTCCGTGTGCCGATCCCGCTTCCGTCGCTCCAGCGCCTCGCCTCACTTGCCGATTCCGCCAGCGCCAGTCCTCCATTCTCCGTTTTAGCGGACTTCGCTAGGATTTCCAGCGGGTTTCTTCCTCCCAACAGTCCACTCCTCTTCCACCCCTCTTCCGTTCCAGCAGTCTGTTCCAGCAGTCCGTTCCCGCAGTCCGCCCCTCTTCTGTTTCTCTAGCGGGCTTCGCCTCCAGCAGACCTCCGGAGGGCTTCTCCTTCCAGCCGGGGGCTTCTCTCCGTTTTTTGTTGCCGCTCCTTGCTTGGCACCGGATATGCTGACCTAATTTGAAGGCATTTCCGGTGTCGGTGTCTTTTGCATGCTCCTATATGGACTTGATTGGCTTCCTCTTTCTATGTTCACCCTCTAGGTTCTCATTTGGTGGTGTGGTGTTCCTCCCTTGGCTCCTTGATTTCTATTCTTGGATTATCATGTCGGGGAATGGTGACTCTCCCACGGTCTCTTCTGCGGCCGGGGTGTCCTCCCCTACTTTGTTCTCCGGTGGCCCCGTTCGGCCCAGTCTGGTGATTGGGCTGGATCGGTTGATGATTGTCGGTCCACCTCAGGTACTGTACGATGGTGGGTGGAAATTTGATTACCTGGAGAAGCAAAAAACAACATGTTGTCGCCAGATCCAGTGCAGAGGCGAAGTTTCGGGCTATGACTCACGGGATAGGTGAAGGGCTATGGACCCGAACTATCATGAATGACTTTGGTCTTAAAGGAGGATCCTATCAGACTGTACTGTGATAACAAGATAGCCATCAGTATTGCTCATAACCCAGTGCAACACGATCGTACTAAACACATTGAGATCGACAAACACTTCATCAAGGAAAACATTGTAAGAGGCATTGTGGTTACTCCCTTTATTCCATCCGAACAACAATTGGCTGACATTTTCACTAATTGTTTGTGTATTGGCGTTTGTGGAAAGATTATTGGCAAGTTAGGCATGGTTGACATCACACGCCCAACTTGAGGGGGGTGTTGGTATTTGTGTATTTTCGTGTTTTTATTTCATGCTTTCCCTCTCCTATATATATCTTGTAACCCCTTTTTCTAAGTATCATTAGAAATGTGATTCTCCTCACATACAAATGTCGATAAATTTGAAAATAAATACGGAACTCACCTACTAGAGGACCATCAATGTTGGAGTGGAGATTCAGTGGTCATAGATAGAGCGAGGGCTATTTGGATGGGAGAAGACAACTATAATTTATAAGGAGAGGACACTTGATTCAACGGCTGATACATTACAGTTGTCTTCTCCCAATCTAGATGGCACACTTGATGCGTATTAGTCCCCTAAATGCTATTTGGATAAAAAAGAAGGCTCGAAGAATTGATAAGGAGAGGAGTGCTTTGCCAGTAGGCGAGAACCCGAGAAATCCTCTTTGGGGCGCCAACTAGAATTGGAGAGGAGAGAACCTAATTGAGATAAAAGAAAACTAGTTCATTTTTTGCCTTATTCCAAAGCAAATAGACCAAGTTACAACCATAATGAACACAAATAAAATAAATTACAAACATTCCCACTATTGTTGAAAACAAATATAATCAACACTAAAAACAAGGTAACAAAATACACATAATTAAATGACGAATGCTACATGTTAATTGTCACACTTCCTCCAATACAATTTGTCCCAAGTTGTGTTTCACACAATACTCCGACATAACAAAGGATAAGATTTTCGAAGTATCAATGAATTCCCAAGTTGTTACTTCTTCTGTAAGAACTTCCGAATGCACAAGAATTCCGGATATCCATAATCAAAGACCCTGTGTTGTTAAAGGTGCGCCTAAGGCACAAGGCTCACTAGGCTCAGAGGTTTGCGCCTTCGTGTGCCTTTTTTGCGCCTTTCGAGCAAAAAAAATCGCGTCTGGGTGCAATTTCTATTGTAAACTTTTCTTTTTCAAAATAAAAAAAGAAATAATATAAGAACTCAATAATTTTTGCATGGTTTAGTGTTTGTGAAAGATAATCGAGCGTTGATATTTAGATATTATGCAAGTGGTCACATTAATTCTATTTTTTAATAGATATAAATGATGAAAAGGGCAGCCTGGTGCACAAAGCATCCCCGTGCAACGAGGGTCCGGGGAAGGGTCCCACCACAAGGATGAAATGTAGGCAAACTTTACCTTGCATTTTTGCAAGAGATTGCTTCCAGGACTCGAACCCGTGACCTCAAGGTCACATGACGACACCTTTAATAGATATAAATGATAGTAATGAATAATTTAATGAGTAGAATATATGAAGAATCTGATTAAGATGAAGTGATGTTTGATACTGATTATTTAAAATAAATGTGGTTGCGCATTGCCTTCGTCAGGCGCGCGTCTACGCCTTGATCCTTGCGCCTAGGATCCAAGACCCATTTGCGCCTTGATGCGCCTTTAATAATTAAGCCAAGACCTAATCAGATAGTTTTGTGTGGACCTAGAACAACCGACCTTCAATAATTGTTTGGCGGGATGATGGACTAGAAGGTCCAGCTCCAATAAATATCGGAAAGAGTAAAATGTGAAAGACGATGATGATTCTAGCGCCCGCAAGAAACTTCAATTTATGATTAACATCCTCAATTTGTGTAAGGTTTTTGAAGGGACCAGAATATTTGAGTTATAATTTGAAATTTATGATTAGCATCTAGCATCCCGAGCCTGAGGGAGTATGAATGAAGAGATTTACCAGAAACCACTTTGGTGAACATGTCTGTAAGTTGATCTTCAGATGGCACAAACACCGTCATAATAGACTGATCCTGAATTTGGTCACACACAAAGTGACAATCAATTTCAATGTGTTTTGTCCTCATGAAAGACATGATTGTTGGCAATATGAATCGCATCTTGATTATCACAGTGAAGATGCATGACCTCAAGAATAGGGAAGCCCGTTTCCCCCAAGATAGATTTAACCCAGATGAGTTCACAGGTAGTGACAACAATGACACGATACTCTGCTTCAGTGGAGGAACAAACAATGACATTTTGCTTTGTACTTCTCCAGGAAATAAGGTTGCCACCGACAAAGATAGAGTAACCACTCGTAGATCTTCTGTCCAGTGAAGAATCCGCCCAATCAACATCACAGTATCCATGGACTTTAAGGTGGCCATGGTCATGAAAGTGAATATCTTTTCCGGGATCCTTTTTTAAGTATTTGAGGATTCAAAGAACAACTTGATGATGATGAACTTTAGGACTGTGCATGAATTAATTGACCAGGATAACATCAAAGGAGATATCGGGTCGGGTAATTGTCAGATAAATCAGCTTTCCCACAATACGTTGAAATTCTAACTTCCTCTCAAGATCTGGAGAAGTCTCCCTGTGAATGTCATAATTAGGGTCCACTGGACTATCCACAGGTTTAACTCCCAAATATCCAACTTCACTGAGAAGGTCTAGACATATTTGCGCTGAGAGATCATAATCTTCCCGGCGGACCGAGCGATCTCAATTCCAAGAAAGTATCGAAGAAGGCCCAAATCCTTGATTTAAATGGTAGCAACCAATTTCCTTTTTACTTGAGTAATGTGACAATTATCGGTTCCAGTAATAATGATATCATCCATATAGACTATGAGAATAGTGACACATTTATCTTTTCTATAGACAAAGACTGAGTGATCAGAGGTACAACAAGTGAAGTTTAAATTCAAGAGTTTGTTACTTAGCTTGGCAAACCAGGCACGAGGTGACTATTTTAGACCATACAAGGCTTTCTTGAGGCGACACCCATGTCCTTTTGGAACATCAATGCCAGGAGGAGGCGTCATATAGATTTCTTCCTCCAATTCACCCTGGAGGAAGACATTTTTTACATCAAGCTGGTGCAGAGTCTAAGACTTATGAGCTGCAATTGACAACAAGATTCTAACTGAGTTCAGTTTAGCAACAGGTGCAAATGTCTCTTGGAAATCAAATCCATCAATCTGAGTAAAGCTTTTCGCCACCAATCTCGCTTTATATCTATCAAGAGTTCCTTCCTGTAGAAATTTAGTAGTATATATCCATTTGCATCCCAACGGGGTGACTCCCGTAAGGGATAGGAACAATTTCCCAAGTCTTTTGACGTTGGAGGGCATCCATCTCCTCCTCCATAGCTTTCAGCCAATGAGGATTCAAGCTAGCTTCTAAAAAATGGTTAGGAATAGAAATAGAGTAAACAGAAGCATGATAAGCTTTCAAGTAGTGAGAGATATAGTTATACCCAACATACTTATCAATAGGATATCTGGTATGACCACTATGAATTTGAAGCGCGGAAGTAGTCTCCTGAGTGGTGTTGGTTCTTGGATCTGGCGGAGTGGTGGTGGGTGGTGGAGCATGAGTGTGACATTCTTGCCCAATATTTTTGTTTTGCCTCTTTTGTAGACTTGAAGATCCTTCCTCCTTTCGTACACCCGAAGGTCATTGGCGGGCGCTTCCTTCCTAACCGGAATATCCATACTGCCTGGAGCAATCACATCAACTAGCGCAGGTAAGGGAGGCATCGTATCACTCTCCACTTTGCTCTTTTCCTGAAAAGTAACAGTTTTGCCCTCATCGGAGTAATAAGGAGTATTTTCAAAGAAGTTAACATCTTTTGATATTAACTTTCTTCGGAGAGCAGGAGAATAACACTTATATCTCTTTTTATTTGCAACATATCCCACAAAGATACATTTTGTCGCTTGATGACCTAATTTATCCCAATGAGGCCCCACAATATGGACAAAGACAACACATCCAAATATCTTAGGAGGAAGATTGAATAGAGGCATATTGGGCAAAGAAGCTTTAGAGGATACTTTCCCTCCAAAGTGTCAGTGGCCATCCGATTAATTAGATAAACGAATGTGAGGACACCTTCATCCCATAACCCTTAGGGACGTGCATCGCTTGCAATAGGCAACGAGTAGTCTCCATGATATGCTGATTTTTCCTTTCGGCTACCCCATTCTGCTGAGGGGTTTACATAGCTGTTTGAGGTCTCACATATTTCCCATCAAAACCACGGGTCCACCCTGAAGGAACCAAGTGAGGATGAAGATCCAAACATTTCTCTTTCCCATGTCCTTTCTTCCCACCGTGAGGACACTTCATTCGACTCTTATCTTTTTGTCTCGTATTTCTTGACTACCACCTCTTCTGTTCAGCTATGAGGGCAAATTTCTCATGGTCAATATGAACATCTGAACGAATGGAGTTTATGCGGCTTGTCCCCCCTCGAATATAGTGGGCCACTGTCTCTAGATCAGGCACAAAATCTCTTCCCAGCATCTGAACTCTCTGAAATTCGAGTTCAGGAGGAAGACCAAAAAGTATTTCGAACACCCTCTATTGCATAAGTTCCATCTTGTAATCTTCCATAGTCTGGATAGCAGAATATTGATCAAGTTCTGCCCACTTATGGGTCAGTTTGCTATAACATTTCTCGAAATCACTCATCCCTGCCATGTGGATTTGCTCAGTCTGGAGTTGATATATTCTAGCTAGGTCCTTTTTTGAATAATTTCGCTCGATTAACTCCCACATTTTTTTTGCAGTTTGACAGAATAGGAAGTGACTTGCAATCTTGGGTTCCATAGAATTGACAAGCCAATTTATCACAGTAAGATTCTCACATTCCCATTCCTCATATAGAGGATCAGTCTTGCTTGGGGCCGGCTTGGATCCGGTGATAAACCCAAGTCTTCGACGACTCCCAATGAATATCCGCATAGACTGAGCCCATAGGAGGTAGTTTCTCCCATTGAGCTTGATGTGAGTGATCCCTTGATTGAAGTCCATGTTAGAACTCCCTCCACTATAGTGTTTGGGTTGTTCAACGACCCCTTCAGAGGCACTTACACTTTTCAATTTTTCCTCCATACGAGCACACAAGGCGGACAGCCTTTGGGAACCCACTGGATTCAACAGTGGCAGAAGGACAACAATCCGACGCCACAAAAGGAGCAGCCGGGAGGATGAGGAGAGCAGCAGAGAGCCGAGCCACAGAAGCAATCAGGTCCGATCCTCCAGGTCGACGGGAAGCAGACGGAAGTAACGACAGCAGACGGAAGAAACGACAACAACGGCAGAAACGACAGATAAAAACAGCGTCGATTGACGCTAGAAGACGGGTCGATCGACAGCGGCGGAGACGGGATGCACAGACAAGCGGGAAAAACACAGACAACGGCGGAGACGGGATGTACGACGGCAGACGGAGACGGCAAGGGAGGAACGCACGCCGGGCCTTCAGGTCGACGGGAAAAACATCGCCTCTGATACCATGTTGAGAGCGAGAGGAGAGTGCACCTTAGGGTATTTTCGCTTCTGTCGATTGCTATGGACCCGGTTCCCTTTAAGCTAACTAGCCACCTTCTTGGATACACTCACCACCTGGTGAGGAAATATTAGCTTGCAGTTTAACAATCTGCACCTTCCATGAAAGATAATTTTGGAACAAAGGGCAAAATATAGGAGGGCCTCACCCGAATACTACTGGAATTGGTTGTGTGCAGAATGATATGAAGTATTATGACAAAGTCTGCTAATGGAACCCAAGATGGTCAATCCTAAGGATTATCTCTCACAAAATGATGTACATGTTTCCATAGTATGGCTAACCATCTCAGAGATGTCCGTCCTGCTGATGGTGATATGCCAAAGATGTAGTTTGTCCCATTTCTAGTGAATACCAGATCTCCATAAGAAAAAATAGACTATGGTTGTCCATGCAAACAAAATATACGAGCGAAGAACCTGTGCCCACTTGTTATGATTGTATCAATGAGATAAATGCATAAAATGAGGGTGTACTTGGAAAATCAATCCATCACTACGATAAAAACAGATTTGTCTTTTGATTGTCCTGTTGCATCATTACACCAATTCCCTTACCTGATGCATCATACTTGAGACAGAATTCCTTATAAAAATTTGAAGAGAAAATATTGAGCAATGGCTAGTGAAGATTTTTGTAACACCTCAACCTAGTTTAACTACAAATCAGCAGTCCGTTCGGGCCCCGTGATAAGAAGTAAACTAAGCAATAATATCTAAATTGGTACATAACATGCATAAATGAAAGTACTAAATAAAAACTTACATCGGAATTAGTAAATGAAGCTAAGGGTAAAATGGTACCTCAATTTTTTTGAATTCACAGAGCCAACTAGAAATAAAATGAACCATACATCTGAATTTTCTGAAATTCTAAATATTGTCTGATACATAGAAAATCTTTAACAATTGGGTTACACTGAGTTCATGAAAGAAGGTAATACAGTAACTGAAAGGAAAGACAACCGAACAAAAAACAATCTATAAGGGTCCGTTCGTTTGGACGGAATTGGCTTTCTGGAATTGGCATTGACAATTAGAAATCCAATTTTAATGTTCGGCGCAACGGAATTTATGCGGATATTGACTTTCATGTGAAAACCCATGGCTTTGACTTTGAACTAAAAAATCAAATCGCAAATTCTTACCTCCGCCCATGGGTTTTCCGCATAATGGAGTGTTTTCGCCAGAGTTTTTCGGCCTACGCGCGCGTTTTTTGCCCGGGCGTACGTTTTCCTGCAGGGTGTGTTTTTCGGCCGGGTACGTGTTTTTCGGTCGGGCGCGTGTATTTCGAACAGACGTTCTTTTTTCGCCAGGGAGCGCGATTTTTCGCTCGAGCGTGTTTTTCACCCGGGTGCGTATTTTTCTCCCGAACGGGCGTTTTTCGGCCGGCCGCAAGGTTTTTTGGCCTACCAGGCATTTTCGCCCGGGCAAGCGTTTTTCGCCCAAGAGCGCGTTTTTCGGCTGAGCGTGCGTTTTTTGACTCGGGCACACATTTTTTGACCAGCGCGAATGTTTTTTGGTCGGGCGCACGTTTATCTGCCCGGGGGCGCGTTTTTCAGTCGCGCGCGCATTTTTCGCACAATCGCGTATTTTTCGCCCTGGCTCGTGTTTTTCGCCCGGGCGTGCGTTTTTTTCTTGGGCGCGCGTTTTTTCGCTCGGGTGCGCTTTTTTGCCGGGAGCGCGTTTTTCGCCCTGGTGGGCGTTTTTCGCATGGGCACGCGTTTTTCGCCGGGCGTCCGTTTTTCGCCCGGGAGCCCGTTTTCCGCCCGGGCGCGCGTTTTTCGCCCGAGCGCGCGTTTTTCGCCCGGGCGCCCATTTTTTGCACGGGCGCGTCTTTTTCGTCGGACGCGCATTTTTCGCCCTGAAGCGTGTTTTCTGTGCGAGAACATGTTTTTTGCCTGGGAGCACATTTTTCGCCAAACCGCGTTTATTCGGCCCGGGTGCTCATTTTTTTCTCGGGCGCGCATTTTTCTCCTAATCGCACATTTTTTGCCCGGGCCGCAAAACGCACACATGAGCCGAAAAACACCCGCTCGGGCGAAAATGCGCGCACGGGCATGCGTCCAGACTAAAATGTGCTTCTGTGCCAAAAAATGCACTCCCAACCGAAGAACTCGCGATCGGGCGAAAAATGCGGTCATGGGCCAAAAAACACACCTTGGCGAAAAATACACGTCCTGGAGAAAAATGCGCGCTCGGGCAAAAAACGCGCACTTGGGCGAAAACTTTCGCTCGGGCAAAAAACGCCGAAAAACGCGCGGCTTAAAACATATTATGCAATTTAATGCGTTCGGCGCTGACGCCTATTTTGAGTTTTATAAAATTATTGTATAATGTTAATTCTAATACCAATTCCATCATTCCTTATGGTGACACTAAATTTTTTTTGAAAGAAAACATGTATGCATGCTTTTTAATACAACATTTTAAACTGAGGGGAAACTATATTACAATTCTACACGTTTTTCCATCAAACATACTTTAAACATAAATGTCAGTTCTAGTGTAAACATAATATATGTTTTCATTCAAGTTTCAAAATCATTAAACTATAGAAATTTTTTGATTTCGGCACACTTGAATTGAATTCTAGATATTTTAAGACTGTTTTTCTTTATATTCTAGGCTAAGTAGCTTCTTATACGTATTCTAACGATCCGAGTCCCTACTAACGAACGCATGTGTTCTAGTCTTACGAACACGAACTCACATCTACTAATCTTTTAAATGGGATATCGTCTCCCCAAACTTGAGTCGATATGGTCTGCTACGCTCTTTGAGTAACTGCAATTGAGATTACCTGCATGATCCAACATAATTAACATTGGAAACCGCAAAGATCAAACTCAACAGGGCTGTCGTGAGAGGGAAGAGGGATTTCATTTTCTTCCTGGATTTAAGGAAGGAGGAGATTGAAAACCTTAGTAACTGCAATCGAGCTAGGAAGGAGGAGAAGCCATATTACTACCAGAAGAAAGTTCCTTGCGGTTACCTAGCAGCGACAGATGAAGAAGAAAAGCCTATCGACTCCTTCGACTGGACGGGGACTGCAACTGGGTCGCAAACAGTCCAAGATCTGCATGGTAAAGAGGTCGACGATGATTTCTCGAGAGGAGAAAGGGATCAGTGTCCGCCTAGGATCGAAACCGAAACCTTAACGAGCACTCACTCCAGACGGCGGAAGTGGAGGGCGTGCGGTTATCAAAACAATTGTGACGTGGAGGGGGAAAACACCGTGGCCCTCGATTTATAACCCATGGCTGAAGAAGGAAATCTAATTTCCTCTAAATTACAAATATGCCATTGCTTCAAAAAGTTTATCATTTGCGTATTCTATTCTCGCGCACCCTGATCATTCACGTCGAATTAAACCTTAGTAGGGATTTCATTTTCTTCCTGGATTTAAGGAAGGAGGAGATTGAAAACCTTAGTAACTGCAATCGAGCTAGGAAGGAGGAGAAGCCATATTACTACCAGAAGAAAGTTCCTTGCGGTTACCTAGCAGCGACAGATGAAGAAGAAAAGCCTATCGACTCCTTCGACTGGACGGGGACTGCAACTGGGTCGCAAACAGTCCAAGATCTGCATGGTAAAGAGGTCGACGATGATTTCTCGAGAGGAGAAAGGGATCAGTGTCCGCCTAGGATCGAAACTGAAACCTTAACGAGCACTCACTCCAGACGGCGGAAGTGGAAGGCGTGCGGTTATCAAAACAATCGTGACGTGGAGGGGGAAAACACCGTGGCCCTTGATTTATAACCCATGCCTGAAGAAGGAAATCTAATTTCCTCTAAATTACAAATATGCCATTGCTTCAAAAAGTTTATCATTTGCGTATTCTATTCTCGCGCACCCTGATCATTCACGTCGAATTAAACCTCTTAAAATTTGACATTATTAAAGATGACGATTTGGCGAGTAACATAACACTACAACAACAACAACAGAACCCATATAGTCCCCAATCATTGCGGGTATGGGCGGGGGAAGATTGGAAACAGACCTAACCTTTGACACTATTTCAGTGGTACTCTGTGAGCAGCCACTTTGTGCATTTATTGTCAAAGGTTAGGTCTTTCTCCTCTGAGAGAAGCCACTTTGTGCATAGTGTCAAAGGTTAGAGTAACATAACACTAACGAGTATAAATACCTCGATTCGCCGATGCCGTCGATCGTTCTTATAAGCGATCGGATCATGCAATTAATAAGGGACGACGCGTAAATTTCGGATGTTACAAATCTCCCATCATAATAAAATTTCCGTCCTCGAAAATTACAATCACGCCTGAGTAAAAAAGGATGACATAATCATCAATGCTCTGAAGTTCATCTTATCTTTCCCAAGTATACTCTGGTCGACCGCAGTTCATCAAAAGGACCTTTACAAAACAGATCTCTGTGTTCCCGAGCTTCTGAATTCTTCAGTCCACTATCCTGACTGACTTAATGCTGATATTAAGATTTGATTCGATTGATGCATCCTCAGTACTCATTTCCTCATGTAAGGCTAACCTATATGCAACCTCAACAATGTGCTCAAGTACCTCGAATGGACCAACGAACCTTGGATTCAATTTTTTCATCTGCTTGATTCTAGAGACACCCTTGACTGGTCTGACCTTCAGATAAACATAATCTCAAACGCTGAATTCCACTGATTTGTGCCTCTGATCATAATACTTGGCATGTCGATCCTGAGCTATTTTCATATGCTCCTGAATGAACTTGACTTGAGTCGTGGTCTTGTTAATCCAAGATTCCTTGTTAGCAATTATCTCTCCACGTTTAACCCAACATAACGGTGTTCGACAACGTCTGCTATACAGAGCCTCGAAAGGTGTCATCGCAATACTTGCCTGGAAACTATTATTTTAGGAAAACTCTACTAGAGTGACATTTTTTCCCACTTACCTCCAAAGTCTAAAATGCACATTCTGAGCATATCCTCCATGGTTCTATTCGTGCGCTCTGTTTGCACATCTGTTTGGGGGTGGAAGGTTGTACTATTTTAACTTAATGCCCAAACGCTCCTGAACGTACTTCAAATCCTTAGAGGTAGTAAATCTGTCATCTCTGTCTGAAATGAGTCTTTGGAACATCATGCAGTCGGACTATCTCATCCGTATAACTGAGCTAACCTTGAACCATGATTTGTCCTCTTATTAGAAATAAAATGAGCAACCTTGGAAAACCGGTCAACGATCAGTCGATCACCGATAGAGAATCATTCCCACTTCTAGACCTTCGAAGACCATGCACAAAATCTTTCAATATGTCTTCAAAATTCCACTCTGGAATAGGAAGTGGCTGCAATTTGCCCCCTGGTCTCTAGCATTTGGCTTTGATTAATTTGCACGTTTCACACTTCCCAACATACTCTGCAACGTCACCCTTCATTCCTGGCCACCACAATGACATCTTAAGATTTGCATACATCTTCATACTACCCAGGTGAGTAGAATATCTGGAATTATGAATCTCAAAAAGTATGTCCTCGCAAAGATGACCAACATCTGGAATGCACACTCTACTGTCGTGTAGCAGTAAGCCCTCTTGAATTACGAACTTCTCTTTCTGACCTGCCTGAGTCAACTCTCAAATCTTTGCCATCTTCAGATCTAAGGGTAAAGCCTGTTTGATTCTATCTTTAATGTCACAAGTGACTTCTATCCAGCTCTAACTTGCAGAACTAATACTGGTGTGCGGTATCACAATGATCTCCAGTCCCTCCAGAGCTCGCACTAGATCCTCCTGCTGAGTAATGAGGGAATTACTTGAACTCTTTTTGCTAAGAGCATCTGCTATCACATTTACTTTCCCCGGGTGATACTGGATATCCACATCATAATCTGGCAGAAACTCTATCCACCTACGCTGCCTCATATTGAGCTCTTGCTGTTCATAGATATACTTGAGGCTTTTGTGATCCGTAAAAATTTCACAACGAACTCCGTAAAAATATTGTATCCAAATCTTCAGTGTGTGAATGACGACTGTTAGTTCCAAGTCGTGCACGAGATAATTTTTCTTGTGAACTTTTAATTGCCGGGAGACGAAGGATATGAACTTTCTATGCTACATAAGTACACAACCCAGGCCTTGACCCGAAGCGTTGTTATAATTCTGAAAGCCATCCGTACCTGAAGGTAAACTCAAAATCGGTGCGGTCATCAATTTGGTTTTCAACTCCTCAAAAGCAAGCTCACATTCAACTGTCCAATTAAAGTCCTTTCCTTTTCTGGTGAGCGTTTGTGTAGTTCTTAATGAATCTCATGTAACAACCTGCTAAACCAAGGAAACTGCGGACCTTAGTAACTGCCTTTGGCCTTGGCCAATCCTTTATTGCTTCTATTTTCTTCGGATCCACTGCGAGACCTCTCTGACTGATAAGGTGACCTTAGAACGCAACCTCTGAAACCCAAAGCTTGCACTTCGAAAATTTTGCGTACAACTGATTCTTCCCGAGAGTACTCAAAACTGTCCTGAGATGAGCGACATGTTCTTCTTTACTCGTTGAATACACCAGAATGTCGCCTATCAAGATTCAAGACGATAACGAATCGATCTATGAATTTCCGAAACACCCTGTTCATCTAATCCATAAAGGCGGACACGGCATTGGTCAGTCCGAACGACATGACTACAAACTTATAGTGCCCATACCTCGTGCTGAAAGCTGCCTTCTGAACATCCGCATCCCGAATTTTTAACTGATGATAACTCGATCTCAGATCTAACTTGGAGAATATGCAAGACCCCTCAAGCTGATCGAACAAACTATCTATCCTTGGAATATGATACTTATTCTTAACTGTCAGCTTGTTCAGCTAGCGGTAGTCTATGCACAATCTCATACTGCCATTCTTCTTCTTTATGAATAGAATTGGTGCACTCCAAGGTGAATTGTTGGGACCAATAAATCCCAAATTAAGCAACTCTTACAACTGGATATTCAATTCAGCTAGTTCTCTGGGAGCCATGTGGTAAGGAGCCTTGACCACTGGTGCAGATCCAGGTATAAGATCAATTTGGAAGTCAATCTCTCTGGTAGGAGGAGCGTCGAGAAGTTTTCTGGAAAGACATCTGAAAAGTCCTGAACTACTGGACTTCTAGCAAATTAACTTTTGCTTTTGCATGCATCAACACTAGAAAGATGATACAACCCTTGTTGATACATCTGACAGCCTTGACTGAAAAGATAATAAGTTTGGAGATTCCCTTCATGCCCTGAAAGGTAACGGTGGACTGGTTGAGTCCTTCTAATTGGATTACTTTACTCCTGCAATCTATCTTGACGTTAACGTCTAACAACCAATCGATACCCAAAATCAAATCGAACTCTACTATGGGAAAGAGAGATGCTTCTACGATAATTTCAGCTTCCCCAAACATTACTGAGACTCTACACTTACACCCAGTCTGCATAAGTGATCGATTTGGCATCATGACCTCTAATGGTGTTGATTCTGAAAGGATCTCTAAGCCCTGCCTAAGCGCAAAGGATTTTGCTATGAACGAGTGCGAAGCACCCATGTCAAAGAGAATCTTGGAGGGTATATTTTGAATCATAAGTATACCTACAAACATGAATGCAACACGGGTGTTGTAGTGTCACTAAGGAGGAATAAAATAAACTATCAACAACATAAACATACCTGTCACTACATCCTCCTGCTTCTTGTCCTCCTGTTGGCCAAGTTCATACGCTCTTGGTTGCACCAGACCTCGTCATGGGATTGACTTTACATCAAGTCCAATCGATGCTTTTTCCATGTCGGTTCTACTTGAACCACCAACCTTAAACTTCGACTAGAGAAAAGGGTCGCATACGTAAATTTTAGATGAAATTGATTTATATTTAAGCCGATTACAAAACTTAACATTTGTTACCTGATTATTGGAGAACCCCTGGCAGTAGCGAGCAATATGTCCCGACTGCTGACACTTGTAGCGCACCCCAGTTGCAGCCAAACTCTAACTCAGATGGTGGCGGTTGCACTTAGGGCAAAGGAGGTAATCTTTGATCTTGACTCCGGGTTGACCACCTCTCCTATCATCAGTCTTCTGTTTTGTGTTCTAGTTTCTCCCCTGATTATTTCTATTCTGGTGATGCTGCTGTGCGTCCTGGGGTCGCTTGGTACAGAAGCTATTTCTCCTTTGCACCCTCTGCTGATCTGCTTTCAACTTCCTCGCAGTATCTACTAGGCTTCTATAATCGGCATTGAGCATCGTCATTAGCGGCTGCCTGAGTGAGTCACGCATGCCATCTACGAATCGATTGCACTTCTCATCCTCATCTCCTTGCATTATACCCGCATAACGTGACAGGTGGGTAAGTTCTTGTTCATAGACCATGACGATCATATCCCCTTGAATGAGCCTGAAGTACTTTTCATGGAGGTTTCAGCGCTCTGAAGAAAGTATGAACCAACTAACAAGAGCCTTGGGGAAATCGTTCCAAATGAACATATCTGCTGAACGACTTGACATCGGTAAAGGTCGCATTAACAATACGCTAGAAAGATATTGAAATTGAAAGCAAGGAAGTTTGAACTAAGTTCCTTACCAGCAGGGTCGTCCGCTAAGTGTCTGGTCCACCAAAGATTGGCTTCACCATGAAGGAGGAAAGCTTCGAGCAGTACCTTCTTGTTCTCTGGGCACTGCATCACGTTAAGCAAATCACATGTCTTAATCAGCCAGTCGTCTGTCTCCATCAGAGTTTATTCTTCACTGAAGTTGGAGGGGTGTAGATCTCTAAAATTTCTCACATAGCGGTCCATCCCGATCTCCACGGTAGCTGGGGCAGGGGTTGGAGCTGGGACTCCTGCAGGTAGTGCATTCCTGGACTCCAAAAGGGCTAAGTCTACTGCCCTGACAATTTGAGCTGCCATGTCAGTAGGTTTTGGTGCGGCTGGCGCATTAACGTCATCCATGACGATCTCAGGTGTAGTGTTCTGACGTGAAGGATCGCCTGTCTCACTGCTACAAGGTGCTTATAAGACGTAAAGAAAGGAATTATTTATGAACGTGACATAAATGAAGGATCTATTATGAAGGATATTTTCATATACAAACATATCTAAGAGCTAGAAGAAACTTGATGACTCTAACGGCTAAGGAGTGATTCAGATGAAATCCTAAGGCTCTGTGAATTTTCTTTGTCATGAGATTCTAAACTTAGCTCTGATACCAATTGTAACACCCAAACTTAATTTAACAACAAAGCAGTTCAACCGAGCCCCGCGATAAAAAGTAAACTAAGCAACAATATCTAAATTGATACATAACAGACATAAATGAAAGTACTAAATGAAAACTTACAACAGAAGTAGTAAATGAAGCTAAGGGTAAAAGGGTACCTCAAATTTTCTGAATTCACAGAGCCAACTAGAATTGAAATGAACCATATATCTGAATTTTTTGAAATATTAAATATTATCTGATGCATAGAAAATCTTTAACAATTCGGTTACACTGTGTTCATGAAAGAAAGTAGTAGAGTAACTGAACGGAAAGACAACCGAACGAAAAACAAACTATAAATGGAAGTCCGCAAACACTTGACCTGGGCGCAACTCTCCATTTGTGACCACTGTAAAGAAATGCTCGAAAACGGTTTAGCCCACTAGAGAGTAAGAAAAATCATTCTTCCTAGTGACACTAAAAACAATTTGAAAGAAAACATGTGTGCATGCTTTTTAAAACAACATTTTAAATTGAGGGAAAAATGTACTATAATTCTACGCATGCTTTTCCATAAAAAATACTTTAAACATAAACGTGAGTCTAGTGTAAACATAATATACGTTTTCATTCAAGTTTCAAAATCGTTAAACTATAGAGATTTCTAGATTTCGGCATACACTTGAATTCTAGGTGTTTTAAATTGAAAACTGTTTTTCTGGTAATGCTGTGATAGCATGGGTCAATAAAGTTTGAAACTTCTTTAAATACTTATTTACAAAATCGATTTATGTTAATGATACACTCTCCCAAAGGATTTCTACAACCTTGAGGTCCAATCGACATGTTCTAAAAAGTTTTGAAATTTTCCCTTGTTATATCAGGATTCTCTATGTTTACATGACAACCAAAGTTGTTCCGCTCCTAATTATTGAAATGAAGTTATCTCTATCCATTCACAATAAGACGTATGTTAGTTACCAAAAAATTGTTCACATCTACTAATCATCCCAAAGGATCATCTTTACCATCATACATGGGGAAAATCAAGTTCGATATATCTTGGAAAAGAGCGAGCTTTGGTTCGACCTCCATGTAAAAGATCCAAAATGATTTGGGGCTTGATAAACATCATAGTTGCTTCCTGCTTTGTCACGATACCTTCAATTGACAGCTCTTGGTGGATGAGAGAGGTCATTAATGCGTGTAAAATGTGCATCAAAATAAGCTTGATTATTAGCATCCTTTGTAGTTTGATAAACCCTGGTCTTCTCATTATTTCCATTATCCGACCTAATTGATCAGTGCAACCCCCTTGACGGTTGGCTCTGATACCAAATTGTCATTAACCCTTGTTAAGGATCTAATCACAAGGTATAAGGAAGGAATGGAGGAATTATAATTCTTGTTATTTCTATAACTTCTGTGAGGATCAATGGTCAAAAGTGGAGTCTTGATCTAGGCGGCCTAGAGGGGTGTCTTGGATGAAGGGAATTAGGGTTTTAGTGCAGAAGGGAATTATGATGAAGAGGAGGGCTTGACGAGTGTGGATTGTTAGGAAGAGGAGTGGTCGACTGATAGGTTTTGAGAGTTTTTTTGGGGTAGCTGCGGGCGAGTGTTTAGGAAGACTTCCTGGGACGTTAGCTAACATGTGGTAAGAGAGCACCAATTTGAAATTAAAAAAACCAATTCATTGCTTGTCCCAATCAAAAGAACCAACGGCTTAATACAAAGTTTTGAACCAAAATCAAATATACTAAGTTACAACCATAATGAACCAAAACTGAAATAAATGAAAGCAGTCCCACTCTTGTTCAAATAAACTTAACCAACAATCAAAAACATGGAAATAAAATAAATATAATCAAATGACGACTGTGACTCTTTCAACTGCCGTGCTTCCTCTGATTCGATTTGTGCTAAGTTGCGTCTCTAACAGTAATATTTACTGAAGGTACCAGTATGGAGAATATAGAGGAGAATTTAAGCTATTCAGAAGGAATTGCCACACTTAAAGTGATTTTAACCTGTACAATACAGAGTAAAAGGTGCAGTCTAGGATGGGAAAAGTAATGTGAAAGGAATATAAAGGAAATTGGTAGACATTGGCAAGACGACATAAGTTAAAAATTTACTATGTTTACCCATGAAAACGCTATGCTAAACAGTTAAGTTTAATGAATTAATGTCCCGAATAGTTTAGATAAGGCCAATAGTGATGATGGTTCCCACAATCGAACTTATATTTATAAAATATCACTGTTAACAAACGGATAATGATATTTATTTGTCATTTTTGCTCTTATCAATATTTATCCAAATATTGTTTAATTCATTGTACTATGGTCCTCGCAATTTCCCCATTTAGCACGTCAGCTAGCAACTATTGCATATTCTTTCAGTCACGTGCTTTTGAAAACTTTTTAACTTGTAGTCATATATCCTACAAATATTCTCTGACTATAGTTCCATGCTTTTGTTTCAGGTACTCATAGGGACCGGGGACCTTTAAACTGGGATGCGAGAATGAAGATTGCCATAGGTGCAGCCAGAGCACTTGCATACCTGCACGAGGACTCTGATCCTTGCATTATTCACCGTGATTTCAAGGCCAGCAATATATTACTAGAAGAAGATTTCACGCCTAAAGTTTCAGATTTTGGGTTAGCAAGGGAAGCACGTGATAGGAGCCATCATATTTCCACTCAAGTCATGGGAACTTTCGGGTAATAGCTTAAATCCAACTCTATACTTTGTTATCAACTCATTTTTTTATGGGATTTGCATTCACAATTTTGGGATAGTAGATTGACTTTGGGTGTTGTTACTAGAAAATCCCATTTGGCTTCTAGCAAAAAAAAATCTAATAAAAAACACTACAAACATTTATTTTGAAGGCTCTAAAATTTATATATGCAAGCCAACTCCCCCCACACAAATCACGCCTCATTCCTGTCGCCGACTTCACATTTTGATTTGGAGTTGAGTTTTCACTCCTCCTTCCTATAAATTTGTGTACAAATACTTGTATTGTAAGCATTTTATGTGAAGTAATAAAATATTGGTTACTCCTCCCCTACGAAAGGGTATCGTTTCTACCACCCTCTCTCAACGTTTCTTTTGTTCTATGGACGTTACATTCCGGGAAGAACAATTCTTTGTCTCTCGTGAGGGGGAGAGGGACACTGATATCGAGGCTCCCACTATTCTTCTTCCAATTGCGGCTTCACATATTCCTCATTCCACTACAACCAACACATCTACTTCTAGCATCACCTCAACTTCTATTGCTGAGAAGCTCATGCTTCCTCTTCCTCACGTATATCAATGACGCAACACTTGTGTTGAGATAGTACATATCCATGTAACTCCTCCATGACAAATACAAACCCTTCATAACTGGGTCCTGACAATGACCTCCATCAACCTCTCATACATCTGAAGAGTAAGCCGATCTTTGTAAAATGCTCTATTGCTAATTGTATCTCATATCACATTCTCACCCAGGCAAATAATGCCTTTATCTCCTCTCTATCTTCTGTTCATATTCCCAAAACTTGACTGGAAGCAATAAATATACCAGAATGGAGAAGAGAAATGAAGGAAGAAATGTCTGCATTAGAAAAAAAATTATACTTGGGAACTATCTCTTCTTCGAGTTGGGAAAAAATCTATTGGATCGAATTGCGTTTTTTCTATCAAGCAAAATCAAGGAGTTGTAAAGAAATTCAAAGCACGACTAGTCGCTCAGGGATATACTCAAACCCCCCGGTATTGACTATCATGTATCCTTTGCGCCGGTTGCCAAGATGGATTCCATCCGCATCATTTTATCATGCGTGACATGCTTGGGATGTGACCTACAACAACTCGACGTAAAAAATGCCTTTTTACATTGGCGATCTGGAAGATGACGTATACATATGTTTCCGCCAGGATTCTCGAAGACAGAATCAAAAGGAAAAGTCTGTCAACACAAAAATCCCAGAGCTTGTTTCGGGAAGTTTCAAAAGGCCATGACTTTGTTTGGATACAAACAAGGTCACTCCGATCATACTCTCTTTGTCAAGCGGGAAGTAGAGAAAGTGACAATCCTTATTGTTTATGTAGGCGATATCATTATCATCGGAAATGATTTGGAAGAAATTACGTGGTTTAACGCACGTTTATGAAAGGAGTTCAAAGTCAAAGACTTAGGAAAATTGAAGTACTTCTTAGGGTTTGAAGTTGTGCGATCAGATTGTGGAATCTTCATTTCTTGAAGGAAATATGTTCTGGATCTTCGTAGAAGAAACAAGGATGCTTGGGTGTGCACCTGCCGACAAGGATGACGAGAAGTGAATTATGCCAACTATCAAAGATTTGTGGGGAGGCTTATTTATCTCACACACAATCCTGATATGACATATGCAGTTGGGATCCTAAGCAACGAATTCTCCCAGATTGAGACATCAAGAAGCTGCCATATGGGTACTACGGTACCAGCAGAAATCTCCCAGATGCAGAATTCTATTCTCCCAAAACAAGCAAGTATTTAAGTTTGCACAAATGTTGATTGGGTTGAAAGTTAAGATGACTTGGAGCCAACCACCGGATATTGCTCCTTTGTTGGAGAGAATCTCGTAACTTGGTAAAATAAGGAACAAAATGTGGAAGCAAGATCTGGTGCATAAACAAAATATAGAGCAATGTCACAAGAGATATGCAAGGGACCTTCGCGTCAATCTATAATGCAGGATCTCAACCTACAAAATGAAAATATCATACGTCTCTATTGCGACGTATGAAAGTTGTTATCAACATTGTTCACAATTTCGTTTAACATGACCAAACAAAATATGTTTAAATTGGCAAACATTTCATCAAGGATCACCTGTAAAAAGGCAACATTTGCACACCGTTCGTCCAATCCCAAGATTAGCTAGCAAATATCTTTACCAAACGTCTGAGTTATGACGCCTTCACCGATAATATCTCCAAGTTGGGAATGATTGGCATATACTCTCATCTTCACGGGGACAGCTGAACTAAACCCCTTATAAAGGCCCATGCCCCCTCTTTTATTTCTTAGTCCCACACCTCTAATATTGGTTTGGGTTATCCTCTTTTGTGTATATATGGAGATATCATGTAATATTTTGAGGTTAGATTGAAAATAATATTTTCTCCACTTCTCAACTGTATAAGCCCCCTAGACAAGTCGAAAGATCAGAGACCTGCTTGGAAACTCATTTTTTGTAGTCATTATAATAATAAGATAGTGCATGCATAAGTTTAAGTCTACTTCAGGAAAGAGAATTTTTGGTTAGAGTGAATACATAAGTACTCTTTATTATTTAATATATGGAAATTCATATCTTTGATTACTCTATTATTTAATTAATGTGTATTTACATTAAAGTTCCTCTCACAACATTGTAGCTATGTGGCTCCTGAATATGCAATGACCGGACATCTTCTCGTCAAGAGTGATGTCTACAGCTACGGTGTTGTTCTGCTGGAACTTCTCACCGGCAGGAAGCCCGTGTACATCACCCCCGCACACGAGCCGGAAAATCTCGTGAATTGGGCGCGCCCTCTCCTGACGAATGCAAATGGCTTGCGTCAGCTCCTCGATCCTTCCTTGCGCGGAATCTGCAATTTCGATGATTTCGCCAAAGTTGCGGCGGTGGCCTCCACGTGTGTTCACGGCGAGGCGCCGCAGAGGCCCTTCATGGGTGAAGTCGTGCAGGCATTGAAGCTCGTGTACGACGACGTGTGCGACAGTCACGACATGATCGAAGCTTCTCACAGCCCCGAGGGATCGTCCCCTTCCCAACGAGGCGACGTCGACGGAGATTTTGGTCTGGAGAGGAGCTGGTGGAGCGAGGGCTCCCCGTGTCCGAACTATGGGGATGATTATTCGATCGCGACCGCTGAATATGCTCCCGACCAGATTGAGGAGACTCGGAGACGTCACTCGACCTCTTCTTTGGGCAGGTGGGCGGGATCGATGAGGAGTAATAGATCGGGTCCTTTGAGATGGAAGAGGAAGAAGATGACTGGTTTATATAGGCTGCGAGGGAGCATGAGTGAGCATGGGCTCACCAGGTATCAGTTTCATATGAATGTTTAGAAATGCAAACCAAGTCACAGATAGTATGTTACAAGTGTATAGTTTGTTGTCTGCTGAAGTTTTTTTTTTTTTTTACTTCTGCATTTGCCTCCATCTCAGTGGTAGCTAGATGGCTTTATGAGGTCATGGTTCATTTTTGTTGTGCATTTGATGGATATTCTTTTAATATATCCTGCTAGTTTTCTTTTATCCAAAGCTCTAATGAGATTATTATTGAGATCAGTTTCCTCTAGGAAAAGCCAAAGGCGTGCAGCGAAGAACGAGTATAAGAGGAAGACATTGCTCGTGCCTCAAGAAATAAGCATTCGAAAAATGAAAAAAAAAAACAACGCAGATGCGGTGAGGATGGAACCTTAATACTATTGTCTAGCTAATGGAAGAAGTTTCCTTCAGTTCAGTAGTGAAAAAAAAAACATTTTTAGCTAGCTTCAAAGAGTAGGCTGTTCATATCTTTCTCCAAGACGGAGTGGGATGGGCAAGAGCTCTTCAAGTCTACTCAGTGTCACGGATTTGTCCTCTTGACAATGTCCTGTGCAGTCTTAGCTCCTTTCCGCGCTCCTTCGCAGCTAGCTAAGTCAGTCTTCTCCAACACTAATTGTGGCAAGATGAAGATGAGTAAGCGAGCACTTGAAAGAGAGAGAGCAAGAAATCAATCAATCCAAGAATTCAAACAATCTAAGCATTCTTGCTCGATACACTCTCTTGCTCTCTCTTTCAAGTGCTCACTTACTCATCTTCATCTTGCCATGATTAGTGTTGGAGAAGACTGACTTAGCTAGCTGGAAGGAGCGCGGAAAGGAGCTAAGGCCGCACGGGACATTGTCAAGGGGACAAGTCCGTGACATCATGCTAGCTTCTTCATTCTTCGATCAGGGGAGGGTGCGGGCTTCTTCCCTCATATATGCTGTGGTAGTAAATGAGCGGCTGTGATATCATTGTGGCAGCTTGCACTCTCTCACCATTCCCTACCTGCTTTTAAGAAGCGGCTTTCATAGTCGGTATTTTTTTTTTCTTTTAGACGATGCATTGTTAATTTTTATGGGTGTAAATAAGCTGAACTTGAGCTTGTGTCGCACGGGGCGTGGCCAAGACAAAGTGAATGATCGGGGAGAGAAGTTGTGGCAGAAGGGTGATATATGGATAGCCTCTGGAAATAAGTTTTTGGAGATTGAATAATGAAAATGCTATAGTTTTTTCAAAACATTTTAGAATATAAATTATATGAGCAACATACTTCTGTCTTCTTCATTTATTTATTTTGTTTGTTGCTCATTTTCTTCTAATTAATCGAGTTTTTTTATAGATTACTTTTTATAACAATCTCTGAGACTCTGTTTGGGAGGCTGTCGGCTTTTCGGTGTGGGATTGAACGGTAATGCCCTAATTTAAATAAAATTAAAGAGTGGTGTGCGGATAGAATAGTGGTTGTGTGGTTAGCATTTTCTATTAGGTTTGAAATACTTTTCGGTGTGGGATTGAACGGTAATGCCCTAATTTAAATAAAATTAAAGAGTGGTGTGCGGATAGAATAGTGGTTGTGTGGTTAGCATTTTCTATTAGGTTTGAAATAAAAGACCTAACCTTAAACAACTGAGAGCCCCCTCCTTTTTGCATGTGTTGCGCCGCTCGAGAGAAGACAAAGGAGATTGAGCTTTCCCTCGTTCTCGCATCTGCTACTCCACCAGGTGCGTGCCGCCGGCCTTGCTGCACTGGCGACCGAGAGAGAGAAGGGAGGAAGGCCCCCCTTTGCCGAGAAGGAGGAGAGGAGGTTACCGAGCCCTCTTGCACCTCTTGCTGTGCTGCCAACCTAGAACTAGAGCCCTCCTTCGTGCCGAGGAATCCGTTTGCCCTTCCCCTTGTTGGAAGTGTTGTCGGGAGATCTGTTAAGGCACTTTTCCTTTTTCAGATTCTCTTCTTCCTTCTCTTGGCCGACCAAGAGGGTTGGGCTCTTATGAGTTTGCCGAGTGGAAGTGGTCGACTGGAGGAGTTAGAGGTGAGCAGCTAGGGTGTCCGTCATGGTTGTTCGTAACTGAGTTGATGAGAAGCTTCGTCGTGAGCTTGAGTGGTCGATAGAGACTCAAATCGTTGAGTGGAGGCCGGATCTGAAAGAGGACAACCATTACGATCGTCCCGATGCCTCCGCGACGCGCGTTAAAGGTAACGACTCTTTTCCTCGGTCATAAGACCGCTTTTTTCTATGTTTTGTGCTTTTGTTTGATTTCGTACAATGAGAGTACCCTCACTCCGTTTCGGTTGATGACGGGGACTCCGCCAGGTTGTGGGATTGCGACCCTGATGTACGTTTGTGTGAGCTACATGTAGAGTCCCTCTCCCGCTACCCCGTGCAGAGCGGGGACTCCGCTAGGGCGTAGGATTGCGACCCTGGCGTAGCTTTTCTGTTTCGATTGCATGGAGGGTCACCTGTCACTAATTAGTGGTGGCACATGTTTCCCTCAGCTCATTGTGAGCCAGGGTCGATTGAGTCCGTCCCCAACATAAATGTGTACTAGTGATCCGACATGCGAGTCTGGATTTAGGCATGTTGTGTGAATCCTATCTGTGGTGATAAGCCCAGATCGGTGATGTTTCTGTATTGTGCGTTGTGATTAGCCCTAGGTGTGCATACAGGAATGTCATGTGTCTTTCGTCCTAGTGATTGCAGGAATTTTTGGGCTTTATTTGTGAATACCCCGTCCCTAGGCGGCCCCGGGTTCGGCCCGGTAGAACGATGATCTCGTGGGCTTTTGTTGGACTGGTGGATCCTCATCCCTGTGTAGATTGTGCCTTCCTAGACCAGTCCTCTGCCACTCCAAAATGATAGTTGTAGGTCATATTCTTTCGAGCAAGTCCTCTGCCAATTAAAAAAAAGCAGTTGTAGGTTGTCTCCTGACCAGTCCTCTGTTGCGTTAAAAAGGCAGTTATAGGTCGTGTATCTCTTGACCAGTTAGTTCTCTGCCGCTTCAAACAGGGGCAGTTGTATGTCGTTTAGCCCAAACCGGTCCTTTGTCCATTCTATGAGACAGTTGTATGTTTTGCCCCTCATGTCGCTACAATTGATCGAGTCGCAGTCGTACTGTTATACTTAGCATTGAAGCTTAGATCGTGCATTTCCGGCGTGCTCATGACACGTGCATGGTAGTTTGAAAGGTGACACTTAGCATGTCCCTTGACTCTTTGTCCTCGTTCCTCGTTTGCATATTTTGGTTTGCGTGCGTACTTGCAGGAAATCGATGTACTCGCCTCGAAGTTCGCTAGGATGGCTGGGGGAGGGGTTGTTACGTTGTGTTGGTCAGCCCCATGCTGACCTTCGTTTGCTGCCCCGTTTGTTTTTTGTTTCAGGTGGCGTAGCTCGTAGCAGAGCGTAGTGGGCCACAACCCATGTGTTGCTGAGGAGCTGGAGACCCTTCTCTCCCCTATTTTGAGCTCCCTTTTAGTATATGTATTTCTTTGAAAAGTCATGTAAGGCCTACTTTCAGTACTTTATTCCTATTAGTTATGGACATTCAGACCCCTTTGTTTTGAGCTTTTTCTTAGCTTCTGTTACACTTTCAAACTCTGAGTTATATTAGTTTTCTTGTATCAACTATTAACATTTTAGGTTTTCGGATTTTGTATGCCGTGGGGTTCTGTCGGACTCATGCTACATACTATTTGCAGACCATGAATGTTACATGAACGCCATCGGTGATCGCATTGGTGCGAGGGGGATGCGTTCGTCAACATAGCAAATCAAAGCAAATGCACCGGCATCGACAAAATAAAAGCCACGGGGGTGCACCGCCGGCCTCCCAAACATGAGAAAATTTTGAGTGTGTTACTCCCACCTAGGATCATCGTGTGTGATTCCCCATCCCGCCGTATATTTCTGCCGGCACATATTTTCACGCATGAATGATCTAAAATACAGTAAGTATTTTATACTACAAATACGATAGTACATTTTCACAGGATCATCTCAGCCTTTGAAATCACGATCAAAGAGCCAAAGTTTTTGCCCAACATAGATTGGGCCATGGCTCTCAGCCGGGCGATCACTTATTAGCCATCTTCTCGCTGCAGTTGAGTGGCGATCACTTTAAGCCATTTTTGCTGGAACCTGGACTGAAGAATTTCCCCACACATACAGAGAAAGAGGGTTCGTCTGTTAAATCGAAGGATGCCGCTTAATTTTTCGCTCCTCAACTGCTCCTCTTCTATTTCCCTCTCGCTTCCATCTGTACGGCGAACTATCCCTTCCACCAAACCTAGGTCATTCACGTGGTATTACTCTCTCTGCGTCTTTCTCTATCTGAAATTATTCATGGAGATCAATTTCAGGGCGGAGATGTCATCGTCCTCACAAGCTGCTTCGCCTCTCGTAGACAGCTGGGTAGTGGTGGGTTTCCTTCTGTCTCCATCTCTTCTGCAGACTTGGGTTTTTTTCCCGCTTGATTTTTTTTTTCTGTATTGCCAGCTGGGGTGCGGCGCAGTGTCGGTCGATTATTTGGCGCAAGTGGCGGCGTTTCCGAAGCCCGATGATAAGATCCGGAGCACGAGCATGAAGGTGCGGCTTCTTCTGCTAAAAACCAGTAATGTTTCCTGGGATTTTACGGACTGCATGCTGAGATGATCGATAGTCATGATTTATGATTGATTGTATTTTCTTTAAGCAAACATATTTTGTTGTGATTACTTATAGCATTCTCTCAGATTCAAATTAGTTATTTGATTGTCGTGATTATAGAAGTTGGAACTTAATGCTGATGTATATTGAAACATAAGGGAGATATTCCAACCGTTAGATATGTTTTCCCCCCTGCTATTACTTGATTGTTTGCTTGATAAATATACTTTTCCTTTTCGGTATCCCTACAAACTGGTCAGGATGTAGTGCAGTGCATTTTCTCATATATCAAATATTTTATACCCAAGAATATTTGAAATATCTTTGCTTGAATCACAACCATCATACTGGAGAAGTAAGGAAACATGGGGAATTCGCTTCCTTTTTCATTTGGAAGGGAATGGTGAGAGAGTGAGAGCTGCGAAACGGCTTTGAGGGGGGGGGGGGGGGGGGGGGGGGGGGAGTGGCGAGCAACCTGTATAGGTTGAGGAAAAGGAGAGTGGAGAAATTTCTTCGGAAAAGGATAACAACCTTTCTAATACATCTATATGAAACTCTTAGAGAGGAAAACAACTCATAACCTAGGAATTCTAGTATAGGGTTTGTCGCCCTTTGGACGAGGAACTTTGCACATCTTCAAATCTTTCAATCATAAAGGACATACAAGGTGATGTATAAGGATAGCTTAGCTGAATGACATAAGAATTCTTAGACTCGTTCAATAATAGATTATCTTTACAACTGAGGCGATATTCGTGAATTAAAATTCTAAATCCCAATCTATTATCATTGGATCCCAATTTGTCCATGTAGAATTTTTACTGAATATTACCCATAAGTACGATAGAGGTTAAACATTGTATTTGCTTAAGCTCTTTGATCTTTTTTCTCCGAGAGGTCTTCTTGTTAATCTTAGAGATGTCATGTAACCATTCTTCCATGTCAATAAAAGCTCCAATTATTTTTGTCATTGAACCTCTATCGTACTTATGAGTAATAAAAAAAGGGCAGCCCGGTGCACAAAGCATCTCCACGCAGTGAGAGTTCGTGGAAGGGTCCCACCACAAGGGTGAAATGTAGGCAAACCTTACCTTGCATTTTTGGAAGCAGCCTCTTGCAAAAATGCAAGGTAAGGTTTGCCTACATTTCACCCTTGTGGTGGGACCCTTCCCCGGACCCTCGCTGCGCGGGGATGCTTTGTGCACCGGGTTGCCCTTTTTTATTACTCATAAGTACGATAGAGGTTCAATGACAAAAATAATTGGAGCTTTTATTGATATGGAAGAAATGGTTACATGACATCTCTAAGATTAACAAGAACAACTTTTGGAGAAAAAAGATCAAAGAGCTTAAGCAAATACAATGTTTAACCAATTGTCCTTTTGCCCCCTATTATAAAAGTAATACTTGCCTATTTATATGATTAGGTCCAGTGTTTACTTCATCCTAACTACTTTCAGGTGTTGCTACCTCATCCTAGCTATAATATGAGATGACATCGTCTAGGGTCTTTCCATGAAAACACAAATGTTTGGTGTAATGTGTCCCCTCTGCAGGAGTCAGTGATAACACACTACATGTAGCACATCACACACCTCAGGTTTGCAGGAAATCGTGATATGTTTCCCGCTCAGGGGTAGTCCTCGTGCGTTAATATCACCTCTGCTTTTATGATTCCTTAGTTCTCACCCGCATGATGCAATCTTCACCTACGAGGTTGATTCTCGCTACCCCTGCTAAGCTTGTTGGTGCCGAACAGATATCACATTGTCCTCGTTGAACTATGCCCTCTTCCTCCACTTGGGGGTCCCGTGCTTGTCGTTCGAGGTCCTCGTCTAGCCCTGCTGCATTAGGTGACACCCTTACACCCAGTGTCTCTTCAATAACTTTATATTATCTGCTCCGGGCAGTCATCGCTCACATAGTGTGATCCTCGCCAGACTACACTCCCAACGCCTCTCTACATACATGTATTACTCATCGTGCAATCCTCACTCTACTCTAGTATATATATTGTCACTTTCACACCCGTCGTCGCTACTATACAACACGTGGTCCCCCATGAGGGGTATCCATCACCAAACTGTTACCTTACATCTCATAGGCCCTGATGCTAGTCTGTGGTGCAGAGTTCGTGGGAGGCAAATAGCAGCATCCCAACAACTTTATTAGTCATAGGGAATATGATCTTGCAGCCACTCTGTCATATTTGACAAACTGTTCATCACTCTTAGTGACCACCTGCCACTTGTCAACACCACCTCTTGCGTGCTTTTCACAAGACAATCATCCTCTTCATTTGGCCGGGGCACATGTACCTCGTGGGGAGGAGGAAGAAGGGGTCAAACTTTTAAAAAGAATTGGAGATTGTGAGAGGGAACTTGTAAGGTTCCTGAGTTAGTGTTCTTCATTAATTACCTCTCTGCCTACACTAGGAAGTAAGGTTCTGCTCATTGTACTCCACAAACAGATCAAGGTTTAACAATATTGATGGTGTTTTAGCTTTATTCTGTTGGTTTCTTTTACAGTCGACAAAGTACTTGCTGCCATGTACAAGATGTCGAGTGCATCACTGCATTGCCAAGCACTTATACCTAGTAAATTCATTAGTGCTAATGTCCCACATGATGAGGCTTTCACCTTGTCCTTACGCTGATATCGACGACAATAGGATATTGATAAGTCATTATCACATGATGGCTTCTCCCATGTTGACGCAATCAACGTGCTCATGTGTCCTTTTGGGGCTATTTTTGGTATTCAACTATGCTATATGGTTGGAGGTCAATGTTAACAATGAACTGTTCGATGTCTCCATCAAAGAATCACCAATGGTCTTTTTTGAAGGGAAACATAAAGAATACAATTGCTGTGTGAATGAATATCGAGATGAATAAGTCTCAGGTGGTATATTGAAGAACACACTGCATGGGGATGTGGGATCCTCTGTTGCTTGAGCTGAATAATGGTAGTCTTATTGGTTATTCTGATTATGAAAGTTTCCTAGGTTGATTTCACGTTGATTTGTTTGGTTCAAATTTGTAGATTGATCAAATTTACTATCCAAGTTTTTAGGTCAAGGAAATTTCTGATTATAGACAGTATGATAATGCAGTCCATTGAAGCCATAGAGGACATTATAGTTAATTGTAATTTGGTATATGTACAACCAGAATCATTTTCTTAGTGACTCTTTCTGTCTTCAAAATTATTGTTTAATTGGCGTAATTCCTCACTCTTTCCACACTTTTTGTTCTTGGTTCATAAAAACTAATATCCTTCCCTTTGTCATGGGACTTACCAGCTACTCTTATACATGCTGGAGAGCTTCTGTCTGACATATGATTCCGTTTGTTTATAATGTACTTCCGTTATTCTTGTGCAGGCTACTTCTTTTAACTTGAGACTCATCTTCATTGTTTGGCTGGAGGTTTTCTGAACTTTCAGTATTAATATTCTTAATGTGTTAGGAGTAACATTTAATTGGGAATTTGGTTCAGAGTATGCAGATCTATGGGCAGAAACTTGTATTTCTTTATTTGAACTATTAAGGTAGGAAATACTATTTTGAATTAGTGTGGTTAGATTAATTTTGTAGCGTGCTAACCATTTAACTATCATTGTATTGCATTTCCAACCTATATTTGCCATTTTCCCATCATACACATGCCCACCCTCCTTATAGAGTTTAAACTCATCTTTCTTATACTTATGGAAATTTGTGAAGTACATTAGTAGAATGCTTGTGTTAAACTAAAAATAGATGGAAATTGATCTTCGTCTGAAACACATTGAACTAATATTTCATAAATTTTTTGTAGGTAGAGGGTGGTGGAAATACAGGGAATGCCCTAACTTGTGCTGCTCGTTTGGGTTTGAAACCCAGGTTGATTTCTAAGGTTTATCCCCACCTTAAATATCTACTTTATTATCTTTTCAACTCCTGACGTGGACATAAGGAAAAATGTTTAACTGTGTACTTCTTCATACAAATTATTGAACTTACATATGCACAAAAACCTCAACTAAATATGAATTCAAATTTCCACTAATTTTCTTATATTTTACTTAAAAGCTTTGTATTTGGTCAATGAATTATGATACAATAACGACCTAATAAGAGAAAGTAACGGTGAAAGCTAATCCCATAACACCTCCTTCCTAAAGTGTATAAGATTGCTGAAAGTCTCATGCCTTCCCACTGTAGCAATTCATCCCTTAATATGTAAGGTATTGCTTGCTTTAGCTTAACCTAGATTATATGGAACTAAACTCTCACAATTTCATCTTTCTCTATGATGGTCCACGAGTACTTCCTAGTAGGTTACCCATCCTAGAAGTACCCACTCCCGAACACCATTAATTGAGTACATAATTGAATTCATTATATGCTCTCAAAGGTACCTCACATATTTGAGGTCTAATTTTTTACTTATATTCTATGTTGTTAAAGGGGCGCCTAAGGCTCAAGGCTTACTAGACTCAGAGGTTTGCGCCTTCGTGCGCATTTTTTTCCGCCTTTGGAGCACAAAAGGCGGGCTGATTGAGTTTTTTGTTGTAATTTTTTTTCAAAATAAAGAAAGAAATAATGTTGGAAATCAATAATTTTTGCATGATTTAGTGTGTGTGAAACATAATTGAGCGTTGAGACTTAGATATGTTGCAAGTGACCATATTGATTTTATTTTTTAAGAGATATAAATGATTGTAATGAATGATTAATAAGTAGAATAGAGAGAACCTGATCAAGAAGATGAACTGATGTTTGATGCTGATTATTTAAAATGAATGTGGTTGAGCCTTGCCCTCGTCAGGCGCGCACCTGCACTTTGACTCTTGCGTCTAGGCTCCAAGACCCTTTTGCGCCTTGGTGCCCCCTGAGCCTTTAATAACTAAGTTTATATTCCATGGATACCTTTTTGCTACTTCCAATATGAGATTTAGTTTATTCTTACACCATATCATATTATATGATCTTCATACTTTTACCCTTCTCTACGGTGGTCCGCGAGAACTTCTCAGTAGGTCACCCATCTAGAAAGTGCTTTCATCTGAGCATGCCACTGATATGCACACACGACGACGACTTTCCTCAAGCATCTTATTTTTAGTTGTTTATGCATTTTACTTTAAAAAAAGGGAATCATTGTAATATTTAAAGTGGGTCTCACTGTCTAAATAAGAAGGTGACTAGAAAGTCACGGAGACCTTTTATGTATCTTAGGCTATGGATCTCTCCTTAGAGAGGGACTTCAAAGGGGAACCAACCCGCCAATCTTAGACACTAGTATTCCTCGTAATTTTGTATCTTCATTCTGATTCTATTGTAATTATTACGTGTTCTTGGTACACATTCTTGATACGTGGTTGCATATACACATCAATTGTCCGATCGCCTGTTGCTCCCGTCCGCCGCTCCTCTCCTCAGGGACTCCCCATCACCGCACGCCTTCTCTCTCGACATGCCCACCACTGCGGAATCGTTGCACACACGCTTTGATAGGGTGGATGTCATCAGCGACAACATTCTCGCACTGACGCACACACTTCACCAATGACTCCTCCACTCCCCTCTGGTGCATGCTGCGACATATCCCTCCACTAACTGCTCCCTTTCACTTGCCGCAAACAGTAACCTGATTTTCGAACACAACCCTAATTTCAATCCCCTTATTGCAAGCAATCATGTTCACAATCCATCCACTCTCAACGCCAATCAAACAAATTTATGGGCCTTGCGCCCAACAACACCATCTACTTGTCCACCTATCGCAACGCCAGAGCATGGTGCCCCCTTGTTTCCCTGGTCGATGATAAGACGACAACTCCGGCTACCCGCACCAATGCCAATGAATTCTCCAGCGTCATCTTCAACTTACGGCTCCAGTGCCAGCGAACTCTTCCTGCAAATATGCTCCCATTGCGCCTAATGTCGTCGATCTGAGCACCATCCGAGTAATTATGCCACGACATCAACGTCCCCCAGTTTTGGACATGTTTCTTTCAACGTTAAGATCTACCGACTACAACACTCATCAACCCCTTCGAAGACACTCAAATGACCAATGTTATTTCCATGACTTGACTCCACCACAAGTTCGGCTCGCAACAACCCCAACACACATCCTCCACCTCATGCGACAACGACCACACACTGGATGATCACTTTTTACCAATTATTGAGCTTCAAACTAGCCGTTACTTGGCAAAATCCTTCAACTCTTGCTTCACGCTTTCTGCAATCACACATTATGGGCAAACGACTTATTTTTTACTATTAGTGAGCTCCTCCTTCATGCTACCTACTAGCACCACATGAGTCACATACTTTTTTGCTGTCCTTGGACCACTCAACAACAAAAAATATTATTATTGTTTATTCTAGGACCACCCAACAACCCAGGCCCGCCCCTCCCCGACACTTGCTCATGTGGCATCTCAATTAAAATACATATTGACGGGCAATTTGTTCTATCCCAAATTGTCACCCAACTGCACCCACTGTCTCTCTCATGCACCCAAATTCACACACTTTGTTATTCACTTGCGTCCAACACAGCGACCGCTTTGTATGCTTTATTCGTCGTCGCTCCGTTCCTTTCCCTTGTCGTAGTCAACCCTCTCTTTGCAGAGCTTATTTGCAAGTCCCGAGCAGTAAAGATCTGGACAAATACATGTTATTGTCATCAAGCGCCTACGAACTTTCGCCATACATTTTCCATCGTTCCCTCCCACTAAACTACAGTATGACGTCCCCGACAAGCCTCATCATTCTGATTCTCTATGCCTCTAAACTCATTTAGGATTTGGACCTACACTCTATTTGGGATCTTAGAACCTAGTTCTTGCCATCACTTGGACTTAGTAACAAGGTCATTTTTTAAACACCGAGCAATTCCATGGAGAGCTTCTACACTAGTTTCAGATGTGATTGTCCCTAACACAACAACTAGATAAGCACAAGGCTTTCATTCAGATGACACAAGGTCCCGCCGACGTTTCACATGACCCCGTCCACTAGAGGAGACTAGCGGAGTTCGATGATGTGCACACACTGGATCCTTAGAGGCTCGACCTTGGGGACAAGGTCGATTTTCAGACGGGATGTATTGATAGGCACATGTGGGCCAACTTTCCTTAAGCATCTTATTTTTAGTTGATTAGACATTTTACCTTTTGAAAAGGGCATTATTGTAGTATTTAAAGCAGTTCTCTCTCCAGTCTCTCTATATAAGGGGATGACTAGAGAGCCTTGGAAGTTGGAAACCTTTTGAATATCTTAGGTTATGGATCTCTCCTTGGAGAGGGATTTCAAAGGGGAACCAACCCTCAGAAGTTTAGCACAAGTACTCGTGATTTTGTATATTCATTCTGATTTTAGTACAATTACCGTGTTCTTGTTTGTGTTCTTGATACTTGTTTTTGATAGTTACATAAAGTATCATCCACCATTTGCTTTCAAAAGTTCTCTTACGTATTTTGAGACTATATTGTTACTTATATAGTCAAGTAACCTTTCATCCACTTCTAGTGCGAGATTTAATTCACTCATGCACTTATTTGTCCTAGAAGTATGATATCTTAGAATTACTAGAAGCCATTTTTTCCTTCCCTCACTACCCCAATGATATTAACGACCTCATTGGATTCGTGATGACACATGTACACCCTCCTCCAATCCATCCATACGTGATACAACACTAATCTCCCATATGCCCTATACTCCTATTACTATCTTCATGACATCAATTCAATGTGGTAATTTGTGTTCTATGGAGCTTAATCTATATTTCTGGTTACATTTTTAAAATTGTAGACTACAACTTAAACATCAGATAAAGATATTGGAGCTTCACATTCGAAGAATGATGGGGTGAATCTATGTATATGATAAACTTAAGTCTTGATGTATAACTCCTAAGCTTAGTTGTGTCCGTTTCCATTTAACCCATGAACATATTGCTAGTGAGAAGCTTTGAAGTAGTGTTTCTTTCTTAGATGTTTGGTGAATTGAATATATCATTACTTTGCTCAAGGTTCAAAAAGTATAACCCCAAAAAGTTTCATTATTGCATAGCAGATTTCTCATTCGGAATAATGTTTATATGGCTTTTAGAATCGCTTGGTATTTCTTTAAAGGATCTAAATCTGAAACTTTGAATGTCTTAATAATGTTTATAAATTTCAAATTAGTAGCTCTTTACATTTTGACACGAGTATGCCACCCAGGATTACCCTCCTCACAACGAGAAAAGATTCAGAGTGTTCTCATGTACCTTATCATTTATTAATATTGTTTTTTTACCTTAAGTGATATTTTAAGTGATTTAGATAGGCGATTGTCCTCTCTCTATAAACGTGAATATTTTGGGCATCTTTGAGCCTTGTGTGTTTTGAGTTCTCCATGGAGAGGAATTTTTGAAGGGAACCAACCCTTTAGCACGATGGCGCGAGTTTTTCTCGCAATTATATCCCCATTATTCTTGTAATGCAATTGGTCATTGTCTTATTTCTATCACAGTTTGAGTTGTTTTTGTGGTAGGTAGCTAATGATGCTCAAGGGAGGAATATTCTGACAGAACTAGAAGGTGATGGTGTGGATACTTCTTACATTGTGGTGAGTTGCAATATTTTTCTTACATTCTTGTTGGGTATTTGTTTTCTGATGGACTGAAACTGCCTGGAAATCATGTTATTCTGTTTATTTGACATGAATAGGCACTTTACCTGGCAAAAGATATTACTGTGCTATGCAGATATTGGCAAAAATTGCTCAATTACTTACTATATTTTGGTTCTCTCAATTATAATACTCTTAATCCTTAAAGGACAAGGTTTACCTATGCTTTGCTCCACCAGCAACAATAGATTTCCTTTTCTATAACTCTGGTAGTTCTTGTTGCGGTAATTTGCCCAAAGTTTGGCATATGTCTTTCTAAAAACGTAGAACTATCTATGATGAGCTCCTGGCCCTCAATATTTTACTTCTTTCAAGTTTGATATCATAGCCTTGAGAAATGTTTGAGGGAGAAGAAGTGCGGAGAAAAAAACCCTCTTTGATATTGTATTGCATTACACTAGCTATTTCAAGTTTATTTATAGGCAAATTCGTAAACCAATAAAATATGTCATAAAGCGCTCTTTCACTAGGATTTTTTTTCGAATCTTCGAACATCTTCATCTTCAAACCAAATTGATGCATCTGGACATGTATCATGAAAGTTCCTAATACATTTAGGCACATGATATAAAAAATGATAGGATATGCAACTTCCAATGCATGTATATTTTTATGTTCGGCAATTTCATTAACTCGAGGACTGATGAGTATAGGATCAATAAGTTTGATGATAAATACTATGTGAGTGGCAAACCTTATAAAACTCCTTGCTAAAATATTTTGGCATCAACGGATCATGATATTTTGACAAAATTGTTGATTTGATTTGCAATTTCACGATAAAACTTTGAAAACATAAAGTAATTCAATTCAAGAACGTTATAAGTATATCCATATCATATTAGAGTGATCATCAACAAATGTGACAAAATAATTATTACCATGAACGAAATCAAAAGCACGTTCACAACTTGCAAAAGTACAAGGAGAACAAGTATAGCTGTGGTGTTTCTCTAGAATACAAGACTCATAATTGAAATAAAAAAGCTATCCCTGGTAATATAAGATCCAGAGAAAATTAGAAGGTTTGTCTGCGTGTGGTTGTGTGTGCGTGTGTGTGGGTGGGGGGATGTGCAAGACATCAGTGCCATTGAATGGTCGAAAAGCTCAGTACAAGTCAATTTGTTAATGTTCCCTACCAATTTGTTATCACAAAATGAGAAGAAAATATGTTACTGAACAGTTGAGGTCACGAACGTGTTGGAAGATGGACATACGATTATGAAATTTATCAGGAACAATTGAAGGATTATACATTTTTAACATGGATGAGAAAGAAATATATGGAACTAGTGACAAGAAGATGAGAAAGAAATATATGGAACTAGTGACAAGAATGGTTCTTATACAATTTTAACATGGATGAGAAAGAAATATATGGAACTAGTGACAAGAATGGTAGAACCATGTGCAATGGAGATAAAGTTGTGATGAAGAACGAGAGGCACATTCTTAGACATGTGACTGGAATCATTTGAGTCAGCAATCTAAGAACTAGAATCAGATAAAAGTGATATTACTGGCAGAGATGAAAGGTCAATGGATGATGCCTATGAGAGAAACTGGCGTAACTGATTCAGTGTAGCTAGGAAAAACTTGCTATGATACAATATAAATTATCTCTTTGATACTTATGAAAGAGGAGAACAAGTGTGTGCACTCTCACACAGTGGAGAGTGCTACTAAAATAGTATAGGCTATGTGGGACAATATGTAAGTCTACACTCTTGAAGTCCTATTAAGTTTACAACACCACTTCCTACTGCATTAGTTAATTATGGGGCGAACATTTTCAGTTATAATGAAAAGGTCGAGTCAACCATAATTATTGGATTGCTGTAACATCACTTTAAATGTATTCGCATGTTCAATCATTGCTCCACACAAAATAAATTCTCTCACATCTATGAAAGTAGCCTAGGTATGGTCATTTCTTGTAAAAACAGCCTATTTATTTGCCTTGTATTACATATCTCTTTTTCTCATTTACTATCTAGAGAAAGAAAGTTGTTGGTTGAACTAGGCAACTTGCCTATGATCTCACTTAATAGGCAAAGTAGAAATAAGAAGCTGATGATTGTTTTGTGTAAATCATTGAAGTTGCTATAGAATCAGTCACGGGATTTATCATTTCAAGTTGAGCGAGTTAGCTATTTTTTAGGTAAGGGGACGAAGTTTACCACTAAGATTGGATCACCAAAAAGAATTGTTTGCCCAGAATCGTCCAATACAGCTCAACATTATATGGATATTTAAAATGATTTATTTGAACCAGCAAAAGGATACAGTTTTTTAGTTGCTTTTGATCGCCCCATGTAGATCAACATTATGTGGAGATTTATAATTGATTTACTTGAACCCGCAAAAAGATACAGTTTCTTTAGTTACTTTGGATGATTCCATGTACCTCGACTTTTTGGCGAGAATACCGAATCTTTGAATTAAATGATTTACTTAGCTTTTTAGTGCGATTGACACTGATTTCCTTGAATCAAATGATTTACCTAGATATCAATGTTACCAGGATCGCGATACGGATCATAGGATCCAGATTATGAAATTCGATCCGGGTCGTAATTCGGATCAAAACTAGTGTGAGTTCAAGCGGGTGCGCGATTCGAATCGTAGGATCGCAATCCCTACGCGATCCTAACGATCCGTCTTTAACTCATTTTCGCATTTTAATTTCTAAGTGCAACGACCGCCAATCACGTCTCTGCCGATCTCCGAGCCCACCTTGGATTCTCCTCTGCGTCCTCGCCGACTCTTTCTCTGCCGCGCTCCGAGCATTTGACGGCTTCTGCTTCTGCTTCTCTGCATCCTTGGCTTGTCGACTGCGTCTCTGAGCATCCGACAACTTCTGCTTCAGAGCTTCTCTTCTCTGGAATCTCTGCTCCTTGCCGATTTCTTCTCCAAACTCCAAAGCTACAGGTAAGCATAAACTAGCCGCTCCCTCTTCTATGGAATGCTGAACAAAAATTGAAGATGCTATTAAGTATTAAAAATACTGTTTAAGCTATTTAAGCTATGTCAATCATCAAATTGTTTGTAAATTTAAGTTATATTTTTTCTAACACTAAGTGTACAACCCCATACCCGTCGGGTGTGACCCTCCCCAGATAGTTGGGACCCGAGGTGTCTTGTGGTTGGCTAGCATTGATCGGGCTGCGTCTAGCGGATTTTGGTGTGCGTTTAGAGGAATGGTCTGCGGATAGCAGTTTTGGCTAGGGTTTTTTATAAAGCCTAGAGAACTAAAACCCTAGTGAGGGAGATTCTTGCCCAGCCGCAAAAACCCGAGCCCCTTCTCCTCCCCCGATCCCTCCCGTTCGCACAGGACGCCGCAACCCTTTCCCTCTCCCGATCTCCTTCTCCCCCACCGCCTCTCCTCCCCGTCGGCCTAGAGCAGGGAAAACGCATCTCCCTCCCCCGATCTCCCTCTCTCGCCGCCTCCTGGAGCAAGGAAGGGCCGCCCCCGAGCGAGAAAGGCTTTGCATAGATCCAGGGAGGTGCACCTATGGAGAGGAAGGGGTCGGTTCTGAGATTTTGGCTGGCCAAAAGAGCCTCCAAAGGTGCCCAAGTTTAGCATTGACTCGGGAGGGGAAGCGCTCAACGATCTTCCGGGTGTGTGGTGGGACCTCCTCGCTAAGCCCTTGGCCTTGTTCTTAGTTCCTTAGCTTCTAGCCTAGAGTTCTCCCTTGGGAGGAGTAAGTGTGAGGTCACCCCTCAACTTGTTGAGGGCCCGAACTCCACAGAGACTAAGACTTGTTCGCAAGTCTTGGTTTCAACATTATGGTGCAGTGAGCGTGGAGAGTGACCAACACAAGAAACTCTCAAGCGAACGTCATGGCTAGAGAAGGGAAACTAAGTGACGACCAGGGTCATGCGCTGACACCCACGGGAAGATGTGAGAAGTTCTACTAAGATTGTTCGATCATGTGTAAAGGGGACCATTAGAGGCACCAGTTAGGCATCGCATGATAAACGAGGGAGGAGTAGACCAATAAAGACTTGGAATTAAACTATACGGCAAGACACGATGCACTTAAGCATTAGTGATGTTATGACTAGGGATAGGACACAATGTCGACAAAGGATCCATGTAGCAAACCCCACTATAGTGGGATAAAGGCTTGAGTGTTGTTGTTGTTGTTGTGTGTGAGCATGCTAAGTATAATGGTATAAACATATTACATTTTCTATTGGCAATAAAATAAAATTTATCCCTTTTTCATTTAATTCAGAGACATTTGGGGGTCATCTAATACTCAAATGTAAGTGGAGCTCGTTGGTTTGTATCATTTAGTGATAGTAGCATCAGGGTCACTTCGATTTTCCTCAAACCTATATATTTTTTGTTAGTATAACTCTTACAAATTGTTATGATCTAAAGTCACTTTGGTGGTAAAATACAAAGTTCAGGTATTAAAGATTATTTCCCAGACTGACTTTCTACTTTCATGTGTCTAAATCATATTGGGGAAGCCATCATTACTACTCATCTTACAAATGACCTTCCATCTAGAATTTTGGGTTTTAAATGTCCTATGAGTATACAACCAAATGTCTATCCTAGAAGTTTTAGTTGTCCTTTTGTTCATTATCATAGTCCTAATATGGAGAAATTGAATCACAGGGCTATTAAATGTGTTTCTAGGATATCTTTTCGCTCAAACAATGTTATAAAATCACCATTATCCATCTAAGAAATCGTGTCTATGCGGATGTCACATTCGTGAGGGAGAATCATAGTTTATACCATCTCATCACCAGGTGAGGATATTAACATGGAGGAGCTCCGGGACCTGGCCATCATTCGCCAGGAGGAAATCAAGAGGCGGATGGCCAAGTATTTTGATCACCACGTCCGGGTAAAGCAGTTCGAAAAGGGGGGCTTGGTCCTGAAGAAGGTAAATGCGGCAGGGGGAGGAGCCTCTATAGGTAGACTAGAGCCCAACTGGGAGGGGCCTTACGTTGTAAGTGAAGTGCTCAAGTCGGGAGGGTATCACCCCCAGGATGTGGAAGGGTTACCTAACGGCCGAGCCAGGAGTGGGGACGACTTGAAAAGATTCTATCCGTGAAATTTTTTGTAACCAACTTATTTTGCGTTTTATTATCCATGCATATATTCTGAGGTCTTTTCTGAGCAGGTGGCAGGTTCTTTGGCGCTGGAATGCCCCAGATCGATTCCGCTGCCGGGCTCTCATAGACGGTGGGTCAGGTTGATCTCTGGAGAGGCTGGCGAGTGGCAGGTTCTTTGGCGCTGGAATGCCCCAGATCGATTCCGCTGCCGGGCTCTCATAGACGGTGGGTCAGGTTGATCTCTGGAGAGGCTGGCGAGTGGCAGGTTCTTTGGCGCTGGAATGCCCCAGATCGATTCCGCTGCCGGGCTCTCATAGACGGTGGGTCAGGTTGATCTCTGGAGAGGCTGGCGAGTGGCAGGTTCTTTGGCGCTGGAATGCCCCAGATCGATTCCGCTGCCGGGCTCTCATAGACGGTGGGTCAGGTTGATCTCTGGAGAGGCTGGCGAGTGGCAGGTTCTTTGGCGCCGGAATGCCCCAGATCGATTCCGCTGCCGGGCTCTCATAGACGGTGGGTCGGGTTGATCTCTGGAGAGGCTGGCTAGTGGCAGATTCTTTGGCGCTGGAATGCCCCAGATCGATTCCGCTACCGGGCTCTCATAGACGGTGGGTCAGGTTGATCTCTGGAGAGGCTGGCGAGTGGCATGTTCTTTGGCGCTGGAATGCCCCAGATCGATTCCGCTGCCGGGCTCTCATAGACGGTGGGTCAGGTTGATCTCTGGAGAGGCTGGCGAGTGGCAGGTTCTTTGGCCCTGGAATGCCCCATATCGATTCCGCTGCCGGGCTCTCATAGACGGTGGGTCAGGTTGATCTCTGGAGAGGCTGGAGAGTGGCAGGTTCTTTGGCGCTGGAATGCCCCAGATCGATTCCGCTGCCGGGCTCTCATAGACGGTGAGTCAGGTTGATCTCTAGAGAGGCTGACGAGTGGCAGGTTCTTTGGTGCTGGATTGCCCCGGACGATCCCGCTGCCGGGCTCTCACTAGCCGGTGGGTCAGGTTGATCTCGCGGAGAGGCTGGCAAGGTGACAAGTTCTTTATAATGGCAGGTTGACCTCTCGTGGAGGCTCTTTGGTTTCGGCTCCGAGATGGTTCCGCTGTTCGGGCTCTCATCTAACCGGCAGAGCGGGTAAACCTCTCGGATGGCAGTTTGAGAAAGGATGAGATTCAATATAAGGCTTTAGCATATAAGAGATCAGTTATGCTTGATAAATTGATAGTTTTCACTGACAATCGAAGTTCTTTAAGAATAGTTTTGAAAACAGAAGCTTAAGATAACGAATCCTACAATGACACAACATTATTTGATTAGTTTTAGAAACAAAATCAGATTCATTCTAAATTGTCAATGCATGATTGTTTATGTAATCATTATAGATAATAGTGAGCGTTCTTTTCCTCAGCACTGTTAATCATCCCTGAGGCCATTCATGAATAACACAATATGCAACAGTAAAAATAACTGCAATCTAAATTATGAGTTTGCTTGCTAATAGACATTAAGTTGCATGACATTTTGAGAACATGAAGAGCAGAACGTTTCTACCATAAAAAAGAAGGCATAGTGTATAACCAAGGTTGTTGACAATCAAATTGATCATTTAAAGGCAACAAAGAGAAATGTTATCACATCAGGATAAATATGAGTACAAAAAAGAGAAGAATCATCATTCATATGATTATATACCCATTTTTTTTTCGGGTCGGCTCCCACCCGCCGGATACTTGGGGTTGGACATTTCTTTTCGAGCGTGGGGCACGCTCGCAAAGAGCGGGGATTGTGTACAACCCCATACCCATCGGGGTGACCCTCCCCAGATAGTTGGGACCCGAGGTGTCTTGTGGTTGGCTAGCATTGATCGGGCTGCGTCTAGTGGATTTTGGTGTGCGTTTAGAGGAATGGTCTGCGGATAGCAGTTTTGGCTAGGGTTTTTTATAAAGCCTAGAGAACTAAAACCCTAAGTGAGGGAGATTCTTGCCCAGCCGCAAAAACCCGAGCCCCTTCTCCTCCCCCGATCCCTCCCGTTCGCACAGGACGCCGCAACCCTCCCCTCTCCCGATCTCCTTCTCCCCCATCGCCTCTCCTCCCCGTCGGCCTAGAGCAGGGAAAACGCAGCTCCCTCCCCCGATCTCCCTCTCTCGCCGCCTCCTGGAGCAAGGAAGGGCCGCCCCCGAGCCTTCCTCCTCCCTCTCTCGCCGTTGGCCTGGAGCAAGGAGGAGCAGCGCCCCGTCTCCCTTCCTCACTCTCTTTCCCGTCGCCGACCTGAGCCTTCTCCTCCCCGTCGGCCTGGAGCAAGGAAGCCCGAGCCCTCTCTTTCCTCCTCTCGTTTTCCTGGAGCTAGGGCAGCCGCAAGCTAAGGGAGGAAGCTTCCTCCCTCCTCTCTCTCGTCGGCCTAGAGGAGGACCTGAACCATCCCCTTGCCGACCTAGGGGAGGGCCGACCCATTTTGGTTGGGTGTTGCTGTGTGAACATCCGTAGAGCTCGAGCTTGGCCGGCCAAGTGCGTGGACAACCGTTACGTTCGTTAGCCGTCGAATCTGGGCACGTTCCCATGCCTCCGAAGCACGCGTCAAGGGTAACGAAATTTCTCCTCGGGCAGGTGAAGCCCTAATTTATCATGATTGCATGGAAGCCCCTCTCCACCAACGGGTGGAGGAAGAGAGCTCTCCGACGGGTCGACGTGTACATCCCCGCTTGTAATTGCATTAGCGTCCGGAAGCGCGAGTACGGACTTAGGCATGCCGTGTGAAGCCCATCCGGATATGTCAATCCGGATTGGTGATGTTCTGGGGTTCCCGGAGAAGACTCCGAGGAAGTTGCATACTACTTGCTTGCAGGGGCGAAATATTGCCACCCCAAAAAAGGGGTGGGGTCGATAGGCTCCGGCCCGTTGTAGCTGATCGATGTTCAGCTTGCCACCACTAGGCAGGACGTTGGCGTACAGGTGTTGCAGAACAAAGCGGGAAATAGCGGGTTTAAGCCCAAGGTTGTGCCGGCCCGAGAAGGCCCTATTTATTTATATTGCCGGCCTGCGTGCAGAAGTATGGAATTCATATTCCTGTAATCTGTGATTTATCTTTTCTAACGTAGTCAAGTGGGCGGTCCAGAGGGAAATTTACTTGGAAACCCCTGAGAGTCTGGTAATAGTCTCCCGGAACAGCGGAGTCACGCTGTTGGCAGCCCATTTGGTCTGCGTATAGTAAAATTGTTAGGTGGGAGTACGACATTGGTCGACCGGGCGAGAAAGGCTTTGCATAGATCCAGGGAGGTGCACCTATGGAGAGGAAGGGGGTCGGCTCTGAGATTTTGGCCGGCTAAAAGAGCCTCCAATGGTGCCCAAGTTTAGCATTGGCTCGGGAGGGGAAGCGCTCAACGATCTTCCGTGTGTGTGGTGGGACCTTCTCGTTAAGCCCTTGGCCTTGTTCTTAGTTCCTTAGCCTCTAGCCTAGAGTTCTCCCTTGGGAGGAGTAAGTGTGAGGTCACCCCTCAACTTGTTGAGGGCCCGAACTCCACATAGACTAAGACTTGTTCGCAAGTCTTGGTTTCAATACTAAGCTATCTCAAATTCTCAATGCACTGTTTGTAACTTGTAAGGGATATATTTTCTCTAGACCCTAAAACCCTGAACTATGTTATTTTTTAGTTCAATTTATTTGTTTTCTTTTGAATTTTGAAATAATTATTCAACTATTGATTAGTTTTATAGTTTTTTGTGTTGATTGTTTGTGTAATTGGATGATACCAAATTCAATTTCATATTTTAAGTCTCACTTTATGAATGTTGTAGGATCTTACGATCCTCGATCCGATTCTACGATCCGATCCAACCCGCAAAATGATCCCAGCTAGGATCTCGATTCTGACAACCTTGCTAGATATCTTGTAAATTTTGTAGATTTTCAGTGGAGCTTTGGAATTGAATTTTTTAATCTCATCTTTTGCTCTGGGGAGAAGGGTAGCCGTGGCGCACCGGTTGAGGTGTTGCCGTGTGACCTTGATGTCATGGGTTCGAGTCCTGGAAGCAGCCTCTTGCAAAGATGCAAGGTAAGGTTTGCCTACATTTCACCCTTTGTGGTGGGACCCTTCCCCGGACCCTCGCTGCGCGGGAATGCTTTGAGCACCGGGCTGCCCCTTTTTTTTTGCTCTGGGAAAATATTGTTGGAATATTATTTCTTGTTCATATTTTGAAAAAGTTTATGTAACTATTATGTGTAGGAATGATTATTAGACGCAAGTTTCTGTTGGATGTATCTATTCATAGGACAAGTTATAAAATTCATGTTCAAAGGTTTGTGTTGAGAAGAGCGAAACTTGTATGTATTACTTATATTGTTAAATACAAGGAGGGAATACATATTTATAGGAGAGAAGAGAGGAGAGAAAATCCTATACACAATGTGGGACTAAAGGAGAGAGAGAGAAATAATTACACTCATATATACAAAAATGGGCCTAACTATGGGCCTTTGATATGAGCTTTTCTAACACTCCCCCGCAAGCTGGAGCGTACAAATCGTAGGCGCCAAGCTTGGATAAGCACTGATGATAGAGAGTACTGGACAGTGCCTTTGTGAGGACATCCGCAACCTGTTCAGTACCCAGAACATGCTTCAATTCAATCTTTTTCATCTGGACTTTCTCTCGAATGAAGTGGCAGTCTACCTCAATATGTTTTGTTCTCTCGTGAAAGACGGGATTCTTGGCTATGTGTATTGCAGCTTGGCTGTCACAGAGAAGGAGAGCAGGTGAGGGAAGCTTCATACCAAGATCCGTGAGAAGGCTTTCAAGCCACGTTAGTTCTGATAGTACTGATGTCATTGCCCGATATTCTGCTTCAGCTGAAGATCGTGGAACTACTGCTTGTTTCTTGCTCCGCCAGGTGATCAAGTGTCCTCCAAAGTAAGTGTAAAAATCACTTGTTGATCGCCGATCATCTATGAACCCAGCATAGTCAGCATCTGAATATGCGACTAGATTTGGAGTTGAAGATGAGATTTTGTACACAAGGCCTTGACCAGGAGCTGTCTTAAGATATCGGAGGATTCGTTCAACAACCTGCAAGTGAGAACTTCGAGGGGCATGCATGTATCGGCTGACAATACCTACAACAAATGATATATCTGGTCTTGTCACTGTGAGGTAGATCAATTTTCCGACCAGACGGAGATAATACTCCGGATTTTGTAGCAGAAGATCAGTGTCAGATGCCTGAGCAGAAATCTTGTGATTTACATCCATTGGAGTGTTGACTGGCTTGCATCCAGAGTAACCTGCATCGTGGAGAAGGTCGAGGCAGTATTTCCGCTGAGAGAGGACGAGACCATCAGATCGTCTGGCGACTTCTAAACCCAGGAAGTAGTTGAGATTTCCTAGATCTTTTGTCTGAAAGGCAGTGCTGAGATGTTGTTTGACCTTCTGTATCCCTTTGACGTCATCTCCAGAAATGACGATGTCATCCACATAAACTAGCAGAATGACTGTTCCAGTTGGCTGATGGCGAATGAGCAGAGAGGAATCTGCCGAGCTCTGTTTGAAACCAAGTACCCGAAGTTCCTTACTGAACTTGTTGAACCAGTTCCGCGGGGATTGTTTGAGACCATACAGAGATTGCAACAATAGGCAGACCAGTGACTCCCCCGTGGTCTCAAACCCGGGAGGTTGTTCCATGTACACCGTCTCCTGTAGATCGCCATTGAGGAACGCGTTTTTGATGTCCAATTGATAGAGGGGCCACCGTTGATGTACAACAACAGAGATGAGCACACAAACGGTATTCAGTTTCGCCACCGGAGAAAAGGTTTCCTCATAGTCAATGCCATGTTGTTGAGTATATCCACGAGCGACCAAGCGAGCTTTCAGCCGATCAATAGTGCCATTGGGAGCATGTTTGATAACGAAGACCCATTTACAACCAACAGTTTTCTGACCCGGAGGGCGGGGTACCATAGTCCAGGTTTTGTTTGCCCAGAGAGCTGTCATTTCCTCTTCCATGGCAGCGCGCCAGCCAGGGTGTTGGAGAGCCTCCTGCACTGAGTGAGGAATAGCCACAGTAGACAAAGAAGTAGCAAGAGTTTTAAGTGGAGGGGAGAGACGATGCAGGGATACGTAGCTCGCCATTGGATGAGCGGTGGACTCTGTTACCGGATCAGCAGGACTTGGAGCACCAGAGGACGAGGACGACTGCGCAGGGGCAACGTGGCGGGAAGTGCGTCGGGAATAAACCTGGATAAGAGGCGGCCGGTAGGGAGGCGGAGTAGGGAGTGGTTGTGGCAGAGGTGGTGGAGGAGGCGTGTTAACCGGGACGATGGGTCGCATGACGGGTTGTGGGAGAGAAGGTGATGGAGAAGATGGTGCTGGAGCTGGGAAAAATGGCAGGTCTTCTCGGAAGGTTACGTCAGCGGACACCAAAATTTTCCGAGTGAGGAGAGAATAACAGACGTAGCCTTTCTGTGTATGGGAGTAGCCAACAAACATTTGCTTAGTCGCTCTGGGATCTAGTTTGTCCGTAGATGGTCCCATGGAGTGGACGTAACACGTACAACCGAAGATTCGAGGTGTGAGAGGGAAGGCCGGAGTAGAGGGAAAGAGTAGACTGAACGGACTGGCATTATGGAGTACGGAGGAGGGAAGACGGTTTATAATGAAGCATGCGGTAGATATCGCAAAGTTCCAATAGACCTTAGGAACGTTCATGTGAATCATGATCGAGCGGGCCATATCAAGGAGATGTCGGTTCTTCCGTTCGGCCACACCGTTTTGTTGAGGGGGTGTAAGCACATGAGGTTTGATGAAGAATCCCGAATTCAGAGCATAAGCTCGAAAACTCATTGCTAGTGTATTCGCGAGCATTATCGGTGCGCAGCGTTTTGACGGTGGTGAAGTGAGTGCGGGTTTCAAGGATAAATGCCTTAAACACACGAGGTAACTCAGAGCGCTCGCGAAGTAAGTATAGCCATGTTGTGCGGGAGTAATCATCAATAAAAGTAATAAAGTAACGAAATCCAGAGATACTACAAATTTTATAGGGACCCCAAATATCGGAATGAATAAGATCAAAAGGAGCGGAGCTCCGAGTACAGGTTGCAGGAAAGGATGAACGCGGCTATTTGCCGAAAATACATGATTCACATTGAAATGTAGAAAAAGATACATCGGGGAGTGCCTTCTTGAGGATAGGGAGGGGATCATGGCCAAGACGCTGATGCAAGTCAGTAGAAGAGACAGAGGCGAGGATGGTGGGAGAGTCGTCGAGAAGGTAGAGCCCGTTGCGCAGCTGCTCTTTACCAATGGTAGTCCCCGTCCGTCGATCCTGTATCAGAAAAGAAGAACGCGAAAAAGTGACGGAGCAATCCAAATCAGTAGTGAGACGGCTAACAGAGAGTAAGTTAAACGGGGAGCCCGGAACATGGAGTGCCGAGCGGAGAGAAATGGATGGGCTGAGAGATAGGTCAGCTGAGCCGGACACAGAGACAGTCGCTCCATTGGCCACAGTGATACACTTCGGATGAGGAGCACCCGAATACGTTGGCGGCTGAAGAGAGGTGATATGATGAGTGGCACCCGAATCCACTATCCAGCGAGGACTAGTGGAGAGACAAACGATACCTGGGCTGAAGACGGAGGCGACTAAGGCAGGTGGAGTCATCATCCCTTGGAATTGCTGGAACTGTAGGCGGAGAGCCTCAAGATCGGCACGAGAGGCCGAGGAGCTATCGTCAACGACTGCAACAGTCGGTCGTGGAGGAGGGTTGCCAGCCTTCCGAAAGCAGGTGGACTCATAATGGCCATCACGACCACAGAACGAGCACTTCGGCCGTCCTCGTCCACCACGGCCCCTTCCACGGTAGGCCGACCGACCTCCTCGGCTAGAAGGAGGAGGAAATGAAGGAGCAGGGACATTTTGGAGAAGAGCCGGTGAGGGAGGAGCAAGAGCCTCCGGAGGTTGTGATACTTTGAGTAGCATGGAGCAGACAGCCGATAAGGAGGGAGTGAGAGTCGAGGCCAAGACTTGTGCCCGAATACTCAGAAGATGTGGAGGAACACGGGCCATGAGCATAGCAATGCAAACGGCCTCCCTTTGCGCGCGCTGAGTGGCAAGATCAGAGGTGGGCGGCTGGTGTTGAAGCCATGCTTCGGAGAGTGACTTGACCCGAGCGACAACAGAGGTAATGTTTGGTCCACTGGTGTCCAGAGCCTGAAGATCAGAGATAATGTCGAAGAGACTGTGAAGGCTGTCCTTGCCGGAGTATAAGGAGTGGAGCTCGTCCCACATCCTTTTGGCCGTGGGCAGGTACATGACCATTTCATATGGTTCGCTCTCCAAAGAGTTAAGGATCCAGGTCTGGACCCGACCATCAGTCTTGAGCCACTCAGGAGGAGTAGGAGCCGGGGGGTCATCGGTAAGATGAGCGAGAAGACCCTTGGCCTGGAGGACCCGGCGGATTGAGTGACCCCAAGGAATGAAGTTTTTCTTCCCGGAGAGGGAGAGAGTAGTAATTCGCAGCTCATCACGGAGCTCACTAGGAGGGTGTTGTTGGACGGTCTCAGGAGGCAAAGTCGAGGAGTTCTCAGACGAGCCCATGATAGCAGGAAGGCGGCGGACTGGCGGACAGAGAAGGGCAAACTGGCGAGAAAAAGAACTTGGGAGGAGGTCAGAGGAGAGCAGTCCGCATGGTCACGGTAAAGAGACCGGCAGCCAGTCAAGGCTACGACCAGGTGCAGAGAAGGCCACTGCGGTTTGAGAAGGCCGGAGACCGCTGCACGGAGGGAGCGGCTAGAGACAGGCTGCGGTTTGAAGAGACCGCGGCGGTTTGAGATGAGCCCGCTGATGGAGAGGAGAAGAGCTCGCTGGCGGTCTGCGACTTGAGCTGGCGCTGGCTGTCTGCGACTAGGAGAGCGCTGTGACTTGAGATGAGCTCGCAGAAGAAGGTCGCAGAAGAAGCTCACTGATGGAGAGTGCTGCGACTAGGAGAGCGCTCACTGAGGAAGCACGCAGAAGAAGCTCGGCCGAGAGATAAGACCGCGGAGATCGGCAGAGGAGATCGGATGAGGAGACCGGCAGAGGGCAAGAGGGCCGTTTGAGCGCAGGTGGAAGCCACGAGCAGGGGATTTGCGGAGAGCTCGGGCGGTCTGAGAGAGACCGCTGGAGAGGAGAGCGGTCTGGTGAGCACGCTGGACTGGAGAGAAGAAGATAGCGGGACCCACGCGTCACAGGGAGGAAGCTATAAAAGCCACGAAGAGAGGGAAGCATGGGAGGCTGGGAGCAATGCGGGAAGCAGCGGCAGGAGAAGCGGTCTCCGAAAATGAGACCGCCAGAGGTCGATAGGAAAGGGAGGGTGGGCGGGCAGAAAACGGGAGACCGGAAAATTTGGACCGATTACTTTGATACCATGTTGAGAAGAGCGAAACTTGTATGTATTACTTATATTGTTAAATACAAGGAGGGAATACATATGTATAGGAGAGAAGAGAGGAGAGAAAATCCTATACACAATGTGGGACTAAAGGAGAGAGAGAGAAATAATTACACTCATAAATACAAAAATGGGCCTAACTATGGGCCTTTGTTATGGGCTTTTCTAACAGTTTGAATGATAACAAATCTTCCAAAACTTGTGGAATTTTTTTATGAGGTTATATAAGTTTCGTACTGTCTTATAATAATGAATTAATCATCTTTTGTACTTAATCTTTTAATAAATCTTCTTCTTTTAAGGCTTCAATTCATTGTTTTATTTTTGTGAACACAATTAATTATTTTCCAGGTCTCGGAGGAGGGAAATTCACCATTTACCTATGTAATTGTTGACATGGAAACGTAAGAAAGCTGTCCTTGTTGGCTATAGTTTTGTTCTACTATTTCAATGCGCGAGTTATAATATAATTGGAAGCAGTAGGAGATGATGCATTCTTTTTGGCAAGTTAATCATTGAATTTTTTTATTTAAGAATATTATGTATGGAGCTCCCTTTAATGGAGAAAGTTCCCTGGATAATTCGGCAGGAAATTCATTTGCCAATTCTCCTTAGATTGGTCTAGACCAATGAGGATTCGTGGTCTTCTGACAATCCGGAATCTATCATCACCAAAACATAGATTTACTCCTGCCTCAAAATAGCTTCCCCTACTTGTGTCTGACTAAGAAGTAGACTCTCTTACTTGTCTTCTTATTGGATATGTTGGGGGATTATTACAATGGATCTGTTGGGGATTGAAGGGAGCCAAAGTAATGTGTTTGCTTTCCTTACCATTTAAGAAACCCATCATGAGCTTCCCTCCGATCAAATTGCCATGGTCATCTCTAAAGCATGTGCAAATCCTTCATGGCCACGACATCATAGAGTACCTCATCCTGATAGGATTTATCAATGGATAAGGATATCACGACCGGCTTAGAGACTCTGACCTCTTTAGTCTCATTGAGCCGCTTGATTGTGTACGGTTACGGGAAGGATTGTATCCAATTTCTCCACTACAATTGTGGAGGCTACGTTCCTGCAACTTCTCCCATTGATAATAAACTCACAAATGATGTAAGTAAATAATTCATAAAATGGTAGAATCAAGCTTCACACTTGTACAAGGAGATAATCCCTTCCATAAATTTCAAATCTCTCTCTTGGTCAGAGAGTTGAGTCCCAAAAGTAGAGGAATAGCACCTTCAGCTAGATTTTAGGTTTTTCTGTGTCTGCAGTTGCAATATTCTTAGATTCCTATTTTCAGTTGGTGTAATTTAATGGGCTGCTTTTAATTGGTAAGCAGGAATTCAGGAAATAGAAACCCTAAACCCAAAATCTAGAGGACCATACAGAAATCTATGATCAAACTGAAGTATTACTTAAAATAATGCTCCTTGATAAGATAAGAAAGAACATCTACTAGGACTATGCAAACCAGTAAAATAAAATGAAATGATCTACTAAATAAATAAAATTTATGGCCCCAACTCACACAATTTGCAGTTTCAATGACCACAGATTTTAAGTTTTTGCATCACTTAGTTTCACATGCTTCAAAATTATTGCTTTTTTTACCTCTTTTATTATGATAAATGGCATGGAAAGTTGAGATTTACTTTGGTTTATAAAGCAAAACTTTGGTAGGCTGATCTTTGTCAGTATTCCAGGAAGACCCGTACTTGCATTCATACCCCTGGATATCCTCCTATGGTGCCAAATGAGCTATCTAGTTCCAAATTGTGTTCTGCTCTAAATGGTTCTCATCTTGTGTACTTAGACGGAAGATTGCATGAAACTGCTTTAGTAGTTGCGGAAGAGGTAACTTTATTTCCACCTAAATGTTTGTTCCTAAATGCTTTATTTTTTACATAAGCTTGATAACAAAACAATAATTGCAAGGAGGTTAATCATGTGTAAGGCCTCGAATCTAGTTCATATAAACAAAGCTTGTTACAATAAAAATGTTTTTATCAGTAAAGCTGTTAAAAGTCAACTTTAGTAGAAGGTAATAATCCTTTTGATATGCTTCCGGTCCCCATTAGCACTTTGCGGGTTTATTCCAGTGGAAGCCCACAAAAAACAGACAAGATTAGAGAGCAGCTTCCTAAAATTGCGGGGGTCTATACCAATATTTACTGCATTTGGGGGAGTGGGATTGCATGGAGAAGCACCATGGGAAACAGGTTTTGCTTTGGATAAGGATAGGAGTAAAAGAATGTTAGCATGGACACTTAATGAATGTTTTGAGCAGTAAATGCAAATTTAATGCGTGTTTGTATTGCGTGCAAAAAAAGCCCTACGGGCCCGGGCCAGACCCGGGCCCCCAGGGCCCGGGCTTTATTTTTGCCAGGCCCAGGCCGGGCCTTTGCCAAACCGGGCCCAGGCCAGGCCCGGGCCTCACCAAAATAAGGGGGCCTGCTTGAGCCTAAAAGTCCGGGCCCAAGCAGGCCACAAAATAATTAAATATTATATAATATTATAATATATATTAATATATATTATAAAATATATAATATTATAATGGCTGCCAATTGGCAGCCATTATATATATTATAATGGCTGCCAATTGGCAGCCATTATGCTGGGCGGCCACGCCCAGCCCAGCATTTAATGCTGGCAGCCTACGCTGCCAGCATTAAATGCTGGGGTCTGCCCAGCTATAAGGCTGGGCAGCGCCCAGCTCAATGTTTTCAACCGGGCACCAGGCAAAGTCTGGTGCCCGGGCTTGCCCGGGCCTGGCCCGGGCCGGGCACCAGGCCAGGCCCTGCTTAAATAAGGGGGCCTATTGAGCCCCCTTAGGCCTGGCCTGGGCCTGGCCTAGGCCTAACCGGGCCTGGCCTAGGCCTAACCGGGCCTGGCCTAGGCCTAACCGGGCCCAGGCCTAATCGGGCTCAGACCCGGGCAAACCCGGGCCGGGCAACCGGACCCGGGCCAAATTTGCACGCCTACTTTGTAAGACTTTGTATGCTGTTTTTGAATTTAGAATTTGGCTAGAGCTAGGTGATATCATACTCTCGAGTTTGTCCTCCAAATTCTCTCCACAGTCTCATCTCCTAACAATTGGTTCGACCCACGCTTCTAGCCTCTATACCTTTATGCTCCAAATCTGCTTCATAGCAAAATCATGCTTTGAGATGTTGGAAAAGACAACGACAAGCTTGTCCTCATGGAACATTACTAAGAATGTCATTTTACTGCAAATTCTCCTCAATTATATTAACATACTTACCATCAATTAGGAGCCCTCCCTGGCATTAACACCAACTCCATTTCCCCAATACTCGATCCCATAATCTTCAGCAACATCTGTGCAGCATCCTATTTCACCATGGCAGGCACGAACCCCACACAACACCTTCCCCGTAAAAAAAATTTGTATTAGGGGTGTAAGTAAAAACAACCGAACCGCTAAACCGAACCGAACCACACAGATTGGTTCAGTTACGGTTTCAAAATTTGAAAATCTCACGGTTCGGTTCACTGTTTTTAATGATAAGCCGAACCTAACCGAACCATGTTACAATCATTGTTGTTAAAAGCGCGCCTAAGGCTCCAGGCTCAACAGGCTCAGAGGCTTGCGCATTTGTGCACATTTTTTGCGCCGTTGGAGCATAAAAGCCGCGCCTAGGTGCGATTTCTGTTGCAATTTTTCTTTCAAAAGAAAGAAAGAAATATTGTAAGAACTCAATATTTTGCATGATTTAGTGTTTGTGAAACATAATTAAGTGTTAAGACTTAAATATGATGCAAGTTGTATAACCCGTATTTAACGAGCAGGAAAGAGACACTCTCCGGTGAACCCAAATAAGCGGGTCAAACCCATTGACGCAAAGGGCGAGTTCGACAGCGGTAGACCCAGCTCGCGGCTGGCCCAACGTCAACTCCACCCGAGGGATAGACGGCGACTGAACGATTTCACGTGCATCGGAAGGGCGAATATTTAAAAAAAAGAACCCCCTAAACCAAACAACGCACGGGGAGCGGATATCCCATAACAATGCAAAACAAGGCATACCAATATAAACCCTAACTCATCACATCTAATCCAACACATACGTTAGAAATTGTACCTCTAGAGAATGAAATCTCTAGGTGAAGAGCGGAACGTCGAAAACGCGGCGAAGAGATTCCGATCACAACAAACTCCTTGAGGACTCTAGGTTCACCTTGAACCAAAACAGCCACCACCAAACACGCTCTTGATCGGAGGAGGAGGTGAGTCTTCCTTAGACAATAAGACCCTAACTGGATCGGAATCGGGAGACGACAAAGTTGCTGTCGGAAAGAGGGCAACACCGGCGACAGCAGGGAGAACTCAGTCAGCCACCACCAGATGCTGTCGAACACAGCAATCGCCTGGCGGCAGCGGGAGAGAAGCCAGTCGGCCACCGCTAGAAGCTGTCAGACACAACTATCGACTAGCGACGGCGGGAGAGAACGGTCGGCGTGACCTGACGGAACGCGAATGCCGCGACTGTACAACCCCCATATCCATCGAGAGGCCCAGCGTGAAGGGTCGCCGATGTACAACCCAGATATTCGCCGAGCACTCCCAAGTATCCGGGCGGAGAGGGGGGAGGGGGGTCTCGCCCCTCCCTCTCTCGCCCAACAAGGAGGCGGAGAGGGGAAGGGGCAGCTCGCCCCCCCTCTCGCCCAGCAAGGAGGCGGAGAGGGGGAGGGGCAGCTCGCCCCTCGCCCCCCCTCTCTCGCCCAGCAAGGAGGCGGAGAGGGGGAGGGGCAGCTCGCCCCCCCCCCCCCTCTCGCCCAGCAAGGAGGCGAAGAGGGGGAGGGGCAGCTCGCCCCCCCTCTCGCCCAGCAAGGAGAGGGGGAGGGGCAGCTCGCCCCTCGCCCCCCCCCCCCCGCCCAGCAAGGAGGCGAAGAGGGGGAGGGGCAGCTCGCCCCCCCCCCCCCCCCCCCCCCCCCCCCCTCTCGCCCAGTAAGGAGGCGGAGAGGGGGAGGGGCAACTCGCCCCTCGCCCCTCGCCCCCCCTCTCTCGCCCAGCAAGGAGGCGGAGAGGGGGAGGGGCAGCTCCCCCCCCCCCCCCCCCCCCCCCCCCCCCCCCTCTCGCCCAGCAAGGAGGCGAAGAGGGGGAGGGGCAGCTCGACCCCCCCTCTCGCCTAGCAAGGAGGCGGAGAGGGGGAGGGGCAGCTCGCCCCCCCCTCTCGCCCAGCAAGGAGGACGAGAGGTGGAGGGGCGGCTCGCCCCCCCCTCTCGCCCAGCAAGGAGGCCGAGAGGGGGAGGGGCGGCCGAGAGGGGGAGGGGGAGGGGCAACTCGCCCCTCGCCCCCCCTCTCTCGCCCAGCAAGGAGGCGGAGAGGGGGAGGGGCAGCTCCCCCCCCCCCCCCCCCCCCCCCCCCCCCCCCCCCCCCCCCCCCCGCCCCTCTCGCCCAGCAAGGAGGCGGAGAGGGGCAGCCCGCCCGCCCCCCCCCCCCCCCCCCCCCCCCCCCCTTCTCGCCCAGCAAGGAGGCGGAGAGGGGGAGGGGCAGCCCCCCCCCCCCCCCCTCTCGCCCAGCACGGAGGCCGAGAGGGGGAGGGGCGGCTCGTCCCCCCTCTCTCCCAGGGTAGGCCCCTTCTCGTCCAGTTTTGGCTATTCGCAGTCCAGTGGTCTGCGTTTAGCGCTTCAGAACAGCGGGATTTGGCTATTTGCAGTCCAGTTTTGGCTATTCGCAGTCCAGATCCAAAAAACCTATAAATAGGACCAAGGGGAAGTTCCAAGGGGACTTCCGGGTACGTGGCGGGACCTCCCCACTAAGTTCTTGGTCCGTTTCCAAGTCCAAGTGCTCTTGTCTAGAGAGTTGGCTCGAGGGAAGTAGGTGTGAGACCACCCCTTTTAGGGACCCCGAACTCCACAGAGACCAAGTCTTGTTCACAAGATCTCGGTTTCAACACATGGTGCGGTGAGCGTGGAGAGTGGTCAGCACAGAAGTTCTTGAGCCAAGTCTCATGGCAGGAGACCTCGGAGGAGGAGACGATGAGGGGTCTCACATCCCAAGTGAGGTGGTAGGAAGGGGAGAGTTCATGACGGCCATCAAGGGAATCATGGAGCTGCTCCAAGGCATCACCAGGGGAGGTGACTGCTCGGCTCCCTCCCCCCAGACACCGCCTTCTGGGTCGCAAGGAGTGCTCGCCCAGGGGGGGTCAGGAGAGGTTGCCCCAGGGGGTCGGCCAGGCAAGGAACCGGTGACTGAGAGTGGCGAGCGGGACCTCGCCGGGCGAGTGCTTTTTCCTAGCCCGGTGAGTGGGGTCTCGCTCGGAGCAGGTGTCACGCAAGTGGAGCTCGCGAAGCCGGCGAGTGGGGGGTCACCCTTTAGCGAGCTGATCATCTCGGCTCCCATCCCGGAAGGCTTCAAGGAGCCCAACATGACTTTTTATACCGGGAAGGATGATCCCGTCCAGCACCTACAGTGGTTCGAGGATACCGTCTCCATCAGGCCCATGACGGACGCGTTCAAGTGTCGTCTCTTCGCCACCACCCTGAGGGACAAAGCTAGGGACTGGTTCCACCAGCTCCCGGTTGGCTCCATTTACAGCTTCGAGCACTTAGGCCGAAGCTTCCAGCTACGCTTCTCCACATCCAAGAAGAGGAAGAAGAATGCTGAGTCCATTTTCCTGATCAAGCAGAGGCACGAGGAGACATTGGCCCAGTACATGGACAGATTCCAGGAGGAGATCTTGAACATCCAGGAGGTGCCAGGGTATGCCCTCCAGATGGCTTTCACCGTAGGGCTACGAGAGAGCCTCTTCAAGATGCGCCTAACTAGGAAGCCTCCCTTGTCCTTTGAGGACCTGATGGAAAAAGCTGCAAAGGAGATAGCCACCGAGGCGGCGAACCCGGGGCTGGCAAAGAAATTGGCGAAGTTGGTGGAGGCCGAGCCAAGAGAGCAAGGTGGCCTCAGGAAGCAGGAAGGAAGGAGGAGGGAAGAGCAGAGGGGTCAAGGGTACCAGGGACCCCAGGGGGGTCAGGAGCAAGGGAATGGTCTCGCCCAAGGAGGGGGAAACTTCTACGGAGGCCAAGGGAGGCCCAACCCTCCTCCTTGGAGGCAGGCCCCTAGGCAGCTCCTACCCCCACCAGCTCAAGCTATGGCGATTCGAAGAGGAGGAGGAGTTGAAGCAAGAGACATCCCAGCCCGTAGGAGAAGGGGGGGAAGGGCGGTGCCATACTGCGACTACCACCAAGCAGAGGGGCATGCAACAACTACCTGCCCAGAGTTCTTGGAGGTGAGAGAGGCGAGAGGTCAGGCACAACAGCAGCCGCCGGAGCGGATTGAAGAAGTTCCACCTGGAGCAGTGGTGGATGATGACATCTGCGAGGATCGAACCGACGTAGGAGCCAAAGGACGGGTCGCGGTAATCCACGGGGGGGTAGGGGTCGAGGCCACTCGTAAGGCAAGCCTCCACTCCGTATTTCGACGCAGCGTCGCTTCAACGTCACAGGACCCACCTCCAGAGGAGAAAATCACTTTCTCAAGCAAGGACATGCCAGAACACGAGGATCCATTCTGTGATGCGTTAGTCATTCAGACAGCCATCGAAGGTTACACTGTCTCTCGGATCCTCGTTGACAACGGGAGCTCTGTCAACGTCATTTTTAAGAAGGCATTTGATGAGTTGAAGGTGGAGGCAAGGAGGGTGCTGGCCTCAGATGGGCCCTTGTTTGGATTCTCCGGAGAAAGGAAAGAGGTAGAGGGTGGAGTTGGACTCCAAGTGACGATGGGGGGAGGTTCAAGGAACTGTCGGTTCGTCATAGTTGACGCTCCTAGCAGTTATAATGCCATCTTCGGAAGACCCCTCATCAGCGCCTTCCGATGCGTACCATCATCCTTCCACCAGTGCCTCAAGTTCAACACTGGAGGGATCCAAGTCAGGATCCGCGGAGACCCCAGGATGGCTAGGCACTGCTACGTCACAGCCGTCAACAGCATCTCTTGGCAGGCAGGGGCGGAGGAGATGGAGAAGATCATGGAGAGCATGAGCCAGATAGGAGTGGCAGGAGAAACAGAGGAATGATCATCTCGCGCAAGCAGCCTGAGAGGCGAGTGTCATGGGGGAGTATGTTGTGTTTTTTGTTTTTTGTTGTTTTCCTTTGTAACAAACTCTACCCCTCGCTGGTTAGGCCAGGAGGTTTTTGACAAGGGAAATCCCCCCATTAGATGGATGAAGTTATTTTGCTTATATGATGAGTAAGTTGTTGCCGAGATGTCCTCCTCACTCCAGGCTCTCACTAGCTGGGTGGGTCGAATGATCCTCAGAAGGGAGAGCTTGCCACCGAGATGTCCTCCTCACTCCAAGCTATCGCTAGCTGGGTGGGTCGAATGATCCTCGGATGGGTAAGTTCAACACCGAGATGTCCTCCTCACTCCAGGCTCTCACTAGCTGGGTGGGTCGAATGATCCTCGGATGGGTAAGTTCAACACCGAGATGTCCTCCTCACTCCAGGCTCTCACTAGCTGGGTGGGTCGAATGATCCTCGGAAGGGAGAGCTTGCCACCGAGATGTCCTCCTCACTCCAGGCTATCGCTAGCTGGGTGGGTCGAATGATCCTCGGATGGGTAAGTTCAACACCGAGATGTCCTCCTCACTCCAGGCTCTCACTAGCTGGGTGGGTCGAATGATCCTCGGAAGGGAGAGCTTGCCACCGAGATGTCCTCCTCACTCCAGGCTATCGCTAGCTGGGTGGGTCGAATGATCCTCGGATGGGTAAGTTCAACACCGAGATGTCCTCCTCACTCCAAACTCTCACTAGCTGGGTGGGTCGAATGATCCTCGGAAGGGAGAGCTTGCTCGATTCTTCCGGGCGGCGCGATGACGGACTCTCATGGCTCCCGATCGGTAATGCTTAGGGTTTATTTTCTCTCTTATTAGGAGTATATATACTCATACTTAACCTATGAGGCTAAGTGCACTTAGCCTCATAAGCCTAAGTGCACACCCAAAGGCAAAATTGCACTTTAATGCCCTCATAGTAATCTCCATATTCGTGTCTCTCCTATCTCAAAATGTGAGAGCGAATATGTGAGTAATTTTGTGCTTGCAAAAGCGCAGCATACGTTTTATTATACAGCTTCGTCATCAACTGACGCTCGTATAATGACACAAATTAATCGTTGTCTAAGTGTGTCGATTTACGACGACGCGCATGTGCGCTCATCACACATACTGGGCACTTATACGACCAAAGCCAATATATCATATGAGCCGACATGAGGCTGTTACTATTCATTTGGTATGACCTTACAGAGAAACCATGACGTTGAGGCGGCGATATGATACCCTTTATCATGACCTATAAGAGGCTTATCACGTCATTATAGACGCCTCGACGACATAGTTGCAAGGTGCCTAAATTGGATGACCTGTGTCTAACCGTGTCACATGATATCATAAATATTATGTGAAAGAGGTCCGTGCCATTTTCGCACTATATTTGTCTTTCTTGGTCTCACAAGTGAGTTGTATTTATCACTGCGTCAGTTATAATGCATGCTACACAACCTCGCTTTGCCAAGGGGCCCGACTATATCATTACCAAAATATTTTGGGGACAAACCGATATTTCGATGTGCATATTTCCTACGCGTAAGTATGAACAATGAATCATAGTATTTATCACCATCAAGAGATGGTATTCAACTACAATCACATTGCTAACACCGACGCGCCAAATCTACACATCTCATATCTCAATTTGATAGACATGTTGTAAACATTGTTGACATTTAACACATTCCACATAATGTTACAACATTAAATAGGTCAATCTCAATATGTATGAAGTTATACACATACACACTCATACGATTAAATGATAACTATTTATCAACATTTATAGAACTCAAATGTACTTTAATCCATATGACAATCTTAGCCCGGTAATCAATGTTCCTCTTTGATTACCACGATTGTGAAAAACATGAGATTACACGACATAATTAATCATGGTTCTATGGTTTAAGACCAAGAGCATCTTCCCAAACCTTACATGATACAAGTCACATAATCAAGGAACAAAATGTTACAACATTCTAAAAACATGAACATATAGTAAATAGGAAAGAGACAACTTTCAAAAACACCACTTCCTTCAGTCTCCCACTTGTTTTTAAAGTTTCTCAAACAATAGAAACTACAAAAAAAAAGGAGCAACCTTTGAAATCACTCATCAAGCCACTCTCCATGGTCTCGTAACCCCATGGATTTGAAATGAATTTCGCCCTTGACTTGAGATAAAGGTTTGGTGAAAGGATCAGCTGTGTTGTTGTTAGTGTCTATCTATAAAAGTGCAATCTTCCCTTCCTCGATGAAGTCCCGCGTCACAAAATACTTTCTATCCATGTATTTTGTCTTGTGATGCGACCTTGGCTCCTTAATTTGTGAAATGGAGGCACTATTGTCGCAAAACAACTTCAAGGGGGCTTCACTTGATGCAACAACTCCAAGTTCTTCGAGGAACTTCTTTATCCAAACTCCCTCTTTGCTGGCTTCCGCGGACGCCATGACTTCTGCCGCGGTGGTTGAGTCGGCGGTCGTTGATTGTTTCCAACTGCGCCAACTCACGGCCCCACCATTTAGAAGGAAAACAAATTCAGATTGAGATTTCCTGTCATCCGGATCAGTCATGAAACTAGCATCCGTGTAGCCTTCTACAACTAGTTCCTTATCCCCACCAAAAACAAGAAACTTATTCTTGGTCCTTTTCAGGTACCTAAGAATATTTTTGACAGCGGTCCAATGGTTAGGACCGGGTGAAGCTTGATGCCGGCTCGTTATGCTTAGAGCATATGCAACATCCTGTCTTGTACAAGTCATGGCATACATGATGGAACCTATGGCGGAAGCATAGCGAACATTCTTCATGTATTCAATGTCTGTGTGCGTTGAGGCACATTGAGACTTCCCCAACTGTAAAGACGTCTTCATTGGCACATTTCCTTTCTTAGAGTTTTTCATATGAAACCTTTCTAACACTTTGTCAATGTAAATTCTTTGACTTAGGCCAATGAGTCTTCGAGACCTATCCCTATATATCTTAATCCCCAAGATATATTGGGCTTGTCCCATGTCCTTCATTGAAAAAATTGTTCTCAATGAGTCTCTTGTTTGTTCCATTAGAGGTATATGATTGCCCATTAATAATATATCATCTACGTATAAGACCAAAAATATGATGTGACTCCTACTGACCTTCTTGTATACACAAGGTTCTTCCTTGCTTTGAACGAAACGGAGAGCTTTCACCTCATCGTCAAAGCGTTTGTTCCAACTCCTTGCGGATTGCTTCAAGCCATAAATGGCCATTAGAAGTCTACATACTTTCTCGATGTTTTTCGGATCTTCAAAACCTTGAGGTTGCACCATGTACACCTCCTCAACTAGTTTTCCATTTAGGAAAGTTGTTTTGATATCCAACTGCCATATTTCATAATCGTGGAAAGCGGCGATTGCTAACATAATCCGAATTGTTTTGAACATTACAACCGGCGAGAAGGTTTCATCGTAGTCAATCCCTTGGACTTGACTAAAACCTTTTGCCACAAGCCTTGCTTTATAGGTTGTCAGGTTCCCATTCATGTCCATCTTCCTCTTGAAAATCCATTTGTTTGGAATGACCTTCTTTCCATCAGGAAGGTCAACCAAGTCCCATACTTGATTGTCATACATGGATTGCATTTCGGATCTCATGGCCTCTAACCAGGCCTTTGAATCTTTCCTTCCCAATGCTTCTTCATAGGTCAGGGGATCTTCAGTGTCTATTACCAATACATCATGAAAACCCATGTAAAGGTCGGACTTTCTTTTCACCCTTGTAGACCTTCTGAGTTTCTTTTGCTCATTTTGTTCATCTTGAGGCTCTCAAATTTCTTCTACCACCTCTTGTGGAATCAATTCATGTTCAACACGAGCCAAGCAACCGCCTGGTGGCGCATTGTGAAACTCCTCAACACAAATTTGTGGAGGTGGATTATCCACACTCCCACTGAGCAAAGGAACTATATGTGATAGCTCGTGGTCATCTTGAATGTTAAAATTCATCTCATGATCACTACCTTGTAGGTCCTCTTGAGTTTCCTCAAGTGTTATCCTACGGTCACATCCTTTAATTCTTTCGAGAAACTCTTTCTCTAAGAATGTAGCACCTTTCTTTACGAATATATTATTCGTCGACTTGTGCCAAAAACTATACCCTTTGGTTTCTCTTGGGTATCCTATGAAAAGGCATTTGTCCGCTTTGGGTTCTAACTTTGTCGATTGCATACGTTTTACATATGCTTCGCAACCCCAAATTTTAAGGAAAGATAAGTTAGGCGGCTTTCCAAACCATGCATCATATGGAGTTTTATCAACAGATTTTGTTGGAACAATATTTAAAATGAGAATTGCAGAAAGAAGTGCATGACCCCAAAAATATAAAGGTAGATCGGTCTGACATATCATGGAACGAACCATGTCTAGCAGGGTTCGGTTTCTCCTTTCGGAGACACCATTCCACTGCGGGGTGCCAGGTGGAGTAAGCTGTGGTACAATACCACACTCCTTCAGGTAAGCAGTGAACATGTTGCTCATGTACTCACCTCCACGATCGGTTCTCAAGATTTTAATTCTCTTGTCAAGTTGGTTCTCTACTTCATTTTTGTACTCCTTAATTTCTCAAGGGATTCACTTTTATGCCTCATGAGATAAACATAGCCATATCGGCTATGATCATCCGTGAAGGTAATGAAGTACCTATAACCTTCTCTTGCACTTGTACTCATTGGACCGCATACATCTGAATGTATCAATTCCAACAAGCTGTTCGCTCTTGCACTTTTCTTGCCGAAAGGTGTCTTGGTCATTTTTCCAGTCAAACATGATTCGCATGTCCCAATTGTATCTAAATCAAATGAGTTCAAAAGATTTGTTTGATGCAATTTCCTTATGCGTTTCTCGTTTATATGACCAAGACAATGGTGTCATAAGAGTGTCTCGTTTATATGAGATATCTTGAGTCTTTTGTTATTGACATTCATAACATGTTTATCTTCCACAATATTAAGCAAATATAATCCATTAGAAATGAAAGCATTTGCGTAAATTAATCCATCCTTCTCAATTGTCATTTGTGAATTTTCAATCACAAAACGAAAACCTTCTGCGTCTAAACATGATACAGATATAATGTTTCTCAAAATAGAAGGGACATGCTAAGCGTCTTTCAAAATTAAAACTAAACCACTAGATAAATGAAGGTCTAGGGTGCCAACTGTAACCGCGGAGATTCTTGCACCATTCCCGACCTTCAGCACAACCTCTCCTTTAGAGAGCATTCTTTTATCCCTTAGTGATTGCACATTAGAAACTAAGTGAGCACATGATCCGGTATCAATTACCCAATCGAGGATAGTTGTGGTTAAGTTTAAATTCAGTTCAATAACATATATACCTTTAGGGCGCTTGCGTTCGATCTTGCCTTCATCCAAGTCCCTCTTGTACTTGGGGCAGTTCATCTTGTAGTGTCCCTTTTCATGACAATGGAAACACTCGGTGAGATCTGTTGGAGAGTTCTTCACCTTGCTTCCCTTGGAGTTGCTCACATGAGCTGCTCCCTTATTGCCTTTATAGGAGGAACCTCTACTTGCATTTTTGATTGCACCTTTGCCTTTATTTTTAAAGGGCTTCTTGCCACTCGACGCAATGGCCAAGACAATATTCTCCTTTGTCTTGCCCATATCTACCTCAGCTGTCTTGAGGGCGTTATGGAGCTCATTCATCGTCATCTTCCTTTCACGCATATGGTAATGCATTATGAAGTCCTTGTAGGAATAAGGAAGTGACCCTAGAATGATATCCTCAGCTATGTCATCAGGAAGTTGAGAATTCAGCTTCTCCAATTTCTCCAGATAACCTTGCACCTTAAGGAAGTGCACTGAGACCGATTCACCTTCCATCATCTTACACCTTGTGAGTGCTATGGTGGTCTTATAGCGCTCCTTCCGGTCACTATCGGTGAACATTTTCTCAAGTTGCGCTATGATTTCCTTAGCAGGGGTATCGAGAAATTTCCTTTGCAATTGATCGCCAATACTGGCCAAGATCAATGTCTGCACAATGCGCTGTTGTTCATTCCATTTCTTTTGTTCCTCCTTTTCAACATCGGTTGGTTTGCCTTTCTCCTTCTCTTCTGGGCAATTTCCATCCAGAATTTGTTGGAGATTCTCCAAACGCAACACAATGTTCAACTTGAGGATCCAATCAGAATAGTTTGAACCATCATTAGCAAGGGGGCTTTTATCAATCATGGAACGCAGAAAATTTGGTAGGGTTGACATGATTCTAAAAAGAGAGAAACATTTTACTTAAAGTTCATTACAAAAAAAAGCTATTGCTATGTCAAAGATAATATTAACACAACTTTGCACAAGATCCTTTCCAAACAAGCGGACTTATCCATTTGTTTGTTTAGGTAGGTACAAGCACCAATCATAACCTTTAAGCGAAGCTTAACTCTTATGACTCTTGAACAATATTATTATATGTCTTAGATAAAAACCAAAGTAATATGAAAACCTTTTCCCAAAAGATTCAAGCCTAGATCTTGAAAGCTTTGTTTAAGAAAACTCATTTTATTGGCCAACTAGTGTGGACGCGGTATTCCCACAAGAAGAGTAAATTGTGCCTCACACAGATTTAGTCTCTTGTGGCCTAATACCATGCTCACATACGTTCCACCATATCTAGTGATTGGAATCACACTCATGCTCATCCAAGATCACTAGCTTAAGTGGATAAAATGAGGAGGAAAGCATCTTAAATCTTTCACTTCACATTCCATCAGGAAATGGAAGAAAATCAAAATATAACCTAACTCACGGCATTCTAAAAATTACATCCATCACAAACAATTACATTCCAGAGTTTGCAAAATAAAATAAAATAAAAGAATGCCAAAGCAGGAGAAAGACCACTAGTCGGAACCCTAACACTGGATAGGCCTATGTACCAAACCCAACATGATTCATCTAGATTATTTTTAAATCCAAAAAAAATCTCCTCATAATCCATACTAGGGTGGATTACGTAATATGGATCAAGGGATTGGGACATAGCCAATCCAAACTATTAGGCACCAAAACTAGCAACAAAAAGATACATTGTTATGGGATATCCAACCTAGCTCTGATACCACTGAAGGATTTCACGTGCATCGGAAGGGCGAATATTAAAAAAAAAGAACCCCCTAAACCAAACAACGCACGGGGAGCGGATATCCCACAACAATGCAAAACAGGGCATACCAATATAAACCCTAACTCATCACATCTAATCCAACACATACGTTAGAAATTGTACCTCTAGAGAATGAAATCTCTAGGTGAAGAGCGGAACGTCGAAAACGCGGAGAAGAGATTCCGATCACAACAAGCTCCTTGAGGACTCTAGGTTCACCTTGAACCAAAACAGCCACCACCAAACACGCTCTTGATCGGAGGAGGAGGTGAGTCTTCCTTAGACAATAAGACCCTAACTGGATCGGAATCGGGAGACGACAAAGTTGCTGTCGGAAAGAGGGCAACACCGGCGACAGCAGGGAGAACTCAGTCAGTCACCACCAGATGCTGTCGGACGCAGCAATCGCCTGGCGACAGCGGGAGAGAAGCCAGCCGGCCACCGCTAGAAGCTGTCGAACACAACTATCGACTAGCGACGGCGGGAGAGAACGGTCGGCGTGACCTGACGGAACGCGAATGCCGCGACCTTGCTCGATTCTTCCGGGCGGCGCGATGACGGACTCTCAGGGCTCCCGATCGGTAATGCTTAGGGTTTATTTTCTCTCTTATTAGGAATATATACTCATACATTCCTTATAAGAGCCTATGAGGCTAAGTGCACACCCAAAGGCAAAATTGCACTTTAATGCCCTCATAGTAATCTCCATATTCGTGTCTCTCCCATCTCAAAATGTGAGAGCGAATATGTGAGTAATTTTATGCTTGCAAAAACGCAGCATACGTTTTATTATACAGCTTCGTCATCAACTGACGCTCGTATAATGGCACAAATTAATCGTTGTCTAAGTGTGTCGATTTACGACGACGCGCATGTGCGCTCATCACATATACTGGGCACTTATGTGACCAAAGCCAATATATCATATGAGCCGACATGAGGCTGTTACTATTCATTTGGTGTGACCTTATAGAGAAACCATGACGTTGAGGTGGCGGTATGATACCCTTTATCATGACCTATAAGAGGCTTATCATGGCATTATAGACGCCTCGACGACATAGTTGCAAGGTGCCTAAATTGGATGACCTGTGTCTAACCGTGTCACATGATATCATAAATATTGTGTGAAAGAGGTCCGTGCCATTTTCACACTATATTTGTCTTTCTTGGTCTCACAAGTGAGTTGTATTTATAACTGCGTCAGTTATAATGCATGCTACACAACCTCGCTTTGCCAAGGGGCCCGACTATATCATTACCAAAATATTTTGGGGACAAACCGATATTTCGATGTGCACATTTCCTACGCGTAAGTATGAACAATGAATCATAGTATTTATCACCATCAAGAGATGGTATTCAACTACAATCACATTGCTAACACCGACGCGCCAAACCTACACATTTCATATCTCAATTTGATAGACATGTTGTAAACATTATTGACACTTAACACATTCCACATAATGTTACAACATTAAATAGGTCAATCTCAATATGTATGAAGTTATACACATACACACTCATATGATTAAATGATAACTATTTATCAACATTTATAGAACTCAAATGTACTTTAATCCATATGACAATCTTAGCCCGGTAATCAATGTTCCTCTTTGATTACCACGATTGTGAAAAACATGAGATTACACGACATAATTAATCATGGTTCTATGGTTTAAGACCAAGAGCATCTTCCCAAACCTTACATGATACAAGTCACATAATCAAGGAACAAAATGTTACAACATTCTAAAAACATGAACATATAGTAAATAGGAAAGAGACAACTTTCAAAAACACCACTTCCTTCAAGGCCGGGGTAGCGAGGAGCACTCGCCGGAGGGCGAGGCGAGATGAGAATTTGGCAGGAAGGCGAAGCGAGCGCTTCGCCCATGGTATTAGGCGGCTACCTTCGGTCTTTTAGTTGTCTGCAGGCCGCCTAGGTCTGAGAATATTGTTTCCAAAAAGGCTGAGGCCGCTGTCCGCAGACCACTTTGGTCTGGAGTTAGTATTTCCAAAAAGGCGGAGGCCGCTATCCGCAGGCTAACAAAGACCATTTTACCCTCGGTAAATTTTGCCTATAAATAGACCCATTGCACCTCGGAGAAGGCAGACCTAGCCTCCTAAAGCTCGCTATTTTCGAGCTTCTTCTTCGTGCCATCCGAAGTGCCGAGCTCAGTTTTGGCTTTGGGGGGGGGGGAGTTATGTGTAGAACTTCCGGGTGTGTGGAGGGACCTCCTCGCTGCAGCTCGCGGGCCTGTGTGTAGGGAAACCACTCTTTACTAGTGAGGGTCATCCTCAGGCTCGGAATATCTAAGTCTGAAGCGTTTGACGGCACGTCAAGTAACACAAGCTGCCCTTGCCTTCGTCAGGCGTGCGCCTGCGCTTTGAGCCTTGCGCCTAGGCTCCAAGACCCTTTTGCGCCTTAGTGCGCCTTTAATAACTAGGGTTGCAATATAAATTTGTATATATCTATAATATAATAATAATAATGTGATATCATAGATTATTTATATAAATGATTTTCAATTCAAATAATATAAAAAATATTTATATTTCAGTTTTTTCTTGGATAAATATCATTATGTCGTTTAATTTTTATTCCTGGTCTTGGATTATGTATTTATGTTTTACCTTTTTAAACCACAAAAACTGAACTGAACCATTTGGTTAGGTTCCGTTCGGTTCCAATGGTTTGCACTGTTCAGTTCAATTTCAGATTTTTGGAACCATGTAGGGACGGTTTGGTTTGCGGTATTGCTCAAAAACCGAGCTGAACCAAACCGTTACCCCCCCCCCCCCCCCCCCCCCCCCCCCCCCGAATTTGTATTCGACGATAGTAAACTTATCGGTTAGATACCTCGAGTCAAATAATTTTTGGAATGCAACATGCAACTAAATCACAAAAGTTTATATTTTGTGAATGGAAGGCTTAGATTATGACGAACTAAGCTAGCCGAGACTTAGTTGATCGTCTCCCACAAACTCATTCAATGTACAATTCTCAGTAAGTAGGATATTCTATTGAGCAATTACGATCCAGGACTCTATCCACTACTGTGGATGCGTACATCGACAAGTTCATTATGTGTCTAGCCTCTTTACATCACACTACCTAAGTTATTTTATTCATGGGCTTCGACTCAACATACGTGCTTGACGCCACTTTCACAACCATCGGTTATTACTCAAGCAATGAAGATTGAGTACCTCGTTGAAGTCAAATTCCATCTCATATCCGACAGATCTAATACCAGCCAATCCCAAACCGCAACCCCCTTTTATTCATATTCATCCAATTTTCACACATTGACATCCCAACCTTGGTTTCTTCCAATTAAACGGCAACCCACACCGCCATATAACATTAATCCCTCTGCCTGACTGCCACCACCTCCTACAATTTACACAAATGCTCCCTGATCGACCCTCATTCACCACTTGAACAAACAAGAATATGCAGATCTCCGCAACAAAGGTCTTTATTTTCATTGCAAACAACCTTATTTGGCTTTATATGATTTCCCACTCAAAGAACTTTGTTCCCATCGGTTAGGAAGATGATGATGTAAATTGCAAACTTCGATGCACTTGAGATGGATGAATAGAAGCAAGCGCACAACTCCCACATCTCGAATTACCCTTTTACTCTATTGGTGACATCAATAGTCCATGAATCATGAGACTTCATGCATTCCACAATGCAACAATTATTGTAATGATCAATGGCAAGCTAGTCACAGTTTCATCTTCCAAGAATTGGTATCACACCTTAACCTCCAGGTAGAGGTCTCTATGATTTCAGTTATGCCTTTACGATGACATTCACTCTTCTATGGCTGAAAAATGTACCATCATTTAACACTTATAATGGGATCCCCATCTGTGTACCAATTTTAATTTATTTGGCTTTGACGTCATTGATGCTTTCTTGTGCATCGCATGGTTGTAAACATTGGGAGATGCCAAAATCAAGTAGTCAACTCTCTCCATGACATTCTAGGGGCACGATGGTACACTCAAATCACGAGACAATTTTTGCTAGCACGTGCTCTGACAACATTGCACTCATTCTTAAAGGCGACGAAGAAAGAGTTAGGTGCATTTTGGCTTCTCATAAGCACCTCCCAGATTGTAGTTGCACTCGTCTCCTCCTTTATTACTTAGTGGCAATTGCACCACATGTTGTATACTTACTCCATCTTTGGGGAATCACACAACTTACATCTACCTCGTTCATTAGATCTTCAACTTAAAAGTTAAAGGCTGGTCATCTGGTGTCCAACTAGTATAATTCAACCAAATTCCAACCTATTTTCCAACCCACTCTTCTTGTCTGCAAGAAAGATGTAAGTTTGCATTTATAAGTCAACTATAGAGAACTCAATCTGTCAATTGTTGCCGATATGCACCATATTCCTGTGATCCAAGAGGTTCCTCGACAAATTGAAAGACACCACCTATGTTTGGAAGAGTACCATGTTAATACAACAACAACAACAACAACAGAACCCATATAGTCCCCAATCATTGGGGGTATGGGCAGGGGGAAGATTGGAAACAGACCTAGGCTCTATTTGGTTTGGCGCGCAGAAGGCGGAAAACCAAACGGATCTCGGTTTCCGTTTCTCGCGTCTGCTCCCGCAGCAAGGAGGAATCGCGCCAAAAGTCCCGCGTTTTGATCCCTGCCTACGCCCCTCCAGTTCGACACCCGCGTCTGCTCCCGCCGCCGCCAAACCAAATAAAGCCCTAACCTTTAGCACTATGCACAAAGTGGTTTCTCTCAGAGGAGAAAGACCTCGCCTTTGACAATAAATGCACAAAGTGGCTGCTCACAGAATACCACTGAAATAGTGGCCCCATATACCGTCGCGTTTGCTGCGGAATCATGCCCTCAAATCAAAGCCAAAGACATCAAAGAGGGCAGACCCAAGAATCCATTTTGATTTATGTGCAAAAAATAGGTTCCTCGACGAATTGCCAATAAATGCCAAATTAATGAATTGCCAATAAATGCCAAATTAATGAATTGCCAATAAGTACCAAATTAACGAATTGAAAGACACCATCTACTACAAGATGAACTGAAAGACACCACCTTTTTTTGCATAATGGCATATTGATAATTCAAGAGCTTCCTTGACGAATTGTCGATAAGTACCATATTAACTCACTTTGGACTTTTCTTGGGAAAGCGCACCGCCAACTTCAAACCAATAATTCAAAATGTACCTTTGGGCAAACACAAGTTGCTTGTATTTGCCACTTTATCTCCGAGGATGGAAGTGTCAAAACTTTTAGTGGACGCTAGGAACCTCCGTCGCCTTTAAGGGATTATGAAAAATCTTGGTCTTGATCCAAGTGTTGACGATGCCAGATTTCAGGAAACCTTTCATTACCCACTAAGATGTATGGAACACTGGCATGAGCGCCATTTTAATCAAGAAAACAAACCTATAAATATTTTAGTAGTGCCTTTTCCCTCCGTCTCGATCACCGCTTATGAAACAAAACTAATGGCGTTCGTCCTTGATGTCCAACATTGACGTTTGAACCTTCTCGGTTGACATTTGGTGATTTGAACAACCCATCAAAACCTGAATTATTGTCTTGACTAGAAAATATCTACCCCGACACAGACAATATGGATCGCACAATTCCTCAGCTACGACATCTCTATTGAACATAAACCCAACTACAACTTGGTCGTCGAGCCCCATCACGACTAGGAGAGGAAGATACTCTAATGGTCATAACATTAGTAAATTGTACAAGGCCACACTCATTCTAGTTGAAATCAAACAGGACTAGTAGTTGACACCCATCATATTGTCCATCTAATAAAATCCCACGAGCCACCTTCCCTTACACTCATTAAGGATTGTCTTCACTAACGAGACCGACTAGTACTCTTGCCAACTTCTGCATGCATCTCCCAATCTCGTAAGGAATTCCAATCTATACCCGCTGGGAACATTATGTTGTGTTTCCCACCTGTCGATGTCTTGCGATCTCCCTTTATTGGTGTGTAATGTTGAGATGCTCGAACATTTTATCTCCAACTACCTCACATGTAACCCATGAATTATGAGATGATAATCTATGTTGCATGGGTGCAAAGACAGGATATGACATACAAAACGATACAGGTACGAGATTCGCGATTTTCAAAAAATGAGAATACATGATACGTTTTCGAATATTAAGTCATTATATCTCGTACCCAATATATTAAATGCAGGTAAGTTTCATCTGTGTCACAAAATCATATCATATCATAGATATGTGCGTGAATGGAAGTATGTAATCAGTTGACTCCGGCCACTTATCATGTAGGCACATGTCTTTCTCCATGTCATCATCACAATATATACAAATGTTTAATATTTTGAGCATACTCAGCCGTATCCGAGAGTATCTGAGTCTTTTTTTTAATCTAAAATTAAAAGATTTTTTTTTAGAGTTTTGAGGATGAGTTTGAGAGAGTTTCCTTACTCCAAGACATTTTAGATACAATACATAAAATTATTGTAAGTTTTGATGCTTCCAAGATGACGACACTGACCGTCTTGTTGCAACCCCTTCCCATCCTATAATTAATTTGGATGACATCATTATGAATTTCATTACACGGCTTCGGAAATCACATGGTTTCATCTGCATTCTGGTTGTGGTGGAATGTTTTTCAAATTACGATCATTTTGTTCTCCTTCATTGTCACCATACACTGCTAATTCAATGGCACACATCTTCATATAAAATATCATTCAACTGCCTGGGCTTCTCACTCCACCAGGAGTGATCATCTAATTTTCATTAGCACCTTTGATGAAATTTCTCAAACTTCGGGGCATGGAATCAAAAAATGACTTCGGCCACCACCCGCAGTCGGATGGCCAAACCGATATTTTAAATTGGTTTCTATAGAACTAGCTTCGGTGCTTCGCTTCTGATCAACCCTGTGGATGGGTCAAGTGGCTCGTCTGAGCTGAGTTTTGGTATAGTACCTATCAGGAGCTGGAACAAGACCATTCCAAGTTGTATATAGGGGACGCCACCGACACTCATTGCACTGGCATGATCAGCTATTAAAAAGTTCAGTTGTCATTACGGTGATTTCAGAACTATACTGAACTTCTGCAGAGCATTCTTTTGAGTCTGAGATATTAGTTCTTGATTGCCATGTTAAATTTCCAAATTTTGAAATCTAAAAGTCTAGGTTTAGCTGTTGGAAAAGGTTTTCTTTTATAATAAATTGCCATTGGCCTGCATGCTTTGGAGGAGATTTAGATAGATGGATTGTTTGTACCCCTGGAATTGTCTCCTGTGACCCACCTGGTTTCAAGGGCCCCAGTTTAGAAATGGAATGTACTTTCTGAGTATGCTGCTTGTGTTTGGGTTAAAAATTGGTGCTTTAAGCACAATTGTCTTTGCCAATTGAAGTCTTATAATTTCATGGCTACTTGATGGGGATCGCGGATCACGGGCGGGCCAACCCTTATTGGAACCCGCCCGGGTCTACATGCATATAAATATCACGTCCTCGCACTGGCGCTTTTTTTGGGTCCGGAGTCCGGGTAATCTCCAGGAGATCAAATTTGATCTCCAGGAGATCAAATTTGATCTCCTAGAGAGATCAAATTTGATCTCTCCGGGAGATCAAATTTGATCTCCTGGAGAAATTTTTTTGAGATCAGAATATGATCTCCAGGAGATCAAAATTGATCTCCACATAATCTTTTGGGCTGTTTTTGATATCCTAAAATTCATTTCTATAACCAGAGATTAAAAAAAATACGTCAACCCATATGTTTTCTTAAATTCCGTCCAACAGTCTGCGGGTTTGGATTGTCCATACGACAATCCTAACTCTGCCTACTATGCAAAAATTATTGATTTCTTACAAATCTCTGAGTCTGGTGAGCCTTGAGCGTTAGACGCGCCTTTTAACATGCATAGAAATAATGTAAGAAATCAATAATTTTTGCATGATTTAGTGTTTGTAAAACATAATCGACCTTTGAGACCATAATTATCAAGGGACGCGCCTAGGCGTGCCTGAGGCGTCGGGCGCACCGGCCTGCGCCTCTGCAAGGCAGAGGCGGGCGATGTGCCCCAGGCGCGCCTAGGCGCGCGCCTTACCAGCTCCCAGGCACACCAAAGGCGCGCCTGGGCCTTTCAAGGTGTTTTCTTCAACCTGTTTTTTTGAGAGGTGGGCAAAAACATGATCTCAGACGCACCCAAGGCACATTTAGGCGCACTTGGGCATCCAATTCACCGATTTGCAGTGAATTGGGCGCCCAATCACTGAAAATCGACGAATTGGATGCGCAATTTGCTGCTTTTTAGTGAATTGGACACCAAATTCACTGAAAATTGGCGGATTGGATGCTCAATTCGCTGATTTTCAGTGAATTTGGCACCCAATTCATGGATTTCCAGTGAACTGGGCACCCAATTCATGAATTTTCAGTGAATTGGGCACCCAATTCATGGATTTTCAGTGAATTGTGCACTCAATTCATTTTTCCGCCTCACGTGCCTCAGGAGCGTGCCTGCGCCTAGGCTCCAAGACCCCTTTACGCCTCGGTGCGTCTTGCGCCTTTGATAACTTAGCTTAGATATGATGCAAGTGATCAAATTGATTATATTTTTCAAGAGATATAAATGATAGTAATGAATTATTAATGAGTAAAATAGATAAAAATCAGATTAAGAAGATGAAGTGATGTTTGATGCTGATTATTTAAAATGAATATGGTTGCTCCTTGTCCTCGTCAGGCGCGCGCCTGCGCCTTGAGCCTAGGATCCAAGACCCCTTTGCGCCTTGGTGCGCCTTTAATAACTAAGTGTATTAGTAGGGATTGTAGTACCGGACGATCTAGACCGCCCATAATGGTCTTTGTCTATATATAGGGGTCAAAGGGCTGATTTCTGGGTATTCCAGAATTTGGACAGATTTTCGGATTCTTACGATTTCTCCACATTGCCAATTCTATGGGCTCTAGGTGCGGACTCCTACAACCACCTCTTCCACCCTTTCCAGTCACTATTTAGGGTGTCAGCCAGCCATCTACCACCTTCTCCCAACCAACGCCCCACAAAACCATCATACTAATCACCCCACCACCACCCATAATCAACAATAAATATTACTCTTTTTCCACAACCGTTTATAACTACCTACATTCCTTAAATCCGTGCAGCGGGCCCTCTACCACTCAGCGATAAAATTCCTGCAGCCAGCCACCCTAGTACCCCTCCAGATCCAAATTCTTGCAGCCCTACTCCCCCATAATTCCTCCAAGCAGTCACTATCAGTGCCCCATGTCTCTGTCGACCACATCCCCACAATCCAATCCCCTGTAACTACCAGCAATCCCCGTCCAACAGCCCAGAACAGGAACTGCCTGAATCCCTGCACCAATCCAAAATCAGCCACAATCACCTTTCCTCCACCTTCACACCGGCACTGTCAGTCTATTATTCCTCTCCCCAACTGTCCCCATCCCTGAGGCTTCAAAACCTTCCCCAAACCACACCTGAAATCAGCATGGAACCGCTACCGGATTGGAGTCCAGCCCCAAATTCAGCAACCATTCAGACGTTCCGGATCCACATTACTTGCTTAAGTTCTAGTTTGAAGTTAATATTAATTATTGTTACGAATTTGGTGGACTAACATATCATTTGAGATATTATTTTGTATCTATTTGTTCATAAATCATTCTATTTGCAGGACTTGTTTGTTTAATATTTAATTGAAGCGCTTTAAATCCTAAATAATCCTAAGTTTGTTTGTTTATCTATTGTTCTAATTTTGATTGTGATTGTTTGTGTTTTATTTTATTAATTCCATTTGTTGCTTTTACTCAGTCAAATATTTGCTTACCCATAGCATCATTTTAGATCCCTTCAAACTACACATTCACTACATTCGTCCTGCATCACTATTGCTCCTATAATTTATCTACCATTGTCAATTTTGTATATCTTCAGTACAGGCAACCCAAAGAAATATACCTATACTGGTTGATGCTGAAAGAACGAGGGAAGGATTGGATGATCTCCTTAACTTGGCGACTTATATTGTATGCTCAGAGAAATTTCCACAGGCAAGCAATCTTCTCATTACATCGACACATTTCGTAGAAATTTTTAAATCTCATTAAATTGAGAATTTAAGGCAGGTGCATGGAGATTTGGTTTCTTCTCAACTTTTTGGCAATATGAAATGTAATACGAACAAGAAGGAGATTGATTGGATTAATGAAACAACGGATACAATCCGGAGCAAGCTCCGACCAACTCTCGGAGGCTGGTTCCTCCAAAGAGTTTCTCTCTAATGAGAGCCCAAAAGACAATAGATCCAAAGATAGTCCAACTCCCCAAACCACCTCCTTATATAGGGAGAGAGGCTCACAACAACCTAATACATTTAAAAGTAAAGCAATAATAAAAAGAGGACGCATGCGCTTAACAATACATCCCGTCAGAAAAGCGACCTTGACCCCACGGTCGGAGTGCCGCCCGCCGTTCAGTAGTGATATGCTCGCGGTTGGGATGTTGTCGATGTGCCCGGGGTGTCGTTCAGTAGTCCGTCCGAGAGCAGCATGGCGTCAAAGTCGGCGGCGGAGAGCGCGGCCACGTATTCGCCGATGAGGACCCGACACTCCTTCACCGAGCATGCATGACCAGGAGAGTAGGGTTGCTTGCAGCGGAAGCACAGACCCTTGCTCCGTAAGTCGTTGTACTCCTGGTTGGATAGGCGGTGTGTAGGGATATGCTGAGTGTTGGGTGGGCCCCTAATTGGTGTCCGGGGTAGAGGAGGTGGCTGAGGTGGAGGTTTAGGATGGGTCGAGAAATATGGTTGGGAGGGATTCCTAGAGGGAGGTGATGGAGAAGGAATGTCGCGAGGAATTCCGCCTCCACAAGGGGGGAGAGGTTGATGGCTTGGTGGACCGTCGACGGTTTGAGGGTGCGGAGGCGGGAGCGGAAATGGGGTTGCAAGCCGTTCATGAAGAACCCCAAGTAATGGTCTGGTGGGAGACCGGGAACATGGGTGACCAATTCCACGAAGGCATCAATGTACGAGTCAATGGAGCCGGTGTGACGGACCCCGCAAAGTCGCTCGATCATGGTGCCAGAGTAGCGGTCGTCATACCGCTGTATGAGGGCCTCGGTGAGAGCTGTTCATGTGAGGTCGGGAGAGGTCTGGCGGAGCCAACGGACCCAATGGAAGGCAGACTCTTCCATGCCGATAAGTGTTGTGGAGACCCGTTGTGTCGGAGGGGTCTGGTGAATGTCGAAGAACTGTTTGGCGTGGGCAATCCACCCGAGGGGGTCAGTCCCGTTGAATGGAGGGATGTCAGGTCCACGGTACGATGGAGTAGGTAAATCCACCAATGCGGGTGTATCGAGGATCACGATGTTGAGGGATCCCACAACAGAGGTGGTAGGAGGCCCAGTGTGCTGGCTGGGCTGCAAGTTCTGGAGCATGGTCATAATCGAGGCGAACTGCTCGGCATGTGCCTCGAGACGAAAGTTAATGGTGGTGAGGGAGTGTTCGAGGGCTTCCATGCGGGATTCCATCCTCCCCTTTGGCATACGAGGATGCACAAGGGATAGATGTCGCCAGAGAGTGTCGGAGAGGGCGGATAGGTGCGAGCTGGCGGCGGAAAGTGGGAAGCAGGCTGGGCGCAGCGGCGATGGCCTGGAGACTGGGCAGATGGTGCCTATCAAGGTCAGTTTAGGGCGGAGCTGCCGCTAGAGAAGCAGGCGCTGGATCGATCGTCGAAGCAGGTGCTGGATCGATCGGGGCAGGCGAAGCAGGCGCTAACCGGACTGGATCGTCGAAGCAGGCGCTGGATCGTCGGCGAGAAGACGTGCACGTGTCAAAGACGGGCTGAGTCGTGCGAGACGGACTGGATCGGTGGCGAGACGGACTGGATCGTCGGCGAGGCGGATTGGATCGTCGGCTAGAAGACTCTTTGGTCGAAGCAGTCGCTGGGTCTTCGCGCTGGATCGGTCGCTGGATGCCGCAGTCGAACGGTGAGACGGACGGAAGCTAACCGGCGGCTTAGAGCGGGCGGCCGGGCAAGTCGGACCAAATAATACGAACAAGAAAGATATTGCTTGGATTAATGAAACAACGGATACAATCCGGAGCATGCTCCGGCCAACTCTTGGAGACTGGTTCCTCTAAAGAACTTCTCTCTAATGAGAGCCTAAAAGACAATAGATACAAAGATAGTCTAACTCCCAAAACCACCTCCTTATATAGGGAGGGGGGCTCACAACAATCTAATACATTTAAAAGCAAAGCAATAATAAAAAGAGGACGCGTGCGCGTAACAAAATGATTCATTTTTGTTAGAGATATGTGACACAGGGTAGGTTCTAGCGGAACTAAGGGGATCCTGAGTGACCTCTATATGTGCTAACGATAACCCACAATTAATCATGCAATAAATAATTTACAAACGATTTCACTAACAAGCCACAATCAAATAGTCTCGAAATGAGGAAGCAAACAAGCCCTAACAAGCCACAAGTGACTTGCACACAAGGATTACAAAACAATATACCAAAATATGAAATAAACACTAGATTCAACGCCAAAAATCAATGTGAGCAAACTATAACTCACAATACTTATGGGGTAGAAAGCTCAGGGTGCTGGAGGAGTTGCCAATCATCGGATAGGCGAGGGAAGGGTGTGCTTGGACTGCTAGAATGGGACAACCACTGGTAGCAGGCTCCAGTGGGGCTGAGAGGGACCGACAGCGCTGGGGAGGCTCGGGAGCGGGATGCAAGCAAGTATGTGTCATGAACAGTCATGATTCTTCGATCACGACGACCTCCAAAAACATATAAAATAAATTCAGAAATACAAAATAAAAAACTAAAATACTACGGTCGATGGTCTGCTCGAAATGAGCGGTCGCGATCATCACTGACGGTTTCTCGGTCGGCGCATGTAGACCCTTATGGGTCGTGCGCCATGATCTCCATCAATATGCTTATCCATTATGCTTCAATTTTCTCTTATAATGATATTTATGACCATTTATTCCAAGAAACAACTCTGATTTGCAGATTTGTTTAATTTATGAGCACCATTTCAGTACGTGATACAACTTTTATAATTCATTCACTTTCTTTTTAATAACATTCAAAATTTACAGTTTTATCTAATGGATATGCAAGCTTCTCAATTTGTTGGCAATATGAATGGTTATTTCTTAAATTTATTGATCTGTTATCATTTTCATACTGTAGGCATGGACTACTGAGCCGTCAATCCCTAATGCATTGGTGTCTATGCTTTTGAGATTGCCCAACATCAGGTTCATTGTTGTAACCCGGGGTGATAAAGGTTGCATAATGCTAGAGAGAAACATAAATGGTAAGAGACTAAGAGTAATGTGAAATCATATTTGTTATTGAGATTTTCTGATATGATTGACATCATGGTCTAATGCTACTATCGAACGTATAGTAGTTCTTTTCAATAGTTATTACTATCATACATTTATGTTGTAGATGCTCGTGGAGCAGAAGAGATCGAAATAGGAGGCCTTCTAGAATCACTTGTGCAGAAGGCTGATCCGAGTAGAAAAATTCCTACATGTATCTCTTCTAAAGTATGTCTCTAATATTATTCTGCATAAATTTTCATCCGCCTTTTATCATAACTAGCAAACTGCCATGTTGATTTGCGATAGGAAAATTTTAATTTAATTTTGTAAAAAGGAGTTTGTTTGATATTCATATTCTCTGCATATAGTTAAACTAGCGGTCATACATGGGGTTTTGCAAGTGCATAAATTAAAAAAGTGTGGTAAAAGTATAATGAATGTTACCCCAGAAACTTATCTTCCATTGTAGTAGTAGATGAAGTGTATGGAAAAAAATATCGATTCCTATAGGTTGCCGAGTACATTAAATATTAAAATATTTTAAGGAAAAATATATATACATTGATTATAATATCATACATTCAATTTACTTGATCCATACTCTTGAGTATTTCTCGTCTTAAATTTCACTCAAAGAGATAAAATGCATGTGTGCATATTAATGTGCTGCTTCACTACTTTTATTAAGGCTATTTATTAATGTTTACTTGATATATTAATGTCAAAGTGATGTGGTCATCTGAGCCACCATATTCATGGAGCGAACGAATTAGTAGCAAATCTTACTAAATCATCTTTTCATGCATATTTTATTTTCCGCTTATTTTATTTATGTATTTTCTTTTTGTACCGGAACTTTGCATTTTATTCTTTTCCTAGCCTACCACATAAAGCCTAGGGCTTGTATGTGTGAAGAAACTTTTGTTCAATGAAATTTGAGTAGATTCTATCCCTCATCTAGTCATCTCTATTGACCGCCATCAAGTGGTAATGCTCTTTGTCTGATTGTTCGAAAGTTAGATTGTGGGAGAAGCTCCTGCCCAACTGCTGGAGGGCTTAATTGGGGGAGAACATTGTCGTCGTAGAAGACAAATCGTTTCGAACGACCATCAATTCTTTCTAGTGTGATGGGATTGCATATTTATTTGTGCTCGACATCAACATCGACATTTAGTTTATTGCTCGCGTGAGATAGATTGTCAATATGCTATTACTTGATGATGCTTCTAACTGACTCCGCAGATTCTTTTCCTGCTCGACAAATCCTCCATCTGCTAGAAGAAGACTCTAATTTTGCTCAACCTAAGGCATTCACTGCCTGACAAAGCCAACATTTTTATTATTCAACAATTTCTTTCCTAGTTGACGATCCCTCAGCATGTCCTGAACCCGATTGCAAAAGCATCCTCCACTCTTCTACTTGCTCACTGAAGCTTCTTTACCTGCGTCGTCAATGCCAATTTAAACAACATTGTTTCTCCTCTACACACGGCTCAATAATTCCTCGTGCCATCAATTCTGACGCTGACAATGTTGTCTTTGCTTGATGCACGCTTGGTGCCTCTTCTTCCTTTCCCATAGAATAATCCTTTTTGTATCCCTCGTTGTAGTAGCCTACCATAGTGTCAGATTTCCTCACTAGCGACAAATTTTCTCCCTAGCTCATGCTATTTTCTCCCTAGCGCATGCCGATTTCCTTCAATCCGACTTGATGATCATCAATCCGACTTTGGTTTTTAAGTGATTTGGCAGTCAATACAAACGTCGTAACAACGAGCTTTGACTCCTCGAGATAATATGGTAGGTAGTCGAAGAAAGTCAGGGCATGAAAATGTTACTACTCAACCTTCCAATAACGGGTCCACATGACGATGAAATTGAAACCCTAATAAGTCAATTAAGGGCCGTTGAGACTTGATTAGAAAAGAAAGAGGAACAAGGCTCGTAGGCGAACCCCTTCCACTACAAGGTTTGTTATTGAAATCCCCCAAATTGAGTGTGAAGGTGGAATAATTCCAACTTTTGGGTGGATCTACCGGAGTATGCGAGTGGCCTACTTGGTGTTCCTAATCTAATTGCCTTAAAGTTGAATGGTCGATCCTCAACTTGTGGGAACAATTGAACCGTGAACTTCGAGGAAAGCGAAGATCGCAGATTATGAAAGCATGAATAAGAAGGTGAGGGCAGTTTTGGGTCATTCAACTGCACATAATCCCTTTACCAATGCTTTGAGAACATTCACAATGGGAGAAAACTATTTATGACAATGCATGATTTCTTCCAAGTCTCGAGGAATGAATTCACGGACTGATGAGCTACATGCTGCTAGATATTTGGGAGGATTGCTTCAATCCACGCTGCTTGTCCTCATTTTGTTCTCATTTTTAGCATCCTCAAGGCATACCAACGAGCTATTAATGTAGATAAACGACATGATGGGGATTACGACACACATCAGCCTACACGACGATCGCAGCCGTCCATTTTATGTGGATCGACGACGAGATTTTTAGTTATTTTTTTGTAATTTTTTTAATTTTATTTCATGTATTTTAAAGGCGTCATGATCCGAGAATCATGACCGTCCATGATGACCCCGTAGTCTATAAATAGAGGTAGAAGGTTCATATTTAAGGGCCGTCATGATCGGAGAATTCTGTTCTTCACCCCCACCTATCCAGAATCTCTTCCAACTCTGTATTCCAGCCTCTGAATTTAAAGCCAGCACCTCGTTCTCTGATCTCCAGCCCTTCAGCTCCTCAAGACAGCCACTCCAACCTGTTCCAGCTGTTGTTCTGCAGTCCACCAGCTTTGCAGCAGCCCAATTCAGCAGTTTTGGGTACCTGGGGATCCAAATCCAACCTTCGTTCTCTTATTCCGGCCACCGGAGGCTTGCCAGAGACCCACCAAGCCCTCTTTTTCCTAGTTGTGTAAGTTTCTAGATCATGGTCATTTATTTTATGATTGAATCGTGTGTTAATTTTCTATTTGAAGAATACTAGTCTGTAGTATTTGACTCCAAGTTTTGAAGCATTGCATGTTTTCATTTTCTTAGCTATTTGATTTCAAGCACTCTTGTATTTGTACCACCTCACTTGACTCCTTGTTTGTATGATTTTAATTACTGTGGCATATCCTTGTATATTGATTTATAAAATAAATTTATTGCAAGTAAAACAATTGTTGGAAGTGTCTACATATAGAAATTATTCATAGTTTTAATAGGACCGTCCTGCGTCACAATAGAACTGGGAACCTTTTCAGTTCTCGAGATCATAGCAACATCAGTCAAATTAATCATAGGAAAGAGAGCCCGGTGTCCAATGGTCTGTACTAGAACCAACTAGTCAACCTGCTAATACAAGGCCAAGCAAGAGACCACAAGGGGGTAGTTCTACTGTCGTAAGGACAATAGTCGTCTAGGAAAAAAAACTCTTAATAAAGAATAATGAGTCTCCTTGTGTAGAAGAATGCTATGATCCATGATAAGGTTTGAAGAAGGTGGCGATCTGTTGTATGGAGCTATTGGTGAATTCCTAGTTGTCAGGAAGACTCCTTACCCTGAGACATGAAAGGGAGGAGGATTAGTTGAGAACCAATATATTTCATGCTAGTTGCACCATCGAGGATAAATTTTGCAATATGATTGTGGATAGTGGGAGCTGCTAGAATGCTTCTCTCAGAAAGCTGTTACCAAATTGAATATGACCGAAAAACGATCACAATCCTACAAATTTTCATGATTCAAGGAACAAAAATGACTGTAGAAAATAAGTGTTCAATACTTTTTCTTGGAAAGAGATTATGATGGTGTCTGGTGCGATATGGGGCCATGGATGCTTATCACCTACTTTTGGGCAGGCGATGACAATACAATCGCAAGACTATCCACAGTGGAGGGAATGATATCAAGAGCAAACACAAACAAGAACATAGATTGCAATAAAGTAAACATAGATACAATCGGGAGACAGGCTCCCACAAAGCACCTGGAGACTGGGTCCTCCAAGGCACTCCCCCTCTCTGATGCAGGACGACGCGTAGGGTTTGCGCGCCTGTCGGCTATTTCTAGGAAACCCTAAATGCATGCAATGAAAAATTGAATATTTTTGAGCGGGCGTTGCACGGACTTTAAGGAATGCAGCAACTTAACCTAATGAGGAAATATAGACGCACACAAAGGAGGAGGAAGAAACAAGTTACCCTTTCCGCAACCGAAGTCGACGGCGATCCCGCAAGGAATTCCTCGTTACCTTCGATCTCCCGCTCCGAGGTCGACCGCTATCGCACACGGGCACCATGGAATAAATTCGCTCACACTCACACTCAAGAGGATCCACGAAATCTCAACAAGAAATAAAATTTTCTTCTCTAATCACTGTTCACGGAATAGCAACAGCAAGCACATTCAACATAAAAAAGAAAATACCGATGGAAGCAAATCATCTAAGCTCTCCTAACACAACTGTTCATCTTCCCTGCCATCGGAAAGTAAACAACTCATACTCTTAAGCGGGAACAATATCTCACAGCCACTTTTTTTACAGGAAAATAATCACCACAATATTCAAAAACCCTCCTCCCTAAACAAAGAATAATCCCCTTTTATAAGCTTCACCCAAAACTACCTCGTGGAAAGATGCGGCCATGGAAGAAACATGAGTAAGTGCTGAAACCGCCGGGAGAGTCGTCGTGCTCTTCAATCGCGCTTGGGCACGACAAGATCGTGGGCGGATGAAGCATTGGCGGCCGGAGTTCTCGCTGGATTGTGGGCGATTGACGGGCCGGAAGCTCTTCCTGTGAGCTGCGCCATGAACCGGAAGCCTCTCCTGTGAGCCCTAACACGTGAATCAATTGGCCCGTGGCTTTTGCAAATAGGAAGGCTAAACTGGCTGGAAAGGCAAGGAACCGGGAGAAGATTTTTTGACAAACAACTATATATATATATATAGAGAGAGAGAGAGAGATAGAGAAATAATTACCCAAACCTCCCCTGTAAGTTAGCATAATTACTGAGAGCACCCTCTTAGTTTCGAAATTACAAAAATCTCCCCTTAAGTTTTCATTGCATTACAAAAACCTCCCCTTAAATTTCCATTGCATTACATCCATGAACAAAAATACCCCCTGGACACTGTTCACCGAGGGGGGTATTTTTGTGCATGGATGTTATGAAATGAAAATTTCTGGGGAGGTTTTTGTAATGAAATGAAAACTTAAGGGGTGGTTTTTGTAATTTCGAAACTAAGAGGGGTGCTCTCAGTAATTTAGCAAAGTTAGAGGGGAGGTCCCGGTAAATGGCCCTATATATGTAGTTATATAGTTATATGTTTATATATATATATATATACACACAAATTGCAAAATTACACAAATTGCAAAATTACAAAAATGCAAGAAATGATACAAATAAAGAGACACTCTCCAAGACGGGTGCAAAGGTCCGGACGGGTGCGGCGTTGGACGCTTTTGCGACGTCCGACGGCTGGTCTCCACCACTCTCCAAGAGAGCCAAAAGACTAATACTCAAAAGATGACCATAAAGAGACACTCCCACTCATATATATAGAGTGAGAAGGATACAAAGTACGAACATACCCCTAGGGCTACATTGAATAATAAAGATATGCGTGACGACCAACGTCGTATCAGTCTGGTGCGATATGGGGCCATGGATGCTTATCACCTACTTTTGGGCAGGCCATGGCAATACAATCACAAGACTATCCACGATGGAGGGAATAATTTATATATACTATTTGTAAGGATGACTAGAAAGTTGTTCTAGCCCCAACAAAATTGTTGCATTTGTCAAATTCTAAACCAGAGAGAATTATTAATTTGCTCACTCTAAACCTTTCAGAGAGGACAATAATTGAAATTTTTGGAGATATTGCAATAACTGATGACGAAGAAGATCTATTACTAGTTGATGATGGATGATGAGTGTTGATTTTTATTGAGGTAGAGAACAAGAGATGATTATCGCAGTGCAAGGCCCCTTCTTTATCTGATTGTGGATTCTACAGTAAACATATGATTGAATGTAGTGGTGACGGACGTTTGAGTTATCTTATTGAGTTTTCTAGTAGATCCATTATTATGCACATATCTAACGAGCTAGCCCCATAACATGCACCGCCAACATAGTATTTTTATCTCATTTTGCACCATGAGGATGGTGAAGATGAAGCAATATTGAGGTTGATTCATTCGAGCGCGAGTTCTCTACACCTCAGGGATGATGCCACCTTCATAGGCTCTGTTTAGCTCGGTTGCATCGTTGGGTGTAGCAGTGGTGAGAAACTGTGATGGAAGTGGAAAAATTGATGAAATTGTTTGGAGGAACTCTGTTTGCAATGCTATTTGGAACATGGAAACATGATTACCTGTTTGGCAGAATAGTTGTGCGATGCATTAAAATAAAATTGTTTTAAAATAATGCATATATATTATATATGAAATCCCTATATGGATCATTAGTGTTGTCAAAAATTACAAAGTTAAGACAACAAAAATAAATAAATAAGATAATTTTTTTTCTAATAGTACCATGCTTCTGCGCCTCAAACGACTTCAACATATTAAAAATTAACTATAATTAGCAATGAAGTTTCTTATCTTGGCGTCAAGGCGTACCAAGGCGTACCAAGGCGAGCCCTGACCGCCTTGACGCTTAGGCGACAAGGCGGACGCCTAGGCGACAACAAGGCGAGCAAATGCAAGGCGACAATATTAATTTTTTTTAAAAACAAATGAAGATATAGACAGCGGTTATTATAATAACCGCTGTCTCTAGTGTCTGTCAAGTGACTATAGACAGCGGTTATTATAATAACCGCTGTCTATAGTGACTGTCATGGGACTATAGACAGCGGTTATTATAATAACCGCTGTCTATAATCCCAAATTTTTTTTTTAGGCAAAAGAGAACCATCATTCAGCATTAACTACACAGATTTTATTCAGCATTCACTACACAGATTTTATTCATTAGTACATCCAAAATGAACAAGGCAACCTGCAACCAGCATGAAGAATGCTTTAAATCATTTCTATAATCTGTGACATCAAGCAAACTCAGAAGACACCAAATGATTAGGGCTCTAAAGATAGTTCTCACAGTTTAAAAAAGGGCACAAACCCAATAATATTTCACTAGATAAAAATAGAACTTAAAAAACTGCAGCTTACAAGATCAACCTACAAGTGATTTGGAACTCTGTAAGTTACAGTTGCACAAAATCAGAAGAAACAGAAGTCCAAACCCAACATATCAAGCTTTTACCCTTAATGCAGATGGCATCAAGCCTTCTCAATTGAGATAATTGCTCACCCTGATTCTCCCAGCAGCTCAGCACACAGCAAATTTAAATAAAAATTTTACAGGATACTGTGTGCATGGTGCATTCAAGTTTCTTGACAATCAATATATATTACAAGTTTACAACAATCACAAGTATGACAAGTTGACAATCAATATATAATGACAAATTGACAATCACAAGTTCACAACAATTTCACTCAATACCAAAATGTTATCAGATAGAATCATCATCTAGTAAATCGTCATTGACATTGCATGAGCTTAGTTGGTTTGATGTACTCGTCATTTGCCCATAATTATCAACAATATCTTCATCATCATTTGCAAAGCTAATATGATCTAGATCTTCATCCCCTTCAACTATTAGTTCATGATTAGCTGGAGCTCCACTTCTTAAATTTCGAGCCCCAGTCCCAATAGCTCTCTCTACAGCTTCCCATGTGAGATCATCATCATCATAAACTAAAGCCTCCTCTGGTTGGTTCATCATCCACTTACTACTCCAATCTAGCTCATTAAGCACTAAAGGGTTGTAATTTCTTCCCTTTTCACGTCTTTCTTGGAATCGAGCTTGTAGACGACGATTGTATTGGATGTATACAAGATCATTAAGCCTTTGATGCTCCAATCTATTTCTTTTCTTTGTGTGAATCTGAATCAAGATAGTTGCAATTTGCAAACTTGTTATTTGTTAGTAGATAAAACAAGTTTAATTTTAAATTAAAAATTTGTATACTTAATTACTTACAAACTCAAAAGTACTCCAGTTGCGCTCACAACTAGAAGAAGAACAGCATAAGCCAAGTATGCGCAATGCTATCTTTGTAAGGTCAACATTAGGTCCTCCATGTGCACCCCACCAATCCACTATTTATTTAAGACAAATATAAATTAGTATAAGTGTATAACATTTAAATATTTAAGAATAAATAAAATAGTAATCAATACTTACTTGGATTTAAGGTGGTTCGTTGCCTAATAGCCATAGGCTTTCCAAAACTATTTCGAGATGCTTTATAGTTAGTGCCTTGCTCTGCAATCTTGTCTTGCAATTGTTGATATGGCACTAGTCTTGCAATAACATCATTGAAAGCATCTTGAAATTTCCAAGCATCATCAGCATATTTTTCCTCATATTCAAAATATTTGTTTGGATTAAGAAACAAAGCCGCCCTATACAATTTTTGCTCCATTTGCTTTGTCCACCTATTTTGAACAATGTCAATAATCTTTTTATATAATCTTTCTTTATTATCAAAATGATCTTTGATCTTTTGTTTGGCTTCTTCCATTGCCACATACACTTCATGCATAGCTGGCCTTTCATCTCCATCTACTAATCGCAAAACGGCTATAAGTGGCTTTCCGCCTTTTAGACAATCTCTTACTCCATTCCAAAAAACAGTTGAAATTATTGCTTCAACAACTTATTTTCCGGCTTCGGTTTTTGCTAGATTAGCAGCATTCCATGAAGGCGACACAAAGAATAATTTCAACTTCTCTTCATGCTTAAGCACACTTTGTAGAGTAAGGAATGATGTTGCAAACCTAGTCACTGAATGCCGGACTAGATCACCACCTATAGGTGTCCTTACTGCATCAAGTAAACGAGTGTGCCTGTAGATGAAATTTGTAATCATCCTTGCCTTTTTTATCACTATTTTGTTTTGTTGTAGCTTGCCTATATCTTCTAGCATGAGATCAATGCAATGAGCTGCACAAGAAGTCCAGAATAATGTGGGTCTTCTCTCCATTAAAATTTTACCAGTTGCCTTATAATTGGAGGCATTGTCAGTCACTACCTGCAAGCATACAACAAAATTTTGTATATATCAAAAAGGTAACCTGAACAAAGCAAAAGGTAACCTGAAAAATGAAAATTAGTATAACCAAAAAGGTAACCTGAACAACGCAATCAATTCCTATCTCTGTAATTTTACTATCAAGCCAATCTGATAGCATTGTAGCATCTTGAATGTGACTGGATGCATCTACGGAACCCATAAAATAAGTTCCTTCTGGACAGTTTACTAGGAAATTGATCAAATGTCTCCCTCTCCTGTCTGTCCAACCATCTGACATAAGAGTGCAACCATATCTCCTTCAATACGCTTCATACTTTGTTTTCATCTCCTTAACTTTCTCTTTTGTATTTAGTAACAGAGGGACTCGTAAATCATGATAACTAGGGCCTTTATAACCAGGCCCATACTGTCCAACTGCTTCAAGCATTACTTCAAAACTTCGTGCCTTTGCAACATTGAATGGAATTCCACATTCATAGAACCAATCAGCAACATAACCATCAACTCTCTTTTTCTCTTCAGGAGATCTAAAACATCTCTCAATAGTAGTTTGTGCAGGACCTTTAGCACGTCTTTCATCAACTACATCTTCGGGAGCACGTCTCACATGAGCATCCATAGGGCCCCGTTTTTGTGGAAGGTGGAGAACTTTTCTCTTTTTGGCACTTGTCCCAGAACTTGGGACAAATGAACTTTTAGCTGTAGATACATTCTGTGAACTTGTTCGCTCTATTTCTTGTTCACTCGCATTATCATCATCAACAGTCAAATCCACCTTGTCCTTTTTTTTACCATTTAAAGCCGCATACATTTCAGTTGCTATTTCCGAAGTAGTCTTAAAACCAATGTTTTAAATATCGGATGTCGGCGACATATCGGATTGAGTTTTTAAATGTCGGATGTCGGAAGTCGGAGACACGTCGGGGATATTTTAAAATATCGGATTTCCATGTTTTATAAATAAAATTTTTATTTTTATGTATACTAACTATAATTATATGTTATAAAAATAGAAAAATAATATAACAAATAGATAAAAAAATGACTCATTTATATTACAAAATAAAATTGAATAGTATCTAAGATAAATATTATTAAAAAATACAAATTGATACATTATAAAATATATTTAATAGTATACACTAATTTAATTTTAATAACAATAAATATACATAATATAATATTCACAGGCGATTTAAACAAATGCTGCTAGTCTGCTAATATAACATAAAATAAGATAGTGGACGATATATTTAAAAGTCGTGTCGGCCGATATATCGGAAAAAATCGGACATGTCGGCCTATATTTTACAAAAGGACAATCTATTTTTTTTATAAAAACATATCGTTTTGTCCTAAAAAATGACATGTCGGGAGACATGTCGGACATGTCGGAGGACATTTAAAACAATGCTTAAAACACTTTGCTACATCTCCATATCCGCCACATAAGTGCTGTTTCAATCTTTTGATTCCACCTTTATATACTTTATCACACAAATTACATTTAACTGTATTTTTATCCTTGATGTCAGGCCAATGTCCATACTTCCATCCAGGATCCTTTGAATTTGCTTTTCTTTTAGGATCAGTTTTTGGGTCTAGCTCATTGCTATCAACGGATGGAGCAAGACTGTTGATGTTTTGGTCTTCCATCTTTCACAAACAACTGAAGCAAGAGCTATAAAATTCAGTTACACAAACACAATTAATTATGAAGCAACACACTAACACATAAAGTTAAGTAATAACTAATAAGTAGGGTCAATGTCCATAAACAATTACACAAATAGTTCATACATCATAGATTAGCAATAAGACAAAATATGTTTCTACTTTCTACTTTGTTTCTACTATGTTTCTACACAATTACATTTGATTAGCAATAAGACAAAATATGTTTTTACTTTCTAACTTTCAATTTGATTAGCACATGTATTGATTATATAATCACAAATCTTATTTCGCATATTATCTATTTTCTCAGACGAAAATTCATTCACTCCATCATAGATCTGCAATAAAAGCAAAAATATTTGTTAAAATAAATTCAACACAATTATTATCATGTATGAAACTATATGCAGTTAGCTTACCCTTGATGGCATTGTCGTACTCCTAAGAGCATCAACTATGTCAATCATGTAGCACATGATATAATACCCACATTGAATACTATCCGGTTGTTTAGGGCACTAAATAAATAAACAAATGGTAAACATTAGAATTTAGAATTGTAAATATGAAAATAATTATATAACATATACTCATATAGGTTATAGCTTACCGGCTTCCACCGTAAAACCTTTGGTTTTTGAAATTTGAAACTCTGGTCCTTTGCCAAATCCTTCAATGCACTTCATAAAATATTAAAAAAAATTAGTTTACAGCCGAATCTAAATTTCAAATAGGAATTAAGAAATATACTAATTAATAAACTTACAGTGCAATGACATTTTTAAGATCATCACGAATGTCATTATTTAAAGGATCAAGCTAATAAATGGTATTGTTATCGTAATCAAGAATCGCCAACATCCAATGCACTCTGTGTAACAAATAAAATCATTAATAAGTAATAACTTAATTAGAATAATAAATAGCAATAATTATTGATACTTACTCTCTATGATATGGCAAAAATAATAAAGAATTCGGTTGTAGTTGAGCAAGCCTATTTTTTAGCTCTTCTGCTCGTGATTTAATACGATCCTTGGCAAACTTATCATTAAAAGCAAAAATTGATGTCAGATTATGAAAATATACATTTCTTGTGTATCTAAACTTGTTTAGTTGTGAATCTATGTACCTGTAAAAAAACATGTAAATTCATAATCAATATTTAAATTAACTAAAAATCTTAGGTTTGTAATATTTGATAATCATTACTCACCCAATACATGATAATATGATGTTAACTCCAATCTTTTCCATATTAAGAAAATCAAGCAACTCTGAAGCTTCAAAGTATGTACATGTTGATGTTGGAGTTCCAAATACATTTGGATATAATACCAGAGTTATTATTTTGTCCTGTGTCTCCATCATCTTAATGAAATTGGGTAACATGACAATGGCATCATTGATATTCTGTGGAATTAAAAATAATTAGTATTTAGTATTTCGGGCAAAAAATTTAATTACATAAAGATCAAAAATAATAATTATAAATTTATAATACCGAAGACGGTAAACACCCATGTGATGTTTCAAGCTGATGTGACGTTTCGGGTTGATGTGATGTTTCAGGCCCTTGTGAGGCTAATACAAGTGCCTGCTGACAAACCAAAAATAACAAGTTAACTATAAATAAAAGTATAAAGATAACATGATATTTCATAAAAGTATAAATAATTAAACATAAATACATAATAATACCTGAGAAGTTTCAGTTCTAGCACTAAATATGCGCATAAGATCATCCATTTTCATTTTCATACTAGCCATCTCTGCTTGATACGCTTGTTGTTGTTGATTGAGTTGGCTCTGAAAGGCCTGCTCATGTTGTTGTTGTTGTTGTTCGTTGAGTTGTCTTATTTGGCTCGCATAGGCTTGATGCTCTTGTTGTTGTTCTTGCCTCCACAACTCTTGTTGCTTGCTCAATCTTTCTTGAATAATAGACTCCACATCATCAATACGAGCTATTGTACTTCTCTCCTTCCGCTTATCATTCTTGAAAAAATTTGTAATAGTGGAAAACTTGCCACCAGCTCTTACTCTGCCCGGATGTTCCTTGCCTAAAACAGATGCAAGGATGTCATCCCTTCCCTGTGACACTAATGCAGCAGACTGAGACTCTTGGCTCGAGACCTCATCCTAAGTGAAATCAAGAAATATTAATGCAAATGATGTAATGAAAATTTACAAATGATGAAATGATAATTTAAACATACAATTCTAGCTGCCAAATCAGCTGCATCTTGACTAATGTATTCACCAGTCTTTCTTTTGTGACCGGCTTTCCATAGCTCCGCACGTGAAAGTAGTGCATTTGCACCTTGTTCAATCTTGACAATAAAATGCAAATAAATTATCATTTAAATTATTGAGAAAACCAAGTTTTAAAACAAAATATATGAGAGAGAAGTAGAGAACTAAATAGTAAATACTAATACCATCCTTTTTTCTAATCCAGAATAACTCATTCTGGAAGTAGTATGAAATGACTTTTGTGCTTTTGCTCTCTCTGAATTAGCTTTACTTTTCTCCTACACAAATAAATATTTGTTAATACTTAATACGTAGAGTAGAATGCTATAAAACATTGAGTTTATTAAGAAAACATAACCATAGATTCCGTAGTGGTGCGACTGTCGACAAAAACTTTCCAATCGTCGGGAGTTATGAAATTATACTTGACAGGAACATTGTAACGATGCTCCAAATCAATATCCTTTACATAAGTGACATACAGTTTGGATTTCCAAGACCTCCAACTTTCACCCATGCTTTTCATTAATTGATGGCGAACACCATCAACATTATCAAAATAATTCTGAAAATAATAGACAATATTAATTAATAATTAACTAAAAAAACACAATTATGTAATCACTAAAAACGAAATTACGTACATTTACTTCTTGCCACATTCGATCTTTAATTTGTTTATCAACTTCCTTCCATCTAGCAAATGTAACTGGCACATGCATCCTCACAAGAGAACCAATTAAACTCATCAATTTATTATACTCAGGCCCGGGAATAATGTGGCCATCATCACTAACAGAAATATAAAGCTTCTTCCCCTCTACTATAAGCTTATTCAATCCGTACATCTTAGTGTAGCCTCTTGTTGACTTTGATGAAGATCCTTTATCAGCCATTTTCCTAGAATAAGAAAACCCTACAAAAACCCTAAACCATCCAAAACACCTAAACAAAATACTTTAAAAACCGCAATAATATTGAGGTAAATAAAGAACAGTAAAACACACATATAACTGTCATAGAGAGACAGAGAGTATGTTTGGCAATCACATATAAATAAAGCAAAAAACCTAAACCACAAACAGTGAATCGTAAGAAGAAAAAAACCCTAAACCACAAACAGGAACTTGGAAATTATATGAGCAAGTAAAAAATCGTAAGAAGGAATTAACGAACCAAAGGAGATGGGAATCTTTGAAAAAATCGCCGTTAGGGTTTTCGCACAGTCGAAACAGAGCAGCAGCGAGTAAAAGGTAAAAGGTCGAGGTAAAAATGATAATTATATCTATATTGGACAGCGGTTTTTATATAAACCGCTATCTATTGTATCAGGAATGATACAATAGACAACGGTTTATATATAAACCGCTGTCTATTGTACCAGGAATGATACAATAGACAACGGTTTATATATAAACTGCTGTCTATTGTACCAGGGATATACAATAGACAGCGGTTTATATATAAACTGCTGTCTATTGTATCATTCCTGGTACAATAGACAGCGGTTTATATATAAACCGCTGTCTATTCTCCTATTATTCGAAAAAAAATAAAGCGGTCGTCGCCATGTTTCCAATCGGCCGACTGGACGCCTAGGCGTCGCCTAGGCGACGCCTAGGCGAGGCCATGATAAAATGCACGGTACTTGTGATCATTTTGCAATTGGTTCACAATGAAGTCTCTTAATGTGGACACCTCAGCTGCTTTAGTTCCCTCAAAGGCAATAGGATCTATGGTTGGATCATTGTTGTTGTTTGTCCGACTAGTGTTTGCTCTATATGCTTATACGCCTCTAGAGTGTGCATTGTTAAGGATCTCATGATATATCCTTCGATTGGGCAATCACCTTGAGTCTTGAGCAAAGTCCGGAAAGTGATATCTAGTTGCATGAAACTGTTTTAAGAGTCCCTTTTCTAATTGATATTTCAACGTCTACCGGATAATTTTTACCTACAATGAACCAAATTACTAGAACAATATGAAATTGATAAGTATTTAAGATATGCATATATGTAAAGTGTCGAGCAATCACCTTGAGACAGATAAATTTACACCTCAGATCCTTATTGTGTGACGAAATATGTGGCTGTCATGAGCCAAACCGTCCCATTCAAGCATGGCGTATGTAAAACACACATTGAAATTGTGTTACAAACGGTAGATATAGTTACAGTAAAAATTTAAGAAAAATCTTAACCATGAATTCTCTTTTTCCACCATTCATCAGAGACATCTATTGTTCGTTTGGTTGGGTTCCAAACCAAACTGTCTCACCTCTTTTAAGTTCCCCCCATAGCTTCCACTCCGCAAAATATTATCACATGGGATGTCTCCTCGGAAACATATTGAAACATCTTCTATGCTTGTATAAAGAAATTCTTATATTTCGGGGGTGATACTATCAAAATCATCATAACCATCCAATTATTCTATCATTATTATTTTAAATTAAATAATTTAAAAATTATTTTAAAATGGAAGTAAACTATGCGTCAATTGAAGATGCCACCGCCCTTGAATTATGCGTTGACCAAAGTGGCGTAGCCGCCTGTTGAGGGCAATTCTGTTTTTATTGTTGTTGAATATCATGCACGAGGTTGAGGTTGGGGCATCTTGCCCCTGGCTTTAGTTTAAATAATGTTAATTTATCAAGAATAAATAAAAAGCATCCAAGTTCATCCCACTTCTTAGATAATACAAAATATCAAGACCAAAATTGGAAAACAACCCATGCCCATATCACTTCCCTACCTTTACATATATGTAGATAGAAGCTGGTTTAGGGTCCGTTTGGCACGGTGGTAGCAGTTGTGAATGCGGTGGTTGTGAACCGTCGTTCGTGAACACCAGACCTCACCTAATGAACTTCATTCACTTTTATGTTCAAAAGTTGTTTTCTTTTCTTGGTAGCGGTCATAACCGTTGTCATGCCAAACTTACATTCTATAACAGTGTCTTTTTTGTCCAAACTCACCTTAGCTAAAACACCTCGCCAAACGGAGACTTAGATTCTCTACATATGGTTTCATATTTTTCGGGTTTGCTTGCAAATTAATCATTCAGTTCTCAAAGAAGATGTTCTTGTAATGCTGCTTTTATTTTATATGCCATAATATGTCTTTTATTATTATTTCTTTATTATGAAATTCCACCCTTGTTTTTCTTGTTTTATAATTAAAAACCTTTATGGTATTATATTATTTTGATTTCAGCCGGAAATAAGGATTAGGGCTGATGGAATTGGTTCAATCAGTGGAAGGCTGTTAGTGGGAACAGCTGAGGTGGTTCCCCCATCAGAGCTCATCGATACCACTGGTGCTGGGGATGCTTTCATTGGAGCTGTTCTCTATGGTCTGTAGAACTCTTCTTTCTTTCCCTAGTTATTTCAAGGCTCTTTAAAGTACTTCTTATTGCCTTGGTTTTTCTTTCAGTATGCATCATCAAGAAATTGTTAGGGTTACATCATTTAAAAAATTTTCTTTGATTTTCTGAACGAGGAAGTAGATCGGTTTTCCCTCTAGGCTGTTCTGTTTGGGACAGCTATGACGGTGGGAATATTGGTATTAAGGGCTTGTTTGGCGCTCCTCATTCTCTGGCGCATCGCGGGACGAAGGAGGGGATGGCGGCGGGGCAAACAGGATCCACGACGTAGTGGCGTTTGTCGAGGCCTTCCGCCACACCGTTCGTGCTGGAGCTAGAGGCTCCAGCCCGAGCGTTCCGTCCCGCTTCCATCGCGCGTCCGGCGGGAGGCAAAGGGGCCTAAATGCAGGTTTATTTGGGTTTGAAACTTTCGTGATAACTTATTTTGACCCAAATTCCACTTTGGGTACTCTAGGTGTTCACGTCCGCTAAAATTTGACCACACGTGCATGATTGTGGTGACTTTTTAGCCTAAAACATAATTTTAGGGAAATAATGTTTATTACCGTGCACACCTGAACGGTACTTATGTTTTTTTATAATTGTGTTTGTTAGAAAAGCCCATGTAAAGACCCATATTGAGGCTCATTTGGTTCTCTCTTCTCTTTAGTCCCACATCATGTATACGGATTTCCTCTCTCTTTCTCCTTCCTATATATTTGTATTCATTCATTGTATTTAACTAGTGGAAAGATATATACAAATTTCGCTCTACTCAACATGGTATCAGAGCCAGGTTCGAATTTGCGGTCCCCAAAATTTCTGACCGCACTCCAAAAATTTTGACAGTACTCCTTTTTTTTTCTCTGACCGCACGTCCTTGTGCGGCCTGTTTTTTTTTTGTGGTCGCAGCTCTCTGCAAGCTCACCTCTTGAGGACTCTCCTTCCAGCCTCCTCTATTCTCCGACTCTCTTATAGCCCTCCACTCTGTCAAGTGGGTCCCGCCCCTATCTTCGAGCTCACCTCAAACGGCCTCCTTCTACTGAGACCGCGCTCCTCTTGCGGCCCGCCTGCGAGCTCCATCTGACCCAGCAGCTTCCTGCAGCGATCTCCTGCAGCTCTACTCTCCGATCTCCTGCGGCTTCTCCTGCGGCCTCCTCTGCGGCTTCCCCTGTGGCTTCCCAGCGATCTCCTGCGGCTTCCCAGCAATCTCCTGAGGCGTCTTCTGCGGCTCTCCTCTGCTCGCGCTTCCAGCGACCTCCCGCAAGATTTTGCTCCTCGCTGATCGACGAATCCCGTGCGGTCTCTCTCCAACGAGCTTTCTCCTGCTCGTCGCTACCTCTACCGATCTCCCTCCTACAGACCGACTTCTGCACGCAGATCGTGCGGCCTGCTTCCTCCCAGCGATCTCCCGCGGCTTCCTCTGCAGCGATCTTGTGCGAGCTCTACTCTGCAGCAATCTCTTCTACAGCGACCTGCCACTCCAGCGGCCTCCTCTCCAGCGATCCGTCGAGCTCCCGCTGCTAATGCGACCTTCCAACAGCTACCAGCGATCTCAGCAGCTAACCGCACCTGTGCTTGCTGTCTCCTCTCTCAGCAGCAGCTACTAGCGGTCTCCGCCTCCTCTGGCCGTCTCGCTCTGTTCCCTGCTCGCACATCTCTGCGATCTGCCTGCTCGCTGCGGGCCTCTCTCACCGCTTTAATTCCATGAGATACTCAATGGAATCCTCAAAGCTGCCTGCATCTTCTCCGACAATCCGTGGTGGTCGGCCACGTCCTAAGTGTTCCTTCTGTGGTAGGGATGGACACCTAGAGATGACTTGCTACCGCAAACATGGTCTGCCTCCCCGTCCGAGTACGTCTGTTGCTGCCAACTGTCCTTTTGCCACTCGTGCTGATCTTGAAGAAGTCCGCCTCCAGATCCAGCAACTCCATCTCATGCTCAGCCACCCACCTGCCTCCGTTGCCTCCGCTACCTCCATCTCCAAAGAAAGTATCGCTTTTCTCTCCACTAGTCCACACTGGATAGTGGATTATGGCACCACTCACCATATCACCTCGCTAAAACCTCATCAATACTTGGATTCTCCGTATCCTAAGTATATCACCGTGGCCAATGGCGACACCGTTCCTGTCTCTGGCTGCGCTGATATTCTCCTCAATTCTTCTCTCCCTCTCCGCTCGGCTCTTCATGTCCCGGGCTCCCCGTTTAATTTACTTTCCGTCAGTCGCCTCACTGTCGATTTAGATTGCTCAGTAACATTCACCTCTTCTTCTTTTTTGATGCAGGATCGACGGACGCAACGTATCATTGGTAAGGGACGACTGCAAAACGGGCTCTACCTCCTTGACGTTTCTCCTACCATCCTCTCTTCCGTCTCCTCCGTTGAGTGGCATCAGCGTCTTGGGCATGCGGCTCTTCCTGTCCTTCAGAAGGCTCTTCCAAATATCCCTCTTCCTCCTTTTAAGTGTGACTCATGTATTTTGGGCAAACAACATCGTTCCTCTTTTCCTTCTCACTGTACTCGGAGCTCTGCTCCTTTTGTTTTAATTCATTCAGATGTTTGGGGCTCATACAAAGTTCCTAGTATCTCTGGTTATCGCTACTTCATCACCTTTATAGATGATTATTCTCGCACAACATGGTTATATTTACTTCGTGATCGCTCAGAGCTTCATCGTGTTTTTCGAGCTTTCGTTCTGGAGACTCGCACGCAGTTTTCTGCAAATATAAAAACTCTCAGGACTGATAATGCTCGCGACTACACTAGCCATGAATTTGCAAATCTCTGCTCCGAATTTGGGATCATTCACCAGATGTCGTGTGTCTATACTCCACAACAAAACGACGTTGCTGAACGTAAAAATAGGCATCTGCTCGATGTTGCTCGATCTCTCATGATTCACATGCAGGTACCCAAAGTCTGTTGGAACTTTGCGCTGTCCACGACATGTTATCTCATTAACCGCCTATCTTCCTCTGTCCTCCAGCATGCTACTCCGTTTAGCCTCCTTTTCCCCTCCACTACGGCATTCTCTCTCACACCCCGCACATTTGGTTGTACATGCTACGTTCACATTCTGGGTCCGTCTACGGACAAGTTGGCTCCCCGGGCGGCAAAACACATGTTTGTTGGCTATTCCCGTACTCAGAAAGGTTACGTTTGCTACTCTCCTGCTACCCGTAAAGTGACCATTTCTGCTGATGTTACCTTTCGGGAAGACCAACTTTTCTTCACCACTCCAACACCACCTCTTCCACAACAATCCTTCCCTCGACCAGTCGTTCCCGTTACCACTCTAACACCACCTCATCCACCACAATCCTTCCCTCAACCAGTCATTCCTGTTCCCACTCCTCTACCAATCCCCCCTCCCGACTCGGCTCTTGTTCTCCACAAACCCCATATTATCTGTGTCTACACCCGTCACCCTTCTTGCTCCGCCGCTCCAATGTAGTCGGCTTCGACCTCTGACACTTTGCGACCTGCTGATCCGACACAAGCGTCCACCGCTCATCCCATGGCGAACTATGTATCCTTACATCGTCTGTCCACACAGCTTCATCACTTTGCTACTTCATTATCCTCTATTTCTGTACCTAACTCTGTGCAGGACGCTCTCCAACATCCAGGCTGGCGGGCAGCCATGGACGAAGAAATGACAGCTCTCTGGGTTAACCGGTCATGGGACCTGGTCCCTCTCTCTCCTGGCCAGACTCCTGTTGGGTGTAAATGGGTCTTTGTCATCAAGCATGCCCCTGACGGGACAATTGATCGTCTGAAAGCCCGGCTGGTGGCTCGTGGCTTTACCCAACAACAAGGTCTAGACTATGAGGAAACATTCTCTCCAGTAGCCAAGCTCAACACCGTTCGTGTCCTCCTCTCCGTGGGTGTGCATTGTCAATGGCCCTTACATCAACTGGATATCAAGAATGCCTTTCTAAATGGTGACATACAAGAAACAGTTTACATGCAACAACCTCCCGGGTTTGAGACCACGGGGGAGTCTCGAATTTGTCATCTTAAGAAGTCAATCTATGGTCTCAAACAATCCCATCGGGCATGGTTTGACAAGTTCAGTAAGGCTGTCCGGGAGGTTGGTTTTACTCGCAGCTCGGCTGACTTCTCCCTGTTCACTCGACATCGAACAACAGGAACAGTTCTCTTGTTAGTATATGTTGATGACATCCTCATCACTGGAAATGACTCAATGGGGATACAAGCGGTCAAACAACACCTTAGCTCTGCTTTTCAAACAAAAGATCTGAGGAACCTTCGATACTTCCTTGGTCTTGAGATCGCAAGACGTTCTGATGGACTTGTCCTCTCTCAACGAAAGTACTGTCTCGATCTTCTTCAGGATGCTGGCTACTCTGGATGCAAGCCGATTAACACTCCTATGAATGCCAATCACAAGTTGTGTGCACATGCCTCTGATGATGATCTTGCTATTCCAAATCCAGAGTATTATCGACGACTTGTTGGGAAACTGATTTACTTAACAGTCACGAGACCAGATATATCCTTTGCTGTTGGGATTGTCAGCCGATTTATGCATTCCCCTCGAATGTCTCATCTTCAGGCCGTCGAACGCATCCTAAGATATCTGAAAACAGCCCATGGTCAAGGGCTGGTATACAAAACCTCGTCTTCTACTCCAACATTGGTTGCATACTCTGATGCAGATTATGCTGGTTCCCTGGATGATCGGCGGTCCACTAGTGGATTTTGTACCTACTTTGGAGGTCACCTTGTTACCTGGCGTAGTAAGAAACAAGCTGTGGTTGCTCGATCTTCAGCTGAGGTAGAATACCGCTCGATGGCATCAGTTGTTTCGGAACTCACATGGCTTGAAAGTCTCCTTGTTGATCTAGGAGTAAAACTTTCCTCACCAGCTATCTTACTATGTGACAGTCAAGCTGCTATACACATAGCTAAGAACCCGGTCTTCCACGAAAGAACGAAACACATTGAAGTGGACTGTCACTTCATCCGGGAGAAAGTTCAAATGAAGAAGATAGAATTAAAGCATGTTCCGGGTACTGACCAGGTTGCTGATATTCTCACCAAGGCCCTACCAAGTACCCTATTTTATAAATTTATGTCCAAGCTGGGTGCCTACGACTTGTACGCTCCAGCTTGCGGGGGAGTGTTAGAAAAGCCCATGTAAAGGCCCATATTGAGGCCCATTTGGTTCTCTCTTCTCTTTAGTCCCACATCATGTATAAGGATTTCCTCTCTCTTTCTCACTCCTATATATTTGATCAGAATGAAGAACAAAATGAATAAGGGGAAAAATTAATGCAAATTAGCGTAGGGATGATTAGGAAGCAATCATTGTTTTAGCAACCAAAGATTATATTGGGTGCATAGCGCGGAGAAGGACATCAGTTTGCACGAAAAAGGAAGATATATTAACCTCACCAAAAAACATGTGTCGATTCCCTCGCAGAATCTCTCCTACAAAATAGATTATAGATCCCTTTTCATGACAATACTATAAATCGTCTCAGCTATTCATAAGAGGAATATTGAAATATTAAAATATGTATTAATTGTATTTTTTTAATTAAGAGATTAGCCGAGTCTTCGGCTCTTTTGGGACGGCTGTGGCTATAAGAAAAAGTGGGAGAAACTCGTGTCAGAATTAGGTCTGCAGGAAAACAGTGGTAGAAAAAGTAGTAGGAGAATAAAAAGGATATTGACCTACGGGAGGGGAAGCATGAAAACCCGGAAAGCTCCTTTTAGCTTTTCTGAAAGTGGGAGAGTTCACTGTTTTACAAAATATCCTGAAAACAGCATTTTGACACTAAGTGCTTTTCCCATCACCAGGAAACCAAACACCTCCAAAACAGCGGTCGTGTATGTTTTTTCCTCTGGTTTACAAGGTAGGTCTGCTTAAATGGTAGCTCAGTGTGTTAATGCATGTTTGGTTTTGAAAAAGGTTAATCCTAGTCATCCAAAGTGGATTGAATGGCTGTGATTGATAATTGTACTCGCGATTATCGTGAAATTTTAATCTCGCTTATTCTTTTATCAGCTTTATGCGCGGGAATGCCGGCAGAGAGAATGCTTCCTTTTGCCTCCCAAGTGGTATGCATCCATTTCTTTCCCTTTTGTTATCCTTTGTATTTGAATTCTTAGGCTATGTTTGGTTTCGTCGAGATCTACAACTTTCGTGTTGAACACTTTTCCTAAAAATGCACGTACAAGGCGTATTTTCAAAAATTTGCTATAGTTATGCGCGTGTTTCAATCAGGGCGGCAATACGCCTTTTGTGTGCATTTTTAGGAAAAGTATTCAACACGAAAGTTTCCAAAAGATGCATAATAACTCATACAAAAAGAGTGCGGATAGCCAAAACTGTAGTGCGGATAACAATAACCTTCTTTTATTAGTTCTCTCTTTATGCGAAAATTCAGACTACGATTTCTACTGCTGGTTACAGGCTGCGGCTGGATGCAGGGCTTTGGGTGCCAGGAGTGGTCTACCGCACCGCTCGGATCCCCGCATCGCAACATTTTTGTAATAAATGTTCGCCGCAAACTAAATTTTGGCGTGAAACTGTCCAAAAATAGAAGGATAAAATATTTCATGCCCGCCAAGAATGCGAGGAGAGAGAGGGAGATCCAAGTTATTATCTAAATCTGTATGGGATTTGTGAGTAGTGATCCTGGCTCAAAGTGGCAAGAAAATATGAACTATTTATCTGGAATAGTTATGAAAAACTTCCATCTAACTTTGCATATTTCTATTTTTCAAAATTATCATTTCTTCTCTTTCGAGTTTACATGTATTTTAAAGGTTTGTTTTGTACATGTTAACAATGTAAGCTCAGGGACGAAGTTTTAGTAATTTTGAAACATAGAGAGGAGATTCTTATAATTATGTATGTAAAGTTTGTATGAGGTGCCATTAAATGACCCAAAATCATCATTTAGTACACCCCTACCTCATTGTGCCAACATCTGCAGCCAGTAAGATTGTGCCACATGAAGTGGTGGCTTGTGGGCGGCCGAGAAAGGCATGAAACCCCGGGCACTACTAAAGGGCAGACCTAAACAGGACCTTAGAAAAAGCTGATGAGCTACACTTCATTAGAAGAAGAAAAAAGTAGATGAGCTACCTGTAATGTTGATTAGGGTACCCTGTAATGTTGATTAGGGTACACCCCTCCCTCATTGTGAGTACAGCCTAATCAACATTCACGGCCGATAAGATTGTGCCATGTGGTCTGGGCTCAAATGAAATACGTATCATGCATAAAAAGATGGTTAAACACGAATTCTTCGAACAATTTCTACAAATGAAATTATATAAATTTGTTGAAAATAAAAATGTTCGATGATTTTTTTTTCTTCTTCTCTCCAATGGTGAATTATTGGTTTCATTGAATGAAGATAATATGCAAGGATGGAAACTATTGCTATATTGGTCATATATTTTAGAGCAATGTTATATGATCAAAAAATTATTATGTAGGTCAAATTTCATATTTAAATCATATTCAAAAATTAAATAAAATTTTTCTTAAATAAATCACAAGCAAAATATAGCATTCATAAAAGTCAAATGAATACATTTTTGCAGTTTATTTGACCCACAATAATAGCCCAACAAAATACAGTATAATCATTTTGATTCTATATTCAAAACAGAGTTCAAGTCTAGTTCTATGGGTTGTGGGTGATAACGGTGCATATAAATCTCATTCTATGGCATGCATGTTGAAAAGAAAAAATAATATTTTTTTAGAAAATTGTGGCCTGCATATAGTCAAAACTGACCCGTGTTTAACATCGCTCTATCTTTATTAGTTTTTAATCTTTAAATATATATATATATACTTTAATATTAAATTATGTTAAAAATATATCTTAAATAAATTTATCCTACTTAAATGTAATATAAAAGATACAATTAGAGGAAAAATGGGCGGGCACATTAAGAGTGAATTCCCTTGCTGATAGCATAGCTATAAACACGTAACAATTTAAAAATTGCATTAATATATACATGTAACAATTTACTAGCTAAATCAATTTATTAAACTTTAATATTGAAGAATGTCTATAGGAAGCCACTTCGAGACTAATTTTTGTTGCTCTTCACTTAACATTCTGCATTGCACTGCATTGAGTTTTATGTTCTTTACACACTTTTAGGCCAGCAAAATCAAACGTGGGAAAAAAATTTGCAGAATTACTATACTTCCGATTTGCTTGCAAAAATTAATATTATAATATCGCACTATTTATTTTAAAATGTTGAAAATTGCTACATTTCAAAAATAAATAAAAATAACACAACATTCTAGCCTTCATCCCATCATAGTGGGGTCGGCTTAAAAACAGAAATAACAAGCTTTTAAAAAATATATAAAATTTATCCATCAACAATATTACGGAAGCATGTAAAGCAATCAAATACTAATGATGATGTTTGAAATCAAAATGGCTGAATCTATGAATCAAATGCCTATGCAGATCCAACAAATTTACACGAATCTCAAAGCATCAGCATCATTATTTTCCTGGTTATACTAAATCAATTCAAACAAGATGTGAAATTATTAAATTTCTCTGTGAAGAACAAATTATTCAAATCTTTTCGGGCAGTAAATGTATGAATAACTCCAATTAATTAGCTCAAAGTCAGCTCGCACAGGCTCACATGCACAGTTTGCATAGTACGCGTTGCCCGAGTCAAACCAACTCGGTCTTGAGTCCGATCAAGTATCAATGGCTGTGATCAGTTCAATTTTGGCTTTGATTTAAGCCCGATTCGAGCAAAAAACAGTCCAATTTTCTGATATTCTTCAATCTTCAACCAAAACTCGCAACCCTAAATGCTTAGAACCTAATTATCACCAATATCTACTATAAAAGACTGGCAGAAATTGAATCAATATGTGAAGCTGAACAAAATGAACAAGCCCACAAGCGGTATATATATATCATTTATAGCATAATACATTACAATAATGTACATACGACTGCCGGAAAATCCAGAGCTGGAGATGATACGCAACAGGAAGATGGCATCATCATTTGAATAGCGGCCGTGCTGGAAAATCTTCATGGAACACTGACGCCAGGAGTTTTACTGGGAGACTTCTCAGGTCAGAGAGAGCATTGCAACTAGTAATAACTGTAACCTAGTGTTTAATGCAACAATCAATGAGAAACTATAGCAATCTTCAAGAACAAATCTAATCAGCTCATTTGATACTTGAAATTAGAGAACATTTTTGGACAATTTATTCTTCCATTAATTTCTCTTTTGAAAAAATTTCATTTAATTAATAATCTTCGCTCTAATGAACCAATGCACGAATAAAACACATATTTCTACGAATCATGTAATAGCAGTTAAAATGTAAACATTCATATACACAGACATATAGGGCCGACTGGGCCGTTTGCAAAATTATACGGGTTTTTTTTTCAGTAAAAACAAGATGGTTTGCAAAATTATAGGTTGCCAGCTCTATCTTTTGAAATTACAGAATTCGTAATATGTTGCACGGTTTATATTTCGTAAATTCAAAGAGGGGAATACGCCCCTAGAGGGGAGCTGCATATTATGAAAATGTAAATTCAAAGAGGCTTATGTAGTTTCAAAGAGATGGGTGCAACATGTAATTTTACGAACTCCCAGTAAAGAGTAGAGTAATTAATAGCTACATATAATTCAAGTAATAGGATAGTCAAAAAATAAGGGAAGCAATAACGCTGCAATTTATTAATCAATTGTGTTTTTACTACGCAAAAAAAAAAGCAAAAAAAAAACAAGGAGTAAAAGCATGTTTGCGCACATGCAATATTTTATTCTGTTCTGGTCACATCATGTCGTCTGTGTCACGTGTTTCGTGGATTGTTCGTAAGAATATATAAGAACTTAGGCCTCTTGTACATAGACCTAATTTTGAACCTAATAATTTTCTCTCCTCTCAACTTGGAATGAGAGCATGCGAGAATCAGATCCCGTCCATTCACTCGCTCCAGCATTCCCGATCACGTCTTGCGGCCCCCAATCCAGTCTTGCCGCTCGCTACAGTGACCCCTCCACTCCTCGTTGCCGCTAGCCAGGGATTCCCCAACTCTCATCCTCACCGCAGCACTTTCCGGCTTCATCGACTCTCGTCTTCGCTGCAACACCTGCAGGCCTCACGTCGCCCGCTAGCCGCTTCTAGTTAATTTTTTTTCTACTAGTGGTTTCGTCGACTCTCGTCCTCGCCCGCAGCAATTTTGGACTTCATCGACTCTCCCAACGGTTTCTCACCATCCCAGGGACGCCAACCGTTGCTTTCCTCGTCCACAGTTTCTCACTAGCCCAGAGTTCCTCCGACTTCTCCACCCATCCAGCGGGCGTCCGTTGATCTCCATGCCTTTGTTTTTTCCTTGCACATGGGTAACTTTTCAGAGATCTCGTCTACTTCTCAGATTGTCCTTGCATGCGTCTCCCATCGGAGCCCCGAGCAACTAGGATAGCTTAAAATTACTATATTGGCATTAGATGGCACGAATTGCTTTGAAAAGTCCAGGGCTGCTCAACATGTTATTCGTAGTCACTAGCTATACAAGCATATTGATGGAACCGTTGTTGAACCACCATTGAGTGATCCCTCATGGAGAAAATGGGACGCAGATAATTCTTTGGTATCTCATGGTTATTACATGCCCCCTATGGTATATCACAATTATATGTTCATGGACTCTTCTTATGAAATTTGGACTTGACTCGTGAGGCCTACTCGCAGACCAGTAGCTCGACGCAGATATATGAGCTTACTCGTCGTGCTTTGGAGCTGAAACAAAGATCTTTGTCTGTCTCTGCATACTATACTGAATTGGAATGTTTCTATCAAAAACTAGATTGCTTAAACATATTTATTCCAGCGTGCACTGCAGATATCGTCAACTTCTGGAAGGACAAAAACCGTTTTCGCGTGCATGTCTTCCTTATGGGCCTCAACATGGAGTTCAAAACTAAGGAGGTATGCTATCATTTGCATCCCCATCTTGCTACTCGAGGCACGAGTGGCCGTGATCGGAACAGCAATCGTGGAGGTGGCCGAAAGTTTGGTGCTCGCTCACAGTACTCTGCCCATGCTAACAGAGTTTATGAGGGTAGTCTTCCCTCAGGGGGTCTTTCTGCTGAGATCCGAGTGGACCATAGACTTTGGGAGCACTGATCATATGACAAGATCCTTATCGGGTGTTACTTCTTATACTCCTCTTTCAAATTGTGACTAATGGTTCTTTTTCCTCTATTGCTGGCAGAGGAACAATAACTTGTTCTTCCGCCCTTTCACTCTCTTTTGTACTGCATGTATCATTCTTTCCTCGCAATCTTCTATTCATTAGCCATTTAACTAATTCGTTAAATTGTTAGGTTATTTTTTCCTAGCATTTGTCTTTCAGGATCTAGCAACAAATCGGACATTGTCAGTGGTAGAAATGTTGGTGGACTGTACTTGTTGGACAATCAGTTGACCCTCAGTGCTCTTTCCACCACCAGTGCTCTTTCCACCACCAGTGCTCCTACCCTCCTTGACATCCGACACTAGAATCAACGTCTTGGGCATCGCCTCCCCACTTACCAAACTCTCCTGCTTTCAGTTGTTTATTCAAATATTTTTCTTATGATGCTTGTGAACTGTCGAACATGTCCGTCACAGTCCAAGTCATGTATCTCTATGTAGTTTTTCTCCCTTTGATGTGATTCACTTTGATGCTTGGGATCCTTCCACTTGTTATCTTTGTCTGGATAAAGATGGTTTGTGACCTTTATTGATAGTTTTTCCCGTGTTATATAGGTTTATTCGTTAAAAAAATGAAGTGCTTAGGTGCTTTCGCACCTTTCATAGAATGGTTATGACACGGTTTGGAGTTATTCGTGTTTTGGGTAGGGATAATGGTGAGTACGATGACAGGGGATGTTTGGCACTTATCTTGCCGACAACTACATTCTTCACCAGACCACTGGTGTCTACACCTCCACTCAAAAGGAATTGTGGAACGAAAAAATAAACATATGTTGGGGGTTGCCTGTTAGTTATTGTGCACCTTCCCCATGTCCTATTGGGGCGATGTTGTTTTCATTGCGGCACATCTTACTAATCGTCTCCTCGTGCTCTCTAAACACTTCATTTTGATTGCGACAAATTAGATGCTCTCTCTCTCAAATGTGTCTTTGTTAGGTACTCTTCCACCACAAAGGGTTATCGATGTTATCACCCTCCTCAATATTTCTTCTATACTGTTGATGTTAGCTTTCATGAGGGCGGACTCTTACTATGTACTCGTCGAGGGGAGACGAGCCGTGCTAAAGATGGGACCTTTGACATTCCCCTTCCTATCGCTGCCTCTTCACACATCATTCTCCCTATCCTTCCTACACCTTCTCTATTATGGGCTACGTGAAAGTTATTTTGATGCATATGCAGTTATTATGTTTTATTGTCTTTTATGTTAAGCCCGTGTCTTAGGCTTCGTTAGGTTGCGAGATGTTAAGGGTTATGTGCCTAGTTATTTTGATGCGTCTTTAGTTATTATGTTTTATTGTCTTTTATGTCGTAGTTCGTGTCTTAGGTTTAATTAGGTTTTACTATGATGTGTCCTTAAGTACTTTTATGTCATTGTATCCTCTATTTAAAGGACCCTTTGGGTCATGTAATGTTAGAAAAGAAGTTATTTCTCATTTTGTCTTGAGTAAGAGATTTTGGTAACTCTCTCCTCCCGAGCAATCCACCTCCAAGGCAGTCACGGTTTCGGCTCCAAAGTATCCCCTCCGCCTCCGGCCACTACTCCGGCGAGCACACAACTTGGTATCAGAGCTATTTCGATCCTTCTCTTCCGCCGAAGCCGTTATCAACAACATGCAAACCTCAGATCCCTCCCATCTTCTTTCGGTTCCAGCAAGTGTAAAGTAGCCGCATCGACGATCCAGCCTGACGAGCCTAGCAACGCCTTCGTCGAGCCCGACGAGCCCCACGCCGTCCTCTGCATCTCCCGCAGCCAACGGGAATCATATTTCGCAGTAGATCGACGACGGCGATCCCGTTAATTCCTCGCCCTTCTACATCGACGAGCCCAACCCGATGAGCCCAGCGACGTCTTCGTCGATCCCCACGAGCCTCGCGTCGTCCTCTGCATCTCCCGCGGAAGACGAGATTTATATCTTGCAGCAGATCGACGACGCCCGATCCCGTCGATTCCTCGCCCTCGTGCATCGACGATCCCAGTCGGCCGATACCGTTGGTGTCTCTCATTGTCTCCCGCAGCAGCCACACTGTCTCTCGGCGTCTCCGTCAGCAGCCGCAAGGGCTGCATTCTGCAACAGCCAGAACTCTTTTCCGCACTTCGTTGATTGAAGCCTGTCTCCAGCACACAATCCCTTAGTGGCGATCGATTTCCCCATCCACGCAACTTCTAATTCTCGAGGCCCGCACACCCTTTTTGTTTCCCACGCCTGTTTCTACTTCTGTGCGTCTGTTTCGTGCACGCAACCGTCTGGACCTCATACACGTTGCCTCCAAAAGCACCGCGATGTGATTTTTTATTAATTAACTAATGATTAATAGCTTAAATATTACTTCGCTATTTGCAAATGACGTTTGAGGCAACTCAAAACGAATATTGGGAGGTCAGGATGGCCGATCATGCCTCGGCGATGGCAAGTTGCGTCGTCACCTTCCTCGACAAACTCGACGACCTGTTCGCCGCACACAAACATAAACAACTGCTCAATTGTCTTCCGGTCCTTGTGCCACTGCCATCAAACTCATTGATTGTTTCATCGCAACCCATGCCAACCGTGTTGTCAGCCACCTCCATCCAGCGCCCTTCGCTCCAGTTACATGCTTCGTCGGCCCCTTTGGCGCCATTCCTTTTGGTGACTGCTACCCAATCGGCACCCCCACTTCTGATCGCCGCGACTCATTTTCAGCGGGCACACTTGCCCCACCGCCAACCATTATGCATGTCAGATGCTCCTTAGTTATCGGTCGCGCCACACTAGATTCGCACGAAGACAACCTACCACTCGATGCGGTCTCCGCTACAGCAGCTCGCTACGGGGAACTGTTCTGGATGGAAATTAAGGAGCCAGTTGATCATGCAGTTCAAGTCTCGTTCGAGCTTGAAGATAAGCTTGATTTGAAGGCCAAGAGAGATGTTATGGGCTACGTGCCCAATTATTTTGATGTGTCTTTAGTTATTATGTTTTATTGTCATTTATGTCGTAATCTGTGTCTTAGGTTTCATTAGGTTGCGAGATGTTATGGGCTACGTACCCAGTTATTTTGATGCGTCTTTAGTTATAATGTTTTTGTTAGGGCAAACTACTAGAGAGACTAAAGAAGAAGAAGATCTAGAGAAAGAGACGGAAGATTAGGGTTTGAGGGAGGGAAAAGACTAACCAGGAAATACTTCTTGCATAACCCCAAAAGGGGGGCTGCCCGGGCATATAAATACCCGGGCAAGGAGGGGGCCGGCCGGCCCCTCCAAGGAGGGCTGAACCCGCCTGGTTCAGCCCTCGGCCGGCCGGTTCACTGAATGGGGGCTGAACCGGAAGGTTCAGCCCCGTTGTTTAGCGCGTCTTTGCTCCTCCGTGCGTACTGACGCCCCGTAAAGCGTAGCGGGGGCGTAACATTCCCCTCCCCATCAAGAATCAACTTGTCCCCAAGGTGGTAGTCGGGGTAGAGCTCCTTGAAGTCGAAGAAGTCCACCCATGAATTGTGTGCCGGCGACAGGTTCCTCCATTTGACCAAGAGCTCGGGCCGGTATTCCGCGCCCCGATTTTTCCACTTGAGCATCAAAATATCTTCAGGAAGCGGCCGCAGCTCCCCTGCCGAAGTGACCTCAAGTAACAAAGTGCTCGGTTGGACATGCGGCCCTACCTTCCGCTTGAGCAAAGAGACATGGAATGTAGGATGGATGCGCGAACCCTCCGGTAATGCCAGGGTATAAGCCACTGGTCCCACCCTGCTGACAATCTGAAAGGGACCGTAGTAGCGTGGGGACAGTTTCTGGTTGCCGCGTCGAGCAACGGACAACTGCCGGTACGGCTGGAGCTTGAGGAACACTTCGTCACCAACAACGAACTCCCGCTCAGTGCGGTGCTTGTCCGCTTGGGCCTTCATGCGATCCTGGGCTAGACGGAGATTCTCCCGAAGTGTGACCAACATGCGATCCCGGTCCAGCAGAGCGCGATCCACCGCTGGAAGAGCGGTGCTCCCGGGCTCATAGCTGCCCAAGGTAGGAGGAGGCCGTCCGTAAACCACCTCAAATGGTGTCATCCTGTTGGCGGAGTGGTATGCCGTGTTGTAACAGTACTCGGCCCAATGAAACCAGTCCGGCCAGCTCCGCGGCTCATCCATCACAAAGCAACGCAGATAAGTCTCGACCCCACGATTAAGCACCTCCGTCTGACCATCCGACTGCGGGTGGTTGGCCGTGCTGAAGTGTAAGCGAGTGCCCTGCAGCCGGAACAGCTCCTTCCAGAACCCACTGACGAAGGTAGGGTCCCGATCAGAAATAATGGCGCGGGGGAGGCCATGCAGGCGAACGATCTCTCAAGCAAAGAATGCGGCCACAGACTCCCCAATGTACGGATGGCTGAGCGCCAGAAAATGGCCATACTTGGACAGCTTGTCCACCACCACTAGGATGACAGACTTCCCTTTAGACTTCGGCAGGCCATCAATGAAGTTCATGGACACCGTGTCCCAAATCTGCTGCGGAATCTCCAACGGTACAAGCAGCCCCGCCGGAGAAGAGGTCTCGTATTTCTGCCGCTGGCAGATCTCACAGTGGCGAACGAACTGCTGAATGTCCCGTCGCATGCCTGCCCAAAAAAACGTTCGCTCGCGCCCTCTGAAGGGTCCGGAGCACCCCCGCATGCCCTCCTGTAGGCGAAGAGTGGAACTCATACATCAACACGGTCTTCCAGGCAGAATCGGCGGGCACGACCACCCGGCCCCGATAGTAAAGCCGGCCATTACACAAGTGATAGCCAGCTGCGACGGTCTCCCCCCGCTGTAAAGCCTCCACCAACGGACGTAGCGTGTCTGACCGCCGGACCTCTTCCTGAATATCCTCCACTGAATCGACCAACGGCCCCGAAATATGAGCGAGAGCAGCCTCTGGAAGACGAGAAAGAGCATCGGCGACCACATTCTCTTTGTCGCGGCGATACACAATCTCGTAGTCGTAACCGAGAAGCTTAGTCACCCACTTCTGCTGTAGCGGCGAGGAGACCCGTTGGTCTAGGAAATGCTTCAAGCTCTGGTGATCCGTCCGGATCTTAAAGTGTCGGCCCAACAGGTATGGCCGCCAAACAGCCACTGCATGAATAATCGCCAACATCTCCTTCTCGTAGGCCGAGAGGCCCAAAGTACGAGGAGTCAGTGCCTTGCTGTAAAAGGCTATCGGTCGCCCTGCCTGCATCAAAACCGCCCCAATGCCGACACCTGAGGCGTCCGTCTCCAGAACGAACTCCTGTGTGAAATCCGGTAATGCCAAGACTGGCGTGGTGGTCATGGCCCGTTTGAGGGCCTGAAAAGCCTCCTCCGCCTCCTCACTCCAGGAGGAGTCCTTCTGCAGTAGCTGGGTCAGTGGTCGGGCTATCTTGCCATAGTCCTGCACAAACCGCCGGTAATACCCTGTGATGCCAAGACTGGCGCGGACTGTAACCGGCCGCGGCCAAGACTGCATACTCTGAATTTTCCGTGGGTCGGCCCTGACGCCCTGGTCGGAAACCAAGTGGCCCAAATACTCCACCTCCTCCTGACCGAAGGAGCACTTGGAACGGTTGGCATAAAGGTGGTGCTGACGTAGTCTGGCAAGGACCTGCGCCACGTGGCTCACGTGGTCCTCCCAGTTCGCGCTGTAGATGAGTATATCATCGAAGAAGATCAACACAAAGACCCGCAAGAAATCTCTGAATATCTCGTTCATGTTGGCTTGGAATGTAGAGGGCCCTCCGGTCAGCACATTGGCCATAACCAAGAACTCGTAGTGGCCGTCATGAGTCTGGAAAGCCGTCTTGTGGATGTCTTCCTGTGCCATCAAGTCTGGTAATAGCCGGAGCGAAGATCCAGCTTGGTGAACCGCTGGGCCCCATGCAACTCATCCAGCAACTCTTCGATGTGGGGAATCGGGAAGTTATCCTTGACCGTAGCGCCGTTCAAGGCACGGTAGTCCACACAGAATCGTCAGGACCCGTCCTTCTTCTTGACCAGAATAATGGGAGCCGAGAAGGAACTCGTACTTGGCCGAATGATGCCGGCCTCCAGCATCTCGCGGACACTGCGCTCGATCTCCGCCTTCTGGACGTGTGGGTAGCAGTATGGACGAACATTCGTAGGCTCAGCACCCGCCTTGAGCGGAATACGGTGATCGCGGAACCTCGGCGGAGGCAGAGTGCGTGGTTCCTGAAAAACATCAGCATAATCTGTCAGAAGTAACTGTAACTGAACCGGTACCTCAGAAGGCGTGGGATCGTCGGTCGGGACCTCCCGAAGGACGACCATCATCTTTCCATCCCCGCTCAACCGCTGCATGCTGCGAAGAGAAACCTCCTTAATAGGAGATGACACGAGACCCTGCAAGCAAAACTGCCTGTCCCCATGCACAAACTCCATAGTCATGTGGTCCCAGTCGAAAGTCACCCGATGTAACTGGCGCAACCACTGAACTCCCAGTACCATGTCTGAGCCCCGAATAGGCAACAGGTAGACGTCAGTCCGTCCCACATAGCCGTGTAGCCGCAGCTCCACTCCCTTCAGCACCCCTTCGCATCGCAGCTTGCTGCCATCCGCCACCATAACATGAAAGGCAGCCCCCTTGTCAACCACGTGCCCAACTCGCCGTGCCACGTCGGGATGTATGAACTTGTGGGTGCTCCCACTGTCCACCAGAATAGTAACCTTCTCTTGGGCAATCCGGCCCGCCAGCCGCATAGTAAGCGGGGGAGCGCAACCCTCAAGAGCATGAAGAAAAACCCCGAACTCCGTGTCGTCCAATTCCACCTCCAACTCCTCATCTGGAGCCGGCTCGTCGTCCACATCCTGATGCAACATGAAGACCTGTATCTTCGTGCATTTATGGCCAGGTACAAACTTCTCGTCGCAATTAAAGCACAGCCCCTTCTCCTTCCGAGCGGCCAACTCACTCCACGACAACCGAGTCACCGTCGGTTTGCTACCCGTGGGCTGCTCCCTTCGTGCTGCTGTGGTAGGAGCCGAAGGCGGTCTACTCGTGATGCGTGCTCGCTGCCTGTTGAACCGCTCCTCCTGGATGCGCGCCAAAGTAATGGTGTGGGTCAAGGACCGAGGCATGAGTGCCTGTACCTCGTCCCGAATGTGCTCCTTGAGGCCAGATATGAAACAGCTGTAGAGTGTCCGCTCCGGCCACTGAACGCGATTCGCCAGCTTTTCAAACTCTGTTCGATACTCCAGCACCGACCCTTTCTGACGAAGCTTCTGAAGGAGGGCCTCAAAGTTCTCGTACTCTAGTGGCCCAAATCTGGCCGTAAATCCATCCACAAATTCGCCCCATAGCACGTACTCCCGTCCCCGTAGGAACCACTGCGTCCACTGGAAAGAGTCCTCCTTCAAATGGAAAGACGCTAACTGCACCCACTGACCCTCAGGCACCTCGTGGTACTGGAAAAAAAGTTTGGCCTTTTGAATCCATTCCAATGCGTCGCCGCCCTCGAACTCCAGAAAGTACATGCGAGTTAATCCGGGAGTCAAGCGTTGTCCCCCATGACCTCCTTCCCGTCTTGCAGGCTCACCTTGCTCGAATCCGCCGTAGCCTTGATGCAGACCGTTTCCCCAAGGAGGAGGTTGTTGCTGTCCGGCCCACGCTTGGCCAAATCCGGCCATGCCAGGTGGCCCAAACCCACGGGGAGGAGGAAGAAGCCCCCACCCCTTTGGTATCCCGCGGGATCTGGAGGTCGCCGGAGCCCAGCCGGCTCTTCCCAGCCTCGACGAAGCCCTGCCGGCTCCGCCCAACCCTGCCGGCCCTGTCCCGGAGCCGCTCCGGGGTCGGCGAACCCCGCCGCTGCAGCTCCTGGCGGAATCGGCCCCGTCGGACCCCCATAAGCTGCTGCCGAGCCCCCCGCTGCTACCCCATAGGCCGACGTACCCCCTGCCAGCCCGTGCCAGGCGGAATCCCTCCGCCCCGTGCCCGATCGTCTTCCGTCAGTCGTACACCGCCGATACCATCCGCGACCCGCGCGCCCGCAGCGACCAAATCGGCGCCCGATCCGGCCGAATCCTCACTCGCCGATGCCTTCCCTTTCAGCAAGGCCTTCAATTCCTCCATCCGAGCCTCCATCCGCCCTTCCATGGCTGCCATCGAGTCGGTTAGGCCAACAACGTTCTCCTCTAGGGTTTCGATCCGTGAGGACTCCTCTTGAGAGCGAGTGTTCACCATGTCGGAGAGATGAACGCCTCTGATACCAAATGTTAGGGCAAACTACTAGAGAGACTAAAGAAGAAGAAGATCTAGAGAAAGAGAGGGAAGATTAGGGTTTGAGGGAGGGAAAAGACTAACCAGGAAATACTTCTTGCATAACCCCAAAAGGGGGGCTGCCCGGGCATATAAATACCCGGGCAAGGAGGGGGCCGGCCGGCCCCTCCAAGGAGGGTTGAACCCGCCTGGTTCAGCCCTCGGCCGGCCGGTTCACTGAATGGGGGCTGAACCGGAAGGTTCAGCCCCGTTGTTTAGCGCGTCTTTGCTCCTCCGTGCGTACTGACGCCCCGTAAAGCGTAGCGGGGGCGTAACAGTTTTATTCTCTTTTATGTCGTAGTCCGTGTCTTAGGTTTCATTAGGTTTTACTATGATGTGTCGGTACTTACTTTTATGTCATTGTATCCTCTATTTAAAAGACCCCTTGGGTCTTGTAATGTTAGAAAAGAAGTTATTTCTCATTCCTTGTCTTGAGTAAGAGATTTTGGTAACTCTCTCCTCCCGAGCAAGCCCCACCTACGTAGTCGCGGTTCCGGCTCCAAAGTATCCCCTCCGTCTCCGGCCACTACTCCGGCGAGCACACAACATGCTCCTTCGCGGTCACTGCCTCCCCTGTTGCATTCACACTTACAAGCCCCATGATGCTAACCACGTGCAATCCCCTGATGTTCAACCTCTGCAATTGCATGTTTCAACTCCAGATTCTGATGATGACATTCATATTCTCATTGCCCATCTTAAAAGTAACACAGGTTGTACCGAACATTTTATAGACAATTATATCTCGTATCATCATCTCTTTCCTCCATTGTGATTCTCAAGAATTGGCAGGAGACCTGAATGGAGAAGGGTTGTGGAGAAAGAAATGTATGCTTCAGAAAAAAGTGAAACATGGTAACTTGCACATCTTCCTCCTAGAAAAGAAAGAACTGGCCACATTGAATTTTTTTCTGTTAAGCGGAATCAAAAGGGATTGTGGAGCGATGTAAAGCTTGATTAGAAGCACAAGGGTACACCAAAACCAAGGAATTGACTATCAAGAAACATTTGTCCCTGTTGCAAAAAAAGACTCTATTCGGGTGCTTCATTCATGTGTTGCATGTCTTGTGTCAGACCTACAACAACTAACTGTTAAAAATGTCTTCCTGCTACATGGGAGTTGGAAGAAGTCTACATGAAGCTTCCCCCTGGTTTTTCCCAAGAAGGGTCTACTGGGAAAGTATAACGCCCCAATATTAAAATTAAATAAATAGTGTGTGGATAACAAGCTCTTATTAGATTTAAAACATAAAAAATGATCCCTCCTATCATTCTCTCGCACAGCCAAACGGTTCTTCCCCTCCTATCGTGAAATTAGGTCTACCGCCCCTCTACCGATCGCACTGCCGCCACCTCTCCCGTGCCGACCACCTCTTGAAAGAAGGTCGAAGCCCTCCCCTTTTTCCAGTCGCCGGGTGAGAGAGGTGCGAGAGAAATCTCGGCCGACCACCTTCCCTCTCCTTTCTCCCTTTGTCGTAAACCCAACTCCTTTTTCTTCTTCCTCTTGGCCGACCAAGGAAGTGGGTTTGTTGTCGTCTTGTCGATGCTCTCTCCTTGTCTAGGCCGACCGAGAGAGGTTGGGTGTCGAGAAGGCAAGATATCTGATCATGAGGAGAGGAGAACGATCCTGAGGAGAAAGAGAAGAGGAGAAGCCCCTCCTGGATGAAATCGGAGCTGCCATCGTGGTGGTTGTCGAGTCATCTTCTTGTCGAAGCTTGGTGGTCGAAAGGGAGTGGAGAAGAGGCCACTTTTGTTGGGGTTACTTATCGAAGTTGATCCCTTGCCGGAGAGCCTTGTGTCAAAGAAACGTGTTGCCGCCGAAGTAGAGAACTTCGATCGACGAGCCGTCACCGCCAACGCAAAGAAATCACGTCGTGGTCACTCTCCACCCAACTCCTTGAGGCTTCAATGGTCGGGAAGGGTTGGACGATGGTAACGATCTTCTTCTCCCCGGGTTTAGGATACGATTTTGTAGGTTGATATGCTATGATTGTGTGACACTCGGTATCTCTAATTAAAGAACTTGGGATGACCACAGTTCCTGATCGGGTCGATTGTGTCCGACCCCGACATGAAATTGCATTAGAAATGTCCGACGAGTGATTCCGGATTAGGCATGTTGTGTGAAGCATACCCGTGGCAATAAGCCCGGATCGAGGATGTTGATTGCATATTTTATACCGGATAGTTATCCGTGTTTTCTTTTGTCGTGTTCATTTGCGGGTTGAGAATCGAATGTGGTCCAGTCCGTGAGTCCTTATAGGACCTAGGTCTATAGAAAAATTATGTCGATTTGTGGTTGTTACCTGTAGAGGAACATGATGACAACGAAAGAATCGGGTATGGATTGATGACGATAGTTAGTTGATTTTAGGCGTTTTACCTTACAGATCATTGTCGTAATTATCGGCGTTGGGTGAAAAAGCATCAAATTTGGGTAGATGCCTAATAAGGGGATAATGCTTTATAGCGTAAGTGGTGGTGAACACCTACGCATAAGATTGACTGTAATATTGATAAACTCCCTGTAAGGGATGTTGAGTGTTTAATTTATCAATCCCCCTTAATCGGATTATGAGGGGGGGGGGGGGGGGGGGGGGGGGGGGGGGGGGGGGCTACGTTGAGCGCACTTGATAAAGTTATTCGTGTGATATCGAGTTTGAGCTCGTAGGTGTTCAATGCTATCTAGTGACTTGAAAATGGTGAATGATCATGTAGGATTCTATGAGAGTTGATTATGTCTCCACCCGGAGAGTGTGGTAGATGTGATAGCACATGTAGCATATTTTGCTTAAGTTTTTGATTATGTGCTTTTGTTTATGATTGATGGAACAAGCATAGGCCGCGCTACACCCGCACCGTGCAGTTCAGTAGGAAAAGGACCCTCGGGTATGACCGTTGTTTGACATGGTGGTTGAGTACGGGCGCAAGCCGAGCTGCACCCACACCATGTGGTTCGACGTCTCATACCGACACATGGGAGAGGCCATTTAATGACATGTTGAGGGAACGTGCTGAGGTAAAGCCACATCGACATCGTGATCGCGTCACGATGACCTGAGCAATGGGCAACAGACTTAACCGAACCCGCACCATGGAAGGGTGGCATGGGGTGTTTCCCCTTATATGCTGAGACCATGGGAGAGACCGTGAGTCTGGATTGAGAGTCCGGACCGGTGAGATGCTCACTGGACTTGGAGTTTTGAGTGCTCCTAGTTTTGGTTTGGGTGCCTTGAGTGCACTATGCTTGTGCTTGGGTCGTTGATAGGCCTTAAGACTGTAGTTCCTGCTTTGGGTAATGGGAGCGGGTGAGAGGGACCAAAGAGTAGGTGCACTCCGCCGCATCCGCAGTTGTGTAGCTTGACATAAAAAGGACGTGTGCATATGACATGTCATGTATATAGCGAGAGAACGCCAGTGTGCGTTATGTTGTGATTTCGAGTTACACAGTGTATGACCTACTTGATCGACCTATGATGCATAGTTGAGTGCCGCCTTGAGTGCGGATTTTGGTGATTGTTTGCTATGGTTTCAGTAGCCTTGGACATGCTAGTCCACTACTAGGAATAAAGTACATGAATAGAACATTTAGTCTCTAGCTCTGGTGTGCATAATTGTTGGGTCCAGCGTTCCTTCACTTGACCCGTAACGCCTTTCATACTTCCTTAAAGAAAAAGTAGCGCCCTTCCCATCAGTCCGGGCTTTTGGGATAATTGGTTGCGCTTGATCCTACAATAATAGACCCATTTACCTTCATGCTCAACTTAGAAACATGTTTGATGCTTGTGACACCAGTTTGCCTGTTTATTGCCTTGTTCTATTTGCATGTTGTGACGCGCTGATCTGCAGGAATTGTGATCCCCGGGATCCGTAGGATGCCCGGGGAGAGGGAGACCGTTACACAGTTTTTGGTCAGCTCCGGCAGACCCTCATTTTTCGCTCATTTGTATTTGGTTGCAAGGACATGCACGCGCTTGAAGTGCTTGCTGCCAAATAAGAAATAAGGTGATGATTTAGCTCGCTGCTTTGTTTTCGAGTACTTTTAAGCATAGCTAGTACTTGGACCCTGCGAGTCTCTTTTTGAAGGTTGTTCCCATTTCTTGTTATTTCTAAACTTTTATTTGATAGTGTAAAATCATTCATGGGTTGTACTTTGATGTGGCCATTCCTTTCTAGTGTCTTGTTTGGTGTTAGCTTTCGTTTGTCTTTAGTGCGCACTCTGAGATAGTTGGTTGATTGTTTATCATGTTTTAATGTTTTACTTATATTAGTTATTGCGTGTGGGGACCGGCCGAACCCATAACATACGGCGAATTACAGGAAGGGTGTTACAAAAAGTTTGTCAACTCAAAAAATCCATATATGAACTGAAGTTATTCCCCAGAGCTTGGATTGAGCAGTTTCATAAAATCATGGTACAACTAGGCTATGAACAAGAACATGTTGATCACACCCTCTTTGTTAAGATGAGAGGAACCAAAGTGTCGGTGTTCATTGTATATGTGGATGACATTATCATCATAGGGTATGAACTTCCTTGACCTACTGGAAGAAACATGCATGCTTAGATGTGCTCCAATGGATAACCCTATTGATGTCAATCCCAAAAATGATGAGGACACCCTAGGTGACAAAATTGAATCATCTAGCTACTAGAGATTGGTTGATAGACTCATATATTTATCTCATACTCATCCTGATATTACTTATGTCATAGGCATTCTGAGTAGTTTCATGCATGCACCCAGTACCCGTCATCAAGAAGCAACTTATCGGGTCTTGAGGTACCTTAAGAAGTTTCCGGAACGTGGGAGTTTGTACCCAATAAACCACCCCTTGAAAATTGAAGTTTTTACAGATGTTGATTGGGCAGGTAGCCATGATGACCCAAAATTTACTACATGATATTGGTCCTTTGTAGGTGGAAACTTTGTAACTTGGAAAAACAAGAAACAAAATGTTGTAGCACGATCTGAGGCAGAATACAGAGTTGTCACAAGACGTATATGAGGGATTATGGTTGAAATCATTTCTTCAGGATTTGGGTCTCTTCGAGGACATGCCTATTACTTTTTATCGCGAGAACAAAGCACCGTTACTATTTCCCACGGCCTAGTTCAACATGATCAGACAAAACATGGAGAAGTGGATAGACACTTCATGAAAAATCTTCTCGACAATATTTGTACACCCTTTGTTGACTCCCAAGATCAACTTGCCGACATTACCAAAGCGTTAATCTGTGACAATTTTACTAATAACACATTCAACTTGGGAATGATAGACATATACTCTCAACTTGAGGGGGGAGAGTTAAATCTGTAATATTTTATTTTACGTTCTAATATCGCCGCGTATCTCATGTTGGATTGTTCGTCTGAATATACAAGGACTTAAGTCTCTTGAGCAGTTGTATGTAGACCTAATTTTGAAGCAAATTATTTTCTCTCCTCTCAACCTCGAAAACATAAAAATGGATAGCCAAGATTTGTTGGATCGGGCATTTATAAACATTACAAATATCAAATGGATACAAGCACAACTAGACCGTTGGTGTAAATTATAAAAAAAGACCTACTAAATTATGATTCTTTTCTTGCAAATTTAAAGTTAATTGATGTATAATTCCGTATTAAAGCCAGAAATATCAATGTAACAGGGGACTTCCCCAAATTTAGTATAGAAAACATATACTGAATGAACTAGGGTACCACGCTAAGCCTATATATTTGTTTTTTGGAGCTTCATTAAATGAAAGTGACTTCCGCCTGTTGTTGGTCTCCGGATGCTGGATTTGCTATGAATATGATGCTGATTTTCATATCTATTGATTGAAAATGAAAGCAGGAATGGTAGAGAGAGGCGACAATAGGATGCTGCTTTTTTTACGATAAATTTTCTCACAGAGACTTCGATTAATGAATGTATTAGAAGGGGATTCCCTTCCATTTTAATGTATCAAACTCCTTTTTAGTATAATATAATATTTGATTTAAAAACAATGCTTACTCAGCAGACATGAGGTGCCCAAAGTAGAAACATGTTATGGGCACGCCGTAAGATGTTGGTAGAATCACCGGAGAAGGAGGCCGGAGGTGGAGATGAGGGAGACGAAGGATACAGTGGCCGGAACCACAGCTGCCTAGGAAGGGTGTGCACGGGAGGAGAGAGCTACAACAATCTCATAACAAAGACAAGGAAAGAGATTTACTTTTTGGGTGCATTTCACTAGCCAAAGGAACCTTTAAATAAGAGATACAAGGGGCATCAAGGTAATTAAGCCCCCAACACGTGGACTACACTAATACAAATATAAAGACAACATAATAAAGACACAACATAAAGACGTCATAATAAAACCCTAAAGACAACATCATAATAGCAGGGCACAAAGCCCATCCTCAAGCTCGAAGGAGGGCTTGCACTGCTTGATCATCTGTCTCTTTAATTTCCCGCCAAAACAATTCCGGGTAGCGCGTCACTATAGCGGAGACTGCATTGAGTGGTAGGCCGTCGTCGCGCGCACGGTGTCACAAAGGGCACTACTGGCATGGGGGCTCCGAGGAGTGTGGCGGCTTGGTAGCCACAGGATGATGACTATCTGGCATTTTTGGATGATCGAGGAGGAGCCCTTATCTTGTGGAACGGGGACCAGAGTGGTTGTACGTGGTGAAGCCAATAGGGTGGCACTCAGAATTGGATCGCGGCTTATAGCCGGCAGAGGCTATGGCAGGAGCGGAGGGTACCGGATGGCGGTGGCTGGCAGAACGAATGGCACGAAATCTGCGGCGGAGAAGGAGAAAGTTGTGTCCGGCGGAGGCGCATAGGAGTCGGCGGTTGCATGGGTTGTGGTGAAACAATCATCGGGCTCGGTGGCTGATGTCGAGTTACGCTTCTTGGTGTCGGGCATCAGCGGCGGCATAGGACGCTATAAGAATGCAAATCTAATCTAGAAGTTGGTTGAGTTTGTTCGAGAAATCGCCCGTGTTGTTAATTAATTTGAAAGAGTAATCAAATTAATATATATTATGAATCTAATTTAATTGATTAATCAATTAAATTAGGCCGGAGGCGCAATCGAACAGTGCACACCTGTTGGCTGCACGTAGCTCGATTAGTCGATTAGAAGGCGTGATGACTGTTGCGTTGTTGGTGGGCTCGATAAAAGGGCGCATGCTAGACGTGATGACTATTGAGCTGTTGGTGGGCTTAAGAAAAGGGCACAATCTCGAAATTGTACAAGATGTGGGAGCGGTTCGAGTAGTGGAAGGCGTGGGCCTCGATCGCTTGCAGGAGACCGAAGACGCGTGAGCGTTCTTGGGGGGCCGTCGACATGGAGGTGTGGTCGCTCGACGACGATGTCCTGCGGGCTGCTAGGAGTCGTTAGACGACGATGTCCCATCGTTCCTTCAGGAGAGAGACGATATCTCTACACTCACAGACGCAGGCGCTGGATCTGCGGCCTGAACGCGCCCAACTTTGTAGAGGGAGATCCACAGATGTGTTGGATCTGCGGAGCCGAACTGGGCAGAGGGAGAGCCACTGAGAGAAATATCCACACGTGAGACAGACAGTGATGCACAATTGTCGATCTCGACAGCGTGGAGGAAATCGTGGACAGCGGGCAATGGAGAGCAAAACAATTACGGGTTTGCGGTTGGTGGAAGAGAGGAGGGGATGACTCTAATACCAAGTTGTTACGAGCTCGTCGTAAGACGTTGGTAGAGTCGGCAGGGAAGGGTGCTAGAGGTGGAGATGAGGGAGACAAAGGATACAGTGGAGTCGGAACCGCGGCTGCCTATGCAGGGTGTGCTCAGGAGGAGAGAGCTACCACAATCTCATAACAAATATAAGGAAAGAGATTTACTTCTTGGGTGCATTCCATTAGCCCAAGGGGCCTTTAAATAAGAGATACAAGGGGCATCAACATAATTAAGCCCCAACGCGTGGGCTACGACATAAACGACCAATACAAATATAAAGACAGCATAATAAAGACACAACATAAAGACAACAAAAAAGCCATAATAAAATCTTAAGACAACCTCATAATACCAGGGCACAAAGTCCATAACAGAAAGCTTAAAGATAAATGGAAATTAAAAAAATGATTTATAAAATGCTGAAATTTGTTAAATCCACTATTTGGTTGGATGTTGCTATACAGTAAAATTAATCTTAAACCAAGCTTTCTCCAAACTCCCTACAAAACAATGGCTATCATTTCACTAATAAAATGAGTGAACAAAATCATAAATTTTAAAGCATGATTTCTATGTACGAGAAACCAAGTACAAATGCGGCTCAGAAGAAAGTTTGAAGTAGTACCACGTAAAAGGAAGGAACTCTTAATGCCAGTAGGGCTTCCAACGATCCACATTCTAAGTCAATCTCTGCACCTACAAAGATAAGTTAGCGGATTATATTAGAACCGCGATTATGTTAAAACACCTTTCTGATCAACGGGCAACTTAAATTTGAAAGCGTTCTACGGCAGGAGAAAGAAAAAGAGTTTATTAATTTTCAACTAAGAATTTATGCTCATTAAAGATGAGTTACCAGCCAAGATTGCAAACAGATTATACTGTTGCAATTCTCAACCTCCAGTATTCTCTGTATAGATAATATGCAAGAAAACTGAAGGGAACTAAAGGTTGACAAGGAATGTGAAAAGGTGTTTGCCCGTAAAAGGAAATGTTGAAGTTAGCGAAATCTAGAAATCTAATGCCCTGGAGGTTTATACAAAGAAGATGTCACCAAAAAAGACTACCTCCAACATATTTTCATTAATCAAAAATTTTGAACCCATGCCATTTATCTCCTGTGGACCATCGTAATGAAGAATTCTAAGCTTTCCTTCCTGCATTGCATGATACAAGTCATTGTAATTGAGAAACATTTGAGGAACCCTACAAAATAACATTTGCATCCATCATGGTACCTTAGTTCCATAAACAAGACCACCTCCAGGAAGAGGATGAAAACATGCAACATTAACCTCATCTTCGGCACTTGGAAGAACTCTAACAAGTTCCATATCTGAAACTCTATAAATCTGTAAACCAAACAAACAGATTATGATGTTGGGTCATGTGAAATGAGCATCAAGAAAAAAGAGCATTGGACAATATTAAGTAGCAGAATCCAGCCTACTCCTAGAATTATTTTGCAGTTTAAGAACGAACATTTCATAATCTTCTTTACAGTTCTGACAAGCAAGCTGCAATTTTACTAGAAAGCTCAAGGAATAATAATCATATGATACCGATGTGTCAGGGGACTAGAGGTTTATGTCTTAAACCCGCACGGCACTTAGGATTCTTGCCCTCACCGCCTCAGCAATCTTAGGATTTTTCCTCCTAAGCACCCAACAATGCAGCGGAATGCAACAATGCTCACAAAGCAAAGAGAGGAGAAAAGATAAAACATTTTATAGCTTCAAATGAGAGATGTATTCCCCTTTTACAGCTCCTTCGTATTTTTCCTCAAAAGAATAAAAACTAGAATTCTCGGGCCGTTGAAATTCCGAAAATAGTCTACACTACTCTATGAATGCCTAAGTGATCTAAAGGAATTATCTGACAATCTAAGCTTGCAATAAAAGAAAGAAAGAAATAATACGCACCGCAAGCGAGTATAATTTCAATAAAGAAAACAAATACAGGTGTGTAAATGTAAGAGTACAAATCACAAGACATCTCGGTCACAATTGTTTGATTATGTGGCCTAGGAGCAATTAAAGGATTAATATGTCATGGCCAACGTAATATAAACTTATAAGGGCACACATTAAGAACGTAATAAAAATAAAAATAAAAAGATCAAATTAGGTTCAATATAAGTCAAACTTTAATTTAACTCGATACCCGAAATGTATTAATGGATAATAAAACAACACTCAAGCCCTTATCCCACCATAGTGGGGTCAGCTATATGGATCCTCTGTCGCCATTGCGCCCTATTTTTAATCATAGTCTCACTAATGCCTAAGTGCATCATGTCTTTCCTTATAGTTTCATTCCAAGTCTTTTTTTGGTCTACCCCTCCCCGTTTAACATGTCTAGTGAATAAACTCTCACAACGCCTAACAGGTGCCTCTAATGGTCTCCTATGTACATGTCCGACCCATCTTAAACGAGCTTCTCGCATCTTCTCTACAATTGGTGCCACTCCTGTATTATCCATTATTAATGGATAATAATTATTTTAAATTTAATTAATGTCAGAATTATGGTTGCCTTCCACCTGGATCCCTCCTCTGTCAGTTCTCCAATCTCTTGTCACATGACCTCCACCAAGGCATGTAGGATGTCATCCTTCTTGGCTCGTTCACATACTTTGATATTCATAGAGCTTTGGGATACCTAGAAGAGCGCCATCCACTATGATCTCAGCGCCCCGAAGAACATGTATATCTTATCTGGTCTTGAATGTCCCCCTCGCGGCAAGCTCCATCTGTCGACAGGAATCCTTCAAGCTATAAAGGGCCTTCTCATCATACCTTGTCAGTGTTGTTCTTCAAGATGCTCTATGTTCATCGACTCTATTATAGTACTCTCAAACCTCTCTCTCTAATACCAAATATCATGAAATTAAGGATTTATGCCCTCAAACCCGTGCGCGCACTCAACACCTTGGAAAATATAGGATTTGAGCTCCGAAACCACATTTGTCCACAACTATGTAGTGAAATGCAATAATGCTCACACACCAAGAGAGGAAGAGAATCAGAAAAGAGTAACTTCTTGTGGGTTCAAAGCCAATATGAGTACAATTGAGAGAAGTATTCCACTTTTATAGTCCCCCTAAGAGTAACTTCTTGTGGCTTCAAAGCCAATAAGAGTACAAATGAGAGGAGTATTCCACTTTTATAGCCCCCCTCCCTGTTTTCTTTCCAAAGAATGAAAAACTCTAGAATTCTCTTGCCATGAAATTCTTAGAACTTTCTACACTCTTGCTAGGTTATTTACTCAATATTATAGAATGCTCTATAATAACCTAGGTCTCTCTAGATTAATCAGGTCCATCTCCATTTACCCAGAGTTCTCCACATACTTCCAGAATGTTCTACTTCATATGCCTATTGCGTTCGCCATAATCCTAATAAACATCCTGCATTAAGCTTAAGGATTAAACCTCATGTGTCAAGTGTGGGCTAGAATCTTTCGACCCCAGATAGATGCATGCATGCTTGCACATTTGAAAAAGTATGCAAAGACAACCCAGTAGCAGTATACAGTAAGGTGGGGTCATGAGGTGCAGATCAATGGGAAGAAATCACAAAAAATAATTTTGCCAACTTTCTGGAAGAAATTTTAGCACTAGAACAGAATGTTTGTAGACAAGCAGTCTTGCAAAGAAACAACCCTTCAGTTTATTTTTAGAGTAACAATAAACTATGATTGAAATACTACGTACATTCATGATGGCGCGCACGTTTATTCCCGCAGGAGGCGGTGAACCCTCGCTCGGACAACCGATCTGAGCCCACGGTTGCGCCTGGATCGTCGTTGCGAGTTGAATTACTATATTTATTTATATATTTTGAGTTTTATTTGGCGCCCGATCGGTCCGGACGTTATGAGTCGTCCGTTTCGGGATGCCCTAGGTAGGTTTTATTATAAATAGGTGGAATGGAGGCTGATGAAAGTATCGTAGGTTTGCTCAGAAAAAAGCAGTCGTCGGTCGCTTCTCCGCGCAGGTGCGACGCCGGCGACTTCCTCCTTTCTTTTGGTGTGACTCCAAGGGGTAAGCCTCCCTCCTCTCCTCCTCGGCTCCTCCCCTACTAGCCTCTCTACTCTGGCCCCTCCCTTCTCCCGTCTGAACCCAGCCGATTCCTCCAACCACACAGCCCGCCCGCCGCTCCCCGCCAGCGAACCCTAGCCACTCCGCCACCCGCAGCGCCGCCTCCCTGCCACCCAGCCATCCGCCACCCCGTCTCCCAGCATATCAGCCTCCCGCCGCCTAGCTTCCTCCCTCCACAGCCCACCAGCCACACCCCCACGCCCCTCCCAACACTATTCCCCCTCTTCCAGCCCCGACTGCCACTAGCCGAGCCCCAGCAGCCCTTCCCCCCCCCCCATGACTCCACAGCCCAGCCCCCCTACCTTTCCCGACCCCTCTCCCTTCCAGTAAACAGCCCTCCACCCCTTCCCAGCCCTCCTACTTCCTGCAGCCCCACTCCCCAGTCCCAATCAGCCCCTGCTTACACGTGTAAGTCTAGTTTGGAGTTAATTTCTTTTGTTGTTGAACATTTGGCGCTTGTGCTTGTAGTGGATGTTAATCTTGTCTTGCTATTAGTGTCGTTCTTTGTATAACTTGCAGGGTTTATTCGGCGTGCGCTTAAAATTATTTGCAGCTCGTTCGTTTGTGAATCATGCCAGCTTCCTTAAATTAAATTGTGAATGTTCATGCTCCTGCTTGTTTCTTTATAATAATTAATTATTGTTGCTGATTTTTGAACGGGACCGTCTTGCATCATTCGCATCTCGGCTTGCACTTAGTGTGTCCATTTTCGAGGTCTACCACTGCATCAAATTGGTATCAGAGCCCAAGGTTTGGGCCACATTTATATGCGTAGTGGTAGGTCTTATAGAGTCTTTAGGTTCAGTTATGTCTAGCTATCGTCGTTGTTCGTCTCCTCTATTTGGGGATCTCGAGTCCACCTATAGCCGATCTCATAGAGCCCCTTTAGAAAACCCTCATGTTATCATGATAATTATTATCGTTCATCGCACACCACTCCTAGAGATCGTGTCGACCGCTCGACGCAATTCCATTATGCTAGATACGATCACCATGACGAGAGATCCTCACGTTATCATTGTTACACCTCTTCGCGACGTTATGATGATAGAGTTGACTATCGTTCAGGTCGTCGTCATTACACGTCTCCTCTAGTTGAGGAATCTGAGTTCGGATATGCGCAACCACCTCTGCACGTTCGTAGAGCCCATACCCACCCACGAGCACAATCTGATTATGTTAAGAACTATTGTCTTGATGACCCTCAGGAACCCTATAGAGATCACCATCGCCAGGATCACAACACATGTCGAGACCCTCCTAGTGTTCCACAAATAGAGTTACCTGAGGCCGAATTTCAACGATTAGTTCATGACCGTTTTGATCTCTTAGATGCTCACTTTGATCACATAAGATCTACATTAGGAAGAAAGCCTAGGAATTTGGGTCAAGCCACCGATGTGTTTAGTAGTACTCCCACCGACATGAGAGGCCCGACCCCTGATTTTGATACGTCTCATTTTGATGAGACTCAGTGCCCATGTGTTCTTGAGATTGAATCTGATCATGACCTTATGATACATGTGGATAGTGATACTAGTATGACTAGTGAGCGTGGTCACGTGAGTGAGGCTGAGCGATCCAGTAACACCATGATGTTATATCCATCCTTCACACCCCATTTAGACCTAGTGTCCCCTTTGGGCAGAGACACCGTTTTTGACACTATGTCGGTTGACCCACACTTGAGTCTGGACACTCCCTGCTCATCCCTTAGTATCATCTCGAGTAACATCACTACCGAGAGCCGAGAGCATGGTATTGACTTCATAGGGACTGCCTCCCTCACACATTTGAATACTACCTCTATCAGCGGTACTCATATGGAGGTTCATGAGGATATCATTGACTTTGTTATAGGTGACCTACTTGCTCCCATAGACACTACTGTTATTGGTGCCTTCCTCTTGGTGGACTATCATATCGTTATCGATCTCCTCTAGATTAAGTCTCGGAGAGGCTCATTTGTCGAGCTTCCCTGCATGCACTTTAGAGATGGGTCGCGTATCCGCACTAGTGACCATCTCACACGTGATGACTTTTGGTATACACCCCTTGGTGAGCCCCCTGATGGGCTTTATCATTTAAAAGATACCCATTACACCCGTGCGTCACACTACTTTGTCACCATCTACGACGTCCCTACGGGAGATGACGTTAGTCACGTCGGATTTTTCTATCGACCACCCGGTGAGCCTCCTGATAGGCCACCCCATGCTAGAGATATCCAAGTCATTGTCAAGCTTTCCCTTAAAAAGTGCGTCGAAAATGTTGTGCTCCATTTGCATCATTCGCTTCGTTTTTATGAGTCAGTTGAGTCATTCATTTATCATGTGCATGCACTTCACGAGTCGATCCGTAAGAAAATTGTAGCTAGTAATGATTATTATAAAGACCGAGCAGACCAGCACAGACGTGAACAAGTTTTTGAGGCGGGAGAGCAGGTGTTGATTCGCATTCGACCAGAGAGGCTCCCGCAAGGGCCTTCAAAAAACTAAGCGCTCGTCGAATGGCCCTATACAGTCGTGCGGCGGATAGGTATGAACGCATATGAGATTGACATCCCTCATGGTATGGGTATCAGCCGAGTATTCAATGTAGAAGATTTGACTCCTTACTACGAGGAGTGTGTGTATGTGGACCCTCTCTCCACACACATGATACGGCCCTTCGTCTGTGACCTAGTTCGGCCGGGAAGAAGAGGGAAGTCCCGTAGAGGGTTGGCGTTGTGCTTGCGAGATCCAATGATGCCGGAAGGGATTCCACAGATGAGGAGGCCGGATGGGGAAGGAGGAGGCCGATCGAGCGCGGTATGCGGGCGCAGGATGGCGCAGAAAGCAGCGGCGGCGTGTGTTACGCAGGTCGGGGTCGGGATAGTTACGAAGGGTTTTAGAAAGAGAGAGAGAGAGTAGAGAGAGAGGGGGGATAAATTCTTGCTTGCCATTTCATCAAACCCTCAAACCCATATATGATTGAGCCCAAAACCAAACCCAAGTTCACAAACTAAGCATAAAAAAAACAACACATAAAAGATACAAGCCACCCAAAATGAGCGACTAATCGGATCGGGCCGGGGCGCGGCGCTTGTAGGTTAACCCCCAACGTAGGTCCGTAACATCTCCGTCGGCGTCTTCATCAAGCTTGTCCTCAAGCTTGTCCTGCAGCTGTGGTGGTATGTCGACCAATGGCTCCTGGGGGGGCTCACCCACGAACGGTTTCAACTGGGATACGTGGAAGACATCATGGATCTTGGCCTCGACTGGTAGGTGGAGACGGTATGCCGCCTCTCCAATGCGCTCTGCAATCGGGAATGGCCCATAGAACTTGGGCCCCAACTTGTTGTAGGCTCTCTGTGCGATGGACGTCTGCCTGTATGGGCGGCGTTTCAGCCATACCCAATCACCTGGGGCAAAGAACAACTCACGGTGCCCCCTGTTGTAGGCCGTCTCCATACGGCCCTGAGCCTGGAGCAGCCTCTCCCGGGCCATCGCTAGGACCTGGTCACGCGTGGCCAGCTCGGTCTCGACCGTCTGAGAACGAGCGGAGGCACAAGTGTAAGTAAGGAGGCGCGGCGGTTCGCGACCGTAGATCAGACGGAACGGCGTAGTCTGCAAAGAGGAATGGTAGGATGTGTTGTAACAATACTCCACCCAAGGGAGCCATCGGATCCAATCCTTGGGGCGGTCCCCCGTGATACAGCGCAAATACATCTCTAGGGTCCGGTTGACCACCTCCGTCTGGCCATCCGACTGCGGGTGGTAGGCGGACGACATCGCCAACTTGGTACCGCACAGTGCAAACAACTCCTGCCAAAATAGGGACATAAAAACCTTGTCCCTGTCGGACACGATGCTCTCTGGAATGCCATGCAGACGGAACACCTGGTCGAAAAAGATGCGGGCTACCACATCCGCCTCTACGGGGCGGCTCATCGCCATGAAGTGAGCGCCCTTGGACAGGCGATCGACCACCACAAAAATAACTGATCGCCCCCTTGACTTGGGTAGTCCCTCAATAAAGTCCATCGATATGTCTGCCCAAATCTGTGTCGGAACGGGAAGGGGCTGAAGTAAACCGGCGGGTGAGAGGTTGTCTGTCTTGCTGCGCTGGCAGACGGGGCAGAGTGTTGTGAAGTCTTGTACCCCCCTTTTTAATCCCTTCCAAAAGAACTCGGCTCGAACCCGCTGAAGGGTCTTATGAACCCCTTCATGTGTGGTGCCATGTAAGCCTGTCAGAATGTCCGATATCAAAGGCGAGGTGTTCAACAGGTAGAGGCGGCCCTTGTACCAGATGAGGCTGTCCCGAGCTGTCCAGTGGGAAGGAGCACTTCCCTCCTCAATACGGTGTAATAGCTCGCAGAGAGCCGGCGTGTCTCAGATCTCCTGCTGAAGGCGGTGGTGGATGGTCGATATCGGGCAAGAAATGGCCAAGACAGCCCCCTCCTGATGATCGCGGCGGGAAAGTGCGTCTGCGGCGCGGTTCAAAGCGCCCGCCTTGTATTCCACACGGAAATCAAATCCCAACAGCTTGCTGATCCAACGCTGTTGCGGTGTAGTGATGAGGCGTTGCTCTAAGAGGTACTTGAGGCTGAAATGGTCGGTGCGAATAGTGAACGGCCGCCCCCATAAGTACGGTCGCCAGTGTTGGACGGCCTTTGCCAATCCGATAAGCTCCTGCTCATAAGCCTGCAGCTTCTGATGATGTACGGCCGTGCGCTGGCTAAAATAAGCCACTGGGTGGCCCCCCTGTTGGAGCACCGCCCCGTATCCCTGGCCTGAGGCGTCGCACTCTATCTGGAACTCCTGGTCAAAGTCTGGTAAACGCAGCACCGGGGCTGACACCAGGGCCTGCTGGAGAGCGTGAAAGGCCCCCGTCGCACTGTCTTCCCACACAAAAGAATGCTTCCGCAGAAGAGCGAATAGTGGTGCGGCAATGATGCTGTATCCCTGGATGAAGCGTCTGTAATAGCCCGCCAGTCCGAGGAAACCCCGCAGTTCCCGCAAAGTCTGGGGGGGTAGGCCACTCCATCACGCCCTGGATCTTGATGGGGTCTGCCGATACCCCCGTGCTATCCACCACATGCCCCAAGTAGGACACCCGTTCAGTGCCAAAGGAACACTTGGCACGCTTCAAGAAGAGTCAGTGCTGTCTGACTAATTGGAGAACGGCTCGGAGGTGGCCAAGATGTTCCTCCCAAGTCGCGTTGTACACCAAAATGTCGTCAAAGAAAACAAGTACGAAGCGACGCAAAAGGCCATGGAATACCTCGTTCATCAATGCCTGGAAAGTGGAGGGGGCATTGGTGAGCCCGAACGGCATCACCAAAAACTCGAAGTGGCCGTGATGGGTGCGGAACGCCGTCTTTTCCACATCCTCGGGAGCCATGCGCACCTGATGGTACCCGGAGCACAAATCCAGCTTGGAGAAAAAGCGAGAGCCATGTAGCTCGTCCAGGAGCTCCTCCACGACCGGAATGGGGAACTTGTCCTTCACCGTCCGCGCATTCAACTCGTGGTAATCGACACAAAAGCGTCATGTGTCGTCCTTCTTGCTGACCAATAAGACCGGAGAGGAGAAAGGGGATACACTGTGGCGGATGATGCCCTGCTGCAGCATGGCGTCGCACTGACGCTCGATCTCATCCTTCTGCCTGAATGGGTAGCGGTAGGGGCGTACCACCACAGGGGCCGTTCCGGGAAGGAGACAAATACGGTGATCCCGCCGTCGAACGGGAGGAAGACCGGTCGGGGCTGTCGTCGTGTCGCCATACTCCTGTAGAAGAGCCTGCAGATCAGAGGATTCTGTATGGTCCCCGCAGGCGAGGAAAACCTGTCGGGAGGTAGTGGGCCTGTGGCCCTGCCACACCGTCTGCTGCGGATGTCGCCCCAAGTCATCGTCAGAGCATCGAAATCCCACAAAAGAGGCCCCAACGTGCGGAGCCAGCGGACTCCCAACACTGCCTCAAAGCCTCGCAAAGCTATCACGTAGAAGTCAACGTGGGACTGATAGCCCTCCATGCTAATCGGCACCGCTCTGCAGACGCACGTGCACAACATAGCCATGTCATTGGCAACAGAAACTCAGAGGCTCGGACGGGCAGTAATAGGTAAATGAAGCTGCTGTGCGGTGATATCGCTGAGAAAACTGTGTGTACTGCCTGAGTCCATAAGAGCGACTAGAGGGTGATCCGCCACCAAAATCGGTAGCTGAATCGTGTCCCCAGTCTGGGATCCAATCATAGCATGGACGGAAATCTCCGGTTCGCCCGCGTCCTCATCCCCGGGGTCCTCATCAGAGGGATCCTCCACCTCTAACCAAAACAGACGCTTGCACCGATGTCCACGGGTGAAAGGTTCGTCACAGTTGAAACAAAGGCCTTTGGCACGTCGATCCGCCATCTCCTGAGCGGAGAGCCGTCGAAATGTAGACTGTCGGTCGCCTTCCTTGCCTCTGCCAGCTCCCGGGCTAAAAGTAACAGGTGACGGGCCCAAGCTCCTGGGGGGTCCCTCACCAGATCGACGACCCATGGACTGCCGGTCCATCAACAGGCGCCGCTCAAAGATGCGGGATAAGCTCGTAGCAGTGGACAGGTCTACGGGGGACTGCAACTGAACGTCCATCCGCAAACGCTCATGGAGGCCAGCCAGAAAGACTGGTACCTACTGGGATGTAAGCACGGTCGGGGCGCGAGCGAGGAGCACCTGAAACTGATCGATATACTGCTCAATGGAGCCAGTCTGTCGGAGAGAAATAAGGTCACCCATGGGATTGCCGAGAAGCGGGAGTCCAAAACGCAAGGTGCACTGAGTCTTGAAATCCTCCCAACCCAACTGGGGCTGCTCTCGTCGTAGCTGTGAGAACCACATCTGTGCCGATCCGAGGAGATGAAACGATGCGATCCCAATCCAGTCCTCTTCCGGAGTGCGCTGGGTTACATAGAACTGCTCGCAACGAGTGAGCCACATTAGTGGATCCTCCCGACCATCAAACAGAGGGAAATCCAACTTCACAAAACGAGGAAATCCGCCTCCTTCATTTCTCGGTGCCGAGGATTCGTGTACCGTTTGGGAGGAGCCTGAAGCGGCACGCGGGGCCGGCGGGGACGCATTCGGCCTAAGGGCTTCGATGAGGGCTCTATTGTTGGCCACCATCATTTGCTGAAAGGATTCCACGATTTGGGCCAAGGTAAGCCCTCCCGAGTTGTCGTCGTCCATGGGAGCGGGCTGAAAGTTAGTGTGGAGGACCGGGGGGTGGGCAAAATACCCGTGTTGTCCGGGAGGAGTGGAAAACCGGAGGAGGATGCCCCCAACAGGATCGGTGAGGGAGGACAGCGGCTGGGGCGGTCGGATCCGGGCTGCGGACACGCCGGACGAGGCTGCGAGGGGGTTGTCGGAGCTAGGACAGCGGCGACGGGCGGTGGCGATGGTGGAGGAGGCGCCGAGGAAGAGGAGAGCTCTGATACCAAGATGATACGGCCCTTCGTCTGTGACCTAGTTCGGCCGGGAAGAAGAGGGAAGTCCCGTAGAGGGTTGGCGTTGTGCTTGCGAGATCCAATGATGCCGGAAGGGATTCCACGGGGAAGGAGGAGGCCGGATGGGGAAGGAGGAGGCCGATCGAGCGCGGTATGCGGGCGCGGGATGGCGCGGGAAGCAGCGGCGGCGTGTGTTACGCGGGTCGGGGTCGGGGTCGGGCGAGCGGCTTGGGAGAGTTACGAAGGGTTTTAGAAAGAGAGAGAGAGAGTAGAGAGAGATAGGATAAATTCTTGCTTGTCATTTCATCAAACCCTCAAACCCATATATGGGTGAGCCCAAAACCAAACTCAAGTTCACAAACTAATCATAAAAAAAACAACACATAAAAGATACAAGCCACCCAAAATGAGCGACTAATCGGATCGTGCCGGGGCGCGGCGCTTGTAGGTTAACCCCCAACATGGGTCCGTAACAACACACTCCTGAGCCTTTACCACCAGTGATCCCTACCGATTCCACCACACCCCCACCTGAGGAGTCACTCCAGGAGGTTCACCCGGCACCAGCGACGATCCCACCAAGCCAGCAGTCAGACGGAGATACATTACAGTCAGAGACACCGACTCCAGCCAGCGACATATTTCAGATCATGGGCCACGATTTCTACACCGTGGGCGGACAACCCATTGTCTGTTATCTTGTTCGTTGGAGTGGTCGCCCGTTATACGATGCTACATGGATTTCTTCAGAGGAGCTCGAGAGACTCGCCCCACAGCTTCGCCGAGAGTATGATCATCTCCACTCACCGGAGTTGAGTGCTTTCAAGCCGAAGAGAGTTGATGGCGCGCACGTTTATTCCCGCAGGAGGCGGTGAACCCTCGCTCGGACGACCAATCTGAGCCCACGGTTGCGCCTGGATCGTCGTTGCGAGTTGAATTACTATATTTATTTATGTATTTTGAGTTTTATTTGGCGTCCGATCGGTCCGGACGTTATGAGCCGTCCGTTTCGGGATGCCCTAGGTAGGTTTTATTATAAATAGGTGGAATGGAGGTTGATGAAAGTATCGTAGGTTTGCTCAGAAAAAAGCAGTCGTCGGTCTCTTCTCCGCGCAGGTGCGACGTCGGCGACTTCCTCCTTCCTTTTGGTGTGACTCCAAGAGGTAAGCCTCCCTCCTCTCCTCCTCCCCTACTAGCCTCTCTACTCTGGCCCCTCCCTTCTCCCGTCTGAACCCAGCCGATTCCTCCAGCCCCACAGCCCGCCCGCCGCTCCCCGCCAGCGAACCCTAGCCACTCTGCCACCCGCAGCTCCCTGCCACCCAGCCATCCGCCACCCCGTCTCCCAACATATCAGCCTCCCGCCGCCTTGCTTCCTCCCTCCACAGCCCACCAGCCACACCCCCACGCCCCTCCCAACACTATTCCCCCTCTTCCAGCCCCGACTGCCCCTAGCCGAGACCCAACAACCCTCACCCCCCCCCAGTGACTCCACAGCCCAACCCCCTACCTTTCCCGACCCCTCCCCCTTCCAGTAAACATCCCTCCACCCCTTCCCAGCCCTCCTACTTCCTGCAGCCCCACTCCCCAGTCCCAATCAGCCCCTGCTTACACGTGTAAGTCTAGTTTGGAGTTAATTTCTTTTGTTGTTGAACATTTGGCGCTTGTGCTTGTAGTGGATGTTAATCTTGTCTTGCTATTAGTGTCATTCTTTGTATAACTTGCAGGGTTTATTCGGCGTGTGCTTAAAATTATTTGCAACTCGTTCGTTTGTGAATTATGCCAGCTTCCTTAAATTAAATTGTGAACGTTCATGCTCCTGCTTTTTTCTTTATAATAATTAATTATTGTTGTTGATTTTTGAACGGACCGTCTTGCATCATTCGCATCTCGGCTTGCACTTAGTGTGTCCATTTTCGAGGTCTACCACTGCATCAATTCATCTCGGCTTGCACTTAGATGTATAATTTTACATTTGATAAATAAGGGCAGAAATATTTCCATGATCAAAATTAAGTATTGTATTCACTTAAATAGACCTAAGGCATCAACATGCCAAAAAGTAAAATCAATACTCCAATCCAAGGATATTCAGATAAAACAATATAAAATAACATTCAAAATTTGCTTTTGCACATTGAAATAGCTGTATATTGAACTGGAATGAAGTATATCGTTATCTACCTCCAAGATTGTGTAGACAGGGATTGCAGTCTCTCCATCAATAAGAATACTTCTAAGAAGTGAACTATGGCGACGTCCATATGCCAATAATATGTGCTCTGATGTAGGAGAGAACTGGGGAGAAAAGGAACAAGATAGTGATATATTGACTTAAAGCATGATAAAAGAGAAGTTATGTACTTAATATCTAAGAATGTACAATAAATTTGCCGCATAGATGATGCTATAGATTAAATGGGTAAATTTAAGGACGTTATTTACGGTTAAAATTGATTTAATAGCATGCCAAATTGTTGAGCATTTTACACAACCGATGAAGCTAACATGAAAAACCTACCGTCACCAAAGTAGTTTTACCTTAACCATTCAAAATTTAACAATAAATCAGAAGGAATATTCAAATTGTTAGGAATTCAACAGTCGAAGCATTCATAATTATTATTTAACTCTTATTGTTCATCAATTTTAGGTGATAAAATAATTATGCAGTAAAACATCAGTAGATGATCACCATTAGAGGCTGTGTTTACTTTCTCAAAACTATGCACCCCAAGAGTACAAAAGCAGTTGGCATGCAATTTCTATATCAGTACTTGAAGTCTCTAAATATTAATTATCCTTAAGGGTCCGTTCGTTTCACAGACATTGATATTGAAGTATTAGCTTTCAATCCAATATCAATACACATAGGAAATGACATTGAGTTTAAATCCAATTCTATTGTTCGTCTGTATGATGATTTTCTGTCATAGGAATTGATATTCATTATTTTTTACTGTTCGTTTGCAGAAAGGCTTTCTTTCATAGAAATTAACATTGATCAATGTTGAGCTTCTAAGCTTCTTCCTGCAAATTATCATAAACAATAGCGCGTTTTTTTAGCCCGACACGGGTGTTTTATCCGGCGCACGATTTTTTTGCCTGGGCGCGTTTTTTTCGCCTCGGCGCGCATTTTTTCGCCCTGGCACGCTTTTTTCGCCCTAGCGCGATTTTTTCGCCCGTGAGCAATTTTTTCGCCCGGGCGCGATTTTTTCGCCCGGGCGCGATTTTTTCGCCCGGTCGCGTTTTTTTTCGCCCAGGCGCGTTTTTTTTGACCGGGAGCATTTTTTCGATCAGGAGCATTTTTTTCGACCGCGCGCGATTTTTTCGCCCGGGTGCGTTTTTTTCACCCGGGCTAAAAAATCGCGCCGGGGCGAAAAAAATGCGCCCGGGCGAAAAAATTTCGTCTGGGCGAAAAGAAACGCGCCCGAGCGAAATATCGCCCCCGGGCGAAAAAAACACGCCCAGGCGAAAAATCGCGCCCGACGAAAAAAAGGGCGCCCATGCGAAAAAATCGCGATCGGGCAACAAAATCGCACCCGGGAGAAAAAAGCGCGCCCGGGCGAAAAAAGCGCGCTCGGGCGAAAAAAACGCGCCGAAGCAAAAAAATCGCGCAATAGCGAAAAAAAACTCGCCCGGGCAAAAAAAAACGCGCCCGGACGAAAAAATCGCGCTCGGGCGAAAAAAAAGTGTGCGGGCGAAAAAAAACACACGTGGGCGAAAAAACCCGCGTACGGGCGAAAAAAACGCGCCCGGGCAAAAAAAATACGCGCCCGGGCGAAAAAATCTCGTCTGGGCGAAAAAAACCCGCCCGGGCGAAAAAGAACACGTCCGGGCGAAAATATCGCGCCCTGGCAAAAAAATCGCCTAAGGGGTGAAAAATCGTGTTCGGCCGGAAAAATCGCATCCGGACGGAATAATTGTGTCCGTGCGAAAAATTGCGTTCGGGCGAAATTTCCGCGTCCTCGCAAAAAAACACGTATGGAGGCAAAAAATAGCGTACGGGCGAAAAAATCACGTACGGGCAAAAAATGCGCATTCGGGCCAAAAAAATTGATATCCTTTTGGAAAGTCGGAGTTGGCAATCTCAATATCCGCCCCTGGAGATAAACATTGGATCGATAGGTTTTTAGGTTAGGGTGAATATCGTCGACTTTCCACCAGAAAGCCAATTCCACTCTACAATTGTTGGTATGAACAACAGAAATGACTTTCATATTCTCGAAGCCAATACTTTAATATCAATGTCTGTGAAACGAACGGACCCTAATTGCTTTCAAACTTTACAAGCATTAACTAGACAGTTTCTAATCTCTGCAGAACATAAAAATTCTATAATACGTACAGACAAGCATTAACACAATGTTTACCCGATGGAGACATTTTTTAACATGTAGAAACAAGTCAATTATGCACCTTAAAAAGAAAATTTAGCTAATGAAGACAACTTGTCATTACTCCATTCTTCAAGAATCTGGATTTTTATAGAATCAGAAGTACAATCAAAGACCATATCCAAAAATGTAAGAATGGTACCCAACCTGAATAGATGTCAAACAATGAGCAGCTCGTATTGCTCTTGAAGCAAGCACTGTACCGAACCTGTCATCCAAATTAGATATATCAAGAATCAAGATACTGTAACACCATTTTTTGTTTAATGGTGAATTAAATTCACTCTTAAAATTCAAGTACATAAGAAAGGAAGTTTTGAACGCTTACGTCGCCTCTTCAAGTGAATAGACACGGAGCTCGTACATGACCTGGTGCGCAGAAATTGGATGACGTGTGGGAGAAGTTGTTACATCTGCAGCATCCAGGCTCACCTGCGACTGTAGTCCAGAATCACCTTCTAAGTCAGGTAGCATGCATGCAACACAAGCCACCAAGAACCTCCCACAAGGAGAAAAATGGGCACCCATTTCACTGCCAGCATTAAAACAAACTAAAGCAGTTGAGTATGATAAAAATAATGCATAAGAGCATCGAAGCAAACTTTTAGGATCGAACTTTATGACACGCAGATCGAACATTCGATCACATGTCAGAAGAAATGTGTTATGGGCCGGGCCGCCAGGGCTCTGGGATTCTGGGCCCAGACCCGCTCCCGCCCCCGGGGTTCGGGGCTTAATCCCTCGCGCCACATAACAGGCCCGCGGACCATACACCCCAACCCCTTTCGGCACGTGTTCTCGGCACCACGGGTTGTTGAGGCGGGGGCTTGATCCCCCGACCTCCTTGATATGAGCCCTTAACGCCACCGCGGGAGTAGACCCTGAATCCCAGAGCCCCGGCGGCCCGGCCCATAACATAAAAGTGCACTTTTATGTTATGGGCCGGGCCGCCGGGGCTCTGGGATTCTGGGCCTACTCCCGCTCCCGCCCCCGGGGTTCGGGGCTTTATCCCTCCCGCCACATAACAGGCCCGCGGTGCAGTTGGATGATATGAGCTGGCGTTAAGGGCTCATATCAAGGAGGTCAGGGGATCGAGCCCCCGCCTCAACAACCCGCGATGCCGAGAACACGTGCCGAAAGAGGTTGGGGTGTATGGTCCGCAGGCCTGTTATGTGGCGGGAGGGATTAAGCCCCAAACCCCGGGGGCGGGAGCGGGAGTAGGCCCAGAATCCCAGAGCCACGGCGGCCCGGCCCATAACATAAGCGGTGCAGTTGGGTGATATGAGCTGGCGTTAAGGGCTCATATCAAGGAGGTCGGGGGATCGAGCCCCCGCCTCAACAACCCGCGGTGCCGAGAACACGTGCCGAAAGGGGTTGGGGTGTATGGCCCGCGGGCCAGTTATGGGAGGGACAAAACCCTGGGGGCGGGAGCAGATGATAAAGCCCAGAGTCCCAGAGCCCCGGGGCCCGGCCCATAACATAAAAGTGCACTTTTTATGTTATGGGCCGGCCCGCCGGGGCTCTGGGATTCTGGGCTTTATCATCCGCTCCCGCCCCCCGGGGTTCGAGGCTTAATCCCTCCCGCCACATAACAGGCCCGCAGACCATACAGCCCAACCCCTTTCGGCACGTGTTCTCGGCACCGCGGGTTGTTGCGCGGTGCAGTTGGATGATATGAGCTGGCGTTAAGGGCTCATATCAAGGAGGTCGGGGGATCGAGCCCCCGCCTCAACAACCCGCGGTGCCGAGAACACATGCCGAAAGGGGTTGGGGTGTATGGTCCGCGGGCCTGTTATGTGGCGGGAGGGATTAAGCCCCGAACCCCGGGGCGGGAGCGGGAGTAGGCCCAGAATCCCAGAGCCCCGGCGGCCCGGCCCATAACAAAATGTCTACATAAATTATTTTGATTGGAATGACACCTGCAAAGGACAGCGTGCGGTATGGTTAAGCGGCATGTTTCTGAATTCAGGGAAGCGCATGGATCTTGATTATCATGTGGCCATATTCTAAGCTTGACAGTACAAGGAAGTTCTGCAGCTGCTGCAGTAGCCAGTGAAGATGCATTTTCAGTTCCTATATCAGCTGGAACAGAATGGGGAGGAGGTTCATTGTTCTGGGCATTTAGAAAAGTCGATCCTTCACCCGTAGTGGCGGAACCTACTGTACGGGAGCGATTTCGACTACGAGAACTAGCCCGTCCTGTCCCCCGGGAACGGCTTGCAGTGGTCGCCGACGCCGAAGAAGCAATTAAACCTTCCATGCTTCGGTTGGATGACAGATCAGCCAATAAGTTGGAGCCAGTTCCGGGATAACCAGTTGAGACATTTCCATGAAATGTAGAGTTCAAACCTGCATGAGATTGGCCCATAAGCCAACCCTGTAAAAAGGGCAGTTCCCAACTACCCGAATCACCGACAGGAATAAACTGCTGAACTTGCCCTGCTTCCATGCTTCTTAGAAGCATTTGATGAACTTCAGCGTTTCCAGAAAAGTTTTGGGAGATTATTGCAGGATTACTTTCAACAGTAGGTCTAGTTTGAGTGACAGGTATCCTAAGAGCCACTGGCAAAGCATTGGTAGAATATGTTCTCTCAGCATTTCCAGTATATCTATTTTGAAACCAACTACTGAGCTGCCCATTGGTTGAATCAATAGTCCTCAAAAGTGAACCATGTTCAGATGTTTCCACTCTAGGTGCCAATGAATGAGTATCGGTGTCAATAAAGCTATAGTTCCGGGTTTCCGCAGGAGACATTTCCATAAGAGTCACTGAGTTGTCTAACTGGGGCGTCCAATCTTGCAATCCTTGTTGATTTTCTATGGAAGCATCAGTTTCATGCTGATCATTTGCAGAATCACCAGCCCTGCCGACGAGCTGTACCGATGCTGCAGCATCATCATTCAGAAATGTTGGCAAAAACAAGTATGGGGAAGGCATTACTGGTACTTCAGTCTCCACAAAAGAATGTAAACTGGAATTTATATTGGTAAAAAGGACAGCAGGAGGTGGATATTGCAAATAACCAGATGTAGTTGCAAGTGTCAAGGGTGAATCAGGAGAATCAAGATCATTAACCTACAAAAAATGCCCAATGAGGTCTTTTAGGCTGAGATACTATTGAATAACAATACAAGATTACAATTCACAAAAGACAGATCTACCTCGGCTGTCAATAGAAATGGGGAACCATGTGGGTGAAAATGCACAGCCCTTAATGAGCGTCGAGTCTTCAGTACAATTGTTGGGGAAGATGTTTCCCCTCTCCTATTATAGTTCCATATGTACAGCTGCAACAAGAAGAAACAAAATGTTAGTGCAAAAACCCATACACTTCACACTTTTACTTTTTTTGTCACGGTATCTCACCTTGTGACCTGAAGCTACAGCAAGAAGTTCTCCTTGGGCGTGGAAAGCAATAGAAGCTATAGGGCGATCTGGAATACGATGCACGTAAGAAACCATAAAATGCAAGAGTTTACGTATCAACATAATTAGAAATGGATAGGGAGAAGATTACAAAAATCACGTGACACTATGCAATCAGCAGTATGTGCATCCCAGATACGAACTTCATGGTCCAAACTACCACTAGCAAGTATTTCAGGGTATAGAGGGTGGAACCTAACCTGTGTATGACCCATTAAATAACAACAAAAGATATATAAAATGAAAAATGTTTGTGGAAAATAGTAACAAAAAAATAATAGTATGTTTAAGCTCTGAAAATAACCAGAATCCTTTCTCCTATGCTTAACAAACAGGCTCTTACTGAAATATATCAGGAGGTCAAAATCAAGAAGGCAGCTAAAGGATTTACTATGTTTCCAGAAAGAAAGAAAGAAAAAAAATTATCCTTATAGCTCTTCAGGTAAAATTAACAATTCAATAGGCTGGAAAATTGTTCTGTGTCCACCCCCCCCCCCCCCCCCCCCCCACATGCAGAAGAAAGCTTGAATGACCCGTTGTGCTTTCATCCTTAAGCAAATAACCAGGGAATTAGGCGGTCTATATCCAAATAAAGGTGATAATCTTTGCTTACTGTACTCTGGAAAACTATAATATTTAACTTACCAAATATAAATGAAAGCACCACCATTGCTTCTACTTGCTACACTAGCTGATGTCTTATTCACCAACATTACATCAATCTAGAGACAGATTTACTGATAGCAATGAAAAATTACAAACTAGTACAAGGTTGAAGTTCCCAATTACCAAAGTCAACAACTTCCCTTCGCTCCGTTCAGCGTGCAGGAATTGGCATTGGGTTCCAGAAAGCCAATTCTCCTGTTCGGCGCTTCATATTTTACCAGGTATTGGCTTTGAAACCAAAACCGTCGATTTTGGTGTAAACCTAAAATGCAAATCCCGCAAAACTCACCTCCTCATGCCGGCTTTGCTTGATATCGCTCCATATGGTCTCGCCCCCGATAGATTATGCGACTTCCGCTCCCGATTTTGCTCCAGTCGGCCTCCGTCTCCAGGTTTGGTTTTGGATTCCTCTTGCTCCTCTTCTTCTTCTTCCTCATCTTCCTCTTCCTCTCCCTCCATTTTTTTCAGATCTACTGTTTACAGACGACCTCTATTTTTTCCCAGATCTTCCTCCAGCGCTAACCTAACCTAGCTGCTCCAAATACTCATTTTTTTCTTCAACTGGTAACCTTCCTCTTCCTTGATTTTTGATTTCAGATTTCAATTTTAGATTGTAGATTTTCAATCTTCAACTGGTAACCTGTCTCAGATTTTCGATTTTTTCTTCAACTGGTAACCTTCCTTTTCAACTGGCAACCTTCCTCATCAACTGGAATGCATTGCTGTGATAAATTTGTTTTTGATTTCAGTTCCATAATTTTTTATTTTATTTTTATTTCAATTCCTTGATTTTTTATTTTTTATTTTAGATTTTAGATTTCAGTTCCAGTGGGACCCTTCCCCGGACCCTCGCTCCGCGAGGATGCCTTGTGCACCGGGCTGCCCTTTTTAGATTTGTATGTATACTATCTGAAACTTTAAAATGGTTGAAATATGCATACATTGTTGTGCTTATGGAGACAAAAAACAATGTAGAAATATAATAAAGAATATATTTAGACCACCATACATATTGATTGCATATAAAGAACATGAAAAAGAGTCGAAATGCAGGAAAATTAGCAATGAACTCATTAAGTGCATTACGTTATATGATACGAGTATAACTTTTGAAACCATAGTCATTCATTTTATGCATAGTTTTGCTGCAATGGACCTTATCGAGCTGCAGAACAAACGTAAGAGAGATATCATTACAAAATCAGCAGTAGCAGCGACTTTGGGTGCAACTGTAGTAGTTATGAATTACATTCCTAAACAGCCTCCAGATGTTGTAGACAATGATGCTCTGCGTAATACTTTATTAAAACGCTTATATGTTAGACAAGAGGTTAATTGCTTCAACCAGTTAAGTATGGGTAAAGCACTTTTTAATGAGCTCTGTGATATTTATGCGCGAAAGATTATGTCCATGATACACACTTTGTGTCTATCAAAGAATGTCACATTATTTCTATACATTTTGGCACAACAAAAAGTTTCGCAATGTTGGTGGTATGTATATGCGCTCGATTGATATTATTAGCAGACACTTCAATATTGTGCTTCGAGGTGTTTTAAAACTTTCAAAGGACTAAATCAAATTGCTTGAATCCAGAGTAGAACAAAGATCTAGATGGTTTGCGGATTGTGTTGGTGCATTAGATGGAACACATGTTGAAGTGACTGTTCCGAATGAAGATCAAGGTAGATATCGTAATCGTTAACAGACTATCACAACAAATGTACTCGGTGTATGTGACAGTGACATGAAACTCCTATATGTATTGCCTGGTTGGGAAGGTACAATCCAAGCGACGCAAGAGTGGACAAACTTTAGGGACACTCTAGCTATAAATATGTTCAAAGAATATCAGAGTCGTCATTAAATGATATTTTATGTAGAAATTTCATCAAATTTTTTTAGTATTTCATGTTAATGATTCATCAAACTTTTGGTTAACTCAATATCTGTTTGGACCAGTCGTTAGTGTTTCTCATGTTAATATTTCATTTACTTTTCATGGTTAAATAAATTTCATTACTACAATCACTTGTTTTACATGTTAATATTTCACTTATTTTTCATGTTAATACTTCAATCACTTGTTTTAAATGTTAATATTTCACTTGTTTTTCATGTTAATATTTTGCATTCAGTTAGTAGTTCTTATATCATGGATAAGAGCTCAACAAAGGTTGGCGGAAGGACTGAGCGGTCATATATGCATTGGACACCTGAAATGGATACCGTTCTGTTAAACACATTGTTGGAACAATACAGTTTGGGTCACAAAACACCAAACGATTGGAAGTGTTGCATTCATTGTTGCAATGATCGTGTTAAAAGATATATGCAGTGTTGAAACAAGCAAGGAAAAATTAATGGCTCGTCTAAAGACTTGGAAAAGTACTATGCAGAAGTCAGTGCGATGCTCAACATGAGCGGATTTGGATGGGATTGAGAAAGAAACATGGTGAAAGTGGATAGTGAAGAAGTGTGGGCAAACTATGTGAAGGTACAATTTTAATTAATTTACTTACTCGGTGTATTTGAATATTAAAATTAAAATAATAAATTATTTGTAATATTGCAAGTTATCCTTCTGTGAAGCATTATAAAGATAAAATTATTCTAAAGTGGTCTGATTTGGCTGTGTTATGCGGGACTTATAGAGTGACTGGTAGTCATGCCACGACCGCAACGGAGACGATAAATGAGATAGATGCGGAGTCTATGGCAGAAAAGACTACTAATACACAAGAACGAACTAGAGTTGAAGTGGAAGGAGAAGAAAGCGAGCAGTAGGAGTTGACGCAGTGGTGGTGGCCATAGAAAAATCGGCTGACTCGGTGCAAGGTGCAGTGGGCATCATGCTTACTAGCAATGTTGATGGCATATATGTCGCACTTACTCAGATGACTTATTTAGACTATCATGATTTACTCAGGGTCATGGATATACTGTGTCATGATAGTATCAAGCATGACATATTCATGAGGCTACCTGACAACTTGAAAGGCACATGACTGCGAATGCAGTTTGATCGCTAGTTTGGTGTCTTCATTTATGGACGATGCACTTGATCTAAATCGTTTGCTATTTCTGCTTTTTATTTATGAAAAATGTTTATGTTAATGAACTTCAATTATTATTTGTATTTTGATTAAATTGTTCAATTTTAAAAATTATGAATTTTTAAATTTCAATTCCAGAAAGCCAATTCTATCGTGCAGCCGAACAACTTTTAAGTCTCAATTCCAATTCTGTTCATTGAATTCCATCCTACAACCAAATAGCAGAATTGATTTTCTACACAAAGTCAATTCCTGCAGATATTGACATTCTGACCGAAGCAAATTCCTGCGCGCCGAACGGGCCATTAATGTCTTTGAATATTGACAGTAGATTTTGGTGCATTAATATTACAAAAACCATAGAAAAGGGTAGCTCGGTGCACAAAGCATCCCCGCGCAGCGAGGGTCCGAGAAAGGGTCCCACCATAAGGGTGAAATGAAGGTAAACCTTACCCTGCATTTTTGCAAGAGGCTGCTTCCAGGACTCGAACCTGTGACCTCAAGGTCACACGGCAACACCCCAACCGGTGCGCCTTCATTAACATTACAAAAGCCAAAGCCATTAAAAATACATTACTAATAATACGGAGAATAATATTAGAGATAGAAAAGGATGCCTAAAGTTGTATGTTATCACATCCATGTTAGTATCTTGCAAAAAAAAAGTAATTGAGGAACAAGCCTTGAAAGAAACTTTAAGCAACTTCAAACTGCACTGAATTTGTTCCCGACACTCAGAACAAATAACGAATCTAGTACGATATTTTTTCTCATTGATTAATTGTTCTGATTAACGCCCACAAGAAGACGAAGCCGATAGTTTGGATCCTATTTTCAGTTACAAAGACGATGTGGAGGCCAGCGGAGCTAAGTTGTCATTCAACTATCTGGTTTCTCTAGTAGGAAGCACCCATGAGAATGTTTGCCCTATGGACATAGGCTCTTCATATTATGGGCTCGGACATAATGGGTCAAAAGCTCGCAGGAGAGGCGGTCGTAGGTGGATTGGGTGGAGGATACTATGGAGCCCTTTCCGCGGATGCCTAAGCGGGGGCTCGAGGCTGAGCTCCAAACAGTAAACCTAATTATGAGAGAATTTTCTTCTTATTCAATGACCCAAGAGGTCTTTAAATAACTTATAAAGACACTCTTGCAAAAAGACCCCCAACATTTGGGTAAATAAAAACACACGCGGACTCCAAATAAAAGAGGTTCCAAGAATACGACCCAATAAAAGGCTCAACAAACTCATACATAAAACCCGTTAAAAGACTCGAACACGCATACTTGACTTAAGGCATGTGATGTTTCACCCTGCCATCAGTCCGAGCTTGTACATTTTCTTATGTTCGACCTCGTCCTCGGCCCCAAAGGAAGCTCCAATTGTTTAATCATCAAGCTCTTTAATTTCGCATCATAAAAGCTCCATATAGAGAGTTTCCACGACATGCGTCGCATTCCTCGGGGAGGCCCACTCGTACATGCTGATAAAGACAGAAGTCGGGCACGTCTGCGGAGCTACATGTTGAAGAGGGGCAACAAGCGGTGATGAATGGTTGGAGAGTGGGAGCAATTGGAATCTACAGTTGAAGAGGGAGTTGTTGGATGGTGACGGTGGGGGCCGGTCCCGCGGCAGTAGGAAGGACATTGTGATATCCAGTAATTGAGGGAGTGCTTGGGTTACTCTCTTCAGGATTTGGTGTCTCGGTTGGAAGTTGCTTCCTAGTTTCTAGTCGTTGTGCCTCGACAGTTGTATCTTCTGCAATGAGTTGGTCCCACAATGCTAGCACCTTTTAGCGTAGCTCGATGAAATATCCCCCAATTCGTGGAGGTTTTGGTTGGGAATTGGGGTTCTGGGACGGTTTCCGCTGAGGAGGAATGTATTGAATGTAATCGTATTATTTCAACAGAAGAGAAAGGTAGCAATTGTCTGGTGATTTTGGTAATGGTGACGACATTGGGTGCCAATTATGCTGGCGAAGGAATGGATCACGTGATTAGTACGAGAAAAAAGTCATGTATCTAGGTGGCATGTCCTTCTGAAGGTAGCGTCGTGTCAAACTTGACTTAGACTTGCTAAGGACCCAACGTTATGCGTTTCTTGTTCCCTAAAGAGGCTCCCTCATTATTTAATTAATTACATAATTAAGCATTTAATTAAATCTGCTTTTTTCTAATAATACAATTAAGTGATTACTCTATTGATCAATCAAGTAATAACATTGATAAAAAATGAAAATGACTTGGAATGGGGTCTGAAATGCAAGGAGAAGGATAGCATTTGATAGGCGCGTAAAGGAGATGAATGTCAGTGGCTTGAAAAGGAAGCATGCAAGCTTGTTGTGGGGCTCGAAAAGGAAGCAAGCATGCTTGGTGGAGAAACGGTAGGTGAGGGGGCTCTAATTCACTCCCATGAGACTCGCGTGTGGGTGGATGTGGAATCTCGTTGCCTGGGACGTGGGTTTGAGCGGTGTCTCCCTCTTCTTCCTTGTTGTGTGGTTACAACGCTCAAACTCTAGTGCACGATTGTGCACTGGAGATGGGAAACCGGAAGGTCCAAGGGTCCTTGCTAGAGTCAGGACGGGTCTCGCGCGTAAAGAGGTGACCGGATGATGTGCCTGGAACCATGGAAGAAGCCACGGAAGTGGCGCGGGGTCTAATCGAGCATTCCGCAGTGACTGCGTTTCAGAGGCGTGGGTCGAACACAGGAGAGTCGGCATTCCAGGACACATGTTGGAGCACGTTGAGACTCCCAATCCTCTGATGGAGCTCGCAAAACCGGACGAAAGATCTAGGCCCTCAGGCTTCCAGTAATAGAGCAACAGCTGCCACCGGGAAACAAAGTGGTGGTGTTGCGTCAACGATTGTTGTTCAAGCCCGGCTCCTTACGCGTGATTGTCCTGAATCGACAAATGTTCGATCTGCTTGGAGTCTTGGATGATGCAATGATTCATCTCGTACTGCAAACTGAGTGAAGATGTGCCCACAGTAAGGAGTGCGGTTGCAGCAGCAAGGATGCGAAAGTGAGGTGGTCGGATCGACCGCTCTGATACCACATGTTACGAACTCGGACATAAAGTTTCATAAGCTCGTCAGAGAGGTGGTCATATGTGGGTTAGGTGGAAGAGGATAATATAGAGCCCTTGTTGAGGCGGCGTAAGCAGGGGCTCGTGGGGGAGCTCTAAACCCTAAACCTAATGATGAGAGGAACCTTTCTTTCTTTCTTATTCCATAAACCAAGAGGGTCTTTAAATGACTTACAAAAGACACACATGCAAAAAGGCCCCAAATATTTGAGCTAATTAAAAATACAGATTCAAAACAAAAGAAATCCCAAAACATAAAACTCATTAAAAGTCGACAACTCATACTTAAGATTTGAGACACGTGGCGTTACTTGAGGCACGGGACACTTTAGTTCCCGAAGAAAATGGCTTAACAAGATGCAAAGGTCAAGTGAAGAGAAAGTGGCTCAAGAAGTTGCAGAGACCAGGGGAGGAGGAAGTTGCTGAAGAGGTTGCAGAGGCAATGGGAGAAGCAGATATATCTCTGATAGTCTGATTAAATTGCTTAAATGTTCACTTTAATCAGAAACATCACAATCTGCATTTAAGTCTTTAAGATAATATTGTGAATTTATCCTCACTCGTGTAAATTGTAATCCACATTCCAATTGACGCCATAGTGATGAAACTACAACAATTCTCTTCAGATGGAAAACTTATCCTCTATGGCTCTATCATACAAAAATCCGTATACAAAACAAAACAGTGAATGAGGAGTACAATGCCAACTTATTATGAAATTCAGCCCTCCCAAAAACAAGGTATCAATTTGATAACACAATCGTCGAGGAAATTTCATCAAGGAAGTTAATCATAATTTAAATTTGGAGGAGCTTATCACTAAACTACTCAAATTTTAACTCCAAACTATATTTAAACACCAATTAAATCAAAAGCTATTTCGAGGTAAAACATGCAGGTGTATGAAGGTAGCCTAAGTGATAGGCTGCTGCTAACGTGACCTGTAAGTAATGGGATTGAATAATGAAAATAGGTGCTTTGCTAAATTACGGATCAGGTTTAGTTCATTCCCTGCACAGGCCACACGTCCACTAAGTTTGTGTGTCAACCTCTAAACAAAGTATGTGAACTAGGCATGCCCACTACGAGTTGGCTGCACGTAGGCAGGTTCTTACATGAAGCTCCTACCATTTTTCGTCGAACTCAGACAAAATCCAAGAGGCTATGACCAATTCATGCCAGGTCCTAGGTGAGCAATCCCAAGGGAGAGGTCGTTAATAGCATTTTATCAAGCTCCGTAGGCAAACTTCCACCTACTCAAGTTGATATCAGAGCGCCAATTTTTGGTGCATGGAAAAAAAAAGATTTAAGAATTCGGGAACTTTTTTTGGATTCTATCATGAAGACAAGAAAGAAACAAATAGAAATTGTCGATGAGATTAGAGATCCAACGGCTACTAAGAGTTCTGAAAATATGAATTGATTGGCCAAGTGGCTAGGCATTTGGAGCAGATAGCCTCTATGATGGAGTGGATGAAACTCCAATCTTTAAACAATGCCCTAGGATCTGGACACCAAACCCACTCTTCCTCATTCTGAATACGTCAAAGAATGTTACGACAAACTTTGGGAATTTGAAGAGGACCGAAAAAAAGGATGACGTGGGCGTCCTTGAGATTAAGTATAGACCTTTTCAAAATAGAAGCAAAGGCGGGCATCCTAGCTTTGACGATCGATCAATGTAGATAAACTCAACACATGGATTAATCAATTGGAAACACACATCAATAACATGGCACATAAATTAGAAAGACAATCCAAATCATGGGTCAGTCACTAATGAACAATAAGTTCCAAGATAAGTTTGGAACACGTAGAAGAGAATATACAACCAGTGATCTTCACAACCGAATTAACCCTTTCCGTCTATAGGTGAGAGGATCTATCTATTATTTTACTTGAGAGTTATCAAGACAGGGGAATATGAGTAAAATAGTGTTGGATATCAAGTAATATAGTCAAATGCTCCAGAAAAAAATACAGAGAGTTTACTCTGGGTAAGCAAAGAGATGCATGTAAAAGCAAAGGGGATTTTCAAGTATCGATAATTGATGTCTGACCTTCCCAAAAGGTATGAAGTTTTTCGAACTAGACTTTAACCACAATGATTAGCGCATTATCTGGAGTAGTGCACACAAATTTAACCTCATGTATGCTTGGAATACATCATTCACACTGCTCCTCATGGTTTAAAATTTACAAGCTTCTCATGAATATTTGAGCAACTTCCTCATGTGTGCCTAGTTTAGTTACAATAGCTGCACCTTAGGTTTCTTTCTTGTTAGTTAGATCACGGTTCAACAGAATACTTTGAAAAATGTTATGGTTTCATCCGGACGATCCTCAAATATTGAAATTGTTTGCAATTTCTTACCTTTAAGCATGGCAGTTATTTGATGTTTTCCCTCCTTACCTCAGTAAATGCTTTCACTAATAGAGGGCACGGTTCTTCTTTCCATAATTCTAACTTTCACCTCATCCAACTCTTTGTTGGGTAGAGCAAGAAAGTCATACAAACACTATTTTTCAGGGTGTTATTTAAGCTTGACATTTTTCCTACAAGTATCCCAGTCAACCATGTGGGACATCTTGAGTTCTTACCATAAAGTTTGCAGTGAGCTGTAATAATAGTCACACCCCACCGCCAGGTACCTTTTTAGCATCTCCTCAGTTTTTCCCTTAATTTCAAATGCTTGAGACGCATTCTAAGCATCAAAAATCTTTTTTCTAACATCTCATATTGTAACGACTCAATTATCACAATATCAGAAGTATTGTTCGCTTTGATTTATCCCAGTCCATACGGAGTTGAACCGCAGCACATACCATCGCGTTTGTGCTTCACCAATGCTCTGGATGCTGAATGAAGGAAGCATGGTTATGTGCACATAAATCAAAATGGATTCTTGGGTCTGCCCTCTCTGATGTCTTTGGCTTTGATTTGAGGGCATGATTCCGCAGCAAACGCGATGGTATAGGGGGCCACTATTTCAGTGGTACTCTGTGAGCAGCCACTTTGTGCATTTATTGTCAAAGGTTAGGTCTTTCTCCTCTGAGAGAAGCCACTTTGTGCATAGTGCCAAAGGTTAGGTCTGTTTCCAATCTTCCCCCGCCCATACCCCCAATGATTGGGGACTATATGGGTTCTGTTGTTGTTGCTGTTGTATACGGAGTTGAACCGCACGATTTGCTTTTTTCCGCAGGTGGCCTACGAGCACTTCCCAGGAAATCACCCATCCTAGGACTACTCCCACCGGAGCACGCTTAACCTTGGAGTTTCCAACACAACTCCACCAGTTGCTCTGAAAGGCGCCTCTGATATTTGAGGATTCCAATTATTACTTAAGCCCAACAGCTTGGTTCATTCATGCATCTCCTTTCACCTAGAAGTCTGTCATCCTAGAAACATGTCAGGAGCTACTTTGTCTGGGCTTCACTACCCCCAAAGCACTCCCCGCACTCACCGGATCATTCTCACCGGATTCAGGATGTTACACATATAGCCTTAACAGTGCAAAGAAATAAATGTGTCAAATTCATATGAATCTCCAACAATTAAACTAGCACCACATGTGAGCTTGGTTCATTCATGCATCTCCTTTCACCTAGAAGCCTGTCAAAAGCTACTTTGTCTGGACTTCACTACTCCCAAAGCACTCCTCGCCCTCACCGGATCATTCTCATCGGATTCAGGAACAGTGCAAAGAAATAAATGTGTCCAATTCATATGAATCTCCAACAATTAAACTACCACACATCACTTATAAATATGGAATCCATTTTTTAGAAGGTACAGAAATTTGTTTGCTTTAAAAGATACAAATTTTCCGAAGTACCAATGCACTAGTGCGGAAAATTAGATATTGCGCAATCATAAAAAAATTAACTTGTTAATAAGTCAAGTAGTCTAATCAGTTGAATTTGAGCAAGTACACAAACTTATTTTTTTAAGTTTACTTGCTTATTTTACTAGCAAAAAAAACATGGACCTTCCATATACAGTGTCCAATGGCAGAAGTACCCCAATCATCACATGATGTCCCCATATGCATAGTGCTACGCAGCAGTGGTAACCGATCATCTGTTACGGGTCTAGTCGGTGGCGATGATGACGACGGCGGAGGAGGATACCGTGGAGACGGATCCGCGGCTGCCTAAGCGGGGCTTGCTCGTTGGAGGAGAGAGCTACCAATAATCTCACAATTTAGAAGAAGGAAATAGACTTTATTTCTTGCAAACCGATACAAGACCCACTAGGTCCCTTAAATAGGACTTACAATCGACATCAAAAAGGAAGTAACACTAAAGGAAATAACGACAAACTTGGACACACGACTAAAAAGGACATGACACCAATCATGCGTCATATAAGGACGCCCCTCTCATGACATAATAAATGCATATGGAAATAAATAATAAAAATAATAATACCCATAACATCTCTCCCGGCCTTCAAATTGAGCTTGTCCTCAAGCTCGAGGGAGATCAATGGTGTTTGCGTCAGCCGACACCCTCATCATCATAGTCCTCGACTTCCAGATAGAAAAGTCTTTTGCACCTGTGGCCGCGAGTGTACTGTTCGTCGCAGTTGTAACATAAGCCTTGTGCGCGTCGTTTCATCATATCGGCCTGAGATAGTCGACGAACTGGTTGGGCTGGATGATCCTCGGTGCGGTCTTGCTGAATGCTCATGTTGACGGGTGGATATCCCTCCTGTGCCCGTTGGAGGCGACGGTCACATAGCCTGGCCAGACTCATAGCAGTCACTAAGTCTGGAGGAGCCTCAAATTCGACATCATGTCGCAGGCGATCACGAAGTCCGGCGGTGAAGATGCCCACCTGCATCTCCGGGGAAAGCGTGGCGTGTGCCAGAAGAAGTTGATACTGGTCCAGTAGTCGTCCACGGATCCTGTCTGGCGTAGTGTTGTGAGGGCACCAAGGGGGTTGCTGCGGATGGGAGGGCTGAAACGCATGCTGCAAAATCGTTTGAAGTCATCCCACGTTAGGCCTGACTGATCAATGAGGAGGCGAGTGGCCCAAAGTAAGGCAGATTCGAGAAGGTGGAAGGAGGCCAGAGGGAGCCGTTCAACTGCCGGAGTTTGTTGATGGCCGAAGAATTGTTCGCACCTTGTGAGCCAACCCAATGGATCAGTTTTCCCATCGTATGTGGGGAATTCCAAGCGGGTATAACGTGGCAGAATAGCCGCTTCAGGGCGAACAAGGGTCTGTGGTGGTGGCTCGTGGCGAATGAGCGGCGGTGGCGGAGCTTGACTGCTGCTGGCGTGATCCGTGGGTGGAGTAGTGACAACGGGAAGGGAGGCGGTCAGCTCATTAAGTTTGGCAGTGATAGTGGCCATGTCGTCCCGATGCCGGATTTCGGTGTCCCTAAAGCGTGCTTCCATGGCGGTCATAACCTTCTGCAGCACGTCCTGGAGAGTCGCCGTAAAATCTTGCGAGTCTCCCATATTGTGGATGGAGTTAGCACGGGATAAGGAGCGGGTGACGGGACGGCTAGATTGCTCGGAGGCGGCTGTTTGGGAGGTGCCGCGAGATCCACGTCGTCTCCCAATGATGGAAGAAAAATACTCCAATAGTCCAAAATAATGTCCTGAATTAAGAATGAGCAGAGATTGGGCTTGATGCGACTCTAGATGGGAGGTTTCAGCATGCCCGAATAGGAAAAATGTGATTTAATTGACAGGGCCCGTCAGAATAGGAAGAAATTAATCCCTATTGCAGCTCCACGGTGCGGTCGATCCAAAAACTGGAAGGCGTGCGCGTCTGTGGCGGATTGGACAGAATCTGAGGCGTCGACGTCCGGTTTTGACGATTGAAGCGAAACTAAAAGGGAAATAGACGTGGTTTGCTAGCTGCTGGATTGGACGGAGACGGAGTCGGAGGCGTCTGTCGCGGATTGGGCGGAGACGGAGACGCCGACTGCTGGCTTCGACGATAGAAATAGACGCTGGTGGAGACGTCGTCGGTTGGCTTCGACAATCCAGATGTGGGAGACACCGGCGTTTGAAGATGCGACGATACTGGATGTGCGGTCGATCGCAGGTAGCAAGGAAACAACGTGAGCGCTGGTGCTGGAATCGTCGATCGTTGCTGCTGCTGTTGGAGATGTGGACTCGTCGAACGTCCCTCTGCCAGTCGACGATCTGGTGAGATGTTGTCGTGGCTCGCGGTAGGGCAGTACTTATCTTATATGATGTAAAATCATTTATTATCACATATCTTATATGGCCATAAATAAAAAAGGCATCTTAAGCACAGTTTTGTGAAGCTCGAGAAATAGAACAAAAACAAGCTGTCATTTCATCCAATGCTTAGAAGCAAAACTTCGCGATTACTATAGATTTGTTAAGGGGCTATACCCAAATTCGATCAATATATTATATCCAGCACTTGCATTGTACTAGCATTCCAAAAACATGATATGTTAGGCAAAGTCACCAAATAATTAATCAAAGAGATTATCTGGATTATTTCTTGAACAAAAACAAAGAAAGAACAAAACTAAATAGACAGTATATACATATTGATGTGCATACCACCCACGGTGTTCGTCGGTGACCACTCAAGACCTTCAAGCAGCTTCCCGTATGACAATCGATTATCTTAACAGTATGATCACCGCTAGAAGCAAATTATAAATAAAGTTAACAAAATGGACGGTCAATATATCATGCGTTAGAAACCAAGGGATTGACAGAGCACATAAACATACTGGGTTGAGGCGAGTGTTCTTCCATCTGAACTAAATGCTGCAGCTATAGTGGATCTTGGGGGAGGAAGAAGAGGGCAGTACTTGGCTAACAAATGGCACAATGATTCTGCTTCAACGCTACAAGAAGATGTTCCATATTGAAATTTTTAATCATAGAAAAATATGAAAGATGTAGAACATGCTAAGAAGCAGAACAGGATATATGTCTGGTGATTTAATTCTTGCAGCTAGAATCGAAAAGATATTAATAATTGATTGCCGGTTAAATACTCGGATTATCGTGAGCCAATGCATCGTGCAATGGATGCTTTACCAAGAAAGGAGAGCATGTTTAGCATCTGTTGAATCACATTTTGGCCCAGTGCCATGAACCGTCCATTTTGAAGTTTCTGCCCATAGTTTTTTGGTGGAACGTTTTTCTCTAGGTGAGACTTCCCTCCTTGCTAGCAATTGACAAATATTTCTACAAAGATGAAAAGGGAAATAAAAAGTTTCCATATCAAGCACTAGAAAGTGTTCAAATTAAATTCTAAAAGTATTCAAAATTTAAATCAATTGCTGAGCGCTGGTACAGATCGACTAAATTAACCAGATAATATATAAGGCATCTCAAAGTAATTATTTTCTACGATTGGAAAACATATCAAAAAAACGTCATAATCACCTGTTTCTTATGGAGGAATGAGAAGAAGACTGTGACAAGTATTGAACACTAGAAAATGTAGATGTCAAATACTTTGCATCATCTATCCAGCGTTGAGTCATTTCTGCCATTTAGCATGATGTCCCTAAAAGTAGTAAATTTTAGTCCCAAGGACAAAACATGGTAAATTTAGCAGAAAAATAACAGAGCAGAATTACAAAACAGCGAATAAAATAGAAAGAGAAAAGTGCGACCTGTATTCTTACCAGAATTGAAGTTTACAACTTTTTCAAAGGCCATTTATCTCTGTAAAAACTACTATCCAAAATCTCTCACTGTTGGGAAAGTATATAAGGCATGATTAATTTGATAGAAACCCTGCATGGTGGAAGCAGCAATTTTCAAAACTCATTTCATAGTTAAAGCTCTGTGCGAGAAAGGGTCATTTGAAGTTTCAGGCTAGTAATTTACTAATTTTATCAGTAACATGACGTGTAAACTTTGTCATCCGATTACATGGAAGCTATGAAGCACCGATACTTCCTTGAGGGTCACGTACCCGTACCAGATACGTATCCGATACCGGTACGTACCCGTACCAGATACGTATCCGATACCGGTACGTACCCGATACTCGCGGATACACCTCTTGTTCTAGTATGTTGATACACTTGGACTTGGTAGACTGTTCTGCATATTGTAATAAGAGTATGTTTTTCTGAAGTAAACAAAAAACTTTTGCGTGTCTTTTAGAAAAGAAAAATTGTGACTCAGAAATATAACTTGTGATGCTTGTTTATTATAGTAACAAAATGTACTTCAGATTTAGGTATCTTTTTTCGTTAAAACTATAAAGAATTTGATTTAAATTTTATTATTTTGTTTTTTTACTATATATTTTAAGGATTAGATGTTTTAAATTTGTACTGTTTCTATTTGTTCAACATGAATTTTTCAATGTTTAATATTTTGCTAATTTGTCTCTAGACGAACCAGAAGTTGAAGATGTGTTAATCTCCAATAATGGGGAAGAAAATGACTGATAAACATCCTTAAATTTGATTCAAATGATTATGAATTTTTTTTGTTCAAGAACTTCATATTATCTTGCATTAACTATGAATTTGTACTTCAATTGATGATTTAAGCAATTATGCTTGTTTTTTTTATTATTTTGAGGACTTTTAATTACATTTGTGAGAGTATACATATATATATTTATTATATTTAATACAACGTATCCTGCCGCACCCGTATCCTTATTTTTTAAATTTTGTCGCACCGCCGTACCGGATACGTATCGTACCTGGTACTCGTACCCGTACCGGTGCTTCCTAGCATGGAAGTGATTAGAAAACAAAATATCAAAAACATTGAAAATAACACACATAATAAAATAATTTACTTTTGTGTCTCTACAAAACCCTCCAAATGAAGAGACGTGTAAAGGGCTGGGAAATTTTAATTTAATTATTCTATATCCATATTTGGCGGTTACAACACAAGTCAGCATAAATAACTGCTCAGCTATTGGAGGCATCAGGCATAGTAAGTCCTAAGTAGGAAGAATGACCGACGACGATTATCGGTTGGAATCAAAGAAGTCAATAGATGAGAATCCAACACAAACTGCTAAACCATTAATCAGTCACATAACTGACATGCAAGAGCATGCTATAAGCGCAGTAGCCAGCTCGTACCTACCTGAAGTTGCATGTAAGTCGTCTAATAGTTATGGTATTTCATCCTACAAATGTGCCATTTCTAAGAAGGGGCAGCATATCCGGCTCTCCTAAACCTCAAGTCATCTTTTATCATAGTTTTATTGTTTTGGAGGGGGGTACTTTTACACTAATGGGTAAGAGGCAGAACCTTCACTATAAACATTTCTTATGAATTCTCTTTTTTTCATTCTCTATTTTTTTAGTGTGTTACATTGTTTCTTAGTAATACTTTAATCAATTTTCTATCTACGACATTTTGAGTTTCAACAATTGCAGTACCTCAAACACAATCAATCCAACACTATTTTGTTGCAACTTGAAAATGTATATTTTGGCATGTGCGCACGTCGAATTCATATCGAGTAAAAACATAATTTGATCCAATAAAAACAAGCTTTCTAAAGTTTTATATTAATTTGAATATCCTATACTATTCTTGTGGACTGTTGGAGCAAACTATTCTTGTTGACCGTTAGAACATACTATTCGTGTGGACTGTTGAAAAATACTATTCTTGTGGACCACTGGAACGTACTATTCTTGTAGACCGTTGGAACAAAGCTAACAACTCGCTTCACTGCTTGAACTCATTATTTAAGTCCAAGGTAATCTTAACATATATTCTTTTAGTTATATATTTTCATGCTCTTATATTTTTGAATTTTGATCAATTTAGTTTTATTCCTTTTGTAAAATCCTGTAGTGAATGATTTATTTGAAGGCAATGTCGAGGAACATTTTTGATAGTTTTGAATTTTTTTTGTAAATGTGTGATTAAGTTAAACTATTGAAATGTGGTACTTAAAATTTTTTTTTAAGTTCTTATGATATATGAATGTTATCTATATTTATGGTTCTAATTTTTATAAGATGTATTCTATTTATACAGTTATTTTTGAAATTATTCAATGATAGACTTTTTGTTATATATGTATGTAGATTTGACACTTCAATAATTGAACTAGAACCTCTCTCAAGTGAGCACACCATTTAGACCAATTTTCATTCATATACTCACTAATTGCCGCATATGCCTTCATATTAAATTGTATTTATATTTAAATAATTAAACTTTAAAAATATATATACCGCATCCTAGCTGTTTTTTAAATCACAAATCTCTTATATGTATCGTATTGTATCTCGTATACCGTTCTCATGATATACAGTTATAATAGTTTTTATAATAGATTCCATCATATAAGCATGCATCACATTATGCAAAAATTACATGCTTACAATAGAAATAATTGAGCAATTCATACTGTAAGTTTTCAAGTTAGGTATAGTGCACAAAGTAACAATAACGTTTTATTTTATCAGTTCATATTTTTCATTCTTGTTCAATGCACTCCACTTAAAAACTACAAACTAGAACCTGTTAACCATGCAAGATCAGTGTAAACTTTGGTTTTAATTTTAATATGCTATATGTAATCTATGCTCTTCCTAAATATCTAATCATTACGTTCATTATGCTCTTCCAAAACATCTCTTTTAAATCATTCCCCTATTTCAACAATCCCTCAAAGTAGCATTTCCATGTGGTTCAAGAAATGCCCATCATTATGTACCTTCACCTAAACCTACACCCATTTGCATTGATGTAAGACAGTAGGTATTCAATACAGATTTTCTTTGAATCAACCATCTCAAATTCTAAGAGATCTCAACTATCACCAACGTTAACAACAAAATTGGTGGCAACAAAAGAACATGAACGGAAATAACAAATCGATCAAACTTCACTTTCGCCAATTCGTACATCACAACAGAAGACTGATCTACGAGTATTTACAATAAAAGTAGATCAATAAAAACCGTGGAATCAGTAAGTTGACGATGACAGAATAACACAGAGTACAAATTTAAGGGAATAGAAAAATAATCTACCTCAAAATCCAGCTAATGGAATCGGATCGGAGCAGTTCGGCTTCGATTCCTCGCCAGGAAGGTTGAGGAATTAGATCCCGATCTATTGTTGGATAATTGCGGCACCGGAGCTATTCATAGAAGAGCTTATTGAGACTCGGATGAAGTTCTGCGAATATGAATGGAGATCGGGGAAGAAGAATGGAAAATGGGAGAGGGCAAATACCGCAAAATCTATAGAAAACCTAATTGCATAACAGCCCTAATTCGACTAGTCGCTGACTCCGGTCCGGGACGAGCAGAAAAGACCGGAGCAAGTCGAACCGGTGACAAAAGAAGACCAGCCATGTGGATTTAGGAGGGAGAATGAGACGATCACGTGCAATATTCAAAACAGGAAGCACTGTTTTAGACTTATCAGAAAAGTACGATTATATTCTGATGAAGAATTCTGATTGGATAATAAGAGCATAAAAGGAAGGAGGACAGTACAACGTACAGGCTACAGCCAAAATACCTGGAAGACTGCAGCTGACTATTCTACAAGATGTTTCAAACGCATTTCTTATATTATTTTTTACACTATTGTAATAAATAGATTCCTTCTAGATCAAAGTCTTTTCAAATCAAATTGAGATAATATCCATAATAAAATCCAAAAATTAAATATATTTTTAAGAAATTGTAAAAAAGGAGGAGGGGGATAAAATTGAAAAAATAATGATATTTTTTTTAAATAGACTTCCTGACCAAAAAGCCCCCGGGCCCGGGCTTGAACCGGGCTTATCGGGCTCGGGCCTTTTTGGAGCCAGGCCCGGGCTCGGGCCTTGGTTGAAACCGGGCCGGGCCGGGCTTTCACTCATGGAAGGGGGCCTGCCTAGGCCCCCAGGGCCGGGCCAGGCCGGGCCTGGAGCCCGGCCCTGTTTTTTTATTTTTATAATTTCGTTTTTTTTATATTTATTTATTTTAATTTTTTATTAAAAAATATAAACTATAAAATATAAATTAAAAAAAAAAAGACACGAGTATTATAAGAAAAAAAAATTTATTAATGTTGAACGAAAACGAATTACAGAGAATTATACATATGTGTATTTGAAAATTTGAATTCTAAAATAAAAAATAATAATTATCCGCATAAACTAACTTTGCAAATACAATTATTAAAAAAAAATAAAGATTACATATTTCATCCGTTTTTCAAATTCCGGCTCGCCACCTTTGAGGCTTTGAGCTTTAAATGGTGCTTTTAACTAATTTAGGTTGATTGCGTCCATCTTGTCTTCCATTTCGGACGAGCTATCCTCCAAATTTTAAGTATGCTGCTTTCTCCTCGTTGCATCCAAGTGATCCTTGTAGCATATGCAGATTTCGAGCGATTCTTCGCTTAGACGACTTCTCCGCTCGTTCAACACCCTGCCACTAAAAGAAAAAACAGACTCCGAAGCTACTGTGCTAGCTTGAATCGTTTGTAAATCTCGGGCCATATATGTCATAATAGGATAGGTATTTACTTTACCTTTCCACCATTTTAAAAGAACAAAATTTTCTATTTCGTCCGTACTCATAAAATCACGAAATTGTGTCTTCGTATACAAACCTAATTCATTTAAACTACTAGAAATTGTGCATGTTTTTTTCCTATATGCTAGCTCTAACATTTTATTTTTAAAACTATCGCGTGTTTTTGGTTGCGACACATCCTCTCGGGGCCGCGATCCGTATAAATTATCATAATAATTATAACATTCAGTAAAAATAGTGTTAGAATTTAAAATACTAATGTTATCCAAATTTGAGTAACTAATATTTTCGCCTAAATTATTATTTATTTCTTCTATTAAATTTTCAACGTCTTCTACGCCGAATAGAAGATTCAAAGCGGCGGCGCATGAAAACATCGCTGACATTTCTTTATAATATTTTAAAAAAAAAATTCCATTAATTCTATTAAATCTTGTCATCCAATATGTTGTTTAAAATAATTTAATTTTTATGTTATATTAACAAAATTTTCAATAACTAGCGGGCTAGTAGGATAATATACGCCGATAAATAATTTGTTGTCGTGTAAAAAACTTCTAATAATTCCATATAACTTTCTAAAATTGCCCAATCGGACTCATTTAAATCGAACATACCTAACGTAGTATAATATTCCATTAGCAGTGATTTTTGACGAATCGCCCGTTTTAACATTGTGTAGGTCGAGTTTCATCTAATTGGCATGTCAAATAAATGTTTCAAGAAAATTTCACCTTGTGCGTTTACGAATTTTTTAAAATCTTTTCGTCGTTGTTTAGAACTATAAATAAATTGTAACATTAAACGAATTTTATTAATAATTGGTTCCATATAAGTTAAACTATCATGTACGACTAAATTTAAAACGTGGCATACACAACGAGTATGAAAAAAATGCACCGTTTAACATAGGTCTTAAATCGCGTTTTAACCACTCAATTGTGGTGGTATTATTTGTGGCGTTATCGAAAGAAATACTCATAATTTTATCTTTAATTTTAAATTCTCGCACACATTTTAAAATAATTTGATAAATCGCTTGACCGGTGTGCGGGACTTCAAAACTTTCAAAACATATTATGCGCTTATTTAGATCCCAGGAAACGGGATCGACCCAGTGACAAGTGATACACATATATGATAATCCTAATTTTATACTAGTCCAAACGCCGCTCGTTAAACTCACTCGACCCTCAAAATTTTCAAAATAATTTATTAAAGATTGTTTCGCTTCTAAATAATATTTAAGTGCGTCGCGTTTAATGGTGGACTTACTTGCTGATATTTGGGTTGAAGCCCTTGATGTATGTACTCGGTCTCCTCCGCGTTATCATAGTGGTTGAACGGCAACCCACGTCTGATGACGTTCTTCACATGCAGCTCCCGCTGCCGAGCTTGATCGTATGTCCATATTTGTCCGGATCCCGATAATTGCGCCTGACTGGACTCGGGAGCTTGCTTTGTCATGCACGACTTAATGTGTTGTGCGAGTGTTGAGTTGCCACTGAGTGTGAGCATTTTCCCGCAAAGTTTGCACTTTGCCCTGTGTTCGTTGCCGACTTTGACTTTCTCGAAGTCTCCCACACTGGAGGCGTGTGTTTGTGCTCCACAATTTCGTGCGCCAACGTTGATGACGACGACGCCATGCTCGACGACATCGAATGAGAGAGAGTGAGAGAGTAAGAGACTTAGAGAGAGTAAGAGAGTAAGAGAGAGAGAGAGAGAGAGAGAGTGAGAGAGTAAGAGAGAGAGAGGAGAGGGGGGGGGGGGGTTTAAATAAAAATTTAATTTAAATTTTTTTTAAAAAAAAATAATTAAAGTGGCTGCTGCCACTTGATAAAGTGGCAGCAACCACTTTATGCTGCTGCCGCCTGCAACAACATTTAATGCTGCAGGCGGCAGCATCCCCAACGGCTATAGAGTCGTTGGGTGCACACCCAACGGCTCTATAGCCGTTGGTTATGGGTCCGGCCTTATGGGCCTTGGCAAAGTCCGGCCCAGTTCTGGCCCGGGCCTTTAAACCGGGCTTTGCCCGGCCTGGCCCGGGCCGGTTTTCAGGCTGGGCTTTGCCCAAAAATCGGGGCCCTGCAAGGGCCCCGTAGCCCGGCCTGGCCCGGGGCGGGCTTAGCCCACCACTGGGCCTACCCGGGCTTTTGCCAGGCCGGGCCTGGGCCGGCCCCCCAGGCCCAGTTTTAAAGCCCAAGTCTATAAATAGTGTAGATATATTTATAAGAAAAGACACGATGTACTTGGGCATTAGTGAGATTATGACTAAAGATAGGGCGCAATGGCGCCAAAGAATACATATAGCCGATCAGTGGCGGAATTAGGATTTCAGTGTCGCCTGGGCACAATTATTATTAGCGTACATATTTTTTTTTTTAAAATACTATTTATTGCGGGTCACTCGACACTCTGGTAGACCGGTCGAATTGAACCTTAACTCACGAGCGAGCAGAGCGTGCAAATAGTCAATGAAATAGTTAATAAATAACACGAACACTTTTCGTGGAAAACGGAAGTGTTCTGCGCGCGGTGAACGCGGAGGCGTTCTGAGCGCGCGGTGAACGCGGATGCGTTTAACGCGCGGCGTGCACTTTGGGGCGTTCTGCGCGTGTCGTGAATGTGGACTTAGGAGGTGTTGTGATTGCGCAGTTAGCACGGAGTCGTTCTGAGCGTGCAGTTAGCGTGGAAGAGTGTTAATCATGGTGATGAATACGATGTGGGACAGGTAGGGACAAGAGATGAAACGTGATAATGCAAGCATGAAAGCGACTTCGCGCTTTCATGGTGCGGGAGGATACTCCCGCTTACAAGTATGCGCCTCGGGTGGCCACGGGGAGGAGGCCGTGAGAAGACCTCGAGGCCGAGGTGGCCGGGAGCATTCTCGAGTTGGGAGGGTTTCGATTTCGAACACTCCCCAATTGGCAATTGGGGACTTACGTGATTATTCACGTAACTCCCCAATTGGGGCACTTGGGGAGTTACGTGATTATTCATGTAACTCCCCAATTGGGGAGTGCCGGGCGCTAACCAAGTCTGCGCCCAAAATGGGCGTTGGGGTGCGGAAAATGCCAGTTGCCGCACCCTTTTGGTGCGGCGAATGCCGCACCCTTTTGGTGCGGCGAATGCCGCACCCTTTTGGTGCGGCGAATGTCGCGCCCGCGGCGAATGGCATTTTTGGCGCCGTAATTATCGCACCTATTGGCACGACGATTGACGTGTGATGCTTGTCGCGCGACACTTTTCGATTTTCACACCCCGCGTAGCGCTTGCGTGCTCGGTGGTGCTTGTCGTATGGCGGGCCGTGGCGCAACTTGCGCGTATGAGCATACTGGCGACCGATTTGGAGTCCAAACGGACTCGGAATTGCACGAGAATGGACACGTTGGAATTGTATCGGCGAGCCAGTCGAGGGCGCGACAAAAAATCAAAGGTTCGACCGGGTTCGATCTGGTCCATTTTGGGGAACCCCGTCACTATTAATTTTTTTTTATATTTCTGCAAATTAAAATGAAAACATATCATTAAAATTTATGCTAGTTATCAAAACAAAACATCATACAAAATGTAAGCAATCATCTGTAATAGTATCCGCAATCATCTATAATCAAAACATATTATAATATGATACTTTGCGTTGACACATGCTCTGAAAACATGAAATAATTGCTTCATTTTGTAATAGTATCCGCAACATCTTTTTCAATATAAGCAATCATTTATCCATTCGTCCCTCATTCTGTTTCACAATCGATTTTTTATTATCTTCATTGCAGAAAATGTTCTTTCGACAGTAGCTGTTACAACTGGAAATATGCAAATCAACTTCAACAATCTACAAACTAATTAATAATGATCTTATTTGTTTGATTCCACTAATTTTTAAGACATTCACCGATTCCTTTTACTTCAGAAAATGTGTCAGTTGATGTAGATCGCATGCCAAAAATATATATGTCAAGTTGTCCTTCAAGTAATTGCAGCCCTAATGGAGTGAAATCATATGGATATAATTCAGGAAGACGGAGTAATATTTGTTTATCAAAAGAAATAAATTGATCTTTTGGGTCTAGAGAAGCTACGCATAAAAGAAATTCAGTGTTTATTTCTTCAAAATGATGGTTTAACTTGTTTAGCATCCAATCATGCACTGCATTAAAAATTTCAATTCTAAAATAGTGCACATTTGTAATTTTACGTGCATTGCGTCTTGATCTGCCCGTTTGAACAAACTTCTCATCCATATTCAGAACTTCTATGCCATGTTTACTACAGAAAGAAGTGACTTGAACCATGAAGGATTGTCACTCGACTTCGGGTCTGTTTGGGACAGCTATAGTGGATGGAAAAGCCATTTTCCAACCGCTGGAGCTGTTTTTGTAACTGTTTGAATGCACTGCTTTTCTGAAAAGTGTGGAACCTAAAGCCACGTTTTTGGCTATTTTTGGGAAGCGGCTGAGACCCCGCGTATAGCGCCCTAATAATCGCTCTTCATTCGCACTTTTCAAAAATCTTGTGTTATCTCTGGCGAGCCCGAAGACCTCTCTTCGCTGCACGCAACTTCTTCCCATTCTCCGGCGACAACGACGACCTCCTCTAGATCTTCGGCGACAGCGGCGACTTCTCCGGATATCCATAGCGTGCGAGACTACTGCGATCCCACACGATCGCCCCTTTTTGCGGCAACTTCTCCGGTGATATCATGCCCTCTTCCATTTCTCCGGTGATAGAGGCGACGAACTACTCGAGATCTCTCTTCCTCCGGATCTCCCTTTCTCCTCCATCGCCTGGAACGATTCCCGTTCTCTTCTCGTCGTACAGGTGACCATGTTCTTCCCCCTCTTTTAATTGAATTTCTGCTTGTGTTTATTTTGGGAAAATGTCTTGTTGCAAAATTAGTTCCAGTTAAGCTGTTATGTTACCATCTATAGGCTGTTATGGGTTAAGCTGTTATGGGTTATGGGAAAATGCCTTAATTGAATTTCTGATTGGTCTCTTTACTGCCCATTTCAGAGCATGCGTCTATAGGCTGTTATGTTACCATCTGTTGTTGAGAAAATGCATTGTTTATTTAAATGGTTGTTATGTTCTATAACTCTTCTCCAATGTTCTATAACTACTCTCCAATGTTTTCAAAATTATGTGATGGCAAGTCCAGGAATAATCATTAGGATGGAGTTAAAGTGCTGTGATTTATCATTCATTGAGTTGTTTTACATTGATTTTCTATTGTTTTTCCCTCTTTCATCCTACACGATAGATGGCGCTACCCTTGACTGTATTTTGGGACATGTATCATTAAGAGCAGAAAAGTCTCTGCCTGTGCACAACCAGTGATTTGAAAATATCAAAGTTTATGTATTTTGAGATATTTTATGTATTTTTTGTGGATGATATATTCTCTAGTTTGATACATATTCATGGTTGGTCTTCTTTTACTACAGAACATTTATTTAATTATTATGCTTGGGTTTATAGTACAATGAGGAAACCAAGGGACGGAGGAATTGCAGCGAGTTGGGAGTCAAATGAAGTCATGATTTTCTGTGATCTTGCATTAAAGAAATCGGGTTGGGTAATTGACCTACCACCCACTTCAGCAAGTATGGTTGGAAAAACTTGATCTTGGGTTTTAAACAAGTCACCGAAAAAAACTATGATCGAATGCAAATGAAGAATAAATGGGATCATCTCAAGAAAGACTAAAAGCTGTGGAAAGAGCTAAAACATGGAGAGACATGTTTGGGATGAGATCAGGAAAAGAGAACTATTGATGCATCTGAAGAGTGGTGAGAGGAAAAGTTAAAGTTCATCTCAAAAACCTAGTTACAATTTTTTATATATTTGAATTGCGTTTTGTGTAGTTACAATTTTATATATTTTTGTACAGGTTGTCCCTGCTGCCAAAAAATTTAGATATGGTGGTATATCGCCTGAGTTAGAGGAAAAATTGAATATTATGTTCAGTCAAGTTGTCGCAACTGGTGAAAATTCATGGGCACCATCAATTGGCAGTGCGCCACCTGATATGGAGTATATAGTTGAAGAAGAAGATAATTTAGTAGATAACTTGGAGGTTCAACGATGTGGACTTGAAGATATAGGTGGAAATGCATCAACCAACATTGGAAATACTTCTACCTCTTCAACCAACATTGAAGATATAGGTGGAACTTCATTCGTAGACATCCATCTCGATGGGACCCAGAATTTAATGCTTGTGATGCTGATGACTCATTCATACCACCAGAGGATGATGACCCTACAATAGAGGGTGATAATGAGACCGATATGTTTGATGTCGGTGGATCTAATCAGATGTCTACAATACGAGATAATATTGCTGAAAATTTGTACAACGCTCGCAGCTAAAATTTCTTAGTATCTTTTTAACAAACTATAGAAATCATCATATTCAAAAGTATAATTAATATCAAAAAATTTTATCACGCAGGTGAACAAAAAAGATTGGAAGATGTGGAATGACCGCACCGAAAAAACTTACTTTTTAGGCCTAGTTATATTTGAGAATAATTTATATTTTATTTCGTACGTTTAAATGTTTTGTAATATTTTTATTTCAGTATTTTTGTTTAAAAAAAATAGTTCTCAAAAAACTGTTCTACCAAACAGTTTTATTTGAAAAAGCTCTGTTCCAACAGCGCTTATACACAGACTCTCCAAACAGCCCGCAACTTTTCAAAATAGCTTCTAAAAGAGCTTTGTTCAATCAACAACTTTTTAATTCGCAACAACTCTCCCAAACATACCCTTCATCATTTCTCATCTTCAATAATAACATCTTTGACAACTTTACGAAAGGCATTGCGTTGATAATATCTGGATCTTTCCTTTGCAAAACTAGTGATAATTCATGTGTTTTTGCCAAAATATTTTTCATCAAATGAATCACAAATACAAATTTGAAAGTCAAGATAACTTGTAGAAGTGCACTTGCTATTCCTCTTTAGTTTCTATCTGCCCCACCAACTATGATAATCTACAACACATCAACAATAGAAGAAAACGCATGAATAAAATTTAAAATTGTATCATAATGTGAACTACATCTTGTGTCAGCTCCAGGTCGTTTGAGCTCTAAAAGTTGATTTAACCCTTGCCCACTTTCTAAGTCTCAGCACCCAAGCTCTATGGAAACTCAATCAACTTCCAAGGCTCTAAAAGAATAAAGACGTTTGCAAGAGCCACTAAAAACATTCAAAACTGTGTTAATAAGTGTGAAAAGCTCAGCAATATCAGAATTCCTTTCTGCAACAGCTACTAATACCAATTGCAATTGATATGCAAAATAGTGAACATAAAAACACAACTATTTTCATTCAAAATTAATGCTTTTTAACCCTCTGAACTCGCCTTTCATATTGCTAGCGTCATCATATCCTTGTCCATGCAATTTAGAAATACTAAGATCATATTTCATAAATAGATTATCAATAACAGATTTAAGAGATAGTGCAGTAGTATCAGATACATGAACAAAACCAAGAAGACGTTATGTGATGATCATGTCATTGGAATCCACGTACCGTAAAACAACAGATATATGCTCTTTTGTAGAAACATCACAGGATTCATCCACTAAAATTGCGAAACAATCTTCTCCAATATCACGAACAATCTGGTTTGTTGTCTCAATTGCAAATGCTGATACTATTTCTTTTTGATCTTTGGTGATGTAAGTTGGCAATTTTGAGGAGCATTTTGTAACACAACTAACTTAATGTCATCGTTCTGTGACGCAAGAAAGTCCAAAAGCTCAAGAAAATTTTCTCGATAGATAGACTCTTTAGTCACATCATGACCATGAAAAGACAATCCTTATCGTAAAAGAAATCTAACACAATCAATCGATGCACATAAACGAGCACGATATTATAAAGTTTGTTGTTCATCTTCTTAGTCTAAATGTATGCTCCAACTAGGTGCAATCTACAGTTAAACAAAAAAACTAAAGAGCACCCCATGTGGGGGACGGCCAAGCCGCACCCCTTGTGCGGTGCGGCCAAGCCGCACCCCTTGTGGGGCGCGGCAAAGCCGCACCCCTTGTGGGGCGCGGCAAAGCCGCACCCCTTGTGGGGCGAGGCAAAGCCGCACCCCTTGTGGGGCAGCAATGCCCCAGGTGTTGCGGCACTAATCGAAGCAGAAGGGCGTGTCCCATGTGGGCCTAATTGGCCGCCCCGTGGGTCCTGCCTTGGGATAGCCAGCTCTATAAAGGAGCGGTATGGCCTTCCCCAACAGTCCGGGCTTTTGGGAGAGCTGGTAGCACCGTGTCCCTACACCTTGGGGTGCGGCCAAGCTGCACCCCCAAGGGGCGCGGTCAAGTCGCACCCCTCTCTGCAACGGGGTGCAGCTAAGCCTCCTCCCCCCTTCCGCAGGGGGGCTCACAGAGGACCCGGCCGAAGTCATGACATCCGTTGGGTGCGACTTGAGCCCAATTCCCCTTTGGGGGCGCGACTCCTCATTTCCCCGCTCGCTGCGCACTCAGAACACTCACGTGTTCGTTGCGCGCCCAGAGCGCCTCTTCGCACGCTCAGAACACTCTCGTGTTCACTACGCGCTCAGAACACTTCCTCGCGCGCTCAGAACATTTCCATGTTCCCGACACACGTGCAGTTAACATTTCCTAATTTCTCAGTTTGCAGGACCCATTGACAACGAAGCTTCCCGAACTGCCCAAACTGCCCGAAGGGCGAAACAGTCATTCGTAAAAAATGGCGATCTGTGTGCTCCGAATCGACCAGCGTGATTCGCCCGTCGTGTAGTTACGGTGGTTACGACGACAAAATTACCAGGCTACCCCCGGCCAAAGCTATAAATGGAGCCCAGAGCCTTCATTTCGAGATACATTGCCTTCTACGCCTGAGAGAGCTCCTTTGAAGATTTCCTTGGAATTCTCCTTCGGCGCTTGAAGATCTCCTTCGAATCTTCGAAGATCTCCTTCGAGCCTTCGAAGGTCGCGAAAGGCGACTCAGCATTCTCACTTTTGTTCCCACTATCGTTCTCAGAAGAAAAAGTACTTAGTTTTCCGAGAGGTGATCTGTCACCTTCGGAGTTCTCTCTCTCTCTCATTGTAACGAGCAGCGGCTTGTCGCGCTCGAGTTCTCAATCTCTAATTGTAAACCCCAGAAGATAGTGGAAGTTGGCTGGCTCAGCTCCGGTCACGTGGTTTTTCACCCTTTCCGGGTTTTCCACGTTAAAAGTTCTTGTGTCACTTACTAATTCCCTCAATGACTGTTTGCTCGCTCGGTTCGCTTCCGAGCTAAGGTGGTTCAATTCGACTGGTCTACCAGAGCACCCGAGCGATCCGCAATAGATTGGCGCCGTCTGTGGGAAATGTGTTCCCAAGTACTCTGCAAATGCTTCCTAAACACGACACCCGCTTCGCCAAAGTACTCAGAACCGACAGGAATGGATATCCCCCGGGTAATTTCGGACGCGTGCAGTTCCTCCCTTCCTGCAAGTTCGGGAGAGAAAGCACTCATCGTGGCACCCATCCTGCCCCAATGGCTTGGCATACCCAGCAAACTAGCCCCTCTCGCGGCGGAACAGGGTTCGAACGATGTCACGTTCCAGCAAAGACGATTCCCCCTGTCAAAGTTAATCTTGGCATATCCAATCCTGTCATGGCTAAAGCTCTCATACTGCAAGGAGTTCCTCGGAGCAGAGGGCCTGTACGAGCATGTTAATCGCTTCCTAATAGCAATGGAAACGTTCGAGCTTCTCGATCAAATTAGCTGCAAAATCTTCACAGAGACACTCCGCGGAGACGCTCTCAGCTGGTATCTATCCCTACTAGAGGGAGCGATCCACAACTTCACCGAGATATCCCAGTTATTCACTGGATGGTACGAAGCCCGCACGCGGAGAATTCGAGAACACGACAAGCATCAAGAAGAAGTTTCCACAAGCTCCCACCCAAAGCATCTCCGCGGAGGGTTGGATTTCTGCTTGCACGCAAGCATCAGCGAGCCAACCTGTAAACTAAGAACGACGTTGATAAGCCACCGCATCTCGTTCAACATCTTGTTCATGACAACCATAATACAGCTCAAACTCCTTGGAGGGAACCTCCAACTCAGAGCAAGTAGTGCAGAACTTCCGGACGGAACAGTGATATCCACCATATGAGTCATCATCCTCCCCGTACAAGTAGGAATGCTCCCGGAATCGGTCCAGTACGACGTCCAGTTCATCATAGCAGAAGCATACTCGCTGTACGACGCAATATTCGGAAGCATCCTACTTGACGCCCTGCAACATGACGCTTCCATGGCGGGCCGCATGGCCAACAATGGAAAAATCCTCAGAGAATCAATTTGTGGACTCAACGTTGTTACAACTGGACTTCCTTGGATCAACTACGATCCATCGCCAAGTCCGAGTTCTGAAAAAGACCGCGCAGAAGAAAGTCGTGTGACCCCGGTACTGGCGGCAGAAGGTGATCCCTCAACTTCGGCAAACCCACGACAATCCAGAGTCACGGATCGGAAAAGAAAGGGCCAACAACAACCACTGCCCGCAAAATCCGGTCGGCCTAGCCAGCACCAGTCAGCCGGCTCCCGAGGATTGGTGAACCAGATAACCAGGGTCTACACCCCGTTGAACGCCTCCCGCGAGCATATCTTGTCTGTAATCTACAACAACAAGATCGTCAACTAGCCCAGAGCACTCTCCCAACAAAGAGGAGATCAATCCCCATTTTGCATTTTTCACAAGGGCCTGGGGCACCGTACGGGGCAATATACCAGATTGAAAGAAGAGATTGAATGCCTTGTCCAATCAAGGCACCTAAAGATTTTCCGCCAAGCAGCTCAAAAGTAGGTGGCTCGGGAGAAGGCAACCAAGGGTCAACCCTCGGAGGGGATCGACTCCTAGACCACTACCGCGTTTCACACGGGGTGATCAGGAATACCAGCGCAAGCACCGCTCAGAAGGACCAGGAGCCGGACAAGGGAGTCCGACACTATCTACACTCTTGTTTAGTTTGTATTAAAAACAACTATTAACTCAAAAGCCGCAAGATTACACTTGCATATGTATCAACATTTATTTTAGCTCAACGCTCTTTATTTGTTTCTAACTCTAACAATTTGGGGTCTTGCCCCGGGGACTTCGCATTGACGTCGATTGAAGGTTCGTCTTTCTCCACCGCAGTAAGTTCCCGACGTCGTAAGGGTCTGCCCCTCTTACGTTCGTCCACAGTTTGAATAAGTACGCTTTTCACCGGCCACTTTGGGGCCTTGTCCCGGGGACTTCGCATTGTCGTCGATTGAAGGTTCGCCCTTCTCCACAACAGTAAGGTCCCGACATGTAAGGGTCTGCCCCTCTTACGTTCGTCCACGGTTTGAATACGTACTCTCTTCACCGACCACTTTGGGGTCTTGCCCCGGGGACTTCGCATTGTCGTCGATTGAAGGTTCGCCCTTCTCCACCGCAATAAGGTCCCGACGTCGTAAGGGACTGCCCCTCTTATGTTCATCCCTGATTTGAATACATACGCTCTTCACCGACCACTTTGGGGCCTTGCCCCAGGGACTTTGCACTGCCGTCGATTGAAGGTTCGCCCTTCTCCACCGCAATAAGGTTCCGACGTCGTAAGGGTCTACCCCTCTTATGTTCGTCCACGGTTTGAATACATATGCTCTTCATCGACCACTCTGGAGCCTGTCTCCCTAATTATTACTTTGAAAATGAGTAAGACAACCAAGCCACCAAAGAAGCATGAAAATAAATGCTATATAATAAATTCAAATGAATACAACTACGCTAGCTCAGCGCTGCACATAAACTAAAAATAATAGCAAACAACGAAAGGAAATAAACATGAGCATCAATCCTCGGCTACATTCGAGCGATCATCCTCTGAAAGGTCCCCAGCTCCGAGACCGGCGATGCCACACCCAAACTTCCTCTCCTTCATACGGAGAGTCTTCTGAACGCCCCTCTGAAAGGCAACATCACACTCGTCCTCTAGTAGCGGCTCCACCTCCTTCGACATAATCTCGGCACAAAGCTCCTCCGACATCTGGAACTGCTCCTCCACGAATGCCAGAGAGTCTCTGTACTCGGCCACTCCCGCCGCCTTGGTCTCTTCAATACTCTGCTCAGCAGATGACAACCGGTCCACCTCGCTCCTAAGGAAGCCCAGCTCCCCTCCTGTCGAAACATCTCCCCCTGAGCCTCCAACAATTGACGAAGGGCATCCTGAGCAAGAGCCATATCACCACCGAACTCCGCTCGTAGTTTCTCAATCTCCGATCGGGAAGAAGAGATGCCGGCCTCCAGCTGTCTAATATGGGCACCATCGCGATCCCTCCTCTTCTTCAAAACGGACAAATCGCTTCTCGCCACGCGCATCTCCTATTGAAGAGTGAACAGACTGTCCTTGAGGCTCACATAACAATCATTCCACATGAGAGCAACGTTGGTCAAAACGTCGGCCTGCGGAAAAAGTAAACAGTTAGCATACATAAACAACAATGGAAAAGAGGGGCCAAAACTAGGAAAGAAGAATTCCACTCACCGTGGAAGTCATCGTCTGAAGAGAGGAGAAAACTCATCTCGTTGGTGGCAAAGGAGGCGGCGGCGACAAGTCTTCCCGCGGGACCTGGCCCGCGATAGGAGACGCCAAAATCTCAATAGCCGGATCGGCTGAAATCGGCTCCACCCTGCGGCTGCTCGGACCAGCCTCGTGATCATGGCTCCTAGGCACTGGCGGAATAAGCCCTGGACTGGAACCTCCGTTCTTGAAGACAACCTTCATCTTCTTCCCACGAACCAGGGGAACGACGGTCGCACGTTCGACATCCCAGGAAAGCCCCACCGAGAGTAGTCTGCTCTCCTCCACGCAACTGGAAATGCAATACAGGGCCTTCGACAGCCCCTTTCGACCAGGAAAGCCAGGGATAGGAAGGAACTCATCCTCCCGCCCTGTCTGTCGGCGGCAACGTCCGGGGATTGCTCTCCATAGCTCCGGCAAATCCCAATGGTTCCGGACATACCCATAGAGGGTGTTCCCGTGCCGGTAATCGTTCTTGTCCCCGAAATGAAACCAACTCTTGTTACTTCGGACTTCAATACGGTCGCCTGAGTCAGTACAAACTTCACACCAGTATTTGAACACATCCAGAGAAAACTGAGCGTTGTGCTCTCGAAAGAACACTATCATCCCCATTATCCTCGCCATCCCGGATCGACTGGAATCCAAAAAAAATTTAGTAGACCTCCTACACCTACTGTGATAGGTAATTATTAGACATCCAAGACCTACTTTAAAATGATTTTTTGTTAAAATATAAATGTTTCTGAAAAAAAAACAATTATAAAATATTAATTAAATTTTTTGTGCGGTCATTTTGGGGACTCATATGTATATGTTGTGGGTGCAAGGGCAAGCGAAGCCCGCCCGCGCGAAGCCCGCCGTCCCCGACCGAGTACTGTCGCGCTTGGCAGTAGGGCGGAATAACCCCTTTAATATTTATATATATATATACACTATTTGGTGAAATATTGTATTTTCCTATTATATCCCTTACCACAGAAAACAAGATGAAAGAAAGAGGAATAACCCCTTTAATATTTTCTATATGCTAGCAATCGTTTAGCAGAGCGGCATTCATTGCATGGGTTTCCAATTCCGCTCCTAGCAAAATGTCATTTTCACTTGGATTACATTGGAAGAAGATTGCACGAAGAAGGAGAACGCTGGCATTAAGAGACTAGTCTTTCCAAGACACCATTGAGGGATATTTCTTCACCCATGCTAAACCAATTCCAATATATCCCAAAAGCCAAAAAATGAAGAGATGTTCACATAACTCTCTTATATAGGAATACAACTCCCACACAATTTATCAAAATACACCTACAAGCCTTTAAGGGCACAACTAGCCTAATGCAATCTTGGGCACAAGAAGAGTGGCTCTCAAATGCAATCAAAGGCCGACTTCTTGGGGGAAGTGGTATTCGCTACATGAGTTCCTTCTTCAACACGATATGTCCGCATCGATTATATTAAAACATGGCGTAGATTGCACGAAGAAGGAGAACAATTGAGGGTTTAATCGCTCGCACATGCAAAACACGATTTCAAAACACTGACAAAAAATGGCACTGCCCCAAGGTTGTAGGGGATTAAATCACCTAATTAGACGGCCCTAGACCCTTATATCATGTGTTGATACATTGAAGTCAATCACAATAACATGTTCATCTTTTCTCCACTGTGACATTGATTTGTGAGAGAGTAAGACAACCTCCAACAAAAACAGTGCTCTTGCGTCAAAAGCTTAATGTACTCCAGATGGGAAAAGCGTCGTGGTTTGCGTTTCAGTTTTTGTGCAGGCATGTCAGGAGGGGGAGAAGGCACGGGCCAAGGTCAGGGAAGAAAAGCTCGAATATGAGGTTAGAGGTCATGCATAGAGCAATGCAAGCAATGGGTCATTGCAACCGAACTGCCCTAATGGACATAACACAGGGCGCGAAGCTGTTTCTAGACCGCCTAGGCTTCGTTTGGCGCGGTGGTGGCAGTCGTGAACGCCGCGGTCATGAACCGTAGTTCGTGAACACCCGATCTCACCTACAAAAATTCATGCATTTTATGCTCAAAACTAGTTTATTTTCTTTATAGCGGTCATAAACTTTGTCTTGCCAAACATAAATTCTATGATAATGACGTTTTTGACCAAACTCACCGGAGCAAATAAGCCACGCCAAACGAAGCCCTAGTGCCACAACAGAGGATAAGTTTTGTAGGGAAAAGTTTGGAATTTATTAAGGGAGAGCGGATCCCACCTTTCAAATCATGAAGAGGGGAACCTTATGGTCCTCTGGTGCAACTTGAAGTTCAAATAAATGCTCAGTGTAGGCAAATCCAGCAGAGCATATATTTGATCTTAACCTTATTAGCAGAAGAGAGAGAGAGAGAAATCAAGGTCGCTCTACACGCCCGAGAACTATGGGTCCGCCCTGATGAGGATTATTTTCATACATAAACCGAAGTGTCGGGAGGGAGAAATTTTTTGGTGCGTCCGACATTCACTCCTTCATGCGCGCAAATGTGATTTTTATGCACTAAATCACATTTTTTGACTTATAACAAAATAATTTTACAAAAAAAAACACAATATTAATTTCATATTTTTACGTTCATTTTAAACACCATATTACTCATACTCCGATTATAACTGAAAAATTACGGCCGTAAAATAAGGCATTATGGTTGTAAAATGACATTACGATCGAAAAATGAAAATACAATCGTAATGCACAATTTTACGGCTGTATTTTTTTCAATTGTAATCGGAATATATGTTATATGGTACTTAAAATGAGCGTAAAAATACAAAGATTAATATTTTGTGATTTAAAAAAAAATTGAAATCGAAAAATATAATTTAGTGCATAAAAATAGCCTTGACGCACATAAAAAAGTGAATGTCGGACGCACCAAATTTTTTTCCGTTGGGAGGACACATGACTCAAGCCACTAAATTTAAAAAAAAATCATTAATAAAAATTAAATTAAAATTATTTTGCCTTTATATATGTTATATATTAGAACTATTAATTTAATTTTTAATAGCTTATAATTAACATAGTGGTTAAAGTCTCAATGTTTTGAGTGAAACTTCATGAATTCGATTCTTTAAAGCATCAAAATTTTGCCAAAAAAAAATTTGTACAAAAACATCATTAAAACATAAACATTTTTTCTATATTTAAATAATGTACAAGAAATTTTCATTAAAAATATGAACAATATTAAAAAAAAAAGACATTAATATAACATAGACGTATTTTTTATATATTTGCTGATCAATTTTTTTCGAATAAATTAGTACTCCGCTCACACAGAAAATTCTACGTTTGTCACTTATTTGCTCAGGATTTCGTGACGCTTCTCTATTGAAACCCTTCTGAACCAGGCCCCTACTATGAATTACCTTGTGACAAAGGAAGTAACAATATGCATAATCAATAGAAGGATTCATGAACAAATGGAATGATGAAATATGACCAAGTTAATAAGCTAGAAAAATCAATGATGAATATAATTCCTTCAGTTTCACCCAGAAAAAAGAGAAGCTGAGTTGAGGTTGCAGGCTGAAGCTGGATCTTCAAGGCAGCGGCAGAACGAGTCCTCGTCGAGAGGAAACGACGGAGGAAGGGGCCGGTCTGGGATGATTCCAACCTGGGGCAAAGTTTTCTAGGGTTTAGCTCAGTACTTACACAGACAAAATATATAGTGAAATTATGATGAATTGTATTAAAGGGGCATTTACTGGGACCACCCCTCCAAGTTTGCAAAATTACAGATTGCACCCCTCCAAGTTTACAAAACATAACATTTACCTCCCCTGAAGTTTACCTTTTATAACATTCATGCACAAAAATACTCCCTTCGGAGTACATTTTCAGGAGGGTATTTTGTGCATGGATGTTATGAAAGGGGAGGTAAATGTTATGTTTTATAACATTCAGGGGAGATTTTTGTAATTTCAATAATAAGAGGGGTGCAATCTGTTATTATGCTATCTTCCAGGGGAAGTTTTGGTAATTATTTGTTGTATTAAATAAACAAACAAACTATATACATATATGGATATAGTCATTTACTGGGAGTCTGGGACCTTCCCTGCAACTTCACATAATTACAGAATTCACACCTCTCAGTTTTTAAATTACCAAGGCATACCCTCTGAGAGGATGTCCTGGGCTCCGTTTGGCGCGGTGGTGGGGATCGTGAACGTGGTGGTTATGAACGGTCTGAAGGAGCTGAGTCACCATAGTGACTGTGAGCCGATAGGTGAACTAGCGTGGTCACGACAGGCGAAGAGGATACGATCTTCGAGCGAAGTGAAGAGGGTGAGTAGCTAGGCGAAGGGGCGTAGAGCTGAGTCGCGATAGCGACGAAGGCCGTTCGTGACCGCCCGACCTCACATATTGATCTTCATTCACTTTTATGTTCAATACTAGTTTTCTTTTCTTGGTGGTAGTCATAACCGTTGTCATGCCAAACATATATTTTATGACGGCGGTGATTTTGTCCGGACTCACCGGAGCAAAAATGCCGAGCCAAATGGAGCCATAATGTGGACTAGTGGAGCTTTGATACAAGACATCTAACATTTGTATGTTTTTCTAGTTACATAATTTTAACTATGCCACAAATAAAATCAAATACATTAAGGATATCATAATGAACTTATGGCTTAAAATGGGAGTTAAAAAACCTTGTCAATGTCAATATGAGCTGGAGTCTCATAGCGAGCTACTGTGACAGCTAACCCAGAGCCATCAGAAAGTTCAAAAACTGACTGTATTTTCCTGTGCACAGAAACTGTAAAGTTAAAATAAAGGGATAAAACAGGTTAAATAGTAAATCATATGAGGGAAAAGGGGTACCCTTTTCCATATGTAGGTTCCCCATATAAGATTGCTCTCCTGTTATCTTTAAGGGCCCCGGCTAAAATCTCGCTGGCACTGGCAGTCCCTCTATTCACCTAAGACATTGAAAAATACAACAATTTCACTTGCTAAGAAAAGCATCAGTAATTTTTTACAAACCTGTGAAGCTTCACAGGTCAATAAACCATGATTGAATATACATAATAATTTTAGCAAATACAAGATTATGTGCATAGTAGAACATGGCTACAAATTTGTCGTTTTCAAATTTTGAAAAAGTCAAAGCTCAGTTCGCAAAAAAAGGAAGGACCAGCAATATCGATGCAGTCGTAGGGCTGCACTCAAGTCAAATAGTTGTTATGTATAATCACTTAACCAGAGCAGGCAGGCTGATAGAGAAGAGGATAAAGGTGGAGGACAAACTGATACAAAGTCAAGATGCAAGCCTCTCAATCAAGCACAAATGCCCGATTTTTATTTCATAACATAAACTTAGGCTTCGTTTGGCACAGCGGTGGCGGTCATAAACGCATGGGTTAAACTGTCATTCGTTAACGACCACCTAAAAAATTTCATCTGTTAACTGTCATGTTCACGACCGCCACCACCGTGCCAAACGGAGCCTTAGTAATAAGAGTTTTTAGCAATGCAAGCCCTCTATATGTAATCACATAGAATTGAAGAAATTTACTACAAAAAGAGAATATAAGACTCAAAATTAAAAGGAGCCTCTTATGTTCTTGAGTTTGGTATGTGCTCACTGACATCCCTTGAGTCGTGCATTCTTGCACTTCCCTAGCCAAGTTGACATGCGTGCACGCATCAATATTGCATCTTAAAAACCAACCTTTCCATTAAGATCGAGTTAGGTGTGACTATCATCGCGTTCCAGTGCTTCAAAATCAACGATGGTGATGTCGACAACCTCGGGGGCAAGGATAAGGCAATGTTCTTTATTTGGACATTTGTGTTTAAGGGAACATGGTTGTTAGAAACAAAGTGAATGAAGGTGGAGGTCAGTATACTCTTGGTGGGATAAACATTGGTGTGTTTGGCTTTTGGTTTGGGGAGGTACAGGTGGGATTGGTGGAAGATTTGGTACTTGGGAAGAAGTTGGCAGTGGGGGTTTAAGGATTGGTGCTGTGGAAGCTTTTGGTTTGGGAGGAGGTACACGTGGGATTGGTGGAAGATTGGGTGGTTGGGGAGAAGTTGGCAGCGGGGTTTAAGGATTGGTGCTGTGGAAGCTCGGTGATGGAACTTGGTAGAGGTGGGGAAATGTCAGTGTGACAAATTTGGTTGTGATATTAGGCTGGGATAGTGCTTGAGAAGGCATGGGACTCCTCTTCCATGAAACATGCTTTCTTCATAACTTTGGTCACAGTGGAGTGCATGTGCACGCAGAGGCGAGCCCGATTGTGCAGTGGTAGTTCATAAAAGAAGTAGCCCGCGTAGTGAGTAGTAAGTCCGAAATATGAGTGGCAGTGTAAACTCCGATGGTTGGACTGCGCAGAGGTGTTTGAACGCATTCACAAATTGACGTGTGTTGCACCGACGGGCTAGCTATTCCTTCAACTAAGGGGCCAGTGCCGTCGAACATGGGTATGTCGAGAAAACAAAGGTGGTTTGGATAGGTGGCAAAGGTGAACTGGAGTGAGAAGTGGGCCCTATAGTACTTCTAGAGTGGGGCATGTCAATGAGGGGCATATCTAGGGGAGCGAGCAACATCGGTGAGGGTGTCGGACAACCAATGATCAGGGCGTAAATTTCTCAAACCACTTGAAGGCCATGCATGGATGTCTAGATGCGCGATCAAAGAGGAAGGGGATCACGAGAGCTAATTCTTCTTCTTCATGGGAGGCAAAGGAGCTGGTGATGCATGAATAGGTGGGATCAGAGGTAGAGGAGCAGAAGGAGTCTGCTGGGATGTAGTGAGGTAATCTGTTATGGGCCTACTCGGAGATCGCCGGAGGAGTGGTCGGAGGCGGGGAAGATGGCGGAGATACTACGGAGCCACGACCGGGCTGCCTAAGCGGGGTAGCTTGTTAGAAGAGAGAGTCACCAAGTATCTCACAACAAGGGGAAAAAACTAGAATTCATTCATTGATAATCCATACAATACACCATATGCCTTTATATAGGCTTACAAGATAATAAAAGACAAACAATAATAATAATACCTATTACTAGACCCGACCCGGTGCTCGAGGCCCCTACATAATGATAACACATATATAATGATGACACACAGGGATAATCATAATCAACTAGATAGGTGGGTACGCAGCCCATAACATCTCTCCCGACCTTCAAATCGAGCTTGTCCTCAAGCTTGAACGAGGCATGTATTGCATGATCGTCTGGCTCTTTAATTTCGCGCCAAAATAATTCTCGGTATCGTGTTGCTGTAGCGGAGACTGAGGTAGAAACTATGGTGATGAACGAGCGGAACGACAGTAGCTCGGGTGGAGAGCGAGAAGCGTCAGACAGAAATGGATGCACCGACTTGGGATCGGCCGGTTGAAGGAAGGGATCTAGGGGACCCGGTAAAGCAGGGGCCGACATGAGCGGGGCTAAAGGAAGGACAGGCAGAAGAGGCGGCGATGTGACCAGAGGCAGGAACGGGTCCGTCGGGGTCAGTGGAGCGGGGGCCGGCGGAGCAAGGGCCGACAAAGGCGGTGAGACGGCGGCCACAGTGACTGATGAAGGTGGCCCAAGGTGGGGCGACACCACCACGGGAGGTGATGGCGACGTAAGCGGTTGGCGAAGTTGGGAGCGATGAGTGCTCTAATAGACTCAACGACAGCTTGGTCTGCGGCGAATTTTTAATCTTGTGAAGGAGTGTGTCGACGTCCCGAAGGCGTACGTCCATGGAAACCATAAAATCTTGTAACATGGACCAAATCGAACCGATGACGGCCTCATCTGCGGCATCACACTTGATGTTTCCCATAATTAGTTGATTATTTTATTAATTGAATTAAGAATTAATAAGTGATGAAATTATTAATAACTAATTAATCAAGGAAATGATTAATCGATTAAAAATAATTGCATTAATGTGTAATAGTATGGGGCCGGATATGGTGCTGCACAGGGCTCGAGAAACAATGAAATAAAGTTGTTGCTGGGGGGCTTAATGAATAAGAATAAAATTGTTGCTGCTGGGAGGGGCCCAAGAAGGAAAGAGAAACACAATTAACTGCAGAAGGGTGGATGGCACTGGGCTCGAGGAGGGGGAGATCGGAAGCAAAGGGGTTGTTTTTCTGTTCGAGAAGATGGAGATGGATCTGACGTGAGGGGAGTTGCACGAACTGAGCGGGGATGGGGCACGATGGGACAGAGCAGCAGGCGGAGGAGCGGCAATCGGGCGTGGATCCCACACAGGAGGTGAGGTCGACGCTGTCGTCGACAGGAGGAAGCTGCGTCGGGCTTGTTCTGGGCGGGGAAGACAATGACGCGACGACGGGGAAATAACAACGGCTTGCTGGAGTCGGGCCGAACAACAACGGCTTGTCGTAAGGGAAGGATGGCTTGCCGAGCGCTGGAAGGAGAAGAGTCTGGTCCTCGTTGATGTCGTCGCAGAGCTCGTTGGAAGCCCGATCTGGACGAAAGGAAGCAGCGGCTGGACTGTTTTCCTGCTCGAGACAAGGGAGATTGTCAATCCCGTTGGAGATGAAGAAGAAACGACAACGTGGGCTACGCACCAAGGTGCGGCTTGACGTTACGGAAGGACAACGAAAGACAGAGGTAGAGGTCTCGCAACAGTTGAAGGTAGCTAGTGTGGTGGAAGGCTACAAAATTTGATGTCGTGGATGGACGGGTTCTGGGGTCGACGAAGCAGCGGCTTGGAGAAAGTAGCAACAGAATGGAGGGTGCGGAAGCGGTGCAATCGCGTCGCTGCAGGCCCTCATGCTACGCATGGAGGCTAAGATCGACTCCCTCCTGGTCGGCCGCCCTACCACATCCGCGACGTCAACGGCGGATCCGCCGCCCCTCCTCGGGGCTTCCCCGGAACTCTTCCATGCAACAACCCCCTTGCCCAGGATGGGCTCACCGGGCCCTAGTTCCCTTCTTGTCCCCTCTTTCAACGGCACCGATCCCATGGTCTGGATTGCTCGGGCCGAACAGTTCTTCGAGATACAGCAGATCTCGGAGCCACAGAAGGTCAGCACGACCTTGATCGGCATGGAGGGCTCCGCCCTCCACTGGGTTCGCTGGCTCCGCCAATCCTCTCCCGGCCTCACCTGGACAACTCTCACAGAGGCCCTCATTTAGTGGTATGATCACCGCTACCCCGACTCTATGATCGAGCGCCTTTGCGGACTCCGTCAAATCGGCCCCATTGATTCGTACGTTTATGCATTCATAGAGTTGGTCACCCACGTTCCTGGTCTTCCACTCGACCATTACTTGTCTACTTCATGCACGACTTACAACCCCACATCCGAGCCCGCCTCCGCACCCTGCAACCGTTAAATGTCCACCAAGCCATGGACCTCTCCCCACTAGTGGAAGCCAAATTCATGGCGACGTCCGGGGCTCCTCCTTTCCCGTCGCCTCCGTCCAACCCTCCCTACTAACCATATTTTCCTCCCCCATCTAAACCTTTACCACTGCCACCTCCTCCTCGGCCAATCATTATGGGCCCACGCAACAACCGTCATATCCCCACTCACCGTCTTTCCAACCAAGAGTACAATGACTTGCGGAGCAAGGGTCTGTGCTACCGCTGCAAGCAACCCTACTCGCCTAATCATAATTGTCCTGCCAAGGAGTTCTGAGCCCTCATCGGGGATGATTTGGACGAGCTCGGCACGGCTGACTTGGACGCCCTCTTGCTCCCGGATGTACCGCCAGACGGAGATTCGGGCACCTCGGCGGCGGCCCACCAGCGGGCACATTACTACTAGATGGCGGGCGATACTTCGGCTTTGGGGTCAAGGTCGATTTTCTGGCGGGATGGATTGTTACGCATGCGCGTATTTTATTATTGTATTTCTTATTGTTTTAGGGCTTTGGCATGTGAGCCCCCCTCCCTATATAAGGAGGTGGATTGAGAGTTAGAGAGGATCTTTTATCTTCTAGGTTTTGAACTATCATTTGGAGAGGAGCTTCAAGGAGGAACCAGCCTCCGGAAGTTGGCACGAGCATACCTCATGATTGTACCCTTGTTCTTTATTATATTTAACAATACTTCAATTCATGCATACTTCATTCATCCTATAAGGGGAACTTAAATAGGATTACAAGACTCAACCATCAACTAACATATTAATGACGTACATTAAATGAGCCAACTAACAAGTAATATATTAATGACACATTAATTGACTCAACTACCAATAACACATTAATTGACTCTAACAGCTAATATAATGACACACATTAATTAACTAAAACAACAAACATATTAACAACACACATTAATTTACTCAATTAACAATAATACATTAATGAATCATATTAATTAAAATAGACATGAAGACTGGTAGCATGATAACTAGGCGTGAATGCCCAAAATAGAACCTCCTATGTTCTTGAATCTAATGCTAGATGGCATCCCTTGAGTCGTACATTTGTGCACTTCGCTAATCGAACTGATTTGCATGCATGTATCACAAGTTCAATGCCAATACCATATTTGTGATTTTTTTATATATATTGTAGAAGATGAGCAAAAGCTTGTATCTATGTTTCTTGTATTCAAATACAAAGAGAAGTACATATATATAGGAGAGAGGAGGAGAGAAATATTTCTATACAAGATGTGGGACTAAAGAGAGGAAGAATACATGGGCCCAAATATGGGCCCTCTATATGGGCTATTCCAACACTCCCCCGCAAGCTGGAGCGTACAAGTCGTAGGATCCAAGCTTGGACAGGCATTGATAGAAGAGAGTACTGGATAAGGCCTTTGTGAGGACATCCGCTACTTGATATGTACCCAGAACATGCTTTAACTCGAGCTTCTTCATTTGAACTTTCTCCCGGATGAAATGGCAATCAACTTCAATGTGCTTTGTTCTTTCGTGGAAGATTGGGTTCTTGGCAATGTGTATAGCAGCTTGACTATCACACAAGAGGAGAGCTGGTGAAGGAAGTTTTACACCAAGGTCAGTCAGGATGCTCTCAAGCCATGTGAGTTCAGAGACTACAAATGCCATTGCCCGGTATTCTGCTTCAGCTGAGGATCTCGCAACAACAGCTTGCTTCTTACTTCGTCAGGTAATCAGGTGTCCTCCAAAGTATGTGCAGAAACCACTTGTTGACCGTCGGTCGTCCAGGGACCCAGCATAATCAGCATCAGAGTATGCCACCAATCTTGGAGTTGACGATGATGTTTTATAAACCAGTCCCTGACCAGGAACTGTTTTGAGATACCTAAGAATCCTTTCGACGGCCTGAAGGTGAGATTTTCGAGGGGAGTGCATGTATCTGCTGACCATACCCACGGCAAAGGATATATCAGGTCTTGTTACCGTTAGGTAGATTAATTTTCCAACAAGACGACGATAGTATTCTGGGTTCTGTAGTTGCATGTCTGAGTCGGAAGCTTGAGCACACAGTTTGTGATTGACATCCATTGGAGTGTTCGTCGGTTTGCAGCCTGAGTATCCTGCATCATGAAGGAGATCGAGACAGTACTTTCTCTGAGAGAGGACAAGGCCATCTGGTCTTCTGGCGACCTCCAGACCCAGGAAGTAGTGAAGGTGACCCAAATCTTTTGTCTGAAATACAGAGCTAAGATGTTGTTTGACCGCCTGTATTCCTTTGGCGTCATCTCCAGTAATTATGATGTCATCCACCTAAACCAGAAGAATAACTGTTCCCGTTGTCTGTTTGCGAGTGAACAAGGAGAAGTCTGCCGAGCTTCGAGTAAAGCCAACCTCCCGAAGAGCCTTGCTGAACTTGTCGAACCAGTTGCGAGGTGATTGTTTGAGACCATAAAGAGACTGCAATAGACGACAGACCAGAGAGGACTCTCCTGTGGTCTCAAACCGGGAGGTTGCTCCATGTAAACAGTTTCATGGAGATCGTCGTTAAGGAACACATTCTTAATATCCAGCTGAAATAATGACCACCGTCGATGTACGGCGACGGAGATAAGCACACGAACAGTGTTGAGTTTAGCCACTGGAGAGAAGGTCTCTTCATAGTCGATACCTTGTTGTTGAGTGTAGCCACGAGCAACCAAGCGAGCTTTCAGCCGGTCAATGGTTCCATCAGGAGCATGCTTGATAACAAAAACCCATTAACACCCAATGGGTTTCTGTCCTGTAGGTCGGGGTACCAGAGTCCATGTTTTGTTAGCCCAAAGAGCAGTCATTTCTTCCTCCATGGCAGTGCGCCACCCAGGATGTTGTAGAGCCTCCTGCACAGAGTTAGGAATAGCAGTTGTGGAGATCGGCAGGGAGAGGCCGGGCAATCTGCGGTGAGGAGACCAGCAGAGAGAGAGGCCGGGCGAGCTGCTGACTAGGGAAGGCCGGGCGAGCTGCTGTGAGGAGACCGGCAGGGAGGTCGCTGGTACGGGAGACCGCTTCAGCTGGGAGGAGACCGGCGAACAGGGAGCAGCGAGCAGGAGACCGGGCCGCTGGAGAGCGCGGCTTGAGAGACCGACCGCAAGACGAAAGGCCGCACGGACCTGAGAGCTCGCGGGAGTGCGGGCAGAGCACAAGACCGCTTGACAAGCGGTAGATCGCAATCAGGCAGACCGCTGCGGGAAGACGATCTCAGAGGGGCGAGCAAAGTAGCGAGCAGGAGACCGCTGCAGGAAGACTCGCTGATGGGCGAGCAGAGTAGCGAGCAGGAGAGAGTGCAGAGGGCCCCACGTGCCAGGGGGAGGAGACTATAAAACTGACGGGAGGAGAGGCGGAGGCGCGGAATGGGGGGGCTGCTACTCGTGAGTTCGCAAGGAGGAGCGGTTAGAAAAAATAGGAGACCGCAGGATGCGGATTTAGACTAGGAGACCGCAGGAGGTTGCGGTAAAAAAAATATTTTGCTCTGATACCATGTTGTAGATGAGCAAAAGCTTGTATGTATGTTTCTTGTATTCAAATACAAAGAGAAGTGCATATATATAGGAGAGAGGAGGAGAGAAATATTCCTATACAAGATGTGGACTAAAGAGGGGAAGAATACATGGGCCCAAATATGGGCCCTCTATATGGGCTATTCCAACATATATAAACATACTTAACCATCTCAAGTAGCTTCAACAAGGGCATATTATGGTTGATTGAACTCGTGGTGTAACTTAGGCCAATTCAACTCATGTGTTGGTTCGGCCTCAGTCTCAATAAATGATTCGTGGTCCAAGCTCGGCAAGCGAATAAGCCTAGCTTGAGTCAGACGAGACGCAACCGTTGAACCAAATTGTTTAAAATATATTAATATAAAATTCAAGGTTTTAAGAGTAACATCATTGAAATAAATTTTACAAAAATCTTAATTCTAATCCCAATCTAACTTATTTTTATGTTCATCAAATTTCTGATTCTTCAGGATTTTATTGCTGCAAATAACAATTATTCATCGTTGTCATAATGAACATGTTGGCTCGAAAAAAGCACAATTGAGGTTGATCTCAAACTCAAGTAGTTAGTCAAGAACAAGCTCAACGAAGGGTTTAATGTAAATCCCAACCCACAGCTAAATTAGGCTCGAGCACTCAAAGATGAAATGAAAACATAGGCTTGTAGAGGGGCTCTCAAAAAACTTAGTTAGACACAAGATAAACTAAGTGTTTTTTACTTGAATTTGAGAAGTGTGTAGTTGGCCAAAATCTATAAAGTTCAATTGTAGGATAAAGTAAAATAATATGCATCAGCAATCTGAGAAAAAGGCATACCAGCACAACTAGAGGCTCCGACACAGCAATGGAATTGCTTCCATCTGTCTCATATATATCACGGACTCCGCGATTATCACAAATATAGACAATTACACCTTTATCCAACCTGATCCAGAAGACGTTCCATATAAGTCTAATGACATTCATAAATCAACTGTTAAAGAAACAATCACAAACACCCCGAGATTGTCCACCACAACGGTGCATTCACTGTAGAAACTTTTAAAAGCAAATACGGTACCAGCAGGTTGTAACCACCACAGCTAAAAACTAGCTTTAACTTCTATATGAAGTGGATAAGTAGTGGCGTGTAAATGTCAATCCCTGAGAGTAAGCATGAGGGAACTGGTATAATCGCAACAACATTTAATTTTTTGATAAAAGAAATGATCTTTTCCTAATATTAGAAATTATTTGTTTTTGAGAGCCCCGTGTTTTCAACAACAACAACAACACTCAAGCCTTCATCCCACCATAGTGGGGTCGGCTATATGGATCCTTTGTCGTGTTTTCGAGAGAAGAAAAATCCATGGCTAGCAGGCCATGATGTCTAACAAAAGAAAAACATAAATAACATCAATGATATAATAGCCGATAGCACAACTCTACAAAGAAAAGATGGATCCTAATTAGAGATAAAAAAGGACTTGAAGCAACATCTAGGTCGTTAACTGCAATCATACAATATGATATGCATACACGTCCTCATAATGGACACGCTTTCTCAAATGACCCGCCTCAGCCAAGAGAAGTTTCAGACACCTATTCAAAAATTACCTTCTATTATTAATATTGAATTAGAACTAATCATTTTTGGCCTTTATGTTTTGTCTTATTAGAGTGTCTCCCTCTTTCTATATAAAGATGTTAGAGGTATAGTGAAAGGTATCTTGGAATCTTTGTAAGTTCTCATGTGGAGAAGAATTCTTAGAGGGATCCAGCCTCGGGAGCTTGGCACGAGCATGTCTCGCGAGTTTATATTTCTTTTACGTTTATAATGCAACCTTTCATTCGAGTTAGTATGACAATTTATGGAAGAAGTGGAAAACTGCAAGAAACTTTATCTGCAGATGTACTATATTGGATTTTTTAAACAAGTGCCTTAAATTAATACACTTAATTCAATTTAAATTCACCTAATTTACCTTACGCTGGGTTGACTTGAAATATTAAAAGCCAAAAAACTTTACTAACTGTAGATAACCACGAAAATGAGAGAAATAACAGAAATATTTGATTAATTTCTCATATCTAAATACATACAAGTATTTGTACACTTATATAGGGAGAGAGGAAGCAGCTATAACCTCATTCTAAGATGTGAGACTAAATCCTAAAGAGGTAAATGGCTCAAGTTGGGCTTTGCTTTGGACCTTTGTACATATTTTATTCAACACTCCCCCGCAAGCTGGAGCATACAAATCATAAGCACCAAGCTTGGACAAGAACTGGTAACTTGCCCAATAGCAAGAACAAGTTTTAATTCCAATTTCTTTAGTTGAATCTTCTCCTGAACGAAGTGACAATCGACTTCGATGTGTTTGGTGCATTCATGAAATACATGATTCTTAGCAATATGTCTAGCAGCTTGACTGTCACACAAGAGGGTGGTCGGTGAGGAAAGTTTGACTCCCAGGTCACCTAGGAGGCTTTCCAACCATGTAAGCTCAGACACAGCAATGACCATTGAACGATACTCAGCTTCGTAGGATGAGCGGGCAACCACAAACCGCTTCTTGCTGCGACAGGTGACAAGGTGTCCACCCAATTAAGTACAATATCCACTTGTGAAACGACGATCATCCAGAGAGCCAGCGTAATCAACATCAGAGTAGACAATAAGAGACAGAAGAAGAAGAAGGCTTGTATACACGCCCTTGTCCAGGAGCAGTCTTCAACGACGGCCTGGAGGTGAGAGATCCATGGAGCATGCATGAATCGACTGAAAAATCCAACAACAAATGATATATCAGGTCTTGTAACTGTAAGATAAATCAGCTTCCCTACAAGACAACGATAATACTCTAGGTTCAGAAGGAGTAGATCGGATTCGGAGGCATGAGCACAGAGCTTGTGATTGACATCCATAGTTGTATCAGCAGGCTTGCATCCAGAATAGCCAGCATCATGAAGAAGGTCAAGATGGTACTTCCGTTGAGATAGGACAAGACCATCAGGACGCTTCGCTACCTCGAGACCAAGGAAATACCGAAGATTTCCTAGGTCTTTAGTTTGAAAAACAGAAGCCAAGTGCTGATTGATCATGTGTATTCCTTTGAACCCATCACCCGTGATCAAAATATCATCAACATAAACCAAGAAAATCAGTGTGCTTGTCGGTCGATGACGAGTAAAGAGAGAGAAGTCTGTCGAGCTTCGAGTGAACCCAACATCACGAACAACCTTACTAAACTTGTCAAACTATGTTCGAGGGGACTATTTGAGACTATAAAAAGATTTTTTGAGGTGACAGACAAGGGACTCCCCCGTGGTCTCAAACCCAGGAGGTTGTTGCATATAGACAGTCTCGACAAGATCTTCATTGAGAAAGACATTCTTGACATCCAATTGATGTAATGGCCACAGTCGATGAACAACCAAGGAGATCGGGACACAAACAATATTCAATTTTGTGACAGGTGAGAAGGTCTCGTCATAATTGAGGTCGTGTTGCTGAGTAAACCCCCGAGCCACAAGTCGAGCTTTTTGGCGGTCAACTGTTCCGTACAGAGCATGTTTAATGGCAAAGACTCACTTACAACCCACACAGGTCTGTCCAGGAGGAAAAGGGACAAGATCTCAAGTCTGATTTGCCTAAAGAGCAGTCATTTCCTCATCCATGGCCACCCGCCACCCCGGATGTTGAAGAGACTCCTGCAAAGAGTTCGGGGTAGGTGTGGGGACGACAGGTGGTAGGTGAGAAGTAACAAGAATGGTAGGGCGCGGAAGAGTAGGAGGCGTCAGAGGAGCAATATGTAAAGAATAATAAGGCTGGTCTTCGAGGAAGGTCACATCAGCAGATGTAACAACCTTCTGATCGACAGGAGAGTATCGAGCATAACTTTTCTGAGTGTGAGAGTAACCCACGAACATATATTTGGTAACACGAGGAGCAAGCTTGTCGGTGGAAGGGCCAAGATAATGAACATAGCAGGTGCAACCAAAGATGCGAGACGTGACTGGAAAGGGAGGTGTGGAGGGAAATAGGAGACTAAAGGGAGTCGAGAAGTTGAGAATAGAGGAGGGCATGCGATTGATGAGGTAACAAACTGTAGAAACTGCGAAGTGCCAATAAAGATTAGGAACCTGCAATCAATGTTTTAAATGTCGGATGTCGGGTACATATCGGATGTCGGAGACATTTGAAAATGTCAGGTTTTAAAACTAAGATATATAAATATTAATATTATGTATGTAAAATATAAATATGCATCTATTGTGTTTTTATGTAACCCTAAAATACACACAAGATGATGACACATGTAATAATTATACAGTTTTATAAGCTCTTTCTTATTATTTATAATGACTAAACAATGACAAATGACAAATATTTAACATCTTTTTTTTATTCGCAGGTTTCACGCCGTAAAGTAAATATTTCAAACCAAGATATAACAACGAGATACAACAACAAATGAATATTCATGCAGACTAAGCAAAACAATAAATAAAAAAATACTTGTTTTTTTGGAGGAATAGTTTAAGAGAGTTGTTAATCATGATAAAACAACACTTTCAGCATCTAGTAAAAAATGGTCTAGATTAGGGCTTTGAATTTGGCTCTAAATCGAACATCACTGAGACATGTGCATCACCTTTTTTTAATAGAATTGAATTCAAAACACATACAATTTGGATTAAACATGAATTGAGTCAAGCCTGCGGGCTCAAGGTTGGATCAAAATGCATATGCAGGTATGTATGAATGGGATATATATATAGCTGAAAAAAACACCTCTTGCAATAACATTTTTATAACAATGAAAATATTAAATGATCTGCAGAACTATTTTTTTATATTAGTTTTTTGTTACTAATGTAAATATTAAATGAAATTGGAAAAGAAATAAAAAATAATTTAAGAGCTAAACGTAATCTGATTTTCCTTCATATACAGTGATCTCTAGATTGGAGGCACACAGAGCAAGCTGTGATTCTACTGAAAATGACCTTCGCAGAAGATACAAACAGAGAGATGAAATGGAGAAGCCTTATGTCAGCAAAAATGAGAGCAAGAAGACATACAAAAAAGGAACTGAAGGAGTTCCTTGAAGCAGAACAGAAGGCTTCTGAAGGAGGCACAGCAGTTCCCAGTTCGACGAGGGAGAAGGAGGCAGCAGGCTTCGTTCTTCTCTGCTCACCGGCGTCACCGCACATCAGTTTGACGAGGGAGGACTGAGGAGGCAGCGGGCTTCGTTCCTCACCGCAAGACAGTTCGACGAGGGAGGAGGCAGTGGACTTCATCGGAAAAAGGGAATAGATTAGGGCAAATAACGCACGTCACTGAATTTATACGAAACGGAAGAAAAAAAAATTGCACTTAATTCGGGCGACAAAGGAATTTCATGGTTCAATTTCGGTATTTTACCGAACTTTCGGCCGAATTTATTAAAAACAATTTATTTATAATAATTTTAAGAAATAGATCGTTTTCTCTTAAATAAGACATGTCGGCCGACATTTAAAGCATTGCCTGCATTTGAAACATAAGTGAGCGAGCGACCTCGAAGATGACGATTCTTGCGCTCAGCTACACCGTTTTGTTGGGGGTATAAGCACATGAGGTTTGATGAATGATCCCAAACTCAGTACATAGATCAGTAAACGCATGACTTGCGTATTCACACGCATTGTCGGTTCGAATAGCTTTAATGAAGCTGGAAAACTGTGTATGAGTCTCAGCAATAAAGACACAAAACACACGAGTTAGTTCAGAATGATCTTGAAGTAAGTACAACCATGTCATGCGAGAGTAATCATCAATAAAGGTAAGAAAATAATGGTAACCAGAAACACTAGCAGTTTTATAAGATCCTCAAATATCCAAATGTACTAAAACAAAAAGAGCATTGCTCCGGGTAAAATGCGAAGGAAAGGAAGAACGATGTTGTTTTCCGAAGATACAAGACTCGCAAGTAAAGTCGGAGAGGGATAGGTTGGGAAGAACTTTCTTGAGAATTGGGAGAGGAGCATGCCCAAGACGTCGGTGCCAATCAACATGATTAACAAAGGAGAATTGTGGGAGAAACATCCAGAGTATAGAGCCTATTGGACAGTCGCCCTTTACCAATGATATTCTGCTTCCGTCGACCCTGCACAATAAAAGAAGAGGAAGAGAATGTTACAGAGCAATCAAGATGACTAACAGAGAGAAGGTTGAAAGGAGATCCCGGAACATGAAAAACTGAGCGGAGAGAGAGAGAGATGAAGTGAGGGGCACATCAGCAGAACCAGAAACCGGGGTGGTGTCACCATTGGCCACTGTGATGAACTTGGGATGCGCAGAGTTCAAGTAATGGGGCGGTTTCTGCAAAGTAATATGGTGTGTGACACCAAAATCCACAATCCGAGTTGGACTATGAGAGAGACATGAGATACCTTCATTGGAGATCGACGCAACAGAGCCAGATGAATGGCAGATCATCCCCAGAAGTTGCTAGAGCTGGGTGTGAAAGGCATCAATATCGGTGCGGGTGGTGGAAGATGTATCGACCGCAATGGATGCATGTTGTTGTGGGGGCATACCATGCTTACGATAGCAGGTGACCTCAAGATGACCATCCCGACCACAGTGAGTGCACTTTGGACGGCCCTTCCAGTGCGACCCCTACCCCGAGAAGTGGTGCGAGCTCCACGGGCTGATGGAGGAGATGGGTGAGAAGAGTGTTGGAGGAGAGCCGGAGAGAGAGGTCCGGGAGCATCGGGGGGCGGGGTGACTTTTAAAAGCATGGAGCACACATCCGAGATGGAGGGAATGGTGGAGGATGAAAGGATCTGAACACGAACGTTGTGGAGATGAGGTGGAACACTGACCATCATCATTGCGATGCCAATAACTTCATTATGGGCACGTTGAGCAGCGAGATCCATTGTGGGAGGTTGAAGTTGAATTCAGGCCTCGACAAGGGTTTTGAAGCGAGCAACAAAGGAGGTCAGATCGTCATCCTCCCCTGGTTCAAGAGATTGAAGGTCAGTCACAATGTCAAATAGATGTTGCAGGCTGTCCTTGTCAGAGTAGAGGGAGTGAAGTTTCTCCCACATTGCCTTAGCCGTTTCATGATACATGGTCATGCGATATGGCTCGCTGCCCATAAAGTTCAAAATCCAGGATTGGACGCGGCCATCATCACGAAGCCATTCCTCGGTGGGCTCTGTAGGAGTAGCCTTGGTAAGGTGATGAATAAGGCATTTAGTCTGGAGAACCCGGCGTACAGAGTGCACACACTCGATAAAGTTATTCTTGCTGCAAAGGGATATAGTAGTGATTCGAAGTTCATCTCGAACTTCAGGTAGAATAGGGCCAGCACGGGCCGGAAGGGAGTTTGCATCGTTTAAATCCATGAGTTACAGAAAGGACCGAGCGGGTAAAGGGGTGGCAGCCTCAAAAACAAACAGGAGCGATCTTAGCGGACGTGGCGAATAGAGATCAACGGGTTGCGGCTAATGCAGATAAGGCAGAGAAGCTTGTCGACTTCAGCCAGAGCTGGTGGCGAGTAGAGGGCAGCGACCAGGCACGAGAACTGAGCGAGCAGAGGCGTAGAACGAGCTCTGCGACCGGAAGAGGCTCTGCGACTTGATCGAGCTCTGCGACTAGAGCGAGCGCTGCGACTTGAGCGAGCAACAACGCAACCAGACGAGAGAGAGATGTGTGCGAGAACGTAGTCACAACTATCGGAAGAAGCTCTGCGACCAGGTGGTAACGACGACCATCAAATTGAACGCGACCAGAGGGAGTTACTGCGACCAAGGAAGAGCGCGATCTCTGTGACCTGAGGGAGCACGGTGACTGCGACTGAGAGATCGCGGGAGAGCTCAGGGTGAACAGAGCGGTTAGGAAGGGGAGGTCGCGACAAACTCCAACGGGTGGGGCCTAGTTGGCAACAAGAGAAAAAGCTATAGAAGCTGAAGATGGAGGGGGATTTGCTGTGGAGATCGAAGCCAGAGCGGGAGAATTGTGGAAAGCGAACCGATATCACCAGACCGCACAAACAGGAAAGCTCGCGGTCAAACTAGGAGATCGGAGAGAAAAACAAAATATTGAGGATCTGTTAGCTCTAATACCATGTACATAAACATGAAAATGAGAGAAATAACAAAAATATTTTATTAATTTCTCATATCTAAATACATACAAGTATTTGTACACTTATATAGGAAGAGGGGAAGGAGCTATAACCCCATTCTAAGATGTGAAACTAAATCCTAAAGAGGTAATGGGCTCTAGTTGAGCCTTGCTTTAGGCCTTTGTACATATTTTATTCAACACTAACTATTCAGACTACTATGATCTAACAAGGGAATAATATTCTTCAAGAAAAAACTTTCCTTTCTTCTAGAGTGTTGATCAAAACTGAGGCATAAGGTTCTCAGAAAGCTCCAAGAAGGAGATCCTCGCACTAAGAAGTATTTAGTGGTGTCACATTTCCTAGGTAAAAGATGTAGCATTTTGCAAATTATCGGAGATTGTTATACCCACCTGAGTATTACAACATCACACTAATTTCATTATTTTGGGACCACATGAGTACTGCGGTATGATACCAATACATCATCCAAGAAAACCGCCTCACCTCACGGTGAGAGAAGACTTGACCCATCTCACCAAATCTATCGTTCATTAATATTGTATTTTGTATTGTTGTCTTGTATATTGACTTGAGTGGCATTTTAAGTAATCAAGGTAGATTAAGATATCTCCATAAGGGAGAGTATGCTACGGACACAAAAACAGGATTACATTAGAACTTGAAAAAGCTGGACACAATCATGAAGAATAGTAATGTCTAACCTCAGGAGGTTGGTTCCTCCTTAAAGTCCCTCTCACGAAGAGAGATCCCAAATCCCAAAATAATCAAAATCTACTAAACACTCCTACCCCTACCCCGATGAGGGAAGACACTCATTACAAAATATTTTAATTAACACAATTAATTAAATCAATATTAATTAATAATAATTAATTATAGAATTAATTGATATTAATTAACTACAAAATTATATCATTGCATATGAATATTCAAGGCGTCTTCCATATGCGATCTCAGTGTCTCCTCCGAGGGGGTCCACTCGGGCGGATGTCTATTTGTAACGTTATCCCGCCCTTAAAAATCGACTTTGCCCCCAAGGTCAAGCTAGGGGCAGATTGGACGGCGGGCATTGTGAGGAAAGCATACCAGTTAGGCCAAGGCGTCAGTCGGGGTCAGGATGATCTGAGAAGCGACGATGTGAACCTGTCGGAAGCTTGCATGGATCGAGGGAACGCCATAAAATTAGTGAGCCCAAGCTGACCCCAATATTCCAGTAATTGAAGTTTTCTGTGAGGATAATGTGGGTAGGGTGCGTACATGGGTCGGTTGGTGGGGAGTCCACGATGAAAAGAAAATGAATAAAGTGTGACATGTGGGGGGATCAAGGAGGGGGAAAGGTATGTGTTATGAGCCTTATTATATTATTTATTTCTTAACATTTCTTTCATGTCGCATTCCAATTTCGTCGTTTATGTCCAAGTCTATCGTTATTTCCTTTGTCGTTATTTTATTTTCTTTGTCGTTCTTTCCTTTTTTATGTCGATTGTAAGTCTACTTAAGGGACCCCTTGGGTCTTGTATTGGCATGCAAGAAATAAAGTCGGTTATTTTCCTCTAATTATGAGATATTGGTAGCCCCGCTTAGGCAGCTGCGGTTCCGGCTCCACAATATCGTCACCCCGCTGCCGTCCTCTTCGCCTCCGGCCACTCCTCCGACAACCTCTGAGTTAGGACCATAACAACTTGGTATCATAAGGACTCGTTCCTCCCTTTCGCAGCACGTCCACTTCATCCTTCACGCACGCCCACATCCTCTGCGATTGACGTTCCCTGTCGAAGAAGACGCGACATCTCGACAGCCATGGTCGACGACTTCGAGCCCCATCTTTCCTGAAACCTCTGCCACTTCAATACAGTCGTCGAGCCCTTCTGCATCAACGATAACCGTAGGCGAGCCCTGTGATACCTGCATCAAGCTCGGAAGCAACCTTGGATGAGCCCAGCGACTTTTTCATCGCTTGCAACGTCTAGTTCCAGCGGCGACCCAGACGCAAGCTTCGGCCAAGCCCGGGCTCATCTTACGCTCCCGCCACCTTCGACAACATCCCTGCCGCGTTCAGCATCGATGCACGCGTTGAGCCCTACACCTTGTGCGTGTAAGCCACGTTGCAGCTCCTTCTCGATTTGGCCGACTCTCATGCGTGCGGGTTCAAGGGAATTATTTTATTCCTATTTTGGGTCAAGAGTAATGCGGGCCTAGAAATTAATATTATGATCCAGCCATAATCTACACCAAGCGAATTGTTTTCTCGAGCCCGTCGCTGCTTTTGCGGGAAATTAACCAGCGTCAGTCACGCGTGGTTAATTAATTTCTTATTTTTGTTGTTTCGAGGACTGGTCGTTGCTTCAGTCACGCGTGCAATTGTCCGCAACTTCCGGAAAGATTATTAATTCCCGGATTCCTCCACCTTGAGATTTCTCTTGTACCAACATAGGGAAGCGATGTGGGTCACGTGGCACACCAAATTCGCGCTTGTCTGCTCCGTTCACCCATCAGAACTCAAATTGACTCGTAACTCGCTCAATATCCTCCGCCCAACACAACATGGGTGATTCATCGGATCAGCTCAGCCAACTTCTGACTACAACAAACTACCATTGCGGAACGTCATCAAGAGGTCATTACTGCACTCTCCAAGCGCCTCGATGATCTCTCCACCGCTCCCGCACACGAGCACGCTTGCAGCAGTCAGGCATTGCAACCACCAATGGCTCTCGTACACACTGAGGTTGTTCCCCCACCGCGCTACACTCGGTTGGATTTTTCAACCTACGATGGGAAGACGGCCCCTTAGGTTGGCTCACCAGGTGCGAACAATTCTTTGGCCACCAACACATTCCGGCTGCGGAACGGCTTCCCTTGGCCTCCTTCCATTTTCTCGACTCAGCTTTACTTTGGGTCACTCGTCTCCTCCTCGATCAGCCAAGCCTGATGTGGGAAGATTTCAAGCGCTTCTGCAACCTACATTCGGCCCTCCCATCCGTAACAATCCTCTCGGTGCCCTCACGACACTACGTCAAACGGGATCAATGGATTATTTTTTGGACCAGTTTCTGCTTCTTATGGCCCACATCACACTCCCCCTAGAGATGCATGTCACCATCTTCACCGCCGGACTTCGCGACCGTCTGCGACTTGATGTCGAATTTGAGGCCCCTCCAGACTTAGTAACTTCTATGAGTCTGGCCCGGTTGTGTGACCGTCGCCTCCAACTGGCACAGGAGACCTATCCGCTCATCGACACAAGCATTCAGCAAGCCCGTATCGAGGGTCATGCAGACCCACCAGTTCGTCGACTATCTCGGGCTGATATGATGGAACAGCGCGCAGGTCTTATGTTACAACTGCGACGAATAGTACACTCGCGGCCACAGGTGCAAACGTCTTTTCTATCTACATGTTGCTGACTCTGATGATGGAGACGTCAGAGGAGGCAACCATCGTGTCAATCTCTCTCGAGCTTGAGGTCAAGCTCTCTTCCCAAGGCAGGAGAGATATTACGGGCCTTATTATATTATTTATTTCTTAATAGTTGCTTTCATGACGCATTCCTATTTCGTCGTTTATGTTCAAGTCTACCGTTATTTCCTTTGTTATTTTATTTTCTTTGTCGTTCTTTCCTTTTTGTGTCGATTGTAAGTTTACTTAAGGGAACCCTTGAGTCTTGTATTAGCATGCAAGAAATAAAGTCTGTTCTCTTTCCTCTAATTGTGAGATATTGGTAGCTCTCTCCTCCAACGAGCAAGCACCGCTTAGGCAGCCGCGGTTCCGACTCCACGGTATCCTCCCTCCGCCGCCGTCCACTTCAGCTCCGGCCACTCCTCTGGCAACCCCTGAGTAGGACCATAACAGTATGGCCCATGTGATGGCAGCGGAAGACCAAAGGAGCCAGACGACCCTCAGCTGTGACCTAGTATGGCGTGAAGCAGACGCTGCAGACGCTTGGCGAGGAGTTGCATTGTGGAGATAGGAAGCGGGAAGTGACGACCCGGGCTGCTGCGGGTTGCGGTCGTGCGCGGAGGTGTGGAAGGGAGTCGACGAGGCCGAGGAGCGGGGAGAGCTAAGGCGATGGCAGAGGATGTGGGACATAGGCGTGCGGTGGTGGTGGGACCGGCAGAGGTACGCAGAAGGTAGATCAGAGCGATCTGCATGGCGGAATTGGCGCGTGAAGGCTCGGGATCCGCCGACATTTGGCGCGTGGATGGGGATGAGCCAGAGGCAGCGACCTTAGGGAGGAGTTTAGAAGAAGTTGTTGGGCGGCGCTGAGAGCATCAGGGTGCTGTGATCTATGTTGGCGGACCGAACATTGTTTGTTGCGGCAAGATGAGGGGCGCCAGCTGAGGTGCCAAAAAGGACCGTGGGGGCACGGGCCACCAGAGGGAGGTCGGCGGGGACGGAGAAGAAAGTGGGAGGGCTGGCGGTGAGGTCTCTGTGAGCGACGAGGGATGGGATTTGGGAGCGAGGCCTTCAGACTGGGGTGTAGTTGCTGCGAAAGGGAGTGTCGACGATGGGGAAGTCACATGGATTCCTCGACTGTCTTGGATGTTGTGAAGAAGGGCCATGATGTTGTGAAACTGGTGTGTAGTCCGATCGAAGTGGTTGTTGACGAAGGCATTGGTACACGGCGGCTGAAAGGGCAACGGGCGGAGGGAGGCAGGTCGGAACATTGTTATGGACACAAAAACTGGATTACACTGGAACTTGAAAAAGTTGGATGCAATCACGAGGAATACTCGTGCCTAATCTCAGGAGACTAGTTCCTCCTTGAAGTCCCTCTCACAAAGAGAGATCCCAAATCTCTAACTGATCAAAATCTACTCAACACTCCTACCTCCTCCCCTTTATATAGATGAGGGAAGACACTCGTTACAAAATATTTTAATTAATATCATTAATTAAATCAATAATAATTAATAATAAATCAATATTAATTAATTGATACTAATTAACTACAAAATTATATCCTTGCATATGGGCATTCACGACGGCTTTCATATGCGCTCTTGGTGTCTCCTCTGAGGGGGTCCGCTCGGATGTCTATTTGTACATAATAGGAGTATGTTTTTGATATCTTTGAGCCTTGTATGTTTGAGCTCAGCTTGGAGAGAAATTCTTGAAGAGAATCGGACCTTAAGAATGTAGATGCAAGCTTGTCTCGTGATTGTACCCACCCCTTATAATGCAACTACTTATTTTCTAAGTGCTATCACAACATCAAACTAATTTCATTAATGTAACAAGTCAATGGAACTACATTTCGAAACGCTCTATGAATTCATCGATACTTAATGTTGAAACCGATTTCTCGGTTTCTGTGGAGTTTGGGGCCCCCAACGGGTTGGGGGGCGACTGGCACTTACTAATCTCGCGAGAGAACAAACCGGAACCTCGGAGTTGGACACTGATCCTTAGGCTCAGCTAAGAGGACCCACCACACACCCGGAAGATCTTTAGAGCGCTTCCCCTCCCAAGCCAAGAGCTGAAGCCTGGGCACCTTGGAGAGCTCAAGGATGGCCTGAGGAGAGAGAAGCTCCAAAAGAAGAACCCCATCCAAAGGTGCCCTTTGGATCCTATTTATAGATTTTCTGATCTGACCTGCAAATAGCAGGAATCTGCCTTTTGATTTTACTATCTGCACCCCAACTTGGTCTGCCAACAGCCAAACTCCGCTGTCCGGGGTGGCTATTGGCAGACCCTCAGGGGCAAAGGGGTAATTCTAGCTTCCAGCCTCATGGAAGAGGGGTCTGCGAGGACTGCTCGCCCCCTGGTCTCGCCAAAGTGTATGCGCGAGACCCTGCTGTCTCTGCGACCTCGAGGGTCTCGCTGAACCTTAGGAATGAGGCCCTCCTGCCGAGCTCGGAGAGAGCGAGATCAAGCCACTGATCTCGCCTCGCCCCAGTTGCCGAGAACTATTGATGTTCTGCGAGATCCCTGGGAGGAGTCAGGCGAACCCCGGGTTGTACACAATCCCCGCTCTTTGCGAGGTTATCCTAAGCTCGCACAGAATCGTCCAACCCTGGGCGTTTGCCTGACGACAGCTGTCCTGTCGGGAATCTTTCTGTGGGTCCCACCGTTAGGCTATAAATACCACTTGAACTGAAGGGCGTCTTCACTTTCTTTTCTCCTTTATTCTTCTCCTTACTGTAGCTATCTTCCAATGCCTCTCTCCAAGGAAATGGAGGCTCGCCTGAAAGCTTCCAAGGCTCGCAAGGTGTCGATGATGATGAAGCCCCCGGCGTGGATGAGTCGCCCATCCCCCTCCCCCGTGCCGAAAACGAAGAAGGCGAAGGCCGCTCGCCGACTGGGAGACGATACTGTCGACCTGGAGTCTTCCCCTAGCGACAAATCCGTTGACAAGGTAAGGATTACTCGTCACGCGAGACTACTTGATTATTGTTTCTAAGCTTCGCCTCTGCAGGTCATTAAGACCAACGAAGACGCTGGCGGGCCCTCGAACGAACCCCCCACTACTCCTCGGGAGAATGCGAATACCATTGGCGAGAATCCTGACGGTACATTATTTGACCTCACCAATTTTGCTTTAATCATGTTACCTGCTGATGTCTCTTACCTCTTTATTTTCCTTCTTCAGTTCAGCCTCCTGCGAGCCCGAGGCAACAGGATCAGCGAACTCCTTCCCCTAAACTCATGGACGCGACCCTCCCGGCACCGAACTTTAACCTTCTCGCCAATGAGGATTCTGGCTGCTCGCGCCGGCCGAAAGGTCCCCTCGTAGGTACAGCGAAATACCCCACTGGAAAGGGGAAGACTCACATCCCTTACTATGGCACCGCCTTCGATCCTCCGCCTGGTTCTTTTCACCCTCCCCCGGGTAAGCCTTCTCGCGTCTCTGCTATTTACCCTGATATTTGTCCCTCCTAACCTCGCGTACAACCCTTTTCAGCGGACTGCGAGAGCCAACACACCGACTCTGAACTCGGGGATGAGGAAATGTCCCCCTTTCCTGAGCAGGTGGAGGACTTCCTGGGCGATTCACGAGAACCTGAGGTGATAAAACAGCGGACCGCGGAGTTATTCCAAAAATAAAACCAGATGCTGCAGGACCTCAACATTCGGGCGAGAGTGGATAGGCGGGCTGCCGAGGAGAGATATGCTTCGCTGATGGACGAGTGCGATAAACTTCGCGCTGCGATGCCTCGCGACCCTGATGAGTCCGAGACCTCCGAGGAGATGCTCATAGCGAGGATCAGAGATTTCGCCCACCTGATCGATCGCGACTCCCGCGCTGCTGCTGAATTCCACAACCCCAGGAGGCCGCCGAGGACGGGACCGCGAGGCGGCGGCAGGTGGCAGTGGCTGCCTTACTGATCTCGCGCCTTTTGTTTTTCCTTCGTGAAATATTTCCGCTATTTTTATATTATTACTCCGAACAATCTCGCATGGCTGTGGCCTCTATTAGTTTTCGCTCGCTAAGAGCTGTGAACAATTATTAAATGTGCTATTGCTTGCGGCTTCTATACTGCTGCCTATCCTTTATCCTATTTTCGCTTGCGAGTACTGTTTCTGCTCGCGAATCGTTTATTTGGACTAACCCTGCAGATTGATCTCGCTCGCCGGTCATTGGCGGAATGACTTTTGTTTTCGCGCGTTATCGTGATGTGACATTTTGACTAATCGTACCTTCCGGCGCTTGGGCTTCTTCCCGCCGTTTTCATTTTCCTATAAATAGCTTCTCATTAATGCCGTTTATCTACCGCCTCCCTCAGACCATTCCTTCCTCTCAGCTGCAGAGCTCTCGCCCATCAGCTCTCGCATTCCTCCCTTCTAATTCTCGCAGGTACTAAAGATGGTGAAAACTGGGAAGGACGACCGCGAGGGCGAAGGTAGGTTAAAATGCGCCTGGGCTTTCTGCGAACACGAGTTCTTCTGCAGCAACATGAGCGAGGACGAATACCTCACCTCCCTGGCCGACTTCGTCCCCCCCCGAGTTCACAGCTCGCCGCCCGGGGGAGGATGAGGTGATTAACACCCTCCGACCCGATGAGATCGCCATCCCTATCGCACATTTCACGGTGGACCTGCGACTTCCCCTCTGGCCCGAGATTCGCCAGGTACGTTCCCTTTTCCTCTTCATTTTTCTCGCAGGATTAGTCTTGCTCGCAATAGTTCTCATTGTTTGTGGTTTTCCAGGTGCTCCGACACTATGGAGTAGTCCTCGCCCAACTCACCCCCAATGCGATGGCGGTGATCATGGGTTTCGCCTGCTTCCTGCGCGAGGAGCGCATCGAGTTTAGCCTCCCGGTCTTCCGGAAACTATTCTCCTTCCGCGCCTACTCAGAGGGTACCGTCTGCTTTGTAGGCTCGGGGTGCAAGGTCGTCGAGACCGTCAACAAGGCCCACTTCTGGGCTCAGAAGTTCCTCCTCGTGAAGGGGAACTTCGGAGCCATCCCTGTCTCTCTTGTTCAATACAACGATAGCGTCTACCGCCCTCCAGTTCTCGGCGGCACCGATGCCGACCTCTACCAGTTCTTCCAGAAGAAGAACTTCGAGGTGTGCCATCTCCGCCGCAACGTCGACAAGCTACCACCGGTGCTCCCCGGGGAAGGTAAGGATCTCGCCCCACCACTCGTTCTTTTTAATTTTCGGCATTCTTCCTGACATAACTTTTGTCAGGTGAGCGAGACATCCCCCTCCACCCTCCTTATGCGAGTAACATAAAACCCTCCGCCGACCTCGCCCTCGCTACCATGGGTGCGGCGGCGTGCCGAGAAGTTACTCCCGCGACCGCTACCACTTCCAAGAAGAGGGTGGAGGCCCCGGGTAGCAAACCTTCCTGCCAGCCAACTCCAAAGAAACCCAAGAGGGCGAGAGCTCGCGCGCTTCCGCGAAGGGGAAGCGCCCTGCCGAGCTCTCGGGTCGCGAGGCCTGCACTTCCGTGCTCCCCGAGGATCTAGAAGCCGAGGAGCCATTCGAGGTCACTGCCAGGACCTCGGCACCGCCCCTTCCGTCGAACCACCTGCACTTCGGCCTTGGCGAGCGAGCCCGGGATGAAACCGGCGAGCGCCTAGTGCGCTGGAGAGAAGAGGTCAACCGGATCGACGTCTCCTCCATACTTCCCACTTGGGTGGAGAAAGACGTCGCGACCTCCCACGCCTTCAACTTCTCCTTCATCATGTATGGTTGTGAGGACGCCACGGCTTATAAGGAAGAAACCGCGAGGGGCCTCGCCTATGAAAGCGCGAGGTCCCAGTTGCGGGCTATGGAGCTCGCCCACATGACGGGGAGAAGATGCCTGCAGCTGGAGCGCGAGTATGCCGAGCTTGCCGAGGCCTACAAGGCCTCCCAGGCGAAAGTCGACGAGTTGAAGGAAGAGCTAGCTGCCGCCGAGACCGGGGCGGTGAGTCATTTATCTACAGCATCTCCTTTCTCCCCAACTTGTCTTGTCTTACGTGTTTCTTGTTCGCAGGATGCCGAGATGGCCAGGCTTTCGGATGCTCGGGTCCTGAGCCTGGAGGGCGAGGTCGCCGGGCTGAAGGCACTCAACCGCGACCTTGCTCGTGCCGCCGTTCCCCCTTCTCCCCACCATTTAAAGGAAGAGAGGCGAGGCCGCGAGGAGGCGCTTCGCGTAGAGTCGACGAATGCGGCTCGTTTCGTCTTCCAGGCCATGAAAGGAGCTGGACTGTTGGTTGCCGAGGCCGAGAGCGTGACAGTCGAGGACATCGTCCCGGAGCTCTTCAAGCCGCTCCCGCCGGTGAAGGATAGCGACGACGAGGAGTTTCTGAGCGAGGCTTAGGCGGCAATTTTCATTTTGTTTTTAATGTATATTTTTTGGGGCTGGCGAGATCGCCGCCCAATGTAACTAAACTCTTACATTGGAATGGAAATTTTGTGCACTGTTCTTTCTTGCTTGGTATTTTCTTTGGTTACATTTTAATCCGCTAGTTTGTGTATAGTACTCGCTCCTTGCCGTTTCGCTTATTTTATATATGCCGAGAATTCCGTTCCTCGCCTAGCGAGAAGTTACCCTAAATTTCCGACCATATTTCTTAAGGACAAAACCCCCTTTTCTCCTTATTATCTGGAACCGAGGTCCCGCCCTCTCGCCAAAACGAGAAGTTATCCTCACTTCCGAACTCCCTTAAGGACCAAACTCCCTTTCCTCGCCAGCCTCTCCGCGAGATCAGCCTGACCCATCGGCTCGTGAGAGCCCTGCAGCGGGATCGTCCGGGGCAATCCAGCATAAAAGAATTCGTGAACCTCGCCAGCCTCTCCGCGAGATCCACCTGACCCACCGGCTAGTGAGAGCCCGGCAGCGGGATCGTCCGGGGCAATTCAGCATAAAAGAATTTGTCAACCTCGCCAGCCTCTCCGCGAGATCCACCTGACCCACCGGCTAGTGAGAGCCCGGCAGCGGGATCGTCCGGGGCAATCCAGCATAAAAGAATTCGTGAACCTCGCCAGCCTCTCCGCGAGATCCACCTGACCCACCGGCTAGTGAGAGCCCGACAGCGGGATCGTCCGGGGCAATCCAGCATAAAAGAATTCGTGAACCTCGCCAGCCTCTCCGCGAGATCCACCTGACCCACCGGCTAGTGAGAGCCCGGCAGCGGGATCGTCCGGGGCAATCCAGCATAAAAGAATCTGTCAACCTCGCCAGCCTCTCCGCGAGATCCACCTGACCCACCGGCAAGTGAGAGCCCGGCAGCGGGATCGTCCGGGGCAATCCAGCATAAAAGAATTTGTGAACCTCGCCAGCCTCTCCGCGAGATCCACCTGACCCACCGGCTAGTGAGAGCCCGGCAGCGGGATCGTCCGGGGCAATCCAGCATAAAAGAATTCGTAAACCTCGCCAGCCTCTCCGCGAGATCCACCTGACCCACCGGCTAGTGAGAGCCCGGCAGCGGGATCGTCCGGGGCAATCCAGCATAAAAGAATCTGTCAACCTCGCCAGCCTCTCCGCGAGATCCACCTGACCCACCGGCTAGTGAGAGCCCGGCAGCGGGATCGTCCGGGGCAATCCAGCATAAAAGAATTCGTGAACCTCGCCAGCCTCTCCGCGAGATCCACCTGACCCACCGGCTAGTGAGAGCCCGGCAGCGGGATCGTCCGGGGCAATCCAGCATAAAAGAATCTGTCAACCTCGCCAGCCTCTCCGCGAGATCCACCTGACCCACCGGCTGGTGAGAGCCCGGCAGCGGGATCGTCCGAGGCAATCCAGCATAAAAGAATTCGTGAACCTCGCCAGCCTCTCCGCGAGATCCACCTGACCAACCGGCTAGTGAGAGCCCGGCAGCGGGATCGTCCGGGGCAATCCAGCATAAAAGAATTCGTGAACCTCGCCAGCCTCTCCGCGAGATCCACCTGACCCACCGGCTAGTGAGAGCCCGGCAGCGGGATCGTCCGGGGCAATCCAACATAAAAGAATCTGTCAACCTCGCCAGCCTCTCCGCGAGATCCACCTGACCCACCGACTAGTGAGAGCCCGGCAGCGGGATCGTCCGGGGCAATCCAGCATAAAAGAATCTGTCAACCTCGCCAGCCTCTCCGCGAGATCCACCTGACCCACCGGCTAGTGAGAGCCCGACAGCGGGATCGTCCGGGGCAATCCAGCATAAAAGAATCTGTCAACCTCGCCAGTCTCTCCGCGAGATCCACCTGACCCACCGGCTAGTGAGAGCCCGGCAGCGGGATCATCCGGGGCAATCCAGCATAAAAGAATTCGTGAACCTCGGACCCATAGTTGAAGAAACAGCACATGAGAAATAATATATTAGCCGGGTATAGAAAAGGAACTTCATGGATAAAAACGTTTCAAGTCATCCCCACTCCTGGCCCGACCGAGGGGTACCCCTTCCACATCCCGGAGGTGGTACCCTCCTGACTTTAGCACTTCACTTACAATATACGGGCCCTCCCAGTTGGGATTGAGCTTACCTACCGTGCCCCCCCTTCCGGCCGCATCAACCTTCTTTAGCACCAAGTCCCCCTTCTGGAAATGTTTTACTCGGATATATTTGTCAAAGTACTTGGCCATCCGCCTTTTCACTTCCTCCTGCCTAACGGTGGCCAGGTCTCGGAGTTCCTCCACTAGATCCAAAGACAATCTTTGGCCTTCTTCGTTGTTCGCTCTCCATTCTTCACCTCCTTCCCCTGCGGCGACCACCCTAGGTGTCTTGACTTCAAACTCAACCGGGAGGACAGCCTCGGATCCGTGGGACAGCTTGAAGGGGGTCTCCCCGGTAGCTGTGTTTGGGGTGGTCCTCAGTGCCAAAAGGACCGAGGGAAGTTGCTCCACCCAACTCCCTCTAAGGTTCTCAATCTTCTTCTTGAGGAGGTTTACTATAATTTTGTTCGCCGCCTCCACTTGCCCATTGCTCCTTGGGTGGTGGACCGACGCGAACCTGAGATCTATGCCGAGCTGAGTACAGAAACTAACGAACTCATCACTGGCGAACTGCGGCCCGTTATCCGTGACAACGGCTAGGGGAAGCCCGTGCCTGCAAATAATCTCACCCCAAATGAAATTCTTTACCACTTGGGAGGTTACCTTGGCCAGTGCCTTCGTCTCGATCCACTTGAAGAAGTAATCGATCATCACTAGCAAGAACCTCCGTTGACCGCTTGCCTGGGGGAAAGGTCCCACCAGGTCTAGTCCCCAGATTGCAAATGGCCAAGGGGCCGTGATCGTTCTTAGCCTCTGAGCTGGGAGGAGTTGCAGAGGAGCGTAGAGTTGGCACTTGGGGCACCTCCTGGAGAACTCGGCCGCATCCTTGCTGAGGGTGGGCCAAAAGTAGCCTTGCCTCAGAACTCTTCCTTCCAGAGTCCTGCTTCCTGAGTGGCTGCCACATTCTCCCGAGTGAATCTCCTTCAGAACCCTCGGGACTTCCTCCTCCGGGACACAACGGGCCAGGAGCCCCGAGAGGGTCTTTCTATATAGTACCCCTGCATGCAAGGAGTAGTAGGCTGATTTATACCTGAGCCGACGCTTGTCTGCCTCTTCCTCGGGGAACTTTCCCGTTGTTAAGTAGGTGATGAAGGGATCCATCCATGACGCCCGTTGGTCCACTTCCATCACCTCTCCCTCCTCGATGGAGGGTCGGAAAAGCTCCGACACCGTTCCCCCGGCCTGGGGACCGAACTTGGCCAGGAGGTCCGCCTGGGTGCTTTCTCCTCTTGGGATGTGTCTGATGGAGAAGGTGCGAAACTGTCCCACTATCCCTTTAACCTTCTCCAGGTACCGTTGGAGAGTTGGTTCTTTGACTTCGAACTCCCCCCCCCCCCCCCCCGATCTGGCATGCCACCACCATGGAATCCGTCGAGACCACCACGTCCTGCACCCCCAATTCTTGTGCCAGGCGGAGGCCTGCTACCACGGCCTCGTACTCGGCTTGGTTGTTAGTGAGGGGGAAATGGATGTTTATCGCTTGCTTTATCCTGGTTCCTTGGGGACTCACCAACACCACCCCTCCTCCGAAGGAATGCTTTCCCGACGCACCATCGACCAGCATCTTCCAAGCCACCGGGCGGGGTATTTCAGATTCCTCTAACTCGGTCACGTAGTCGGCCATGAAATCCGCCACCGCCTGTGCCTTTATGGATACCCTGGGCACGTAGGAGACATTGAACTCACTCAATTCTACCGCCCACTTTGCCAACCTCCCAGAGTGCTCTACCCCGTCCATGATGCCACGAAGGGGGTGGTCAGTCACCACTTTGATTGAGTGTGCCTGAAAGTAAGGTCTGAGCCGCCTGGCCGACACTACCAAGGCAAACGCTAACTTTTCGAGGATAGGATATCTGAGTTTGGCCTTCCGGAGTACCCTGCTGACGTAGTAAATGGGGAGTTGTTTCTTCCCCTCCTCTCGAACCAACACTGAGCTAACCGCTTCCGACCCTACCCCCAAGTACAGGTATAGGTCTTCCCCTTGTCTCGGCCCTTGTAATAATGGGGCCTGGGTCAGTTGTTCCTTTAGTGCTTGAAAAGCCTTTTCGCACTCGGGAGTCCATTCGAATTTTTGGCTACCCCTTAATACCTTGAAGAAGGAAGAACATTTTTCTCCTGCCTTGGAAAGGAACCTGCTCAGCCCGGCTAACTTCCCTGTCAAACGTTGGACCTCTTTCAAAAGTCTCTTCGAGGTCACTGAGATGGGACTCGAGATTTTGACTCTTGATCATTAGGTCATCCACATAGACCTCCAAGTTCCTTCCCTTCTGCTCGCGAAACACCCTATCCATCATACGTTGATATGTGGCCCCTGCGTTCTTCAAACCGAACGGCATCATTTTGTAACAATAACACCCATCCCCGGTGATGAAGGACACATCTTTAATGTCGGGAGGGTGCATGCGGATCTGTTGAAAACCTGAAAAAGCATCTAAAAAAGACATCACAGAAAAACCGACGGCTGAGTCAACCAGCGCGTCGATTCTAGGCAAGGGATAGCAGTCCTTGGGGCACGATTTATTAAGCAAAGAAAAATCCACACACATTCTCCACTTACCCTCTCCCTTGGTTACCATCACAACATTGGAGACCCAGCCTGGGTACTGGATCTCCGATACAAAGCCAGCTTTGAGGAGCTTGTTCACCTCCTCCCGGATGGGCACCTCCAGCTTGTCCGGCGTGGACCTCCTCTTCTGGCGGATGGGGCGAGCGCCGGGATCGAGGTTGAGGCGATGACACGCCACATCCGCGTCGATTCCCGGCATCTCTATAGCGCTCCATGCGAAGACGTCCACATTGTTCTGGATGCAAGCCAAGATCTTCGCCCGATCCTCCGGGCTGAGCTCCCCGTTGATCTTGATCTTCTCGATCGCCCCGGCCTCGGTGGTGATCTCCTCCTCCACCACTTCTTCTACAGCCTCCAGCCTGGACTGCTCCCCCCAGGGGCTCTGCTCCTCTTCTTTCTCTCCCTCTTTCTGCCCCGTCCTGAGTCTTTCGCCGACCCCTTCCTGGGTACGAACTATTTCTCTTCCCCCCTCCTCTCCTACCTCCATTAGCTCCTCCGCCCCTCCCCCCGGGGCCTCATCTTCTCCCCGCTCTCCTTCTTCCTCCCCCGCCCTGGGTCCCTCACCGACCCCTTCCTGGGCACGAACTACTTCTTCCTCTATCTCTTCCATCGCGGTCACTTCTCCCATTACCTTATCTCACTCCTCCGCCTCCTCCATCCAAGAGATGGTATTGACGGCGGTCACATAGCATTGCCTCGCCACCTTGGGATCTCCCCTGACCCTGACCTGGATTCCTCCCATGCTGAACTTGAGGCATTGATGGAAAGTGGACGGGACACACCGGAACGCGCTGATAAGAGGCCGTCCGAAGATGGCGCTATAGCTACTGGGAGCGTCCACTATCACAAAGCGGCAGTTCCGGGACTGCCCTCCCAGGGTCACATGAAGTCCCACTCCCCCTTCTACTTCTTTCCTTTCTCCTGAGAATCCGAACAGCGGGCCATCCGAGGCCAACACCCTCCGGGGCTCTACCTGCATCCCGTCGAACGCCTTCTTGAAAATAACATTGACTGAGCTCCCGTTGTCCACCAAGATTCGCGAGACGGTGAAGTTCTCGATGGCTGTCTGGATGACCAGCGCATCGCAGAATGGGTCTTCGTGACCGGGCAGGTCCTTCTGTGAGAAGGTGATCTTCTCCGCGGGGGGTGGGGCTTGGGATGTCGAAGCTACACTCCGACGGTACATGGATTGGAGGCTCGCCTTCCGGGTTGCCTCGACCCCCACCCCCCCATGGATCACTCCAATCCCTCCTCGAGTCCCTACGTCCGCCCGATCCTCGCACCTTTCATCTTCATCTCCCTGAGGTAGAATCTCCTTTATCCTTGCTCCCCCTTGCTGTGCTTGTGGTGCGGGGGCTCTCACCCTTCTGACTTCCAAGAACTCAGGGCAGGTGGCCGTTGCGTGGCCTTCCTCCTGATGGAAGTCACAGTACGGCAGCGCCACCCCCCTCGCCTCATCCCCGACTCCTCGGTTCCTTCTTCTGGGGCCGGCTCCTCCGGCTCCCCCTCCTCTTCCTGCCCTTCCTCTACCGATCTCCATTGCCTGATGAGGGGGGTGGGGGGTGGGGTGGAAACGGCCTCGGGCCCTGTCTCCACCCCAGCTGGTGAGGTCTTCCCTGCCCTCCTTGGAAGTTACCTCCCCCGTGGGGGAAACCCCTCTCTGGGCCTTGCATTCCTCCACCCTGCTGCCTCCATCCCAACTCTGGGGCTCTCGCTTCCTCTCTCCTCCTTGGCTCTTGCTGTCTCCCTTCCGGCTCGCTCAGCCGTGCCAGTCTCTTCGCAAACTCGGGGTTTGCTGCCTCCCCTTCTACCTCTCTGCCGCTCTCTCCATCAATTCTTCATAAGATTGAGGAGCCTTCTTCTTGAGGTCCATCTTGAAGAAGCCTTCTCTCAGCCCCAATGTAAAGGCGAGCTGGAGGGTATACCCTGGGACCTCTTGGACGAGGAGGACCTCCTCTCGGAACCGCTCCAGATAATGAGCCAACGATTCTCCTGACCTCTGCTTGATGTCGAAAAGCGACTCTGGATCCTTCTTTCTTTTCTTCATGGCGGAAAAACGTAAGAGAAAACCTTTACGCAAGTTCTCGAAGGTATAGATCGATCCTGAGGGAATCTGATGGAACCAGTCCCTCGCCTTCTCCATAAGGGTAGTAGCAAAGAGGCGACACTTGAAGGCTTCCGACATGGGTCTGATCGAGACCATATCCTCGAACCACTGCAGGTGTTGAATGGGGTCATCATTGCCAGAATACAGCATCATGTTAGACTCCCTGAACCCATCGGGGAGTGGTGCCGAGAGCACCATCTCGCAGAAGGGACTTCCCCCACTCACCCCCTGAACCTGCTCCACCCTTCTCACGGGCTCCTCGGGTGATCCTACTCCTGCCGATCTCGCCAGAGGACAGCTCGCCGGGACCTCCCTGGCCGAGCTTCCTCCCGCTAGAGTCTCCCTCGCCGGATTCTCGCTTCCCCCAGCAGGGCTGGGGAACAGCTCTCGCCCAGACAGATCTCGTCCTCCTCCCTGGGCCGCCACCTCTTTTCCCGCTCGATGAGCTGGCTCGCTCTCGCCGACTCCAGGTTGATGAGCCACCTGGGGCGCCGGGGTCTCGAAACCGCCGAGCGCAGTGGCGAGAGCGCTCTGAAAAGCTCCAAGAAGATCTCGCCTAAGATCCGCCAACATCTCTACTGTGGCTGGTGCTCCTGGGGGTGGCGAGCCTCCAGGGTTCGCATCCCGCTCGTCCTCGCCGGTCATGTTTTCCCTGAGATTTTCTTGAGCTAGCCGCACTCCACGCTCACCGCACCAAAAATGTTGAAACCGATTTCTCGGTTTCTGTGGAGTTCGGGGCCCCCAACGGGTTGGGGGGCGACTGGCACTTACTAATCTCGCGAGAGAACAAACCGGAGCCTCGGAGTTGGACACTGATCCTTAGGCTCAGCTAGGAGGACCCACCACACACCCGGAAGATCTTTAGAGCGCTTCCCCTCCCAAGCCAAGAGCTGAAGCCTGGGCACCTTGGAGAGCTCAAGGATGGCCTGAGGAGAGAGAAGCTCCAAAAGAAGAATCCCCTCCAAAGGTGCCCTTTGGATCCTATTTATAGATTTTCTGATCTGGCCTGCAAATAGCAGGAATCTGCCTTTTGATTTTACTATCCGCACCCCAACTTGGTCTGCTAACAGCCAAACTCCGCTGTCCGGGGTGGCTATTGGCAGACCCTCAGGGGCAAAGGGGTAATTCTAGCTTCCAGCCTCATGGAAGAGGGGTCTGCGAGGACTGCTCGCCCCCCTGGTCTCGCCAAAGTGTATGCGCGAGACCCTGCTGTCTCTGCGACCTCGAGGGTCTCGCTGAACCTTAGGAATGAGGCCCTCCTGCCGAGCTCGGAGAGAGCGAGATCAAGCCACTGATCTCGCCTCGCCCCGGCTGCCGAGAACTATTGATGTTCTGCGAGATCCCTGGGAGGAGCCGGGCGAACCCCGGGTTGTACACTTAACACTTTTACTCTTCCATTGCAGAGATTAAACTTGTGCTCATTAATGGCTTCGGAATAGAATCAGAAATAGTATATAGAATGGTTATAAATCGAGAGAGAATAAACGCACAAAAAGAAACATACCAAATCTTTGCTGTCTCAATACCTTCTGCAAACAAACCACCACTGCATCAACAACAGTACACAAATCAACATGCATTTTACTTGATCCCGATGCACGCAACTAAAACAATCACCTGTTATCTCGAAGATCCAACACAAAGGATTGCACACCGCTGCCTCTTAAAGACATGATAGCATCCCTTATAGCCCCTGCAATCACATCAACATAAATACCGGAATTATTAATGAGAATTTTCTATAGCAATACACAATAATAATAAAAACTAGTTACAAGTAGCATGGCAAATTTAATGAATCATGAATAAAACTGAACTTGTAAATGGAATGACAATATGTGGCAAGGAGGATTCATCAACAAATTTGAAAACTTATTATGTTATTTTAGTAGCATATAGAAACAAAAAAATAGTCAGTTATGGCGTACAGTTTCTCATTAAGGAAACAATAATTTGAAACACAATGCCACTCAATAAATAATTAGTTATGGCATAAAGTTTCTCATTAAGGAAGAAAATAATTATTGAAACACAGTGCTACGGAGCTAATAGATGAAGGAAACAAGATACAAACCTAAAGAGTTGACACTTTAGGGTTTCGTGGAGTTGGCACCATGAGAGATCGCCGGATTCCAAGGAAAAAGACTCCAAAATCTGCAATAATCAGAAAACCAGCCCCTACACCTCTTATTTATATTAACCCTACTTATGGCACCATCGTGGACAGCTATGATTGGACATACATGATGTGTCCGATCTCCTCAAATAAAGGGCAGCCCGGTACAAAAAACATCCCCGCGTAACGAGGGTCCGGGGAAGGGTTCCACCACATGGGTGAAATGTAGGCAAACCTTACCCTGCCAAACAATGCTCTGGATGAACCCGTGGACTCGGATGTTAAAGACCGACTCAGAGGTCGCCGGAAGAGTAGCCGGAGGTGGAGAAGACGGGGGCGGAGATACTACGGAGCCTTGACCGCGGCTGCCTAAGCGGAGCGTGCTCGAAAGAGAGAGCTTCCAAGATCTCTTTAGGGTTTGGGGAAATAGACTTTATTTCTTGTATACCGATACAAGACACACAAGGTCCTTTAAATAGGACTTACAATCGACACCAAAAAGGAAATAACTAGGGGTGTTCACGAACCGAATCGAATCGAATACCTATTCAATCGAATCCAATCAATTCGAATTCGAACCGAAATCGAATTGAATCGAATAACTAATCGAATAACTATTCAATCGAATCAATTCGGATTTGAACATGGATTTGAATTCGAATTCTAATTTTATAATGTTTAATTATAATTATATTTAATATTTATAATGCTTAAATATAATTTTATAATGTTTAAATATAATTTTAAATTCAAATTATAATGTTTAAATATAATTTTATAATGTTTTATATAATTTTATAACTATTCGAATCTGGATTCGGATTCGAATCCGAATTTGAATTCGAAAAATACGAATTTAATCGAATCTTCACGAATCGAATCTCGAAATATTCACGAATTATACTATTTGTGAACAGCAAAAAATAACCACAAACTTGAACACGCGACTAAAAAGGACACGACACAAATCATGCGTCATATAAGGACGCCTCTCTTATGACAAAATAAATGCATATATAGAAATAAATAATAATAATAATAAGACCCATAACATCGGATCATGCAGATGAAGATCCAATCAAACCCTCCTATGAGAATAGACACTGGCATGCCATATTGGGTGACAACCCATGCTCAAAGTGTGATCCCCACTAGAGAATTAGGGGTGATCTTCAAAAATTGTAACCAGATAAACCGCCCGCAGAGCACAGACCGCACCTATTTTGTTACGAACAAGAATCTTAGACGAGCGACCCACTCAATGCGGCACGCGAGAGAGAGAATGAGCTACTCAAGACAACGAACATTGTATTACATTAATAAAAGGGATACATACGTGTGAGATAGAGAGAGGGAGAGAGAGACCATGCAATAATGATCCTCCAGGATACCAAGAACAAAAGCCTACCCCCCCCCCCCCCCCCTTAAATAGATGAGGGAGGGCATACATAATACTTTTAATTAATATTAATCAGTATTTTAAATGTCCTCCGACATGTCTGACATGTCGTTTTTGAGGGTAAAACGATATTTTTTCTAAAAAAATAGATTATGTACTTTTGTAAAATCTCATTCCCGTGGCCGCCACTTGATACATCGACCAACGCAACTTTTGAACATATTGTCTGTTATTTTAATTTATGTTACATTAGCAGACTAGCAGTATATGTTTAAATCACTTATATATATAATGTATGCTTAAATCAATTAGACTTGTTTCATTAAACGTCTTATACTAACAAACAACTTTGTATAATTATTTCACACAAATTCTTTATTTCTGTTAGAGTTTTACATTAATATGTTGGTCTATTAGTGTATATGTGTTAGGTCCCGTGTTTAGTCCCACACCGGCCATCGGTATTATGCGTCTTCTTATAATCCTTTATATACCCCTTTTGTGGATGAATAATATGTATCAAGTATTATCTTTTCATTACTTCTAACATGGCATCGGAGCTAGTTATAATTCCTTGCCTCTGTAACCCTAAATCTCATTCCCGTGGCCGCCACTTGATTCCTGTCTCTTCCTCACGATTCGATACCGTCCCTGCGCTGCTAAAGCCCGCGTCGAGCCTACCTTCCCGTTCCCGTCGGTGGAATCATCGTTTGATTCCATCGACGGGAATGGCCTCTATTCCCCTCGACGAGGACGACTCCTCTGCTCCAGCCTGCTCCTGATTTCGTCAACATCGACGATCGGGCTTCTGCTCCTAGCTTCCATCGACATTGACGATTTTCTTTTTTCCTAGGTCACTCAACGACAGCAGCCGAGCTTTCCTTCTCCTCCCTCAAAGGGGGGGGGGGGGGGAGCCTGTCGAAGCATCGTCGTTCCGTCTACTGCGCCTCTTCCAAAGAATCCAGTCATTTCAGCAGATCCCTCCGCATCGTGGTTCCTCCGCTCATGTGATGACGTCTCCTTCAGATGTCGTTCCCAGTCGTCGATGCTTTCAGTCCTCATTCCCGTGTTGCTGCTCTCGACGATGGTCGATCCTGCTGGTGCTCTCATGGACGATCTCGTTGCTGCTCTCGCATCGATGCTTCTCTTCGTGTCGAGCTCCTCTCTTTCTTGTCGGGCTCCCTCTTCTGCTCGCAGCTGCTTAAGCCTTCTGCTCGCCGCTGCTTGAGCCCTTTGCTCGCAGCTGCTTAAGTCTTCTGCTCGCCGCTGGCTTGTGCCCGTGATATGCTCGTTGCATCTTGGGTCGTGTTCTTGCCGATAGCCGTTCTCCCTAAGTTATCAAAGGCGCAAGACGCACCGAGGCGCAAAGGGTTCCTGGAGCCTAAGCGCGCGCCTGAGGCACGTGAGGCGCAAAAATGAATTGGGTGCCCAATTCAATGCAAATCAGCGAATTGGGTGCCCAATTCAATGCAAATCAGCGAATTTGGCATCCAATTCACTAATTTACAGTGAATGAGGTGTCTAATTCACTGCAGATCAGCGAATTTGGCATCCAATTCACTAATTTTCAGTGAATTGTGTGCCCAATTCCCCGAAAATCAGCGTATTGGGCATCCAATTTGCCAATTTTTAGTGAATTTGGTGTCAAATTCACTGAAAATCGGTGAATTGGATGCCCAAGTGCGCCTAGGTGTGCCTTGGGTGTGTCTGAGATCATGTTTTTTTCCCACCTCCCAAAAAAACAGGTTGAAGAAAACACCTTGAAAGACCCAGGTGCGCCTGGGAGCTGGTAAGGCGCGCGCCGAGGAGCGCCCCAGACGCACCTGGGGCACATCGCCCGCCTCTGCCTTGCAGAGGCGCGGGCCTTGATAACTATGCGTTCTCCATAGTTGTTTTATGTTATTTTTTATGTGTGTCGTGTTATGTCTTACATTTATGCGTTCTATGCCTTCCTGCATGTATTCCATGTGAAGGGAAGTGTTTGTGATGACGGCGACTAAGATGTCTTTTTTCCCGACTTCTGCCTTAGTCACATACGGCTTCCAGGTGTAGTTCGAGTGTTGTTTGTATCTCCAGGCGTTCTATGCCTTCATGCACGTGTTCCATGTGAGGGACAGTGTTTGTGATGACGACGACTCAAATGTCTCTCTTTCCCGACTCCTGCCTTAGTCACACACGGCCTCCATGCATATTTCGTTTGTTGTTTGTCTCCCCAAATTTTTCTTTAATGTTTGGTAGGGGTGGTTTGACCTTTGTTGGTTGACCTGGTTTCGGCTCCGGGAGCATCCAGCGTGATCATAGTCGGTTTGTGGACCAACGTAGTGTGGCTTATGCCTGGTTGGATTATCCTTGATGATACACGGTTGGGCCCCGGTGGCTGTTGTTTTATCCCACGTTGTCAACCATCATTACCTTTCCTTTATGATGTTTTCAAGCTAGAGGTTTCCCTTCCAGCTTAGGGGGGGTGTTATAGTTTACGAGTTTTACATTAATATGTCGGTCTATTAATGTTTGTGTTAGGTCCTGTGTTTAACCTACACTGGCTATCGGTGTTATGCGTCTTCTTGTAATCTTTTATATACCCCTTTGTGGATGAATAATATGCAGTATTATCTTTTCATTACTTCTAACAATTTCATATTACAAAAAAATGTGAAAAAATTTAAATACGTTTATTAGTTGATTATTTTTATGTTTTTAATACAAATTTATAAGCTTAAAAAAACTTATAATCAATCAAAAATATTTAACTTTTAAATATTCTTTATTTTCTATAAACTTAATGTTATCAAAATAAAATTATTGTATAATATTAAATATATTTTATAATATATCATTTTTTACTTGTTAATAATATTTTATCCTGATACTCTTCGAATTTATTTTGGGATATAAATAACATCTTTCCTATATTTATTATACTAATTTTTTTCTTTTAGAATATATATTTATAATTATTATACATAAAAAAAATTTTTGTTATAAATTATAGAAATCCGATATTTAAAATATCTCCGACATGTCTCTGACTTCCGACATCGGACATTTAAAAAACTCAATCTGACATTGACTCCACTAATGTTTGTGAACAACTACTTGATAGAACTAATCATCATCATGTAGTGTCGCAGACATCCGATATTTACAATCTTGATATTAATTAATACTCATTAATTAATATTAATTAATTAATACTCATTAATTAATATTAACTAATTAATACTCATTAATTAATATTAACTAATTAATTAATAATGAATTTATCATGGCGACTTACATATGCGCGCTTCATGAATTCGGACGAAGGGGTCTGCTTGGGCAAATGTGTGAGCGTAACACTACACCGCCCTAGAAAATCGACCTCGTTCTCAAGGTTGAACCTCCAATACGTGGGATCTGTAATCATGGCGGCAATAGAGACGATGTGAATGAAAGGCATGAGGAAGAGAGAGGTGTCAGGCAACCTGTGGAGAAAAAAAAAAGACAGACGGGTAATGTGGGAAGGTTGGTGGGGCCCGGGGGAAGGGGTAGGCTGATGTTGAAAAAGGAGAGAGGTGCAGCTAAAAAAAGAAGGTTGGTGAAGAAATGATAGTAATAAAGGTGGAGGTAAATGTGGGGGCCAGCTGCTAGTAAAAAAAATATAAGAGTTTGGCGCATGTGGGTGGGTGTAATTGTGTGGGATTTTGGCTGCATGAAAAGAGGCGCAGTAGAACTGTAACACCCCCATCCGTCACAAATAATATAACAGAAGGTCCGGCCGGGGCTCCACGCCATATTATACGGACAGACGGACGCATTACTAAATGAGATCAATTCATTCTTTTTCTTTCAAAACGCACCCTAACACAGAGTTGCATTCTAACGGAAGCTTTTAAAGAGATGAATAACCACCCAACGGGGAATGTCCACTAAACATAGAAAAACCGGAATGAAAAGACGCACGATCAAAGTTTGGCCTTAAGGCCTTACATCACTAATGTTTAATCAAAAAGATGTGTTTTGCATACATCGGCACGCAGGCCGGCAACACATGAAAAAGACTAAACAAAACATTTGGGCCTTTGAGGGCCGGCTCAGCACAAGGGCTTCAGCCCGCTACTTCCCGCTCGGCTCACCTGCTCCTGCATAAGAACATTCCACCAAGCGGTGGCAAACAAAGCAACGGTCAGCACAGCTGACCAAATTATAACGACCCCACCCATTTCTCGGGGTGGAGGAGCTTCTTCCCTGCAAGCAAGTTAGCATAATCACATAAAGCTAGAGTGTGCCGTAAAAGCACCAAACATCACAAACATTGGCTCGATCGGCCCAACGTCTCGTGCACTCAGGGCACCTTAAAGGTGTACCGGATTTCCCCGATCCCACCACCATCCTCAGTCCCAGACTGGATGGCCCAAAGTTGAGCATTCGCTAACCGAGACCCAATGGTCACGGCTCTCTCCTATGCCTGTAGCAACATGCCAGATACCTTAGGTAGTCGAACTACACCACATAGGGCAGGTACAGTTCAGCCAAGCCCGTTGCTCAAGTCGTCGTACCCAACACGCACGACGCGGGTCAGCCTCCCCTTGCCTGTTATCGCCTACATAACCGCTTGTTATGTAATCAGGGCGGCAATCGCGGCCACCTAAGTTGGGCACCCAAGGCGCACAACTCCACACGCTAGCCCAACGGCCTCCGAGAGACGGGCTTCGCACAAACGCAACAAAAGTTCCCCGGGAACTAACGTCTACGATCCAAACAAGCACATTCCACGAAGTCTTCTTCGGGAACCCCAGAACATCACCAATCCAGACCAACCTGTCCGGATGGGCTTCACACAGCATGCCTAATCCGTACTCACGCTTCCGGATACTAATGCAGTTAAACGCGGGGATGTAAACATCGACCCGTCGGAGCGCACTCTTCCCCACCTGTCGGTGGAGAGGGGCTTCCATGCAAATATGCTAATTAAGGGCTTCACCTGCCCAAGAAGAAAAGTCGTTACCCTTGAAGTGCGCTTCTGAACCATGGACCACGTTCAAGACGACTGTCCTCTTTGCAGATCCGGCCTCCACTCGACGCTTCGAGTCGCTAAACGACGCTCCAAGCTTACGCTGCGGCTTGCGGTCTCCCTTTGTAGCAGCCCTAGACTGAGAGGGGCGGAGAGGGCTCGAGCGGCTCCTCCTTGCCGACGAGAGAGAGGGAGAAGGAGAGAGTTTAAGATCTCCTTGCTTCAGGCCGACGAGGAGGAGGGAGGAGAGAGCTCGGGGTTCTCCTTGTAGACGGGAGGAAAGGAGAGGAAGAGGGGGACGGGGCTCTCCTTGCCCTAGGCGGCGACGGGAAGAGAGGGAGGAGGAAGCTTGGGGCGACTCCTCCTTGGTCCAGGCCGACGGGGAGAAAGTGAGGAGGAGGCTCGGGCTTCCCTGCTCCAGGCGACGACGGGAGAGAGGGAGATCGGGAGGGGGAGGAGCGATCGAGAGGGAGATCGGGAGGGGGGGTTTTGCGGCTGCTCCAAAAAGAACGAGAAAGAGGGAGGTCGGGGAGGGAGATCGGGAATGAGAGGGAGGGGTTTGGGGTTTTAACAAAACCCTAGCCCAAGACTATCCGCAGACCACTCCTATCCGCACCCCAAACACCGTTAAACGCACCCCAAATTCATTTTATTGAAATTAAGGCGTTACAAATCTCTCCCCCTTAAAGAAATTTCGTCCCGAAATTTAAAGCACAAACAACGAAATGAAATTCGTCATACCTGAGTAAACAGGTCAGGGTACTCCTCGCGCATGATCTCTTCTGGCTCCCAAGAGAGCTCCTCACGGCCACAGTTGTCCCAACGGACTCTCACCATTTTGATGGCCTTTCTTCGCAACTGCCGAATATCAGCATCACTAATGCAAACCGGAGTCACCTTGGTAGTTAGGCTACTCTCCACTGGCCCACTAACGGCCTCCAACACAGATTCGGGCTCTCGCACCGCCTTCCTCAACATAGAGATATGGAAGACATCATGCAGCCCACTCAGCTCCGTCGACAAAGCAAGTCGGTAAGCTGCTTGGCCGATGCGCTCGGTGATCTTGAATGGCCCTACATACCTCGGACTCAGCTTCTTCAAGCGTCGGATCCTCGACACTCCTTTGAAAGGCTTTATCTTCAAGTATACTCAATCACCAACTGCGAACTCGACGTTCCGGTGTTTGGCGTTGTAATATTTCGCCTGTCGGTCTTGGGCGATCAACAACCGCATTCGAATGGTCCGTATAGACTCATTCGCATCGACAACTTCTTTGCGTTTCAGCAGCTTGGTATCACCAGTCTCCGCCCACGCTAATGGAGTACGACACTTCCTGCCGTATAATGCCTCGTACGGGGCCATCTGAATACTCGCCTGGTAACTGTTGTTGTAGGCGAACTCTACCATGTGAAGGTGATCTTCCCAACGCTGCCCGAAATCCAAAACGCACATTCGCAGCATATCCTCCATTGTCCGATTTGTCCTCTCGGTCTGCCCATCCGTTTGCGGATGGAAGGCCGTGCTAAACTTGAGCTTTGTGCCCAATAATCGATGGACATGCCTCCAATCACCGGACGTAAACCGCCCATCACGGTCGCTAACTATGCTGCGAGGGACGCCAAGTAATCGAACGATGTTCTCCACATACATCTTTGCTAGCTTCTCCACTGGATCGCTTTTCTGATTCGGGATAAAGTGTGCAACTTTAGTCAACCGATCCACAATAACCAAGATAGAGTCATTTTTCTGCAGTGACTTTGGCAAACCGTGCACAAAATTCATGGAAATATCGTCAAATTTCCACTCCGGGATTGGCAACGATTTCAAGAAACCTCCTGGCCGTTGACACTCGGCCTTCACTAGCGCGCACGTTTGACATTTTGCCACGTAAAGGGCTCTGTCCTTCTTCATACCCGGCCACCAGAACAGCGTCTTCATGTCCTTGTACATCTTCGTGCTCCCCGGGTGGATTGAGTACTTGGTATTGTGAGCCTCATACATCAACTCCTCCCGTAAAGTACCAGATTTTGGGACGCACAAACGATCATCTTTCCGCAGAAGACCGTCTTCAACAGAGAACTTTGGCCCTTCCGCTGCATAGCGCTTCATGCTCTCATCAAGCTCCAACGCTCTCCGAACTCTGTCCGCGAGGTCACATTGCACCTCCGTCCAGTTCAGACATGCATTTGCACTAGCACTTCTGTCGACACAGGTAATGCCCAAGGCTTCCAACTCCTGGATTAAACGATCATCATGAATGCGCAACCAGTTTGCTCGTGCTGGAGTTCTGCGACTCAAAGCATCAGCGACCACGTTCCCCTTCCCGGGTGTATAATGTATCTCGAAGGTGTAATCCCCGAGGAATTCCATCCACCTTCTTTGTCGCATGTTCAACTCCTTCTGGTTCAACAGGTACTTAAGGCTCTTATGATCCGTAAAGATGTCAACCTTCACGCCATATAAATAATGACTCCATAGCTTCAGGGCGAATATCACCGCCGCCAACTCCAAGTCGTGGACTGGATAGTTCCTTTCATGCACCTTCAACTGGCGTGAGCCATACGCTATCACCTTTCCAAATTGCAGGAGGACGCAACCTAAGCCGCTCCCTGAGACGTCGCTATAGATCTCATAGTCGTCCGTACCACATGGCGAACACAAAACCGGCGTCGTGGTCAGACGACTCTTCAGTTCCTCAAAAGCTCGTGCGCACTCCGGCGACCACACAAACTTCTGGTCTTTTCTCGTCAAGGTAGTGAGAGGTAAAGCTATCCGCGAGAAGTTCTCCACGAACCGCCTATAGTAGCCGGCAAGTCCCAGAAAACTTCGGATTTCCGCCACTGTAGTCAACACGGGCCACTCTCGTATCGCCGCTATCTTCGCTGGATCCACAGCAATACCCTCCCCGCTAACGACATGACCGAGAAATGCCACGGACGATAGCCAGAACTCGCACTTAGAGAATTTGACATAAAGTCGATTCCTCCTCAAGGTGTGCAAAACCAATCTCAAATGGTTCGCATGCTCCTCCTCCGACTGCGAGTAAACCAATATATCATCGATGAAGACGATCACAAATCGGTCCAGATACTCCCGAAAAGTCATGTTCATCAAATCCATGAATACCGACGGTGCATTTGTCAACCCGAACGGCATCACGGTGAACTCATATTGGCCATAGCGTGTACCAAACGCTGTCTTGGGAATATCACTCTCCCTTATACGCAACTGATAGTAACCGGACTTCAAATCCAGCTTCGAGTAGACAGTTGATCCCGCCAACTGATCAAATAAATCGTCAATCCTCGGGATAGGATACTTGTTCTTCTCCGTTAGCTTGTTCAGTTCTCGATAATCAATGCACAGACGCAGGCTCCCGTCCTTCTTTTTCACGAAGAGGACCGGCGCACTCCAAGGGGAACCACTTGGACGTATGTAGCCCTGCTCTAGCAATTCCTTTAGCTGAACCTTCAGTTCTGCCATCTCCTTTGGTGCCACCCTGTACGGTGCACGGGCCACAGGTTTCGCACCTGGCACCAGATCAATAGGGAAGTCGATATCCCGCTGGGGTGGAATCCCAGGTAGATCCTTAGGGAACACATCCGCGAACTCTGATACGATAGGAATGTCACTCAGACGAGACTTCGGCTCTACAGCTTCCAATAGCGTGAAGAATAGCTCCGCGCCCTTCTGAACTGCTTTGACCACCTGGAGAGCAGACATCAGCGTCTTGCTCGATCCTCGCATACCAGTGAATTTGGTCTCGCACCCAGTACCTTATCCCAGAGTGATTTCCTTCGAGTTGCAGTCAATACAAGCACGCTGCTCCGAGAGCCAGTCCATGCCAAAGATCACATCGAACTCGGATATGGGCAGTACATAACCTTCCAGCCTAAACTCACAATTCCCTATTTGCACTTGAACACAACAGGTCTTATCCGCACGCATCAAGCATCCGTTAGGCAGCAAGACATCCAATCTATTCGTTGCTAAAACGGAAGGCACTCTGATACGCAACACGAAGTCTTTAGATAGAAAGGAATGAGAAGCGCCTGTATCGAACAGCGCTCTCGCCGGATGATCCAAAATTAGGATAAAACCTGATTCGAACAAATTAAGAAAAGCACAAGGTAGCAAGTATATGAAGCAGTAAAAACTGTATACTATGTCGTACCTGTCACCACGTCACTTTGTTTTATTGCCTCCTGCTGGCCAAGGTTATATACCCGCGGTTGAGTTGGAATGTAGTGGGATGCAGACGACTCCGCTGCCTTCCCTTTCTCCGCCGCATAAGCCGCAGCTGCCTTTTTGCCGCCGCGACACTCCCGAGCAAAGTGGCCCAACTTGCCACAATTAACACATGTGACTGGACCTCGTCCAGTAGTTGCTCCCGAAACAGAAAAGGAAGCCGGTTCCGAAAACCTAGACTTCTTTTTATACCTTTGGGAACCCGACTTTGCAGAACTCGGTACCTTGAACTCCGTCTTTGTCACAGCTCGGTCCTTATTAGCTTGGACTCTCTTCATATCCTTCTCAAGGGATCTGGCGGTATCTACCAACGTCAGAAAGCCCTGCGTCATCGGGCCTGACAGAAGCAGTCGCAACTCATCACGCAGACCTACGTAAACCGGTTGGTCTTTCGCTCTTCATCATCAAAGGAAGAGCCCGCATACCGTCCAAGTCGTGTGAACTCATGGAGGTACTCATCCACCATTCTATCCCCTTGAGTTAACCTTTGAAACTGGATCTCCATTTCGATGCGTTGAGCAGAAGAGAGATACCTGGCCAAGAACACTCTTGAGAACTCGTCAATCGAGATGTCTGTCAGCTGCCTGCCTGCATACTGATGTCTTTCCAACTGTTCCCACCACAGCCTAGCCTCTCCAACCAACAGGTAGGTAGCTAGGGTTACCTTCTGCTTTTCCTCCGTCTCTGTAGTTGTCAGGGTTCTCTTTATCTGAGATAGCCAATCTTCTGCTTGCGTTGGCGTTCCCACTCCTTCAAACGTAGGAGGGTGGAAGCCTAGGAAATGCTTCAGATGATGACTCGTCGTTCGTATCGCCTCGACCGGTACTGCAGGTACTGGTCTTTCCACAACGGGCTCAACTGTGGCAACCGGCTCCGGGGCCACCGCAAGGGCAGGAGGCTGTACAGGCCTTCCTGGCTGCGCATTGATCATGGTAAACACAGCTTCGACAATCAGTCTTATCGTTTCAGCAGAAGGAGGGGGTGTAGGCATCTCGGCGGATGCACTACTCTCAGCAGTGTGTCGGGGTTCAGACTGCCCCGCACCACTTTTAGTCACCTATAATTATGTCAAACACACAATTTAGCGACTGATACACATAACAAGCAACAAACAAGAGAACACTCAGGTTCCGCAAATACTATTTTTAGCATGTTTCATGTGTGTTTTTCATTCCTAAGTGGACATTCATGGGTTCTTTTCACGTTATACCGGCAACGCACGTGTGTGCTCACCACCCCTTAAAAGAATTCGACCACGAATTCGAAGAAGGAAACGACACCAGAGTCTGATACCAAATTGTAACACCCCCATCCGTCACAAATAATATAACAGAAGGTCCGGCCGGGGCCCCACGCCATATTATACGGACAGACGGACGCATTACTAAATGAGATCAATTAATTCTTTTTCTTTCAAAACGCACCCTAACACAGAGTTGCATTCTAACGAAAGCTTTTAAAGAGATGAAATAACTACCCAACGGGGAATGTCCACTAAACATAGAAAAACCGGAATGAAAAGACGCACGATCAAAGTTTGGCCTTAAGGCCTTACATCACTAATGTTTAATCAAAAAGATGTGTTTTGCATACATCGGCACGCAGGCCAGCAACACATGAAAAAGGCTAAACAAAACATTTGGGCCTTCGAGGGCCGGCTCAGCACAAGGGCTTCAGCCCGCTACTTCCCGCTCGGCTCACCTGCTCCTGCATAAGAACATTCCACCAAGCGGTGGCAAACAAAGCAACGGTCAGCACAGCTGACCAAATTATAACGACCCCACCCCTTTCTCGGGGTGGCGGAGCTTCTTCCCTGCAAGCAAGTTAGCATAATCACATAAAGCTAGAGTGTGCCGTAAAAGCACCAAACATCACAAACGTTGGCGGCTGCTCCAAAAAGAACGAGAAAGAGGGAGGTCGGGGAGGGAGATCGGGAATGAGAGGGAGGGGTTTGGGGTTTTAACAAAACCCTAGCCCAAGACTATTCGCAGACCACTCCTATCTGCACCCCAAACACCGCTAAACGCACCCCAAATTCATTTTATTGAAATTAAGGCGTTACAAGAACAAGTTGACGGCAATAGTGATGGAAGGAAGTAGGCGCGCGGGGGGGGGAGTAGAAAAGCAAACATATTGGAAAGTTGCAAGGCGTTGGGCTCACGGGAAAAAAACTGTGGTGGAACAAGGACGTGGTAGATATTCGGCACGTAGTGACTAGAAGGGGGCTCGAGGTACGGAGGGGCCCTTATCGCATGAGGGAGAGGGAATCTTGTGAGGGAGGCAGGAGAGGGAAGGAGTGATGTCGCGCGGCGGGAGGAAGCGGACAAGCGGCAGTCTGCGATATAGTAGGCGAGTCCGGAAGAGCAGCAGGTTCGTGGCGATGGTGGAGAAGTCCGGCGTCTGGTGGAACGGACGGCTAGTTAGTTGGCGAGATTGCTGCGAAAGCGACATTTATCGTCAGGAGCGAGGATTCAGGTAACCTGGGGTGACAGGCGTTGACAACCATAATGTCGCCACCGCCGGCTGTTTTCAGCAGGCCATCGAGCTTGAGAACGACGAGGGTGTCCCGGAGAAACGGTTGGTAGTGTTGTTGGGTAGCCTGGGTGTCTTGCTCGACGACGACAGGGGTCGGGTGTGCGGCGTCGAAGTCATGCTGGCCGGCCAAGAGTGGGCATAGCAAAATCTTCTCGTCGATGAAAAAGGCATTGTCTATCGGCGGAGTCTTGTTGCCCCACAAGGAACGTGGCAGTGGGGGCATGCGGGACAACGGAGGCATGAGCTTTGCAGGGTGAGCTTGAAGCAACATTGGTGACTCTGTGTGCTTTGTCGGCGTGCTAATCCCATCCCATCGATCAGGTTTGGCGTGGAATTTGTTCACCATCACGATGAGGTTGTCAAGGGCAGCGTCATAGGGATCGAGTGCGCATGGAGCAATGTCGCGGTGGATGTCATGGCGAAGGAGGTTGAGTGTAGGTGAAGTAAGGATTTCTTATTGACAGTTGCAAGATGGGCTGGCGGGAATCCGGCGACAGAGACCACAACCAGAAAATGGCTGGTCGGACCAATTGTTACACGCAAGAATCTTAGATGAGCGACTCACTCAATGCGATGCACGCGAGAGAGAGATTGAGCGACTCAAGACAACGAACATTACATTACATTCATAAAAGGGATACATACGTGAGAGATAGAGAGGGAGAGATAGACCATACAATAATGATCCTTCAGGATACCAAGCACTCAAGTCTCTCCCTCTTATATAGATGAGGGAGGACATACATAATACTTTTAATTAATACTCATTAATTAATATTAACTAATTAATACTGAATTTATCACGGTGGCTTCCATATGTGTGCTCCATGAATTCCAACAAAGGGGGTCCGCTTGGGCGAATGTGTGAGCGTATTATATTTCTGAACTAAATTGTTTAATTACGGTGCGATGCGGTTTAGAACTTCTAAAAACCATTCGGGTGTGGTTTCCAGGTCCTGGAAGCCGCAAAAACCCACATTAGCCGCAAAAACCCACATTGCAGCACGCTCCTCAAGCCCATTTCTGAACCCTAATTGCTACTGATATATTTTTGTTTTGGAAAATATTTGATTGCTACTAATATATTTTTGTTTAGGAAATACTTTAATATCCGCGGCCAGTCACTCCTAAAATTTCATAATAGAATCTGAATCGTTGCTTCCATTTAAAGATTTACCCCATGGCCCGTGCAATATTTTCTGTTGTTAAATGTTGATGTCTTGCTAATTACTACTTACTACAATTATTTTCATGTGATTAATAGGATGATCAAGTGAAACTAATTCTCCTTTTATTCTTATTTTTCATTAAACTAAATTATTCAGTATTAGGCAAGTACTAGAATAGAAATAGCATCTCATTAGCACTTAACGGGGTATAATGGAGAATGAAGAATCTAAAGTCAAACTCAAGTGTTAAAAAATCGAAACAACACCGCATAAAAAATTGAGCCGCATGTTTTTGGCGTAATGCGGTTTTGCTTGGGCCAAAACCGCATGCACCCTTGTGATGGTGTTGCGGTTTGGGCCAAAACTACACCTTGTGTGGGCCTAGAGAGGATGGGACATAAGACGAGGGAAGCTGCTGCAATCGATTAAATGAGTATTGTGGGGCTAGAGGAAGAAGGATGAAAGAGGACACGGCGGTGGTGGCTTCAGTAGATGGGTGCAGCCTTGTGTAGGCACGGCTAGGTACGGGGTGTGGAAGGTTGTGTGGGGGTGGCTGGAGAAGCAAGAGGAAGGGAAACAAGGAACGGGTGGTGGATCCCTATCGTCAACGCCAAGGGCGCAGGGTAGCGTTCGGCTTCAGCAACAAGCAGCAAGACCGATCATCGGTTGGAACTTTCCCAATTTCACCAAGTAATTATTTTTCTCTCTTGATAAAGTTGGGTGAAACATAGATGTCATGGAAGTCATTTCCTGGAAATTTTGCATTTTTCAGAGATATTACAGTACACGAATAAAAAATAAAATGAGGAGGAACACCGCGGTGGCTCCGCACTCATTCAACGGGCCGGGATCGGGCATTTCATCGACCGTGAGCGCGGAAATCCATAATTTTTGTTAGATTTCATGCGGGTTTTCGTCCAATATCCGTGTTCACGAAATGCGCGATCCACCGCCCAAAAATGACCCTTAGAGTAGGGGAAAAACTAAAAATTAAATAAAACAGAAAAAGGATAGTGCGGTTTCAAATATATTATTGGCATGGGATTAGGTCAAAAACTATCACCTCTCAAAGTATCACACCACAAATGTAACTTATTGTTTCTTTTGATATTTCAGGAAGGGTATGTAGAGGTTGTTCTGACCAATGAAACAAACCAAGTGGGTAAATATAAAAACTGACCAGAAGAATTTTGGTTGAAAGATGTTAACTTAATGTAGCCAACTCTGGAGCTGTCATTTCCTGGACCATTAACCTCACAAAGCCTCGATTTCACAGGGTTCAAAGTAATTTTCTCTCTCCTGTCAATTGTACTGGTGTATTAGTACTAAAATAGTTTCATATTGCTGGAAAAAAACATGATTTCATAGGTACTAAAAATAGATTCATTCGACAAGCATTCTCATAGCAGCTGGTTAAAATCCTCAATCAACATGAACATAAATTTATCCAAACTTACCTCAAAACTATATGCTTCATTTCAGGTCCACTGCGGATATCCAACGAAATGGTGCTTCCTTCAGTACCTCTGGATAGCAATAAGTGTTGGGCAAACATAAACTATCAACTGAAGTAAGACATAAACTATCAACATGAGAAATAGTATTACTGAAAGAGAAGAACCTAATTAAATGAAATAAATATGACACCTTCTTTGAGAAAATAACGGAACTTTGTGTTTAGGGTCCGCTTGGAATGGTTGTGGCGGTCGTGAAAGCAATGGTCACAAACTGTGATTCGAGAATGCCCGATCACACCCCTAGAACCCCGTCCGCGTTCATGTTTAGAATGAGGTTTTTCTGCGGCGGTGGTTGCAACCATTGTTGTGTTAAACAAGTGTAAAATGGCGGTATGGTTTTGTCTGAATGCACCTAAGCACAAAAATGTCGCGTCAAACTGACCCTTAGTATCAATCATTATTGGCGTTCAGAATTACAACAAACAATCCTCTAGTCTCTGAAATTGCTTGATCTGACTATGAATTGCCATCATAAATGACCTCTTATCTGACATTAAAGTGTTTCTAGCATACATTTTTTAATCTAACATAAGGTTGTCTAGAGAAGATAACTTCTAGTGGTTAGAATAATAAGTGCTTTTTTAACATACACGTTCACAATGTTCATTCCACGTGAAGATGCTGATCAAGTTGAGATGGGAAGACCCTATCACCCTATGCATTTCAGAGGTAAATATTATTGAAGGACAGACAGACCTGATGTTGGGCTAGGGTTGCAATTTCAGTTCAACTGACATCAATTTGGCAAAGTTTATTAGAAAAATGAAGAGGTCAAACAATTGGAAAACTCCACATTTCATCATATATCAGGGGGTTATGGAGAAGGTGAAAGCTACGAAGATTGTGAGGGTGAGAAAAAGGGAGGTGATTAGTCTTTAGAAACAACATCAGCTTTGTTCACTCAGCATTGACCTTATGGGTGACCGTTCTCTCCATCTTGCATTGCATGTGGAGCCACCGATCAATTATAGAAGGCAACATAATTTGAAAACAATTGAGTGAGCTTGACATAAAGCGCTAGCATGCTAGGAAGCACGAATACTTGCAACGGCCTTATGTATTATATCTGAAACATTTCGGAGTCGGAAAATTCTCAGGAACTCTCGGAAACCATCAGACCCTCCCTGAAACTCTCGGAAGTGTTTTTCATTTATTTTTTAATTAAAAAAAATACTATAGGATACTCTTGCATACGCACGAGTATGCTCAAAAATTGTGTATGTTGTGACGAAGATATGGAGTGTTGGTATTCAGGAAATAATAGGAGTAGAGGGGGTTTTATGTAATGGGGTTATCTTGTAGGCTATATATATAGTCATTGTTATACCTAATAAAATCATCAAGTCCTAATTAAGCAACATGGTCCAGAGCGAGCAAAAAAAACCCTAACTTGAATCCGCCGTCTGCCTGTGTAACGCACCCGACGTCGCTACTTCCACGTAGCGCTAACTTCCCTGAAGCCGCTTCCTGACGCGGTTCTCCGCCACGTAGCACCCCCTACGGCCGCCTTCTGACGTCGCTAAAGTGCGCCTCTCCGCCCGCAGCTATTGTGGTCAGGAAAGACGCAGTGGGAATCCGCCGCAGCCACACGCAGCGGCTGCTTCCCTGATCGGGGGTGTGGCATTCTCGTGCCACACACGCCTGCGACACGTCCCGCGCACTCCGGTCAGATCATCGACGACGCTGAAGACCAAGATCCGATGACGTAGAGGGATGATCGAGTCTAGGAAAGGAGGCATCGCTTTAATCAGTAACATGGTGTGGTGATTGGTGAAGAAACATATCAATGACGACGAAGGAAGGTACGATGGAGGATGTCTTCAAGATGTTGGGCCCCGCTGAGATGGGCACGTTGTTCAGGGTGTTGGGTTCATCGCACGGACCGGCGAAGTTGGAACTTCCACCGGTTGATCTGAAGCGTGAAGGACCGACCACCTACTAGAGTTGGTCACGCCGTGTGAAGAAAACCCTTGCAGCGAAACAAGTTGGGGGGGGGGGGGGGGGGGGGGGGGGGGGGGGGGGTTCTTGACATGGGAGTTGAAGAAGCCAGAGAAAATGGCTGGAGGAGATGAGTGAGAGTCAAGCCACATGACGGTGTTCACGCGTCTTCTCAACTAGATAGTCCCCTCGATCGCCGCCACAGTAGATGGCCTAGAGACGGTCATGGAGGTTTGGAACAAGTTGAGGAGTACATATGGTGGAGTGGTGAACACTATGCGGGTCTTCCAGGTAAAGGGAGAAATTGACGACACCATTCAAGGAGAGAAGACTCTGCAGGAGTGCGCCTTAAAGTTAGAACGCTTATGGGTGGATTACGATCACGCTTCCAGCGGGACGGGTTGCAGCGACTCACAGAGTCGGGCCTCCAAGATCATCATGGAGGAGAGGACGATGAAGTTCCTGAAGGGATTAGATGAAAAGTTCGATCAAATGAGAGCTCTACTACTGTCGGGTACGAAGATTCCTACACTTACAGAGGTCATCTCAGCCATGATCCAGGAGGAGACATGTCTCAAACTTCATGCAGGGACAGGAGGGTCCACTGAAGTCAGCACTTGCTACAGCTGGCTCTGGTGTTACAAGACAGAGGGGAGAAACCCGACAGTGCTACAACTGCGGGGAGGCAAGTCATCTGAGGTATGCCTGCCCCAAACCACCCAAGGAGAAAGATTCGGGTGGCGTATTGGGACGTGGACGTAGTCGGGGTCGGGGTGGCCGAGGTGGCTATCGAGCCAATTTGGGCATGACTGAAGGTGGGGAGGAAGCTGGCATTATCTACACTGAGGAGGAGCAGACCGAACTGAGCATAATGTGCATGATGGAGGGCATTAAAAGGAAACAAACTGGTGACAGAAGCAGAAGTGGAACGGGGGGGCATCCACTTCAACTATATATGCCCACCCAACAGAAGGCACTGATGGATCTCTCACTCTAGCTTCCATATCTTCCCCCAGGACATCAGATTGGATCGTCGACTCAGGTGCATCATGACACGTGACAGGAGATGCGGGTGAGTTCTCCTCCTACACTCGCCTAGCTGCTGCAGATATCATCCAGACGGCAAATGAGACTTTCCAACCAGTGGTCGGTAAGGGTACTATCAATTGCACGGGTTCGGTAAAACTATTCAATGTCTTGCATGCTCCTTTTCCAGTTAGTCTCTTATCCATTAGTTCCATAATCATTCAACTGAGATGTTTTGTTTCTTTTGACATTCCCAAGGTGACTTTCTAAGAGAAAGGGACGAGGCGGATACTTGGGACTGGAACTAGGCATGACGGGCTATGGTATATGGATCGGGAAGGATTGTATACAACTCTTATATCTGTGGCAGAGAAGGCAGTAGTTGGGGGACAGAAGATAAATGCAGAGGATATGTTGGCAATCCATCACCAGCGATTGGGGCACCCTTCTTTTGACACTTTAGGTAAATTGTTTCCTGTTATATTTGAGAAGGCAAAGAAAAACAAACTAGTATGTGATGCTTGTGACTTAGACAAGCTTACTAGAAGTTCTTATGTTAGTACGGGCCGGAGGAGCTCTTCCTTTTTGATGTAGTGTATTCTGATGTATGGGGGTCTTGTGTCGTAAGTTTTTTGAATGGATATAAGTATTTTATGACATTTATTGATTGTGCATCTCGTGTTATTTGGATATATTTGATGAAAAATAAGAGTGAGGTATTTACCTATTTACGGGACTTCCATAAGCATATTCAGATACAGTACACGGCAGTGGTAAAGGTACTAAGGTCGGATAATGGGACAGAGTACACTAACAGGGCACTGGAAGAGCATATATCTGCCCATGGGATACTGCATCAGACCACCTGTGCATACACACCTACACAGAATGGAGTGGCAGAGAGGAAAAACAGACATCTTCTAGAAATAGCAAGGAGTATGATGCTCAACATGAAGGTTCCTCAAAGCTTGTGGGGGTATGCGGTGTTGACAGCGGCACAGTTGATCAACAAGATGCTATCAAAGGTTCTATGGTAGAACTCCATGAAGAAATGCATTCTTCAAGCAGAATGAAGGCCGCATCACCATGCTTGTGGTGTATATGGATGACATGATCATCACAGGGGACGATGAGCAGGAGAGTGGCCGCCTCAAGGGGGCTCTGGGCAAGGAGTTCGAGGTGAAGGATCTAGGTCCTCTTATGTACTTACTTGGGATTGAGATTGCTTACGAGGCAGAGGAAATAGTTCTTTACTAAAGGAAGTATGCCTTGGATCTCCTCACAGAGACGGGGATGTTGGGGTGCAAGCATGATGCGACACCAATCGATCAGAAATACAAATTGGGTGCTGAGGCCGGAGAACCAGTTGATTATCAGATGTATCAGAGGCTAATTAGGAAGTTGATTTACTAGAGTCACACATGTCCGAACATCTATTTTGCACTGAAAGTAGTGAGCCGCTGCATGCCTACATGCATGACCCAAGGAAGGGTCATATGAATGTAGTGTACCAGATTCTTCGATATTTGAGGAATCCTCTGGAAAGGGGTTGATGTTCAGAAGGAACGGGCACATGAAGATTGAGGGTTACTGTGACTCTGATTGGGCAAGCTGTGCAGATGACAGGAGGTCCACCTCAAGCTATTGCAAGTTTGTTGGGGGCAACCTGGTCTTCTGGAGGAGCAAGATTGCAAGAAGCAGTCAGTGATGGCCAAATAGACAGCATAGGCAGATTATAGAGCCATGGCATTGGGGGTTGCATATCTCCTGTGGCTGAAAGGCATGTTGGTGGAGCTGAAGATGGATCGGGGAGATAGTGAAGTTGTGGTGTGACAGTTTGTCAGTCATCAGTATTGCAAACAACCCAGTCCAACACGATAGAACCAAACATATTGAGATTGATAGGTTCTTCATTAAGGAGAAGCTGGATAGTAGGCTACTGGAGCTGAGTCACGTCTCGACCAAGGGTCAGGCGGCAAATTGTTTGACCAAGAGACTCAGCTCAGAGGATATGATCAGGGGTTGTGACAAGATGGACTTAGTGAATATCTTTCGTCAATCTTGAGAAGTGTTGGTATACAGGAAATAACAGAAGTAGAGGGGGTTTTATGTAATGTGGTTATCTTGTAGGCTATATATATAGCCAATGTTACACCTAATAAAATCATCAAGTCCTAATTACGCAACATGGAGAAAGACGTGTGTTTGGATGATAAAAAATGAGACTCTGAGAGTAAAACGATTACATACTTTCATTCACGGCTAATATCTATAATATGATATGATTTTGTGACACAGATAAACATTGTCTTCATTTAATAGATGAAATATGAGGTAAAATGATTGCAAAATGAAGAGGGCGTGAATGTTTTATATTTAATCAATATTTAAATAACTAAAATTCAAAAATGTGTCCAATATCTTAGTTTTTTTATTGTGAATCTCATTTTTGTATCATGTCTCTGTCCTCGTATAACATAACTAGCATGTGTTTTTGACTAGAGTGTTGGTGGAAACGATTATAAGTAAGAAAGGGAAAGTTGAGCAATGACACCCGAAAACAGATTTCAGCAGCTGCCCTAATCTGCATATTGCAAACCCATAAAATATTCCTTGCAAGCATGAAATCCATATTAACCTGTATACATTGTAGTTATGGATGTGCAAAAATGAAGAACCAAGAACCGAACCGAAGCCGAACCGAACTGATCAAGTCAAGATGGTTCTAATGGATCTCGGTTTGGGTACGAATCTAGAAAAGGTAATAACCGACCTTTTGGGTCAGTTCTCGATTGGGTACCTGAGAACCGACTTGAGAACTGACTTGAGAGCCGAATGCCTAATACTTATCACATAAATATTAAGTCAAAGTAAGGTAATCTTATTTTATTTCCGCTATATAGAGCAATAAAAATTAAATTTATAGCAATATTCTATAGATTATTGTTGAACATACAGAACATGTAGGAAATAGATGTGTCAAAGAAGCATGTAGGAAGAGAATATTATTTTATAAATTTTATAAGCATTTTGAGTTATATTTATGACACCGGGTAGAACCGAGAACCGAATCGGAACTGAACTATTTGGTTTAGGTATGGAGTATGGTTATATACTTCGAATATATGAGTCAACTCTAGTTCCGTCGTTCCAAAAGGGTGGAACCGAACCTATATGGATTGGTTCGTGGTTTTCGGTGGAACAGATATGAAGAGACCATAATTGCACCTCTAATTGTGGTAATGGAAGCCATATAGCAATTAAAAGTCCTCTCAACCAACACATTCAATTCAAATTTTCAATAAGAAATATAAACCAAAACCCAACCATAGATTTGGCAAAACAATGTCTTTAGGATTCGCTATCAACAACTTAAGGACACAATATTCGGATACCTTTTCCTTTGTTTCTTTTTATTTCTGTTGTTCTACTATTACACAATCTTATTGTGTACCATGTATCAGCTAATACAATTACAAATCATTAAGATAAAGAATCTGCTCATCAAATTAGTAAATGAATGAGTACTTTCACACCATTTCAAAAAAAAATTGAATTCTGCTACCTTTTTCATGATCCATATTATCTGAAATTTTGTTATATTCTATTACGGATATATATTATTCTAATTAATTGTACATAAGTTTAGTCCATGTCAGGTAAGGAGAGGTATGTGACTCTCCACCCATTTATAAATATTGTAATGTGTACTCAATTTCAAGTAAAATAAGATTGAAAGCTTTTCCACATGGTATCAGAGCACCAAATCCATGTTAGGTTCGGCTAGTAGGACTGCATGTGACTCCCACAGGCTTGAGGAGCTCTTCGAGACACCTGGACTCACCGACGATACACTCGCATGTTAGAAACATCGTGTCATCTACCCGAACTGACGACACCTTCAGTTGGATTCGACCAACACGACGACATTCTCCTCTACTAGACGCATCGACAACTTCATTTATTGGGCTCGTCAAAGCCGAGGGCATACTCATCTGCTTCGATATTCATCTGTTAGACTCGTTGAAGCCAACGATATGACAATCAGCTTCAAAACGAGCATAGTCGAATTTGATTGGTTGTCCTTCCTCAACAGACGCAGTTCCAACTTCTCAGGTCCATTTTGCTGGATCATGTTGATTTTGGGTGATTACGACAAACATTTTTCTGGTTGATCCATTTTTCTGCTATCTTGATCGACTTTTCAACTGCTTCTGATCAACGTTTTTCTACTTAGCTTGAGCCCCAAGTTCGTGACAACTTGCACGCTTAACCTTGCAAAATGGCGAATTCTTCTGCACCCTCTTCATCCACCACCCCAGTTTCTTCAGTTTCTTCCCACTATGAGCTTAGAGAAGAACTCAAAATTATGACCATCTCCATGGTTGGGAGGAACTTTGCCGAGTGGGTCCATTCCGTACTTCAGAGTAAGGATCTACTTCACTATATAACAAGAGAACCCCCGACTAAACCTACTGAGTTATGGCTACGAGATGATGACCAGGTTCAGTCCTGAATACTGAACTTTATGGATGGTGAGCCGTTGAATGGTGATGCACCATGAGACATTCAAGGTTGCGTTGGACAAGATGAAGTCACTCTACTCTAGAGAAGATACTCTGCAACATCTGTTTGACATATTTTGAGATCTTCAGACCGTTGAGTCAGATTCAAATAGCAATATGACGTCATTTGTCACCCAATATAAGGTTCTGATTGAGGCCCATATTCAGTATCAGTTGACCACTCTTGATCTAGCTACTCGGAGATCTCAAAAGGAGGCAACATGTATTGCTACGATGATGGCTAAATTTCCACCACACCTACACAGTGTTCGGGCAATTGTTTTATCAGCTCTGTGATTCCTTCCTTATCTGACATTTAATCGATGGAACTGAAGGTCACAGCTCTTGTTGTTGTCTCCATGACTCCATCTCTTGCAACTCTCCAGCAACCTACTGGAGCACAGCCCTCTGTTGCGGGGCGTCGGGGGGTTGTGTTAGCTTCCGAGGTGGAGGGAGAGATGGTGATAGTCGCCTATAGGGGCATACTGGCATGCCAGTTTCCTAAAGGACAAAATACTCGCATGTGCACATATTGTGGTCTCCTGAAACACATCGATACGACATGTTATCGTAAGCATGGGTTTCCTCTACAGCGAAAACAAACCCCCCATCACTAAGTTTCTACTTTTACGATTGATACCCCCAACACGTCCCGATCTAAGATGGATGTGTTGGGGGATGGGTTACAAAGTCTTCATGGGATACTTATTCAGTCTTCAGGGCCTATATCCTCAACCTCAAATGGAGGTATATATTGTCTTTCTCTCCTTTTGGATAGTAGATTATGTTGCCACAAATAACATTACTCTGCAAAGGACCTTGAGATAAACAAATACTATTTTTCCCAAGTCTATTACATTAGCAAACGGAGAAACCACTCCGGTTAGTGAATCGGAAGAAGTGCACTTTACCTCTATTATCTCTCTTCGTTTTATACTTCATGTTCTTGGTTCAAATTTTAATCTTCTTTTTGTTAGTCATTTTACTCATGGTCACAACTGTTCGGTGACAAGCAACATCGCGCTACGTTTTTCCCTCATTGAACTAGAAGTATTGCTCCATTTTCTTTAATGTATTCAAATATTTGAGGTCCTTTTAAAATTATTGATCTATTTGGTTATCGCTATATTGCTACTTCTATTAATGATCAATCTCAAATGACTTGTTATATTTACTTCATGAACGTTTTGAGAATTTGAGCGTCTTTCATTCTTTGATCGTGGAAACCCACAACTAGTTCTCTGATACTAACAACATTAACAGGATTGATATTGGCAGTCAATGCGTAAATCAAGAGTTTCAGGAAAAGTGTAATTCTTTAGGAGTTCTCCATCCAACTTCTTACTTCTATACACCAAAATAAAATGATGTGGCAGAATGGAAGAATTGTCATCTTCTTGAGGTAGCTGGGTCTCATATGTTTTAAATGCATGTACAGAAAATTTATTGGCATTATGTGGTTATTATTGCATGTTATTTAATTAATCGTATACCTTCAAATGTTTTTGGCTTTATAACTTCATTCTTTATTTTTTCCTTCCACGTCATATTTCCCTCTGACTCCTAGATTTTTTGAGTGTATGTGTTTTGTCCAACATCTTGGTCCTCATATGGGCAAGCTGCCCCCATGTGCTATCAAATTGTCTTTGTTGATTACTCTCAGACTCAGAAGGGTTAAGTGTGTTATTCGTCGACCGATAGAAAGATTGTGACCTCTGCAAATGTTACATTTCTCGAGGATCGGTCTTTCACTTCCCTTTCTATTGCACCATCAGCTCCAACAAATCTACCTCCTCCTCATGTACATATTGATTGTACATTTAATCTTGTTATACCACCACCACCTCTGCCCCTCCCAATGTTGTTTTGCCCTCGTCTTCAGATTCGCTAAACAGCTCTTGTTTGATGGTTTTGACTTTCACTCTTTGTAAGGCTACACGCTCTTGTATTGCTAACTCACTCTCTCATCATGTTTCCTTCCATCATTTATCTACGCCACTACACATATTTGTTTGTTCATTGTCGTCTGATTCCACCCCATCTTTTGTACAGAAGGCATTATAGTATCAGGGGTCGCAGGATGCTATGGATGAAGAGATGTAGGCCCTTTTAGCTAATGAAACATGGAAGTTAGTGTCACTTCCTTATGGACAGTCTCGTATTTGTTGCAAATGAGTTTTCATTGTCAAACATCATCTGGATGGTTCTGTTGAGTGCTTGAAGACGTCTTGTTTCCCACGAGTTCACTCAATAGTACAACATTGATTATGAGGAGACCTTCTCTCTAGTGGCCAAACTAAATACAGTTCGAATATTGATCTCTTTGGCAGGTCATCATCATTAGCAGTTATATCAGCTTGATATTAAAAATGAATTCCTTAATGGCGATTTGTCTGAGACTGTATTCATGCAACGACTTCCTAGATATGAGGCTCGGAGGAGTCTAATGTGTGCCAACTATGCAAATATATTTATGAACTCAAGCCGTCTCCTCCTACTTGGTTCGACAAACTCAATTAGGTGGTTCAAGCATTTGATTTTACTCGTAGCTTTATTGACTTCTCTCTCTTCACACATCATCGTCGAAAAGGCATTGTGATTCTTTTGGTTTATGTTGATGATATCATTATCATCGTTGATGATTTGATTGGCATTTCTATGATCAAAAAACACTTGGCTCATTTTCGTATCAAGGATTTGGGTCGACTTCGATATTTCTTAGGTATTGAGATAGCACATCATCATGATGGACTCATATTATCCTGAGAAAAGTATATTACAAATCTACTACAGGATATTTGATACCTGGAATGCAAGTCAACCATACGCCCACAGATGTCAATCTCAAACTCTCTGCTCATGACCCTATCTACAATCCTCATATACCAAATCTCAAGTACTATTGTCAGTTGGTTGGAAAGTTTATCTATTTGACTGTCAGTCGATCGGACATCTTATTTATTGGTGGTATTGTTAGCCAATTCATGTATGCTCCCAAGAAATCCCACCTTTAAGTTGTTGAATGCATCCTTCGATATTTGAAGAATACTCCTGATCAGGGGCTTGTGTATAGACCCTCGTTTTCTTTCTCAATGATTGTCTACTCTGATGTTAATTATGCGAGCACCGTAGATGATCGTCGGTCTATGAGCAGGTTTTGACCTTTTTAGGGTGATCTGGTAAATAGAGGAGCAAAAAACCATCTGTTGTGGCTCGATCATCAACTGAAGTTGAGTATCGCTTGACGAGTGATGACCAATGCAGTTTCTCAACTTCCCGGGTTCGGAAGTCTTCTTATCAAACTTTGTGTTCCTCTCACCACTTATGTGGTCCTCTAATAGGATAATGAAGTAGTTATTCATATTGTTGAGAACTTTGTATTCCACGAGCACATCAAACATATTGAAGTTGATTGTCACTTCATTTGAGAAAATGTCAAACTTCGTTTGGATCGATCTTCAACATGTTCCCACAACATCTTAAAGTTGGCGGTGTCCTCACTAAAGCCTTGTCTCATCCACTCTATCTTCAATTTGTTTTCAAGTTTGGCGTCTACAACATGTATGCTACATCTTGCGGGGGCGTGTAATAGGAATAAATTATTCTAATTAGTTGTATACAAGTTTAGTCACATATCCGGTTGGGAGAAGTATGTGACTCTCCACCCATTTATAAATCAGTAACGTGAACTCATTTTCAAGTAAGCAAAATAAGATTGACAGCTTTTCCACATTCCACACAGAACTATAGCAAGCCCAAAAACAAAATGTCAAACTTCATGGATAACCTATGTCTATTTTCAAACAAATCTACAAACAACTTTATTTAAAGACTCTTTTTTGAAGAAACAATAAGATAATAATCTGGCAAGAAGAAAACGCAATGCGAAGAATTTGTTTTATGGAACACTAACTGTAAAAGCTCTGCAGCCTCATATATATCCATGTCTTCTGTGCCTCTATCATCAATTACCAAAATGAAATCTCCTGGTTTTACACCGCTCTTGTCTGCGGGACCACCTGGAGATGCGGAAATCACAACTAGACCTGTTGCCGATACATCAAGCCCAGTGGGATAGCCAATCGATAAACCTACACCTATAAGTGCACCTTGAGTGCCAGACTGCCTTCAAACAAGAAAATGCAAGGTTTCAAATGGAGTTAACACTTTTATAAACAACAGACTAGCATGATTGTTGCAGAAACCTCAGCAGAACATGCTAGTCAAACAATAAAAGCATAACAATCATACCCGCAGACTCTTGAACTTCTCTGGTTCTAGAAACCTAGTGAATGGATCATTGAGCGAGGAAAGCATTTTCTTAATTGCCATATCTGAAAAATAAGAGATAAAATGAAATTTTGATAAGAGTACCAATATGTATAGACCAAATAAACAACAACACTCAAGCTTTTATCTCACTATAGTGGGGTCGGCAATATGGATCCTTTGTCGGCATTGTGCCCTATATTTAGTCATAATCTCACTAATGCCCAAGTACATCATGTATTTCCTTGTAGTTTCATTCCAAGTCTTCATTGGTCTACCCCTCCCCCGTTTAACATGCCTAGTGACTAAATTCTCACAACGCCTAACAGGTGCCTCTAATAGTCTCCTTTGTATGTGTCCAAACCATCTTAGTCGGGCTTCTCACATCTTCTCTGGAATTGGTGTCACTCATGCCTTATCCATGATACATTCATTCCTAATTTTATCCAGTCTCATGTGTCCACACATCCACCTAAGCATTCTCATCTCCGCAAGTCCCATTTTTTGCTCATGTACACAATTCACTGCCCAACACTCAGAACCATAGAGCATCGCTGGTCTAATTGCAGTACGGTAAAACTTGCCTTTAAGTTTTAATGGTACCTTACGATCACATAAGATCCCTGACGCGCCTCTCCACTACAACCAACCTGCTTGGATTCTATGTATCACATCCTTATCAACACCTCCATTTTTTGAACTATCGATCCAAGATATTTAAAGCACTCACTGTGGGAAATATCTTGATCACCCAACTTAATAACGAAGTCATCTGTCCTTCTTGCACTGCTAAATTTAAGCTCCATATACTTTGTCTTTGCCCTGCTCAACCTAAAACCTTTTTTTCCTGAAGTGTCTCGCCAAGATTCAAGTTTCGTGTTTACACCCTCGCACGTCTCGTCACCAAAACGATATCATCTGCAAACAATAAACACCAAGGTATTGCTTGTTCGGTGACCTCATCTAAGATGTAAAGAGATAAGGGCTTAAAGTTGAACCTTGATGTAAGTCAACAGTGATAGAGAATTCTTTTGTTAATCCTCCAGATGTCCTCACCCTCGTCACTGAATTTGTATGCATATCTTTGATTATGTCAATGTATGATACATTTACACTTTTCTTTTCTAAGACTCTCCATAAGAACTCTCTTGGAACCCTATCATAAGCCTTCTCAAGATCGATAAAGAGCATACGCAAATCTTATTTTCTTTCTCAATAGTTGTCAATGAGTCTCCTCAAGAGATGTATAGCTTCCATGGTCGGCCGCCCTGGCATGAATCCAAATTGATTCTCCGAGATGATAGTCTCACGTCTTACTCTTCTTTCTATTACTCGTTCTCATAGTTCCATGGTATGACTTATTAATTTAATTCTTATGTAATTAACACAATTTTTTATATCTAATTTGTTCTAATACAAAGGTACCAAGATACTTTCTCTTCATTGGTCTGGCATCCTCTTTGACTTCAGTATCTTATTGAAGAAACATGTAAGCCACAAAATTTCTTTTTTCCCTATACATTTTCATACTTCGATGAGTATATCGTCTGGCTCAACCATCTTTCCATTTTTCATCTTCTTTAAAGCATCATTTACCTCTGATACTTGAATTTTACGATAAAACGTTATGTTCATATACTCCTCCGATTTCCTTAACTGTTCCAAGTTCAGTTCATTGTCTTTTGTTTCATTATAGAGTTGATAAAAGTGTATTTTCCAACGCTCTTTAATAGCCACATCATTCGTCAAAATTGTATTTGTTTCATTCCTTATGCATTTAATTTGGCTTAAATCTCTTGTCTTTCTCTCTCTGGATCAAACAATTTTATATATCTCACTCTCTCCATCTTTAATATCTAGTCGCCTATAAAATTCTTCATAAGCTTGACTTATTGTTTTACTTACTGCATGTTTAGCTTCTTTCTTGGCGACTTTATACTCCGTCAAGTTTTCATCATTTCTACAAGTGTAGAGTGTTTTATAGCTGTCCTTCTTTGCCCTCACTTTGTCTTGCACTTCCTCTTTCCACCACCAAGATTTTTTATTTGAGGGCGCACGACTTTTTGATTCTCCAAGTACGTTCTTTCCACTATCATTAAATGTGAAGACAACTTCTCATGAGACACTAGGATCAACATAAGGGTCATCAACTAGTTGTTCCATAACTGTTGTCTTGAAAGTTGAAAGCAACATTTTTTTCATCTTTAAATTCCACCACCGAATTTTTGGCAACACTTTTGTCCTTATCTTAAATTTATTATATTTAATTTGCACATCCAACACCATTAATCTATGTTGTGTTGTTAAACTTTCTCCTGATATGACTTTGTAATCCTTATAAATCATTCTATCAATTTTGCGAGTCATAAAATAATTAATTTATGATTTATTTGATCCGCTTTTAAACGTAATTAAATGTTCTTCCCTCTTCATAAAAAGCGTATTTGCCGCAATCAGCTCATGTGCTATGACATTCTAAAATGGTTCTTCCTACTTTTTTTTCTTCATACTCAAATCTTCCATGAACGGTTGTATAATCAGTATTTTCCTTCCATATATGCCCATTTAAGTCTCCTCCTACGAAAATCTTCTCTTTGTGTGATTTCTCTTACTAAATCATCTAAGTATTACCAAAATTGAACTTTAATAGCTTCACTTAATCCTACTTATGGCGCATAATCACTGATTACATTAAAAATTTTCTTTCCTATGATTAATTTAAGAGTTACGATTATATCACCTCTTCTACTTACCCCAACAACTTCATCCCTCCAAATAGTATCCACAATAATACCTACTTCATTGTTTGTTTTATTTTTTTCTGTGTACCATAATTTAAACCTAAATTATCTAAAAATTTAGTTTTTTCACTCACCCATCTAGTCTCTTGCTGTCATAGGATATTTATCTTACTCCTAATCATCGTATCCACTACTTTCATTGTTTTTCCCGTTAGCGTACTTATATTCCAACTTCCAAACCTAAGTCGTTCACAAATCCTACGATATACTTTCCTAGGACGTCTAATATGTGAGAACTTTTGCCCATTTAACACTACACCTAAGTCCTCTCGAATGTGCAGCATGTGACGCCGCCAATATTATGACAGGTACTATTAATATTGTATACGGTGTACAAATATTTTAATTAAAATTTAAATTAAGTGAAATTATTAGTCTATTGGCAAACCAAATGAAATTATTAGTCTATTGGCAAACCAAAGGGAAAAAGCAAGGGGAATAGTCATTAGGCTATTAGCAAACCAAGGCGGGAGAGTCATTAGACTGGTTGATGACTCACGGTTCACGTGGGGAGCGTAAACGAAGCGGTGCGGGTATTAGCCGGTAGGAGAGTCGCTGCCTCAATTCCTCCCAGAACACGCGCAAGCCGACGCCCAGGCGGAAGAACCGGTCGACGCCGCATCCTCCAGAAGCCCCGGATCTCCTCTGTTTTCCGCGATTCTTCTTCCTATATAGAGGTAATCTCTTCCTCTCAACTCCTCTAGAGTTTTATATGGATTCGTTGCCCCGTTTTCCTTAGCCGAAAACCCTAAATTTGCCTTAAGAGATCTATTTTTGATATGTCAACTCCTCTTGAGTTTCAGAGAGGATCTCAAGCTTGTTTCATGCCTCTCTTTTAGTTTCATACAAGAAATCCACAAACCCTAGATTGGTAATTGATTATTACACCCCTAATTTCAATTACCTAGTTCCTATTAAGTGTAAACTACGTCAAGATGATGATGTCCTACGAAATTAGGACAAATACCCTTGCCTCCATGTTAGGGCAGCAATAATTCCATCAAAAATAATTAGGGCAGCCAATTATAGTTGATTAATAGGACTTGCTTGCAAGGGTTTACGCATGGGGGTAATGAATTGGAAATCCTTACACTAAGGAACCTTAAATATGAGTATATGTCCACCTTTAATTATTAGGGCAGCAATAGTAAAGAAGGAAATGGACTAATTTTAAAGAGTTCCTTAAGGGGGAAATTATTTTAAGTCCACCTTAGTAGGGTAAAACGCAATAGGACATATAAGGATAGCTCTATTAAGGTAAAAATTCATATATTATTAACATATATCGGATATGATATGCTCGTCTAATATTGATAATTATTTAGGGCATGGCTTCTCAAGGTAGAGGAAGGGGAGATGAACCCAACAAGGACAAAGGCAAAGGCAAAGTTGGAGTGAGTTCTTATTTTAAATCTTTTCATTCAATTGTTTTTCATATTATTATTATGATATTAATTAGCAATGATATTAATTAGCAATGATAAGTGTAGAATGAAAACATAAGAAGAAAAGAAATATAAAAGCAAAAGAAATGATTAGTACGCATTGGACATAATTAAGAGTTAACCCGAACAAGGAGGCGGGGAGAATAACCTTCCTACATGTATATCAAATATTCGTAAGAGTCAAGGGTACGAAATGATAATTGGCAATATAAGCGTACGAGTCAAGGGTACGTGTTGCCAGTTTAACGTGTGAGTCAAGGGCACGTAAAATATACATGAATATGAATTTACCCTTAATATTGCCCATAATAAAAGGACAAGATTAAGACATCATATACAGATTTTTAAGGATCATGAAAAACTTATAAGTAAAGAAAATAAACACAAGACATGGTACAAAACAAGAATTCACATAGTCTTTTGACTAATTAAAAATAATACTAAACAGGTCAAGGACGAGGTCGCTTCAATTACAGTTAATTCTTCTCGTCAGGCAAGATGTATCGTCTTTGGGTGGAGGATTCTACTGTAGTTTTTGAAGTCTTGGGCGTGCACAGGGAGAGGTGCAGGGACCTGGAGTGCCCCCATGATGAGTTTCAATTTTATTTTAAGTAGAGTTTGTAGTCCCATGTATATATGTAAATATTGATGTTAGAGTTTGTTTAGTAGTTATGTTGTCAGTAGTTATGTTACACTTTTGGTAAGCCCCTTTTGGATGTATATAGGGCTACCAGTTGTACCACTGTACTTTGTTATCAGATCATTAATGAAATGAAATGGTTTTATTTTGCCTTTATACTTTACTTTTTGTACACTATCATATACTGCTTCACTCTGAATGTTTTGACCTTGCTCTCTGATGTAAGTAATTAAAGACTTATGAATAATTGTAGCGGTAGACGTTAAGGGAGTCGTTACTGTTGACGCCTGGAAAATCCTGGCCCCAAAATTCGGATCAATGCGGCCTGAGGCTACTTGCCCAGCGGTTCAGCGAGAAGGTTTTGGTTAGCCACTACGGATGAAATGAAGAGATATTGGACACAACCCCAGGTGCTGCGGCAGGGAGGTCCCACCACGTACCCAAAAGCTCTAAAAAGTCTTCTCCTCCAAAACCACGAATGGCCGAGCTCGGTACTAGGTAGGCACTTGCTATCTTGATTGTCAAAGGGGGAGGGGTGCAGCTCTAATTTTGACAAGTGTCATTTCTAGTACCCCTGGGGGTCTATTTATAGACAAATCCTAAGGAGGGGGGAAGCAGATGATCATCCTTGACCCCCTAGAGTTGGTTTTTTAGACAAGGCAATAGGTGGGCGAGCAGGTAAGGAACCCAGACCTAATTGGCGAGTTGGTTAACCAAGTCGCCAATAGGCGAGTAGGTCCGAGCTCATGGCTTCCTCGCCTGTCCGGGTAGGGAACGCCGGGCAGGGCTTTCCTCCTCGTCATGGGGCGAGCGAGTACCTTCTCGCACAACCAAAGCTCTTGATCTTCCTTCGTCTTCGGGATTGTTGACTTCTGTTTTGACCTTTTGACCTTGACCTCCGCCTACGTGGCCTTTAGTAGGGCCCACCTTCGGAGAATGAGGGTTGTACACAATCCCCGCTCTTTGCGAGCAACGTAGTTGGTCGGAAAGAATCATCCAAACCTTATTCGACGAACTTGTTCTGGCGGGAAATCTACCTACTCGGCAGGCCTAGGACCCCCGGAAGTCTATAAATAGAGGGGGGTGGTCCTTCCTTGGCACGCCACTTTTTTAGAATCGACGAGATGTTGTCTGCCGAGCAGATGCTCGCGAAGACCGAGCTGTTGATGAAGTTAATGAAGAAGACGAAAAGCTCGGATACTCGCAAGAGGAAAAGAGGAGCCTCCGAGCGTCGTCTTAGCCCCTTGGCTGAGGAGGTTCCTCAGGCGAATCCGGCGACCTCCGCGCCTGAACCTCCCCTTGCGCCGTCGACTGCGGAGAGGTTGGGGGACGAAATTACTCTAACTGTTGCCGAGGAAGAATCCCAGAACGTTAACCCGGACCCTCTCCGAGAAGGTAAGCGCCTTGTCGAGATACTGCGATCTTTGTGCGGACTTTTCGTTGATGCCGACGTTCTTTTGCAGGTGAACCTCCCGCGGGGACGAATACGCAGACATCCCCGGCGATAGAGCGTGTAGGTTCTCAGCACCTACCGCCTCCACCGGTCCTTCCCGCAGGGGTCGTCCCCGAGCGAGAATCCCTTCGGCCACCATCCCCCATTCCTGAGCGTGTGATAGGCGGGAATCGGATACTGCTAAAGAACTCCCGGGTCACTATTGTTGGAGGAAGGGGGGAGGGAGGATCTTCCTCGGTTATCCCCACGGCTCAGCTTCCTCGGCGCCCTGACAGCGGGCCATCGTCCCATAACGGACGGGGTGGGCGCTCAGGGGGCCGGCATACTCCTCGGCGCTCGCCTTCTCCTCGCAGATCTCCTCGGCGAAGGCTCAGTCCTCGTCGGACTCCATCTCCTCGTCGGGTTGCCTCTCCTCCTCGTCGGGACGTTCCTCAGCGGTCTCCTTCGCCTCCTCGTCATCAACCGAGAACGGCGCCTGTGCGGGCAGGTATAATCTTTGTGAAGTGCTGTCTTTAGGTGATTCTTCCTCTAACTCGCCATCTTCCAGCTCGTGCCATGTCTCCGGGGTCTGCTTTCATTGAGGCGCTCGGACTTCCTACTCGCGAGTATAGGACGAAGATGGCCTCTGCCTACCTCGACCTGGAGATAAAGGTAGAGAGGTTGCTGGCCTACGAGGTTCATCGGCGAATAACTTCGCTTGAGGGACGCGTCTCAAACATCGAAGGATTCGAGCATCGGCTAGAGATGGCAGAGGGAAAGCACTATCTCGTCACCGAGCTGGATAGTCGGATGGTCGGCATAGAACATCGCTATGAGGCGATGAAGGCCGAAGTGCGCAGCCTTCGGGCGAGTATGGGGTCCCTTGGGACGTTGAATCGTATGGAGGAGCACATCCGGCTTGGCGAGGAATTCATGGCGAGAGCGAATGAGCAGATGGGCTTCGCGCGTCAGCTGGGTTTCAACGGGCGGTTTGGCGCAACCTCGGATAGGCGCGGCGATCCTCATGTCAACTAGGATTGCTTGCTGATTTGTATTGTTAGAACATTATTCTGCGATTACCTGTCTTCTGCAGGGCTTTCTTGCGTTTTTTGTAGATCGTCGCTTAGACGCGAGAAGGTAGTTAACACCCCTCGTATAAGATATTTTGCGCGATTTCCACGTTAGCGAGTAGGTAGACACCTCGCACGAATTATCGTCGCGACCCCCCCCCCCCTTCCCTTTTGCCGATTTCTATAAATAGGGGGGTAGGGGTCCGAAATCGGCGCGCTTTCTCGAATTTCTTCAATTGTCTTTCCTTCTCGTCGTCTTCTTCTTACTCGCTACGATGACGCCTTCTTTGGAAGCGGAGACCCGTCGCTTGACCTATGCCGAGAACTTTGTCGCGCATAAGTTCAAGAAACCCATCACCCGCGCGGACGATCTGGAGAGATTCGACCATCAACACCTCGCGCAAGGCTTCCGGGGCGGCCTTCCCGCTCCCCATGAGCGGATTAACACTTTTTCGGAGGGCAAGCTCGCCTTCTCCTTATCGCACTTCGAGGTCGGCCTGCGCCTTCCTCTCTGGCCCGAGTTCTGCCAGATTCTTCGGTACTACGGCTGGGTCCCCGCCCAGATTAATACGAATGGGGTAGCGATGATCATCGGCTACCTCTGCTTCCTTCGGAGCGAGAAGATCGCATTCGACTTGGACGTCTTCCGCAAGATCTTCTACATGGGAGCGACCAAGGATGGGGTGATCTTCTTCGGCAGCCATCACTGTAAGGTGGTCGGGACTTCGAACAAGGTCCACCGGTGGAGCGAGAGGTTCATTTTCGTCACGGGTGACTTCTCGCACATACCAAATCGCCCTCAGCAAAGACCGGCCACGGCGCTCTCCACTCCGGCTCTGAGAGGCAACCGCGAGGAACTCTTCCGCACCCTGAAGAAGAAAACTCGACATCGAGTTCTGGCGAAAGGACGTGGACCATCTCGCCTTCGTGCCGCCTGCCGAGGGTAACCTTCCTTAGTCGCTGCTAATAATTTTACCTTCGTTTCTTGGTCTAACGACTATCTTCAGCTTGTCGGCATCTTCCCACCACGATTCTGCCTGTGGGGGGTCAGACCCCACCTCCTCGATCTCCCGCGGTTGATCCCGCGACAATGCAACATGGCGAGGAGGAGGAAGGCGAGCACGGGTCTCCTGTCGCGGAGATCCATCCTGGGGTTGGTGCCGAGGCTGAGATCCTTCGCGCAGCTGGATGGCCGGACGAGGACGAACCCCCGCGGTTAAAAAAAGGAAGAGAAAGGAAGTTGCCATGGGCGTGGCGGAGGATCGCGCCCGCGAGGAAGAAGATAGTGTCCCTGAGAACCATCCCAACTTTGGGCAGGGTTCGCTGAACAGGGGCTTGGACGGCGAGCCGCTGATTACTTGGAGTCGGGAGCGCAGCGAGGTGACCTTGAGCACTCGCCTGCCTTCGTGGAGCGAGGATGAGGTCCCGAACGATGATGCCTTCAGCGTCCTGTTCGGCCTCTACGGTCGCGATGATGCGAAGGTTCTGCAGGAGGTTTCTCCTCGCTTTCTCGCCGACCAGGGGTCGCGAGCAATGCTGCGAGCTTCTGAGTTATTTCATCAAACAGCGCGGAATCTTATCGGCTCTGAATTGGAGCTCACGCTTCATCGGAAGCTGACGATGGAGGCCGACAAGCGGGAGGACGAGGCTCTAAGGCGCGCCAAGGCGGCCGAGGATAAAGCCGAGTCCAGGCGGAGTTTCGAGGTGATCTTGGTACTTTACGCGAGCTTGGATTGAAACTCGCTGTCTTCCTTTCGCATCTTCTAACATGTCCTTCTCGTATGTACAGGAAGAGCAGTTGGTGGCGGCGGAGACGATCTCCAAGCTTGAGTGCGACCTGCGGGCGAGCCAAGTCTTGCTGGAGGCGTCGCAGGTTCGTAACGCCGAGCTGGAATCGAGGATGGTTGCGCTTTCCTTCTCGGAAGCAGGACCTTCTCGCCGAACTCCTGGCTCGTTCATGACGTCGCAGGAGCTCTCGTCCCTTCGGCGAGAGATTGCCTTAGCCGTCGGGGACTTAGTTTTTGCGAAGCTTTCAATGGCCGGCTTGCTGGTTCCTGGGGCAGATAGCTTGACGACGGAGGGCCTTCTGTCGGACATCTTGAATGCCAGCGACGAGGACGACGACGAGGAAGAGGATGAATCGGATTCGGCCGAGTATGCTCCGCCGTCGAAGTAAAACTATTTATTTTTTGACATTTCTTGTGCTTCTCGCGGCTCTGCGAGTATATATATTTTTTGGTAGATAGCATTCATTCTGATAGTAATATTTATTTTCTTGGTGAATCTTCCTTGTGCTGATGTGAGAGCTAGGCTCATAGGCTCGCATATTTCCTTGTCTTTTTCGTTAGGACGACTTAGTAAGAAATCGGATCGGCCGACCATCTACCTTGCTCGCTCCTTTGACCTGCTCGTTGTTATTTTTGCTTCTCGCTCATAGGCCTACTCGCGCCCCTGCGAGTTGGCATCCTACTCGCACCCTGACTTCTGAAAAGGGCGTTAGATAGGAAAAGACGGTCGGGGCCAAGGGGATTCATATCCCCGATAATCTTCCTTCTAGTGCGAAGCTGGTGCTATTGAGGAGGACAACTTAGTAGGGAATGACTGTCGGGGAGGTTCCAGAGGAGCACCTTCCAAGGGAACACAACATCCCAAGGTCTCCATCCTGCCGTTGAAGGGGTCGACATAGTAGGGAATGACTGTCGGGGAGGTTCCAGAGGAGCACCTTCCAAAGGAACACAACATCCCAAGGTCTCCATCCTGCTGTTGAAGAGGTCGACACAGTAGGGAATGACTGTCGGGGAGGTTCCAGAGGAGCACCTTCCAAAGGAACACAACATCCCAAGGTCTCCATCCTGCTGTTGAAGAGGTCGACACAGTAGGGAATGACTGTCGGGGAGGTTCCAGAGGAGCACCTTCCAAAGGAACACAACATCCCAAGGTCTCCATCCTGCTGTTGAAGAGGTCGACACAGTAGGGAATGACTGTCGGGGAGGTTCCAGAGGAGCACCTTCCAAAGGAACACAACATCTCAAGGTCTCCATCCTACTCGGATGCTGGATGCCGACCTGCTCCCTGTTGCTCAACAATTAAACGGAGAGTTAAGCACACCTAAGTACATTAACTCACACGATTGGAGGAAGTAATTAGAGACGAATTGCTTGTTACGGGCTCTCAGCCTTCGAGGGTACACAACACCTTTATTCAAGGGTCCCCTGATGGGTTAAGTCGATCATCCTATCGTCGAGCTAGGAGGTCGGCGTCACGACTTCTTCCTGATAATCTCTCCAGTCGGATGAGAGGTGCAGTCGGAGGGAACCGCGGCCAACATGCAAGGGGGGAGCTGATCTCGACCGTCAATGCAGAGACTTGGTCTTAGGGGAACGCACTACCGAGGCACCGTCCCATCATCCGTTCTGGATTTTACGAGAATCAAGTCGGAGGCCAGTCCCCCAACCTGACTAGGAGATCAACTTCACCTGCTTTCTTATTTTAAGGCTTGCTATCATGAAAAATCTTCCTCATCCCTAGTTTCAGGGGGTTTTATATTTTAAGCAATCAATTTACAGAAGAGAAGGGTATACATCCCTGCTTAGGGATAAAACCTCTTTAGATCATCACCGTTCCATGTGTTCCCCAAGAGCTCCCCTTCCTGATTCTGTAGGCGATACCCTCCTGTCGCGAGTGCTTCCTGAACGATGAAAGGTCCCTCCCAATTAGGGTTGAGCTTTCCTACGGCCGCCGATCTCCCAGCTGCGTCCACTTTCTTCAGGACTAGGTCACTTGCTTGGAAGTGCTTGAGACGGACGTGCTTGTCGAAGTGTCTTGCCATGCGACGCTTGATCTCCTCCTGCCTAGCCGAGGCTAGATCACGAAGCTCTTCGATGTAGTCGAGGGACAGCTTCTGGGCTTCCTCGTTCTCTAGTCGCCATTCTTCATCTCCGTCTTCTGCCGCAATCACCCTAGGACTTCTGACCTCGAATTCTAGTGGGATGAGAGCTTCGGACCCGTGAGAGAGTTTGAACGGGGTTTCCCCTGTGGCTGAGCTAGGAGTGGTTCTCAAAGCCCACAACACCGAGGGGAGCTGCTCCGCCCAATTACCTCTTAGGTTCTCGGCTTTCTTCTTTAGTAGGTTGATAATTAACTTGTTGGCGGCCTCCACTTGTCCATTGCTCCTGGGATGATGTACAGATGCGAACCGGAGGTCAGTTCCGAGCTGTCCGCAAAAATCCTCCAGCTCCAAACTGGCGAACTGTGGTCCGTTGTCGGTGACGATGGCGAGGGGAATCCCGAATCTGCATGCGATTTCTCCCCAGATGAAGTTCTTCACGACTTGAGAGGTGGTTTTGGCCAGAGCCTTGGCCTCAATCCACTTGGAGAAGTAGTCGATCATGACGAGGACAAACCTCCTCTGGCCGCTAGCTGGAGGGAAGGGACCTATCAAATCCATCCCCCAGATAGCGAACGGCCATGGGGCGGTGATAGAACGAAGATGCTGGGCTGGCTGTAGATGAAGGGGGGCGAACAGTTGGCACTTCTGGCACTTTTTTGAGAAGGCTCCGCATCTTTGCGAATAGTGGGCCAAAAGTAGCCATGTCTCAGGATCCTTTGCTCCAAAGTGCGAGTCCCAGAATGGCTTCCGCACTCTCCCGAGTGGATCTCCTCCAACACTCGAGGTACTTTTTCTTCAGAGACACATCTAGGCAGAGGGCCTGAGATGGTCTTACGATATAAGTCCCCATCTTGCAATAAGTAGTAGGCCGCCTTGTACCGAAACCTCCTTTGATCCCCTTCTTCCGCCGGAAGTTGCCCAGAACTTCGAAAGGAAATGAACGGATCCATCCACGAGGGACGATGATCGATTTCCATCATCTCTCCTTCCTCAATGGATGGTCGAAACAACTCCGTGATAGTCCCTCCTGCTCTTGGCCCGTACTTGGCAAGACGATCCGCCTCCGAGTTCTCCTCTCTCGGTACGTGCTCGGCGAAGAAGGATTGAAAGCCTCCGATCAATCCTTTCACCTTTAAGAGGTACTTTTTCAGAACGATGTCGCGTACCTCGAACTCTCCCCGAATCTGAGACGCGACCACCATTGAATCGGTGAAAGCCATGACGTCTTGGATGCCCAGCTCCTTTGCGAGGCCCAAGCCTATTACGATGGCTTCGTACTCCGCTTGATTGTTCGTTACGGGAAAGAGGATCTCGACTGCTTGCTCGATCCTAGTTCCATGTGGGCTGACAAGAACGATGCCCACCCCCACAGAGCTCCTGCCTGAGGCTCCGTCCACGAACATCTTCCAAGGGATGGGAGTAGAAGCCTCCTCTCCTGGTTCCGCTTCCACCGAGAAGTCGGCTAAGAAATCGGCTACCGCCTGTGCTTTGATCGCCACCCGAGGGGAGAAGGAAATGTCGAACTCACTGAGTTCTACCGACCATTTCGCCAGCCTCCCCGAGTGCTCCACCCCTTCTAGGATATTTCGGAGAGGATGGTCAGTTATGACCCGGATGGAGTGAGCTTGAAAATAAGGCCGAAGCTTCCTTGCCGATACCACCAAGGCGAAGGCGAGCTTTTCCAAGATTGGGTACTTCAACTCCGCCTTCTTGAGCAACTGGCTGACGTAGTAGATTGGGAGCTGCTTCTTCCCTTCCTCTCGGACCAACACAGAACTTACTGCTTCCACCCCTACTCCCAAATAAAGGAGTAGGTCTTCACCTTCTTTCGGGCTTTGAAGGAGAAGTGTCTGAGTCAACTGCTCCTTCAGCCTCCCGATCGCCTTTTCGCATTCGTCGGACCATGCGAAATTCTCAGTTTTGCGAAGCGTCTTGAAGAATGGAGAGCACTTCTCCCCGGCTTTGGATAGAAAGCGGCTGAGACCTGCCAACCTTCCTGTCAGCCTCTGAACTTCCTTCATGGTCTTTGGTGAGGCCATCTCTAGGATTGCCTTAACCTTGTCAGGGTTCGGCTCCACCCCTCCCGGAGTGATGAGATGTCCCAGAAACTTCCCCCTTCCAGCTCCGAACACGCACTTCGCCGGGTTGAGCCTCATCTTGAACTTCCTCAGCGTCGCAAAGGTCTCCACCAGATCAGCTAGATGCTCCGGGACGCTCTTGCTCTTGATCAAGAGGTCGTCCACGTACACCTCCAGGTTCCTTCCCTTCTGCTCCTTGAAGACAAGGTCCATCATCCGTTGATAGGTGGCTCCTGCATTTTTTAGCCCAAAGGGCATCATTTTATAGTTATAGCACCCGTCCCCAGTAATGAAGGAAACATTGCGGCAATCGGAGGGATACATCCGGATCTGGTGGTATCCCGAAAACGCATCAAGAAAACTCATTACAGGGAAACCGACGGCTGAATCAACCAGCGCGTCGATTCGAGGCAAGGGATAACAATCCTTGGGGCAGCTTTTATTCAATAAAGAGAAGTCCACACACATTCTCCAGCTGCCTACAGCCTTCTTAACCATTACAACATTGGAGACTCAGTCTGGGTACTGGATCTCCGACACAAAACCTGCGTCCAGCAACTTCTTCACCTCTTCACGGATAGGTCCGGCCAACACGGTGGCGGTGGACCTCTTCTTCTGGCGGACGGGCTTCACCGCGGGGTCGAGGTTGAGGTGGTGGCAGGCAACCTCTGGGTCGATCCCGGGCATCTCAGCAGCACTCCAGGCGAAGACGTCAACGTTATCTTGCAGGCACGTTGCCATCTCCACCTTCTCGGTGACCTTCAGCGATCCACCGATCTTCAGCAGCCCCGATACTCCCGCTGCGGAGAGTACCTCGATCTCCTCCACCTCCTCGGACGCCTCCAGCCGGGCCGTGCCTCCAGTAACCCTCTCGAACTCCTCCGCGTCAGCCATCCAGCTGATGGTGCTAACCGAGCTGAGGTAGCACTCGCGAGCGGCTCTTGGATCGCTCCTGATCCTCACCTGGACGTCCCCTTGGCAATACTTGAGGCACTGATGGTACGAGGATGGGACGGCCTCGAAGGTGTTGAGAAGTGGCCTCCCGAAGATGGCTTGTTGCAGCTCAGGGCGTCCACGATGACGAAACGGCACTGGAGAGGGGTGCCCCCGAGTGTTACAAGGAGATCTACTCCTCCCTCCACCTCTTGCTTCTCTCCGGAGAAGCCAAAGAGGGGTCCATCCGGCTTTCGGACCCTTCCTGCGTCGACTCCCAGCCCGTCAAACGTCTTCTTGAAGATGACGTTTACGGAACTACCGTTATCGATCAGGATTCGATCAACGGTAAAGTCTTCTACGGCAGCCTGGATGACGAGGGCGTCATGAAAGGGGTTCTCATTCCCTAGCATGTCTTCTTCGGAGAAGGTGATCTCCTCCAACGGGGGCGGTGCCTGCGAGGTCGAAGCGACGCTCCTTCGATAGATTTGATGGAGACTTCCCTTGCGGGAAGCTCCTATCCCCGCACCCCCGTGGATCACCCCCACTCCTCTACCTCCTGGGGCCACTTCTCCTCGACCTCCGTGGTCGACTCGGTCCTCGTTCCTTCTTCGGCCGGCGTCCTGAACCGCCGGCTGCTCGACCGGAGCTTCTATTCTCCGCCGCTCTCCTCCTGCCTCTCCTGCTGCCAGCCTTCTTCTGGCTTCCCAAAAGTCCGGGCAGGCCATCGTGTCGTGCCCTTCCACCTGGTGGAGTTCACAGTAGAGAGGAACCTCCTACACCTGTGGCCTCCTCTGCTTCTTATTCTTCCGGCCCTGGCGGTTGCCGCGCCTGGCAACCGCCATTGCTTCCTCCCTTCTTCTCTGCTGGCGCCCCTCTGGCCTGTCGTAACGCCTTCTCTCCGGGGATCTCCTTCCCCGCTCCTGACGTTGAGGTCCCCTGGCCGGCTTCCACGGTGGCCGGTTAGCGGGGACTTGGTAGCGTCTTTCTTCCTCCCGACGCTCTGGGGCCACAATGAGTCTCCTCTCCTCGTTCCTTCTCGGCTCCTCCCTCCTGGGTTCTCTTTCTCTCCTCTCCTCTCTGCCCCTTCCTTCTGGCTTCCGCTTCTCCGCCCTCCTGGGCTCTTCCTTCTTCCTCTTCTGGGGGGACTTTCCTCCTCCTCCTCTTCCTCGTCCTCCTTGGTCACTCGGGTGAGCCTGGCTAGGAAGCCGCGGTTGGAAGCTTCACCCTGGACGAACTGGTTGGCCCTTTCGATGAGGTTGGCGTAGGAGTAGGGAGGATTCCTACCGATCTCCAGCTTAAAGAGGCCCTCGCGGAGGCCGAAGGTTAGGGCCAACCGCAGGGTGCGACCATCCACCTCCTGGATGTGTAGCACCTCTTCCTGGAAACGATCGATGTAGTCCCCCAGCGTTTCTTTTGGTCCCTGGGTCAGATGGAAAAGGGTCGTAGCCTCCTTCTTCAACTTCTTTGCCGTGGCGAACCGCATGTTCAGCCCCCGGCAAAGGTCTTCAAAGCAGTAGACGGAGCCTTCCGGCAACTGGTGAAACCAGTCCCTTGCCTTCCCTCGAAGGGAGATCGCGAACAATCTACACTTGAAGGCGTCCGACATAGTCCGAAGGGAAGCGACATCCTCGAACCACTGGATATGACGGATAGGGTCTTCTCTCCCCGAGTAATAATTCATCGAGGGATCCCTATACCCCTCTGGCACTGGCGCGGCGAGGATCTCCTCGCAGAACGGGCTCCTCCCCCCTATCTGGCGACGATCATCATCTGGCCGAGTATCTCCCCATACTCGCTCATCTGGCGAGTATGATAGAATCTCGCCTGCTCGTCCTCCTCGCGGAAACGAGTTCCGCCAGGTCCTTGAGACGCTTGCAGACCAAACTGCGACTTCCTCGGTCGCTTGAACTCCTCGGCGTGTGTCTTCCCTGCTCGCTGAGTGCGAGCACCTTCCTCGGACGGGCCCGGGCGATGAGGCGAGGTCGCCGTTCCTTCCGTGCGAGGTAGAAGAGCTACTCGCATGGTGCCTTCCATCCTTTGCGCGAATTCCTCGAAGACAGCCAACGATAGGAACTCGCAGCCTCGAGCCGAGTTTCCCGCCACCTCCTCGTGGTCGCTAGCTGCTACCATCTCACTTTTCTACCAGACTTTCTTCCTCTGTCCGCGATCCACGTTCACCGCACCAAAGTGTTGACGCCTGGAAAATCCTGGCCCCAAAATTCGGATCAATGCGGCCTGAGGCTACTTGCCCAGCGGTTCAGCGAGAAGGTTTTGGTTAGCCACTACGGATGAAATGAAGAGATAAGGGACACAACCCCAGGTGCTGCGGCAGGGAGGTCCCACCACGTACCCAGAAGCTCTAAAGAGTCTTCTCCTCCAAAACCACGAATGGCCGAGCTCGGTACTAGGTAGGCACTTGCTATCTTGATTGTCAAAGGGGGAGGGGTGCAGCTCTAATTTTGACAAGTGCCATTTCTAGTACCCCTGGGGGTCTATTTATAGACAAATCCTAAGGAGGGGGGGAAGCAGATGATCATCCCTGACCCCCTAGAGTTGGTTTTTTAGACAAGGCAATAGGTGGGCGAGCAGGTAAGGAACCCAGACCTAATTGGCGAGTTGGTTGACCAAGTCGCCAATAGGCGAGTAGGTCCGAGCTCATGGCTTCCTCGCCTGTCCGGGTAGGGAACGTCGGGCAGGGCTTTCCTCCTCGTCATGGGGCGAGCGAGTACCTTCTCGCACAACCAAAGCTCTTGATCTTCCTTCGTCTTCGGGATTGTTGACTTCTGTCTTGACCTTTTGACCTTGACCTCCGCCTACGTGGCCTTTAGTGGGGCCCACCTTCGGAGAAATTGTGTACAACCCTCATTCTCCGAAGGTGGGCCCCACTAAAGGCCACGTAGGCGGAGGTCAAGGTCAAAAGGTCAAGACAGAAGTCAACAATCCCGAAGACGAAGGAAGATCAAGAGCTTTGGTTGTGCGAGAAGGTACTTGCTCGCCCCATGACGAGGAGGAAAGCCCTGCCCGGCGTTCCCTACCCGGACAGGCGAGGAAGCCATGAGCTCGGACCTACTCGCCTATTGGCGACTTGGTCAACCAACTCGCCAATTAGGTCTGGGTTCCTTACCTGCTCGCCCACCTATTGCCTTGTCTAAAAAACCAACTCTAGAGGGTCAGGGATGATCATCTGCTTCCCCCCTCCTTAGGATTTGTCTATAAATAGACCCTCAGGGGTACTAGAAATGGCACTTGTCAAAATTAGAGCTGCATCCCTCCCCCTTTGACAATCAAGATAGCAAGTGCCTACCTAGTACCGAGCTCGGCCATTCGTGGTTTTGGAGGAGAAGACTCTTTAGAGCTTCTGGTTACGTGGTGGGACCTCCCTGCCGCAGCACCTGGGGTTGTGTCCCTTATCTCTTCATTTCATCCGTAGTGGCTAACCAAAACCTTCTCGCTGAACCGCTGGGCAAGTAGCCTCAGGCCGCATTGATCCGAATTTTGGGGCCAGGATTTTCCAGGCGTCAACAGTTACACAGCGATCCTTGCCAAGACGCCGCATTCGGACCATACGACGAGAACTCTTGCATATTTAACATTACACTCAAGTCCTGGAGATGTAGCGGTTTTTGCTAAGACGTCGCATTCAGACCATACGACGTGTCCTTAGGGGGAGCAACCTAGCTTTTGCACAATTTCTCAAATGATCTATATTCATAAGGGTGACTAAATTTTACATTGGTCGTCTACCTAACACAACCCTCACCATTTTTTATCTGGGCTTGGGACCGGCATAAGCTGGTTTTGTATAGGTCAAATGATAAGGATAAATAAATTAAGTAGTTGAGAGTTAATTATGGACACCGGTAGTCAAGATTGAACCATCGCAAACTGGATCCTAGAGTTGGATCATCTTTTAATTACGCTTTTTGATTTCCATATTTTCATTTGGATATTGAGCATAGGCTAGTCAAAGGAGTTTTTTAGATTTCTATCCTATTTCTCCTTCTCTCCTTCCTCTTCCCTTTCCCGGAACCATGTAAAATCGATAGAGGTAACTTTCTCACCCTCTCAATGGGCCAGAAAATAACATAAATAATTATGGTGTTCCTAAGTTTATCAGAATATCAAGAATAACCATTTAGAAAAATAGCTCAATTAATAAAAGGGTATGCACATGCCTAGCTTACATGATTCTAATTTTTTGTGAATAAATATTCGTGTTATGTGCTACTATGCATTAGAGACCGAAGGGAGTGGACTCTGAAGGAGCTATTATGGCAATATAAAAATGATTTATTTCATTGTCTTCCACGTGGATGTACAAAGGGGAAATGTTTGACCTCAGCTATATAACTTCTAGAACTTACGAGAATTCTACAAAAATGGGGTACACCAAGTGAATGAAACTTTAGTAAATGCAGGGTCCATGGAGGGTTTGAGTATGCAGTCTTACCTACATTTGTAGAGATAATTTTTGTAACTCAAATCCATGGTCTCTAGATAACAACGAAAGCAACCAAGAAAATTGTACAAAAATGCATGACCTCGGCTACATGACATCTAGAACTTAATTAAATTCTACAAAATTTGGGGTACACCAAGTGATGAAGCTCCAGTAAATGTAGAGTCCATGGAGGGTTTGAGTGTGCAGTCTTATCTACATTTGTAAAGAAACAATTTTCGTAACTCAAATCCATGGTCTCTAGATAACAATGATAGCAAGCTACCATTTTTCCAAGCCAGACTTCTAACTTGACAATTTTCTAAGATTAATTTCGCTGCACCGTGAAACTTCAAAACATACATGTTTCTTCCTGATTATTCATTGGCTCGGTGCGCAGTGCATGTTCTCGATAGCGGAACCAACTCTGCCCATTAAAGGTTTTGTCTATATAGGCACGGTCAATGGTCCTCCATGCTTCCAAGAAAAGGCGATTGTCTTCAGTGAGTGCCCCTACATTAGATCATGTAAGAGTTTTACACTTCCGGCACTTTTAGATGAAAATAGTAATGGTGCTTATTTGCTTAATCAAGCATCAAAAACTAAAATGTATTCTTCTAAAAGATGTTAACTTACAAGTTGGAGCTTTACTGACTGATACAGATGCTGATATAATGAGCATCATGCTCACAACCATGCAAGAGAAGAGAGTACCAACTCCTTGTATGAAATTTTCTTGCCAGCCCATCAAATTCTGAGCTTCCCTCTGAGAAGACAAAACATTTCGACTATGCTAACACATTAGTAATGGAAAAAAATTACGGCGCACTAAAATGCGTTTGCAATCTTTGATACGAGGATAAAAATACAGAGATTTTCTAAGGAACCACAAGTGATTTAAAATGTTCTTCCCCTGAAGCCGCACATTTGGCACTACAAATTACTCAAATTAAGTTGCCATATCATTCAAGGTACTATGACACTTCCTCATATCCAAAGGACTGCGTTGCGGGCTTCCGACTGAGAGCCGATTGAGAGCAGGTGTGCGGTCTTGAGAGGAAAAAGTCTCGGAGAGGATCGTCTCGACCCTTCCTTGACCTAGCCTTCAAAATGGTGAAAGATACAACAAGATCCGAGCTCGACGGAGAGAGGAGTCTTGCTCAACCCTAACCCTAGCTTAAAAAGATGAGAGAAGGAGAGATTCAAGAGAAGAGAAATTAAGTTTCATTCATCATATCCAACAAAGCCCACCCTCCTCACATATATATAGTGAGAGGGAAAGGTTCCACAAAATCTACAAATATGCCCCTCACCCAGGCTACATAATGCGTGTTTTATTAAAAAGTGCAAAAAGATAACAATGCGGAAAAGTAAAGATACAATTCAAAAGAAGATATGTGTCGTCCCAGACACGCATCGTCATCCGTGTTGTGAGCCCATAACATCACCTCCCACGTGCGGATCAAGCTTTTCCTCAAGCTTGAGGGGCAGGGGTTTCGCCAACCTAGCATCCTCGTCATCATCGTTCGGGGATCGTCCACCTATAGCCAAAAAATACGCTTGCACCTGTGTCCGGATGAATATGGTTCGTCGCAGTTGAAACAAATCTCATGTGCATGTCGTTTTGCTATCTCTGCTCGTGATAGGTGCTTGATGGTTGGGTTTCCGTTGAATTCCTTACCCCTGAGTGGTGCAGACAGACTGCCGAAACGGAGAGTGGGGGGAGTCCTCGTGCCGACCGTCTTTGTTCCCGTTGTGGAGGCTGTCATACCGGTTGTCCATGAGGAGACATTTCTCACAGATACTGGCTAGGCTCATGGCAGTGCTAAGGTCATGTGGGGTTTAGAATTCGACATCGAGGCACAGGCGCACAGTTGATCACAAAGGCTGGCTGTGAAGATAAGTACATGATGTTCTGACAAGATAGAAGGGACACAGATAAGTAACATCTGGAAACTCTCCAAGTGATCATCCACGAGTCTGGATTGCTTGAGATTGACAAGGTTGCCCAAGGGATTGCTGCGGAGAGGTGGGCCAACACGCAGATTGCAGGAGTGCTTGAAGGTTGCCCAATTTAAAGGAGGGGCATACGAGCCAGTTGGTCATACCATAGCTGGGCCGAGCCCAAGAGGTGGAAGGAAGACAACCCGATCCAATCCTCCAACATCGTGAGCTGATTGGCGAGGAAGTGCTCACAGTGAGTGAGTCAATGGATCACTCTTACTGTCAAACAAGAGAAAATCCAACTTCATGTAATGTGAAACAGTGTCTCCCGTGGACCGAGGCACATGAGAATCAAAGGCATGACGAACGGAGGCTAGCCCTGATTAGAACTCGGCGCGGGGTGGTGTGATGATTGGGGGGGCCAGGTAGAGGCAAACCATCTATGCGGGCAGTCAAAGCCGCGAGCAAGGCTTGTTGTTGAGCTTGAATGGCCATCAGCTTTTGACTGGACTCCATAATGTGAGCATAAGTAAGACCGCTCTCTTCCATGGTCGCAGAAGGTGTGGGGGGCTGGTCGGAGGTGGTAAAAGTGGAGGTGGAGGGATGGAAGGGGCGATATTGAATTAGTTAGATAGCTTAGTTAAAGACACACAAATCAGGCATGTGCAACTACATTCAATTATGTTAATTAATTATAAATATATAGCATGCAGTCAACTGAAAAATGGAGATTGCAGTAAATTTCTCATTCCAAATACGTTTGAACAAATAAACGGAAAAAATAGCCCACAGGTTAAGCATATAATGGACCACGAAAATTGTCCTCAAAAAAATTGAGGAAAATAAAGAATACAGCGTTCTCTTGCCTGATTCAATAAATGAACACAGCAGATATTATAGAATCACACAAAAGCAAAAGCAGTCTAAAAGAGTCAATCATCAGGTTAACATTTAGTGATCCATAACTATATTTATTTGGTATGTTCCTGGATTAGACTAGGATCCCAACAGTTGGTTCTAATAGAGTAACCGATAGTTTATCTTTCATGCGACTTAATTTACCACTTCTTTCGTGTCTCAGTCCAAGTTTGGCTAATCATCCAAAAAGATTAGTTAAGCAGCATTGGCTTGGTAAGACTTTGGCTCTGTTTGGTGCGGCGGTGGCGGTCACGAACGCGGTGGTTGTGAACCGTCGTTCGTGAACGTCCGACCTCTCCTAAGGAACTTCATCCACTTTTATGTTCAAAACTAGTTTTCGTTTTTGATGGTGGTCATAACCGTTGTCATGTCAAACATACATTCTATGAAGGTGGCGTTTTTTTCCAAACGCGATGGTCATAACCGTTGTCATGTTTGGTGCAGCGGTGGCGGTCACGAACACGGTGGTTGTGAACCGTCGTTCGTGAACGTCCGACCTCGCTTAAGGAACTTCATCCACTTTTATATTCAAAACTAGTTTTTGATGGTGGTCATAACCGTTGTCATGTCAAACATACATTCTATGAAGGTGGCGTTTTTGTCCAAACACGCCGGAGCAAAAAAACCGCGCCAAACAGAGCCTATACCTTACCTACTCATCACATAGCACCTTTGAGCTAAAAATTATACAGTAATTATTATTTATGAGAAGATATGTACACCAAAAATTGCTACACAACTACAACCGGAATGTCCACGGCCAAGGGCGAGGTCCACTTAGCTATGAGCAAAGCTAAGTGTGCCTCCATCGATAGTTAGTGGTCAAAACCAATGGTCGGCGAACCAAACTCGGCAGTATGTTACTCAGCGGCCACGATCATGGACATTATATAATTAAGAAATGAGTTGGATTAGGCATCTATCGACCTCTTACAAGTGTGTGAGAGGCAATACTGAAGAACTTGAGTTCTGATGAGTTCAAAAACAATTACAATGGAATAAAGAGGTGCGTTTCCTTCCAAGCTCAGGCAACATTCTGGATTTAAGCAATTAATATATTTCTGGAAAAAAAATGAAATGAAATCAATAGTGTGCCCCATGTTACGACCCTGGACAAGCAACCCAACCGTTGTGTTCACCAGCGTGGCAATCCTGGTCGCCCGGGCTGCAGCTCAGTTCGTGAAGAGGAGTGGTTTGAAGGCTCCTTATCAAGGATGTTGTGGGTTTAAGATCCCACCTCAACAACTTACCGCTGCTGAGAAACAAGCGCGGAGAGTGGGTTGGGGTGCTTGGGCTGCAGCCCGGGCGACTAGGATTGCCGCGTTGGTGAACACAGTGGTCGGGTTGCCTGTCCAGGGTCGTCACACCCCATACATTAAACAACACCCTAAAACATTTTTCAGTATTGCCCTAATGTGCTTGTGCATAGGTGTGCACGGCCTTTAGCATGGCCTCCATTGACCTCATGGAAGTGCAGTGAGGAAGCACATAGAAAAATAAATGAAAAAATAAATAAATTAGTAACTATATGCAGAGGAATAATAATAAGAAACTTAACAATGAGCATAAATGAAGCCACCAATTTGACATCAGCAAGCAAAATTAGTCATACTACTCAATAATTTATACTGATAAACCTAGCATTTTTGTGCGCAAGGGTTAACCTTGTTGCTGGAGAGGACTTGAACAATGAGCATAAATGAAGCCACCAATTCGACATCAGCAAGCAGAATTAGTCATACTACTCAATAATTTATACTAATAAGCCTAGCATTTTTGTGCGCAAGGGCGAACCTTGTTGCTGGAGAGGACTTGAACGTTAGTTCTTTTAAACTCCTTCAGTTTTCTCAGGAAGAACCTATTCCATGGACAAAAAAGAATCAGACTGAGGAGATTAAGAAACAATGTAAAAAAAAAAATTTAAATTAACAACAAAGAAGTCCTCAATACCGGAATTTTGACTTAATTTTAACTTCACTCGTCGCAAAAAGTTTCATGCGGTAAATCTTCGGATGCTTCTCTCTTGGGGTCGGAAGAGGTCGACCCACAATCTGCAATTGACGAAATCACAAGCAAAAATGAATGTCTTTTTATGTCAAAATCCATAGAAAGCGCGGCATTCTCCGTAAAAACGGACGCACAAGAGTTCGTTCTGGGATTAAAAAAAACCCTAATTACCGGAGGAGGGAAGAACGATACGGGATAGAACGGAGTCAGGATACTCATTCGATCTCCTAACCGGAAGCTGCCCATGAATCTCGTAGATGCCGGCAACGACCTCAATGTCGCTGCAGCCTCCATTCTCCCGATCGGAATTGTGATGGTGCTTTTGCTTCAGTAGAAGCAGCAGCCGGGACTGGGAGGCCTAGCGTCTATTGCTGGAGAAATACTTTTGTAAGTATGTATTCGGTACTACTGCATATTCGCAGTCCTAGAAATATTTAAAATGGCTATTTGAAGTTCTAAAAATACTTAAATTCATTAGCCTATGTTTAGTCGTTATAGGACTGCTTATAACATTATTTTTTAAAAAATTATGCTTTCAAATTTTTTTGCGAAAAAAATACAGTCGTATTTAACACTAACAAAAATATCTCTTCTATAGTAATATTTTTACAACGTTTATCCAAAATATATGCATATGAGATATTAAAATGATCTTAAAGATTTTTATTTTGTAAAAAATACATCTTAGCATAAAAAATCAATTTTGTACCTTCTTGTAGGAACGCTACACGTATAAAAAAAATTTCCCTATCGCTAAGCATGGAAAGTGTCGATTTTGTTCATAATCGCATGTGCGGGCTTTATACGACGAAATTTTTGGTTGCGGATTCCATTTCCAAATCTGACTGAGGCAATGCTGATTATGGGCCTAAGTCGGATCCAACCAAATTACCTAACAGAATCAAATCAAATTACACGATTCGATTTTAATAGGTTGTGGTTCGGTTACGGTTTCAATTTTTGAAAAGTCACGTAGTTTGGTTCGGTTAATGTTTTGAATGTCAAACCGAACCGAATCGAACAGAACCAAATTGTATTAGCACCTACATTAACATTAGTAATTTAGTATCATAATGTGTTTGATTTATTTGAGCGTCACGGTTGACACGATAGCAGTTTAATAAAAACTTAATTTGTGTTACTGATGTGCACTCGTAGATTTATAGGTTCTTCCGGAGTGCATTTAGAGGAGGCTCCACTGAGGAGATGTGGAGTTAGTGGGGTCAAAGTCAAACCATGATCATTAGAGTGGAGGAATCCGCCGCGCACAGTTCACGCTACGTTAACGTCAGGCGCAATCAAGACCGCACCCCACTATTGGGGTGCGGGTAGCCCACACACCCCTTTGTGTGTGTGTGTGTGTGTGTGGGGGGGGGGGGGGGGGGGGGGGGGGGGGGGGGGGGGGGGGGGGGGGCCAAACCGCACGCCATGGGATGCGGCAAAACCGCACCCCCATGGGGAGCGCGTGCCGGGAACGCATAAGTGTTCTGAGCGTGTGTCAGGAACGCATAAATGTTCTGAGCGTGCAACAAACACGAGAGCGCTCTGAACGCGCAACGAGTCACAGCGATAAACATCGCGAATGCAAGTATGCAACTAAGATTATGTATTCACTTTTTTTAATCACCAAAATCGAACTAAGCCATTCGGTTCGGTTCCAAATTTTTGGAATCACATAAGAGTGGCTCGATTTACGATTTTACTTAAAAATCAAACCGTCCGTTACAGTCCTAATGTTGATACGTGGCGTAAAATGATAACGTGAAAGACTTAACTACACAAAAAATTACTGGTGATCTATATGGAGATCGCGGGTGATCTTCGTGATCGCTTTTTTGTCGCCCGAACACAAATTTATTAGTTGTTCTTAATTGTTTCTTTTTTCTTTTTCTCTTACCCGTTTCCATACTTCTTCTTTATTCATTTGAGAACACTCCAAGATTCAGGCTCCGCTTAGTACGGTGGTAGCGATCGGGAACACAGTAGTTATAAATCGTCGTTCGTGAATGTCCGACCTCACCTAATGAACTTAGTTGTCATGCCAAATATGCATTCGTGGCGTTTCTGTCCAAACTCGCCGGAGCAAAAACGATGCGCATTTCTTGTGTCAGCATGGGCATTTTCGTCATTTTCGAAAACAAATAACTTTTTTTTTAATTATTTCATTTTTTTCCCCCAAATTCGTGGCTCTCTAGCCACCAGATTCTCCACTATCAAGTATCAGCCCCTTATCGTCTCTACTCGATCCACTTTTCAACTCTTAGAAGCGCCGGCAGAAAGAAGAAGAAAAATAGCGACATGGCCGGAGCTTCATCGCCCATCCTCCTCCACCCGCTCCCAATCCGCCGCCGCCTCCCCGCCCCGATCTGCTCCAAATCGGACCACCTCTCTCAGGCGCCGCTCCTCCACACCCGTCGACTCGTTCTCTCTTCACCGGCAATCTTCCTCGCGCTTTCCTCTCCGGCGATCGCGGAGGATATCCCTTTGTTCGGACTGAGGAAGAAGCTGAGGAAGATCGAGGAGAAGGCGGTGGAGGTAGTCAGGGAAGGGGAGAAGGCGGTGGAGGAAGGTATCCTGGCGGCGGAGAAGGACGTGGAAGCGGCGGCGGAGGAGGGGATCGCGGTGGCAGAAGGGATCAGCGTTATCGGTGATTTGGCGCAGGCATGTGCGGTGGTGGGGGCGGAGGTCGTTGGCCTGTTCGTCGGCGTCTCCGTCGTCAATGGGATTCTTGGACCGGAAGGAAGAAGCTCCTGAGAGATCAAAATCCACAGTTCCTTTTTTCTCTCTCTTTTGCTTCTATTTCTTTTTCTATTGTGCGATTTTAATCGTGCAATGATAATTGGATGCATTTTTAGATGGTTTCAGTGAGTTCTGTTGACTTAATTTTGGGTTCAACTGGGTTTGTAAATTCGAAGTGTTCGAATCGAAGCACGGTAGTTGTGTCGGGCTCGTCACGGCACAAGTTGAGCTGACCTGACCTGACCTGAACCGAGCCTAATTCGGTCTGATCGAACCACCCAACGCAGACACTAACAGTGTGTTCGGATTTTGTGCCCGAGCGATCTACTATGACATCTTTGGAGCGATGATGCTTCGCAGTTATATAGAAGGCGTTGATTTCATAATTTGATCTTATATTGGGTGTGTGTTGACATGTTGGCCAAGGAGTCGCGATAGACTGCAGGATCAAAGAAATTCGAATTGAAGGACCTGGTCAGTCCCAGTGCAATTAGAATGATCATCTCCGCCCTTAGAGCAATCAGGGCAGTGGAGAAAGGCGGAGTCACTTAAATGATGCATTTGCACGCTTTTGGGGGAGAGCTCACTCTACAGGGGGTGCTTGTAGCCGGAGACTTTTTAGTGTCCTCCCTTACGAATTCCTCGATTGATCTCCCTGGTTGGGAGGTGAACTTCACGATCGTTCGAATCCATGAAATGCAAAACGTTGCCTCTTTCAGTGTGGAGAATCACCTCTCGATTTGCGGGAAGGGGGTGGGGTGTGTGTGGGACTGGGCGGTAGTTTATTAGGTTTTTTGTGCTGCATGTCGTATTTTATCAGAGGTTTCTGTCAATCTACATTGTGTGATTCCTGTTGAATTATATACTTGAGGGGTGCGCGCAAGGCGGACGATTTCCAAGCAGACCCCATGTCCATCACACGCATGCATGTCGCCATCCACAACTTCTCAAGATCCCTGACCCGCCCGATAGCTGCAGCTCGATGAAGAATAATAAGAAGAAGAAAATAAAATCTCAAATTTGACAAATGCTGCTCTGAAAGCAATGGTCCGGACGAAACATCTCCGACTCACTGGTCTCACAATATTCCAGCTCTTAGATAGTACTGAAATTAGTGATGCGGATAGGACATTGAGGCGCCAAAGCTCTACGATGCAAGCGTGGACAACGAGGGATTGATGTCCTCCTCGACGCAACTATGTCATCGAAAAGGAGGTTTTCTTGGATATGGAGAAGAAGATGACGAGGATGAAGAAGGATTACTGATGGCGGATCAAGGATGACTCTCGGGCGCATGCGCGATCGGGAGCAGAGCGGGTGTCGAGATAGCCAAAGGACCAAAAATCAGAGAAATACACAAAGAATGGCTCTAGCTCATTTTCAAAATCCACAGAATTGGATCAATTTCAATTCCCATGCAGCCAATTCCGTCCAGTCGAACACCCTAATTTGAATTACTAATGCGCAATTCCAATTCCCGGATCCAATTCTGCCTTAATGAACGGACCCTTATGTAGAGGGAGCTCGAAACATCCGGAGGAAAGTCAAGGTGGAACTTACTCTCCGTTGCCTTCAGCTAGGTATATATAGTAGAATACCTAGGGTTTCCACACACATAGCCCCCGAGCTCGTTATTCGTCCGAATATACACTTACAATCTCCTCCTATATTCGTGACAAATAACGTAACATTTCGGGGTGCTGGAGAGTAGACAAAATAATAAACAAACTAAACAAAGCATTTAGGATAGATCATACTAATCAACATATGAAAAGGTTTTTGCCTAAACGGCAAGTCAGAAAACCACAGATTCTATCCAAAAAAAATATTGTCTGAATAATTATTACAAAACATAGCATGAAATTAAATGTTTGATGATTCTATTCGTCTAGTAGATCATCGTCATCCATGTCTAGGTCTACATCTCCTCCATAATCTCCACTGTAGCCTGCAAGGAATTTCACGAGTCAGACTCTATGAATTCATAATCGTATGCAGTAACGTTTAAAGTAAACTAGCTCTTACTAAATGAGCTTAGCACTTCTAGCAACGGTGAAGTAACTCTGTCAGCATCTCATCCAGTCTAACTAGGACTAGACCCGTTATCTTACTCATTACTGATCACTATGTGTCTCACCAACACATGTGGGCACACATCACGTGCAACATTATCAAATGTTGAATAATGTGCTGTGACCAATAATGTTTAGATTAACATTTACAACGACTTTTCAATTTCCAGTTAAATAACTCTTGAATCAACTTACAATGAGAAAGTTGCTTGGTTATCAAATGTGGAATAACCGGCACCAGACCATCTTGGGTTTTCATCAAGAAATTATTTGGGTTTTCAGTCTGTTTTTAGATGCTTGAATGTTGCGACTATAGGTTCTCACTGTTAAAACATAAACTGCGGAGGAAAGTTTCATATTTCTATGAACTTTAATCTCATTTCCCCCGATGTTTTGATTGTGAAAGCTCTATTCAATCCTTTGGTCAAAGGGTCTGCAACATTATCTTTCGATCTCACATCAATAAGGGACATAGTCCATTGACTTGTGAGAGAGGTCAACCAGGATTGTTTCAGCCTGAGATGCCTTCTTTTGTCATTGAACAAAGTGTTCGTAGCAATCGTTTTAGTAGCCTGATTGTCGCAGTAAACTGCAACAGAACTCATTTTCAGGCTCGACAAAGGAATGTCCATCACCAAATCTCTCAGTCATTCGGCTTCTTCTCCTGCTGACGCAAGAGCGTAGAGTTCGGATTCCATAGAAGAGAGAGCAATACAGGATTACCTCTTGGACTTCCAGGCTACAGCTGCTCCTCCTAGTGTAAACACAAAACCACTAGTGGACTTGCTGTCGTTTAATTCTGAGCACCATGATGCATCAGAATAACCTTCAAGAACTGAAGGCTGACCAGTGTAAACTAAAGCATACTTTTGAGTGTGCTTTAAGTATCGCATGAGCCTACCCAAGGCGTTCCAATGATCTTTACCCGGATTACTAGTGAATCTGCACAACATGTCGACCGTAAAGGCTATGTCAGGTCTAGTGCAGACCATGGCATACATGAGGCTACCAAGCAGTTTAGAATAATCTAACTGTCTAACCATAGCTCCTTCATTGGGCTTTAGGCGGTTAGTGTAGTCGTATGGTGTCTCAGATGCGCTACTGGCACTGTATCCCCACGTGTCCAACAAGGACTTTATGTAGTGACTTTGACTTAGGGAAATACCATTTTTCTCAAAGCTCACTTGCATGCCTAGTATAGTGTTAGCTACACCTAGGTCTTTAATGCTAAATTCTTTTATAAGATCTGACTTAACGTCATCCACTTCGGATTGATCAGACCCCAGAATAAGCATATCATCCACGTACAAGCATATTATGGCGACTTTATCCGATCTATTACGTATGTGAAGACATTTATCCGAAAGACTCGACATGAATCTCATGTTCTTTACACTATAGTCGAACTTCTCATGCCATAATTTCGGTGCTTGCTTTAGTCCGTATAAAGACTTAAGAAGTTTACAGACTTTCGTTTCGTGACCGTCTACAATGAAACCTTCAGGTTGACTCATGTAGATCTCTTCGGCCAGATCTCTGTTCAAGAATGCAGTCTTAACATCCAACTGATGAACAACAAAGTGCTCAATAGATGCAATAGCAAGGAGAACCTGAATGGTTGCCAAGTGACACACGGGTGAGTAGGCATCAAAGTAATCTACTCCGCTTACTTGTGTGAAACCTTTAGCCACCAGGCGTGCTTTATACTTAGCTACGCTACCATCAGGATTCAATTTCTTTTTCAGAACCCACTTACACCCTACGGTTTTAGCCCCTATTGGCTTATCAACCAACGTCCAGGTGTTATTCTGAAGAAGAGAACTCATCTCTTCATCTATAACTTCTTTCCAGAGTAGTGAATCCCTGGATCTCATCGCTTCCTTATAGGTGAATGGATCGGCCTCAACGTGGTAAGTCACAAAGTCACTACCGAAGGTTCGTGGAATTCGCTCTCTCACAGAAGTTCTCCTAGACTCTAGGCCAGAGTTATCTACCGGAACGGAATAGGAGGTGCTCGGTACTGAAGTAGGATCTTCTTCAGTAATAGTTACTTGCATACCTGGGATTGTTAAGTTCTTATCTTTGAGGAACTTATCATCGAAGAACACCGCATCCCTAGATTCTATTATGATATTATTAGAAATATCAAGGAACCTATCTGCAGCACTATCCTCAGCACAACCTAAGTAGACACAAGTATTGGTCCTAGGTCCAACTTTAGGCCTTCTAGGGTCAGGAACCCTGACATAGGCTATACAACCCCAAGTCTTAAGTCGAGTAAACGACGGGGGTCTCTTAAACCAAAGTTCTTAGTGAGTAACCTTTAACTTAGCATGAGGGACTTTATTCAGAATGTGATTCGCGGTCAAGACTGCTTCACCCCAATAAGCGGAAGGCATGCCTGCAGTGAGCAGCATAGAGTTCAACATCTCTGTTAACGTTCTATTCTTGCGCTCGGCTATGCCGTTAGATTGGGGGGAGTAAGGAGCAGTGGTTTCTGCTATGATACCCTGTGAAGCAAGGAAGCATCTGAACTCACTGGACATATATTCTCCTCCTCTATCACTCCTAAAACGTTTTATTTTCATGCTTAGTTGGTTTTCTACCCTGGTTTTGAAAAGACAAAACTTTTCAAACGCTTCATCTTTAGTTTTAAGCAACGAGATATGACAGAATCTCGTGCAGTCATCTATGAACGTGATCATATACTTCCTCCCACCTCTGGTGACAAAACTTTTAAAGTCACAAATATCGGAATGTATAAGCTCAAGAAGTGTTGTGCTCCTAGTAACCGTCCCAAAAGGTTTCCTAGTGATCTTAGTCTGAGCGCACACTTCGCATTTTTCAAGTGGAGACTTAGTGTCTAATGTGATCTTGTGAGTTCTAGCTACTTGGAACATTTTTCTGTAGTTGACGTGTCCTAGTCTCTCGTGTAGAGTCCTAGGGCTAACTAAGTTCAATTGAACTTGTTGGACTACCTCACTTGCTAGACTCAGACGGTACATCCTATTTTGGACATAAGCACATCCAAAATAGTGCGAGTTAACTAACAAAGTCACCCTGCCGCTACAGAAGCTAAGCGACATACCCGCATCACATAACAAACTAATAGACACTAAGTTAGCAGCTAGAGAAGGTATAAATTTGACATTCTTTAAAAATAAAGACTTACCTGAGGAGAGCAGTAGAGTTGCATTCCCCACCTTCAGCACGTCAGATGTGCCTCCATTTGCCACAGTAACTGATTCCTTTGCATCCTTCAGCTCTGTCAGAAGATTAGCATTGTTGCAAACGTGGCACGTTGCCCCCGAATCCAGGTACCACTCTGTGCTGGCCTGCGCGTGTCCGACCATGGCAACAAAGTCGGATGGCTCAGCTTGGCGGACCAAATGGGCTTGGTTGCCTTCTTGTGGTGCCCGGGTTCTCTCTTTCCTCGGTTGCTTGCAGTCAGATGCACAGTGTCCCCACCTATTGCAGTTATAACATTTACCCTTAAATTTCTTAGAGGGTTTACTCGGACCTGCAACCTGGGGGCTACTACGAGACGTTTTGGTCTTGGGAGGGGGCGAAGGCCGCTTGGAGCTTGAAATCATGTTGGCAGCAGCCTTCTGCTTGCCAACAGCTTCCAAAGCGTTCTTCGTCCTGTTCTCATCCTCAATGCGTATGAAACGCTTGAGGTCGTTCAGACCAACCTGCATCTTCTTGCGATACATTTCTGTTTTGAAATTGTACCACGAGGAGGGCAATTTATACACAATCGTGCCCGCAACAAAACTTTCGGGCAGACTGATGGACTCACTATGCAAAGAATCAATTAAAATTTCAAACTCTGATACCTGAGGGAGAATGGTTTTCTCCTCGTCGAAGCTGAAAGATTGGAACTTGTCCACTAGGTGCGTCTTGGACATGTCCTCCTCCTACCTGAAGTGCTCCTGCAGCGCATCCCAGATCTCCTTTGCGGTGCTCATCTTCATGTAGGTCTGGGCCAAGCTGGATGACAGACAGTTCAGCAGGTAGTCCCTGCAGAAGTCTTCATCTGAAAACCACTGTGCCTCATCAGCAGTCTCAACGACCTCAGCACCATCAGACTGAACTGTGTAGAACACGTTCAGAAACTTCATCCCGAACTGAGTGTTCAACTTCCAGGCGTTGAACTCAGTCGCCGTGAACTTCTCCAGCTTTATCATCGGAATGGGGGACGCCATGGAGTTCCCCTTCATCATTGTGCTTGGAGACGGCGGTGGAGGGAAGAGGCGGAAGGCGGCTGAGGGGGATCTGGAGGCACGGGAGAACAGTGGCGCACGGGCACTGTTGCTGAAGAGCGCACGGGCAGCGGTCGTGCGGGATCCTGGCAGACGAGCGCACGATCAGCGGTCGTGCGCGAGGGGTCGAGCGCACGATCAGCGGTCGTGCGCGAAGGTACTGGCTGGCTGCTGAAGAACGCACGAGCAGCGGTCGTGCGCGAGGGGTCGAGCGCACGATCAGCGGTCGTGCACGAACTCCTCTTTTGCTAGCAACGACTTCGTCTTCTTCGCACGAGCGGCGGTCCTAGGGCACAGCTTCGACTCCAACAGCGGCAGATCTGGACAACGCAGCAGCAGCCCTCGATATTCGGGCTAGGGCGACGGCGACAGCAGATCTGGGACTTCTTTTAGGCGAACAGCAAGCAACAGCGGCGAAGACGCGAGAGGAGGGCTGCGAGGAAGGACGGGATCGCGACCTCCTTCCTCTACCTTCGTCGTTTGCGAGCGGCTGGAAGAAAAACATGAGACGAACGGCTTGCGGATCTTCTTCACAGGAAACGACAGCAGCGGCGGCGAGAGGCGCGAATCCTTCGCGTGAACAGCGACGGCGGAGCGGACGAGCGCGATCGAGCGGCTGCAGCGGGAGCAGGAAAGACACGATCGACAGCAGGCGAGGGCGCGATCGATCGGGCGGCTACTTCCGGACGACGGGAACGAGCGCCCCTTAGGGCTGTTTCGAGAATGTAGAGGGAGCTCGAAACATCCGGAGGAAAGTCAAAGTGGAACTTACTCTCCGTTGCCTCCAGCTAGGTATATATAGTAGAATACCTAGGGTTTCCACACGCATAGCCCCCGAGCTCGTTATTCGTCCGAATATACACTTACACCTTAATGTTCTTTAACGTTACAAATATAAATTTCTTTATATAATGTTTTACTTAATATAACTATTGAAAATTAATTATGAGACCAATACTTGCGTTTTTACTAGACTCTTTATATATGAGACAAATTTCTGAGAATACATTCTCTCTATTAGAAATTATTGTATTCTCATTCTTGTGATTTTGCTTTGTTTTTTGTGTTTGCTTCTTCAAGTGCAAGTTTTGGGTGTCTTGTGTGTTTACCTTTACCATGACTATGGCATAAGGTTGGCTCCGGTCTTACGGGAGTGTATCGATGAGATGACGCGGGATGATTAAGTCATATTCTTGCCTGAGGCTGGCTCAAAGCTTACGAAACTGAGGTGATAGAGTATCTGTGAAGACTCTGACAAGAGGCTGACTCTGAGGTTACATATTCTGTCTGATTATTAGTGATTGAGAAAGTAATAACAATGTATACTATGCTGGACAAGAATACCGATGAGACTTTGAAGGAGAATTTCTAGAACATCTCGATTTCCAGAAGCACCGCCTAAATTAGAGTTGACTTGAACTTTCAATGTCAACTCCCTTTTTTTGAAGGGATATGACTCCAACCAACCCCTTATCTCCAAAGGACATGAAGAATTCGACGACGTTACACTCAAAAAAAAATTCTCCTTCACCTCAACCCAAAAGCAGAGGCGGGCGATGACGATGAACTATCGGGTAAACAAAGTACAAGTATTTTAGGTCAAGCCGCAACATATTCTAAATGAGAAATATTGTTACATATCTATTAGAATAAATAATATTTGTGGTTCTTAAGATGTAGATTTACAAAATTGTCCTATTTTTTTAATAAAAATTTCTTGTTCTGTATATACAGGTGTACAAAACATCCCCGTGCATGCAGTGAGGGTCCGGAGAAGGGTCCCACCACAAGGGTGAGTAAATAAAATTGCATGATAAATATTATACGAGTATATTTTAATTTATACGCTTAATTATACATAAGCTTGTGATCATATAATTGTATTGCTATTTTGCACCCTCTCCGATCGACAGACTCTTCTTCGGTATCGCCGAGCTTATCCTCAGAGCTCTCCCTTCCAACTCCTGCAAGCAAAACAAATATAAATTATTACCCTTCCATCCCTACCAAAACAAACATTTAGTTGTTTTGCAAAGTTAAGAGACCACAAGTATGCAAAAAAAAATGTGGGCCCCATAAATCGTATTTTTAACATACACACGCACTCGTTTGCACAAGCAGTCGTGCATGTGGTTCTCACGTGCTCCGATAAGAGCAGTGCCCTCGTCGTCAAATGAATATAATAATAATATTTGATTGATGTATTCTCCTATATCTCCCTCTAGATTGTTTGTGTAAAGGAGAAAATTATGAAGGGTAAAATAGGAAAGAGGGATTTCAAAATACACACATCATGACCCCCTTCGGGAGATTTTTTGGTCCGATTTCCGGTTCTAACCGGAATTTATCCATGCCATTGAAATATATTGGGATAAGTGCCAGAGACATCAAGTCCATTCAAAGTACAGGCGGCGGGATATGTGTGATCGCGCGGACCGTCCGAATCCCAGACACGGAAATTTCGCAGCCCCCTTCACCTATAAACAGTTGTTTTATAGGTTGAATGAATGTCAAGACTTATACATAAGAGGACGTGTTGAGAATAGTCTCACACGAAGAAAATAATTTTGATTTTATGTTGTCTTTAAGTTCTAATAGACTATCGTTATTTATCCCCGTGCTCGAAACTCCCTAAAATTTCTCGAGGAAAACTGAGATACCAATTTCAATTTATGCATAAAAAATTAGAGTTAGGGATTCCTACTATTCCGTTGAGGGATTCCATGGCGGCGACCATTTCGTCTTTGTTCGAGTAGCAGACGAAGCCGTAGCCGCGGGAGCGGCCGGTCTCGCCGTCGTAAAGAACACGGGCGCCGACCAAGCTTCCGTAATCCTTAAACACCTGCTTGAGAGCCTCCGAGGTCACCGACCACGACAAATTTCCCACAAACAGCTTGAACTCGCTTTCCTGGTACATTCCAGCCCTGCCCTTCGACTTCTCCGGGTACTTGACCCTCAACGTCCGGCCTTCGTATTCCTGAAGTGTGCAATTAATAATATTTATCACATTCAGAACATTATATATATATAAATATTAGTAGCATGGAGCAATTACCAAAATTGGAATAATGTTACACTAGAAACTCATCTTCCCTTACCTATACTAATATATAAAGATATTAAGTTATGGTGTAACCCGGTTCACCAACGAATATAAGCCGTCAGATGAAGATTCAAATGATCCTATCCATTCGCAGGTGGTCTGCGAATAGCCTTTCAGTTCTGTGTTGGTTGGCTATTCGCAGACCACCATAGTATTCGAATAGCCAAACATTTTGCGCCGGTTGGCTATTCGCAGACCACCTGCGTAGAGTTTTTTTTCGAAAAATTATAATAAAATACCGTATAAATAATTTAAAAATTAAAAAATAAAAAAAAGGCAAAAAAATGATATAATTTAAAAAAATTTATTAAAAAAAAATTAAACCAAAAAGTTAAAATAAGCCCGCCGATTGGGGGCGGGCGAAGCACGCCGCCGCAAAACGGGTACTATCGCGCGGGGCACGAGGGGCCCCCCATGCACTGTCACTCGTATATAGTATAAATATAAGGAGTAATTACCAAAACTTCCTATAAAAATTAGCATAATTACAGGTTGCATTATTCTTATGTTTTGAAATTACAAAATCCATCCATATAAATTTACACTCACAAAAACACTCTCTTTTAGTAAATTTCCCGTGGAGTCTTATAAATTTAGGGCGCTGATATCTGCACTGCAGTTTTGGCTGTCCGAACTCTATTTGTATGAGTTATTACGCGGCTTTTGGAAATACGTTTTGTACATGCATTTTTAGGAAAAGTGTTCAACATGAAAGTTGTAGATCTAGTCGAGAGCTACAACTTTTGTGTTGTACACTGCGTATTTCCAAAAATTCTCTATAGTTACGCCCAAGCTTCAATCAGGACGACAATACGTCTTGTGCGTGCATTTTTAGGAAAAGTGTTCAACACGAAAGTTGTAGATCTCGACGAGACTACAACTTTCGTGTTGAATACTTTTCTTAAAAATGCATGTACAAGACATATTTTCAAAAGGCCCGTAATGACTCAAACAAATAGAATGCGGATAGCCAAAACTGTAGTGCCGATATCAGCGCCCATAATTAATCATGAATACATCGGATTTGTAAATACTAACGGTTCCATTGAGGTTGGAGATGACGGCTTCACAGGCTTCCGTACTGCTCATGGTAACAAACGCAAATCCTCTGCTTTTTCCCGTGTCCTTGTCGTACAGCACCTGAAAATTATGTGGAAATTAATTATTATTTTATTTTATTTTCAGATAATGCTCTTTATTTTGTATAAGATGAATGTTTTCATTCTGTTATTTATTTATTAAAATAGCTAATTTCTTTATGTTTTTAAGGCCTTTGGAGTCCGGAATTAAAAAAAAAAGGTGATTGTTATCCGCACCACAGTTTTGGTTATCAGCACTCTTTTTGTATGAATTATTACGTGTCTTTTGGAAATACGTCATGTACATGCATTTTTAGGAAAAGTGATCAACACTCGAGATCTACAACTTTCGTGTTTAACACTTTTCCTAAAAATACACGCACAAGACGTATTGCCGCCCAGATTGAAACATGTGCATAACTATATCGAATTTTTGAAAATGCGTCTTGTATATGCATTTTTAGGAAAATTGTTCAACACAAAAGTTGTAGATCTCGTCATGTTGAACATTTTTCCTAAAAATGCATGTACAAGATGTATTTCCAAAAGGCGCATAATAACTCATACAAAAAGAGTGCGGATAGCCAAAACTGTAGTGCGGATAACAATCACCTTAAACAAATAGTAGAAGAAGAGGATTGATGTTGACTTACAGAAGAGAAGCATGAAAACGCGAAAAACTCTTTTTAACTATGTTGGATGTGGGAGGGTTAATTCGATGTTTTTCAAGAAGTCCGAAAAATACATTTTTGGCACAAGCATTTTTCTCACCATCGAGAAATCAAACGCCTCCAGAACAGCGTTGCCGGTGAGAATAGAATTTCTCCCACCACCACCGCCGCCCCAAACAAAGGGAAAGAATCCGAGGATACAAGCAATTGTGCATGAGGTACTCCATGTGCCACGATGCGACAATTCAATTTTCATTTATCCTTTTGATTATTTTTTGACTTGCTAAATGCAAAACTTAATAAAAATTAAAAAAAATAATGACATGTTTTTACAACAAAATAAAATAAATTATAAAAAACTATTAATTTTAAAATAAAAGAAGGGCAACTTGAACAGATAAATATTTTGCCAAAATTTGTTTTTCACTTGTACAATAGCATAGATATGAGAAATAAATCTTTGTATGGCCTTCAACTTGTTTGAGAAAAAAGAAACAATAAAATAAAATAAAAACTTATTTTCTCATTTAATGTAGTTAATGAAACAAAGGGCAAACGATAGCCCGGTGCACAAAGCATCCCCGCGCAGCAAGGGTTCGGTGAAGGGTCCCACCACATGGGAGAAACATAGGCAAATTTTACCCTATATTTTTGCAAGAGACTGCTTTCATGATTCAAACCCGTGACCTCAAAGTTGTAGAAAAATGAGGGGTGCCCAGAAGAGAGATTCGAACGAAAAACAAAAGAGAAAAACACAGAGAACACACAAATTTAAGAGGTTCTCCCAAAACCGGGCTACGTCCCCTATCCCGCCTCCTTCTCCTACTTGTATTCACCAATAGAGATTACAAAACACACAAAGTTACAAGGATCAAAACCGATCCTACCTCGCACCCCTCTCTTTGGACAAGAAACGGAGGAACCACCGCCGGAAAACGCCTCTCCACGGAATCACCTCGTAGACGCCTGCCAAACTCCCAGCCGAAAACCGCTGAGAAGAACCTTAACCCTAGATCCGGGTTACACGCCTTTAAATATGCCACGAAACCGAAACCCGGATATCCGCACACCCGAAAACCGTCGGGGGCTCGCCGCCCCCGGACCCCCGCGTTCGCTGGTACTTCAATCATCGGAGAGAGTCACGCTCCGACGTCTCTAAGCTCACTGGGCTAACCCGGTGTGGGAAACACGAGAGCCCAAAGTGTTCCCCAACTCGAACAAAAGTCACACGACAACACCTCAACCAGTCCGCCAAATCTCCGAGTAGATAAAATTTTACTATATTCAATATAACTAATTTACCTCAACCGAGAGAGGGCTGATGGCATAGTCCTGAATGACACTAGCCAGCTGCGCGCCGTCACAGTGGTACGGAAGATTTCCAAAGTAAAGCTTGGTATTCTGCAGCCGCCTCACCTCCTCCGCCGGAGCTTCATGTTCTTGAGCCACCACCACCACCGCCGGAGTAATTCTGGTAAGGTTACTTCTGTGAGCGACGCCGGTGACTGAAAGCTGTTCGGGGAAGCGGCAGAGATCCGGCAATGAAGGAACTCGAACGGCGCCGGTGGCTTTCAGAACGGAGTTGAGAGAACGGAGGTGCCGGCGAGCGGGGGTGGTTGAGAAGCAGGCCGAACTCGGTGCTGCGGCAGCGGCAGCCATTCTGGTGGAGCTCGGCGGTGGCGACTGGCGGGAGGCTTCGACGGCGGCGGTGTGTTAAAACTATGGAAGGGATGAAATTAATGAGAGATATGGAGGAGAGGGGTGGCGGGATGTTATCTGTGGTGACGTGGAGAAGCTCGTGTCCACTAGAATAAAGAGTTATTTATCGCGCTGATTGAATAAAAATAAATCAAACAAAATAAATATAAAATTGGGAGGTGTTAAATGCGCCGTAGTTTTAGCTAGTCGCACCTTTTGAATGGTTAAAAATACGCATACTTGCTAATTGCATCGCAATTTTGTTAAAGACGCCGCTTCCAATAGAGTTAGAAGGTTGAGATCTTCTAGTTCCTCTTAATAAAACACTGCATCAACAAATTATGAAACCATCACCGGCGGGTTGATGATGATATTGGAGAACACGACCTTCGGATGGAATCTGGAAGCAGTATGGAGCAAACCCACGCACAAGGTGTTTGTGGAAATGCCCCACCAGCCGATCGGACCCGGGCTATTACCCAGATTCTGAAATAATAACTCCTACAACAATGTTTAGTTTACCAAAGAGATTGAAAACCTCTAATTCCAGCAAATCAACGGAAATTGAAAAGTAAAGACAGAAAAATATATAGAGAATGTATAAAGGAGAAATGGAGATGAGTAGGGATTATATTACTTTAGAGTAAAAAAATATTGCTAAAAATGAAGTGATAGAGAGGCAAAAACAACATGGATTTATCTAATCGGATGGATTTATCGAATCGAAAGGCAAACACAGCATGAAATTTTCAAGAATTTAGGAAATCTAAATAGAAGAGGACGAAAAATAACGTTGATAGTAGACAAAAAGGGTAAACAATATAGTCGGTAAGCATCTGAGACATCTCCGGTCGTTCTTCCTCAGGGGCCAGCGCTCTCTGCTCGCCGACAGTGGTGAAACACCCTCCGTTGGAGCCGGTACCGGAGGAGCGGAAGGCTCCACCGTTGTTGGTGCTTTTAGAAGTCCAACATCATAAATTATGAGAAATTGTGGTGCTAGTTAGTGCGGTGCGACTAACATTTATTAGTAGAAATTGCGGTGCAACTAACCAAAATTACGGTGCTTTTAACAGCTCCCTATAAATGAAGAAAGATAATATGAGGTCTTAGGCTCCGTTTACATGACGGTAGTCGGTAGCGGTCATCATTCGTGAACGGCCGACCTTACCTAAGGAACTTAATTCACCTATAGGTTCAAAACTAGTTTACTTTTCTTGATTGCGGTCATAACCGTTGTCATGCTAAACATATATTCTATGACGATGACATTTTTGTCCATCTCATCGGAGCAAAAACGCCACGTCAAACGAAGCCTTAGACTTCGTTTGGCGCGGCTTATTTGTGTTGGGAATGCGAGCTAACACTCCCGACCAGAGCACCTGTTGCAATTTTGAGCGAGCACCTGTGCGACCGCGTTGAGCGGTATGCAAATTCGCAAAAATAATGCAATGCAGAAAAATAATAAAGCACACAGAAAAATTTTAACGTGGAAAACCCAATTGGGTCAAAAACCACGGGACGATCGGAGTCCAACTCGGAAAGTCTCCACTAAAAATTTGTGATAAATCACACGCACGGAATACAGGCTTTCCCTCCACCGATCCACAAAGGATCTCCACTCATCCACCACCAAAACCACAAAGGTTTACACAACCCCCTTTCCAACAACACACATAGGTACAATATTGAAAAAGAGAAACAACGTGAGAGAAGCGTTACCCGGACGGATTGAACAATCCGTCCCAACGTCAAAGATGACGTTCTCAGATCCACAGAGAAGAACGGCTATGTGCAGCCCCTTTCTTCCTCGTCTTCAGCCTCCAAGCCACGAACAAAATGAAAAACTGCACAGACGGCGGCGGCAGCCCCTTGACTGCAATAGGCGGCAGCAGCCCCTCCAAAGCCTCAACAGCAGCAGCCGCAAAGCCTGCACAAAACAACGGCTGGATCTCCTCCCAGGCGGCGGCCTCACAGGCGGCCAAACTTTTCAGCGGGTGGCTCCTCCTTCTCAGCGGGCGGCCCCCTTCTTCTCAGCGGGCGGCCCCTTCTTCCTCCAAGGCTCCAGGAGGCAGCCTCTCCAACAGCACAGGCGACGATTTTCAATCACACAAGGGAGAGAGGGGGCACACGGAAAAACTCAACATTAGGTTTTAATTTTTGTCTATTTACTGCCTTCCAAAACTGAAAAGACGCCTCCCATCATTCAGAAGATTGGCGGTTACGAATCTGAAAATCGGATTTAAAATTCGCAGATATGTTGCAACACCCGATTTTTGGTGTTGCAACACCTAGCTCTCCATGAAATTCAGAGAGTAACAAGTTGCAACACCCCATTTTGGTGTTGCAACACCTTTGTCAAAAATTCAGCAAAACTGCATATCACGTTCCAGATTACCACCGATTCAGTTCCTTCGATAAAACTAGCGCGTGCCCGGTGGTTTTTACCGACTCGGATGGAAACCACACCCAACAAATCTCCCCCTTCACATCGAGGCAGAAGAAACCGCCATCCTAGCGATTCTAACGCAATACTCGAACTTCCCCCTTGGCACGGACTTGGTCAGCATGTCTGCCCCATTGTCATCAGTGTGCACCTTCTGAAGATGAAGCTCCTTCTGCTCCAAGACATCTCGTATCCAGTGCTACCGAGTGTCGATGTGCTTCGACCTCGAGTGAAACGTGGAGTTCTTCCCCAGGTGAATAACGCTCTAACTGTCACACGGGAATATGTATCGGTCCTGAGTGAAACCAAGTTCTTTGATGAACCTCTTCATCCAAAGCAACTCCTTCCCAGCCTCAGTAACCGCAATAAACTCAGCCTCTGTGGTAGACAATGCAACGCACTTCTGCAATCTCGACGCCCATGAGACAGCTCCTCCTGCAAACAGAATCAAGTACTCGGACGTCGACCTCCTGGAATCCAAATCTCCAGCCATGTCTGCATCAGTGTAGCCCAACAGCTCTGGCTCACTGTCTCCAAATCTCAGCGTCAAGTCGGATGTCCCCTGCAGGTATCTCAGTATCCACTTCACTGCGCTCCAATGCTCTCTCCAAAGATTGGAGAGAAATCTACTGACTGTCCCAACCGCATGCGCAATGTCTGGACGTGTACATACCATCACATACATAAGGCTCCCAACTGCAGATGCATACGGGACCTTCTGCATCGCCTCAATCTCCTCGAGTGTGCTGAGGCACTGATCAACGGTAAGCCTGAAATGAGCTGCAAGAGGCACGCTCACTTTCTTCGCCTGATCCATATCAAATATCTGTAGCACTTTGTAGATGTACCGCTCCTGTGATAACCAAAGCAATCTGGCTCCCCTGTCTCTGCGAATGTGCATCCCCAAAATGGTCTTCGCAGCACCCAGATCTTTCATCTCAATAGTAGAACTCAACTTCCGCTTCAACTCAGCAATGCGAGCAGTGTTCCTCCCGACTATCAACATGTCGTACACATACAGTAGCAGAATGATGAAATCCTCTGGAGCATACTGCTTGATGAACACGCAGTGGTCAAGGGTGGCCCTGATAAAGTCGATCTCCCCCATGAAAGAATCAAACTTCCTATACCATTGCCGCGGGGCCTGCTTCAGGCCATATAGGCTCTTCTGCAAGCGGCACACCAGACCTTCCTTTCCTCTGACACTAAAACCCTCAGGCTGCTCCATGTAAAGCTCCTCGTCAAGATCGCAGTGTAGAAAGGCGTTCTTGACGTCCATCTGCTCAATCTCCAAATCAAGCCTCGCAGCGAGGCCAAGGACAACACGAATAGATGACATCTTCACCACAGGTGAGAAGATCTCATCGAAGTCAACGCCCTGTCGCTGTCCAAAACCCTTCACCACCAGCCTGACCTTGTATCTGGGAGGTGTGGAGGAATCTCCCTGCTTCACCCTGAAAATCCAACGATTCTTCAAGGCCATCTTGCCCTTAGGCAATCTCACTAGGTCATATGTGTGATTCTTCTGCAGCGACTGCATCTTATCCTGCATAGCAGCCATCCACTGGCGCTTCTCAGCACTCTCCACAGCCTCGTCATAGCTCTCAGGCTCCCCCGCATCAGTCAACAGTATGAACTCTGATGCATAATATCTAGCGGACGAGTGCCTGGCACGATCTGATCTCCGCAAGGCAGGCTCAGGGGCCGGTACATGCACATCATCAGCAATGTCCTCAGCGACTCCTAGTTCACCATCAGTGGTGATATCATGATCCGGAAGGGTATCAGTACCCTGTGCTGGCTCAGGCTCAGTAGCCTCCTCAGTGTCGTCATCTCCAACCACATGTGACTCTGCAGCAGTGCGAGAGTCAACCTCAAACTCAACAGTCCCCTCAGGATCACCAATAGTCCGATCCTCACAGAAAACATCATCACGGCTACGTACAAGCTTCTCCTCAACTGGATCAAAGAACCTATACTCAAACTCTCCACTGTAGCCGTACCCCAAGAAATACACTGTCGGGTCTTCGAATCCAACTTCGATCTCTCGTCCCTGGGGACGTGCACAAAGGATTTGCAGCTGAATACCCGCAAGTGACTGTAAGAGGGGTCTTTCCCATACCAGACCCTATCTGGGACATCCTCCTGTAATGCTGAACTCGACGAGAGGTTGATGACATGCGCTGCAGTAAGAAGAGCCTCGCCCCAAAACATCCCTGACAGCTTCGACTCAGAAAGCATGCATCGAACTCTCTCCATCAGTGTCCAGTTCATCCTCTCAGCTACGCCATTCAGCTGCGGCGTCTTCGGCGGGGTCTTCTCATGTCTGATGTCATGGTCCCTATAGTACTCATCAAAGGGACCAATGTACTCTCCCCCGTTGTCTGACCTGATGCACCTCAGCCTCTTACCAGACTGTCTCTCCACCTCAGCGTGGAATCTCCTGAAAGTATCGAGAACCTAATCTTTGGTCTTGATGGCATAGACCCAAAGCTTCCACGAATGGTCGTCAATGAAAGTGACGAAGTATGATGCTCCACCTCTAGTCTGGACCTTCAGTGGTTCGTAAACATCAGTATGAACTAACTCCAAAGGCTCAGATCTCCTGGTGGACGTGCGGCTGTGAAATGATATCCTGTTTTGTTTCCCAGCCATGCAGGGGTCGCACCTCTCTAAGTGATCCCCAAAAATATCACAAATCAGCTTCTTCTTCGCCAGGCATCCCAAACCCTTCTGGCTAATGTGTGTCAGCCTACTGTGCCATAAGGAAGTGTATGCCTCATCCCTGACGGAGTTGGCCTGAGCAGCTTCAGACCTCCCCTCCATGTAGTACAGTCCAGAATCTCTATAACATCTGGCCATCACAAGCGATCCCCTGATCAACTTCCAGAAGTCTCCTCCAAAGACACTCAGGTGTCCTTCGTCTCCAAGTCTGCCAACAAATATCAGATTGAAGCGAATATCTGGCACATGTCTAACATCCCTCAGAACAAGTAGGGCTCCAGTGCTCGTCTTCAAGTGCATGTCTCCACGCCCAAGAACCTTGGGCGTATCCCCATTTCCCATCCTCAACACCCCACAGTCATGAGTGGTGTAAGTGGCAAATAACTCCATGTTGTGGGAGACATGCGCAGAGGCTCCAGGATCAACGATCTAGCATCGGTCGTCACACGCAAGTGCAGCTGTGACGTCGTCACCAACAATGATGACGCCGTCCTCCTCAGTTGAAATGGTGGCTGCTGCGTGACCCTCATCCTTGCCCTCAGTGGCAATCCCATTCTTCTTCTGATCGTTCTTCAATGAATAGCAAAACTTCTTGATGTGACCCTTCTTATGGCAGTAGTGGCATTCCACGTTCTGATAACGTGACTTCGACTTGCCCCTACTCTGACTCCTGTCCTCCTTCCTTCCTCGGCTCTTACTCCTTCCTCTCCCCCTGGGCTCAGTGTAGAGAACGTCAGCTCATGAAGAAGAGCTTGAAGTCCCCTGAGACTTTCGTCTCACCTCCTCATTCAAGATCCCACTCTTGGCGATCTCCATGGTAACAATCCACTGGGGGGAAGAATTGATCAGAGAATCTCTGACCATATCCCAAGAATCAGGAAGTGACTTTAGTATCCACAAAGCGTTCACCTCATCTTCAAAAGTCACCTTCATGGCAGTAAATACAACTTGTTAATGCCCGTGCTTTTACAAGGTCTCGAGAGTCGTCCACAGTACCTTTGCATCAGTGATGCTAGCCACATGGTTGTAGACGTTCGGCTCCACGAACCGTCTAATGAACCCACACAGCTTCCGATGCTCCACCTTCCATTTCGCCGGATCCATGTCCTCTGGCATTTCCTCAAAGACAGGAGCATGCCAACCCTTCACATATATCAAATCTTCCATCAGTAGATGCCACTGGTGATAATTGGCACCATTCAACTTTACCATCTGCTCTGAACCTGATGTGGACTCCATTCTGCTCTACCAACTGGCCGGACTGACCACTGATCTTTGAGTTGACTATCTCAAAATATGCAACTGGAGAGGATAGCCAGCGGGCCAATGGTCGTAAACTACCACTCCCAATTGCACACCCGAGATCACAATCAACTCGTCTTGAAAACCCAAAAGGTCAGCCCGATATCTGCTCTGTCACTGAACCTCACTTTGATACCACTTGTTGGGAATGCGAGCTAACACTCCCGACCAGAGCACCTGTTGCAACTTTGAGCGAGCACCTGTGTGACCGCGTTGAGCGGTATGCAAATTCGCAAAAATAATACAATGCAGAAAAATAATAAAGCACACGAAAAAATTTTAACGTGGAAAACCCAATTTAGTGAAAAACCACGGGACGATCAGAGTCCAACCCGGAAAGCCTCCACTAAAAATGTGTGATAAATCACACGCACGGAATACAAGATTTCCCTCCACCGATCCACAAAGGATCTCCACTCCTCCACCACCACAACCACAAAGGTTTACACAACCCCCTTTCCAACAACACACATATGTACAATATTGAAAAAGAGAAATAACGTGGGAGAAGCGTTACCCGGACGGATTGAACAAACCGTCCCAACGTCAAAGATGACGTTCTCAGATCCACGGAGAAGAACGGCTATGTGCAGCCCCTTTCTTCCTCGTCTTCAGCCTCCAAGCCACGAACAAAATGAAAAATTGCACAGACGGCGACGGCAGCCCCTTGACTGCAATAGGCGGCAGCAGCCCCTCCAAAGCCTCAACAGCAGCAGCCGCAGAGCCTGCACAAAACAGCGGCCGGATCTCCTCCCAGGCGGCGGCCAAACTTCTCAGTGGGCGGCCAAAGGCTTCTCAGCGGGCGGCTCCTCCTTCTCAGCGGGCGGCCCCCTTCTTCTCAGCGGGCGACACCTTCTTCCTCCAAGGCTCCTAGCGGCAGCCTCTCCAACAGCACAGGCGGCGGTTTTCAATCACACAAGGGAGAGAGGGGGGCACACGAAAAAACTCAACATTAGGTTTTATTTTTGCCTATTTACTGTCTTCCAAAACTGAAAAGACGCCTCCCATCATTCAGAAGATTGGCGGTTACGAATCTAAAAATCGGATTTAAAATTCGCAGATATGTTGCACACCCGATTTTTGGTGTTGCAACACCTAGCTTTCCATGAAATTCAGAGAGTAACAAGTTGCAACACCTCATTTTGGTGTTGCAACACCTTTGTCAAAAATTCAGCAAAACTGCATATCACGTTCCAGATTAGCACCGATTCAGTTTCTTCGATAAAACTAGCGCGTGCCCGGTGGTTTTTACCGACTCGGATGGGAACCACACCCAACAATTTGCTCGGGTGAGTTGGGTCAAAAATGTCATTATCATAGATTGTGGCTCTGTTTGGCACGACAGTGACGGTCGTGAACGCGGTGGTACGTAAAACCGTCATTCGTGAACTAGGCACCTAAGAAACTTCATCCACTTTTATGTTCAAGTGGATGAAGTTCCTTAGGTGGGCGTTCATGAATGACGATTTTACCACCGCATTCATGACCGCCACCACTGTACCAAATGGAGCATGTATGTTCGACAAGACAGGTTATGACCGCTACCAAGAAAATAAAGTAGTTTTGAGCATAAAATGTGTGAATTTTTCTAGGTGAGGCCGGGCGTTCTCGAACGACGATTCATGACCACCGCATTCACGATCGCCATCACCACGCCAAACGAAGCCTTAGTTTGGCAGACAGAATATTCCTACAATAGCAAAAAGAGCAATGTTATATGCAGACCTGTTTTGGCTTTATGCAGGCCGTGGATATATGCAGGCCCAAAAATTGTTCAAGCAGGCCAGATTTAATAAATATAAGACAATTATTTGTGTTCGATTTCGATGAGGGCACTGACCAACACCGCCAGGTCGTTGGCGTCTCTCCAGCACCAGCATCCTAAGCTCCGGCGGGTTAAACTCCAACTCCGTCGGGTAACTTCGAATTCGTGGCCAACCTACAACCTGTGCTCTATATATAGCCACAATCCATGTCTTATACCCCTTTAATTTATACAAATCTTGTGCAATGGATCTAATAAAAGAGAACAGGTGCAGGAAAACATGGGAACGGCGACGAGCGGAGCAGCGACCTAGGGAGAGTTTGGAGCGGAGCAGCCACCCCGTCGAGAATAAAATTAGGGTCGACGAGAGCTTCGAGCGGAGCAGCGACCTGGTGGAGAGCTTCGAGCGGAGCAGCGACCTGGTGGAGAGCTTCGAGCGGAGCAGCGACCCCATCGGCTTGCGGGTTGAACGTGGCGGGGCGACGAGCGGAGAGCTTCGAGCGGTCGAGAACAAAAATAGGGCCTGTAAGTTGAAAACAAAAAAAAAGGGTTCTTTTTTCTAAAATCGTGGACTGCATATAGCCTAAACTTGTCTGCGTATAACAACGCTCTAACAAAAAAACTATCCGTTTGACACGGCAGCGGCGGTCACGAACACGGTGATTATGAACTGTCGTTCGTGAACGCCCAACCTTACCTAAAGAACTTCATCCACTTTTATGTTCAAATCTAATTTTCTTTTTTGATGGCGGTCATAACCGTTGTCATATCATGTCGTGGCGGTGGCGCTCATGAGCGTCGTGTTTATGAACCGTGACTTGACTTTCGTCGCCGCAATTTTTTTCTCATTGTGAACTTAAACGTGATTCGAGGACTATTGTTCATGACCACCGCATCTACGTCGAAAGCCCCCACACTCATACAATATTTATAGGATATTCATTATTCAACCAACAAAGAAACGCGGCTGTGTAAATGAGGCAAACGTTTTTGCGTCCGTGTCCCGGTACGTCTCCGATACGGAGATCATCAAAAATGATCTCCACACGCGCGAGTACTCTCTTGGTTGATCCGGGGCGTAAATTCAGAAACAAAGTCCGGTCCGAAAAATCTCTAGAGATGAGGGAGGGGGGCGATTCTCAGCCACAGAAAGGAAAAGTCAAAGATGAACCCCCAAAAAAAACCTCTTACCCACCAATACTTAGCCAAATTCATTCATCTACCTATATTTAGACAAAATTCCACCTCGAAGCTCAAATCTCTTAGTTGTTCCCGCCAACCACAGAATTTAGCCAAACTTGACCCTCTAACCCTCCCGTCCTTCGACCACCTCGCTTCTCCTCTCCCTTGCTTTGGCACCACCGCCATGACCCATGGCGGCCAAGTTGGCGTCATGGATCCCCGACAGCATCTCCACCACCATCACCACCACCTCCTTCAGCCGCCACCGCCTCCTCTGTCCACCCCCTTCCACCTCCTCGAAATCACCATCATATCTGCTCAGGATCTTAATCCAACATGCGGGCGAACTCGGGCCTATGCCCAAGCATGGGTGGACCCAAACTACAAGCTCGAAACACGGATTGATCGGATTGGCCGGACCAACCCAAGTTGGAACGACAAATTCATCTTCCGCGTCGACGATGACTATCTCCACTCTGACACCGCTGCCCTGACCGTCGTGATCAAGCGGGCTTCCCAAGTAGGGTGCATAAGACCTGACCCCATCATTGGGACAACCCGACTGATTGTCAACACAATGAACCCATCCCCAGAGATCCAGCTGGTGGCTCTACAGGTCCGACGACCGAAGTCGCTTCGGCCGCAGGGGATATTGAATTTGGGAGTGGCCTTATGCTTGGACTTTGAGGCGGCAAGAGAGATGGTGTTTGATCGCACTATGAGCTCGAGGGGGCGATGGGAGGCAAGGGGATATAACGTGGACCTCGAGAAGAGCGGAGAGGTGGGGAGGTGGGTGGTTGACAAGGAGCGGGAGGCATTGCAGCTGAAGCTGGAGAAATGGAGATCAGAGATCTCCCCTGCGGTGGTGGATCCACACCAAACCATAGCGGTGCCAGATAAGAAGAAGAGAAACAAGGTCGTGGGGAGGTTGTTTGGGTGCTTCTCAAGCCACAAGACGAGGTGGGATTGAGCGCGGTTGCTGGGGTAAAGTGATTTGTAGAAATTCTTACTAGGAATTTCAAATTATTTAATTTGTAATTTAATTAATTACTTATTTATCTACACAATATATACAAAGAAGTATCGCGATGTAACTGTGAGGCCCATAAGATAAATCGTGGATGGCTGATCGATCTAATAAAAAGAGCGGTGTAATTGTGGAGGTTCAAATGAATTTTATTAGAGCTCCTATACATACTATGATAGGATGTTTTGGGCCTATATTTTAAGTCCACATCACCCCACAATGTTAAATTATGATTTTACCTCTGACTTTATTGAAAAGGGAGTCAATATCAGTCATTTTTTAATCTTGCAAAAATGTCGATGGTGAGAATTAAACTCAGGTCCCCACTTTTGCAAACAAGAATTTCAATCATTACATAGTCTAATTTTTATTGAATATTATTGAAATATATATATATACATATTTAATATATATATATATGTTGCGAGCTCGGGTGCTCTGGTAGACCGGTCGAATTGAACCACTTTAGCTCGAAAGTGAACCGAGCGCGCAAACAGACAATGAATGAATGAATTAGTAAGTGACACGAAAACGTTTAACGTGGAAAACTCGGAAAGGGTGAAAAACCATGCGGCCGAAGTTGTGCCGCCCAACTTCCACTATCTGCTGGGGGCCTTACACTTAGAAATTAAGAACTCGGGCGCGACAAGCCGCTGCTTGTTACAATGATAGTGAGAGAGAGAACTCCGAGGGTGACATGTCACCTCTCAAAAAACAAAGTATTTCTTCTTCTGAGAACGGTAGTGAGATTAAAAGTGAGAACACTGAGTCGTCTTTCGGGATTCAAAGGATTCCCGAATCACTTAGGAAGATGTTCTTCCGGAGCGAAGGAAATCTCCAAGTCCACGAAGGAGATCTTTAAAGCCCGACGAAGCTCTCTCGAGTGCCGAAGGAGAACTCAGAAGAAATCTTCAACGGAGTTCTCTCGGCTTGGCCGCACCCCCCATGAGGGGGGTGCGGTTGGTCGCACCCCCATGGGGGGGGGGGGGGTGCGGCTTGGCCGCTCCCCCCATAGGGGGGGGTGCGGATTGGCCGCACCCCCCATGGGTACGGGTGGTGCGACCGCACCCCTTAAGGGGGTGCAGGCAACCTGTACCCCACTAGCGAGGTACAGCCTAACCGCACCCCAGTAGTGGGGTGCGGTCTTGACCGTGTCTGGTGCTGACGAAGCGCGAATCGCGCGCCGGCGGATTCCTCCACCCCTATGATCATGGGTTGGACTTTGACCCACTAACTCCACTTCTCCTTAGTGGAGTCTCCTCTGAACGCACCCTGGTAGTACCTATGAATCTATGGGTGCACATCAATATATATAAAGTAAAATCATTAAACAAATTTTAAATTAATTATATTATGCTTCCGCGACAGTTCAATCTTTGGATACTACATATATAAAGAAGTATCACGATGTAACTGTGAGACCCATTAGATAAATCGTGGTCGTCCGATCGATCTAATCAAAGTGCGGTGTAATGGTGGAGGTCCAAGTGAATCTCTTATACCTACTATGATATGGTGTCTTATGTCTATATTTTCAGCCCACATCAGCCTACGATATGAAGTTATGATTTTACACCCTACTATGATAAGATGTCTCATGTCTATATTTTCAGCCAATTTTTAACCTTGCAAAAATGTCAATAACTGAATTGATCCAGGTCCTCACTATAGCAAACAAAGATTACAATCATTATTGATTATTATTGAAATATATTATATATATAAGTATATATATATGTTGGAATATTTTCTTTTATATTCCTATATTAATATAAAAAATAACATATATTTTCGTTTTTAAATCTTTTACAGAAACAGCAGAAGATATATAAAAATATATAAACAGTAATATCAATAATATTTCATGAAGGAGGTGAGAAATAAAAGAGAATAATCTATAGTTTAGAATCGAGCCTGGGTAAGGCGTGTGATCACTGCCCTAAAGAAGTTGCACCACCCTCCGGCAGGGCTTTCAACCGATGCTCACTCCTCCAAGGTACAACACCCGGCTAGATCCCGAAACTCCGATGTGCGCGGACACCGAAGAAGCACAGAGCACCCGAACAACCACTTGATGAAGCAAATGTAAAGAAAAGAAATCTCGTAGAAGATCGTCAAAACAGAGAGAGCAGAAGAGCGTATGAGAGCGATGGTTTTTTCTGAGAAGAACGACAATATATATAGACAGAAAATCGCCGGAGGAATCAGATCATGAAAACGACAATATTAAAACATAATTAGTATTGACGGTTATAATTGGAAGGATCATAATCGGGAAAATAAACGTTGAATATTTCCAACGTAAATAATGGCGAGAAACACGCATAAAAGAGCGGTTAAGAAAATGCGTAAAACGGCAGAACGCGTGAAAGCAAATCGACGTGCGTCGACATCATATCGACGGTACGTCGAGCTCTATCGACGCAGGACCTAACGACGCAAGGCTTATCGACGCAATCGTCGAGTTCTATCGACGCATGCGTCGAATTCCATTCGACGCCACGCCAAATTCAGCGGCTTGACGACGCTACGTCGAAATCTATTCGACGCAGCTCCGAATTCTAATCGACGCAACTCCGAGTAAAAACTCTGAAACTATTTTGAACAAAAATACAATACAATTCAATTATTCCCCAAATCCCAAATCCGAAATCCGGATCCGGATCCGGTCCGGTGCGGTGCGTGCGCACGCGCGTGCGTGTGGTTCATAGTTTCTCCTTATGTTCTTTTGAACAAATAAGAAGGTGTGAAAACATATATAAACTTTTTGGCTAGAGAGCTAATATACAAGGTGGGACTAAAGGTTCATCCTTTCATTCATGAAAGGTTTCCCTCCAAATAAGTTGGATTCCCTCCAATTTGGTTTTGAAGCTTTTCATCTATAATGAGGAGCCAAACACCATACAAGGCTCAATAAACATTTCTGAAATGAATGTTTATAAATAAAATTTCTAACAATCCCCCACAAAAGCGAAAAAACCAAAAGGCGAACTTCATAAATATGATCTTACTAATAATAAATAAAATCAAATACAAATTTGATTCATCAAGTTGTATCTAATGCAATGGGTATAGATGGAATGGTTACCTTGAATCTATACTTAGTACTTACTTCCTCTACCGAAGAGTATAATGTGCCAGAGGCTTTGAATTATAAACTTTTGACCGGTAAATTAGATAAGCACACAAAAGATTGATTGTTCTTGGGTAATGGCGGTGGGCGCGTTAATGGCCATGCGCATTCCTTGATTTTTCATGAGAGTTATTTTGGGTTCAGCCTGGGTCCCAAAGTTGCGGCCTCACAACAACCCCCACATAGGTGATGCCTCAAGAGATATTCGTAACCAATATCTCGCAAAGAAATATACCTTTGGCAACCATTAAGAACTTAATTAAGTTCATCCTAACTTGTTACGTAGAGCACAACATCATAGGAATGAGGAGAAGGTTTTCTCAACCTTATATTTTGTGCTCCCAACTACGCTACATCAACGGTTTCGTTTCTACCACATTGAACCCACTTCATGGGATCTCCAATCACATGGGTTGGGTATCCACTGTTGGCAGCAAATCATGTGGGCTTAAGCCTCATTCGCCTCAATGACAACAATATCTCCCTTCGGGACAATCCCTTGGTAAGATTATCAGCCAGATTCAATTCTGACTTTACATAGTTGAGTGATATCACTTCTTTTCTCCTTTGCTTCACGGACTTATACCTGATTCTCATGAACTTATTCATTTTGGAATTAGTACTATTAGAAGCAGTTAAATCAATAACACTTTTATTATCACAATGTAAAGAGATAGCATGCATGAGATTTTCAATCAATGAAATCTCACTAAGTAAATTTTTAATCCATTCTGCTTCGACACATGTAGTGTCCAAAGCTATAAGCTCCGATTCCATGGTGCTTCTAGAAATAACTGTTTGTTTTGTAGAAGCCCATGAAATGGCAGCACCTCCAAGGAGGAATACATAGCCCGTCGTTGACTTAACGTCTAACAAATCAGTTACCCAATTGGCATCTGAATATCCTTCTAATACTCCGGGAAATCCCGTGTACACTAAACTATAATACATAGTTCCACGAAGATATTTAAATATTCTATTTAGTGCTATCCAATGTTCATCACTTGGATTACTAGTATATCTACTAAGGCGGCCTACGGCATAGGAAATGTCGGGCCTAGTTCGGTTAGCTATGTATAGGAGTGATCCTATCATTTGTGCATACCTATGTTGATCAACGGGTTCATTAGTATTTTTACAAAGTTTTACACTAACGTCATATGGAGTAGAAGCGGGAATGGAATCATATAAGTTGAATTTAATCAACATTTTCTCAATCGAGTGTGAAAGAGATAATGATACGCTAGAATCATTTTTAACTAGTTTCATTCATAATATAATGTTTGCTTCCTCCAAATCTTTCATATCAAAATTGGATGATAAATTATTTTTGGTTTCATTAATAATTTTAATTGAGTTTCCAAAAATTAAAATGTCATCTACATAGAGACATAACAAGACAATTTCATTTCCGATTTGCTTGGCATAAATACATTTATCAAATTCATTGGATTTGAATCCAAAAGTTAAGACTACGGAGTCAAACTTTTGATGCCATTGTTTAGGTGCTTGTTTTAAACCGTAAAAAGATTTAATTAATTTACAAATTTTGGTTTCTTGGCCTTTGACCACAAAACCTTCGGGTTGAGACATGTAGACTTCTTCTTCTAAGTCTCCATGCAAAAAGGCGGTTTTGACATCAATTTGAAGAATGATCATCCTATGGATCGAAGCCAAGGCGACTAGAATATGAAGAGAGGTTATTCTAGTTACGGGAGCATATGTGTCTAGATAATCTATTCCTTATTTTTGGGCATAGCCTTTAGCTACAAGACGAGCCTTATATTTATCTATGGATCCATCCGGATTTAATTTCTTTCTAAAAATCCATTTACATCCTATGGTTTTGGCACCGGAAGGTAAATCGGTTAGGATCCAAGTTTTATTTTCTAAGATAGAATTAATTTCTAAATTAATTGCTTCTTTCCAAAAGGGATAATCAGATGAGGTCATTGTTTCCTCATATGTATTAGGATCTCTTTCAACTAGATAAGTGAAGTAGTCCTCCCCATAGGATCTTTCGGTTCTAACTCTTTTGCTTCTTCTAGGTTCATCATTTTCTAATGGTTCTATAGAAGAAGTGAAAGGTTGGTTTGAGCTAGTTGAAGGTTGAGATGAATTATTTAGTTTATATGGAAATTTATCTTCAAAATAAGCTGCATCTCTAGCTTCTATAATGGTGTTGTTAGATATTTCACTAATTAGGGAATTAGTGATGAGAAATCTATTAGCACTACTATCGGATGCATATCCTATGAAAATAGAGTCTAATGTTTTTGGTCCTATTTTCTTTCTCTTAGGTTCAGGAATTGCTACCTTAGCTAAACATCCTCACACTCGAAGAATTTGGAGGTTAGGTTTTCTTAATTTGAATAATTCAAAAGGTGTCTTATCATTTTGTTTAGATGGAATCCTATTAAGGATGAAGGAGGAAGTGAGCAACGCTTCTCCCCAGAGATTTTCCGGGGCATCGGACTCGGCTAACATGGCATTGACCATGTTCATCAAGGTCCGATTTTTACGTTCAGCTACACCATTCGATTGAGGAGAATATGGAGCAGTCACTTGATGAATAATCTCATGTTCTTGGCAAAATTGGGTTAGTTCATTCGAAGTGTATTCTCCACCTCGATCGGATCTAAGAATTTTGATAGAGGTTCCTAATTGATTTTCTACTTCGGCTTTGAAAATCTTAAAGTATGAGAATACTCCATCTTTGGTTTTTAATAAATATACGTAACAAAATTTGGTGAAATCATCTATGAATGTTACAAAATATTTATTTCCACCTCTAGTAGGTTGGCGGTTTGAATCACATACATCAGAGTGAATTAGTTCTAAAGGTTTTGAAGTTCTATCAACTGATTTAAAAGGCTTTCTAGAAAATTTAGCTTGCACACATATTTCACATTTAGCACTTGGTGCAATATTGATTTTGGGAATCAAATTTAAGGACATCATTCTTTCCATGCAATCAGAATTCACATGTCCTAATCTAGCATGCCAAAAATCAGGAGAAGAATTTGAAACTAAGGAAGAAGAAGAAATTTGATTTACTTCTAAATCAGCAATATTCAATTTAAATAATCCATCACAAACAAAACCTTTGCCAATAAAATTGTCATTCAATGTTATTACAACTTTATTAGATTCTAAAACAATCTTGTAGCCTTTCTTCACTAGCAAAGATCCGCTAACAAGATTCTTTCTAACTCTCGGCACATAAAGCACATCATGCAAGGCTAGTGTCTTCCCGGATGTCAACCTAAGATCCACTCGCCCACGTCCAAGTATTTGTGCCGATGAAGCATCTGCTAAGATCACGCTTCCTCCACTGATGTCATGAAAGGTGGCAAAGCAAGAACGATCAAAACAAGTATGAACATTTGCTCCGGAATCAAGCCACCAATCTGATGAACAAGTGAGAAGAAGACTAGGGGTATAATCTAACCTGAAGATAGGTTGATCCGGTGCTTGGATCATGTTGGCCTGAGGCTTATCTCCACGAGACTTACCAACCACGGGTTCTGTCTTCTTGTAGAAGCAGTTGGTAGACAGATGGTTTGTGCGGCCGCAGATGAAACACCATTTCCCTTTACCTGGGTTTTGGGTTGAAGAACTAGGTTTGGAATGATTGGGTTTTTGATGGCGGGAACCTGGACGGAAAGGTTTCTTATGGTTCTTTCCTTTGGCTTTGAAGTGATGGTGGGAAGAAGGATTGCCTTGCGATTCGGTGAGGTTTACTCTTGGAGCAAGGTCTTTGGGAACTTTAGAGTTTTTACTCTTATGTTCCTCCTCAATGCGGATAGCATTTTGGATCTGTACATAAGTAAGGTTTGATTGGTCATGCCTTAGTCTAGTGCTAAAGCCGGACCATGAATCGAGAAGATAATCAATAAGACATGCCACAAGATAATTTTCGGAAAGGATTGAGCCATCGGCTCGGATCTTGGACAACATCTCATCTAGTTGATGGAGTTGAGGATTGTGGGCTTGGAAGCATTAATCTTGAATTTGTGGAGGTTGGAAACATTGTAGCGTTCTATACCTGCATTGTCAAGGTTATAGCGCGCTTCAAGTGCATACCACAATTCCTTAGCCGTACGATTTTGGAGGAATACATCGTAAAGGCTGTCGGACAAAGCACTTAGGATTCGGTTACGACAATGATATTCAATGTCCACCGGATCTCTATATGGGACACGTCTTACGTAGGTTCTAGTGGTGTTTACAGTTGAGGATGAGGACGGTGGTAGAGTCGAAGCAACATCATTTGCAGCGCTAGAGATTTCAGTTTCTGCAGGAGGGGCATCGAAGATGGCAGACAAAAGACCTAGGGTATTTAACCAATATTCGACTTGTGCTTGCCAACGACGAAAACCGTTACCGTTGAATTTCTCAGGTTTGATCCCGGCAGAATCATCAGATCTAGATGCCATTTCAGATTTCTGGAATTTATAAAACATGTAGTCAATAACAGTGCATGTAAATAATAAAACATAGATAATCATTTTAATTTTATTTATTCAGTTGATGTGGAATTACCAACTTCTTTAGATTGTTGGAATATTTTCTTTTATATTCCTATATTAATATAAAAAATAACATATATTTTCGTTTTTAAATCTTTTACAGAAACAGCAGAAGATATATAAAAATATATAAACAGTAATATCAATAATATTTCATTAAGGAGGTGAGAAATAAAAGAGAATAATCTATAGTTTAGAATCGAGCCCGGGTAAGGCGTGTGATCAATGCACTAAAGAAGTTGCACCACCCTCCGACAGGGCTTTCAACCGATGCTCACTCCTCCAAGGTACAACACCCGGCTAGATCCCGAAACTCCGATGTGCGCGGACACCGAAGAAGCACAGAGCACCCGAACAACCACTTGATGAAGCAAATGTAAAGAAAAGGAATCTCGTAGAAGATCGTCAAAATAGAGAGAGCAGAAGAGCGTATGAGAGCGATGGTTCTTTCTGAGAAGAACGACAATATATATAGACAGAAAATCGCCGGAGGAATCAGATCTTGAAAACGACAATATTAAAACATAATTAGTATTGACGGTTATAAGTGGAAGGATCATAATCGGGAAAATAAACGTTGAATATTTCCAACGTAAATAATGGCGAGAAACACGCATAAAAAAGCGGTTAAGAAAACGCGTAAAACGGCAGAACGCGTGAAAGCAAATCGACGTGCGTCGACATCATATCGACGGTACGTCGAGCTCTATCGATGCAGGACCTAACGACGCAAGGCTTATCGACGCAAGCGTCGAGTTCTATCGACGCATGCGTCGAATTCCATTCGATACCACGCCAAATTCAGCGGCTTGACGACGCTACGTCGAAATCTATTCGACGCAGCTCCGAATTCTAATCGACGCAACTCCGAGTAAAAACTCTGAAACTATTTTGAACAAAAATACAATTCAATTCAACTATTCCCCAAATCCGGATCCTGTCCGGTGCGGTGCGTGCGCGCGCGCAAATTCAGCGGCTTGACGACGCTACGTCGAAATCTATTCGACGCAGCTCCGAATTCTAATCGACGCAACTCCGAGTAAAAACTCTGAAACTATTTTGAACAAAAATACAATTCAATTCAACTATTCCCCAAATCCGGATCCTGTCCGGTGCGGTGCGTGCGCGCGCGCGCGTGTGGTTCATAATTTCTCCTTATGTTCTTTTGAACAAATAAGAATGTGTGAAAACATATATAAACTTTTTGGCTAGAGAGCTAATATGCAAGGTGGGACTAAAGGTTCATCCTTTCATTCATGAAAGGTTTCCCTCCAAATAGGTTGGATTCCCTCCAATTTGATTTTGGAGTTTTTCATTTATAATGAGGAGTCAAACACCAAACACCATACAAGGCTCAAATAAACATTTTTGAAATTAATGTTTATAAATAAAATTTCTAACAATATACAGTAAGATTATTAATTTTTTTGTAAATTAAATATATTATGCTTCCGCGAAAATTGGAGCTCGTCCGGTCATTGATCGAGCCAGCTTGATCGAGGCCGGCGTGAGTACTGTCGTGCGGGGCACGAGAGCCTCCCCTCCTGTGCATTGTCACTCGTATACATACCAGTAGTCTTGCACAGGGCTACGCCCTTGCATGAACGGGCTCTGCTTATCCGTGAAAGCTAACACACGAAGCCTTAAGCGCACACCAACATTTACTTCGCCCGAGCTTTTCGTTCTTGCAACGCAAGCCGCACGAAGGGGAAGATCCAAATTTCGCCATAGACGAAGATAAGATAACAGCCGCTGCATGTTGAGTTACTCGCTCGAGGGATCCGATGATAAGAAGCAGAGTTTTCAGAGGTCAATTAAACGCTTGAGCGAAGCAAAGAGGAGGAAGGTCAACAACTTCTTCACCTCACATGGAATTCTTCTCTGTCGATCGGTCAACCGTTAGATCGAAGAATTTGCGAGGACAAAATTCCAACCACGGGGAAGTCAACCGAAATGAAAGGGGGGGGGGGGGGGGGGGGGGAGATATACATATTTTTTTGCCTCTACTAAAACATGATCAATAATTTTATGAAAAACTCATTATTTCCTTCTTATAAGAATGAAAAAAGTGACATTTTTTCAATAATCCTATCACTGAACTAGTAGAAGGCGGCGGCTCCTCGAGAAAGATAGTGGAAATAATCTGAAGAACAAGCTGGCAGAAATCCAAGAGAAACTGTGAATTCATCCGCTCGAGACTTAAGTGATAACATGATTGTGTGAAAATAAAATGTATTGACATGTTAATATAATTTGATCGTGAATAGCAAAAATCAATATGCTTTTAACCTTACTCTTAATTTTCAATGATTTTTTAACACCATCTATTACAATTTACAAGGAACCTATTTGAGCCATCTTTTAATTATTTTTACAATTAAAATATGCATCTTGTTCTCACTGTTTAAATAATATAAAATAAAAAGATAAAATGAAAATGCTTGGACGTTGACTTAACATTTGTATCTTTATTTTTCCCATAATCTTTGACTTAACATTTGGAGCATCGAGAATAAAACAGTGAGAAGTGCTCTTCAGAACTGAAAAACCGACTGAACTGTTTGGTAAAACAACAACGACGAAATTAATATTTATTATTAAATTAATTTAATATAATTAAATTCCATGATTTTATATACAATATGATAATTAATACATTAAATTGATTTATTTTTGATTAATTAACGTTAATTTAATTAATAGAAAATGATCACAGCTACGAAGCTATAATTGTGAAATATTTTGAAGTCGGAAGAACACGTCAACCAACAGGAGAATAAGGACACCAAGAAAGAACGATACTATCACAATTTAATAACTCTGGCAGCTAGTTACAAATGAACAAGGCTGAATACAAGTTGCATCCAACTTGAATCACAACAGCCAATAGTAGGAAAGAACTTGGTCACGGACATGGTCCGCTTCTCCTCCGGAGCACACCACGCAGGTGATACTCGCTCCTCGCTACCGCCGGGCGTTAGCTCTCTAACTCGCAAGCTCGCTGCTCGCAATCCAAGCTACTCGCACGCTCGCCGCGCTTCGCTTCCTCCACTTCTCGCTACCGCGTGCGCTAGTCACTAGCGTCGCGCGCTATCTCCGAAGTAGGTACTCGCTCCTTCCTTCTCTTCTCGCTAACGCAGACGCTATCCACTATCGTCGGCGCTATCTTGCGACTCGCCTGTCGAACTTACTCCAAGTTCGATGCCCGCCAAGTAGCGCTCTGGTATCTCTAACTCGCTCAAAGTTGAGGATACTCGCCACTTTCAGAATCGATGCTCTTTAAGGGGGGGTACCCCTCTATTTATAGGCAAAATAGGGGGGGGGGGGTGGCGAGAAGGAGCTAACGCCGACGCTAGCGCTGGCGCTAGCTCACTTCAATTCTAACACTCCCCCTTGAAGTGAGCTCCGGGAACAACTCCAAGCAACAAGCGAAGCCTTCGGAACGGCCCCACAGATAGGGGCTTCGTGAATATATCCGCAAAGTTGTCTTCACTCCGCACATGCTCCACAGCGATCAAGCCACCCAGCACCTTCTCTCTGATGAAGTGATGCTCGATCTCAATGTGATTGGTCTTTGCATGACACACTAGATTGGTTACCAGTTTCAATGCACTCTCATTGTCCCCGCGAAGCACAGTAGGTCCGCTGACCTCCTCGTCCACATCCTCCATTAGTCTCCTTAGCCAGACACACTCCTGAGCTGTTAAGGACGACGCCTTATACTCGGCCTCCGTGGTAGAAAGGGAAATAGAGTCATGCTTCTTGCTACACCACGTGATAGCAGCTGCTCCACACAAGAACATGTAACCTGATGTCGACTTGCGATCATCAGCGTCACCTCCGTAATCTGCATCCGTGTACCCATGCAGCTTGAAGTCAGACTTCTCTTCATAGGACAACCCCATCTCAAGGGTTCCCTTCACGTACTTCAGTATCCCCTTGGCTGCCTCCAGATGAGGCTTCCGCGGCTCCTGCATATACCGACTAACTCGGCCGACAGCAAAGGCGATGTCCGGCCTCGTGATAGTCAAGTAGATAAGACTCCCCATCAGTGCCCGAAAGATCTTCGGATCAGGAAGAATCCTCCCTTCTTCCTTCCGAAGCTTCAGCCCAGCCTCCAGTGGTACGGAACTGCTCTTCCCCTCCTTCATGCCGAATCTTTCGACGATCCTCTCGGCATACGCCCTCTGGGAAACATACAGCCCGCCTCTCCTCTTCTCAACTTGGAGGCCAAGGAGATGGTGCAGTTCACCAAGATCCTTCATCTCGAATCGTATGGAAAGTTGCTGTCTCAGCGCCGCGACCTCCTCAGGGTTGTTCCCTGTCACGATCATGTCGTCGACGTATAGCAGCACCAGCACGTGAAGACCTCCGCTCTTCTTCACGAACATGCTGGAGTCTGAGTCTGAGGCATCGTAGCCACAGAACTGCAAGTACTCCGCAATCTTCCCATACCAGGCTCTCGGCGCCTGTTTCAACCCGTAGAGGGCCTTCTTCAGCTTGCAGACGTGATGTGGAAGTGACTTGGACACGTATCCAGGTGGTTGCACCATGAATATGTCTTTGTCAATCTCTTCATACAGGAACGCATTCTTCACATCAAGCTGCCACAGCTTCCAACCTCGGCACGCCGCCAGAGCGATGATCGTCCTCACCGACGACATCTTCGCGACATGACTAAATGTCTCCTCGTAGTCCTCTCCGTAGGTTTGTGAGAAGCCTCGAGCGACAAGCCTCGCCTTGTACCGCTCCACTTCTCCATCTGCTCGCTTCTTAACCTTGTACACCCATTTGCAGGTGACAGGTTTGATGCCCTCCACCATGGGAACCAGGTCCCATGTCTCATTCTTCTCTAGGGCCTCCATCTCCTCGATCATGGCAGCGTCCCACTCCTTGATGCCAGCTGCATCCTCAAAGCAGGCAGGTTCCCTCTCATCGAGTGGTCCTGCGAAGAAGCAGGAAACCAAACTCACGAAGTTCCCCTCCTTATAGCGAGTAGGCAGAACAATGGTTCGCTTCGACCTCCTCAAGGCTTGGCCACTATCTACCACTCCGGTAGACTCCTCTGCTTGAGCTCCTCTCTGAACTCCTCCTAAAGCGGTGCTCTCCCTACTTCTTGAGTTCGTAGCTCCCCCTGAACCAGAAGCTCCTCCTGAGCCAGATGCTCCTCCTGAGCCAGATGGCGATGGAGCACTGGGAGAAAGCTCCAACTCCACAGTAGGGTCCTCAGTGACCCACTCTTCTTCTCTGCTAGATTCTCCACTCTCCGGCAGCTCCACTGAAGAGACTCCCTGGTATGAGACCAGTTCGTCAAACACTACGTCGCGCGAGACGACGAACTTGTGGGTTTGCTGATCCATGCACTTCCACCCCTTCTTCCGCTCATCGTAGCCGATGAAGATACACTTCCTCGCTTTCGGCTCTAATTTGGTTCTCTGAGCGTCCGGGACGTGCACGAAGCAGGTAGAACCGAACACCTTCATGTGACCCACATTGGGCTTCTCCCCGAACATGAGATGGTGTGGAGACACCATCCTGTTAGGACTCAGAGGTAGCTGGTTGATCACATGAGTAGCACACGTCATTCCCTCCGCCCATAAGGCCTTGAGAATGCTCTTGGCATGTAGCCAACTCCTGGTAGTCTCCACCAGATGGCGGATCTTCCTCTCTGCCACCCCATTCTACTGAGGGGTGTGAGAGCAGGAGAGCTCCCGCCGAATGCCGAACCTCCTGCAGAAAGAAGCAAACTCATTGGAGGTAAACTCCCCTCCATTGTCGCTTCTCGGCTTCTTCACTATGCGTTCCAGCCTCCCCTCCACAAGCTCCTTCCACTATAGGAACTTGTTGAATACTTCTGACTTCTCTCTCAGAAAGTATACCCACGTATAGCGGGTGTAGTCATCCACCAGAACCAGCGCATACTTATTGCCTTCATAAGTAAGGGTGGCACACGGCCCCATAACATCAGCATGTACGCACTCAAGAGGTGCCTTACACCTGATCTCCGACTTGTCAAATGGAAGTCGATGTGACTTTCCATATTGGCATCCGTCGCACACATGACCGTCGCCGTAGGAAGAGAGATGAGGTAGGCCACTCACTAGGCCCTTTGCTGCCATCATCTTCAGCTTGTCCATCCCCACATGACCCAGCCTCTCATGCCAGATCACAGCGCTGTCGTTTGTCTTTAGCTTGTCCACATAGGCATTTGCAGACAGAACATACAAATCCTTCACCCTTCTCCCGGTGAGTGTGACGTCAGTGTTGAAACCGAGACTTGCGAACAAGACTTAGTCTCTGTGGAGTTCGGGGCCCTCAGCTAGCCGAGGGGCGACCAATCCTTACTCCTCTCAGGGGAGAGCTCTAGGTTGAAGGTGTTGGAACTAGGAACTGGACCAAGGGCTTAGTGGGGAGGTCCCGCCACATACCCGGAAGCCCCTTAGGAACTTCCCTCCCAAGCCACTACTAAGCTTGGGCACCACTTGAGGCTCTCCTCACCCACTAGAGAGAGAAAGTGGGGGGAGAGAGAGAGAGAGAGCTAGCCTAAAAAACCGGATCTCCCAAATGGTGCCCCCTTGGTCCTATTTATAGGATTTTCGGATCTGGACTGCGAATAGCCAAAACTGGACTGCGAATAGCCAAATCCCGCTGTTCTGAAGCACTAAACGCAGACCACTGGACTGTGAATAGCCAAAATTGGACTGCGAATAGCCAAAATTGGGCTGCGAAAGGGAAGTCTCCAAGCTGGGCGAGAGGGGGGGGGGAACCGTCCCTCCCCCTCCTCGCCTGCAAGCTGGGCGGGGGGGGGGGGGGGGGGGGGGGGCGAACCGCCCCTCCCCCTGCTCGCCTCCTAGCTGGGCGAGAGGGGGGGGGGGGGGGGGGGGGGGCGAACCGCCCCTCCCCCTGCTCGCCTCCTAGCTGGGCGAGAGGGGGGGGGGGGGGGCGAACCGCTTCTCCCCCTCCTCGCCTCCAAGCTGGGCGAGAGGGGGGGGGGGGGGGGGGGGCGAACCGCCCCTCCCCCTCCTCGCCTCCAAGCTGGGCGAGAGGGGGGGGGGGGGGGGGGGGGCGAACCGCCCCTCCCCCTCCTTGCCTCCAAGCTGGGCGAGAGGGGGGGGGGGGGGGGGGGGGGGGGGGGCGAACCGCCCCTCCCCCTCCTCGCCTCCTCTATTAACTGGGCGAGCGGGGGGTCTCCGCCTCCACCGCTCGTCCTTCTTGCCTCCACCTCCCTTCCTGCATGGGTCGATGTTACCATGATGCTCCAATGAGCCTTTGGGAGTATACTCGGCGAATATCGGGGTTGTACACAATTCCCGCTCTTTTCGAGCGTGGCTCACGCTCGGAAAGAAATGTCCAACCCTGCATATTCGACGAGTGTCGATGGGAACCCGGTCATCGGTGCCATCTCGGAAAAAACACAGCGCCTCCTCGAGAGGTCCTCCAACCCTGACGGCCAGTGAGAGCCCGGCTAGCGGGACCACCTTGGGGAAAAATACATAGTCTCACCGAGAGGTCTTCCAACTCTGACGGCCAGTGAGAGCCCGGCTAGCGGGACCACCTTGGGGGAAAAATACATAGTCTCCCCGAGAGGTCTTCCAACTCTGCCGGCTAGTGAGAGCCCGGCTAGCGAGAGACCCCCTCAGGGAAAAAATACATAGCCTCCCCGAGAGGTCTTCCAACTCTGCCGGCTAGTGAGAGCCCGGCTAGCGAGAAACCCCCTCAGGGAAAAAATACATAGCCTCCCCGAGGGGTCTTCCAACTCTGCCGGCTAGTGAGAGCCCGGCTAGCGAGACCACCTCGGGGGAAAAACACTTAACCTCCCCGAGAGGCCTTCCTACCCTGCCGGCTAGTGAGAGCCCGGCTAGCGGAGCCGCCTCGGGGGAAAAATACTTAAGAGAATTTTCGGCCACTGAGCGGTTCCTGACCCTGCCCGTTAGGTGGGAGCCTGGTCAGCGGGTCAGCATGGGGACTAAGTACTTGGGACTTTCCTGCCACCGAGCGATCCTCGGACCTGCCAGCTTGATGGGAGCCTGGTCAGCGGGCCAGCATCGGGACTAAGTACTTGGGACTTTCCTGCCACCGAGCGATCCTCGGACCTGCCAGCTTGATGGGAGCCTGGTCAGCGGGCCAGCGTCGGGACTAAGTACTTGGGACTTTCCTGCCACCGAGCGATCCTCGGACCTGCCAGCTTGATGGGAGCCTGGTCAGCGGGCCAGCATCGGGACTAAGTACTTGGGACTTTCCTGCCACCGAGCGATCCTCGGACCTGCCAGCTTGATGGGAGCATGGTCAGCGGGCCAGCATCGGGACTAAGTACTTGGGACTTTCCTGCCACCGAGCGATCCTCGGACCTGCCAGCTTGATGGGAGCCTGGTCAGCGGGCCAGCATCGGGACTAAGTACTTGGGACTTTCCTGCCACCGAGCGATCCTCGGACCTGCCAGCTTGATGGGAGCCTGGTCAGCGGGCCAGCATCAGGACTAAGTACTTGGGACTTTCCTGCCACCGAGCGATCCTCGGACCTGCCAGCTTGATGGGAGCCTGGTCAGCGGGCCAGCATCGGGACTAAGTACTTGGGACTTTCCTGCCACCGAGCGATCCTCGGACCTGCCAGCTTGATGGGAGCCTGGTCAGCGGGCCAGCATCGGGACTAAGTACTTGGGACTTTCCTGCCACCGAGCGATCCTTGGACCTGCCAGCTTGATGGGAGCCTGGTCAGCGGGCCAGCATCGGGACTAAGTACTTGGGACTTTCCTGCCACCGAGCGATCCTCGGACCTGCCAGCTTGATGGGAGCCTGGTCAGCGGGCCAGCATCGGGACTAAGTACTTGGGACTTTTCTGCCACCGAGCGATCCTCGGACCTGCCAGCTTGATGGGAGCCTGGTCACCGGGCCAACATCGGGACTAAGTACTTGGGACTTTCCTGCCACCGAGCGATCCTCGGACCTGCCAGCTTGATGGGAGCCTGGTCAGCGGGCCAACATCGGGACTAAGTACTTGGGACTTTCCTGCCACCGAGCGATCCTCGGACCTGCCAGCTTGATGGGAGCCTGGTCAGCGGGCCAGCATCGGGACTAAGTATTTGAAAACTTTCACTACATTAATCATCACATTACATGCAAGAAAAAACTAAGTAAATAACCACGCTACATGAACTTAAGGGTGGAGAGAAGAAACTAAGCACTTAGACAAACTTGGTCTCCTACTGCTGAGGGTGATCTCCCTCGTTCCCATTGGGTTGTTGTTGCCGCACCAAACCCCTTGCTTCCTTCAATTCCAAGAACTCAGGGCAGGTGGTCGTCACGTGGCCTTCCTCGTCGTGGAGATCACAATAGGGTAACTCCACCCTACCCCCTCTTCCTCTTCTTCCTGCTTTTCTGACTCTCCTCCTTTTTTCCCAGCCAATCGCCATGGTCTGTTGAGGCGGTGGAGGGAATGCCCTTGGCCTCTGCCCCCACCTAGGGAGGTCAACCCCCTCTTCCTGGAAGTTGTCTTCCTCTTGGTCGAACTTTCTCTTGGGAGCCCCTACTCTTCCCCCCTGTTGCCTTGCCTCTGGCTCACTCACCTTGGCCAGCCTTCTCGCGAACTCCGGGTTGGCCTCCTCACTCTCGACTTCTTCTGCCACCCTTTCCATCAACTCTTCAAAGGACGAAGGAGCTCTTCTCTTGAGGTCCATCTTGAAGAAACCCTCCCGCAGCCCCAACGTGAAGGCAAGCTTGAGGGTGTACCCGGGCACCTCTTGGACGAGGAGAACCTCCTCCCTGAACCGTTCCAGATAGTGAGCCAGCGACTCCCCTGGCTCTTGTTTGATCTTGAAAAGTGCCTCGGCATCTTTCTTCCTCTTCCTTGACGTCGAGAAGCGTAGCAGGAAAACTCGGCGCAAGTCTTCGAAGGCATAGATGGATCCCGCAGGGAGCTGGTGGAACCAATCTCTAGCCTTCTCTTTCAGAGTTGTCGCGAAGAGTCGGCACTTGAAAGCATCCGACATGGGCATGATGGAGACCATGTCCTCAAACCACTGCAGGTGCAAGACGGGGTCAGCCTTGCCGAAGTAGTGAGACATCTCCGCCCCCTTGAACCCCTCCGAAATCGGGGCTGAGAGGATCAGCTCACAAAAAGGACCTCCTACGCTCGCCCCCCTTTGGGGCTGGGCAAGTGGGGGCATGGCGCCTCCCCTCTCGCCCCCTTGGGTCTCGGCGAGTGGGGGTCGAGGACCTCCCCACTCGCCCACTTGGGTCTCGGCGAGTGGGCGTCGAGGAACTCCCCACTCGCCCCCTTCCGACACCTCTTTCCCGGGCTGCTGGCCTGGAGGGCTCTCACCTACTTGCTGGGGCGAGACCTCCGGACCACCTCCTCTCATGCCTTCGCCTATCGTGGCGAAAGTTAGCTGCAAGGTCTGCAAGATCTCTTGCCTGAAATTTTCAAACATCTCCAACGTCGCTCCATCCACCAGGGGTTGCGAGCGACCTGGGTCGGATCCTCTACCTCCAGCCATGGAGCTCATCTTAAGGGTTTCTTGAATCAGTCACACTCCACGCTCACCGCACCATGTGTTGAAACTGAGACTTGCGAACAAGACTTAGTCTCTGTGGAGTTCGGGGCCCTCAGCTAGCCGAGGGGCGACCAATCCTTACTCCTCCCAAGGGAGAGCTCTAGGTTGAAGGTGTTGGAACTAGGAACTGGACCAAGGGCTTAGTGGGGAGGTCCCGCCACATACTCGGAAGCCCCTTAGGAACTTCCCCTCTCAAGCCACTACTAAGCTTGGGCACCACTTGAGGCTCTCCTCACCCACTAGAGAGAGAAAGTGGGGAGAGAGAGAGAGAGAGAGCTAGCCTAAAAAACTGGATCTCCCAAATGGTGCCCCCTTGGTCCTATTTATAGGATTTTCGGATCTGGACTGCGAATAGCCAAAACTGGACTGCGAATAGCCAAATCCCGCTGTTCTGAAGCACTAAACGCAGACCACTGGACTGTGAATAGCCAAAACTGGACTGCGAATAGCCAAAACTGGGCTGCGAAAGGGAAGTCTCCAAGCTGGGCGAGAGGGGGGGGGGGGGGGGGGGGCGAACCGCCCCTCCCCCTGCTCGCCTCCTAGCTGGGCGAGAGGGGGGGCGAACCGCCCCTCCCCCTCCTCGCCTCCAAGCTGGGCGAGAGGGGGGGGGGGGGGGGGGGGGGGGGGGGGGGCGAACTGCCCCTCCCCCCTCCTCGCCTCCTAGTTGGGCGAGAGGGGGGGGGGGGGGGTGGGGGGGGAGAACCGCCCCTCCCCCTCCTCGCCTCCTCTATGAACTGGGCGAGCGGGGGGTCTCCGCCTCCACCGCTCGTCCTTCTTGCCTCCACCTCCCTTCCTGCATGGGTCGATGTTACCATGATGCTCCAATGAGCCTTTGGGAGTATACTCGGCGAATATCGGGGTTGTACAGTCAGCATCGACAGACGATAGGTTCTTCAGGAACTTCACCTCCTTCGGTCCAAACATCATGTGGTATCCAGCATCCACTGCGTTAGCCACCGAGAAGAGGTTCTTCTTCATGCCAGACACGTGATACACACTCTTCAGTGTCACTGGCTTCTCTTCACTCCCAAGGGACACCTTCCCTTCTCGCTCCACAGGATGTACCGTATCATCCACAGTGATGATAACATCCGTTCCTTCATATGCTTCCAAGGAGTCGAACTTGGACATATCTCCTGTGAGATGATGCCCGCAACCGGAATCCACTATCCAGTCGTTCTCGAGGTTGATGGAGGCTAAAACATCGACTGACGTTGTCGTCATCTCTGCCAGGAAACAATTGCCCCCCCTCTCACCGCCTTGGTGACCTCCACCTCTCTGGTGATCTCCCTCCTTGTTAGCAGCATGACCGACCTTCAGATTAGACCGGCAGTCCTTTGCCATGTGCCCGTACTTCTTACAGGCAAAGCAAAGGGATCTCCCCTTCTCATCGCGCGCAGGGAGGAACTTACTCCCATCTCCCTGAGATGACGTTGAAGGTTCATCTCCGGAGTTCTTCTTTTTCTTGTCCCAGGATCTCCTCTTTCCTGAGAACAAAGCCTCGCCATCTCCTCCTGAGATGGATACTCCTGCCATCTGCTTCGCCAAGCTCTCCTGTGACGACAATAGGTTCTCTAGCTCCAGAAGGGAGGGCTGAGTAGCCCATCCTTGCACGAAAGTAACGAAGGGGACATACTCCTTCCTCAATCCTCAGAGTATGTGCCGCTTCAACTTCTCCTCTGAGATTTGCTCTTCAAGGTCCAAGGCCGAGATCTCCCCACATAGGTTCTTCACCTTCAGGAAGAAGGTGGATATCGCCATCTCGCCTTGAGTCGACTTTGCCAACTCATTCTCCAGGAATTGTAGTCGCGCTACATTCTTCTCGTTGAATAACCCATCGAGGGCTATCCAGATCTCAGACGCTGACTTGCAACCTATGATGTGGTCGAACAAGTCAGGTGAGATTGCTCTCTTCAAGGTGAACTCCGCCTTGGCATTGGTTTTTCTCCAAGCTCTCACAGCTTGACCATTGTCTTCGATTGGAAAGACTTCTGTCTACTCTTCTCCTCCAACGACCTCCCATAGGTCCTCTCCAAGCAGGTAGCTCTCCAAGCAAGACTTCCACTTCTTGTAGTTGGTCTGGGTAAGCAGCTCAATTCCAAGTCCCCTAGCATACCCTCCTCCGCCGTCCATCTTGGTTGCTCAGTCCTTGTTCCCACTATCCCTCTGATACCATGTGAAATATTTTGAAGTCGGAAGAACACGTCAACCAACAGAAGAATAAGGACACCAAGAAGAAACGATACTATCACAATTTAATAACTCTGGCAGCTAGTTACAAATGAACAAGGCTGAATACAAGTTGCATCCAACTTGAATCACAACAGCCAATAGTAGGAAAGAACTTGGTCACGGACAAGGTCCGCTTCTCCTCCGGAGCACACCGCGCAGGTGATACTCGCTCCTCGCTACCGCCGGCGGTAACGCTAGTGCCGGGCGTTAGCTCTCCAACTCGCAAGCTCACTGCTCGCACTCCAAGCTACTCGCACGCTCGCCGCGCTTCGCTTCCTCCACTTCTCGCTACCGCACGCGCTAGTCACTTGCGTCGGGCGCTATCTTCGAAGTAGGTACTCGCTCCTTCCTTCTCTTCTCGCTAACGCAGGTGCTATCCACTATCGCCGGCGCTATCTTGCGAGTAGGTAACTTGCCTGTCGAACTTACTCCAAGTTCGATGCTCGCCAAGTAGCGCTCTGGTATCTCTAACTCGCTCAAAGTTGAGGATACTCGCCACTTTCAGAATCGATGCTCTGTATGGGGGGTACCCCTCTATTTATAGGCAAAACAGAGGGGTGGCGAGAAGGAGCTAACGCCGGCGCTAGCGCTAGCGCTGGCGCTAGCTCACTTCAATTCTAACAATAATTATACTATTATAATTGTAATAATAATAATATAGGATGAATTATAAGTTCACTCTTTATCCTCTTCCTCAGAGCTGTCCAAGATCGGAGTTGATCATGCATCCTCTTCCTCGAGCTATCCAAGATCGGATCTGTCCATCCTCTTCCTCGAGCTGACCAAAATCCGAGTTGTTCATCTTCTTCCTCGAGCTGTCCAAGATCGGGTCTCCTTCCTTTTCCTCGAACTGTTCATCTTCTTCCTCGAGCAGGAAGCGGTTCCACTTGTTGGACTCCTCCCCTAAACCCTATTTGCATGTCCTTAATCAGGGGTGGACCCACGTTCAGACACACCCGGGCACGTGCCCGGGTGTGTTTTCGCGAGTCCGCCTTATATCCCCAGGGCGTAAGCACGGAAGCAGCTTCCCTTCCCCCTTCTTACTTCGGCTTCGGAGACAACGACGAATGGAACCGAGGCGGCTACCACTTCTCTAGGAGGACGACTGGGCTATACATTCTAGGCCATTTCTGTCTACTTTTTAAGATACAACCGTCGCAGTTCATGTAGTTGTGACGTCCTATACAATTATAAAGACGTCACATAAGGTTTGTGATAAGAGTCACTGTTATTTTATGTTATTATGTTGACCATACGAAGGTTCTTTTGATGTTCACTAGCTATCACCCTATGAGTCTAGTGTTATTTTATTCTTATAAAACAAAATTATTTTTTAAAATGATAAGAGGAGCTCTTACATGTTGAATCAAGTGGGAGAATGTTAGATCTGTTAGATCTTATATTAGATTCAACGCATAGGAGTACTCCGGTAGGGTGATTAGTATAAGGTATTGACTCGATAGGCCCAAGTGCGACGAGTGGTTTAACTTAGATCTGAGTTTTAGTCCAGATCCTCTAGATGGGAGGATGGACGGCCAGATCGTTTAGTGTAAACACTAGAGACCCTGGTTTGCAATAAAAGGGAATTAAACTCATCTTTTAATTCCTGTCCGGTTTTCTCACGCCAAACTAGAAGCCTTCAAGGAGTGCAAGTTCCTCTCCCTTGCAGGCTGGAGTTTATGCTTCTTCTTCCTTCAAAGCGGTGAGCACAAGGCAAGGAGGGCAACAGACAACACAACCCTGATTCTTCTTCCTTCTTAGGACTGAAGCCAACCGTCCATATCAAGCTCTAATGGCCGGAGGTATAACTTCCATCTTGCATTTTCTATTCTCGATCCTCCTTCCGCTGCGCACTGGATATCGTGTTCATCTAACACTTGGTATCAGAGCTTTAGAGGATAGATCCTGCTTTTCTAAAACCTGCGATGGAATTTTTTCTTCCTGGTTGGAGTTGTCCTTTGCCTCCCCTGTGCTGGAATGTAACATTTTTTCAATTCTTGTAATTTATTCATGGGTTTTGGATGTGCTGTAAGAGGCAATGGCTACTTCTTGTTCTTGATCCAAATCTGAATCACCATATGGTTCTTCCCCGACCTCTCTCCCTCGCTGTCCGCTCTCAGTCTCATGCCGCTGGCGAGTTTGAGCTCTGGCAATGGAGTGCACAGGTCCTTCGCGAAAGTGCAAGCGTGCAGCAGTGGATGCGCTGACATGCAGCTTGAGCAGACGGACGGACGTACATGTAGATCTTCTCCGACGTCGTCAAGAGAGGGGGCACGGGTCTCCGACGAAGTCAGGGGCGCGACCATGGGTTGTTTCATCAGGCGGACGGTCAAGGCGTGCAAGTCGAGGAGATAAAATTTTAAAGTTTTTTAATCTTTTCACATATAAGAGTATCTCTCACCTAATAATAGGTGAGAGGGAGCCCATCTAAGCCGTTGATCAGAGATCATACGGTTGTATTTTCCTGTATTTTCTTAAATACTTCTGTATTTATAAATAATCAATAATGTCAGTATTTTATATACCGTCCGATCTAAAATCATACGGCTGTATTTCTCCCCCACCTATTATTAGGTGAGAGTTGCGCACCTAAGTTTCTTTCTAAGATTTAGGCCGTGAAAGTCAAAAAAAAAATTCTTGATTTTTCAAAAATAAATAAATAAATGGGAGGAATCAAGAAACAAGAAAGAAGATATGATTCACGTAAAAAAATGATCAGAATCGGGTTTTTTATTTATCAAGTGAACAGTGATTGTCTTTTTTTTTTAATTAAGTTAAATGATTTTGCCCATCGACAAAAATAGGTTCACTTGATAGCGTATTTTATTAATTTATTATTTAAAATATTTGAACGTGCTAAATCAATTAAATACTTGAGTGCACTAATTAGTATAAAGTTTACCGAGCATGTCAAGAGTAGCCAAAGCATCCTGACAAGTCCTGTAAAATGATTTCCAGTGAATGTGCCATGATGTACGTTCAAAATCACAAACAACCTAATTTTTTGCACATTGCAATTATATTTAAATTAATGATTGATTACCCGACCCCACAGGAAAGTAATCAATAATAATAATAATACAGTTGGTATATAGTAGTAAGTATATACTAAGTTTAATGGGTCTTCATACCCACATGTACGAGATTCCATTAATTTTAGTATATCACTTATTAGTTATATAAATCAAGTTCGATTAAATCCAAAGCGGGTAGCAGTTTTTGCCCAATGGGAGACTGGATTTCTATCACTAATAATTAACATGGGTTAATTATTAGATAAAGTATATATGATTATATCAATGTTGTCCACTATATGTTGCTTCAAAAACAACTCATAAGCATGTTTTTTCTCCTTATCTATTTGCAGTTTTTAACACTGTAATCGATCCGACCCAGTTTATCCCCACTCTCACCGGGGATAATATAAAATATGGAAAGATAAGGTGCTTCTAGCCTTAGGGTGGATGGATTTAGATCTGGCTCTTCGTACGGAGGAGCCAGCTCCCACGACGGAGAGCACGCCAGCTGACCGTACCTTATACGAGCGATGGGAGAGATCCAATCGTCTCAGTATAATGGTAATCAAGACCTACGTCAGCCAGAGCATAAGAGGATCTATCCCCGAATGCAGAACTGCTAAAGAACTGATGGGGGCCATTGATGAACAGTTCGCCAGCTCGGATAAAGCTCATGCCAGCACTCTAATGACAAAGCTCTGTTCTATGAAGCTCAAAGGGACAGAAAGCGTAATGGGACACATTAGGGAAATGAGAGACATAGTTGCTTAGTTGAAGACTTTAGATGTCGATTTTTCAGAGTCATTTTTGGTCCACTTTATCTTGATTTCTTTGTCTGCTGACTACACTGCATTTAAAGTGTCTTATATGACACGTAAGGAAAAGTGGTCAGTGAATGAGCTGCTGAACATATGTGTTCAAGAGCAGGGCAGGCTGAAGCAAGAGAAATTGGAATCAGTCAATCTTGTGTCTCACAAGAAAGGGCAGTCCTACAAACGTAAGGGTGATCCAAAACATAAAGGCAAGGGGGTAGCGATGTCCATAAAGAAACTGGATAACCATAAGCTATCCACTTATTTTTTCTGCAATAAAAAGGTTCACATGAAGAAGGACTGCCAATGACTCACTAAGAGAGGAGGTATGACATCTTTAGTGTGTTACGAATCAAACTTTGTGAATTCTCATAATTTTCATAACACATGGTGGATTGATTCAGACTCTACAATCCATGTTTCTACTGTCATGCATGGGTTTCAAAGCCTAAGGAAACCCAGTGATGGAGAACTCTGCGTCTATTCAGGGAATAAGATGTCGTCTTCTGTTGAAGGTGTTGGGACATACAGACTCGTCCTAAAGACTGGATACATTTTGGATCTGGAAAAGACTTTTTATATTCTCAGTTTTTCTAAGAACTTGGTATTTGTATCTAGACTAGCGCCTACGAGCTTCAATTTTCAGTTTAAAAACATTTCTTTTCTGATTGTTAAAGATTCAGTTACTGTTGGCTCTGGTATATTAACAAATGATTTATATAGTTTGGATCTGTATTTAAATTATATGCAATCATTTACTACTATGCATGACGATAGAAGTAATATCAATGTGAAAAACACTCATTCATCTAGCTTATGACATAAGAGATTAGGTCACATCTCCATAGAGCGCCTTAAAAGATTGGTTAAGAAAGGTGTCATTCAGACACTTGACTTCACCGATTTTGGTACTTGTTTGGGTTGCATAAAGAGAAAGAAAACCAATAAATCCAATAAAGGATCTAGATGAAGTGATGAGAAATTAAGGATAATTCACACCGATATTTGTGGACCATTTACCACCTCATGTATGAATGGTCAAAATACTTTATTACTTTCATTGACGATTTTATAAGATACATGTATCTATACCTTCTGAATGACAAATCTGAAGCACTCGATGATTTCAAAGTCTATAAGGCAAAGGTAGAGAAACAGTCTGGTTTGAGTATCAAAATTGTGAAATCTGACAGGGGTGGTAAATATTACGGTAGGTTCACAGATGGAAGCCAAATACCTGGTCCATTCGCTAGATTCCTTCAGGAACATGGAATCGTAGCTCAATATACGACGCCTGACACACCACAACAAAATGGTGTTGCTGATAGGAGGAATCGAACACTGATGGACATGGTAAGAAGCATGACAAGTGTCTCAAATATCCCTTCTCATATGTGGAGTGAAGCCTTGAAAACAGCCGTGTATATCTTAAATAAGATTCCATCCAAGTCGATTCCTAAAACACCCTTTGAGTTATGGAATTGATGGAAGCCCAATTTGAACCATATGCACATATGGGGCTGTCAAGTAGAGGTTAGGGTGTACAACCCACATGAAAAGAAATTAGACCCAAGGACAGTCAGTGGTTTTTTCATTGGCTAAGCAGAAAAATTCAAGGGTTATAGGTTTTATTGTCCCTCTCACGCACTTAAAGTTGTAGAAGCAAGGAATGCCAGATTTCTTGAGGAATTCAACACTGATGAGAGTCATTCTCATAAAGTTGTGATATAAGAGGTGCAGGAGAATGCACCTTCAGGTAGTGGTGTTGAACCTGGTGGGTTCATTCCTGCTGTGGCTCAACACCTACCTATTCAGATCCCAACTTATGAAGGAGTGATCGATGATCCTCCTATCCAGAGCTCACATAAAGATGTGGCTAGTGGAGCAGTCATCCTGGAACCGCTACCAGTGGTTGAGACTATGCCACAACCACTTGATCAATCAGATTTAAGGAGATCTTCAAGAGTCAAAAAGTTGACTATTCCATCTGATTATGTTGTATATTTGTCAGAGACCGACTATATGTCTGGACTCAATCAAGACCCCATAAACTTTTCAGAGGTCGTGAGTCGTACAGATTCTGAAAAATGGTATGAAGCTATGAAGGATGAAATAAACTCAATGGAAAACAATCAAGTATGGATTCTAGTAGAATTACCAGAAGGTTTTCGTGTGGTAGGTTGCAAATGGGTCTATAAGGCCAAGATTGATGCCTCTGGTAACATCAAAAGATATAAAGCAAGACTTGTTGCCAAAGGGTTCCTTCAAAAGGAGGGCGTAGATTACCATGAAACCTTCTCTCTGATTTCAAAGAAGGACTCACTAAGGATTATCATGGCTCTCTCAGCTCATTTTAATCTGGAGCTGCATCAGATGGATGTCAAAACGACATTCTTAAATGGGGAACTTGAAGAGGAAGTATACATGTGTCAGCCTGAAGGTTTCGTTTCAGAGAGTCGTTCTAAACTTGTATGCAAACTAAGGAAATTAATATATGGGCTAAAACAGTCCTCACGACAATGGTATATAGAGTTTCATAATGTCATTTTCTCTTTTGGTTTTGAGGAAAACATTGTGGATCAATATATCTACATCAAGGTCAGTGGGATCAAATTTATGCTACTAGTCCTATATGTTGATGATATTTTGCTAGCAAGCAACAATTTGGGAATGATATGGGTGACTAAACAGTTTCTCTCTAAGAATTTTGATATGAAAGATTTATGGGAGGCTTCTTATGTTATAGGAATTGAGATACATAGAGATAGATCTAGAAAGATCTTGGGGTTATCTCAGAAGGCTTATATCAACAAAATTCTAGAAAGATTCAATATGAAAATTTTTTCTAGTTCAATAGCTCCTATTGTGAAGGGTGACTTAGTTTGTCACAATGTCCCAAGAATTCTCTGGAATTGGAATCCATGAAAAACATTTCATATGCATATGTGGTTGGCAGTTTGGTCTATTTAAAAGTTTGCACTAGACTGGACATTGCTTTCTCTGTGGGATGTTGGGAAGATATCAAAGTAATCTTGGGATAGAGAACTGGACAGCTGCCAATAAAGTCATGTGATATCTCCAGGGGACAAAAGATTACATGCTTACATATAAAGAGTCTGACCATCTGGATCTGGTCGGATACACAGATACAGACTTTGCAAGCTGCCAAGACTCGAGGAAATCCACATCCGGCTGCATATTCATGTTGGTCAGTGGAGTAGTGGCTTGGAAGAGTACCAAGCAGACTCTTATTGCATCCTCGACCATGGAGGCAGAGTTCATTGCATGTTATGAAGCGACAAAGCAAGCATTGTGGTTGAGGAATTTCTCCTCAGGGCTTAGGGTGATGAATACAGTTCCTAATCCAATGAAGCTTCTATGTGATAATGTTGCAGCAATGTTCTTTGCCTTAATAATAAAAGCGGGAGCCGCTGCAAGCACATTGATATAAAGTTTTTGGTGGTTAGAGAAAGCGTAAGTAAGGGAGGGTAAAATCATCATTGAGCATATAGACACACTGCTTATGGTAGCAGATCCCATGACTAAATGGCTCCCACCTAAGTTGTACAAAAGTCATGTTAATAGGATTAGACTTGTGGACTCATTTGATGGTTAAGTAGTCATGACAATTTATGTAACCCTTCTTTTGGATTAATGCAGTATTTTCAGTCGTTTGTCTCTCTTGTGCACATTAAAGTAATATTGGAGATTATACATTGCATTAAAGAGTGGGAGCACCCACTCATAAAGAATTAACACCACATAAAGCACTTGGTAGGATTTAATGATTACATTGAAAGTGTCTACTTTTTAAGATACAACCATCGCAGTTCATGTAGTTGTGACGTCCTATACAAGTATAAAGACGTCACATAAGGTTTGGGCTAAAAGTCATTGTTATTTTATGTTATTATGCATGGTCATACGAAGGTTCTTTTGATGTTCACTATCACCCTATGAGTCTAGTGTTATTTTATTCTTATAAAACAAAATTATTTTTTAAAATGATAAGAGGAGCTCTTACATGTTGAATCAAGTGGGAGAATGGTATCAATTTCTCCTCTGAAAGCCTTTCTTTGACGGACCTATTGGGATTCCAGGTAAATGTACTTGATTTCCTCTGCGCTTGGCTTGTTACACTTTTTCGGCCTGCAACTACAAGGTCATCAACTGCTTTTTTGGTTCATTAGGTAGATTATAGTTGAATGGAAGAGAGGAAGAAATGAGGAACATGTTGATTCAAGGTCGAAGCTCTCTTCCTGAACAGTCGAACATGGGAGCATCTAGCTGGCCTTTCTCCATTTTTATTTCCCGAAGGAGAGTAGGAGACGCCTCATTCACAGATCTATATGCAATGGTTTTCTGAAGGTTCGTTCTCCTTCTCAGAGTGTATTTTTCTATTGATTCCCAGCTTCCTGCTGCTATTTCAAGTTTCATCAATTAATTCCTGAAATGTTGAAACAGGCAAATGAGAAGAAGCATCACTCCATCAAATTTCTCTCAGAGTCTTAGGTATTCAGGCCGCAGGAAAATCAGGTATGCCTGGAAAATCATCTATGAAATCTTCATTCCTAAAACAAAAAAGATATGGACATCATGCTAATTCTTGATGTGAACATACTGTGTTAGGAAATTATTAAGTCACTCCACAACTGCTTTTAGTACTAATCCTGCTCTATCATATCTATTATAACTTCATATCTTTGCCACATTTCTTTCTTAACATCAAATCAAATCTTATGGGTACTTTATAACAAATCAATATAAATCATACAAAGATATTTTCTTCGATATCTATAATTTTTCATTAATTATCTTAATACAAAAACACTTTTATAATAGATCTCATGACGGGAAACCAATTTGATTCTATGAAATTAATGTGAACCTATGCTCCATAATATTTTTCCCAGCATTATAATCTAGTTCATAAATTTGACTCTTGAATATCTCAACGGGATCAAAAGTCTTAAATTTATGCATCTTCTCATCAATGCTATGCGTATGTGATGGCTTTGTTAACTTCATAGATAGTGTTGAGAATCTTACCCACATGATTCTTGATTTGAAGAAGTCACCAAGTCAAGAAAACTTCACTTTGTATTTGATCGCTTCTCTAGCTTATAAATCTCAGGAAGATAGAAGAACAAGATTCGTCGAACGCAGAAGGGAGTTCGTCGAACGAAGAAGGAGTTCGTCGAACGCAGAACGAAGATCGTCGAACTCAGAGGGAAGATCGACGACCGCTGAGATTTGGCGTGTTCGTCGAACGCAGAATGAAGATAGTCAATCTTCCGAGGGAAGATCGACGACCGCTGAGAATTGGCGTGTTCGTCGAACGCAGAAGCAAGATCGTCGACCGCTGAGACTCGGCAAGATCGTCGAACGCAGAGAAGATGCGATATCGTCGACTTCACCAAAGTGGCCTTGTCGTCGAGAAAGAACAAACATCGTCGTGAAGAAGCCTTGTCGCTGAAAAGGCTAAGTATGACTGATGACGTCAAACATCGTCGTAAAGAAGGCATATCGTCGAGAAGTCAAGGTGATTACGACGACACAGTCAAAGATATCGTATCGTCGTATATATAGGAGAGCAAGAATATCTCGTGTCGTCGAGATACCAATATGAGAGGCAGAAGTAAGAAGACTTGAAGGTCTACTAAAGCCCAAGGCATCGACAAAGTTCTATCGTCGATATATTGTTCATATCGTCGAGATACTGTGGGTATCAGCTTGAAGATAGAAATATCGTCGAGACAGAATTCAAACGTTGCAGACGCGCTGTCAGCATTTAATGCCGCCGCCTGATTGTCTAATCATCGCGTGCTCTTAAGGAAATGAGTGTCTGACACTTAAGGCACTTTTTCAGAAGACCGTTGGAGACCTCGCAGTCTTATAAAAGAGATAAGAGGTTGCCCTAATACAGGATCAATCGATCAGTAAGAAAGAACTTGCGCATATAGCGAATCGAACAGTACAAGCGGCGCAAGAAAAAAAAAGAAGCAGTCATCTTCATCGACTGTAAAGTTGTCGATCTTCATCAGGCAAAGAGTAGAGATTCAAGAAGAACTGTGCTGTCAAAGATCTAAATCAAAAAATCTTCTTCAATCGTAAGAAGCCAATCCTCATCAGACTAAAGTTGTCAACCTTCATCCGGCAGAAGCAACAGTCTTATTACTATAATCTCTTGTAAAGGCTTGCAGGCCTATTTGTCTAGCTTGATGGCTGGAGAGCTGTGAGGCTTGAGGGCCAGGGCAGTGGACTTGCGGGTCCGACACCGTCTAGCTTGCAGGCTGGAGAGCTGTGAGGCTTGAGGGACAGAGCAGTGGACTTGCGGGTCCGACACCGTCTAGCTTGCGGGCTGGAGAGCTGTGAGGCTTGAGGGCCAGGGCAGTGGACTTGCGGGTCCGACACCGTCTAGCTTGCAGGCTGGAGAGTTGTGAGGCTTGAGGGCCAAGACAGTGCACTTGAGGGTGCGATTTGTCGAGCTTGCGGGCTCGGGGGCAGTAGGGGCTTGCGGGCCTAGGCTGTTGGGACTTGCGGGTCCGTGTTGTAGGGCTTGAGGGCCTAAGTGTCGAGCTTGCGGGCTCGGGGACAGTAGGGGCTTGCAGGCCTAGGCTGTTGGGACTTGCGAGTCCGTGTTGTAAGGCTTGAGGGCCTAAAGTTTTTGGCGGAGTTTTGCCGATCCTAGCACACTGCTGGGTAGGCGCAGAGGGATAGAGGACTACTCAAGACACCCGGTCTTGAGGAACGTCTAAATATCTTTTGTGTGCTTTCTGTGGTTTGCTCTTTGCTTTACAGATCTACTAACCAGAAATCAAAATCACCTAAAAGGGGATAATATAATTTGAAAAACCTATTCACCCCCCCTCTAGGTGATAAAGTAGACACACAATAAACAACAAGTGGTATCAGAGCGAGGTTGTTCAAATAAAGCTTAAGAGCTTGAACAGATCTGCCATTGGGTGTCCAAGTATCATAGCTATGGAGTCAAGACTAGCTATCTGTTCCAGGGAGAACTTTGCCATTTGGAAAGTTAGAGCAGGAATTTACATGGAGGCTATGGATCCCAGGATGTTTCAAGTCACTCAAGAAGGGCCATATGCTCCCAAGACCACATCCAAGACAATGACTGAGGATGAGATCACCCTAGTTAACTTGGACAAGAAAGCCAGAAACATCATAGCTGATGCAGTTGATACTCTTATACACCAAAAGTTGATCCCATGCACAACAGCTAAGGAGATGTGGAACTCTCTGACAGTCCTCATGGAAGGAACCTCCGAAGTTAGAAGTACTGCGGCTGAGGGGAAGAATAAAACCCTGAGTGATAGCAACTCAAGCAACTTAGACGCAGAGGAGGAAGCTCAGTTTGGACTAACTGTCCTGTCTGAATTAGAGGAAGAAATTCAGGAACACCAGAACAGGTAGGCATAAGGGCTCCATTATCTAATACCGATTCAGATTCTGAAATATGACCCTCAGAAACTTATGAGGATCTTCTTGAAGAACTCAAAAGGAGCAAGGAGATCTGCAGGAAGCAAGCTGATGAGATCTTAAATCTCCAAGCCAGAAACTCCGATCTCTTGGAAAAGGCTGATCGACTGACTATGGAGAACGCAGATTTCTGTCAGCTCAAAAGAGTTATAATGCTTGCTCAAACATGGATTTGATAACCAAGTTTGGGAAAACCATGAAAGCTTTGGTTGACAGCAGAGAACTATGCTACTCTCTAACCAAAGAAATTATACTTCTAAAGAAGGACAGGGATCTGGCTGGACCATCGAAATTCAGGGTAAATCAAATTACTGGCATGAAGAACAAATCCCCCACAAAAGGAAGGACAGGAGCCAAATTCTCTAAACCAGAGACGACTCCTCCACTGGTTAACGGGGGCAGTTTCACTCAAGGAAGGAAGCAAAGATTCTTCAGAGAAAATAGTTCCGATCCACTCGGTGAGACAAAAGCTAACCTGAGGAAGATCACCTCACCCTTCAATAAGAACATGAGGGGACCGTTTCCTGGGTACCATATGGATGGAACTTCCACAGGGGAGAGAAAGAAGTTACCCACTACCTCCAAAGTATATCATGAAAGAAGGGAACATGAGCTCAGTAGGTCCAGGAGGATGAAGGAACCCCTACAAAGGACTGAGTTCAAAAGGAAAAATGTGAACGAAAAAAATCATATTTCTAACCAATACAATTCTGTCTTCTACAGGTACTCCTCCAATCACCCACAGAGGATTCAAACACCTACCTACAGCAAGAGGATAAGATACAATAAATTTGACTATTGGTGCTGTGGTAAGACGGGCCACTTTGCAATTGACTGTTGGTACAATCCAATTGCTCCAAGGGTAACGTTTGCTAAACCTTCAAATCGCCTTGCTCATTATAACTGCGCTTATCCGAAATTAATTAAATCCAGTATGTCTTTTAAAGATAACAATTTGCTAGGACCCAAAACTACTTGGGTTCCTAAGGGTCTGTAATCTCAATTCAAAGATAGTCCAAGTGCCCATAAATCTGGGTCTTGGACAAGGTAGCTGTTCTAGCCCATAGGTTGGAACAACAAAATTAGCTCACTAACCATCTTAGTGCAGGTTTGATACCAAAGGGCAACTCCCAAGCGGGGTGAAGAATGCCTTAGGCAGACATGTAAGGAAGAATTGTATAATCGATACAATAAGATGTCACTACGACGAACGAACTAGACAAGAAGGACGCATATCCTAGACGTGCTTTAACGACAAAAGTATCGTCAGAACAACGCTTAAATATTTTAAATATTGTTAAATTCGGTAAATCAGGGCCGCTCGATGCGGTAGTCATCGATTCCTCGATAAACTCAAAAAGGTACACGCCTCTTCAGCTACTCCCACTATAAATTGTGTGAATGTCTAGGATGGAAATTACGCTCTCATTTGCCTTAAGACATCCCTTCAACAAACCACCTCTTCGTCTCCAACCCTTCGTCCTCCCAGGATAAATGTCAACAGAAAAAGGAACCGGTGAGATGCCCCCCTTGTGATGCTCACCGCCCTGTGGGAGCGAATAGAAACCCTCATAGAAAAGGCCATAAACAAAATGAAGGATGAGATGAAGGAAGAGGTGAAGTCAATAAAGGATGACATCTATCAACTTCAAGCTCTACATGCGCAGTCCACAGCTCTCATCCTGAACAGAATCACCAACCAGGAGCAAACCCTAGACGCTCATCTCCAGGAAGTAAGAAATGTCACAGATGTCGGAGATCAGGAAATTCTGGAGCAGATATTTGAAATAAAGGAGTCAGTAAAAGAAGTAATCCAAGACAGGGAAAGGAGAATTGAAGAAGAAATCCGGGAAGAGATCAAGGGAAGCGTAGCTGCCTGCTCGCATCAAGCGAAATGGGTAAGTAATCAAGTAAAGCAAGCGCTTCAAGTAACCCCCTCTGAATACATACCCAAAGAACCCTCCACCAACTCCGACTCCGAAACTGAATCAGGTGAATCCGCAATAACTAGAAAGAAAAGGAAAACCTCCTGCGAAAAGTACAGGAAGAAAAGAGTAAAGGAGGTCCAACAGGACCCAGAATCTAGCCAGTGGAGTCCTCGCTCGAACGAAATCATCACTGAATCTTGGATAACATTTGGACACGGTCAGAAAGACCATGAGAGAGTGTACTCCTCTATCGAATGGAATCGTCACGTGAAAAATCTGGAAGAAAGAACAAGACATAAGATGAATTTTCCCCACGGTCCTCCTCCTCCTCCAAAGAAAATCCCGAAGCCAATGAATTTCTATAGGCGAAAGAAAAAAGAAAGAAGCAAAGGAAGTCAGCTCCAGCAAGGCACAAGAAGACGTCCTGTTTAAAAACGATTGAAAGACATTTATTTCTTAAGTTCATATTACGAAGAACAATCGGTCCAGTTATATTACTAATCTTATATATGAACAATTCTAGTATAAGAACATTTATATATGAATGCTTATAAGGCATATGCCTGTGATGTTATTGCGGCAATGATATTCCTAAAAATGCAATTACTGCTACATCTAGTTATTGCCTGCTGATAACTGATAACGTGCCCCGCACCTTGTGTGCTTAGCTAGCAAAATGCAGTACAATCATACATGGGCCTATGCTAGAAGTTAGATGCAGGTTATGCTAGACATCAGATGCAGGTTATGCAGGGTGCAAGGAAGACAGGAAAAGTACATCAGGGACATGTCAATTCCTTGGTGGAAGACTGATCTCTTGGAGCAGTAAGAAGCAGACAAGTGTGGCAATCTCAACAGCAGAATCAGAATATATCTCGGCTGGAAGCTGCTGTGCCCAACTGCTATGGATCAAACATCAACTTGAAGATTACAACTTAAAGATGACCAAAACACCCCTGTTTTGTGACTCTTCAAGCGCAATCTCAATTGCTAAGAATCCTGTCTCTCATAGCAGGACTAAGCATATTGAGATCAGGTATCACTTCAACAGGGAGCATGTGGAAAATGAAGATATCACCCTTGAGTTTGTCCCAACAGACAAACAAGTGGCTGATATATTTACAAAGCCCCTAGATGAAGCTAAGTTCAACTTCTTCAAATTCAAACTGGGAATGTTGAACTTAGAATAATTCTCTACTTATTTTTCACTAATCCCTTTCTAGATGATTAGTTAGACAACCTTTCAGGACTTGGATGAACTATAACCGAGCAAGGGGGAGCCTTGAACTATTGTCTCCTAAAAGAAGTGTTCCAGCAAAGAAGTCAGAAAGGGGGAGAAAGGGCATCAAATGTTCAAGACAAGATGCTCAAGAAGACGACCTCAAAGATAGGGGGAGCAAAGAAGTAGGGGGAGCCATAAAAGAAGAGACATCAAACCTAGGGGGAGCTACAAGCTTGATGTACTCAGAAAGTTCAACAAAGATAAGTACAATCTTACATGCTCAAAGTTAAGATTATAATATTTATTGCCTAGTGAAAGTAGTCTTGAATTGAGATTCTGAATTCTTCAAATAGGGGGAGATTGTTGGGAATCTTGCCCACACGATTCCTGATTTGAAGAAGTCACTAAGTCAAGAAAACTTCACTTTGTATTTGATCGCTTCTCTAGCTTATAAATCTCAGGAAGATAGAAGAACAAGATTCGTCGAACGCAGAAGGGAGTTCGTCGAACGAAGAAGGGAGTTCGTCGAAAGCAGAACGAAGATCGTCGAACTCAGAGGGAAGATCGACGACCGTTGAGATTTGGCGTGTTCGTCGAAGGAAGAATGAAGATCGTCAATCTTCCGAGGGAAGATCGGCGACCGCTGAGAATTGGCGTGTTCGTCGAACGCAGAAGCAAGATCGTCGACCGCTGAGACTCGGCAAGATCGTCGAACGCAGAGAAGACGCGGTATCTTCGACTTCACCAAAGTGGCCTTGTCGTCGAGAAAGAACAAACATTGTCGTGAAGAAGCCTTGTCGCTGAAAAGGCTAAGTATGACTGATGGCGTCAAACATCGTCGTAAAGAAGGCATGTCGTCGAGAAATCAAGGTGATTACGACGACACAGTCAAAGATAGCGTATCATCGTATATACAGGAGAGCAAGAATATCTCGTGTCGTCGAGATACCAATATGAGAGGCAGAAGTAAGATGACTTGAAGGTCTACTAAAGCCCAAGGCATCGACAAAGTTCTATCATCGAGATATTGTTCATATCGTCGAGATACTGTCGGCATCAGCTTGAAGATGGAAATATCGTGGAGACAGAATTCAAATGTTGCACACGCGCTGTCGGCATTTAATGTCGCCGCCTGATTGTCTAATCAGCGTGTGGTCTTAAGGAAAGAAGCGTTTGACACTTAAGGCACTATTTTAGAAGACCGTTGGGGACCTCGCAGTCTTATAAAAGAGATAAGAGGTTGCCCTAATACGGGATCAATCGATCAGTAAGAAAGAACTTGCGCATATAGCGAATCGAACAGTACAAGCGGCACAAGAAAGAAAAAAAAGAAGCAGTCATCTTCATCGACTGTAAAGTTGCCCATCTTCATCAGGCAAAGAGTAGAGATTGAAGAAGAACTGCGCTGTCAAAGATCTGAATCAGAAAATCTTCTTCAATCGTAAGAAGCCAATCCTCATCAGGCTAAAGTTGCCAATCTTCATCCGGCAGAAGTAACAGTCTTATTACTGTAATCTCTTGTAAAGGCTTGCAGGCCTATTTGTCTAGCTTGAGGGCTGGAGAGCTGTGAGGCTTGAGGGCCAGGGCAGTGGACTTGCGGGTCCGACACCGTCTAGCTTGCGGGCTGGAGAGCTGTGAGGCTTGAGGGCCAGGGCAGTGGACTTGCGGGTCCGACACCGTCTAGCTTGCGGGCTGGAGAGCTGTGAGGCTTGAGGGCCAGGGCAGTGCACTTGCGGGTGCGATTTGTCGAGCTTGCGGGCTCGGGGGCAGTAGGGGCTTGCGGACCTAGGCTGTTGGGACTTGTGGGTCCGTGTTGTAGGGCTTGAGGGCCTGAGTGTCTGTTAGAGCCAAGCGATCTCGAAGGTTTGAAGCCCCGCGATCTGAAGCCAGCGGTCTGTTCGTCTCCAGTAATCAGACCGCGGCTTCCCCTCTGATGTACCAGATCGCGCCAGATAAAGATAAGTTGAAGCTGCGCGGTTACAAGTCAGCGGTCTGCGCGGTCTCCCAGAATCAGACCGCGACTTCTCCTCAAGTATGCGAGGTCGCGTCTTGTGAAGGTCAGCATCATTCCGCCTCTCCAAGCAGTCTAGAGCCAGCGGTCTTAGCGGTCTCCAAGTACAAGACTGACAGTTCATCTCGGATATACCAGATCGCTTCTTATGGAGAGAAGCGGTCTGACCCTCCCGATCTCTCCCTTATGGGGGAGTGTTCGCCACAACGGTCTAACCACCAGTCGGTCTCCTCTGTCACACGACCTTTCTCCTGTCGTGTGACCGCCCGATCTCACTCCAGATCGCAGAGGTCGCTGCGGTCTCAATACTCATGATCGCCCATACCACCCAGCTCTCTTGTGTATTTGTATTTGTATTTAGTCCCACATCGTATATTTGTATTTTACTGTTTCCCTCCTAGTCTATATAAAGGAGGCAATACACTTGTAATACTTAGTGATTTGGAAATAAAATTTCTGTTATTTTCAAATTCTCACATGGTATCAGAGCTATCGATCTCTTCGACCGGTCTCGTTTTCTTCTGACCGCACCTTCTGTGCGATCTCGTTTTCTTCTGACCGGTCTCGTTTTCTTCTGACCGCACCTTCTGTGCGATCTCTTCCTCTTCTTGTTCGCGCGATCTCTCTTATTCTCGAGACCGAGCGGTCTCCCTTATATCCGCGAGCCCGCGCGATCATGGGTACCCCTCCTGTGAATGCTACCCCCCCCCCCCCCCCCCCCCGCCCACTCATGTGGCTATTTCTACCTCTTCCTCGGGCAACCTTGGCACCACGTCAAAGCTCACTGGAACTAACTATCCTGATTGGAGTGTCTCCTTCACCTTTCTCTTACGCTCTCAACGCAAACGCCACCATCTCACCGATGATCCTCCTCCCACAGGATCTGCTACCTTTGATGATTGGGATGCTAGCGATGCTCTTGTCCGCACCTGGCTTGCTAACAGTCTCTCTGATGAGTGTCTTCCTATCATTCGTCATGATGAGATAGTCAAGGCAGCGTGGAACCATCTTGCGGCCCTTTACTCCAAAGGCGCCAAAACCTCCCGCATTTACACCTTGTATGCTGATCTCTTTGCTCGCCCAACCATGGATCCCACCACAGCATATCAAGCAGTTCAGGCCCTTGGGGCTGAACTCCTTCAGCATCACCCCTTCTCTGCTAATCTTGCTGAACAACATAAACACTTCCAAGAGCTCCTGGTTGTATGTTACCTTCTCCGTCTTCCGGAGTCTTATGATATGATACGACAACAAATCCTTGGAGAAGCTGAGTCTCCGACTCTTGATGCCACCGCTGCTCGGGTCTCTGCTGTTACCTCCCTTCTCCAACGACCCTTGTTATCTTCCCCTCCTCCTCTAGAGAGCTTTGCTCACCGGGCTGAACGTGGTCACCCTGGTGGCCGTGGTGGATCTCTTGGTGGCCGTGGACCTCCGCGACACATCTGCTCTCATTGTGGTCGGAGGGGTCACCCAATTGATCGTTGCTATCTCAAGCATCCTCACCTTCTCCCTCTGGCTGCTGCCTCTCACCCGGATATTAGCTCCCCATCTGCTTCTGTTGCTACCTCCTCAAGTAGCGTGCACGTGGTTACTGAAGGTAAATGGCTTATTGATTCTGGCGCAACAAATCATATGACAGGGAACCCTCACCTTTTCTCCCAATTACTAGAGCACAAGAATTTACCTCCGGTTCTCACCGCTGATGGTTCTCCCTCACATGTGTGTGGGACTGGAATAGTTCAAGTCACTCCGACTATCTCTCTTCAGAACACTCTTTATGTGCCTACTTTTCCGTGCAACTTACTATCAGTCAAGGCTCTCTCTCAACAATTACAATGCTTTATTATGTTTACTCCGACTAACTGTTATTTTCAGGATCTTCATACGAAGGAGACAGTTGCTACTGGGACTGAGAGTGGAGGCCTCTACTTCCTTGACGTTCTTGCTGCTCACTTTGCCTCTACCGTCTCGAATTCTCTCCATCAATGGCACCTCCGTCTTGGTCACCCTCCACCTCGGCTGTTGTATCAACTTCTACCTCACCTCGCCAAAGATACTTCTCCTCTTAACTGTGAAGCTTGTCAACTAGGAAAGCACCATCGGGCTTCCTACCCTGCCAAACCTGGCCGTACCTCGACTCGTCTTTTTGATCTCATCCACTCGGACATCTGGGGTCCCTCTCCTACCAAGACTGTAGGTGGGGGCAGTTTGTATTTTGTTACTTTTATTGATGACTTCTCTCGATGTACTTGGGTGTATCTGTTAAAAGAACGCTCAGAAGTTTTTTCTGTTTTCAACACCTTTTATAATGAAATTTTCACTCAGTTTGGAGTGTCTATCAAGACTATTCGCACTGATAATGCTAAGGAATATGTTTCTCATCAATTCTCCGAGTTTTGCATGAATCGTGGTCTTATACATCAGACTAGTTGTCCTTATACCTCTCAACAAAATGGGATAGCAGAACGTAAGAATCGTCACCTCCTCGACATGGCTTGCACCTTACTCTTCCAGATGAATATTCCCAAAACCTATTGGGGTCATGCCATCCGCATCTCCTGCTATCTCATTAACCGCATTCCCTCCACCCTTCTTCAAGGCTCCACCCCCTTCTCTATACTATATCCCACCTCACAACCCTTCTCCTTACCTCTCAAGGTGTTCGGTTGTACTGCGTTTGTCCACACTCCTTCCCTAGGTCGGGACAAACTCTCTCCTCGGGCAGTTAAATGCATCTTTGTTGGTTATTCACCAACTCAGAAAGGGTACAGGTGCTATGAGCCCATTCTTCGCAAACAATATGTTTCCGCTGATGTCACATTCTTTGAAAATGTTCCATACTTTTCTACCTCTTCCACCTCGCTCCCTCCTGCGCCTAGTCCGACAACACCTCTGATTTACTCTCCACCACCACCACCACCACCTACTCTCCCAACTCCACCACCTCTTCCTTCCCCTCCACCGCCTCCAGCATCTCCTTCCACCTGTCCTCCTACTCCGGGGCCTTCTCTCCCAACTCTTGGGCCAGCACTATCTTCTTCCGATGATGACTCTCCTGTAGATACAGTCACCACTGAAGACCTTCCTATTGCTCTTCGCAAGGGAGTCCGCTCATGTACGCAACATTCTATTCACGATGTTGTAACTTATGCTCATCTTACCCCCTCTGCTAGGGCATTTGCTATTGCTATTACAGATACTACCACCCCAACCAGTTATCAGGAGGCTCTTGCCATCCCACAGTGGAAGGCTGCCATGGATGATGAAATCTCCACCCTTCAGGACCGTGGCACTTGGACTCTTGTTCCTCCACCTATTGGGATAGATGTTGTTGGGTGTAGATGGGTATTTGTGATAAAATATCGTGCGGATGGCTCTGTTGACCGCTACAAAGCTCGCCTGGTTGCCAAAGGTTTTACTCAGACATATGGAGTAGACTTCTTTGACACCTTCTCCCCTGTCGCTCGTCTTACAACCATCAGGGTCCTCTTCTCTGTGGCCTTCAACAAAGGTTGGCAACTCTCTCAGCTGGATATCAAGAATGCTTTTCTCTATGGTGACCTTCAAGAGGTTGTTTTCATGGAGCAACCTCCAGGGTATGTTGCTCCGGGGGAGACTCGTGTATGTAAGCTTAAGAAGGCTATCTATGGTCTTAAGCAAAGTCCTCGCGCCTGGTTCGAAAAATTTAACGAAGTTATCAAGATCATTGGATTTGTCCGAAGTTCTGCGGATCACTCTCTCTTCATTCGCAAGACATCTCATGGAATGGTTGTTCTGGCTGTATACGTTGATGACATCCTTCTCAAAGGTAATGACGTTGAAGGTGTCTCCCTTACAAGGAAACATCTTCTCCAACATTTTGTAACCAAAGATATGGGGACTCCCAAGTACTTTCTGGGCATTGAGATCTCAAGGAAGCATAGCTCAATTGTTCTCTCACAACGAAAGTATGCTATTGATCTTCTAAAAGAAACAGGTCTTCTGGGTTCTAAACCCGCTAAGTATCCAATGGCAATTGGAGACGACAAACTCTGGACTGACAACTCTCCTCCTCTACTTGATAGCACCAGATATCGTCGTCTTGTTGGCAAGCTCATCTACCTAACTGTAACAAGACCTGATATCTGTTATGCGGTTGGGAAGGTCAGCCAATTCATGCAAGCTCCGAAGGAATGTCATCTTCAAGCTGCTTTAAAAATATTAGAATACGTTAAGGGATCTCCAGGGAAGGGACTTCTGTTCCAAAGGAACAACCATCTCAAGATAGAAGCCTACTCAGATGCTAGCTACGCTGATGATAAAGGGGACAGGAAATCCACATCTGGGTTCTGTACCTTCGTGGGAGGAAATCTGGTGAGTTGGAAGAGCAAGAAACAAGCAGTAGTTTCCAGATCAAGTGCTGAGGCCGAGTACAGGAGCATGGCCCAAACTACATGCGAGTTGAAGTGGTTACGAACTCTCTTTCTTGACTTAGGAGAAGTTTACAATCATCCATTACCAATGTTCTGTGACAACAAAGCTGCAATCTATATATCTCAGAACCCAGTCTTTCATGAAAGAACCAAACACATTGAAGTGGACTGTCATTTCATCAGGGAAGAAATCTTGAAGAAACAAATCTGCACTCCCTTCGTAACTTCGGATAAAGAGCTGACTGATATCTTCACCAAACTTATATCTTCGTCCTTCTCCGATGTGTGTAACAAGCTAGGCATGATTGATATATATGCTCCAGCTTGCGGGGGAGTGTTAGAGCCAAGCGGTCTCGAAGGTTTGAAGCCCCGCGATCTGAAGCCAGCGGTCTGTGCGGTCTCCAGTAATCAGACCGCGGCTTCCCCTCTGATGTACCAGATCGCGCCAGATAAAGATAAGTTGAAGCTGCGCGGTTACAAGTCAGCGGTCTGCGCGGTCTCCCAGAATCAGACCGCAACTTCTCCTCAAGTATGCGAGGTCGCGTCTTGTGAAGGTCAGCATCATTCCGCCTCTCCAAGCAGTCTAGAGCCAGCGGTCTCAGCGGTCTCCAAGTACAAGACTGACGGTTCATCTCGGATATACCAGATCGCTTCTTATGGAGAGAAGCGGTCTGACCCTCCCGATCTCTCCCTTATGGGGGAGTGTTCGCCACAACGGTCTAACCACCAGTCGGTCTCCTCTGTCACACGACCTTCCTCCTGTCGTGTGACCGCCCGATCTCACTCCAGATCACAGAGGTCGTTGCGGTCTCAATACTCATGATCGCCCAGACCACCCAGCTCTCTTTTGTATTTGTGTTTGTATTTAGTCCCACATCGTATATTTGTATTTTACTGTTTCCCTCCTAGTCTATATAAAGGAGGCAATACACTTGTAATACTTAGTGATTTGGAAATAAAATTTCTGTTATTTTCAAATTCTCACAGTGTCGAGCTTGCGGGCTCGGGGGCAGTAGTAGCTTGCGGGCCTAGGATGTTGGGACTTGCGGGTCCGTGTTGTAAGGCTTGAGGGCCTGAAGTTTTTGTCGGAGTTTTGCCGATCCTAGCACACTGCTGGGTAGGCGCAGAGGGACAGAGGACTACTCAAGACACCCGGTCTTGAGGAACCTCTATATATCTTTTGTGTGCTTTCTGTGGTTTGCTCTTTGCTTTACAGATCTACTAACCAGAAATTAAGATCACCTAAAAGGGGATAATATAATTTGAAAAACCTATTCACCCCCCTCTAGGTGATAAAGTAGACACCCAATAAACAACAGATAGCATGTGTGCATCTTTGTGTTAGGATTGATTCATACGTTAGGATAATAAGAGAGTCGGTTAAACTATATTTTTTTTTATCTTTTTAATGTTTTTATTTATTTATAGCTAATGTTTATTAGTGCCCGGGTCATGTAAAAATTTTGGGTCCGCCACTGTCCTTAATGATCGTAAAATAGAAGTTGCAACGATGGAATGGAGATATGCACGTTGGAATGGATCTCGGGGATAGCTGTCGAGACAGCGTAGTAGGAACAACAACTTCAGGGGCATTGGCAACAGACAACAAGTACCAAACATCGATTAAAATAACGATTGCGTTTTTCATTCAACGCACTGGGGCAAAATCGTCGAAACAAATGGAGCATTTGCCTCCATCAATCTAATTATCTTCTTATATATTTGTGTTTAAAATCTACTCAAAAAGTATTCCACAAAAGAAAAATTATTAATTTGGAATGGAGACGATGACTCGATATGCCATATTTTGGGTTTGTTTGTAACGTAATTCGCGGCCCATTATGGCGGCTAAGGCTCGGGGATAACGGAGCGACCCGAGTCCCCGAAGGTCACGAGTCAAACCCAAAAAATTCTCCAGGGCAAAAATTCCATTGCGGTGTCATTTCTGGGGTGTGAGCGGCACGATTCGTTGCGGTTTGGGCCAAACCGCAACGTAGCCACACCGTTAATGTGTAGTTTTGGCCCGGGCAGAACCGCACCATGGCAAAAATGTGTAGTGCTATTTCAGTGCTAGGGAATCGAGGACTGCTTGATTGGATGACTTTGGCAACGCCAAAGAGGACCGGATGACTGGGGGGCTCAAGGAAAAACAATCACGCAGGTGTGTTAGTGCTCGATGTTCTTTGACGAGAGGTCGTCAAGGAGGAGGCGAACTAGAGAGAGTGCATTTCGTCCTTGATGTTCGTCGATGACTTCACCGCTTCATTGATGCTTCACGGGTCTAGTGAGCGGAGATACGGTGACGAGGTTTCGGACTTTAGAGATATTTCTTCATGGGAAATTGGAAACTAGGAGCTAGATAGGAATTAATTTTACATTTCTGTGAGTGACAGTCAGTGAGACTTCACTCTTCAGACTTTGGTAGAATAATTAAAATTGGGCCCCAAGAAAAATGATGAAAGCACAAGTTTAATATATATATTATAGTAGCAATCAAATCTAAATTCTAATAACCGATGTTGAAAGCCGGAAATCGGTTCAACTGAGTTCGGACTAAGGAGGTAGCTTGAGTTACTTCACTCGTCGTCAAATCCCTAGGAATGAGTATTTCGATCCTAGAACTTGCCCTCAACTGATCCGTTGGTGGTTGCCTACAAACAGACTCATAGGCTGCAGCGATGAGGTCCTGCCACTAACACGGAAGTTTCCTGTCACTTCCCCTCTGAAAACCAGGAGTTGAGCTAGCACCTCAGATGGCACAGAAGAAAGACAGACAAGAACTCAGGCTCTTTAGGGGGGACGGGGGGGGGTGCTCTGAGGGATTAAGAGTCCTATTTATAGGCAAACAAGTCTGAGGAAAAAATGGTCTTTTTGGTCTGCGGGTATCTGCCTCCGTCTTAACCAAACTACTATCTGTAAACCCAAACGGCCTGCGAACAACTACCTTCGCCTTTTTTATAATGTTATTCGCAACCCCGTGGGTTGCATATATAGCCTCCCATGCGGCCGAGTTGCAAGGTATGATGAAGGAGAACTCGCGATCCGGGGTGGCTCGAACTCGCCTCGCGCTGCTCTGAAGGGGAGAGTATGGTCTGGCCGCTTGGGCTCGCTCTTTATCGCCCGAGGGGGTAGGCAAGTACGATCAGGGTGTTTGTGTCTATTCCCCTTCGGCTGGACTAAAAATAATTAACGCAAGTCACGCAATCAAGTTAATGTAATTTACAAAAATTACGTGGAATAAACGTTATGCCGTTTTTAAGATTTAAAAACCGCCCTACTCACCACAGTGTGCGGTTTGTAGAAATCATAAGCCACATCGAAACTACGTGGTTCGATTTGAAAATCGATGCGATTTTTGCGATGTGAGCGGTTTTTGAGGTTTAGGGTTTCTAGGCACACTCCACCCCCAGTTATTACCCACAAGGTGATCACCTCACGAGGGGAAATTTTTTCGTACGCACAACACACAGGAGCATGGTGCATGGATAGCCTGCCCGCCGTCCAATCCAACCTGCCCATCGTCCGATCTAGACATCTCGGCTATTTTATTCTTTTTTCTGTGATTTAAACCAGCATATACCGATCCCAAGCCCGGACGAAAAATGGTGAGGGTTGTGTTAGATAGAAGACTTGCGTAAAATTTAGTCACCCTTATGAATATTGATCATTTGAGAAATTGTTCAAAAGCTAAGTTGTTCCTGCTAAGGAACACGTCATATGGTCTGAATGCGGCGTCTTGGCAAGAACCGCTACATCTCCAGGACTTGGGTGTAGTGTTAAATATGCAAGAGTGATTGTCGTATGGTTCGAATGCGGCGTCTTGGCAAGGGATAGTGCACCTCCAAGAGGACTTGTGTGTAGTGTTAAATAGGCAAGAGTCCTCACTTACTATACGTCCTAGGAAAGTAGATCGTATGTGTACAACCCGTATTCTCCGAGGGTAGGACCCATTCAGGCCACGTGGGCCAAAAGTCAAAGTCAAGGGTCAAGTGAAAGACAGCCAACAATCCACAGGGGCATTCAATGCAAGATGTGAGTATCAGGATTACTCGCCTCTAGGTGGAGACTATCAACAACATCTCACTAGGCGTGTGCGAGATCCTTCCTAAGTGGCGACTATCAATAGCATCTCGCCAAGCGCGGGAGAGATCTTTCAACAGTCGCTCGTTCACCAGGTTCAACAATCCAATCTCGATGGGGGCCAGGTATAGTCGCCTACATCCTCCCATTTAGAATTTGTCTATAAATAAACCCTCAGGGGTACCAGGAAAGGCACTTGAAAAATCAGAGATCAATTCCCTCATACGGGCGAGATTCCTATAAAGCCAGTGCCTTCCTAGTACCAAACTCAGCCATATGTCGTCGTTGAGGGGAAGTTTTTATTTAAGCTTTAGGGTACATGGCGGGACCTTCCTGCTAAGCTCCCTGGGGTCTGTTTATGGTCTCCATTTTCCTTCTTCGCGTTAATCTTCAGATCCAAGTTGCCGAGGCGCAAAATCAATAACCTTCGGCTACACCTAGGTCCAAATATTTGGACCTAGGATTTTCCTGGCTTCAACACTTTAGTGCGGTGAGCGTGGACCGTAGTCAGAGGAAGAAAGCTCGGTGTTGTAGGTGAGATGGTGGAAGGAGGCGAGCCGGAAAGGGCAAGTGGAGACTCAGCGAGCGGAAGCGAGTTCGTAAGGAGGGTCGACTTCGAAGAGTTCGCATGGTGAATTGAAGATACCTTCGGAGCAGTGCTGGTTCCTCGCGCCAAGGTCACCGCAACCTCGCCCCTCTGCGAGACCCCGTCAAAGGAAGGTGTGCCTTCCAGGCGAGCTGGGAAGGAAGCAATAGCTGAGGAGCCAAAGCGTCCGGGGCAATCATAGTATTACCCGACGAGTTTCCACGGGATCAGGTTTCGAGAAGTGGAGAACCCGACGATGTTCCCAGATACTCGCGCAGATGGCGAGTATAATGTTGTTACTCGCCACATGGAGGATCGTCGCTAGGGTGGAAGGAGCCCTTTCAGTTGTGAGGTACTAGCCGCCCGGTCCCAGAAGGGTTCAGAGAGCCTTTCCTCAACTATTACTTCGGGAGGGATGATCTGATCCGTCATCTTCAATGGTTTGAGGATGTGGTTTCTATCCGGAACATGACGGACGCCTTCAAATGTCGGTTCTTTGCGATCACCTTCCAGGGGAAGGCTAGAGACTGGTTCCACCAGCTGTCGGTCAGTTCCGTCTACTACTTCGAAGACCTGCGGAGGGGTCTGATGATGAGGTTTGCTACGTCTAAGAAAAGGAAGAAGGAGGCGATTGCCCTCTTCTATCTGGTGCAAGGGGTGCACGAGACGTTGGGTTAGTACATCGACCCCTTTCAAGAGGAATTATTGGGCATCCATGAGGTGGATAGTTTCACCCTTCAGCTGGCCCTCACTTTCGGTCTCAGGGAGGGCCTCTTCAAGCTCGAAATCAGCAAGGATTCTCCCCTCTCTTACAAAGAACTTATTAAGAGAGCTAATAAGTTCGTTTAGGGGGAGTCAATGAACCGAGGGTTCCTGGCAAGGCTCACCAGGCTGACCCAGGAAGAAGGCGAAGAAGAGGAGAAAGTCCCTGTGCGGGGAAAAAGGGCGGAGCCCAAGGAGCAGGAGAGGTGGCAGCTAACTGGGAAGAAGGAGAAATCAAGGAGAAGGGAAGATCCAAGAAGGCAGGAGGGGCCAAGGAGACAGGAAGTGCGGAGGCCCTTTGTGGCTCCAGAGCGGCGAAAGGAAGAAAGAAGGTACCAGGTACCGGAGCAGCGACCGTCGTGGAGACCGGCGGGAAGGTCCCAACAATCGGGTCAAGGAAGGAGGTTCTCTTCAGAGGGGAGGAATATTGATAAGCAAGAAAGGCGACAGGAGTAAGGACGAAGGGAAGCGATGTATGTTGCCCGCCATGTGAACAGACATAACCGGAGAAATAACTGGAGGAGGCACCAGATGGAGGAGATCCCTCTGTACTACGAGCTGCACCAGGTGGAGCGGCACAGAACAATGGCCTGCCCCAATTTTTGGGAGGCCAAAAGAAGGCTCAGTGCAGGAGCAGGAGGAGAGCAGCAGAGGCAAGAGATCCCGGTGGAGCCGGTGGTGGGCCCAACACCCGTTCGGAGGAGGAATGAGGATTGAGTTGACTAAGGAGGTCGAGGAGCCCAAGGAGGAGGGGGTGGAGTAGGATTAATCCATGGAGGAGCGGGGCTCGGAGCTTCCCGCAAGGCAAGTATCCACCAAATTTACCGCAGGAGCGTCGCTTCGACCTCCCAAGTACCACCCTTGCTAGATGAGATCACCTTCTCCGAGGAGGATATGCCGGGGGAATGACAACCCTTTTCATGATGCCCTCATGATTTGGGCTTCCATCGAAGACTTCACCGTCTCCTGAATCCTGATAGACAACGAGAGTTCGACAAACGTCATTTTCAAGAAGACGTATGATGGGTTGGAGGTGGAGGAAACAAGGGTGATAGCCTCAGATGGGCCTCTCTTCGGTTTCTCGGGTGAACGAAAAGAGGTGGAAGGAAGAGTGGAGCTACTGGTGACCCTCGACGACAATTCGACTAAGTGTCGATTCGTCATCGTTGACGCGCCGAGTTGTTACAACGCGATCTTTGGCAGACCACTCATCAACACCTTTAAGGTCATTCCGTCCTCTGACCATCAGTGCTTAAAGTATTGCCAAGGGGACGTCCAGATAAGGATCTGGAGCAATCCTAAGTCCGCCCGGGGTACTATCTGAACGCTGAAAGCACTATTAGCTGGAAGGAGGAGGCGGAGGAAGCTGACCAGGTCTTGGAAGGAATGGTTAGGCTGGAGGCTGCGGAGGAGGTAGAGGAAGTGGAAGAATCCTCGGAAGGCAGAGAGCCCGGGCTGCTGAAGATCGGTGGAGCGCTGAAGGCAGAAGAGAAGATAAAGATGGTGACATGTTTGCAAGAGAATGCATACGTATTCGCATGGAGCGCCGCAGAGATGTCAGGGATCGATGTAGAGGTTGCCTGCCATCGTCTCAATCTAGACCCTGAGGTCAAACCGATCTGGTAAAAGAAGAGGGCGAGTGCCATCACGTTGGTTGAACCCATCCGCGATGAAGTAAAGAAACTGCTAAAGGCAGGATTTGTATCCAAGATCCAGTATCCAGGCTGTGTCTCAAATGTTGTAATGGTGAAGAAGGTCGTTGGGGGCTGGAGGCTGTTTGTTGATTTTTCTTTGTTGAATAAAGCATGCCCGAAGGATTATTGTCCCCTGCCTCGAATCGACGCACTGATTGATTCAGTCGTTGATTATTCTGTGATGAGCTTCCTTGGTGCCTTTTCAGGATACCATTAGATCCGGGTGCATCCTCCCGATTATCGTAATGTCTCATTCATCACTGAAGAAGGCTGTTACATCTACAAGATGATGTCTTTCGGGTTGAAGAACACGGGGCTACATACCAGCGGATGATGGACCAAGTCTTTAATGAGCAATATGGGAGAAACCTGGAGGTGTACGTGGATGATCTCTTGGTCAAAAGCAAGAACACCCAAGAGCATATCACAGATCTGGAGGAGACCTTCGCAACTCTTCGGAGGTTCAAGATGAGGCTCAATCCCGCGAAGTGCGTGTTCGGGGCAGGAAGAGGGAGGTTTTTGGGACATCTTCTCACCCCCAAGGGAGTGGGGCCTAATCCCAACAAGGTGAAAGCCATCATCGAAATGACATCCCCGAAGAGCATCAGGGAAGTCCAGAGGCTGACTGTAAGGCTGGCCAGCCTTAGCCGCTTCCTGTCAAAGGCGCGCGGGAGAGAAGTGTTCTCCATTCTTCAAGACGCTCCGAAATAATCAATAATTTGAGTGGACCGAAGAGTGCGAGAATGCCTTCAAAAAGCTGACACAACAGCTAACCCAGACACCTCTCCTCCAAGGCCTGAGGGAAGGCGAAGACCTTCCCCTCTACTTAGGAGTAGGGGCGAAAGCAGTAAGTTCTGTGCTTGTCAGATAGGAAGGGAAGAAGTATCTACCCATGTACTATATAAGCAGTGTGCTAAAGAAGGCAGAGATGCGGTATCCCATCCTCGAAAAGTTAGCTTTTGCCTTGGTGGTGTCGGCGCGGAAGCTCCGACCTTATTTTTCAAGCCAACTCCATCTGAGTCGTGACTGATTATCCCCTCCAAAGTATCCTGGAAGGAGTGGAGCATTCAGGCAGGCTGGCGAAATGGTCGATAGAACTCAGTGAGTTTGACATTTCTTTCTCACCCGGGTGGCGATAAAAGTGCAGGCAGTGGCAGATTTCTTGGCCGACCTCTCGGGAAAGGCAGACACAAGTAAAGGCCCCTCGAATTTAATTTCCTAGAAGATGTTCGTGGACGGAGCTTCGGGCAAAGGCTCCGTGGGAGTAGGCATCGTGCTTGTCAGCCCACAGGGAACTAGGATCGAGCAAGCAGTCGAGATCCTCTTCCCAGTCATGAACAATCAAGCGGAGTACGAGGCCATAGTGGCAGACTTACGTCTCGCCAAGGAGTTGGGGATCCAAGACAATCAAGCTTTCATATATTCAATTGTGGTCGCTTCACAAATTCGAGGAGAGTTCGAAGTGCGCGATGCCATCCTGCAGAAATACCTAATCAAAGTCAAAGGGATGATTAGATACTTTCCGTCATTCTTTGTCGAGCACGTACCAAGAGAGGAGAATTCGGCGGCAGACCATTTGGCCAAGTATGGTCCGAGGGCCGGGGGGATAATCACCGAGCTGTTTCAGACATCCATCGAGGAAGGAAAGATGATGGAGATCGAGCAACGCCCTTCCTGGATGGATCTGTTTGCAATGTCCCTAGACACCGATCAACTCCCGGCGGGCGGCGAAGATCAAAGTAAGTTCAGATTCAAAGCAACTTACTACTTGCTGCACAACGGGGAATTATATCGTAAGACCATCTCGGGCCCTCTGGCCATATGCGTATCAGAAACCAAAGTGTCTCGAGTGTTAGAAGAGATCCATTTCGGAGAATGCGAGAGCTATTCAGGAACCCGCACTCTTGAGCAAAGAATCCTGAGACAGGGTTACTTCTGGCTAACTATCCGGAAGGATGCCGAAGCTTTCTCGAAAAAATGTCAGAAGTGCCAGCTATTCGCTCCTCTCCAATTGCAGCCCGCCCATCAGCTTTGTTCAATCACAGCCTCATGGTCGTTTGTCATATGGGGAATGGATCTGATAGGCCCCTTTCCCCAAGCTAGCAGACAGAGAAAGTTCGTTCTAGTCATGATCGACTACTTCTCCAAGTGGATCGAGGTCAAGGCTCTGGCTAAGACCACATCTCAAGTCGTGAAGAATTTCATCTGGGGGGAGATCGCTTGCAGGTTCAGGATTTCTCTCGCCATCATCACGGACAACGGTCCGCAGTTCGCCAGCCTGGAACTGATCTACTTATGTCGTCAGCTGGGAACTGATCTCCGATTCGCTTTAGTGCATCATCCTCGGAGCAATGGGCAAGTGGAGGCCGCCACCAAACTAATTATCAATCTCTTGAAGAAGGAAGTCGAGAATCTAAAGGGGAATTGGGCAGAGCAACTCCCCTCTGTCCTTTGGGCTCTGAGAACCACTCCTAACTCTACCACGGGGGAGTCTCCCTTCAAGTTATCTCACGGGTCCGAAGCTCTCATCCCTGTAGAGTTCGAGGTCAGGAGCCCTAGGGTGGTGGCGACGGAAGGAGACAAGGAATGATCGATCGAGAATGAAGAAGCTCAAAGGCTTTCTCTCGACTACATCGAAGAACTTCGGGATCTTGCCATAACTAGGCAGGAGGAGATTAAAAGGAGGATGGCCAATCACTTCGACAAGCACGTCTGCATCAAGCAATTCTAGGCAGGCGATCTCGTTCTAAAGAAGGTAGATGCGGCAGGAAGAGCAACCGCTATCGGAAAGCTCAACCCAAACTGGGAAGGGCCTTTCATCATCCACGAGTCACTGACCGTCGGAGGATACCGCCTGCAGAATCACGAAGGAGAACTGCTTGGGAATACTTGGAGCTCCTGATGTGGGACGATGTCAGGCGGGATGGCCGACGGAGGCGGTAGATATTCTGCGATCACCAGCTCGCCCGCGAGAGGCGTCGATGTGCTCTGCCCGGCCGAATTGGCCTCTAGAGGGTTAGTCCCTGAAAGAAAAGTCGAAATCAGTAAAGTCAACAATTACAAGTTTCTTTGAAGATGAGCGACAATCATCTGTGGCGGTGGTGTCGAGAGGAATGGGAGAAGGCTCGCTGTCGATGGTCTGTTCCTCGCCAACCTCATCCAAACACGCCTGGCTCAGTCGGGGTTGGATAAGGTCCGACAAAGTTTGCACTGGGCCCACTGTCGGAACATCCTCCCTTGGCGTCCCCTTAGTCGGACGCTCAACGTCGCCCCTCTTCCACTTTATCCCCCCCCCCCCCCCCCCCCCCCCCCGTTAGGGAGAAGACCACTGCCCTGCAACTTGTTCAGCAGTTTCATCAGTGCCTGAGTCTTCGCAATTATCTCCTCAAGAGTTAGCATCTCGCCACAAGCTACACAGGGCTATGCCTGTTGTACAACCCTCATATTTTTCCGAGTCGGTGTGACCCAATGCGGATGAGGTCGTAAAAGAGAGGGCGGCCATGACACAGCGGACCGAACCATTGGAGGTCATCAAAGACCAAAAAGAGAGGGCCCGGGGGGGCAAATTTCCTTGGTCGAGTGGACCTTGGGTCCACTCGCCCAAGGCCCCGGGCGAGTGGACCCTTGGTCCACTCGCCCGAGTGGGGGGGCGAGTGGACCAAGGGTCCACTCGCCCATGGGTGTTGGCGAGTGGACCCTTGGTCCACTCGCCCCATGTAGTTGGGCGAGTGGACCCTTGGTCCACTCGCCCCATGTAGTTGGGCGAGTGGACCAAGGGTCCACTCGCCCGAAGGGTGGAGTGGACTGTGAGGTCCACTCGCCCAGTCAGGGTGATGGACCTCGGTCCACTTGTTCGACCCCCGGCAAGGGGGGAAGTGGACGTCTCGTCCTCCACTCGCCCCCTCTCTCGTTTTGATCGTCCAGGTTCGTGGTTGAGCTGCGGATAACAGAATTTTGGCTATCCGCATCCCAATTTTGGGAAGTCTATAAATAGACCCCCATGGGCACCTTGGGAAGGGATGTTGGTACCCCCTCCCTCGCGTGTGTGTTATGAGCAAGCACTACCCCTCTCCTCCCCCTTGTCATCGAAGGTGGACGGTGAGGTGATCCTTAGTGCCCTTCAAGGTGCCCAGGCTCAACATTGGCTTGGGAGGGGAAATTCCTTGTGAGCTTCCGGGTATGTGGTGGGACCTCCTCGTTGCGGCCTAAGGGGTCTGTTTTTAGATTTAAGTGTTCTTCAAGGGAAAGGTCTTCCGGCTCTTAGCAACTGGCCAAGGGTTCTAGCTCGGGTCAAGTAAGGGTTAGCTGCATCCCCCTTGCGAACGCCGAGACCAGTTCTCTGGTTTCAACATTATGGTGCGGTGAGCGTGGAAGCAGCTAGTTCGGAAAGCTCTGGGCAAGTCTCATGGCTGGAAGCAATGAGCTGGGGGACTCACCCCTATCGGCGAGTGCGTGAAGAAAGGTGACTTTGAGGAGTTCAGGAAGTCAATCCAGGAAGTCTTGCGGGTCGCACTCCCCCTCAGGGCGAGTGCTCGACATCGTCAACACCTGTGCTCGCCTCGCCGTCTTTGATGGAGGTAGAGCAAGCATGTCGGCAAGGGAAGGGGCCAGCCTCGGAGGAAGGCTTGAGCCTCCAAGCGCAAGCGCTCTTTGAAAGTGCACAGTTAACCACACTAGAATTCTCTAGAGGGGGGGGGGGAATAGAGATTTAAAATTACTTTGTGCAAAGTTAACAAATATATATATATATATATATATATATATGTAATAATCACAGAGTTAAGTTTCCCACACACACCAACAAGAATTAAGTAAATAAAGAAAGAAATAGCAAAATGAAAATCACAGCACAACACAATGAAATATAGTGGTTCCCCAAGCTTTGGGTAGTCCACTCTTCTACCCCCTTGGTAGGAATTCACTATCTTGTACTGAGTCTTTTGATAAGGAGACTCTTAGAACCAGCCTGAGTCTTTTGATAAGGAGACTCTTAGAACCAGTACAACTGAATTTTTTGAAGAGAGATTCTAAAAACTCTTTTACACAGTTTGAAAATGAAATGAGAATAAGAAGAAGAAGTAGAAGAAGTAATTGAAATAAGAAAGAATCTTCTTCCTAGCAAGAAGATTAGAAGCACAAGAAATAGTGAATGAAATCTCTCTTCTATAGTGAGAAAGAGATTGTAGGTCTTTTTCTCTTTCAATGAGAACTATCAGAGATTGCAGCAGTATGGCTTCAGAAGGAGAAGAAGAAGGCTTGTTGTTGGCTTCAACACACTATCACTTCTCTCAATTTTTCTCACTTTTCTCTTGGGAGCTTTTCCTCTATTTCAAATGTATGGGGTGGATCACCTCTACATGTTCTCTGCCGATTTCCCTCTTATTTATAGCTCTGTTTATTCAAAGAATACTATAGGAAAAGAATCAATTAGCAGTCAGAGAAATAGTAAGAGAGAAAAGATTCCATAATCAATATTTTTGTAGAAGGAAAGAAATCATTCTGATTTCAAATAATATCCATAATAAACTTAATCAATTTAGCCAAGAATCATTTAGAAGGAAAGACTGATTCAAAACGGCTAGAAAAGAATAATATCATTCCATAAATTTCAGATCTACAGATAGAAGGAAAGAGATCTCGCGTGTTTTTAAATTTGAAATAGAAATCGACGTACGACGATTACTATTCGACGGAAGCGTCGATTTCAGACTGACTAGACGTCGAGAGGAGAATATGGAAGGTGCGTCGACTTCACTAGATACGTCGACTAGAAATCAGAGTTACGTCGACATAGGTTACGTTGAATTCTATTTGGAGTTACTTCGACTCATTATGAAAGGAACGTCGACTACACTTCGACGTTGCATCGAATACAATTCGACGCATATTTACTTAGACTAATTTTTCATTCTTAGAATTTCTATTCTACTCATTTTTAGGGGTTAAGATAAACCATTTCCCCAACAATCTCCCCCTATTTGTCTTAACCTTACTCAGGGAGAAATTGTATCAGCTTTTAATTAACACAGCAAGGCATCTATATAGAAAAGAAATATGTTAAGTAATCAGAAGAAAACAGAATCATATACATATACTTCTTAAACAGTATTTAAGCATGGAGGAAAGAGTATATCAACATTTTTCAACACATCACTCAGGAGGGGTAGGGGAGTTTTTCTTTTCCTAGTGAATACTAAAGTTTTTAAAGAAGACAGTTGCTCCTTCTCAGTAACAGGTGGTTCACTCAGCTCCCCCTGAGTCACAGCAGTTTGCTCCCCCTGAGATGGAATATCCTTTGAGCCTTCTACTTCTGCCTCTTCAGTTTCTTTCTCAGCTCCAGCTTCAATTATGTCAGCATTTGGCTCCCCCTGAGCTTCAACTTCTTTTTCTTTCTCAACTTCAGCATCAGTTTCCTTTTCAACTTCTGCTCTGCTAGCCTCCCCTTGAAAGAGGACTACTTGTTGTGTAGCTTCTCTTGATTTTGAAGTAGGAAGGGACTTGTATGAGAGAGATTTGTGACTTGAGAGCTGCTCTTCATCTAATTTCTCCCCCTTCTTGACCTTCTTAGCCAAGGAGGTTAAGAAAGACTTGGTCACTTTAGAGAAAGAGACAGAGGACTTCAAGCTTTGCACAGAGGCATTGACCCCATCTATTTGGGTTTGCATGTGGATGATGGAGGAGTGGGAGTCCTTTCAGGAATGGAGCCAGGCTTGAGGATTTGCCTGGTCCATTTTGAGAAGAGGGCTATGGACATCCTTTTTCCAGGAGGAATGAGAATTCCTTTTGACCTACATAGGTCAGGGAAGGCGTGGAGAAGTACCTGACTCATGATCCTCATATAGGCATTCTCTTTGTGAGAATATTTGTAGCCTATCATTTTTAGTAAGCAGATGGCCCAGTCAACCTTCTTTTTCAGCAGAAGTGCCCCCATGATGTTCAGTTGCTGCTTGGGCACTGCATCATGGGCAGAGATCTTGCATAATAGAATTTTTCCTACTATGTCTGTCAATAGCCTATATTCCTCAGAAAAATCTATTTTCTTCAGGTGGATTGGTTTATCTTTGGAGAACTTCATGATGAGTAATAGATTCTTGGTTTCCTCAGGGGCGAGATCCACAGGTTCATCACCTGATAAGGGAATGATGATGAAGATTTATTCAGTTATCTTTAGAAAATAATTTGCTTCCCCTTTTTGATTTGAACAAGGATAGTGTACCTGATGGAAGATCAAAAGTGTCCCTAAGGTGTTCTGCTGAGATTGAGACAGGTGTCTCATAGAGTGTTCCTGTGATTTCTCCTTGCTCAGATATCTGAACATGATTCATTAACTCAGTGAGTTCTGTCTCTAGGATTCTGCATCTTGGGGAAATGAGTTTGTCTAAACCAACTTCAGTGAAGAGAGCTATGATGCTCTTATAGTTTTCGGCGGCGGCTTGGAAGGATTCAAGATCAATGTCGAAACCAGAGTTGATCTTGGGAGCCATTTAGGTCAGTGAGAGAGAGGAAGAGATGGCTGGACTGAGAAATGAGAAGGATGAGAGAAGCTCAGGAGTGTGCAGAATTTTAACTGAGGAGTCTATTTAAGTCAGGTGAAACGTCAATACGAGACACAACTCGAGGTTTATTCGGTACATCAGTAGATGTGACCAAAAATATTTTAGTATTGCCGCCTTTTTCATGAAGTCGACGTTGCGTCGAGTGGAAGTTGGCGTATGCGCCAATATAGTCTGATAGGGTTTCCTATCGACGTATGCGTCGATTAAGAGATCGACGTGACTTTTACTTTGTCTGAAAATTCCAGGTTTTTCTTCAGAGATTATTTCTTCCTAATCCTAAGGTTTTCTAAGTCACCCTTGGACTAATTTTATAAACAGTTGGATTGATTGTGTCAACATTGTTTGGCAGTGTGGCCAATTTTATTACAGATATAACACCTAATTGTCTTTTGATTAAGGAAATTTGAGTTTAGGAAGGGATAGAGATGGTGATTAGGACAGAGTTGTTGATTAGGATAAAAGTTTTGATCAGGATAGTAATTTTGATTATGAGAAGAGTTTTGATTAGGATAGAAGTTTTGATCAGGATAAAAGGGTCCTGAATGGGGGTTAAGATAGAGAGTTTTTGAAGAATAGCTATGTCCTGTATTTAAGTTGCTCTGAGGTTTTATGCGTCGATATTTATTCGACGTATGTTGAGAGTTGCGTCGATATGTATTCAGCGCTTTCTCTAGATTGCGTTGATCTGGAATCGATGCATAGAAGTAGTTGCATCGATTGTAAGTCGACGTACTGTTATTCATGCGTCGATTTGAGGTCGAAGCATCTAAGTGATTGCGTCAAGTAGAATTCGACGTGCTATCATTCATGCGTCGATATGAAGTCGACGCAATTTTATCTTCACATATTTTATTTTTCCCTTTTTCTGATTGGAGTTTTGTTTCTTTATAACTTGTTTCTTTTGACATAGTTGCTTTCTCAGAGGTTGTTTGAGAGTCTTCTTCTGAATGGTATGATGATGATTCCTCAAGGTGGTTTATCTCTTTGAAGATGAGCTCTTCTGTATTTTGTGAGTCTTCTTCTAAGTTTGTTGATTTGATGGGTTTAGTGAATTTAACAGGGCTCATCCAAGCAGGTTTGGTAGATGGTATTGAACTAGTTGAGGGATCAGCTCCTAACCCCAGATTCTTATGTCTGATTATTTGTTTTTCAGTGATTTCTTTAAGTGTTTGGCTTCTGACTTTTATAGATTCTTCAAAAGCTTTTGTCTGGGATACCTTCTTCTTAAGGAGTTGATTTTCTATTTTAGCACTATCAATTTCCTTTTCTGTTTTATAGATTTTACACCTTAGTTCATAATTTTTTGAACATGTATCCTCTATTTTTCTCATATTAATTTGTTCTTTGAGATCCTTAATTTCTTGTTTAGCTTTTAGTTGATCTAAACAGAGTCTTTAAAATCATTTTTAAAATCATCACATAGAAAATCCATTTCATCAAAAATGCTTACCTCATCATTATCCTCAGATTCCTCTATGAGAATAAGGCTATTTGCTTTTGCTGTTGAAGAGATGCTTCCTTCTGATCCTGTTTCACTCCATGATTCAGCAATACATTCTTCTTCTGTGCTTCCAAGAGCCATTAAGCATAGATCTTCTTGCTTAGACTCTTCATTGTCACTTTTGGATGAAGTGCTGTCTTTAGAATCTGTCTCACTCCAAGCTTCTGCAATGAAGCCACTTTCTTTCTTTTTCCCCTTTTTCTTGAGATCTTTCTTTTTCAGATTTCTCTTTTTCTCAGCATTTTCTGGATATTCTGGAGCAATATGTCCAGTTTTCCTGCAGGAAAAACAAACAATATTGAAAGTGCACAATTAACCTCACTAGAATTCTCTAGAGGGGGGGGGGGGGTGAATAGAGATTTAAAAATTATTTTGTGCAAAGTTAATATATATGTGTATGATCACAGATTAGAGCTTCCTACACACCAACAAGAATTAAGCAAGAAAATAAAGTAAATGCAAGAAAATAAATCACAGCACAACACAAGAAAATATAGTGGTTCCCCAAACTTTGGGTAGTCCACTCTTCTACCCCTTTGGTATGAATTCACTATCTTGTACTGAGTCTTTTGATAAGGAGACTCTTAGAACCACCCTGAGTCTTTTGACAAGGAGACTCTTAGAACAAACTGAGTCTTTTGACAAGGAGACTCTTAGAACCAGTACACTGAATTTTTTGAAGAGAGATTCTAAAAACTCTTTTACAATGTTTAAGTAAGAAAAAGAAAGAAGAAAGAAATAAGAACAAGAATGAATCTTCTTCCTAGCAAGAAGATTGGAAGCACAAGAAGTAGTGAATGAAATCTCTCTTCTATAGTGAGAAGGAGATTGTAAAAAAAAACTTTTCTCTCTTTTGAGAGAGCTTTCAGAGTTTGCAGTAGAATGGCTTCTGAAGAAGAAGGAGAAGATGAAGGCTTTTTCTCTGCAGCACACTATCTCTTTTCTTAGCTTTTCTCTCTATTCTCTTGGGAGCTTTTCCTCTATTTCAAATGTATGTGGTGGATCACTCTGCTGACATTTTCTGCCGACCTCCTCTTTATTTATAGCTCTGTTAATTCAAAATAATACTATAGGAGGATAATCAATTAGCAGTCAGAGAAATAGAAAGATGAAAATGTTTCCATAATATTTATTTCTGTAGAAGGAAAGAACCAATTCTGATTTCAAATAATGTCCAAATAAGTTTAATCAAATTAGCCAAGAATCAGATATAAAGAAAGAATGATTCAGAACGGCTATAAAATATTGATACTTATTCCATACAAATCAGATCTACTAAAAGAAGGAAAGAGATCTGACGCATATTTAAATCTGTCATATAAATCGACGTGCGTCGATTCCTATTCGACGTAAGCGTCGAATTCAACCTGGCTGGACGTCGAGAGGAGAATAAGGAAGGTGCGTCGACTTCTCCATATGCGTCGACTAGAAATCAGAGTAGCGTCGACAACACATACGTCGAAATCTTCCTAAAGTTACTTCGACTTAATCTGACGGAAACGTCGACTACATTTCGACGTTGCGTCGAATGGTATTCGACGCATATTTACTTAGTTTTGTTTTTCATTGTTAAAACTCTTTCTTTAACTCATTTCTAGGGGTTAAGAGAAATCATTTTCCCAACAATCTCCCCCTATTTGTCTTAACCCTACTTAGAGAGAAATTGTAGTAGCATAAAATCAATCAGCACAGCATTTGTATAGAAAAGAAATATGTCATGCAATCAAAAGGGAAGTTTGGAAGAAGAGATCATATAAACAAATTTTCCAGAATCATATAAACAGATCTCATGTTCATTCCAATTAGTACTTAACTATAGGGTAAAATATATCAGCATGGTTTTCAAATATTATTCAGGAGGGGTAGGAGGAGTCTTTCTTTTTCTCTTGAATACTAAGGTCTTTGGAGAAGTGAGTTGCTCCTTTTCTATAACAGGTGGTCCACTCAGCTCCCCCTGAGTCACAGCAGTAAGCTCCCCCTGAGATGGAACTTTCTTTAAGCCTTTTGCTCCTTCTTCAGTTGCTCTTCCATCTCCAGTTGTAACTACATCTGCCTCCTGAGCTCCTTCTTCAGCTATCACAGTTTCTGGCTCTCTCTCAATAACAACTTCAGCAATAATAGCATCTGGCTCTTCTTGAGTCTCAGCTGCTTCCTCACATTCAGTCACCTTTTCAGCCACAGCCTCTTTTACTGCTTCATTCTCTACTCTACTTGCTTCAACTGCTTGTTGTTCAGCTTCTCTTGCAATAGAGAGTACATCTGTTGTTGTATGTAGCAGAGGTATTACTTCAACAGATTTTTGACTGGAGGGGTGCTCTTTATCAAATTTCTCCCCCTTCTTGACCTTCTTAGCCAAGGAGGTTAAGAAAGATCTAGTCACTTTGGAGGAAGAGACAGAGGACTTCAAGCTCTGCACAGAGGCATTTACCCCTTCTATTTGGGTTTGCATGTGCATGATAGAGGAGTGAAGTTGGGAGCAGTGCTCATCCAGCATTCCCTGAAATATTTGGGCTGCTGACTGAATACACTTGGTAATGAGAGTGGCAGTGGATGGAGATGGGTCTAGTGGTGTTGGAGTAGGAGATGATGGTGGGGGTGATGAAGCTGGAGAGAAGTTAGTGGGTGATAAAGGAGGTAGTGGGGATGAGAGATTTTGAGGAGGAAGAGATGGAGAAGCTGCTGTTTGATCAGGTGTTTGAGAAGAAGTAGGTAAAGTAGGAGTTGTGAGGGTGGTAGAGGCTATTTGAGTGGATGATGGTGGTAGAGAAGGATTGTCTCTTTGAGGAGAAGGAGGAGGAGAAGGGTGAGCAGGAGAGTTAGGAGGTGTGGGAGTCCTTTCAGGAATGGAGCCAGGCTTGGGGATTTGCCTGATCCATTTGGAGAAGAGGGCAATGGACATCCTCTTTCCAGGAGGGATAGGAATTCCTTTTGACCTACAGAGGTCAGGGAAGGAGTGGAAGAGTACTTGACTCATAATCCTCATGTAGGCATTCTCTTTGTGAGAATATCTAGAGCCTATTATCTTGAGTAGCCATGAGGCCCAGTCTACTTTCTTCTTCAGCACAAGGACCCCCATGATGTTCAGTTGGTGTTTGGGTACTGCATCATGTGCTGAGATTTTGCATAGTAGAACTTTCCCTACTATATCTGCCAGCAATCTGTACTCATCAGAAAAATCTATCTTTTTCAGATGGATTGGCCTATCTTTTGAGAATTTCATGGTGGTGAGTAAATGCTTGATTTCATTAGGTGTGAGTTCAATGGATTCATCACCTAATAGGGGAGTAATTAAGACATGTTTAGTCCTTCTTTTTAGAAGCTCGTTTTCTTTCCTTATTTCATTTAAACAAAGATGATATTAGGATATATCTGATGGAAGATCAAAGGTGGTCCTTATGTGTTCTGCAGATATTGATACAGGTGTCTCATAGATTGTGCCTGAAATTTCCCCTTGTTCAGTTATCTGAACATGAGCTATGAGCTCTGTTAGTTCTGTCTCCAGAAGCTTGCATCTTGTTGAAATGAGCTTATCCAGACCAGCTTCAGTGAACAGAGCTATTATGCTCTTAAAGTTGTCGGCGGCGGCTTGGAAGGATTCCAGGTCAATGTCGAAGCCAGAGTTAGTTTTGGGAGCCATTTTAGGTTGGAGAGAGAGAGGAAGAGGTGGCTGGACTGAGGAGCAAGAAGGATGAAAGATGCAGAGGTCGTGAAGGTTTCTAACTGAAGAATCTATTTAAGTCAGGTGAAGGGTCGAAACAGGACTCAACTCGAGGCTTATTCGGTACTTCAGTGGATGTGACCGAAAATAATTTAGTCTTGCCGCTCGTTTTTATGAAGTCGACGTTACGTCGAGTGGAATTCGATGTGAGCGTCGATTTAGTCTGTTCTGGGATGCAAGGGTTTCATATCGACGTATGCGTCGATAGTAGTCGACGCATGCGTCGATTGTACTTATTGATCTGAGTTATCGACGGTGCGTCGATTGGAAGTCGACGTGACTTTTAATTTTCCTGAAAAGTTCTAGGTTTTTATTTCTTCTTATCTCTTCCTAATCTTAAAGGTTTCCAAGTTAGCCTAGGACTGGGTTTTAAGACCAATTTGATTGATTATACCAACATTTCTTGGCAAGGTGGCCATTTTTGTTGCATATATAACACTTCAGTATCTTACTTTTGTGAGAGTTTGAGTTTAAAGGGAAATAGAAGTGTTGACTAGGATACCAGTGTTGATTAGGATAGAAGGTTTCATTAGGATGGGAAGTTTGGTTACCAAGTTTTGGGTAAAAATTTTGATTAGAATGTTGATTATGATAGAAATCATCATCAGGATGAATGGGTATTGAATGAGGGTTAAGATGGAAGAATTTTGGAATATAGGTATTCATGTTGATCTGAGTTTTTATGCGTCGATATCTATTCGACGTATGTTGATAGTTGCGTCGATTTATATTCGGCGCATTCCTCAGATTGCGTTGATCTGGTATCGACGCATGGAGGAAGTTGCGTTGATTTAATGTCGACGTATCTTTATTCAAGCGTCGAGTGGAGGTCGAGGCATCTGAGAGGTTACGTCGAGTAGAAGTTGACGCACAATCATTCATGCGTCGATATGAAGTCGACGCAACTGTGTCTTCATAAATTTTCATTTTACCTTTTTCTGTTTTTACTCCTTTGTATGTTGTTTCTTTTGGTTTAGTTGTCTCTTCAGATGAAGTTTGTGAGTCATTAGCTGAATAATATGATGTTTCATCAAATTCCTTTATTTCCTTGAAGAGGTGTTCTTTCCTATGTTGTGATTCTTTTTCTTGGTTTGCTGATTTGATGAGTTTAGTGAATTTTACAGGGCTCATCCAAGCAGGCTTGTTGGATGGAATTAGGCTGATTGATGGATCAGCCCCTAGCCCAAGATTTTTGTGTCTTAATGTTTGTTTTTCAGTGATTTCCTTAAGAGTTTGGCTTCTCATGTTTATTGATTCTTCAAAGGCCTTTGCCTGGGAAACCTTATCCTTAAGGAACTGATTTTCTATTTTAGCCTTTTCTACCTCATTTTCTATGATGTTAGCCCTTAATTCATAATCTTTAGAGCATTTAACTTCTCTGTTTCTCTGGCTTTTAGCTATGTTGATTTGTTCTTTTAGATCTTTAATTTCTTGTGTTGCTTTTAGTTGATCTAGATACATTCCCATAAACTCATTTCTAAAGTTATCACTTTGAAAATCTATTTTATCAAACATGCTTACCTCATCCTTATCCTCAGATTCCTCTATGAGAATAAGACTATCTTCTTTTTCATCTTCAGAAGATATGCTTTCTTCTGATCCTGTCTCACTCCAAGATTTAGCACCATCATCATTCTTGGGGCCTTCAAAGGCCATCAAGCATAGGTCTTCTTGCCTAGATTCTTCTTTATCACTCTTAGAGGATGAACTGTCCTCAGAGTCTGTTTCACTCCAGGCTTCTGCAATAAAGCCTCTTTCTTTCTTCTTCCCCTTTTTCTTGAGATCTTTCTTTTTCAGATCTTTCTCTGGACATTCTGGGGCAATATGTCCAGGTTTCCTGCAAGAATAACAAATAATTTCTTTAGTGGGGCTTTTGTCATACCTTGGTTTTGACTCCCTCCTTTTTGATCCATCTGTCTTGACCCATTTCTTAAATCTTCTGGCCAAGAAACTGAATAATTCTTCTTCAGTGACAGGAGTTCCTTCTTCTGTTGCCTTTAGAGCAATGTTCCTGCCTTTTGAGGAAATTGGAGTGTTTTCTCTTCTTTCCTTCTCTTCTCTAGTTTTCAGCAATTGCTCATAGGATCTGAGTTTTCCTAAGAGAGCATCTGTTGAAATTTCCCTTTGACCTCTTGTGTCTCTTATTGCCCATATCCTTGAGTCCCATGAGCTTGGGAGACTCATCAGCAATTTATCATTGATCTCTGTGAGAGAGATTTCTCTATCCAAGTCTCTTAGTTGACTGATGATCAGACTGAATCTGTCATACATTTCAGAGATGCTTTCTTCATCCTTCTTTTGAAAGTTCTCATATTGAGAGATCAATAGGGCCTTCTTATCTTTCTTTTCATCAGCACTTCCTTCCACCATCTTTGTGAGAGCATCCCAAATTTCTTTGGATGATTCACAGTCAACAACCCTTTGAAAGATGTCATCTGAGAGAGTTGAGACAAGTATGTTCATGGCCTTTAGATCATGTGTTCTTGCCTTCTTCTCATCTTCTGTCCATTCAGATCTTGGAACAAGTGTTTGTATGACATTGCCACTTGCATCCTTTCTATAAGGCTTTGGGGGACCTGTCACAGTAATATTGAACAAGTCAGCATCAATGGAATTCATATAAATTCTGATTCTTATTTTCCAAACTGCAAACTTTTCAAGATTGCACATTGGTGGTCTGGTGGAAGCATAATATTTGATTTGTGCCATATGATAAAATAGTTTTGAAAAATATATATATATGAGAGGTAGGATCTTTTTGATCAAGGAGTTATCCTTTTTAGATCAACCTAGCTCTGATACCAATTGAAAGTGCACAATTAACCTCACTAGAATTCTCTAGAGGGGGGGGGGGGGTGAATAGAGATTTAAAAATTATTTTGTGCAAAGTTAATATATATATATATGTGTATGATCACAGATTAGAGCTTCCTACACACCAACAAGAATTAAGCAAGAAAATAAAGTAAATGCAAGAAAATAAATCACAGCACAACACAAGAAAATATAGTGGTTCCCCAAACTTTGGGTAGTCCACTCTTCTACCCCCTTGGTAGGAATTCACTATCTTGTACTGAGTCTTTTGATAAGGAGACTCTTAGAACCACCCTGAGTCTTTTGACAAGGAGACTCTTAGAACCAACTGAGTCTTTTGACAATGAGACTCTTAGAACCAGTACACTGAATTTTTTGAAGAGAGATTCTAAAAACTCTTTTACAATGTTTAAGTAAGAAAAATAAAGAAGAAAGAAATAAGAACAAGAATGAATCTTCTTCCTAGCAAGAAGATTGGAAGCACAAGAAGTAGTGAATGAAATCTCTCTTCTATAGTGAGAAGGAGATTGAAAAAAAAAACTTTTCTCTCTTTTGAGAGAGCTTTCAGAGTTTGCAGTAGAATGGCTTCTGAAGAAGAAGGAGAAGATGAAGGCTTTTTCTTTGCAGCACACTATCTCTTTTCTCAGCTTTTCTCTCTATTCTCTTGGGAGCTTTTCCTCTATTTCAAATGTATGTGGTGGATCACTCTACTGACATTTTCTGCCGACCTCCTCTTTATTTATAGCTCTGTTAATTCAAAATAATACTATAGGAGGATAATCAATTAGCAGTCAGAGAAATAGAAAGATGAAAATGTTTCCATAATATTTATTTCTGTAGAAGGAAAGAACCAATTCTGATTTCAAATAATGTCCAAATAAGTTTAATCAAATTAGCCAAGAATCAGATATAAGGAAAGAATGATTCAGAACGGCTATAAAATATTGATACTTATTCCATACAAATCAGATCTACTGAAAGAAGGAAAGAGATCTGACGCATATTTAAATCTGTCATATAAATCGACGTGTGTCGATTCCTATTCGACGTAAGCGTCGAATTCATCCTGGCTGGACGTCGAGAGGAGAATAAGGAAGGTGCGTCGACTAAGGTGCGTCGACTTCTCCATATGCGTCGACTAGAAATCAGAGTAGCGTCGACAACACATACGTCGAAATCTTCCTAAAGTTACTTCGACTTAATCTGACGGAAACGTCGACTACATTTCGACGTTGCGTCGAATGGTATTCGACGCATATTTACTTAGTCTTGTTTTTCATTGTTAAAACTCTTTCTTTAACTCATTTCTAGGGGTTAAGAGAAATCATTTTCCCAACAAATATCTTTGGTAGAAGTCTTATCATACCTTGGTTTTGACTCTCTCCTTCTAGACCCATCTGGCCTGACCCATTTCTTGAATCTTTTGGCCAGGAGGCTGAATAGTTCTTCTTCAGTCACAGAGGTTTCTTCTTCTGTTGCTTTTAATGCAATATTTCTATCTTTTGAAAAGGTTGGAGTGTTTTCCCTTCTTTCCTTCTCTTCTCTGGTTTTCAGTAATTGCTCATAGGATTTGAGTTTTCCTAAGAGAGCATCTGTTGAGATTTCCTTTTGTCCTCTTGTATCTCTTATTGCCCATATTCTTGAGTCCCATGAACTTGGGAGACTCATTAGCAATTTGTCATTTATCTCTGTGAGAGAGATCTCTCTATCTAAGCTTCTTAATTGATTGATGATCAGACTGAATCTGTCATACATCTCAGATATGCTTTCTTCATGCTTCTTTTGAAAGTTCTCATATTGGGAGATTAATAGAGCCTTTCTATCTTTCCTTTCATCAGCACTTCCTTCTACTATCTTTGTAAGAGCCTCCCAGATTTCTTTGGCTGATTCACAGTCAACAACCCTTTGAAAGATTTCATCTGAGAGGGTTGAGACAAGAATGTTCACAGCTTTTGCATCACATGTTTTTGCCTTTTTCTCATCATCTGTCCACTCAGCCCTTGGGACAAGTATTTGTGTCACTTTACCACTTGAGTCCTTCCTATAGGGCTTTGGAGGACCTGTCAAAATAACATTAAACAAATCTTCATCAATAGAATTCATATAGATCCTAATTCTTGTTTTCCAAACTGCAAACTTTACAAGATTGCACATTGGTGGTCTGGTGGAAGCATAATCTTTGATTTGTGCCAAGTGAAAAATAGTTTTTAGAAATCTATATATATATGAGGTAGGATCTTTTTGATCAAGGAGTTACCCTTTTTAGATCAACCTCCCTCTGATACCAATTGAAAGTGCACAGTTAACCACACTAGAATTCTCTAGAGAGGGGGGGGGGGGGGGGGTGAATAGAGATTTAAAATTACTTTGTGCAAAGTTAACAAATATATATATATGTAATAATCACAGAGTTAAGCTTCCCACACATACCAACAAGAATTAAGTAAATAAAGAAAGAAATAGCAAAATGAAAATCACAGCACAACACAAAGAAATATAGTGGTTCCCCAAGCTTTGGGTAGTCCACTCTTCTACCCCCTTGGTAGGAATTCACTATCTTATACTGAGTCTTTTGATAAGGAGACTCTTAGAACCAGCCTGAGTCTTTTGATAAGGAGACTCTTAGAACCAGTACAACTGAATTTTTTGAAGAGAGATTCTAAAAACTCTTTTACACAGTTTGAAAATGAAATGAGAATAAGAAGAAGAAGTAGAAGAAGTAATTGAAACAAGAAAGAATCTTCTTCCTAGCAAGAAGATTATAAGCACAAGAAATAGTGAATGAAATCTCTCTTCTATAGTGAGAAGGAGATTGTAGGCTTTTTTCTCTTTCAATGAGAACTATCAGAGATTGCAGCAGTATGGCTTCAGAAGGAGAAGAAGAAGAAGGCTTGTTGTTGGCTTCAGCACACTATCACTTCTCTCAATTTTTCTCACTTTTCTCTTGGGAGCTTTTCCTCTATTTCAAATGTATGGAGTGGATCATCTCTACATGTTCTCTGCCGATTTCCTTCTTATTTATAGCTCTGTTTATTCAAAGAATAATATAGGAAAAGAATCAATTAGCAGTCAGAGAAATAGTAAGAGAGAAAAGATTCCATAATCAATATTTCTGTAGAAGGAAAGAAATCATTCTGATTTTAAATAATATCCATAATAAACTTAATCAATTTAGCCAAGAATCATTTAGAAGGAAAGACTGATTCAAAACGGCTAGAAAATAATAATATCATTCCATAAATTTCAGATCTACAGATAGAAGGAAAGAGGTCTGGCGTGTTTTTGAATTTGACATAGAAATCGACGTACGTCGATTACTATTCGACGGAAGCGTCGATTTCAGACTGACTGGACGTCGAGAGGAGAATATGGAAGGTGCGTCGACTAAGGTGCGTCGACTTCACTAGATACGTCGACTAGAAATCAGAGTTACGTCGACATAGGTTACGTTGAATTCTGTTTGGAGTTACTTCGACTCATTCTGAAAGGAACGTCAACTACACTTCGACGTTGCGTCGAATACTATTCGACGCATATTTACTTAGACTAATTTTTCATTCTTAGAATTTCTATTCTACTCATTTTTAGGGGTTAAGATAAATCATTTCCCCAACAATCTTCAACAGCTCTCCTAAGGCCAGCTGCCCCGAGTGAGGGGGTAGGGAGGATGCCTCCGTCTCACCAGGAAGGGGCGGAGTCCCGATTCCTGATTCAAAAAAAGCACGGGGAGACGCAGGGAAGCTACGCAGATCAATTCCAGGGGCAAGTCTTCCACCTCCAGGTTGACCAGGGAAGCCGGAAGGACCAGGAGAAAGAGAAGGAATGAGAAGGCAGAGAAAGTGGAGGAGGTGATAAAAGAGATGACCGAGATGCATGTGGCCGAGTAGGCGCAAGAAGGCGCGTTGTAATAGATATGTAACCTCCCCATGTTGAATGAAAAGTAGGTAGAGATAGAACCTTAGGTAAAGCCTCTGGGAAGGTGCTGGGTTCCTCCGCCTCTAGGTGAAGGTAAGCACCTAGGACGTGGATGGGTACTCTGCCTCCAGTTGGTAAAATCCCCAACTAGAGACCATTCTCCGGGCTCAGTCATGCCCGCAGATGGGAGACTCATCGGGTCGACTCACTGCTTGAGTAAGTGGCTTGGGAAGGTGTTGAGTTCTGTTGGAGCATGCGTTTCGCACTCCTCCGGTTTGATAATAACAAAGTCCCATTTGTATTTGATTCTATTTTTATTTATGGTGTGCAGGTAACAGGTATGAGATGTTCATATTTCTGCTGGAGCTAAATCTGAATATGAGAAATTTCACTGTCGGAAAATTCCGACAGCCGCTGTCGCCCAGGCGACAGCAGAGAAGTTACAACTACTTCCCTCCACGGCAACACGACGAAAGGAAGTTTTGAGCTGTCGGAATTCCGACAGCGATGTCGCCCAGGCGACAGCTCGGAGGTTACAACAACTGCCCACGACACCACCCACGATCGGCAGTTTTGCGCTGTCGGAAATCCGACATCGATGTCGCCCAGGCGATAGCTCGACGGTTACAGCAACTTCCCGCACGACGGCACTCCAGCGGCAGTTTAGCGCTGTCGGAAAATTCCGACAGTGGATGTCGCCCAGGCGACATCGATTTTCTATAAATTGACTCCTTGTGTTCGTGCATTCCAAGCTTTGAGAATTCCAAGTCCCTTCCTGAGTGCATACGAACCAGAGAGCTCCAGAACCTCTTCAACTCCCATTTGTGCAAAGAAGGATTGAAGATTGAAGACGAGATCGGGCGCGCTTCTTCATCAACGATCATCTCGAGGCTTCAACCATCCTTTCAGAGATTTGAAATTCTAGGGAGTTGTCCTTTTCATATTGTATTTTCATTTACACACATTTCATTTTGTATTGGTAGAGAAATCGTCGTCGTGCGTGCGGCGTCTAAGTCCTTGCGCGGCTTAGGGTAAAATCGCTTCCTTGTGCGGAGCGTCCAAGTCCTTGCGTGGCTTGGTGGGAAATCGTGGCCTTGTGTGCTACGTCTAGATCTTGGGAAGATCTAGAGGAGAGGCTTGGGCTTTGTCTTGGGAGAGGCAAGTGATAGCCTTCCGATCCTTGGGAGAATGATTGGTAAACCAAAAATTATTGTATTTTTTATTATCATAATTGTGCCTTGATCTTAAGCATTGTTAAGATCATTTTTTATTGTACACAAATTTCATGATAAATATAATTATGCTCTTTTCACTAATTGCAAATTTGTTTGCTTAAATCTTTATCTTAGAAATTTGTGTTTGGTTTAATACAAAAATTGCATTGGTTTAAAATTATTTATAAGTAACTTTTTAGTAAAGTAAAATTTGTCTAAAAATTATTAAGTAAAAATTATAAATTTAAACACACCCTTATTCACCCCCCCCCCCCCCTCTAAGGGCGTCACACGATCCAACAAGTGGTATCAGAGCTAGGTTACTCCAAAACGGTTTTACCACCGGGAGTAATGGCGCACAACGATCACGCGTTCGTTGAGGGGCAAGGAATTAGTAGGCCACCACTTTTTACGGGCACCGACTATAATTATTGGAAAACACGTATGCGTTGTTTTCTAATTGCGCTAGATATAGAAGTTTGGAATATGGTAGAATCTAGTTACACTTCTCCAACATTTGTTGTAGGAGATGTAACCATGGATAAGCCCAAAGACAAGTGGGATGACAACGATAAATTAAAATGTAAGAACAATGCAAAAGCCATGAATGCTTTATTTTGCGCACTAGATCGCACTGAATTTAATAGAGTTTGTGCTTGTAATACTGCATTTGAAACTTGGAATTTATTAGAAATCACTCATGAAGGTACTTCGCAGGTAAAGGATTCAAAGCTATTTCAACTGGAATCTGAATTTGAAATGTTCAAAATGGAGGTAGATGAAGAGATTGATACGATGTACACACGATTCACAAAAATCGTGAACGACTCAAAGGTGCTAGGAAAGGTGTTCTCAAATGGAGATTTAGCAAGGAAAATCTTAAGATCACTTCCCCCGAAGTTTAATCCCAAAGTGACTGCAATTTCCGAGTCACATGATCTTAAGACCTTACAATTGGAGAGCCTCATTGGGAACTTGAAAACTCATGAAGTTGAATTGAAAATTCAACAACAAGAGTATATGGAGCCAAGGAAGAAGGGATTGGCTCTAAGATCTAAGAAGGAAGAAACTAGTGATTCTGAGGAGGATGAAGAAGATGAGGAAAGTTTATTTGTTAAAAAATTTAGAAAATTTATGAAAAATCCGGAGAGGAGGAATACGTTTAAGAAGTATTTTAAGAAGGAGAGTTTTAGGAAGAAAAAAGGAAAGGAAGGTAATGAGGAGGAAGAGAGACCGCCACCGGAGTGCTATCACTGCAAGAAGTTAGGACACATCCGAAGCAAGTGTCCAAAATACTTGAAAGAACTTAAAGAAAAGAAGCACAAAGGGTCGAAGAAGGTGTTGAAGGCGGAAACATGGGATGATACTACTTCTGAGGATGCAAGCAGTTCCGACTCAAGTAAAGAAGAGGAGGCCAACATGTGCTTAATGGGAAAGAGCGTCATATCTGATGACGAATGCAGTGTCCAAAGCGACACTGAGGTAACTCCTCCAACCTATGATGAATTATTTTCTGAATTTTTAAAGACTTGCAAATTTTTTGAAAAAAGTTTAAAAGATAATGATCTTCTTAAATCTGAAAATGAAATTTTACTTAAAGAAAACAAAAAATTGTTAAATGAAATTAAGACTATTGGAAAAAGAGATATTTCTTGCCAAGAGTGTGATCACTCTTTGGGAAGAATTAAAGAACTTGAAGAATCTCTTTCCAAATCTCATTCTACAATAAAAGTTCTTACTAAAAAGAATGAGATTTTAGAGAGAGATCTGAAATCTTCAATTTCCATAGTCCATGAGGGAAAGAAATCTTTTGAACGGAGATGCGTAAATCTAGTATCTGAGAATACAAAAATGAGACACCAGATTCATGACTTAACACTAGCCATGAAAAAATTTGGAATGGGCCGAAGATCACTGGATATGATCTTAGGATACCAACGCCATGGATCTGGAAGGTTTGAGCTCGGATACACATCTGGAAGCTGTCGCCCGGCGACAACCACTGTCGCCGGCGACAGTGAAAAGTCCAGAAAATTCACTTTTAAAAATTCTAAAATTAATGAATTGTTAAATACTGCATCCTCATCCAGTAAAAGTCCAGAAAAGTTATACTCCTCTAAATACATTACATGTGCCAAATGCAATAGATTTGGCCACACTACGGACTCTTGCTGGAAAGAAGGAAAAAGTAAAATTAAACAAATCTGGGTGCCTAAGGCTTCTACCTATACTATGGGTGGAACCACTTGGGTAACCAGATCTTTACTCACCTCTTCTTTCTAGGTGTGTTGGCAGGCTAAGGACAAAGAAGACGTGTGGTACTTGGACTCGGGTTGTTCAAAGCACATGACGGGCAATAAAGAGAAGTTCCTTAGCCTGGAGATGAAGAAAGGAGGAGTTGTGACATTCGGAGACAATGGAAAAGGAAAAATCATCGGCATCGGAGTTGTGGGTAACGAAAATTTTTCAATTTCAAATGTTTTATTTGTAGAAGGATTAAAGCATAATTTGATTTATATTAGTCAATTATGTGATAAGAGTTTAAATGTTTTATTTGAATCTTCTACAAATTTGTGCAAAATTATTAATTCCAAAACAAATGAAATTGTTTTTACCGCACCTAGATGTCATAATGTATATATGATTAAATTTCTAGATTTTTCAAATTCTACTTTGAAATGTTTGTTATCAAAAAATGATGAATTAGATTTATGGCATAGGCGACTTGGACATACTAGTGCCAAGTTAATTTCAAAACTTTCAAAAGATAAATTAATTAAAGGTTTACCTTTGTTAAATGGAAATTTATCTTCTTCACTATGTGTGCCTTGCCAAAAAGGAAAATTTTCAAAATCATCTTTCAAAAGTAAAAACATTATTTCTACCACTAGGCCACTTCAATTAATACATATGGATTTATTTGGGCCAATTGGAATTTCTAGCTTAGGAGGTAGAAAATACACATTTGTATTGATTGATGATTATTCTCGTTTTTGTTGGACTTTATTTCTAACCTCCAAATCCGATGCATTTTCAGAATTTTCAAAATTATGTTTGCGTATTCAAAATGAATTTGAGTTAAAAATTAAACGCATACAATCGGATCATGGAGGAGAATTTGAAAATGAAAAGTTTATTTCTTTTTGTACGGAGTTAGGAATTAAACATAAATTTTCCGCTCCACGCACACCACAGCAAAATGGTGTAGTGGAGAGGAAAAATAGAACTCTTCAAGAGTTAGCCCGTACAATGTTATTTGAATTCAAATTACCAAAATCTTTTTGGGCTGAAGCGGTTAGCACGGCATGTTATGTAATTAATAGAGTAATGCTTCGCCCTATTTTAAAATTAACTCCTTATGAATTAATTTTTAATAAACAACCAAATGTTTCTTATTTCAAAGTTTTTGGTTGAAAATGTTTTATTTTAAATTCTAAAGATTCCTTAGGAAAATTTGATGAAAAATGTGATGAAGGTATTTTTATTGGCTATTCTTCAACTAGTAAAGCTTATAGAATTTTTAATAAAAGAACAAAAATAGTTGAAGAATCTATTCATGTTAGGTTTGATGAGTTTGCTTCATGTGTAGAAAAGAATATTACAGGAAAAGAAGATGAACTCCTTCCCACGGTGGAGAATGATGATGAAGAACTTGGAGAAAATGAAGAAGAAAAAGAAGAAGAAAGAGAAGGAGAAAGAGGAGAAGAAGATAAAGAAGAAGAAGAAAGAGAAGGATATGTGCCTCCAAGTGAATTGAGATTCTCAAAGGATCATCCAAAGGAGCTTATCATTGGAGATCCGCAAAAAGGGGTTAGTACTCGTTCATCGCTACATGTTTTATTTTCAAACCTTTGTTTTGTTTCTGAAATAGAACCAAAAGATGTTTCCACCGCTTTAAATGATGAATTTTGGTTTTTAGCTATGAATGAAGAACTTAATCAATTTGAACGTAATAAGGTTTGGAATCTTGTAGAACGACTCAAAAATCATCCTGTAGTTGGTGTTAAGTGGATTTTTAAAAATAAAAAGGATAATGAATCTAGAATTGTTAGAAATAAAGCCAGATTAGTTGCAAAAGGTTATGCACAAATTGAAGGGGTAGATTTTGATGAAACTTTTGCACCCGTAGCAAGATTAGAAGCGGTTAAGATATTTCTTGCATTTGCTTGTTTTACAGGATTTAAATTATATCAAATGGATGTCAAAACCGCATTTTTAAACGGGTATATAAAAGAAGAGGTTTATGTAGAACAACCCCCTGGCTTTATAAATGAGAAATATCCAAATTATGTTTATAAATTAGATAAAGCGCTTTATGGATTAAAACAAGCGCCTCGTGCTTGGTATGATCGATTAACTCAATATTTGTTAAAGCACGATTATAAAATAGGAAGTGCTGATTCTACAGTCTTCATTAAGCAAATTGATCATGATTTAGTTATTTTACAAATTTATGTTGATGATATTATTTTTGGAGCCACTAATGAAAAGTTGTGTAATGAAGTAGTTCAAATTATGAAAAATGAATTTGAAATGAGTATGGTTGGAGAACTTTCATATTTTTTAGGTTTTCAAATTACACAAAAACATGATGGAATTTTTATATGTCAAACCAAATATATTCATGATATGTTAAAAAGATTTGGATTTGAAAATCTTAAGCATGCAAACACTCCTATGAGTACTTCACTAAAATTAGAAAAAGATGAAAGTGGTGTTTCAATTGAACAAACCCTTTATAGAAGTATGATAGGATCTTTATTGTATTTAACCGCATCTAGACCTGATATTATGTTTGCCGTTTGTTTATGTGCTAGATTTCAAGCTAATCCTAAAGAGTCACATTTAAAAGCGGTGAAACGTATTTTTAGATATCTCATAGGAACATCAAAATTAGGTTTATGGTATCCTCATAATGATTCCTTTATTTTGCATGGTTTTTCGGATTCTGATTATGCGGGATGTTCTTTAGATAGGAAAAGCACTAGTGGCACTTGTCACTTTATCGGCCCTTCACTTATTTCATGGTCGAGTAGGAAACAGAATTCTGTTGCCCTCTCTACTACCGAGGCCGAATATATTGCACTAGGTAGTTGTTGTGCCCAAGCTCTTTGGATGTCACAAACGTTAGAAGATTTTGGCATGCAACAAAGTAGTGTAGAATTAAAGTGTGACAATAAAAGTGCTATAGACTTAACTAACAATCCCGTATTACATTCTAGATCTAAGCATATAGATGTCCGACATCATTTTATAAGGGATCATATTAAGAAGGGTAATATAAAAATCAACTTTATAGGCACGGAAAATCAACTAGCGGATATATTCACTAAGCCGTTACCGGATTCCCGTTTTTCTATGCTTAGGATAGAATTGGGAATTCTAGACATTTCACAATGAATATATCACTATTTAAAGCCTATAAAATTAAAAATTAATTATCACAAAACCTAAACAATTAAAAAAAAAAACCTAAATTTTAAAATCAAACCATAGAATTTCAAAAGACTTAACAAAAAAAATCAAACATCATTAATATTACATCAATATTGTTCCAATAAAAACAGTAGAAAACAACATAAGGATCAAGTTCATTAAACAGAAATAGAAATCTGAAGAAGTTCACTGTCGCCCAGGCGACAGTGGATGTCGGAAATTTCCGACATCAACCAGCAGCAGCAGCCTGATGAAACTACTCAGAATCTTCAAAACTAGCCCCGCTGCTCTCTGGACAGTCTTCTGGAGGTCCTCGTCTCACGGCTTTACCACGGCGAGTCTGCCTCACCGATTGGCGTGGCGGTTCTTCGTCCGGAACTTGCCATTCGGCCTCTTCCTCCGGAGTTGGCTTTAACTTCAGACCTTTCACGAGAAACTTCATAAACTTCTGCATACGACTACGGTCCTTCTTCACTTCCTTCTTGTGATCCTCTAGTGAATCACGTAAATCATCAATGGACTCTCGTAGTGATCCTGCCCTAGGCATTGGCGGCTCTCGAATCTCAATTCCCGGATGGGCCTTTTTCGGCGTCTTCTTCACTTTCATCGAACCCGTATAATATATCTCCGGATAACAATCATCCAAATAAGAACTTTGCGCTATCCATCCGTACTTCTTATATAATATACGCTGAATTATCGCCCCCATTGGTAGCGTATGTACCTTCACCCATTTTGGATGCTTTAATCTAAACGCATACCGAATCTGGGAGAGTATAAAATCTGTCACATCAAAAAGCTCATCCTCCATAATGTAGTAAGTAATGAGGGTCAACTGAGCCGTAATACTTCTTGTATCTCCACTCTTCAACATGACTGAATTCCTTAATATATCTTGAACTATGAAAGCATCCGGAGTGAGTGACGTAACTTCAGTGGTTAGAGTCTTCTTTTGATTCCCATGTAAACTCATGTTTACAAGGGTCCAATCCCTATCTTTTCTATAACTCTCCACTATATCCGGCATATTTTCACTCATCACTAGTCCGAATTCCTCTCTTAGATCAACATGTGTTATTTCCACATGTTGACCTTGGATTCTTGATCTAACTCCCCCATCCAATTCAGTATAATTTGGATCTTCCAAATGATTATAGAACTCTCGAATCAAAAAGGAAGAGAACGAATCTGGGGTGATTATTGAGAGTATACCTGCATTCGGAAGCCGATCATAGATATGATCGTGCTTCGGCGAATCAAATTCCACATATTTTGCTACTCCTACTATGACTTTCTCAACCCCAGGATACACTTGATACGAACTATGCACATCTTCAGAAGTACTTCTTCGTGCTTTAGAACTGGAAGCCATTTTGCAAAAATATATATATATATATATATATAACATGAATTAAAAATGTGTTGTGCACTGGAACACTGTCGCCCAGGCGACAGTGACTGTCGGAAAATTCCGACAGTACTTCAGTAAACTTCTCTTGAATTTTTGTACATACACTTCCAGATCTACTCAAAATCAAGTTTATTTCAACATCAAGTTTACAATTTTTTTTTTTAAATCTACATCTTCTCCATATCCTTTACTATTCATCATCTTCAACCTTCTTTCAAAAAGGAAAATCTTCCATTTTTAAAATTAGACTATGAACAAAAGCAAACCTTCAACCACAAGAACCACAAAAAATCAAAACATTTTTAACAAAGATCCAACAAGATCCACTTGCTTTAAACTAGATCTACACTTTTCAAACACAAAACTTCAAAAACCTCCACCATTCATCAAAAATCAAAATGAAAACTACATTTTCCTTCTTCTCTACTTTCAAAATCACAAATCCAAAAAAAAATTTAGAGTCAAAAACATAAAAATAAAAAATCCATACCTTAGATCTAGAGTTGTCGCCGACCTCCGACAGCCTTCTCTCGCTCTACAGTCCAGAAAAATGAAGCACAATAGGGTTTGACTCGGTCTAAAGCCCTATTTATATTTTTGGCTGTCGCCCAGGCGATAGTGACTGTCGGAAATTTCTGACAGCTCCCAATTTAATAAATCTTCAATTTTTGGTCCCTTTGATGCTTTACAATAGTTATATGTCATTATTACTGCTTCACCTCATGACTTGATGACAAACCATGTGCTTTTTATTTTAAAAAAAATGACTCTTACATGATTATATGATTTCATTTCCAAGCTATCATCGTATTGACACTCCTACTTAGTTGTTTAGACCATTGGTAATTGTTTTCGCATGCCTCTAAGTATGAGAAATTGCTTATCTATCATAATGAACAATCACGTTCACTTCTTTTGATCAATACGCATGTCTTTTTATTTAATATATACATGGATCATATTTGCTTTAACATAATAAAATAGCACTTCATAAATACAACTTTCAACATTGATTTGTTAGCACAACAAAATATACACCATCTTTTGCGATTCAAGTGAATTCGGAGATCCTTGGTCAATTACAAAAAAAATATCAATATCTCAAAATTAAGATATCACAACATCTGTGATCAAAAAATTTAAAATAAAGACAAGGATACTCCACCAAGCACTACTTACCCTCCTGATAAGTCTTAATGAGCATTGTGAGGTTAAGCACCTTGGAAAGAATTGTAAAGTGTCTTGTGCAAAAGAAAAATGGTTTTTTATTCATCTTGTGCTATATCTTCAAAGTCAAAGTTAACTTTATATGCTTATATTATGTTCTACATTTCAATGATCATGTAAATTAAATAACTTCATATGTTTGCTCTAAGTATCACATGTACACATCATTATGTTATATAAACATTAATCTCATGAGAATTAGACCGAAAATATTCCATAATTCTATACACTATTGTGTCTTTCTATGATACTTTCAAATGACCTTACTCATGTTTAAGTTATTTTCTTTCATTACTTCATATGGCTTTACCGTCACTTCATGAGTTTATTCATACTATGACATATTCCTATTATTTCGTGGACTTCAATCATTTCCAACAAAGTGCTTCCGCTTACTCTTCATTTCTATATCCTATATCCTTTCCCTTAAGAACTACTCTTTTATCTAATATTAACTTTTGCTAATACCAAAAGGGGGAGAATTAAAAGTATAAAAAGAAAAATCACAAATCTATTACACCTAAATATTCCACCTACACAATACATCATATATTTAGGGGGAGCATATATTTAGGGGGAGCATTCATTTAGGGGGAGCTTTCATCTAAAGGGAGATTATTTATTTTAAGAGAAATATATCATGTTATTTTTGTGCACACACCAAATGTTCAAATCAACAATCTAAATAGACATGATTTCTTTTTATACGGATTTGTTATTATCAAAAGGGGGAGATTGTTGGAGCATGCGTTTCGCACTCCTCCGGTTTGATAATAACAAAGTCCCGTTTGTATTTGATTCTATTTTTATTTATGGTGTGCAGGTAACAGGTATGAGATGTTCATATTTCTGCTGGAGCTAAATCTGAATATGGGAAATTTCACTGTCGGAAAATTCCGACAGCCGCTGCCGCCCAGGCGACAGCAGAGAAGTTACAACTACTTCCCTCCACGGCAGCACGACGGAAGGCAGTTTTGAGCTGTCAGAATTCCGACAGCGATGTCGCCCAGGCGACATCTCGGAGGTTACAACAACTGCCCACGACACCACCCACGATCGGCAGTTTTGCGCTGTCGGAAATCCGACATCGATGTCGCCCAGGCGACAGCTCGGCGGTTACAGCAACTGCCCGCACGACGGCACTCCAGCGGCAGTTTAGCGCTGTCGGAAAATTCCGACAGTGGATGTCGCCCAGGCGACAACGATTTTCTATAAATTGACTCATTGTGTTCGTGCATTCCAAGCTTTGAGAATTCCAAGTCCCTTCCTGAGTGCATACGAACCAGAGAGCTCCAGAACCTCTTCAACTCCCATTTGTGCAAAGAAGGATTGAAGATTGAAGACGAGATCGGGCGCGCTTCTTCATCAACGATCATCTCGAGGCTTCAACCATCCTTTCAGAGATTTGAAATTCTAGGGAGTTGTCCTTTTCATATTGTATTTTCATTTACACACATTTCATTTTGTATTGGTAGAGAAATCGTCGTCTTGCGTGCGGCGTCTAAGTCCTTGCGCGGCTTAGGGGAAAATCGCTTCCTTGTGCGGAGCGTCCAAGTCCTTGCGTGGCTTGGTGGGAAATCATGGCCTTGTGTGCTACGTCTAGATCTTGGGAAGATCTAGAGGAGAGGCTTGGGCTTTGTCTTGGGAGAGGCAAGTGATAGCCTTCCGATCCTTGGGAGAAGGATTGGTAAACCAAAAATTATTGTATTTTTTATTATCATAATTGTGCCTTGATCTTAAGCATTGTTAAGATCATTTTTTATTGTACACAAATTTCATGATAAATATAATTATGCTCTTTTCACTAATTGCAAATTTGTTTGCTTAAATCTTTATCTTAGAAATTTGTGTTTGGTTTAATACAAAAATTGCATTTGTTTAAAATTATTTATAAGTAACTTTTTAGTAAAGTAAAATTTGTCTAAAAATTATTAAGTAAAAATTATAAATTTAAACACACCCTTATTCACCCCCCCCCCTCTAAGGGTGTCACACGATCCAACAAGTTGCTCTGCCTCTAGGTGAAGGTAAGCACCTATGACGTAGATGGGTACTCCGCCCCCAGATGGTAAGATCCCCGACTAGAGACCATTATCCGGGCTCAGTCATGCCGGTAGATGGGAGACTCATCGGGTCGACTCGCTACTTGGTAGTTGGTCTGGGAAGGTGCTGGGTTCCTCCGCCTCTAGGTGAAGGTAAGCACCTAGGACGTGGATGGGTACTCCGCCTCCAGATGGTAAGATCCCCGACTAGAGACCATTCTCCGGGCTCAGTCATGCCGGTAGATGGGAAACTCATCGGGTTGACTCGCTGCTTGAGTAAGTGACTTGGGAAGGTGTTGAGTTCCTCTGCCTCTAAGTGAAGGTAAGCACCTAGGACATGGATGGGTACTCCGCCCCCAGATGGTAAGATCCCCGACTAGAGACCATTCTCCGGGCTCAGTCATGCTGACAGATGGGAGACTCATCGAGTCGACTCGCTACTTGGTGGTTGGTCTGGGAAGGTGTTGGGTTCCTCTGCCTCTAGGTGAAGGTAAGCACCTAGGACGTGGATGGGTACTCCGCCCCCAGATGGTAAGATCCCCGACTAGAGACCATTCTCCGGGCTCAGTCATGCCGGCAGATGGGAGACTCATCGGGTCGACTCGCTACTTGGTGGTTGGTCTGGGAAGGTGCTGGGTTCCTCTGCCTCCAGGTGAAGGTAAGCACCTAGGACATGGATGGTTACTCCGCCCCCAGATGGTAAGATCCCCGACTAGAGACCATTCTCCGTGCTCAGTCATGCCGACAGATGGGGGACTCATCGGGCCGACTCGCTGCTTGAGTAAGTGGCTTGGGAAGGTGTTGAGTTCCTCTGCCTCCAGGTGAAGGTAAGCACCTAGGACGTGGATGGGTACTCCGCCCTCAGATGGTAAGATCCCCGACTAGAGACCATTCTTCGGGCTCAGTCATGCCGGCAGATGGGAGACTCATCGGGTGGACTCGCTGCTTGACTAAGTAACTTGGAAAGATGATGAGCTCCTCCGCCTCCAGGCAAACTAGGCCCCTAGGACGTGGATGGGTATTCCACCCCCAGTTGGTTTGAAAAAGTGTTAAGTTCCTCTGCCTCCAGGTAAGCTAGGCCCCTAGGACGTGGACGGGTACTCCGCCCCCAATTAGTTTGGGAAGGTGCTGGGTTCCTCTGCCTCCAGGCAAGCTAAGCCCCTAGGACGTGGATGGGTACTCCGCCCCCAATTGGTTTGGAAAAGTGTTGAGTTCCTCTGCCTCCAAGTAAGCTAGGCCCCTAGGACTTGGACGGGTACTCCTCCCCCAATTAGTTTGGGAAGGTGATGGGTTCCTCTACCTCCAGGCAAGCTAAGCCCCTAGGGCGTGGATGGGTACTCCACCCCCAATTGGTTTGGAAAGGTGTCGAATTCCTCTACCTCCAGGTAAGCTATGCACCTAGGACGTGGACTGGTTCTCTGCCCCCAGTTGCTTTGGAAAGATGGTTGAATCCCTCCGTCCCTCGGTGAGGGTAAGCACCTAGGACGTGGACGGGTTCTCCTCCCCCAGTTGGTTTGGTAAGATGGTTGAATCCCTCTGTCCCTCGGTGAGGGTAAGCACCTAGGACGTGGACGGGTTCTCCTCCCCCAGTTGGTTTGGTAAGATGGTTGAATCCCTCCTTCCCTCGGTGAGGATAAGCACCTAGGACGTGGACGGGTTCTCCTCCCCTAGTTGGTTTGGTAAGATGGTTGAATCCCTCCGTCCCTCGGTGAGGGTAAGCACCTAGGACGTGGACGGGTTCTCCTCCCCCAGTTGGTTTGGTAAGATGGTTGAATCCCTCCGTCCCTCGGTGAGCATAAGCACCTGGGACGTGGATTGGTTCTCCTCCCCCAGTTGGTTTGGAAAGATGGTTGAATCCCTCCGTCCCTCGGTGAAGGTAAGCACCTGGGACATGGACTGGTTCTCCGCCCACGGATAGTTCGGGAAATTGTTGATTCCTTCCCCCTCCAGGAGAGCTCGGCTCCCTGGTAGGTGTGGAGTTCCCTCCCCCTCCAGGAGAGCTCGGCTCCCTGGTAGGTGTAGAGTTTCCTCCCCCTCCAGGTGAGCTCGGCTCCCTGGTAGGTGTTGAGTCCCCCCCCCCCCTCCAGGTGAGCTCGGCTCCCTGGTAGGTGTGGAGTTTCCTCCCCCTCCAAGTGAGCTCGGCTCCCTGGTAGGTGTGGAGTTCCCTCCCCCTCCAGGTGAGCTCAGCTCTCTGGTAGGTGTGGAGTTTCCTCCCCCTTCAGGTGAGCTCGGCTCCCTGGTAGGTGTGGAGTTTCCTCCCCCTCCAGGTGAGCTCGGCTCCCTGGTAGGTGTGGAGTTCCCTCCCCCTCCAGGTGAGCTCGGCTCCCTGGTAGGTGTGGAGTTCCCTCCCCCTCCAGGTGAGCTCAGCTCCCTGGTAGGTGTGGAGTTCCCTCCCCCTCCAGGTGAGCTCGGCTCCCTGGTAGGTGTGGTGTTTCCTCCCCCTCCAGGTGAGCTCGGCTCCCTGGTAGGTATGGAGTTTCCTCCCCCTCCAGGTGAGCTCGGCTCCCTGGTAGGTGTGGAGTCCCCTCCCCTTCCAGGTGAGCTCGGCTCCCTGGTAGGTGTGGAGTTCCCGCCTTCCACCTCAGGTCGAGTTCAGCTCGACCAAAGGTGTTGAGTTTTCTTCCACCTCAGGTCAAGTTTAGTTCGACCTAAGGTGTTGAGCTTTCTCCACCTCCAGTTGAGCTCGGCTCATATGAGGGTTGTTAAGTGGAGAAAGGTTTGCCTTCCACCTCAGGTCGAGTTCAGCTCGACCAAAGGTGTTGAGTTTTCTTCCACCTCAGGTCAAGTTTAGTTCGACCTAAGGTGTTGTGCTTTCTCCACCTCTAGTTGAGCTTGGCTCACAGGAGGGTTGTTAAGTGGAGAAAGATTTGCCTTCCACCTCAGGTCGAGTTCAGCTCGACCAAAGGTGTTGAGTTTTCTTCCACCTCAGGTCAAGTTTAGTTCGACCTAAGGTGTTGAGCTTTCTCCACCTCCAGTTGAGCTCGACTCACAGGAGGGTTGTTAAGTGGAGAAAGGTTTGCCTTTCACCTTAGGTCGAGTTCGGTTCGACTAGAGGTGTTGAGTTTTCTTCCACCTCAGGTCAAGTTTAGTTCGACCTAAAGTGTTGGGCTTTCTCCACCTCCAGTTGAGCTCGGCTCACAGGAGGGTTTTTAAGTGGAGAAAGATTCGTCTTCCGCCTCAAGTCAGGTTCAGCTGAAAAGCTCGGCAGGACTATCCCGTTGGCAGGGCTTTTGTGGATTCCCCTAAGGTCCCACCTACTCGTTAAATAGGTGGGTTGGACTTTCTTTTCGAGCTTAAGGCAAGCTCGAAAATAGCGAAGATTGTGTACAACCCTCATATTTTTCAAGCCGGTGTGACCCGACGCGGATGAGGTCGTAAAAGAGAGGGCGATCGTGACGCAGCGGATCGAACCATCGGAGGTCATCAAAGACCAAAAAGAGAGGGCCCAGGGGGGGGAAATTTCCTTGGTCGAGTGGACCTTGGGTCCACTCGCCCAAGGCCCCGGGCGAGTGGACCCTTGGGGGCGAGTGGACCAAGGGTCCACTCGCCCAAGGGTGTGGGCGAGTGGACCCTTGGTCCACTCGTCCCATGTAGTTGGGTGAGTGGACCAAGGGTCCACTCGCCCGAAGGGTGGAGTGGACCGTGAGGTCCACTCGCCCAGTCAGGGCGGTGGACCTCGGTCCACTTGTTCGACCCCCGACAAGGGGGGAGTGGATGTCTCGTCCTCCACTCGCCCCCTCTCTCATTTTGATCGTCCAGGTTCGTGGTTGAGCTGCGGATAGCAGAAATTTGGCTATCCGCAGCCCAATTTTGTGAAGTCTATAAATAGACCCCCATGGGCACCTGGGAAGGGATGTTGGTACCCCCCTCCCTGGCGTGTGTGTTGTGAGCAAGCACTACCCCTCCCCTCCCCCTTGTCATCGAAGGTGGACGGTGAGGTGATCCTTAGTGCCCTCCAAGGTGCCCAGGCTCAGCATTGGCTTGGGAGGGGAAGTTCCTTGTGAGCTTCCGGGTATGTGGTGAGACCTTCACGCTACAGCCTAAGGGGTCTGTTTTTTTATTCAAGTATTCTTCAAGGGCAAGGTCTTCCGGCTCTTAGCAACTGGCCAAGGGTTCTAGCTCGGGTCAAGTAATGGTTAGCTGCATCCCCCTTGCGAACGTCGAGACCAGTTATCTGGTTTCAACACCAGTGAAGGCCCCTCCCCTCCTATTTATAGATGTCGGATGGGACCCCTATGCTTTCGAGTATGACTGATACTCGCCAAAAGACTCTCGTCGAATAAAGGTTGGATGTTTCTTTCTGAGCCACTTCGTTGCTCGCAAAGAGCAGAGGTTGTGTACAACCCATATTCTCTGAGGGTAAGACCCATTCAGGCCACGTGAGCCAAAAGTCAAAGTCAAATGTCCAGTCAAATACAACCAACAATCCACATGGGCATTCAATGCAAGATGCGAGTATCAGGGTTACACGCTCCTAGGTGGCGACAATCAACAACATCTCGTTGGGCGTAGTCGAGATCCTACCTAAGTAGCGACTATCAATAACATCAAGCCAAGCGCAAGAGAGATCTTTTAATAGTCGCCCGTTCACAAGGTTCAACTATCCAATCTCGTTGGTAGCCAAGTATAGTCGTCAACATCCCCCCATTTAGAATTTGTCTATAAATAGACCTCCAATGGTACCAGAAAAGACACTTGAAAAATCAGAGACCAATCCCCACATACAGGCGAGATTCCTATAAAGTCAATGCCTTCCTAATACCAAGCTAAGTCATCTGTGGTCGTGGAGGGGAAGTTTTTATTTAAGCTTCCGGGTACGTGGCGGGACTTCCCTACTAAGCTCCTTGGGGTCTGTTTATGGTCACCATTTTCCTTCTTCGTGTTAACCTTCAGATCCAAGTCGCTGAGGCGCGAAATCAGTAACATTTGGCTACACCTAGGTCCAAATAATTGGAGCTAGGATTTTCCTGGCTTCAATAGTATGATTCCCGACCGACTTAGGTTTGGAAGTTGGAATATAGGTACGTTAACGGTAAAATCAATGGAAGTAGTGGATACAGTGATTTTGAGAAAGATAAATATCTTATGTCTGCAAGAGACTAGATGAATGTGTGAAAAAGCTAAATTTTTAGAAAATTCAGGTTTTAAATTATGGCACAAAAAAAAAAAAATCAATGTAGTAGGTAATATTATGAATACTACTTGGAGTGATAGAGCAGTTGGGATAAGTAGAAAAGGTGATTGAATCTTAGCTCTTAAATTGGTCATATGAAAGAAAATTATTAATGCGATCAGTATTTATGCGCCACAAATTGGATTAAATGAAGTTATTATAGTGTAATTTGGGGAAGAATTAGATGATTTAATAAGGGAAATCCCACAAAGAGAAAAGATTTTCAATGGAGGGGACTTAAATGGACACATAAGGAAGGAAAAATAAAGATTACACGGCCATTCATGGAGGATTTGGGTATGGAGAAAAAAGTGAAGAAGGAAGAATAATTTTAGACTTTGTCATAACACGTGAGCTAACTGTGACAAATATGTTTTTCATAAAGAAGGAAGAATATTTAATTACGTTTAAAAATGGACCAAATAAGTCACAAATTGATTATTTTATGACTCATAAAATGGATAAAATGATTTGTAAGGATTACAAAGTCATGCTAGGAGAAAGTTTGACAACACAACATAGGTTAGTGTTGTTGGACGTGCAAATTAAATATAATAAATTTAAGACAGACAAAAGTGTTGCCAAAAATTCTGTGGTGAACTTGAAGATGGAAATACAAGTTACTTTCAAGACAACAGTTATGGAACAACTAGTTGATGACCCTTATGTTGATCCTAGTATCTTATGAGAAATTATCTCTTCACATTTAAGGATAAGTGCAAAGAACCTACTTGGAGAATTAAAGATTGTGCGCCCTCAAATAAAGAATCTTGGTGGCGGAAAGAAGAAGTGTAAAATAAAGTGAGGGCAAAGAGGACCAGATATAAATAACTATACATTTATAGGAATTATGAAAACTTGTCAAGGTATAAAATCGCCAAGAAAGAAGCAAAACATGCAGTAATTAAAACAAGAAGTCTTGTGAAAATTTTTATAAGCAACTAGATACCAAAATGAAGAGTATGACATATATAAAATTGCTCGAGCTAGAGAGAGAAAGACAATATATTCAAGCTAAGTTAAATGTATAAAGGATGAAACAAATATAATTTTGACGAATAATGTGGCTATTAAAGAGCGACGAAAAAGATACTTTTACCAACTCTATAATGAAACAAAAGACAATAAACTAAACTTGGAAAAGTTAAGTAAATCAAAGGAGTATATGAACATAACGTTTTATCGTAAAATTCAAGTATCGGAGGTAAATGATGCTCTAAAGAAGATGAAAAATGAAAAAGCGGTTGGGTCAAACAATATACCTATCGAAGTATGAAAATGTCTAGAAAAAAAGGAATATTGTGGCTTACATGTTTCTTCAATAAGATACTGAAGTCAAAGAGAACGTCGGACCAATGAAGAGAAAATATCTTGGTACATTTGTATAAGAACAAATGATATATACAAAATTGTGTTAACTATAGATAAATAAAATTAATGAGTCATACCATAAAATTATGAGAATGAGTAATAGAAAGAAGAGTAAGACGGGAGACTAGCATCTCGAAGAATCAATTTGGATTCATGCCAGGGCGGTCGACCATGGAAGCTATACATCTCTTGAGGAGACTCATTGACAACTATCGAGAAAGAAAACAAGATTTGCATATGTTGTTTATTGATCTTGAGAAGGCTTATGATAGGGTTCTAAGAGAGATCTTATGGAGTGTCTTAGAAAAGAAAGGTGTAAATGTATCATACATTGACATAATCAAAGATATGTATACAAATTCAGTGACGAGGGTGAGGACATCTGGAGGATTAACACGGGAATTCTCTATCACTGTTGACTTACATCAATGTTCAGCTTTAAGCCCTTATCTCTTTACCCTTATCTTAGATGAGCTCACCGAAAATATCCAACAAGCAATACCTTGGTGTTTATTGCTTGCAGATGATATCATTTTGGTCGATGAGATGCACGAGGGTGTAAATGCGAAACTTGAATCTTGGCGAGACACTTTAGAAAAGAAGAGTTTTAGATTGAGCAGGGCAAAGACGGAGTATATGGAGCTTAAATTTAGCAGCGCAAGAAGGACGGATGTCTTCGTTATTAAGTGTGGTGATCAAGATATTTCCGGCAGTGAGTGCTTTAAAACTTAAAGTCAAATTTTACCGTACTGCAATTAGACCAGTGATGCTCTATGGTTCTGAGTGTTGGGCAGTGGATTGTGTACATGAGCAAAAAATGGGAGTTGCGGAGATGAGAATACTTAGGTGGATGTGTGGACACACGAGGCTGGATAAAATTAGGAATGAATGTATCATGGATAAGACAAGAGTGACACCAATTGTAGAGAAGATGCAAGAAGCTTGACTAAGATGGGTTGGACATACAAAGGAGACCATTAGAGATACATGTTAGGTGTTATGAGAGTTTAGTCACTAGGCATGCTAAACGGGGGAGGGTAGACCAATAAAGACTTGGAATGAAACTACAAGGAAAGACATGATGTACTTAAGCATTAGCGAGATTATGAGTCTATGACTTGAGATAGAGCACAATAACGACAAAGGATCCATATAGCCGACCCCACTATAGTGGTATAAATGCTTGAGTGTTGTTGCTGTTCTTTTTGTCGTGTTTTACCGGCTGTCCAATCCCAAATCCGACGGCCAGCTTTTTCCCCTAAATATTTCTCACGAGGGAGCGCCATTCAACGGCACCAGCAACGGCACCAGCCCAGCTGTCCCTCGTTCAAAATCATGGCCCGCACATCATTTACGATGCACCTTCGGATCTCTAAAAATGGACGGTTTTAAATTTCAAGCTGAATAAAAAATATAACCTATTAATTTGCTCGATCTCCTCTAACGTTCCAATGGTTCCGGATTACACCATTACTCCGGCAGAGCACTGAATTGGAAACGCACTTTAAAAAAAATATGATGAAAAGAAGAGCTGCAAGAAAGAAGTAACCGACTGGCGTTTCTGACCTTCTCATTGTGTCCAAGGCAAGCAATCGCCTGGAGGAAGAGGGACGGCGCGCGCTCTCTCTCTCTCTCTTATATCCGACTCCATTTTCGCCGGCCGGAGAGTTCAGAGATTTCACCCCATTCCTTCTTTCGACCGCTGAATCGAGGATCGTGGGTCGCCTTCCAGAAGAGTAAGTTAGCTCCTCTTCTCTCTCCATATTTCTCCTCCGCAACAGTTTCCATCGCTGTCGATTGTGTTTTTGAGGATGGGGGGTTTTTCTGGATAAGTAACTCAATTGTTCTGATGCTCTTGTTTGTTCTTGCTAATGGAATCCGTTGGAAAGTTATGGTGTTTTATGTTGATTTAGAAGGTTATGGATTCGTGGAGTTTTTGCGTTGTGCGGAGGTTAGGTTTGTGGATTTGGGATTTTTTGATCTTTTGAAAATTTGAAACTTCAGTTTGGGTCCCGAGTCGGGAAGACGCTGAGTGTGTGCAAATTCGAAGTCATTGCTAATATTTGTGAAGGGCTTTTGGCACTTAGCATCTCCAATTATGAGGTTTTTGCACATTACACCCTGAGTATTTAATTTTGGGACAAATTTCCGGAATAGCTCTGTTTTAAACCAGAAGTATACGAATAACCCTCTTTCAATAACCCTTCCCATAATAGCCCCCTTTTGCTTTTTGGCCTTACAGGTGAAGGAAAATGTCAGGATGTTTATAATTAAAGTGTTTCGGCTGATTGGTAATTGTATTTGGCGGATGTTTAGGAATAAAACCACCAAAAATATTAATTACGCATTTTTAGACAAATTTCCTATTTCTTAAAACAGGGCTATTAATTGGCGGATTGGTAATTGTAATTGGCGGTTGATTGGTAATTGTAAATAACGGATGTTTCGGCTGATTGATAACAATTTATGAGCAAAATTAAAAGTGCAGTTTTACAAAACGAACACATGTTAAAACAAAACGGCTAAAAAAAGTCCTCCAAAACGTCTTCAAATAGGTAGTGATTCATTCCTTGCCACAGCTAGCGCATTCCTCCAATGCGCCTGAAAAAAAATAAAACAATACATTGTTACAAATATTGAAGTAGATGAAATAAAGTTTTATAGACAAATAAATTCTAACCTTCTATTTTCTGGATTTGTGGGACAAGTTGCTCGATTGTGTCCCAATTTTTTACAAATACCACATCTTTTATTATTACGATCAATGTGTTCATCCATTGTATTATGATGTTGATGAGTTTGAGGGCGTCCAGTCCTTCGTACTAAAGTAGGTGGTTGGAGCTCAATAATACCTCGTGTTGCGTCTAATGGTTGTCACCCAGTAATATCTGGAATACTATGAAAACTTTCACGTACTGTACGTATTTTTGTAACTAGATATTGTATAAAAATCTGATACGAACTGCTCATATGAAACACGTCTAGATGCAAGTGAAGCAATCGTATGAGCACAAGAGACATGATATAAGACCATACTATGACAACTGCAGGAGCATCCATCATCAGTGAGCAATACACGATGTGCTATATTTTTATCATCGTAACATGAAAATTCAGTGTTATTTATCTGGACTGGCCTACATAAATTTCTTGTTGTTGCTTCACGATTACCCAGCATTGTCAATACTTTAGGCACAAATCTGTAGACTGCTTCATTTTCCCATTTTAGCGCATCTTCACCTCTTTTAAGAAATTATGCAATACAGTGATAAAATATTGCCGATACTAATGCTTGTATAGGTAACCCTCTCGCTCGTTTGAGTACTCCATCGAAACTTTCGCTCACATTTGTCGTCATAGTGCCATATCGAGCGACACCGTCATATAATAAAGTCCATTTTTTAACATGCCTAGCCACCAACCAATCATATGCTCTTTGATCAACAATTTTAATATTTTTCATATTTTGTGTAAATGTTACAAAATTTGATGCAGTGCCCGCCCAGTACATTTTATCGCACAACATATCAATTTCATTCAAACCAAAATCTCTAACAGTTTTTAAAAAAAATTCGCGCAAATGTCGCAAACAATGTCTATGTTTTGCATATGGAAGCTGAGAAACTACTCCTCGAATTAAGCATGCATGTTTGTCACTGATAATACAAAGATTTGGACGACTAGCAATAACTGGAACCAACTCTTTTAGCCGATTTAAAAACCATTCCCACGATTCATTACACTCTGATTCAACAACAACAAATGCTAACCGAAAAAGTCCATTATTAGCATCTATACCAACTGCTATCAAACAAACACCTCCGTGTTTTTTGGAAATAATAGCCCTTAGTTTCTATGGACATGGTCGGCTAGAATGTATGTTCTCTACGCATACTAGGACTAATCTGCACTGATTTGACTGAAAAGTTTTAAATTGTACATGATTCTGTATATACCGAGCACTAATAGTACAGTGCATCTCCCATTTTGTTATGAAAAAAGTGTCAACTTGTAAATCATGAGGTATTATAAAGTCCATGATTTGGTTATCGTGTGAAAGTTCTCCATCAAAATCTTCTTCAACTGCCCAATCTTTTATTGTTCTAGCAAATTAAATGAATGAATTATCAACAATTATACGATCAACCCAACTACGATCAACCGAAATTGCTCGTTCAAATATTTCTTTGACTCTATTTTGAGTTTCAGAAATATTTTCATTATCATCATCATTATCAAGCGAATCGTCATTGTTGTTATCATCTACATCAAGTTCAAATTCAGCACCATCAAACATGATTATAATACCTAAAAAATACTGAATAAAAAACATTTATTAATATCTAATTACTAATTAAAAAAACAACTATTTTAATAAAACATTTATTAATAACTGTTGGAAAAGCCCATGTAGAGGGCCCGTATTTGGGCTCATTTATGCTTCTCTTCTTTAGTCTCACATCTTGTATAGGAATTCTTCTCTCTTTCTCCCTCCTATATATTTGTACTCTCTTTGTATTTATTTACTCAAGGAATACATACAAGCTTAAGCTTCGTCCTACATGGTATCAAAGTGAGGTTGCGATCAGAAAAAGCTTCGTTCTACATGGCTAGCCGCAGCTGCTCGTGAATTCCAGTCTGATCAGACCTCCATCTCAAAACTCTAACCGCAGCTCCCTCAAACCACCATTACAGATCGCGTCCTCTGCGGTCTTCCCTCCCTACCCGCTTCCTGCTCGTGGATTCCACCTCTCTTCATTCTCCTCCGCCTTCTTATAGGCGTCTCCCGTCTGATCAGTGGGGCCCGCCTGCGCTCGTGCGGCCTTGTTGCCTTCTGCCGATCTCCTCTGCCGATCTCTGCGGTCCTTCGACCTCCTCAGCGGTCTGCTTCTCCTCCTGAGATCGCACCGAGAAATCTAAGCGCGTGCGGCCTCCTCCCGGCGACTTCATCGCGGACTAGCAAGCTCTGGTCGTGCTTCCTCCAGGACAGCAAAGGTTCCTACTCGTTGCGGGCTGATACGCTCTCCCGTGCGGCCTGCTTCTCCCCTGCTCAAGTGTGCGGTCTCCTCAAGTGTGCGGCCTCCTCCAGTGGTCTGCACCTAGCCGTGCGACATCCTCAAGTGTGCGGCCTCCTCCAGTGGTCTGCACCTAGCCGACAGATCGTGCGGCTCATCCCAACAAACAGCGGCCTCTCCCTGCCGGTTTCCTCTTGCTCCCTGCGGTCTCTCCCTGCCGGTCTCCTCCTGCTCGCTGCAGTCTCCCTTCAGCAGACAGTGTGGTCTGCCCTGGTCTTCTTGCCCTTCCCATTTTTTTTCCGTCAATGGGATCTTCTGTGGACTTCACAACGGTGCCTGCTCCTCCTCAGCCAGATCGCCTGGGTCAGCCTCCAGAACTTCGTGATGAGTTGCGGATCACCACAATCTCCCTCTCCGAAAAAGTAAACTTCATACAATGGGTACACTCGGTCCGGCGAGTTCTTCAGTCTAAGGGACTTCTGGGTCATCTCACCCAAGCACCTCCATCCCCTCCTACGGACGACTGGCTCAGGAATGACGGACGCGTTCAGACATGACTTCTCAACTCTATGGATGGAAGTCATACCAAATGGTGATGTATCATGAGACTGCTAAAACTATATGGGATGAGCTTCACTCTCTATACTCGGGTAAGGACAGCCTTCAACATCTCTACGACATCATCACAGATCTCTAGGCATTAAATACGGCCGGGGCTGATAACATGATCTCCTTCGTTGCTCGCACCAAGACTCTGGCCGAAGCATGGATCCAGCATCAACCTTCCACCAATGATCATGCTGCTCAACGAGCTCAGAAGGAAGTTGTCATCATTGATATGATCATGGCTCGTGTTCCTCCACACCTGCAAAGCATCCGAAATCAGGTTCTGGCCTCGGCCATTACTCCTTCCCTCTCAGATGTGTGTTCCATGCTCCTCAAAACCTCAGCACCTCTGGCAGCTCTGGCTCTTTCCTCACCGGCCCTTCTTCAGAACACTCCTGCTCCCTTACTTCCTTTGCCTCCACCGGCTCGTGGTGGACGTTCGGCCTCTCGGGGAAGGGGGCGTGGTGGTCCTTCTCGACCAAAATGTTCATTCTGTGGGCGAGATGGCCACTTTGAGGCGACCTGCTATCGGAAGCCTGGTAATCCTCCTCGTCCGACTGCCGTTGTTGCTGATGACAGCCCCTCGGCCTCCCCCGCTGATCTTGACGCACTCCACCTACAACTCCAACAACTTCAAGGGATGATATCCCCACCTGCCTCTGTCGCTTCCGTCTCCAATCCAGGTATAACCTGTCTCTCAACAAGTCCACACTGGATAGTGGACTCTGGTGCTACTCATCATATCACCTCGCTACAGCCGCCAAAGTATTTGAATGCTCCTCATCCGAAGTGTATCACTGTGGCCAATGGGGAGACTGTTCCGGTCTCCGGCTCGGCTGACCTCTCTCTTAGCCCTGTTCCGGGATTCCCGTTCAACTTGCTTTCTGTTAATCGTCTTACTACTGACCTGGATTGCTCTATAACATTTACATCCTCTTCTTTTCTGATACAGGATCGGCGGACGCAGACTACCATTGGTAAGGGACAACTGCGTAACGGGCTCTACCTTCTCGACGACTCTCCCACTATCCTCTCATCGGTCTCCTCTACTGAGTGGCATCAGCGTCTTGGACATGCTCCCCTCCCAGTCCTCCAGAAGGCACTTCCCGATGTATTTTTTCCTGCTTTCAAATGTGATTCATGTATTTTAGGCAAACAGCTGCGGTCATCCTTTCCCGCACATTGTACTCGGAGCTCTGCTCCTTTTGATCTATTGCATTCTGATATTGGGGACCATATTATAAAATTACTAGTATTTCTGGATTTCGATATTTTATCACGTTTATTGATGACTATTCTCGGGTCACTTGGTTATACTTACTACGCGATCGCTCTGAGCTCCCTCGTATCTTTCGGGCGTTTGTCCTCGAAACCCGCACACAATTCTCCACTACCATTAAAACGCTACGTACCGATAATGCTCGCGAATACACAAGGAACGAGTTTTCCAATTTATGTTCTGAGTTCGGGATTATTCATCAGACTTCATGTCCCTACACCCCATAACAAAATGGTGTTGCTGAACGGAAGAACCGGCACTTGCTTGATGTCGCCCGCTCTCTCATGCTTCACATGAACGTCCCCAAAGTTTATTGGAACTTTGCGGTCTCCACAGTCTGCTTTCTTATTAACCGTCTTTCATCCTCTGTCCTCAACAATGCCACTCCCTTTAGCCTCCTCTTTCCTTCTACTCCGGCCTTTCCCCTCACCCCTCGAATTTTCGGGTGCACGTGCTACGTTCATATCCTGGGACCGTCTACGGACAAACTGGATCCCAGGGCGGCCAAACAAATTTTTGTTGGCTATTCACGTACACAAAAGGGCTACGTTTGCTACTCTCCTACCACCCGAAAAGTCTCTGTGTCGCCTGATGTTACCTTTCGGGGGATCATCCATTCTTCTCTGCTCCAGTACCCACACTTACACCAATACCTCTCCTGCAGCCTGTCCTACGACCTATCATTCCCGTTCACACACCGGTTCTTCCTTTCCCAACTCCTGCTCCTGCCCCCTATAGGCCACCTCTTATCCGTGTCTACTCTCGCCGCACTCCTACTCCCGTTGCCCCTACGCAGTCGGCCTCGACCTCGGGTACTCAGCGTCTGGCTGATCCGGTAACAAAATCAACCGCTCATCCTATGACGAACTATGTTTCCCTACATCGCCTCTGTCCCCAACTCCAGACATTTGCTACCTCTTTGTCCACAATTGTTATTCTTAACTCTCTGTGCAGGAGGCTCTGCAACATCCTGGCTGGCGCGCCGCCATGGAGGAAGAAATGGCTGCTCTTTGGGCTAACCAGACATGGACTCTGGTACCTAGTCCTCCAGGACAGAAACCCGTTGAGTGTAAATGGGTTTTTGTTATCAAGCATGCTCCTAATGACACAATTGACCGTCTGAAAGCTCGCTTAGTTGTTCGTGGCTACACTCAGCAATAGGGTATCGACTATGAAGAGACCTTCTCTTCGGTGGCTAAACTCAACACTGTTCGTGTGCTTATCTCCGTAGCTGTACATCGTCGGTGGCCCTTATTTCAGCTGGATGTTAAGAATGCTTTTCTTAACGGCGATCTCCATGAAACTGTTTACATGGAGCAACTTCCCGGGTTTGAGACCACGGGGGAGTCTCTGGTCTGTCGTCTATTGCAGTCTCTTTATGGTCTCAAACAATCACCTCGAAACTGGTTCGACAAGTTCAGCAAGGCTCTTCGGGAGATTGGCTTTACTCGGAGCTCGGCAGACTTCTCCTTGTTCACTCGCCAACAGGCAACACGAACAGTTATTCTTTTGGTTTATGTGGATGACATCATAATTACTGGAGACGACGCAAAAGGAATATAGGCGGTCAAACAACATCTTAGCTCTGTCTTTCAGACAAAAGATCTGAGTCACCTTCACTACTTCCTGGGTCTGGAGGTCGCCAGAAGACCAAATGGCATTGTCCTCTCTCAGCGAAAGTACTGTCTCGATCTTCTTCATGATGCGGGATACTCAGGTTGCAAACCAACTAACACTCCAATGAATATCAATCACAAACTGTGTGCTCAGGCCTCCGACTCAGATCTGCCACTTCAGAACCCAGAATACTATCGTCGTCTTGTTGGGAAATTAATCTATCTAACAGTCACAAGACCTGATATATCATTTGTCGTGGGTATGGTCAGCAGATACATGCACTCCCCTCGAAGATCTCACCTTCAGGCTGTCGAAAGAATTCTTAGATATCTCAAAACAGCACCTGGTCAGGGACTGGTTTATAAAACATCATCTTCAACTCCAAAATTAGTGGCATACTCTGATGCTGATTACGCCGGGTCCTTGGACGATCGACGGTCAACCAGTAGTTTTTGCACATACTTTGGAGGACACCTGATTACCTGGCGAAGTAAGAAACAAACTGTTGTTGCGGGATCCTCAGCTTAAGCAGAATACCGGACAATGACATCTGTGGTCTCTGAACTCCCATGGCTTGAGAGCCTCCTGACTGACCTTGGTGTAAAACTTCCTTCACCAGCTCTCCTCTTGTGTGATAGTCAAGCTGCTATACACATTGCCAAGAACCCGGTCTTCCACGAAAGAACAAAGCACATTGAAGTAGATTGTCATTTCGTCCGGAAGAAAGTTCAAATGAAGAAGCTAGAGTTAAAGCATGTTCCGGGTACTGAACAAGTGGCGGATGTCCTCACAAAGGCCATATCCAGTACTCTCTTCTATCAATGCCTGTCCAAGCTTGGCTCCTACGACTTGTACGCTCCAACTTGCGGGGGAGTGTTGGAAAATCCCATGTAGAGGGCCCGTATTTGGGCCCATTTATGCTTCTCTTCTTTAGTCCCACATCTTGTATAGGAATTCTTCTCTCTTTCTCCCTCCTATATATTTGTACTCTCTCTTTGTATTTATTTACTCAAGGAATACATACAAGCTTAAGCTTCGTCCTACAATAACTAAATATAAAAAACAATTATTAAAACGAATTAATTATAACAAAAACCTTAGGTGAAGATCTGCAAGCCTTAGGTAAAGATGTGCGGGCCTTATTTTTGTGGTTAATTATGATGTTACATGATTCCTTTTATAGGTTCTCAAATATGTTAAAAAAGACTACAATCGATGTGAGACTAAAAGTTATTTGTAATTAAAATATTTTTGGTGGCTTTATTCCTAAACATCTGTCAAATACAATTACCAATAAGCCGAAACACTTGAATTATAAACATCCGACATTTTCCTGCATCTGTCAGGCCAAAAAAGCAAAAGGGGGCTATTATGGGAAGGATTATTGAAGAGGGCTATTCGTATACTTCTGGTTTAAAACAGGGCTAAATTTGTCCTTAATTTTGGCACTTTGCACCCCCAAAGGAGGGTGTAAAATACCAATATTAAAGCTTTGGGGGTGCAAAGTATAAACTGTTGCGGATCACTCAAGGCTCCGGTAGACCGGACTAGATTGGACCGCCTTAGCCCGGGAGCGTTTGAGCACGCAATCAGTCACAGAAAAAGGGAAAGCTAACAAGGCAATTTTTTTAACGTGGAAAACCCGTCAACTGGGTGAAAAACCACGCGGCCGGGTCTGTGCCGGCCGAAACCTCCACTATTTGTTGGTTGTTGTACAAAGCTACTTTAAAGAACTCGGGGGCGACAGACCGCCTCTCGTTACAATTGTTGAGAGAGAGATACTCGGAGGGTGACAAACCACCGCTCCTGGAGCTAAGACTTTTGACTGATGCATATGGGGATGCTGCGCTCTAAGCGCTCTAGAGGTTTTGACTGCAGCTTGAAGGTTGGATCGATGTGCTCTGTGTGTCTTTGTCTCTGTCGGTTGTCTCCTGCTGCGCTAGAGGAGTTTGGAGTGTTGTTCTTGCTGGAGGCTGGAGCGTTTGTTCTTGAGTGCGCGGAGTGCTTGTTGCTGAGTACGCGGGGTTATGCTTGGACGATCTTGAGAGCGGAGTGCGCAGAGGCGCTCTTGGAGCAGTCTTGAGAGCGGACCGCACGGAGGCGCGCTTGGAGCGGTCTTGAGAGCGGAGCGCACGGAGGCGCGCTTGGAGCGGCCTTGAGAGCGGAGCGCACGGAGGCGCGCTTGGAGCGGTCTTGAGAGCGGAGCGCACGGAGGCACGCTTGGAGTGGTCTTGAGAACGGAGCGCACGGTGGCGCGCTTGGAGCGGTCTTGAAAGCGGAGCGCACGGAGGCGCGCTTGGAGCGGTCTTGAGAGCGGAGCGCACGGAGGCGCGCTTGGAGCGGTCTTGAGAGCGGAGCGCACGGAGGCGCGCATGGAGCAGTCTTGAGAGCGGAGCGCACGGAGGCGCGCTTGGAGTGGTCTTGAGAGTGGAGCGCACGGTGGCGCGCTTGGAGCGGTCTTGAAAGCGGAGCGCACGGAGGCGCGCTTGGAGCGGTCTTGAAAGCGGAGCGCACGGAGGCGCGCTTGGAGCGGTCTTGAGAGCGGAGCGCACGGAGGCGCGCTTGGAGCGGTCTTGAGAGCGGAGCGCACGGAGGCGCGCTTGTGAGCGCGCAAGGAGGAGGCGCGCTTGGGAGCGCGCAAGGAGGACGCGCGCTTGTGAGCGCGCAAGGAGGACGCGCGCTTGTGAGCGCGCAAGGAAGACGCGCGCTTGTCAGCGCGCAAGGAGGACGCACGCTTGTGAGCGCGCAAGGAGGAGGCGCGCTTGTGAGCGCGCAAGGAAAAATGAGGAGAGAGAAAATCCGTAGGAGTATTTTCCCGGCCGGACAGAGAGAAAGTTCCAAAAGATAGGAGAGATGGAGGAGGAGAAGAAGAAGATCCCAAAAGGGAGAAGCCTTGGGGTTCTATTTATAGTTTTTGAGGGTGGCACTTTCGTAATTAAATGGGTGGTTAGGGTAGTTATGGTGGTTATGCGGCTACCCGCACACCATAGCCAATTTATGTGTTATACGCACACTTATCATGAATATAGCTACGCGCACACCAGTTTGTATAGTTTTGCGGTGATATGTATTCATACGACGGATATGGTTATGCGCACACCATAACCATATTATTTGCTATACGCAGACCGTATTGAAGGATTTTACTATTTGCACCCCCATGTTGGAGGATTTTACTATTTACACCCACATGTTGGAGGATTTTACTATTTACACCCACATGTTGAAGGATTTTACTATTTGCACCCCATAATGAGAGATTTTACTATTTGCACCTCATGATGTGAGATTTTACTATTTGCACCCCCATGTTGGAGGATTTTACTATTTGCACTCCATGATGGAGGAATTTATTATTTGCACCCCCATGTTGGAGGATTTTACTATTTGCACCCCATGATGCAGAATTTTACTATTTGCACCCCCATGTTGAAGGATTTTACTATTTGCACCCACATGTTGGGTGGTTACGGGGATAGTGGGGTTTTTTTGGATAACCGCACACCCATGAATGGGGTGCGGTTAGCGCCTTCAAGGAAACTCTATCATTTGCCCCCCAAGTCCCCGAAGTTCAGAGCCGGGGCGAGAGAGGTGCGGGGACTTTTTGTGCGAAATAGTTGTGGCGATTGTGGTGGAGTCAGCAACGTGGTATGGAAGGAGGTGCTTGAAGAGTCTCGGAAAGGACTTCCTGTAGCGGAGCGGTGTGAGGAAGGTGCGCTCGCATGCTGTGCGGATGTAGGAGTGGCGCCCACATGTGGTGAGCGCGCGGGGAGCGCACCTGTGTGATGTGGCTCATACCTACGAGCCTTTGCTCGTGAAGACTCGGGCGACTCCTTGGCCTTTCAGGGAGCGAGACATTGTCCTCAGGGGTAGTTTATGTAGTGGCGCTCCTCATTAGTTGTGGAGCATGTTGATGTTTGAAAGTGACGGTATGGGATGCCTGCAAATCCGGGAGTGAAGTTCCCTTGTACGGCGGTGTTGTCGCATTGCTGAGATATATCTGAGCTTGATGTCGGAGGTCTCTTCGAGGGTAAGAGGGAGACTGGTGTTGATGTGGATGAGGCGTGGCTCCATCTTTATCGTTTCTTTGCACATTTGCATTATGCAGCAGCTTGGTACTTTGCTTACAGAGCTTTGGTAGCTCCTTGAGCGTTGCTTGAGTGTTTGTTTACTGTTCCAGCCTTGTCAATCTGGTTGTTAGCACCTGCGTAGTTTGATTATTTTCAAAGTTACAGATGAGTTTGCGCGGACTTGAGCTCGCGGCTTTTATGTTAGTCAAAAAATTAGTTTGCACGAGTCTGGCTCGCGGCTTTTATATAAAATAGGTGCACGAGTCTAGCCCGCGGCTTTATAATAAAATAGGTGCACGAGTCTGGCCCGCGGCTTTTTGCACGAGTCTGGCCCGCGGCTTTTTGCACGAGTCTGGCTCGCGGCTTTTCGCACGAGTCTGGCTCGCGGCTTTTTGCACGAGTCTGGCTCGCGGCTTTTCGCACGAGTCTGGCTCGCGGCTTTTTGCACGAGTCTGGCTCGCGGCTTTTTGCACGAGTCTGGCTCGCGGCTTTTCGCACGAGTCTGGCTCGCGGATTTTTGCACGAGTCTGGCTCGCGGCTTTTTGCACGAGTCTGGCTCGCGGCTTTTTGCACGAGTCTGGCTCGCGGCTTTTTGTACGAGTCTGGCTCGCGGCTTTTTGCACGAGTCTGGCTCGCGGCTTTTTGCACGAGTCTGGCTCGCGGCTTTTTGCACGAGTCTGGCTCGCGGCTTTTTGCACGAGTCTGGCTCGCGGCTTTTTGCACGAGTCTGGCTCGCGGCTTTTTGCACGAGTCTGGCTCGCGGCTTTGTTTGCACGAGGATTGCTCGCGGCTTTGTTTGCACGAGGATTGCTCGCGGCTTTGTTTGCACGAGGATTGCTCGCGGCTTTGTTTGCACGAGGATTGCTCGCGGCTTTGCCGGAGAATGTAAGTATTCAATACGGTGGCCATCGTGAGGGGGGCAGGCCCTGGCGATGGCGGACGTCGGCGGGCAGTCATGCTAGAGAATGTAAATTCGATCCAGCGCCAGAGAATGTAAATTCGATCTGGTTGCGGGGCCTAGCCACGGGTCAGAGAATGCCAGTATTCGATCTGGGAGAAAAGACTACTGGAGAATGCAAATTCGATCCAGAGCTGCGAGCAAAGATCTGCGCTGGTACTGGAGAATGAAAATTCGATCCAGGTTGTGTTGGCTTTTCCGGTTGAGGGGACCGCCGGAGAATGAAAATTCAATCTGGGGGCTGCAGATGGAGGCTTGCGCTAGCGCTGGAGAATGAAGATTCGATCCAGGTTGTGCCGCCTATTTTCGATTGAGAGAACCACGTTGGCGCTGACGAATGAAAATTCGACCAGGTTGCGTAGCCTCTTCCGGCGGGAGGATACTAGGTCACCTTGCCCCCCGGTGATTGATCTTTCGGCGGCGCTGATGGCTTTTCCTGCCATGATGCCAAGTCACGAGTATCGTTGGGCTGGTGATACTGTCTTTTAGATCTTCTTGGAATGCGGAGAACTCCTTCCCACAGACGGCGCCAAACTGTTGCGGATCACTCAAGGCTCCGGTAGACCGGACTAGATTGGACCGCCTTAGCCCGGGAGCGTTTGAGCACGCAATCAGTCACAGAAAAAGGGAAAGCTGACAAAGCAATTTTTTTAACGTGGAAAACCCGTCAACTGGGTGAAAAACCACGCGGCCGGGTCTGTGCCGGCCGAAACCTCCACTATTTGTTGGTTATTGTACAAAGCAACTTTAAAGAACTCGAGGGCGACAGACCGCCTCTCGTTACAATTGTTGAGAGAGAGATACTCGGAGGGTGACAAACCACCGCTCCTGGAGCTAAGATTTTTGCCTGATGCAGATGGGGATGCTGCGCTCTAAGCGCTCTAGAGGTTTTGACTGCAGCTTGAAGGTTGGATCGATGTGCTCTGTGCGTCTTTGTCTCTGTCGGTTGTCTCCTGCTGCGCTAGAGGAGTTTGGAGTGCTGTTCTTGCTGGAGGCTGGAGCGTTTGTTCTTGAGTGCGCGGAGTGCTTGCTGCTGAGTACGCAGGGTTATGCTTGGACGGTCTTGAGAGCGGAGCGCGCAGAGGCGCTCTTGGAGCAGTCTTCAGAGCGAAGCGCACGGAGGCGCGCTTGGAGCGGTCTTGAGAGCGGAGCGCACGAAGGCGCGCTTGGAGCGGTCTTGAGAGCGGAGTGCACGGAGGTGCGCTTGGAGCGGTCTTGAGAGCGGAGCGCACAGAGGCGCTCTTGGAGTGGTCTTGAGAACGGAGCGCACGGTGGCGCGCTTGGAGCGGTCTTGAAAGCGGAGCGCACGGAGGCGTGCTTGGAGCGGTCTTGAGAGCGGAGCGCACGGAGGCGCGCTTGGAGCGGTCTTGAGAGCGGAGCGCACGGAGGCGCGCATGGAGCGGTCTTGAGAGCGGAGCGCACGAAGGCGCGCTTGGAGTGGTCTTGAGAGCGGAGCGCACTGTGGCGCGCTTGGAGCGGTCTTGAAAGCGGAGCGCACGGAGGCGCGCTTGGAGCGGTCTTGAAAGCTGAGCGCACGGAGGCGCGCTTGGAGCGGTCTTGAGAGCGGAGCGCACGGAGGCGCGCTTGGAGCGGTCTTGAGAGCGGAGCGCACGGAGGCGCGCTTGTGAGCGCGCAAGAAGGAGGCGCGCTTGGGAGCGCGCAAGGAGGACGCGCGCTTGTGAGCGAGCAAGGAGGACGCGCGCTTGTGAGCGCGCAAGGAGGACGCGCGCTTGTGAGCGCGCAAGGAGGACGCGCGCTTGTGAGCGCGCAAGGAAGAAGGAGGAGAGAGAAAATCCGTAGGAGGATTTTCCCGGCCGGAGAGAGAGAAAGTCTCAAAAGAGGGGAGAGATGGAGGAGGAGAAAAAGAAGATCCCAAAAGGGAGAAGCCTTGGGGTTCTATTTATAGTTTTTGAGGGTGACACTTTCGTAATTAAATGGGTGGTTAGGATAGTTATGGTGGTTATGCGGCTACCCGCACACCATAACCAATTTATGTGTTATACGCACACTTATCATGAATATAGCTACGCGCACATCAGTTTGTATAGTTTTGCGGTGATATGTATTCATATGACGGATATGGTTATGCGCACACCATAACCATATTATTTGTTATACGCAGACCGTATTGAAGGATTTTACTATTTGCACTCCCATGTTGGAGGATTTTACTATTTACACCCACATGTTGGAGGATTTTACTATTTACACCCACATGTTGAAGGATTTTACTATTTGCACCCCATAATGAGGGATTTTACTATTTGCACCTCATGATGTGAGATTTTACTATTTGCACCCCCATGTTGGAGGATTTTACTATTTGCACTCCATGATGGAGGAATTTACTATTTGCACCCCCCATGTTGGAGGATTTTACTATTTGCACCCCATGATGCAGAATTTTACTATTTGCACCCCATGTTGGAGGATTTTACTATTTGCACCCACATGTTGGGTGGTTACGGGGATAGTGGGGTTTCTTTGGATAACCGCACACCCATGAATGGGGTGCGGTTAGCGCCTTCAAGGAAACCCTATCATAAACAAATGCAAATCTACGCCTCTAAATAAATCATTAATTAGATCAATGTATTAAATTAATTAAATATTAATTGTAATCAATATATCTGTTAGCTGCATAACCACCGGCTAACATGATTATGACTGTATCTAGAAGGATCTTATACGGGTATAAATACTGTATGAGAACCAATGATAAAGAATCATGAATAAAACCCATTTCTCCTTTTTCCATTCTGTGTGCTTCCTCTTCCCGCCCGCAATAAGAATCCAAAGCAGAGTAAATACCATAAAGTCGCAAAGTAAAACCATCAGTGGCATCAGAGCCACGTTGAAATCATTCATTCGATTCACCACCTTCCCTCTCGTTCTCATGGCAACATCTGCCAATCAAGCCCCTGTATGCACCCATTCCACCATTCCCATCTTCACCATGGACTTATATGAATATTGGAGCGACAAGATGGAAACATTACTCAGGACCCAGGACCTCTGGGATATCGTCAAAGAAGGTCCTCAACCTTGCGGAAAAACTATCTAAGGATAAGCCCCCAAATTCAGCAAAGAAGAAATGAAACGTGATGCGCTTGCTCTACACCTGATCTAGCAGGGGATCACCACCTCTATCTGCCCCAAAATTATGAGATCAAAACTGCACGAGAAGCATGAGAGAGACTGGAGAACGAGTACAAAGGCTCTAAGAAGGTAATCAAAATTAAAATTCATTCATTAAGGCGCCAATTTGATTCCCTGCTCATGCGAGAAGATGAGACATCATAGATATGAAGAGTTATTGGAGAGCGTTAAATGCATACAAACACCAACTAGTGTCGAAAAGATTCTCAGATCACTTCCAAAATCTCATCACATTGTCTCCTTCATACTTGAAGCTCATGACCTTGACACAATGGCTGTAACTGAACTAATGGGCTCACTGCTGTCACATGAGATCTGCTAACCCGAGATGTACCAACCTTTGACAAAGCCTTCGAAATGAACATGAGTCTTCAAAATAAAACTACAGCAAGAAAGAAAAACGAGGCCACAGGAAGCTCACGACCTTTCCGGTTCTAAAACAAACACAAAAACGAAAAAACAACAAACCATTAGAAACCATCAGTACTTACTGCATCATCTGCTAGAAGCAGAATCACGAGTCAAAAGACTGTTTCTTCAAGTGCAAGAAATGCAAAATTCCCAATCATTCTGAAAAAAACTGTTGGCACAAACCAAAAGAAGAGGCAAACTTCACAGAAACTGAGCCAAATCAATTTCCGTTCACCTGCAATTCAACCAAAGACAGACATCTCCTCCACCTGGTTCATTGATAACAGTTGTTCAAGCCACATGGTAAATAACAGTGAATTATTTATCACCCTAGACGAGAATCACAAATCAGAAGTTATGTTAGGGGATGGGAAGAAGGAGAAGCTAGAGGGGAGAGGAACAATTTATGTGACAACACCTGAAGGCAAAAACAAATTAGTTTCAATGTCCAATTCGTCCCCACACTCACACAGAATCTACTAAGCATCAGAAAGCTCTTAAACAAAGGATATAGAGTAGTCTTCGATCTCAAAACTTGCCAAATTATTGAGCCTGAAAGTAACACCATTGTAGCCTCAGCACACATGAATGAGAGCAACATCTTCACTCTCAGTTTAAGGCCTACTGGACCGAGAGCCCTCTGCTGCTCGCAGGGTTGCTCCACGTCCACGACTTTTTTATGGCATCACAGGCTCGGTCACCTCAACTTCTCATCCCTCTAGAAAATTCAAAGCGAACAATTAGTAGAAGGCCTACCAAAATTCAAATTCACACCACAAAACTACAGCACCTGTGCAAAAGGGAAATCATACTGGCTACCCTTTCCAAAATCTGCTCACAGAAGGGCCATAGGACCTCTCGACCTTCTCCACATTGACCTATAAGGACCTGCAAGCGTCTCCTCACTGGGGAGAAAATGATATTATCTACTCATTGTGGACGATTTCAGCTGATATATGTGGATGTATCACCTTGAACAAAAGTCGGAAGCACTCAACCATTTCCAATGCTTCAAAACACAAGTAGAAAACCAACTGGGAAGGAGAATTAGACAGTGGAAAGTGATAGAGGGGGAGAATTCTTATCCACATAATTCATCCAAATGTGCCAAGAAGCTGGAATTCGATGGGAATTCACTCCTGGCACTCCCCAATAGAACATGGTAGTAGAACGATGAAACATGATTGTGGTTGAAATGGCGAGAACCGTGAAGATTCGCAAATCCTGGCCCAAATCCCTCTGGGTTGAAGCTGCAGAAACGACAATGTACATTTTGAATCGAGTCCCTACCAAAGCTCTAATCAATATTACACCTTATGAAGCCATTTTCAATCAAAAACCCGAGATTTCTCACCTGAGAATATTCGGATCCATCGCTTATGCTCACAAAAACACAGAAAGAAGGGATAAGCTTGATGAAAGTAGTCAGAAGTGCGTCCTACTTGGTTACAACAATGAAAGTAAGGCCTATCGACTGCTTGAACCACACAACAACAAGTTTCTAATCTCCCAGGACATAACATTCCATGAAGAAGATAGGTGGGACTGGGCATCAAACTTGGATCTCAACATCAAGCTCTGTCATTGTCGGTTGAGTTGGAGCATCCCCCAAACTCCATCCAGGTCAACGGGAACAATTCTGAACTCACTGAAGGAGACTTCGATCCAGAATCATCATCGCCCATAAAAACAATGTCTCTTCAGGATATCTATTAAACCACAGAAATGGCAATGCTTGCCTCAACACCAGCCACATATAATGAAGTTGTGAAAGAAGAAAAGTGGAGAGTGGCAATGCGGGAAGAAATTGATGCCATTGAGAAAAATCACACATTGTCACCGGTACCAAAACCGCCAAATGGTGTTGTGATTGGTCTCAAGTGGATATTCAAAGTAAAGCAAAACGAAAGTGGATACATTCTTAAATACAAAGCTAGACTCATCGTCAAAGGGTGCAACTAACAGCCTGGAGCAGATTATGTGGAAAGGTTTGCTCCAGTCGCAAGGATGACGACAATTCGACCGTGTCTCGTTGTTGCCGCTCAGAATCAATATCCCATCTTCCAGCTCGATGTCAAATCCGCATTCTTGAATGACAAACTCGCAGAAGAAGTGCATGTCTGTCAACCGCCGTACTATGAAGTTGAAGGCAATGCAGATAAAGTTTATAAGCTACACAAAGCCCTCTACCGGCTGAAGCAGGCACCACGCGCTTGGCATCACACCATTGACTCTCACTTCCTAGCTTAAGGTTTTACCTGCAGCTAAAACGAACCTACTCTCTACATAAAAAGGAAAAATCAAGACAGTTTTTGTAAGTCTGTATGTTGATGACCTCATCGTCGTTGGGACCCGCTTTGAATTAATAAGAGAATTCAGAGAGAAAATGAAGAAGAACTACGAAATGACTGATTTGGGAGTCCTGAAGTTCTTTCTGGGAGTCCAAATCAAACACTTTGAGTGTGGTATTTTTATATCGCAGGAACTCTATGTTCGCTCACTGCTGAAGAAATACCAGATGGAAGATCAACCCGACAATAACACCAATGTCCACCAAGAAATTCACCACAAAGAAAGAAGAAGAGGGAACATACAAAGAAGAATATAGGAGTCTCGTAGGCTCCCTAATTTTTCTCACAAACTCCATGCCGGATATTGAGAACTGCGTCAATATCATTGCCAGGTTCATGAACAACCCCTCGAAAACTAACTTCGCCACCGCAAAAAGGATTTTCCGGTATCTGCACTCTGCAGGGAACCAAGCACTACAGCCTGTTATACAAGCAAGAGAACAGCTAAAACGAACCTACTCTCTACATAAAAAGGAAAAATCAAGACAAATTTTTTGTAAGTCCGTATGTTGATGACCTCATCGTCGTTGGGACCCGCTTTGAATTAATAAGAGAATTCCGAGAGAAAATGAAGAAGAACTACGAAATGACTGATTTGGGAGTCCTGAAGTTCTTTCTGGGAGTCCAAATCAAACACTTTGAGTGCGGTATTTTTATATCGCAGGAACTCTATGTTCGCTCACTGCTGAAGAAATACCAGATGGAAGATCAACCCGACAATAACACCAATGTCCACCACCGAGAAATTCACCACAAAGAAAGAAGAAGAGGGAACAGACAAAGAAGAATATAGGAGTCTAGTAGGCTCCCTAATTTATCTCACAAACTCCAGGCCGGATATTGAGAACTGCGTCAATATCATTGCCAGGTTCATGAACAACCCCTCGAAAACTCACTTCGCCACCGCAAAAAGGATTTTTCGGTATCTGCAGGGAACCAAGCACTACAGCCTGTTATACAAGCAAGAGAAAGACAGAAATCTAAAGAGCTGTTCAAACTCGGATTAGGCAGGGAACATTGAAGACAGGAAGAGCACGGGAGGCTTCGTCTTCTTCCTTGGTTCTAGCCCCATTTTTTGGAGCTCGAGAGAGCAACAAACAGTCACATTTCTACAACCGAAGCAGAATACATGGCTCTCAACTTAGCGGCGTGCAAAGCTATTTGGCTGCGAAGGGTAAAGAGAGAAATATACAGAGATGAAGAAGAAGAAAAGGGGTGGGGGGGGTGGGGTGGGGGTGGAGTTAAGTTCTTGTGCGACAACACATCTGCAATCGCATTGTCCAAGAACCCAGTTTATCACACACGATCAAGCATATTGACATGCGCTTTCACTTCATCAAAGAAACAATAGAGAAGAAGGAGATTGAGCTGCTCTACTGCCCCACACAAGATCATATCGTGGATATAATGACGAAGGCACTGCCCAAAAATTGCTTCATAGAGCTGAGGAAGAAGCTCGGAGTAAAGACCATCACATATTTAGAGGGGGTGTGAAGAAATGCAAATCTGCGCCCCAAAATAAACCATTGATTAGATCAATGTATTATTTTAATTAAATAATAATTGTAATCAATGTATCCATTAGCTGCATAACCACCGGCTAACACGATTATGAGTATATCCAAAATGATCTTACACCGTTATAAATATCATATGAGAACCAATGATAAAAATCATGAATAAAACCCATTTCTCCTTTTTCAATTCTGTGTGCCTCCTCTTCCCGCCTGCAATAAGAATCCAAAGCAGAGTAATACAACAAAGTAAACCCATCACAGAGTGCCAAAATTTAATATTTATGATGCGATGTGCAAAAACCTTCTTATTGGAGGGTGCTTGGTGCCAAAGTCTGTATTTGTGAATAGTTCTTTTCCTTGTTACGAGTAATCAGGCGCGGCGTTCTCCTGTGCCCTGCCAATAATAGTATTCCAACGCTCGTGGTTCCCTAGAATTTTTCATGGGAATCTCATGCCAGACTGCTCGTGAACAAATTAAAACAAATGAATGAAATTCTAAAATTTATTAAAATTTAAAGATAGTTGATTTTAACTCTAAAGAACAACAAAATTAAAATACTGTAATTATTACCAAAAAATCTGCATATATGGTGCATTACCTTCTATCATTTATGTAGTAATAGATAAATAAAAAAACTCATATTGTTGTACTATCATATATTTTTAATTGAGATTTGTGATCTTTAAAATTTCAATCTTGAAAGCAAGTGGAAGGGGTAGGGATGTTTGATTAACTAAAGCATGATATGTTAGTTTAACTAATAATTTCATGAATAACATCTACATATTGTTTTTAAATTAGATAACAGTTACAGTCCGTTCATTTGGACAGAATTGGGGCCGTGGAAATATAATTGGAGGTCCATTCTCATTAGAATTGGACCTCCAATTCCAATTCCCAAGCCCAGATTCTGTTCAACCGAACAGACTCTTAAGCTCTGTTTGGTTGGGATGTTGTTGATGGAAAGCTGCTGTTAGAAAATGGATTTTGAGAAAAGTATTGTTTCTGAAAAATGGAGTTTTGTTAAAAAACTGTTTGGGTGAAATAGAGTTTGCAAAACAGAGTTTTGGAAAAGTTGTTTGGGTACAAAATGGAGTTTTTGATGAATTTTTTTTCATAATATGATAACCAACAGGAATAAAATATAAAAAAGACATTTTTTTCATAATATGATAACCGAGACAAAAAACAATGTTTCTCGTCCCCCCTGTGAGCCTACCCCATCATTTCAACCCCCCAGCTCGTACTCACTGAAATCAATATCCGCACATGAAAGGTGCCGGCAAAATTATATATAGATAAGGAAAAATAATAATAATAATAATAATAATAATAATAGTAATAATAATAATTATAATAATAATAATAATTTACCTTAGGTTGTCGGAAATCTGTTTTATCACCCAAACAATGATAAAATGGAGGGGGGGAGGGGGGAAGCAGCATTGGCGAAGGCAAGGGCTGATCTTCATCCTCTTGTCGCCGGCAACCAGCAGTCCTTTCATACAGCTAAGCCATTCCGACCTGCATGCAGCGGAGCCGCCGGAGAGCGTTGGTCGCCGGAGAGCGCTGGTCGCCGGAGAGCGCTGGTCGCCGGAGAGCGCTAGTCGCCGGAGAGAGCCGCTTTGTTGTATGAAAAGGACCGATAGTTGTCGGCTGAACCGGAGGGGGGGGGGGGGGGGGGGAGCGGCGGAGCATACATACTGGACACTGCAGGAACCAAAAATGAGAAAGCTAGCTCTTCGTGGATAACTCCGACGATGAGATCGACAGGGCGAGGGAGAGAGCAGGAACACCGCAAGTTGAAGCTCGCCAATTCGCTGACATCTTCTCTCCAGAACTCTTGTCAGGGTTACGAGTATCTGGTCGCCGGAGAGCGCTGGTTGCCGGAGAGAGCAGCTTTGTTGTATGAAAAGGACCGATGGTTGTCGGCTGAACCGGAGGGTGGGGAGCAGCGGAGCATACATACTGGACACTGCAGGAACCAAAAATGAGAAAGCTAGCCCTTCGTGGATAACTCGGAGGGAGAGAGCAGGAACACCGCAAGTTGAAGCTCGCCAATTCGCCGACATCTTCTCTCCAGAACTATAGTTAGGGTTACGAGTACATGTGGGGACTCGACGCAACCAACTCGACCAAAAGCCCAGACTTTTGGTGAAGGCGCAATCTATCCTTTATAGAGTCGGCTACCACGAGCAGGATCCACGGGGCAACCAGTTAGGCCCGCAGGGGACACACCCTTCTGCTTCGAATAGCGCAGTACGTGATGAGTCCAATTTATTACTAATTTTCGGACTCATCAGGGCTATTTTTACTGTATTTGTATTTGTTTATATTTACTGCACACTACATTGCTGGGGGTAAGCACACGGTGCTCCCCATCGTTTTTTTTATGCTGGTGCTGGAGGTGTATTCCCAGCTGGGTTGATGTGCTCACAGGTGGTTGAAGCATCCCCTTTTTGCCCAGAAATCATGATTGTGCATAACGCACGGTCGTGCGTTTTATTGACGCACGGACGGCTGCGGTCGTGCGCCTTCATCTGGGTAGAAAACGATGTTCTGTCATTGATCGTGCGTCTTTACGCACGGGCAGTTGTCCGTGCGCGAAGGAATCGCACGATCGACCTGTTTTGCCTTGTTTATCGCCAATCTGAATTTGTCCGTGCGTTTTTACGCACGTGCGGATTCGCCCGTGCGTAAAGGAAACGCACGGGCGTTGCTGCTTCTTGCTCACGTCAGTTTATTCATTAAATAACGCACGGGCAACGCACGGTCGTGCTTTCGCCCGTGCGTGACCAAACTTCTGACTGTTTTCTATAAAAGCTGCAGTTTTCAACCTAACGGGATAACGAACAGACCGTACAGCTCCGCCGTTTTCGCCCTTTCCGCAGGGATTCCACCCCTTTTTGGCCTCCTCCATCATCCTCAAGCTCCAAGGAGAGGGATTTAGCCCTACATCCACCAATATCCAAGGAGAAGGAAGCTAGGTCGTGCGGCCGGATCGTGACACGAAGAAGACGGGTCATTGGAAGGTAGTGATAGCCTTCTCTACCCCGGACGCAGTTGAGGACCGAGCTTGGACGCGGATTGACAACCCAACGATTCCAACCGTGAATCTTCGACAAGGCTTCGGATTGGGTCGATTCCTTGCTCTCTCTCTCTTTGTATTGGTAGTTCTAAATGTTAGGTCTTTTATCTTATGATGATGTGCACTATGAACCCTGTTTTATAATGTCTATTTCATTTGTATGAGATTGTTTTGTTCATATGTGTGTATGAGGTGCGCCCCCATCCATTTTCCATTCCGCCATCGTGTTCGTATGCCGCACTAGAAATTGCTAGTGGCGTGCTTGTCGACGAGGTGCTTGCGACCCTCACTCCGCTTGCCTACTCGTCCATCCGCTCTTGCGAAGTAGTGCGTTCAAGGCCTACGTAGTTTCCATCCCGCCAAGCGAAGCATTGCATAGCGGCATTGCATAGGAGTAGTTGTAGTATTTTATTTTATTTACAAAAACCAAAATCCCTTTCGTCCGCATTCCATCCCGACTTAAAGGACTTTAATCTCAAGTTCTTCCTCAATAGTTAACTCCACCTTACTGTGTTCCTTCGAGATCGATACTTGGGGATTCACTCCCACATTTTATATTACTTGAACGATCGGTACACTGCCGTTTCGTGCCGCAGTCTAGCTACGGCCTATAGCGGTGTGCGAGATTTGCGCATCAAGTTTTTGGCGCCGTTGCCGGGGAACACAGACGTGTGAGTTTTCTGGAGAGGGAGAATCTGAGAGAGAAGCCCTTCCATTTGTTTATCGCGTCCTTTTTGTTTTATTTCTTCTTATTCTGTTTTACTGTTTATATTAGGTTGCTCTAGTAAATTTTTGTTAGGTGTAGTATTTTGCACAATAGTGTTTTCCGTTTGAATCTTGTTATCTTCACACAATGTGGACCTCTTTTAATATTCGTTGTCGTTGGTGTGGAGATATCTCTCACACTAGTGATAGATGTCCAAAGGGAGATAATGGCCCTAACACTCATGGCCCAGTATATGGAGCACCGACTTCGTCTAGTACTCCATATGTTGCGCGGAAGTCCTATGGCTATTCTGCTGCGCCTTTACCGTCATACTTCTTTTCGGCTTCAGCACCTGCTGTGCCAAAGAAGCCCGCAAGGCAGTGCTTGTTTTGTCAGAGCACGGATCATGATTTGAAGGATTGTGCTGTCTATCTTCGCCAATTGGACGAGGATGACGAGCCAGATATCCGGATCGTCCCGACTCCTACTTCTGGCAGCACACCTTCAACATCTGGTTATGTGCCCGTATCACCTTCATGCTTTGAAGGGGATGATGTGGACACAGTCACCAGATGTGTGGCTGATCTAGGCGCTGACCTGGTTGAGCCCATCTCCCCTGTGCATATATCACCATGCGTAGATTCGATTCTTTGTGAGGAATCGGTGTTTGGCATTTATCCAAACACTATTCCTCCCCTTGTTGTGCATACTACATTCGTCTCTGACGACATTGTTGAGGATGTGTCGCAGGATGAGGCTGGCGATCTATGTGTTATGCCTGCTCCTATGGAGGAGGACAACCTTCTAGGTGAAGAGGAGCTTTCCTCAGCACCGGTGGAGGAAGTCCAACTCTTGGGCATGACCACTGTTGATCCCGCCGAACCTTGTAGCATTGATGATAATGCAAACACTATTTTACTCTCCCAACCTAATGGGAGTGAGACCGGGACCACTCCCCCGATTTCTATTTATTTATGTCATTCTTCTCCTTTATTTCCCGACCCCCCTTCTTTTCCTTCTGAGCCTATGCAGGTTGAGCCTTCACAGGTAATGCAGGAGGTGGTGCAATTTGCACAATTCAATAATGCGCACGTCTTCTTGTGTCAGGAGGTTAATTCCCCCTCCACAGAGGACCTGCCATGTATTGTATTCCCCTCCTGCTGCCGCCCTGAAGATGACACCTTGCTAGGCAAGGAAATTTATTTTGGTGAAAGTAGAGTGGAGGACTCTCCCTCCACCTCTTTCTTTCTCTCTCCTCTACCTGTGACGAGCAGGTATTATTATTTAGGTAGAGGAGTAGTGGTTCTATCACCGTATCGGTACCCGTTACCGACACGGATATTAGAACAGCTGCATGTCCACTTCTCCTTCCATACTCCCATTAGCTAAGACCCTCCGCTTCCTGAATAAGTCGTGCTGGGAGGACATTAACCCCAGTAGTTATCTTACTTTTTCTTGTCTTTTATTTTATCGCTGTCAAAAATTAGTTAGTATATGTTATTTTAGTTTGCTTTTGCGGAGACCACCCCTTGCAGGTATTTTCTATTTGTGTAGGTCGTGGTTATGATTCTTCGTAGGGCAGCCTTTGCTGGGCTTCACGCCAATCTTCTGGTATGCTTACTTGCTGAGCATTGGGTACTCTCTTCCCCTAACTTTGTTTTAGAATATCTTAATGATAAACTGTTTTGAATTGTATAATTTAAGTCTGGGGGAGACCTGTTTGTACCCACTCACGTGCACTATCACTTATCATGCTAGAAGCTTTCATCTAAATTATTTTGTTTATTTTGTCTGCACACAAAACACCCACTTGAGCGCGTGCTTAACCTTTAGTGCGTCACGCGTATAACTCATTCCTTTTTGTATTTGGGAAAATGATTGTGCTGTTTTTTAAATTATGTGGTGGAATAAAATGTTGACTCCGGTGTTTCTAATCAAGTACTCATATGAGTATAGGAATTTATGTAGATTAGATTTCTTTTTATACTCATAGCTTTATGCATTTCCGTTAGTGTAAATATTGTTTACTCCACTCAAATGGTGAATCCGGTGTGAATCAAACGGTAGCATAGGGATGTATGTAAACGATCGTTAGATGTGTATTGCTCGAGCCGGGAGGAAAGATGATCTTTCTCGGTGGCTAAGAACTTGCCCCAAGCGATTCTTGAAGCACTGACATAGGATAGTTCTAGCGCATGAGAATGACGTAGGCCATTATTTTGGCCCGGTTGAGCCTTTGTGCCCATTCCTATCGCTCTATCCTCGTTAGCCCAGTTGTGCCTACCCGTTCTTTGATTCAGCCCCACTTTTTATCACCAAAGCCTAAAAGTCAATCCTAGTCGCACACCCAAATTTGAGCTTTAGTTGTTTATGATTTTCATAATTTGGGTGTTGATGTTGTGATATTTTTGTGAAGATGTGGATGCGCTTCATTGCTCATCATGCTGAAAATGTTTTGAAAAGGAAAGAAAAGAAAAGAAAAGAAAAATGAGAAAAAGAAAAAAAAAAGTGAAAAAAAAAGAAAAAAAAATGAGCCTAATTGAAAGATCTTTGTATAAATTTATGATTGGGAGTAGGCGGTGCACACACCCATGTTGCAAAAATCTAAGTCTGGAGGTGTGGTGCACTTGCATTCGATGTTGGTTTGCGAGGAGTTGTAATAAAGCTCATTTGGGTTTAGGTGTTTCAAGCCTTCGTCTCTATCTTTGTTTACCTCACCTTAACCCAAACCCCATTTAAAACCTAAAAGTCCTACCGACTCACGCTGTGAACCAATCTAGTGTCGTGGAGAGAATGTGAACGGGTGAGCTTATGGTTTCCGACGCCGATGGATTTCGGTGGAGTTTGTCCAGAACCTCAGCTTTGACAATGCTTATCTCAGCGATTCTTTTACTTTCTCCATATGTGTGACCGGATGATTCACCGTGACTCCCATTTTGAGTAGAAGTAATATTTATTTACTCTTTTAGAAATTTGTAAACTATGTGTATAATTAGAAATCTTCTCTATCATTTTTCTATGCACATGAGCATGCGACTTCGCATAGTATTCCATTTTGTAATTTTAAGATTAGCTATTCCATTTTCCCGCCTGCTTAGGAATTGTTTGCTCGGGACGTGCAAATAGGTAAGTCTGGGGGTGTGATGAGTCCAATTTATATACTGATTTTTGGACTCATCCGGGCTATTTTTACTGTGTTTGTATTTGTTTATATTTACTGCATACTACATTGATGGGGGTAAGCACACAGTGCTCCCCATCGTTTTATTTCTTTTTTTATGCTGGTGCTGGAAGTGTATTACCAGCTGGGTTGATGTGCTCACAGGTGGTTGAAGCATCCCCTTTTTGCCCAGAAATCATGATTGTGCATAACGCACGGTCGTGCGTTTTATTGACGCACAGATGGTTGAAGCGTCCCCTTTTTGCCCAGAAATCATGATTGTGCATAACGCACGGTCGTGCGTTTTATTGACGCACGGACGGCTGCGGTCGTGCGCCTTCATCTGGGTAGAAAACGATGTTCTGCCATTGATCGTGCGTCTTTACGCACGGGTAGTTGCCCGTGTGCGAAGGAATCGCACAATCGACCTGTTTTGCCTTGTTTATCGCCAATCTGAATTTGCCGTGCGTTTTTACGCACGTGCGGATTCGCCCGTGCATAAAGGAAACGCACGGGCGCTGCTGCTTCTTCCTCACGTCAGTTTATTCATTAAATAACGCACGGGCAACGCACGGTCGTGCGTTCGCCCGTGCGTGACCAAACTTCTGACTGTTTTCTATAAAAGCTGCAGTTTTCAACCTAACGGGGGATAGCGAACAGACCGTACAGCTCTGCCATTTTCGCCCTTTCCGCAGGGATTCCACCCCTTTTTGGCCTCCTCCATCATCCTCAAGCTCCAAGGAGAGGAATTTAGCCCTACATCCACCAATATCCAAGGAGAAGGAAGCTAGGTTGTGCGGCCGGATCGTGACACGAAGAAGACGGGTCATTGGAAGGTAGTGACAACCTTCTCTACCCCACTCACGTGCACTATCACTTAGCATGCTAGAAGCTTTCATCTAAATTATTTTGTTTATTTTGTCTGCACACAAAGCACTCACTTGAGCGCGTGCTTAACCTTTAATGCGTCACGCGTATAACTCATTCCTTTTTTGTATTTGGGAAAATGATTGTGCTGGTTTTTAAATTATGTGGTGGAATAAAATGTTGACTCCGGTGTTTCTAATCAAGTACTCATATGAGTATAGGAATTTATGTAGATTAGATTTCTCTTTATACTCATAGCTTTATGCATTTCCGTTAGTGTAAATATTGTTTACTCCACTCAAATGGTGAATCCGGTGTGAATCAAACGGTAGCATAGGGATGTATGTAAACGATCGTTAGATGTGTATTGCTCGAGCCGGGAGGAAAGATGATCTTTCTCGGTGGCTAAGAACTTGCCCCAAGCGATTCTTGAAGCACTGACATAGGATAGTTCTAGCGCGTGAGAATGACGTAGGCCATTATTTTGGCCCGGTTGAGCCTTTGTGCCCATTCCTATCGCTCTATCCTCATTAGCCCAGTTGTGCCTACCCGTTCTTTGATTCAGCCCCACTTTTTATCACCAAAGCCTAAAAGCCAATCCTAGTCGCACACCCAAATTTGAGCTTTAGTTGTTTATGATTTTCATAATTGGGGTGTTGATGTTGTGATATTTTTGTGAAGATGTTGATGCGCTTCATTGCTCATCATGCTGAAAATGTTTTGAAAAGGAAAGAAAAGAAAAGAAAAATGAGAAAAAGAAAAAAAAGAAGTGAAAAAAAAAGGAAAAAAAATGAGCCTAATTGAAAAATCTTTGTATAAATTTATTATTGGGAGTAGGCGGTGCACACACCCATGTTGCAAAAATCTAAGTCTGGGGGTGTGGTGCACTTGTATTCGATGTTGGTTTGCAAGGAGTTGTAATAAAGCTCATTTGGGTTTAGGTGTTTCAAGCCTTCGTCTCTATCTTTGTTTACCTCACCTTAACCCAAACCCCATTTAAAACCTAAAAGTCCTACCGACTCACGCTGTGAACCAATCTAGTGTCGTGGAGAGAATGTGAACGGGTGAGCTTATGGTTTCCGACGCCGATGGATTTCAGTGGAGTTTGTCCAGAACCCCAGCTTTGACAATGCTCATCTCAGCGATTCTTTTACTTTCTCCATATGTGTGACCGGATGATTCACGGTGACTCCCATTTTGAGTAGAAGTAATATTTATTTACTCTTTTAGAAATTTGTAAACTATGCGTATAATTAGAAATCTTCTCTATCATTTTTCTATGCACATGAGCATGCGACTTCGCATAGTATTCCATTTTGTAATTTTAAGATTAGTTATTCCATTTTCCCGCCTGCTTAGGAATTGTTTGCTCGGGACGTGCAAATAGGTAAGTCTGGGGGTGTGATGAGTCCAATTTATATACTGATTTTCGGACTCATCCGGGTTATTTTTACTGTATTTGTATTTGTTTATATTTACTGCACACTACATTGCTGGGGGTAAGCACGCGGTGCTCCCCATCGTTTTATTTCTTTTTTTTTATGCTGGTGCTGGAGGTGTATTCCCAGCTGGGTTGATGTGCTCACAGGTGGTTGAAGCATCCTCTTTTTGCCCAGAAATCATGATTGTGCATAACGCACGATCGTGCGTTTTATTGACGCACAGGTGGTTGAAGCATCCCTTTTTGCCCAGAAATCATGATTGTGCATAACGCACGGTCGCGCGTTTTATTGACTCACGGACGGCTGCGGTTGTGCGCCTTCATCTGGGTAGAAAACGATGTTCTGCCATTGATCGTGCGTCTTTACGCACGGGTAGTTGGGCGTGCGCGAAGGAATCGCACAATCGACCTGTTTTGCCTTGTTTATCGCCAATCTGAATTTGTTCGTGCGTTTTTACGCACGTGCGGATTCGCCCGTGCGTAAAGGAAACGCACGGGCGCTGCTGCTTCTTCCTCACGTCAGTTTATTCATTAAATAACGCACGGGCAACGCACGGTCGTGCGTTCGCCCGTGCGTGACCAAACTTCTGACTGTTTTCTATAAAAGCTGCAGTTTTCAACCTAACGGGGGATAGCGAACAGACCGTACAGCTCTGCCATTTTCGCCCTTTCCGCAGGGATTCCACCCCTTTTTGGCCTCCTCCATCATCCTCAAGCTCCAAGGAGAGGGATTTAGCCCTACATCCACCAATATCCAAGGAGAAGGAAGCTAGGTTGTGCGGCCGGATCGTGACACGAAGAAAACGGGCCATTGGAAGGTAGTGACAACCTTCTCTTCCCCGGACGCAGTTGAGGACCGAGCTTGGACGCGGATTGACAACCCAGCAATTCCAACCGTGAATCTTCGACAAGGCTTCGGATTGGGTCGATTCCTTGCTCTCTCTCTCTTTGTATTGGTAGTTGTAAATGTTAGGTCTTTTATCTTATGATGATGTGCACTATGAACCCTGTTTTATAATGTCTATTTCATTTGTATGAGATTGTTTTGTTCATATGTGTGTATGAGGTGCGCCCCCATCCATTTTCCATTCCGCCATCGTGTTCGTGTGCCGCACTAGCAATTGCTAGTGGCGTGCTTGTCGACGAGGTGCTTGAGACCCTCACTCCGCTTGCCTACTCGTCCATCCGCTCTTGCGAAGTAGTGCGTTCAAGGCCTACGTAGTTTCCATCCCGCCAAGCGAAGCATTGCATAGCGGCATTGCATAGGAGTAGTTGTAGTATTTTATTTTATTTACAAAACCCAAAATCCCTTTCGTCCGCATTCCATCCCGACTTAAAGGACTTCAATCTCAAGTCCTTCCTCAATAGTTAACTCCACATTACTGTGTTCCTTCGAGATCGATACTTGGGGATTCACTCCCACATTTTATATTACTTGAACGATCGGTACACTGCCGTTTCGTGCCGCAGTCTAGCTACCGCCTATAGCGATGTGCGAGATTTGCGCATCAGCACGCCGGGGCAATTGCTGACCGCAACCCAACAATCCCCCCAGCAACGACCCGGGGTTTCGAACCTGCGACCCCCTCTGATACCACTTGTGGGGACTCGACGCAACCAACTCGACCAAAAGCCCGGACTTTTGGTGAAGGCGCAATCTATCCTTTATAGAGTCGGCTACCACGAGCAGGATCCACGGGGCAGCCAGCTAGGCCCGCAGGGGACACACCCTTCTGCTTCGAAGAGCGCAGCACGCCGGGGCAATTGCTGACCGCAGCCCAACAGTACAGTTTGCACGAAGAAGGAAGAAGAACGGACCGCGCCTTCCGCCCGAGTCTGGACCGCACGAAAAGCAGCTACGAGCTGCGGTTGGAATTTCTTCCATCGACGGCTTTTTTAAAACCGTTTTTTGCTATGTCAGCCCAACCAAACGCCTAAAAATTGGAAACTCCATTTTTAGCCTGCCGCACTGGAGGCAATCATCCCAACCAAACACCACCTTAGTAAAATTGTTATCTATGTAGCATTGCCATCTAATGTTTAACCAAACATGCCCTTAGTAGTTTGTGCTTGAATCTTGTTGGAACCAGAATTCGATAGTAGTTCACAGCCCATGAATTGGTTGACCTTGTTATGTAAAGAATCAGGTGAAAAGAGTGAAAAGGTAAAGAAAGGGCACAGAAAAGCAAATTGTATTCCAATAGAATAGAGTTTAAGAAAGAGAATTTAACATTTTTAGTTAATAATTCCATGAATGACAGTTACATCTTGTATTGAATTAACATATTGCATAGGATAGATAAATTTATCAACCAAGTAAATTTGTTATCTAAGTAAATTTTATTCCAAGTATAGGGTCATTTAACGGGCCTCACCTAAGAGTTTGCACAATTACAGGTTGCACCTTTCTATTTTTTGAAATTACATAAACCTCTCCTCTAAGTTTACATTTAATAACATGCATGCATTAAAAAATACAAATATCTCGGGATTGGGAAGTTTATGAAATGTTAACTCAGAGGGAAGATCTATGTAATTTCAAAAGGTGTGAGGTACAACGTGTAATTAGGAAAACTCGCTTGGGAGGTTTGGGTAATTAGTAGTATGAGCTCTTATAATAAGAGTATAATTCAAGGTCTGCGGGCAAGAAATTCTGAAATCTACGTTATTATCAAACTCAGGTCAACTTTTTCATGCACATGCAGTCATTTATATTTTTTTCTTCTACATTTTATGCCTCTCAAATGGTATCTGAGTTGACTTCCCACTCTACAATTACAAGTGTATCCACAAGTAAGGGTGAGAAAGTCAGAGGACCAAGTTTCAGAACAAGTAGCAGTAGCATATCTGTTAAAAGTCGTCGATTCTCTCTCTTTAAGGGGGCGTGGGCCAACAAAAACTTCTCATGCGGATCAAGGTAACTTTTCTTTAACAAATTCTCCTACTTTTGATTTTATTGTGTATTTTGCATAATTTGTTCTAATGTTATCATTTGCTTGGGGTGGATTTACATGTAACAATTCTTGCAAACTCTAATTGCCTTCTCTATATGATCACACTGGGCTTGCTCATTTTTTAAATTATTATTATGAGATTAACTTTATGTGGCTAGCATAATATGTCTGTTAACATTTCAAAATGAAAATTTTGTTTGCTTGTGTGCTAGAATTAGTTAGAATCATGGGTGGCGACATTAAAGAAAAGCAGTATAATTAATTGTTGAGAATATAGTCCCTCATATTGAAATTCATACTGTTAGAGTTATTAATATTTGAGTATTTATTAATGTCTGTGTTTAGTCTCACACCGGCTATCGGTGTTGTGCGTCTCCTTGTAATGTTATATAATAGCCTCTATAAAAGCACACCAAGTATTTCCTTTTCTTACTTTCTTACATGGTATCAGAGCACGTATGATCCACTTCGCCTAAGCTCCTGTCGGTATCGCTGCTCCCGCCACTGTAAATTTTTTTCTCTTTCGTCCTCTTGCTCAAGCAGCTGCTTATCCCGACGGGGAGTTCCTCTTCCGCTCCCGTCGACGGGACCAACATCTGATTCCGTCGATGGGAGGCCCTGCTTTCTTCACCCACGATCCCGTGGAGTTCTTTCTCTGCTACTCCCGAGTCCCGTCACCATGGCTTGCTGCTGCTCGGCGTGCTCGTTGCTTTCGACGGATCTTGCTCCCATCTGGCGTCAAGCTTCCAGTCCCCGTTCCCGTCGTCGGAGGAGAGCGGTCTTCATCCTGCTTCGTTCCCGTTCCCAGCCGTTGTTGACAATCTGGTCGACGGTTCCGATCGACGATCCCGTCGAGCTCCACTGTTGAGTCTGTCTCTCGGCGAGAAGTTCTTTCCCTGCTGATCCTGTCGAGCTCATGTTCCCCACGATCCCTTCGATGCTCCTGCGCTCTACCTCGCAGATCTCGCTTCCCTCTTCATCAACGACTCAATCTCGTGATCCCGTCGACAGTTGCGTCTGCCGCAGCTTTTCCTCTGTCGATCCCGTGGATCTTCTCCTCTGTCGATCTCGTGGGGATGCCTCTCTGCCATTTCCAATGGAGCCTCTTCTCGCGATGGTCGATCCCGCTGTTGTTCTTGTGGAAGATCCCGTTGTTGCTCTTATGGACGATGCTTCTCTTCGTGTCGAGCTCCTCTCTTTCTTGTTGGGCTCCCTCTTCTGTCTGCCGCTGCTTGAGCCTTATGCTTGTCGCTGCTTGAACACTCTGCTCGCAGCTGCTTGAGCCTTCTGCTCGCCGCTGGCTTGTGCCCGTGCTTTGCTCGCTGCATTTTTGGGTCGTGTTCTTGCCAGCAGCCGTTCTCCATTGTTGTTTTTTAGTAGTTTTTTATTTGTATTGTCTTAGCCTTTTTAATATTGCGATCTAGGCCTTCACGCACGTGTTCTACGTGAGGGGGAGTGTTCGTCATAGCCTCCAGGTGTAGTCTATGCCTTCGTGCACGTATTTCACGTGAAGGGGAGTGTTTGTGATGACGGCGACTCGGATGCCTCTTTCCCGACTCGTGCCTTAGTCACACACGTCCTCCAGGTGTAGTCTATGCCTTCATTCACGTAATCCACGTGAGGGGAGTGTTTGTGATGACGACGACTTGGATGCCTCTTTCCCGACTCTGCCTTAGTCACACATGGCCTCTAGGTGTAGTCTATGCCTTCATGCACGTATTCCACGTGAGGGGGAGTGTTTGTGATGACGGCGACTCGGATGCCTCTTTCCCGACTCCTGCCTTAGTCACACACGACCTTCATGCACATGTTCTACGTGAGGGGGAGTGTTCGTCATGGCCTCCAGGTGTAGTCTATGCTTTCATGCACGTATTCCACGTGAAGGGGAGTGTTTGTGATGACGGCGACTCGGATGCCTCTTTCCCGACTCCTACCTTAGTCACACATGGCCTCCAGGTGTAGTCTATGCCTTCATGCACGTATTCCACATGAGGGGGAATGTTTGTGATGACGGCGACTCAGATGCCTCTTTCCCGACTCCTGCCTTAGTCACACACGACCTCCAGGCATATTTCGTGTTGTTTTGTGTGTTCCCCCAGTTTTCGTTGCTTGGGTGTGTGTGGCATGGTCTTTTGTGTCGGTCTTTCTACTTTTCTCTTTTATCCCCGCGGTCCCGTAGATCTGTGTGTGTGTGGTGTTATCCACGCGGTCTTATGGATTCGTGTGTGTGGTTTCTTTCCTATGGGTTGTACCGTGTGTGGGAGTATCCCGGACACCCGTCTTGTCCCACTTCTGCCTACCACATTTACCCTTTCTTTTGATGTTGTCAAGCTGGAGGTTTCCCCTCCAGCTTGAGGGGGAGTGTTAGAGTTATTAATGTTTGAGTATTTATTAATGGTAGTGTTTAGTCCCACACTGACTATCGGTGTTGTGTGTCTCCTTGTAATGCTATATAATAGCCTCTTTGTGGAAGAATAAAAGCACACCAAGTATTTCCTTTTCTTACTTTCTTACACATACAATATTGTGCGTATAATATAAATCATAGCCTCCTAGGCCCTTTCACCGACAATCATTTGGTTTTAAATTAGATGCTCGGGCTCTACTATGGTATCATAGTAGAATGGGCCCAGCGGTCCACTCCTACATCATCAATTAAAAAAATCATGTGTTAAAGGCAAAAGATCCTATAAATGAAGGGGCGTGGTGAGATATAGCACATTGTACGGAAACTGATGTAATATTACACACTTAATATAGATCTTGGGCACCTAAACCTACAATAATTTGATTTTAGGTTGGATGCTCAGGTTCTAATACTGATAGTGGTGCAACTTGGTTGGTTCAATCCAAAATCAAGAACCAATACATGTAGGTTCAGTTCCGACTTTTAGGAACCGGAACCGACTTATGTACCCAAGGAATAGAAACAGATCCAAACCGAAATACTCGGTTTGGTTCCGATTCGGTTCTCGGTTCCACTCACGCGTCATAATATTTTTCATATAAACTTGTGTATTAGTAAACATTCCTAACTATCGTATTCATTCATACAAATAGTAAACACAAATATATTTTATAAAGGAAATAATATGATTAAACAATTATGTTCAGAATAGCAAAATAATTCATACATAATTTGCTTCATTTTGCACCAACATATTCTTAGAATAGCAAAAAAAACTCATACAATGACGTGAATTAATTTTTGAATGCAACACTATCAGGATCATATTGAAAAGGATGTGAATGTGTAGGAAGGGAGAAGCTTTTAGGTTTAACTCAACCTGGACAGGATCAGGAGCCTCATATTGAATGAAATAAGGATCAGACGACTCCTATATTTTTGATACTTAATTTCAATAACTCGGTTCTCAGGCATTTTTGGGTACCCGAATGTAATAACTGTGAGCTGAAGAAACTGGTCGGTTCTGAATTTTTTTGACTCAGAACTGAACCGAGGCCCATGAGAACCGACCCAAACCGCTCAGTTCGGTTTGGTTCTGGTCCAGTTCTTTGTTTATTTTTGCACACCCCTAAATACTGATAAAGCTAGGTAAGGGTGAAAATTGAAACATTGTACATTATTGTTCGCAGTCGATTTAACATTGAGTTGGTAGCTAGTTGGCTCAAGCCTAGTATTAGCATGCCCAAGTGAAATCATTGTTATTTTAATTGAACTTGAGTTATGCATGAACATTTCTTGAGCTCTAAAATCTCACAAACTTGTTTGCTAACTCATTGTCTTGCATGATGTAAACTTGTTATATAATCAAGTTTGGCTAAGCCTAGATGAGCTGAGAATGTTTTTCATAAGTGCATTATGTTGGAACAACCCTATTTCTGATTTGGGCTAGGATCACTATATGTTGACTAAGGACAAAGTTGACCCCAATGTATAGTTTATGGGTCAAAAGTTTAGGCTGTTAGAACTAGAGATTTCATTCAGATTCTGCGTTCGACGAACTCCACACTGCGTTCGACGAACGGCTCTCTGCGTTCGACGAACGGCAAGCTCTCTGCGTTCAACGAACGGCTTATATTCTGCTTTCGACGAACAGCTCGAGTCTCAGCGGTCGAAGAATTTGTCTAAGTGCAGCGCTCGACTAATTACATTCTGCGTTCGACGATCCCGTCTCAGCAGTTCAGCGGTCGACGAACAGATCCCAGCTCAGCGCTCGACGCTTTTACTCAAGCTCAGCGCTCGACGCTTTTACTCAAGCTCAGCGCTCGACGCTTTTACTCAAGCTCAGCGGTCGACGTTTTTATCCAGGCTCAGCGGTCGACGAATACTTCCGTTCGACGAACTCAAGTCTGCGTTCGACGAATACCTTCAGATCGACGAAATGTCTTCACAGATCAACAAAATTAATTATTCCAGCAAGATTCAATTGAGGTCGACGAAGTAAATGTTGTGTTCGACGAAAATCTTGAGGTCGACGAATCTGCGTTCGACGAATTTTGTTCAGATCGAAGAATTATTATTTAAGTTCAGAAATTTCAGCAGAATTATACTTATTTCATTCTCTGATCTCAGATCGACGACAGCAACGGCTCTTTCTATCAGATCAAGTAAGGAAAATATATTTCCTTTATTATTCCAAGTTTATAGCCGTTGACATTTCCTCGGAAAATGACATATTCATGGAAATGGAAAGAATTAAACGGCGCAGCAGATTTGTGTTTCCAAAACAACTCTTCAGAATAATACATTCCTTAATATAAGGGATTTGCATTTAATTTCTGTCAGTGATTTCAAAAGAAAGAAGAAAAGAAGATATAGCAGAATAATATACAGATTTAACGACAGCATCAATACAGATCAGATTACAATTTTGCTGTACAGAAAAATATACAGAGAAAAGAGAGAAAGAAATATATAGGAAGAAAAGAAATTGAAAATCACTTCTTCCTCCTCAAGCAATTTCAGAATACAGATCTTCATCTTCTTCCTCCTCCAGCAGCACACATTTTCTGAGAACAACTACACTATCTCTCAGATTTCCTACTGCGAGAATCAGAAAAGAAAGAATCATTAGCTGCAAGCACAGATCTTTCAAAAGAGCAACAAAAATCTGAAGAACTCTCTCTTCCAGATTTATCTGCTACAGGAAGATCATTTCTTCAAAGAGAAAGCTCCAGCCATTGAACTGTCAAACATCTTCAATCAGACAGAGGAGCCTTTCTACAACATCAAATCCACTAGAGTCTTCTCTATACATCTTGACAGAGAAGAACATCTAAACCCCTCTCTATCCCATTCTGTACATGGTTAAAACTCCCTTCAAAAGTTTACCCCATTGGTGGCAAGACACCTGATTAAAAAATCTAGTTGGTTTTTGGGCACCTTATCAAAAGCTCATTGGTGTGAGGGCACCTGATCAAAAATCCTAGTGGATTCCTACCAAGGGTGGTAGAAGAGTAGGCGTACTCAAGTTTAGTAGGGAACTACTATAGCTTCTTGTGTCTTCTGTGTTTGATTTCTTTTCTGTGTTGTGCTGTGTGCTGTTTTCATTATTCATTTTATTTCAGTTTTTATTTATCACTCACTCTATACACATATACTTATATCAGTATTTTCAATTCCGCTATAAAACTAAGGGAAAAGTTTTAAACTCTATTCACCCCCCCCCCCCCCCTCTAGAGTTAATTTAAGATCTAACCTCCACTTTCACATTAGTATATCTATACTTGTTCATAATGATCAATATAGCTAACTTGTGTTCACTTCCATCTCAGAATACAAACCTTGGTAGAAAAGCATCAATAAAATAGATTCTATCTTAAGATTTCCTTTATGTAACCAACCATTCATTCTGATTATTAAAAACCTGCAAAATGTCTTCTTCCAATATAGAGAATCGAAAAAAGCTATATGCTAAAAAGTGGAGTAATTGTCAAAAGAAGAAACTACTGAGAAATAATGAACGAGCATTATGATACACTTATTGAACTAGTTTGTTCACCAACATCTATAAAGAAAAGCATTTATGTTTAGGCATCTTCATGTATATTTCTAGCTTTCAAATTATATTCAAGTTTGCTCAATTACTAGGAAAGAAAGCATGAAGAAACTGTAGGCAAGTATCAGACTTCTTTCTCTTGAATTACTTCACTTGCACCTATAATTGAAGAAGGAAGTGAATAAGGAGCGAAGTATTTAAGGACGAAATGAACGAGTAAATGAAAACTCACAAGAACACGACATGCATAAATGTTGCCGAAAAATAATTTTAAAATAGTTAGTGTTGAGGGACTTGGAAGGAGAAGGGCTTGGTCAAGTGATAAAAAATGATCAAAATAATTTGTGGATAGTAAGGCTCTGTTTGGGGCGGCGGTGGATGTGGAAAAGCAGTGGTGAGAAACCTATGGTGACATTGAAGCTTTTCAGAAAGCTGTAGACTGATTGGAAAATCATCATTTAAGTGCTTTAAAAAAATGTGTTACATTTTTTTAATAATAAAATGTGTTTTATGTTAATCAATTATCGCATAGTTAAGTAAATATTATATAAATCCTAAATAAGCAAGTCATAAAAGGTCAGTGGCGAGAAGCCAAAATAGTGAATGATGAAGAAGCGCGAATGAGAGAAGAAAATATTTGCAGCGGTGAGAAGGAAGAAAGACAGATCACGAATGGTCGGGGCATGACTTTCGTAAACCCTCGAATAAAAAAGGAAAAGCTGAAAGTAGAGAAAGCGCTTTTAAAAAAAGCCATGTTGGACCGACTCCTCAAAAAACTCCATAAACACCTTTCTTGAAAAAGCTCTTTTGAAAAAGCTACTCATCCAAACACATTTAAAAGGGTGGTGGCGGTGGGAATAGAGCTTTTCCCACCGCCGCCGCCGCCCCAAACAGAGCCTAAGTTTAGCAACTCAGGCTATACTCAACAAGAATTAATGAAAATTCGTAAAATAAATCCCAATAGTTCGAGTTGTGGTAAGGCTTGGTCAAGTGGTAAAAATGTTCAAAATAATCTGTGGATGGTAAGTTTAGCAACTCAGGCTATGCTCAACAAGAATTAATGAACATTCGTAAAATAAATCCCAAAAGTTCGAGTTGTGGTAGGGCTAACGATGATGTTGATTAATAAATGAAAAATCACAAGAAGATTATAGAAGACATATTTTGTGTATTGAATATTAGGGTCTGTTTGGTCAAGTGATAAAAAATGTTCAAAATAATTTGTGGATAGTAAGTTTAGAAACTCAGGCTATGCTCAACAAGAATTAATGTTCAAAATAATCTGTGGATAGTAAGTTTAGCAACTCAGGCTATGCTCAACAAGAATTAATGAACATTCTTAAAATAAATCCCAAAAGTTCGAGTTGTGGTAAGGCTAACGATGATGTTGATTAATAAATGAAAATTCACAAGAAGATCATAGAAGACATATTTTGTGTGTTGAATATTAGGGTCCGTTTGGTCAAGTGATAAAAAATGTTCAAAATAATATGTGGATAGTAAGTTTAGAAACTCAGGCTATGCTCAACAGGAATCAATGTTCAAAATAATCTGTGGATAGTAAGTTTAGCAACTCAGGCTATGCTCAACAAGAATTAATGAACATTCGTAAAATAAATCCCAAAAGTTCGAGTTGTGGTAAGGCTAACGATGATGTTGACTAATAAATGAAAATTCACAGGAAGATCATAGAAGACATATTTTGTGTGTTGAATATTAGGGTCCGTTTGGTCAAGTGATAAAAAATGTTCAAAATAATCTGTGGATAGTAAGTTTAGAAACTCAGGCTATGCTCAACAAGAATTAATGAACATTCGTAAAATAAATCCCCAAAGTTCGAGTTGTGGTAAGGCTAACGATGACGTTGATTAATAAATGAAAATTCACAAGAAGATCATAGAAGACATATTTTGTGTGTTGAATATTAGGGTTCGTTTGGCGCGGCAGTGGCAGCCGTCATCGTGGGGTTATAAACCGTGGTTCGTGAACGCCCGACCTCACCTAAGGAACTCCATCTACTTTTATGTTCAAAATTCATTTTTTTTCTTGATGGCAGTCATAGTCATAGTCATGTCAAACACATATTTTATGACAATTGGTTTATCCAAAACTCACCGGAGCAAAAACAGTAGAAACGAATAATCTTTGTTAATCCTTCAATGGAAGCCTTACTCATACATATACTTGAGTAAGGGAAAACCTAAAAATAGGAAAAAGACCGAACTACCCCAAATCGGGATTAATACAATAAAGATGACTTGAAAACTAAATATAAATTACAACTCTCCCCCTCAAGTCGGACGGAAGATGTCGGTCATCCCAAGCTTTCGAATATCATCAGTAAACACATCACACCCCAAGTTTTTGGTGAATACATCGGTCAATTGATCTTTCGAATTAACAAAAGGAGTGGCCACCGTCTTTTTATCCAAGTGATCTTTGATAAAGTGTCGATCAACCTCAACATGTTTTGTCCTGTCATGTTGGACTGGGTTACAAACTATACTAATAGCTGTCTTATTATCACAAAACAAGGAGAAAAGGGTTGTCTCAGCGAAACCCAAAACTTGTAACACAGTACGCAACCATAGACCCTCACATAGGCCTTGAGACATAGCACGATATTCTGCCTCAGCACTTGATCTAGCCACCACATTCTGCTTCTTACTACGCTATGTCACAAGGTTTCCACCAATGAAGGAACAGTATCATGTTGTGGACTCCTGTCATCACGGCATCCAGCCTAATCAACATCAGTAAAAACTTCAATCTTCAAGTTATTGTTTCTGGAGAACATGAGACTACGGCCAGGGGCATTCTTCAAATATCGTAGCACGCAATATGCAATTTCTTAATGTCTAATCCTGAGAGAATGCATATATCTGCTCAGGATACTAACCGCAAACGTAATATCATGACGAGTGTGGGATAGATATATAAGTTTCCCAACCAACTTTGATAACGTGATACATCAGTGTGATCACCATCACCATCTCCCTTAATCCTGTGATTTTCCTCCATAGGGGTGTTCGCGGGAACACAACCAAGCATACCAGTCTCCTTTAGGAGATCCAATATATACCTTCGTTGGGATATGAAGATACTCCGATCAGATCTAGCCTCGATACCCAGGAAGTATCGTAATCTTCTCAAGTCTCTCACCTCAAATTTAGCAGATAAGAGGGTCTTAAGATTAACAATCTCCTCTGTGTGATTTATGGTAATCACAATGTCATCCACGTAGACAATGAGAACCACCCTCTGTTCACGTCTCCGGATAAACATGGTATGGTCAGAGTGTGCCTGCTTATACCCAAACTTGACCATAGCCGTGAGAAATCTCCCGAACCAGGCCCTGTTGCTTCAGACCATATAAGGATTGCCTTAGGCGGCAGACAAGTCCTTCTGCTCCTTTCTTCACAAAACCAGGAGGGAACTTCATGTACACCTCTTCATCAAGCTCACCGTGAAGGAACACATTCTTCACGTCCAACTGATGGAGATCCCAGTCCAGGCAAGCAATGCACGATAATAATACCTGAATGGAGTCTTTCTTTGCTACAGGAGCAAAGGTCTCCTAGTAGTCAACTCCCTGAGTCTGAGTATATCCTTGAGCGACCCAGACGTGCCTTGTACCTTTCCATCTTGGTTCTGCTTAACAGAGAAGACCCACCGCGAACCAATGGCTTTCATGCCAGGAGGAAGAAAAGAAACATCACGTGTGATTTTTGTCCAAGGCAGACATCTCATCTTGCATAGCCTGTGTCCAAGTAGGTATCCCCAATGTTTCCTGCCATGTCTTAGGAATAACGACTAGGGAAAGAGATGAAACAAAAGCCTGATGAATCGGAGTAAGATGATGGTAAGCCACATGATTAGAAATAGAATGTTGCGTACAAGTAGCTTTACCTTTCAGCAATGCAAGAGGGATATGCAGATCAACACATCATAATCTGAGTCTGAAGTTGGCACTGGTAGAGGTGGAACTCTAGTAGCCTGTGTACCTGAACGACGGTGGTATATGTGGGGAAAAGGAGAGATCATAGTAGAGGGGTCCGGTACCGGGATTGGGGCTATGGGTACCGGAATGGGAAGTTGCAGGGGAATGGAAGAAATGGAAGGGAGAAGGGGAAGAGGAACAGGAGTAGCATCTGTATCACCTCTACTCTCCCACTGACGAAAAGAGTGAGTCGAATGAAGAAAATAGGATTCCCCCTCCCGAAAGGTGACATCCAGGGTACAGAACATGCGCCGGGAAGGGGGGTGATAACAGCGATACCCTTTGGTGGTAGAAGAATAGTCAAGGAAGACAACGTTGAGTCTGAGGGTCAAGTTTATCGCGATGAGGTTGGTGGACATGCACAAAACAGACGCACTCAAAGACACGAGGTGCCAAATGGGAAGTAAAGCCTCTAGTGACAGGATCGGACTGAGAGTGAAGCAGACTTCGAAAGACATCCAATTCCTGAGCTGTAAGAGAGACTGAAGAGGAACATTAGGACTCATCATAGACATCTGTAGTGTAAGCAACACCATGAGAGCGGGAGCCTGCGTGTTTATGACCCCCATGGCCAGGTCCACGACCACGACCAGGAGGGGCAAGATGCGAATGAAGTTTGAAACATATCTCCCGAGAGTGGCTCCTTCAACCAAAATAATCACAAGTGGGCACAGAAGATCCAGGAGTGGGAGTAAGACCACAACCATCACTAGTCAAGGCGGGGCAATGAGGAGGAGCCATAACACTGAGGGACTTGCGGCGGTCGTCATCACCCAGAGCCATACTGAATGCCTCCCGAAGAGAGGGAAGAGGGGAGCGGTGGAGGATATGTGTCTGCACTATCGGATTCCATGTTCAAGCTCATCAAGAAGACATGGAGACGAAAGTGATCCTCCTTTTGATTTATTTGAACGACATCCGCAGTACAAGTAGGAGAGAAATGCGCAAAGTAGTCCAACTCTTGATAAAGACGCTCAAAGTCCGAGAAGAACGACGAAACGGTCATCGATCCTTGTCGCAACTTCAAAATGCGGCGAGTGAGCTCATAAACCTTGGTGGAACTACCAATTTGAGAGTGCGTTTCGCGAGCACGGGTCCAGATCTCGAATGTCGAGTCCATCAACATATAGCTCCGGTAGACCTTAGGAGACATCGAATGCAGGAGCCAGGAGACAACTAGAGAGTTGTCTGAATCCCAACGCTTCCAGGAGGGATCGGTCTTGGGGGCTCCTTAATTGTCCCATCGATATACCCAAACATCTGTTGGTTGTGAATGACATGTTGGGCAGCGCGAGACCATTCAAGATAATTCGTGTCATCCAAGGGAACCGTGGTAATCTTCAAGGAGCCGGAGTGGCCATGAGGCCGCTGAGGGTCGCTCATCTGAGGCTGCATCACAACCAGAGAAGATGTAGAGGAATGAGGATCAACCATCAGCAAAGAGGAACGATAAGAGCTCAAGCAGCAGAGCCATTAGGAAGGGGAAAACAACGACATGAAGCATTAACATGAATCCTAGTAGATCCATCGGTCGGCGGGCTTCAATTTCCTGCCGTATTGGGAAGGGGGAAACCTCTGATCCAGAAGAAAAAATGGCGGAAGAGCTCAGCGCACAGCAGGACCAACGATAGAGCAGCGGCACAGCAACGACTGCGATCAGGAATCGGCGGGATGCAGCGGCACAGCATCGGCTGCGATCAATAGTGGTGATAGAGCAACGACTGCGATCAGGAATCGACGGGATGCAGGCAGCGGCGACAGAACAAAACAAGGGCGACGAACACAAACGGCAACATCACGAGAGAACGGCGGTGGTGTCCTCCTCAGCAACCGACGGCACCATCGTTCCCACTAAACGACCGCATAAGCTAGCCGAGCACCTACGGGCCGCTCAAAACTGTCGACGATTGAGAGATCGGGCCGATCGTTGGAGAGCGAGCGTGACGGGAGCGACCGAGACGGGAGAGCGTAACGGGAGTGAGCACAGTTAGGGTTTTCGATACGCTCTGATACCAAGTAGAAACGGATAATCTTTGTTAATCCTTCAATGGAGGTCTTACTCATACATATATTTGAGTAAGGGAAAACCTAAAAACAGGAAAAAGACCAAACTACCCTAAACCGGGATTAATACAATAAAGACGATTTGAAAACTAAATATAAATTACAACTAAACGTCGTGCCAAACGGACCTTCAGTCTTCCTATAACTGCACAGATGATGCCATATTTTTCTAGGCTAATAATTTCAAGAGATGATGCACTCTAGAAAATTTACAATGGTCATGAAAATAATAATTTTACCCCAACAATACTCAAAATAAGCATCTAGAAAACTGAGAACTCTTTAATATTTCTGCAATTCATGGAAGAGATCAATGGTAAGAACTGTGTAAAAGGGCAGCCCGGTGCACAAAGCATCCCCGCGCAGCGAGGGTCCGGGGAAGGGTCCCACCACAAGGGTGAAATGTAGGCAAACCTTCCCTTGCATTTTTGCAAGAGGCTGAAATGGTAAGAACTGAGTCAATAATAAAAATCAGACTTCATATTGTTTTATATGATGTGCCCTCACAGAAAAACTATTATTACATAATGCTAGAAGAGAGAAAGAGGGATGCGAAGGAAATATCCTCGACATTCTAGATCGAATTCCTGAAGTTAATCACGGTTTAACAAGCGTACCAGTATTTGCACCATATGGAAATATTGACCCCGTTTGGCCCGGCAATTTTGCTCTTGTGAGTTTGGACAAAAACGTCACCGTCATAGAATGTATGTTTGGCATGACAACGGTTATGACCGCCACCAAGAAAAGAAAACTAGTTTTGAGCATAAAAAGTGAATGAAGTTCCTTATGTGAGGTCGGGCATTCACGAACAACGGGTCATAACCACCGCGTTCACGACCGCTATCGCTGTGCCAAACGGAGCTATTGTCCTCGTGGCCAATGCTTCTGCCCGCAAAGTATCCGACACGAGCCCCACATACCGCAAAGACCATCTTTTTTGCATCAACAAGTGGCGTAAGGTAGTGGGTGCCCGACGAATGGCAACCGAACGACAAAATTGATAAACTTATAAAGATCTCTTCATCAAGTCAAAATCCGGAACCAGAACAAACCTTAATGATAAGATTCAAAACCTTCCCACCACGACCGCTGCCGATGTGCCAAACGGAGCGATTGTCCTCGTGGCTGATGTTTCTGCCCTCAAAGTATCCTGCCCGCATGAGCCCCACAAACTGCGAAGACTATCTTTTCTGCATCGATAAGTGGCATAAGGTGGTGGGTGCCCAACGAATGGCAACTGAACGACAAAATTAGTAAACTTATAAAGATCACTTCATCAAATCAAAAATCTCATTGAGTGACAAGGAAGGGACACTCAAGTTCTCTTTAGTTTGTGTTCTAAGTAAGATTTTCTGCCAAAATCTCTGTTGACTCTCCAGAGGTCAACACATATACCATGTAGATCTTAGTCAAACTAATAATTTTAATACCGTGATGTGTTCATGCAGTCAAGCTAGTTTCGCTTTATATAGAAATTATTTCTGAGTGAAAATATATAGGATTTAGCTTTCATTAGTATAAATTTTATGCTATCACCATTTACCCTGTCATATGGTTGTAATTCCAGAAAGCAAGGAGAAGGTTGATCCAAACAGGTCAGGTGTGATCACCAGTCCCAATTCTGAAGATCGGCCAACACCTGCTCCTGTACTCAAAGGTCTGTTTTGGCTGCAAAAATTATTCATGAGTTTTATAATGTTGGTCATTTATAAATGTTATTGAAATTCAATAACAGGGAAAAATGCAAACTGCTCCGATGAAGATAAGAGAAGCAATATCAGAGCTAGTTCAGTTCCTCCACCTCGCGCAGTCTTGTCAAGCCCAGGTATCCATACACTGGTGTTAAATTCTTCTTTTGCATTGCATTTTGTCTGAAATTAAATTATTGAGATCCAATATTGCAATTCTTTTGTTATTTTCTAAATTTTGAAGTTTCGCTAAAGAATTGAGGTGTATGTTACTTATATTTAAATTTGAATGGTTAAAATGATGTGGAAAGAATTATGCAATATAGAGATTTTTGTTGAATTTTTGGGTCTGCTACCGATCAAGAGAACCACCAATGGACAAAGAAGGTTTATATTCCAACTAGGCAACCAATTTACCAATACACACGGCTGAATACAAGTTGCATCCAATTTGAATCACAACAGCCAAAAAAAAGGTAAGACTTTGGTCACGGACAAGGTCCGCTTCTTCTCCCGAGCACACCAGGATGGTGATACTCGCTCCTCGCTGTCGCCGGGCGATATCGACTGTCTCCTGGGTGATACTCGCTGCTCGCACTCCAGGATACTCGCAAGCTCGCTGCTCGCACTCCAGGATACTCGCACGCTCGTCGCGCGCGCTTCCTCTCCTTCTCGTTGTCGCCTGGGCGATATCCACTGTCGTCGGGCGATATCTCCTCTACTCGCTACTCGCTCAAGGGAGCTCGCCGAACTCGCTCCAAGTCCGATGCTCGCCTGCCGAACTTACTCCAAGTCCGATGCTCGCCGGGTAGCACTCTGGTATCTCTAACTCGCTCAGAGTTGATGTTACTCGCCCCTTCTGAAGCCTCTACTCGCCACTTTCAGAAATTAGTTACTCTTTAGGGGGGTGCCCCTCTATTTATAGGCAAATGCCTACTCGGCGGCGAGTATGATACTTGCCAGCTGTCGCTGGGCGACATCTACTGTCGCCTGGGCGACAGCTCACTTCACAAACTCTAACACTCCCCCTTGAAGTGAACTCCGAGAACAACTCCAAGCAATGAGCGAAGCCTCTAGAACGGCCCCGCAGATAGGGGCTTCGTGAATATATCCGCCAGGTTCTCTTCACTCCGCACATGCTCCACAGCGATCAAGCCACCCAGCACCTTCTCTCTGATGAAGTGATGCTCGATCTCTATGTGCTTGGTCCTTGCATGACAAACTGGATTGGTTACCAGTTTCAATGCACTCTCATTGTCCCCACGTAGCACAGTAGGTCCGCTGACCTCCTCGTCCACATCCTCCACTAGTCTCCTTAGCCAGACACACTCCTGAGTTGCTAAGGACGACGTCTTGTACTCGGCCTCCGTGGTAGAAAGGGAAATGGAGTCCTGCTTCTTGCTACACCACGAGATAGCAGCTGCTCCACACAAGAACACGTAACCTGATGTCGACTTGCGATCATCAGCGTCACCTCCGTAGTCTGCATCCGTGTACCCGTGCAGCTTGAAGTCAGACTTCTCCTCATAGGACAATCCCATCTCAAGGGTGCCCTTCACATACTTCAGAATCCCCTTGGCTGCCTCCAGATGAGGCTTCCGCGGCTCCTGCATATACCGACTAACTCGGCCGACAGCAAAGGCGATGTCCGGCCTTGTGATAGTCAAGTATATAAGACTCCCCACCAGTGCCCGAAAGATCTTCGGATCAGGAAGAATCCTCCCTTCTTCCTTCCGAAGCTTCAGCCCAGCCTCCAGAGGAACGGAACTGTTCTTCCCTTCTTTCATGCCGAATCTTTCGACGATCCTCTCGGCATACGCCCTCTGGGAAACATCCAGCCCGCCTCTTCTCTTCTCAACTTGGAGGCCAAGGAAATGGTGCAGTTCACCAAGATCCTTCATCTCAAAGCGTATGGAAAGCTGCTCTCTCAGCGTCGTGACCTCCTCAGGGTTGTTCCCTGTCACGATCATGTCGTCGACGTATAGCAGCACTAGCACGTGAAGACCTCCATCCTTCTTCACGAACATGCTGGAGTCTGAATCTGAGGCATCGTAGCCGCAGAACTGCAGGTACTCCGCAATCTTTCCATACCAGACTCTCGGCGCCTGTTTCAACCCATAGAGGGCCTTCTTCAGCTTGCAGACGTGACGCGGCTGGGACTTGGACACGTATCCAGGTGGTTGCACCATGAATATGTCTTTGTCGATCTCTCCGTATAGGAACGCGTTCTTCACGTCCAGCTGCCATAACTTCCAACCTCGGCACGCTGCCAAAGCGATGATCGTCCTCACCGACGTCATCTTCGCCACAGGACTGAAGGTCTCCTCGTAGTCCTCTCCGTAGGTCTGTGAGAAGCCTCGAGCGACAAGCCTCGCCTTGTACCGCTCCACTTCTCCATCAGCCCTCTTCTTCACCTTGTACACCCACTTGCAGGTGACAGGTTTGATGCCCTCCACCATGGGAACCAGGTCCCATGTCTCGTTCTTCTTTAGGGCCTCCATCTCCTCGATCATGACCTCGTCCCACTCCTTGATGCCAGCTGCATCCTCAAAGCAGGCAGGTCCCCTCTCATCGAGTGGTCCTGCGAAGAAGCAGGAAACCAGACTCACGAAGTTCCCCTCCTTATAACGAGCAGGCGGGACGATCGTCCTCTTCGACCTCCTCAAGGCTTGGCCACTATCTACCACTCCGGTAGACTCCTCTGCTTGAGCTCCTCTCTGAGCTCCTCTCTGAACTCCTCCTGAAGCGGTGCTATCCCTGCTTCTTGAGTTCGTAGCTCCCCCTGAGCCAGAAGCTCCTCCTGAGCCAGATGGCAAGGGAGCACTTGGAGATAACTCCAACTCCACAGTAGGGTCCTCAGTGACCCACTCCTCTTCCCTGCTAGCTTCTCCACTCTCCGGCAGCTCCACAGAAGAGACTCCCTGGTATGAGACCAGTTCGTCAAACACAACGTCGCGCGAGACGACGAACCTGTGAGTCTGCGGATCCATGCACTTCCACCCCTTCTTCCGCTCATCGTAGCCGATGAAGATACACTTCCTCGCCTTCGGCTCCAACTTTGTTCTCTGAGCATCCGGGACGTGCACGAAGCAGGTAGAACCGAACACCTTCATGTGACCCACATTGGGCTTCTCCCCGAACATGAGCTGGTGTGGAGACACCATCCTGTTAGGACTCAGAGGTAGCCTGTTGATCACATGAGTAGCACATGCCATTCCCTCCGCCCATAAGGCCTTGGGAATGCTCTTGGCATGTAGCCAACTCCTGGTAGTCTCCACCAGATGGCGGATCTTCCTCTCTGCCACCCATTCTGCTGAGGGGTGTGAGCGCAGGAAAGCTCCCGCCGAATGCCGAACCTTCTGCAGAAGGAAGCAAACTCATTGGAGGTAAACTCCCCTCCATTGTCGCTTCTCAGCTTCTTCACTCTGCGGTCCAGCCTCCCCTCCACAAGTTCCTTCCACTCTTGGAACTTCTTGAATACTTCTGACTTCTCTCTCAGAAAGTATACCCACGTATAGCGGGTGTAGTCATCCACCAGAACCAGCGCATACTTATTGCCTCCATAAGTAAGGGTGGCGCACGGCCCCATAACATCAGCTTGTACGCACTCAAGAGGTGCCTTACACCTGGTCTTCGACTTGTCAAATGGAAGTCGATGTGACTTTCCATATTGGCATCCGTCGCACACATGGCCGTCGCCGTAGGAAGAGAGATGAGGCAGGCCACTCACTAGGCCCTTTGCCGCCATCATCTTCAACTTGTCCATCCCCACATGACCCAGCCTCTCATGTCAGATCACAGCGCTGTCGTTTGTCTTCAGCTTGTCCACGTAGGCATTTGCAGACAAAACATACAAATCCTTCACCCTTCTCCCGGTGAGCGTGATGTCAGCATCGACAGACGATAGGTTCTTCAAGAACTTCACCTCCTTTGGTCCAAACAGCACGTGGTATCCAGCATCCACGGCGTTCGCCACTGAGAAGAGGTTCTTCTTCATGCCAGGCACGTGATACACACTCTTCAGTGTCACTGGCTTCTCTATACTCCCAAGGGACACCTTCCCTTCTCACTCTACGGGATGTACCGTATCATCCGCAGTGATGATAGCATCCGTTCCTTCATATGCTGCCGAGGAGGCAAACTTCGACATATCTCCTGTGAGATGATGCCCGCAACCGGAATCCACTATCCAGTCGTCCTCGAGGTTGATGGAGGCTAAGACATCGACTGACGTTGCCGTCATCTCTGCCAGGAAACAATTGTCCTCCCTCTCACCGCTCTGGTGACCTCCACCTCTTCCTCCACCTCTCTGGTGATCTCCCTCCTTGTTAGCAGCATGACCGGCCTTCAGATTAGACCGGCAGTCCTTTGCCATATGCCCATACTTCTTACAGGCAAAGCAAAGGGTTCTCCCCTTTTCATCGGGATCAGGGAGGAACTTCCCCCCATCTCCCTGAGAGGACGTTGAAGGTCCATCTCCGGAGTTCTTCTTTCTCTTGTCCCAGGATCTCCTCTTTCATGAGAACAAGGCATCGCCATCTCCACCTGAGATGGATACTCCCGCCATCTACTTCGCCAAGCTCTCCTGCGACGATAGCAGGTTCTCTAGCTCCAGAAGGGAGGGCTGAATAGCTCATCCTTGCACGGAAGTAACGAAGGGAACATACTCCTTCCTCAAGCCTCGGAGTATGTGCCGCTTCAACTTCGCCTCTGAGATTGGCTCTTCAGGATCCAAGGCCGAGATCTCCCCGCATAGGTTCTTCACCTTCAGGAAGAAGGTGGATATCGCCATCTCGCCTTGAGTCGACTTCGCCAACTCATTCTCCAGGAATTGTAGTCGCGCCACATTCTTCTTGTTGAATAACCCATCGAGGGCTATTCAGATCGCAGACGCTGACTTGCAACCAATGATGTGGTCGAACAAGTCAGGTGATATGGCTCTCTTCAAGGTGAACTCCGCCTTGGCGTTGGTCTTCCTCCACGCTCTCACAGCTGGACCATTATCGTCGGCAGCTACAACTTCCTCTTGCTCCACACCACCAACAACCTCCCAGAGATCTTCTCCAAGAAGGTAGCTCTTCATACAAGACATCCACTTCTTGTAGTTGGTTTGAGTAAGCAGCTCAATGCCTAGTCCTCTCACATAACCTCCTCCGCCGTCCATCTTGGAAGACAACCTTGAACTTCGATAGCACGCGCTGCTTCAGCAACCTCGCTCTGATACCATGTTGAATTTTTGGGTCTGCTACCGATCAAGAGAATCACCAATGGACAAAGAAGGTTTATATTCCAACTAGGCAACCAATTTACCAATACACACGGCTGAATACAAGTTGCATCCAACTTGAATCACAACAGCCAAAAAAAAGGTAAGACTTTGGTCACGGACAAGGTCCGCTTCTTCTCCCGAGCACACCAGGATGGTGATACTCGCTCCTCGCTGTCGCCGGGCGATATCGACTGTCGCCTGGGTGATACTCGCTACTCGCTGCTCGCACTCCAGGATACTCGCAAGCTCGCTGCTCGCACTCTAGGATACTCGCACGCTCGTCGCGCGCGCTTCCTCTCCTTCTCGCTGTCGCCTGGGCGATATCCACTGTCGCCGGGCGATATCTCCTCTACTCGCTACTCGCTCAAGGGAGCTCGCCGAACTCGCTCCAAGTCCGATGCTCGCCTGCCGAACTTACTCCAAGTCCGATGCTCGCCGGGTAGCACTCTGGTATCTCTAACTCGCTCAGAGTTGATGATACTCGCCCCTTCTGAAGCCTCTACTCGCCACTTTCAGAAATTAGTTACTCTTTAGGGGGGGGTGCCCCTCTATTTATAGGCAAATGCCTACTCGGCGGCGAGTATGATACTCGCCAGCTGTCGCTGGGCGACATCCACTGTCGCCTGGGCGACAGCTCACTTCACAAACTCTAACAATTTTCTTGAAGACTTGAAAATAAAGTTACAAAATTACAACAAATGAATGCACCGCAGCATTATAACGATTGATTGAGAATGATAATTTGAGAGGTACAATATTGCACTTATTGAGAATAAGGTATTGGAAAATAAATTTCTTTGATTTGGACATCTTCAGTAAAGGTAGAAGCTGAACTAAGAAGACTTGCAGGGAAAACTAATGTTGAAAGATCGAAAATGCTCTGTTTGAGAGTGTTGATGATTGTCAACGCATCTATGAAAGTGCATTTATCGTTTGGGTAGGTGCGGGCGCCACAATCATGCATGTGTGATGGAGTGTTAGCAGTCATGAATGCCCAAGACCCAGAAAGTAAAATTTGGGCAAAAAAGTTGTCACAGAAGTTTGAAACGCAAGTAAACCTCCATTACTACGTTATTACCACAGTTTCACATGCTCAAACTTCACACTTGTTGCAAAAAGAATGGGGAAGAATGATTCATGAAGACTACCTCAAATAGTTGTGATAATGTTAATGATTTGGGGGATTATGGCAATTACTGCCAAGGTACAAGGGAGTCAGTATTTTGGTAGATCAATCAAAATTATCTAGAAATTGAGTCATTTATAAATAGAATGTATACTTGATTTGAACCTGGCTAATGACCAAGGCTCCGTTTGGCGCGGCATTTTTGCTCCTGTGAGTTTGAAAAAAAAAATGCCACCGTCATAGAATGTAAATTTGGCATGCCAACAGTTATGACCGCCACCAAGAAAAGAAAACTAGTTTTGAACATAAAAGTGGATGAAATTTCTTAGGTGAGGTCGGGCGATCATGAACGACGGTTCATAACCACCGCTTTCACGATCGCCACCGCCGTGCCAAACGGAGCCCAAATGGTTAAAGTACCAAACGGAGCCCAAATGATTAAAATGCCAAACAAGTTAACTGTCGCATGCATGTTAAAAGCTTGCGAAAGAAATGTCCTCCATGGTTAAGTTCTTCATGTCCTTCATGATACTGTTAAGCTGCTTCTGTTATAAATGGTAATCATTTGATTTTTCTTTGACTTTATCACTCATTTCCTTTATTTTATTCAGACAATGATGGTATCGTTGGCCATCAGAACAAGAGAATTCAAGGGAGAAGAATACCAGTAAACGGTCAGGAACCAGGTCTGTATAGCTTCACAGACTCTTTTATCTCCTGTGATCAAATATTATTTCCATTTTTCAACGCCAAAAGAGGATCTATTGCAACTATTTTCCTGATTTTGACTTTTTTTATATAGAGCCATTTACCAGGACCCTCCCCTCTAAGTTTGCTAAATTACTGGTTGCACCCCTCAAAAAATCTCACCTATAAGTTTACATTTCATAACATCCATGCACAAAAAGACCTCCCCTCTAAGTTTGCCAACTTGTTGGATGTGATATTTCCTCCTTAATGCGCCGTCCATTCCCTTGCGAGGGAAAGATTTCAACTCACTTTGGGAAAGAAGGATCAGCCAATCAACCCCTTTGAAACTACAAGATAGATTTCAGTCATAGTTGATTGAAATTGAAGTGAGAGTAAATGTGTGTGTTCTCCTAAATTTAAAACCTTAAACCCAAACATTACTATTCAGTGAGCACAAGCATGGATTCTCGGAGATAATGTGTTTTAAGGCAGATGAGAGAAATGTATCCTATAAGGATCCTCTAGCTTAAGAAGATGATGTAGGACATTTTACGCATAATGTCGCTGACGCCCTGTTGAAATTGTCAAACTCAGTATAATCATTGGCCATAACCCGCAACCTTTTATTTGTGCTTGTGACCTATAATGATTTTGATGTTTTTTGTTCATAAATAAACATCCAGTTTCTTCTGGATTTTGCAGATAACCTTAGAATGGATAACCGACACAGACCGCAAACCCAATGCTCGCATACGCGCTCCCAAGTCAATGCGAGCGATGCTAGAGCAAAGAGACGTCCTTTCAATTCCAATGTGATTGAAGTTAAAGCAAAGAGACTTCCTTTCAGTTCAAACATGCAGACTCAATCCAGAACTCACATTTGCGATGCCAAAACAGCGAAACATTCATTGCGAGAGAGCTCCTCTGATGGCAGTGCCGCCGGTGAAGCTGGCGGACATAATGTTTATCCTAAAATAAAGTGTTCACAGACAGTGAAATCGAACTCTAAAACCAGGAAGATTTAAAAAGGGATAAGAAATGGGAGATTTTTTTATCTTACAGGAGTGGAGATAGACAAGAAGGAGCTGCATATTAGCAATTTCATTTTTCTTTAGGTTTTTTTTTTTAACTGGTGATAGTTTGATTGAGCATTCAAGCTTTGACTCCAGGTTTTTTTTGGTGATTGCTATGATAGATTTATGGCAGTGGATTGAACTCTCCAGAACTTTTCTAATACTATGCCCAATATTTTGGATATCAAGCAGGCATTTTGAAAGCTGAATGAACCGAAGTTCACATTTACGTTCAAAATTATGTGATCGGAAACATGAATGAACATTCGTAACCATCGTGTTCATGACTGTCACCGCCATGCCAAACGGAGCCTAAGTGTAATTCACGGCACATCCTACGCCATCCATCGTTTCAGTATTTGGCTTTTCTGGGCCGCTCTCAATTTTAATCTAATACCCCTATAAATTTTTGTAATTGTTATGTTTTTTGTGATTTTAGGGTTGGGATGTCTTGATAAAAGTATTGAAACCACAACGGTCGATGCATTTTTCCTCTTAAGATCCTTGTTATAAGAATAGCGAAGCGAGGGGAATGATCGCAGGCGCATAAAAAACTCATTATAATCCTTGTGCTTGTGGCCTATAATGATTTTGATGCTCTTTTCTTTATAAATAAACATTCAGTTTCTTCTGGCTTATTCAGATAACCTTGGAATGGATAATAACCGACACAGACCATTAACCCAACACTCATATACGCATTCCCAAGTCATTGCGAGCGATGTTAGAGCGAAGAGACGTCCTTTCAATTCCAATGCGATCGAAGTTAAAGCAAAGAGACTTCCTTTCAGTTCAAATACGCATAATCAAACAGCGAAGAATTCATTGCGAGAGAGCTCCTCTTATGGCAGTGCCATCGACGAAGCTGGCTGGCGGCGTTTATCCTAAAATAAAGTGTTCGCAGACAGTGAAATTGACCTCTAAAGCCAGGAAGATATAGAAAAGGGATAAGAACTGGGAGATCCTTTTTTTTTTATCTTGCAGTAGTAGAGATAGACAAAAAGGAGATGCATATTACCAAAGCTTCAGCATTCAAGCTTTGACTCCAGGTTTTTTTGGTAATTGCTATCATAGATTTTAGAGTAATTATATGTGCAAATCAAGTTTGGTTATCTGCAAACCAACAAAATTTAAGTGCAAATCAAATTGTTAGGTGTAAACCAACTTGAAGCAATCGAAAAAAGATAATCGGGAGTCGTCAAATTATTTCATCTTTATTTGCAAATCAAATTGTTAGGTGGTTTCTACTTTATTTGCAGTTTCAATAACTATGAAACAGTCTGACGATGCCCGCCTTTGCTGGCTCCCACAACGACCGCCAAGGAGTGTAGCTGAAACAAGCGACCTCGGAGAGATGGGAGGAATGAAAATATATAACCCAAGAACGACGGAGCTGCTGCCGATACTGGAACTCCATGATCTGCGTTCTGACTTATCGGAGGAGCTGTATATGCCCTACTTTTGTTTTGAGTAACAGTTTATTTTTATTTTGATATTTTTCTGTCCAAAAAGCCCGGCGGGCCCGGGCCGAGACCGGGCCTACCGGGCCTGGAGTTTTTCCCAACCGGGCCCGGCCCGCGCCTAGCCTTAACCGGGCTCGGGCTTTCCCTCCAAATGAGGGCCTGCCAAGGCCCCAAAGGTCGGGTCCGGCCTTATGGCTACCATGCCAGCAAGCTGCCATGGTAGCTTGCTGCTGCCAAACCGGGCTTTTCAAGAGCCCGGTAAACCTGGTTTTGCCCGGCCCAAGCATTTGCCTAATATGGGAGCCCAGTTAGGCCCCCTAAGCCCGGCCCAGGCCCAAGCGGGCTCTGCACGGGCGCGGGCCTCGCCTCGACGGGCTTTTTCCGGGCCGGGCCCGGTTTTTTTGAAAATCTATACAAATTATGCTATGTTTAACTATATTTTATAAAAGTTTATTTGAAATATTTTTGGTAATATATTAACCATTATAAAAAATATATTAGCACTCACCAGATGGATCAATTGGGAGAAAAACAAGAATTATTATAAAATTAATGTTGCTCATAAGTTTAATAATATATATAAAAAATTACTATTAATAAGAGTTAAAATTTAAAATTAATTTAGAAAATTGTTGGATTTTCAAAAAAAAAAATACCATTTGAGTCTCTTCTGAGCAGGCGCATTGATAGAAACTTCGCCTCCCATAACCCGTGATCTCGCAAAAATTATTATGCCAGTAAAGTTGATGTATTTAAGAAAAGGTCCACGCCTAAAATTTCTTATGCATTCAATAAAATACTCCTTTCTTTTCTTTTATGGCAGTGGATTGACTGTCCAAAGCTTTTCTAATATTATGCCCAATGTTTTGGAAATCCAGCAGTCAGTTTTGAAAACTGACACTCACTTTTACGTTCAAAATTTTCGTTAATGCAAAACTTTGGAGATGATTTTTGAGCACGGAAACATTGCTTCTACATTTTTAGAGAGGACGTGTATGCTTACGAGTGCAAAGTTGAGTTGAGCTGACTCGAAAAAAAAACTCCGACTCTAGCTCGTGCTCACCAGCATTTTCCTTCAACACATTTTATAATATATATAAACATAAAGCAAAAATAACTCATGAGCAGCTTGCGAGAACAAGCCATGCAAAATGAGTTGCCGGCGCGATCAGAGCATTCGCTCTCACCATCTTGATACTGCTAGAACTATATATAATAAACATTTAAAATGCTGAAGCACAGATCCATAATTACCCACAGTAATTATAAAGACCCTACGAATAAGTCCACAGAAAGTTCTATTTTAAAAAAAAGTATCATTTTTAATACAAATTATATATACTTGTGTGCTATATTATTTTAAAAAATGCTATATTTACGTGCAAAGTCCGATAAATTCATCACATCCATCGAATTTGCTTGATCAACTTTGGATGGCTAGGATCTAAAATCATTTTTGTGCTACACCCAAAGTCGGTTGAATAGAAGCATTAGTACAAAAAGAAAAATTACAAAAACTACAATGCAGTAACAAATAAATACTTAAAAAAGCTTTCAACACTAACCAGCAGAATTTAAAAATAACAGCAAGCATGGTCTTAAAATTTAGAATCATTACCAAATACAGCAAAACATTACCACCAAATAAATGATATTTTCGGAAATTTAGTCGAAGTGAAAACTAAAAGCTGAGTGCGATAAAAACACAGATAACTGCTGCAAGAGCAGAGCGGACATCAAAATCGGAGATTCTCAAAATGAACCGGAAGCGGCGGCGGCGGTGGACCTCTTTTTTGGAGTAGCTTGGCTTCCTGCAGGGTGAGGAATTAATGATAATATCAAGGGTCAGTTCAACAAAACTGTATTGTGTATAAACATACCACATGTGCTCAGCATAAATCTTGGTATATGTTGTGAATAACATATATGATAGTTCACGGCATGTCAGTTTTACGATGTCTCATAACATATACGCTATGATTTTACATGGCATTTTACGCCACGCGTTGTTTTCATCTGTTCCGTGAGATTGGGCTCGGTTTGTTTGGGCGTTTTGCTCCATCTCCATTGGGGGAAAACTTCAACGCTAAAAAAAACATCTGGTAACCCTCCAATTCCCACCGCCACCGCTCCAAAAAATCATTTTTGACCTTTTTGAGACAGCATCCCCCCCTCCACTTCCCACGCTTCATTGCCAGCCCTTTCATTCCCAGGGCTCCAATTCTCACTGTCAATACAAACAGACCATAGGATCGCCTTGCTGTTTGGGGAGAGCTAGCCCACGAAACATTCTCCAATATCGTAGGCCAGAAATTGTGATTTCGTGCCGAGGTGTAAATGTCGTGCAAGCGGGGAGCAGGTTTAAAATTTGACAAAAGACAGCGACTGGTTTACCTTCTCTGAAGTTGTTCTTAAACCTCCGAGGCACATGTCGGAGATACCTCATCCTTCCTGTACCAGTAGTTTTACGTCGTATAGCTTTGATGCTCCAGTTATCTGATTCATAATTAAAAAAAATGTAAAGTATATTAGGGGGATTTGATTTACAATAAAGTTTCAGATCAGCCAAAAAAGGCATTTTCTGAAATAATCTGTAAATAATACAAATACAAAACTAGGTAATGTCAACGGTTAATGCTCATAAATTTAGGGCGGCTCGTTGCTCCGCCTATCCATACTTAAATGTTCAGCTTCTTTTTAGCATCGCATTTAGGGAAACTTATTAGGTTGACAGGTGATCCAGTGAACCCCAGGAGTGAAGTTTTCGGGCAAACATGTATAGCTAATCTCCTGAGCATGCAAGGAGCTTCGCATCCTCACACTGAGGGCGCGCCACAGTTTTGAACATAATGATTTTGACACTGTTGTTACGCTTTCCTACGTCTGGGGCAGCTCCCAGCCTCCCCACAAAATGGTTGGAGGCAGAAAGGACCTTAGAACTCATATGTCTTCCTAGCTATTTGAATCACATTCTCACCTTCTTTAGTACCAAATCTATTATAAATTATCAAATATTATAACTTTTGCTGTACGGAGAAAAGTGAAGGAGAGAGAGAGAGAAAACAAAGATTTTATATATTTCTCAAAATAACGTGTACATATTATATAGGAGGAGAGAAGAGAGCCTAAACTCAATCCTAAGGTGTGGGACTAAATCCTAAGAGAGCTTTACATGGGCCTCCTACATGGGCCTTTCTTTACAATTTATTCAACACTATGTTTGCTATATTCTTAACAGAACTTATGACACAAGCTAGTTAATATACAATTTTAGCTACCCCTTGAAAAACAAATATATTTCCCTCAATGATCTTTTGATACCTCTTCATTCCAGGACCACATCTCACAGTAACATTGTATTTCATAATCTCTTAATTTTTATGTGATCTTTAATGAAATTAGATTTCTTTTCCACCTTTAACTGATCTAAAAGCTCCAATATGCCAAATAAAATTACAAGAAGTAACAGAAGATAAGTCATGCCAAATAAAATTACAAGATGCCCCAAATCTAGCACAAAAATCGGCCAAGCGATTGGCCTCCCAAGGGATAGCATAGATAGCATTCAAACATCATGCATAAAAACTTTGAATCTGTAAATATCAAATGCCAATAGTTCATCACACATTTACACAATTCAAAACTATAAAAAAATGATCATCAACGATGCACTTCAAACAAATGGTTCACTATAGTATCATGTAGAAAATGTAAAAATAAACTGAACAAAAATCAACAATATAAGTGTATGAAAATATAGATTAGAATTAAGAAAAGATATATTAAGATATTTAACTTGGATTCAAATACTGAGTTTAGTAAAGAAGTAGAGTGTTAAGATACAATACACGGTTTAAAAAATTATTAGGATGCAATACATGACTCAAGGGCAGATGAAATTACAAGGCTTTCATGTCATGTGTTGTGACTTGAAAAGATTCCATTTTATGATAGGTATTGTGACTTCAAAAGAATCCATTTTATGTCAATCCGTATTTCTTTTATGGTTTTATTTGAATATTTGTAAATGCAGGAAAAAAGGAAGGTAGAGTTTCTTCAAGTTCGTAATCTTCCGATTGACATTGGGTTCTCTTAAATCATTACTCCTCGAAAAGATTTATATCTCCGTACGTGCAATTATCGTTGTTCTTTAATTTATATCGCTCTTAGATATCGTTATTCTTCAATTTATTCTCTCAATTTAGACAAACTCAGTAACATCATCATTAAGACGCTTTAAGCTTTTCATGCTCTTTACTCATTGCTTCTCAATAATTGTTTCTTTCATGGATATGCTTCCCAATTTAATTGCATCGTGCATTGCTTAATCATCGTTTATAAGATTATTGCTACCATGGGCTTCGTGTGTGTGTGTGTGCTCTCTGCACTTGGCTTTGCTGATTCATTTACATTATCGCTCCTCTTCATAGAAAATTCACACTGACATTTAAACAACGGGAATGATTGTAAATTGTAGGCATTTGAATGGATCTTTTCAAATTATACCATTTTGTTGTTTAATTTATTTTCAACTTAGATGATCTATCAGCGAGTTTCTTTCAAGTCAGTGGTCTTCTGGTCGGTGGCGGAACTAGAAATTTATTTCAACTCAGGAACACTTAAAAAATAACTATATATGAATGCATAAATTAAATGTTATAAGCTTTAAAGTGAACAACTTTCTTACTATAGCATTCTATAAGATTAAGATAAACAAATCACAACTGAAATGTTAACAATTATTCACTTTGTTTTAGGCTCTCAAAATTAAAAAGCAAATAATATTTTAACTATTAACAATCTTTTTTATTTGAGTGCCCACAAACATTTAAAAAGAAATTATGTACCAAGAAAAAAAACTTGTTCAAGTTCAACCACAACAAGTAATGCATTTTGGACACTAATAGATGATTCAAACTCAAAATTTCTAAAAAAAAATCTTTAGATGCCTCTTAGTAAGTACTACTAAACTATAAATACAAGTAACAATTTATAAGGACAGAAACCAAAGGGAAATTAAATACAAGGAACAAAATTTGATAAACTTCTCCACGCAGCTGGTACGAAGATGACGAGGAGGTAACAAAACACAAAGGGCAAAAAGAACAAAAAGAAGAAGAGGATGAGAGCAAAAAACAGAGAAACAAGATGTGAAACTTCTACCATCACAATAAGAAGCGCAGGACTGGCGGTTTGATCGGATCAAAGACGGGGATCACTCCTCCGCTGCAAGGGGTGTAAAAAGTAGAGAACGAAGAGGTCTTCATCCGCAACACATCTTCCTATGCAGTTCTTGTTGTTTTTAATCCCAACAACCCTGCTTCCAATCGCCCCATCAAGCGATTCTTGAGCCTTGGGACAGTGAATATAGGCCTAGTACAGTAGCCGTTTTCAGAAATAGGGACAGCTATGTAACAGGCTTATCAGCTCAATTTTTTCCTTTGAAATATGCTTTTGATCCTATGTACAGAGCTAGGCTGGCTACCTAAACCGTTTTCAGAAATACGACCCGAGCATGTGCCCAGGTGTACCTCTATTTGGTTCCGTCGATGCTTCTGGTTCACATTGGGTTCTCTTAAATCCTTACTCTTAAAGATTGATCTTTTCGTGAGTCGCAATTATCGTTGCTCATTGAATTATATCGCTCTTAAATATCATTGTTCTTCAATTTATTCTTTCAGTAAGACAAACCAAGTAACATCATCATTATGAAGTAATTGTTTCACCAACTATTCGTGGTATACATTAAGAATTTCAAAAGAACCTCACATGTCGACGTTTTATGCTTTCCATGCTCTGTACTCAGTACTCCTCAATAATTGTTTCTTTCATGTATATGTTTCCCAATTTAACTACTTCGCACACTATTTACTCGTCATCTTTGAGAATATAGCTATCATGGGCTTCCTATGTGTATTTTCTCTACACTTGGTTTGCAAATTCATTTACAGTATTGCTCTTCATAGAAATATTACATGGGCATTTACACAACATGAACGATAATAAATTGTATGCATTTGAATGGATACTTTTTTTATTACGCCATTTTGATGTTATTTAATTTTCAACTTAGTAATAATGATTTTAGTTTATTTTGGGGTTTGTAATTTTTGGGGTTTTAATTTTTGGCAAAATTTTATGGAGGGAAATTTCCCTCCATTTAATTCATTCATTTCAATCAAATTAATTCATTGGTTTATTTAGGTTTATTTATTCCAATTAAATTAATTGGTAGGATTGAAAGGAGGACTTTTAATCGGATGAATGAGATCTTCTCAATGTCCTTAATTTAAAGTCAAAAGATTTCGCAATACCCAAATTAAATGTATGCCGTTTCAATATTTGGGTATCTCGTATCCCTATATTTAACGGAAGGACTCAGATCCGTTTCTTTTGATCCTATGTACAGAGCTAGGCTAGCTACCTAAAACTTTTTCAAAAATACGACCCGAGCATGTGCCAGGCGTGCCTCTATTTGGTTTCGCGAGTGCTTCTGGTTCACATTGGGTTCTCTTAAATCCTTACTCCCCTTAAAGATTGATCTTTTTGTGAGTCGCAATTAACGTTGCACTTTGAATTATATTGCTCTTAAATATCATTGTTCTTCAATTTATTCTTTCGGTGAGACAAACCAAGTAACATCATCATTATGAAGTAATTGTTTCATTAACTATTCGTGGTATTATACATTAAGAATTTCAAAAGAACCTCACATGTCGACGTTTTAGGCTTTTCATGCTCTTTACTCACTGCTCCTCAATAATTGTTTCTTTCATGTATAAGCTTCCCAATTTAACTACTTCGCGCACTGCTTACTCGTCATCTTTGAGAATATAGCTATCATGGGCTTCCTGTGTGTATTTTCTCTACACTTGGCTTTGCTAATTCATTTACCTTATTGCTCTTCATAGAAAAATCACATGGGCATTTATACGACATGAACGTTAATAAATTGTACGCATTTGAAAGGATACTTATTTTATTATGCCATTTTGATGTTATTTGATTTTCAACTTAGATGATCTGCCATATCTTTGGGCCTCAATTTGAAAGAATAAAATACAACAACACTCTAGCCTTTATCCCACCATAGTGGGGTCGGCTATATGGAGCCTATGTCGTCATGGGCCCTATCTTTAATCATAGTCTCACTAATGCCTAAGTACATCATGTCTTTCCATATAGTTTCATTCCAAGTCTCTTTTGGTCTACCCCTCCCCCGTTTAACATGTCTAGTGACTAAACTCTCGCAACGCCTAACAGGTGCCTCTAATGGTCTCCTATGTACATGTCAAAACCATCTTAAACGAGTTTCTCGCATCTTCTCTACAATTGGCGCCACACCTGTCTTATCCCTGATATATTCATTACTAATTTTATCCAGTCTCGTGTGACCACACATCCACCTAAGCATTCTCATCTCCGCAACTCCCATTTTTGGCTCATGTACACCATTCACTGCCCAACACTCAGAACCGTAGAGCAATGCTGGTCTAATTACAGTACGATAAAACATGCCTTTAAGTTTTAATGGTACTTTACGATCACATAAGATCCCAAACGCGCCTCTCCACTTCAACCAATCTGCTTGGATTCTATGTATCTGTTACAGTGCCAATACCGACCAACGATAGCAATGCCGACGACAGCGATATTCCGGTACCAATACCGCCCGACGACAGCATTGGCATCGAGGAAGATCCTCATTGGGGGCGGGTCTACGGGCGCCGCAAATCTACCGCGGGACCGCAAGCAACACAACAATATTATCTTTTATTTCCTTGCCTGTTTTAGCCTCTCTATGTATGGCTATAGTTTTAATCATTTCAATTATTTTGCCTAATCTAACCTGGTTAAATATGGTTAGATTTGTATCTTTATTTGTCCCGTTGTTTAAGGCCCAAACGGGGGGGGGGGGGTCAGCTTTTATGTTAAGAAAAACTCTATTTATATGAGGGTGCTGGTACCAAGAAAGGGGGAAGAAATAATATTATTTTCCTTTTCTCATCAAGCTCTCTCTCTCTCTCGTCTCTCTCTCTAGTTCCTCCTACAACCCACACATCACCACCTCCTCCCTTCCATCCTGGAGGTCCCCACCATCAACCGCCACTTACACGTCGCCAAGCCTCGACACGCAACAGTATCACATCTTTATCTACACCTCCATCTTTTTGAATTATCGTTCCCAGATATTTAAAGCACTTACCGCGGGAAATATTTTGGTCACCCAATTTAATGACGGAGTCATCAGCCTTCTTGCACTACTAAATTTAAGCTCTATATACTCCATCTTTGTCCTGCTCAACCTAAAACACTTCTTTTCTAAAGTGTCTCGCCAAAACAAGTTTTGCGTTTACACCCTCACGCATATCATCAACCAAAACAATATCATATGCAAATAATAAACAACAAGGTATTGCTTAAAGTGTCTCGCCAAAACAAGTTTTGCGTTTACACCCTCACGCGTCTCATCAACCAAAACAATATCATATGCAAATAATAAACAACAAGGTATTGCTTGTTGGATATGTCCGGTGAGCTCATCTAAGATAAGGGTAAAGAGATAAGGGCTTAAAGCTGACCCTTGACGTAAGCCAAAAGCGATAAGGAATTCCTGTGTTAATCCTCCAGATGTCCTCACCCTGGTCATTGAATACATATCTTTGATTACATCAAATGTAATATGTTGAATTTGTATGAAAGAATATAATATGTTGAAAAGTTGTTTGGTTGAGAATAAATGAGACATCTTACTCTCACTGCTTTCTTCATTTTTTCTTGTTGACATATTCTTCTTTTACATCTACCAATTTCATAGAATGATCAACTATCTGTCAGGTTCAAAAATTGTTATAATCTCCTTCATAAAAATTAATATTATATGTGTTTTCCTTCTGAGCTCACTGCAGATTACTAAATCAATTTCCTTTTCATTTGATTGCAGCAGTTTTTACATCGGACTACTAGATTTTTACTGTGTTACACTACGCTTAATCCATAAGCATCTTGAATTTAAAAAAAACGAGACCAGTACACATACCATAATTAAATGATAATATATTCACTCTTACAACTTTTGAACCTTTACATAATATGGACTTGTGTTAGTACATCCGTTGTTACAAAAAAAGTTTACATAGAAACGTTTACATATCTACCTATTTCTCCTGGTAATATGTTGAATTTGTATGAAAGAATATAATGTGTTGAAAAGTTGTTTGGTTGAGAATAAATGAGACATCTTACTCTCACTGCTTTCTTCATTTTTTCTTGTTGACATATTCTTCTTTTACATCTACCTATTTCATAGAATGATCAACTATCTGTCAGGTTCAAAAATTGTTATAATCTCCTTCATAAAAACTAATATTATATGTGTTTTCCTTCTGAGCTCACTGCAGATTACTAAATCAATTTCCTTTTCATTTGATTGCAGCAGTTTTTACATCGGACTACTAGATTTTTACTGTGTTACACTACGCTTAATCCATAAGCATCTTGAATTTAAAAAAAAACGAGACCAGTACACATTCCATAATTAAATGATAATATATTCACTCTTACAACTTTTGAACCTTTACATAATATGGACTTGTGTTAGTACATCCGTTGTTACAAAAAAAGTTTACATAGAAACGTTTACATATCTACCTATTTCTCCTGGGGGCTTCTTTAGCTGTTTCAATGGCTTAATGGAGATAATTAGCATGTTATTAGCCTATTACTGCATTTAACTTTGAGGATTTATTACCATAAATAGGCCGCAAGCGTTGTATTTCTCATAGGTTTCTTAATACGGATTTGCGTTAGTACTGTTGTTGTTACAAATAAAAGTTTTCATAGGAACGTTTAGATATCTACCTATCTCTCCTAGAGCTTCTTTAGTTGTGTTCAATTGTTTAATGGGGATAATTAGCATGTGCCTATTACTGCATTTATCATTGAGAATTTCTTAACATGAATAAGCGGCAGGCGTTGCTATTAATTCAATTTGTTTGTTTATTATTTTGGTGGGATTTGAAAGCTCTTGTTAGAGTTAGATAATAGTATTAGAGTGTAGAGAAGAATTGAAAGTTCCTATGAAGTTTTGTAATAGTTTATATATTTTCTAAAATTACATCATTCAAAAGAGTCTTATTTTTTTTGCTACTCACGTATTGACACAGTAAAAACAATTACAATAGTGAACCAATGGAGTTTCTTTTACCACTCTTCATGTTAGAATGCATCTACATTGGACAACTCTATCATGTGGGTATGCTTATGTCGAGAATATGCTCTCAATATGTCATTATTCATGATTCTTTTCCTTGCAAATTTTTTTTTAACAAATAACACAACTTTCCTAACAAAATTTATTACTTGCACAATACAATATGTTTTAGGCAACGTGTTCTACAGATGAATCGGGGACGGACCACCAATTCAGGAATATCGAGATGCCGGAATGCAAGGAAATGTTGTCCCACCCGGAGTACTGTCGTGGGCGAAATACTGTCACGGATGCACAGCCCCCCCCCCCCGTGCATTCACACTCGCGTGTGTGTGTATATATATAGACACGCTCGCGCACACACATGGAGTATTAAGGTAGTAAGAATGTGAAATTTGGTCATTCAACACAATCAACCAAAATAAGGCTAGAGAAACTTAGCATGAGCTAGTTTATCTTTTAAAATATTTTGTATTATTATTTACTACACACAGTTTTATGTTTAAGCATTATTTAAACGTATGTGCCTCCTTTTCAGAGGTTATGATGCAAGGTTGTCATCTAAGAAGGATTAAATAAAATGCTATAATTATCTAACTAAACAGCTGACCAGATTAATAGAAGAAATGATGAGCTTGATGGAGTGGATGAAGATGTAGTATTCAAACACTGCATCAAATTCATGCAACTATACCTGCAATGTTCCATCCTCATTCATGGAAAACAAATAAATGGCAAACATGCCAATGTCAATAATCTAGAGAGATATGAAGAAGATGAGAACGAGTAGCCAATTGAAGAAACCGGATTATCGATTGACCAACTAAAAAACTATTTTATCTTACATGTACATGAACACTAGTGATAACAGTTTTCATTACCCAATTGAAGCTTCGCAATCATGGCTCTGAATAATTAAATGTTAAACTTGGAGGTCTAGGTCACGCAGACAATCTAGGGACAAATTATATAGATGATCTGTCAAAAATTTCATCTCATAAGTTATATCAAAGATAGATGAAAACAACACCGAAGGCAACCCTTAAAAATATAACATTCAAGTTCATTGAAAGACAATCTCTTCGGGAGTAAACCTTAGGGCTTTATAAACATTGATTACACATTTGGGTTCTATTTCAAATAGAAAACTAACTATGATGCTCCCTACCGCTGATTTTTAGAAGTCAAGTATCATGGCAAAGTCCATGGAATATTCATTTGAAGAAGGGCCTTCTACAAAAAAAATTAGGAGAAGGAAATATGCAAGGACCTACCATAACTCCAAAAAACAATTCAGTTGGTGACCATTACTAAGTACCAAATCACATTACGATAAAACTAGTAATTGAACTGCAAATTCTCCCCTGGAAAGTGGAAGGAATGAAAAATTACAACTACTTCACAGTGAAGAGCATCGTACATTCGTACTATGGAAAAATGAATCCTTCATATTCGATGGCAACATTAGGAGAGATGAGGTTAGGGTCGTCCTCCGAGTTGGACCACATGGTCGTTGTAAGAATCTACGTAAAATATGGTTAGTTGATGACATCATTAGCATTGATAGCAAAAAGAATTTTAGCTATGCCAAAACGGTGGGAAGATCAAGACTAGTGACATTCCACATCCCATCCCTTCCTATATTCTTGACAAATACATAATGCTGCAACGATAACCTTTCAAATACCAACTAGCAAAACAAGAAAGATTCATGGCTCGGAGACCCTAGAATCTACACAATCGACATAATTATAGTAGTTCAGACCAAGAGATCGTCGATGATAAGCAAAATTCAATGACAATGTTTGCATGCTCTATTGATACAGGGGAATGAAAAGAAGACAAGTGGTGGCAAAATCCACTTACTGTAAATGCCCATGCCAAAGATTCTCAAGATGAAGATTTCAATCTTGAGAAAATAGAAGTGGCACATATAGGAAACCGCAATGCTCAAGGAGCTAGATGTTGACTATCAAACTAGCATCCACATATGTAATTCACAAACAAATGAATGTACGGACTTTTCCCAAATTGAGCATCGATATATTGAACACTGAAATCTCACACAACAACAGAAAAGATGAATTACAGGATGCCAAACTCTCAGTTCACGCACATACTAGAGTGAAAATGTATATTAATAAAATTACACAGGCAAGAGGGTATAAATAAGACATAAATTGCACGAAAATAAAACATCCAGCAAGAAATCTAAAACAACAACAAACTATTTAACTATTTCTTACATTTCCGGATGCGTGCGGCAGGGTAGCCGCAGGATGAGCAGGTGCTTTTCTGAAGATGAAAACTCCTGCGACCGCACCTGATGCAAAGGGTATGTGTTTTGTTCCTACGCTTGCCAAAAGACCCGGTACCTTTTCCCTGCGAGAAAGGAGAGGAAGATGATATTATTTGTGACCAAACCGATGAATTTATGCTACAGTTCTTACCATTTTGAAGTTGGGTGGCCGGCAGGGACAGAGAAATTCGGCTTTTTTTGTTTTGGTTGTTGCTGATCCAGAAGGAGGAGTTAGAAATGGAGTTTGAAAAAAGGAGGTATTTTTGAAAAATGGAGTTTGCTGCAAAAAAACCATTTGTGTAAAATAGAGTTGCAGAGATGTTCGAAAAGAAGTGCGGACATTAAACAAAATAACAAAGTGAAAATCTATTTTTTTCATGTTAAAAACTGAAAAACTGAAAATCTACACATTTTTCATGTTAACAAACTGAAAAATTACACATTTTTCATGTTAACAAACTGGAAATCTCTTTTTTTAGTAGAGCATGTCTGGAAAAAATGAGTGCGGGAGCAGATCTGGAAAACTACAGTGCAGGAAAAAACTGAAGCAGTAAAAAAAATGAAACAGGAAAAAATGGGTGCGTCAGCGATCTGGAAAAAATGTGGAAGAAAAATCGTTGAAGAGCGCATCTGGAAAGAAGAAATAGTATACAGATTTCTTTAACTATATCGTATACAATTTTCTAAAAAAAAATACGATTATTAGGAAGCAGGAACACGATTATAAAGGCAGATCTGGAAATAGTGGCATGAAGAAGATGGATGAAAAAACTCGCAGGAGAATGAAGAAGCAAACCTTGCGAAAGATTGGACGGCGAGCAGAGATGGAGCAGAAAACCTCCGCTCCGTCGAGGGAGAGGCTCGCGCGATTGGGACGAGGGGACTTTTCGAGCGGCGAAGACTACGGTTCCATGGAAAACCCTAGCGAATATGTATCCTTTATTTTTATACTCCGATCTCAGGGGGTTAATTACAACTATACCCCTTATATTATAAACCCTAATCATTGATTCAAGGCTTCAAATTATTATCCTTTTAACATTATTTTAATCAAAGTAATTACTTGATAAAATGTCCCAAATGTTTGGAAAGTGTGAATTAATAATTTTTCAACACAAAATATGTACAAAGGGAGCGATCACACCGTCGGAGATCACTCCTTCACATACGCCATGAGATCGTCTCCCTCTGCCGCCTCTGTTCGATGATTTCAACGCTTTCCCTCATTTTTTGTGTGTCTTCATGGAGTTTTGCGTCAGTGGCGACCTCCATTCGCTTCTCCATCATCAACCCGACCGTCGTTTCTCGCTTCCCGCGACCTCCGCATGCTCGGAATCATGTACCGAGATCTCAAGCCGGAGAACTTCCTCTTCGTTATTTGTAATTAATTTAGTTATTCTTCCAGCAAAACTTTCAGTTATTTGTATTTAATTTAGTGCATAAGTGGATGTCGGATTAGGGTGGCAGTCTGTGAAGAACTATCCATTTTTACTTAATTCTGAAGTATACTAATTTCGATCTATGGTTATGCAGTTATACTATAGAGTTCGCTAAAGTTGTATTAGAACAAACGGGCAAAACTATTTCTAATTTTCCACATCCGCATGGTGAGCTAATACTGATGAATTTGAAATTATTTTAGTTCAAAAGTGATTGGTTAAGAGACTGATTGTTTATACTCCGAAGTGAGTTGAAATTATTAAATTTGAAATAATTTTAGTTCAAAAGTGATTGTTTAGTTCTAAATTTAGGTTTTCCATGATCTAATTGTTTAAGAGGCTTCACATAGTTGTTAATTGTTGTGTCAATGGAAACATGATGTTCTGAGGTTTATGATTACATTGATACTGTGTAAAACAACATGATTTCTGTTGTTTTCTGCTTTTCATGCTCTTCTCCCTTTTATGCGGATGAGAAATACCATACTTTAATGTGGGTAAAGCTTCAGGAAATTTTTTTAACTAAATAAATGCAGAAACTTGGGTTAAAGCCAAGTAGGAAATCATATTTATCACTCTTAGAAACTACTTAGCTCTCATTTCATTTTTTTTATCACTCATGGGACATTCAAATGCAGGTAGCTTCTCATTCCATTTTTTTTTGCTATCTGTGGCTTCTGTACAAAATCTACGTAGCATTTGAATGATCCAATTCTATTAATATTTTCGTTTTCATCATCCAACGGTTGATTTTGATTGTATTATGATCAATGTCTAAAGAAAACTCGGTGAAGTCTCCAAGTTACTTGAACGCTTTTTAAAAGACGACTGCATGTATAAAAGTTGATACGTTTGCTTGAATATACATAATAACATCAAAATTTATATATTTCATAGCATGCAAATATGTGGATGCTATTTATTTATTTAAAATAATTTATGGCATGCATAATATGATTTCTTAGGGTTGGAAATGTTCTCCAACCTGTACAGTTATAAGCCACAGGTGACAGCTCGTTTAGAGTAGTGACGACTTTTTGCTATATGAGATATTTGTTGAAATTGTTGAAGTGGAAGTTAGAGGACTTTTGGACCTGGGCGGTCTAGGAGGAGGTCGGGCGGTCTGGCGTGACCGCACGGCCTGGCGGTCTGGCGTGACCGCACGGCCTGGCGGTCTGGCGTGACCGCACGGCCTGGCGGTCTGCTTCTGCGGTCTGGCTTGTTTAAGCCTAGTTGTGGTCTCCTGGCTTGATCGCTGGCATGGGTCCAAGTCAGCTGAAGATGATGGCTGCGCGGTCTATCTGTGACCGCGTGGTGGGCTGATCGTCTTCAGGTGTGCGCGGTCTGTGCGTGACCGCATGGCGAGTTGTCTTCCTCAAGGCTGTAGCGGTCTGGTGTGACCGCACAGCTTGATCCAGGTTTTCTCCAGAATGCGGTCTGGTGGGTAACCGAGCTTTCTGGTGGTATTCGCGGACTAAGGGTCTTAGTCGCGCGGTATCAGGTCGCGGTCTCAGGAGGAGACTGGTATGCGAGCTGGACGTTGTTCGCGGTTTCAGGAGGAGACCGGCATGTGGACAGGAGTTCGCGGTCTGATGGCGAACTGGCTGTGTTCGCGGTCTCGGGCGAACACAGGTGGTGATCATCTTCGGGCGGTCTGGCGATCTCCTTTGGAGTCGCGATCTGCTGTGAGAGTGGCGGTCTCTCATGGTTGATGTTGAAGCTTGCGAGTTCACCAAAATGAAGCAGGAGTACTATTGCTGATCGCGCGGTGTGACCAGTCAGGTCGCGCGGTCTGATGGGTGGTGATCCTATCTCATAGGGTGGTGACTGGATCAGGTCCCACGCCTATAAATAGGAGCCACTGTAGCAGCAATTATGACACACCAAGTGTAAGCCGAGTTCTCTTCTTTCCTGCGGTCTCTGTTTGTCTGACCGGGCGGTCTGTTGATTGAATTCTTCTTGTGCAGCTTCTGCGGATAGTGCGGGCAGCAGCGTTCACCTCTTCCTCTGAAAGTGTTCGGGCGGTCTGCGGCTTGGAATTGTGTTGCTGGAGTTCGGGAGAATCAGGAGTTCGGAAGGAGGGGTGCGGTCTGATCAAAGGTCTGGTGTTGTTCTGAGGTCGGCAGCGGGTTGCGGTCTGGTGAGTTGCTGAGGTCGCAAGGGAGACCGCGCGGTCTCAAGTCTTCTTCAACTTGTATTTTTCCTTTGGTGTTTGTGCTGGCGAAATCATGTCTCGTCAAGCATGTCTTGCCTTGTAATTCGATGTTGCTATCAATAAAGATCACTTGTTTGCCTCCATTTGCTTCTGGTTGTTTTGGCTTGTGAATTTTAAGTTGACTAACCTCTGCTCACTCCATAAAGATTCGAAAATTTTCACATGGTATCAGAGCGAGGTTGGAGTGGTTAGAGCAGTGGGGAACTTAGAGTAGTCATCGCCTTTGTGAAGAAGGAACCAGTGGTAGAGCAATGGAAGCGAGGGGTCTTGGAATTGAGATGCTTACATCGACTAACTTCAAGAAGTGGAAGTCGTGTATGCAAAGTTATCTTCTAGGTGAGGACCTTTGGGAGGTAGTTGGAGGAGATCAGACGCAGGAAGTTGTCCCGGAAGGGGATAATGGGGCTGAGGTGAGAACTTGGAGGAGGACGAATGCGAAGGCAGAGTTCACTCTGAAAAGGGCAATCTCACCTGACTTGTTTGACCACATCTTGGGGTGTGGATCGGCTGCGGAGATCTGGAGAGCCCTGGATGGGCTGTTTAACAAGAAGAATGTAGCAAGGCTACAATTCTTGGAGAATGAGCTGGCAAGGTCGGCTCAAGGTGATCTTTCTATCTCCACTTTCTTTCTGAAGATGAAGAACTTGTGCGCTGAAATCTCAGCATTGGATCATGATGAGCCTATCTCTGAGGCGAAGCTGAAGAGGCACATCATCCGCGGCTTGCGGAAGGAATATGTTGCCTTTGTAACGTCAGTGCAGGGATGGGCAAATCAGCCGTCTCTGTTGGAGCTGGAGAACTTGCTTGCATCGCAAGAAAGTTTGGCAAGGCAGATGGCGGGAGTGTCAGTGGCTGGGGGAGATGGCGAAGTGCTCTTCTCAGGGAAGAAGAAGAAGAAGTGGGTTAAGAAGAAGAAGACCGCTGGAGGAGGCTATGGGCCTTCAACTTCTGGGCAGCAGGAAAGGGGGTATGCTCCCAAGGCTGACGGGAAGAAGAAGGGTGAAGGTCCGAAGTGCTTCAAGTCTGGCAAGTATGGCCACATCAGGAAGGATTGCAGGGTGGTCACCCAAGCTGGGCATGCTGCGGAGAAGGAGGAAGCTGAGGCCAGGCACTTTAAAGGAGGTTGGGGAGGAGCCTTCTCGGCTTCTGTTGGATCTTCAGCTTCTATCAACTATCTGGAGGACTGGATCGTGGACTCGGGGTGTGGTCATCACCTCACCGGAGACGAGACCAAGCTTTCTTCTGCACAGCCCTATACAGGTAACAATGCAATCATTACTGCTGATAATACTGTGCATCCAGTAGAGAAAGTGGGGGTTGTTTCCTTGGGCAGTGATAGAGGGCCGCTTACCTTAAAGAGTGTCTATCACGTGCCTGGTATGAGAAAAAACCTCTTCTCCGTCACCAACGCTGTAGACGCTGGGTATCACGTTCTGTTCGGCCCAACAGAAGTGAAGTTTCTACGCAATTTTGAGGTCGTAAAGGCCGAGGTTGTCCATGTCGGGAGACGGGCAAAGGGCTTGTTCGTTTTATCGACAAGTTCCTACGTCGACAAGATGAAGACGAATGATGGTGCCGTTATATGGCATGAGAGGTTGGGGCACGTATGGATGGACAAGCTGAAAGCCATGGCGGTGAGAGGTCTGGTCAAGGGCCTGCCAAGTCTATCTTCCTACGGTGAAGGTCACGTTTGCGCGGGATGTCAGTTCGGCAAGTCTCATCGGCTACCGTTTGACAAGTCGCAGACAAGGAGTAGTGTGTCGTTGGAGTGCATCCACGGTGACTTAATGGGACCTACTGCTACCCCAAGCCTTGGAGGCAGCAGATATATGTTGGTGTTGATCGATGATTACACCAGATATGTCTGGTATATTTCCTGAAGGAGAAGGCGGAGGCGTTTACTAAATTTGTGGAGTTCAAGGAGCTCGTGGAGGGTCGGCTAGGACTGCGGGTGAAGAAGCTGAGGACTGACAACGGAGGGGAGTTCACCTCCAGTGAGTTCTCTACTTTTTGCAGGAAGGCAGGCATCCGAAGAGAGCTCACTTGTGCACATACCCCACAGCAGAACGGGGTTGCAGAGCGGAAGATCTGTCATCTGACGGAGACCTGCAAGTGTTGGCTGCATGCCAAGAGTATCCCAAAGTCCTTCTGGGCGGAGGGAATGTCTTGTGCTGCCTACGTCATCAACAGGATGCCTTTGAGTCTCATCAACATGTTGAGACCGCATGAGATGATGTTCAAAGAGAAGCCAAGCGTGGCACACCTTAGGGTGTTTGGTTCCACCTGCTACGTGCATGTTCCAGATGCTCTTCGGACGAAGCTAGATGCTAAAGCAAGGAAGCTAGTCTTCGTGGGATACGATGAGCGAAAGAAAGGATGGAAGTGCATGGACCCGGAGACGCGGAGGTTTGTGGTATCTCGCGACGTCGTGTTCGATAAGGTCACATCTTACAAGGGGTCTTCTGATGTGGAGCTACCAGAGAGCAGGGTGGAGGTGCTGGAGAAAGCTGTGGAGGATCTTCAGGTGGAGCTACCTGTGTCACCAGGTGGTCCATCTCCTTCTAGTTCCGAGACGGGGGCTTCTGGTTCAGGGAGCAGGGGGAGCAATGCTCCTAGCACGTCTGGAAGAGGAGCTAGGGAAGAAACAGCTAGAGATAATGCGGTTCAGGGGAAGGAGCTGAGGAGGTCGAAGCGAGCGATCGTCGCCCCTGATCGCTATACAGGAGGAAACGCAGTGAGCTTCGTCTCATGTTTCTTCGCTGGTCCCTTGGATGAGAGGGAGCCGTCGAGCTTTGAGAAGGCCAGAGGCGTGAAGGAGTGGGACATTGCTATGAAAGAAGAGATGACAGCTCTCGAGAAGAATGAGACCTGGTCTCTTGGGCCCAAGCCCAAGGGCACCACTCCTGTGACATGCAAGTGGGTCTACAAGCTCAAGAAGAAAGCTGACGGCAGCATCGAGCGGTACAAGGCTCGCCTTGTAGCTCGGGGGTTCTCGCAGCAATACGGTGAAGATTACGAGGAGACATTCAGTCCGGTGGCAAAAATGACTTCAGTTCGGTTCATCATTGCCTTGGCGGCATTCAGTGGATGGGAGATTTGGCAGCTCGACGTCAAGAACGCTTTCTTGTACGGCGAGATTGACAAGGATATCTTCATGGTCCAGCCACCAGGCTTTGTGTCTGAAAATTTCCCGGAGCATGTCTGCAAGTTGAAGAAGGCCCTGTATGGGTTGAAGCAAGCGCCGAGAGCGTGGTACGGGAAGATCGCAGAATATCTCCTATTCTGTGGATTTGGTGCTTCAGACTCAGACTCAAGCTTGTTCGTCAAGAAGAGCGGGGAGCTTCAAGTCATCGTGCTGCTATACGTCGACGATATGATCGTGACGGGGAACTCGAAGGAGGAGGTAGCACAGCTTCGAGCCGAGCTGTCCATCAGGTTCGAGATGAAAGATTCAGGTGAGCTTCACCATTTCCTTGGACTCGAGGTGCAGAGGAAGGAAGGTGGAGTGTTGGTGACCCAGGCCGGATATGCGGAGCGAATCGTGGAGCGATTCGGCATGAAGGAAGGGAAGTGCACTTCCACACCTCTGGAGAAGGCCACAAAACTTCGCAAGGATGAGGGGAGGATTATGCAAGATCCGTTGGTGTTCCGAGCTCTGGTTGGGAGCTTGATCTATCTGACGATCACGAGGCCGGATATTGCATATGCAGTTGGCAGAGTGAGTCGATATATGGCGGAGCCACGGGTACCTCATCTGCTAGCAGCCAAGAACATTCTGAAGTATGTCAAGGCGACCTCGGACATGGGTCTCCTATACAGGAGAGATGCGGGCTTCGAGGTGCACGGGTACATGGATGCTGACTACGGGGGAGATTCGGATGATCGGAAGTCGACATCTGGATTCGTCTTCATGGCGGGCCCTACAGCTATATCATGGTGCAACAAGAAGCAGGATTCCGTATCGGTCTCCACCACGGAAGCGGAATACAAGGCTTCGGCCTTGGCAGCTCAGGAAGCCATCTGGCTTAGGAGGTTGGTGGGAGACGTCCATAAGGAGGTTCGGGAGCCGACTCTGCTACGCAGTGACAACGAGAGTGCTCTCAAACTGGTTACCAATCCAGTTTGTCACGCGATGACCAAGCATATCGAGATCGAGCACCACTTCATACGGGAGAAGGTGCTGGAGGGATCTCTTTCGGTCGAGCATGTGCGGAGTGCGGACAACGTGGCGGACATCTTCACAAAGGCGCCGGCGAAGGGGCCGTTCACACGGCTAAGAAGCCTACTGGGGCTAGTTTCAACTTCCCACTTCAAGGGGGAGTGTTGAAATTGTTGAAGTGGAAGTTAGAGGAATTTTTGACCTGGGCGGTCTAGGAGGAGGTCGGGCGGTCTGGCGTGACCGCACGGCTTGGCGATCTGCTTCTGCGGTCTGGCTTGTTTAAGCATAGCTGTGGTCTCCTGGCTTGATCGCTGGCATGGGTCCAAGTCGGCTGAAGGTGATGGCTGCGCGGTCTATCTGTGACCGCGTGGCGGGCTGATCGTCTTCAGGTGTGCGCGGTCTGTGCGTGACCGCGTGGCGAGTTGTCTTCCTCAAGGCTGTGGCGGTCTTGTTTTCTCCAGAATGCGGTCTGGTGGCTGACCGAGCTTTCTGGTGGTATTCGCGGACTAAGGGTCTTAGTCGCGCGGTATCAGGTCGCGGTCTCAGGAGGAGACTGGTATGCGAGCTGGACGTTGTTCGCGGTCTCAGGAGGAGACCGGCATGCGGACAGGAGTTCGCGGTCTGATGGCGAACTGGCTGTGTTCGCGGTCTCGGGCGAACACAGGTGGTGATCAGCTTCGGGCGGCCTGGCGATCTCCTTTGGAGTCGCGATCTGCTGTGAGAGTGGCGGTCTCTCATGGTTGATGTTGAAGCTTGCGAGTTCACCAAAATGAAGCAGGAGTACTATTGCTGATCGCGCAGTGTGACCGGTCAGGTCGCGCGGTCTGATGGGTGGTGATCCTATCTCATAGGGTGGTGACTGGATCAGGTCCCACGCCTATTAATAGGAGCCACTGACCACTGTAGCAGCAATTATGACACACCAAGTGTAAGCCGAGTTCTCTTCTTTCCTGCGGTCTCTGTTTGTCTGACCGGACGGTCTGCTGATTGAACTCTTCTTGTGCAACTTCTGCGGATAGTGCGGACAGCAGCGTTCACCTCTTCCTCTGAAAGTGTTCGGGCGGTCTGCGGCTTGGAATTGTGTTGCTGGAGTTCGGGAGAATCAGGAGTTCGGAAGGAGGGGTGCGATCTGATCAAAGGTCTGGTGTTGTTCTGAGGTCGGCAGCGGGTTGCGGTCTGGTGAGTTGCTGAGGTCGCAAGGGAGACCGCGCGGTCTCAAGTCTTCTTCAACTTGTATTTTTCCTTTGGTGTTTGTGCTGGCGAAATCATGTCTCGCCAAGCATGTCTTGCCTTGTAATTCGAAGTTGCTATCAATAAAGATCACTTGTTTGCCTCCATTTGCTTCTGGTTGTTTTGGCTTGTGAACTCTAAGTTGACTAACCCCTGCTCACTCCATAAAGATTTGAAAAATTTCACAATATTAACAGAGAAACAAGGATAAAGAAGGGAGATTAACAACTAAATTGAAACACGGAGATGCAAAAGAATATATGAAAAATGAAAAATCCATCAGAAATAATACCATCGGAGACCAAAAGCTTCGAAGGCGGTTGGAAAAAAGAGGAAAATGAAAATGAGAGTGGAGAAGCGGCATTACAAATCTAGGGTTTCGACGTAGGAGAATCTAAAATAAAGAAGAAGAACGAGAATGGAGAAGAAGCAAACCTGCAATAATATCACCGGCGACCAAATCTGCGGGAAGTTGCACACTCCAGGGTTTCATATTAGCCAATTTAAAAAGAAGGAATGATGAAGAAGGGACCAATAATGGAGGAGAAGAAGACAAGAGAAATCTTGCCACCGACGGGATAGTCGGAACGGTGAGAGGAGGAACTTGGAGCGCATCGTGTCGAGTAGAAAAACATGTGAAAACAAGTTAGGCGAGAAAAGAATTGCGCAAAGTCAAACAAAAAAATAGGTTTTCGTGAATTCCATTTCCAAGCTTAATTCCAATTACGAACACCTATAAAAGAATTATTAATGCTGAAACCAATTTTGAAAACCATTTCTTTCGTACCGAATGTGCCCTTAGAGCTATCTCTCTCTTTCTCGCTTTTTATGTCTCTTTCAAATAAAAGCATAAACCCTCTTTTATAGTTTTTTAGGAGGATGTACAAGTAATTACGCTCTCTTGACAATTGAACAAACGAATATGAACACACGATTTAGGTCAATCAAATCACCAATTTTAAGGATATGGCGACCTTGCCCACCCCCCGGGTGGCCCGGGCAGCTTGGGCGGGTAGCTCGGTCAGGTTCGGCGGCGACGAGCGGCACAACGATCACAGCGCGGCTTCGCCCACCCGGTTGCCCGCACACGGTTGGGCGCGCAAGTGCACGAGATTGTGGGTGAGCGTGCGCATCGTGCGTGTCTGAGCGCACGTCTCGACCCTAAATTGACATGTGGTTACGTGCTTGATTTGGTTGTCCATTTGAGGGGTTAAATGAACCCGAAATTGTGTGGGAAAGGGCCCGTCAGAACCATCATGATGAGTCAATCGATGTTGTGGCAAAAATATTTTCAACTTGACCATTTTTATTTTTAAGGAACCCCATCAGTTTTATACCGTGAAACACAACAGAGGGGCAGTTTCGAAAATGCAAAATCTTCTGTTGCTGGTCTACAAAGTTACTGTAGCAAGATGAAATATCTTTATTATCTCTCTCTCTCTCTCTCTATGTGCAGAGATGTTTTGGCTTTATGCAGGCCGTGGATGTATGTATGCCAAAAAATTGTTCATGCATGTCAGATTTAATACATATAGGCCAATTGATTGTGTTTGATTCCTGCTCGATGCGATGAAGCCTAGGGCACGTAGAGGTCTAGAAGAACAATGTGCGATCTCCAAGGCTAGGTCTTCGGGCTTAAGGACGAAGGCCAGGGCACGCAGAGGTCGCCGAACCATTTGTATTTTTGAAAAATGGAGTTTGCTGCAAAAAACCATTTGTGTAAAATAGAGTTGCAGAGGTGTTCGAAAAGAAGTGCGGACATTAAACAAAATAACAAAGTGAAAATCTATTTTTTTCATGTTAAAAACTGAAAATCTACACATTTTCATGTTAACAAACTGAAAATCTACACATTTTTCATGTTAACAAACTGGAAATCTACACATTTTTCATGTTAACAAACTGAAAATTTACACATTTTTCATGTTAACAAACTGGAAATCTCTTTTTTTAGTAGAGCAGATCTGGAAAAAATGGGTGCGGGAGCAGATCTGGAAAACTACAATGCAGGAAAAACTGAAGCAGTAAAAAAAATGAAACAAGAAAAAATGGGTGCGTCAGCGATCTGGAAAAAATGTGGAAGAAAAATCGTTGAAGAGCACATCTGGAAAGAAGAAATAGTATACAGATTTCTTTAACTATATCGTATACAATTTTCTAAAAAAAATACGATTATTAGGAAGCAGGAACACGATTATAAAGGCAGATCTGGAAATAGCGGCATGAAGAAGATGGAGGAAAAAACTTGCAGGAGAATGAAGAAGCAAACCTTGCGAAAGATTGGACGGCGGGCAGAGATGGAGCAGAAAACCTCAGCTCCGTCGAGGGAGAGGCTCGCGCGATTGGGACGAGGGGACTTTTCGAGCGGCGAAGACTACGGTTCCGTGGAAAACCCTAGCAAATATGTATATCCTTTATTTTTATACTCTGATCTCAGGGGGTTAATTACAACTATACCCCTTATATTATAAACCCTAATCATTGATTCAAGGCTTGGAATTATTATTCTATTAACATTATTTTAATCAAAGTAATTACTTGATAAAATGTCCCAAATGTTTGGAAAGTGTGATTTAATAATTTTCAACACAAAATATGTACAGAGGGAGCGATCACACCGCCGGAGATCACTCCTCCTTCACATACGCCATGAGATCGTCTCCCTTTGCCGCCTTTGTTCGATGATTTCGACGCTTTCCCTCATTTTTTTTGTGCGTCTTCATGGAGTTTTGTGTCAGCGGCGACCTCCATTCGCTTCTCCATCATCAACCCGGCCGTCGTTTCTCGCTTCCCGCGACCTCCGCATGCTCTAAAGCGAGAAAGAGAGAGAGAGCTCTAAGGGCCCATTCGGTACGAAAGAAATGGTTTTCAAAATTGGTTTCAGCATTAATAATTCTTTTATAGGTGTTCGTAATTGGAATTAAGCCTGGAAATGGAATTCACGAAAACCTATTTTTTTGTTTTAGACTTTGCGCAATTCTTTTCTAGGCCAACTTGTTTTCACATGTTTTTCTACTCGGCACGATGCACTCCAAGTTCCTCCTCTCACCGTTCCGACTATCCCGTTGGTGGTAAGATTTCTCTTTTGTCTTCTCCTCCTCCATTATTGGTCCCTTCATCATTCCTTCTTTTTAAATTGGCTAATATGAAACCCTGGAGTGTGCAACTTCCCGCAGATTTGGTAGCCGGTGATATTATTTCAGGTTTGCTTCTTCTCCATTCTCGTTCTTCTTTTTTATTTCAGATTCTCCTACGTCGAAACCCTAGATTTGTAATGCCGCTTCTGCACTCTCATTTTCATTTTCCTCTTTTTTCCAACCGCCTTCTTCGAAGCTTTTGGTCTCCGATGGTATTATTTCTGATGGATTTTTCATTTTTCATATATTCTTTTGCATCTCCGTGTTTCAATTTAGTAGTTAATCTCCCTTCTTTATCCTTGTTTCTCTGTTAATCTCTAATATAGCAAAAAGTCGTCACTACTCTAAACGAACTGTCACCTGTGGCTTATAACTGTACAGGTTGGAGAACATTTCCAACCCTAAGAAATCATATTATGCATGCCATAAATTAATTTAAATAAATAAATAGCATCCACATATTTGCATGTTATGAAATATATAAATTTTGATGTTATTATGTATATTCAAGCAAACGCTTGAAATATATATTTTGATGTTATAAATTTTGATGTTATTATGTGCTTCACCAATGCTCTGGATGCTGAATGAAGGAAGCATGGTTATGTGCACATAAATCAAAATGGATTCTTGGGTCTGCCCTCTCTGATGTCTTTGGCTTTGATTTGAGGGCATGATTCCGCAGCAAACGCGACGGTATAGGGGGCCACTATTTCAGTGGTACTCTGTGAGCAGCCACTTTGTGCATTTATTGTCAAAGGTTAGGTCTTTCTCCTCTGAGAGAAGCCACTTTGTGCATAGTGCCAAAGGTTAGGTCTGTTTCCAATCTTCCCCCGCCCATACCCCCAATGATTGGGGACTATATGGGTTATGTTGTTGTTGTTGTTGTTGTTGATTATGTATATTCAAGCAAACGTATCAACTTTTATACATGCAGCCGTCTTTTAAAAAGCGTTCAAGTAACTTGGAGACTTCACCAAGTCTTCTTTAGACATTGATCATAATACAATCAAAATCAATTGTTGGATGATGAAAACGAAAATATTAATAGAATTGGATCATTCAAATGCTATGTAGATTTTGTACAGAAGCCACAGATAGCAAAAAAATGGAATGAGAAACTACCTGCATTTGAACGTCCCATGAGTGATAAAAAATGAAATGAGAGCTAAGTAGTTTCTAAGAGTGATAAATATGATTTCTTGCTTGGCTTTAACCCAGGTTTCTGCATTTATTTAGTTAAAAAAATTTCCTGAAGCTTTACCCACATTAAAGTATGGTATTTCTCATCCGCATAAAAGGGAGAAGAGCATGAAAAGCAGAAAACAGCAGAAACCATGTTGTTTTACACAGTATCAACGAAATCATAAACCTCAGAACATCATGTTTCCATTGACACAACAATTAACAACTATGTGAAGTTTCTTAAACAATTAGATCATGGAAAACCTAAATTTAGAACTAACCAATCACTTTTGAACTAAAATTATTTCAAATTTAATAATTTCAAATCACTTCGGAGTATAAACAATCAGTCTCTTAACCAATCACTTTTGAACTAAAATAATTTCAAATTCATCAGTATTAGCTCACCATGCGGATGTGGAAAATTAGAAATAGTTTTGACTGTTTGTTCTAATACAACTTTAGCGAACTCTATAGTATAACTGCATAACCATAGATCGAAATTAGTATACTTCAGAATTAAGTAAAAATGGAGAGTAAAAATGGATAGTTCTTCACAGACTGCCACCCTAAACCGACATCCACTTACGCACTAAATTAATTACAAATAACTGAAAGTTTTGCTGGAAGAATAACTAAAATAATTTCACCCTAAACCGACATCAGCATTAGCTCAACATTCATCATTTATGCACTAAAGTTTTGCTAAAATAATAAGTAAAAAAATCTCTCATAGATCTGAGGAATCAAAAACAGAGGAAGCCAAAAAAGAATATAAAACCGACATCCACTTATGCACTAAAATAATTTCAAATAACTGAAAGTTTTGCTGGAAGAATAACTAAAATAATTTCGACCTAAACCATTCATCACTTATGCACTAAAGTTCTTCTCCATTTTGAACTGAAAAAATCTCCTCGTAAATCTGAGGATTCAAAAACAGAGGAAGGCAAAAAAGAACCTAAAATTGCTGGAATGGGAGGAGTTGAGGATTTAGGGTTTTCTGGAATTAGAGGCGTTGAGGAATCAGCGATGAAGAAGCATGCAATGGAAGGAGCGTTCACCTGGATCAGTAGAGGATGGAGCGGAAATGCAAAATGCCTATAGCAAAGAACGGAGATGAAGCAGACGAGCAGGCGGCAGGAACGGGTACCGAGCAGGCGAGCAGGGACGGCGATCAACCAGAGCAGGCGAGATGTGCGCGCGACCTACAGAAGGTAGAGCACAAAAACAAAATGAAAACGGCCGGTAAGAATCGAAACAGGAGATAAAAATGGAGAAGAAAAGGAAAATGTGAGCTTACCGGGGGAGGATCGATGGATGCAGGAGGCGAGGGGCGATGGGGAGAAGGCGAGACTGCGTTGAGGAAGGCTTTTGAGATTTTCGTGCATTTATCGGCGCAGTCCGGCGGGCGGAAATTAGGGTTGGCTGTTTTGTTTCCCAAATCCAACGGCCATAGTTGTTTTTAGCAGTTTAATCTAACGATTCCAATCGAAAGTTGTGCTTCGTAGATATGTATATTCAATTATATAATAAAGAAGATATATCTTTACACTATTAAAAAGAAGTATCATGGACCATCAAAGATCTCACAGCCGTCTGATCTACTTCATAGCCCATGGAAATCCTCCCAGCCGTACGATCATGGGGGAGGTGGGCTGCGAATAGCCAAAACCCAAAAAATTCAACTCCCGCGACACCCTGAAATCCCGACCCCCCCCCCCTTCCGCAGAAACGATGCGCCGGGCTGCCCCTCCTCCCTCGGTTGCCGGCGGCGGAGCTGACGGCGGCCTGACCGGCGCCCACTGGCGGGTTCGCCGGCCTCCGGCGAACCCGCCTGGGGTTGTCCGGCGGCAAGCGGGCAGGGCCACCGCCGGCGATGGCCCTGCCCGTTAGACCCAGATCTGGGTCGCACGGGCACGGCCACCGTCGGCGGTGGCCCTGCCCATGCGATGCCGGACAACCCCCGGAGGGTTCGCCGGAGGCCGGCGAACCCGCCAGTGGGCGCCGATCAGGCCGCCGGATGCTCCGCCGCGGGCAACCGAGGGAGGAGGGGCAGCCCGGCGCGTCGTTTCTGCGGAAGGGGGGGGTCGGGATTTCAGGGGTTATATTTTTTTATGCTTTTTTAATTTATTTTCTATTTTATTATTTAATTAAATTAAATAAAACGCTAAATTTCTGAATAATATAAAATAAGTGACTGGGGCGAAGACCGGCGTGTGGCGGGCGAAGACCGGCGTGTGGCGGGCGAAGCCCGCTTGGTTGCGGGCGAAGCCCGGCGTGTGGCGGGCGAAGCCCGCTTGGTTGCGGGCGAAGCCCGCTTGGTTGCGGGCAGCCCGCTTGGTTGCGGGCGAAGCCCGCTTGGTTGCGGGCGAAGCCCGCTTGGTTGCGGGCGAAGCCCGCTTGGTTGCGGGCGAAGCCCGCTTGGTTGCGGGCGAAGCCCGCTTGGTTGCGGGCGAAGCCCGCTTGGTTGCGGGCGAAGCCCGCACGGTTGCGGGCGAAGCCCGCACGGTTGCGGGCGAAGCCCGCACGGTTGCGGGCGAAGCCCGCACGGTTGCGGGCGAAGCCCGCTTGGTTGCGGGCGAAGCCCGCTTGGTTGCGGGCGAAGCCCGCTTGGTTGCGGGCGAAGCCCGCTTGGTTGCGGGCGAAGCCCGCATTTCTGCGGGCGAAGCCCGCATTTCTGCGGGCGAAGCCCGCATTGATGCGGCCAAAGGCCGCCCGAGAGCATCGAGCACGGGTGTAGCCTTCCCGAGAGCTCTAGCGCTCTCCCTTGGGAGAAATAAGTGTGAGGTCACCCCCCAACTTGTTGAGGGCCCGAATTCCACAGAAGCTAAGTTATTGGTTTCAACATTATGGTGCGGTGAGCGTGGAGAGGGACCATCACGGAAAATCTCAAGCTGAGCTCTATGGCTGGAGGTGGAGGAGAGGGATTCGGCCCGGGCCACTCGGAGTCGTCGGTGGCTGTGGTGACGTTGGAAATGTTGGAAGCCTTCAAGCGGGAGGTCCTGCAGACTTTGCAGCTAGGTTTTGCCGCGAGAGGCGAAGGCGAGAGAGGAGGTGGTCCGGAGGTCCCGACCCAGCGGATGGGCGAGAGCACTCTAGACCAGCAGCCCAGGAAGGAGGTATCGGCGGGGGCAAGTGGGGAGGCAGCCGGCCCCCACTCTCCCGGCCTCCAGGGAGGGAGAGAGTGGGGAGGTGGCATTCCCCCACTCGCCCAGCCCCTAGGGGGCGAGTGGGGATGTGTCATTCCCCCACTCGCACAGCCCCTATGGGGCGAGTGGGGAGGTGTCATTCCCCCACTCGCCCAGCCCCAAGGAAGATCGCCGACACATAAAAAACTCATTATAATCCTTGTGCTTGTGGCCTATAATGATTTTGATGCTCTTTTCTTTATAAATAAACATTCAGTTTCTTCTGGCTTATTCAGATAACCTTGGAATGGATAATAACCGACACAGACCATTAACCCAACACTCATATACGCATTCCCAAGTCATTGCGAGCGATGTTAGAGCGAAGAGATGTCCTTTCAATTCCAATGCGATCGAAGTTAAAGCAAAGAGACTTCCTTTCAGTTCAAACACGCATAATCAAACAGCGAAGAATTCATTACAAGAGAGCTCCTCTTATGGCAGTGCCATCAACGAAGCTGGCTGGCGGCGTTTATCCTAAAATAAACTGTTCGCAGACAGTGAAATTGACCTCTAAAGCCAGGAAGATATAGAAAAGGGATAAGAAATGGGATATCCTTTTTTTTTTATCTTGCAGTAGTAGAGATAGACAAAAAGGAGATGCATATTACCAAAGCTTCAGCATTCAAGCTTTGACTCCAGGTTTTTTTTGGTAATTGCTATCATAGATTTTAGAGTAATTATATGTGCAAATCAAGTTTGGCTATGTGCAAACCAAAATAATTTAAGTGCAAATCAAATTGTTAGGTGTAAACCAACTTGAAGCAATCGAAAAAAGCTAATGGGGAGTCGCAAAATTATTTCATCTATATTTGCAAATCAAATTGTTAGGTGGCTTCCATCGGCTCAAATGTGATTCCGCAGAATTCATTGTAGACCCCACAAAATAAGACGCCAAAACAAGTTGCCGGCACGATCAGAGCATTCTCTCTCACCATCTTGATACTGCTAGAACTATTTATAATAAACATTTAAAATGCTGAAGCACAGATCCATAATTACCCACAGTAATTGTAAAGACCCTATGAATAAGTGCACAGAAAGTTCTATTTTTTTTTAAAAAAAGTATCATTTTTAATACAAATTATATATACTTATGTGCTATATTATTTAAAAAATGCTATATTTACGTGCAAAGTCCGATAAATTCAACACATCCATCGAATTGGCTTGATCAGCTTTGGATGGCTAGGATCTAAAAACATTTTTGTGCTACACCCAAAGTTGGATTAAATGGAAGTATTAGTACAAAAAAAAGTCACAAAAACTACAATCAGCAACAAGGAGAATTAAAAATAACAGCAAGCATGGTCTTAATATTTAGAATCACTACCAAATACAGCAAAACATTAACACCAAATAAATGATATCTTTCGAAATTTAGTCAAAGTGAAAACTAAAAGCGAGTGCGATAAAAACACAGATAACTGCTGCAAGAGCAGAACGGACATCAAAATCGGAGATGCTCAAAATGAACCGGAAGCGGCGGCGGCGGTGGACCTCTTTTTTGGAGTAGCTTGGCTTCCTGCAGGGTGAGGAATTAATGATAATATCAAGGGTCAGTTCAACAAAACTGTATTGTGTATAAACATACCACATGTGCTCAGCATAAATCTTGGTATATGTTGTGAACAACGTATACGATAGTTCACGGCATGTCAGTTTTACGATGTCTCATAACATATACGCTATGATTTTACATGGCATTTTACGCTACGCGTTGTTTTTCATCTGTTCCGTGAGATTGGGCACTGTTTGTTTGGGCGTTTTGCTCCATCTCCATTGGGGGAAAACTTCAACGCTAAAAAAACATTTGGTAACCCTCCAATTCCCAATGCCACTGCTCCAAACAGCCATTTTGGGCCTTTTTTGAGACCGCAGTCACCACCTCCATTTCCCATGCTTCATTGCCAACACTCTCATTCCCACCGCTCCAATTCTCATCCCCAAAACAGACCATAGGATCGCCTTGCTGTTTGGGGAGAGCTAGCGCATGAAGAATTCTCCATTCGACTATTCTCGTAGGACAGAAATTGTGACTTTGTGCAGAGGTGTAAATGTCATGCAAGCGGGGGGAACAGGTTTAAAATTTGACAAAAGACGATGACTGGTTTACCTTCTCGGAAGTTGTTCTTAAACCTTCGAGGTACATGTCGGAGATACCTCATCCTTCCTGTACCAGTAGTTTTACGTCGTATAGCTTTGATGCTCCAGTTATCTGATTCATAATTTAAAAAAAATGGAAAGTATATTAGGGGGATTAGTATCAGATCAGACAAAAAAGGCATTTTCTGAAATAATCTGTAAATGATACAAATAGAAAACTAGGTAATGTCAACGGTTAATACTCATAAATTTAGGGCGGCTCGTTGCTCTGCCTATCCATACTTAAATGTTAAGCTTCTTCTTAGCATCGCATTTAGGGAAACTTATTAGGTAGACAGGTGATCCAGTGAACCCCAGGAGTGAAGTTTTCGGGCAAACATGTATAGCTAATCTCCTGAGCATGCAAGGAGCTTCGCATCCTCACACTGAGGGCGCGCCACAGTTTTGAACATAATGATTTTGACACTGTTGTTACGCTTTCCTACGTCTGGGGCAGCTCCCAGCCTCCCCACAAAATGGCGGGAGGCAGAAAGGACCTTAGAACTCATGTCTTCCTAGCTAGTGTGCGGGAGGCAGAAAGGCTCGTTGCTCTGCCTATTTGAATCGCATTTAGGGAATCACATTCCCTTGAAAAACATTTATTTCCCTCAATGATCTTTTGATACCTGACGCAGGACGAATCTATAGGCGGCGGATAAACCGCGACCCAACCCTACATGCTATGCAAATCCGACAGTTAAATCGCAATTGAATAATAAATAATGATATCCCACGCAGTTAATTCACAACAAGATACAATAATTAAATTAGGGCGAAACAGATTTAGGCTTTCCTCCGCGTGGAGGGCCAAAGCAAGAGCGCGCGGCGAATAAACCCTGCAAATCACAATAATATTCTAACAAACAACTACTATGCAAGATATCCAAACCAGGTACGAGATCCAATCCAATATAAATATGTTGAAAATAATAATCCAATACAAATTAGACTCACAAAGTAGTGGGCTGACCAAGACAATGAAGAATCCGGGTCCGGGTATGTAGATCGGCGATCGAAGGTGGAACCGGAGGCGTGACGATAATGGCGGTGGCTGTCCTTGGCGGAAAATAAGGAGATCGGGCCGGAAATGGATAGATCCGGCCACTAGGAGATAGATCCGGGTGGGGAATGGATGGATCCGATGTGTGATAGCGGATCCGGGGTGCGGGAGGGCGTATGATGGTGGAAATAACGGATCGGGAGGAGAAACTCTAGATCTGGAATGATCTAGCGTTTTTACGCTATTTAGAAGTGGATCCACGGAGAGGAGGGAGGCGACGGCTTGGGGTGGCGGATCCGGAGGAGGTGGTGGCTATGGGGTTGGCAGAGGGGCTGGCGGATGAACAGTGCTGCGGTGAACAGTGTGCGGATGAACAGTGCGGTGGTGAACAGCGCGCGGATGAACAGTGCGGCGGTGAACAGTACCCGCATGAACAGTACTCGGATGAACAGCGTCCCTGCGGCTTGTGGGGCTGCGGATGAGGGTTTCGGAGGGGGAAGAAGGAGGCAATGGATGGGTAGTACCTTGGGGAGGAGTTTGGGCGCCTAGGAGTCGTCACCTAGGGTTCCACGGCGTCGGCACCGCGGGGTGATCGCTGGAATCCGGGAATAGTCTCTCCAAATTCTGCAATGCCAATAATCAGCCCCCTACCTATCTATTTATAATAAAAGGAGGGTTAGGGCATCCCCCATCAACGGCTATGATTGGCCGGAGGTGAGGCTACCTAAATACATCAAAATAAATGCAAACATAGTAAAATAATATATCAAATCGATTCGCAACGCGAATCCGGACACATCTGTGGAGTCCGATCGTCGATCCGGGCACGCCATATATGGAAGTCGCCAAATCAGCCCTGAATGGGCCCAAAACTCGTCCTCGTCTCTGCTCCGCATCAATCTCCCCGGCTTGAAAGAATTCATCTCCCGATGAATTGGGATCGGAATTCTCTCAATGAATACTGGGTACAACTCGAAGAGGTCCACCGGAGGTCGTCCAAGTGTCGTCAATGGAAGAGTGTCCACGCCGATCGACTCTCCCCAACTGAAAAGCTGTCATCTCCGGTAAATGGAGACAACCGTACCGAAGTCGAAGTCCAGGGGTGAATCGACCACGCTCTGCTGCAAGTACCCAAGTGTCACCAACGTCTGTAGTAGGAATGCACTGGCGGAATCTGGTCTCCATGAAGCTCTCAACGCTCAACTCACGAGTGGTGGATCCCGGTGCGATCGGCGGCGCCGTAGGTAGAACCAAAGAAGATGAGTTCGCAGGTGGGCGGGTGTCAGAAGTGGGTGAGTAGCAGTGACCATCAAACGTGGGTGGGCTATGAGGGTGGTAAGGCAACGGGAGTGAAGGTGTGGGCGGCTGGAAGTCCCCACTGCTTGGGTCCACATACTCACGAGGCTCGTAGTACGACGTCATATCTTCAACACTAAATACCAGGTGGATACCCATACTTGCAGGGATATCAAGATCGTAGATGTTTGCTTCGATCCGTCTCATGATTATATAGGGATCCATTCGCCTAACGCTCGAGCTTTTAGCAAGCCTCGCACGGAGCCTCACAACGCAGATTCTCACCATCACCTGCTCGCCTTCATGAAGTACCTGCACTTGCCAGTGAACACCCGCATGTGAATTGCAAGATTTATTACCAATATGGATTATTCGTCGGACCGACTTATGACACACATGCAAACGAGAAACAGACGACACAACAGACTCATGCAAATGATGACGAAACGACTCGACAAACTTATGCAAATGATGTAAATGAAACATAACTGACACAACATGCTCTCTATGAGAGAATCTAATAATGACCGGGGTGTCTCTAAAATGTGGTGGCCGATCAGGTGGTTCCCTCGGTGGAGTGTAGAAAAATTCATCTCGTGTGCGCCGAGTGCTCAGGTGACCGTGCGAAACATCTACACTCAAGGGCGAGCTCATGAAGAGCAACATGACTCTCAGGGAGCGTAACGCATCAGGGGGCTCACCAGGAGGTGTGTAAGAAAAGTCATCGCGGATGCGACGACCGCCTGAGTGAAAATCATGTGCACCGACTAGAAAACGTGGCGCTATAGTGTGGTGAGTGTCCCCGACAACAAAGAACTCATCGGGTGGGTCCGCGGGTGGTGTGTCCCAAAATTCATCACGAGTGTGATGTGTCATAAAGTGGGTCCTCAAAATATGAGTAGACTCTAGTGTGCTCAAGGTAGGCCCTACATACGTCTTATTCCACTCACGACCCATCCTCTGGGGCAAGGCCAAAGATGATAGGGGAGGAGACGTCAATAACTCGAAACTCGTAAACAAGCGCCTCACGTGAATCTCATGTTCACCCGGATGTGGTGGATCATCAGGAGGCTCAACTGGGGTCTCGTCATGGGACTCGTCACTAGGTTCAAGGTCCTCTAGATGAGTACCTACAAAAAGGGTAGTGTCCCCGTGAATGGATGACATGGCCACTACGAGATCAACACTAGGCTCTGGGCTCTCGGTCGCGATGTGACTCAGGGACATGATAATGGGAGAGCGACATAGACTTAGACTCAAGAATGGATCCGTAGGTGCGGTGTCAGGAAGTGAGTCTGTGGTTGGGGTGCTAACTAGCCTGGTGGATGGCAGAAGAAGAGGTGTGGGTGAGGGACACAACACTACAGACTCAATAGGTCGCTCAGGCTCACTCTCAGCTGGGGACACAAGAGACGGGTCAGACACAAGAGATAGGTCAATCGCTGGACTAAGCACCTCACTGGGGTGAGAGCAATCCGTATCAGGTATCACTTCTGTCATGTCTGACGGAACAATGGTAGGCAGAGTGGTGTCCTCGATGTGGGAGGAGCTCGTACTGCGGAGGTCAAAGTGAGGATCCAACCGACCAGCTCTTGCGGATCTCAAAGACTGTTCGTAACGAAGAGCAAGCTGATATGTCTGCTCGAGGGACTTCGAGCTATGATAAACTACCTCAGCACGAATGTCTGATCGAAGGCCAGCCCGAAATCTGCAAGAGGTCATGGCTGGGTCCTCTCGGATATCGCTCCTCACAACTAACTCATCAAAGCGATCCCTGTACTCAGCGACGGACATGAATCCTTGCTGAAGGGAAAATAATTGGTCGAGCAAGCGACTCCGATACGACGAAGGCAGATACCTCTGACACAATGTACGCTTCATGTCCACCCAACTAGTGACGCGATGTAGACGGTCTCGCTCGCGTGTCCTCTCAATGCTAGCCCAATATGCTCTCGCCTGATCTAAAAGTCTAAGTTTCGCAAACTTGACGCGACGCTCACCGAATACCTCAAAATGGTCAAAATAATACTCCATATCCACGAGCCAATAACTGAAGGACTCGGGACTCGATGAGCCGTCAAAAGGAGGGGCAACAGTACGAAACTGACTCTCAAGATCTCTCTCGGAACGACGATCCTCATAATAATCATTCCTAAGGTAACCGAGTCGTATCGAAGGATCGACACGATCCGCTCGCGTGTACGGATAAGAACGAAGACAACCATCATACTGATCGTCTCTAGTGTAGTGGTCACGTGTCGGTGGGTCAACACGATCTCTAAAAGTGGTATGCTGCGATCGAGAATAATCGTCGTAGTAACGTGAAGATCTCCCTGACGGGGCTCTGTGAGAGCGGGTGCTAGTGGACTCGAGACCTCTAAGGTGAGGGGAGGCATAATTTTGACACCTAGACATAATAAAAAAATATCCTATAGACTCTACGACTGCGTATCGAAAAGTGCGCACAACCTAGCTCTGATACCAATTGACGCAGGACGAATCTATAGGCGGCGGATAAACCGCGACCCAACCCTACATGCTATGCAAATCCGACAGTTAAATCGCAATTGAATAATAAATAATGATATCACACGCAGTTAATTCACAACAAGATACAATAATTAAATTAGGGCGAAACAGATTTAGGCTTTCCTCCGCGTGGAGGGCCAAAGCAAGAGCGCGCGGCGAATAAACCCTGCAAATCACAATAATATTCTAACAAACAACTACTATGCAAGATATCCAAACCAGGTACGAGATCCAATCCAATATAAATATGTTGAAAATAATAATCCAATACAAATTAGACTCACAAAGTAGTGGGCTGACCAAGACAATGAAGAATCTGGGTCCGGGTATGTAGATCGGCGATCGAAGGTGGAACCGGAGGCGTGACGATAATGGCGGTGGCTGTCCTTGGCGGAAAATAAGGAGATCGGGCCGGAAATGGATAGATCCGGCCACTAGGAGATAGATCCGGGTGGGGAATGGATGGATCCGATGTGTGATAGCGGATCCGGGGTGCGGGAGGGCGTATGATGGTGGAAATAACGGATCGGGAGGAGAAACTCTAGATCTGGAATGATCTAGCGTTTTTAGGCTATTTAGAAGTGGATCCACGGAGAGGAGGGAGGCGACGGCTTGGGGTGGCGGATCCGGAGGAGGTGGTGGCTATGGGGTTGGCAGAGGGGCTGGCGGATGAACAGTGTGCGGATGAACAGTGCGGTGGTGAACAGTGCGCCGGTGAACAGTACCCGCGTGAACAGTACTCGGATGAACAGCGTTCCTGCGGCTTGTGGGGCTGCGGATGAGGGTTTCGGAGGGGGAAGAAGGAGGCAATGGATGGGTAGTACCTTGGGGAGGAGTTTGGGCGCCTAGGAGTCGTCACCTAGGGTTCCACGGCGTCGGCACCGCGGGGTGATCGCTGGAATCCGGGAATAGTCTCTCCAAATTCTGCAATGCCAATAATCAGCCCCTACCTATCTATTTATAATAAAAGGAGGGTTAGGGCATCCCCCATCAACGGCTATGATTGGCCGGAGGTGAGGCTACCTAAATACATCAAAATAAATGCAAACATAGTAAAATAATATATCAAATCGATTCGCAGCGCGAATCCGGACACATCTGTGGAGTCCGATCGTCGATCCGGGCACGCCATATATGGTAAGTCGCCAAATCAGCCCTGAATGGGCCCAAAACTCGTCCTCGTCTCTGCTCCGCATCAATACCTCTTCATTCCAGGACCACATGTCACAGTAACATTGTATTTCATAATCTCTTAATACTTATGTGATCTTTAATGAAATTAGATTTCTTTTTCACCTTTAACTGATCTAAAAGCTTCAATATGCCTCTCTTTAACAACCAATCATGAGAAGTTACATATTTCACATTGAAGATCATATCTACCAGTATTTTACTTATATTCTCAAGAAATACCTCAACTTATCTTACGTGGGAACAAAGATGGGCTGTGATATGGATACGAGTTTTGCAATTAAAAAAAAAACTAAATAGGGGATACATTTTTTGAATTTTTTAATTATTTTAATATAATGCAGGGTAAAGTTTGCCTAAATTTCACACTTGTTGTGGGACCCTTCCCCGAACACTAGTTGCGGGGGATGTTTCGTGCGCCGGGCTGCCCTTTTTTTAATTATTTGAATAAAAATACAAATTAATATGAATACATACTTAAACACTAATAGATATAACAAAGGCATTTGATCAAATGCCTAAATGCCTGCTTGCGAGAGGTCGAAGTTCAACCCTCAGAGTGTCAAGTCTACACAATAAAGAATATATTGTTGAATTATATAAATAAAACTTTATGATATAGATAAAAGAACATATAACACTAGAACCTCAAAGTGCATATGCATTACATTGGCATGCACTTTGAGGTTCAAATACTGAGTTTAGTAAAGAAGTAGAGTGTTAAGATACAATATGGATACATGATTCACGGTTTAAAAAATTATTAGGATGCAATACATGACTCAATGGCAGATGAAATTACAAGGCTTTTATGTGAGGTGTTGTGACTTGAAAAGATTCCATTTTAAGATAGGTACTGTGACTTCAAAAGAATCCATTTTATGTCAATCCGTATTTCTTTTATGGTTTTATTTGAATATTTGTATCGCTCTTAGATATCGTTATTCTTCAATTTAGACAAACTCAGTAACATCATCAATAAGACGCTTTAGGCTTTTCATGCTCTTTACTCACTGCTTCTCAATAATTGTTTCTTTCATGGATATGCTTCCCAATTTAGTTGCATCGTGCATAGCTTAATCATCGTCTATGAGACTATTGCTACCATGGGCTTCGTGTGTGTGCTCTCTGCACTTGGCTTTGCTAATTCATTTACATTATCGCTCCTCATCATAGAAAATTCACACTGACATTTAAATGACGGGAACCATTGAAAATTGTATGCATTTGAATGGATCTTTTCAAATTATACCATTATATTGTTTAATTTATTTTCAACTTAGATGATCTATCAGCGAGTATCTTTCAAGTTCGTAGTCTTCTGAACGGTGGCCGAACTAGAAATTTATTTCAACTCGGGCACACTTAAAAAATAACTATATATGAATGCTTAAATTAAATGTTATAAGCTTTAAAGTGAAAATTTTTCTTACTATAGCATTCTATAAGATTAAGATAAACAAATCACAATTGAAACGTTAACAATATTCACTTTGTTTTAGGCTCTCAAAATTAAAAAACAAATAATATTTTAACTATTAACAATCTTTTGATTTGAGTGCCCATAAACATTTAGAAAGATATTATGTACCATGAAAAAAAACATGTTCAAGTTCAACCACAACAAGTAATGCATTTTGGACACTAATAGATGATTCAAACTCAAAATTTCTAAAAATAAATCTTTATATGACTCTTAGTAAATACTACTAAACTATAAATACAAGTAACAATTTATAAGGACAGAAGACAAAGGGAAATTAAATACAAGGAACACAATTTGATAAACTTCTCCACGCAGCTGGTAAGAAGATGACGGGGACAAAACACAAAGGGCAAATAACTATATATGAATGCTTAAATTAAATGTTATAAGCTTTAAAGTGAACAATTTTCTTACTATAGCATTCTATAAGATTAAGATAAACAAATCACAATTGAAACGTTAACAATATTCACATTGTTTTAGGCTCTCAAAATTAATAAGTAAATAATATTTTAACTATTAACAATCTTTTTGATTTGAGTGCCCATAAACATTTAGAAAGATATTATGTACCAAGAAAAAAACATGTTCAAGTTCAACCACAACAAGTAATGCATTTTGGACACTAATAGATGATTCAAACTCAAAATTTCTAAAAATAAATCTTTATATGCCTCTTAGTAAATACTACTAAACTATAAATACACGTAACAATTTATAAGGACAGAAGACAAAGGGAAATTAAATACAAGGAACAAAATTTGATAAACTTCTCCACGCAGCTGGTAAGAAGATGACGAGGAGGTAACAAAACACAAAGGGCAAAAAGAACAAAAAAATGAAGAAAATAAAAACAAGATGATGAGATCAAAAAACTGAGAAACAAGAAGATGTGAATTTTCTACCATCACAATAAGAAGCGCAGGACCGGCGGTTTGATCGGATCAAAGACGGGATCACTCCTCCGCTGCAAGGGGTGTAAAAAGCAAAGAACAAAGACGTCTTCATCCGCAACACATCTTCCTATGCAATTCTTGTTGTTTTTAATCCCAACAACCCTGCTTCCCATCGCCCCATCAAGCTACTCTTGAGCCTTGGGACAGTAAATATAGGCCCAGTACAGTAGCCTTTTTCAGAAATAGGGACAGAGCTATGATATCAGGCTATCAGCTCAATTTTTTTCCTTTGAAATATGCTTTTGATCCTATGTACAGAGCTATGCTGGCTACCTAAACCTTTTTTAGAAATACGACCCGAGCATGTGCCCAGGTGTGCCTCTATTTGGTTCCGCCAATGCTTCTGGTTCACATTGGGTTCTCTTAAATCCTTACTCCTCTTAAAGATTGATCTTTTCGTGAGTCGCATTTATCGTTGCTCTTTGAATTATATCGCTCTTAAATATCATTGTTCTTCAATTTATTCTTTTGGTGAGACAAACCAAGTAACATCATCATTATGTGGTAATTGTTTCACCAACTATTCGTGGTATTATACATTAAGAATTTCAAAAGAGCCTCACATGTCGACGTTTTATGCTTTCCATGCTCTTTACTCATTACTCCTCAATAACTGTTTCTTTCAAGTATATGCTTCCCAATTTAACTACTTCGCACATTGCTTACTCGTCATCTTTGAGAATATAGCTATCATGGGCTTCCTATGTGTATTTTCTCTACACTTGGCTCTGCTAATTCATTTACATTATTGCACTTCATAGAAATATTACATGGGCATTTACACGACATGAACGATAATAAATTGTATGCATTTGAATGGATACTTATTTTATTATGCCATTTTGATGTTATTTAATTTTCAACTTAGTAATAATGATTTTAGTTTATTTTTTGGGTTTGTAATTTTGGAAAAAATTTATGGAGGGAAATTTCCTTCCATTTAATTCCTTCATTTCAATCAAATTAATTCATTGGTTTATTTAGGTTTATTTATTCCAATTAAATTAATTGGTAGGATTGAACGAAGAGCTTTTAATCGGATGAATGAGATCTTCTCAATGTCCTTAATTTAAAGACAAAAGATTTTGCAATATCCAAATTAAATGTATGCCGTTTGAGAGTGTTGTGGATATCTTCCGACATGTCGGCCAACATAAAGGTTTCATGGACAAAACGACATGTTTCAGATATTTTTTTGCAAAATATCCTTTTGGAATATATCCCCCGATATATCTGCTATTGACCGATATATTCGCCGATATATCGGCCGATATATCCGGACATTTTATCGACTAGTTTTATTTCAAGTTATTTTAATTATTGTCTATGGTCTAATAGATAATAAACCGAAATTGTTTCATTGTTTAGGTAGTTTTTTCCATTCCTCTGGCTTTCTTCCTTGTTCAAGTCCGTCATCGACTTCAATTATGCATGGTCTTTAAATTATGGACTAAAGGTTCCTTATCTTCCATTGGCATAGACAACTTTCTGACTTTCTGCCTCCTCTACTTTATTTCACGCGTTATACTGTTATTACTTATGTAGCACAATGTTTATATTAGTTTGATAAATTTAGGAGTTCAATAAATATCAAATTATTAATATATTAATATATATATATAAATTAAAAAAATGATTAAATTTATATATAATTACACATATAAATAATTAAATATTAAAACCCAATATATGAAATATCCCCGATATATCCCCCGACATATTAAAACCGACATAAAAAAACCTAAACCGACGTGCCCCCGATATCCGACATCTACAACCTTGCCCCGTTTCAATATTTGGGTATCCCGTATCCCTATATTTAACGGACGGACTCAGATCCGTTTCTTTTGATCCAATGTACAGAGCTAGGCTGGATACCTAAACCTTTTTCAGAAATATGACCCGAGCATCTGTCCATGTGTGCCTCTATTTGGTCCCGCCAGTGCTTCCGGTTCATATTAGGTTCTCTTAAAACCTTACTCCTCTTAAAGATTGATCTTTTCGTGAGTCGCAATTACCGTTGCTCTTTGAATTATATTGCTCTTAAATATCATTGTTCTTCAATTTATTCTTTCGGTGAGACAAACCAAGTAACATCAACATTATGAAGTAATTGTTTCACCAACTATTTGTGGTATTATACATTAAGAATCAAAAGAACCGCATATGTCAACGTTTTATGCTTTTCATGCTCTTTACTCACTACTCAATAATTGTTTCTTTCATGTATATGCTTCCCAATTTAACTACTTCGCGCATTGCTTACTCGTCATCTTTGAGAATATAGCTATCATGGGCTTCCTATGTGTATTTTCTCTACACTTCGCTTTGCTAATTCATTTACATTATTGCTCTTCATAGAAATATTACATGGGCATTTACACGACATGAACGATAATAAATTGTATGCATTTGAATGGATACTTATTTTATTATGCCATTTTGATGTTATTTAATTTTCAACTTAGTAATAATGATTTTAGTTTATTTTTTGGGTTTGTAATTTTTGGCAAAATTTTATGGAGAGAAATTTCCCTCCATTTAATTCCTTCATTTCAATCAAATTAATTCATTGGTTTATTTAGGTTTATTTATTCCAATTAAATTAATTGGTAGGATTGAACGAAGGACTTTTAATCGGATGAATGAGATCTTCTCAATGCCCTTAATTTAAAGACAAAAGATTTCGCAATATCCAAATTAAATGTATGCCGTTTCAATATTTGGGTATCCCGTATCCCTATATTTAACGGACGGACTCAGATCCGTTTCTTTTGATCCTATGTACAGAGCTAGGCTGGATACCTAAACCTTTTTCAGAAATATGACCCGAGCATCTGTCCATGTGTGCCTCTATTTGGTCCCGCCAGTGCTTCTGGTTCATATTAGGTTCTCTTAAAACCTTACTCCTCTTAAAGATTGATCTTTTCGTGAGTCGCAATTACCGTTGCTCTTTGAATTATATTGCTCTTAAATATCATTGTTATTCAATTTATTCTTTCGGTGAGACAAACCAAGTAACATCAACATTATGAAGTAATTGTTTCACCAACTATTTGTGGTATTATACATTAAGAATCAAAAGAACCGCATATGTCAACGTTTTATGCTTTTCATGCTCTTTACTCACTACTCAATAATTGTTTCTTTCATGTATATGCTTCCCAATTTAACTACTTCGCACACTACTTACTCGTCTTCTTTGAGAATATAGCTATCACAGGCTTACTATATGTATTTTCTCAACACTTGGCTTTGCTAATTAATTTACATTATTGCTCTTCATAGAAATATAGCATGGGCATTTATACTACATGAACGATAATAAATTGTATACATTTGAATGGTTCAATCAAATTAAATCATTGGTTAATTTAGGTTTATTTATTCCAATTAAATGAATTGGTAGGATTGAAAGGAGGACTTTTAATTGGATGACTGAGATCTTCTCAATGTCCTTAATTTAAAGTCAAAAGATTTCGCAATATCCAAATTAATTGTATGTCGTTTCAATATTTGGGTATCCGTATATTTAATGGAAGGACTCAGATCCGTTTCTTTTGATCGTATGTACAGAGCTAGGCTGGCTACCTAAACCTTTTTCAGAAATACGACCCGAGCATGTTCTTTACTCACTACTCCTCAATAATTGTTTCTTTCATGTACATGCTTCCCAATTTAACTACTTCGCACATTGCTTGTTCGTCATCTTTGAGAATATAGCTATCATGGGCTTCCTATGTGTATTTTCTCTACACTTCGCTTTGCTAATTCATTTACATTATTGCTCTTCATAGAAATATTACATGGGCATTTACACGACATGAACGACAATAATTTGTATGCATTTGAATGGATACTTATTTTATTATGTCATTTTGATGTTATTTAATTTTCAACTTAGTAATAATGATTTTAGTTTATTTTTTGGGTTGTAATTTTTGGAAAAATTTTATGGAGGGAAATTTCCCGCCATTTAATTCCTTCATTTCAATCAAATTAATTCAATGGTTTATTTAGGTTTATTTATTCTAATTAAATTAATTGGTAGGATTGAACGAAGGACTTTTAATCGGATGAATGAGATCTTCTCAATGCCCTTAATTTAAAGACAAAAGATTTCGCAATATCGAAATTAAATGTATGTCGTTTCAATATTTGGGTATCCGGTATCCCTATATTTAACAGACGGACTTAGTTACGTTTCTTTTGATTCTATGTACAGAGCTAGGCTGGATACCTAAACCTTTTTCAGAAATATGACCCGAGCATCCGTCCAGGTGTGCCTCTATTTGGTCCTGCCAGTGCTTCTGGTTCACATTGGGTTCTCTTAAAACCTTACTCCTCTTAAAGATTGATCTCTTCGTGAGTCGCAATTACCGTTGCTCTTTGAATTATATCGCTCTTAAATATCATTGTTCTTCAATTTATTCTTTCGGTGAGACAAACCAACATCAACATTATGAAGTAATTGTTTCACCAACTATTCGTGGTATTATACATTAATAATCAAAAGAACCGCAGATGTCAATGTTTTATGCTTTTCATGCTCTTTACTCACTACTCAATAATTGTTTCTTTCATGTATATGCTTCCCAATTTAACTACTTCGCACATTGCTTACTTGTCTTCTTTGAGAATATAGCTATCACGGGCTTCCTATATGTATTTTCTCTACACTTGGCTTTGCTAATTAATTTACTTTATTGCTCTTCATAGAAATATTGCATGGGCATTTATACTACATGAACGATAATAAATTGTATACATTTGAATGGATACTTATTTTATTATGCCATTTTGATGTTATTTAATTTTCAACTTAGTAATAATGATTTTAGTTTGTTTTTTTGGTTTGTTATTTTTGGATTTTAATTTTTGGCAAAAATTTATAGAGGGAAATTTCCCTCCATTTAATTCATTCATTTCAATCAAATTAAATCATGGGTTAATTTAGGTTTATTTATTCCAATTAAATTAATTGGTAGGATTGAAAGGACTTTTAATTGGATGACTAAGATCTTCTCAATGCCCTTAATTTAAAGTCAAAAGATTCCGCAATATCCAAATTAATTGTATGTCGTTTCAATATTTGGGTATCCTTATATTTAACGGAAGGACTCAGATCCATTTCTTTTGATCCTATGTACAGAGCTAGGCTGGCTACCTAAACCTTTTTCAAAAATACGACCCGAGCATGTTCTTTACTCACTACTCCTCAATAATTGTTTCTTTCATGTATATGCTTCCCAATTTAACTACTTCGCGCATTGCTTGCTCGTCATCTTTGAGAATATAGCTATCATGGGCTTCCTATGTGCATTTTCTCTACACTTCGCTTTGCTAATTCATTTACATTATTGCTCTTCATAGAAATATTACATAGGCATTTACACGACATGAACGATAATAAATTGTATGCATTTGAATGGATACTTATTTTATTATGCCATTTTGATGTTATTTAATTTTCAACTTAGTAATAATGATTTTAGTTTATTTTTTGGGTTTGTAATTTTTGGCAAAATTTTATGGAGGGAAATTTCCCTCCATTTAATTCCTTCATTTCAATCAAATTAATTCATTGGTTTATTTAGGTTTATTTATTCCAATTAAATTAATTGGTAGGATTGAACGAAGGACTTTTAATCGGATGAATGAGATCTTCTCAATGCCCTTAATTTAAAGACAAAATATTTCGCAATATCCAAATTAAATGTATGCCGTTTCAATATTTGGGTATCCTGTATCCCTATATTTAACGGATGGACTCAGATCCGTTTCTTTTGATCCTATGTACAGAGCTAGGCTGGATACCTAAACCTTTTTCATAAATATGACCCGAGCATCTTGCTAGGTGTGCCTCTATTTGGTCCCGCCAATGCTTCTTGTTCACATTGGGTTCTCTTAAAACCTTACTCCTCTTAAAGATTGATCTCTTCGTGAGTCGCAATTACCATTGCTCTTTGAATTATATCGCTCTTAAATTTTATTGTTCTTCAATTTATTCTTTCGGTGAGACAAACCAATTAACATCAACATTATGAAGTAATTGTTTCACCAACTATTCGTGGTATTATGCATTAAGAATCAAAAGAACAACAGAGGTCAACGTTTTATGCTTTTCATGCTCTTTACTCACTACTCAATAAAATTAATTGGTAGGATTGAACGAGGACTTTTAATCGGATGAATGAGATCTTCTCAATGCCCTTAATTTAAAGACAAAAGATTTCGCAATATCCAAATTAAATGTATGCCGTTTCAATATTTGGGTATCCCGCATCCCTATATTTAACGGACGGACTCAGATCCGTTTCTTTTGATCCTATGTACAGAGCTAGGCTGGATACATAAACCTTTTTCAGAAATATGACCCGAGCTTTTCATGCTCTTTACTCACTACTCAATAAAATTAATTGGTAGGATTGAACGAAGGACTTTTAATCGGATGAATGAGATCTTCTCAATGCCCTTAATTTAAAGACAAAAGATTTCGCAATATCCAAATTAAATGTGTGCCGTTTCAATATTTGGGTATCCCGTATCCCTATATTTAATGGACGGACTCAGATCCGTTTCTTTTGATCCTATGTACAGAGCTAGGCTGGATACCTAAACCTTTTTCAGAAATATGACCCGAGCATCTGTCTAGGTGAGCCTCTATTTGGTCCCGCCAATGCTTCTGGTTCACATTGGGTTCTCTTAAAACCTTACTCCTCTTAAAGATTGATCTCTTCGTGAGTCGCAATTACCGTTGCTCTTTGAATTATATCGCTCTTAAATTTTATTGTTCTTCAATTTATTCTTTCGGTGAGACAAACCAATTAACATCAACATTATGAAGTAATTGTTTCACCAACTATTCGCGGTATTATACATTAAGAATCAAAAGAACAGCATATGTCAACGTTTATGCTTTTCATGCTCTTTACTCACTACTCAATAATTGTTTCTTTTATGTATATGCTTCCCAATTTAACTACTTCGCACATTGCTTACTCGTCTTCTTTGAGAATATAGCTATCACGGGCTTCCTATATGTATTTTCTCTACACTTGGCTTTGCTAATTAATTTACATTATTGCTCTTCATAGAAATATTGCATGGGCATTTATACTACATGAACGATAATAAATTGTATACATTTGAATGGATACTTATTTTATTATGCCATTTTGATGTTATTTAATTTTCAACTTGGTAATAATGATTTTAGTTTATTTTTTTGGTTTGTAATTTTTTTATTTTTTATTTTTGGTAAAAATTTATGGAGGGAAATTTCCCTCCATTTAATTCATTCATTTCAATCAAATTAAATCATGGGTTAATTTAGGTTTATTTATTCCAATTAAATTAATTTGGTAGGATTGAAAGGACTTTTAATTGGATGACTGAGATCTTCTCAATGCCCTTAATTTAAAGTCAAAAGATTTCGCAATATCCAAATTAATTGTATGTCGTTTCAATATTTGGGTATCCTTATATTTAACGGAAGGACTCAGATCCGTTTCTTTTGATCCTATGTACAGAGCTAGGCTGGCTACCTAAACCTTTTTCAGAAATACGACCCGAGCATGTTCTTTACTCACTAATCCTCAATAATTGTTTCTTTCATGTATATGCTTCCGAATTTAACTACTTCGCACACTGCTTACTCGTCTTCTTTGAGAATATAGCTATCAAGGCTTCCTATATGTATTTTCTCTACACTTGGCTTTGCTAATTAATTTACATTATTGCTCTTCATAGAAATATTGCATGGGCATTTATACTACATGAACGATAATGAATTGTATACATTTGAATGGATACTTATTTTATTATGCCATTTTGATGTTATTTAATTTTCAACTTAGTAATAATGATTTTAGTTTATTTTTTTGGTTTGTAATTTTTGGATTTTTAATTTTTGGCAAAAATTTATGGAGGGAAATTTCCCTTCGTTTAATTCATTCATTTCAATCAAATTAAATCATGGGTTAATTTAGGTTTATTTATTCCAATTAAATTAATTGGTAGGATTGAAAGGACTTTTAATTGGATGACTGATATCTTCTCAATGCCCTTAATTTAAAGTCAAAAGATTTCGCAATATCCAAATTAATTGTATGTCGTTTTAATATTTGGGTATCCTTATATTTAACGGAAGGACTCAGATCCGTTTCTTTTGATCCTATGTACAGAGCTAGGCTGGCTACCTAAACCTTTTTCAGAAATACGGCCCGAGCATGTTCTTTACTCACTACTCCTCAATAATTGTTTCTTTCATGTATATGCTTCCGAATTTAACTACTTCGCACACTGCTTACTCGTCTTCTTTGAGAATATAGCTATCAAGGCTTCCTATATGTATTTTCTCTACACTTGGCTTTGCTAATTAATTTACATTATTGCTCTTCATAGAAATATTGCATGGGCATTTATATTACATGAACGATAATAAATTGTATACATCTGAATGGTCCAATCAAATTAAATCATTGGTTAATTTAGGTTTATTTATTCCAATTAAATTAATTGGTAGGATTGAAAGGAGGACTTTTAATTGGATGACTGAGATCTTCTCAATGCCCATAATTTAAAGTCAAAAGATTTCGCAATATCCAAATTAATTGTCTGTCGTTTCAATATTTGGGTATCCTTATATTTAACGGAAGGACTCAGATCCGTTTCTTTTGATCCTACGTAAAGAGCTAGGCTGGCTACCTAAACCTTTTTCAGAAATACGACCCGAGCATGTGTCTAGGTGTGCCTCTATTTGGTTCCGCCAGTGCTTCTGGTTCACATTGGGTTCTCTTAAACCCTTACTCTTAAAGATTGATCTTTTCGTGAGTCGCAATTATCGTTGCTCTTTGAATTAAATCGCTCTTAAATATCACTGATCTTCAATTTATTCTTTCGGTGAGACAAACCAAGTAACATCATCATTGTGAAGTAATTGTTTTACCAACTATTCGTGGTATTATACATTAAGAATTTCAAAAGAACCTCACATGTCGACGTTTTATGCTTTCCATGCTCTTTACTCATTACTCCTCCATAATTGTTTCTTTCATGTATATGCTTCCCAATTTAACTACTTCGCACACTGCTTACTCGTCATCTTTGAGAATATAGCTATCATGGGCTTCCTATGTGTATTTTCTCTACACTTGGCTTTGCTAATTCATTTACATTATTGCTCTTCATAGAAAAATCACATGGGCATTTATACAACATGAACGATAATAAATTGTATGCATTTGAATGGATACTTATTTTATTATGCCATTTTGATGTTATTTAATTTTCAACTTAGATGATCTGCCATATATTTGGGCCACAATTTGAAAGAATATAATATGTTGAAAAATTGTTTGGTTGAGAATAAATGAGGCATCTTACTCCCACTGCTTTCTTCGTTTTTTTCTTATTGACATACTCTTCTTTTACATCTACCTATTTCATAGAATGATCAACTATAAATTATCTGTCAGGTTCAAAAATTGTTACAATCTCCTTCATAAAAATTAATATTAGATGCGTTTTACTTCTTAGCTCACTGCAGATTACTAAATCAATTTACTTTTCATTTGATTGCAGCTGTTTTTTTTTACATCGGACTACTAGATTTTTACTTTGTTACCGCTTAATCCATAAGCATCTTGAATTTTAAAAAAACAGAGACCAGTACGCATTCCATAATGAAATGATAATATATTCACTCTTACAACTTTTGAACCTTTACATAATATGGACTTGTGTTAGTACATCCGTTGTTACAAATAAAGTTTACATATCTAACTATTTCTCCTGGGTGCTTGTTTAGCTGTTTCAATGGCTTAATGGAGATAATTAGCATGTTATTAGCCTATTACTGCATTTCTCTTTGAGGATTTCTTACCATAAATAGGCCGCAGGCGTTGTATTTCTCATAGGTTACTTAATATGGACTTGCATTAGTACTGTTGCTGTTACAAATAAAAGTTTACATAGGAACGTTTAGATATCTACCTATCTCTCCTGGAGCTTCTTTAGTTGTGTTCAATTGTTTAATGGAGATAATTGCATGAGCCTATTACTGCATTTATCATTGAGAATTTCTTAACATGAATAAGCCACAGGCTGCTGTTAATTCAATTTGTTTGTTTATTATTTTGGTGGGATTTGAAAGCTCCTGTTATAGTTAGATAATAGTACTAGAGTGCAGAGGAGAATTGATTTGAAAGTTCCTATGAAGTTTTGTAATAGTTTATATATTTTCTAAGATTACATCATTCAAACGAGTCTTTCTCCTCTGCCGTGCAAGACCAATGCTCTGGATGCTGAATGAAGGAAGCATGGTTATGTGCACATAAATCAAAATGGATTCTTGGGTTTGCCCTCTCTGATGTCTTTGGCTTTGATTTGAGGGCATGATTCCGCAACAAACATAACGGTATAGGGGGCCACTATTTCAGTGGTAATCTGTGAGCAGCCACTTTGTGCATTTATTGTCAAAGGTTCGGTCTTTCTCCTCTGAGAGAAGCCACTTTGTGCATAGGGCCAAAGGTTAGGTCTGTTTCCAATCTTCCCCCGCCCATACCCCCAATGATTGGGGACTATATGGGTTCTGTTGTTGTTGTTGTACATCATTCAAACGAGTCTTATTTTTTTTGCTACTCACGTATTGACACAGTAAAAACAATTACCATAGTGAACCAATGGAGTTTCTTTTACCACTCTTCATGTTAGAATGCATCTACATTGGACAATTCTATCATGTGGGTATGCTTATGTCGAGAATATGTTCTCAATGTCATCATTCATGATTCTTTTCCAAGCAAATATTTTTTTAACAAATAACACAAATTTCCTACCAAAATTTATTACTTGCACAATACAATAGGCTTTAGGCAACATGTTCTACAAATGAATCGGGGACGGACCACCGGATCACGACAACCACCAATTCAGGAACATAGAGATGCCAGGACGCAAGGAAATGTTGTCCCACGCAGAGTACTGTCATGGGCGAAAAACTGTCACGGGCGCACAGCCCCCCCCCCCCCCCGGGTGCATTCACACTCGTGTGTGTGTGTGTGTGTGTGTGTGTATAGACACGAGCGCACACACACATGGAGTATTAAGGTGCTAAGCATGTGAAATTTGGTCATTCAACACAATCAACCAAAATAAGACTATAGAAACTTAGCATGAGCTAGTTTATCTTTTAAAATATTTTGTATTATTATTTACTACGCATTGTTTAATGTTTAAGCATTATTTAAATGTGTGTGCCTCATTTTCAGAAGTTATGATGCAAGGTTGTCATCTAAGAAGGATTAAATAAAATGCTTTAATTATCTAACTAAACAGCTGACCAGATTAACACTGCATCAAATTCATGCAACCATGACTGCAATGTTCCATCCTCATTCATGAAAAACAAATAAATGGCCAACATGCCAATGTCAATAATCTAGAGAGAGATGAAGAAGATGAGAACGAGTAGCCAATTGAAGAAACCGGATTATTAATTGACCAACTAAAAAACTATTTTATCTTAGATGTACATGAACACTAGTGATAACAGTTTTCATTACCCAATTGAAGCTTCCCAATCATGGCTCTGAATAATTAAATGTTAAACTTGGAGGTCTAGGTCACGCAGACAATCTAGGGACAAATTATATAGATGATCTGTCAAAAATTCCATCTCATAAGTTATATCAAAGATAGATGAAAACAACACCGAAGGCAACCCTTACAAAATATAACATTCAAGTTCATTGAAAGACAATCTCTTCGGGAGTAAACCTTAGGGATTTATAAACATTGATTACACATTTGGGTTCTATTTCAAATACATAACTAACTATGATGCTAACTACCGCTGATTTTTAGAAGTCAAGTACCGTGGCAAAGTCCATGAAATATTCATTTGATGAAGGGTCTTCTACAAACAAAAATAAGGAGAAACTATAAGGAGAAGGAAATATGCAAGGACCTACCATAACTCCAAAAAACAATTCATTTGGTGACCATTACTAAGTACCAAATCACATTACGATAAAACTAGTACTTGAACTGCAAACTCTCCCCTGGAAAGTGGAAGGAATGAAAAATTACAACTACTTCATTGAAGAGCATCGTACTATGGAAAAATGAATCCTTCACATTCGATGGCAACATTAGGAGAGATAAGGGTAGGGTCGTCCTCCGAATTGGACCACATGGTCACCGTAAGAATCTACGTAAAATATGGTTAATTGATGACATCATTAGAATTGATAGCAAAAAGAATTTTATCTATGCCAAAACGGTGGGAAGATCAAGACTAGTGACATTCCACATCCCATCCCTTCCTATATCCTTGACAAATACACAATGCTGCAACGATAACCTTTCAAATACCAACTAGCAAAAGAAGAAAGATTCATGGCACGGAGACCCTAGAATCTACACAATCGGCATAATTATAGTAATGCAGACCAAGAGATCGTCGATGATAAGCAAAAGTCAATGACAATGTTTGCATGCTCTATTGATTCAGGAGAATGAAAAGAAGACAAGTGGTGGCAAAATCCACTTACTGTAAATGCCCATGCCAAAGATTCTCAAGATGAAGATTTCAATCTTGAGAAAATAGAAGTGGCACATATAGGAAACTGCAATGCTTAAGGAGCTAGATGTTGACTATCAAACTAGCATCCACATATGTAATTCACAAACAAATGAATGTACGAATTTTTCCCAAAATGAGCATCAATGTATTGAACACTGAACACTCGCACAACAACAGAAAAGATAAATTACAGAATACCAAACTCTCAGTTCACGCACATACTAGAGTCTGAAAGCATATATGAATAAAATTACACAGGCAAGAGGGTATAAATACGACATAAATTGCACGAAAATAAAACATCCGGCAAGAAATCTAAAAAAACAACAAACTATTTAACTATTTCTTACATTTCCGAATGCGCGCGGCAGGGTAGCCGCATGATGAGCAGGTGCTTTTCTGAAGATGAAAACTCCTGCGACCGCACCTGATGCAAAGGGTATGTGTTTTGTTCCTGCGCTTGCCAAAAGAACCGGTACCTTTTCCCTGCGAGAAAAGAGAGGAAGATGATATGATTTGTGACGAAACCGATGAATTTATGCTACAGTTCTTACCATTTTGAAGCTGGGTGGCTGGCGGGGGCAGAGAAATTCGGCTTCGTTTGTTTTGGTTGTTGCTGATACAGAAGGAGTTAGAAATGGAGTTTGAAAAAGGGGGTGTATTTTTGAAAAATGGAGTTTGCTACAAAAAACTATTTGTGTAAAATAGAGTTGCAGAGGTGTTCTAAAAGAAGTGCAGACATAAAGCAAAATAACAAAGTGAAAATCTCTTCTTTTTTTTCACGTTAAAAAACTGAAAATCTACACAATTTTCATGTTAACAAACTGAAAAATCTACACATTTTTCATGTTAACAAACTGAAAATCTACACATTTTCCATGTTAACAAACTGGAAATCTCTTTTTAGTAGAGCAGGTCTGGAAAAAATGGGTGCGAGAGCAGATCTGGAAAACTACAATGCAGGAAAAAACTGAAGCAGTAAAAAAAATGAAGCAGGAAAAAATGGGTGCGACAGCAGATCTGGAAAAAATGTGGAAGAAAATCGTTGAAGGTCTGGAAAAAATGGGTGCGAGAGCAGATCTGAAAAACTACAATGCAGGAAAAAACTGAAGCAGTAAAAAAACTGAAGCAGTAAAAAAACTGAAGCAGGAAAAAATGGGTGCGACAGCAGATCTGGAAAAAATGTGGAAGAAAAATCGTTGAAGAGCACATCTGGAAAGCAGAAATAGTATACAGATTTCTTCAACTGTATCGTATACAAATTTCTACAAAAAACAAGGGTCCGCTCGGTTCACATGTTTTGGTTTTGAAGAATTGGAATTCAGTCAAAACCAAAACCAACAGTTTTGGTTTTGCCTGGATTCCAATTATGCTGTTTGGTTGCAGGAAGGTTTTGAGTTACAGGAATTGGAATTTGGCAAATCTGCTGTTCGGATGCAAGGTAGAAATATAATACTCATCGGAGCAAGTGACTGTGCCTGAACCTAACACCAGGAAAATGATAAACCTAAACCAAAAATAATCAAAACCTGAACCTAACAAACAACATTTTTTTTACAAAACGAAATTTCTGCAGATCTAGGGTTGAAAAATTTTGAGATGCAGATGCGAAACCGGAGTTTGAGATGCAGATCTACCTCCAAAATAACTTCACAGCGGAAGAGGTACAGATCTAGGGTTCTATCGACCTCAAATCAGGAACGGCGACGAAACAAACGAGGTAAGAAACAATGGAGGTGATCCAGTAGAGGGAGATGCGAGGAAGAGGAAGCACAAAATTTTACCGGCGGCGAGGATGCAGAGAACGACGGGGAGGCTGCAGAGATCGACGAGGGAGGAAGGAGGAAGAGCCGCGTTCTTCGTTCTTCGCTTGCGCCGTCCAAAACCAGCGAAAAACAACCCGAGGACCCTAAGATTATTAGGAAGCAGGAACACGATTATAAAGGAACACGATTATAAAGGTAGATCTGTAAATATTGGCATGAAGAAGAGGGAGGAAAAAACTCGCAGGAGAATGAAGAAGCAAACCTTGCGAAAGATTGGAAGAGGCCGACGGCGAGCAGAAATGGAGCAGAAGACCTCCGCTCCGTCGAGGGAGAGGCTCGCGCGATTGGGATGAGAGAACTTTTCGAGCGGCGAAGACTACGGTTCTGTGGAAACCCTAGAGAATTACAACTATACCCCTTATCTTTTATTTTTATACTCTGGTCTTAGGGGGTTAATTACAACTATACTCCTTATATTATAGAAAATTTTTTTCGTATCTCGCACCGCGATCAAGATGAGATGAGTGCATCTCAACCATTGATAGCTCTAAATATTGCAGTATTTATGAATAATAAATAATGTCAGTATTTTCTCTACCGTCGGATCAAAGATCATATGGCTGTATTTTCCCCCCACCTATTTCTAGGTGAGAGTTGCGCACCTAAGTATAGCTCTATATTATAAACCCTAATCATTGATTAAGGCTTCGAATTAAAGCGATGTTAAACGTAGATCAGTTTTGGCTATATGCACGTCACAATTTTTTAAAAAGAGCAATGTTCCACGCAGACCGGTTTTGGTTATATGCAGGACACGATTTTTTTTTAAAGTATTATTTTTTTCCTTTTCTATCTGCACGCCATAGAACTAGACTTATACGCATCACCATGGCCCACGGCCCGTGCAATCGCCGGACGAGATTGAGTTTCCTCTCTGATCTCCTCTCCCTCCTCTGGCGACTCCGGTCGATGATCCTCTCCGGCCGACCACCTCCTTCCCTTCTCCGACCGACGAGCTCCTCTCTCTTCCTCTATAACTTATTTTTCTATTTTCGAAAAAGCTACATTTATCCAAAATACTGTAAATAGTGTTATGTCTCTGAATTTAATTAAAGGATAATGTTTTGTGCATAAATAAAGTGTGTTTTTGTGATTTTACACGTGTTTTATTGATTGAAGCCTTGAAAGGGGTGGCCCAAAACATATTTTTTGTGATATATAGAATCAAAATGATTATAATGTATTTTGTTCGACTACTATTGTGGGTCAAATAGACTACAAAAATATATTTATTTTGCTTTTATGAATGCTATATTTTGCTTGGTGATTTATTTAAAAAAATATTAATTTGATTTTTGAATATGGTCTGTGTAACACCCCTGAATTTTTGGCTATTATTTGAAAATATAATAACGTAAGGGCGTTACGTTAGTGCGGAGTTAACGATGTGTCGTCGTTTGTGCGTTTTCGCGTCCGTTCGGTAAAGTCGACCAAATTTTGAAACGACTCGGAATTGGAAAATTTTACGTTAGGAAATTATATTATTTAATTTTCGAAAGACCCTCAAAGTTTCGTGGCGATTCGAGCGATATTAGAGTCTCGGTAATTTTTTTAGAAGATTTGTATATTTAACGTTCGCCGTAAACTTTGGAAATTTATATCTCGAAAACGGCGCGTTGGATTTTGGTTTTGACTTCGCCGATGGATTCGTAGCGCCTGCGTTCGCCTTTGGTGCGATTTTCGTCAGTTTCGGCGCTCGTTTAGTTTTTGGTGATAACATAATATTATTATATATTTACTACGTACAAGAAAAAAATATATTAAATTTTCCGTGAAATCCTTTCCTTTCATGTGAAATCCTTTCCTTTAGCGTGAAATATCCTTTTCTTTCGCGTGAAATCATTTCCTTCCTGTGAAACGAATTGCTTCCCGTGAAATCCTTTCTTTCACGTGAAATTCTAATAAAATGAAATTTCTCCCGTGAAATCCTCATTCCTCCCGTGAAATGAAATTTCTCCCGGGAAATCTATTCCCTCGGTTGATAGTTATAGTAAATATTATTATTATTATTATTATTATTCTTAATATTATTATTATTATCATCTGTATATATGTATAAATACTCCTCTTCCTCCCGTGAGAACCAAAACCTATTTTCATCTTCTTCCGGACATGTTGCGAACCGGAGGCGGAGGCGTTCTTTCGTGAGACTTTCGATCGTCGCTACCGGAGCTCCGGTGCTCGAAATCTTCGCCGGAGCATAGATCTGGAAAGCTCTCGCCGAGCTCTTCGTGTGTGCGGTAAGTATTTTCAGTTTCGTGGATTTTCATTGATGAAGGGTATAGCCCTAATCTTCCTTTTCGTCCCAAAAGTTTCAGAAATCCTTCCTCGAGGTCTTCTAGCGGTCGATCTGCGACGTGGAGTATGTTGGAGGCCGTTTTCTTCAAAAGGTTTGAGGCAAGTGGCGGATTTTCCCCTTGCCATGTTTATTATCACATATTTACCCAATCTTTTACTTCTTATTTTGATTCAAGAATATTGTGTTTGTTTATTACTGCTAAAAATTTCATATATCCAAGTAAATTTGTAGCATGTTCCAAATCAATTCGTTAAGTAGTCATAATTCGCAGTTTTCGTTAACTCAAATTCGTCGAATGAATTTCGCCGAATACATCTAGGCTTCCGTCGAAATAGATTTAGACTTCCGTGAAGTAGTTAAGTCGATTCGTCGATTATGTCTGTACAACCCAGGTGTTCGCCAAGAGGAGCGGAGATTCAAGGATCAACAAGCGAGAAGAGTAGGAAGGCGGACGAGCTGGGTCCTCGGAGGTTGCCTCGCTGGAGGGCGGGCGAGACGGGTCCTCGGAGGTCGCCTCGTTGGAAGGCAGGCGAGTCGGACTCTCGGTGGTCGCTCGCGGAGAGGCGGGCGAGCCGGACTCTCGGTGGTCGCTCGCAAAGAGGCGGGCGAGCCCGGCTTTCGCGGTTCGCGTGAGGAGAGTCAGGCGAGAGGAGCTCTTGTGGGCGGCTCGCCGGTAGGAGTCCAGGGGTGTTTTTACCTGGGAATCCTTAGTGGTCTGCAGTTAGCCTTTCCAAACAGCGGAGTTTGGTTGTTGGCAGACCATTTTGGGCTGCATATAGCAAAAGTGTAAGGCAGAATCCCGCTATTAGCAGACTGCAAGTAAAAAACTATATATAAACCTTGAATGGCACCTTTGGAGAGGATCCAATCTCAGTACTCTGAGCTTCCTTCTCCCTCGATTATCTTGGCTCAACTCACAGGCTCTCCAAGGTGTCCAGTCTCAGCTTTGGCTTGGGAGGGTAAGCGCTCTAAGATCTTTCGGGTGTATGGTGGGACCTCCTCGCTGCGACTAAGGGTCTGTGCCTAGTTCTGAGTCTTCGGTCTGTTCCTTCCGAGGGATCAGTAAGTTAGCTACAAGAAACTGCACCTTTAGTAAGGACAAAATTGTAACAAAGAAGAAATTTGTTACTAATAACTACATTTGGTAACAAAATTTTTCTATCGTTACAAAAGATTAGTTTTTTGTAACAAGTATTTTATATTTTGTTACAATAACTAAATGTTTGTTACAATAAGTGCATGTACTTATAACAAAACCAGTTTTACTTAACAAATAGTAAAATATCCTCACAATAAACAACAATTGTAACAACACCTTGAAAGTATTTGTAACAACTAGAATTTCCTTACAATCCGTATTGTTTTGTAACCAAAGTTTTGTTACAATAAATATATTAAATTTTAAAACATGAGCGCGCATTTTAGGCCTTAGAGCGTATTTTTTCGCCCGAACATGTGTTTTTCACTTGTGCGTGCATTTTTTGTCCGGTGGCGCGTTTTTGCACTAGCATGCATTTTTGCCCGTGCGCATTGTCTCCCAGGCGCACATTTTCTCCCGGGATCATGTTTTCGCCCGAGAACGCATTTTCGAATCATCACTCATTCTCTCCCGAGTTCATTTTTGTCAGAGCGTGTGTTTTTGACTGCGCACACGTTTTGGCTCGGGAGCACAATTTTGTTTGAGCATAATTTATTCGCTCATTAGCGTTTTCTTCAAAAATACATTTTTTCGGGCGCGCTTTTTTCGTCCTGATGATTTTTCTCACCCGGACACGTTTTAGTCTAGCTAGTTACGCATTTTCTCGCGGGCGCGCATTTTTCAACTGGCCGTGCAAGTACTGTTAGCCCAAGCATGCATTTTTCACCTGTGTCACGAAGAGTATCGAGCACGGACGTACCTTTATAATTAATATTGGTGCGTACCCATAAAGGCCTTGGGGTGCGTCTAGAGAAAAACCCCGCTAAAGAGAGGAGGGGGGACCAGTCGAACCCCGGATCGCGGAAGAGGAGGACCCGCCGCGCAAGTACGACGCGCTAGAAACGGCGCCAGGTAAGCACAAAGCCGCACCCCACTACCGGGGTACGATTAGCCCGCACCCCACTAAATTGGGGGCGGTTAGCCCGCATCCCACCCACATGGGGTGCGGCCGGGTCGGCCAAGCCGCACCCTCTCCCCATAGGGGGGTGGCCGGGGGGAGCGGCCAAACCGCACCCCCCATAGGGGGGTGCGGCCAAACCGCACCTCCCCATGGGGGGTGCGGCCCAACCGCCCCCCCCCCCCCCACATAGGGGGGTGCGGCCAAACCGCACCCCCCCCCATGGGGGGTGCGGCCAAACCGCACCCCCCCCATGGGGGGAGCGGCCAAACCGCACCCCCCATAAGGGTGTGCGGCCATAGGAGGGTGCGGCCAAACTGCACCCTCCCATGTGAGGTGCGGCCGAGTCCCCCTCCGCGGGGGATGCAGCCGAAACCGCATCCCCGCGCCGGGAAAGGTTGTAGTCCGCTTTTCCTGGCCTCGCTCACTTTTCTGCCTCGCCTCGCTCACTTTTCCGCCTCGCCTCGCTCACTTTTACGCCTCGCCCCGCTCACATTTCAGCCTCGCTCACTTTTCCGCCTCGCCTCGCTCACTTTTTGTCTTTTTAGTTTCTCACTTTTCAGGAACGGCTTGTCGCCTTTCCTCAAAGGGCAAGATGGTCATTTACGAAAAATGATGATCTGAGTGCCCCAAATCGGGAAATATGATTCGTCCGCCAAGGTGGTTATGGTGGTTACGACGGTGAAATTACCGGGCTACCCCCGGCCAAAGCTATAAAAGGCCCTCAAGGCTTCATTTAAAGGATCCGGCCTTCACGACCAGAGAGAGCTCCTTGAAGATTTCCACGGAATTCTCCTTCGGTGCTTGAAGATCTTCTTCGTGGACTTAGAGATTTCCTTCTTCGCGAAAGCGGACAAGGCTGTCTCACTTTCGTTCTCAGGAAAGCGGACAAGGCTGTCGCACTTTCGTTCTCAGGAAAGCGGACAAGGCTGTCCCACTTTCGTTCTCAAGAAAGCGGACAAGGCAGTCTCACTTCCGTCTTCTCAAAAGCAGACAGGGCGGTCTCACCTCTGTCCTCTGGAAAGCGGACAAGGCCTTCTCACTTTCGTTCACTGCTGTACTCATAGGAAAAGTACTTAGTTTTTCCGAGAGGTGGTCTGTCACCCTCGGAGTGCTCTCTCTCTCTCTCTCTCTTGTAACGAGCAGCGGCCTGTCGCGCTCGATCTCTTAGCATCTAATTGTAACCTCTCTGGAGATAGTGAAATTTGGTCGGCACAGCTCCGGCCACGTGGTTTTTCACCCTTTCCAGGTTTTCCACGCTAAAAAGTCCATGTGTATTCAGCAGATCTCAAATAAACTGTTTGCGCGCTTAGACCGCTCACGAGCTAAGGCAGTTCAATTTAAACCGGTCTACCAAGAGCCCTAAGCGACCCGTAACAGTTTGGCGCCGTCTGTGGGAAGGATTCCCAAAACTCTTGAAAGGCCAACTGCAATGGCAAGAAAGAGTGCTCGCACTACCGATGGATCAATGTCGGAGGGACGCGTCGACCCAGCTCCCTCCAACTCGCTCATCAATGCGCCTCTCGCAGAAGAGGCAGTGCTTACGCCTGCGACGGTTCTGGAAGGTCGCATTCGACAAATGGAAGAGCATCAAGTCGAGATGCTGACTCTCGTGAGAAACCTAGGGCCACCTCGAGTTCCCATTCAGCCTCCAGCATCAAACGCTCCGCCACCCCCAGTTCCGAACCATGCTCCGGTCAAGGGAGCCGTTCAGGAAGATGAAGTCTCTGAAGATTTCTCTGACGCTGCAAGCTCCGCACATCCTGCTCCGCCGGTCGGAGGACCGGAGGCTGACCCCAATCACCCCCGCCAAGGAAGAGCTGCTCCCGTCCGAGCAGTGGAAAGAACCACACGAGAGGAAATACGCGACATGATAGAAGAAGAGTACGCCCAAGCAGGACGATGCGCAACTCTCGCCCGCCGTCCCGCACACCGCGGCTCCCCCCTATCGCCTCAAGTATTGGCTCATCCAATTCCGAACGGCTTCAAGCTTCCCAACATCGAAACGTTCGATGGGACGGACGACCCCCTGGAACATGTCAATCACTTCACCACCATCATGAGGATTTACAGCGCTCCTGATAAACTCCTTTGTCAAGTGTTCCCAGCAACCTTAAAGGGACAAACACGCACTTGGTTCCACTCCCTGCGAGATGGGGCCATCAACAACTTCGCAGAAATGACGCAGCAGTTCGTGGACCAATTCATCGCCAACCGCAGAATTGTCCGAGATCCCTCCCATCTCTCAGGGATCCGCCAAAACGACGGAGAGACACTCAAGGATTTTTTCCGGCGCTTCACTACGGAGTCTCGACAGATCCCAGGAGTCGATCCCGAGCTCTTGCGGGGAGTCTTCCTTGGAGGACTCCGCCCGAGTGGCTTTTACTCAGCTCTTATGAGAGAAACCGTACCAAGTTACCCCGACCTCGTTCACCGAGTTGAAGCTCAGATAGCCACCGATGAGGCCATCGAAGCACACCGCCGGCAGTTCGAGGGGAGCTTGAAGAGGAAGAAAGAGGAGTCGCCGCCGCAGACAGTTCCCAACAGGAACAACAAGCATCACGACAACCCCAACCGAGACCGAAGATCTCACCAGCATCAGGACTACACTCCCTTGAACACCACCAGGACTAACGTTCTCCTCGCCATCCGCGATAGCAACGCGCTCCGCAGGCCCGAACCGCTTACATCGAGCGGAAGAGACCAGACGCAATATTGCGACTTCCATCGCGGGCACGGACACAGTACTGAAAGATGCAAGCGGTTGAAGGAGGAAATCGAGCGTCTTGTCCAGCAAGGCCTCCTCGGAAGGTTTTTACTAAACCAGGTCTCAAACCAACACGGACCGCAGGCTGACAATCCGGTAGAGGACAACGTCGTACCCCGACGCGGATAAGCAAACGGTACTGGACAGGGGAACTTCCCCCTAGTAGAGCGCGCACAACCCGCGTCTCATCTACCGTCAATTTCTAGTTTTTCTTCCAGTTTTTGCTTTTAAAACAGTAAGCCACAAGATTGCACTTGTGCACATGTATCTGTTGTGTGTTCAAATTTACTACAGTTATTCTCTGGCTCTATCAGCAACGTGAATCATTTAAAACAAGGCAGTGAAAGTTAAGCCCACGATCTTCGATACTAACACATAGTAGCAAATTCGCCAACATGGTGAAGAGAAGAGGCCTCTCGCGAGTGGAGGATAAGTGTCATGTATGACAATTTCAATTAGGTCTGCCCAAAAGACCACATTGCCTCGACGCTGCTTGGGCACATTGCCTCGGCGCTGCTTGGGCACATTGCCTCGCCGCTGCTTGGGCACATTGCCTCGGCGCTGCTTGGGCACCTTGCCTCGGCGCTGCTTGGGCACATTGCCTCGGCGCTGCTTGGGCACCTGGCCTCGGCGCTGCTTGGGCACATTGCCTCGGCGCTGCTTGGGCACCTGGACTCGGCGCTGCTTGGGCACATTGCCTCGGCGCTGCTTGGGCACCTGGCCTCGACGCTGCTTGGGCACCTGGCCTCGACGTTGCTTTGGCACATTGCCTCGGCGCTGCTAAGCCGCGAGCTCAGACTCGTGCAAACTTGTCTTGTGTTGAAAAAACTATGTTTAAAAAGACTTCTTACTACAAAAATAGGCACATACCTCGCCACCTATATTTAATAAAGGAAAAATCTTTACTTTGGAGCCCTGCCTCAGGGACTTTGCACCGCCGTCGATTGAAGGTCCACCCTTCTCCTCCGCCGTCAAGTCCTAGCTGTTGGATCGTATAACGCCCTTAGAGGGGGGGGGGGGTGAATAAGGGTGTGTTTAAAAATTAAATTTTTACTTAGTAATTTTTTAAAGAGATTTTACTTTACTAAAAAATTACTTCTAAATACTTTCAAACCAATACAATTTTAGTATTAAACCAAAACACAAATTTCTAAGATAAAGATTATGCCATCAAATATGTAATTACAGAAAAAGACATAATTATATTAATCATGAAATTTGAGTACAATAAAAATGATCTTAACAATGCTTAAGATCAAGTCACAATTATATTAATTAAAAATTCTACAATTTTGGTTTACCAATCCTTCTCCCAAGGATCGGAAGGCTATCGCTTGTCTCTCCCAAGACCAAGCCCAAGCTTATCCTCTAGATCTTCCCAAGATCTAGACATAGCACACAAGGCCACGATTTCCCACCAAGCCACGCAAGGACTTGGACGCTCCGCACAAGGAAGCGATTTTCCCCTAAGCCGCGCAAGGACTTAGACGTCGCACGCAAGACGACGATTTCTCTACCAATACAAAATGAAAAGTATGTGAATGAAAATACAATATGAAAAGAACAACTCCCTAGAAAATCAGATCTCTGAACGGATTGTTGAAGCCTCGAGATGATTGATGATGTAGAAGCGCGCCCGATCTCGTCTTCAATCTTCAATCCTTCTTTGCACAAATGGGAGTTGAGGAGGTTCTGGAGCTCTCTGGTTCGTATGCACTCAGGAAGGGACTGGAATTCTCAAAAGCTTGGAATGCACGAACCAAAAGAACCAATTTATAGAAATTCACTGTCGCCTGGGCGACAGTGACTGTCGGAATTTTCCAACAGCGCTAAACTGCCGCTGGAGTGCCGTCGTGCGGGCAGTTGCTGTAACCGTCGAGCTGTCGCCTGGGCGACATCGATGTCGGATTTCCGACAGCGCAAAACTGCCGGTCGTGGGTGGAGTCGTGGGCAGTTGTTGTAACCTCCGAGCTGTCGCCTGGGCGACATCGCTGTCGGATTTCCGACAGCTCAAAACTGCCTTTCGTCGATCTGCCGTGGAGGGAAGTAGTTGTAACTTCTCTGCTGTCGCCTGGGCGACAGTGGCTGTCGGAATTTTCCGACAGTGAAATTTTCCCACATTCAACTTTAGCTCCAGCAGAAATGTGAACATCGCATACCTGTTATCTGCACACCATTAATAAAAATATAATCAAATATAAACAGGACTTTGTTATTATCAAACCGGAGGAGTGCGAAACGCATACTCCAACAATCTCCCCCTTTTGATAATAACAAATCCATATAAAAAGAAATCATGTCTATTTAGATTGTTGATTTTAACCTTTGGTGTGTGCACAAAAATAACATGATATATTTTTCTTAAAAATAAATAATCTACCTCTAGATGAAAGCTCCCCCTAAATGAATGCTCCCCCTAAATATGATGTATTGTGTAGGTGGAATATTTAGGTGTAATAGATTTGTGATTGTTCTTTTTATACCTTTAATTCTCCCCCTTTTGATATTAGCAAAAGTTAATATTAGATAAAAGAGTAGTTCTTAAGGGAATGGATATAGGATATAGAAAGAAAGAGTAAGCGGAAGCACTTTTTTGTGGAAATGATTGAATTCCATGAAATAATAGGAATATGTCATAGTATGAATAAACTCATGAAGTGACGGTATAGCCATATGAAGTAATGAAACAAAATAACTTAAACATGAGGAAGATCATTTGAAAGTATCATAGAAAGACACAATAGTGTATAGAATTATGGAATATTTTCGGTCCAATTCTCATGAGATGAATATTTATATAACATAATGATGTGTACATGTGATACTTAGATCAAACATATGAAGTTATTTAATTTACATGATCATTGAAATGTAGAACATAATAAAAGCATATAAAGTCAACTTTGACTTTGAAGATATAACACAAGATGATTAGAAAACCATTTTTCTTTTGCACAAGACACTTTACAATTCTGTCCAAGGTGCGTAACCTCACAATGCTCATTAAGACTTATCAGGAGGGTAAGTAGTGCTTGGTGGAGTATCCTTGTCTTTATTTTAAATTTTTTGATCACAGATGTGATATCTTAATTTTGATATATTGATATTTTTTTTTTTGTAATTGACCAAGGATCTCCGAATTCACTTGAATCACAAAAGATGGTGTAATTTTGTTGTGCTAACAAATCAAGGGTGAAAGTTGTATTTAAGAAGTGCTATTTTATTATGTTAAAGCAAACATGATCCATGTATATATTAAAGAAGTAGACATATGTATTGATCAAAAGAAGTGAACGTGATAGTTCATTATGATAGATAAACAATTTCTCATACTTAGAGGCATGCGAAAACAATTTCCAATGGTCTAAACAACTAAGTAGAAGTGTCAATACGATGATAGCTTGGAAATGAAATCATATAAACATGTAAGTCATTTTTTTTAAATAAATAGCACATGGTTTGTCATCAAGTCATGAGGTGAAGCATTAATAATGACATATAACTATTGTAAATCATCAAAGGGACCCAAAATTGAAGTTTTGTCAAAATGGGAGCTGTCGGAAATTTCCGACAGTCACTGTCGCCTGGGCGACAGCCAAAAATATAAATAGGGCTGGGGACCGAGTCAAACCCTATTGTGCATCATTTCCTGGAGTTAAAAAACGAGAGGAAGGCTGTCGGAAGTCGGCGACATCCCTAGATCTAAGGTATGGATTTTTGATTTTGGTGTTTTTAACTCAAAATTTTTTAGGGATTTGTGATTTTGATTGTAGAGAAGAAGGACAATGTAGTTTTCATTTTGATTTTTGATGAATGGTGTAGGTTTTTTTTAAAAAAAATTTTTGATCTAGTTTAAAACAAGTGGATCTTGTTGGATCTTTGTTAAAAATGTTATGATTGTTTGATTCTTGTGGTTGAAGGTTTCCATTTGTTCATTCTCTAAAGGATTTTTGTAGATCTAGTTTAGTGAAGAAGGTTGAAGATGATGAATAGTAAAGGATTTGGAGAATATTTTGATTTGAAAAACATATATATATATATTTTTTGTAAACTTGATGTTGAAATAATATTGATTTTGAGTAGATCTGGAAGTGTATGTAAAAATTTTCGAGAGAAGTTCACTTGGAGAGCTGTCGGAAATTTTCGACAGTCACTGTCGCCTGGGCGACAGTGTTCCAGTGCATAACACATGTGTAATAAAATTTTTTTTTTGTTATTTGCAGAATGGCTTCCAGTTCCAAAGCTCGAAGGAGTACTTCGGAAGATGCACATAGTTCATATCAAGTTTTTCCTGGGGTGGAGAAAGTTATTGTTGGAGTTGCGAAATATATTGAATTTGATTCGCCGAAGCATGATCATATCTATGATCGGCTTGCGAATGCAGGTATTCTCTCAATAATCTCACCAGAGGGGTTTTCTTCCTTTTTCATTCGTGAATTTTATAACCATTTGGAAGACCCAAATTTCACTGAATTGGATGGAGGAGTGAGATCAAGGATCCAAGGTCAACATGTGGAAATAACACATGTTGATCTAAGAGAGGAATTCGGACTAGTGATGTGTGAAAATATGCCTGATATAGTGGAGAATTATCGAAAGGATAGAGATTGAACCCTTGTAAACATGAGTTTACATGGGAATCAAAAGAAGACTCTTACCACTGAAGTTACATCACTCACTCCGGATGCTTTCTTAGTTCAAGATATATTAAGGAATTCAGTGATGTTGAAGAGTGGAGATACAAGAAGTATTACGGCTCAGTTGACCCTCTTTACATACTACATTATGGAGGATGAGCTTTTTGATGTGGCGGACTTCATACTCTCCCAGATTAGGTATGCGTATAGATTAAAGCATCCAAGATGGGTGAAGGTTCATACGCTGCCAATGGGGCGGTAATTCAGCGTGTACTCTATAAGAAGTACGGATGGATAGTGCAAGGTTCTTATTTGGATGATTGTTATCCAGAGATATATTATACGGGTTCAATGAAAGTGAAGAAGTCGCAGAGAAAAGCCCATCCGGGGATTGAGATTAGAGAGCCGCCATTGCCTAGGGCAGGATCACTACGAGAGTCCATTGATGATTTACGTGATTCACTAGAGGATCACAAGAGGGAAGTGAAGAAGGACCGTAGTCGAATGCAGAAATTTATGAAGTTTCTCGTCAAAGGTCTGAAGTTAAAGCCAACTCCGGAGGAAGAGGCCGAATGGCAAGTTCTGGACGAAGAACCGCCACGCGAATCGGTGAGGCGGACTTGCCGTGGTAAAGCCGTGAGACGAGGACCTCCAGAAGATTGTCTAGAGAGCAGCGGGGCTGGTTATGAAGATTCAGAGTAGTTTCTTCAGGTTGCTGCTGCTGGGAGATGTCGGAAATTTCCGACATCCACTGTCGCCTGGGCGACAGTGAACTTCTGCAGATTTCTATGAATTTGATCCTTATGTTGTTCTCTACTGTTTTAATTTGAACAATATTGATGTAATATTAATGATGTTTGAATTTTGTTAACTCTTTTGAATTTCTATTGTTTGATTTTTAAAATTTAGGCTTTTGCTTTTTAAATTGTTTAGGTTTTGTGATTTATTTTATTTTATTTTATAGGCTTTAAATAGTGATATATTCATTGTGAAATGTCTAGAATTCCCAATTCTAGCCTAAGCATAGAAAAACGGGAATCCGGTAACGGCTTAGTGAATATATCCGCTATTTGATTTTCCGTGCCTATAAAGTTGATTTTTATATTACCCTTCTTAATATGATCCCTTATAAAATGATGTCGGACATCTATATGCTTAGATCTAGAATGTAATACGGGATTGTTAGTTAAGTCTATAGCACTTTTATTGTCACACTTTAATTCTACGCTACTTTGTTGCATGCCAAAATCGTCTAATGTTTGTGACATCCAAAGAGCTTGGGCACAACAACTACCTAGTGCAATATATTCGGCCTCGGTAGTAGAGAGGGCAACAGAATTCTGTTTCCTACTCGACCATGAAATAAGTGAAGGGTTGATAAAGTGACAAGTGCCACTAGTGCTTTTCCTATCTAAGGAACATCCCGCATAATCCGAATCCGAAAAACCATGTAAAATAAAAGAATCATTATGAGGATACCATAAACCTAATTTTGATGTGCCTATGAGATATCTAAAGATACGTTTCACCGCTTTTAAATGTGACTCTTTAGGATTAGCTTGAAATCTAGCACATAAACAAACGGCAAACATAATATCAGGTCTAGATGCGGTTAAATACAATAAAGACCCTATCATACTTCTATAAAGGGTTTGTTCAATTGAAACACCACTTTCATCTTTTCCTAATTTTAGTGAAGTACTCATAGGAGTGTTTGCATGCTTAAGATTTTCAAATCCAAATCTTTTTAACATATCATGAATATATTTGGTTTGACATATAAAAATACCATCATGTTTTTGTGTAATTTGAAAACCTAGAAAATATGAAAGTTCTCCAACCATGCTCATTTCAAATTCATTTTTCATAATTTGAACTACTTCATTACACAACTCTTCATTAGTGGCTCCAAAAATAATATCATCAACATAAATTTGTAAAATAACTAAATCATGATCAATTTGCTTAATGAAGAGAGTAGAATCAGCACTTCCTATTTTATAATCGTGCTTTAACAAATATTGAGTTAATCGATCATACCAAGCACGAGGCGCTTGTTTTAATCCATAAAGCGCTTTATCTAATTTATAAACATAATTTGGATGTTTCTCATTTATAAAGCCAGGGGGTTGTTCTACATAAACCTCTTCTTTTATATACCCGTTTAAAAATGCGGTTTTGACATCCATTTGATATAATTTAAATCCTTTAAAACAAGCAAATGCAAGAAATATTCTAACCGCTTCTAATCTTGCTACGGGTGCAAAAGTTTCATCAAAATCTACCCCTTCAATTTGTGCATAACCTTTTGCAACTAATCTGGCTTTATTTCTAACAATTCTAGATTCATTATCCATTTTATTTTTAAAAATCCACTTAACACCAACTACAGGACGATTTTTGGGTCGTTCTACAAGATTCCAAACCTTATTACGTTCAAATTGATTAAGTTCTTCATTTATAGCTAAAAACCAAAATTCATCATTTAAAGCGGTGGAAACATCTTTTGGTTCTATTTCAGAAACAAAACAAAGGTTTGAAAATAAAACATGTAGCGATGAACGAGTACTAACCCCTTTTTACGGATCTCCAATGATAAGCTCCTTTGGATGATCCTTTGAGAATTTCAAATCACTTGGAGGCACATATCCTTCTCTTTCTTCTTCTTCTCTATCTTCTTCTCCTCTTTCTTCTTCTCTTTCTTCTCCTTTTTCTTCTTCATTTTCTCCAAGTTCTTCTTCATCATTCTCCACCGTGGGAAGGAGTTCATCTTCTTTTCATGTAATTTTCTTTTCTACACATGAAGCAAACTCATCAAACCTAACATGAATAGATTCTTCAACTATTTTTGTTCTTTTATTAAAAATTCTATAAGCTTTACTAGTTGAAGAATACCCAATAAAGATACCTTCATCACATTTTTCATCAAATTTTCCTAAGGAATCTTTAGAATTCAAAATAAAACATTTACAACCAAAAACTTTGAAATAAGAAACATTTGGTTGTTTATTAAAAATTAATTCAAAAGGAGTTAATTTTAAAATAGGGCGAAGCATTACTCTATTAATTACATAACATGTCGTGCTAACGGCTTCAGCCCAAAAAGATTTTGGTAATTTAAATTCAGATAACATTGTACGAGCTAACTCTTGAAGAGTTCTATTTTTCCTCTCTACTACACCATTTTGCTGTGGTGTGCGTGGAGCGAAAAATTCATGTTTAATTCCTAACTCCGTACAAAAAGAAATAAACTTTTCATTTTCAAATTCTCCTCCATGATCCGATCGTATGCGTTTAATTTTTAACTCCAATTCATTTTGAATACGCAAACATAATTTTGAAAATTCTGAAAATGCTTCGGATTTGGAGGTTAGAAATAAAGTCCAACAAAAACGAGAATAATCATCAATCAAAACAAATGTGTATTTTCTACCTCCTAAGCTAGAAATTCCAATTGGCCCAAATAAATCCATATGTATTAATTGAAGTGGCCTAGTGGTAGAAATAATGTTTTTACTTTTGAAAGATGATTTTGAAAATTTTCCTTTTTGGCAAAGCACACATAGTGAAGAAGATAAATTTCCATTTAACAAAGGTAAACCTTTAATTAATTTATCTTTTGAAAGTTTTGTAATTAACTTGGCACTAGTATGTCCAAGTCGCCTATGCCATAAATCTAATTCATCATTTTTTGATAAAAAACATTTCAAAGTAGAATTTGAAAAATCTAGAAATTTGATCATATATACATTGTGACATCTAGGTGCGGTAAAAACAATTTCATTTGTTTTGGAATTAATAATTTTGCACAAGTTTGTAGAAGATTCAAATAAAACATTTAAACCTTTATCACATAATTGACTAATAGAAATCAAATTATGCTTCAATCCTTCTACAAATAAAACATTTGAAATTGAAAAATTTTCGTTACCCACAACTCCGATGCCGATGATTTTTCCTTTTCCATTGTCTCCGAATGTCACAACTCCTCCTTTCTTCATCTCCAGGCTAAGGAACTTCTCTTTATTGCCCGTCATGTGCTTTGAACAACCCGAGTCCAAGTACCACACGTCCTCTTTGTCCTTAGCCTGCCAACACACCTAGAAAGAGGAGGTGAGTAAAGATCTGGTTACCCAAGTGGTTCCACCCATAGTATAGGTAGAAGCCTTAGGCACCCAGATTTGTTTAATTTTGCTTTTTCCTTCCTTCCAGCAAGAGTCCGTAGTGTGACCAAATCTATTGCATTTGGCACATGTAATGTATTTAGAAGAGTATAACTTTTCTGGACTTTTACTGGATGAGGATGCAGTATTTGATAATTCATTAATTTTAGAATTTTTTTAAAACAAATTTTCTGGACTTTTCACTGTCGCTGGCGACAGTGGTTGTCGCCGGGCGACAGCTTCCAGACGTGTATCCGAGTCCAAACCTTCCAGATCCATGGCGTTGGTATCCTAAGATCATATCCAGTGATCTTCGGCCCATTCCAAATTTTTTCATGGCTAGTATTAAGTCATGAATCTGGTTTTTCATTTGTGTATTCTCGGATACTAGATTTACGCATCTACGTTCAAAAGATTTCTTTCCGTCATGGACTTTGGAGATTGAAGATTTCAGATCTCTCTCTAAAATCTCATTCTTGTTAGTAAGAATTTTTATTGTAGAATGAGATTTGGAAAGAGATTCTTCAAGTTCATTAATTCTTCCCAAAAAGTGATCACATTCTTGGCAAGAGATATCTCGTTTTCCAATAGTCTTAATTTCCCTTAACAATTTTTTGTTTTCTTTAAGTAAAATGTCATTTTCAGATTTAAGAAGATCATTGTCTTTTAAGCTTTTTTCAAAAACTTTGCAAGTCTTTAAAAATTCAGAAAACAATTCATCATAGGTTGGAGGAGTTACCTCAGTGTCGCTTTGGACACTGCATTCGTCATCAGATATGACGCTCTTTCCCATTAAGCATATGTTGGCCTCCTCTTCTTTACTTGAGTCGGAACTGCTTGCATCCTCAGAAGTAGTATCATCCCAGGTTTCCGCCTTCAACACCTTCTTCGACCCTTTGTGCTTCTTTTCTTTAAGTTCTTTCAAGTACTTTGGACACTTGCTTCGAATGTGTCCTAACTTCTTGCAGTGATAGCACTCCGGTGGCGGTCTCTCTTCCTCCTCATCGCCTTCCTTTCCTTTTTTCTTCCTAAGGGTCTCCTTCTTAAAATACTTCTTAAATGAATTCCTTCTCTCCGGATTTTTCATAAATTTTCTAAATTTTTTAACAAATAAACTTTCCTCATCTTCTTCATCCTCCTCAGAATCACTAGTTTCTTCCTTCTTTGATCTTAGAGTCAATCCCTTCTTCCTTGGCTCCATATACTCTTGTTGTTGAATTTTCAATTCAACTTCATGAGTTTTCAAGTTCCCAATGAGGATCTCCAATTGTAAGGTCTTAAGATCATGTGACTCGGAAATTGCAGTCACTTTAGGATTGAACTTCGGGGGAAGTGATCTTAAGATTTTCCTTACCAAATCTCCATTTGAGAACACCTTTCATAGCACCTTTGAGTCGTTCACGATTTTTGTAAATCGTGTGTACATCGTATCAATCTCTTCATCTACCTCCATTTTGAACCTTTCAAATTCAGATTCCAGTTGAAACAGCTTTGAATCCTTTACCTGCGAAGTACCTTCATGAGTGATTTCTAATAGATTCCAAATTTCAAATGCAGTATTACAAGCACAAACTCTATTAAATTCAGTGCGATTTAGTGCGCAGAATAAAGCATTCATGGCTTTTGCATTGTTCTTATATTTTAATTTATCGTTGTCATCTCACTTGTCTTTGGGCTTATCCATGGTTACATCTCCTACAACAAATGTTGGAGAAGTGTAACTAGATTCTACCATATTCCAGACTTCTATATCTAGCGCAATTAGAAAACATCGCATACGTGTCTTCCAATAATTATAGTCTGTGCCCGTAAAAAGTGGTGGCCTACTAATTCCTTGCCCCTCAACGAACGCGTGATCGTTGTGCGCCATTACTCCCGGTGGTAAAACCGTTTTGGAGTAACCTGGCTTTGATACCACTTGTTGGATCGTATAGCGCCCTTAGAGGGGGGTGAATAAGGGTGTGTTTAAAAATTAAATTTTTACTTAGTAATTTTTTAAAGAGATTTTACTTTACTAAAAAATTACTTCTAAATACTTTCAAACCAATGCAATTTTAGTATTAAACCAAAACACAAATTTCTAAGATAAAGATTATGCCATCAAATATGTAATTAAAGAAAAAGACATAATTATATTAATCATGAAATTTGAGTACAATAAAAATGATCTTAACAATGCTTAAGATCAAGGCACAATTATATTAATTAAAAATTCTACAATTTTGGTTTACCAATCCTTCTCCCAAGGATCGGAAGGCTATCGCTTGTCTCTCCCAAGACCAAGCCTATCCTCTAGATCTTCCCAAGATCTAGACGTAGCACACAAGGCCACGATTTCCCACCAAGCCACGCAAGGACTTGGACGCTCCGCACAAGGAAGCGATTTTCCCCTAAGCTGCGCAAGGACTTAGACGCCGCACGCAAGACGACGATTTCTCTACCAATACAAAATGAAAAGTATGTGAATGAAAATACAATATGAAAAGAACAACTCCCTAGAAAATCAGATCTCTGAACGGATTGTTGAAGCCTCGAGATGATTGATGATGTAGAAGCGCGCCCGATCTCGTCTTCAATCTTCAATCCTTCTTTGCACAAATGGGAGTTGAGGAGGTTCTGGAGCTCTCTGGTTCGTATGCACTCAGGAAGGGACTGGAATTCTCAAAAGCTTGGAATGCACGAACCAAAAGAACCAATTTATAGAAATTCACTGTCGCCTGGGCGACAGTGACTGTCGGAATTTTCCGACAGCGCTAAACTGCCGTTGGAGTGCCGTCGTGCGGGCAGTTGCTGTAACCGTCGAGCTGTCGCCTGGGCGACATCGCTGTCGGATTTCCGATAGCTCAAAACTGCCTTTCGTCGATCTGCCGTGGAGGGAAGTAGTTGTAACTTCTCTGCTGTCGCCTGGGCGACAGTGGCTGTCGGAATTTTCCGACAGTGAAATTTTCCCACATTCAATTTTAGCTCCAGCAGAAATGTGAACATCGCATACCTGTTATCTGCACACCATTAATAAAAATAGAATCAAATACAAACGGGACTTTGTTATTATCAAACCGGAGGAGTGCGAAACGCATGCTCCAACACTAGCGTCGTAGGGGCCTGCCCCCCGTACGTTCTCCCCCGGTTTGAATACACCCACTATTCACCGGCCACTTCGGGGCCCTGCCCCGGGGACTTTGTACCGCCGTCGATTGAAGGCCCGCCCTTCTCCTCCGTCGTCAAGTCCCGGTGTCGTAGGGGCCTGCCCCCCTTACGTTCACCCTCGGTTTGAATACAAACGCTATTCACAGGCCAAGCCGCGAGCCAGACTCGTGCAAAAAAGCCGCGAGCCAGACTCGTGCAAAAAAGCCGCAAGCCCAGACTTGTGCAAGCTAACTTTCTATTATATAAAAGCCGCGGGCTCAGAACCGTGCAAAATTTTGCAGGAAACCCTCAAACTGTTCAGATATCAATACTAGGCAGCAGATCCTACTCAGGGCACCGCGAAGAGAACAATGGATAAAGCGCCGCAGGAAAATCAAAACCTCCGAACTCCTCGCAACGAGATTCAGACTCCGGAGGTTTGAGGGGCTTATGTTGTGTACCCATAAAGGCCTTGGGGTGTGTCTAGAGAAAAACCCCGCTAAAGAGAGGAGGGGGGACCAGTCGAACCCCGGATCGCGGAAGAGGAGGACCCGCCGCGCAAGTACGACGCGCTAGAAACGGCGACAGGTAAGCACAAAGCCGCACCCCACTACCGGGGTGCGGTTAGCCCGCACCCCACCCACATGGGGTGCGGCCGGGTCGGCCAAGCCGCACCCTCCCCCCATAGGGGGGTGCGACCAAGTCGCACCCCACCATGGGGGGAGCGGCCAAACCGCACCCCCCGTGGGGGGTGCGGCCAAACCGCACCCCCCCCATGGGGGGTAAGGCCCAACCGCTCCCCCCATTGGGGGGTGCGGCCAAACCGCACCTCCCCATGGGGGGTGCGGCCAAACCGCACCCCCCCCCCATGGGGGGTGCGGCCAAACCGCACCCCCCCCATGGGGGGAGCGGCCAAACCGCACCCCCCCCATGGGTGGTGCGGCCAAACCGCACCCCCCATAGGGGTGTGCGGCCATAGGAGGGTGCAGCCAAACTGTACCCTCCCATGTGAGGTGCGGCCGAGTCCCCCTCCGCGGGGGATGCAGCCGAAACCGCATCCCCGCGCCGGGAAAGGTTGTAGTCCGCTTTTCCTGGCCTCGCTCATTTTTCCTCCTCGTCTCGCTCACTTTTCCGTCTCGCCTCGCTCACTTTTACGCCTCGCCCCGCTCACATTTCAGCCTCGCTCACTTTTCCGCCTCGGCTCGCTCACTTTTTGTCTTTTCAGTTTCTCACTTTTCAGGAACGACTTGTCGCCTTTCCTCAAAGGGCAAGATGGTCATTTACGAAAAATGGTGATCCGAGTGCCCCAAATCGGGAAATATGATTCGTCCGCCAAGGTGGTTATGGTGGTTACGACGACAAAATTACCGGGCTACCCCGGCCAAAGCTATAAAAAGGCCCCCAAGGTTTCATTTAAAGGATCCGGCCTTCACGACCAGAGAGAGCTCCTTGAAGATTTCCACGGAATTCTCCTTCGGTGCTTGAAGATCTTCTTCGTGGACTTAGAGATTTCCTTCTTCGCGAAAGCGGACAAGGCTGTCTCACTTTCGTTCTCAGGAAAGCGGACAAGGCTGTCTCACTTTCGTTCTCAGGAAAGCGGACAAGACTGTCCCACTTTCGTTCTCAAGAAAGCGGACAAGGCAGTCTCACTTCCGTCTTCTCAAAAGCATACAGGGCGGTCTCACCTCTGTCCTCTGGAAAGCGGACAAGGCCTTCTCACTTTCGTTCACTGCTCTACTCATAGGAAAAGTACTTAGTTTTTCCGAGAGGTGGTCTGTCACCCTCGGAGTGCTCTCTCTCTCTCTCTATTGTAACGAGCAGCGGCCTGTCGCGCTCGATCTCTTAGCATCTAATTGTAACCTCTCTGGAGATAGTGAAATTTGGTCGGCACAGCTCCGACCACGTGGTTTTTCACCCTTTCCGGGTTTTCCACGCTAAAAAGTCTCTGTGTATTCAGCAGATCTCAAATAAACTGTTTGCGCGCTTAGACCGCTCACGAGCTAAGGCGGTTCAATTTAAACCGGTCTACCAAGAGCCCTAAGCGACCCGCAACAAATATATATATAACCGGTTATATATACAATAAATTATAATCATATATAAACGTGTATAAAATTTTCTCCACTAAAGAACCCTCCTATGGGCCGAGCCCAACTGGAGGTGGAGAGAGCTCAACACCTTGGGTCGGATTAACCTCGACCTGAGGTGGAGGAAAAACTCAGCACCTCTAGTCGAGCCGAGCTCGACCTGAGGTGGGAGGAAAACCTTTCTCCACTTAAGAACCCTCCTATGGGCCGAGCCCAACTGGAGGTGGAGAAAGCTCAACACCTTGGGTCGGATTAACCTCGACTTGAGGTGGAGGAAAAACTCAGCACCTCTAGTCGAGCCGAGCTCGACCTGAGGCGGGAGGAAAACCTTTCTCCACTAAAGAACCCTCCTATGGGCCGAGCCCAACTGGAGGTGGAGAAATCTCAACACCTTGGGTTGGATTAACCTCGACCTGAGGTGGAGGAAAAACTCAGCACCTCTAGTCGAGCCGAGCTCGACCTGAGGTGGGAGGAAAACCTTTCTCCACTTAAGAACCCTCTTATGGGCCGAGCCCAACTGGAGGTGGAGAAAGCTCAACACCTTGGGTCGGATTAACCTCGACCTGAGGTGGAGGAAAAACTCAGCACCTCTAGTCGAGCCGAGCTCGACCTGAGGCGGGAGGAAAACCTTTCTCCACTAAAGAACCCTCCTATAGGCCGAGCCCAGCTGGAGGTGGAGAAAGCTCAACACCTTGGGTTGGATTAACCTCGACCTGAGGTGGAGGAAAAACTCAGCACCTCTAGTCGAGCCGAGCTCGACCTGAGGTGGGAGGAAAACCTTTTTCCACTTAAGAACCCTCCTATGGGCCGAGCCCAACTGGAGGTGGAGAAAGCTCAACACCTTGGGTCGGATTAACCTCGACCTGAGGTGGAGGAAACTCCACACCTAACAGGGAGCCGAGCTCACCTGGAGGTGGAAGAACTCAACACCTAACAGGGAGCGGAGCTCACCTGGAGGTGGAGGAAACTCCACACCTAACAGAGAGCCGAGCTCACCTGGAGGTGGAAGAACTCAACACCTAACAGGGAGCGGAGCTCACCTGGAGGTGGAGGAAACTCCACACCTAACAGAAGCCGAGCTCACCTAGAGGTGGAAGAACTCAACACCTAACAGGGAGCCGAGCTCACCTGGAGGTGGAGGAAACTCCACACCTAACAGGGAGCCGAGCTCACCTGGAGGTGGAAGAACTCAACACCTAACAGGGAGCGGAGCTCACCTGGAGGTGGAGGAAACTCCACACCTAACAGGGAGCCGAGCTCACCTGGAGGTGGAAGAACTCAACACCTAACAGGGAGCCGAGCTTACCTGGAGGTGGAGGAAACTCCACACCTAACAGAGAGCCAGGCTCACCTGGAGGTGGAAGAACTCAACACCTAACAGGGAGCGGAGCTCACCTGGAGGTGGAGGAAACTCCACACCTAACAGGGAGCCGAGCTCACCTGGAGGTGGAAGAACTCAACACCTAACAGGGAGCCGAGCTTACCTAGAGGTGGAGGAAACTCCACACCTAACAGGGAGACAGGCTCACCTGGAGGTGGAAGAACTCAACACCTAACAGGGAGCCGAGCTCACCTGGAGGTGGAGGAAACTCCACACCTAACAGGGAGCCGAGCTCACCTGGAGGTGGAAGAAACTCCACACCTAACAGGGAGCCGAGCTCACCTGGAGGGGGAGGGAACTCCACGCACTCCTGATCTAACTGGAGGTGGTAGTGCCCATCCAGGTCCTGGGAGTCTTAGCTCAACCGGGGTGGAGGGACTCAACGCACTCCTGATCTAACTGGAGGTGGTAGTACCCATCCAGGTCCTGGGAGTCTTAGCTCAACCGGGGTGGAGGGAATCAACGCACTCCTGATCTAACTGGAGGTGGTAGTGCCCATCCAGGTCCTGGGAGTCTTAGCTCAACCGGGGTGGAGGGACTCAACGCACTCCTGATCTAACTGGAGGTGGTAGTACCCATCCAGGTCCTGGGAGTCTTAGCTCAACCGGGGTGGAGGGACTCAACGCACTCCTGATCTAACTGGAGGTGGTAGTGCCCATCCAGGTCCTGGGAGTCTTAGCTCAACCGGGGTGGAGGGACTCAACGCACTCCTGATCTAACTGGAGGTGGTAGTACCCATCCAGGTCCTGGGAGTCTTTGCTCAACCGGGGTGGAGGGACTCAACACACTCCTAGTCCCTTTACTGATTGGAGGTGGAAGTACCCATCCGCGTCCTTGGTGCTTACCTTCACCTGGAGGCAGAGGAGCTCAACGCCTTCCCAATCAGTTGTTGGACCGCGAGTCGACCTGACGAGTCCCCCATCTACCGGCATGACTGAGCTCGGCGGGGGATCTCCAGTCAGGGATCTTAGATCGGGGTATTACCCCAGAACCCTTTTTCATTCCTAGTTCGTCTATTACAACTTCACTACCCTACGCCCTTGCAGGGCACTTTATTACACCTCGCCCTTCTTGGGCACTTCACTTACATCTCGCCCTTCCTGGGCACTTCACTTACATCTCGCCCTTCCTGGGCACTTCACTTACATCTCGCCCTTCCAGGGCACTTCACTTACATCTCGCCCTTCCTGGGCACTTCACTTACATCTCGCCCTTCCTGGGCACTTCACTTACATCTCGCCCTTTCTGGGCACTTCACTTAGCCGCACGCTCCTTGGTCATCTTCTTCGCCACTTCTTCTGTCTCCGCAACTTCTTCTTGGCCCTTCCAGGCGAAGTTACTCCCCCCTGGTTGGACGGGGGCGTTCTTATCGCCTCCCTGCAGGTGGTGTCGAGCATTCGCCGCGAGTGAAGGATGCGACCTGCAGGAGCTCCAGGATCCCTTTGCTGAACTCATCGACGTCGCCCTTCTTTACATACTCGCATGCCGGAGGCGAGTCTCCCAACTCGTCGCTTCCAGCCATGAGACATGGCTCAGAGCTTTCCGAACTAGTCGCTTCCACGCTCACCGCACCATAATGTTGAAACCAGTTTCCCGGCTTCAGCGTTCGAAAGGGGGTTGCGACTAACCCTTACTTGACCTAAGCCTAGACCCTTGACCGGTTACTAGGAACTGAAAGACCCTGCCCTTGAAGAACACTTGAATCTAGAAAACGAACCCCTTAAGCTTCAACGAGGAGGTCCCACCACATACCCGGAAGATCTTAGAGCGCTTCCCCTCCCAAGCCAATGCTGAGCCTGGGCACCTTGGAGGGCACTAAGGATCACCTCACCGTCCACCTTACATGACAAGGGGAAGGGGAGGGGTAGTGCTTGCTCACAACGCACACGCGAGGGAGGGGGGTAGGAACCAACCAACCATCCCAAGGTGCCCATGGGGGTCTATTTATAGACTTTCCAAAAAATGGACTGCGAATAGCCAAAATCGGACTGCGAATAGCCACAAGGGGCGAGTGCGGGGAGCTTCCCCCACTCGCCAGCAACAAGGGGCGAGTGGGGGGAGCCACCCTCACTTGCCAGCAACAAGGGGCGAGTGGGGGGAGCTTCCCCCACTCGCCAACAACAAGGGGCGAGTGGGGGGAGCTTCCCCCACTCGCCAACAACAAGGGGCGAGTGGGGGGAGCTTCCCCCACTCGCCAACAACAGGGGGCGAGTGGGGGGAGCTTCCCCCACTCGCCAACAACAGGGGGCGAGTGGGGGGAGCTTCCCCCACTCGCCAACAACAGGGGGCGAGTGGGGGGAGCTTCCCCCACTCGCCAACAACACGAGGCGAGTGGGGGGAGCTTCCCCCACTCGCCAACAACAAGGGGCAAGTGGGGGGAGCTTCCCCCACTCGCCAACATCAAGGGGCGAGTGGGGGGAGCTTCCCCCACTCGCCAACAACAAGGGGCGAGTGGGGGGAGCTTCCCCCGCTCGCCAACAACAAGGGGCGAGTGGGGGGGAGCTTCCCCCGCTCGCCAACAACAAGGGGCGAGTGGGGGGAGCTTCCCCCGCTCGCCAACATCAAGGGGCGAGTGGGGGGAGCTTCCCCCGCTCGCCAACATCAAGGGGCGAGTGGGGGGAGCTTCCCCCGCTCGCCAACATCAAGGGGCGAGTGGGGGGAGCTTCCCCCGCTCGCCAACATCAAGGGGCGAGTGGGGGGAGCTTCCCCCGCTCGCCAACAACAAGGGGCGAGTGGGAGGAGCTTCCCCCACTCGCCAACAACAAGGGGCGAGTGGGGGGGGGGGGGGGCTTCCCCCACTCGCCAACCATAAGTGGAGAATGGGAGGAGCCTCCCCCACTTGCTCCACTACTTCCTTCCTCGGGTCATTCCTTAGCCTCGCTCAGTCTTGGTCGCCTCCGAGAAGTCGACCTGCCTGCCTCGGTCCGCTTAACTTTCGATTTGGTCTTGACGGATTACGAGTAATACAACGACCCTACTCATGTCGGGTCACACCGACTCGAAAAATATGAGGGTTGTACAAACACAGCATATAAAACAGAAATAAAACATAAAACAAAGCACACATCCAGATGACACAAGATATATAGTAGTTCCCAAATCAACCTGGGTACATTTACTCTTCTACCCACTGGTAGGAATCCACTGGAGGTTGTTGATAAGGTGCCCTCACACCAAGGTGTTTTTGTTCGGGTGTCCACACACCAATAAGCTTTTGATAAGGTGCTTAAAAACCAAGATGCAGGTTTTTGCTAAAGTGGTCTGTCACCGGGAGTTAACTTTTGAAGGGAGTTATAACCCTTTACAAGATGGGAGGAATAAAAGAAAACAAAAAGATATGTTGTTCTTCTCTTTCTAAGAAGACACTTGAAGATCCTGATTGGTAGTTGAGTTGGATCTTGATGATGATGATGATGAAGAGAGCTCCCTCTGTCTGATTTAGTTTGATGACAGCTTGTGGATGGAGCTTCTTCTCTAGAAAGCAAATACTCTTCTTCTTCCTCTTGCTGTTTTGATCTTGAGCAAATAATGGTGATTGGTGTCTCAGGATGTAGATGATCTGCAAGAGAAGAGTTAGCAAAAAGCAAGATATAAATGTATTGTTCTTTGTATCAAGAACTCTGATATGTTCTTCTTTCTTTTTGCTTCTCTGTTTCTCTCTTCCTCTTTCTTTTCCTGTACAGCAATATTGATATGTTCTGTCTATTCTTGTTTCTGCCGCTAGCTGTTATATCATATTCTGCTGCTTCTTATTCTTTGATCTTCTCTCTGTATATTTAATCTGAGAGCTTTCGGCTGATTTGAATCCTTGTCGACAGAAGAGGAAAGAAATAATGTCTCTTTTATTTCCCAGATACTCGAGAACATAAGTTGTCGTCTTTAGCTTTGCTGCAACGGCTATAACATTTAATGCTTCTGCCAACGGCTATATATAAATGTTAAGGCAGCAATATATATATATATAGCAATATATAAATAGAAATAATAAAATATTGCTTTAATAAATCTGACAGCATAAATATAATTGTAGTCGAGCTGAATGATTAAAAAATAATGCTGCAGATATTTCGTCGAGCTCAGCTTCAAGTTCGTCGAGCTGATCATTTGATTCGTCGACCTGAACATTTGATTCACTGTTCTGAACATCTGCTGAATATTCGTCGAACGCAGACTTGGGTTCGTCGAATGGAAATATTCGTCGACCGCTGAGATGGGCTGGATCGTCGACAGCTGAATATTGAACTGTTCGTCGAACGCAGACTTGAGTTCGTCGAACGCTGAGACGGGTTTGTTCGTCGACGGCTGAGACAATCTGTTCGTCGACCGCTGAGACGGGATCGTCGACCGCTAAGATAGGAGATCTTCGTTGACCGCTAAGATAGCTGGATTTCGTCGAGGGCGGAATGAATACCATTCGTCGAGCGCAGAGCGCCGTTCGTCGAACGCAGGTAGCCGTTCGTCGAACGCAGAGAACATATGTAAATTTTTATTCTTCTCTTATTTTTCAGCCTATTATATATATATATATATTTTTTTTTTCAGCCTTCTTTCTTAATGAGATTTGTTCTAAGTTATAAGATGAGTTATGATAGAAACTTAGGCTTCGTTTGGGGCGGCGTTTCGCCGCCCCGTTTGGGGCAAACGCCGCCGGAAGGCGGCAAAACAAATGCCCCTCCGGCGGCGTTTGCCGCGTTTCGCCCCGCAGGAAGAGGAAAAGCCGCGGATAAGCGGCGTTTCCAGCCTTGGCTTGCCCCCTCCAGTCCGACGGAGCGTCTCCAGCCGCCGTCTCCGCCCGCCCCCGCTGCGCCAAATGAAGCCTTAGATTTCATTTGGTTTAGCGGTTGCGGTTGTAAAGGGAGCTGTTGTAATAGGAGGTTTGTAAATGGAGCTGGTGGAAACTGGATGCTGGAAACGGAAATCTGTTTGGGTAGTCTGTGTTTGCAGAGCTGTTCAGAACAGAGAACCATTTGGCAAAACAGCGGTGGCGCTTTATAAATATTTTTTATTATAAAATATTTTTTATTATATAAATATTTTTTATTATAAAATATTTTTTATTATATATTTTATTATTATTATTTTTAATATATATATATAGATATTTATATATATATATATATATTAATAAATAGTTGAAAATAATATATATTTATAATTATTTTTATTAATTTTAATTTAACCGTTTATACTATATATTATAGTATATATAAAATTTTACTATCCATCTCCTTTTCCGCCACCTTCGCCGCCTGCTCCGTCATCCCCTCCCCCTGCCACTCTGTCGTCGCCTCCCCCATGTCGCCTCCCCCATCTCGCCTCCGCACGCTGCCTCCGCCATTCCGCCTCCGCACGCTGCCTCCGCTGGAGCTTGGCGGAGGCGGAGGCGGCGGAGCCAGTCTCAACTCCTCCACCTCCGGTGGCGGCGA